>CM054200.1:52509453-55453906 GCA_028830015.1 Eucalyptus grandis x Eucalyptus urophylla
CCGGGCCCACCATCCATGAAAGTCGCATTTCCCTTCTTCAACCTCATTGCTTCCATCTTACGCCCAAGAAAAGAGACAAAATAAACGTGAGACCTTAAAATTTTGCTCTCTCTCTCCCTCCTAAGCATCTGATGGGTCAGAAGCTACTGCAGATCATCTGCAGATGCAAAATGTAATCGGTTTAGATGAATTTAATGGGTGATCTGCAGCAGGTGCAACCCCAAAGCAAACAAGAATATGTATTGCTGTGCTAATTGAATATTAAAAAGGAATACGTTTGGATGAATTTCACCAAAGTGATGATTGATAGATTACAATGCCATCGATGGGGTAAACGAAATATATAAAATTCCTTATCAACGTTTAACTTTTCCTAATTTTAAAGTATCACTATATTCGTTCACCATAAAAAAGACTTGTTCGATGCTGAGAGATTCATCTTATACTTGATGAAGAAACATTTTCTATTTCTTTTTTCATGCTCCTCAACTTTGGATGGATAGGATGATTCTTCACATTCCAAGTGGGTCTAGTACAAGAGAATTTCTATGAATATTCATCAAGTAATCGTATGGAACAGGACCTTGTCCCCAACGTAAGTGAACTTCAAACTTGGTACTGTGTTTTATTATCACAAGCTCGACACAATTTTATGACATTTTATATTGATGCAATAAGAAATTAAAAGCATTGCAGATTTATCGCTTCTTGTTTATCATAAATAGTTGTAAATTCATGTTTAAGACTCGTCAATCAAACTTGGGTTATGATGATGGATAGCTAAGTAGTACGTCAATATTTAATAAAAGGAAATTTCGTAGTGTAAGATTGATCCTTTCTATTCTGGTTCTAGTGTAGAGCAGCCTTTCCAGTAAATGAAGTATACTGCTTGGAATCCCTATCATTGCGACCAAGTCAAATGTATCCTAATTGCAGCTGTCCTAACCTTAGGGAATATCTGGTCGAAGAAAAGCCCCAGAAACTATGGAACCACAAAAGTCAAAGGGGTCCCACCTTCAAGTAAATGAGGTCTCCTCCTAAGCAAGAATTTTTTTTTTTTAAAAAAAAACTTTAAAAAAGGAAGAAGAAGAAAGAAGAATCCCTCCTCTCTCTCTCTCTCAAAATGATAATTAATTAATTTTCAAGAGTGACAATTAAAATAATTTGGATCATTCTGATTTGAAGCGACCAAAGTAAAGTAATATTGCAGTTCCATCTTTCCTTGCTAGAGAAAGGCGAAAGTGGATACATGTTGATAACGTCAAATTTCCAAATCCTGTCAATTATAGAGAGGTCCTTCTTTCTAAACTTCCTATCTATCATCGAGAGAGACTTCCTAACCTTGTAGTAAATGTAATATACATACTCGAAACCCTATTCTTTTTAATGCATCTGTTGAAACAACCATTTCATTGGGGATGAAAATTACTGCAAAGACTCAAATCAAAAACACATATCAAAAGGCACATCAAACTAGATCGAGGAAAAATTGGAAAATGTGAAGAGGATGTTTGGAAAGATGGAAGAAAATCCAAAAAAGAAGAGATGTGGTCACGTTTCGGGGAAAAAAAAAACAACATAACATAGAAGATGGATCTAAGCCAACTCCCACCAAGAGAACATAAAAAAGAAACATCGCCAAATTCAATCCCCACCCCGATTTTGTATCGTATGCACAGTGTGCAATACTAAATTCTTCGCGTGTCATCCGTCAATCCCTTTCATTCATAAATACTACCAACCTCTCTTGGTCCAGTCACAGGCACTTATACTTTCATGTATCGTTATCTTTTTCTTTTTTTTTTGGCAGTGAACACAACACAGATCGTTGAAACAATCTCGCAACCTTACAAAAAACCTTCTCTTTGATTGTACTAGTGAAAATAAATGCCCATCTATCGGTCCAAGAAATCTACGGGAAATGAAAGCATGCTGAGCAAGATCGAGTCAGAAACTTTAAATTTTGGATGGGAGGATGATAGTGAGAAGGAAGCAATATCACGTCATATTTACACTAGGAGCTCTCGATCAGTTCCAAAGCAGCGTCAATGTAAAAATACCCAGCTATTGGTCCAAAGCAACCTCATTCTTATCACGGAAACAATGGTGCAACATGGTGCAAGAGAATATAGCCCCGACACATCGTGAAGCAAAACCAGCTCAAAGATCCAATCCCATCGTTCTCTTTTCTTTTTTTCCCCATCCAAAGGACATGAATCAAGTCGAATTCTTGTGGATCTTGCTTGCTAGAGTCAAACATTTAGCTTGTCATTTTGTGAAGTGGGGGGACGAGTCGACAAACGGACGTCAGGGGTGGACAACGTTGACTGTTTGGCGAAACCTTCGACGTCCGACTAAGAGCACGCAGCACCTCGCTTGGAGGAGCTGCCTTCATTGTTAAGCTTTTTAAGCAATTACCTGTGTTTAGTAAGTCGCATGTACATGTCTCTACCGATTTGGGAAGCAAACACGAAATTTAAATCATCGCCATATGCTATTACCTATGGAGGAAGAGGAAAGGTTTCGGTTTGAATTCGAAAAGAGTAACATCGGTCGTGTCCTAAGGTATACCAAGCCTAATCCAAACCCCGTGCTCGTCTGTTTATTCCCCAAGTAGAGACGGACGACAGTGAGGCCATGCAATCTCTCTCTTTTCCTCCTTTAGGCTCAATAATTTCAAAAATGGGGGCCCCCTCTAAGCACTCTTTCGTTCACCAACCTACCATAACTCCTCCTTTCCCTCTCTTTTCAAGTGCTCTCTCTCTCTCTCTCTCTCTCTCTCTCTCTCTCTCTCTCCATCGTCATCATCATCATACCAGACCCGACGTACCCTTTCATTCCAGCCCGCTCAGTATCAATCCAGACTTATGTTCCTACATTCGTCAAATCCTCTCCTAAGTCTCAATCCATAAAAACCCACCCAACTCCTACTCCGCCAAAGCACACAAGTACGAGAGACTATAGAAGGACCCCAAAGGGATAAAATGGTGGCTCAGATAATCGGCGAGTTGTTTGCAGTATTTGTATTATGGTCGGGGAACGTGATCAGGCAGGAAGAGCTCAATCCGGCCACTCATATTTACACCTATCGGCAGTCTGGCCTGTACTCGCATCACGGTAAGCATTCATCTTTTATCTTTTGCATTATCGTTGTCAACTACATTATCTTTTCTTTATCTTTCGTTTTTGCCCGAGAATAGTAGCTGTATATGATTGATATTATAGATCAACTTGGCGATGATCAAATCTTGCCCTTGTCATCTTTTCATTACAACGGCAGCTCGTGTATCTGATTTTTTCCCATCTGGCCTCCCCGTCCTTGGCCTCCTCCTCCCCTTCACCGTCTCTCTATCTCACCGGATCCTCGATGAGCTCTCAAGGACTTTGAACTTCAAGAAGCTGATGGCGTTCCCCATAGGGCTGGCCCACACTATAAAAAAGTGATGAGAAGTGAACCTCTAATTCTTTCTTCCTGACAATTCGAGCTTTAGGTATCAAATGATTGGAAATTATCCGATTTACATGGTTTCTCCTATTTCTTTTTCTTCCTCAATACGTTTTCTCGTTCAGTCGTCTCTCTCTGAGAATAAGTCGGTATAAAAACGTTCCTCAGCATTGAAAATTAGTTTTGTCGTCATTTGTATAAAAACGTACCCTTGATTCTTTGAGTCTTTAACACAGAGAATAACAAAATACGAATCATGCGTGACTATTAATGAGTTGATTCTACAACTACTATTTGGTAAGGGTGATTTGGACAATCAATTGATTTTCTATATTGCACATACTCACTATTGATTCCAATAGGAATCTACATCGGAGAGGATAATATAATTCACTTCACAAGAACGGGAGTCAACAAGACTTCCCTCGATTCCTTCCGGCGAGAAGGCGAGGAACTCCATTCCCTCCACTCATATGCATATGGTCGACCACTGCCGGAGTATTGGCTGACGAGATGGGGGACCCGCACAACCTTACCTGACGTCAAATTGCCCGAGGAAGTCATTAACAAGGCTCGGGAGCTTTACGAGGGCAACAGTTTTGGCAAGTACGACCTCATCAATAACAACTGTGAGCATTTCGCTGTGTTTTGTAGGACTGGAGTTCGGGCAAGCGCACAAACAGCGTTGGTCAGCATTGGTCAGCATAGGGCCAAGGAGGTCAAAGAATGGATAATGAAGCTTCTGCATAGAATTAAGCTCAAGTGAGTCAAGAACCCCGCCAACTTTGTCTTCCCCATCTGCCAGTGTGATGGCAATAATGTTCGTCTTTTGAGAGTTATTGTTGTCAAACGAGCATTCAGTTCGGTTGGGTTGGGACTTTCTAATAAGGTGATAGTGATGGGGATACACGTGCCCCCACACGATCGAAAGATATATATATATATATGTGTATATATGATTGGACAGCCTTTTTAGACTTTCCCGTCATTTGTGGCGGTCAAAGGAATGTCCTTTTCTGGAGAAGGTCTTCCACACGTGCGGGTATCTTAATTGACAACGTTATAACAAACATCCCAAATCAGATCTGACCGCCGATATTTAATGATGTCCGGTCCCCCTGAGGATGTCCTTTGCTGTTTCGATCTTTTTATGTCGAGGTTCCGAGTATTTGGAATCCCCTAAATACGGAAAAGATGTTCTAAAAGAATTAACATTTTTATCCGGCCATACAAACACGGCTTGCCTTACCGTGTGGTTAAGACGTCACCATGCGGCAACTGTCAGCGGCTTCGGGTGGTGACTCGGGCACGGTGAGCAAACTTGATTGTTGGGCAGGCTAGAGCCCCTCAACAAGATTCTTAAGCTCAGAGAACGGAGCCGGTTCCGGCCATAGCATGATGGCACGATCTTAGTCTCTCTGTCTCTGTCTCTCTCTCTATCACACTCACCACACACGCACACAGCATCTTAGTCTCTCTGTCTCTCTGTCTCTCTCTCTCTCTCTCTCTCTCTCTCTCTCTATCACACTCACCACACACGCACACAGCATGGACCACATTTTGAACTTAAGGCACGGTCTCTCTCTCTATCACACTCACCACACACGCACACAACATGGACCACATTTTGAACTGAAGGCACGGCACGGTCTCTCTCTCTCTCTCTCTCTCTCTCTCTCTAGGCATGGATGGGTCAGCCCACCGTGGACCAACAAGCATACCCATTGGCCAAGCTAGTTTTTTTCTTCTTTTTTTTTGGTGAAGGTAAGAAATATATTGACTTTAAACCAAAGAGCTATATATAGCTATACAGCAAAAACTCGGTCCCAGAAACTTGCACTCATGCAGACAAATGCAGACAACAAGTCAGAGCGAGTGAAAGGGGCCAAGGTAAAAGAAACCAAGCCAAGGGCAAGGGAAGGAAAAAGGCCAAACAACGGCACAGAACCAGCAAGCCTAAACCAACACAAACAGCAAAGAGAAGATGAATCAGCAATGGGCAGAGGTGATGAATAAAGAATTACTGACCGTGTCCGAGAAAGATGGTCGAGTTGGGATCAATCGTCTAGGAAACAGTGTTTTCTATCAGCTGCAGCTAATTTTTTCCCGAGTTTCCACAACTTTGTTCATCAATGGCTTGTGCTTGGGCAAATACTGGAGATGACGGCATATGAGTGCTGCTACATCGACAGCATCCTTCAGAGGATCGCCCTTCCAGTCAAGAGTCCATAATTCTTGTCAATATCATTTTAGAAAGATGAGGCTTGGCCCACTCCACCAAAAGCTGCTGACCAGTCGGATGATTTGCATAATATGTTCGCATTCTGGTCAAAAGCTCAACCAGTACCATCATGAAGCTATAGATATCGATCTTCACATACAAATGACCTGTCCAAACAGAGTGATGTGATACTCTTAACATGAATTTGCTGAACATGGCTTCACGCATGGTTAGACTAAGTCCAGAGTGCAACGTTCTCTGCTATGATCAGCCAAGCAATTCAGAGAGCCCATTATATTACCTTTGGCTCTATACTCAGGTGTTGCATGGCCATAATTTCCAATAACCAGTGTCGTCACATGTAAAAAGAGTAGCTCAGGCATACGCAATTTTAGACGACCATAACAACAAAGCCCCCACGACCAAAAAAAAAGGAACACACTTGGCTGGTGAACTAGGTTTTGAAAATGCTTTGCAATGAGAACTCCTGTGTTTTTATGTGAAAACCTGGCCAGAATGAAAGCTGCATAAGGTTTTCAACTTCTTGCTGGTTCAAGAATGGCAGGAGGGGATTGCAAAAAGAGGGATGTTGCAAACGGATGTGACTTCTTTCAGCACAGGAGGAGGATTTGGAACCAAATTTAAAAGGTAACAACAATGTGATATTGCTTAATTTAATCTAAGTAGCTAACATGAAATTTACTGAGTCCAGCAATCTGTTGGAGATCTCGAAAACTCTGCTGATTATTTGCCTGTCTAATGGCCGAGCCCCCTGCAGCAGGAAAGACACATGATTCCTAGAGTACACTGAACCATGAAAAGATCATATTTGCAGTAAATTTAAAGCAAGCATGCATTTATCACCCAAGAAAGAACCTCACTTCCAGAGAGGTGGTTCTTAAGGGTACCCTTTGGCATGAACTCATAGATAAGAAGTAGTTCTTTATTCTCCAAAACAATATCCTCTTAACGTGACAATGTTTGGATGAGATAAGCTGGCAATGAAGTTCACCTCCGAATGCAAAAAGTTATCACTCCCATATCAAAATAAGGCAAAACCTCATATTTTCATGTTCTTCTTAGCACAACGAAGCAAACAGGCATCACTTGGAGAGAAAGAGAGGAGACAGAATGATCAATTTATCTGATAAGAAATTAAAAAAATTCACAATGGCACCCTAAGAGCCATTTAGTGCGGATGCACCCATAGAATTTAAGAGGTAGCAAACAATCTGAGATCAAAACTAGGAGGGAACATTCAATGATGCATTATCACCCATGTTCAATAGTAAATCCTGACATGTGATCCGCTTGGTTGAATTTCATATACCTTACTGTAAATACACAACCTCGTATTCATGAAAATAAACCAAGGAGTAACAAATCTTAAGTGCTCAACCTCTTTAGAAAGCAAGCAAACATCCCTCACATGATTTTGACATTAGCAAAGCCAATAGAGGATAAGAATGATGGGCTGTATGGTGACCATGTACAGTCTAAAACACAGAAGCATACGAGCTCTGATACTCAACATGATAGAAAAGAATGCATTCATCTTGTGTAGTACAAAGTAGATGTCCACCTTCCAAGAGACAATTGCATTTTGAGTGATGATCAGTTTTGAAAAATTTGAATGCTAACTAGATCTATGTGGAGGCTAAGACCTTCCCTCCTCATCTTGTCCCTTTTAGAAGACTCGTGTGCTAATAATGTGTCAACCTCCATTTACCAGGTGATACATAAAAAGTAAATGGCAGGATCTTATTCATTATTCCAAGGAATGAAGAAGAGTAGCATAAGTTTGGACTCAAAAAAATTATGTCACATTACTTTTAGGGCTGGCCAGCATGTTTTTCCACAAGTAGATTATCCTCACCAAGGATAGTTTTAGCTCCTAGAAATATGATGAGAAATTCCAGAAGTGCCTCTATTGTCATAAAACTCATTGGGATTTAATGTTTCAGGTACATTGTAGTGATGTCCTCTGAGTTTAGCTTGAAAGGGAAGGATATAAGTCACAATAGCTTCTGATGCGGGGCCTAAAGTCCTCCTCCAAAATGCAAGAAGAGTCCCTACATTTCAAAATTTAAAAGCTATCATGGGACTTTACTGTCATATTTATAAACAAGATTTGAAAGATGTTTCTACTCCAGCTTTCAAGAACTTCAGAGATAGAGGCTAAGCTGGCAAAGCTTTTCTCCTCCTACTACATTTCCATGCTGCTTGGCTGCTGGAAAACAAACATAATGTAAGGCGTGTTTGTTTTGCGGAAAATGAATGAATTGGAAAATATTTTATTAAAATTAATCACTTGTAACACTTCCAAAATGAATGAAAGATAAATGTTTTCATCATCCCAAAAAATTTTAGACATAAATTATTGTCAATAATGAAAATATCTTTCATTGACCAATTATTTCAAACAATGCAAGTGATCATTTTTAAGAAAATATTTTCCAATTCATTCATTTTCCGTTTGTTATGCGAAAAATGAATAATTTGAAAAAAATTTCCTAAAGCGACCATTGTATCTCTTACAAAAATGAGTGAACAAAAAATATTTGATCAACCATAAAAATTTTTAGATATAAATTATAGTCAATAATGAAAACATTTTTTATTGACTAATTATTTCAAATAATGCAAGCAATTATTTTTAGGAAAATGTTTTATAAATCATTCATTTTCTGCCAAAAAAAAAAAACGAAGTCAATATACACTAAAAAACTTAGACATAATAACTGTAGAACAAGATTGGGGAAACTCAGGATTTAGATGAAGAGCACAATTGCTCACTTGAGGTATCTATAGATCAGAGGGTCCTAAGATTTACATTAGCTTGCCTTCTCATCCACACACTCCAAGACGGCTGCTCAAATGTGCTTTCCAAAACTGATATGCCTTGATCATTTGTATCTCATTGCTTTTATCCTGACAACCTGTTCAGCAAATTGGTGAAAACAGCTCTTCTCGAAATTTTTTGACTATATGAATCTCCAACGGTACATGCCTACATAAACTTATATGAGTCATGTATTTCACCCAGCACTGTGCCTGCTGTTTTGATTTTGAACAGAGATAAAATATACGCTGGAAAATTAACAGCACCAGGTGCAGGATAAGCAAATTTTTCACTCTTCTATTGCATGTGTGGAGAATACTTCACTAACCCCAGAAGTCCTGGAAAACAGAATCTCACAAGATTTTTTAATATTTTTATGTGGAATTGAACGATTCAACAGAAAAGTGTGCCGACTTGAGCTCTTGCCTAGAAATGCTCCTGGTCATAGGACAAGTCACAGACCCTACAATAAAGGATAAGAGGAGCAAACACTGTCTTCTCCTAAATAATTGCAATCCTAACAGAATAATCTAGTCCCATCATTGATCAAACCCCCAGAAATATGTGTTCAGTTGGGCAACGACACATACTCTGGAAAGGAAGAAAGCAAATTGAGATAGTGAGCTTTGTATGAAATTAGCCACACAAAACCAGAATAATCTAGCAACAAAAAAGGCCACTAACATCTATCATCTCGTTCTCATCTTTCTACAACAAACTATGTATCTGGAAACTATGTATCTGGACATGATTCTTCTCCCACCATCATAATAGAGCTTCTTGCTTAAAGTGCAATAATGATTAACATTAATTACTGCAAAGCACATGCAACCTGAGCTTTCCTGAGAGGAACTAAGATTACCTTCCACTCTTTGAATCCTCGCATGCTCTCTGGGTTCAATTTTTCTATGGCAATTGGAGTCATTCTTTTGCTCTGGCAAAGACCCCTTCTCATCAACGCAGCCTTTGAAGACTACCAAGACCACCCTTGCTGAGAATTGTATCAGATCTGAAGCTTCTTGTCGCAACTTTCAGCTCTGCAACAAAAGACTCTGACTTCTTAAGTGGAGCAACATAACCATTGGGAATAGATTCATTCGAGCTCCCTCCCAAGCTCCTGCAGGTCATCCTCAGAAGACGATGGACTGCTTAACATTAACAGCTGGTCCTCCTGTGACTACAGTGAACAGAAAAAGATGAAGAATTTGCCTTGAGCTGAAGACAGAAGCTAGAGACGAGCAGGAACTAATTGAGTTATAGAGATGTCAGCAGGTGGGAAAACAGTTACTTAGCGAATAGAATCTGAAGTTGTTAGTGGACATCTGTATGAAGCTTATTCCTTCATAATCTGCTTTGTCTGTAAGTTGGGGCTTGCATGAATTTCAGGATAATTCAGAAAGAGGGAGAGCAACAACTAGTATGACATGCAGAATAACTATACAATTATAGTTAGGATTCCAGCTCTTGCATTGAGACTCTGACACAGTGATAAACAGCCCTTTATCCCAAACGCTCAAACTATTGGGACCGAGTCCATCTTGTATATCAAACATCTTCCATAAGTACACCATGATCGATATGTTACATTGTCCTGACAAATGCCTTCTTCTTCTTGTTCATATCCGCTCTCTCAATCATATTACTCTCATTTCTCCTCTCAATTTCTTTCTAATTTTCTTTTGCCTTAGTATTCCAGCTATAGCATCAAAACTTTATCTATTGATCCATTGAAATGCCCAAATCAAACACGAAGGGTAACAAAGTCCGACCACAGGAGGAACTAAAACCAAAATTCTGTGACAAAATTTCCTATTAGCTAACTCATATCCAACAAAAGCAACCAAATATCATAATTTTAACCCATGGAATCACAATTTGATGTTCAGAATTATCACAAGGGTACAACAAACACCTGCACTCCCAGGGCAAGACCTGCTGGAGATTACATCCTAAAAATGCACAACTCGTAGTGAAAAGAAAAGGACAGAAAACAAAACAAGAAAGCAAGAAAGAATTGCAGAAGAAACAAGGAAATTGCCAAAACTAATTTACGAAGACAACTCAACCCAATGAACTCGAAATTTTATCAATTAAACAAGAAATGTATGTAAAAAATTGAGTAAATAACTTTCCCAGCGACTAATCTACACTTATTCAGCAACATAACAACTCCTAGGTGTCAATGAAAAGCTTGCCTATAGCAGAACCGTTATTGTTGTCCCACTAACCGGACGCGTCTTCTCTCTTTACTAACTCCAATTTCAGCGAGCTTATTGTCAAAATAAAGTTTTCTCGAAGTACTAAAACATCTTAAATTTGGCCGACCCAAAAGATGGCCCAAGGCAGGTGAAAACCAGACCCAAACATAGTAATTCGTAATTGGTTCTGGTGGCGCGCACGCAAAACTTCAAAAATTCACTCCGACCAAACCGTAACTCCAAATTGATATCCGTAAAATCCGACGGCTCCAACACACCCTAAATTTTCATTACTACATGATTTTGCAGCTAAACAACTCATGAATTGAACCAGCAACTTAGAATTCAAACAGAACCGAATTCACCACCTAGCTATGAAAATTTCCCTTAATTTAACAGATGAAGAATTTGAATCCTTACCCCGGGCCACGAAACGAAGTTAATTCAACCCGTGGGGAGGCACGCAAGAAATCCTCTTTTTCTTTCTTGGTTCTTCCAATCTCTTTCTCTCTCTTGCTGCTGCTGATGCTTTGCTTTCTTTTTTGTTCTTCAGGTTTCTCTGCAGGGAGGGGAAGAGCCCGTTAGATGGGCTGAGGGGGCTTATTTGGGCCTCTACGCTTTGGGCTTTAGGCCCAATTCGTACAACTCCCATCGGCAGATTATAGGCACCTGATCATGTACACACAAAAGTCAGAAAATTGATTTAAGTGGACATTAGTTTTATGTTGTTGAGAATTCAAGTTTCTGAATCCTGCAAATCTTCGTATACCATAATTTTTGTTTTCGACCCTGTATTGTTATTACCATATTCAATAAATTGTGTCCAGATCAAGCCCGAATTATTGTGCTCATGTTGTAAACTTGATCCACCCTCCAATCTAGTCCTTAATACGTGCGTCTTTTTCAGCAGATAAATAAATGAATGACTAATTTAATATTGGAAAATCTCAAAAATCTGTCTAATCGAATGGTGAGAAAATATGGTTATCTCAGTTCCTTGAAAAATGGTTCACTGTTTCTCTATACTCTTAAAACAGAGAGTGCAGAGTTTCCTGATCTTTAGCAACCACATGGATGTATAAAACCAACAATACTTAATCCACAATTCATGTCAAAAATTGCTCAATTTCTTTCATCTTTTTTCCTTATATTTTCTTTATGCGTTTGAATTGAATACATTCATATGTAGAGTGTTTGGGTTATTGGCAGGTGTGTGTGGACAGTATTGTAACTTTGCTTATGATTTTCATTTCTTTTTTGTCAAAATTTAGAAATGGCTTTGAATTTTGAAACATCATTCGCATTACTCGAAATCACCTTCATGTGCTAATATTTATGCAAGTTTAAGAGATGTTTGAGGTATTTGGTATGTAAAAATAACTCCTAGGATTACGAAAAGTAGAAATCAAAAATTAACAAGTATCAAACCAAGCGATGTGACTTGTCACATTAGACTCCTTTGTTAGTTTGAGTTAATACTACAAAAACCCTACACTTTGTCTACTACGACATCAATATCTTAAAAAAAAATTGCATTACTAAAATCCTCCTAAACTTAAAAATTGTTTTATAAAAAATCCTAAATTTATACAAATGTAATAAATATGTCCTAGATAGAACTAAAATAGAGGATAAATATATTTTAGGTAGTTTTATTATGATAGGTATTATTTGAAGTTTTTTATGGTAGTTGGCCTTATTAAGTTTTTACTGCTCTAGCAATAAGTTTTATATATATGTAGGCACTATACTGATTTTTTTTTTTTTGGTTGAATATATATACTGATTTTGAAAATAAGTTAAAAGTTGCAAGTGTCACATCTTTACGTCACCCACGTGTGCATGGTCTACAAAAAGTGGTGTTCCTCTTTCAACGCACAAGAGTCAAAGGAGGCAAGCAAGATCCCCCGAAGAAACCTTTTCCGACGGTACAGACAACGAGAAACCGCGTGGGGCCCATCCACCAGTACCACGAATAGAAGCAGCAGAGACGAAAGATATTTTCTGTCTCTTTCGCGGACCGGGAATGGGTTTTTGGTTTTCATATTTAAATCCTCGTTGAATAATATTAAAAAATAAGAGGCTAAAATCTTATCCAAAAAAAAAAAAATTTACTAAAAAAGAAAAAGACCTACACCGCAAAAACCACTAAAAAGGGTTAGGGCAAATGAGGCGTCAGCCATGACCAGCAAGGGTCGACAACCCTCAACCATATTTAGAAAAGGGCCATAGATCTCATCAAATTTAAGAGAGTCACCGACCCTCGTCAAGCTCCTAATAACCATGGCTAGCGATTGAGCTATAGCCCACAAGCGAAGGACCTCATTTTCCTGCTTGTGTTTTTTTTTTTCGTTTCTTGTATTTTTAAAAAATATATAGTTTTTTAATCTAACTTAACAAATATTTAGGTTAAAATTTGAGATTTGGATCAAAACGATGATTTAATATTGTATTTTACTTTATTAATGCTAATGCTATGTAGGAAAGAAAAAATAAAAATCATGTCAATATTTTTAGTTTGGCGGAGTTAATGAGATGACTTAATCATACTAATTTGACAAGTTTTAATACTCAATTGCATATTTAGAAAAATTCTAAATAATAACTCGAAGTGCCATCATTTTTCAAATAAGGATATGAAGTATACCTTATTTCAAATAGCCGTGTTAGTCTTAAAAGGGGGGGGGGGGCAGAAGTAGTTATGGCTATTTATAATAATGACCTAAAATGCACTCATTTTTGTAATTAAAGGCATAAAGTGATTATAACTATTTTAGATAAGAGCCTAGCCTTGCTAGCAAGTAAAAAATTCCAACTGTTTAAGAATATTTTTGTCCAAACATGATTTAAATTAAATGATTTAAAAAAATAGAAAAAAGAGGAAAAATACACGTGGGAGGGTTGTGGCCGCCTCCCCATCGTCAATGGGGCGGTGGCAATGGTTGGTGAGATTGTCAATGCCTAGGTGAGGGTCGTTAGGCCTACGAGGGCAAGCAAACCTTGCCCCAACCAGGGCGAGCAAGGGCGAGCGACCCTTGCCTAGATTTGGGAGAGGGTCGCCGCCCTTTTTGATCTTTAGTGAGTTGCTGACTCTTGTTTTTTTGTTTCTTTGAAGTTTTACTTTTCTTTAGTTTGTTTTTTATGAAAAGGAAAAAAAATTAAAAAATTAAAAAGATGAAAATTGTCAAGTTCAAGCCCTTTTTTTGAAATTGATATGGCCACTTTGAGCCTTTATTTAAAATAATGTCAACTTCGAGCTCTCATTTAAGAAAAATGAGGGTCTTAGGACCCTTATTTGAAACAATATCTACTTCAAGTTTTTATTTGAGAAAATGAGAACACTTTAAACCCTTCTTTGGAATTTACCCTTGCATATTTTGAATATTTTAGGGCTCAATCACACTTTTGTAACAAGTTTAGGACTTTTAGTGCATTTACAAAAAAATAATCGAGATAATCAACGAACTTGAATTTATTTTAATTGTAATAAAAAAACATATAGTTTGGTACTACATTAAGTGTTCTTATTATCTATACATCTTTCTTAGGTTTTGTTTATTTTGTGAAAAATATAACGTTTTTAGAAAATATTTTCCAGGAAGTCATTTTCCAAGAAAATAACCATATTTTCTAGCGTTTGGCTGAAACCTGCAAATTAAGTAGAAAATATTTTCCAATGTTCGATATCTGATTTGATTTTTTGGGAAAAATTAACAAAAAATCAATTTTTAATTTTTTAATCAACCAAAAAAATTAATTTTAATATATATATATTTAAATTGAAATTTTAATTATTTTTATTTTTAAAAAATCGAATTTTTATTGTTTTAAATTTTTCCTTTTTTTGTTTCTCTTCATTTTTTCCTTTTTCTTTTCCTTCTTCATTCTTCCTCATCCTCCTTCCTCCGTCACTGTGTGTCTTGACGATGGCCGACTGCTCGATGACTTCCAAGACTTGGATCGGCGAGCTCAAGGCTCGGTCAATCTAAGTGAGCTTGAGCTCTGCCGAAGCTAGCGAGTCGAGCTTGCAACTCCATCGAACTAAGCGAGCTCAAGCTCTGTCAGTCCAGGCAAGCCCAAGCTCTATTAAATCAGGCGGGCTCACTAGATCAAGGTGAGCCCAAGCTCTGTCAAGGCCGAGGAGCTCTCGGCTCACTAGATTTAGGCGAGCTCGAGCTCCACCAAGGCCGGCGAGTTTAAGCTTCGTCAAACTAGGTGAGCTTGAGCCTCACCCTCGCCAAATCTAGCCTCGAGTAAGGCGGAGGCTCACCTGCCTCGTCGCAAGCTAGTGAGGAGCTCACCAACTTGTGGCGAGGCTCGACTTAGCCTACAGCCGGTCGTCGACCTCGGCAACCAGTTGAGGAAGAAGAAAAAGAAAATGGATGAAAAAGAAAGAGAAAAATTAAAAATTTAAAAACTCAATTTGAAAAAAAAAAAGAAAACATAAAAATAATTAGGAAAATGTGTTTGGTGAAAGAAGGTGAGGTGGAAAAAGTTATGGAGTTTTTTTTTTCTATTTCTGAAAAGTAGCAAATATTTTCTCCACTTTTGAAGGTGTTTTTTCCAATAGTAAAAAACATTTTTATTAACTAATTGAGTTTTCGCAAAATGAATGTCATAAAATTCAAAATATATTTTCTCAAAAGTTATTTTCGGTAAAACAAATGGAGTCATAATTTCCAACGTAGTTTTTTTTTTTTTGTTAGTCCTACTCCATTCATACTCTATACTCACTCTCAGACTTTTGTCTTGCCTCTTGCAGGGGGTGGGAGTCGAAACCCACTCCTGAAACTTACACGTCCCCATCCCATCCCCCCTGAGAAGGTGGAGATTTGAACCCCTCACCTCCCCCTTCCATGTCCTACCCCAAATTGAATTTAATGGAGTGCGTCATCTTAAAAATCATGTCAGCTGTTAATTTAATTCGGGTAGCTAAGGATAGTTTAAGGTATTCATTAATACAGCTCCCAAGGTATATATTCAATGTATGCTCATAGTTTGTTCAATTTTTTTTATACGTTTGATGCCTCTAAGCTTAAAGATTACGACACAAGAAAGCATCGGATTTTGTTCTAGAAATAGGTCATTATTGCATCTTATATATGTTGACTCTTCATAGACTGCATAACGTACTTTTTTGCGTTCTATGTTTTAAAAATATTCTTCCAAGATAACAGAAAGAGGAAAAAAAACAACTTTACTAAAAAATGTATATCCACGTATTTGATAGATATAAAATATATGTCTCCACGACCAACTCTTACTAAAAATTTTATGGATTAAAAGGATCAACTAGGCATTCTCAAACTTCATCCTTTTTTTTGGGGGTTTTTACGAAAGTATTATTTCAGTGTAAATGGTCCTTTTGGGCACATGTTTGAAAAAAAAATTATTATTATTATTTTTTTAATTTTTTTTGTACATCTATAGTTGTGTTGTAGGTGAAGTACATGCATATTCTAACAATGATAATGAGAACTCGCGATAGTACTTTTTTTGGGGGGGGGGGGCATATGAATTCTCACTTAATAAATAATGAGACAAGCATTACTAAAAAAGTCCTAAACCTATTATAATTATACAAATTCAATCTTAAATCTTTTTTTTTTGTCAATTGAGTGATAAATATTTTGCATTTATGCAAATTCACTCCATCCGGCCAATTTTGGCCAAAAAATCATTGACATTGATGCCAATTGTTTTACATAGTGCGACCAATACTGACGTGAATAATTCTTAATAATATTTTAATATTTTTTCAAATTTTTATTATCTATTTATTTTTTCTCTTTTTTCTTTTCTTTCTCTTTTTTTTCCCTTCCTTCTTCCTCTAGTCGGTTGTTGGCACCCGTGGCGATGCTTGACCTCATCCATCCACGACAAGGCTCACCCTCGCCATCATTGGGTGAGGTTGACTTCGTGGGACCTCAAAGACCACCCTCACTGTCGTTGTGCACGGTCGACCTTGCCAAGCCTCGGTGAATGCCCTCACCTCTAGTTGGTCATCGAGATCTAGCGACCAGCTAAAGAAAGAAGGAAGGGAATAAAAAAAGAAACAAAAAAAATATTAAAATATTATTAAGAATTATACATGTAAGTACCCACCATGTCATATAGAATGACGAACGTTTATGTTGACAATTTTCGCCAAAATTGGCCGAATGAATTGAATTAACATAAATACAAAAATTTTAAAATTCAATTGGCCAAAAAAAAAATTTAAGACTAAATTAGTATAATTGCAATAGATTTATAACTTTTTTGGTAATTTTTCCAAGTAATGAGACTTATGTTGAGGGTCACAACAAAAGATATACTCCAATACATGGTACTGTCATCGGCTATGTTTCTCCACGTTATTCATAGTATCAGTCCGCACTAAGCTGTTCTTTCACAGCAAAAGATAGTGCTAAACATCCAGAAAAAATGCAATACAAGATTGTTTCACGAAAATAATTAACGAGTGCTTGCTAGAAATTTGTTAATGTATGAGTCATTTTCAAATTTTATTGAATAATTTCCCGTCGTACTCATTGATAGGTCAATTTAATGTGGACCTTCCTAAGCATTTTTATTTTCCCCCAAATTTCGTAACTAATGAAGTGTGATGATAATATGACATTCCATCAACCTCAGCGATTGCCTTTTCTTGGCATATTTGACCATCATCCTATGAACATAATGACCATTGTTAGGACGCCCCACCGGAAGTTATTGAGACGAGTTTTGATGAACCAATTTCTGGATGGTTGCTTGGTATTCACATTTTGGGCAAGGAAGCAAAACTTCTTGGTCGTGGCTAGTCTTAGACAATGAAAGGAATATGGTTCTTTTGCTCTGTGTTAGGGTGAAATGAATTACGCAGCTGTTGCGGTCGCGAATTCCGATCACATGTACGGATAAGGAGTGCAGTAAAGAATCAAACTTTAATCCAATAGGAATGGAGATTGACTTTTGATTAGGGACAATTTTGGCGGGACCCACTTGACGCGTGTCACGTGATATTGGAATCGAGGAGTGACTAATAATTTCTTCATTCAGGTCTTCTGATAGTGGGAAATTTCTCAATCATGACCAATATCTTATTGTGATCGCGACTTTTAGGAAAAAAAGGACATGCCTGTAACTGTCGCAAGTCAAACGAAAGCCTCAAAAGGCTGTCCACTCATAGATATCTGATAGTTATGATGTGGCCATGTGTATCCCACCGCATCATCACGTATCAAGAACGAATCGAACATCATGCGATAAAAGGAAGGATCGGCCATCATCTCGTGCTCGATAATTGGAATACGTCGTTGCGCCGTCCGACATCGAAGTAAAGCTACTGAAACAAATAAATGACGATGAACTCTCTCTCTCTCTCTCTCTCTCCCTCCTTCTCTGCCTCTGTCCCTGTCTCTGTCTCTGCATGTGTCCATGTCTCTCGTTGCCCTTTACTGCTCGATGACAGACGATAACTCTCGAACGGTTGAAAATCATTCCTAGTAAAGAGACTGGGAAAGCGGGTTTGGTGTAATTTTTGGGTCGCTAATGGAGATCTTGGGGGCATAACTCCCTCCATCTTTTTTTTCAGTATGCTTCTCGTTTCGTGCCTTGCAGTAGCCTTTGATTGTCAAATGGTAATTTTAACGGGTAAATTGAAAATAATAAGCTTCCAAATAGGTTGCTATTTATACTAGAAGGTCAACAAATCTCTCAAGGATGATATATATGGAGTAGAAATAAAAGTGCACTAGTTAGCCATGGCCAACATTTCGAATATCCCGAGCAAAAAAGTCAAGTCTACGACATTTCCACAAAAAAGGGCAGACCTTGCGTCCCCAAAAGGAACAGATCCTCACAAAGATAAAAAAGTACAGCGTTACACAATATCAATAAAAGATAGCCAAGAAAAAAGACAGACCAAAATTAAGATAATGATCACCTTTCTACAATCGGAACTCCCTTTTTTCCCCAAGCCATTTTGTTTTGTTTTATGTTTTCGTTTGCTTTGTGTTTGCTCAGAAGATTTGGAACAAAAAGTCCGGTGCATTACTGCGGAAAGTCACACATTCTCGCCGGCCGGCAATCTAGGGATGATTTGAGACTAGGTCGCCCACTTCGTTAGTACAAACTTCATGGCCCATTGTTTAACTTCCTTGATCTTCCACTCACAAGCACTAACCAAGTATGTCTGTGTGCTGGCCTGAAGGCCGGTCTGGCAAAACGTGGCAAAATGCTCACAGTTGTTATTGATGAGGTCATACTCGCTGAAGTTGTTGCGCTCATGAAGCTCACGAGCCTTGTTAACAACATCTTGCGGTGATTTGATTTCGAGTAAGGTCATGCAAGTTCCCCATCTCATCAGCCAATACCATAGGTGAGGTGGTCTATATGCATATAGGTGGAGTTCCTCGCCTTCTTGCTGAAAGGAATCAAGACTCGTCTCTTTGACTCTTGTTCTTGTGAAGTGAATCACGCAGCCTTCTCCAACATAGATTCCTGTTATAATCAATAATGAGTATGTGCAATATAAGTAATCAATTGTCCATAACTTTCCACCCATAGCAAATATTTACTTAGAATCAACTAGTTAATAGGGGATGAGAAGCCAAAGGATGTAGATTGACGAGCGAGGGAGGATTATCACAAGATTTTCTAAGTTTGGAAGAATTAACTTGCGGATGGAGCAACAGTAGATTAGCCGCAATGCGATCTGCAATTTGCAGAGTCCCTGATGTTAGATAGTTGTATTGGAGACTTAAAAACTGATGGGAATAAATTTCAATCATGACAAATCACTAGTTTCAATATATTATGTGATTTAATTGAGGTACGTTTTCTATACCGACTAATTTCGACATTCTAGATAATATGGGAACAATTTTCAGAAAGAGAGACGACCGAATGAGAAAAGATTTCGAGGAAGAAGAAAGAAAGGCGAGTAGTGTAACGAGAGAAAAAGAGGAGCAGGGTTATGGAAAATTCCTGTTAAGAGCTCGGAGAACGAAAAAGAACGTCTTATCACGTCTTTGTACTCTTCCGGATTGACAATCTGAGTTTCATCTTAGTCCCCGCTTCGATAAATAAAGTGCCTAAAACCATCTGATCGTTGAATTTTCTTTTGGTTAGAAATAAGTTCATATCCGTAATTCAAGGTAAGTTGAAATGGGGTTTTCTCTTTAAGATTTAAGGGGCTCGCATACTTTGTTTTTTGTGTGGGTTTGATCGATTGCAGGTTAATCAAAAACGGTGACTACTACTGGCTTGTCATAGGGTCTCTCCCCACCTCACCCCACCCCCCCCCAATCCCAACTGCCCACCCAAGAACTTCCCCTGTCTCTGCACCAAGAACATAGTGTTTCTCTCTCTCTCTCTCTCTCTCTCTCTCTCTCTGCACCAAGAACATAAGGTCTCTCTGACTCTCTTCATCAAGAGCATAGGGCTTACAAGATTATCATTATTATTTCCTTCACTTCCAAGGAGGTCATGAACTGTTCATGGTTATCAGAATCAGGTATGTGAACAGCCCTTGAAATGAAAAGAAGAAGAAGAAGACAACTGTTGAAGGTATACTAAATTCCTCATAAAATTTCTCTTACTGTCCAAATGTTAAGAATTGTTAACACGGAGCAGGCCTGAAGGGTAAGATGTGACGATTGCTGCGATGATACAGCTACTGTTCTTTGGCCAAAAGCTAAAGATAAGAAAGGACGATTTAGTTGAGCCACATATTATGATATTCACGTTCAAGAAAAACGATGATGACGATGGAAAAGGAAGCAGTGGATGAATCACTAACCATGATGGGTGTATAAGCCATGTCGCCGATAAACATAGATGTGATCTCCAAGTTTAAGATTTTCCTGTCTTACCACATCCCCTGGCAGTTGCACCAATATTGCGATTACAATGATGATAATATGGTCCATCATTTTCTCTCTCTTGGGCCCTTCTTCACTCTCTTGGACTTGTGTGCTTGATCCGGTCTTATATTAGCTTTGACTCTCCTAAAAGATCGAAACAGAATCGAGAGAGCAAAGTGAAGAATTAGATTGGTGCTGAGTGGTCTGAAAGTAGAGTTTTTTTTTTTTCCTTCCCCAAAGTGAAAGCCTAATCACCTGCTACTCCTACTAAGGTGTGTATTCCAGGAGCTGAGCCCTCCGATGTCTTAAAAGATTGAGAGAGAGAGAGAGAGATCAACACTGAGTAGAGAGGTGCAAAAGGGCCACTGAATGGTGGAAGGGACTTGTGGGGCCACATTTTGACAAAGAGCAAGTAGGACAAAAAAGACCAAGTCGAGACGTGTTCATATCATCTTGCATGCATCGTCATTCAAGTCATAGACAATGTCGTCGTCGTCAAACCAATTTGCAGATTAAAAGTCCACGTTCGGATTTTTAAAAAATATTTTCGGACTTAAAATCTACGCACATAAATTTCACTTAATCATGATGTTGGTTATAATTCAAGTGACATGACCAGTATATTATCTTGGCATTGTTTGGTAGAGGGGCAGGTGAGTCCCATCTCCATTATCTTGATAAATGACAATGAAGAATAACTTTTGACACCATCCAAAGGATACATGGTTATTGAGTCTTTGGGGTCTGAGCCATAAAAATGACGCGAAGCCCTTATGCAAAATAAAGAAGTTGATATGATGGGTCGATTCTATTAACACGGCACATCTATAATCTGTTCGAGCATGTCTATGTTAGTAATATAACAATTCTTTATCTAAGTGTCTGTAAATGAGGTAAAAATATTCTCCTTGTTTGATTATCTAGTGATGTCACCCCATATCGGTTTCTTTAGCCAAATAGAAGGTCGAATCCACACGTCTAGGACAAGACATTCGCAATTTGCAACCAAAGTCCATACCCTAGCTTGCTACGAAATTTTCTTCAATTCAAGTGCAAGTTGTGCAACGGATCTACTCTAGTAAATGGAAACAGAAAGAGGGAAAGAAAAAGAAAGAAAGCGTAGAAATTTCTTAATACATGTGGCATCAAGAAAACCAGCTTGCTCTTACTATGAATTCTCATGAGATTATCCTTAATGGAGTCGTACATGCGGCAATATAAAGTAAACCGATTTATACAGAAGATGAAAACTAATAGTATAACATAAAAGTCGATACAAATTGAATTCTTCTTACAGTTGACAAATTGACAATGAGAGTTTGGACGGTATATCTCATCGGTCCATCTTATATAGTATCGTCCACATTTATAGTTACAAGTAGAGCAAAAAAGGGATTTGAGGGATTTATGTATATTTTGACGTGTAGAAACGATTATATGTAGAGTCTATTTATAAACTTTAAAAAAAATCAAAATAGATATAGAAAATTAGAGAAAATATCTTAAATCTCTAGATATTTTCAAATCTAAGGATAATTATCCTTGATAATTAACTGTAAGCTTGTACGTTTGGGGTGCTTGTGGAGCATGGGGTGCACATCCATTGCTTCAGGAAAGGAGACTTAGATACCAAGTTGCGAGTAAAACCGGAAAAGATAATTGAGGAGTTTTTGTATATTTTGATTAGTAGAAAAGAGTACATGGAGAATCTATATATAATGTCACGCCCTGAACCCCGAGCGCGCGCACATCCTACTACGGTTGATAAAAAATACGACATCCCAGGATATGTCGCCGACCCATTCATTTCTTTACGCATGCGGAAGCAAAACAAATCCCCTGACAACATTTAACTTGGGATAGGAAAGCAGGCAATCAATCACAATACCAAACACTCATTTACAAACACAAAGGGTTTAAATACAACACTGGACTTTCTACAAAATAGACCAGCTCGACAAAAGGGGAACTATCCTACAACCAACTAGCAGGACACACTCTCCAACCCTTATGACTTCACCTCTGCAACTCATCAAGGCCAACCAAAGCTATCTGGCCACTCCGTCCACCGGGGACCTGAAATTTTAATCCCACAACCGGGATGAGACGATGTCTCAGCAAGTTCAACCCCCTAAACCCCTATTAGAAAGAAAATACACCCCGGGTGGCCTAGCCACATCACACAGAAGACTTACCTCGCATCAGCCTTCATCTGCAGGTTAGCGCAATTTATATAATTCAACCACGTACAATTATGATAACCAAACAACCGTGGCACAATCACATTATCAAAACAATTCAACCACTTGGATCGTCTCAGCGATCAATCGACTCGGCCAATTACATGTCATTCTAGCAAATCAATCATTGCTCTCAATCACGGCCCACTCGGCAAAATTAGAATCAGTGGCATCACGGCCCCATTTGGTGCGACCTTTATCAGGTGGCATAGCACGGCCCCATAGGGCGCGACCTCTAATAGGTGGCATGTAACGGCCCCACTGGGCGCCACCTCTAATAGGTGGCATCTCACGGCCCCACTGGGCGCGACCTCTAATAGGTGGCATATAACGGCCCCACTGGGCGCGACCTCTAATAGGTGGCATCTCACGGCCCCACTGGGCGCGACCTCTAATAGGTGGCATATAACGGCCCCACTGGGCGCGACCTCTAATAGGTGGCATATAACGGCCCCACTGGGCGCGACCTCTAATAGGTGGCATATAACGGCCAATCGCCCATCAATTTCCACACTTAGAATTTTATAAATAATCCATATTTATCACAATCAACACTCAATTCGCCACATCCATTCATCAAATTCAAATTCTAAATGCACAACAGCGATCGGCACGAAATTCTGAGCAAATAAGGTCCCAATGAAAATTTTCGGAATTTAATAGATAATTAAATTTATTCCGAAAATTAATTAAATAATAATATCCATAGTTTTTGAAATCCACACTCAATTGGGGTCAAAAATCCGAATGTACCGTAGCGACCGGCACGAAATTCTGAGCAACTGGGGTCAAAAATAATTTTTCTGATTTTTTTTTTATAAATAATAATATTTTAATAATTTCGGATTATAATATAATATAATATTTTCCAGAATTTCGAAGCACTTAAATAATTCAAAACTAAAATCATTTTGTGTCACATCAAGGCTTAACTTTAAATAATTCTTTTAACCTTTAATTTAAACACACTTTAACATAAACCAACATCTTAATCCAATTTATAATTAAATGCACTAATCCACACACCTAAACTTACTTAATTTAAACTAAGCACATCTAAGGCATCATTAACACTCTAATCAAGATTTAGTGAGTTAAACTCACCGGATTAGCGAGCCGAGCGGACCAAAACGACGAGGGCGACGCGAGGATCGACTTTCCTCAAAGCGGGCCGAGCATCCGGGCTCGGGAAGGTGGCCAAAACGGGCCAAACGTCCGCTGCATACCCATTTTTTTCAGCTGCTGCCCATGGCGGTTTGAGGCCGAGGAAGGGTAGATCCGGAGCTGGGATGAGACGGAGAAGGACCGAGGAAGGCTGAGGGGTCGAACCGGACCTAGGCGGGGCCCGAACGGTGGCCGGACGAGCTCCGGCGGCTCCTACGCGAGCTGAACAGCAGCTCGGGGCGACGAGCTGGGCGAGAAGACTGCCAAGACGCACGGCCAGCAACGGTGCGCGAGGACGGCAGCTCGGCGGCGAGACGACGCGGGGCGAGGACGGCGACTCCGGCGACGACGAGCAGAGCGTGGGCGGCGAGCAGCTTCTTCGACGGTGCTGCAACTTTCGCTGGTCTTCGGCTGGTCGGGCGAGCGGGCGAGGCGCGCGGACGGCACGGAGTGGCGGCGGTGAGGGACGAATAGAGAGGCTCCGATTGGTGGCGGTTGCTGGCTTCCGATCAAGCCTTCTTCGGTTGCTGCACATCTTCACTTGTCCATAGAATCAACTTAAGTCCCAAAAACGTGACCAAAGACCGGCCTACTAATTTCTCGAGCTAAAATAGCCATTCTCGGATTTAATTTGCCAAAGAACTCTGATTGTATGAAAAATCTTCCAAAGATGAGTTAATGATCCTAAAACGATTTGTGACACACCCAGACTTCCAATTTCTGAATTCGATCTCAATTTCACGGTTAATTTCACTTTGGCACGATACTAGCGCGGCCCAACCTACCGGGTAGCCTTTAGAAATTTTCATGCATTTGACCTGTGGTTGATCATCTCAATCCACAATGTACATCTTTGAAATATTGGCGACTTTCGGTTGTCGGGGAAATCCCAATATTTCAAATACGAACACAGGGTACCCAATCGATAGAAAAGTCGGTTCAGTGCCGATCGACAAGAATTGTGCGATCTGTTGGAATCACCCACACCTGATCACATGCCTCTGTCGAGTCGACCTATCTCCGATCTCTAATCGATTTTAATTGTGCCGTAATGACCCTTGCAGATTAACTCGGTCGAAAGATCGCTTCCTGGTCAAATTCTCGAGTCTGACGCATTAGAAACTCTTAACAGCTTCACCCGATAGACTAGTTTTCACATGAGTGGCCGACTCAAGGAAAAGAACTATATGCGTGCCAACGAAATGCCCGTCTCAATTTATTGAAAATAGAATCGGAAAATCGGGATGTATGACTATTTAAGGAAATCAAATTATATATGCATAATTAAAATACATGTAAAAAATCAGATGAAACATCTTAAATATTCTTAAAAGATATCTAAGTATATCTAAATTTTTATAGAGTATCAAGAATATCCATGAAATGAAAAATACCAATTTCGGTGTTAAGTGCATTTCTCCAAAAAAGGGTTAAAAAAGTCATGAATCTATTGTATTTGCGTTTAGCAATCAGGATAAAATTCAAGATAAGATAAATGTTATACGTTTGCTACCTACTCAAAATAAGATAAAGCCAGATATAAGGGTGATATAGAATAGATAAAATTATCCCCTAGAGAAAGTGGGATAAAAGTGAATAGAATTTATAATATTGATAATAAGAAAGTTATTTTTCTCGAATAACAAATTTCTTAAATTAACAAAATTAAAATTATATTTCAATATAATTAATATTGAATTATAATATAAGAAATTCAAAATAACAAAAAATAACAATTTAATTATTTTAATTTAATATTATTTTTATCTATATATTCGAATCCAATTCTATTTTATAATATAAATTCAATATATATGAATTATATTTCTATTTATTACATATTTTAGGTATTTTAGTATTTTAGTTATGTTTTAAAAATTTTCTATTTAATAAAATTCTATTAGAGAATGATCAAAGAGAAGAAAGAAATAAAAAAGAAATTAATTAAAAAAGAGGAAAATAAAATAAAATAAGCAAATAAAAATAGATTAGGCAAGATTGTCTCAAGAGATTTTTACCATCGTCGTATGTAAAATTTTTAATTTACTTATACTAATATGTTATTTATACTAAATAATATCATATATATGATATGAACATATTCAATTTTATTATTACAATTATTATATAGTGGATAGAATATAACAAAATTCTCGGATTTCATTTCATATCATATCTAATCCTATCATAGTGTTAATTCAGTCCTTCAGTTAATGGCCGCACTACATGGCGACGCCGAATCTAACGTGAACAATTTTCAATAATCTTTTAATATCTTTCTATTTTTATTTTTTGAACTATTCTTTATTTTTTTTCCCCTTTCTGACCAACCATTGGCCATTAGCCATGGTCAAGTTGGCCTTACTTGGGTGAGGCCTATCGTCGCTCGCCTTGGGGAGGGCAAGCCCTGGCCAATTCTAGCCCTAGAAAGGCCGAACCTCGCTTGGTTGAGGGCAAGCCCCAGTGAGGGCTTCCCTTACCAAATCTAGTGAGGCCAACCCTTGATTAAGGCTAGGGCGGTCTCGTTGGGCATTGCTCAGGCGAAGGTGATACCTAGATAGTTGCCATGGCTTGGGTAAGGGTTGGCCTGGCCAGATCTAGTAAGGGGAGCCCTCGATTGTTGCAAGTTACAGTGAGCCTCGCCTAGGCAAGGCCAGCCTAACGATGGTCAATGGCTAGTCACCGGCAAAAGGAAGAAGAAGAAGGAAAGAAAGAAAAAAAATTAAAAAAAAAATGAAAAATATTAAAATATTTTTAAAAATTATTTATGTCAGTATTAGCGATGCCATGTAGGCTAATTGGCGTCCATGTAGCAATATTGAGCTAAAATTAATTGGAAATATTAAATTGGCACTAGATCAAAAGGTTTTGGATTAAATTAGTATCATTAAAATATTTAGAACTAAATTGATACAAATGCAATAGATTTATGACTTTTTTGACCCTTTTTCTTGCATTTCTTTGTTGGTCCAAGCATGTTTTTTTTTTTCCCCAAGCCATCAATTTCTTTCTGAAATCTTAGGTACATCTCAAATTTGATGGAGTGCACGTTAATCAATGAGAGAAACGCATAATACATAGGTATAATTGGGTACTCTGTATAAATACAAGGATAATTATCAAATCCACTACCAGCGTAAGAATTTTTACACATATTGTCCTATCCAATAGTGAATGTGTAGAATTTTTTTTTTTAAGGACCGTGACCTCCTAGTTAGTGCGTTTTTCTTTTTCTTTTTCTTTTCCTTCACTTGGAAATGAATGAACAATATCTTGTTGACTAAGAGATCGATTGCAATACAGTTTACCAATTCATTGTGAAAGTGAACGTCTTGCGGCACTAAAGTGATTATTGTACTAAGCTTTTGACACTTTTGATGTCTTTCTGCTATAAAAGAACCATTAGTCCACCTCTTCTGTTATTTCTCTTGTTCAAAGGAGTTTGATTGGGTAAAATTTTGGGATAGTGTGATTCATTACTCTGGCATTGACCGCATTTAGTCATTCATTGTACGAGATAATCAGGGTTCAACGCCGACCTCTAAATAAAAGCATTGGTAATTTATATTTGCATATTAGACAGCATTCTCATTTAAACAATGAACAAGATATAGAAGACTTTTCTACTCCATCTCTCTAAGAACCTTAGAGATAGAAGCTAAGCTAGCAAAGCTTGTCTGCTCTTCCTACTCCTTTCCTACACTTCCATGTTGTTTTGCTGCTGGAAAACAAACACGCACGCGATATGCACTACACAACATAGACATAATAACTGTAGAACAAGATCGTGGAATCTCAACGTTTAGATCAAGAGCATAGTTGCCCTTGAAGGCAGGGAGTGGGCGACGAGGAGGGTGGGCGGAGTTATTCCAGCAAGATTGACCTGCCCGCAAACCTGTACGGCTTGGATGAGATAAAGGCGGAGATGAAGAACGGATGATTGACGGTGGTGGTGCCAAAGTGCTAGAAGAAGAGGATGGGTGTGTTGTAGGTTCGGGTGGAGTAAGAAAGCAAGCATTTCTAGATGTGAATAGGTTTTAATGCGTGGACTATGTATTAGATAGGCCAACAATATAGGTTTGCTTCTTTTATTTGTTAAGGGATGAGATTGGATCACGTATTGTCAGGAGAGTAAGACGTAATTTTCGGGCTCTTTTCTTTTCTTGAGGGGAAAAAAAAAAGTTCGGATGTATTTGGATGCATCAAAGTTAATTGTCCATTTATAGGAAACACCTTTAGCGAATGGCAATGGCCAACAGCTATGCCGACCGAAGCACCGCACGATTGGGCCTGTGTTGGGCCACGCCCATTAGGAAAAAGGGGCATGCCTACCGCCCATTTGTTCCTGGGCACTAGCCCGGGTGGAAGAAAATGAGTCCCATGATTAGGCCCAAGGCCACATGAGTGGCCGAGGCCATTGGGCCAATTCAAAAGAAGATCCGAAAATTTTCCATGAGTTAGAGGTCTCTTCTTCTCATTGTCACCTCCATCCCTTTCTCACAAATTTGAAAAGATTCCGACTTTCTAACAAATTCTCAGTTTGTATATATATGGTTTCCTCGTTGATTTGGACGACAATTGCCAAATTTGGGACTTAGAGATTATATATTCTTGCATAGTGCGCAAATATTATCAAGAGTTTTCCCTATGATCCACAGGTCAGGATGGGATATTTATTGCCGCACTTAAACGAGGACCTTGCCATTGACAGGGGAGTATCTGCGTCTACACAAGAGAGGGTGTGCTTACAGGATAGCTAGATCAAGCATAGCGTTGAAATATTAAATTTCACTCTTTTATTTTGTTAGTAAATGTATGCTTTTTCATGTACTGTGCGAATCATATTTTCTTTGATATCTAAAAATCTTATTGTGTTGAGTTTATGCGATTTTCCTTGCAAAAGTTATGAAGAATTGATTGTAAATGTTCCTTTGAGTTTATTAATAGTTTCTTAAATTAAAAATAAATAAATAAACAAGTCCAAGTATAGTTTTTGCAACTTTTGTGGAGATCACCATCTTACGTAGGTGCCAATTATTTTAAAATGGAAAACACTAAGCATGTCAAACAACATGTCACTTGTCCAAATAGAATGAAATACGCCTCTCATTCCATGAAGCATACTCTATTTCCTTTTGCCTAAGACTTTCCCAACATATGAGGCAACGAATGTTGTCACATAGGGGCTGTATAATGGATTATTACATTTCATGATTATCAAAATTGTAATAGAGATAGTAACAATCTCACAATCCAAATGATAATCAAGTTTTTTTGTTCCAAATCTGATCATTCAAAACTGATAAAATACTATTAAATGAATACATCAGTTTTGAAGTCTAGTATGAGACTTGATTAGAATATTCATGCATTTTCAAGGACTCGATTAGAAGAATAAAATACATTGATTTGGGGACTAAAAATAGACCTTTGTCTTTCTAGAAAGACAAGACATGTTGTGGCCAAAATTTTCCACTTCCAAGTATGGGCTCAAGCTACACTAAAATGGCATAGCAGTGGCTCGGCCCACAAGGGCTGACCCCAAGAGGGATTGCAGCCTCCAACACAAAACGCGGACCCCTAAGGCTTGGGAAGAGGGGCTCTTCCCCCCATCCACCGCCCTCTCTGTGCCTCTCATTCATTAACTTAAGTATCGGAAGGTTCTCCTCAAATCAAGCCTAGGAGGCCCCTTTTGCTTTGTGGTATGCAGCTGGGTTCAGTCCTTCAAAAGTTCAATCAAGTATGGCAGGACCATGAAAATCACGCGTCAACAAGACAGATGTTGTTATAATTCAATTCATGCTCATAATAGGGCTTAGCCCATTTGATAGATAAGTTCTTCACTTACACAAAGAGAAAAACCTCTTTGTAATTTACAATAATTTTTTAGACTCACGATATGTATGTTTTGACTTGTCAAGCATCTAAGTGTTATGGATGACTATATATTCAACAATTTGTGTTGTGTCCACCTTCAGTAGAAATTGTAATCTTTATGATTCCTTTTGCAGTTTTTTCAATGTGAAATTGTCTCTTACAAAACCCAACCCTTTGAATCGGACTTGCATGTCTACAATAACATGATGAAGTGATCAGTTAGGGTAAACCGACCTTGTTTGATTACTCGGTCCTGAGAACATCGGGGGTAGCCTGATCTAAGTCCATAGAACAAATCTCATAAAACCATTCATCAAGGTTGGACCATATATTCCACTGACCGAGACACCACTAGAGTGCTGTTGTCTTTAGGCAGCATGTCTCTGGGATTATTTTATGCTCTTCCGAAATAGGGATTTATTTTCCACATAACACTTTCTAAATGGGCTAACCTCACGTACGTCTTCTTTGAGCCAATAGCCAAAATTCCCCACTTTCAGAAGAACAAAAAGACACCAGTATTTAACAAGATCTCTCGGGGAAGAGATGATGAAGGTGCTCAATTGTTGTTTTTGGATTCTTCTTAAGCAGAACCAAACTTGAAGAGTGTGATGGGATCCTTCAAGAAAAGCAGCAGAGGGCGTAATACTACAGAGACAAAGAAGATGAGAAGGCACACTCCTTACGCTGCACAGGGGAGTAGCTCTAGTTCCCTTGATGACAGTTAATTACTTGAAACTCCCATAAATGTTATGAAAGGTGCGAAGGAATGAGCTTTAATGGCTAGCCCATATAAGTCACTGGAGTACACTTAATAGTTCGATCGTTGAGAGCCTTGGTGGCTCAAGAAAGGCTCAATGTTCAAAATGGACATGAAAAATAAAGAATCTATGGTGCAGAAAATTAAAAGGAATCTAAATTTTCATAATTGTTATGTGGTGATTCCGATAGGGATTGCAAAGAGTCTAGGATACTAAAGACTGATTTGGCATCATGTTGAATGTGCCTAATAAAAACTCATCAACTTGACTTGTGAGTGAAAAGTTCTTGCTAGCTTTGGGCAAGGGTTGCGACACCCTCACCAACCACAAGTGTAGGGCTCGTAGTCCTCACCATGGCTGGGGAGGGCTTGGTGGCCTTGATGCCTTTGTTGTGGCTAGTGAGAGCTTGGGTGTGGTTTGTGACCCCCTCACTAGATCTTGCTTGCCCCAGGTGAGGGCATGGCGGTCCTTGTCGACCATCACTCCAAAAAAGAAGAAGAAAGAAGTTAAATAAAAGGAAAAAAAGTCATAAAAAATTCAGCAACTATTTAAATATTATAAAAAAATGTACACATCCATCTACGTTATTAATTTTCAAAAAAAAAAAAAATGATTAGATGGATTCAATTAGTGAATTGTTTAAATATTTATAACTCAATTGCCAAAATTAAAATGTTTAGGGAAGGATCTTACAAATTAAGTTAATACAAAAACACTAGAGAAATGAACAAGAACAATAAAAAATACCAATGATTTACATAATTTAATCCGAGTTTCAATACCTACGTCATGGGTAGAGTCTATAACAGGGGAATTAGAGTTACAATCACTCACAATTTTCCACATCTAGATTATCCCCAAACTCAAATATTTGCTATAATAACAATTCAGTAGATCTAAAATTCACAGCACAAAATTCAAGTTTTTAGAACTCCTCATCGTTCCGCCCACACAAAACGCTCTGTGCAGCTCCTAGATATTCCTTTGTGCGGCGTCCCCAAAAAGGAAAGCTGCTGCGCGTCCTTCTCTTGTTTGACTCGTGCTCTCTACTGAAGGAACCCACGAAAATTCTTTTATTTGCTACTTGGATATTTATTTAACCAAGTCGTAGGGTCGTGCTCAAACTTGAGACATAAATTTATAAGCTTTACCTATAAATATCTCAGCCGATTTTGTGAAATTTACATGTGATTGAGGAGGGGCAAGTTTACAGTACCTCAACAGACGGGTTCTTGGGTCATTAACTCTTTGTAATGTTTTTACATGAAATGACGCAACCCACATGATAACCTTAAAAGGTTTTATGATCGGCGGACAAGATTTACTCTGTTTTCGATCGAACGGTTTTTGAGAAGTTGTGCGCGATACATTGCATTTGGCAGTTTGGGAAGAGAGACATGGACCAAAGACCTCCACACGGGAATGATAGGATTTGGAAGGACAAAAATAATGTCGGTCTTTACAGCTTTTAAGGTCAAACCTTTCCTCTTCTCCTTTGAGAATGGTGGTCTTTACAGCTTTTTAGGTCAAACCTTTCCTCTCCCCCTTTTACGGCATCCAACGAAAAAAAGAAAAGAAAAGAAAAGAAAAGACCTCCCCCAACCCAAAAAAGAAAAAAATATCCATCTTATCAAGGTGGCCAACGTGATTGTTCTGGTGCCCAAATTCATGGTGGAATTGTGAGGGGACTTACTGCATCCACATCTATGTTATGTATTAACATGACTATTGTGACATCCTGAATTTCAGGTTCTGTTTTCGATTGAATAAGTTGACATTTTCATTGACGCGCCTATAGTTCTTTTCCCTGAACTAACCTAACTAGTCTATCTGGTGAAGCCGTTAAGGAATTTAAACACAATAGACTTGAGAATTCGACTAGGAATCGACTGCTCGACCATGCTAATCTGCAAAGGTTATTACGGCACAGTTAAAAATCAATTAGAGACCGGAGATAGGTTGATTCGATAAAGGTTTGTGATTAGTGTGTGGGTGATTCCACATAATTGCAAAATTCTTGTCGATCAGCACTAGACTGATTTCTTATGTCGTTTTGGTACCTTATGCCCGTATTTGAAATCTCAAGATTTTCACGATAACCAAGAGTTGCTAATGTGTCGAAGATGTATATTGTGGCTCGAAAATAATCGACCACGGGTTAATTGCACCAAAAATTCCTAAAAGCTATATAAGAGGTTAGGTCACGCTAAAATCACGCTAGATTGAAATTAACCGCGAAATTAAACCCAATTTCAAAAATTGAAAGTTCTGTCATGTCACGATTCATTTTAGGAACGTCGACTCATCATCCAAAGATTTTTCGGCAAACCGGGATTTTCGACGAAGAATTCAAAGTAAGGGTATTTTGGACCGGGAAAATCAGGGGGCTGTTTTTGGTCGCATTTTTTGGATTCAAATCGGTCCAATTGATGAGGAAAAATGTAGAAATTGATGATGACACATTGGCTGAATTTTTAGGGCTTCAAGTTAACTCAATTGGAGGGGAATTGAAGTAGATTTGGGGGAATTGGTCCAAAATTCGTAAGCCATGGGGGAGACAACATTTTGGACCGCTTGGGAAAGCTTCTACGAGAAGTCTTGTGCATCAAACTGGCCTTGGATGACAGCCAAGGTGGTGGGGGCTAGCAATGAGTGAAAATGGATAGAAGGGAAGACTTTGGTGGCCATATAGGCCCCTTCCTATCTTCAACAGCTTCTTCTCCTTCTTTGAGCCACCTTTCCCCATAGTTGAGGTGTTTTGAAAGTTTGAGAAACTAGAGGAAACTGACCAGCCCTCCCCTTAGCCTGTCGACCACCGCCGAAGTCCCTTGCTGTCGTTGCACGCCGGTCGATTGCTGTCGCGCTGCGCACCAGCCCGCGCGATCGTCCCACCTATCTCGCACCTCCTCGTTGTCTCCCGAGTTGCCTAGGCCACTGTCAAAGTCCCCTCGCCGCCGTTCAGCTGCCTTTCAGCTGCCGTTCAGCCACCGCTGTCCACCACTACAGCCATCGTCGCTTGTCCCTTGCTGTTTCATCCTTAGTCGGGCGCTCGAGTAGCCTCTTCCAGCAGTGTGTAGAACCGAAGCTTCAGCTTCAGGTTGAGCCTTCGGGAGGCTTTTTTAAGCCCGTCCGGTCTCCGTTTGGTGTCGCCGCAGGCTCGGTTGTTGCCTGCCTTTGTATCACCAACGTCGTGGACTTACCGGATCGCTAAACCGGTGAGTTTACTTGCTAAAATATGCTTATGGAGTTAATGATACTTAGGGGGTGATTAGTTTAGGCTAAGTATGGTTTATGTGGTTAGTTAGATTATATTAGTGATTTAATTATTCAATTGTGCATGTTAGGTGGTCAAAATATACTAATTAGGGACTAGATGGATCGTGCTATTTATCTAGATAGGTTCGGAAATTTTCTAGACCCGTTTGGGTGGTTAATTTAGCATTTCCAGCCTAAGTTGGTATTTTTGGTAATTAGTTGCATTTATTTAATTAAATTTTGTATTTATTTAATTATTAAATATGTCCCGGAAATTAGACTTGGATAGCCCGTGACTGGAATTTCGTGCTGATTGCAATGATGTGCTTAGTTTATGCAATTGATTGCTAAATTGTGCAAATTGAGTGGAAATTGTGATTTTGAATATTTACTCCAAAATATCGTATGTCAGCTTGTGAGAGCAATATTGTAAGTCAGCTTGTGAGAGCAATATCGTACATCAGCTTGTGTGAGCAATGATTCATGTTAGCTTGTGAGAGCAATATCGTACGTCAGCTTGTGTGAGCAATTATTCATGTTAGCTTGTGAGAGCAATATCGTATGTCAGCTTGTGTGAGCAATAATCTATGTCAGCTTGTGAGAGTAATATCGTACGTCAGTTTGCGTGAGCAATAATTTATGTCAGCTTGTGTGAGTAATAATCCATGTCAGCTTGTGAGAGCAATATCATATGTCAGCTTTTGAGAGCAATAAATTATATCAGCTTGTGCGAGCAGCAATTGAACTGGAACTTGTGATCGATTGAATTGGATTGAATTGATTAAATGGATGGATTGATTGTATTGATGGTATCAATCGATTGATTGATTGATGGTATTGATCGATTGGGTATATAAATTGTACTAACATGCAGGAGGAAACTGAGGCGAGGTAAGTCCTCTGTTTTGTGTGCTTAGACTACTCTAGGCATATTTCCTTTCTAGTCGGAATTTAGGGGGTGAACTTGCTGAGATATTGTCTCACCCCATCGTGGGCTCAACCTTTTCAGGTCCTTAGATGGCTGTTCCTCCGGAACGTTTTGGTTAGCCTAGGAGGGTCATCGAGTACGTTACTAATATCCCTGTTCCCGAGGGCCACGGAGTCTGGGCCTATGAACTCGTGAGGACCACCGTCTGGATCAATGTGGGCCTACCTCAGAGGGTACCCTATCAATTCAGAGCGTGGTATCGTTGTGAGCTCAATGGATACAGAGTGGGTCCCATGCAGGATTTTGAGGTCCTAGCTTCGATGATAGACGTCTATACATATATCTAATTGGATATCATATCTATATATGATGACTATAGAGAATTATTAGTAAATTGTAGTGCTTCAAATTTTCATTCAATAGATGAAATAGAAAATGGAAATTTTGATATAGCATAGTAAGCGCTGTCCTGAATAGAACTTAAATAAAGGAGGAAACATAGATAGCTATCTACACATGGTTAATAAATACAAACTTTATTACTATGTTACGCCCTTCAATCGTATTCCACTAAAAAAATAAAAAAAAGGTAAAATAAAAGTATCTCTCTTTTATGGGAATCATTTGTTGAACAATAGAATGCATGAAAAAGTTAAGTGCTAAAAAAATATCAACTCTATATTTTTGATGATTATAATGTCTTTATATCATCGAGCAGATGCGAATCCATTTCTTTTTCTGGTACCCAATCGGATTAGAGTATGTAATATCATAATAATGGTAGAAATGGAATCAATAAATAAAAAGAATAAAGAAGGAGGATTTAAAATGCGAGATCTAAAAACATATCTTTCCGTGGCACCGGTACTAAGCACTCTATGGTTTGGGGCTTTAGCAAGTCTTTTGATAGAGATCAATTGTTTATTTCCGAATGCGTTGACATTTCCTATTTGACAAAAGAAAAAAGGGTGGGTTAGTTGATATCATTCCTACTACATTAGTTTTTCGATTTAGTATTTCAATTTAGTTCGATTCTATTTCGTTAGATTCTATTTGCGGTGGCAAAAGGATTAGACATCCCCCCATGCTCATGGCGTGGGTACAGCTGGTCCTCCTGGTGGTGCAGTGATGGACCCAAATCCCCAGGAGACCTCAGAGTTTTCATTGGGGATTCGAGTGCCTAGAGGACTTGTAGGCTTTTCTATTTGAGTAGGCTTTTGTCTATAAGCTGGTGTTGTATATAAACTGAGGTGTTTATAAAAGTGTTTTGGTTGTGAATTTGTTTCCTACTTTTCTATCCCATACTATTTGTTGTCAGGGGTAATTGTTCGCTTCTGCATGTGCATTAAAATAAATGAGTTGGCGACGCGTCTTGGGACGTCGCAATTTTATTGATCACCAAGAGATGGGCACGCACTTGAGGATCGGGGCGTGACAACTATGGTTAAAATAAATCTAAGCTTGCTAAAATTATACCAAGATTGAGTTCCACGACACTATGTACATGTGTAAGTAAATATAATACCGAAATGATACGTAAACACAAGAGAACAACACCATCAAGATTTTACCTGGAAAATCCAATATTGGTAGAACTATGGATGGCCCGAAAAATTTCACTAATCATGAAAAATAATAGGATATTTAGGCTCCATTCATTTCGCGAAAAATAATTTCTGGAAAAACGCTTTCCGAATTTTCCGGTGTTCGTTTCACGGTAAATGAATTCCTTGGGGAACATGTTTTTCATTAAAGGAAAAAAGTCTTCTACATTAGAGGAAAATGTTTTCCACTTTTAAAAAATGGAAAACATTTTCCTCACTTGATCTCTCTTATCTCACACCTCTACAAATCCTCACTCTCTCCTCCCCTTTCTTCTTCTTCTTTTCTTTTTTTATTCGAATTATTTTTTAATTTTCTTTTTTAATTTGAATTATTTTTAATTTCCTTTTCCTTTTTCTTTTCTTTTTCCTTTCTTTGTTTCCCATCTTCTTCTTTCTTGGCTAGTCATCGGCCATTGCTAGGCGAACCTCGAGCTCGTCGATTTCAGGCTCGCACTCTACACTTTTGCTTATCCTTTTCTTTATTTACTCTACCCTACAATTGTACATTGCTCAAGTAAAGGGCTTTACATGCTTTGTTTCTTTTTGCTTTTGTTTATTAGAGTACAAAAGACGCAGGGGGAGAACAAACCACTCAACTAGAAAATTCTCATTAGGGATGTACATGCTTGCTTCTTTTCTCTTTTATTTCTTTTTAAAATCCATACGAATATTTTTTAGAGTAGATGAGCGTTTGGCAACAATGAGGGAACAAAGATATGAATCAAGTTTGCCCAGATTTAAAGGCAAGTTCATATTTGATAGATTTATAGGTTGGTAAGTAATGCATGCCTAAGTGGTGAAGTCTTAGAAAATATTTTCATTACCGAATACCGGAAAATATTTTCTGAAACATTTTCAAGTTTTAGCCAAACACTAGAAAATATTGTTATTTTCCTAAAAAATAGCTTTTGGGAAAATATTTTCCCGAAATGGCTCATTTTTCGCTAAATGAACGGATCCTTAGTCACAAACTAGAGGTTTGACATTAATATTACAATAGTATTTCATCACCACGAAGGTGAATTCACATAAATGGAGGAGAAAATCCTAACCACAATTGAAGAATGTGAAAAAAGTTCTCGACAAATGAAACCAATTAGCTCGTAACTCTCGGTCTAATGAACAATGTACCAAAATTTAAACCAATCCCAACAACGTTTGGCCATGGAATCTTTGCGAGGGGCCGCCGACTTTTTCCCCTCTTCTCCGCGTGCGTTCCTCTGGGTGAAATGCACCCTCTCTCTCCCCTTGCCTTTTTTACTCCCGAGTCTTGGGGACCAAACGCGAATGCTCCTCTCCCTCCCTTTGATTTTTGACTTTTCCCTTTTTCTATATCACGTTTGCATTAACTCGCCCCCCCGCCAATGATTCGGAACAGATTAGTTGAACTTGAATGTGAAAATTGATAATTTTCCATCTTATCAAGATGACCAAGCATGCTCTTTCCAAAATCCAAATTCATGGAGGAATAGAAAGGACTTGCCGCATCCGCATCTATGCACATTAAAAAAGCTGTGCAATAGAAGTATGCTCCATGGCACCATGTACATATAGCGCCGTTCTAAAGAAATAGTGTTAATGGAAAAGAGGAAAATGGAACACTTGGATGATTAATAGAAATCATATCATGGAGCAATTAAGGGGATGCTAATAGAATCCAAGGGTCGATCCCTCTTTGCCACTAACGCCTAAATTCGATCGAGTTGTAAAAGAGAAAAAAAAAGTTGGAATAGACAGATGGTTACATGGAAATCTTTTTTTTTTGGTCGGAAATATATAGCTTTCATTACTTAACCAACATCAGAATACCACAAAGTCTCAACATCTAAGCATAAAATTAACGAAAGAGAATGGGGGGGGGGATAGGTAATCCAGTTAAGGGGGAGTTCTCCTGCTCGGTGGGCCTTTACGACCCAATCCGCTGTTCGATTGGCTTCTCTAGGCTTGTGGGCTAATTTAACGCTAGGCGTGTGGTTCAGAAGGAATCTGCAGTCTTCAATTACTGATCGGGCAGCCCATGCACATTCTTTTTGGCCCAGAATACCCTGAATAGCTTCTAGATTATCTGAAGTAAGTTAGAACTCCTGTTCACTTCCCAAGTACACGGTAGTTCGTGCACTTCTTTCCTGTTCGAAGGTTTTCAGCCAAAGTAAAGCCTCCCTCATCGCTAGGGTTTCGGCGATGAGGACTGAAGATGCATGGATGGGTTTCGCAAAGCTATCGACGAGGAGTCCATTGCTGTTTCAAACAACCCCCGCTACCGAACCCGACATCGTGAAGCTGCACCAAGCACTATCAATGCTGATTTTACAGGTTTGGGACTTTTTGGAGCTGTTGTTCGTCAGATTTGGGTTGATCACTGTTTGCTGGGTTTTGGTGTGCAGGAGCTAATGCTTGAATAGTAGGGTCATGGAGGTCACGTCTTTGAAAATCAACCTGAGATTTGGCCAACGAGCTTAGAAGATCAGAGCATTCCTTGCTTTCCAGATCTGCTATAAAATCCCAACAAAAAGGGCCTTTGTATGAGGATCAATCGCCGAGGTAAGGACATCTAGAATCCATTTGTCTATACAGGTTATGTTCATCGGGGGAGGTGTCAATCTGTAGTCTCAGATCTGACCAAATAGCCTTTGTCCAGTTGCATAACGCGAATAGATGCTCCACCGTCTCTGGATTTTGATTGCAAATCTAGCATCTCGGATCAGGTATCATCTTCCTCTTGAATAGACTTTCTTTGGTAGGGAGAGCATTGTTACACATACTCCATACTAAGAATTTGACTTTAGGACAAATCTGGAGCTTCCAAATTTCATGCCATAATGATTTGAGAATCTGGTAGGAAGTGGAAGGTTGCATTGTTGATGAATTCCTTTCATGATCTCTGAGCCGATTATAGCCACTCTTAACTGTGTAGGTTCTTGATGCACTTGCCATCCAAAGTAATTTATCAGGTCCTGGAGTTAAACTAAGAGGAGTCGCTACTATTTCTTTTGCCACACTCTCACCGAAGGTCATATTAATTTTCTGGGCATTCCATTCTCTGGTGGTTTGGTCTATCAATTCAACCACTCTTTGTGGATCAATCCTCTCTAATCCTTATTTTCTCCCTATCTCCTACATCCCATTTAGTTGCAAGTTCAATCACATCCCTACCCATCAAGAGACTCTGCCATCCCTAAGACGTTCTATAACCTTTGTGTGCACTCCAGAAGGTATCTCTTGGAAAGTATAAGCTCTTTAAAATTCTGCTCCATAGGGCATTCGGGGCTTGAGTTAGCCTCCATGCTTGTTTCCCTAGTAACGCTTTGTTAAAATCCACAAGATCTCTGAAACCAAGGCCTCCACAGTCCTTTCGAATTTTCAAAAAGTCACAAATCTTCCAGTCAACACCTTTCTTTGCTGAATTTTGTTTCCACCAGAAGTTGGATATTCGCTGCTTTGTCACCCAACAAATAGATATTGGGATTTTGAAAAGCGACATAGCGTATTGTGGCAAAGCTTGGACCACTATCTTGATAAGAATCTCTTTCCCCGCCTTGGATATTAGTTTTTCTTTCCAGCCCTCTAATTTCCTATCTACTCGAGCAAGGACCCAAGTAAACATTTGTTTCTTGGTCTGGCCCCAATCTAAAGGTATTCCAAGATATTTCATTGTTTTTTCCATGCTAGGAACCCTTAATTCAGTTGCTAGGTTTGATTTCAAGAGTTGAGGGCAGCCCTTACCAAAGAAGATCCTTGACTTGTTGAGATTGATGGCTTGACCCGAGGCAAAACAGTACTGATTTAAGATATTGGCTAGGTTTTGCGCCTCAGTAATTGTACCATTTAGGAAGAAAATAACATCATAAGCAAATAGGAGATGTGACAAAGTGGGGCAAGTTGTATTTAGTTGGATACCCTTGATAGTTTGGTCTTCAATTGCTTTGTTCATGAGGGATGATAGAGCATTGGCCATAAGGATAAAGAGATAGTGGGTCCCCTTGTCAGATACCTTGAGATGGCCTAAAAGGAGTGCAAAGGTCCCCATTTACTCTTACACTATATGAGACCGAGGAGATGCATTGTTTGACTAAGGATACCCATTTTTCACTGAATCCCAGCTTTAATAAATAATCACATAAGAAATCCCATTCCACCCTATTAAAAGCTTTTTGCATGTCAAGTTTAAGTACTGCCTAGAAATTTCTCTTCCTTTTTCTCACTCTCAGCTGATGTAGGACTTCTTGAAAGATGAAAATATTATCTTGGATTTGACGGCCACTAATAAAAGCACTTTGTTTTTGGGAGATTGAGTTCCGGAGGAGGGGTTTTAATCTGTTGGCCATAACTTTAGCAATGATTTTATAATTGAAGTTGCAAAGACTAATAGACCTGTATTGAGTTATACTTTCGGAGTTTGCTACTTTAGGGATGAGAGTGATATGGGTCTTATTCAACTTGGGATCGAGAGTACCTTGGCTGAAAAAGGAGTTGACCATTCTGAATATGTCTTCGTGAACCACTGACCACTGGCTTTGATAAAATAATCCATTAACTCCATCCGGTCCCGGTGCTTTAGTAGCTCCCAATTGAAAGATTGCCTCTCGAACTTCTTCCTCGGAAATAGGCTTGATTAGGCCCTCATTCATTTCAGCATTTACTAATTGCATGCATTGATCAAGAATAGGTTGATAATTCCTCTCCCCCACCGTGGTATATAAAGATTGATAAAAGACCCTGACATGATGCTTTATGGTTGATGGCTCTCAGCTCCATTTAATGTCATCAATCCATAACATAGAGATCTTGTTCCTGATTCTTCTTTGAACTGTCGTGGCGTGAATTTTTTTTGTATTTTGGTCGCCCCATCTCATCCACGTGATTCGTGACCACATGCACCAATACATCTCTTCTTGTCTCCAAAGGCCTTCTATTTTTCCTACCACATTTCTATACTCCTCTCTATCAGAGTATCCTTCCTCCTTGTTAGTCAACTCCGTTAGTCTTTTCCTCAGTGGTTCTATTTGTCGGGATGCATTATGGAATTTTCTTCTACTCCATTTGGCTAGGTCAACTGCAACTCTCTTCACTTTTCCAGCAAAGTTTACTTGGTTGATGCTATTTTTCCCCCAAGCCTCTTGGATCACATCTATACATTCCTTTTCTTCAAGCCAATATGCCTTGAATCTGAACTCCTTCTTTCTTTTCATTGTGTTTGGTTCCAGTGCAAGTAGTAAGGGGCTATGATCCGAACCTACCGCCGGTAAAGAAAATACCTCCGCGTTTGGAAATTGTACTCTCCATGCCCAATTGCATAAAGCTCTGTCTAGCCTTTTCTTTTGTGGCATCCTAGAATTTCATGACAACCTTTAGATGTGCTATGAACCATGGATAGGTGATGGAAGTACCATCAAGTTATGTTGTAGCCATTTGATCCATGATTTGCAATAAGATTAAGGCCAAGTTTTTCAATGGATAATTATTTGATAGGAAAGAAAATTCTATTCTTGGCCATGTGTTTTATAAGTTGAAATTTATTTATTTATGATGCAAAGTTTTATGGCCAAGTGAATAAGTGTAATTAGGTATTTATATGAGGGGGGGGGGGGTTTAGAGTAGATTATTAAAAGAGGAAGTGGGCCAAAATTCTTAGGCCTAGACCAGCCCACAAGAGCCCCGGCATTCAGCCACTAAGGCCTGGCCCGCAAAGCCCAAAGGGAAGGGGCTGCCGTCAACCATGGGAAGAGAGGAACAGAGGGAGAGGCCTGGCCCAAAGGGAGGCCCATCAACCTGCATGCAAATCCCCAAGTGGCAAGAGAAGCTTGCCAAGTGTAATTCCTCTATAGCCAAGTGGCAATTGCCATGCAAAATCAAATGATTGCAAATCATTGAGGGGGAAAGAAAAGAGGAGAGGCGGATTGGAAGAGAGGGTTACCGTCCGAGAGAGAGAGAGAGAGAGAGAGAGAGAGAGTTGTCGTGCGAGAGAAGGAGAGAAAGAGAGGAAGAGAGGAAGAGAGAAAGGAAGAGGGAGGCCGTTCGCTGCCGTGCATGCCGCCGACCTCATCCCGCCGTTTACTTGCTGTGTTTTTGCTTGGATTAGAGGCAAGTAGAGTCCATTGATCTACCATTTGTTTGCTGTGTTTTGTGTGTGATGAATGGTGAATTTCGGATGTGGATGAAGTGTGAAATTTCGAAGTTATTGGAGTTGTGTTCTAGCCTAGTATTCTGTTTCTAGAAAAACAGTCCGACCTTTGGTGATTTTGTGAGTTGCATGCAATGTTCTAGTTGGAATCTGACTTCGACTTCTTGATGAAAGTTGTAGAGGACTTCTTGGAGAGTAATATATAAAAAATTGAAAGGAAATGGACAAGTATAGGTCGATAAAACCATTTTTCTTTGATGAAGCTAGATCTGGAAACTGTTATGATGATCTATTGTGATTCTGTGAATTTCGTGCAAGTATCCAGTCCGAATTTGATCTCGTGTTCTTGATTAGAGTTGTAGATGACATCTTGAGGAGTAACGTACTAAAATTTGAGGATAAACAGACAAGTAATGATCGGGGAAAATGATTTTCTTTGAAAAGGATGAATCTGGACAGTGAACCGAGAGATAGGAAGAGTTACAAAAATTATAGCTTTTAATTCAGAAGGAATTAAACATCAATTTATTCATGAGACTTTTACCTTTAGATCTTATCTATAACATATCAAAATCTCAGAATTTTTGGAGTTCATCTAAGGGCTTAATCGAAATTATTTCCAAAACTGTGCAAAAGTGGTGCTAGAATTTCTTCTGCTGTGATGTGTGGATCTATGTGATTGATGTAGAACTTTCTGGACATAGTGTTCTTCACGAAATATCTTCCTCTGGATCTTTGTTACATCATGTTAAATTTTCAGAATTTATTGAGATTTTTTTACGAATTTTCCAAGAATTTTTACTAATTTTCCAAGAATTTTTACTAAAGAGGTGCATTCTGTTTTATCCGAAAATTGGTTCTAGTTTCAAAAACCAATGAATTTCTTTATGAAATGTGATATCATGGGTGTTATGTGTACTGCATATATGGTGATGTTTGACATATCATATGATATCAAAAAGCTGGTTTAGACCTTTGATATTGTGGCATCAAATGCCATGATGAAAATGAGACATATATGTTATTATATATTGTGATAATAATGATACCATCGGAGGTGTGAGCTGACGATGCCTTGGGAGTTTCGAGATGCCCGGAGGTTTGTGCCGGAGGTCCTCGGGAGTTTCGGAATGTGGCATCCCAAAAAAATTCAAGACAAGCTCTAAGGTGTATTAAAGCCCATAATTAGGTAATTAAATTACCTATGGTTTATGCTTTAGCCATTAGTCTCCTCTTAAGACTAAGTGATATGTGCTTGTGTTCATGAGTTTTTAAATTAGTATTATAGGATAAATTTATGAGGATGATTTATTCTTGGCCATGTGAAATTTAAAATTTGAAATCTATAAAAGAAAGAATTAAAGATGAATAATTGAAAAGTGAAATTGTGGATTTTAATTAGGTTGGGCCTTAGGCCCAATAGTTTGAGCTCTTAATGGGCCAAGATGGCCGGCCCATTAAGGCCCAAGGAAAGGTGGCCGTCGACCAAGAGGGGGAAGGAGTGGCCGGCCCACTGCTTCCAAGCCCAAGCCCATTGCATGAGCCATGCCAAGTGGCAAGAAAGGGGTCTTCATGCATTGGCCATCAAGGGTGGCATGCAATCATTGCAAATGATGGAGATTTGGGGGAATAAAAAGGAAAGAGAGAGAGAGTGGCCGGTTGGAATTCGGCCAAAGAGAGAGAGAGAGAGTGAGTTGCGAGAGAGAGAGGGAATCGCCGAGAGAGAGAGAGGGAGGAACCGAGAGGGAGAAGGAGCTCGCCCGTCGCCGCCCGCACGCCGTCCGTCCGTCGCCGGTGTGCCGTTCGAGTGCCGCTGTCCGTTCGGTCTTTGAGGCAAGTTGGGATTGATTTCCACTCTTGCATGTGTGTCTTGCATGTGTGGTTGAATTCTTGGATGTTTAGAGGCTAGAAATCGAAGTACATGAGGTTTGTTCTTGGAGATGCTTGCTGTTTTCTCATGAACCACCTGACCCAGAATCGTGTGAAGGCTTGCATGCATGTGTCGAGTTGGATTTTGAATTTTATTCCTTCATGAAAGTTGTATCTAACATCTTAAAATACAACATAATAAAATTGGGGACAAAACGGTGGAGATTTAAGGGGTCAAACCCTCATCCTACGAAGACACTAGATCTGGAACAGTTTTGCTGACCTTTTGGTAGATTTGTGGTTGCATGTCGATTTTTACTGAGAATCTCTCTTCGACTTCTTCATGAAACTTGTATAGAACATCATAAAGACTAACATACTCAAATTTGACGTAAAATGAGCAAGTGTAGCCTAGTGAATCGGCTTATTCTTGAAGACGGTAAATCTGAAGACACGGTGCTGGACACCCGAGACTTCATGGACCCGTATGGTGACTATACTTTGGAAATTTGACTTAGATCCCTTAGTAAAAGTTGTAGGGACATCTTTATGTAAAACATATCCAAATTTCAGAGGAAACGAAGAAGAATAAAGGGGTGAAAACTCGATATTTCGGAGAAACATACACTGGACATTTCGGTGCGAGAACCAGAAGCTTCGGACGAATATATAAAATTATCCAGAACGAATCTGGCCTATATTTCTTCATGAAAAATCTTCTTTAGTGTCTTAAATATAACTTGGTAAAATTTCATAATTTTCGGAGGTCATTCGGGTATTTTAATTGAATTATTTCAAAAACTGCACAATCTGTTCTATCCGAAATTGCATGCTGTTTTTATGCGAATTATGTCTTCTTGTGTGGAACCCTATGGGGCATGTGTTTTACATGAAATTGCTATCCTATTGACTTGTCTATCACATGTCTTGATTTCATGATTTTTGAGAATCATATGGATATTTAATTTAAAGATTTTCAAAAAAGGTACAAGCTGGAATTTTGTAAAAAGGCATGAAAAATGGACTATTTTAAATAGTATGGATTCCATGTATTGTATTGCCATGGATGATTGTCTTGCTACATGTATGATGATGATTTGAGATGCATGTATGAACTCAAGGATGAATATGATATTAATTGCCATCACATCACATGCCATGTTAAATTGAATTATAATTGAGGATGTGAATTGAGATAAATGAGGAAGCCGTCGGAGGTGAGCCGACGATGCCCCAGGAGTGTCGGGATGCCTAGCTAGAAGGGTACGGCCGGTTGCTCGGTGGTAATGAATGGCCAGATACCGGAGGGTCCTCGGGAGTACCGAGTGGTATCGAGATGCTCGGAGAGTGGGGGAGTCGGAAGCTCGGCGGGTCTTGTGCCGAGGGATACCTCACGATGCCAGTTGGGTGTGAGATGCCTGGCTAGAAGGGTATGGCTGGTTGCCCGGTGGCCTTAAATGGCTGGATGCCGGAGGGTCCTCGTGATGCCAGTTGGGGTACGAGATGCCCGGAGAGTGGGAGAGCCGGATGGTTTGATTGTATCTTGGATACATGTGAGATGCAAACATTGGTCCCAGGAAAGAGAAATGTGGCGATCCAAAATGAAATTGAAATCAAACTATGCATGATGATATATGCATGACATGATGATAATGATGTATGCATGATATGATGATGATGATGCTATATGCATGGATGCATGGTAATGATGATGGTACATGTGACATGATGATGATGCTACATGCATGGATGCATGGTAATGATGATGTTACATGTGATATGATGATGATGTTACATGCATGGATGCATGGTAAGGATGATGCCATATGTGACATGATGATGGTAAGTGTGTGATATGATGGTGATGTCTATATGATGATGGTGGTACATGAGGTATGATGACATGTGCATGATGCCATGGTATGTTGTGCATGGATGCTTGTATGACATGTGATGCTATGATTGTGATGATTGCATGGCATGATGTATTGAGTGGCTTATTGATCATTTACCTGCTGAGTGGTTGTACTCACCCCTTTGGGGACCAACATTTCAGATTAGTAGGATGCCGCTCCCTGCTAGCACGCGAGGCGTATTTTACGGTCTTCCTTCCGATGTAGAGGTCGAGTGCGAGGAGATCGACTGTCCCACCGTCCCTGGTCTCACGTATATTCGAGTTTGCACCTTAGTGATGTACGACGTGGGTCTGGCTAGGGGCCCCGTCATTCAGGAGCTCGTATCCGTTCATGTTCGTCGGAACGGAGTGGTGCGTGGGAGGTTACTGCCGCCACCGCCTGATGCACCGGGATGGGTGTGAGGGCCCATGCGTGAGAAGCAGGAGCTGAAACTTCTTGAGATGATTAGCCGACACTAGTAATGGGGGATCTTGCACGTTAGTCGTAGTGGGTCGAGTGTTTCTTTTTGGGTTTATGGCCGAGTGTGGCTACATGTCCTGGCCTTTCTTTTGGTGTACCGACCCAAGGAAACCTATCTTGAAAAATATGTAAATAAAGTGTCATGACTTTATCCTTTTCATGATGATTAGTGGTGTGCAGTTGTATCATGGCTGATGGAGGGGGAGATGGTGATGTTATATTTTGCTTCCGCTAAATGAGTCGCGCTGGGACCGGTTTTCATAAAAAAAAAAATGTCTATGATTTACGAGGCTTCTTCTAAGAAGAGATGTAGTTAGGTGTAGCACTAGGTGCCTGTGGTGACTTAAGGTGGTTCGGGGTGCCACACGGAATGCCCGGAGGTTTGTGCCGGAAGCCCTGGAGGTTTGTGTCGGGGGGATTCCTCGTGATGCTAGTTGGGATGCGAGATGCCCGGAGGTTTGTGCCGGAGGCTCCTCGCAACGCTAGGTTGGGTGCAAGCGATAAATTGAGGGATGCAAACATTGGTCCTTGGAAGAAAAATTATGAGATCCTTGTGAAAGATAAATATTGAAATTGAATCATGTGCATGAGTATATGCATATGGCATGATGCATGATCTGCTTATGAAAGTGAATTGATGCTATTCGACATTGAGAATGCGATCATAAAGGCTTGAATGGATCTCATGGGGATGTATACATGATGGCATGGATGATATGAATCATGTGTATGTATGTGCATATAGCATGGGATGAACCTCATGGAAATACAAGTATGATTGTATGGTGGTATATGCATGATGGCATGGTGAGATATGCATGACTGCATGGTGATATATGCACGACCGCATAGTGATATATGCTCGATAGCATGAATGATATGCGCTTTACTTGTGATGTCTCGATTGTCTTGCTTGTGGTATTGTGTAGTTTTATGGATCTTTACTACTGAGTGGTTGTACTCACCCCTTTGGGGGCTAACATTTCAGATTGAGCGATGCCTCTAGCACCTGTCACGCGTGGTACGTTTTATGGATTACCGTCTAATGTAGAGGTCGAGTGCTCGGAGCACCCCTGCGTCAGTGTTCATGGTTTGATGTTTATCCGCGTCCGTGTTTTGGTCATGTACAATGTGGGCTTACCTAATGGCCCCGTAGTACAGGAGTTTCTGTCTATCCATGTTCGCTAAGATGGGAGGATGATGGGGATGCTACCGCCGCCGCCGGCCGATGCACCGAGTTGGGTGTGATAGGAGCGTGTGACTGGTGGAGGTTCACACTTTTTGGGATGGCCGACACTAGCTGATGGATAGATATACACGTTTGATGTATAGTCGGGTTCTTTTTGGGTTTTGCCGAGCTTACTTAAAGTCTTGGCCCTTTTGTTATACCGACTTGTAAAATCCATCTTAGTATGTAAATAAAAATGATTTGGCCCTAAAATGCATATATATATATATATGAAGGGTTGTAGTGGTGTGTGTTGCATTGTATCATTTAGTTTGTGTACGGGAAAAGGAGGTGATAAGTATGCTTCCGTTATATAAATTGCGCCGGGACCAACCAAAAAGGTATAAACCCTCAGGATAGATAGACCTTAAGGTCAAGCAAGAGAATGGTAAAAGAAATCTGTGGTGACCCTAGCAGATTGTGGGCCGTGTCGAGGGGCGCTACATTAGCTAAGAAGCACCGATACTCTCCACTCTCCACTCTCTGGAAGCCTTCGTGTCATGTCCGACACTCCAACACGTGTCCGACATACTCCGACACATTCCGACACGTGGTCAACGAGTGTCGAAAAATTCGACACATGGCCAACTCTTCTCGACACGCTCCGACATGCGAGTCCGAAATTCCGACATACGACTCCGACACGCATGGGGTCAATTTTAAAAATTTTCAATACTTGAGGGGTCAAAGTATAAATATATGAAAAAATAAGAAAATAAAAAAAAATAAAGGGGAAGAAGAAAATTTTCACTCTCACGTCTCTCACTTATAAGTTTTGACCGATAGAACGTCCCTCTTCTCGCCGGCGTCGCTCCGTTGCCCCCGTAGAGTTAAAGTTGTTATTTTTATGCTTCTTTCCACCTCTCCCATGTGTCGCTTGCGAGTTATCTCTTTCGGTTACATTTTCCATGGAGAATTTTGTTATTTCCTTTTCTTTTGGTCGTGCTTTGAGGGTTCTTCTCTTGGATTTTCATTTTTCTCAAACCTTGTTTTGCAGAAGAGTTCAAGCCAATCTATATCATAAACTCTGAACTCGATCTGGGACTATAAGAAATCTCATTAATTTTCGACAAATGTAAGAAAACAGGACATGTTACTTCAAATTTACTCTTTTGTGTTTGCAATATTTGAATTTCTCATTCAATTTCTGTCAAATTAAAACAATAAATGATATTAACAAATGTTGGATTAATATTTTTAGTATAAATTAATTCTATGCTATTTCTATTATTAGTTATTTATTTTGTATTTATATAACGTGTCAAAAGGTGTCGGAATTCTCTATTTTTTTTAGAAATAACGTGTCGGCATGTTGTGTCGTGTCGTGTCGCGTGTCACGTGTCTATGTCAATGCTACATAAGTCATTAATATTTGCCACGTGTGCATGGTAGACAGAAGGAGTGCAACTGTACACGTGAACAAACAAGAATGGATTGGATTGGATTGATTGATCGGAAACACCAGCCAAAAGCCGTGCAGAAAAGAATGTTTGTCCACGGATGTTGAGAAAAAGACCAAGCCCGTGGGGCCCATTTTATCACTCTCGCGAAGAGAAAACAGAAAGGAAGGGCCTTTTCTTTGCCCCATTGAGAAGATAATAATAATAATAATAATAATAATAATAATAATAATAATAATAATAATAATAATAATAATAATAATCAACGAACTTGACATTTTTATAATAGTAATGAAAAATGATATCTTGGCACTTGTATTAAGCATTTTCATTATTTGTACATTTATTAATAGAATGGCTACATCGTCAAAACATGTCAACTATATTAATTCGTTAAATCTTATGTTTGTGAATTTTTCATTGGCTACATGACGTATGTCCTATGTACTAGCTTTCAAGATAAGAAAAGGAAAGGAAAAGATCTAACAAAAAAAAATGTATTGAATTAATTTGTGAATTCAGATCGAATACATTTATTCTAAATCTTTTCTTGTGATATAAAAAACATAAAGCTTATATGAATATAATAAATTTACTATTGGTGGCTTTTGCCTTGAATCATGGCGACATCTAAATTGAATTCTTGGAGAAACATTGTACTCCTTTGCTCAATATGCATTTGGCATGGCATGGCATTTCTTTGACACACTTTGGGTGCTTTTGTTTGTATTTCTGTTCAAAAATTATTCAAAGGAACAAAAATAGAAAAAACTATTTCTATTTCGGGGAACAATTTTTGACTAGAAAGACGCATTTGGTAAACTTGTTCCGGGAATAAAAAATGAATAGAAACACGTTTGGTAAATTTATATTCTTTTTTTATTTCTTTAAATTTTTAATATTTTTATTTTATTTTTCCTTTTTTTCTTTCTTTTTTCTTTTTTTTTTTCTTCTTTTGGCCGGTCGCCGGCCATGCCAAGGTCGGCGACTGGCCGATGGGGGCCGGCAGCCTTGCCCAGCCATGGCGAGCTCGCCGGCCCCCGGCGAGGTGAAGCGTTGCCGGCCCTCGACGGTGTCACCGGCCCTTAACGGCCAGTCGCCGGCCATGGCCGAGGCCAACGACCGACCAAAGAAAAAAGAAGAAGAAAAGAAGAAGAAAAGAAAGGAGGGAGAAAATTTGTTCTTCAAAAATGTTTTCAGAACAAAAAATAACTTTTTTTTGTTTCTTATTTCCGTTACAATTTTGTTCCGGGAACAAAAAAACAGATTTTGAACAAAAACACAAACAAACGCGTTTCTATTTTTTTTTTTTTTTGTTCTCGAGTACAAAAAAACAAAATTTTTGTTCATAAACAGAACAAAAGAACACAACCATGCATGCCCTTTGTCAATAAATTGCTTTGTACATAGATTTTATAACTTTATAGAGGCAATGGTTTTTCAGGTATATGGATTTGATAGGAATTTGTTGCAGCACTTTTGTGTCTGTTGAGTGTTCTGCATTTCTCACTTCATCATGGGTTTGTCGGTGTCATTAGATCACATGGGTCGCCAAGAAACTGTGCCTAAACCGGCCCTGTTCTCCAATCAAGCCTGCTCAACGATCAAGTTTTTCTTCTCGATACCCGAGTCACCACGAATTTTAGGGTCATTTGATCTTGATTTTCCGAGAAGCTTTAAGGCCCATACTTGGACTTTCTTTATCTTCCGCGCACAAGCACGGATCCAAGCTGTTTGCGCACTTCTCCGGATGCCGGCCCGGCAAAACGTGGCGAAATGCTCACAATTGTTATTGAAGAGGTGATACTCGCCGAAACCGCTGCCCTCGTGAAGGTCACGAGCCTTGTTCACGACTTCCTGGGCCGATTTTGTGCAATTGCCCCATCCCGTCGGCATAATGCCCTGTGATGACCGCCCACATGCGTATGAGCAGAGGGAGTGGAGTTTCTAGCCTTTTCGCCTGAAGCAGTCGAGACACGTCTGTCAACTCCTCGTGTTCTCGTGAAGTGAATCACAGTGCCTTCTCCGACGTAAATTCCTAGTATAATCACAAAGGAAGAGGAGACGAAAACCATGTGAATCAGATAATTTTCTATCAATTGATGTCATTAGCATGATTAGTCGGGAAAAAGGAATCGGGGCTTGGCTTCTCATTCACATTTTTTCATTTCCAGGTGCGTTTAGAAGAGCTTGGAGGCCTCGTCTTTCCAATCCCATGGAAGAAACTCTCTTTTCTCAGAAACAGAGGGAAACAGAGACTACCCTCTCATCATTATTTTCTTTCTGGTGCCTTCAGGTACTGTGACTCGTCATCCATGAAAATCCACGGATGATCAAGATCAGATTCATGAACAGCCATTGAAATGAAAAACAAAGAAGACAACAGTAAAATCCCATCATCACTGAGTTGATTTATCGAGCAGATACGACTGTTCTTTGGCAAAACGATCCGTTGAGCCATCTTTCTAGTAATTATGCGACCAAGATACACTAATTACAATGGGAGAGGAAAAAGAGGACGGATCACTTACCATGGTGGGTGTACAAGCTGTACTACTGCCGTGCATAAATGTGGCTCCCGGGTTCAAGCTCTTCCTGAGTTACCGCGACCGGAAACACCCTGTCGCTGACCTGATTCGCCATTTTCTGCCAGAGCTGGGTGGGATATTCTCGATTGCGACCTAGGAGAGGATTTGGAGCAGCGAGAAGCACGACTCATGAGAGGATTTGGAGTGCCCTGTTTGGTGACGAATCAGAGAGAGAGAGAGTGGGGGAGGGAGAGAGATCGAGGAAGAGCACTGTTTCGCGGTCTCAGCAGCGGAAGGGACAAAGCAAAAGAGAGAGGAGATGGAGCACGATGGGGCTGACGGTGGCGGGGAGACCAGCCAATTTTAAAGGCCAACATGAGATGGGCCGCGCTGGTTTTGACGAAAGTTCTGCCTCGACGAAGTTGTCGTCCATGACCCCAAAAAGCATAAAACTAAAAGACGAAAAGAGGACAATGTCCGTGTCCTTTTCGATCTCATTCATTCCCGTCTTTTCAACCTTTAGATAAACTGTGAAAACTGAAAACGCCACCAAAAGTGATGGTGCGCTATTGGATTGCGCTCCACATCGACACGGCCCCTTATTCACTGCAGCAATTAATTTTTGCACGACCCTCGCTCTGCGCTCCCTTGGCGCTCCTGCCCTCATCAATGGTGTGAGATCCTTCCCTATCCTTGTTGATAGCTGACTCCCCTGAAACCCTAGAATCCCATTCCGTTGTTTCCATCCATTTAATGGCTACACTCACACCCTTTCCACCCGATTAGCTTCCTTGGCCGTCCATTCCCAGTCTTCGCCCACCCAAACGAATCATCCTCAAATCTCTCCCTCCTGGTAAGCCAACGATGGCAGAAAGAGCTGTACGGAATCGCGAAGGTAACTGGTCTCTGCCTCTTTGTTTGGATAATCGTTGCTTTCGACTATTGCCTTAAACCTTACTGCTCCCCACCTCACCCCGAAACCCAGAAATCACTTCCAGCAGAAAACCCAAACCCAATCGAATCGCGAAGGTAACTGGTCTCTGCCCCTTTGTTTGGATAATCGCTGCTTCGACTATTGCCTTAAACCCTATTGCTCCCCACCTTACCCCGAAACCCAGAAATCACTTCCACCAGAAAACCCAAACCCAAACCCAGATCCTTTCCCAGTAATTTTCTAAGCCAATGCATCACCATACCCCAAAACACCCACGATCGACATATCAAATATTCACCCATAGAGCTCCCTTCACTCCACCTGGTTCAGACACCACACTATACAGAAAACCCAAACCCAAACCCAGATCCACCAAAACAAACAACTATACAGGTTAGAGATGGACAAAACCAAAGAAAATCAGCTCCGTCCAGCAGCATTATGCAGAAGTATGGGGGATCTTTGGTCAGAAGATGAAGTAATGGAGCTAGATGCCAACATACTTGAAAAAGATGAACAAGAAAGTGAACTAACTTTGCATGGAAAATTGTTCTCTAAACCAAATGTCAATTTCTAGGCTTTTATTAACACAATGAGGAAGGCATGGAAGACGGATTCCGTTAAATGTGAAGTTATTGAATCTGGTTTTTTCTCCTTCATTTTTGAATCGGTAGAGGACAAAAAAAGAGTTGTAAAAAATGGACCATGGTCATTTGCAAGTAACTTACTTGTTCTTTTGGAATGAGATCTGACATCCCTGAGCATTGCTATGACTTTACACATAATGCCTTTTGGGTGCATATATTGGGGTTACCTAGGACTTGGATAAACGAAGAATCTGTTTGGAGCATAGCCTCAAAACTTGGCAAAGTGGAGGATGTAAAATTGGAAGCTTGTAGCAATAGCTTGCGCAAGATCAACAAGGCAAAAGTAAGTCTAAATCTGTCATGCCCCTTGAAAACAGGAACGATGATTAACTTAGGAGGGAATAAATGGTAGCTAGATTTTAAATATCAAAGACTACCTCATTTCTGCTACTCATATGGTCGAATTGGACATTACGCCAATTTCTGCCTTGAAATACCTTATGAGGAGATGGGGTTGGCTCAAAACAAACCAGGAAAATATGGTTCTTGGCTGAAAGCGGAAATTAGAGATTCAAGCCCTTGTTGGAAGACCTTTTATGGGCAAATTGATTAACAACCTGAGGAGGAGGAAATGGTGCATGAAACCCCCATGCCATCTACTGATAAAGTATCTAGATCAGCGCCATTTGCTGCTGAACCAAATGACTTAGCCATAATCTTACCCATTGTTCTAGCAAATGAACCAGGAGAGGATGTACGGATGGCTGAACATGTCTCCCCAAACAAGGGGAAGAGGCCTCAGCAAACCCAACTCCTGTTTTTTCCCTCAGTTAAGGAGGGTAAGGGGGCTGAATACCTGAAGAAAAACAAGAACATACTTAAAGCTCCAGTGACAAAAAAACAGAAAAGGGTTAACCCTTATGAGAAAAGATCCTCTTCAATTTAGCTTTTCGATGAGGAGAACTTATTGGACACCCATATCCATTCGTTGGAAGGGGTTACAGAACGGGCTTTGGTGGCTAGCCCTAATAAGCCATCAAGTTATACATGAAGATCCTATGCTGGAACTGTCAGGGTCTGGGCACACCATTAACAGTTCAGCACCTTAGAGCCTTAGTGGCTCGAGAGAGGCCTAACTTGGTGTTCCTTATGGAAACCAAGAATAAAGAAAGCAAGGTTGATCGAGTACGAAAGAGCCTGAAGTTTGGTAACTCTACTATAATCAATCTAATCGGAATTGCGGGGGAACTAATTCTTATGTGGGATGATCAAGTACAAGTGGAAGTTCTGGCATGCTTTAGAGAGACCATTGATGTAAAGTGTAAAGTTCTCATCAGTGGTGGTCAAATGAGAATATCATTTCTATATGCATCTACTTCTTTCCAAGAGAGGATAAGCCTTTGGCAAATGCTCAACTCAATCAATTCATCCAACAATCTTCCTTGGCTTTGTATGGGAGATTTTAACAAAGTTCTTTATCATTGGGAAAAAGCTAGAAGAAGAGAGGCAGATAGATATAGAATAGTGGCTTTTCGTGCTTTCATGGACTCATGTTAATTAATGGATATGGAAAGTAAGGGCTGCAAATTCACCTAGACTAATAATCGAGAAGGAGATGACCCGGTAAAGATGTAGCGCCCCTCAACATGGCCCCCGATCCGCTAGGGTCACCACATATTTCTTTTACCATTCTCTTGCTTGACCTTAAGGTCTATCAATCCTGGGGATTTACATCTTTTAGATCGGTCCTAGTGTAGTTCACATAACATAAGCATACTTATCACCTCCCTTTCCCGTACACAAACTAAATGATACAATGCAATACACACCACTACAACCCTTCATATATATATGCATTTTAGGGCCAAATCATTTTTATTTACATACTAAGATGGATTTTACAAGTTGGTATAACAAAAGGGCCAAGACTTTAAGTAAGCTCAGCTAAACCAAAAAGAACCCGACTATATATCAAACGTGTATATCTATCCATCAGCTAGTGTCGGCCATCCCAAAAAGTGTGAACCTCCATCAGTCACACGCTCCTATCACACCCAATTCGGTGCATCGGCCGGCAATGGCGGCAGCATCCCCATCATCCTCCCATCTCGGCGAACATGGATAGACAGAAACTCTTGTACTATGGGGCCATCAGGTAAGCTCACATTGTACATGACCAAAACATGGACGCGGATAAACACCAAACCATAAAACGTACCACTTGTGACAGGTGCTAAAGGCATTGCTCAATTTGAAATGTTAGTCCCCAAAGGGTTGAGTACAACCACTCATGAGTAAATATCCATAAAACTACACAATGCCACAAGCAAGACAATCAAGACATCACAAGTAAAGCGCATATCATTCATGCTATCGAGCATACATCACCATGTGGTCGTGCATATATCACCATGCAGTCATGCATATCTCACCATGCCATCATGCATATACCACCATGCAATCATACTTGTATTTCCATGAGGTTCATCCCATGCTATATGCATATACATACGCATGATTCATATCATCCATGTCATCATGTATACATCCCCATGAGATCCATTCAAGCCTTCATGATTGCATTCTCAATGTCAACTAGCATCAATTCACTTTCATAAGCAGATCATGCATCATGTCATATGCATATACCCATACACACGATTCAATTTCAATATTTATCTTTCACAAGGATCTCATCATTTTTCTTCCAGGGACCAATGTTTGCATCTCTCAATTTATCGCTTGCACCCAACCTGGCATCGCGAGGAGCCTCCGACACAAATCTCCGGGCATCTCGCATCCCAACTAGCATCACGAGGAATCCCCCCGGCACAAACCTCTAGGGCTTCCGGCACAAACCTCCGGGCATCCCAAAACTCCTGAGGATCTCCGGCACAAACCTCCGAGCATCTCGAAACTCCCGAGACATCGTTGGCTCACACCTTTGACGGTATCATTATTATCACAATATATAATCACACATGTCTCATTTTCATCATGGCATTTGATGCCACGATATCAAAGGTCTAAACCAGCTTTTTGATATCATATGATATGCCAAAAATCACCACATATGCAGTATACATAACACCCATGATATCACATTTCATAAAGAAATTCATTGGTTTTTGAAACTAGAACCAATTTTCGGATAAAACAGAATGCACCTCTTTAGTAAAAATTCTTGGAAAATTAGTAAATAATATCACTAAACTCTGAAAATTTAACATGATATAAAAAAGATTCATAGGAAGATATTTCGTGAAGAACACTATGTCAAGAAAGTTCCACATCAATCACATAGATCCACACATCACAGCAGAAGAAATTCTAGCACCACTTTTGCACAGTTTCGGAAATAATTTCTATTAAGCCCTTAGATGAACTCCAAAAATTCTGAGAGTTTGATATGTTATAGCTAAGATCTAAAGGTAAAATTCTCATGAAGAAATCGAAGTTTAATTACTTCTGAATTAAAAGCTATAATTTTTGTAACTCTTCCTATCTCTCGGCTCACTGTCCAGATTCATCATTTTCAAAGAAAATCGTTTTCCCCAATCATTACTTGTCCGTTTATCCTAAAATTTTAGTATGTTTCTCCTCAAGATGTCATCTACAACTCTAATCAAGAACACGAGATCAAATTCGGACTGGATACTTGCACGAAATTCACAGAATCACAATAGATCATCATAACAGTTTCCAAATCTAGCTTCATCAAAGAAAAATGGTTTCATCGACCTATACTTGTCCGTTTCCTTTCAAATTTTTATATGTTACTCTACAAGAATTCCTCTACAACTTTCATCAAGAAGTAAAAGTCAGATTCCAACTAGAACATTGCATGCAACTCACGAAATCACCAAAGGTCGGACTGTTTTTCTAGAAACAGAATACTAGGCTAGAACACGACTCCAATAACTTCGAAATTTCACACTTCATCCACATCCGAAATTCACCATTCATCACACACAAAACACAGCAAGCAAATGGTAGATCAATGGACTCTACTTGCCTCTAATCCAAGCAAAAACACAGCAAGCAAACGTCGGGGCGAGGTTGGTGGCACGCACGGCAGTGAACGGCCTCCCTCTTCCTTTCTCTCTTCCTCTCTTCCTCTCTTTCTCTCCTTCTCTTTCTCTCCTTCTCTCGCACGACAGCTCTCTCTCTCTCTCTCTCTCTCTCTCTCTCTCGGATGGTAACCCTCTCTCCCAATCCGCCTCTCCTCTTTTCTTTCCCCCTCAATGATTTGCAATCATTTGATTTTGCATGGCAATTGCCACTTGGCTCTAGAGGAATTACACTTGGCAAGCTTCTCTTGTCACTTGGGGATTTGCATGCAGGTTGATGGGCCTCCCTTTGGGACGGGCCTCTCCCTCCGTTCCTCTCTTCCCATGGTCGACGGCAGCCCCTTCCCTTTGGGCTTCGCGGGCCAGGCCTTAGTGGCCGAACGGTGGGGCTCTTGTGGGCTGGTCTTGGCCTAAGAATTTTGGCCCACTTCCTCTTTTAATAATCTACTCTAAACCCCCACTCATATAAATACCTAATTACACTTATTCACTTGGCCATAAAACTTTGCATCATAAATAAATAAATTTCAACTTATAAAACACATGGCCGAATAGAATTTTCTTTCCTATCAAATAATTATCCATTGAAAAGCTTGGCCTTAATCTTATTGCAAATCATGGATCAAATGGCTACAACATAACTTGATGGTACTTCCATCACCTATCCATGGTTCATAGCACATCTAGAGGTTGTCATGAAATTCTAGGATGCCATAACTAATGACTAGAGACTTCCGCTATTGGCATGTACCACAGCAAAACTCAAAACTATACTCCTTATTATACAAATAATTTAATCAATTTTTTATCACTAAAAACTCTAAACTTATTATGACACAAATACTCAACTTGTTTTGTGACAAAATAATGGTATATATGTCATAATGGACATAGTTTGGATTTAATTTTGTGATACTAACACCTATTTTAAAATCAACACAAATGTTGCGAGATTTTATAAAATCATAACCAACTTACTTGAAAACGTTAAATTGACATGTGGAGTGTATATAAAGAGTATAGAAACATCGTTATCAAGAGATGTGGTATATTTCAACACTTGTACATATACTAAATGGTCAGAATCTGGCTTTGATATTCTATTAAGAAATCCAATCCAAAAGTTTTTACAGTTAAGTAGAGGAAAATCACATGTATATGAGGAGTTATAAATTCCATCGTGAAGCGATGTAGAATATTTTAACAATTATTACTTTTCTAGACTAAAAAGTACTCACTTGGACACTTTTTTAATTTTTGGTTTCTACTTTTCAAGCCCCCTCTGAAAGAGTTATCTTTCATAATGCATACCTCAATTATTTAATGTTGCACAAGTATTAGCACTTAAGGCGACTCCAAATAATTCTTATAAAAGTTTTAAAGTGGAGTAATTTTCTAAATTTTGGCAAAATAGTCATAAGAAAAGCTAGAATTTTGCGCAAACACGTCTGCTGATAACCTAAAGATTTTTTGGATTAAGTGTTGTTGACTTTATACATCTAGGTAACAAGTGGAGATCACGAACTCTAATATACCAACATTTTCTCACTAGCTACTTCGAGAGATATATTTGAGATTTTCCTCTGTTCAATTAGTTCATTCATTTATTTATCCTTTTTGGGATTTTCCCAGCATGGGCCAATGAAGCAAAACAATTGGCCTAGCCAGCCCATACACATATCCCTTTTAGCCCATCCAATCTAGCAGATTCATGGACATGACATGCGCACAGGATCAACTGCCTTCCCTCGTGCAGCAACACCAACTTTTATTTGCTCAACTGATTTATGAAAATTTCAAGTATATGCACCCTAATCATAGTATCACACTAGTACAAAGCAATTACTGATAGTCAATTTTCCGTCCAATACAAATCGAGTAAAGGGGTACGTTTCTCTCAATAATATTAACCCGATGTCTTGTTTGGATGGCCTGAAAACATCCGAAATACTAAAGCCTTGTTTGGTAATCAGGATAAAATTTGAGATAGGAAATCTTGTGTTTGGTGCTTACTTAAGACATGATAAGATCGACTATAAGAAGGATATAGGCCGAATAAAATTATCCCATAGGGAAGATGGAATAAAAGTAGATAAGATTTTTAATCTTCCTAAAGTAAGAAATCGTGGGACGAAAAGCGACTCTTCACATCCCCTTGTTTGGGGTCCTCTCGCCTAGCGGTAGAACATTAGGGGAAGTAGATTGATCATCCAATTCCTTCTCCTGCTTTAATAACAAATTAAAACTATATTTCAATACAAAAATAATGTTTGAATTATAATATAAGAAATTCAAAATAACAAAAAATAAAAATTTATTTTTTAATTTAATCTTATTTTTATTTATACATTTGAATTTTATCCTATCTTTTAATATAAAGTCAATATATAAATATAAATATATTTATATTTATTACATATTTTTAGTATTTTAGATATATTAGTACAATTTACTATTTAATAAAATTTTATTAGAGAATGATGGAAGGGTAAAAAAGAACTAAAAAGGAATTAATTAAAAAAGAGAGGAAAAATAAAATAAAAAAATGCAGATAAAAATAAGGTAGCCAAGAGTGTCGCATGAGATTTTACCATATTCGTTTATGAATTTTTAGGTTAATTTACATTGACATGCCATTTATACCAAACAATGTACAAAATATAATATGAATATATCCGACTTTAATACCATGATTATCAAACAATGGATAGGATATGTCAAAATTCTTAGATTTCATATAATATTTTATCCAGTCCTAGTATGATTATAAATCAAGACAACCAAACATAGCCTAAGGACCTTAGATTTTACTTCAATGACCACTGGAGCTTCCCCTAAGAATAGCACTACTAAACGAAGCCAAAGAAAGTTTGCACCACATGTAGGTTCAATTGTCTAGGCCCTAGTGTTTTCTCTATCAGCTACAGTTGATTGTTTCCAACATTTCCATGGCTTCATTCTTCGACAACTCGTGTTTAGGTGAATACTAGAGACATAGGAACGCGATTGCGGCTACATTGAGAGCACCCTACATATGATATCACTCTTCCAATCTCAAGTCCATGATTATTGTCAATTTCCTTTTTGAAAGATGAGGGTTGACTCACTCCACCAAAATTTACTAATCAATCGGACAATTTGCATCATAGGCTTGTATCCCCGTCAAAAGCTCAACTTGTAAAACCCTGAAGTTATATAGCAGATGATCTATTTTAACCTAAGTGATGTGATACTCTAATACGAGTTTGCTGAACACAGCTTTCAACATGGTCAAGCTAAGCCCAAAGTGTAATGTTCTTGGCGATGATCACCCGAAGTCCCATCATATTACCAGGGGCTATATCCGCTGGGTGCTGCATAGCCATAAGTTCTGATGACTCGTACCATCATATGTGATCCATATTTGTTTACACCCTTTCTTGCCAACCCAAAGTATATAAAATCCATATATTTATTTTAATTTCATTGAAATGCCTATATTAATTTTTGAAAGACAGTCACTTTCATAATTGGTTTCATGATCTTCCCACCGTAAGGTTTTGCTCTCTAGACTTTTAAAATTGTGAGGATATGATCCTTGAGGTAGCATGCTCTGCCTTCTTATTACAAGAAAATGGGTGCATATAGAAGCTAAATTGAATATAATTGTTGAACCAAACAGGCTACCTGTGAGATCTAGTGAGATGCACTAAGAGTTGTGTTAAAAAGTCTCTCATCAAATCATTGGTGTGGTGTGAATTGATGTAGTATGAAGTGGTTAATATATCACAATTGACACATAACCCATTAACTTAAGTTTTGAGTGAATGTGCATTTAATTAGATATATTAATGGGTTCAAATTTAGGCTTTCTTTTGGTGATCTTTCCAAGTGAAGGTATTGAATTTCAGCTACATACTCCTAATAAATGGTATCAAAGATGGTAGTTAATTAATGACCACTTTCGGTGTGTATTGGTATTTGGTAAACATCTCAATTCCAGGGCAATGTTCATAGTTTGGTCTAGCGTAAGAGATTGGAGTGAAGGTGGGTGTCATGGTGTAGCAATGTGGTCCCAATGGCAACCTACATGGTTCAGTGTGGAGAAAGAAACCAAAGATTCTAAGTTTAGCCTAGAAAAAGAGACCAAAGATTGGAGTGGATACATATTGGAGTAGAAGAATACCTTAACTAAGAGAGAGCAGAAAGTCTATTCTTTTTATGGTATCTATTAATTTAACCATATATTGCAAGCCAAAGGAAAAGCATTTTGAGCAAGATTGGGAGAAATTGGAATATGTGAAGAAAATGATTTGGAGTAGTTGTGTGAGTAGATTTGAAACTTGCTGACCATATTTATTATAGAATTAATATTACGACAAATTCCAAACTAGTAGATTTATGACAAATTTACTTCAAACTAATTTGAAGAGCTATGAATTTCTTTTGTGAACTTTAGATTGCTGATATAATTAAGAACTTGCCAAACCGTTCCTCTCTTAATGAAATGCAATCACAACATCTCAGTTCCCAAGCCAACGCCCATATTGATATAAAGTTCAAGAATATTCCAAAGAACTTACAAGAAAACACAACACCTAGTTACTGCTGGGCACAATGGAGATGAAATTTCACAGCCCAAGATTGATCCACGAGAAAATGTGGAGAAACAAGGCTTTGACCACATCACGTGAAGAAAGTGAATACAAGCGTCCCGTGGTGTTCTTTTAGCACTGGCAGCTTCTATTGATTCCAGTGCTTCCCCGACCTCAGTCATGGAAGGACGCTTGTGAGGAGTAATTTGCAGGCATTTTAATGCCAGCTGTGCTATTTGGAATGCAGAATTTGTATGATGGTTGTCCTCCAATCTAGAGTCCATTACAGTATTTAGTTTCTTTTACTGGATAAGAGTGTTTTGGCCCATTTCAATAAATGATGTTTTGAGGCTGGAATTGTTCCAATCTATTGCACTTAATCCTTAGTATCTCAAACGACATGATGCTGAAACTGTAAACGTCAGTCTTTACATAAAGATGCTAGGTAAAATCCAAGAGCTTTCTATAAAGTTGCAGCGAAGCGTCAAATATAACTTCCTGACACACCCTGTTATTGTCATAATTCAAGAATGAACATCCTTTAGCACTTTACAGTGAAAAGTGTTTTATTGGATTACCAGTCATCAAGTATTTAGGGGATCACAGCCCATGGTACCCACGTTTCATTTGAAGCACATGACTCGCCCTCTGAAGGACTAGACTCGAAAGTCTGAGAGTTGGGTCGGGTAAGAATGCAGAAGAACCAAACAATAAATTAGACTTGGTTTCCAACCTAAATATAAAATTGAAACTTTCATGGTTCTTGCAAAAAAACAATATGGGGATATCTAAAAGCAGCTGGGGACTGGTTCGTGGTCTTGTCTCGTGTTCTGAACTTCATATCAAATCTAAGAAGAATGGATTTGTAGTCAACTATACACCTTTCATCAATTAAGCAAAGGAAAACATAGGATCTCCACTTGCTATCATGACTCTTTTCTCCTGGTTAGGGAACACAATTGCTAGTCTTCAAAGGGAGAAACTAGGCATGTCTTTGTTATGATTATCCTCCTCCCAAGAAGTTGACTAGACTAATGATAGAGTTCATATGAATTTGTGATATAGTGCAGTAATCATTATAAGCACTACATAAGAAAGCCTAAATCCGATGGAAGATGAGTAGGGGAGCCCTCTGTACCAGAGTAATGGACAGTGTAGAATGTAAGTAATGCTTAAATGCAAGTGTTGGGAATAACGGATCCTTGAAAAGCGGATTCGACACTAAATCGAACCCCTAAATCAATGCGGAAGACGAGCCCGGGAAAACAACATGTATCACCGATCCTAAAGCACACCACGGATTCAAGCGTACCTTTTTAGCCACCGATTAAACACCGACGCCGATAGAGGAAGAGAAACTTGGCCCTGTTCGATCCGATGAAGCAAATTCGCCTTTGCGCTTCACTGTTTTCTTTTTAGGGAGAAAGCGAGAGAGAGAGAGGGGGGGGGGAGAAAAAAGACGTACGTTTGTTTTGTTCCAACAGGTGTCTTCTCTCTCTCTCTCTCTCTCCTCCTTTTTATACGTCCCTCCATCCACGGGCCCTATTCCCGTGGGCCGGGCTTTTTGGGCCCAACTTGGGCGGACAGACCTTAAGCCCATCGCTAATAAAACCATCATCTCCCACTTGCACATGGTGGGCCGAACAGGATTCTCTTTACCTCTCTTTAACATTCATACCGGTGAATAATCCGTGCGACCAGCATACTTTGAGAGCTCGTTGCTTTACATCTGTTAGGAATATATAACAGCTCATAATGGGCGTCACGCTTTGAGTAGATTTAGTATACAGTACCCTAGATCGATCGATCACATTAATATCTCTCTTGATCTCTTTTATACAATGATATATATATATATATATATATATATATATATATATATTGTATTCACAATTATAATTATCACAAAGACAGTCATAATTGGTCAACCGGTGAATACAAAACTACAATGTGATTCTGCAAAATCGATCTTCCTCTTTCCTTCAAACTCTCAATATCAGTTCAGCTTGCTTTTCTAGAAATGTCCCATTAGATCGAATCAACTCATGACCATTGGCAACATCCTAAGATAGCAAACACTAAATAGAAATCTTGAGAATAAGTAAGAGTCATGAGGGGACTTAAATTGAGGAACTCTTTTCCTCAAGAGTCTCACACGTCATAAAAGTTGAGATCAAACTTTTTGCCACTCTTATTGGTCGTCTCATGCATACGTAGTATGAAATACGTATTACGGTATTAATTCCTTTCCCATGGAGCGTATGTCTACATTTTTCAATACCGTACAGATGATAGTTCAGACATACCCAATGTTTAACTTGAGTTCACGTACCTACTCATTCACAAAATTCATCAGAACTCACATCTGGCATCTTAGACAGATAAAGTAAAATATGTGGGGTATTTTACTTTCGGATATCACAAGTATTATGTCCTCATCTTAACACTTAGTTAAGGCGACGTGCGTATTTTAAGCTTGAGCTCTCGATTATCACCTAGATAATAAGCTTAAATACAGTTTCATCTCTATTTATCACACAGTAAATAGAGGCGATTACCCGTGTGAGTGGGCTGATCTTTTATCTGTCCGACATACTTCCTCAACTTATAATAATACACTAAGTATTAAGATGCATAAAGATCATACAAAGATTCATAAGCATTAATCAATGAAAAACAAAATTTCATAAATGTGAACAACTCAGGGAAATTACAATCCAGTACATCAGACTCTACGCAATCCTAGAGATTTTACATGACCACACAACATATCTCTAGGTATTGGCTTTGTCATAAGATTTGCTACCATTTTATGCGTAGATATGTATTGTAAGTTCACATCCTTTCGTGCAACCATATCTTTTACAAAGTTATACTTGGTATCTATATGTTTGGTCTTGCCATGATACTTTGGATCTTTGGTGTACGCTATAGCTGCTTGGCTATCACAGTTAACCAATAATTGATTTGCAGCTTTCTCAATAACACCTAAATAATCCAAAAATCTCTTAAGCCAAACTCCTTCTTGTACTATTGCTGATAATGCCACAAACTCAGCTTCCATCGTGGACAAGGCTATACACGTTTGCTTCTTACTACTCCATGATATGGCGCCATTGTTCAGTAAGAAAGCAAATCCTGAGGTAGATTTTCTTTCATCTAAATCTCCTCCCCAATCAGCATCTAAATAGCCTTCAAGTCGCAGATCCTTTCCTTGGTAATTCAACTTGTAATCAGCAGTTCCCTTCAGATACCTCAGTATTCTCTTAACGGCCTTCCAATGGACCTGGATTGGATTGGTATCTACTCATCATTCCAACTGCAAAACATATGTCGGGTCTTGTACACATCATAGCGTACATCAAGCTCCCAACAACACTAGCATAAGGAACATGTTTCATTTGTTTCTTCTCTTGTGGAGTCCTTGGACACAGTCTACGGCTCAATCCTTCACCTTTCGCAATAGGAGTGTCTATGGGTTTATAATCTTGCATACGAAATCGTTCAAGAACTTTATTTATATATGTTTCTTGCGAAAGAGACAACGATCTCTTAGAATGATCTCTTGAAATCTTAACTCCAAGAATGTATGCAGCCTCACCCATATCCTTCATCTCAAAGTTGGAAGACAACCAACTCTTGACAGTCTTAACAAACTCCATATTGCTTCCAGCAATTAGTATATCATCAACATATAATGATATGATCACAAATTGATCATTGGATCTTTTGATATATACACAATGATCCTTATCAATCATTGTAAAATCATATCCCATTATAGCATTATGAAAATGTATATACCATTGTCTTGATGACTGCTTGAGGCCATATATCGATCTCAAAAGTCGACATACCTTTTCTTATTGGCCTTTCACTATGAAACCAGCAGGTTATTCCATATATATTTCTTCCTCTAATTCTCCATTGAGGAAATCAGTCTTTACATCCATTTGATGTAACTCAAGATCCAGACTAGCCACTATTGCCAGAATAATGCGAATCGAGGTAAATGTCACTACATGAGAAAATGTATCTTCATAATCAATTCATTCATGTTGATTATACCCATTCGCCACAAGGTGAGCCTTATGCCTTTCTATCGAGCCATTAGCCTTTCGCTTTATTTTGAGAACCCATTTGTTCCCAATAGCTCTGCGTCCTTTTGGAAGATCAACCAGTTCCCAGACTTGGTTTGATTTCATTGACTCAATTTCATCTTCCATTGCATTAATCCATTTTTCCTTACTAGGGCAATTTAGAGCTTCATTAATATTTCTTGGCTCATCCTTATCTTGTGGAGCAACCATAAAAGTTTCCCCTTTAATGTCAAAACGTTGATGGGGAATACTTTGGCGACTTGTTCGCCGTATGGGAGATTGTACACTTTGCACATCATTCCCCATTATGCTCCCACTTGGATTAGGTAATGATGATGTCGTCTCATCAAGTGGTTGCAATTGAGAATGAGTTGAATTTAATTCATCACTTCTCATATTACTCCCACTTGGATGAACTCCACTAATATCATTATCTTGATCCAAGGTCTCAAATATGGAGTAATCTTCCCCTATTTCGCCCTTCTTAGGAAATTCATCCTCTAAGAATGTGACATCTCGTGATTCAAACTCAGTTATACTCCCACTTTCCTGCTCACCTATGAACACATATCCTTTTGAGTGTTCTGAGTACCTTATGAAAATACTCTTCTTTCCTCTGGGACCCAATTTCCCAAACTTGTGAGAGGACTCATGAGTATAGGCAGCACAACCCCATGGCTTAAGAAAACTTAAGTCCGGTTTTCTACCTGTCCATAACTCATATGGAGTGGAAGTAATTGATTTGGAAGGCACCCGGTTAAGTACATAGACAGTAGTTAACAACGCATCACTCCAAAAAGTAATAGGCAAGTTAGCATGCGCCATCATGGACCTAATCATTTCCAATAGGGTTCTGTTTCTTCTCTCCGTAACACCATTTTGTTGAGGAGTATATGGAATAGACAACTGTCTTTCTATTCCTTTTTCATCACATAATTTTCTGAACTCATCAGATAAATATTCTCGACCTCGATCGGATCTCAATGCTTTTATTTTCTTGTCTAATTTATTCTCTACCGGGTTCATAAACCTTTTGAAACAACTTATTGCTTCAGATTTATGAGAAATCGAATAGATATATCCGAATCGAGTATAATCATCTATAAAAGTGATGAAATAAACAGCCCCATGCCTTCCTCTCACATTCATTGGACCACAGACATCAGAATGGATTAAATGCAGAGGAAATTCAACTCTTTTTCCTTTTCCAAATGGTTTCCTTGTCGTTTTCCCTTCTAGGCAATGCTTACATATGGGCAAATCGACTTTTTCAATGTTGCCCAACAAGCCCTCTTTGGCTAGTCTATTCATATGTTGTTGGCCAATATGACCAAGCCTAGCATGCCACATAATCACATCATTATCACATGAAGTGGAAGACGTGAAACAAGGGAATAACAAATATTGACATCATCACAGTCAACATTTAGTACAATAGAACCATCCAGAAAGTGACCACAACCATAGTAGTTCGTATCCAAATACAAATCTACACTTTTATTATGGAAGTTCATACCAAAACCAAGCTTAACCAACATCAAAACAGACACTTAAAATTTCGACAAATCTCCGGAGCATATAGAACATCATGTAGGAACAAGATGCGTCCACCACGCATGATCAATTGGCTGGTGCCAATCCCTTTAACTTCAGCTCTGGAGTTATTTCCTATATGGATCCACTTAGTTCCAGTTGGTACTCGTCGGAATTCCATGAAGGATCATCTATCCTTCGCTATATGGTCTATCGCTCCTGAATCTAAAGTCCACAAAGGATTGGATTCAGACAATAATACAGAACTTGACACATAAGCAAAGTTCTCAAATGTACAAGAGGTGTATACCATCTTTGGCTTACGACAGTCGCGAGCATAGTGACCTCTCTTGTCACAATTGTAACACCTCACCCTTGACATTTTCTTCACTTGAGGACGTTTTCCTCTCTTGTGTTGGTTAACTCTTGATTTCTTGCAATAAGGACTTGATCCTTTGCATTCCCACATATTGAACGAATCAATACGCTTGTGCTTAGAGCTCAAAGCCCTTTCTGAGCTAGAACCAGCATAGCAAATATCTATTTTCGGCTCAAATGCCGTTAGGCGGTTCTCAGCTAGCTCGAGGTGGCGTATGGCATCCTCAAGATCTTCCATAACATGGTCAAGAGCTTCTAGTGCTTCTTTCTTTTCCAGCACATATTGAATCTTCATATTCAATATTTCACAATTGTTGCCGTTCATATCAGCAATTACATTCTTAGTTGCTGAAACCATCGATCTGAACACATCAGACATACATGCACGAATAATTAATGCCTATCATTTATGCATCCCTATTTGCATAGACCCATCATATTAATGAATAATTTCAAGTAAGGTTTCATAATCAAAAGGTCACTATGTTTCCAATCATCCTCCAAAAATCCTAACTCAAAATTATTATTAATATAATTGTCTTATGCAAATAAATTCTATGAAGTTACAAAAACTTCTATAACTACCCACAGCAACCAGCAATAACAGAAAGCAAATAATAATTGATATCCAATAAAACAATAATGCTTTCAATTAATACAATCAAGACATCGGTTGCTACATCAACAACAATCAGGTAGTAAACATTACATAATATGTCCACAAAACACAATTAACAAAGATCAGCCAATACAACTAACACAAAGTCAGCACACGAACTGGGAAAGATCCTCTTTTGTTCAATTTCTTGATCTTTTCCCTTGTAATAATCCAGTAATATTCATTTACAAAATCCATCACAACTTTCTTATAAGAAGCAGCTTTGTTGACATCCCATATGCGATTCAACACTCCTTGCCATTCAGGTGGAAGGGTGTTCATGAAAAATCGCACCATCTCAGACTGTGGCATAGGACGACCATTCCATATGACCTTTTGAATCTTCCCATTGATCTCAAGGACATGATCAATTAAGTCACCACTCTCCCATCGATTATCAGTCAGCTCAGCTATCAGCTTAGAAAACATTTCTTTTTGTTCATCGGTAATTGTGCGAACAGGTGTGCGCAACCTCATGGGAGGCATTTTTCCTGCAACAAATGCAGAAATGTTCCTGCAACAAATGCAGAATAAATAATGGATCACAAATAATCCACATAGACTTAATTGAAAAAGAAACACATTCTTTTCCTCCCTTTTTTTTTTGTCAACGGTCAACGGTCAACGGTCGTCGGTCAACAGTCAACGATCAACGGGTCAACGGTCAGGTCATCGGTCGTCGAACCGACCGCACGTGCCGCGCGTGTGCCGAGCGTCCACGGTTCGGGTCGATTTGGGTCGCCGGCTGATGACCACCCGACCAACCGTCGTCGTTGATGACGTTATCGATGACGTCACCCCAGCGGTTACCGACCGTTGAGTGACGTCATGCTGACGTTAGCACGCCTCGGTCTACTGACCGGCGCGTGCCGGTTCGCCGCTGGTTCGCGGACCGGCGCGTGGCGCCCACGCGTAGCGGCTTCTGGCCGCGCGTGTGGACGCGTGCGGCATCTCCCGGCGGCGCGCGACATGTCGCCGGACTCGTCTCGACAAGCCCTTTCACCTTATGTTATCAGAATTCGATTTCGACTTACAGAAAGTCGAGAAAACGGACGAACATCGCTCGAGTGTCGGGATTTTGCGCCCTGATCCGTGTCGGCCGAATTACTTCGCGAAAAAACAATCAGAAAGCACAAAAAAGGGTCGGGAAGACATGAACTAGGGCTCTAATACCAATGTTGGGAATAACGGATCCCCGAAAAGCGGATTCGACACTAAATCGAACCCTTAAATCAATGCGGAAGACGAGCCCGGGAAAACAACACGTATCATCGATCCAAAAGCACACCACGGATTCGAGCGTACCTTTTTAGCCACAGATTAAACACCGACGCTGATAGAGGAAGAGAAATTTGGCCCTGTTCGATCCGATGAAGCAAATTCGCCTTTGCGCTTCATTGTTTTCTTTTTAGGGAGAAAGCGAGAGAGAGAGAAAGGGGAGAAAAAAGACGTACGTTCGTTTTGTTCCAACATGTGTCTTCTCTCTCTCTCTCTCCTCCCTTTTATACGTCCCTCCATCCACGGGCCCTATTCCCGTGGGCCGGGCTTTTTGGGCCCAACTTGGGCAGACGGGCCTTAAGCCCATCGCTAATAAAACCATCATCAAGCACATGTTCGAACTAGCTTGGATTTTCGAAATTAGCAAGTTGGTCAACAATGGCTATTAACTAATCAGGAAGATGTGCTAAACAACCGGCATCCTTTCGGAGACTTTCTAAAAATTCCTGGAGTGTTTAGGCCACTTGCTTCTGAAAAGGCGGTTGTTCAAGCTGCCCTTTGGTTTGAACTTATAAACAAGAGCTGAATTTTCATCCTTCCGACAAATTCCTAGGAGCTTGGCAAGGTTAAGGTAAGGTAGCCTTCCTAGAAACTGTAACTCCTTGCCCTAGACTTTGTTTTTAGGCTGGACCATAGTTCTGTGGCTGTTTTCTCTGACATGCCGCCACTCGAGAACTTTGTTTGCTCGTGCAAGTGACGTAAGACTGATGTACAACGGTGTGATCTTGTTCTTTGGTGGACAAGAGCTTGCTCATTTGAAATTCTTTCTCCAGAGATTTACATTGGTTAGTATATGAGGCTATTGTAGAAAATTATTTACATAATTAATTAATTAATTAATTAATTAATTAATCAAGAACAATCGGATCTGTGCATGACTGTAAAACATCAAAATTGATAAGCACAATGGAATTAAAACGTACCTATTTGAGCTATTGATTCACTTGAAAAAAAAAATTAACCTAATAATCACAAATCTATTGGAATGCTATATCTTACTGTCTATGACCTATTTCAGTATAGTAGCTTTTAATGGTTAACTGATAGATATAACCTACCAATTTATATGCTAGAGAGGGGACCTAGCAAACTCTAATCAATAGCATGTCAACTGAGCCTCTCCCATAACAGGCTTCAATTAAGCACAATTACTTTCACTTTACTACTCAACTAGGCCCGTTATTAATAGATGCCAATACCCAATTCAATAAGATCACTTTAACAAATATTGGAATATTCATTAACCCGATTATTTAAAATAGAAAATCAATTAATTAAGTAAGCCCATATTATAGGAAATTTCCAACATTCTTCCACTCGAGCTATATTAATTAGCTTATTTTATTTTGAAAGAGATTTTATATTGAAAACGATATTATCGGGTTAATAATTGAAAATTTTGTTTTATGTGGGCACAACTTTAAAAATAACATTCCAATAATGGCATCTCAAAACCAATCCAATCTTATATAGCCTCAGTATAGGATTATGAGGATCAATGTGTTAAGAAAATACAGCAACACATGACATTCCATAATCACATATAATAAGTATTATATTTTCATGGATCATGGCCCTAGTAGTGTAGTAAGAAATAGTGTCAACATGTGATCAAAATATACATTATTTCTTATGGGTTCTCAATGCATTTTCTCAATGACATGAAATTGCATTAGTGCAATTTCTAAACAACATAAAATTGCACGACTATGTCATAATTTAACATGAGATCTCATAATTAGTGACATTCAGTTGTCTTTAAACTAAAATTTATTTAAAGATACTGTTTTATACTTCCATTTCTCAGTTAACAGGAGAAAAGATAACAATAGAATTAACACTAATGATCATTGAAAATGAATGCTTTAATAGACATCATGAAAGCATTATCAGTTTACATATAACTATAATATCCAAAAATACAAATTATATAGCTCCCACTAATAAAAAAAAATCAAAATAATCTAAAACACCCATGTTTTTTACATGTTCTTTAAACAAAATGGGTTGTAAGCCTTTTGTTAAAAGATCAACCAACATGGACTCAGTTCTTATATTCTCGATCATAATGTCTTCATTTTTTACCAAGTCCTTAACAGAATAATATTTGATCCCCATGTGTTTGGACGCATTGCTAATCTTGTTATTTCTATAATAAAACACAGCTGTAGTATTGTTGTAGTAGGTCACCATAGGTCTAATAATAGAGTCCATAACTCGTAATCTGAGATCAAATTTTTGAGCCAAACAGCTTGAATTGGTGCATTGTAACACGTTACAAATTCAGCATACATTGTAGAGTTCGTAATCAAGGTTTGCTTTGTGCTCTTCTAAGAAATAACACCTCTAGCCATCATAAAATATATCCAGAAGTTGATTTTCTGTCATCCGAACAACTAGTAAAATCAGCATTTGAATATCCAATCACCTTTAAGTACTCAACTCTGCTATACACGAGCATGAAGTCTTTTGTTCATTGTAGATATCTCATCACCTTTTTAGCTACAACTCAATGTTCATGACCTGGATTCGACAGATATCTTCCAAGAGTATTCACAGCAAAAACAATATTAAGTTTGATACATACTTGTGCATACATAAGACTGCTAATTGCACTAGCATATGGAACATTCTTCATTGTTTCTTTTTCAACATCATTCTTTGGGTATTGTTCTATGCTCAATTTATCTCCTTTTACAATAGGAGCTTCACCTAACTTGCAGGTCTACATATTGAATCTTTTCAAAACACAGTATATATAACTTTCCTGAGATAACCCCAGAACCTTCTTAGATCTGTCACGATAAATCTAAATACCTAGAACAAAAGAGGCTTCCCCAAGGTCTTTCATATCAAACTTTGTAGATAGAAAACTTTTTATATCATTCAATAGATCAACATCTCTACTGGCAAGTAAAATGTCATCTACATAAAGTACTAAGAAAATATATTTACTCCTACTTACTTTCATGTAAATGTATTGATCAAATTTGTTTTCTTCAAAACCAAATGATTTCATAACCTTGTGAAATTTCAAGTACCACTGACGTGATGCTTGTTTGAGACCATAGATAGACCTCTGAAGTTTGCACACCATATGCTCATTTTCGGCTTCTTTAAACCCTTCAGGTTGCTGCATATATACTTCTTCATCCAGATCTCCATTTCGAAAGGCTGTCTTGATATCCATTTGGTAAAGCTCTAAGTCAAAATGAGCCACCGATGCCATGATTATCTAAAAAGAGTCTTTAGTGGATACTGGAGAAAAGACTTCAGTATAATCAATGTCTTCTCTCTCTATGTACCCCTTTGCGACTAGCCTTGCCTTGAATCTCTCTATGTTGCCTTTATTGTCTTTCTTGGTTTTGAATACTCATTTGCAACTGATTGATTTATGCCCATTAGGTAAATCAACAAGTTTTCATACTTAATCAATTGACATGGAAATCATCTCGTCCTTCATTGCTTCTAACCATTTATCTACCTGATCACTATTGAGAGATTCTTTGAAGATCGTCAGATCAATTATATTTCCAATGTCAAAATCAGCTTCTCCAAGATAGAGATGATAATCATTTAGAGGTGTTGGTCTTCTTTGTTGTTGTGATCTTCGCACAGGTATTTCTGGAGCCACGTCATTCGTTTGGGGAATTTCATTTGTAATAGGAGGATCTACCGTTATATCTCCAATATCTACTTCTTGCTGAATTTCCACTCTGCAGGGCTCTCGCATAGAATCATCATTCAAGATAGGCAATGGAATAGAGACCGTTTTGTTTGGTTCTCCCCTTTCGAAAGATTGGGAGATGACTCTTTTCAGCAACATCTAATTTCAAGAATTTGGCTATTTAGGATTCAACGACTCTAGTGTCATGAATAGGACAATAGAACCTATACCCTTTGGAATGGTCAGGGTATCCAATAAAGTAACATCTAGTAGTCCTAGGTTTGGCCTTCTTCCGAGAAGGATCATAAAGTTTCATCTCCGCAGGATACTCCCAAACTCGAAAGTGATTCAAGCTTGGTTTCCTCCCCGTCCACAATTCAAAAGGTGTTTTAAGCACTGATTTACTAGGTACACGATCAATATATAAGTTGTTGTTTTAATTGCATCACCCCATAAGTATTCAGGCAAATTAGAACTGCCTATCATACTTCGTTTCATCTCCATGAGTGTGCGATTATGCCGTTCAGCTACACCATTATGTTCAGGACTCCCAAGAATTGTATACTGAGCAACAATACCACGATCTTGCAAATATTTAGCAAAAGGTCCCATTTGTTGTCCAGTTTTGGTATATCGCCCATAATATTCATCACCACGATCATATTTGACAATCTTGATAATTTTTCCCAATTGTTTCTCAACTTCAGTGCGAAACACTTTGAACATTTCAAGAGCATTAGTCTTCTCCTTAATTAGATAAACATAACAATAACAGGAGAAATCATCAATGAATATGATGAAGTACTTATTTCCACACAAGGTGATTAAGTATGGTCCATTAATACCTGTACGAATTATTTTCAATAGATTTTGACTACGAATAATGCATTTCTTTTTGGTTTTAGTTAATTTTCCCCTCACATAATCAATACAAGTCTCAGTATCATCTGAGTCAAGAGGAGAAAGAATATCAGCCACGACCCTTTCTTTGGAGATATGCCCTAATCGCTTATGCCATAGCAATGAAGATCTTTCTTTGATTAAAGATCTCTTAGCAATATTATTCTCGACATTGAAAGAACAATATGGTCTATCGGGAGATAAGGATAATCGATATAATCCATTAGACAGAACACAATTCACAATAATTTTGAAATCATAACTCAAATCCACTATTTTATTCGCAAAATAAAGACAATATGCAGCTTTGTCAAGCGAAGAAAGAGATATCAAGTTTCTCCTCAAACTAGGAATATAAAAGACATTATTCAAAATAAACTGAAAACTAGAGTCTAAATTCAAAACAATTGTCCCTATGCGCTTCACATCAACTCCAATATCATTTCCAACTTTAAGTTTTGACTCTCTCAGACTTGGATTCTTTATATTTGTGAGACCTTCTAAGATAGTAGTCACATGAACAACACCAGAATCAAGCCACCAAGAATCCAAATGAACATCAACCAAATTTGATTCAAAACAAACCAACAACTCACCTTGGTGATTTTTTTTTTCTTGCTTTTAGCCAAGCTTGGAACTTGTAGTAATTGGCTCTCTTATAACCCTGCTTCTTGCAGTGAAAATACTTGAAATCCTTATCTCCATTTCTCCCATGATTCCCATTTTTCTTGAAGTCTTGGCCTTTCTTTGAACCATGAGCATTTGACCCTTGAGGCTTCCATTTGCCTCTAGATGAACTCAACTTGGCATTGGCAATTAAGTGGGCAGACTCATACTTCTCTTTCTTTAACTTCTCTTCCTCAGTCATACATTTGGTAATCAAGACATTGACGCTCCATGTCTCATTCTGAGCACTATAAGTAGTCTTAATCTAGCTAAATTCAGCCGGCAGAACATTTAAGGCTTAATGTACAATATAATTTTCAGAAAGGACAATTTCATGGGCCTTAAGTTTAGACTGAATGTGAACCATCTTCAATATAAATTCTCTAACACTTATAGTAGCATTATACCTCATATTCGTTAATTCACTAAGCAAGTTTCCAGCTTCAGCCTTATCTAAGACTCTATATCTTTCTCCCACTCCTTCAAGGAACTGTCTAACTTTGTATCTTCCGACAAACCATTAATGAGATGTTCAGCAATGGACCATTTCATAGTAATAAGGCTTAGTTGATTAGATTTTTCCCATCTAGTATAATGGGTCTTTTGATCTGCAGTACTTTGATCATGGGGCTTGGAAGGTTCATCCTCACATAGAGCCAAATCCATATCCACAATACCTAGAGCAAACTATATATCTTACTTCTATATCTTGAAATTTGATCCAATTAACATTTCAACCGTGACATTATTGTTATTTACAGCAAAGGTAACTGTTTGTCACACATAATGCAATAAGATCAATTATGAGCAATAAGTAATTCAATAAAAATAATTAGTACATTATAAACTCCCCGTTGGGCAGAGTGTATAATGCGTCATTTTTATCCATAGCATGAAGTTTATAAAATAACAACAATGATAATTACTTATAATTGTTAAGGATCAATCCTCTTTGGGTAAACAAATCCTTTAAATTATGCATCTCCATTATCACAACAGAGGGGGATTACATATAATTTTCAAAAATTTATCCCCTTTAGGTAGATAAATATTTTTCAATTATACATCCTCATCTTTTAAATTGAGAATTAATCTTCATGCAATTTTTCAAATTAATAAACACAATAATCTCCTTTGGGCAAGTTATTGTATATACTAATTTTTTTTTTGATGATCTAGGAAACCTCGAAAGCCGATAACCGGCGGGAAGAACCTGGGGCTGACGCAAGCTGGCTACCACACTCACGTGAACGGTTAAGTCACCAAGTAACCCCGCTGGGATTCGAACTTGGCACCTTTCGTGGGAGGCACAAAGTTCAAGCCAACAACGCCAACGTAGTGGGTGGTTTGTATATATACTAATTTTCATCAATAGAGAAACTCCAAAAAATTTATGCCCAAAATTCATCGAACAATATGAAACACTTTACAACATGTGCTTCCTAAGATCATATTGCATTTTATCAAACAACAATTTTTGCCACAATTATTTATTTATTTAATTTGTTTAAATATTTTATTTAATTTTATTTTAAAAGTTTTGGACCCTCCCGCGGGTCCAATCCTTCGCTCAGCCCGTAGACCTGCAGGAGTCCACTCAAGCCGCTTGGAACGGGCAAGCCACGAAGCCCTTTTTTTTTTTCTTTTTTTTTTATTTATTAATATAGCCCACGATTGGGCTCTAAGCCCACACAAAACAAAAGGAAATAAAATGGGCTTATGCCCATTATATAAGTCTAGGTGGACTGTTCTGGGTGAGCCCAGAACTTGAAACATTATAAGAATCCGACTCGGCTGGAGGTTTTTTTCAACCTCTAGCCAGGTCACGAAATTCTGCAAACCCGGTCTTATGACCCGATTTCGACTTGATCACAAAAAAAAACACACTAAATTGATTTTTCTTGAAATTTATTCATGGGTCTTGCTTCTAACATCATTATAAATTGATTAGAGTGAATTAAACAAAGAAAAAACAAGAAAATCTTCCATATTCAAGCTTTAAAATTTCGGATCTAAACACCCATGGCTGAAATTCGTTTTTCTCTTGTTTAAGCCCAAAAAACTTACCTTAATGCAACCAAAAGATTCTAAAACATATATAAAACAATACCCATGCAACAATTTCAACGAACATCAATTAATTGCATGTAATTTAAAATTTTAGAACTTTTTCAATGTATAAACCCTAAAATTTCAAATTCAAAATTCTCACTCAATTCTAAATGAAATTATATAAATTATATATGGTTGGAAAGATCTCGACATGTAGAACAAAAGCCCTAAGGTTTCATAATCAATCGATCAAAAAATCCACATTAAATAATAATGTTAATATTCGGCTCAAAGAGGAAAATTTCGAATTTGTTACAAAAAAAAAAAATTGGATTCTACAATCATATATGACTTGCCTAGATACCACATGTAGAAAATTATTCACATAAATAATTAATTAATCAAGAACAATCGGATCTATATATGATTGTAAAATACCGAAATCGATAAGTACATTGGAATTAAAACGTACTTGTTTGAGCCATTGTTTCACTTGAAGAAAAATAGATCAACTTGATAATTAGAGATCGATTGGAATGCCAAATCTTCCTCTCTATGACCTATTTCAATATAGCAGCTTTTAATAGGATTAAGAAACTAATAGGTATAACCTACCATTTTATAAGCTAGAGAATGGACCTAGCAAACCCTAATTAATAGCGTATCAACTGGACCCTTTCCATAATGGGTTTCAATTAAACACAATTACCTACATTTTGCTGCTTGACTAGGCCCCTTATTAATATATGTCAATACCCAATTCAATAAGATCACTCAAGAGTTTAACAAATATTGAAATATTCATTAACCCGATTATTTAAAATAGAAAATCAACTCATATTATATGAAATTTCCAATAGCTATGTCATTCAAGTAGCCTGATTATTGCACATCTCCATAGGTTTATATTGGTTAAGATAGGAGGCTATGTCATTCAAGTAGCTTGATTATTACACATCTCCCGGCTGTAGTGATTGAAGCGTAAGTGCACATTTCCTCACTCGTTTTTCGTGACTTCTGCTTTGTCTTGATTCTGTATGCTAATGATATTAATTCTTATGTTCTCGAAGTCCTACATTTGACCTTAGACCCATCGATCTACAAGATTTGCCGGGTCTGACCTCTTTTTTGCTCTATAAAGTGTTATTAATCGTGCCTATGTTTGTTAGGAAAATAGTCTACTTTAACTGATACATCCCACATAAGTGTCTCTAAGTTACCTGGAGTGTTTGTTTTTGTTGGGAGCACATGACAGAAGCCCGATACCTTAATCTGGGGAGATCACCAAGAGAGAGCCCGAGTCTGAGCTCGTCAACGTATTCAATTGGATCCACACTCAAAATCTTAAGCCAATGAGTTAAGGACTAAGTAGGATATATTATTCTCCATGTGAGATTTATCTAACACAATTCATCCACACGTGTTTCTGTTCTAAAAAATTAAACTCCATGGAATGAAACATTTTGCCCCGAACACACATATATCTCACATGAGATGATGATTGATGACCAGTTTCTGGGTTAGAAGAATTACCTAGTCCCATGTCTAAACGTATTGCAACATGATCAACTCGAGAGAGCTCATGTTGAAAATTTGGAAGTCAATCACGCGATTGGAAAATGTGATTGAACCAAGTCAATGACATAACATTGTACGAATTCGATGTGCATTCACTACGAATGAATGTATAGCAACTCGTGAAGACACTGGACCAAAAAATTGTTCTACACACTCAATGCATGTACTCTATCTGAGCTGTAGAGTTATGTTCACGCTGTACTAAATTAATTGTGTGTGCACTTTATTGATTAGAGGGTTTAGACGTATTTGGATGTATCAAAATAGATTTTCCATTAATTGGAAATATTAGTTGTGATTAGAGTTGTCAGAATAGGTTGACAACCCTATTTTTAACCCATATATGATGAGTTGAATAAAAAATGGGTTAGATAAATTTTGTTAAATGAATTGCTATGAGTTTGAGTAATAAAGTCTAATAAAATGTAGATTCTTTAATGGGTCTGAAGCCTAACCCACCTGTAGTCTCCTTTCACTTATCTTTAGGTTCAGGTTGGAGCTTTTTGGATATGGTAACTTATTTTCTAGTTTTATCTTCTACTTATGATCTTTTTCCTTTTTCCAAAATTGAAAAATAGTCCAAAATTTGTGCTCTTTCATGCTTTAGAAAATCATGAAAATTAATATATGATTTCACTTGTCAATATTTATTGAATTATTGATTTTAAGAGATGTCGGATACTTCATTGTGAATCTTTAAAAAAATGTAATAAAGAAAAAGTCGCAGACTTATTTGGAACTTTATAAACAAATCAAGATTTTATCTTTAACATACTAGACGCATTGTATAAAAGTTATTGTTTTTTTTAATATATATTTACATGTTTTAATAATGTGAGTCAATTCATGTATGACTCACTAAATTTGTATTTTATATAAATAGTCAAAAATGAGTTATTTAGGTTGGACTATTTTCAAGCCGATCCATCCATTTGATGGCTTTAATCATGAATAGAAATGGCAAACAAACCGTGCCAGGCCTAGGATGGCATGATTGGGCCTCTGTTAGGCCAGGCCTGTTCATAAAAAGGGAGGCCTAGGAGGGCACCTGCGCTCCCAGGCATTGGCCCTAGTGAAAAAAAGAAAGAAAAAAAAAGAGTCTTATTATTGGGCCCACGGTCACATGAGTGATGGTTAGATGCCGAGGCTCTCTTTCCAACTTCAAAGAAAATCATGAACTTTTCTCTAAGCTATAGGTTTCTAGACTTCATTTTCACCCTCATAACTTTAAGAGATTCCGACTTTCCAACAAATTCCCGTTTAGCATATGCAGTTCGCTCTTTAGATAGGACGACTTGATTTATTGTACGTTTACGAATCATGTCCATCCCAAGAGTAATGCAACAAAGACATGCCAGTGTCAACCCAACAAGCAGTGTTTTGGAACTACTAAATGATGACTAGCTGGCCTTTATTCCTAGTCCAAAATCCATTTCGCCTAAAAGTTGCAAAAAGCAGTACAATCTTTCAAAGTGAACAGTTAGCCTCTCCCATTTTCTATGGATTTAGAGGCACAAAAGCAACAAGAATGTCCCATTCTAAGCTCTCACTATCCCTCATAGCAGTCTGAAACCAACGACAACTGCTTTTATATATGACTCTAAATGGGAAGGATTGGGCCATGCTCCGCCATCACTAAGCTGTGAAAGTGCTAGTACAAACACCTGGAGAGGGGTGAATAGGCGTTTAAAAGAAATCTTGATATATAAATGCGGAATAAAATAAGTTGCGAGTAAAGTCTGAATAAGGATCAGAGTCTAATAAATGAGCCACCAGACTTCTGGTAGATGTTCAGAATCTGTTATGTGATGAAACAGACTTCTGAAATAACCTGTAAGTATGCAACAAACTTAAATATAAAGAGTTAAGAAAAGAGAATGTTGCACATGAAATTTATAGTGGTTCGGCTTAGATTAAGCTTACGTCCATTCTTCCACGCTAACAGTTTTCTGGCTGGATTCCACTATGTGATCAACAAGAGATTACAATTTTGAGTGTAAACACTTAGTGGTAGATTGCATTATCTCACTAAGTCACTCTTTTGATATTTCTCTCATGATCACAAACGTTTAAATTCACCAAAGACAAGTGTATGATCAAAGTTTGCTTAGACTTTGGAATTATAAATTCTATGCTCCGTTTCTTACTTGCTCATCGGTCCTTGATCTCCTTAAATACTCCTCCACTTCCAAACTAGCCGTTGGACAATATCTAGATGATCGTCTTCCAATCTATCAATTGGACAAATCTGTATCAAGAAAATTTAGGGCGCGTTTGGTAACGATTCTGCTCCCGGGAGTAGATTCTGATCAGAACTGATTCTTTTTTATTCTGTTCCAGGGAACTAATTCTAAGCATTTTAAGCCGTTTGGTAACTGTCCAAAATTTCTGATTCTAGAATAGAATTGCGTTTAGTACCGTGTTCATTAATTCTGTTCCAAATCAATTTCTTTTAATTTTTAAATATTTTTTTTACTTTTTTCCTTTTTTTCTTTTCTTTTTTTCATTTTTTTATTTTCATTTTCCTTTTCATTTTCCTTTTTTTTCTTTTCTTTTTCTTTTTTTTTCCTTTTTTCTTTTCTTTTTCTCATCTTTTTCTTATTTTTCTTCTTTTGGCCGGTCGTCGGACCGGCGACCGGCCAGACGAGGGTCGGCGACCTCACCGGAGCGTCGCCGGCAGCTGGGCGAGGCTCGCCTAGCCCCGCCGGTGGCCAGGCCGGCCTCGTCGGGGTTGGGCGAGGCCTGCCAGGCCACCGGTGGGGCTGGGCGTCGCGAGGCTTGCCCAGCCCCTGCCCAGCCCTGGCGAGGCTCGGCCTCGCCAAATCTGGGGAGGCCGAGCCTCGCGGGTGGCTGGGCAAGCCTCCGGCGAGCTCGCCGAACCTCACCTTGGTCTGGCGAGCCTCCGGCGAGCTCGCCGGACCGGCGGCGGCGAACGGCGGCTGGCGGCGGTGGTGGACGACGGCGGCAGACGGCGGATGGTGGCGGGCGGTGGTGGACGGCGGTCGCGAGATTGGCCGAAGGGAAGAAGAAAATTTCTTGATTTTGATTCTCAAATTCGTTCTCGAAACAAGAATAAACTTTTTTTTGGTTCTTGATTCTATTCCCAATCTGTTCCCGGGAACAAATTTGTTCTCGGGAACAAAAATTTTACCAAACGCGATTCTAGGCCGAAACTGATTCCGGGAACAAAGAATCAGAATTTGGCTCTATTTGGATGGTTACCAAACAGGGCCTTAGTAACCGTTAAGTGACAGAAGTAGAATCCCAAATTGATTCTAATCGTCCATACAAACAAAATCTTGATTTTCATAAGTAGAGCTTCTCAATTTAAAATTTTTTTGTTTTCAAGATCCAATTGTCAATCAATTAGATTGAGTCAATCAAATCTATCTTGATGTAGAATCCAAACTACATCACTAGTCGTTATATGTTTAGGACTTGTGTTATGTTCTGTTAAGTTGTCTCATTCTGAATATGCTTCGTTCTGAATCTGTTACATTCTGAACTTGTGTCACGTTCTGGACTTATGTCTCAATCTGGATGTAAAGTCTGAGAGTCTTTCATCTGAAATAGATTTTACAATCTGGACGTAAGTCTAAACATAGTCTGTTTCTAAACATATTTAGCCTTAAGGTTTGGACACAGTCTGAATAAGTTCAGTTTCAACATAAAGTCTGTCTTCTAGTTCTTTCAAATATAGACTTTGATAATATCATTTACATGTTCTATCATCTGCGTAGTCGATTACTCAACCATTAAACACATTAATAGCCTTTGATTTATTTTGTTATCTTCAAAATATCATAAGGGATTTCCCTAACAAGCTAAACATGCCGTGGCCGAAGATATCTGAACCGGGCACCCATTATTACCCATGACTTTGCTAGGTTCCATTGGAAATTGCAAAATTTGGCGGCGTGTGTTCAAGACTCACATCTAGCCTGAAAACAGAGTCTTAGCCAATGATTCAGATATAATGCTACGAGTCTTGTAGACATAGGACTGTGCTCTAGAAGAGGGAGTGGACTTGCCCGGGCTCAAAGAATTCTTACCTAGGCCCGTCCCAACCCAACCAAATGAGGAAATAACAGAATGAGATGTAGTTAACACAAATCAATCGATATGCTCCTAGATTTAGAGAAATTTGGCCTCTCTCGGTGTGCGAGGTGCATTAATTGAGACGGTGAAGCATAACTCTTCGGAACCCCTTTGGAATCAATCATGCCTTCTTCTGCTAGCTTTCCATGGCACGTCTTAATCCACCTAGGCACATTTGACTTAGAGGGACATCTCAAATAGGGGTTCTCTACATGAGCTGGCGAGTGATGCAAATATTGTCCGTGGAACTCTTTTGCATTTCGACCAAGAGGAGGATGCTGGGTCACCTTCGGATTGCACAAGAATCTCCGTTAGATGGGAGGCGTGTCGAGGTCCCCGAAGGGGGGGGGGGAAGCGAAGGCTATCACCGTTTTCATCGTATGAGACGTGTAATGCTCGCGTATGTAATAACATGGGTTGGGAAATGCGGGCTGAAAGGATGAGTTTATGCTCACTTGTATTCGGTTTGACTGGGACGGTTTTATATGACAACTCTGAATTGGAAGCACTTCCACCCAAAGAAATCATGAAAAGCGACGACAATGACCTTTGCTCCGCCCACGTCCGCCACTTGTGGGTGTGTGTGTGGCGGTTGAGGGTAAAATGGCCTTTTCTATCCTTTAGTCTTTTGTCTTCCGGACTGGTCACTACCCGACGGTAAGCCATTATAAATCCGCCTCTCTTTCGCCCCCATCAGATCTCAAAGTTCCCGTCTTCTCACTGTTGGAAATCCATCTCTCTCTCTCTCTCTGAATTGCATTCTTAGCTGCTTCAAATCCTCTTATAAGTCGGGATCGAGAAAAACCTGAAAGAGCTAATATAAACACCTAGAGGTGAAAATAGATTTTGCGAAATGCAGAAGAAATACTTTACTTTTAAACTGAGTCTGATGAATAATAGACTTTGAAGAAAACTTAAGACTTTAATAACTATTTCAAAACATAGAAAGATATCACAGCAAGTAAAATAAAGGAGTTTAGGGAAGAGAAAATGAACACGAAATTTATAGTGGTTCGGCTTAGATTAAGCCTACGTCCACTCTCCCATGCTGACAACCTTCTGGTTGGTTTTCACTATGAATCGAAAAAGAGTGTTACAGCCTTATAATCTTGACTTCTCAATAAAGAGTCTCTACAAAATCACTCTTTAGAGTTTCTCTCTTTTTCGAATACAAGTTTGAGCACTATATGATGAAGAACAAGTGATTCGGAAGCTTCAGACTTTGGAATTCTGCTTTCATGCTCTCTATCGAATAACTTGGAAAACCTCCTTAAGTACTCCTCAATGCCTTTTCGACCGTTGGCACTTTCCAGAAGAATTCTTCCAATCAACCTGTTGGATAGAATCAATTAAGGAGATCTTGAGCCGTTTGAAGTTTGAGATGAAAGTCTGATGATCCTAGTTGCCCATACAATCAGAATTTTGGTTTTCATAAGTAGATTCTTTCCAAATAAACTTGCCTTCCAAGAATGATTTTTCCGATCTGTGATTGATTCCAATAAAGATAACTAATTCGGTAAGCGATATTTCCAACCAGAAAGCATGATATATCTTATTCGTACCGAAGCCTTGAAGGAAGAAAAATAATCCTGCGTCTGATTATATCTTTGTTCTTCACTTGCGTTCAGTCTGAGTCTTCGTCAGAGTGGGTAGACTTCTAATGTAAAATAGACTTTAAAGAATTTACATAGAAGTCTCATATTCCTGAATATGAGAATATAACTTGAAAAGTTTTGTCAACTTCAAAATCTAATAGGAGTTTTTTCCAACAATCTCTCTCTTTTTTATGGTGACAAAAATTTCATGCAGATTTAAAGTTTATATCCTGCAAAACACACTTTAGTAGCACATAATAACTTATAATAACAACAGATTATTATAGAACCGAATGATATTGATTCTGCATCCACCTAAAACATATTAGTCATGACAATTTAGAGTTCAAGGATTCAAAAACTACAAAAAGTTGTTCAATCCAAATTCAATCCAAATTCACAACCACAAAAGTTAACCACAGAACATAAACATTCACAGAACTTAATACTGCCAAGTTCAAACAAACACAGGAACTTTTAAATTTGTTCTCATTCTCCCCCCTTTTGTCAATAGCAAAAAGAAAGAGAAAGTCAAAAAGATGTGATTAAAAATGAGATAAAAAGATGGAGTTATTCAGGGTTGTCTTGGAACGCGAACAAGTCGGAAATCCTTTAGCGACTACACTGCCTCCTCAAGCTTCTCTTAGCATTGATTATAGACATTCTTGACTTTGGCTACAGTCTGCGAAACCTGTTGATTCGGAGTCTGAACTTGAGTATCTAGAGACTTCGTGACATCATGAATTTCAGTTTCTGATTTCGATTGGATAAGTTGGGCCTTTTATCAACACGACTATAGTGTTTTTCTTTGAGATGGCCACTCATGAGATAATTGACCTATCAGGTGAAGCCGTTAAAGAATCCTAATGCAATAGGCTTGAGAATTCGACCAGGAATCGACTGCTCGACCGTTCTAATCTACGAGGGTCATTACGGCACAATTTAAAATCGATTAGAGATCGGAGATAGGTCGATTCGACTAAGTGTGTAGTTAATCGTGGGCGATTCCACTAAATTACAAAATTCTTGTCGATTAGCATTAGACTGATTCTCTGTCATTTTGGGTACCCTATATCCGTATTTGAAACATCGAGATTTTCACAACCATCGAGAATCGTCAATGTGTCGAAAAGGTACGTGTGGTTCGAAGAAAATCGACCACAGGTCAATTGCATCAAAAATTCCTAAAAACTACCCGGTAGACTAAGTCACACTAAAAGCACGTCTCATTGAAATTAACCACGAATTTGAATTTGGTTTCAGAAATTGAAAGTTTTGTTGTGTCATGAGTCATTTTAGGAACGTTGACTCATCTTTTGAGGAATTTCCGGCAAGTTCGTGATTTTTATAGAAAATCATTTCGGACGTTTTGGAAAACGAACAGAAATTCGGATTGGCCAATTTGAAGCGAATTTTGGCATCTGGTGTGAGTGATTTGGTGACAGAGAATTTTGTGGACTTTTTCCTCAACAAATTGGACCTCAATCGGAGAAGTTTGTTCGAAAAATCGGATTTCGAGAAAAATGAAATAGAATTCAAATTGGAAGGAAATTCGTGGGATTGAGGGACCATTTTATTTTGGTCTTCTTTGGACTTCAATTGTGCAAATTGAGGTTGAAATTGGCCCTAGGATGACCAATTGTCAAAGTTGTTTGAAGTTGAGTATAGTATGTTTGTGTTTTATTTAATTTTCTCCTTTCTCCCTTTTGGTCCCACGCCCATTCTTGCACACCCCCCTCTCACGCACATTTTCCTCCTTTTCTCTTTCTCTCTTGGCCGACCAAGCATTGCAAGCTGGCCTCCTCTTTATTTTTTCCTATGACTTGGTCTTCCTTTATCCATCCAAGGTGCACTTTTCTCTCTCTCTCTTCTTCTTTTATTGGTTTTGCATGTTTATCTTTCGTCAGCCGACAATCCATTTCCCCCTACATTGTCTCTTTCGGTCAAATTCTCCCATGCTAGCTGCCCCGATCTCTTTTTCCTTTTTAGTCTCCTTCGGCTATGCACGAGCAGTAGTCAACATCCCCTTTTTGGCTATTTTGGCCTCATCTTTTCTCTCTCTCGGCCCCGCCAACTTCATGGACGCCCAGACTTCTTCTGCTTCTGCATTATTTTTCATTTAACCACATGTTGCTGCCCCCACCAAATCCTCTCCGAAGTGGCTGCTTCTTCTTCACGTGCGCCCACCGAATCTTCTCCATTCAGCCATGACGTCAAGCCCGCTTGAAGCTGCTTCGCCAACCCTTCCATGTCAGCCATCCTTGCGGCCCAACAACATCATCACGCGTCCATTTCCATCAAAACAGTAAGCCTATTAGTCCATGAGCTTCAACCTTCAAGCCGAGCTTGCACCCCCACCCGCGGCCGCCAAACCTAGCCTCGAACCATACCCAAACTAGCCCCGTTGCGGCTCCTTGGGCTCAAATTTTGGAGTCAAACTAGTAAGGGTTTGTGAGCTTGACGAGCCCTCTTTGGCCTATTCCTGACCTCGGTTGACAAGCTCACTTTGGAGAAGATTGAGTCTCGTCGCGTTCTCGTCAGTTTGATCCAAGTGAATCTTTAAACAAGTGAGTTTAACTCACAAATCCTCGCTTAGTAGGGTAATGACGCTTAATGATTGATTAGTTTAGGTTAAGCATGGTTTAAGTGAATAGTTAGATTAGATTAGTGAATTTAACTATTTACCGATGCATGTTAGGTGGATAGTTAGTGCAATTAGGGCCTAGACAAGCTCTAGTATTTATCTAGAGCGATTCGAAAATTTTTCGGGTCCATCTCGGTGTCCAATTAGGCTTTTCCGGGCCTAAGTCACATTATTGGCATTTATTTAATATTTTTCCTATTTATTTATTTATTTTTCAAAAATTAGACCGAGATAGCCGATAACCGGAATTTTATGCTAATCGCAGCAATGCAATATGTTTATTTATTTGAGTTTTAAATTGTGCTGATTGTGCATGAATTGTGTTTTTGGAATTTATTCTTAAATTGATTTAATTTCAGTAATTGATTGGAAAATAACCAAGCATCGGTTTACAACGCCAAAAATATTTTGGTGGACCATATAAATGGTGGGATTTTCAAGGGTGAAAATACTGTATTTTGGCTAAGGCCGACCGTATACCAACACACGGCTATTTTTATCGAGTATGATAAAAATAATGAATTGACTATATGACTGAAGTGGTATACTATTTTGGCCAGGGGGCCCTAATTTATCAAGTTTGGGTGAGCTATTTATTATCAGCTTTGGGCAAGCATATATATAGTATACTATATTATCAGCTTTGGGCGAGCTATACTATCTATCTTCAGTTTTGGGTGAGCAGCCCTGATTTGATAGGACATTATAGATAGTATTGAATGTACCGACCAGGGGAAGGTCGCAGTGACATGTAATCGACTAAGTCGATTGATCAATGATTCGATCTAATTGGTTGAAATAATTGAATAATTGTTTGAATTATATTGTCTGACAGGTTGGAACAGAGGCCAAGGTAAGTCCTTGACTCGTGTTGTGCTAAGGTAGCCCTAAGGGCGTATATACTTCCTAGGCGGGTCTTAGGTGGTTGAACTTGCTGAGACATCGTCTCACTAGTTATTGTATAACCATTTTCAGGTCCCTAGGGCAAAGAATCCGGAGCTTGAGGAGGAAGGATCAGGAGCATGGATAGCTCAGAAGTTCTTCTCGGAGATAAACCTCCTGCACTTAAACCCTAGAGTTGGCTTATGTTTGTAAACCTGATCGTTTGTAAAAGTTGTGCTAATTGATTTGAAAATGTGGCCCTACTTTTCTATCCCATCAAATTGCTGTCTAGAGATTATTTATCTGCTTCCGCATGTGCATTAAAATGAATGGGTCGGCGATGCGTCCTGGAACGTCGTTATTAATCAACCATAGAAGGATGGGCACATGCTCAGAGTATCAGGGCGTGACAGACTGTACATTGCTAGTTAGAAAATCTGAGGTAGACCTTAAGGTAGTGTGTAGCTTCTAAATCTCAACCTCCATTGCATATTGCTGAACTTTTATCTCCAAAAAGAGTTCTACTATGCTTGGATAGTTTGCATCAAGTTCTGTTTGAGCACTAGCTTCAGCGAAGTTAATCTGTGGAGTGTCCAGAAATGGAGGAACATCAACTTGAACACGTGCAGTTTGTTCCTTATCCTGACTCGGAGTTGCCTCTTCAACATCAATTTCAGGGAAATGAGATGCAAAGACATCTTCAGCATCTGCAGGAGATCTACTAATGTTGTCACTAGCAGTAGGTCCTATCAAAGGAGTTTTCTCATGATCTCCCCCTGATTTGGTGCCTTCGGGTTGCGATGAGACTTCACCTTCTTGTATCTTTTCCTTTTCAGTACTAGATCTCCTTTCTTGTTCAGTCTCCTTTCTTTCAAATGCAGCATTTTCCCTGTTTTCTTAAGTGTCATCCGATAATGGTATTGCACCACTGTCTCATTCAGAATCTTCATCTTCATTTTCCTTCTCTGCTGATTTTTCATCACCCTCTTCTTCTTCTTCTTCTTCTTCTTCTTCTTCATTTTCTTGTTTACTCTCTTCAAAATCAGGATAACCTTGAAGATTTCGCAAGGCAAGCGCATAAATGGTCAAATCATCTTCCTCTTCTTTGTCCACCAGAAGAATAGACTTCTTTTTCTTTGAAGTCTTTTGGACGATATCTTTTCATTTTCGCTTCCTTGCAGTAGTAGGTTCTTCCTTGAGTCTGCTTGATGATTCATTCTTCAAAAGATCAATGGCCTTAAGCAAATCTTTCAGCCTCATTTTGGAGATCATCTCATTCATATCTCCATAGGAGGGAGAGTTCTTGCTCGAAGTTGTGAGGGCAACTGGATCTGAAAATGTTTGAAAAGTCTTGTGATCAAGTCAGAGTAGGGCAGTTGTCCTTTTTCTTTCATAACTGTCCTGTACATATGCAAGAAGATAGTATGTGGCAGAGAAAAAGGAATTCCATTGCAAATAGCCCAGATAATCTTTGCCTCAAATCTCGAGACATTAGTCTTGGAGGCAGCCTTCGGTTTGATGCAATTGATGACAATCTTGTGTAACAAAATGTTTGATGTTGGCATGCAAGAGTAAGTGATACTCCCACTCGGCAGTCTGTCCTTCACCATAAATCGAGTAGCTTGACTGATGGAGACATTAATTGGTAGAAAACCACTATGTTTAACTCCGAGAATATCAGCTAGACTATTCACATCCACAACAAACACTTTGTCACAAACAGTGAACTAAATGTGAGTTTGATCCAAGAAAGATAGATTTGAGTAAAAATATGTTGTCAATTCAGGATAAGCTTCTGTTGTTTCAGCACAGAATTTTTCTAGTTGAAGATTTGCTAACATTTCCCTCAAATTAACCTTTATGGAGTCTAAAAAGTCAAAATCCACTGTGCAATGGTTTATCACCCCTTTATTCAGCATTTGAGCATATACCTTCTTATGCTCTCTTGAACAAAAAAGCTTCGTTCTTTCTCCAGGAATTTCAGCAGCCACAGCCATATGAGGTTGGAAATTCGTGAAAATTCTCTCATCATCATCCTTGTTCTCAGTTTGACTCTCTAACCCAAAACAAGGATCAAAAGGAAAATTCATAAATTCCTTTTCAGCCGTTCCTTTTGGCGCTATTCCTAGTCTTTCCATTGTTTTCAAGAACAGAGTTTCGCTTTATCTTTCAGAAAATCAGTGATAAACGTCATTGGACTTCCACCCTGTTTCAGAAAAGTGTAATGCTTGAAGAGTACCTTAGGCCTCATTACTCTGATAGGAACCGCTTCTTGTTTAACTTCCTCATCTACAGATTGACAAGGAGAACTCTACGGAGAATCTTCACCAGTAAGATCAAAGTGTGTTGGTCCTTCAGGCATGTTTTGAGGACCCTGGCTTGCAATGCGAGAGGATTTCCGTTGGTACACCATAGATGCAAACTTGGAGGATTTCGTCGACATATTTGAGTAAAAGAAAGAAAGAAGCTTGCAGAGAGATTTTGAGAGTAAAAACCAAGAGAGAGAGCGAGAGAGAGAGAGAGAGAGAGAGAGAGAGAGAGAGAGAGAGAGAGAGAGAGAGATATATATATATATATATATATATATATATATTATGAATTAGGGTTTGTAAGTGTTGTGCTCGAAGAAAAATTTCTAAGGTATTTAAAGAAACAAAAAGAGGTAAATGAAACATCACAAAGAAAAATGCATTTTCAGAACAATTTTAAAAATGTAATTGCTAAAAATTTGAAATCTGCAATTTAGCAATAAAATAGTAATTTCTAAAAATAATATAGGCAAGCAACGATTCAAATATAATCATACCTGTTCATAAATTACATTCTAAAAATAAAATACCTGGATTGAAGAAAATTTACATATTGAAGTAGCTTCCTCGAGTTGAAGTTCTGAGTTTGATCAACATCAGACTTTAATTGAGAGGAGAGATGATATTCAACTTGCTGCAAATCGACTCAAATAAACTCTTCTTTAGAGGTTTTGTGAATATATTTGCCAGTTGATTCTTTGAATCAATAAATTGAACCATAATCTCGCCATTTTGGACATGATCCCTTATAGAATGATGATGTATCTTGATGTGCTTTGCTCTTGAATGAATAATTGGGTTTCTAGTAAGGTTTATAGCGCTTGTATTGTTGCATCTGATCTCAATGCAGGATTCTTCTATTTCAGAGTCTCTTAGTTGTTGTCTTATCTATAGAATTTGATAACAACAACTCCCAAGAGCAATATATTCTACTTTCACTGTAGATAATGTCACAGTACTTTGTTTCCTTGAGAACTAAGATATCAGCATTTGTCACAACAGTTGACAAGTGCCAAATGTGCTTTTTTTCTCCACTTTACAACCGGCTAAATCAGCATCAGAATAACCACGTAGAGTAAAGTCTCATTCTTTTAGATACCATAGACCCAATTTTGGAAAATTCGCAACATATTTGATGATGCGTTTAACAGCACTTAGATGAGATTCTTTTGGATCAGATTGAAATCTTGCACAGATGCATACACTGAATAAAATGTCAGGTCTAGAAGCAGTGAGATAAAGAAGAGAACCGATCATACTTCTATATAGTTTCTGATCTACTTTCTTTCCTCCTTCATCATTGTCCAGTTTTGATGAACTTGACATGGGAGTTTCAGTCCTCTTGCAATTTTCCAATCTAAATTTCTTGATAAGATCTTTGGCATATTTCTCCTGGTGAATGAATATACATTTCTTTGATTGTCTGACCTACAATCCCAAAAAGAAATTCAATTCACCCATCATGCCCATTTTGAATTCATCTTGCATAGATCTTGAAAATTTATTGTAGAGATTTTTGTTAGGAGAACCAAATATTATATCATCTACATAAATCTGTACAAGTAGAAAATATTTTCCTTCTCTTTTAATAAATAGAGTAGTATTAACTTTTCATTTCTCAAAGCCATTTTCTATTAGAAACTTACTTAACCTTTCATACCAAGCTTGAGGTGCCTGCTTCAAACCATACAATGCCTTTTTTAGTATGTAGACAGAGTCTGGTTTTCTTGGATCTTCAAATTCTGGTGGTTGTTCCACATAGACTTCTTCTTGAATGAATCCATTAAGGAAATCACTTTTGACATCCATCTGGAATAACCTGAAATTTTGATAACAAGCAAAAGCAAGCAATAATCTAATCGCTTCTAACCTTGCTACTGGTGCCATAAGTCTTGTCATAGTCTATCACTTCTTCCTATGTGTATCATTTTTCCACAAGCCTCGCTTTGTTTCTGATATTGCTAGTATGAGTACCTAGAGGGGGGTGAATAGGTGCCTAAACAATTTATCGATATACGGAAGCGATTCTTAACATATGATAGAAAGTAAATTCTCTCTTAATTAACAAAATGAAATACGATTGAGGTAGAGAGAGTGAGGAAGAGAAAATTGAACACAGGATTTATAGTGGTTCGGTTTATTCCAAGCCTACGTCCACTCTTCCGCACTGACAGCCCACCGGCTGGATTTCACTATGATCAAAAGAGAAGTTACAGCACAGCTTTGCCTTGATTCCACAGTGTAGATGTTTTACCACACCTCCTCAAGGTCTCTCACAAATATAGACTCTCTTTTGTATACAAGTATTCGCTCAAAGGATTTATCTAAACAAATAGGAGCTTCAGACTTTGGAATTCTTCTATCGCGCACACCTCGAACAACTAAGAACGTCTTCCTTATATACTCCTTTATGCCATCATACCCGTTGGCACTTACCAAAGGAATTCCTCCAATCTACCCGTTGGACGAAATCAATTAGGAAGATTGTTCGAGCTATTAAAGGAACGTGTTGATAGCCCATCAATCATGTTCGCCCATACAATCAGGATCTCGGTTTCCATAAGTAGAACCTTCCAATAATATTTAGACAATCATCGAATCTTCAGTCATTGAATCAATCTTGATCAATCAAAGGATTCTTATACGTCTTCTCCAACCACGAGATCTTCTCCAGATGATAAGGTTAAATCCTGAACAAAACATCCAGTTCTGGATAACCTTTCTTCAACGGATTAGAGACTGTCAATGAGGATAGACTTTGAGTCTTGAGTCTGGCTGTCCGGAAGTCTTCAGACTTTAACTAACAGAGTCTGCAGACCTTCAGACTAGACTGATGGAAACGTTTTGTCAACTTCAAAACACTTCACGAAGATTTCTCCAACAATCTCCCCCTTTTTGATGGTGACAAAACCTTCCTGCAGATTTGGATAACTTTGACCTGCAAAACATTTCTCAAACACATATGCATATCTTATAGAGATGAATGGCTAAAAGATTAACACTAGAATCTGCAACCACAGAAAATAGGTTAGTCTAGTATATAATAAAACCATCCATAAGATATCAATACTTGTTAATAGAAGCAGTCAAGTCCAAGTCTAGTTCAGTTCTCATCCAGACACAAAACAAAGTCAAAGTCTGTCAAAAACAGTTAAACAACAACACAATCCAACAAACAGTTAAAAAATGATTGAAAGTTTTTGATCAAATCATGCATCTCTCCCCCTTTTTGTCATCATTTAAAAAGGATGAGATGAAGTCTTGGGAATGCGGACAAGCTGGAAATCTTCCATAGACTGAACGATGCTTTCCAGCCTTTTAAAGTCTTCCTTCAGCTGTACAACCTCCTCACTCTTGGCATTGGCCTGATTCTGAATAGAGAGGGCTTGCATCTTATCATTCAATGAATAGGAAGAAGCTTGACTTTCATTCTTCAAACTTTGAACTTCGCATCCCAAGGCATAAATCTGACCTTTCATCTCCAAGAGAATATCCATGATTCTGCGAAAATCTGCTCCATTATCAGTCTGAGTACTTGCTTCGGCTCGATCTGCAGAAGATGGTAGATCAGCATAATCTTGCAGATTTGGCAATGACACTTCATGACCTTCTTCTGGAAACTGAGATGCATAAACATCTTCTGGGTCTGCAGGCGAGCGACTGACTCCTTCACTTGCATCAGGATATGAAGACGTCACTCCTTTCTCCTGATCTCCCCCTGTTTCCATGCCTACAGGTGGAGAAGAGATTTCCTCAGGTTCTCCTTCTTCTCTTCTTTCTTCTTCAGGTCTTTCTTTCTCTGCTTCTTGCTCTGCTTCTCTTTCTTCTTCTTCCTTCTCCTCTGCTTCTTTCGTCTTTTGTTCTGATTCTTTCTGTGGAACAGGACGACCTAAATTCTTCAAAGCCATTGCAGAGATGGTGATGTCTTCGTCATCATCTTCATCCTCAACGAGGAGAGCTCTTCTTCTCTTTGATGAAGCAGCCGTGGGCTCCTTCCCTTTTCTCTTAGCAGCAGAAGAGAATTGATGAGATTTGGCAGGAGTCTTCTCCTTGAATTTCTCCAATTCCTTGCTCAGTTCCTTCAGACGCATTTTGGTCACCATTTTCAGTCCTACCACCATATGATCGCATGATCGAACACAAAAGATTTGCGGAGGCTGAATATTCAGATGTCTGAATAACTTCGTAACAAGGCTTAGGTAAGGGAGTTGACCTCTGTCCTTCATCACTGCTCTATACATGTGAAACATAACAGTATGAGGGAGAGAAAACTTCTTTCCACAGAGGATGGCATACATCAACTTTGCCTCAGAGCTTGAAACATCAGTTTTGGAAGTTGATTTCGGCCGAAGGCAATTGATCACAATCTTGTGAAGCAAGATGTTGAATGCATTCATCCGTGAGTAGGTGATCTTCTCATCTATTCTCCTGTCCTTCACCAGTTCAAGTGTGGCCCGAGCAATGGAAACTTTGATTGGTTGATATCTGCCTCTCTCAACTTCTAACACATCTGCCAGCATATTCATATCCACAACATAGTCTTGTTCTTTAACGCTGAAGGAGAATCTATTCGCATCCAAAAAGCTAAGATTTGAATAGAAATATGCAGTCAATTCAGCATAAGCCTCAGTTGAGTCAGAGCAAAACTTTTCAAGTTGAAGATAACTGAACTTTTCCCTCAAGTTCACTTTCACAGCATCCAGAAAATCAAAGTCCACACTCCTAGGGTTTATTACCCCACGCTTCAGCAATTTCGAGTACAGATCCTTTTGTTCCTTTGATTTGAACAAATCTCCCCTTTTTCCTTGAATTTCAGCCGCAATACCCATTTTCGGTTGAAATAGATTGAACAGATTGTCATCGTCATTCCCATCTATAGGATTCGGTCCCCAGTCACGAGGATCACTTGGGATATTCGCAAGGGTTTCCTCAGCCACCCCTTTACGAGCGATTCCCAAACTTTCCATTTTTCGCAGAAAGATATATTCGTTCATATATCCTTTGTCTCTAAGAAACTCATCAACATAGTTCAAAGGAGTACGAATTCCTTTTAAGGCACGATATAGCTTGTAAATAAAAGCGGGCTTTTGAACTCTTACGGGGTCTGCATCCTCGATGATTTCTTCTTGATGCTGATGAACAACGCCTTGAGGACTAGATGGAGGAGACTGACGCTGCTGAGAATGTTGTGGGCTCGGTTGCTAATCTGGAGTAACTTCATCTTCAGTAAGATCGAAGTGCGTAGGCCCCTCACTCATTCTCTGTGGTCCCCTGCTTGCGATTCTTGAGGACTTTCGTGAAGATGACATCTTTCTCAGTGTTTGGAAGATTCCTTGCTTGACTTTCCCAGAAAAGATGACAACTTTTTGAAGATTGAGCGAAGAAGACAAACGGGAATTGAGGATCGATGCTTTCTAGGGTTTTTGAGAGAAAAGTGAATAGAAAAGTGAAGAGAAATCGACAGTGCAAAATCGGTTAAAAAGAAGAGTAAACGAACCGTCACAAAGGAAATAAAAATATGCCTTTTCAAAATAACTGTCTTTATCCGCAAAAATAGTTATTTCAAAAATAACTTCCCTTTTGAAAATGAATCGATGCAATATTTACGTTAATTAAATATAGCAACAATTTAAACATAGCCTGATGATCGTACCTTTTTAAGATAAGATTGGAGAGAGAAAGACTTACAGTCTGAAGGTCGAGCCAAGACAGTAGATAAAGTCTTGTTAGCCTGAGTCTGACAGTCTTTAGACTTTGATATCCTCATACCTCAAAATGTTGAGTCTGGACCGTATAGACTCAAATTGATTTTTCTCCAAAGGCTTTATGAGTATATCAGCCAGTTGATTCTTTGAGTCAACAAATTGAATTGAAACATCTCCATTTTGAACATGATCTCTAATAAAGTGATGTCGAATCTCTATATGCTTTGCTCTTGAGTGGAGAATTGGATTTTTGGTGAGGTTGATAGCGCTGGTGTTGTCGCAATTAATCTCCGTGCATGAGTCTTCAATTTCAAAATCTCTTAGCTGTTGTTTTATCCATAGAATTTGCGAACAGCAGCTTCCAAGAGCTACATACTCTGCTTCTGTTGTTGAAAGAGACACAATGCTTTGTTTCCTTGAAAACCAAGACACTGTCCTGCTTCCAAGCAACTGGCAAGTTCCTGAAGTGCTCTTTTTATCAACTCTGCAACCGGCCAGATCTGCGTCTGAATATCCCAAAAGATTAAAGTCTCCCTTCTTAGGATACCAAAGACCGATGCTTGATGATGAAGCAACGTATTTAATGATGCGTTTCGCAGCACTGAGATGAGATTCTCTAGGATCTGATTGAAACCTAGCACAGATGCAAACACTCAACAAAATATCAGGTCTAGAGGCAGTAAGATAAAGAAGTGATCCAATAATGCTCCTGTACAGCTTTTGATCAACTTTCTTCCCTTCTTCATCTTTGTCTATCTTTAAAGAACTTGACATTGGTATGTCGACCTTTTTGCACTTTTCCAGTCCAAACCTTTTGACAAGATCATTAACATATTTTTCTTGATAAATAAAAGTTCCTTCCTTCAATTGTTTTACTTGAAGACCAAGAAAGAATGTTAACTCTCCCATCATACTCATTTCAAACTCATCATGCATAGACTTTGAAAATTTCTTGCAAAGACTTTCATTAGAGGATTCAAAAATAATATCATCCACATATATTTGAACAAGTAAGAAACTTTTGTTTTCCTTCTTGATAAATAAAGTCGTATCTACTTTACCTTTGACAAAACCATTTTGTATTAGGAACTTACTTAATCTGTCGTACCAAGCCCGAGGTGCTTGCTTTAAACCATACAAAGCCTTTTTCAGTCTGAAGACTGAGTCTGGCTTCTTTGGGTCTTCAAACCCTGGTGGTTGTTCCACATAAACTTCCTCATGGATAAATCCATTTAGGAAGGCGCTTTTGACGTCCATTTGGAATAACCTGAAATTCTTATAACAAGCAAACGCAAGTAATAGTCGAATAGCTTCTAACCTTGCCACTGGAGCGTAAGTCTCATCATAGTCTATTCCTTCTTCTTGCGTATATCCCTTGGCCACGAGTCTTGCTTTATTTCGTACGACTTTTCCTTTCTCGTTCATCTTGTTTCTGAAAATCCATTTAGCTCCAATAACAGTTTTACCTTTTGGTTTGGATGTCAATTCCCAGACATCATTTATGTTGAACTGTCTGAGCTCTTTTTGCATAGCTTCAATCCAGCTTTCATCAGATAAAGCTTCTTCTATGCTCTTTGGTTCAATTTCATAAACGAGTGCCACAGCACTAGACTCTTCTCGCCTTTTGGATCTGGTGCGAATTCCTTCATTTATTTCGCCGATTATAAGATCTTTGGGATGACTGGACTTATGCTTCCAGTTACTTGTTGATTTGTCTGATTGATGATCTCTCTCTTTGATTGAATCTTCACGAACATCCTTATTATGGTTTTCCAGAGTCTGAGATGCTTCTTGAGTTGTAAGCTTTGGAAGATCTGGAGCAGGTTCAGACTCTTCTTGATGAGTCTGACTTGATTCATCTTGTGTTGAGTCTTGAAATTTGACATTCATTGACTCCTCCACAGACTGGCTCTTCTTGTTATAGACTCTGAAGGCTTTGCTTGATGTAGAATATCCAAGGAAGATACCTTCATCTGATCTTTCTTCAAACTTACCAACTCGATCTTTTGCATTTTTCAGTATAAAACATTTGCAACCAAATACATGAAAGTATGAAACAATAGGCTTCTTTTCTTTGAATAACTCATAAGGGGTTTTCTGAAGAATAGATCTTAAGAAGACTCTATTGATGATATAGCATGCTGTTGAAACAGCTTCAGCCCAAAATCGAGAAGAAAATTTACTTTCAATTAAAAGAGTTCTAGCCATTTCTTGAAGAGATCTGTTCTTTCTTTCCACAACTCCATTTTGCTGAGGAGTATATGGAGAGGAAAACACATGCTTACGGCCAGATTCATCACAGAATTTTGTAAAATCTTGATTTTCAAATTCACCTCCATGATCTGTTCTTATACTAGAGATAACACATCCTGTTTCATTTTGAACCATTTTAGCAAATTTTTCAAAATACGAAAAGGTTTCGGACTTACTTGCAAGGAAATATACCCAAGTAAAACGAGAGTAATCATCAACAATTACTAGGCAATACTTCTTACCCCCAATACTTTGAGTTCTGGTTGGTCCGAAGAGATCCATATGCAGCAACTGTAGTACATGATTAGTAGAGACATAATTAATTGGCTTAAAAGAATTTCTTACCTGCTTTCCCAGAATACATGGAGTGCATGAATCAGTCTTTTGGTATGGCAATCTGGGTAGTCCTCGAACAAGCTGTTTTGAAGAAATTTTGGCTAATTGCTTCATGTTGACATGACCAAGCTTTTTGTGCCATAAGCTTGCTTCGTCTTGAATTGAGATAAGGCATTGCGATTCATTTGGTTTCACATCCAGAAGATAGATATTTACATGTCTTCGACCCATGAAAGACTGAGTAGAGTCTTTACTGATTCCAGAACATGTTCCTTCTTGAAAGAAGATCTTGAAACCAGTATCACACAATTGACTAATGCTGAGAAGATTGTAATTGAGTCGTTCCACTAAGGAAACATTACTTATTGTGAGAGTTCCAATTTTCACGGTTCCAAATCCCACAATACTTCCTTTGATGTTTCCTCCAAATGAAACTTTTCCACCATTTACTTGAGCAATCTTTATAAAGCAATTTGAGTCTCCTGTCATGTGTCTTGAGCATCCGCTGTCAAGATACCACTTTACCTGTTTCTTGACGGAGACCTGCATTTAAAATAAAGTCTCAAGCTTTCTTTGGTACCCAAATTTTCTTGGGTCCTTTGGTGTTAGTAAGATAAATAGTATTAGCCCATACTTTCTTAACAGGTTTCCATACCATAGGACACTCTTTTTCAAAGTGATCCGGACTGTTGCACTTAGAACATCTGAGAGCATTTCTACCTACAGGTTTTACAAAAACTTTCTTGAAGTGATTTTTGTAAACCTCACTCGAGAGTCTTTTCTTAATTCTTTCTTTTATTTTAGGAAAATCAATCAAGGGGATTGTTTCTTCTGTCATACCTAGACCAGACTTATTGAAGTAAGGTCTTTGTGCTGAAAGAATTTTCTCAAGTTTTTCAGACCCTATAGAAAATTTCTTTGATATATTTGATAAGTCTGTTTTTAAAAAAGCATTTTCTTTTAAAAGATTATCTTCATTTTCTTTAAGATTGGAAACAGACAAGTCTAGACTTTTAACTCTTTCTGCTAAAACATTTTCCTTTTGTTTTAGAGCTGAGTTTCCTTTTTTCAGTTCGGAAATTCTTTTGAGAGAAGTCTTAAGACTAAAGCATAGTTCATCAATATATTTAGAAACTTTGACAGGAATTTTAAAATCACTTGCCTCAAATTCACTGTCTGAGTCTGATCCTAAGTCTGATCCAGAGTCTGAGTCTGATTGTGCCATCAGACATAGATTGGCATATTCATTATCACTTTCTTCACACTCAGTATCACTCCAGGTTTCGGCTTTGAGAGCTTTTCGAAATTTTTCAGCTTTTCCTCTCTTCTTTTTCAGAAGAGGACAGTTGGGTCTGATGTGTCCCTTTTTCTTGCATTCAAAGCAGACTACATCTTTATTTGGTTCCTCATCATCAACAGACTTGGTCTGCTGTCTTTGAAAGCTTTGTTTCTTTGAGTTGAACCTTCTTCCTTTTCTATTTAGTTTTCTGAATCTTCTTATCATGAGAGCAAGCTCCTCATTGTCCATATCATCTTCAGAATCTGTATCATCAGAATCATCATTTGATTTTAATGCAATGGATTTCTTACCTTTTGGATCTTCATCTTCATTGATCCTTTCCACTTCATAGGACTGAAGAGTTCCAATCAGCTCGTCGACAGATAGTGGCATGATTCTCTGCGTCTCTCTTATCGAAGTCTTTATGTGATTCCAATCCCTGGAGAGTCCACGCAGTAGCTTGTTTACCTTCATGGGATCAGAAGTTGGTTGACCTTGATTTTCAAGACCATTCACAATATCTGTAAAATGACTAAACATGTCAGATATTGATTCTCCTGGTTTCATTCTGAAGGTTTCGTATTGACCGAGAATAATGTTGATTCTTGTTTCCTTCACTCGATCTGTTCCTTCATAGGTGATATGCAATCTATCCCAAACTTCTTTTGCTGTACCACAAGAAGATATTCTATTATATTCAGTTGGTGATAAAGCACAATATAAGGAGTAAATTGCTTTTGCATCGAGTGTTTGTCTCTTGATTATTTCTTCCTGAGACATTCCGCTGGTTTCTTCAGTTTCTTTTCCTCTTTCAGAGACTGATGCAGTGGTAGGAGTAATTCCTTTTTCTACAACATCCCATTCCAGAGGATCCTTTGATCGTAGGAAAGCTTTCATCTTGTTCTTCCAGATGTTGTAATCCTTTCCATCAAAGTAGGGTGGTCTGGTATTGCTTTGCCCTTCCATCAGCCCTGGTGCTAGCATACTAGCCATGGATCTTTTACTATGAAGTAAAACACTTCAAATAAAGTAAGTACACAGGCTCTGATACCAATTGATATTGCTAGTATGAGTACCTAGAGGGGGGTGAATAGGTGCCTAAACAATTTATCGATATACGGAAGCGATTCTTAACATATGATAGAAAGTAAATTCTCTCTTAATTAACAAAATGAAATACGATTGAGGTAGAGAGAGTGAGGAAGAGAAAATTGAACACAGGATTTATAGTGGTTCGGCTTATTCCAAGCCTACGTCCACTCTTCCGCACTGACAGCCCACCGGCTGGATTTCACTATGATCAAAAGAGAAGTTACAGCACAGCTTTGCCTTGATTCCACAGTGTAGATGTTTTACCACACCTCCTCAAGGTCTCTCACAAATATAGACTCTCTTTTGTATACAAGTATTCGCTCAAAGGATTTATCTAAACAAATAGGAGCTTCAGACTTTGGAATTCTTCTATCGCGCACACCTTGAACAACTAAGAACGTCTTCCTTATATACTCCTTTATGCCATCATACCCGTTGGCACTTACCAAAGGAATTCCTCCAATCTACCCGTTGGACGGAATCAATTAGGAAGATTGTTCGAGCTATTAAAGAAACGTGTTGATAGCCCATCAATCCTGTTCGCCCATACAATCAGGATCTCAGTTTCCACAAGTAGAACCTTCCAATAATATTTAGACAATCATCGAATCTTCAGTCATTGAATCAATCTTGATCAATCAAAGGATTCTTATACGTCTTCTCCAACCACGAGATCTTCTCCAGATGATAAGGTTAAATCCTGAACAAAACATCCAGTTCTGGATAACCTTTCTTCAACGGATTAGAGACTGTCAATGAGGATAGACTTTGAGTCTTGAGTCTGGCTGTCCGAAAGTCTTCAGACTTTAACTAACAGAGTCTGCAGACCTTCAGACTAGACTGATGGAAACGTTTTGTCAACTTCAAAACACTTCACGAATATTTCTCCAACAGTTTCTAATTACTTTACCTTTCTCATCTATCTTGTTTCTGAAAACCCATTTTGTTCCAATCACAGATTTGCCTTTGGGTTTTAGAATCAGCTCGCATACATCATTGATGCTGAATTGTCTGAGTTCTTCCTGCATAACTTCTATCCAGCTTTCATTAGACAGTGCTTCTTTTACTCATTTTGGTTCTATCTCAGAAACAAGTGCTAATGCACTGGAGTCTTCTTTTCCTTTGGATTTGGTGCAAATTCCTTCATCAATTTTATCAATAATGAGTTCTTTTGGATGACTTGACTTGTGCTTCCAGTTGCTATTTGATTTGAGAATCTGTTGATCCTCTATTTCTTTTTAATCTTCTTGTTATGCTTGTTGCTATACTTCAGAAGTCTGAACCTCTTCAGGGGAAATAGACTTTATTAAGTCTGGAATTGGTTCAGACTCTTCAAGTTGAAACTGATCTGGTTGATTCTGCACATAATCCTAAAACCTGACATTCATAGATTCTTCTACAAATTGAGTCTTCTTGTTAAAGACTCTGTAAGCTTTGCTTGACATAGAATAGCCAAGAAAAATTCATTCATCCGATTTTTCCTTGAATTTTCTAAATCTATCATTCGCATTCTTCAAAATAAAGCACTTACAACTAAAAACATGAAAGTAGGAAACATTTGGCTTATCTCCTTTATATACCTCATAGGGAGTCTTCTTTAGGAGAGGCCTTAAAAATACCCTGTTAATAATATAACAGGTAGTAAAAACTACTTCTGCCCAAAATCAAAAGGATATATTGCTTTCTATCAATAGAATTCTAGCCATTTCCTGTAAAGATCGGTTTTTCCTTTCCACAACCACATTTTGTTCTGGAGTGCATTGAGAAGAGAAAACATGTTGAAAACCAGATTCTTCACAGAAGTTTGTGAAATCTTGATTTTCAAACTCACCTCCATGATCTGTTCTAATTCTTGAAATAGCATAACCTTTCTCGTTCTGAACTTTCTTTGCGAAGTTTGAAAAATATGAAAAAGTTTCAGACTTGTTTGCCAAAAAGAATACCCAAGTGAAACGTGAATAATCATCCATGATTACTAGACAATATTTCTTTCCGCCAAGACTCTAAGTTCTTGTTGGTCCAAAAAGATCCATATGGAGAAGCTGTAAGACCCGATTGGTAGACACCTGATTTACTGATTTAAAAGAACTTTTGACCTATTTTCCCAAGACACAAAGAGTGCATAACTCAGACTTCTGATATGCCAAATTAGGTAGCCCTCAAACCAGCTTCTTAGAAGAAATCTTGGCAATCTGCTTCATATTTATATGACCAAGCTTTCAATGCCAGAGACTTACTTCATTTTGAATAGAAATAAGAAACTGTGAATTTTCTGGATTTATGTCGAAAAGGTATATGTTGCCATGCCTTCGCCCAATAAATAATTAAGAGAAATCTTGACTAATACTAGAACAAAAGCCTTCTTAAAATTTTATTCTGAACCCTGTATCACCAAGCTGACTTATACTCAAAAGGTTGTAATTTAAACCTTTTACCAAGGAAACATTGTTGATAGTCAGACTTACAATCTTCACTATTCCAAATCCTATAATCTTCCCTTTGTTGTTTCCACCAAAAGAAACTTTTCCTCCTTTTACTCTATCAAGCTTTGTGAAGCAGCTTGAATCTCCTGTCATATGCCTAGAACAGCAACTATCCAAATACCATTTGACTTTTCTTTTAATAGTGACTTGCAATCAGAAGAAAAACTCAAATTTTCTTTGGTACCCAGATTTTCTTGGGTCCAGGAGTGTTAGTGTTAAAAAAAAAAAAATTTGCCAAATCTTTCTTAACCGGTCTCCAAACTTTGGGACAATTATTCTTAAAATGTTTTGAGCTATTACACATAGAACATTTGAGAGCACTTCGGCCAACAGATTTTACAAACACTTTTTGAAAATATTTTTGTAAAATGTCTTTGCAAGTTTTTGTTTAAGTCTCTCTTTCACTTTAGGAAAATCAATTAAAGGAACGGTCTCATTAATCATACCCAAACCAAATTTATTAAAATAGGGTATTTGAGCTGTAAGAACTTTCTCTAATTTTTCTTATCTTTTTTAAACATTTTTGAAATATCTGAAATTTCCCTTTCTAAAACAACATTTTCTTTTGAAAGAGAATTAGAATTTTCTTTCAAATCATCAAAGCTTCTTTTAAGACTTTCAAACTTTTCCTTCCAAGAAACTTCCTATTGCCTGAGCTTAGAATTCTCATTTTTTAGTTCGGAGATTCTTTTAAGAGAAGATTTAAGATTGAGACAAAGTTCATCTATATACATAGAGACTTTAATAGGAATTTCTGAGTTACTAACCTCGATTTCTTTGTTAGAGTTTGAATTAGTGTTTGTTTCTGATTCTGAGTCTGCTCTGAGTGAGCCATCGGATATATGTTCACGAATTCTTCTTCGCTATCTTCACATTTGGTGTCACTCCAGGTTTCTGCTTTAAGAGCTTTTTTTTACTTCTTAGATTTTCCTTTCTTTTTACACTCGAAGCATATAACATCCTTGTTTGCTTCAATGTCCTCCGTTGGTTTCTTCTGAGAATTCTGCATGCTTTACTTCTTCCAATTCAGTCTTCTTCCATTTCTATTCAGTTTTATGAATTTCTTTATCATAAGGGCCAACTCCTCATCATCCATATCATCATCCGAATCTATATAATCGGAATCCATGTTAGACTTTAATGCAATTGATTTATTACATTTTGGGTCTTCCTCATCATTAATTTGCTCCACTTCGTATAATTGAAGAGTGTCTATCAGTTCGTCAACTGGTAGAGGCATGATCCTCTGAGTTTCTTGATTGAAGTCTTCACATGATTCTAGTCCTTTGAAAGTCTACGCAGTAGTCTGTTGACTTCCACTGATCCAAAAATTGGTTGATATTGATAAGTCAGACCATTCACAATTTCTGTAAAGCAACTGAACATATCAGAAATAGATTCTCTAGGCTTCATTCTAAAGGCTTCATATTGTCTAAGCAAAATGTTTATTTTTGTTTCCTTCACACAGTCAGTTCCCTCATAGGTGAAAGGGCTAGTAACAACACCTAGAGGGAGTGAATAGGTGTTGAGAAATATTTTTGCAAAATTCAGTAGAAGTATTTTGCTTTTAGAAAATGACAAACTTTGAATGAGTTTAGGCTTTAGCAGTTATATAAAACTACGAACAAAATAAATGAGTTCGGGAAAGAGAATAAGAACACAAAGTTTTTAGTAGTTCGACTTAGATCAAGCCTGCGTCCACTCTCCCGCGTTGACAGCTCACTAGCTGGATTCCACTAAGAAACAAAAGAGCTTTTACAGCTTGGTGATCTCAACTTCATAGTGAAGAGTCTGCTTCTCTTTCACGAAGTCACACTATATGTCTTTCTCTCTTTTGAATACAAATTTGAGCTCAGTGAATGAAATAGCAAGGAACTAAGAAGTTTCACACTTTGAAATTTTTCTTTCATGTACTTATCGAATGACTAGAGAAGTCTCCTTTAAATACTCCTTCATGCCATCTCGACCGTTGGCACTTTTCAAAGGAATTCTTCCAATCAACCCATTGGACAAAATCAATCAAGGAGATCTCGAGCCGTTTGATGATTGTGATGAAAGCTTGTCAATCTTGTTCGTCCATACAATCAGGATCTTGGTTTCCATAAGTAGAACTTTCCAAGTTTATTTGCCTTCTAAAAAATTGGGATATCGAAATTGATTCCAATAAAGATAGTCAATCATGTAGGTGCTATATCCAACCAGAAAGCCATCCATAAGCCATACGAACAGAACCCTTAAAGAAATAAAGATAATCTTGCATCTGGAAAAGTCTTCATTCTTCGGTACCGTTAAGTTTGGAATTTGTCAATGTGGGCAGACTTTGACACTAAAGTTTGGCGGTCTTCAAACTTTGACACTAAAGTCTAGAAGTCTTTATACTAGACTTTGGAAAAATTTTGTCAACTTCAAAACATTAAAGGAGTTTTCTCCAACAATCCCCCCATTTTTTATGGCGACAAAATTTTCCTGCAGATTTAAGAACTTTTGACCTACAAAACAACTTTTAAGCAGTACATGATATCATATAAAAATAAGTTGATTAGGATCTGGATAGCATCAATTCTGCAACCACAAAAAACATGTTAATCTTGAAAAGATAAGACTTAAACAATTGTCCATCCATAATCATTACCACAAAAGTAAGTTGCCTGCTTACAAAGGTCAAACAGAATAACAAAATAAAAGTTCAACAAAAGTTCAACAAAAGTTAAAGTCAAACATTCTGCTAGTTCTCCCCCTTTTTGTCAGCAGCAAAAAGTGGAGAAAGATAAAAAGTTCAACAAAATGAAATCAAGTTTGTTTTGAAATTCGAACGAGCGAGAAATCCCCCATCGACTGAACTGTCTCCTCCAGCTTTTGTACTGTCTCCTTCAGCTTCTCAACATCTTCAACCTTGGCAGTCTCTTTAACTTGCTGTTGTAAAGCTTGAACTTGAAGGTTAAGAGTCTGTACCTTCTCATGGAGAGAATCTGAAGTAGATTTCAATGCAGATTGGAGGTTTTTCATCTCAAACTCCATATCATATTGTTGTGCTTTTAACTCTAGAAGGAACTCTAGCAGCCTTTGAAAGTCTGCAGTAGTTTCTGTTTATGCACCAACTTCAGCCAAATGAATTCAAGGAGTGTTGAGAGTTGAGGGAACATCAGCACGTTGAACACCATGACTTGGAGAGGATGCCTCAATATCAGCTTCAGGAAAATGGGAGGCATAAATATCCTCTAGATTGGTAGGAGATCTATTAATATCATCACTTGTAAAAAGAGGAGAAGAAGAAGTACCTATTTTCTTACGAACTCCCCCTGTTTCTGTGGCTACAGGTGGAGAAAGGAATCCTTCTTCTTGTTCTTTCTCAATTTTAGCGCTGGAGTGATGCTCTTTTTCGGTTCGATCTCCTACAGTTCCATTCCTTGTCTTCTCTGAATCCTCAGATAAGAATATTGCAAATGTTGGTTCAAGGGAGTCATCATGACCCTCTTCTTCTTCAGCTTCTCTTCCTGCTTCTTCTCTTTCCTTTGTTCCTTCTCTGTCCACTCTTCCTTCTTTTCTTTGCTCCGTTTCTCCTCTTTCTCTTTCTTCTTTGTCCTGTTGCTGCTCAAAACTGACAAAACTCCAAAGATTCTTTAAGGCAAAGGCAGAGATAGTAAGATCATCCCCATCCTCTTCATCCTGCAGGATAAGAGATCTTCTCTTCTTGGCAAGTTCACGCATAATTTCCTTACCTTTCCTTCTTTTTGTAGTAGAGTCTTGTTTGGTTTTGCTGGGGGACTTTTCCTTCAGGCTCCTTGTTCAGTTCTTTCAACCTCATCTTGGACACCATCTTCAATCCTATAACCATAGGAGCAATAGTTCTAGCACAAAGAGAGGCTAGAAACTAAATACGAAAGTGTCTGAATAATTGTGTGACCAATGTTGAGTAAAGGAGCTGTCTCTTATCCTTCACAACATTCCTATGCATATGCATCAGAATTGTATGAGGGAGAGAGAACTTCATTTTATTACCGATGGCAAACATCAGTTTGGCTTCAGATCGGGAAACATCTGTCTTTGAAGTTGACTTTGGTCGGATGTAGTTGATCACGACTTTGTGCAGCAAAATATTTGAGGCAAACAATCTAGAATAAGTGATACCCCCTTCAGGAAGTTTCTCCCTAACAAGAAATCTTGTTGTATGTCCAACATAGACACTTATTAGTTGGAAACCACTCCTTTCCACCCCAATAATGTCAACCAACGTGTCAACATCCACCACATAGCTTTTATCACACACGGTGAATTGAAATCTATTCGGGTCAAGAAAAGACAGGTTTGAATAGAAATACACAGTCAGCTCAGGATATGCAATAGTAGTTTCAGAACAAAAGTTTTCTAGTTGAAGGAGAGCAAACTTCTCCCTCAGTTTCACATTGATCGAGTCTAGAATATCAAAATCGACCGATCGAGGATTCATCACCCCTCTTTTCAACAATTTAGAGTAAACATTTCTGTGATCCTTAGAACGAAAGAGACTCATTCCATCACCAAGCACTTCAGCAGTAATGCCCATTCTCGGCTGAAAGTTCGAAAACATCCTCTCATCATCGTCTTTACTCTCAGGCTGATTGAAAGAACTAAAGCGAGGATCAACTGGAAAGTTAGTAAATGCTCTATCTACCGATTCTTCAGGCGCTATTCCTAATCTTTCCATCGCTCGCAAGAACAGTGTCTTATTCTTATATCATTTTTCTTTCAGAAATTCATCAATAAAAGTCATAGCAGTATCACCCTGCTTCAAATGAGTGTAAAGCTTATAAAGAACCTAGGGTTTCAAGGTTCTGAGAGGTTCTGCGTCTTCCTCGACTTCCTCTTCCAATGACTGACGCGGAGAATTCTGTGTAGCACATTGTGGAGAGTGTTATGGAGAATTTTCTTCCTCGGTCAGATCAAAATGTGTAGGACCCTTAGGAATATTCTGTGGTACCCTGCTTGTGATCTGAGACGACTTTCTTTGAAAAGACATCTTCACAGTCGAGGAGGATTTCACAAACAAGTTCGAGTGAAAAAGATGAAAACTTGCAAAACAAACTTAAGAGTAAAAAATGAGAGAGTAAAGAGTATGTATTCTAGGGTTTGAGAAGACGTAAATGAAGAAAAAGATTTGACGGTATATAAAGGAAGTAAAACGGGGTTAATCGAACTGTCACAAGGAAAAAAGAAAATTGCCTTTTTCAAAAATAAAAACTGCCAAAAATTTAAAATTCAAAAAAGATAATTTCTAAAAATAAAATATGCAAGCAATAATTTAAATATCAACATACATGTTCGGAATTTTTATACTAAAATTAAATTACCTGCATTGAAGAGATATTAACTTACATAAGTAATTTTTGTATATTCTGAGTCTGACCAACTTCAGACTTGAACCGGTATGAAATAAAATATTCAGTCTGGTGCGAATAGACTCAAATAGATTTTTTCCAGAGGTTTTGTAAATATATCTGCCAACTGATTCTTCGAGTCAATGAACTGAATCATAATCTCCCCATTTTGGATAGGATCTCTTATGAAATGGTGTCAAATCTCTATATGCTTTGCCCTTGAAAGAATTGGGTTCTTCATGAGATTAATAGCACTGGTGTTGTTGCATTTGATCTCAGTGCATGATTCTTCAATTCCAAAGTCTCTTAGCTGTTGTCTTATTCACAAAATTTGAGAACAACAGCTCCCAAGAGCCACATACTCTGCTTCCGCTGTTGATAAAGCCACAGTACTCTGCTTCCTTGAGAACCAAAATACTAGCATGCTGCCTAGTAGTTGATAAGTACCAGAAGTACTCTTTCTATCGACTTTACAGCCTACTAAATCTGCATCATAATATCCAAGAAGAGTAAAGTCTCCATCTTTGGGATACCACAGACCTAACTTTGGAGTAGTCGCAACATATTTGATGATGCGTTTTGCAGCACTTAAATGAGATTCTTTGGGATCTGATTGGAATCTAGCACAGATGCAAACACTAAACAAAATGTCAGGTCTAAATGTAGTAAGGTAAAGAAGAGAACCGATAATGCTCCTGTAAAGCTTTTAGTCTACTTTCTTTCCTCCTTCATCTTTGTCCAGCTTTGAAGACTTTGACATTGGTGTCTTTGTCTTCTTGCAATTGTCCAATCCGAATTTCTTGATGAGATCTTTTGCATATTTTTCTTGGTGAATCAAGATAACTTTCCTCAATTGTCTAACTTACAATCCTAGAAAGAAAGTTAACTCACCCATCATACATCTAGAGAATTTCTTGCATAAATTTTCATTAGGGGATCTAAAGATAATATCATCAACATAAATTTGAATCAGTAGAAAGTTTTTACCCTCTCTTTTTATAACAATGTAGTATCTACATTTCCCTTAACAAAACCATTTTGGGTTAGGAATTTACTTAACCTTTCATGCCAGGCTCAAAGTGCGTGCTTCAGTTCATACAAGGCCTTTTTCAGTCTGTAGACTGAGTCTAGCTTTCTTGGATTTTCAAATATTGGTGGTTGTTCCATATAGACTTCTTCTTGAATGAATTCATTTAGGAAGGCACTCTTTACATATATATGGAATAACCTAAAATTTTTATAGCAAGCAAAAGCAAGTAATAATATAATTGCTTCTAACCTTGCTACTGGTGCATAGGTCTCGTCATAGTTTATCCATTCTTCTCGCGTATATCATTTGGCCACGAGTCTTGCTTTGTTCCTGACCACTTTTTCTTTCTCATCCACCTTGTTCCTGAAAACCCATTTTGTCCCGATAACAGACTTACCTTTAGGTTTAGGAATTAGCTCCCAAACATCGTTAATGCTGAACTGTTTGAGCTCTTCTTGCATAGCTTCGATCCACCTTTCATTAGACAGGGCTTCTTTTACACTTTTGGGTTCAATCTTAGAAATAAGTGCTAAAGCACTAGACTCTTCTTGCCTTTTGGATCTGGTGCGAATTCCTTCATCAATGTTGCCAACGATGAGTTCTATGGGATGACTTGACTTATGCTTCCAGTTGCTAGTGGGTCTGAGAGTCTGCTGATCCTCTGCTTCGGTTGAATCTCCTAGATCTGCTTGTTGCTGATCTCCAGAAATCTGAACCTCTTCGGGGGAAGTAGACTTTGTTAAGTTTGGAACGGGTTTAGATTCTTCAAGTTGAGTATGATCTAGCTGATTCTGCACAGAATCTTGAAACTTGACGCTCATAGATTCTTCCACAAATTGAGCCTTCTTGTTAAAGACTCTGTATGCTTTGCTTGAGGTTGAGTAGCCAAAGAAAATTCTTTCGTCTGATTTTTCTTCAAACTTCCCGGTTTGATCATTTGCATTTTTCAAAACAAAACATTTACAGCCAAATACATGGAAGTAAGAAACATTTGGCTTCTTTCCTTTATACACTTCATAAGGAATTTTCTTTAGAATATGCCTCAAGAACACTCTGTTAATGATATAGCAAGATGTAGAAACTACTTCAGCCCAAAATCGAGAGGAAATTTTGCTCTCAATTAAGAGGGTTCTGGCCATTTCCTGTAAGGATCTGTTCTTCCTTTCCACGACTCCATCTTGTTTTGGAGTGTATGGAGAAGATAAAACATGTTGGAAGCCAGATTCATCACAGAACTTCGCAAAGTCTTGATTTTCAAACTCACCTCTATGGTCTGTTCGTATGCTTGAAATAGCATATCATTTTTCATTGTGAACCTTCTTGGCAAATTTTGAGAAGTGAGAGAATGCTTCAGACTTATTTGCGAGAAAATAAACCTAAGTAAAGCGAGAGTAATCATCCACGATTACTATGCAGTATTTCTTACCACCAATACTTTGAGTTCTGATTAGTCCAAAGAGGTCCATATGCTGAAGCTACAAAACTCGATTGGCAGAAACTTGATTTACAGGTTTAAAGGAACTTCTAACCTGTTTTCCCAAAACACATGGAGTGCATAATTCAGACTTTTGATAAGTCAGGTTGGGAAGACCACGAACAAGCTTCTTAAAAGAAATCTTGGCAATCTACTTCATGTTAACATGACCAAGCTTTCGATGCCAAAGATTTGCTTCATCTTGAATAAATATAAGACACTGAGGACTTTCTGGTTTAATATCCATAAGGTAAATATTCTCATACCATTTGATCTTCCTCTTGATAGTGACCTGTGATCAAAAGAAAACCTCAAAAGAAAACCTCAAATTTTCTTTAGTACCTAGATTTTCTTGGGTCTAGGAGAGTTAGTATTGAAAATAGTCTTTGCTCAATCCCTCTTAACAGGCCTCCAAACCTTTGGACATTCCATCTCGAAATGTTCTGAGCTGTTACACTTTGAACATTTGAGAGCACTTCGACCAACAGGTTTTACAAAAAAAAATTGAAAGTGATTCTTGTAAAATACCCTTATAGGTCTTTGTTTGATTTTTTCTTTAACTTTGGGAAAATCAATTAAATGAATAGTTTTTGAAGTCATACCCAAACCAAATTTGTTAAAATAAGGTCTTTGTACTAAAAGAATTTTCTTCAACATCTCAAATCCTTTTGAAAATCTTTTTGTGATATTTGAAATATCTTATTTGAAAAAGGCATTTTCCTTCGAAAGAGAATCGGAATTTACTTTCAAATCAATAAAAATTTTATCCAGACTTTCAAACTTTTCTCTCCAAGAAGTTTCTTGTTGCCTCAGTTTAGAATTCTCCATTTTTAGTTTAGGAATCCTTTTAATAGATGTTTTGAGATTAAGACAGAGTTCATCTATATACTTTGAGACTTTAACATGAATTTTTAGATTGCTAACCTCAACTTCTTTGTCTAAGTCTGAATCAGAGTCGGTTTCAAAATCTGGATCTGATTCTGAATTTGCCATCAGACATATGTTGACATATTCTTCATCACTTTCCTTGTAGAGCCTTTTTGTATTTCTCAGTTTTTCCTTTCTTTTTTTTCAACAGAGGACAGTTAGGTCTGATGTACCTATTTTTCTTGCATTTGAAGCATATCACATCTTTGTTGGTTTCATTGTCCTCAGCTAGTTTCTTCTGAAATTTTTTAGTGCTATGCTTCTTCCAGTTGAATCTTCTTCCCTTCCTATTCAACTTTCTAAACTTCTTAATCATAAACACTAACTCCTCATCGTCCATGTCATCTTCAAAATCTGTATCATCAAAATCATCGTTAGATTTTAAAGCAATTGACTTCTTACCTCCTGGATGTTCTTCCTTATAGATTTGCTCCACTTCATATGATTGAAGTGTGCCTACTAGTTCATCTACTGAAAGAGGCATGATCCTCTAGGTTTCTCTTACTGACGTCTTTACATAATTCCAGTCTTTAGAGAGTCCACGCAGTAGTTTATTGACCTTCATTGGTCTTGAGATTGGCTGTCCTTGGTATGCCAATCCATTCATGATTTCAGTGAAATGACTGAACATATCTGTGACATTCCAAATTTTCACTTCTGCTTTCAATTAAATTAATCAGGCCTTTCATCGACACGCTTATAGGGCTGTTCTCATAGCTGATCACTCTCAAAATAACTAGACTATCTGGGAAAGCTATTAAGGAAGTTTAATGCAATAGACTGGAGAATTTGACCAGGAATCAGTTACTCGACCGTACTCATCTTTAGAAGCCATTACGCCATAGTTAAAAATCGATTAGAAATCAGAGATAGGTCGATTCGACTGAGATGTATGTCTAAACATGGGTGACTCCACTAAATTGAAAAATTTTCGTCGACCGGTACTAGACTGATTTTTCTATTGTTTTGGTACCCTGTGTCCGTATTTGAATCCTCGAGATATTCACGACAACCAAGAGTCGTCAATGTGTCGTATGGATTTATTGTGATTCAAAGAAAATTGACCACGAGTTATTTGCAATAAGAATTTCTAAAAGCTACCCAATAGCCTAGGTAATGCTAAAAAAGCGCCAGAGTGAAATTAACCGCGAAATTGAATCCGATTTCAGAAATTGAAAGTTCTATCATGTCACAGGTCATTTTAGAAATGTCGACTCAGTCTCCGAAGATTTTTCTACAAACCGAGACTTTTTGAGAAAAAGTCGGCATAGGGCCGTTTTTGTCCAGAAAATGTCGAGACTATTTTTAATCGCTCAATTGGGAAGCAAGTGGGATCAATTGGTGACAAAAAATACCAATTGGATCAATGAGATGTTGGTTAAATTTATAGAGGCAAAACTGGATTGAATCAAGGAAGATCAAGTGTCCAACTGAAGAGAAAAACCAAGCAAATTCGTATGCCCCCCACCACCTACAACTTTTAGACCCCTTCAAAGGTCTTCTAGAAGGGTTTGAGGGCTGGAAATTGCTGGTGGAAGACAGCATGCATGGTGGGGACCAATAAGGGGACAAGAAGATGAGATGAGAGCCAAAGTGCCCCCCCTTACCCCCTCTTTATCCCTACCGTCGGTAGCCTCCATTTCCATCTTCTTCATTGTGCTTTGAAATCTTCAAAACCTGCAAAGAGGAACCAGCAAGCTTCGAGCAAGCTAGCACACCTCTGGGATCGCTTGCTGTCACCGCTCACCGCCCGCAACACCACCACCGCTCTCGTGCGCCCTCCGTCTCAGCCCCGCCTCCTGCTCGAGCCCAACGAGCTACCGAGGACACCTAGACCACCGTGAGCTGTTGCCAACCGCCGTTCGAGCTCCGCCGTGTCTCGCCTAGGTCTAGTTTTGACCCCTCAGTCCATCCTCGCCTCAACCAAGCCTCCATCTTTCCTTTTTAGCCACCAACCAGCCCTAAACAGAGAGCAAATCAATGGGTTTCTAGCAGTAGTCTAGGCCTATTTTGGCCCGCTTCCGGACCCCAAAAGCTAGGCCCACTTTAGAGGAAATCGTCCCCCGTTCCCTGTCGATTTGAACCGATCAGATCACGAAACAAGTGAGTTTAACTCACTAATCCTTGCTTAGTAGGTTAATGACGCTTAAGGATTGATTAATTTATGTTAAGCATGGATTAGGTGGATAGTTAGATTAGATTAGTGAATTTAATTAATTACCGATGCATGTTAGGTGGATAGTTAGTGCAATTAGAATCTAGAAAAGCTCTAGTATTTAACTAAAGTGGTTCGGTAATTTTCCGGGCCGGTCTCGGCTTCCAATTAGGCTTTATCGGGCCTAAGTCGTATTTATTGTATTTATTTAATAATTTCCGTAATTATTTATTTATTTATTTATTTTCCAGAAGTTAGACCGGGATAACCAGTGACTGGAATTTTATGCTAATTGTAGTGGTGTAATCTGTTTATTTAATTGAACTTTAATTTATGCAAATTTCGTGTGAATTGTGATTTTAGGATATATTCCTAAATTTATTTATTTTCAGTATTTAATTAGAAAATAATTGAGCATCGGTTTACAACGCCAAAAATATTTTGGTGAACCGTATGAAATGGTCAGATTTATGAAAAGGAAATTATTATATTTTGGCTAAGGCCAACCGTGTACCCACACACGGCTATTTTATCGAGTATGATAAAAAAAGTGAAAAAGAACGGTATACTAGTTCGGCTCGATGACTCGATATGTCATCTTGGAGAAAAGACGTTGGCTCAATGATTCAATATGTCATCTTGGAGAAAGAACGTCGGCTCGATGACTCAGTATGTCATCTTGGAAAAATGACATTGGCTCGATGACTCGATATGTCATCTCGGAGAAGTAATGATATACTATATTTGCTCGGTGACTCTCTATATGTCATCTTGGAGAAGGAATAGTATACTATTTATTATCCTTTAGGCTAGTTACTATCTATTTTTCAGCTTAGAGTAAGCTGTTCGCAAGGTAGTCGGACTTTATGGATAGTATTAACTGAAATGACCGAGGAATGGTCTAGTTGACATGTAATCGACTAAGATAACTGATCGATGAATCGATCTGAGTGAATGATTTGATTGGTTGAAGTGACTCAATGAGGTTATGAATTGTGTTGAATTGCGGGGAGGAACTGAGGCCAAGGTAAGTCCTCTGACTCATGACTGTGCCTAGGCAGCCCTTAGGGCGTATTTTCTTCCTAATTGAGTCTTAGGAAAGTAGATTTCGCCGAGACGTAGTCTCACCCCGTTGTGGGATAAAATTTCGGGTCCATAGATGGTAGCCCCTCCTGCTTCTCCCGAGCATTTTGGCATACCGAAGAAGTTCACAGAACATAATTATCACATTCCGTTACACGGGCATCCTGAAGGATTAGAATATGTGTTGGTGAAATCAATCATTTGGGTTGATGCGGGTTTACCCATAAAGGTGCCCCATCAATACAGGGCATGGTATCGCCATTATCATGATGGTCAAAGAAAGGGGCCCTGTGCCGAAATCTAATATACCTCTATATGTGATGGAGATTACTTTTGGTAAGGGTACTACAGATCCTAAGGATGGATCGGTGGTGGATGCAATGATCCCAAGCTGGATGATCCTGATTCTCCAGAGTACTCAGCCGTGAGCTCCAGCTGAAGCGTAGAAGAATGAGAGATCATCGAAGAGGATGACCATGAGTAGATTGGAAACCCCACCCCTATATGCAAACTTTGTTTTCTGAACTTATTTAAGTCGAATCTGACTTGTTAGTTTGCCTTGTATATATGTGCACTGGTTTGTAATGTATATAAGTGTGGTTGTTTTTCAGGTTCGAGTTTTATGATCCTACTTTCTTATCCCATTGTTTTTATTGTCTTGGGATATTTTTTATATGCTTCCGCATGCGTATTAAAATGAATGGGTCGGCGATGCGTCCTGGGATGTTGCTATTTAATCGACCAGTGAGGGATGGGTGCGCGCTTGAGAATCGAGGCATGACAATATCGATGATGGATTCTCCATGCTTCATTTTGAAGGCTTCATACTGTCCGAGTAGAATATTGATTTTTGTTTCTTTTACTTGATCAGTCCCTTCGTAGGTAACATGCAACCTGTCCCAAACTTCTTTACCTGTTTCACAAGAAGAAATTCGGTTATACTCAGTGAGGGATAAGGCACAGTATAAAGAGTAAATAGCTTTAGCATCAAGAGCTTGTCTCTTGGTTATTTCTGCTTGTGTTATCTCGTTAGCATCTACAACTTCCTTTCATCTTTCTGAGGTCGATGTAACTTTGGGATTGATCCCTTTTTTCTATCACATCCCATTCAAGTGGATCTCTTGATCTCAAAAACACCTTCATTTTGTTTTTCCACACATTATACTCCTTCCCATCAAAATAAGGAGGTATGATGTTGCTTTGGCTTTCAACCAAACCTGCAGCCAAAATACTAGTCATAGATCTTTAGCTTTAGAAGTAAAAACACTTCAATAAAATAAGCACACAAGCTTTGATACCAATTGAAAGGGCTAGTAACAACACCTAGAGAGGGGTGAATAAGTATTGAGAAATATTTTTGCAAAATTAAGTAGAAGTATTTTGCTTTTAGAAAATGACAAACTTTGAATGAGTTTAGGCTTTAATAGTTAGATAAAACTACAAACAAAATAAATGAGTTTAGGGAAGAGAATAAGAACACAAGGTTTATAGTGGTTCGGCTTAAATCAAGCATACGTCCACTCTCCCGTGCTGACAGCCCACTGGCTGGATTCCACTAAGAAACAAAAGAGATTTTACAGCTTGGTGATCTCAACTTCATAGTGAAGAGTTTGCTTCTCTTTCACGAAATCACATTATATGTCTTTCTCTTTTTTGAATACAAATTTGAGCTCAGTGAATGAAATAGCAAGGAACTAGGAAGTTTCGGACTTTGAAAATTTTCTTTCACACACTTATCGAATGACTAGAAACGTCTCCTTTAAATACTCCTTCATGCCATCTCGACCATTGGCACTTTCCAAATGAATTCTTCCAATCAACCCATTAGATAGAATCAATCAAAGAGATCTCGAGCCGTTTGATAATTGTGATGAAAGCCCGTCAATCATGTTCACCCATATAATCAAGATCTTGGTTTCCATAAGTAGAACTTTCCAAGTTTACTTGCCTTCCAAAAAATTGGGATATCAAACTTGATTCCAATAAAAATAGCCAATCATGTAGGTGATATATCCAACCAGAAAGCCATCCATAAGCCATACAAATAGAACCCTTAAAGAAATAAAGATAATCTTGCATCTGGAAAAGTCTTCATTCTTCAGTAACGTTCAATCTGGAATTTGTCAATGTGGGCAGACTTTGACACTAAAGTCTGGCGATCTTCAGACTAGACTTTGTAAAAGTTTTGTCAACTTCAAAACATTAAATGGGTTTTCTCCAACAATAGGTAACATGTAATCTGTCCCAAACTTTTTTTAAGAGCTTGTCTCTTGATAATTTCAGTTTGTGTGGATTCATTAGCATCTTTCTCAATCACTTCTTTCTCTTTATTTGAAGTTGATGTTGCCTTTGGATTGATTCCTTTTTCAACAACATCCTACTCCAGAGGATCTCTGGATTTGAGAAATGCATTCATTTTGTTCTTCCACACATTGTACTCATTTCCATCGAAATAAGGAGGTTTGATGTTGCTCTGTCCTTCAACCAATCCTGGAGCCAGAATACTAGCCATAGAAGATCTTTAGCTTAGAAATAAAAACACTTCAAAAAAATAAGCACACAAGGCTCTGATACCAATTAAAAGAGCTAATATAAACACCTAAAGGGGGTGAATAGGTGTGAAAACAGATGTTGCGAAATGCAGAAAAAATACTTTAATTTTAAACTGAGTCTGATGAACAACAGACTTTGAAGAAAATTTCAGACTTTAATAACTATTTCAAAACACAAAAAGATATCACAACAAGTAAAATAAAGGAGTTTAGGGAAGAAAAAATAAAAAAATGAAATTTATAGTGGTTTGGCTTAGATTAAGCCTACGCCCACTCTGCCACGCTAACAACCTTCTGGCTAGTTTTCACTATGAATCGAAAAAGAGTGTTACAGCCTTATAATCTTGACTTCTCAGTGAAAAGTCTCTACTACTCTCATAAAGTCACTCTTTAGAGTTTCTCTTTTTTGAATATAATTTTGAGCACTATATGATGAAGAACAAGTGATTCATAAGCTTCAGATTTTGGAATTCTGCTTTCATGCTATCTATCGAATGACTTGAAAAACCTCCTTAAATACTCATCTATGCCTTTTCAACCGTTGGCACTTTTCAGATGATTTCTTCCAATCAGCCCGTTGGACAGAATCAATCAAGGAGATCTCAAGCTGTTTGAAAATTGAGATGAAAGTCCGATGATCCTGATCACCTATACAATCAGAATCTTGGTTTCCATAAGTAGATTCTTTCCAAATAAACTTGCCTTAATGATTTTTCCTATCCATGATTGATTCCAACAAAGATAACAAATTCGGTAAGTGATATTTCCAACCAGAAAGCCTGATATATCCTGTTCGTACTGAAGCCTTGAAGGAAGAAAAATAATCCCGAGTTTGATTATATCTTCGTTTTTCACTTGCGTTCAGTCTGAGTCTTCGTCAGAGTGGAGCAGACTTTTGATGTAAAATAAACTTTGAAAAATTTATACACAAGTATCGTATTCCTGAATATGAGAATAGAACTTGAAAAGTTTTATCAGCTTCAAAATCTAATAGGAGTTTTCTCCAACAAAACCTACTCAGCTCCTATTCGGTATCGATCTTGCAGGAGCGTCAAAGCTAGTCCAAACCCAGCTCAGAGCACACAAGTCTTAGAGAGTAGAGGAGGACCAAAAATGATGACTTGGATTATCAGTGAGGTGTCCCCAGTTGTGCTAACACACGAAGAGCCCGAACCTGGGGATCACATTTCTGCTCATCCGCGGTACGAGCTGTACACGCACCACGGTCAGCTATTTGTCTTCTTCTTTCTTTTTCATTAGCAGCATCATTTTTTTTTCCATGACATGGTTTCGTGAACAGGCTCCACCAAGTTATGCCTTCTTAAGTTCCGCAACAGGGTTTTGTGATCAGGCTCTGTTTTTGTTATAATTTTCTTCTGCATGGTCTGCATCTGCTTGATAAATCATTTCAACATGGTATCTTGTCGTTTTCTTCTTTTCATTTCGAGGGGTTTCATTTATATCTGATTCTGCTCTCCCATGGAGAGAAGTCACAAAACCTGAAGGGACCAAAAAAAAAGATGATGATAAGGTAGCCTCTTTTTCCCTCTGTTTCTGAGGAAAGAGAGCGCTTCCATGGCGTTAGAAAGAAGAAGAACAGATTGGTGATTACTCAGCACTCTTTGCCCTTGATGAAAATACTTTTGAGTCAAAGTCATAAGACCAAGCTCTCCTAAACGCACCTGGTAATGAAAAAATTTGATGAGAAGCCAAGCCCTGATTCTTTTTCCTGACAATTCATGCTATTGATATCAAATGATAGAAGATTGTCCGTATCACATGGTTTTGCTCTCCTCATTTCTTAATTATTATGAGCCTAATCAACCTTTGTGATTATACTAGGAATTTATGTTGGAGAGGGTACTGTGATTCACTTCATGAGAACAAGAGTCAACACAACGTGTCTTGATTGCTTCTGGCGATAAGGCAAGAAGCTCCACTCCCTCCACTCATATGCATATGGGCGTTCACTACTGAGGTTTAAGGGGTACTTGCACGATCTTACCAGATACGAAATCGCCCCAGGAAGTCATGAACATGGCTCGTGAACTCCTCAAGAGCGGCAATTTTGGCGAATACGATCTCTTCAACAACAATTATGAGCATTTCCCCACGTATTTGTTGGAGATAATATCTTTGATTCTAATCTGCTGGTTTGATTTAGAGAAAAAAGATTTGTGTGATTGATTCAGTAATTAGGAAATTTACAAATCATTGTATATTATTTCTTTTTTTCTTCTTTCATTCTTACATTATAAATGTATCTTTGTACTTGTTAGACCTGTTAAACGGGTGGGTCGGGTCGGGTTTGGGTCGGGTCATAAATGGTCCGACCCAAATCGACCCATTTAACCCGTTTATGACCCATTTATTACAATGCAAAAATTTTGACTCATACCCGACCCGACCCGTACCCGACTCATACCCGACCCATTTAACGAAACCTAAAAAAGTTTATATATATATTTTTAAAATGATATTGCTAAAATGGTTTTATACAACATAAATTTAATAGATAATTTTTATAATTTTTAAAATAATTATTTTAAAAAAATCGGATTTTAATTATTTTTTGTTTTTTTAAAAAATTAATTTTTTTAATTTTTTATTTTTTTTAAAAATAATTTTTTAATTATTTTATTTTTATTTTTAAGAATATAATATAATTTTTCTTTTTCTTTTTCTTTTTCTTTTTTCTTTTTTCTTTTTTCTTCTTCTTCTTCGGTCAGCCACCGGCCACAACGACTGCCGGCGGCCGGCCACAGGCGAGCCTCGAGCTCGCCCGGCTCGCCGACGCCGGCGAGGTCGAGGCTCGCCAGATCCGGCGAGCTCGAGCTCTCCCGACGCCGGCGAGCTCGAGTCTCGCCAGATCCGGCGAGCTCGAGCTCGCCCGACGCCGGCGAGCTCGAGTCTCGCCAGATCGGCGAGGCTCCAGATCCGGTGAGCTCGAGGCTCGCCAGCGTCGGGCGAGCTCGAGCTCGCCCCTCGCCGGACGTCGGCGAGGCCTCCGCCTCGCCAGATCTGGCGAGCTCGAGGCTCGCCGGCGTCGGGCGAGCTCGAGCTCGCCCCTCGCCCGACGCCGGCGAGTTCGAGTCTCGCCAGATCGGCGAGGCTCGAGCCTCCGCCTCGCGAGATCCGGCGAGCTCGAGCTCGCCTGACGCCGCTCGCCGCCGGCGAGCTCGAGGCTCACCCGGCCGATCGCCGGCCATCGCCGTGCCGGCGACCGGAGGAAGAAGAAAGAAAAAAAATAAGAAGAAAGAAAAAATAAAAAATAAAATAAAATAAAAATAATTATAATTATAATTATAATTTCGGTTTTTATAAAAAAAAAAATTGTAAAGTCAAAGAGAGGAGAGAGATGGTGGGGTTTTTGAATAAAAATAAATAGGTTTATTTTTAATGGGTTGATAAATGGGTCAACTCTTTAACCCATTTAAAACCCATATATCTTAGTATTAACCCATTAAAACTCATTATGGGTGCTTTATGAAAGAAAGCTTGACCCATTAATGACCCATTTAACCATAAATGGGTCTATAAATGGGTTGTGCAACCCATTTAACACCTCTAGTACTTGTATACAATCAATCAAAATAGAAGAAACTTTTTCTATTTTTATTTCAACTTCTGTCATGGTATCAGAGCAATTCATCCTGACCTTTCTTCCGCATTTTCAGAATTGCCTTCGTTCTTCTTTCTAGATAGTTATTGCAAGTCCTCATCGTGCAAAACAATCCAACAGATCGATTAGGAATTCAAAATTTCTACCATGGCAAAAAATAAACACGCATAGAGTTCCTCAACAGAGGAGACACCGGAGACGCCCACCTCACCTCAAAATCAAAACCCTTCACCGTCAGATCCAAATGTTCTATCTAGAGAGGAGAGGCCTTCTGTTTGGCATCTAGAAAAGAGCGACGACCCAGCCAGATTTCCTCCTGCTTCGGTCCAGATTCCTGGTCCAGGACAGGCGTGGGCTGCTGGACCGGGACAAGCGTGGACTCCTTCATTTCTAGCATTCAACTGGTACCAATGGGTTGCTGGACCGGGACAGGTGTGGACTCAGTATCCACCTGCAGGAGAAAACTTCTCAGGCCCTGGTGCTCAGCCCAACAGCAGTAAGCGCAATTCACAGGAATCCGACGCAACCAACTTACCTGAGACGAATCCGAGTCAGAGACCCATATCCATGCCGGGTCAAGGGACGAATCCCTACCCAGCCCTCCAACCCGGTTTCATGCCGATGGTCCTCTCGATCGGCGGCAACGGCCGTCCCGAGCCTGGCAATCCCTTGTACACATCGATGGCAGACAAATCCGAACTGCACCTCATCAGTCTTCAACTCACTGGAACAGACAATTACTCAAGATCAATACCAAAATATTGTGAAAATTCTGAATCAACTGAAAGTCGAGGACAAAAGTGCAGGATTCTCAGGTACTTTTTTTTACAAGGAGAATTCTTTTCCAGTAAATACATGGATAATCGACTTAGGGGCTAGTGATCATATAATATGCAATGAGCATCTATTTTCTCATGTTGACAAAGGATCACAATCTCCCATATCAGTACGACTTCCAAATGGAAACATCACCTATGTTACCAAGATTGGAACTATACATCTTGGCCCAAATTTTGTTCTCAGAAATGTCCTGTGCATTCCTAATTTTGAATTTAACCTACTCTCTATCTCAAAAGTCTGCCTGGATAATTCATGTCGTGCCATATTCAATTCCCACAATTGTTTCTTTCAAGACCATTTGACTAGGAAACTGATGGGCTTGGATAGTGTTGCACAAGAACTATATTTCTGGATTGATTCCCTAGGAGATTTAGAATTATTGAATAAAAACGTTTCTTGTAATGCTATTAGTCAAAATAAAAATCTCCTCTTTCATCAAAGATTGGGTCATAGTGCTTCTTTCTCTCATCCTAAATGCCCAATATGACCTCTTGCTAAGCAGTCTCAAGCATCTTTTCCAATAAGTACATCTCGAGCACATAGAGCTTTTTCCTTACTTCATATGGACATTTGGGGTCCTTATCACACTCCTCATCGCAATGGGTCCCGCTTCTTTCTAACAATTGTTGATGATTATACGCAGGCAACTTGGATTTATCTTATGCAATCCAAAAGTCAAATATTTACTCATCTCTCGAACTTCATTTCCTTGATTAAGAATTAATTCGAAAGATCTGTGCAACGAATTCGTACAGATAATGGGCGGGAATTTTTCACTTCTGATTGTACAAAGTTTCTATCTTCTCATGGGATAATTCATGAAAGCTCTTGCACCTACACTCCACAACAAAATGAAATTGTTAAGCGCAAGCATAGACATCTCTTGGATGTAGCTCGTGCATTAAAATACCAAGCTTGCATTCTTGAGGTTTTTTGGGGAGATTGTGTCATCACAGCAGTGTATTTGATTAACCGCATGCCTAGTCGAATAATAGATGGAAAAACTCCTTTTGAAATGCTTTACAAGAAACGACCAGAAAGTAATCACCTCCGAGTGTTTGGTTGTTTATGTTATGCAACAAATGTGGGTCATTTAGATAAAATGGGTCCTCGTGCCACACAATGTGTCTTCATGGAATATCCTATGGCTCAGAAAGGATACCGAGTTATGGAGATTTCTACAAGGCATTTTTTCATAAGTAGGGATGTCACCTTTCATGAAGATGTCTTTCCATTCAAAGATATGATATCTTCATCGACTTCACCAACAGAAAGCCACCGACCTTTTCTGTTTGAAGAAGATTTATCTATGACTACGCAATACCTATTTGTTGCCCCGAAACCATCCATCTCTATTCCACAGAAAACAACAATTTCTAAAGGGGAATTACCAGAATTATCTCCAGAATTATATGAAGATTCTCTAGCTATGGCTCCCTCTGTAACTACATCTTAATCTCCCCTAGTACCTAATGAAATAGTAGCTGAGCAGCCTCGACATTATGGACGGCAAACTCGTCCACCTACGTGGACAAAGGATTACATTTGTTCTGCATCACGTTTTCCAGGTACCAAGTATCCTATTTCTTCATATGTCTCATTTAATCAGCTATCACCAGGACATATGTGTTGCATCAGCCATCTTTTAGAAGAGCAGGAGCCATCCTCATTCCATGAAGCATCATGTGATCCCCGATGGCAACGCGCAATGGAATCAGAACTTAAAGCACTGATAAAGAATCATACTTGGGATATTGTACCACTTCCTCCAAACTGGAAACCAATCGGATGTAAATGGATATATAAGATCGAGTTTAAGGCAGACAGTTCAGTTGAACGCTATAAAGCTCGGTTAGTGGCTAAAGGATTCACCCAACGAGAAGATTTTGATTATCATGAAACATGTTCTTCTGTTGCTAAAAAGGTCACTGTCCATTCATTCCTCTCCATCACAGCTATTCGCAACTAGTCACTACATCAAATGGATGTTCACAACGCTTTCCTCCATGGTGATCTTCATGAAGAGATTTATATGGAACTTCCACAGGGATTACACAGACAAGGAGAGTCTCGGGTATGTCATCTACGCAAATTCCTATATGGATTGAAATAGGCATCTAGGCAATGGTATGCCAAGTTCACTACTGCGTTAACTAGTACAGGATTTCAACATTCTATGCACGACTATGCCCTGTGTACATGGAATTCAGGTAATTCATCAATCTATTTGCTTATATATGTTGATGATATACTTATTATGGGAAACAATAACTCATGTTGCAAAGTTCAAAGAATACTTGCACTCTACTTTCCATATCAAGGATTTGGGACCCCCCCCCAAATATTTTCTTGGTATTGAGATGCGCGATCCAAGAAAGGTATCAACCTTAGTAAAAGGAAGTTTATCCTAGAAATCATTTCTGAAGCGGGATTATCTGGATGCAAACCAACTATCATACCAATTGAATAGAATACCAAGGTGACTACTCATGAGTATGACTCGAATTCCTCTTCATCTGATAAAGATGCATTACTTAAGGACCTATATCGATATCAGCGACTTGTGGGAAAATTAATATACCTTACCATGACAAGGCCTGATATATGTTATGCAGTGTAGATACTCAGTCAATTCATGCATAGCCTAAAACAATCACATATGAATGCAACTTTGAAGGTTGTGAAATATTTGAAGGGATGTCCAGGGTTTGGAATTTTTTTATCTCGTGATTGCAACATGAAGATGACAACTTTCTATGATGCAGATTATGCTACTTGCCCAATGACCAGAAAACCTATTACTGGATTCTACATTAAATTGGGAAAGTCAATAATCTCGTGGAAAACGATGAAGCAGTCAACAGTATCATTGTCATCAGCCAAATCAAAGTATCGAAGTATGGCAAAGACTACTTGCGAAGTGGTTTGGATATGAGGATTAATCTTAGATCTTAGATTACAGGTCAGTGGATCAACTTATTTGTTTTGTGATAATGATGTTGCACTCAAATTGGCAGCAAATCCAGTTTTTCATGAAAGAAGAAAACATTTAGAAGTTGATTGTCACTTTACTCGAGATAATATCAGAGAAGGAGTTCTTGTAACTAAAGGAATTGGAACTATGGATCAACCGGCAGATATCTTCACTAAACCATTATGTCAAAGACATCACAAATATTTATTGAGCAAGCTGGGTGTCCTTGATATATACAAGCCGCCAGCTTGAGGGGGAGTGTTGGAGATAATATCTTTGATTCTAATCTGCTGGTTTGATTTAGAGAAAGAGTAATTTGTGTGATTGATTCAGTAATTAGGAAATTTACAATTCATTGTATATTATTTCCTTTTTTCTTCATTCTTACATTATAAATGTATCTTTGTACTTGTATACAATCAATCAAAATAGAAGAAACTTTCTCTATTTTCATTTCAACTTCTGTCAGTATTAACGAACTGGAACTCAGGAAAGTGCACAAACAGCATGGATTTGTGCTTGTGCGCCCGAAGATCAAGAGAGTCGAAGCATGGGCCTTAAAGCTTCTCAGAGAATTAAGTTCAAGTGACCCAAAAATTCATCGTGACTCTGGCATCAAGAATAAAAACTTGATCGTTGAGCAGGCTTGAGCCGCTCAACAAAATCCTTAAGGGTGCGTTTGATAACGTTTTTATTCCGAAGAACAATTTATTTTTTCGAAAACACGTTTTTTTATTTATTTCTATTTCTGGAAATAGTTTCTGAGCATTTGAACATATTTGGTAATTACACAAAATTTTTGTTCCAAAAAAAAAGCGTTTAGTACAACCTCATATATTTTTGTGATTTAGAATTTCTTTTAATTTATTAATAATTTTATTATAATTTTCTTTTTTTCTTTTTCTTCTCCTTCCTCCAACCGGTCGTCAGCTGGCGACTAGTCAAACAAGGGCCAATGAGGTCGCCAGCCTTAAGGGAGCGTCGCCATGACTAGGGGAGGCTCACGTTGGCTGGGAGAGGTCGAGCCTCACCCCACCACGGCGAGGCTTGAGAGGGGGGGGGGGGGGGCTCACCAGTGGCCGGCAAACTTGGAGCGACCTCACCAGAGGCTGAGGCTGGTGAGGCTTCGACAAGGTCACCGATTGGCTAGGGGAAGAAGAGAGGAAGAGGAAGAAAAGAAAAGGAAAAAAAATCTAGATTTTTGGTTTTTTATTATTGTTTTTAGAGTTATTCTCTGGTATAAGAAGCAATTTTTTTTTTGTTTCTATTCCTGTGAATAAAAAACTTACCAAACACGTTTCTGTTCTATTTATGTTCTCAAGAATAAAAGAACATAAACACCTGTTCTTGAGAGTATTACCAAACACAGCGTAAGCAACTCGGAGAAGACTTTGGCGGCTTCGGCTTTGTCTCTCTCTCTCACATCCCTCATAGAAGATCATACAAAATCAGCATATTCCACATTTTGAACTTTAGCGATGGAAGTGGTCCAAAAAACAAAAAAACAAAAAACTCAAGGCATGGGTGGGTCAGTCCAACGTGGGCCAACAAGCAAATCCAATTGGCCAGGCCTGTTCACCCGCAGGTTTTTGGCGGCCCAGCAAATCCAATTCGCATGTAAATTCGTGAGGTTTGATGCCTAAGGGCGAGAATCTAATAGTCTCAAAGCTTCCACTTCAATTACACAGCAACAGTTTCCCCACTTCGCTCTTTCTTGAGACAGTCCACTGACCAACTCATGATCAAGTGGGAAATGCAGCACACTCAACAGACCCAAAGGTGCTACAACAATTCCCATTAAATCCATATACACGAAAAGTTATTGTCTTTATAAATTTATAAAAATCTACGTAAAAGGCAATTATTAACAAAGTTTGTTTGAGAAATGCCATGCTGGGTACATACCCAGCAAAAGAGCACGATATTTCTCCAAGAATTCAATTCAGATGTCGCCATGATTCGCTTTAGGCTTGTAGTAGGGCCGGTCCATCAGATAAATAAGTTCTCTACTTATACAAAAAGATCATCCTCATTCTAATTTACCACAGTTTGTGTTGCGTCCACCATTAGTAGAAAAAGCAAATCTCTATTATTCTAGTTGAGGTTTTATCTAATGTGAAACTGACTCCTACCAAGCCCAAACCCTTGAACTTGATTTTGCATGTCCACGATAACATGATGAAGTGATCAGTTTGGGTACACCGGCCTCGTTTGATGACTTGGGCCTAATAACTTTGGGGAAGCCCGCTCCAAACCCATCGGATTAATCTTATAAAACCAGTCATCGAGGTTGGACAACGAACGTTGCAAGACCCACACGCATGACAAGCATTTTTCCATTTCCAGAGTGAAGCGACATAGATCAAAATTAATCTCGCAAAGTATCTTGAAATCTCAAGGAGTAGAGAATCCGGCCAAAATTTGAAATGATATCTTTTCAAAAGTGAATTACAACCGAAGAGAATGCACCTATTTATAGTGTGCCACTAGCTCTCCTGCTAATGCAGATTAATGTGAAACCTTTCTTCCTGTGTCTTTCACAACAGGTTCAACCATCGCACCCCTATTGTCCGTGCGGTAACGCCGACAGCAGTTTCACCACTTTGCACGTTCAAAGCACTATCCCAATTCGTCTTCGGGAATCCAAATATACTCGTTTCCCCCCCCCCCCCCATTAAAATTCAAAGGAACCTTCATGGTGGCCTTTAAGTCTAGCTCACAAGTTCTCCTGATGATTGGGTCAACATTCCAACACCTTTAAGTCATGTTCAATCAAGCTTTTAGGAAGAGAGGATTCGGTTTTTGGGGTCGCACATGTTGCCAAATTGATGCCAACGGTTGAATAGGAGGGACCATATGTGGGATCTGAATGACCCGGCGAATGATATTCTCTAAGCTTACGTGCATCAGGGTTATGCAAATTTTGCTCGCTAACTGTTAAATTTTTGACCGAAATAGGATGTTAGTAGGTCACTTTTGGACTGCCCAATAATCATAGAGAGATTTACAGTATCAATAGCAACTTCGCAAAAAGCTTACTCTTTTTATTGTACCCGTGAAAATAATCATCTATGGGTCAAAATCTACCTCCAGAAGGAAATGGAAAAGCATGTCGAGCAAGATCAAGGAGAAATCGGAATATATTGGATGGAAGGATGGTTGGCAAAAACAATTTGAAAGTAAATTACAGCTCGAAGCAATATCAGATCACATTAATACTGGTGGATCCTGATCAGTTCCCAAAATTAAATAAAATAAAAAACGTGTACCTTTTTGTTGACCCCCATAGATATGGTAATTGCAATCAAATATGCTTAGGCCCAAAATTGCATTCTAAAGGAACCTTGGTTATTCAATGAAAAATGATCAGAGGACAGTTTTTTTATTTATAGTGAGAATAACAATATGTTCTTGACAACAAAAAATGAAATAATAAATTATTATAAATTATTATAAAGCTTACTCCTTCAAAAATTTGTAGCTCACACTAGCATAAAGGCTATCATGTTAGCAAAACCCTTCTTCAATAATATTTATAAATACATTTGGATGGTCCAATCACTTCTTTCTCATTCCTTTCCCAGGGCATAAGTCGTCACCGCGAAGAACTATTAAGTTGCCTTTTGGGTCGGGGGGGTCAGCTCACATGGCTGCTCGGCATGCTTACGATCACATGGTACACGTAGCTTTCCCTTTGCCATTAAGAGATAAAAAGGAAAAGTTCATGAGAAAGGTAGAATGGTGAAGGACTTGATTTGCATATTGTAGATTTAATGTTTAATCACCATTTTTATTTTTATTTTAGTCTGTTTTTCTTTTTTGAGTTTGTCTTTTTTATGGAAAGAAAACAAGAGATAAAGGAAAAAAGAAAGAAAATAAAAGGAAAGAAAATAAAAAAGTAAATGACGGAAATGCTCTTGATTAGCCGGTGAAGTCAGGCTCCTCTTTGAAATTAACATGATTACTTCAGAAAAATGAGAGTACTTCGAACTCTTTTTCAGGAAAATAAAAGAATTTAGAATTCTTATTTTGAATTTTACCTATAATTTATCGAACAAAATTGTGAATAACAGCGGATCACATTCAATTGACCTGCTGATGAATGTAATCATCATGTACCTGATTCGGAGGATAGGAGATGATTCGTACTTGGTAGATGTCCACATAACACTGTTCAAGGCTCTGGTCGTCTTTAAGCCTAGCTACGAGCGTTTTCTCTTATCATTGCAATCCGCTCGTACCACTTCCAGAAGAAACATAAGATTTTATGTCCATACCTGCTTGTCACCTTTGGTTGCAGCATACGATGCAACTCCAAGAAAACCCATTAACTTATTGCGTCCCTCAATAAAGTGATTTACATCGGTTATTTGTCAAGGGATGGACGAGAAAAGCATTGCAGATAAGGGGAGGAACGAACTGTCAAACCTAACCAATTTTATGTTCTTCTCATCTGGACAAAATGTCACAAGTAGCATTAGTGTACATGGATTCAACTTATAAATCCAATCTAGTGGCATGACATATTTTAAGATGATATAAACATAAAATGGAACTTATATTCAAACACTCATATAGAATTTCTGTCCTCAATCGATAATATCCATAAAATGGACATGAACAAGTCCTTAAAAGGCTCTAGTCCCGGAGAATTTGGGGATGAAAAATATACAGACCCATGGGCCCTTCGGGGGATAGGGCCCATCCTAGATTCCCATAACACCTTTCCTAAGGTTACATGGGCATGGCACAGGGAAATAAAAGGAGTCCCCCGAAAAGGGGGGACGAACCGAAATCTAAAATAACATGAATGGACACCAGCTGACTGTACTGTCACCCTTGAAAGAGTGACAGTGCAGTCTGCATGTACCTCGGATTCTTGCTCGTCCGGTTTCCCGTGGAAAAGCGGACCGCATTTTTGTTTTTATTGCCACAATTGAAGCTCTGTCTCGTCTCTGTCACCCCATAAATGCGGCATCGCAATTACTACTTCTAGGGTTTTGTACTTCCAATTTTTCCATCTGCGGCTGAGTGAGTGCTGGGTAAAGAGCAATAGAAGAGCGCCTTAAAATGCCGTCATTGCAGTTGCCCCTTCTAGAAATTAATATTACTTTTTCCCAGTTTCCCCATGTGCGACTGTGAGTGAGTGCTGGGCAAAGAGAGAAGGAGAAAGCACAAAGCTAGTTTCTTTGAAATGACCCACCCCGGATCTCTACCATAGATGTATTCTTCGCTTTAGACACTAAGTTCTCACAATTTTAACCTTCTTGGAGCAACTTATATTATCCAAGAAAACGCGAGCAGCCCATACTACCCAAGAAAATACATATATATAGTTAAAAGGCCTATTCCCTTATAAAGCAGCCTAAACCTCCCTTCCTGGGCGATGTGGGACAAGAGACATATCCCTCTTTATGCGCGTCCGAGGACTGAGGCAATGACGTACCGCCATCCTTACTCTCCGTGCACCACCGCCTAGAGTGTCACAATCAGCACGTTGGATGGGAAGAACTTGAATTGTCTCAACAAATTTCGCATCCTCAGCTTGAAGGACAACTCCATGTCCAGCACTGTCCCCGACCTCTCCGGCCTCGTCAATCTCAAGTCCCTCTACCTAAACAAAAATGCCTTCTCCAGTAGCTTCCCCCCTCTCTCACTAGCCCAAATTGCACCGTTACTAGTAAAAAGTAACGGCACCGTTCTCCTAGTGCCCCCCCCCCCCCCCCCCCCCCTCCCCCAAAAAAAAAAAACCCAATTTTTTTGGTTGCAATTAACCGATCTTTCATCAGTAACACATTCTTCAATCATTTCTAAGTAGACGATAATCAAAATCAAGACATACGTGACTGAGGAATTTGAGATATTTAATTGCCAACACAACGTCCTTCGGAAGCATATACCATGTAGTTGGAAAAATAACAACTAATAATTAAATCTGTTTCCCACTGTCCACCACACGTTTTAGTCGATGCGTGCATACGTGTCATCACGTGCACGGGACTCCGGAGGATCGGGAGAAATTTCAACCCTAACAATTGGTAATTTCCAAAATGAACAGAGCCTTAAAAAAAGATCAAAATGACCCGAATGAAAAATAATTTTTCTTAAAATAATCGTTTGTATCGCTTATAAAAATGAATTAAGCATATTTTCTTTTATCATCCATAAAATACTTAGACATTAATTATTATCAATAATGAAAACTCTTGTTATTGATTATATTTCAAGCAATACAAACAATCATTTTTAAGAAAATATTTTTCAAATCATTTATTTTTCATGAAACATATGGAGCCTTAAAATCAACTTGTCTATTCAAATCAATAGTTGTTTATCTTTTGCAAATTACATATGGTTTCAGCAATCGATGCAATTCCAAACAAGAACAATCTCATCATAATTCACATAGAGAAGTTGGTGCAATAGACTTGAAAATATCTGCTGAAGTGTGGTTAGCTTTGCAAAATATTTTTACTAAGGTATCTAAGGAACGTGAAGTTTCAATTTTTCTACAAACCCAAAATTGTCATGGAGATAATTTTTCATCTCTTAGTATCTTGGTGCTTTTCAAAAATATTTTAATGAGTTATTTGCTATCAGGTGTCCTCTTAAGGACAAGAACAAAGGCCACTTTGTTTGAATGACTTAGGTGATCAATATGATTCATTCACAACCTTCATGTTGATGCCTCCAATGCTAATATTCTCTCACCTGATTTCTTAACTGTATAGCTTTGAGGGTTAGCTCACAAATAAAAGTTCCCTTGTAATTCAACACGGGATGGCTTTCTTTAGTCAAAGAAGTATTTATAAGAGCAGTTGTTCGTAAAATTCTAAACGCAAGTGAACATGTCAAACAAGTAATATAATGATGAGAAAGAGTATCATCTTATGGAAATTGATGATTAATAAACTAATTAAATACTAAAATACATTAATCTTAAAATTTATCTAACAAATCAAAATATAATTAAAAATACATAAAAAAACAAAATTTGGAGATGTAGTAAATCAATCTGATAAATATGTTAAAGCATCCGATTTTACCATAACTACTAGATATGAATTTCATATTGTTACGCATACAAGAACGATATCAAACATGTGGTAGCGGGATTTTCTAATCTATTTGCTATCCTATCTCTAGGTATAGGAAATTTATTCAGTTTATTAATCCACTATATCTTTACGTCAATTTAAATAAATAAAAGTGCATTAAAACCTATGAATAGTCTCAGCTTACAATGAGTCTTTTGGATCACTTTATTATTGAAAGCTACAAAAATAACGCGATATATCTCTATCCACGTTTAATTTATGGTTATATAGTATAAGGAGTAATTGCATATTATCACTTCTGAACCTCAAACATGCACATCAGATCATTCAAGTGATGACGAATCACTCAAAATCATTAAGCACAATAATATATAACTCACATGAATGGAATCACTTGCATGCACAAAAATCATGAAATTCACATTATTATGGTTAGGCTAAATCGTAACCCTAACAAAAGAAAATTAGAACATTGTATAAGAAGAAATAAAAATATAAATCAAACCCAGCATCTTGAATTAAAGAACAAAAATTTTGTCACAACTTTTGTTTTCTTTTCAAAATACTTGAAAAACTCTCAAAACAATGAAAAACAATCTAAAATAAAAACATACCTATCCCCTTAGGCTCTCAATGTTGTCCTATTTATAGGATACACCCAATACCCTTATCCCCAAGCAATTGCTTATTTTTTGTATAAATTTTGGGAGTAAATTAGAGAATTTTTTATTTGATATCTATCTTTCAACGCTTGCAAATAAAATTAGGGAACAAAATCAAGGATTCCCTCATTTGATATCCATCTTCCAATGCTTTCTGATTTGAATTCCTGATTTTTGTCATTCTTTCCTTATCTTCTCCATGTCTCATTATTCTGCATAAACAAGCAAAATTTGAATAATCAAAAGGAAATCTAAATATTTTCTCATAGCTATTGCATTATTTATTACCTAAAATAGGTAAAATAACTCTATTTTTATAAATTATCAAACCCCTAGACTTAACATTTTGTTAGGCCTCAAGCAAAATCAAGATATAACACATACTCAGACTAACAACTTTCTCAATGACATCTTTTCATAACTGCTCAAATTTACAATTCAAAGAAAAACACAAATTTCATCCAAACATTGAAATTGATTTATAAGTTAAAACCAATTCTAACTATGTGATCCAAGTGTGTGTGTGGGAGTCCTCATCCTTTTGAATTATATGTCATCCAAATAAATTCACATTGGTATGCAACCTCTAAAAAATTCTCTATAATTATGACCAAATCTCATAGGTTTGCTTTTCATTCATCTCTCCACTAATGCAAGCTAATCATCCAACCAAAAATCAATAGGACCTTTCTTGGTTTCCAATGTAAGGCTTGGCTTAAGGTGAGATAACGGTAATTTTAAGCTCAAATTACCCATCAACACATTGATTTCTAGCATCTAATTAGAGCGAATGTCACTGTCCCCAATTTCACTCATTCAAAATAATCTTTATGCCACCACATATCATCATTCCTTGTTTTTCTTTTCTTTTCTTTTTTTATTGCTCTCTCTCTCTCTCTCTCTCTCTCTCTAAATTGCTTTGTGATGGAGTTTCTCCCAAAGTCCCTTATGATATAACATGAAAATTACAGCCCATTGAGTATCCAAATGGCTCACTCAATTGAAAATTGGATAGAGAACCACAAGAGCATATTTTTCTTTTTTATAATACACCCCCAAACAACCATTGCAATCAATTTTTTTTTTTTTTTGCATGCTCCATCTTTCCTCCCAAATTGCTATTGGGCTCAAATAAACTTTTATCCAAAAAAAAAAAAAATCAGTGTGTTCATGGGGTATAGGACAATGATATACTTTGATTAAAGCTAGGCAAAACATATATGGATGTCAATGAAAAAATGGATAATAATTAATGCTCAATGGGGGTGACTAGGGATAAATAAACAAGGTTGGTTTGAAAGGCTCAATCGATCCAAAAATTGCTTAAAACATGTTCTCAATTAGATATAGCTTAGGATTTCGCCTTAAGAGAAAATCAGATGAATTCTAAGATTTGGGTGAGATATAAGAAAATCACATGCTTCACATGAATGTTCTCTAAATTTAGACACAATTCAAAAGTTAAGGACTTTTAGTGCTCAATAAGTGGATTAACATAATCAGAATTAAAATTAACTGAGACATCAATTGCAAGTTTAAATAAAATTTAAATTTTCATAAGAATTGCAAAAATTCACAAGGAATGCAATCATGAAAAAAAAAAAATCAAAGTTAGTAAAAAATGTGTCCCCCCCCTCCCCCCCCCCCCCCCCCAACTTGAATTAAGCAGTGTCCTCAATGCGAAAAGTAGAAATAGGAATAAGAAAACTACTCGGCAACAGCGCCAAAAGCTTATTCATATAATTCTAAATGCAGATGAATGTGTCAAATAAGTAATATAATAATGAGAAAGAGTATCGTCCCATGTAGAATAAACTAATTAAATACTAAAAAAGATTAATTCTAAAATTTATCTAACATATCAAAATATAATCGAGAATAAATTAAAAAATAAAATTTGGAGACTAAATGTAGTAAATTAATTAGATAAACATGTTAGAGTATCCAATTTTATCATAACCACTAGATATCAATTTCATATTGTTACGCGTACAAGAACGATATCAAACATGTGATAACGAGATTTCCAAATCTATTTATTATTCTATCTCTAGGTATAGCAAATTTATTCGGTTTATTAATCCACTATATCTCTATGTGAATTTAAATAAACATGAGTGCATTAAAACCTACGAATATTCCTGGCTTACAATGAGTCTTTTAAATCACCTTATCACCGAAAGCTACATAAATAATGCAATATATCTCTATCCAAACATAGACATCAGATCATTCAAGTGGTAGTCATTCACCAAAAAGCATTAAGCACAATAATATATAACTCACATGAATGGAACCACTTGCATGTATAAAAATCATGAAATTCACATCATTATGGTTAGGCTATATCGTAGCTCTAACAAAAGAATATTAGAATATAGTAGAAGAAGAAATATGAATATAAATATAAATCAAACCCAGCATCTTGAATAAAAAAAAAACAAGAATTCTATCATCACTTTTGTCTTTTCTTGAAAATACTTGAAAAACCCATAAAACAATGAAAAAAAAATCTAAAATAAAAGCCTTGCTATCCCCTCGGGCTCTTATTGTTCTCCTATTTATAGGATACATCCAAGACCTTTATCTCCAAGCAATTGCTTGTTTTTCACATAAAATTATGGAATAAATTAGAGAATCTTTGATTTGATATTTTTCTCCTATTGCTTACAAATAAAACTAGGGAACGAAATCTAGGATTCGTTGATTTGATATCCGTCTTCCAATGCTATTTGATTTGAATTCATGATTTTTGCCATTCTTTTCCTTATCTTTTCCATATCTCATTATTCTGTATAAACAAGCAAAATTCAAATAATCAAAATGAAATTTAAATATTTTCTCATAGGTATTGCATTATTTATTGCCTAAAATAGGTAAAATAATTCTATTTTTATAAAGTTATCAAACCCGCAAACTTAACATTTTGCTAGTCCTTGAGCAAAATCAAAGTATAACACATACTCAAACTAACAACCTCCTCCATGACATCTTTCCATAATTGCTCAAATTCATAATTCAAAGAAAAACACAAATTTCATTCAAACATTGAAATTGATTTATAAGTTAAGATCAATTCTAACTATGTGGTCCAAGACCGTGTGGGGGAGTCCTCTTCCTTTTGAATTATATGCAATCCAAATAAATTCACATTGGTACGCAACCTCTCAAAAATTTTCTATAATTATAACCAAATCTCATATGTTTGCTTTTCATGCCTCTCTCCACTAATGTAAGCTAATCATCTAACCAAAAATCAATAAGACATTTCTTGGTTTCTAATGTAAGGCTGGGCTTAAGGTGAGATAACGGTAATTTTAAGTTCAAATTACCCATAAACACACTGATTTCTAGGATCTAATTAGAGCGAATGTCATTGTCCCCATTTTCACTCCTTCAAGATAATCTTTCTGCCACCACATATCATCAATCTTTTTTTTTTCTTTTTTTGTATTGCTCTCTCTTTTCTTTTCTTTTTAATTTCTTTATGGTGGAGTTTCTCCCAAAGTCCCCCCTAATATGACATGAAAATTTCCATCCATTGAGTTTCCAAAAGACTCACTCAATTGAAAATTGGATAGGGAACCATAAAAGCATTTTTTTTTTTTTTTAATAATACACCCCAAACAACCATCACAGTCATTTTTTTTTTTTTTGAATGCTCCATCCTTTCTCCCAAATTGCTATTAGGCTCAAATAAACTTTTATCCAAAAAAAAAAAAAATCAACGTGTTTATGAGGTATGAGACAATGATATACTTTAATAAAAGCTAGGCAAAATATATATGGGTGTCAATGAAAAATTATATAATAATTTAGGCTCAACGGAGTGTCTAGGGATAAATAAACAAGGTTGGCTTGAAAAGCTCAATCAATCTAAAAACTAGATGTAGTTTAGGATTTCACCTCAAGAGAAAATCAAATAAATCCTAAGATTTGGGAGGATTTGGGTGAGATATAAGTAAATCACATGCTTCATATGAATGTTCTCTAGATTTACACAAAATTCAAAAAAAAAAAAATTTAAGGACTTTTAGTGCTCAGTAAGTGCATTGACATAATCGGAATTAAAATTAACTTAAACATCAATTGCCAGTTTAAATAAAATTTAAATTTTCCTAAAAATAGCAAAAATTCACAACAAAGAATGCAATCATGAAAATACCCCCCCCCCCCCAAAAAAAAGATTTGAATTAAGCAATGTCTTCAATGCGAGAAGTAGAAATAAGAACAAGAAAACTCCCCTAATTGTAAGTTATGTTCATGGATGGCCTTAATGACTAAACTCCTAGAACGTGGAACGTGGTCCCTCAAGAAAGAAAATTAACCTGGATAACATAGAGAAAAATTAATCTTTTCTTTTTTTTGGCGAAAAATAAACTTAATAATAAATAAAGAAACATAATGAAAATACTTGGGTTGCCTCCCAAAAAGCGCTTGCTTTATAATTTTTAGCCAAACTATCTCAGATATCGCTACTCTGAAGGAAGAAGTTTAATGATGGTTTTCTGCTTGTTGTAATCACCTTCAAAGTAAGGCTCCATCTTTCAATGCTTTCTGATTTAAATTCTTGATTTTTGTCATTCTTTTCCTTTTCTTCTCCCTATCTCATTATACTGCATAAACAAGGAAAATTTTGAATAATCAGAAAGAAATCCAAGTATTTTCTCATAGATATTGCATTATTTATTATCTAAAATAAGTAAAATAACTCTATTTTTAATATAAATATCAGCAGCAACAAGGGAAAACAATTCCAACATTCCAACAACAATTATTATTTTTTGACGGAAGAGGGTGTTCTCACAATGGTCCAAGAATGAGAAATACTTCGGATGATTTTATGCATTCAGAGGGTCACAAGCCACAATTCAATCAAATCAAAACTGAAGCTTGCGATTTTTATTAATATATCCAAATTCTACTTTCTTGACTAATAAATTAGTGTCTTTAGGTTTTTTGGTACCCCATGGTATTATTAGCTTTCTACGCTTTTCTTGTCCCTTAATCATCTTTTTCTCTCCCTCTTTCTGTTTCCATTCACTAGAGTTGATTTGTTGCATAACGCGCCAATCATAGAAATGTCCGTAGAAAGTTATGGTATAGGCTTTTAGACGCAAATTGCCAATGTATTGTGCTAGCTACTCCGACGTATGTATGCAGCAGACCTTCTTATTTGGCTAAAGGGTAATGTGTCGTAGTGAAAAAGAATAAAAGGTTTTATAGATTGGTGAAAATTCATGGGACTAGCTCGGGGAACCAATATGGGGAATATTCAAACTAGGGTTATAATTTTTCCTCATTTATAGTTACTTATAGACATGGTCAAACCATTTAAAGACATGTCATGTTAGTACGATGGGCGCTATCAACTTCTTTATTTTATATAAGAGCTTCATTTTTTATTTTTTATGGCTTAGACACTATCAGTCAAAATCCAAATGCTCAATAACCATATATCCTTTCGATGGACCGTGACACAAAATTGTCAATGCTATTCTTCATTTATACTTTTTCAAATAATGCAGATGCAACTCAATTGCCCCTCTTGTTTCTTTTGCTTCCTCTATAATTTTTTCTCCTTTTTGGGCTTGTTTCACTTTAGTTTGTTTTATTACTTTATAGGACACTGTACCTGCCTCAAATTCTCCTATATATCAAAAAATGCTAACAGATTATCCTATCACCCTCTAAAATTACTCCTTATCATCCTTCAATAAAATTTAGGCCCAAGCATTTTAACTTTGGACAAATTTTAAAAAATCTAAATATGAACGTTTCAAATGGGTTTTAGGACACGACATTTTATATGACTCATTAAAAGACGATGATGCATTTCGTGATGATATAAACACGTCTAGACTAATGAAAAAAAATTATCAAACGCTCAGTCCTTTGTTTGTTTTTTTTTTTTTTTTGTTCGGATAATTCCTTTGTTTAGTTAAGTGCCTTTGGAAAGTCCAAACAATGAGTCTATACACATGCATGATATGTTGATCGTTCGCCTATGTTAAAGAAACACAAAATTTCAGATCGTCCAAGATGCGTACACATATGGGTCATTTAATTACACCATGTGCCCTCTGGCTCTTATTTGTCAAATGTGGTCCTCCCTCTTGTTTTTTCTCCTCCGTCCCTCCCTGTTGGTCCCTCGTTCCCTTTGCTTTTCTCTGCATGACATCTCTCTTTCTCACACTCTTTCTGTATCTCTCCACTCAAACGCCCTTCATTCAAGCATACGCAGTATTACAGAATTGTGTACCTAGCTACTTTTAAATCCTCTCCCACCCAACTGCTTCATTTACCTCTCTTCAATCACTCCTCCTCCTCCTTCATTGCCATCATCGCTGGCACTATCATCCTTTTGAGACATCGGAGGGATCAGCTTGTGACACACAAACACCTTAGCAGTAATAGTGCAGGTGATTATGGCTTTTTTTTCCCTTCTTAATCAACTTCAAAAAAAAAAAATGTAAACCTGAGCTGGGAATTTCAGACCTACCAATCTAACCCTTCACTTTGCTCCCTCAATTCTGTTTCGATCTTTTAGGTGGGTCACAGCTAAGCCAAGGCCAGCTCAAGCATACAAGTCCGAGAGAACGCAGAAAGGCCCCAAGAAAGAGAAAATGGTGACTCAGATTATCGACGAGGTATTCACCATATTAATGCTATTCACATGGAATGTGGAAAGACAGTACGAATCTCAAACCTGGGGATCACATCTATACTTATCAGCTGTACGACTTGTACACCCGTCATGGTTAGTGATTCATCCTCCTCTTCTTCCTTTTCCATTATCATTATTACTTCTTTGTTTTTTTTTTTACAGTGAAGATGGGGGGCTCGACTTTTTTCCTTTTTTCTTTTTGGTCTGAATGTGGCTCGACTTGATTATCCTTTCTCATCCTTCGTTTTTTGCCGGTAGTTGTATCCGCTTTCTAGTTTATGTGAACAGTCGTATTGCATAGTAAGCGAGAATTTTGACCTTTTTGTTTTTGGTCGGAAGAAAGAATTTACGATTTCAACCGTTGTCTTTTGCTTTATATTTCAAGGGATGTTCATGTACCTGATTTTGATCAAAAAGGGATTTCCATAAGAGAGGAAGTCCCAAAACAATGGCCAGGTCATGACCTTCTTGGAAGTGACCCAAAGATTGTAAACCCTATTTTCTTGGTGACCAGAGAGAGGGACTCATTCTATACCACTTTTTTGGTGTGATACGCAATCGATCAGCTCATAAAGACTGACCACAAAAAAAAGAAAAAAAGAAAAGTATACAAACCCCTCAAAGCCCAAAGATAAGCCCATATTTTATATATTAAAATTAAAGCAGATACATGAACTTACTTCTTCTTCTTTTTTTTGGTAAGGTACATGAACTTACTTCTTTTATATTTCCCAACCTTACTTTTCTTTTTCTTTTCTTTTTTTTGGCCTAGCCATAATTAGATAAACTTTCTTTTGTCTGATGGGAGGCACTATATCATAGACTTAAATACAGTCTAGTTATAATACAAATTAGATCACGATGATCATTTCACTTGAAAACACAATATTTCATAATTTCTGTGGAACGCGACCATATATGTCTATTAGATAATATTCCCATTATAAATCATATTTAATTACTTTCTAAGAAAAATGAAGAATAAATGCTGGCTGGACCATTGGTAAAATATCAACAATTTGAGTGGGTACATGCTCCCCAAAGACGTAAGACATTTTTCATTTTCCAAGCTCTTATTTAGTGTCCATTCAGAATTTTTCATATATACTCTGTTACTGTTAAATTGAGATATGTTTTGCATGTGAACCGTATGTGAGAAGGACATGGCTAAGGATGAAGAAAAACAAAGTTTTATAATTATATACGTCTAAATGGAGGATCGAGACATACATTGCACATGAACTTTTTAATGTACCACGTTTCACTTTTCTATAATTGTAACATGATTAATTTCAAATCAAATACTTTCTAAACATGTCCATCCTCTACATGGACCTTGGCACTAAAGTCGGTACCAATTAATTAGTTCCTTTTGTTTTCGATTCATGGGTACCCACCTTTCAACTAATGGATCACAACATGGGGAGGAAAAGGAAGAGAAGGAGGTGCTGGTCATTCTTCTTTCCACAGTTCTCCATCTTGCAATATAAATATACCTCTTTTTTTTTTATGTGTATTCATGGAAACTTATCATTCTAAAGGTTTGTCTAACCTATGTTACCCCAAGAAACTGTTTTCAGAAAGTCAAGACATACACAGTATCTCTCTCTTGTTTTTTTTTTCCCTTTCTTTTTCCTTATGCCTCAATGATTTATTACCAACTCAAACTCATGGCGAGATTATCAGTTGATTACGCAGGTCGGAGAGGCATATCCCTAGGGTCGAGAGTCCAGGAAAAAAGGATCATGGTCTTGCAACACTGACTTGACACGCTTGGATGTGCTAAATTTCTAATTCAAAAACTTTAAACGTACATAGTTTCTTCATTCGAATTTGAAATTACGCGATTTTTAGGCTTTAGAAAGCTTGCAATGTGTATTCTTTCGCATGTACGCCAGGATCTGTAAAATCGAGCCCCAAGTTTAAAATGGAAAGCTCGTGTTTTTCAATTGTTAAATTACATGAACTCAAATCGTGCATTTATTATAGCGAAGTGAGGGCAATTCGGAAACCCCTTGTCATTGCCCAACTCAACTGTTTCCTCTTTGTTTCCTCTTAAATGGGCGAGGAAAGGCAATTTTCGGGGTCTCCCAAGGCAACATAAGCAAAGTCTAAATTAATGAGTGCGCAGAGAAGAAGTTTCCTCGCCCATTTAAGAGGGTGAATATGTGTGGCTGTTATTTAAGCTTTTTTCCCTATATTGCACATGGGAGACCATTCTATTAATTACTATGAGGGTACACAATTCAAACCAAACTAAAATACATCAAACGGTGTAAAAACGTGTGGCGTCAACACAAAAGGTTTTAATAGACCAAAAAAGAAAAAAAAAAATGTAAGGTTTTACAATAGTATGGCTAAGCCAAACCAAAATATATCGAGCGGTGTAAAAATGTGTGACATCAACACGAAAGGTTTTAATAGACCCAAAAAAAAAAAAAAAAATACGTGAGGCTTTACAATAGTACGAGTTTAAATTGAGGATCAAGGTGTACACTGGACATAAACCTTCGAGTGTACCACGGTTTTGCTTTTTTATAGTTCTAACACGACTAATCTCAAATTAAATACTCTCTAAATATATGTATCCGCTGGATGGACAATGGTACGAAAATCTGTACCAATTAATTAGTTCATTTTTTTTTTAAATATTGCTGGGGTGGCATTCTCTTTTGAATGGATAACAAAATTCACTCTATCACTATGTCCTAAAAGGACAGGAAAGGAGAGAGGAGGACATTCTTGTTAATCTTCTGTTCAGAATTTTGAAAATTGTGTCCCCCATAAGCACTTTTAGCGCCTGAGTATCTCTATCTTCCTAAAAGTTTCTTAGTTTCTGAATAGCTCTCTGTGCATTATTAAGGATCCCCAGATCGACCAAAGGGCAGCAAGATTCTATGTCTCACACCTACACGCTTTGAAGAGCCCTCATACCATTATCTTTTCAGACCAAACCAAAATTTATTAAATGGTATAAAAACATGTAGTGTCAACGCGTAAGGTTTTAATAGACCCAAAAAAAAAAAAAAAAATACGTAAGGTTTTACGATAGTATGGGTTTAAATTAAGGATCAAGATGTACACTGGATATGAACCTTCGAATGTACGACGGTTTCGCTTGTCTATAATTCTAACACAACTAATCTCAAATTAAATAGTCTCTAAATATATGTATCCGCCGGATGGACATTGGGACAAAATTTGTACCATTTAATTAGTTTATTTTTTTATATTGCTGGGGAGGACAAGGAGGTAAAGAGGAAGAGATAAAAACACAGTGTCATCTATATCTTCCTACAAAGCTTGTCAGTGTCTGAACCTCTCTCTCTCTCTCCCTCTCTCTGCATGATAAAGTTCCCAGAGAGACCAAAACTCTAGCACCCACCCACATTGAAGACCCTCGTACCATCATCTTCATCGCCATCGCCCACTCTCCCTCAAGTTCATTTTCACTCCCTCCTTCCTTTTCCTTTCCTTTCTCTTCCGACGTCACCACCGTCTTTCTCCTCCATTTTAATCATCCAAGCCATCGAACTTCTGGCAGCAGAGGTCATCATTTTAGCTTCCTCATCCTGAGTTTTTTTTTCTCTTCATTGCACTAATTATCTGAGTTCTCTTCCTTGGGGTTTGTTTACAGGTAAATCAGCTCAAGCACAAGTTCAAGAGAGTGGAAAAGGGCCACAAGAAAAGATGGTGATGCATATCATCAACGAGGTGTCTAGGACACTGGTGCAGTTGATGGCGGAAAAGGTGAGACCTGAAGATCTGAAACCTGGAGATCACATTTATAGATATGGGTTCTGCCGCTTATACACCCATCACGGTGAGTCCTATTCATCTTTCTGATTCTACCCTGGTCCCTTTCTCTTTTCCTTCTTATTCTGCACCCAGACAGGCGCTACCACAATGTGGTCAACGCCGTCGTCCTTATGTCAGATCCAGAGATGGCGGTGGCGCAAAGGCAGTGCCAACGGCGGTGATTGGCACAGGTGCGGAGAAGCACGGAGAGAGAGATAGAGAGGGGTGTGTGTCAGTGGCTCTGGGTTGTCTGGGGTTTTGTACACGGTTGGAAGTCTCTTCCTACCAATTTCTCCCAGCCAAAATCAAACGCTTGTCCTCAGCCCAAACTAAATGATGAATCAATCCCCACGGTTTGGAACCCTAGCTCCACCCAGTTTACATTTCGCTTCGGAGGCTCCATTAGGGTTGAGTTCAATCCGTCCCCACGATTTCTCTCTCTTCTCAGGCCATTCTCGTTCATTTCAAGCCAATTCATATCTGATTTTTTTCACCAGCGGAAAGGCAGGAAAATTCTAATAACAATTAAATCTGATTTCTCCGGTTTCCCACTCTTGATGATTTATGGCCAGTGGGTCCAATTTCTCGTACTCTCTCCCAAACCAAACTTAAACACTCCCTCTCTCAAAAAAATCCCAGATAAGCCTGGGGCTAGCGATCTGTCAGTGTTGAGCACAAGCAATTCCCGCTGTTTCACTCTCCTCTCATTTATTTTTCATTCATTTCGCGGCTATTCATATCTGAGTTCAGTCAACTTTCCATCTCGCCAGAGAAAAAGGCAAAGGTTCTAATAACAAATCGGAAACCCTAGATTTAGAGATAGAGAGAGAGAGAGAGAGTACACGGTTTTTGGCTCTTTGGACATCGGACAATTAATCGTAAAGACAAAAAAAAAAACATTTCTTTCTTTGTTTTCTCAGCCATGAAACATTGCTAAACATCCTTTACCAAAAAAATAATTTAGCTTTACCAAAAAAACATTCCTAAACATCAAGTTGCTGGAAATGACCTGATCGGAAGCACTCTCTCGTAAAATTAACTGGTTTTCCCTTCGCTCCAAATTAAGGAAAATGATTTTTTTTTTCTTTCTAGATTCTGCCCTCGGTTTCAGTGCGTATAATTTCTGCGTCTTCCCTTGAGTTGGGAGCTGGAGTGAGAATTCTAGAGCTGAGCCGGAATTAAAACAGATTGGAGTTCTGCGTAACGTGCCAAACAGTAGATTAGAAATTTATCTTGATTTCTGATCCTTTTCGGTCAAAATCGATCTACACCTCAAGTCAAAAACAGAAGTTTGTGTTTTATTTTTAGCATATCCTTATGTTCGTGCCAAAATCGTCCCTAACCAAAAGTTCATTTTTATTCACTTTGGATAAAAATTTTATTCTTTACCGCACTCCGCGTGCGTATACATGACAGGAATTTATGTCGAGGATGGTGACGTGATCCACTTCACCCGAACTGAGAGCAAAACAACCGTATTCCCATCACTGTCCAAGCAAGAAATTCTCCCTCCCTGCCTAAAATGTGGATACCAAGAGAACGTCAAGCATGGGGTTGTCAAAACTTGTCTTGATTGCTTTCGGCGAGACGGCAGAAAACTCCGATCCCTTCACTATTATGAATACAGGTGGCCACTCCAAGGGTATAAGCTTGTTAGGCAAGGAACGAGCACCACGTTACTCTATAACAGATTGCCCAATCAAGTTATTGATACAGCTTGCAAGCTTCATGCTAACAATGGCTTCGGCAACTATAGCCTCATCAACAACAACTGCGAGCATTTCGCCACATTTTGCCAAACCGGCGTTCGTACAAGTGAGCAAACAGCATTTGTTAGTTATTGGGAGCGGAAATTTATGAAGCCACAACCATGAAGTTGCTGAAGAGAAACTGAATTCAAGCGATCCAACCTTCCTTCAATCTTGTATTGTCTGTCTGTCTGTTGTTTTAATATCTGTTTCAAGACATATTCAATTGGGACTGGAAGGGGCGGCAAGAGGCACGCACACGTGCACAATAAATAGTTGTGAAAAGAAAAAAAAAATGTGCCCTACTTAGCTTATTTGTGTATGTATATGTTTATGTAGAGATATATTTATAAATTTATGGCAAGTGTATTGCAATGGTCATTACGTTCAATGTGCTGGACATATATGCCATATACATATATATGCATCTGAATGATTTCTTATAAGAAACTGTTTACATTTTTATCGCAAATCATTTTACAATTCTCTTATAAACATAGTCTCACTCTTGCTGATAATATTTATATTCGAGACTATATCAATTTGCTTGCTTATGCTCTAGTTTTACGCTTTTATCGTTGGAAGCAATTTTAAATTACTTTTGCACAAATATTTGTAAATCTATTATTTTGATATTTGCATGGATAGTTTTATCACCATAAAAAAAAAAGAGGAGATCGATGAGAAAACCTCCTACAATATTTTAAAGTTGACAACAATCCATGAATACCTTATGTGCCTGATAAATGCAAATTAAGAAAATGCATAGTCCTAGGTTATGCACAAGGTGAGTGGGACTATCGGTTGTGGGACCCAGATTTAAATTTACATGTTATCAGTAGAGAAGATACATTTGATTAGTCTGCAGTACTTTGGGGTAGGAGTGTTTGTGGCAATGTTTATATAGATCTAAATGGTGCTTAGCTTGAGGTGGATTTGCAACTAGAAACTCTAGAGGTAGCATATGCTAGCATGGTAATCAACACAAATGATACTTGTGACAAGGTGAAGCCTGTAGAGGCAATGGTTGCTATAACTATTGAGTTTGACAAGATGCTCATTTGATTTTGTGGCCAATATGGATGCAAAAGTAGTTTTGCTTAATCTGTAGTTATAGAGGTTGTGTTGGAAAATCCTAAATCTAAGTACAAATATTTGCCATGCATTTTAACATGGGGAAATTGTCTATGAAATTGTTCAAAAAGTCCTAAACCTATTACATTTTTGCTTATTCAGTCATAAATCTTTTAATTGTGCCAACAGAATCCTAAACATTTTCACCTTGTATTGAAATTACCAACGTGAATGCTAACCATCTGACATGGCGCAACCAGCATTAACGTAGACAAATTTTTAATAATGTTTTAATATTTTAATATTTTTAATTACTTTTTTATTTTTTATTTTTGATTTTTGATTTTTTTTTCCTTTTTTGATTTTTTTGTTCTTTTCTTTCTCTTTTCTTTCTTCTTTACTTTTTTCTTACTAGCCAGTGAGGGTCATCGAGACCTGGCCGGCTTCGAGCGAGGGTTGTGCGACCCTCACCTGGTCTCACCCAAATTTGCACAGTTGTGGGCGATGCCAGCCTTACCTTAATATAGGCAAACTTGCCCCACCTGCAATCTGCAAGACTGGCCTCACCTAGACCATTGCTGCTCCGTGGCCTACAAAATCCGAACCATTGAGGAGCGCCCCTTTGAGCTTCTGGCCAACGTAATGTGACGAGTTCTAAATGTACACGAGGTTCGTAGTAGTAAAGCATATAAATAGGCTCATGTATTCATTATTATTACACATCGAAATACACTGAAAATTCTTTATTTCTCTCTTCTACATTCTCCGTAACTAAACCAAACCCCAAACACAGTACCGACCCTTTAACTAGACATGTGCGATTGGGTGTATGTATATGTGTGTGTCTCCCTCTATATATATTTACGGACACATGTAGCGTTTTGGGATAAAATCAGTTATATAACAACATATAATTATAGAAATAATATGAAATGGAAAGAAGAAAATGGAATATGTAGATGATTAAATGGAAATTTAAACATGGAGTTTCTGAGATCACGAGCGTATGATTGAAAGGGTACTCTTGTTATTGTGGAGTCTTCTAAAAGTCAGAAGATCTACCTTTCATGTATCAAATTTCTTTGTGCATGTTTCCGTCCGGATTTATCATGCTTCTCTCTCTCTCTCTCTCTCTCTCTCTCTCTCTCTCTCTCTCTCTCTCTCTCTCACACACACACACACACACACACACACACACATCACCTCATCTTATTGTAAGTGGGTTATTACAGAAAGATGAGGCCAATCACACGAACAGCGAGAGGACGAGGTGTAATGTTTTGGGACCGCTCCATTCTAATTTTGATGAGAGAGCAAGAGAGATGGACGGGATCATGCGCCATTCACACTTACAAGCTCGTCCAACCAATGCTTGAAAAATTGAAGTCCTGATTCAAAACCAAAATGACCGAGATCCAACCGGAAAAAACTTTCATGTAGCATCAACTTGAACACGCCCTCACCTCCTGCTCATTCTACATATCATTCCGCCTAGTGTTGCTTATGGGTGATTGAGACTCCTTAGTAGAACAACCGTAACATTCGTCCTGAATGAATATTTCTCTTATGTTTAAGGAAAGCCTCGAAAACCGACATCCTTCTGCCTTCCAGTCGATCCCTTTCTTTGTTTTTCTTATTGGATGCCGTTAAAATCACTGCTTACCGGTATGCGTTCAATTTTTTAATATAAGGGAATTTCGGGATTTAGGCTCAATCCTTTCCGATCATACACTCAACCTTTTTTCAGCATGATTAAGCTTAAGTGTACGAATGACAATGTTTAGCGCTTGCTTAAGTGTGCGACCAACAGTGATTTTTAGGCTCACAACGGAAGAATCAAGGATAGGCAGAAAAAAAGATTAGTTGGAGAAGTCATTAACGGTAGCTTGAGTGACATAGATCCTCCAATCTGGGTTCCGTATCTTGCGCACAACCTTTCCACATGATTAAGCGGATTATAACACTATCATTTCTACAGTGATGTTCTCAGAATGGTAGATATATTATATTATGGGGTGTACGATATAATATCTCAATCGAGAAAATCGTTTAATTTGAAGTCGCACGTTTGATCTCGATAATCCTAGTAATCTATCGAACATTGTCACTAAAAGCCGGCCCACCATCCCTGAAAGGTGGCAAGTTCCATCTTTCCTTGCCAGAGGAAAGGTGAAAGTAGATATACGTGGATAGCATCAAGTTTTCAGATCCCATCAATTGTAGAGAGGTCTTTCCTTCTAGACTTCTTAACTATCATCATTGAGAGATTTCCTGAACTTGTAGTATATATAACAAACCTATTTGAAATGAAGCCCTATTCTTTTCAATGCACCTGTTAAAATAACCAATTCATTGGGGGCGGAAACAAAAAAGCACCTTGAACTAGATTGAGGAGAAATTGGAACATTTGAAGGGAATGATTTAGAAGGACAAAAAAAATGAAAAATGAAATGTCGTCCCATGTGGAAAAAGATAACTTAACATAGAAGATGGAACTAAGCCAACTCCCACCAAAAAATATAGCCAAATTCTTCATGCGGGCATCCGTCAATTTCTTTCATTCATAAACACTACCTACCATTCTTGGTCCAGTCACAGTCGCTTATACTTTCATGTCATCGTTATCTCCTTTTTATGGTGGACACAACACAGATCGTTGAAACCGTTTTGTGACAGTTAAATGCTCGATAAGTTGGCGTGGTAGAGGTAGCAAGTGAAAAGCCTACTCTTTCATTGTACTAATGAGAATAAATGCCCATCTATCGGTCCTCAAAAGCAATCACCGGAGCGAAATGAAAACATGCTGAGCAAGATCAAGTAAAAACTTTAAATTTTGGATGGGAGGAGGATAGTGAGAATGAAGCCATATCACATCACATTAACACCACTAGCTCTCGATCAGTGCCAAAGCAACCTCATTCTTGACCCGCATTGGTATCGCTATCGCACCAATCGATTATTGTCAAGGAAAAATGGTGCAAGAGAACATAGCCCCGACACATCGTAAAGCAAAATCAGCTCAGAGATCCAATCACATCGTTCTCTTTTCTTTTTCCCCCCATTTAAAGCACATGAATCGAGTCAAATTATTGTGGATCTTGCTTGCTAGAGTCGAACATCTAGCTTGTCATTTTGTGCAGTGGGAGACGAGTCAACAAACGGACGTCAGACGTGGACAACGTTGACTGTTTGGAGAAACCTTCGACGTCCCACCAAACGCACGCAGCACCTCGCCTGGAGGAGCTGCCTTCATTGTTAAGCCTTTTAAGCAATTACCTGTGTTTAATAAGTCGCATGTAAATATCTCTACCGTTTTGTGAAGCGAACACAAAATTTAGATCATCCCCATATGCAATTGCCTACGGAGAAAGAGGAAAGGTTTCGGTTTGAATTCAAAAAGAGCAATATCGGTCGTGTCCCGAGGTATACCAAGCCTAATCCAACCCACGTGCTCGTGCATTGATGAGTGTTTGTGAGCATAAGGCCAAGGTCAGAGAATGGGCAGTGAAGCTTCGGCATTCAATTTGAGCCTCAGGCACCGGCCCCAGCGTCGCCTTCCCCACCTACTTCCGTACTGGCAATAATTTTGCCCTTTCCACAGTTAGTGTCGTCAACGAGCATTTAATGAAAATCGGTTTCATGTATAGCTGAGTAATTGAGCCCACGGTACAAAGAGGAAATATCTATGATTGATCGGACAGTTTTCGCGACTTCGCGTCACTTGTGACAGTTAAAGAGGAACGTCCTTTCCGGAAGACGGACACGCGCTGGATCATAATTGTTAACGGCGCTGGATCATAATTGTTAACATCAGAATCATTCCCAGGCAGATCTCATTCGCTGACATTCAATGATGTCCGGTCCCGCCAGGATGTCTTTTGCTGCTGTATTTTATTTTCTTTTCTTTTTTGTCAAGGTTTGAGTATTTTAAAACCCCTAAATACGTAAGCATCATCGTAAGATAGTTAACATTTCTATCCGGCCTAACCGTGTGGTTAAGGCGTCATCTGCAGGAACCATTGGCGGGTTTGGTTGGTGACTCAGGCGCCAGCATCTGATATTTTATCATATTACCGGTGGCTATATGCTCGGGTGCTGCGTATCCATAAGTTCCGATAACCTGTGTCCGTTGCATGTGATCTGTCTTCATCTGGACTCTTTCTGGCCAAACCAAGATCTGATATTTTGGTGTTATAGCATTGTCGAAACACATGCCAAACAAAAGGTCAAAAGGGATAAGGTCAACAGTAAAAACTTGGACAGCGCACAGATTTAAAAAGCTCAGCTCGGACTAATGACTGGTATTATAAACTAACCGTGAAAAGAGCAGTTTGGGAATGTGCATTTTTAGATGATCATAACAACAAAGCCCTCGGACCAAAAAATGAGGAAAACATACTCGGGTGGTGGACCAGGTTTTGAAGATGCTTTGCAATAATAACTCCTGTGTTATATGTGAAAACCTGGCCAGAATGAAAGGCCAAATGCATAAGGTTTCAAATTCTTGCAGCTTCCAGAATGCAGGAGGGAATGGCAAAAAGAGGGGATGTCACAAACTTATGTGAGTTATTTCAGCAAAGGAAAAGATTTTGGAACCAAATTTGAAGGGTAACAACAATGAGGTATTACTTCATTTAATCTAATTAAAAAAACATGAAACTTACTGAGTCCGGCAATATGTTTTGAGGGCTTGAAATCTTTGCAGATTATTTGCCTGTCTAACTGGTGCAAGAACGTGAGGCCTGGCTGCTCCTATTGCAAATTTAATCCGTGTGACCCACGGAAGTGGTTTAATGGCCCAGGCCCCCTGCAGCAGGAAAGACCATGATTTTTGTAGTACATCGAAACAAGAAAAGATCATATTTACCATAAATTTGAGGCAAGCATGTATAATATCGTCCAAGAGAGAACCTTAATTCCAAAGAGATGGTTCTTTAGGGTACCCCTTGGCAAGAAGTCATGGACAAGAAGTAGTTCTTTATCTCCAAACAGTATCACATTAGCCTGACAATGTTTGGATGAGATAAGCTGCCCAGGAAGTTCATCACCAACTGCAAAAAGTTATCACTCTTGTATCAACATGGGGCAAAACCTCATAAATTCACATTTTTTTCATATACGAAGCAAACGGGCAACCCCCCGCAGAAAAAGAGAGGAGACAGAACGACCAATTGAGTGATAAGAAATTAAATAAAACCACATTGGCACTCTCAGAGCCATCTACTGTGGATGCACCCTACAAATTTTAGATGGCAGCAAAAAATCTCAAATAAAAACTGGGATGAAATATTCAATGATGCATCATCGCCTATGTTGAATAGTAAACCCTGACATGTGATACACATGGTTGAATTTCCTATGCCTTACTGTAAATACACAACCTTATATTCTTGTAAACCAAGGAGTAAGTAAATCTTAAGTGCTCAACCTATTTATAAAGCAAGTAACAATCCCTCGCATGACTTTGACATCAACAAAGCCAATAGAGGATAAGATTTATGACTCTATGGTTGACCATGTAGAGTCTAAAACACACAATCATACCAGCTCTGATGTGCAGCATGAGAAAAGAATGCACTCATCTTGTCTAGTACAAAGTAGATGTCCACCTTCCAAGAAAGACAACAGCACCTTAGTGATGATCAATTTTGAAAAATTCAAATGCTAAATAGATTTATGTGTAGGCTAAGTCCTTCCCTCCTCATCTTTTCCCTTTTAAAAGACTTAAATGCTAATACCATGTTGACCTCCATTTACCAGGTGATTCATGAAAAAGAAATGGCATAATCTTATTCATTCTTCCTAGGATACATGAAGAAGAATGGTTATGTCCAGTGTCTCCTAAAGTAGCATAACCAAACTCAATCAAATATGTCACCACACTTTCAGGGCCGGCCAGCATATTTTTCCACAAATAAAATATCCTCTCTAAGGATGGTTTTAGTTCCTAAAACTTTGTTCAGAAATTCCAGAAGTGGCTCTACTGTCATTAAACTCATATTGGGATTCAATGTTTCAGGTACATTGTAGTGACATCCTCTGAGTTTAGCTTAAAAGGCAAGGATATAAGTCACAATATTTTCTGATGCAGGGCCTAAAGGCCTTCTGTGAAATGCAAGAATACTCCCTACATTTGGAAATTTACAAGCTATCACAAGACTTTTACCATAATATTTATAAACAATGAAGATTCATAAGATGTTTCTACTCCACCTCTCAAGAAGCTAAGCTGGCAAAGCTTCTCTCCTCCTACTTGTTTCCTCCACTTCCATGCTGTTTGGCTGCTGCAAAACAAACGTGCATGTAATTTGCACTACACAACTTAGACATAACAACTGTAGGACAAGATTGTAGAATTTCAAGATTTAGATCAAGAGCACAGGTGCTTACTTGAGGTATCTATAGATCAAATGGTCCTAGGATTTACAGCAGCTTGCCTTCTCATCCACACATCCTGAGATGGCCACTCAAATGTGCTTTCCAATACAGATATGCCTTAACCATTTGTGTCTCGTCACTTTACATCCTGACAAACTGTTCAGCAAATTAGTGAAAACAGCTGTTCAGAATTTTTTGACTATTTGAATCTCCAATGGTACATGTGTACGGAATCTTACATGTTGACCTCCATTATTAGGTGGTTCATTCTTCCTAGGATACATGAAGAAGAATAGTTATGTCCAGTGTCTCCTAAAGTAGCATAACCAAACTCAAGACAATTTTGTCACCTCACTTTCAGGGCCAGCCAGAATATTTTTCCACATATAAAATATCCTCTCTAAGGATGGTTTTAGTTCCTAGAACTTTGTTCAGAAATTCCAGAAGTGACTCTAATGTCGTAAAACTCATATTGGGATTCAATGTTTCAGGTACATTTTAGTGATGTCCTCTGAGTTTAGCCTAAAAAGCAAGGATATAAGTCACAATAATTTCCGATGCAGGACTTAAAGTCCTTTGAAATGCAGGAAGACTCCCTACATTTCAAAATTCACAAGCTACCACAAGACTTCTACCGTAATATTTATAAGCAATGAAAATTCATAAGATGTTTCTACTCCACCTCTCAAGAACCTTCGAGAGAGAAGCTAAGCTGGTGAAGCTAAGCTGGCGAAGCTTCTCTCCTCCTACTTGTTTCCTCCACCTCCCTGCTGCTTGGCTACCGAAAAACAGACATGCATGTAATTTGCACTCTCAATCATATTATTCTCATCTCTCATCTCAATTTCTTTCTAATTTTCTTTTGCCTCAGTATTCCAGCTAAAGCATCAAAACTTAATCTATTGATCCAATGAAATGCCCAAACCAAATGCAAAGGGTAACAAAGTCCACTCGCAGGAGGAATTAAAACCAAAATTCTGTGACAGAATTTCCTACTTGCTAACTCACATCCAACAAAAGCAACCAAATATCATAACTTTAACCCATGCAATCACAATTCGAAGTTCAGAATTATCATAGGGGTACAACAAACACCTGCACTCGGAGGGCAGACCAGCTGGAGATTACATCCTAAAAATGTACAACTCATGGTGAAAAGAAAAAGACAATGAAAACAAAACAAGAAAGAAAGAAAGAATTGCAGAAGAAACAAGGAAATTACCAAAACTAAACAACAAAGACAACTCGCGCCCAAACTCAAAATTCTATCAATTAAACAAGAAACAGATATGAAAAAATCAAGTAAATAACTTTCTAAGATAAGACTCAACTAATCTACAGACTTATTCAGCAACATAACGACCCCTACGCGTCAACGAAAAGCTTGCCTATAGCAGAGCACTCGTTGTTGTCCCCATACAGGGCAGCTTGGGCATCAAATTTGGTCATATCATCTCTTTCTTTACTGAACTCTGATTTCAGCAAGCTTATTGTCAAAATAAAGTTTTTCTCGAAGTACTAAGACATCTTAAATTTGGCCGACCCAGAAGATGGCCCGAGGAAGGTGAAAACCAACACCAAACATAGTAATTCGTAATTGGTTCCAGTCGCACACACGAAACTTCAAAAGGCACATTTGGCAGGTAAATTCCTATCCAGAGGTACGTTTCTACCAGCCAATTCTGTTTTGCACCGAGTCAAGCCATAAATCTAAGCCACCCTGCGCGCTATGGTATATCATTTGGCAGTTGAATTCCTACCCAAAGGCATGTGGAGTGCGTGTCAGAATGCCACTACCCACAAAGGAAAACCTGCACAAACGGAAGATGATACCTGATCCGATTTGTCACCTATGCCGAAAAGCCCAGGAAAGGGTGGAACATCTTTTTACCCTGTGCGAGTGGACCAAAGTTATCTGGCTAGACCCAAGGATTGACATAGACACCTCTCCACAAAAAAATTACTATAATGGATAAATGGTTTTTTGAGATACTGACCGAGGGATCTGATGCTCTGGGGCGAGATATTTTCGTGGGCATACACAGGTTGATCTGGAAAACCCGGAATTCCTTTGTCTTTCAAGCGCACGAGATCGTTCCTCAGTCGATCGCGGACGACGCCTTCGCAATGACCCGAAGTTTGATCAGTCAGCAACCAGGATCGAGACTATCGGTAAAGGACAGGGCTTTCTTACCCGAGAAGCGGAAGCCGCTTGGCCTGCGCTCCCGGAAGCTAAACGCCGATGCCTGATGCCCCATGGGCAGGCGACAAATCGGAGGCCTCAATCCCCGGCGTTTGCGGAGACGGTCGAGGGGTTCTCTCGTCGCTGGCTTCGCGAAGCGGGCTCGCGTGGGCTCGGCTTCAACGGCGGAATCCCTAGCGGTTCGCGAAGGTCTCGTCTTCTTGTCTGAACTCGAGCGAAGCGATGAGAGGGATAGCAACGACGGATCTGGAAGCTGAACTCCCAAGTGGACGGCTCATAAACGGTTGGGCTTTATCAAGCGAAGCCCATAGCCCATGGGACACCCCAAATCTAATTGAGTAATGCAGGGGCCATTCTGCCCGGTTAAAAGAAGTAATAAAAGTTGTCCATTCTCCACGAGAAGCAAATTGACGCGCGGACCTGGATCGCAAAAGCCCATAGACTAGGGTACCTCCCTCCCAATTGGCTATCTAAGCCTCCCCAACCTCTTTGTAATTTGTTATGTTTTGATGCAAATTGTGGTTGATCTACCTTGGGGTGACCGGGAATCGTCTGCTAAGGACTAGTTTTGAAAAATTGAAATCGAGAACCGCCAGTTGATTCCATAGATCCACCTAAAAATGGGACCACCAGTTCGGTCCGATTCAATCCCTACAAAATTGCGTTTATCGATTAATATCATGGCGAACCTAATTTCTACGTAGTCTACTAAAGCTTGTTTGGCCTTAAATTTGGGTTGAATTGCAAGCTATTGATTATGATTAAGGATTGAAAATTATAGGACGGAACAAATTAATAATACTCGTTAGCTAATAAACTAATTTCTCCGAAGAAAATAGTGTAGTTCTCTTAGGCTTTGTTTTGGTTGTCTAGATTTTTAACTAGTATAGGACTGAATATAATATGATATGAAATTTGGAGATTTTGCTATATCATATCCACTGTTTGGGGAATCACAAATCTCTCGCGACACTATTTCCTAATTTTATTTTTTTTCCTTTCTTTTTTTATAATTTTCTTTATTATTTCTTTTTCCCCTTTCATCATTTTCTAATAAAATTTTATTATATAGTAAATTGTAATATTATAACTAAAATGCAAAAAATATGTAATAAATATATATTTATATATTGAACTTATATTATAATATATAATTAAAGTCGAGTATATATGTAAAAATAAGATTAAGTTAAAAAATAAATTTTTATTTTTGTTGTTTTGAATTTTTATATTACAATTCAAATATTGCTTATATTGAAATATAATTTCAATTTTGTTAATTTAATAATTTGTTTATTCGAAAAAAAATAACTTTTCCTATTATATATATAAGAAATCCTATCCACCTTTATCCAACCTTCCCTATTAGATAATTTTATCCGATCTATACACCTCTTATATCTGACTTTATCTCATCTTAAGTAGGCACCAAGGGTAAGGGTAAGGTACGATGAATTTTATCCTATTCTGAATTTCATCATGGCTGCCAAACATAATCTTAAGGTTTCCCGACACCAACAACATGTGGAGAATTTGACTTTACGTTAAAAGTCCTAATCTCCACAGAAGTCAAAACATTAATCGTTTGATCCATTTTCTTTTAACATCAACCTAATTTAATCACGGGAATGGCTAAAGAAATACCTAATTATTATATTAAAACAAGCCATTGGGCCTTAATTTTGTATCATGACGACAAAGCGCCGCAATATTATGGACATCTCCAATTGGTCTCCTCCATCCTCTTCGTTTGTTTATTTTATTTTGACGGAGAAAGCAAGTAAATGAACTATTAGAATAAACAAAAAGTATGGGATTAATCCTATTACGCACCCAAGAGACAAAATTAGTCGGTAATGTCCAATAGTACAAATATATATGTACTTATATGTTGGAAAAATTGCAAAATAATTAAGTAATTAAGTTGGAATTTATATATATCAGTCTAGTCCACCTAAAACCGAGCACTGGACTAATACTCACCAGTTCTAGTAAATTGGGATCAGGAACCGGACTGGTCCTCATGAGAACTGCCTATTTTGGGCGGTTCTTAGTTCCTTTGCACACCCTAATTCTACCATCTCTTCTAATTAATGAAAGTGTTTTGTTTTCGACCGAAAAAGAAAAAATACTAAAAATTTGACCATCTAAACTTGAGTATAAAAATTTGACAATGGGAAATTCTATGGTTATTGAGAAAAATTAACATCAGCTAATTTTAAAAAGGGAGTATTTAATAAACGTTAAAAAATGGCTATAAAATTGTTAATCTTACTATTGATTAAGGAAAATTGCGATGCATGAAGATAGTTATATAATCATGAAGTTCAGTTCCAAGAGTAGAGAAAAATTTTAAATTCATATTATTTATAATATTTCAGGAAAAGTTATAAAATGTCAGCAAGTTCAACCTTGCAAGGCTTCTTGACCGAAAAAAAGAAAAAAAAATTATGAGGTTTTGACGTAAACAACAATATTTGAGGGATGATTACTAACTTGTAATTTACAATGACTTAATTACTGAGTATTATTATATTCAAGTTACGATTACCAATTCTATAGTCAAGCTATTGTTGAGAATAGTAAATTATCAATTATAACTGAAACTGAGTTATGACAATTAACGATAATGACCAGTAAAGTTAAATTATGGTCTTATGCGGGACTGCTATTATTTCTTTCTTACGGATCAAGAAGCACCCTTTTGATGCCTAGCCCTACATTTGCTCATTCTTGAGATAGATACAAGATGCAAAAAAACGAGAGAATTTTTATTTGACCTTATCTGATGCTGGCATGTAATCTTGCATGACTCAAGGATAATTTAACTTTGAAAAAAAAAAGGCAGTGTCATTTAATTTAATTATTGAAAAATCAGTTTATATCCTATATTTGAGCAACAGTCCCTTTAGCATAGGCACCTGATCATGTAAATCACAATACTAAAAAAATTGATTAAGTTGACATTTGTCTTATGTTGTTGAGAATTCGAGTTTCCCAATCTTGCAAATTTCGTATACCATAATTTTTGTTTTTGACCCTGTATTGTTATTACCATATTTAATAAATTGTATCCAGATCGAGCCTAGATTATTTTGCTTATGTTGTAAATTTGATCCAGCCTCCAATCTACTCCTTGAAATGTGCCTCCTTTTCAGCAGATAAATAGATGAGTGAACTAATTTAATACAGGAAATCTCAAATATATCTGCCTAATCATATAGTGAGAAAATATTGGTATCTCGGTACCTTGAAATTTGGTTCACTGTTTCTCTATACTCTTAAAACAGACAAAGTAGAGTTTCCCGATCGCTACTAGCTACATGGATGTATAAAGCCAACAATACTTAATTCATAATTGACGTCCAATTACTCATTTTCTTTCTTTTATTTTCCTTTTTTCCCCTCATCATTGCTTTATGCGTTTGAAGTGAATACATTCATATTTAGAGTATTTAGGTAATTGGCAGGTGTGTGTGGGCAGCATTGTAGCTTTGCTTATGATTTTCTTTTTTTTTGGTCAAAATTTAGAAATCGCTCTGAATTTTGAAACATCTTTAGGAATTTTGCATTACTTGAAATCACCCCTTCACGTGCTAATACTTATGCAAGTTTAAGAGATGTTTGGGGTATTCATTACGTGAAAACAACTCTTAGGAGCACGAAAAATAGAAACCAGAAATTAAAAAGCATCAAACTGATTGATATGCCTCATCATATTATACTCCTTTTTTTTAGTTTGAGTTAATACTACAAAAACCTTAAGTTTTGTCAATTGTGACACAAATATTCTGAACTTTATTTTGCCTTACTAAAATCCTAAACTTGCCCAATATGACACAAATGCTATAAAAAAAATTGTGCCATTAAAATCCCTAGTAACAAGTATGCTCTAGATACAATTGAAATAAAAGATAAATATGAATCTTTTCGTGACACAAAAAAAAAAATTGAGGTATGTTTATCACAATAAGTATAATTTGGAGGTATGTTTATCACAATAAGTATAATTTGAAGTCTTTACGGTATTTGTCTTTTTAAGTTTTAAAGTAATACTGATATATATACTGATTTTGAAAATAAATCAAAATTGAAAGTCTCTCATTATTACGTCACCCACGTGTGCATTGTCGGCAAAAACAGGTGTTCCTCTTTCAACTGTCCAGAGTCAGAGGAGGCGGCACATCACGATCCAACTAAAATACCTTCTCCAACGGTACAGATAAAATAGAAAGCGCGTGGGGCCCACCCATCAGTGTCGCGGAAAGAAATAGGAACCGAGGATCTTTTCTGTCTCTTTCCGGGGGGTTGGGGAGGCACGTGGCTTTCTTTTGTCCGAATTCTACATTTTTATATTTAAATCCTAGTTAAATAAGATTAAAAAGTAAAAGGGTAAAATCTTACCAAAAAAAAAAAACACACACACACACTAATAATGAAACAAAAACCTACACCGTGCCCCACCACTGGAAAGGGCGCCCGGGCTAGCCACCCCCACTCAAATTGAGGAGAGGATGGATGCTCTCTCCTGAATTTGGCGAGAGTTATCAGTCGTTATTAGACCCTAGCAGCCCTTAATAGCGATTGGACAATAGCCCATAAGTGGAGGACCTCACCCTCTCGCTTGTGGGTTAATCATGAATTTCATATTTTATTAATATTAATGCTCTATAGGAAAGAGAAAAAAAAATCACGCTAGTATTTTAAATTTGGCAGAGTTAACAAGAGACTTGATTATACTAATTTTACAAATTTTAAGACTCAATTGTATATTTTAAATGTTTTAGGGCTCAATCGTATTTTTGTGATAAATTTAAGACTTTCAGTGCACTTATAAAAAAAAAAATAATTGAGCTAGTCAATGAACTTGAATTTATTTTAATTGTAATTAAAGGACATATATTTTGGAACTTTCATTAAGTCTTCTTATTTTTCCATATTTTTGTACATTTTTATTAATTTCCAATGCAATTAAAAAATACACGTTCTACTCCAAACTGAATTTAATGGAGTGTGTCATCTTGAAAATCATGTCACTATTGATTTAATTTGGGTAGCTAAGGATAGTTTAAGGTATTCATTCATATAGACATTTCTTGATATACGACCAGTACAGGGTATATATTCAATGTATGCTCATGGTTTGTTCAAATTTGTTTATACATTTGATACCTCTAAGCTTAAAGATTATGACGTAAGAAAATCGGATTTTGTTATGTCAACTGCGGGAGGAGTTGGGTGTGCCGTGGAAGAGATTTGAGCGTGCAATGCAAGCAAAAGAGTCGTTTCAAGTTTATTACATGACAAATAGCTAGTAGGAGTGAGCATGATTTCAGAGTAGAACTTGAAACCTGAGAACTGGACCGATGGGAACCTATAGGTTTGAGGTTCCAAGGTGTGCAAGGTAAATTTCAACTTCTACAAAAATGAGGGTTCTATTTCAACGAGTAGGTTCCAAGTTCTTGGTTGGAGGAATCTCGAACCTATTACCTAGAATTTGGTACAAGTTTTAATGTTTTTCTTGGTCCATGTCTCCATGTGATCCTTCAATATTTCATACCGTTTGATGATGAGTATCACTAGTCTGAGTTTTCATTTTATGGCTAAGATTTTTATTTTATTCATGTTATATTTTGTGTGTGTCAAAATATAAATTATAGCTAGTGAATTGTAATCATTCTAATAATAATATAAGTGAAACCTGAGTAGACCTTGAAACCGACTTTGACACATGTGACATGGTAAGTTCTAGGTTCTAAGGTATGTGAGACAAGTTTCAGGTTTCAAAAAATAAGGAATTTGTTCCAACGGATAGGTTCCATATTCCAAGTAGAACCTATACGAAACTTAGAATTGCTTTCCTCTACTTTTATCTAGTTGAATTCTTTGCTAAGAATCCATTTTCCTCTATTTATAGTTTTGTTTGTTTTGTATTCTCTTTGATAAATAACAAGCTTGTTTATTATTGTTGCGTTCATTTTCATTTTATTTAACTAAAAATGAAACAAAAAAAGAAAGAACTTATTTGACCCTAGAACCGATCTTGAAACCTGTCACATGATAGATTCTAGGTTGTAGATTTAAATGGGTAAGTTACATGTTCCAAAAAATAAATAACTTGTATCCAATGATAAGATTCCAAGTTTCAGGCGGAATTTGTAAGAAACCTAAAACCACTCACCCCTTAGCTAAGGGAAGACAACTAGGAAGGTTGCAAAAGAAGAGCTACAAAAGAGAGGACAGCTTCGGAAAATAAATGCTCGTCCCATGACTTTTGGGCGACTCAAAAAATGATACCAACCAAAACGTTGGCAACTTTTGTTTTGTATTATTAGTTTTCCAGTCCAGATGTGTTATTTCTCATCTTCTGTATGAGTCAGTTTGCTTTGGGTTACATCCCCATTAAGAATAATCTCATGAGAAATCATAGAAAGAACAAGTCGGTTTTTCTTGGTGCCTCACGGTATTATTAGATTTCTACGCTTTCTTTTTCCTTAATTATCTTTTTCTCTCCCTCTTTCTGTTTCCACTTTCTAGAGTTGATTTGTTGCACAACTTGCACCCCAATCATACAAATTTGTGTAGAAAGTTATGGTATAGGCTTTTAGACGCAATTGCCAATCTATTGTACTAGGTGCTTCAATGTATGTATGCAGCAGACCTTCTTATTTGGCTGAAGGGTAATGTGTCATAGTGAAAAAAATAAATAAAAGGTTTTTTAGACCGGTGAAAATTCATGGGACTAGCTTGGGGAAACCGATATAGGAGACATTACCAAATATTGAAACTAGGCTAAAACTTTTTCCTCGTTTATAGCTACTTATAGACATGGTCAAACGATTTAAAGATTTGCCGCATTAGTACGATCGACGCACCATATCGATTTCTTTATTTCGTAGAAGGGCTTCACTTTTATTTTTTATTTTTTTTTATGGCTCAGATACAATCAATCAAAATCCAAAGGCTCAATGACCATGTATCCTTTGGATGGACCGTGACACAAAATTTTCAATGTTATTTTTCATTTTCACTTTTTCATATAATAGAGATGCAACTCAATTGGCCCTCTTGTTTCTTTTTGAGAAATGATTGGGTGACAATCTTTAATTTACTGTAAGAATAACATTCTAATCTTGACTAAAAAAATCAAATAATAAATAATTATAAATTATTGTGGAGTCCACTCATTCAAGAATTTGTGGTTTACAATAAATTGTTATTTTCAGAGTAACCAAAAAATTGTTATGCTTAGCTAACCGTACCGTTAGCTTGGAAAATGGACAGTCGGTCCTCAACCACACATTTTGGATGAGAGATAGGGAGAATTGTGTCTTGCTTGGAAACTTCCATGTGCTTGTGTTTAAGAAAGGAAATTTTGCTGGACATCCTTTGACTGTCACACCGTGAGACGATGATGCTAGCACCACTCTGCTACCAAAACCCTTTCTTATTCTTTCTCTATATTTTGTTTTTCCTTTTTGGGCTTTTTTCGCTTTAGTTTGTTTTAAGGCGTGGCTTGGCTAGCTATCCTCCGTCAAATGATGGAGTGATGGTCAGTTGAGGATTACACAATTTAGATGGAAACCTGTTGGAAAAAAGATTGAAGATCTTGGAGCCGATTCTAATTGTGATTTATTCTAGTAGATCATTGATTAGTGCAGTAAATAGGAAATAGTGATTCATGTATATTATTTTTCCTATTTTATTCTTTCATTCTTACATTATAAATGGCTTAATGTACTTGTGTCATGGGTCGGTCGATTATGATCAATCAAAACACCGTGTGGCCTTAGGATTATCGATCTCAAGTTAGCCTTCCACATACACGCACAAACACAAGAGTCGGATGAGCAAGGAGAGAGTATATTCACTTGTGAACGAGTTGATTACAATGAGGGGGAGGGTCCTCTCTCCGATCCAACAGGGGAGTTTGAATCCGTATCATCATTACAAGGTTACATAGCAGGACACTCAATGGTTGGAGCCCTTGGGAAGCCCATGGGCGTGTGTCAGAAGTAAGATCAAGGCAGCAGGGTTCGCCTAACACGAGAATAGCTAAATGGTCGCAGGCTACATGTGGGCTGGCCGAACATTGCTCATGGGTCGTCCATGGGCCTTTGTTTGGATCGCGCATGGGTTAGCCGTGCGCGGATTGTGAATCGTTCATGGATCAATCATGGACTGTTCTTTGACAAGCCCTTGTGTGTGACACAGCCTCATCACGAACGGTTTTGGATCATGCTTCGTCCGTGGGCCGTGTCACTTGCATATAGAATAGAATACAAAGAAAACATTTTCCCAAATTTCTTTTATCTTTCTGTCATGGTATTAGAGCCTTCACTTCTTGGCCTAGCTTTCGTAACCCCATAATTGCCATCGTTTTTTTTTCCCGATCTATTACTGCAAATCTCTTCCTGCAGAACAAATCAGCAAAGCAATTAGGAATTCGTTTTTTTTTTTTTTATATCATGATAAAGGATAAGAATATTGCAAGTTCCTTAGTAGAGGATTCCTCAGTTCAAAACCAAATGCCCACACCATCTTATCAGGTCAAATCAACCAATTAAGAAGGGTAGGTTGACAACACCAACATCTATCCATGCTCTAGTGCATATCCCTGGGCCAACTCACTAGCCCTCAATCTAGTGGTATCTCGTACAAAACCAATGGGCCATTGGGTCAGGATAAACATGGGCCCAATACCCATTCGGAGAAGAAAATGTTGTGAGCTTTCAGCCCAACAGAAGAGGGCTGATCCCGATCCCTTCCCCGTATGGGCCTAACCCAACTAGTGAGTTAGGCCAAACGAATACGGATCACAAACCCTGATCCATATCGGGTTAGGGAATGGAGCCCTACCCGGTTCAAAATGCACTCATACCTTACTTGATTCCATTCAATGTCAACAACTGCATGGTGTTGACACTTGATTTTTAGTCGATGCGTTATTAAAATGTAAAAAATCGAGATTTAGATATCTAATCACGACAGAGCCCCATCTTTCAACCGAAAAGTGTTGTTTTTCATTTCTTTCTTTTGTATTGTTGTTATTAAGTAGTTTCTAGCTCGTTTTCAAGAAAAACCTAAAAAGTCAAACTGTCGACTTTTGAGTTGACTTTTTGGTCAACTTTTTGATCAAAAGTCAACCCTAGATCAAAAATTAACTTTTTACTAAAAAAAAAAATTCCATTTAGTTTTAATTTCACTTTTGTCAAATCAATTTCTTGCAAATTCAAAGATTTGATAAAAAAAAAAAAATCGACCTTTTAGGAAAAGTCAACTAAATAATTAACTTTTGGTCAAACCTTTGACCAAAAAAAATTAAAAAAATTAAAAAAATGCACAAATACATTTATTTTAATGCCAATTTGATTTTTGTGTAAAAAATTTCACAAAATTCGATTAAGAACCTTGATTTCTAAATTTTTCAGTTTTAGGTTCTAAATCGACCAAAAATAAAATTATTTTTATTCTAGTCATAATTAGATGTAGTTCCTTCTTTGATGTTTGGTTTATGGTCTATTTAAAATTTTTCTGTGTATTTAATTTTGTGATTTATCGAGTCAAAATGTGAATTGTCGTTTTGAGCCCTAATTAGGGGACCAAAATCAATCATTCATAATTTGCGAATAGACGATTGTTTTTCACTTATTTCCTTAAGATAAGTCCAAATTCAAAATTGATTTTGGGAAATTCATACCAGAACTCATCAATTTGAAGAATTTTATGCTCCCGAGCATAAGAAAATCAAGCAATTAAGCTTCAATCATCAAAATTTGAATTGATCAATTCATGGTTATGGTTTAATTTTATAAATCTAGGTCCAATTTTAATATTAGGTTTAGATCCATTTTTTTACCTAAGTTTGAGCACTTCAATTCAAGGTCAATTTGAATATGATAAGTGATATTACACATGGGTTGCTCATTAAATAGGCAATTGTGACAATAATTGAGTTCAATTTTAGTTAATTTACAATTTTGCCCATTGAATTGCAAATTTTGTCATTTTAGCCCTTTAGGCCCAATTCAAAGCAAACATGATTTTGACTCGTTGTTTTTCACTATAATCATTCAATTAGGTCAATAAAAAACCCCTAGATCATGTTCATAAGATTTGATTAGCTTAATGGTATCTTAATTGGCCAATTTCTTCTTAAAAAAGAATAAAATTCCTTTTTAATTTGGTCCTTTAAGGACCAAAGTGCATAAATTTTAGACCCATAGGGGTCCCAAGTGGACAAAATAGTTGGAACTAGACCAGACTAATCAAGAACCAGTCAAAATCCGGCTGAATCGAACTGAATTGGGTTGACCAGTCATCGACAGGACTTGCCGGTTCATTCCCTTTCTCGTCGGTTCTTGACCTCTAGAGACATGTTCTAGAATCCTCTCAATGTCAATTTTACTTCTACATCTTCAATTTCCAAAAATTTTACAGATCGATCCTCGAATTTCATCAAATTCTAAATTAACTCCTAATTGGACATTTTGACGCAATTATCAGTTTTGCCTTGGGTTTTTGCAAATCAAACCCACTAGATCGATTGTCCAACACCTCGAGATCATGATAGAGTCTTCAAAATCGATTTATTATCGTTGGATCGAAATTTCAACTGTTGGATCGAACCGATGGCTAAAACGCTTAATCTTAGGTGTATACAAATGAAATTTTCCTCTATTTTCTTGAGGGGCTCATTTCTACACGGAAATTCTCTCTCTCTTCGGTACCTCTCTCTCTTTTCTCTCTCAATTCTCCCGCCAAAACTAGATCTCTCCCTCTCTCTAGTTCGGTTCGATCGAATCTCTCTTCAACAAACTTTTGCCGCCGATTTTAGACCCTGTCGGCGGTCTTCAGCCCTGCACCACTATCCAACCCCTTTATCCTTCGTTACCAGTGGTGGTTGGAGCAAGATCAAGCTCCAGTAAGAGCCAAATCTATCCATCCGAGTCTGATCTCCTTCGGTGGCGTCCAAATCAGTCTAGTTTTGGACCGGTTCTATTTTCTCTCGTTACAAGCTGTTCAGCTACCTTTCGAAGCTATCCCTTAATGTCCAGTATAGTGGATTTTCCACTGTATTGGAAGGATATAGTGATGCTAACTAAATTTCATATTCAAATGAGACAAAATCCACAAATAGCTATGTGTTTGTCGTGACCCTATCTATTCGCCACTCGGCCCTCGGGGAAGGGAAGGGAAGGGGGGAAAAAGGTTGGATTTACAGGTACTTGATCATGAAAACTCCCTCACGATTCTCATTCACAAAGGCATCATCACCTCGCCTCTCGGGCGAACCCCTTGTGGATTCACTTGATCAGAGTCATGAGCTCTCCCAAGCTCATACCCCACATGACAACGGAAGGTGTCATGACCCTACCCTAACATCGTGGCACATCTTAATTAACGATTTTAAGGTCGAAAGGAAACCACATGTAAATGTGAGTTTAAGGATACTTTTAAGATCATGATAATCCTCTCAAGATGTACATCCATAAAAAAAATTGTATCACTTCATCTTTATTGGCTTTACCATCTTGAATATGCTAAATCACAATCGTGAACCTTTTTTAAAGGTTCATACCCCTCACGACGGGTTTATTAAACAATCAAGTTATTTAATACATTCTAGAAAGAAGATGGGAGTTGCCACTAGCCTCATTTTTGGGGCGACTAGAGAACCCATTCAAGGGTCGGGAGTAGTCTCTTGATTCTTAAGCAACTAGATGTTCAGGTTCGGGGACTTGGGTTATGTTAATATTTCTATTAGCATCCTTTACATTATTAAGTCTTAAAATCATTTATGTAATGCACAAATGGTATGAATATTACATATGACCTAGCATTGGATGCGACAAGTAATTAGGGAGACATTTCACCTTGAGTCGACATGTGAAAATATCACAATGCAACATGAATTAAGACTTATAATGTCACATTGGACAATTTCTAAGTGGAACAAGCCTAATTATGACATAATTTTCACATATGAAATGGTATTCAATTATGATGAGCCACATATGCACACGAAACTCATAATGTGTAGTTCAAAATTCAAAAAGGCACTAAAGATTTGGTCTCTAAGAGACCCAAATAAGCACGAGAAAGTAAACACATGACAAGACCTTAATCTTATATAAAGATTTAAAAGCATGCCTATTTCGATCATTTAAGAACATGCACAAATCTAAGAAAAAAATTGACATACATAATGAATGATGACGAATATTTTTCATTGGGAACTCCAAATCTAATTGCAATCATACGAATGATGATGAAAATGGCAAAACAGATACAAATAATTAATCATCCTAATTGTAGCAAAACATACATGCATTTGCACATGCATTTAACATACCAAATGGCGATGAAATCATGCATTGATAGAAACCACACAACATGAATTTCATTCTTAGATTTTAAGGTCAAACAAGCTCATTTATATACTTAGTTTTGCCTAAAGGTACCTTGAATCAGTGCAGGACATACTTATATACACTCTGATTTAAGAGGTTTTGACCTACCAAAACATGTTCAAAAAATTTGAAAAAAAAAATACAAGATATTCTCAAATTGGGACAAGTTTCATGAAGACAACTTTGTCAAAAATCCATCATAGAAATCAGGGTAAAAATAGAAAAATGCTGAGGTGGACTAAAAACATAACCTAATACGCACTAAGAAATCTGCAAAAATTTAACAAATTGTAAAATGTTTTTCGGGGGCCAAAGGTTGGCCGTTCAGGCTGTGCAACCTATCAAATCAAAGGTCTTGAAACACACTTTTTAAGTTTAGGAGTCGAAATGAGGCCATCTAAGGCCTTGTTTTAGGTCAAACAGTAAGCCTATCACAGACATCCAAAAATTGCATATTTGCATCCAAATCAACAATTCAACCACATATCATCATCAATCCACATTCAACCTCAGCAAATCAATAATTTAACATGTTAACAATGAATCTAAACATGTACTAAGGTCTTAAACGTGAATCCTGACCCCGGTTAGCTATTCTAACCTCGCTTCATTGGATTCAAGCTTAGAATACCAAAAAAAAAAAGAGACCAGTAATTAACAAGGTCTCGCGGGGAAGAGATGATGAAGGTACCCAATTGTTGTTTTTTCGTATTCTTCTTAAGCAGAGCCAAACTTGAAAAGTGTCATGGGGTCCTTCAAGAAAAGCATCAGAGGGCGTAATACTAGAGAGACAAAGAAGATGAGAAGGTACACTCCTTACGTTGCACAGGGGAGTAGCTCTAGCTCCCTTGATGACAATTAATTACTTGAAACTCCCATAAATGTTATGAAAGGTGTGAAGGAATAGGCTTTAAGGGCTAACCCTAATAAACTACTAGAGTACACCTCTGATAGTTTGATAGTTGAGAGCCTTGGTGGCTTAAGAAAGGCTCGATATTCTAATTCTAATGGACACGAAAAATAAAGAATCTATGGTGCAGACAATTAAAAAGAATCTAAATTTTCAGAATTGTTATGTGGTGATTTCGGTAGGGATTGCAATGCTATAGACTAATTTGGCATCATGTTGAATATGCTTGATAAAAACTCATCAAATTGACTTGTGAGTAAAAAGTTCTCGCTAGCTTTGGGCGAGGGCTGTGACCCCCTTACCAGCCACAAGGCGAGGGTTCAAGGTCCTCACCATGGCCGGTGAGGGCTTGGTGGCCTTGATGCCTTTGTTGTGGCTATTGAGAGCCTGGGTGTGGTTTGCAACCCCCTCATTAGATCTTGCTTGCCCTGGGTGAGGGCATGCTAGTCCTTGTCGGCCATCACTCCAAAAAAGAAAAAGTTAAATAAAAGTAAAAAAATCACAAAAAATTCATGAACTATTTAAATATTATAAAAAAATGTGTACGTGCATCTACATTAGTAATTTTCAAAAAAAAAAAATTGATTAGATGATTCAATTAGTAACTTATCAAAATGTTTATGACTTGATTGGCAAAATTAAAACGTTTACGAAAGGATCTTATAAATTAAGCCAATAGGAAAACACCATAGAAATGAACAAGAACAATAAATAATACCAATGATTTACATAATTTAATCCGAGTGTCAGTACCTATATCATGGGGAGAGCCTATAATAGGGGTATTAGAGTTACAATCACTCACAATTTTCCACATCTAGATTATCCCCAAGTCCAAATATTTATCAATAATTAATTAATTAAATATAAAACTCATGGCACAAAATTCAAGTTTTTAGAACTCCTCATCGTGCGGCCCACACGAAACGCTCTGTGCGGCTTCTAGATATTCCTTTATGCGGGGTCCCCAAAAAGGTAAGCTACCGCGCGTCATTTCTTGTTTGACTCGTGCTCTCTACTGAAGGAACCCACAAAAATCCTTTATTTGCTACTTGGATATTTATTTAATCAAATCGTCGGGTCGTGTTCAAAGTCGAGACATAGATGTATAAGCTTTACCTATTAATATCTCGGCTGATTTTGTGAAATTTACGTGTGATTTAGGAGGGGCAATTTTGCAGTACCTCAACAGACGGTTCCTGGGTCATGACTCTTTGTAATATTTTTACATGGAATGACGCAACCCACATGAAAACCTTAAAAGGTTTGGTGATCGGTGGACGAGATTTACTCTGTTTTCAATCGAACGGTTATTGAGAAGTTGTGCGCGATACATTGCGTTTGGCAGTTTGGGAAGAAGACATGGACCAGCAACTCCCATGCCGGAATGATAGGATTTGGAAGGACAAAAATAATGTCGCTCTTTACAGCTTTTTAGGTCAAAACTTTCCTCTCCTCCTTTTACGGCATCCGACCAAAAAAAAAAAGAAAAGAAAAAGAAAAGACCTCCCCCCGACCCAAAAAAGAAAAAAAATCCATCTTATCAAAGGTGGCCAACGTGATTTTTCCGGTGCCCAAATTCAGGGTGGAATTGTGAGGGGACTTACCGCATCCACATCTATGTTATGTATCAACATGACTGTCGTTCGGCGGTCGAATCTTTGCGGGAGGCCGCCGACTTTTTCCCCTCTTATCCGCGTGCGTTCATATCAGCGAAACGCACCCTCTTTCTCCCCCTGCCTTTTTTAACTCCGGGGCCTTGGCCCTTTGGGACCACACGCGATCACTCTTCGCCCTCTCTTTTCTTTTTGACTTTTCTCTTTTCCTATATCACGTTACTGTAACTCGGGGCCTCGCCAATAATCCGGAACAGATTAGTTGAACTTGAATGTGAAAATTGATAACTCCCCATCTTATCAAGACGGCCAAGCATGCTCTTTCCAGTATCCAAATTCACGGAGGAGTAGAAAGGACTTGCCGCATCCGCATCTATGCACATTACAAAAGCTGTGCATGGAAGTATGCTTTTTATCATCACTACGGTTAAATTTAAAACTTGCTAAAATTACGCTGAGATCAAGTTCCATGGCACCATGTACATACAGCGCCGTCCCGAAGAAATAGTGTTAATGGAAAAGAGAAAAATGGAACACTTGGATGATTAATAGAAATCATAGAATGGAGCAATCAAGGGGATGCTAAAATTACGCTGAGATCAAGTTCCAAGGGTCGATACCACTTACGCGCTAACGCGGAAATTCGATCGAGTTGCAAAAGAGAAAAAAAAATGTTGGAGTAGGCAGGCACCATCACTTTTCGTATCGTTTTCAGTTTCCACAGCTTTTCTAGAGTTTGGAAAGAAGGGAATGACTGAGACCAGAAAGTACATGGATATCGTCCTCTTTTCGTCGCTGTAATTGGGTCACGGACGCAGCTTTTGGAGGCAAACTTTTGCTCAAAACCAACTCCCTTTGGTCTTTAAAATTGGCTGGTCTCCCCACCACCTCAGTCCCATCGTGTTTTCATCTCCTCTCTTCGCTCTGTCCCTTCCGCTGCTGCGAAACACCGCTCTCCCTCCCTCTCTCTCTCTCTCTCTCTCTGATTCGTCACCAAACAGGGCACGCCAAATCCTCTCATAAGTCGTTCTTCTCGCTGCGCCAAATCCTCTCCTAGGTCTCAATTGAGAATATCCCACCCAGCTCTGCCAGAAAATGGTGAATCAGGTCAGCGACAGGGTGTTTCCGGTCGCGGTAACTCAGGAAGAGCTTGAACCTGGGAGCCACATTTATGCACGGCGGTGGTACGGCTTGTACACCCACCATGGTAAGTGATCCATCCTCTTTTTCCTCTCCCATTGTAATTAGTGTATCTTGGTCGCATGGTTACTAGAAAAATGGCTCGACGGATCGTTTTGCTGAAGAACAGTCGTATTTGCTCGATAAATCAACACAGTGATGATGGATTTTGCTGCCGTCTTCTTTATTTTTAATTTCAATGGCTGTTCATGAATCTGATCTTGATCATCCATGGATTTTCATGGATGACGAGTCACAGTACCTCAAGGCAACAGAAAGAAAATAATGATGAGAGGGTAGTCTCTGTTTCCCTCTGTTTCTGAGGGAAGAGAGAGCTTCTTCCATGGAATTGGGAAGACGAAGCCTCCAAGCTCTTCTAAACGCACCTGGAAATGAAAAAATGTGATTGAGAAGCCAAGCCCTGATTCCTTTTTCCTGACTAATCATGCTAATGACATCAATTCATAGAAAATTATCTGACTCACATGGTTTTCCTCTCCTCTTCCTTTGTGATTATACTAGGAATTTCCGTTGGAGACGGCACTGTGATTCACTTAACGAGAACAGGAGGAGTCAAAAGGACGTGTCTCGACTGCTTCCGGCGAGAAGGCAAGAAACTCCACTCCCTACGCTCATTGCCAACGGGATGGGGCAATTGCACAAAATCGCCCCAGGAAGTCGTGAACAAGGCTCGCGACCTTCACGAGGGCCGCAGTTTCGGCAAGTATCACCTCTTCAATAATAATTGCGAACATTTTGCGACGTTTTGCCGGACCGGCGTCCGGAGAAGTGCACAAACAGCATGGATATGTGCTTCTGCACGGAAGATAAAGAAAGTCCAAGTATGGGCCTTAAAGCTTCTCGGAAAATCAAGGTCAAATGACCCCAAAATTCGTGGTGACTCAAGCATCGAGAGTAAAAACTTGATCGTTGAGCAGGCTTGATCGGAGAACAGGGCCGGTTTAGGCACAGTTTCTTGGCAAAGAAGTACAATGTTTCTCCTAGAATTCAATTTAGATGTCGCCATAATTCAATTTAGGCTTGTAGTAGGGCCAGTCCATTAGACTATATGTATTCGATACAGAACACCTCATTGTGATTTATCATAATTTGTGTTGTGTTCCCACCAATAGAAAAAGCAATTTTCATGATTCCATTTGAGATTTTTCTAATGTGAATTTGTCTCTTACAAAGCCCAAACCCTTGAAATTGATTTGCATGTCTACAATAACATGATGAAGTGATCAACAGGGTGAACCAATCTCGTTTGATAACTTAGGCATAAGAACTTTGGAGAAAGCCCAGTCTAAATCCACATACTAATTACATAAAGGGCAAAAGCCACCAATGCTAAATGTATTACATTCGTATGAGTTTTATGTTTTTTACATCACAAGAAAAGATTTAGAGTAAATGTATTTGATATAAATCCACAGATTAACGTACATCTTTTTGTTGTGTTGTTTTTTTCCTTTTCTTATCTTGAATACATAGGACAGACGTCATGTAGCCAATAAAAAATTCACATACATAAAATTTAATGAATTAATAACGTTGACATGATTTTGACGAAGTAGCCATTCTATTAATAAATGTACAAATAATGAAAACGCTTGATAAAAGTACCAAAAATACTTTTTTCATTACAATTACAGTAATGTCAAGTTCATTGATTGGCCCCATTATTATTATTATTTATCTCAATGAGACAAAGAGGAGATCCTTCCTTTCGGTTTTCTCTTCGCGAGAATGATAAAATGGTCCCCACGGGCTTTGTCTTTTTCTGAACATCCGTGGGACAATTTATGATGTGACATTCATTCCCCACGGCCTGTCTTTTCTGCATAGCTTTTGGCTGGCGTTTCCCATTCAATCAATCCAACCATGTTTGTTCACGTGTACAGTAGAACATGAGAAAATATTATAAATGAGTCATAAAATGAGTTTAGAATAATCAAATCCTGAATATATATAAATGAAATCCGAACTTCCCATTACAAATTCATCAACACATCACTAAACTATCTTGGCTGCTTGTACCTAGAACATCCTAGCTAAGCCCATTAAATAACTAAATTTAATTATGTTAATGCCTGCGACCGGGCATTAAAACCAGTGGTATTCATTTTATCTTGTTGTGTAGCTGAATTAATAATGGCTGTGAAATTCTAAAATAAAATTACTTATAAGAGTGCACGCATCTTCATTTTTCTTTGACAATCAACTTTAATTTAATCTTATAATTGATTTTCCATCTCCTTTTTATATGAATACGTAAAATGTCTTCGTTTTTTAGTTGGCTTAAGCTTTAGTCATATATTTGTCAACTGTATATTATTAATCAAAAAACGTGATTTTCTTTCAATTTGAAATGAAAGTTCTGCCCCTTTTTTTGCTAGGCACTAAGTCCAATTTCATTGCGTGTTGAAACTTTATAAGCGAATTGATGTTGAGTTTGTTTGAGTGAAAAAAATTTCTGCGAATTAATTTATGGACTTTCACACATTTGTTTCATGAAAATGATCAACCAATGGAAAATCATTTATGGTAAAAAAAATATGTATACTTGTTAAAAAAATGAATTGCCTAACTTAAAAAAAGAAACTATATTTTTCTTTAAAATAATTATATGAAAAATAATTTTTGTTATGAAATTTTTCAGTCAAACATACGCACTGCCTGCATTCAAGTCGCCGTCTTTGAGCCAATGCAATCCGCCGGTCCAACCGTAGGGATCCATGAAAGGAATCAGCACCACGCGTTCTATTCTCATTGGACAGACGATACCCAAAGTCGTGTTTTGATTATGTTGGACAAAATAATCATACTTCATTAGGAAATAAAAAGAAAAGTTCTTGTCTACGTTGTCATCTTACGTCACGTAGATGCCATTCTTTCTTCCTCGTCACGTGCAAAATCAAATCCCTAATAGGGTCTAGAGAAATGGGCTCCTTCTATTCCGGGTGTGTCCACAGGTATGGAAATTTAAAACTCTAGCGCATTAGGTGATTTGAACTAAACTTCAGTCTTCAGTGATCCAGTTGCAAAGCTCACTAAAGTTGGGAGACCATGAGGGAAACTTACTAGCTCCATCGAGTTGACATTTCTTTTTTCCTTTTAGCTATTTGTAAAAAGACGGCTAGTCATGTTATCTTGGTGAGCCGGCATAATAACTATTCACTTGAATACCCTTTACCAAAAAAAAAAAAAAACTATTCACTTGAATATATGATTTATGGAAAATACTTTGTGACTAATTAAGAATTGACATTGGGACTTATCATTTGAGTTCGTCCCACTAATCTCACTTAAGCTACATGAACAAACTGCTCATGGTGTCCGGATTAGTCTAATAGAAAACAACAAAATGGTAACTATCTGAACATTGCGTTATGTACAACTGTTCGTGGTGTCCAAATAGTCTACTGGAAAACAGCAAAATGGTGGGCATCTGGACGTTGCTTTATGCATAACTGATCACGGTGTTCGCATAGTCTAATCGAAAACAACAACATGGTGACTATCCGAATTGTTTTGTGCATGTATAAAGTATGAGGCCGCCAATTATTGATTATCGTGACATGAATTCCTCTGTATTACATTACAATAGTAATGTAAATAAAAAAAATAATGGATTAGCAGGATACAACCATATAAAATCTTACAAAATTGGGAAAAATAATTAGCTTTGAGCATTGATGAACGCAAAACGTATCGAGCACCACCTGTTGGCAACGGAATTTTCATAAGAAAAGGAAGGAATATGCGGCTTTTCTTATTTTGAAAGTAAATCGATTCAATTCTATATATGCATTCTCAAGAAAGGAAATATTGCAAAAATATAAATTGAATGCTTGCATATTGTTGTAAGATATCCAACAATTCTCTTTGAGATACATTGTTATAGGACGAATAATTCATGAACTCTTACCATTACAAAAAAATAAAAAAATAAACATCAAATGGTTGCGAAAAAGATTAGGGAGAATTTCCATAAAAAAAAAAAAAGAAACTCAAATATATAAAATTGGATAATATTTTAAAGAAATTTCCTCTAACTCTCTAACCATATTATTTTCAAGAAAATTCTACTCAAATAACTTGCTTGCCCTTTCCACACCAGATCAGTGGCATAAGGGGAAGATCTCCACAAATTGAGGTCAAAAAAGATAATCAACATTTTTACTTTATGCTCCCATATTTCTTATTAATTCATCGTATTTCGTTTAATCAATCGACATATCTACGTGATGGACTTGGATCCACTTTAAGCAAAAATCAACGTAAATTCTAGGAGGAAATTTGATTGATGTGAATATTTATTTTGTTATATTTTCTGCATATTGTCCTTCTTGCAAAAATTCACGTCAACAACAAAATTTATAATGATATAATAAATATAGCCGTCGATCCGTGCAAGATATGAGCATCTTGCCAATTTCAAGGGAAGTTGTTTTATTATTGGTGTAGCACATAACACCAATGTATAGTTACAGAAATAATTAAGACGGTGAACCGTATATATTTGGCCACTAATCATTGCTTTTCTAAATCATCTCTTCTTGTACTAGCTCTCCACAACACATTTTAGCTAGGTTCATTAAATTAGTGGGTCGGGTCAAAAATGTTTCCACTTAAATTGATCAATTTATATGCAACACAACTTTTGAGATCTAAACCAATCCATACCCATTTACATGTGACGTAGGTAGGACGACAACGACGACAAAGAGAGCTCTGAGCAGAAGAGAGGGTCTGAACTTAAGTTGAAAATGGGTTTTATAACTAATTAGCTAGTACCCCTTTTTCATGACCCAAACTTTCTAAATCTAAGATGACCCATTGAAATAAATGTGATTTAAAACGTGGGTTTGTGACCTATTTGGACATTTCTAATATTAATCGACCTAGGTCTCCTCAAATTAGAGGGACATAATACGGGGGTCTACATGAGCCGGCGAGGGATATCCTCCAGGGCTATCACTCCTCTAGGGCTATGTGATGCAAATATTTCTTGCGTAACTCCTGCAAATTCGACTGTGATGGTTTTATTTATTAATTAATGTGATGGGCCTAAGTTGGCTCGTCCTCCCATGTTGGGCCTAAAAGCCTGGCCCACAATATTAGGGCCCATGGATGGAGGGATATGTTGAAGGGTTGTAACTTTTGGAGAAGTCTTTTACCGAAAGGACACGTCCTTTGAAGAGGACGTATTTAAGGGGGAAAAGAGAGGGAGGAACGCACCTTTTGATAGTACGTACGTTCCTCCTCCCTCTCTTCCTTCAAAAGAAAAAACAGTAACAAAAGAGACAACATTCTCTTCCCTTCAAGGCGAATTGACGTCATCGGATCGAACGAAATCAATTTTTCTTCTTCATATCAGCGTCGGTGTTTAATCTATGGCTAACAAGATACGTTCGATTCTGTGATGTGCCTTAAAATCGGTGATACATATGATTTTCCCGGGCTCGTCTTCGCACTTGTTTTAGGGGTTCGATTTAGTGTCGAATTTGGTTTTTAGGAATCCGATATTCCTGATAGACCGAGATAGGATGGAGGTTCTCTTTCGGATTGCCCAAGAATCTTCACATCAAATGGGAGTCGGACAAGGGGGGAAAGCGAAAGCTTTGGGGAATTTATAGTATTCGCAAAATGCGGACCGATCGGATTTGGTATTAATAATGGGGACAGTGGACGGACTGATCGGGACAGCCTCATGCGACAACTCTCACTTCGAAGCACCCGTCCAAGAGAGCGAAATCAACGTCCCGTGTCCCCATCGCCCCGATGTGACAAAGCAGAATCATCACGCAGATCCAACCCCATTGCACCGTCAATTTTTATCTTTCCAAATAAAAGGACGTAAGCCATTTCGAATTCTTAGGAGATCTTTGATTGGCTAGAGTCCATACTTCTGTGCTGCTCCTTTGGTCAAACTGGGCGACGTGGAGGCGGCCACAATATCGACTGTTTAGAGAACTTCCTCACATTGGACCCCACTATACACACCCGTCTTAAGATGAGTTGTGCACGTAGCTAGCTTCATTATTAAGCTTTTTCATGAGCTTTGCCTATGTTTATTATTCGCATGCAAATGCCTCGACCGATGTCGCGAAAGACCGATCTTTTTGAATGGGCGGGACGGGACGTTTTGTTCGTTCCTTCACATCGACGTGCGTGTAATTGAAGTAGGGCAAATGCGAATGGGGTCCATGCCCACCCAGTGGATTGTCGAAGCAGCCGCTCCTATCCTTTTGTCTTTTCTTTTTCGGACCGGTCATCACCCGAATTATAAATCCGACGTTGTGACCTCCCCTTTCCATTTTAATGGGCAAATGATAGAAAGTTGTCCGATTCGCGTGGTTTTGCTTTCATCATGCCATAATTATTATAAGCCTAATCAAGCTTTGTGATTTTACTAGGAATTTACGTTGGAGAGGGTACCGTGATTCATTTCACGAGGACAGGAGTCGGCACAACGTGTCTTGATTGCTTCCGGCAAGAAGGCGAGCAGCTCCACTCTCTCCGCTCATATGCAGACGGGCGGTCACCACTGAGGTTTACGTTCACAAGAAGGGGTACTTGCACGATCTTACCCAATACGAAATCACCCCAGGAAGTCGTGAACATGGCTTGTGAGCTCCACAGGAGTGACGGTTTCGGCGAATACGACCTCTTCAATAACAATTGCGAGCATTTCGCCACGTTTTGCGGGACGGGAGTGCGGGAAAGTGCACAGACGGCATGGATCTGTGCTTGTGCGCGGAAGATCAAGAGAGTCAAAGCATGGGCATTAAAGCTTCTCAGAGAATTAAGTTCGAGTGACCCTAAAATTCGTGATGACTCGGGCATCGAGAGTAAAAACTTGATCGTTGAGCAGGCTTCGGCCGCTCAACAAAATCCATAACCTCAGAGATCAGGGCCGGTTTCGGCCGGTTTCGTCAGCATAAACCCTACTCTCTAGTAGGGTTTATGCTGACGAGATGGGGGATTGTACAACCTTACCCGATACCAAATTGCCCCAGGAAGTTGTGAACATGACTCGCAAGTTTCACGAAAGCGAAGGTCTGGCAAGTATGATCTCATCGATATACAATTGTTAGCATTTCGCCTCGTTTTGCTGGACTGGTGTTCGAGCCAGCGTACAAACAGCAGTTGTAACTTGTAAGCGGATGTGAGCGGAAAATCCAGGAAGTCGAAGAATGGGCCATAAAGTTTCTGCACACGAATTAAATTAAGTGTCCTAGAAATTTTACCAATCTATCGATATATATTATGTAAATATATAAGCTTATCAGGAACGTGGAGAGAATAATGTTTGTGAATACGAATTCATTTGGGGCTTATCATTATTCAAGGCCGAAAGTCAAGAAGAAAACAATAACGACCCGGAACCTTTTCTTTTCCCCTATTTTATCTCATCATATTCGAACCCACCTCCTATATTTTGGCGATTAATTGACTTTTGATCAACAGCCAAATAAATTCGTATTTACAACCCACCTCCCCCTTTTTATTGGAATTAATTAATCTTTGACCAACAACATATTCTTTAGTCAATTCCAAATTATTTATCAATGAAATTGACACATGCGTCACATATTTGAATTTCATACATCTAATTCCAACATATTCTAGAAGTTATGCAAAATAAAAAAGAGAACAATCCTTAATCAAAATATCCCGTCATTGTTGAAACATAACATTTTTATTTATTTATTCGTTTGCCTAGATAACGATGGCTTTAGATTTTAGAATTAGAAAAGTACTTTGCACGAGTGGATCACGTATGAAGCTGTCGGGACCCCTCCTCTCTCCTCTTTCTCCGCTTCTCGCGGCCTTTCTCCTCCATCATACCCGACTAGTCCCTCTTATTAAAAGAGGTTTTTACGTACAAGACGTGCGCGATCGGCCTTCTACAGTAATTAAAATTATATTAATTCAAGTTCGTTGATTGGCCTTATTATTATTATTATTATTATTATCCGAAAAAGACCCGTCCTTTCCGTTTTCTCTTCGTGAGAGTGACAGGATGGGCCCTACGCGCTTGTTCTTTGTCTCGACATGCGGGGACAGTTGTTCACGTGCACAGTTGATAGAGCAGTGGCACTTTCTGTCCACCATGCACACGCGGGGATGCTAACGGTGAGAGCTTCCAATTTTGGTATATTTTAATAAATATTGCGAAGTTTTATGAAACCACAATTAACTTAACTAAACACGTTAAGCGACGTGAATATTTCAACAAGCCCTCTCAAGTCAGATTGTGAATGACATGTGGAATTTAACCGATGGATATAGACAAGAAGTACGACCCAAATTTGATATCATGTTAGAAAGTTTTATTCAAAAGTTTAAATTAGTATATAAAATGAGACCACAGATACGTGAGTAGTTAATAAATCCTATTGTTAAGAGATGTGGGATATTTCGACAAATATAACTTTTTCTAAACTAAAAAGTACTTGCTAAAGTGTGACAAAATAATCATACATCTGATAAACAAAAGTGATTCCTAAAAATATTTCAAAGTAGTGTTATTTCTAAAGTGCGGCAAAATAATCATAAGCATAGCTAGAATCTTACTCGAACACACCTGTTGATAATCTAAATATATGGTTATTTTTTTACTGGATTATATCCTCTTGTATCGCAATAAACAAAAGGGGTTGCATGCGTGTTCTCTGTCTCTTTCTCTCTCATTTCATAATTTACACATTCCGATGCTCTTTGCTTTCCCGTTATATTTTTTCGAAAATAAAGTTGTTATATCTCCTTGTCAAAAATAGACTGCTCCCTCTGGGCCGTTCCACGGTAACCCAACCCCAAAATACTTAAAAATAAAAATAAAAATCACTACACCAGAAAAACAACAACGATAAACCTCAAACGACCAAACGACCAAACAGCCAGTCAAATGTCATCGGTCGGGCCGTCTCTATACTTGGGGAAAAGTCAACGATAGGAGCACTCAATTCTCTCCGATCAGACCGAGCAGCGAGTGGAGCGCCGGCCGTCATAGGGACTTTCTTTTGCTTTTCGCTCGCGAAAGAAGACCGACGACCTTCACACGGTTGGAGGGAATCAAAAATGGCTTGGGAGATCGCCGACATGGGCTCACGCCGTTCAGCCATTCGCCTCTTTATGGCGGTCTCATCGCTAGTCACTTAACAGCGTCATCGGTGTCACTGTTCCTCCTGTACGTTCGTCCCCAGGTCTAGGGTTTTGTTTATTTATTTTTTAATACTTTCTGTTCTCGTTTTTTCCTCTCTTCTTCACTCTGCCGCTATCACTGCACAGTGTTCTTTGCTGTAAGCGTGTGTGAACAGCATCCGCCATGAATAATCGAGGCATGGACCGGCCACCAGCCCAGCATGGGCCAAGAAGCAAATCAATGGGCCTAGCTAGCCCATGAACAAATCCCTTTCGGCCCAATCCAATCTAGCAGGCTCATGGATATGACACGCGCACAGGATCAACTACCTTCCCTTCTGCAGCAAAACCAACCTCATTTGCTTAACTGAATTAGGGAAGTTTACAAGTCTAGGTAACCAGTTCATAATATCGCACTGGTACAAAGCAATTATCAATAGTCAAATTTCCTATATTATTAACCCGATACCTCGTTTAGGTGGTCCGGAAACGTCCGAAACACTGATGATCTTGGACTTAATACGAACAGCACGACTAAACATGACTGGCCAGGCTTGCTGAGTCACGACCTCAGTGACATCGATGACCAATATGGCATTACAAAATATAAATCCCCTGAAATGGAAGGAATAAAGTAGTTCCCTGGATGAACAGCATTACACATCCGCAACTAGTGGAGATGATGAATAAAGAACAAGTGACCTTGCCAAAGAAAGTTCGCCCAGTAGGTTGAACTGTCCAGGCACCAATGTTTTCTCTATCAGCTACAGCTGATTGTCTCCAATGTTCCCCCTAACTTCATTCATAGATAGCTAATGTTTGGGTGGATACTAGAGACGTAGGAATGCGAGTGCAGCTACATCAAGAGCATCCTGCAGAGGAAGTTTCACTTGTAATCGCAAGTCAATGATTCTTCTCAAAATACGGTCTTATAATTCTTATGTGGATCGCGAGAATGGAAATATTGCTCGTAAATCTTGCATTTTGACCAAAATAGTATCTCAGTAGGTCATATTTGGATTGCCTGAAAAATCGTGACATCAGATGTGAACAAGGTCAAGGTGATGATGATAGCTTGTGGTTGAAAGGCGGTTAAGCGACATGAATTAAGCTCAGATGGCTTAAAAATCCGAACAGTCTAGCCTTTCCTTATTTATCTATGAATTTCTCACATTTACATCATGTCACTTGGGTACATATGTTAGATACATTCTTGTGGTGCTCAACAAACAATCACACTGGTCCATTTCCAAAAAACACGACAATAATAAAATCACACTAGCCTATGTAAAAAGCTTTGTTCCACAAGTACCCGAAATCTTTTCCTTCACAGCGATCTCTCTCTCTCTCTCTCTCTAGAGATAACATGGTCCTTTAGTTTGTTCTTCTTTTGGGGCCATCGTTGCCATTTACTCTTTTTAGTACCCTATTTTGATGCAGGACACCGCAACAAACAAAAGGGTTCCAATCATCAAACACCAAATGATGCCCATCCGTCCTTTTGCTGCAAAATGTTCGATTTGGTCCTTCTGAGTGATGATAGCAGGCCCACCTGACTATAAAAGAAAAAAACATCTATGATTGGATAGCCTCCTAAGGCTTTCGTTTGACTTCGGACAGTTACAGGTATGTCTTTTTCTGGAGGGTTTATTATATGTCGGGATGCAAACGTTGTTCAGCACACGTGGGAGATATTAATTGGTAATGAGAAACTTCCGAAATCCAGATCCCGACCACCTATATCTAATGATCCCGGTCCCATCAGGATGTCATTTGTTTTTATAATCCATATGTCCATTTTAAAACACTTAAATAAGTTTTAAAACCAATAAAACGAGTAAATCGGGTCAGATCAAACACATATGACTCATATTCATATAATGTAAATTGAGAGATTCATATCTAATTCGACCCAATTTATATTATTAAAATGCTCATATATTTAACCTGAAAAAGAAAATTCATATCCAAATTGAGATAATAGTGCCAAGCACATAAGCGTGAAATCAAGTAAGGATAAAATAGTGAAAAGAGAAGAATCTATATAAATTGTAAGTCCAATTGCGATTCATTTAACGCAAATTCATATTATATTTAAACTCATTTATGACTCGTCTATAGAATATAATTAATTCACATTACAATTTATTCACCATATATAGGCTAAAAAATAACTTATTTTTTAAGGTCTAACGAGCAAACACCGTTTGGCCGATTCAAACCATTGTTTTTATAATTAGCTTACGAGAGTAGCCAAGTAACAACTTGAACTGAAAAGATTTACGATGGTGTGAAAAAAATTTCATGATTAAAAGACTGCACTTTATTTTTTTTATTCGGCTACATAAACACAACTTGCCTTGTCATGTGATTAAGGCATCAACCACAAAATTGTTGAGGGGTTGGGGTCGTGAATTTGGCATCGAGAGCAAAATTGATCGTCAAGCAGGCTCGAGACGCTTGACAAAATTCTTAGGCTCAGAGAAGAAGGCCGGTTCCGACCAAATTAGGGCCGTTCCGACTGGCTTACTCTCTCTCAAACACACACCTAGACACACATACGCGCACAATAAACATAGGCCACTTTTTGAAATACAGGCTTGGACGGGTCAGTCCAACGTGGGCCAACAAGCAAATCCAACTGGCCCAGCTAGTTCAAGCTCAAGTTCTTTGCGGCCCAGATCATCTAACGGACCCATAGACCTGGCACTGACTAACTCATGATCAAGTTTGCAATGCAGTTGGCGCGACAGAACACAAAAGTGCTATAATTATTCCCTACAAATCTACGTACATGAAATAATACTGCCTCTACAGCTCAACTACCTTCCCTTCTGCAACGACCGACTTTCTTTGCTCTACGAAGTTACGAAATCCATGTATTCCCTTAAATAAAATGGCACTTTGGTGCAAGGCAATTATTGTCGAAGTGAGTCAAAAAAATACCGTGTTAGATATGTACTAAGAAAGAAGTACATTTTTTCTCCAAGAATCCAATTCATATGCCACTGTGAATTTAGGCTTGTAGTAAGGCTGGTCCATCAGATAAAGAAGTTCTTTACTTACACAAAACGAAAAGCTTCATTCCAATTTATCAAAATTTGTGTTGTGTCCACCATCAATAGAAAAGACAATTCTTGTGATTCCATTTGAGATTTTTACGACAGTCAAATTAACTACTGTAGAGCCCAACCCCTGAACTTGATTGGTATGTCAACAATAACACGATGAATTCATCAGTTTGGGCAAACAACTCCTCATTTGATGACTTATGCCAAACGACTTTGGGGAAGCCCGATCTAAATCCATCGAACTGATCTCATAAGAATTAGTTGTCAAGGTTGGACAACATGCGCGTGCATTATGGAAATTGCTGCATGACACACATTTTTCATTTCAAAGAGAAGCTAATCGGGTCAAAATTAATCCCGCCAAAGTGGCCTTTAATCCTCAAGGAATAGAAAATCCAGCACACCAGAAAATTATGAAAGGACTGAAATGATATCGATTCGTAAGTGAACTACAGCCAAAGATAATGCACCTATTTATGCTGCGTTTGGGAACAGCTTTCCCAAGTATCTTTGGACACCTAAAGGCCTTTAGGCCAAGTATTAGGCGTTTGGGAAATTTTTTAGAAACCCCCTTGTGTGAAGGCCAGCCTTCTGAAGGCTGAAAGCCCAAGGCAGCCTCTGGGGTGCCTTGGGCTTTCAGCTTTGGCTTTGGCTTCGGCTTACTGTTCATCTCATTCGTTGCTGTTCATCTTCTTCGTTGAGCTGTTCATCTTGTGCAGGGCTGCTGAGGGTGGGCGACGGACTGGCGAGAGGCCGGTGACAGTCACGACGACCGTCGCTGGTGGGTCACGCGACCTCCGGCGGGTATCTAGGCCGTGCGACTCGGATTTGGGTCGCCGGAGGTCGCGCGACCTCAGGCGCAACATAGATCTGGTCGCCGCGAGGTTGCGCGACCTCTGGCGGACCCAGATCTGGTCGCCGGGAGGTCGCGCGACCTCGCGGCGACCTGCCTGCGGTTGCGTGCCAAGCAGCCGTCTCGCGGGGGATCGCGAGACCCAGGCGAGGGCCGCTGCGCCGAGGGTCGCGCAACCCCAGCCGAGAGCTCGCCGAGGTCGTCGACCACAGGCGAGCTTGCCGAGGTCGCGTGACCTCAGGCGAGGGTCTCACCTGGGTCGTCGGCGGTCGCCCGACCACAGGCGAGCTTGCTGAGGCCGTGCGACCTCAGGCGAGGGTCTCGCCTGGGTCGCCGGCGGTCGCCCGACCCCAGGTGACCCTCGCCGGTGGTCTCCGAGGGCCGCCTGAGGTCTGGCAATCGCCGACGATGGCCGCCGGTCGCCGCCGCCCTTCGCCGGTTGCCGCCGCCCTTCACCGGTCAGTTTTTTTTTTTTTAATTTTATAATAAAGACTTTTACAAATATAACCTATCCAAACACAATTTTGGCTAAAGGTACTTCGCAAGGGACTTTTATGTTATCATTTACCAAACGCAATTTGCATTCTGAAAAACCTCTTCAACTTAAAGTGCTTTGCATTTTCTCAATGGCTTTTCCCAAAAGTCCAACCAAACGCACCCTTAGAGGGTGCCCTAAGCTCTCCTACTAATGCAGATCAATCTAAAAACCTTTCTTCTTGTGCATAAATCTTCTTACGTCCTCTACAATAGATTCCCAAAGCCATCACACCATTATGTTCTCTGACAACGACACCAATTTTAGTTTTACCACTTTGCATATTCAAAGCACTCATCGCCATTTATCATCAGGAGTTTAAATATTCTTGCTTTTCCCTCTCTCCATAAAATTCAAAGCAATCTTCACGACGGCCTTCAAGTATTCCCCACTAGTATTCAGTACGATTGCGTCAAAAATTCGAGCACATTGTCATGTTCAATCAAGCTTTTACCCTTCAGGTTAATACCCCCCCCCCCCCCACCCCCCCAATTATCATGGAGAGGATTCGGTTATTTGGGGCACATTTTGCCTTATTACACGAAATGAAAGAGGTGCTCATATCTGACCACAAAAACAAAAGAAAAAAAAGAAAAAGAAATAGGTACCAGCATGAGTTGAATTGATTCCAACCGTCAAATTATAGGGGTAGAAAGCTTGGGATCGAAAGAACATGTTCATGCATGCTCACGTGCCGCGGCTTTTGACTTTTTCGCATGGGATATGATGAAGCTAGTGTAGCAAGTCCATGATTCTTGTCAATTTTTTTTTTTCCATAGATGAGGCTTGACCTACTCCCCCAAAAGTCTGCTAGATTCATCGGACAAATTGCATCATATGGTCGCGCTCCCATCAAAAGATCAACCAACGCGACTCTAAAGTTATAGACGTCGCTCATCATATATAGATGATATGTTCAACCAAAAATATGTGTGACACTCTAATATAATGGCTTCAAGCATGGTCAAACTACAGTCGTAGACCTTCGTGGCTTTAAAGGTCTTTGGCATAAATGGTGTTTGGCAAAATTTTTTTAAGAATTTTAGAAAATGCAAGGGTAGATTAGAAGGTTTTTTGGATTTTGATCATTTCCATAATGCTAATATATATAAAACTTTGCCATCACTAACCTTTCACAATTTGAAAATGTTCTCCCCTCACATGATGTCACTGGCGAAGAGCTTAGGTTGCCAGTAAGGCTAGACTGCTAGCAACCTTGCTGGAGACCGCATGACCCTAGGCGGCCCAATCATAGGAGAGGGCTGCTAGTGCCAGATCTGGCTTGTCGGTTGGCCGCTAACGATAAAACCGTTGGTCCTTTTTTTAGAGTTTTTTTTTTTAATTAAAAAAAGAGAGAGCAAAATTTCTTCATAAAATGTGATTTTTCGAACACCATTTAAACTCAAGTTGTTTATGCATTTTTAAATAATAGTTACCAAACACTACTTGTATTTTGAAAAATCCCCCTAACCTAAAGTTTTTTACGTTCTCCTAAAAATCTTCCCCAAAGCCAAAGCCAACACAACCCATGCAATGATCAGTCCAAGCAATGCACAAGGCCCATTATATTACTTGTGGCTATGTACATGAATGCCCCGTGGCCATAATTTCCAATAACTCGTGTTGTCACAATTTGTTTTCGCTGAACCTTTTGTTACCGACCGAAATTCTTCAAAATACCTATAAATTTTAACTTCTTTGAAATCCCATTTTTCATTTTTGAAAGACAATCGTTTTATAATTCACACACACATATAGTTGTTAAGATGATAGTTATGTGTAACGTATTATTTGGAGAGAGAATCATTGAATGGTAAGGCTTTGGAAATATTCCCAGCCAAATCCTCCTGCCTCCTTGTAGAGTGTGGGACTCGAAACCCACATCTGAAACTAAATCATTCCCACTCCAACTCCTTGAGAAGATAATGATTTGAACCCTCCATCTCCTCATTCCATGTTGAAAGGGTGGTCATTGGGGCAAACCCTAATAGTGATCTTTTTGATTGAGGCCCCCTTTTCAAACGCCCTTTTTGCTCATTCTTCACGTTTTGGGCCAACCCAAGTCTCTTCACACTTGGGGGTCGTCTTAAATATTACATAAGATAAAAAAACCATATATATATAATGGGGCATGCACGACTCACGCTTTTGTACGTAAAATGATTCCTCATATATGGCTGTTGCGACCTCTTTTTTTCGGCGCCCACAATCGGGTACGAGCGCCTAAGGAGGCTAATGGCTCGGTTGAATTTATTAAGCCCGGACTCTCCCAAGTCCACCAATTCACGACTTAATGGTTCAAGTTTTTAACCTGTAATTCAATTTTTAAAATGGAGTCGCCACTAATCGATTTGGGGTGGGTTGATTAGAAACCCAAGTGAAGTATCGGGAGAAATACTCACTCCTGCGCAACCAGAGAAATTAGGATCGGGGACTTGATAACACTAGTTAATCACTAATGCCCTTTCGGTACCTAATCTTGTTTAAACCCTAAGGCTTTTTGGATATTCGAGGGATTTTCCATGCATTTTCGGGAGGAAAAACATTTTTGAGTCTTTTTCTCATTTTTGGACATAAAATGGATTTTTTGGATTTTTTTGGAAAAATAAAAGTCTTTTTGGCTTTTTCTAAATTTTTTTTGGCTTTTTCATGAATTTTTGGCTTTCTTTGGATTTTTGGCATTTTTTGGAAAATATGGAATATTTTTTATTTTTTTTTTGGAAAATAAATATTTTTTAATATTTTTCAAAATATTTTTGGAAAATAAATTATTTTTAATTTTTCTCGATTTTTTAGAAAATAAATTATTTTTGATTTTTCTCGATTTTTTAGAAAATAAAACATTTTTCGACATTTTTTTAAATATTTTTCGATTTTCTAGAAATTAAAACATTTTTAATACTTTTTGAAAATAAAACACTTTTTGATTTTTTTAAAAATAAAATATTTATTTTTTATTTATTAGAATATTATTTTATATTAAAATAATAAAACAAAACCGACACGGGTCGGATTCGCGGGTTGGGTCCGACCCGGGCTGGCGACCCAAATGCGGACGGGCCCGCGTTGCGGGCCCGACTCGGATTTTTCATCTTTTTTTTTTTCAATTATTATTATTAAAACGACGCCGTGGCCGGGCGTTTGGGGGCGCCCGGCCCGGCCTGACGACCCGGGTTCCTAGCGGAACCCTACTCGGATCCGACCCGACTTCCAACCTGACTCGCAGCCGCCCCTCTAAACCCTACCCGGTTCGCAGCCTGGGTCCGATCCGATGACCCGAGGCCGCGACCCGAAAAAAATGCGAACCCTAGGGTTCTCGATTCCCGGCGCCGAAGAGGGGAAGGCTGAGGTGTAGCGGCGGCGACGGCGACGACGACGAGGGCAGCGACGCAGACGACGACGACGATTGGACTACAGGAGGGCTGATGGCGACGGTGACGGCGCGATACCTGCTCGGTGACGGCGCGACAAGAGCGAAGACCGCGACGGCGAGACCCACGCAAATCCCTTCCCCTCCTGCACTTCTCTCTCTACTCTCCCCTCCGGCGAGGCTTAGATTTGAGGCCGCGAACCCTCAACCCCCCTGAAGTCTCTCAGTGGGGTGTCCAAGGGCTGCGACTCGATCTGGCTCCGTCTCTCTCTCTCCGGGATCTCTGTGCTCAGCCTCCACCCACTCGGATCTCTCCCCCTCGTCTCCGGCCGCGAGTTCTCGGATCTCGGCCTGCTCGTCCTCGGCCCCCCTTCTGAAGTCTCTCAGTGGGAGGTTTCGAGGATCTGCAGCCTTCGATCCTTCTCGGCGTGTCCCTCAACGACGGAAACGGGGGCCTATTTATAGGCGAGGGGGCAGCCGGTCGACGGAGCTTCGACCGCCGGTCCCCGTGCGCCAAGCAGCCTCCGTCGGCCGAACCGGCGTCCCATCCGACGCCAGCTGCCCCTCCCACGTGGGTCGCCGTCCGCTTGCCTCTCCGGCGTCGCGTCCTCTGCGCGTGTGCTGCAGAGGCACGAGGAAGGAGACGACTGGTGGGGCCGGGCTGAAAGGGGAAATGGGCCGTAAGGGCCCATTCGAGGGCTGCTTCTCTTTTTTTGTTTTTCTTCCGCTTTTTTCGCTTTTTTTTTTCATTTTTTCTCCGCTTTTTCTAAAAAGATAAAATAAAAGAAAACCTAATTAAAAACAAATAATTTTAGGCGTCAACAGCTGCCCCTCTTTGAAGGTGAGTTCGCAGAGGTTGCATTCAAAGACAAACTGATGCCTAAATTTTATCCATACATGCGTAACAGATTATATTTTATTTGGGACTTATTATCCTATGTAAAAAAGAGCAATATAACATTACATATACTAAGATAGATAGGAAGATACCTGTAGTTACTTACCGGGAGTGAGTGAGATAGGGTGTGAACCCCGAGTTTGGCAAGTATCAAGGCGTCATCTTACTTGGTGATATGAGGAGGTTGCTTTTCCAGGGCTCGAACCATTCTTCGGTCGCCTGTTAAAACAATCAAATGATTTGTCTAAGACCCGAACCTTTCTTCGATCGCCTTGACGGGAAATTGCTTCTCCAGGACCCGAACCATTCTTCGGTCGCCTGTTAAAACAATCAATGGTTTGTCTAGGACCCGAACCTTTCTTTGGTCGCCTTGACGGGAGATTGCTCCTCCAGGACCTGAACCATTCTTCGGTCGCCTATTGTAGTAATCAATGGTTTGTCTCGAACCCGAACCATTCTTCAGTCGCCGTGACGGGAAATTACTTTTCCAGGACCCGAACCTTTCTTCGGTCGCCTGTTAGAGCAATAAGTTGGTTTGTCTAGGACCCGAACCTTTCTTCGGTCGCCTGTTAGAGCAATAAGTTATTTGTCTAGGACCCGAACCTTTCTTCGGTCGCCTGTTAGAGCAATAAGTTGTTTGTCTAGGACCCGAACCTTTCTTCGGTTGCCTTGACGGGGAATTGCTTTTCCAGGACCCGAACCTTTCTTCGGTTGCCTGTTAGAGTAATAAGTTGTTTGTCTAGGACCCGAACCATTCTTCGGTCGCCTGTTAAAACAATCAATGATTTGTCTAGGACTCGAACCTTTCTTCGGTCGCCTTGACGGGAGATTGCTCCTCTAGGACCCAAACCATTCTTCGGTCGCCTGTTGGAGTAATAAGTGGTTTGTCTCGGACCCGAACCATTCTTCGGTCGCCGTGACGGGAAATTGCTTCTCCAGGACCCAAACCATTCTTCGGTCGCCTGTTAAAACAATCAATGATTTGTCGAGGACCCGAACCTTTCTTCGGTCGCCTTGACGGGAGATTGCTCCTCTAGGACCCGAACCATTCTTCGGTCGCCTGTTGGAGTAATCAGTGGTTTGTCTCGGACCCGAACCATTCTTCGGTCGCCGTGATGGGAAATTGCTTCTCCAGGACCCGAACCATTCTTCGGTCGCCTGTTAAAACAATCAATGATTTGTCTAGGACCCGAACCTTTCTTCGGTCGCCTTGACGGGAGATTGCTCCTCTAGGACCCGAACTATTTTTCGGTCGCCTGTTGGAGTAATCAGTGGTTTGTCTCGGACCCGAACCATTCTTTGGTCACCGTGACGGGAAATTGCTTCTCCAGGACCCGAACCATTCTTCGGTCGCTTGTTAAAACAATCAATGATTTGTCTAGGACCCGAACCTTTCTTCGGTCGCCTTGACGGGAGATTGCTCTTCTAGGACCCGAACCATTCTTCGGTCGCCTGTTGTTGTAATCAGTGGTTTGTCTCGGACTTGAACCATTTTTCGGTCGCCGTGACGGGAAATTGCTTCTCCAGGACCCGAACCATTCTTCGGTCGCCTGTTAAAACAATCAATGATGTGTCTAGGACCCGAACCTTTCTTCGGTCGCCTTGATGGGAGATTGCTCCTCTAGGACCCGAACCATTCTTCGATCGCCGTGACGGGAGATGTGCTGACCTTTCTCAAGGCATCTGTTTGTTGGGAGATAGTACCTGGACGATCACAGATACAAACTCTTGGGGGATACCTGGATGATCACAAGTATCGAAGGGGTACCTGGACGATCACAGGTACAAACTCTTTGGAGATACTTGGATGATCACAAGTATCGAAGGGGTACCTGGACGATCACAGGTACAAACTCTTGGGGGATACTTGGATGATCACAAGTATCGAAGGGGTACCTGGACGATCACAGGCACAAACTCTTTGGAGATACTTGGATGATCACAAGTATCGAAGGGGTACCTGGACGATCACAGGCACAAACTCTTTGGAGATACTTGGATGATCACAAGCATCGAAGGGGTACCTGGACGATCACAGGCACAAACTCTTTGGAGATACTTGGATGATCACAAGCATTGAAGGGGTACCTGGACGATCACAGGCACAAACTCTTTGGAGATGCTTGGATGATCACAAGCATCGAAGGGGTACCTGGACGATCATAGGTACAAACTCTGAAGGAAGAATCAAGGCATACCTGAGATGTTCATGTGGAAATATCGAGGATGGGTCTTGCATATACGTGAAGGTCTCTCACCTGCTGGTAGTTGGAATATCGATGACGTACCTTGGATATTCATGAAGGTCTCTCACCTCTTGGTAATTGGGAATATCGAGGGCGTGCCTCGCATATTCGTGAAGGTCTCCCATCTCCTGGCAACATAAACTTGAATGTAGCACAAGGCTTACCTGGATGGCCGCAGGCACTCAAAAGGGCCGAAACACCTGAGTAGCGGCAGGAGTACAAAGTACCGGAATACTTGGATGAACACAAGTATTTAATGACATGATCTGGGACCACTCAGCAAGTCCAAGTGTAAGAAAGCATACCTGGGCGGCGGTGCCAAGCAAAGCAATGGAATGCTTGAACAGCTGCTATATTATTTGGGGACAACTCGGGCAGGTTGAGTGTCATGAAAAGGAAGTACTTGGACAACAGTGGGTATTTGACGATACGGGGATATTCCGACAGCAGTAGGTATTCAACGATAAAAGGGATACTTGATCAGTCACAAGTATCAATACTTTGGGGACAACTCGAACAGGTCGAGTGTCAGGAAAATGGAGTATCCGAACGGTGGCCGGTACTAAAAAACAATGGGGATGCTAAGACAGCAGTAGATTTCCAAGAGATACTTGGTCAGTCACAAGTATTAATACTCTGGGGACAACTCGAATAGGTCGAGTGTCAAGAAGAGAGTACCTGGACAGTGATAGGTACTTTAAGACAAACGGGGACAGGGATATGCTTACCTGGCAATATCTCTGATCTCTGAGAGTATGTCTGCTATTTGCACAATATGCACACATGATTGTATATGCAGTAAATTCATGAGTTTAAATGGGATTCATGCATGACAATTTTGTCAGTTTTGGCATCATCCGAATTCCACTAGGGAAAATTTGAAAGACAACCTTTATTCCAAATGCAGATGTCTTGAGCATGCCAGATGAGGGACTTTCAGTCTGAAAGGACTTTCCACTCTCTCTCATGGAAAAGGCTATCCTGACCATTGATGCAGGATTTATAAGGACCACACTTCTCACTGTCATCATGTCAGCAGGGGTCTGAGTATTCTCGCAAATGGTACGACTTTACCAACGTGAGAGGTCTTTGTTGAAATTGTGATGAAGACTTGGTCAATAGCTCATCGAATTGGACCATCGAGGTCAAGGCTCATGAACGAAGTGCCGCACGATCATCTCCAGGTTTGCAAGTCAAGAGTCTTGCGAAAAGAGATAGAATAGTCTTGCTCGTACTTCTTCAAGCGATGCTTATAAACATATGAAATCCCACGTTAATTGAAGTGCCCCTAGTCTGAAGAGACTTTTACAATGGGATGCAATGTAGGCTTGATTCATGTGTAAAAGGGTGAGAGCTGGTGATTGCCTTGGCATTTGTCACCAGTCTTTCTTCTCACTGTCAAATGGAGGTTCTATGGACCACAATAGCAACATTTTCTTGGCTGTATTTTTGACTGGGGGGCATTGGCCTTGCTTTTACCAGGCACACTGCTTTTTCCATGCCCTTATTTTTTATCCCAACTTTTCATTTATGGGCATTGACCTTGCTTTTACCAGGTACACTGCTTTTTTATGCCCCTGCTTTTTTCATTCTTGTTGCTTGAGAGCTGATCTTGGCAAGCTTAATCGAAGCACCGTTATTAGACTCTTGAGTCTTCATCTTCAACCGGCGCTCAGGCTATAATAACTTCTGCTTTGTCTTGATGTGAGGGTAAAATTACAGACTCACTTGGGTTGTACAATGAATATAAGTGCGTAAAGAAAGAATTGCTCTTCATGACTCTAGGGCACTTAAATTAACGCGAGTGTTCATATGCAATAAAGACACTCGAAGATTGATGCAAGTGCAAGCAAGAAAATTTCTATCCCCTTTCTCGCCTTGTGATGCTGACTTGTTTTCGACTTGCCCCAGTGTGGGGTGGTTCTTTGACGGGGATATGAGAGAAGCTTCACCAGTGTATGGGGCTTAATGGGGTGAGCAATGAAATGCCTCTCACTATTTTGGTTATCGTACCATTCGCGAGAGAGCTCTTTACCCTGTAATCATGGAATCTTCTGCACTCATCTCATAAGTGTATAGATGGGGGACTGTGTGTAGGATATAGCTTGCCTGTCATCATTCTGACGCGCCTCATCCAGCATGCCCAATCAATCTTGTATTCTTCACTTAGTTGTCTATTCTAATAATCCTCAGTGGAATCAGTGACTTAGACAGACGAAATCATCATGCTGAATTCATCTGGAAATGACATGCAACATTTTGAATATGATGGAGTTTGAACTTTTCAAAACAAGTGAATGGTTTTGACTCGAAAAGACCTTGTTGACAGCTTTAGGAGTTAACATAATGGTGTTTCTAAATATGTTAAATTTTAAACATCAAAAGGGTTATTTGCAAATGGACGTCGATGGTTGTCCCTATTAAGTAGGGACATAACATAAGAAGGATCAGCCAGGGTTGGGGATCTGATCATGGATTTGACGGGCCTTTCTGCTTTTGCCCCTGCAGAAGAGAAGATGTACAAGTAGATCAATTAGTCTGGCCGAAATCAAATGTGAGTTGAGGCCTGAAGGATCTCTGTCATTTGCTTTGGCAATTACTCAGGACGCCATTTCGTTTAGGAGAGTTTGTCATGCCTCTCATTGATTTGTGATCCTTGTTTTTGACAGTCAAGTAATCCTACAACAAGACATGCTTCTCATTGATTTGTTATCCTTGCTTTTGACAGTCAGGTGATCCTGCAACAAACAAGAGGGAATGTGTTAGTCATGAACTCTTTCAAGAGTCGAATAACTGGAATCGATATTGATATTGCTAGTATGAGTACCTAGAGGGGGGTGAATAGGTATATAAAAGATTTTTCTTCGATAATTGCACAATACTAGACAATTGATGGATTTGAGACAAATGATAATCAAAGTAAGACTGAGAGAAGAGAAAATTGAACACGCGGTTTATAGTGGTTCGGCTTATATCAAGCCTACGTCCACTCTTCTTTACTGACAGCCTATTGGCTGGATTCCACTATGAACAAAAGAGAAGTTACAGCACAGCTTTGCCTTGATTTCACAGTGTAGATGTTCTACCACACCTCCTCAAGATTTCTCACAAATATAGACTCTCTTTTGTATACAAGTATTCGCTCAGAGTAATTGTCTAAACAAAAAGGAGCTTCAGACTTTGGAATTCTTCTATCGCGCACACCTTGAACAACTAAGACCGTCTTCCTTATATACTCCTTTATGCCATCATACCCGTTTGCACTTACAAAAGGAATTCCTCCAATCTACCCGTTGGACGGAATCAATTAGGAAGATTGTTCGAGCTATTAAAGGAACGTGTTGATAGCCCATCAATCCTGTTCGCCCATACAATCAAGATCTCGGTTTCCATAAGTAGAACCTTTCAATAATATTTAGGCAATCACCCGATGATCTTCAATTATCGAGTCAATCTTCGATCAATCAAAGGATTCCGTTATGTCTTTTCCAGCCACGAGATCTTCTCCAGTTGATAAGGTTAAATCCTTAACGAAACATCCAGTTCTGGATAACCTTTCTTCAACGGATTAGAGACTATCAATGAGGATAGACTTTGAGTCTTGAGTCTGGCTGTCCGGAGGTCTTCAGACTTTAAAGAGCAGAGTCTGCAAGCCTTCAGACTAGACTGATGGAAACATTTTGTCAACTTCAAAAGATTTCAAGAAGATTTCTCCAACAGATACAACTTTACCCTTCATTGGCTTGCAGATGATTGGGTGAACCTGAAGTGAGAAGGGGGACATGAAGTCCTATGTCCCTTGTTTCGTTAGGTCAATCATTCTCTGAATTATCTCCTGGATGACATGTCTTTTTACACGAAGCCAGGTAACTTTGATGTAGGTCATTTCCATGTACTAGCTTGGCCAATATTGATTTGCCTAACCATCAAATTTGGCTCTTGAATCCTGGTTCTTCCTGCCAATAGGGGGAATATGTCAAAAGTGGATTCAAAGAGGGGGGAGTATTGGAAACGATACCAAATTACTCTTCTCCAAAGTTTGTATTTGCTGACTCCTGATGATGTCTGAATGTCGATGACAGCCTTTTCGTCTTGGCATAGTTTGAAATTTCTTTCGATTGGCCTTCCTCACTTGTGACCATGTATGCATGATTGCTAGTCATTTGATTCATCTTCAACGCCTTCCTTCTGTGGAATTTCTCCTTCTGTCTTTAACTATAGCATCATTGGGCAAAAGTCATGTACCTCAAGCTTCTATGGAATTTGAGATGGACAATCAAAACCTCCAATTCTCTGATGGCAATTACTTCTTGCGAGAGCATGCGTCTGAATAGGAAATCAGGTTTCCAGGTCCTCATTTTGAATAAGGGCTAGAGACCGCTTCAACTGTCTGGATTTCTTCCCTGTTGACAGTAGCCAATTCAAAGAAAGAGAAAAGATCCCCTTCTTGTGCTTCTGGGCTTGTCGAAGCTAGAAGTCCCGTTGACGGACTCACGACATCCTGCCTCGAGTTATCATGCTATGCATGCTTCAAGTTTGATAATATGCATGTGCCTATTACATCCCATCCTTCGTCCCTTGTAGATGGAAGAGAGAGGATGTCATTTTCGACATTATGTTCAGGGAATAGGACTTACCATTTTGAAGCGTGATGATCCTTTCTGTTTGCCCTTGCTTTCTTGGAAGAGTGCTTTTGAACTTGGCGAGTTCACATGATGTGCCAGGTTCAAATGTCCCTTGGTCACACTAAGTCAAAGGGGATGATATTCTGAGACACGAAGTGAGTGAGTCAGAAAGACAAATATGATTAAATTTATCATCTTTTTTTTTTGAAAGATTTTGGTGATGAAGTGTTTTTTGTTTTCAAAATATGTATTCGGGGGAGAAAAAGCATGAGGAAGCCCATCCCTCAGTATTCTCCTTGGATGATATTTTCTTTTCATGGTTGGATAGCATCACTGGGCAGGTTTGGAGTACTGCCTCATGCTCTTAAAACAAAATATTAGAATTGTACATTAGAGTACTTTGAATGGAAAATACAACAATAGCAGACTAGACAAGATGAGAAACATGAAATTATAAAAACAAGTAAAACTCATGAAAACCCCTGTGTAAAGGAGCGCTTTGATAGTGTTGGTCTTGAAGCTAAGCGTCTTTGAATTCCTCGCCTTCAGTAGACTCGAAGTATTCGCATGCGATGACTACCTCGTTGAAGTTACGGAAGTGTAACCCATGCAGCCAACAACGCTGCTTGCAGGACAAAACTTCTATGAACTGCTTCATTAACTCCTTTTCAGCCAGTTGAGGGTGGGTTTGCATCATGAAAGCCCTCCACCTCCCTGCGTATGCTCGGAAATCTTCCATTGATTTTCTTGTGAAGTGAGCCAAGCTCTCACAAGGCAGTTCAGTTCCAATCTGGCTTTGGTACTGATGCAAGAATGTGGAAGTCAGCTCATTCCAATCCTTTAGAAGATAAATGTTTGCTATGATAAACCATTGCAATGCAGACCCCGTAAGAGTTTCTTGGAATGCCTGAGTTGTGAACGACATCGGGCCATAGTACCGACTCATTTCCGCATGGAGATACTGCAAGTGGGCCACGGGACAAGCTGTGCCGTTATACTTGCAGAGATTGGGTATCCACATTTCTATGGGGCTCATGATCCTACGAGGGCAAGACGGGCTTGATGTATCTTGGTTAGGCCAATGGTTTTCCCACTACATATCTGTTGTAGTGGTGAATTTTTCTGTTTCAGGGAAGCTGGACTCTATCGAGATTACCCCATTGCTTTCTTCCGGGTCAAAATTACCGAAGGAGGATGAGGCATTTAAGCTATCCTCATGGTCAGGTGACGAGCTTAGTACTTTGTTAGGATCGTAACGGATAAAGACGTATGCTTCCTCTTCTGACGGGCCTTCATCCCCGGATGAGAGTAGGAAACAGTTATACGATGAATCGTCAATTTCATTGTCGAAATAACGTTGGAAGTCCTTAGGATTGTATTCTAGGGCCGGGAAGTCTTCAAAGATGTATTCTTGGGAATGCTCGAAGCTTTGGTGCGGTGGCTCGTCGACAGATGCTGCATTGATTTGCTTAGGCTTTCTTTTCTTGGCTTCTGGTCCAGACCTTTTGAGGAAGTGAGAGACATTGGAGTTTCACTATCTGATTCACTTCCCAAGTTGATAGGGGTTGGTATTCTTTGGACCCTAGCTCTTGGAGTAAGCTTGGGGAGTCGTCCAGTCGTGCCCTGGTCTTGAACATGCTCTGTGTCTTTGATCTTGTACAAAGGCTCCTTGCCTTTCCTAGTGGGAAATTTTTCAGTAACAGGGTGCTGCTCAGCTGCCCATTCATCATGCAAGGCTTCATTGACATGCTCTTCTCCTATCTCAGTGACTAATGGCTCCTCGTGTTCCGCGATCATCGGCTCTTCGTCAGGCAAGGTGATGTCAAGATTATACTCTTGGTGAAAAACATGAATTAGTTCCCTCCAGGTTTTAAGGGGACTAATCTTCCTAACAATGTACCATCGCAAGGCAGGGCTAGTTAAGCTCGATTGGTACGATTGAATCATCCTTTGAACCAGGTAGGCCTGCAAGTAGGTCTCTGAGCGAGAGGTGTCAGCATACCTTTCGCATTCAGGTGTTTTGAGTTTTTCAGGAATCTCAATGCCGGTGTAATTGGACATGTCCATGGGATTCTGCTCCTGCAGTTGGCTTAACTTTTTCATGATTTTTTCAAACTGTCTATGGTACTGGCTATTTTCTAGCAAATTTGCGGGTGTCATGATGGTGTTTGATGCAACTATAGAGTTGGGCTCAGTTTGAGTTGATTTCATTTGCCTTGAGAGTTGTTGAAGGACAATGGATATATGTCCTACGCCGTCTTCAATGTTAATGAGGCGATTTTGTACATCATTCTGATTGGGCCTTAATGCATTCTGATTGGGCCTTAATGCATGAGGCCATTCGCGAGCTATTGGTGGCCGGCGATTCATAATTACCTGCTCGTTGTGAAAACAATAAATGAGCATGGAAGTAAACAAAGATTGACCCATGGCAATGGTCTAATTGCTTTTTTATTTATCAAAAGAGGATTTGTAGACTGCCAACCCCTAACACTTAAAACTTGAAATTGAAATGATGAGATGAAATACTAGATATTAAACAAAAGTCCCTAAACAATGGGACAAAACTTTCACACTATTAACACTAAGGGGCATATGATTGCCAATTTATATGCGACGGGGAGTCTTGCGCTTGCGCGGATGCTTGCTTTCTTAGGTCGGCTCTGAGGTGTGCATCTAGTCCATTCCCAAATCCCTCTCCATGAGCTCTGCTTGCTCGTGCTGGCTGCTCTCGCTGATTGAGTGAGGGACTGATGGCTTCCATTTTGTCGGGATGCGATGGTTGTGGATGTAGGACATGGAGGCGTGGTGGGCTTTTTCTTCTCCCTCAAGCCCTTCAGGTACCATGATCCTTTTGTGATGGCACTTGTCCCAGGTTTCCTCAGCAATAGAAATTTCGATTACGTAGTCATGGCTTGTGTTGAAAAGAACTGGAGGGATCATCCTCTTGAAAGGCGGTGGGATCTCCTGAAGGGCTCCATATTGTCGTGCTACTCGATACGGGTAATAGGGAATGGCGTCGGTGAGGCCGAGCAATGGAATTGGGCGGGTGCGTATGAAAGCAAAGCGAGCTCTCTTTTCATGGAACCAACCAGCACACCATTGGAATGCCTCAGGAGTCTCTTAGGAAGTTTACCCAATTTAAACAGCTTTGATTGGGAATGTAAGGTTCTAGAACCATAAATTTTTGTAACGGATTTTCGAAAGCATTTGTTTCAGACGATCGCATGAAGTCTCGGAATTCGCTTAGGTGAGAAAAGAACCAGACTTGTAAAATTTCAGGAGAGGCTCGCATGATTTTCTCCGAGTTGTCTTTAAAACGATTAAAGGACAATAATGTTTCAGTTAAAATCATGTTGACATAATTCCCCCCTCTTAAGATCTGATCAACTATCCATGCCATCTTGGGAGTTATGGCATTTCTTTGATGGGGGAAAACGATGAGCCCGAAAAAGGCCAGGAGGAAAATCTCACTTTTTTGGGTCATAGGCTGGTTTTGAAAACATACATTCATGAATTCTAGAGGGCATGTATTATGGTTGCTTTCAAGAATTTGTCTCATGACATGGATTTCAGCTCCTAAAAGTCGCGCCAACCCGCGCCACGGGAGGGCGCCCGTCGATGGTTTGACGAGCTTTTTCTCAAGAGGCATTCCAGTGATGATGCTGTATTCTTCCAGGGTTGGGGTTAGCTCAAACCTACCGAATATAAAAGTAACCGTCTTCGGGCACCAGAAATGTGCCATGGCTTGTATGACTTCAGGGCGAACAATGATTTGGATCAACGATAGGAGATGACCGACTTTGGCCTTCACGCGCTCTTGGGCAAACTGATCTAATTGACCCCACCATCTGAAGAGCTTCGCCTTGGGAGCAGGAATGAACTGGATATCATCTTTCCCCATCGCATATAAACTGGGACTTGAAAAGCTTATCCTAAATTGCCATGGGCCAAAATAAAAAGACTAAGTAAAAGTAAAGAAATCACTTTGCTTTTAAAGAAAAATGGCAAGCACAAAGACATGCGCATGGGACGTGCGGCTCGATTTCTAACTCAGAAGGCTTGATGAAATTAAAAAGGTATCCGCCCGTCGCAGTCTCGCGTTAGCAGCATACCCCCTTAACCTCGGCTAAGAAATTTGGGGAAAAGAAAGGCAACCTCTACATCGCAGTCTCGCGTTCGAGGTCGTATCTTTCTTAACACCATCCTAGAAATCCTATGGCGGCCCAGGTCCGGCGGCCAGGTTGTGTGTGTCATGTGTAGTGCTAAAACATTTAAGGATACATAGCAGTTTATAATCACAAAACATTTTATTTTAACAGAATAAAACTTTAAGCTATTACCCTGCACAAAAGAAAAAAAACCAAGTCAGCAAGGCATTTAAACAAAGATAAAATGGCCTAAGTCCTCAAAGTCCCCAGCGGAATCGCCAAGCTGTCGCGACCTCTTTTTTTCGGCGCCCGCAATCGGGTACAAGCGCCTAAGGAGGCTAATGGCTCGATTGAATTTATTAAGCCCGGACTCTCCCAAGTCCACCAATTCACGACTTAATGGTTCAAGTTTTTAACCTGTAATTCAATTTTTAAAATGGAGTCGCCACTAATCGATTTTGGGTGGGTTGATTAGAAACCCAAGTGAAGTATCGGGAGAAATACTCACTCTTGCGCAACCAGAGAAATTAGGATCGGGGACTTGATAACACTAGTTAATCACTAATGCCCTTTCGGTACCTAATCTTGTTTAAACCCTAAGGCTTTTTGGATATTCGAGGGATTTTCCATGCATTTTCGGGAGGAAAAACATTTTTGAGTCTTTTTCTCATTTTTGGACATAAAATGGATTTTTTGGATTTTTTTGGAAAAATACAAGTCTTTTTGGCTTTTTATAAATTTTTTTGGCTTTTTCATGAATTTTTGGCTTTCTTTGGATTTTTGGCATTTTTTGGAAAATATGGAATATTTTTTATTTTTTTTTCGGAAAATAAAATATTTTTGGAAAATAAATTATTTTTGATTTTTCTCGATTTTTTAGAAAATAAAACATTTTTCGACATTTTTTTAAATATTTTTCGATTTTCTAGAAATTAAAACATTTTTTAATACTTTTTGAAAATAAAACACTTTTTGATTTTTTTAAAAATAAAATATTATTTTATATTAAAATAATAAAACAAAACCGACCCGGGTCGGATCCGCGGGTTGGGTCCGACCCGGGCCGGCGACCCAAACGCGGACGGGCCCGCGTTGCGGGCTCGACTCGGATTTTTCATCTTTTTTTTTTTTTTTTTAAAATTATTATTATTAAAACGACGCCGTGGCTGTGCGTTTGGGGGTGCCCGGCCCGGCCCAATGACTCGGGTTCTTAGCGGAACCCTACCTGGATCCGACCCGACTTCCAACCCGACTCGCAGCCGCCCCTCTAAACCCTACCCGGTTCGCAGCCCGGGTCCGATCCGATGACCCGAGGCCGTGACCCGAAAAAAATGCGAACCCTAGGGTTCTCGATTCACGGCGCCGAAGAGGGGAAGGCTGAGGTGCAGCGGCGGCGACGGCGGCGACGGCGGCGACGGCGACGGCGACGAGGGCAGCGACGCAGACGACGACGACGATTGGACTACAGGAGGGCTGATGGCGACGGTGACGGCGCGATACCTGCTCGGCGACGGCGCGACAAGAGCGAAGACCGCGACGGCGAGACCCACGCAAATCCCTTCCCCTCCTGCGCTTCTCTCTCTACTCTCCCCTCCGGCGAGGCTTAGATTTGAGGCCGCGAACCGTCAACCCCCCTGAAGTCTCTCAGTGGGGTGTCCAAGGGCTGCGACTCGATCTGGCTCCGTCTCTCTCTCTCCGGGATCTCTGTGCTCAGCCTCCACCCACTCGGATCTCTCCCCCTCGTCTCCGGCCGCGAGTTCTCGGATCTCGGCCTGCTCGTCCTCGGCCCCCCTTCTGAAGTCTCTCAGTGGGAGGTTTCGAGGATCTGCAGCCTTCGATCCTTCTCGGCGTGTCCCTCAACGACGGAAACGAGGGCCTATTTATAGGCGAGGGGGCAGCTGGTCGACGGAGCTTCGACCGCTGGTCCTCGTGCGCCAAGCAGCCTCTGTCGGCCGAACCGGCGTCCCATCTGACGCCAGCTACCCCTCCCACGTGGGTCGCCGTCTGCCTGCCTCTCCGGCGTCACGTCCTCTGCGCGTGTGCTGCAGAGGCGCGAGGAAGGAGACGACTGGTGGGGCCGGGCTGAAAGGGGAAATGGGCCGTAAGGGCCCATTCGAGGGCTGCTTCTCTTTTTTTGTTTTTCTTCCGCTTTTTTCGCTTTTTTTTTCATTTTTTCTCCGCTTTTTCTAAAAAGATAAAACAAAAGAAAACCTAATTAAAAACAAATAATTTTAGGCGTCAACAATGGCCAATTGGACTAAGAATTGTTCTAATATTTATCAAGACCTGCCTCAACAATGTATAGATGCGACACGTTAAAACTATGAAATCAAAGCTATTAACATCTCGTAGGCTCTACCCATGCATTGTCTAGTAACATTCCCAGTACTGAAGTCAAAGAGAAGTTTCTTTTTCCTATGACCGTAGTTACCATTACACCAAGTATGAAAACACATCATGTTATGGCATGGTAACTTTGCATGGTTTAGTTAAGGGTTTCGCTTTTTTTATGGCTCTGACACAATCGATCTAAAACCATTTACTCAATGGCACTAAAATAACTTGCTTAATTAAGTGTTTTGCCTGTTTCAACAAAATAGCTTGTTTTATTCTTCATATAATATGGTACCTACCTCAAATTCCCTTATATATCAAATTACCGAGAAAATATCCTTATCATCACCATCTTAAATTGCCCTACAGCATGATTCGATGAAATTTACGAGCGGACATTATAACTTTGGATTTGATCAAAAAATTCTTGAACATGGAAATCTAATCGATTCACGACACCATATTATATATGAGTCATTAGAAGACGATACATACAAGTCGTGCACGTCTACCGATTGGTCAATAGAAACAAGATTAGATAATGCCATGTTCTTTTTTCGTTAAACCCCGAAGCATAAATGGGCGAGGGAGGCATATCATGTCATATCTCTGTCTCTTTTCTCCTTCTCTGTCTCTCTGCATGTGTCCATGTCTCTCGTTGCCCTTTACTGCTCGATGACAGACGATAACTCTCGAACGGTTGAAAATCATTCCTAGTAAAGAGACTGGGAAAGCGGGTTTGGTGGAATTTTTGGGTCGCTAATGGAGATCTTGGGGGCATAACATCCTCCATCTTTTTGTTCAGTATGCTTCTCGTTCCGTGCGTTGCAGTAGCTTTTAATTGTCAAATGGTAATTTTAACGGGTAAATTGAAAAGAATAAGCTTCCAAATAGGTTGCTATTTATACTAGAAGGTCAAGAAATCTCTCAAGGACGATATTTATGGAGTAGAAATAAAAGTGCACTAGTTTAGCTTTGGCCAACATTTCGAATATCCCGAGCAAAAAAGTCAAGTCTATGAAGTTTTTACAAAAAAAGGGCAGACCCTACGTCCTCAAAAGGAACAGATCCTCACAAAGATAAAAAAGTACAGCGTTACACATTATCATTAAAAGATAGCCAAGAAAAAAGACAGACCAAAATTAAGATAATGATCACCTTTCTACAATCGGAACTCCCTTTTTTCCCCAAGCCATTATGTTTTGTTTTATGTTTTCGTTTGCTTTGTCTTTGCTCAGAAGATTTGGAACAAAAAGTCCGGTGCATTACTGCGGAAAGGCACACATGCTCGCCGGCCGGCAACCTAGGGATGATTTGAGACTAGGTCGCCCACTTCGTCGGTACAAACTTCATGGCCCATTGTTTAACTTCCTTGATCTTCCACTCATAAGCACTAACCAAGTATGTCTGTGTGCTGGCCCGAAGGCCGGTCTGGCAAAACGTGGCAAAATGCTCATAGTTGTTATTGATGAGGTCATACTCGCCGAAGTTGTTGCGCTCATGAAGCTCACGAGCCTTGTTAACGACATCTTGCGGTGATTTGATTTCGAGTAAGGTCATGCAAGTTCCCCATCTCATCAGCCAATACCATAGGTGAAGCGGCCTATATGCATATAGGTGGAGTTCCTCGCCTTCTTGCTGAAAGGAATCAAGACTCGTCTCTTCGACTCTTGTTCTTGTGAAGTGAATCACGTACCCTTCTCCAACATAGATTCCTGTTATAATCAATAATGAGTATGTGCAATATAAGTAATCAATTGTCCATAACTTTCCACCCATAGCAAATATTTACTTAGAATCAACTAGTTAATAGGGGATGAGAAGCCAAAGGATGTAGATTGACGAGCGAGGGAGGATTATCACAAGATTTTCTAAGTTTGGAAGAATTAACTTGCGGATGGAGCAACAGTAGATTAGCTGCAATGCGATCTGCGATTTGCTGAGTCCCTGATGTTAGATCGTTGTATTGTAGACTTAAAAACTGATGGAGAATAAATTTCAATCATGACAAATCAATAGTTTCAATATATTATGTGATTTAATTGAGGTACGTTTTCTATACCGACTAATTTCCACATTCTAGGAAATATGGGAACAATTTTCAGAAAGAGAGACGACCGAATGAGAAAAGATTTTGAGGAAGAAGAAAGAAAGGGGAGTAGTGTAACGAGAGAAAAAGAGGAGCAGGGTTATGGAAAATTCCTGTTAAGAGCTCGGAGAACCAAAAAGAACGTCATATCACGTCTTTGTACTCTTCCGGATTAACTATCTGAGTTTCATCTTAGTCCCCGCTTCGATAAATAAAGTGCCTAAAACCATCTGATCGTTGAATTTTCTTTTGGTTAGAAATAAGTTCATATCCGTAATTCAAGGTAAGTTGAAATAGGGTTTTCTCTTTAAGATTTAAGGGGCTCGCATACTTTGTTTTTTGTGTGGCGTTTGATCGATTGCAGGTTAATCCAAACGGTGACAATCCAAAACGGTGACTACTACTGGCTTGTCATAGGGTCTCTCCCCCTCCTCATCCCAACCGCCCACCCAAGAACTTCCCCTGTCTCTGCACCAAGAACATAGAGTTTCTCTCTCTCTCTCTCTCTCTCTCTGCACCAAGAACATAAGGTCTCTCTGACTCTCTTCATCAAGAGCATAGGGCTTACAAGATTATCATTATTATTTCCTTTTGGTCACTTCCAAGGAGGTCATGAACTGTTCATGGTTATCAGAATCAGGTATGAACAGCCCTTGAAATGAAAAGAAGAAGACAACTGTTGAAGGTGTACTAAATTCCTCATAAAATTTCTCGTACTGTCCAAATGTTAAGAATTGTTAACACGGAGCAGGCCTGAAGTAAGATGTGACGATTGCTGCGATGATACAGCTACTGTTCTTTGGCCAAAAGCTAAAGATAAGAAAGGACGATTTAGTTGAGCCACATGTTAAGATATTCATGTTCAAGAAAAATGATGATGATGATGGAAAAGGAAGCAGAGGATGAATCACTGACCATGATGTGTGTATAAGCCATATCGCCGATAAACATAGATGTGATCTCCAAGTTTAAGATTTTCCTGTCTTACCAAATCCCCTGGCAGTTGCACCAATATTGCGATTACAATGATGATAATATGGTCCATCATTTTCTCTCTCTTGGGCCCTTCTTCACTCTCTTGGACTTGTGTGCTTGATCTGGTCTTATATTAGCTTTGACTCTCCTAAAAGATCGAAACAGAATCGAGAGAGCAAAGTGAAGAAATAGATTGGTGCTGAGTGGTCTGAAATTCCCAGCCACAGGTGTATAGTTTTTCTTTTCCCCCCAAAGTGAAAGCCTAATCACCTGCTACTCCTACTAAGGTGTGTATTCCAGGAGCTGAGCCCTCCGATGTCTCAAAAGATTGAGCGAGAGAGAGAGAGAGATCAACACTGAGTAGAGAGGTGCAAAAGGGCCACTGAATGGTGGAAGGGACTTGTGGGGGCACATTTTGACAAAGAGCAAGTAGGACAAAAAAGACCAAGTCGAGACGTGTTCATATCATCTTGCATGCATCGTCATTCGAGTCATAGACAATGTCGTCGTCGTCAAACCAATTTGCAGATTAAAAGTCCACGTTCGGATTTTTTAAAAATATTTTCGGAGTTAAAATCTACGCACATAAATTTCATTTAATCATGATGTTGGTTATAATTCAAGTGACATGACCAGGATATTATCTTGGCATTGGTTGATAGAGGAGCAGGTGAGTCCCATCCGCATTATCTTGAGAAATGACAAAGAAGAATAACTTTTGACACCATCCAAAGGATACATGGCTATTGAGTCTTTGGGGTCTGAGCCATAAAAATGACGCGAAGCCCTTATGTCGATTCTATTAACACGGCACATCTATAATCTGTTTGAGCATGTCTATATTAGTAATATAACAATTCTTTATCTAAGTGTCTATAAATGAGGTAAAAATATTCTCCTTGTTTGATTATCTGGTGATCCCATATTGGTTTCTTTAGCCAAATAGAAGGTCGAACCCACACGTCTAGGACAAGACATTCGCAATTTGCAACCAAAGTCCATACCCTAACTTTCTACAAAATTTTCTACAATTCAAGTGCAAGTTGGCAACGGATCTACTCTAGTAAATGGAAACAGAAAGAGGGAAAGAAAAAAAAAAAGGAAAGCATAGAAATTTCTTAATACATGGGGCATCAAGAAAACCGACTTGCTCTTACTATGAATTCTCATGAGATTATCCTCAATGGAGTCGTACATGCGGCAATATAAAGTAAACTGATTTATACAGAAGATGAAAACTAATAATTTAACATAAAAGTCGATACAATTTGAATTCTTCTTACAGTTGACAAATTGACAATGAGAGTTTGGACTATATATCTCATCGGTCCATCTTATATGGTATCGTCCACATTTATAGTTACAAGTAGAGCGAAAAGGGGATTAGAGGGATTTATGTATATTTTGATGTGTAGAAAAGAGCATATGGAGAGTCTATTTATAAACTTTAATCAAAATCAAAATAGTTATAGAAAATTAGAGAAAATATCTTAAATCTTAAGATATTTTCAAATCTAAGGATAATTATCCTTGATAATTAACTATAAGCTTGTACGTTTGGGGTGCTCATGGAGGATGGGGTGCACACCCACTGCTTCAGGAAAGGAGACTCTTATAACAAGTTGCGAGTAAAACGGAAAAGGGATCTGAGGAGTTTCTGTATATTTTAATTTGTAGAAAAGAGTACATGGAGAATCTATTTATAAGCTTTAATGTATGACTATTTAAAGAAATCGGATTATATATGCATAATCAAAATATATATAAAAAAATCAGATGAAATATCTTAAATATTCTTAAAAGATATCTAAATATCTCTAACATTTTATAGAGTATCAAGAATATTCACGAAAGGGAAATACCAATTTTGGTGTTAAGTGCATTTCTCAAGAAAAGTGTTAAAAAAAGTCATGAACATATTGTATTTGCATTTAGCAATCAAGATAAAATTCATGATAGGATAAATGTTATGCATTTAGTACCTACTCAAAATAGAATAAAGTCGGACATAAGAAAAATATAAATTAGATGTAATTTTCCATTGGGGGAGGTGGGATAAAGCTAAATAGGATTTATAACATTAATAATAGGAAAGTTATTTTTTTCGAATAACAAACTTCTTAAATTAAGAAAATTAAAAGTATATTTCAATATAATTAATATTTGAATTCTAATATAAGAAATTCAAAATAACCAAAAAATAAAATTTAAGTATTTTAATTTAATATTATTTTTACTTATATATTCGAGTTCAATTCTATTTTATCATATAAATTCAATAAATATGAATTATATTTCTATTTATTACATATTTTAGGTATTTTAGTATTTTACTTATATTTATACAATTTTCTATTTAATAAAATTCTATTAGAGAATGATTGAAGGGGAAGAAAGAAATAAAAAAATTAATTAAAAAGGGAGGAAAATAAAATAAAATAAGCAAATAGAAATAAAGTAGGCAAGAGTATCCCAAGAGATTTTTATCATCTCTGTTTGGAAAATTTTTGGTTTATTTATACTAATATGTCATTTACACTAAATAATATACAAGATATAATGTGAATATATTCGACTTTATTTTGCAATTATCAAAGAGTGGATAGAATATAACAAAATCTCTAGATTTCATATCATATCTTATCTAGTTCTATCATAGTGCCAATTCAGTTTTTTCAATTAATTTTAGTTGAATATTACTGACGTGGATGTCAGCCAGTTTATGTGGCAACCCCAAATCTAACGTTGATAATTTTTAATAATATTTTAAAAATTATCTATTTTTTTTTTCGTTTTTTTTTCCTTCTTCTACCTTTTGCCAATGCTAGCCATTGGCCATTGGCTATGGTTGAGCTGGCCTCACCTGGATGAGGCTTGCTGTTGCTTGCCTTGGTGAGGGCAAGCCCCCGGCCAAATCTAGCCCTAGAAAGGCCAAATCTTGCCTGGTTGAGGGCAAGCTCTAGTAAGGGCTTCCCTTGCCAAATCTAATGAGGCCAACCCTTACTTAAGGCCAGGTCGGCCTCCTTGGGCGTTGCCTAGGCAAATGTGATGCTTGGCATGGTTGCCCTAGCTTGGGCAAGGGTTGGCATTGCCAGATCTAGCAATGGGAGCTGTTGCTTGTGGTAGGCAATGGTGAGCCTCACCTAGGCAAGGCCAGTCTCACAATGGCCGATGGCCAGTTACGAGCAAAAGGAAGAAGAAGGAAAGAAAAAAAATTAAAAATCAAAATCGAAAATATTGAATTGGCACTAGATCAAAAGGTTTAAGATTAAATTAGTATCATTAAAATGTTTAGAATTAAATTGATATAAATGCAATAGATTTATGACTTTTTTGTCACTTTTTCCTGCATTTCTTTGTTGGTCCAAGCATGTGATTTTTTTTTTTTTGGAGCTGTTAATTTCTTTCTAAAATCTTAGGTACGTCTCAAATTTGATAGAGTGCACGTTAATCAATGAGAGAAATGCATAATACATAGGTATAATCTGGTACTCTGTATTAATACAAGGATAATTATCAAATCCACTATTGGCGTAAGAATTTTCACACATATTGTCCTATCCATTAGCGAAAGTGTAGAAAATTTTTACATTGACAATGGATCTAATAAAAATTTCATCTATATTCTAAGTTTTTTTATTTTTTTATTTTTTTATTTTATTTTTTAAATAAGGACCGTGACATCCTAGTTAGTGTGTGTTTCTTTTTTCTTTTCCTTCACTTGGAAATGAATGAACAATAACCTTGTTGACCAAAAGATCAATTGCAATATAGTTTGCCAACTCATTGCGAAAGTGAACATCGTATGAAACCTTTGGCATTAAAGTGAATGTCGTACTAAACTCTTAACACTTCTAATGTCTTTATGCTACAAAAGAACCATTAGTCCACCTCTTTTGTTATTTCCATTGTTCAAAGGAGTTTTATTGGGTAAAATTTTGGGACAGTGTAACTCATTACTTTGGCATCGACCCCATTTAGTCGTTCATTGTATGGGATAATCAAGGATCAACCCCAACCTCTAAATAAGAGCATTGTTAATTTATTTTTGCATATTAGCAGCATTCTCATTTAAAGAATGAACAAGATAAAGAAGACTTTTCTACTCCATCTCTCTAAGAACCTTAGGGATAGAATCTAAGCTAGCAAAGCTTGTCTGCTCTTCCTACTCCTTTCCTACACTTCCATGTTGTTTTGCTGCTGGAAAACAAACACACATGCGATATGCACTACACAACATAGACATAATAACTGTAGAACAAGATCGTGGAATCTCAACGTTTAGATCAAGAGCATAGTTGCCCTTGAAGGCATGGAGTGGGCGACGAGGAGGGTGGGCGGAGTTATTCCAGCAAGATTGACCTGCCCGCAAAGCTGTACAGCTTGGATGAGATAAAGGCGGAGATGAAGAACGGATGATTGACGGTGGTGGTGCCAAAGTGCTAGAAGAAGAGGAAGGGTGTGTTGTAGGTTCGGGTGGAGTAAGAAAGCAAGCATTTCTAGATGTGAATAGGTTTTAATGTGTGGACTATGTATTAGATAGGCCAGCAATATAGGTTTGCTTCTTTTATTTGTTAAGGGATGAGATTGGATCACGTATTGTCAGGAGAGTAAGACGTAATTTTCGGGCTCCGCCCTCTTCTTGCAAAAAAAATAAAATAGTTCGGATGTATTTGGATGCATAAAAGTTAATTCTCCATTTATAGGAAACACCGTTAGGGAATAGCAATGGCCAACAGCTATGCCGACCCAAGCACCGCAAGATTGGGCCTGTGTTGGGCCACGCCCACTAGGAAAAAGGGGCATGCCCACAGCCCATTAGCTTCTGGGCACTAGCCCGGGTGCAAGAAAATGAGTCCCATGATTAGGCCCAAGGCCACATGAGTGGCCGAGGCCATTGGGCCAAATCAAAAGAAGATCCGTAAATTTTCCATGAGTTAAAGGGGCCTCTTCTTCTCATTGTCACCTCCATCCCGTTCTCACAAATATTAAAAGATTCCGACTTTAAGTTCTCAGTTTGTATATATATGGTTTCCTCGATGATTTGGACGACAATTGCCAAATTTGGGACTTAGAGATTATATCTTCTCGCATGGTGCGCAAATATTATCAAAAGAGTTTTCCCAATGATCCATAGGTCGGGATGGGATTATTTATTGCTGCACTTAGACGAGGTCCTTGCAATCGAGAGGGGAGTGTCTGCGTCTACACAAGAGATGGTGTGCTTACAGGATAACCAGATCAAGTATAGCGTTGAAATATTAAATTTCACTCTTTTATTTTGTTAGTAAATGTATGCTTTTTTCATGTACCGTGCGAATCATATTTCTTTGATATCTAAAATCTTATCGTGTTGAATTTATGCGATTTTCCTTGCAAAAGTTATGATGAATTGATTGTAAATGTTCCTTTGAGTTTTTACTAATTTTTCAATTTATTAATAGTTTCTCAAATTAAAAATAAATAAATAAACAAGTCCAAGTATAGTTTTTACAACTTTTGTGGAGATCGCCATCTTACGTAGGTTGCCAATTATTTTAAAATGGAAAACACTAAGCATGTCAAACAGCATGTCACTTGTCCAAATAATATGAAATACACCTTACATTCCATGAAGCATACTCTATTTCCTTTTGCCCAAGACTTTCCCAACATATGAGGCAACGAGTTGTCGCGACCTCTTTTTTCGGCACCCACGATCGGGGCGTGCGCCTAAGGAGGCTAATGGCTCGGCTGAAATTAGTTATGCCCGGACTCTCCCAAGTCCACCAATTCACGACTTTAATAGTTTGAGCTTTTAACCTATAAATCAATTTTTAAAATGGAGTCGCCACTAATCGATTTGGAGTGGGTCAATTAGAAACCCAAGCGAAGTATCGGGAGAAATACTCGCTCCTGCGCAACCAGAGAAATTAGGATCGGGGACTTGATTACACTAGTTAATCACTAATGCCCTTTCGGTACCTAATCTTGTTTAAACCCTAAGGCTTTTTGGATGTTTGAGAGATTTTCCATGCATTTTTGGGAGGAAAAACATTTTTTGAGTCATTTTCTAATTTTTTGGACACAAAAGGGATTTTTTGGGATTTTTTGGTATTTTTTGGAAAAATACAAGTCTTTTTGGCTTTTTTTTTTGAATTTTTGGATTTTTCATGAATTTTTGGATTTTTTTGGATTTTTGGCATTTTTTGGAAAATATGGAATATTTTTTATTTTTTTTTATTTTTCGAAAAATAAAATATTTTTTAATATTTTTTGATATTTTTGGAAAATAAATTATTTTTTGATTTTTCTCGATTTTTTAGAAAATAAAACATTTTTTTGACATTTTTAAATATTTTTTCGATTTTTTTGGAAATTAAAACATTTTTTAAAAAAATTTATTTATTAAAATATTATTTTTATATTAAAATAACAAAATAAAACCGACCCAGGTCGGATCCGCGGGTTGGGTCCGACCCAGGCCAGCGACCCAAACGCGGACGGGCCCGCGTTGCGGGCCCGACTCATTTTTTTTTTTAAAAAAAAATTTGAAACGATGTCGTGGCCGGGCGTTCGGGGACACCCGGCCCGGCCCGACGACCCGCTCCATGACCCGGCTCCCAGCAGAAACCCTACCCGACCCGGCTCCAGCACCTGACCCGATTTCAACTCGGCCTCAGAACGCAAAAACCCTACCCGGTTCGTGGCCCGGGTCCGATCCGACGACCCGAGGCCACAACCCGGAAAATCGGGAACCCTAGGGTTCCCGATTCGCGGCGCCGAGGGAGGGGGACGAGGCGTCCCAGCGGCAGCGGCGGCGACGGCAGCGACACGAACAGAGGACAGCAGCAGCAGGAGGACGTGGTGCGGCGGTACGACGACGGCGACGGATGGAGATGCAGAGAAGAACGGTGGACAGAGCGCGACCGAGGACTGGATCCCGCCGGGGCTCGGGGCGGTGAGGAGGGTTTCGAGCGGAAACGGCGACGGCCAAGCGGGGGGTGATACCTGTCTGTGGAGAGGTATGGCGCGGCGGCGTTGTTGGTCGGCGAGACGGCGTCGTTGGTGGTGGAGGCGGCTGCCCAGAGCGACAGACGCGACGGGGCAGCGACGGTCGTGACGGCGGGTCTTCAACTTCTTAGATCTGGTCCTCCTGTCTCTGGCTCCTCTCGCAGATCGGTCACGGCTCAGCAGGGGGGACGGCAACGAGCCTTCGAGGCGACTACGTCGGGACTCGATCGAGGCGACGGTGTGGGGACGGCGGCACGGCTCGACACAGCGTCGGGGTGTCAACAGTAGCAGCAGCGAACCCAGATCTGGACCATGACCGACCCTCTCCCTCCGGCCGATCTCCCTCACTCCGGTCAGATCTGAGCCTCCACCGGCCAGATCTGACCTCCTCGGACTCGCTCGCCGGCGGCCTCCCCCAAAGTCTCTCAGTGGGAGGTCAGCCGAGCTCGCGACCCGAGTTCTCTCTCGCTCGCTCTTCGATTCCTCCCCCGAAGTCTCTCAGTGGGAAGATGTCCAAGCTTGCGATGCCGTTCGTTAACGGAGGTGCTCCTCTATTTATAGGCGAGGAGGTCCGGTCGACGGAGCTTCGACCGGCGGTCCCCTTCGCGTGCCGAGCGGTTCTCCTTGGCTGGACCGGCGTCCCATCCGAGCTTATCCAGCGAAGGGTGCTCGGCATTGATGGCGCCCAAGATCTTATCCTCTCCGGCCGACGTCGGCCTACTCCCCTCGGCCGTAGGCCGTCCTTTGCGCGCGTCGTCATCCTCTGCGCGTGAACTACAGAGGCAGAGAAAGAAGGAACGAGGAAGAAGAAGAGGGAAGAAGAAGAAAGAAAAAGAAGGGGAAAAGAGGGGTGGGGCCAAGTCATGCAAAAGGAAAAAAGAAAGAAAAGGGGGCTGACTACTTTTCTTGCTTTTTATTATTATTTTTTGTTCTTGTTTTTGTTATTTATTTTGTTTATTATCCGAAAAAAGGAAAAACAAAGATTAAAAGAAATTAAAGCCTAACTAACCAAAATTTTAGGTGTCAACATGAGTGTAGTCACAGAGGAGCTGTATAATGGATTATTACATTTCATGATTATCAAAATCGCAAAAGAAATTGTAACAATCTCACAATCCAAATGATAATCAAGTTCTTTTGGTTCCAAATTTGGTCAATCGAAACTAACAAGACACTATTAGATGGATACATCGGCTTCTAAAAACCAAATATTAGTAATCCCGATAGATACATCGGGTTCAATTACCTAGATTTGAAGTCTAATATGAGAATTGATTAGAAAATCCATGCATTTTCAAGGACTTGATTAGAGGAATAAAATACGTTGATTTGGGGACTAAAAATAGACTTTTGTCTTTTGAGAAAGACATGACATGTTGTAGCCAAAATTTTCCACTTCCAAGTACGGGCTCAAGCTACACTAAAATGGCAAAGCAGTGGCTCGGTCCACAAGGGCTGACCCCAAGAGAGATTGCAACCTCCAACACAAAACCCCAACCCCTAAGGCTTGGGAAGAGGTGCTCTCCCTCCTCCCTCTCCCTCTTCCTCTTCCTCTCATCCATTAACTCAAGTATCTGAGGGTTCTCCTCAAATCAAGCCTAGGAGGCTCCTTTTGCTTTGTGGCATGCAGCTGGGTTCAGTCCTTCAAAAGTTCAATCAAGTATGGTAGGACCAAGACAATCGCGCATCAACAAGACAATTGTTGTTGTAATTCAATTCAGGCTCATAATAAGGCTAGCCCATTTTGTGGATAAATTCTCTACTTACACAAAGAGAAAAGCCTCTTTGTAATTTACAATAATATTTTAGACTCATGATATGTATGTTTCAACTTATCAATCATCTAAGTGTTATGGACAAGTATATGTCCAACCATTTGTGTTGTGTCCACCTTCAGTAGAAATTGCAACTTTTATGATTCCTTCTACAATTTTTTCGATGTGAAATTGTCTGTTACAAAGCCCAACCCTTGAATTGGACTCGCATGTCTACGATAACGTGATGAAGTGATCAATTTGGGTAAACCAACCTTGTTTGATGACTCGGTCCTGAGAACATAGGGGTAGCCTAATCCAAGTCCATAGAACTAATCTCATAAAACCAATCATTAAGGTTGGACCATATATTCCAATGGCCGAGATATCACTAGAGTGCTATTGTCTTTAGGCAACATGTCTCCGGGATTATTTCATCCTCTTCCGAAATAGGGATTTCTTTTTCCACATAACACTTTCCAAATGGGCTAAGCTCACGTACGTCTGCTTTAAGCCAATACCCAAATTTCCCCACTTTCAGGAGAACGAAAAGAGACCAGTAATTAACAAGGTCTCTCGGGGAAGAGATGATGAAGGTACCCAATTGTTGATTTTGGATTCTTCTCAAACAGAACCGAGTGTCACGGGGTCCTTCAAGAAAAGCAGCAAAGGGCGTAATACTACAGAGACAAAGAAGATGAGAAGGTACACTCCTTACGTTGCACAGGGGAGTGGCTCTAGCTCCCTTGGTGACAGTTAATTACTTGAAACTCCCATAAATGTTATGAAAGGTGCGAAGGAATGGGCTTTCATGGTTAGCCCTAAGAAGCCACCAGAGTACACCTTTGATAGTTCGATCTTTGAGAGCTTTGGTGGCTCAAGAAAGGCTTGATGAAAAATAAAGAATCTCTAGTACAAAAAATTAAAAAAATTCTAAATTTTCAGAATTGATGTGGTGATTCTAGTAAAGATTGCGAGCAAAAAGTTCTTGCTAGCTTTGGGCGAGGGCTACAACGTCCTCACCAACCACTAGGCAAAGGCTTGTAGTCCTCACCATGGCCGGTGAGGGCTTGGTGGCCACGATGAACTTGGTGTGGCTATTGAGAGCCTGGGTGTGGTCTGTGACACTCTTGCTAGATCTCGCTTGCCCCGGGCGAGGGTATGGTAGTTCTTGTTGGCCATCACTCCCAAAAAAAAAAAAAAAATGAATTAAAGGAAAAATCGTAAAAAAATTCGGCAACTATTTAAATATTATAAAAAAAATGTAGACATGCGCTAGGTTAGTAATTTCCAAAAAAATAAAATAAAATGATTCAATGGACTCAATTAGTAAATTGTGAAAATGTTTATGACTAGATTGATAACATTAAAACATTTAGAGAAGGATTTTGCAAATTACGTCAATACAAAAATACTAGAGAAATGAACAAGAACAATAAAGGATACAAATGATTTATGTAGTTCAATCCGATTCTTAATATTTATTTCATGAAAAGAGTCAGCAGTAAATAATCTAATATAATAAGGGCATTGGAGTTATAATCACTCACAATTTTCCACATCTAGATTATCTCTAAACCCAAATATTTACAAATAAACAATTCATTACATGTAAAACTCAGTGCACAAAATTCAAGTTTTTAGAGCTCCTCATCGTGCCGCCCACACGAAACGCTCTGTGCAGCTTCGAGATATTTCTTTGTGCGGCGTGCTCAAATAGTAAAGCTACCGTGCGTCCCTTTCATGCTTGACTCGTGCTCTCTGCTGAAGGAGCCCACGAAAATTCCCTCATTTGCTACTTGGATATTTATTTAATCAAGTCTGTCGGTTAATCCTCAAACTCGAGACATAGATGTATAGACTTTACGTATTAATATCTAGGCCGATTTTGTGAAATTTACGTGTGATTGAGGAGCGGCAATTTTACAGTACCTCAGCAGATGGGTTCTTGGGTCGTGACTCTTTGTAATGTTTTTACGTGAAATGACGCAACCCACATGAAAACCTTAAAAGCTTTGACAATCGGCAGACGAAATTTACTCTGTTTTCAATGGAACGGTTGTTGAGAGGTTGTGCGTGATGCATTGCGTTTGGCACTTTGGGAAGAAACCATGGATCAACAACTTCCGTGCAGGAATGATAAGATTTGGAAGGACATAAAAATATCGGTCTTTACGGCTTTTTAGGTCAAACCTTTCCTCTCCTTTTGGCCTCTATTTTTTTTTATTTTATTTTAACATTTCAATAGTAACTAGTAGCCACTCTTCTCATATGAGAAATAAGAGATTGACACATTTAGTTTCAGGTGTGGGTTTGACCCCCATGCTCTGTAAAGAGACATGACAAAATTTTGATAATGAATTGAGAGCTAGAAAAGACCAAAAAAAAAAAAAAAAACTTGTACCCACATGTGTTTTTAATCTCAAAGCCATTATGATTGCTTCTCAATTGCCCAAACTAGACTAAACTAGCCGGTTTGATCTAGTTTTCGAAAGTGTCAGTTCGGTTCCCAGTTTCGAAAAGTGGAATCGATGTCTGGGCAGTTCGATTTACGGTTCCAAAGGGGAACTGAACTGAACCAGACCGATTGCTTTTTATTTTTATTTTTATCTATTTTTTAAATGTCTTACTATGCCTCCTCTCCTCTTTCAATCTTTTCCTTTCGTCCCACGACACTCATGTCTATACTATTCTTTTTGTGTTTCCCTTTATCTAGGTTTCTTTTGCCTCATTGAGTTCGAGACATTATCATTTGAACTTGATCAGGAACCAGATCGAATTGGGAATTGATCGCTCCTATTGTAAGTTGCTGACTCTCAATCCATGTGGGGAAGGAGGGAAGAGGGGCAAAATGGGTTGTCACATGAAAATTATTAGTCAATGCTAGAGCCTTTAAATTTCCCAATTGTATAAGAAAAGTTATAATCATTTAGCTAAGTTACTAAGAATAAGGGAGCAAAATTTATGAGATGATGATTTTCAATAATATTTTAATTTTTCTTAACATTTTTTAAATTTTTTTATCTTTTCTTTTATTATAAAGGACCGGCAGTTATGTTAGTGCCAATCATGTCAAGTAAAATGATCACAGCTAGTGTCCACGTTAGTGATTTCCGATTAAAATTGATCGAATAGATTTAACAGGCAAAACGTGTAAATGTTTATAATTCAATTAGTATAATTAAAATATTTAGGATTAAATAAATTAAAGTGTAATAGATTTATAATTTTTTTGGATAATTTTTCGTTGGATACAGTGCTCCATTGTTTGGGACAAGCACGCATCCGAGAAAGAAGAAAAGTGATCAACTTTTGTTTCAACCCACACAAAATCTCATGAAGCAAACCCCATCCCAAAGATCCAACCACATCTTAATCATCTTAATCAACTTCCGTGCAAGAATGATAAGATTTGGAAGGACATAAAAATGTCAGTCTTTACGGCTCTTTAGGTCAAACCTTTCCTCTCCTTTTGGCCTCTATTTTTTTTTTTTGTTAACATTTCAATTAGTAACTAGTAGCCACTTTTCTCATATGAGAAATAAGAGGTGGACACATTTAGTTTCAAGTGTGGGGTTTGACCTTCATACTCTGTAAAGAGACATGACAAAAGTTTGATAATGAATTGAGAGTTAGAATAAGACAAAAAAATAAAAAATTTGTACCCATCTATGATTTTAATCTCAAAGCCATTATAATTGCTTCTCGATTGCCCAAACTAAACTAAACTAGCTGGTTTGATCCAGTTTTTGAAAGTTTTGATTCGGTTCCTAGTTTTGAAAAATGGAATCAGTGTCCGGGCAGTTCAGTTTACGGTTCCAAAGGGGAACTAAACCGAACCAGACCGATTGCTTTTTATTTTTATCTATTTTTTAAATGTCTTACCATGCCTTCTCTTCTCTTTTGATCTTTTCCATTTGCCCCACGACACTCATATCTATACTCTTCTTTCTGCATTTCCCTTTCTCTGGGTTTCTTTCGCCTCTCAATGAATTCGAGACATTTTCTCATTTGAACTCAATCAGGAACCGGACCGGATTGGGAACCAATCGCTCCTATTGTAATGACAGCTAGTGTCCACGTTAGTGATTTTTGACCAAAATTGATCGAATAGATTTAACAAGCAAAACGTGGAAATGTTTATAACTCAATTAGTATAATTAAAAGATTTAGGATTAAATTAATTAAAGTGTAATAGATTTATAATTTTTTTGGATAATTTTTCCTTGGATACGGTGGTCCACACACATCCAAGAAAGAAGAAAAGTGACCAACTTATGTTCCAAATCCCACAAAATCTCATGAAGCAAACCCCATCCCAAAGATCCATTGATTGACGTATGTGAAGAGCGAGCGCCTGTCGAGGCGTTGAGAGAGTAGCATGGATGATGAGCACTATAACTTGACTTCAAATGTCGAGTCAAGATAGAGAAATGTTAAATTAATATCCTGAGTTTGAATTCGGATAGCGATTTGTTAGCCGAACTTGTTGATAAAGATTTCCCAAGCAGATTTCAAATTGGATGAGGTTCTTCTTTTGTTGGACTCCTTATAGCTACACAAAGGATGAAATAAAATGAAAAAAAAAGGAACAAAAATTTCTTCCTTTATCTGCAGGAGCCAAATCCCTGAAGGTTATACATGATGGGGGCCTAAAGTCAAGTTGTTGACTTCTAGGCACAATATATATATAAGGTGTGGGTTCTTTTCTTTATGAGCAACCATATAAAAAAAGGAAAACCTAAAGAGCTACAAAATGCTAGGGAGCACTGCGCACGAGAAGAACGAAGAACACTAAGCCATACGAAACAAGAACAAGCAGACGAATTCTTGTTTGCGGCATACGTAAGAGCATTTTGCTTGAACTTGAACATGCGGTAATTTTGTGCCTGGAGTTTACGCCCAAGTGAGTTATTTATTTGTAAACACTTTGAGTTTAAGATTAAATCTAGGTACATGAAACAGTTGAGCGTATGAATGATTGTAAACTTTGATTATCCAATTATAGTGAATTATTTGTTATTGGCTCTCCTTATGGACGTAGGCAATTAACTAAGACCTTGAAGATAATCTTGTATGCAAAGTTGCACAGGCTTATGGAAGATACTAATCCAATCTTTCTGGGTTTTGAACTTTTGGAATGAGTGAAATTAGAATTTTATTCTTGTTCAGGTCTAAACAGCCCGATCCCACAAAATCATATACCAATTTTAAAATATCCAAGTAAATCTCTAGCCAATGATGCTATAAAAATTATCTAATCATTCCATCAGGCTCCAATGCTTTCACTACTCCTAACTAGAAGACAACTTCTTTAACCTCTTATAAGATAAATTTTGCTATTAAAGCATTGTTTATGTCCTCCCTGACCCAACAAGGACATCGATCAATAATGGGCTGAAAGTTTCGAGGGCCAACATAGGCTCTAGTTTCTTTACTGAATAGTTTCTAGTTACTTTTTCCACAAACAATATTCACATACGGGTAGATCAACATTAGCGAGTAATCCTAAAAGGCATTCTCTAGCTAACTTTTGCATTTTTTGTAATCCAATGTGACCTATTCTAGCATACCAAGTACTTGCATCAATCTCAACTTTACTAGAATATGCAATTAAAGAAAAACAACTATCAACATTAACATTGTATATATCATAGTTAATGTCTAATACCATAAAACTATTCAATACATGACCAGAATCATAATAAACTATTTCAAACAAAATGTCAATATAATAACAATGGAAATTCAATACATAACCTAGGCTAAAAAGAACAACTACGGAGATCAATTTCTCTTGAATATCTGGAGTATAGAGGACATTATGTAGGAATAGGCTTCAACCACCAAGTAAAATTAATTTACATGTGTCAATACATTTCACTTAAACTCTTGAGTTATTCTCAACCCTAAAGTAATTTCTCAAGCCTTTATGTTTGTTATAGTTGTCCAAAAAGTTCTCAACCTATCTAATTTAGCCCTAAACATTTTGATTTTGCCAATTAAGTCCTAAGTCTTTTCATAATTTGTTTCGAACAAAAAAGACATTCTATATATACCATACTATTCTATATATTTTAATTTTAGTTAACATAATATAACTAACTAAAAAAAAAAAAAGCCAAAGCAAATTCTATATTTTGAATTTGAAATCTTTTTGGATCAAATTGGAATAGATAATCTCTTAATTATCCCATCAAATAAGTGGAAGATTCATTAAATTGTGAAATGTTAACTATATGTGATGTGGTTCCAATGTCAATAAAAAGTAACCCACCCAATGGTATTTAACATCCATAAAACTACCAAATAAAATGCGTCCCAAGCGGAGATATCACAAGTACTATGTCATCTGGACCATCGCAAGGAAAACTATAACCAAAATCCTTTTTATTTGGCATTACCTTTGAACCACATGCAGCTAAAGCACCTTTTATTAAGATCAACGTAGTTTGTATGTAAACCTAAAGCAATCACATGATAAACCAAGAAGTCTCCAGGACCAATTGTTAAGAGCAGTATCAGAAAACATATCGTGGGGTTGCCCTAGAGTGCTCATGGTATCATCATGAATCTACAAACCAAAATTGTGAAAGCCTAGAAATATACATACACAATTGAGATGTGATATGATTGCATCACGATACCTAAGGACACGATCTAATAGATCATTGTATCAAGTAGTTGGATCATAATCTCTTACCATAAAAATAGCTGTATTTGTGGCAGCACCAACTATGAGAAATCCGCCACCCTTTCTTTGCTATAGTTGATAATAATCATTTTTTGGACAATGCATATGTAGAAAGCTTGTCTTTTTTCTAGTAATTTTTTTGAGTATTTACTAGTGGATTTACCAATTGAGTCTATTTGGCTAATCTGAATAAAAAATCATTGACATAAATATGGGCTTCCTAAGAAGCATGGCCATCATTCACGTAAACAATTTTTAGTTTTTTTTTTGAATTTTCTAATACTTTTCTTTTCTTTTCTTTCTTTTCGTTTGTTTCTTTTTTGGTTCAAAGGGCCCTCAACCACTGGTTGAGGATTGGTGACCTTTGCTGACCATTGACCGAGGGTTAACAACCCCCATTGACCCTTGGGCGGGAGCCCCCACACCTTAGCTTGCCCTCGCTATGGCCGACAAGGGCCTGAGCGAGGATCGCCACACACTTGTCTCGCAATATTTGGCAAGGGCTCATAAGCGCTCATTGACTGTAGTGAGGGCTTCGTGGCCCTCACCTAGGGGCCGGCAAGGGCTGTTGACCCTCGACAAGTGGCCAGTGAAGGTTGCTAGCCCCGTCAGCCCTTTGAACCAAAAAAGGGAAAAGAAAAAGAAAAGAAAAGAAAAAGAAAAAGAAAAAGAAAAAGAAAAAGAAAAAGAAAAAAAGGAAATGAAAATGAAAATGAAAAAAATTGAAAGGTCATTAAAATTTGCCCATGTCAAAGAGCTGATTGAATTGTCATGTCCACTATTTCCGGCCAAAATTACCCAAATAGATTTAATTGGCAAAACTTGAAAAGGTATATGACTCAATTAGCAAAAATAAAAGATTTCAAGCTGAATTGGTAAAATTGCAACATGTTCAAGATTTTTTGAACAATTTTCCCCCTTTTTGACAATTTTTCCCATGATTTGCTAATCCTTGCAAGAGAATTGACAAGTAACTTAAATGTAAATGATAAAGAGAACTTATTCTTATGTACTTGCACTTGTTGATTAATATTCTAATTGTTAATGAAGTTTAGGTTGTGTTTGTTTCACAAAAAAATTTAAGATCTAGAAAATATTTTTCGAAAAATGATCATTTGTATTGCTTATAAAAATGAATGAATAAAAAAATAATTTCATTATCCACAAAAATAATTAATCATAAATCATTATCGACAATGAAAATTGTTATCGTTGACTAATTTTTTAAGCGATATAATCAATTTTTTTAATCAATTTTTTTTTTCAAATCTTAAGTTTTCGACAAAATAAAGAGAGCCTTAATAGCATTTTCCTTTTCATTTTGTTCTTGGTTGTTATCTTTTTTCTGAATAAAATTCCAATGTCTTCTCACAACTCTTGCGATCAATGTTTAGGGTGTTTTAGTTTGAGTGAAAGAATTTTTTTCTACTCATTAGTTTTCAAGACTCTCACTTATTTGATTTACTGAAAATAATCGATCAATGGAAAGATATTTATGGTAAAAGAAATATGCATGTTTAAAGTTAGGAAAATAAAGTCTCTAATATGAAAAAGTGAAAAATATTTTTCTAAAAAATAGTTAGCATTTTTCTTTACTATGAAGTAATCCTCGAAACATACACACCCTTTCAAGTTTGCATATTTCCATGTGTGCATATTTAAAAAAGGCCCAAGCTCCTCTAATGCCTTCTCTTGTAAGATAATAAATGATAGGATATTACTAATTAAAAGAGATAAATGTTTATCCAAACTCTAAAGAAAATCACAGAAAAATTGGGGAAGCGATTGATTGAAACCCTGAAGGAGTTGTTACACAGTGGAATTCACGTGACAGGTCCAACCAGATAGAAAAAATTGCATACCAATTACAAACATATCACAATGGACAGACCGGCTTTCCCCATATATTACTTTGGTTCGAATTATAGATTCATTCGAGCACGTGAAGTTGGCGCAATATGTCTAAAAAAGAGGGGACATATAACATGCCGTATAGATGCGTGATTTTGCTAAATCTCACACATGTATGAAGTACAAAGATGATTCCTGTCATTACCCATAACGCGAAATGGCAAAGCTAATGAAGACTCTTCTCTTGATTCAATCCTTTTAACTGGGAAACAACTCAAGTGCTCACCCATAAACGAAGCTTTACAGTTCAGGTTTAAGAAAACTTCCTTAACACCATCAATCATTCCCTCCAACCTCTAGTCTTCAACTTACTGAGCTAGCCAACGAAAAGTAGACAAATCACTGAAATGGGTGCCAAAAATGAATAACGAGCAACGAGTAATCCGAAAGTCAATGGAAAATCCACCTTCTCAGCATTGAACCAAATCATATATTTCCTACCAACTACCAAGCAAAAAGTACATTGAAAAACTATGTTACTTTACCAAGCAAACCCTTAATCGTGCAAAGGCCGAATCATCTATACTTGATAAAGAAATTCGAGTTGCAGATCCATGGGGCCATATTGGGGAGGTACCATCTCTGTGTATCCTTTATTGCATACGTTTCCAACCCTCTTTCTTAGCGATAGACCCCCATCATTCCTCATTTTTCTCTTTTAGTATAATACTTCATAGCTAGGTCCAAAAAGGATCAGCGATATGTAAGAGTTTTTTTAATTGTGGACTATATTAATTGATATTGTAATTTACCGTTTAACGTTTATCGTTTTACGGGGTTTGGTCTAAGGTGAGATAGTAGGTTTCTTAATTAGTCTAATATGGGCTGGCTAGCGTAGGCCGAGTTGAGCCTGGCTCGTAATGAGAGGGACTGGCTGGAAACTCTATAAATAGTGCTCAAGTCTCTCATCTAACCCAAATTCTCACCTGTATCCTCACCTAAGGGACGTTTATCTAATGCTGCACGTGAAGGGGTCGCCTCATTGAGCCAGTGATACGGAAGGCAATAGAAGAGAAGGACTTGCGCGTGGAATATTGTGTTTCCACTTCCGCTTCAAGAGCAATGGATCCCAAAACAGGTGCGTTAATCTTTTTACTCAATTATGCATGTTCTTGTTCTAGTTATGGAGATCTTGGGGTTACGCAATTTGCGTCCAACACGGTACCCTATCAACCCCCGTTTATATAATTTAAAACATAAAGCTTAAATGTTAGTTTCAGTGTACTGATCTACACCAGATACATTGCAATGCTTATGTTTCATTGTTTCTGATGCATATGGCTCGCCAAACTCTATATTATTTTGTGCTTCAAGCCTAGCCTCGAATGACTATAAATAAATAATGTCATATGCCAGGCAATAAATAACCTAACCTTCTAGGGAAAGTGCAAAACCAGCAAGAAAATGGGTGCTATAGAAAGCCTTTAATCGTACGTAGGGGAAAGCTTCAACCACCGTCATGAATAATGTCAAAATTAAAACCCACATACAGGGCCTATCCTTCCCCACAATCCACATCCACACTGGAATCCACCAAGCAATTTCATGCTAACATTTATATAAACTATGCTGCAAAATGAAGACCAAGCACCATAAATCAAGGGTACCCTTTCTTCTCTTGAATAAACATGAATTAAGGGGACTTAAACGGTGCCAAAGAGAGAAGACCCGATACAGGAAAAACATGAGAACGCCTCGATTAGGTTTTCTCTGCTGAGTAGTAGATTAAAAGCCCGTCAACGAAAGATTATCTAGCGCTGAGAGGTCTACTTTCTACAGCTATGAAAGAATGGGTACGTACGAAACATGAAGCTTCTTTTTACATTATTATGTCTTTTTTCTTTTGACCTGGAAACCGCCAAAAACGAAGCAAGGACAATGGCGTTGCTTAGTCCACCGATACCTATGACTTTGAGCAAAGTATACAGATGAATCTGTCGCCCATAGTTATAGCAATACTTCAAATTCAAGGCATGCCACCACGTCCACTTGTCAGATTTTCTCTCTACCTTTCGCCGATATTAATGCCAAAATGGCAAAAAGAAAGTTTTTAAGAGGCGGAAAACCAACCCCCATTTTCTGGGTCCGACCTCGTGCGCTCCGTCTCTTATTCTGATCGATCCTTCTTCTTTGACCAATGACCTTGTACTAATCGATTTGTTCCTTTCTTATGGGTCTTTAGTAGTTTTGTTCATTTTTCCCTTTCTGATTTTATCTTTCTGTAATCTTAATCCATGTTTGCCAATTGATGTGTTCTCAGATATTGCTGCTCCAAGGCACGCCAGTGCTCATTCTTGGCGTGAAAGTGGAGGAACTCGAGAGGTTTTTCTTTTTTTTTTTAGCGTCTCTTTTTGATGTAGGAGTGTGGAAGAAAGAAAAGCTCATATATTCTCTCAATGAAAAGCAAAGAAAGAAGATCCTAGAATGCATCGATCCATCGTAGACCCTAAATTTCCTCGCAGAATGATTTCCCACTATCAGCAAAACAAAAACCCTTAAAAGAAACCCCCTTCGTAATTTTCGCAAAAACTGTTAGTTTTTCCAAGTAAGAAAGGTAACTTTCAGCTCGATGCATATATCTGATGAACATTTTTCAATAAAAGATTCAAATACTTGAACATCTTGAAACTAAAAAATGCATGCATCCCTCAGATCTTTCAAGCCCCAGCACTCAAACAGGAAAGATATCGAAAGAAAAGCTCTAAACAAATTGATAATTCTAGAATATTTTGTCTCTGTCATGACTGATTACTACATACCGACATGCATGTACTGTACGATCTTACCATACCAAAATTTCACCATCTAATTAAACAAACCTTACACCAAAACTTGATCGCTGCCGTGGTCGTCATCGTCTCAAGCTCAAGCTGTTGCCAACAGAACGTTCAGATCTCGGGCCGGCGAGAAGGCGAGCATAATGAGGAGGGACATGATCAGGACTGGCACGAAGAGGAGTATCAGTGGCGGTGGGGGCAGCGGTGGCAACACCAGCGGAAGCACCAGCAGCAGAAGAGTGAACAAGGCCAGGATGATCATCATCGACCTCATTAACATGTGCCCCGCTGTGCATGAAGTTATATCTTATAATCTCTGCTGATGGGTATGAAGCAACTATCGATAATCACTCGATCATCACTGGTTGTAGATCTCTCCTCCTGGATATAAGATCATCAAGTGACGCCGCCTGGTCCAACCGTTGCTGCGTTCGCATCGAAGCCTCCCCTAAGACCCTCTGGAAACTCCCCCAGAAAGAGAGATGGAGGGAGAGAGGGTGCGTGTGTGGTCAGTCAATAAAGGAGATTGAAAAGTTCTTGAAAAGAGTTTTTTATATAAACGCACACAGCCTAGCAGGAGAGAATAAATATGATAAGAAGAGAGAATTCTGTCTGCTTTTTAATTTTTTTTTTCCAGAAAAGGGATGTGACCCTGTTCGAATCAGGGTCGGACCAATGGAAACTTTGATGATTATAATAAATTCAAATTTTAGCTAAAGGTATGTACAAATTAATGGAAGGAAGATGATCACAGTAGATGAAAACGTGGCTGGATCATAATCTTTATTTCATCCGGTTGTGTGATAAATGCCATCTTTATGAAAGAGGGGGGAATATTGTGGAAAATTTTAAAAAGGAGAGAGAAATGAGGGAGGGCCAGTGAAAGGGACAGCCCGGCGGGGATCGGGACAGAGGAAAGGGGGGATGAACGGGAAGGGCAAGAGTGGAAACGTCTAATGACTAGGTCTTATTACAAGAAACTAACACTGGACTGGCCATTGTCGACGCCAGTCGTCTTCGACGGGTACAATCCTCCATGATTTTTTATGTTGGTGTCTCCGTTCACCCAACCCTAACGTATATATACGCAACGCAACGCCCCACACCACACATCATAGGGCAGGAGAAGAGAGAGAGAGGGCAATGGGCCAATCGTTGATATCACCATTGATTGCTCTCTCATTAAATGTCGATGCTGATCCGGGGGCTTTGCGGGCTCCCCCCTTTCGATCGGGCGTCGTCATGGTCTTGCCCGTTTCGGGAAGCTTCGAAAGCATCCCCACCACCACTCCTCCCATTCTTGTTTTCTTGACGTCTAAGTCTCTCGACTGTTCGGTTGGGATCGAGTGGTGAAAAGGATTTCGCATGTCAACATGAGTGGGGAGTTTCCCGGGGCCCGGTTTCTAGTCAATCATGTAACCTCTTGGAGCCATACGATGAGGAAGAAATGCATCACGACTTTCGTAGTCCCTACGTATAGATGGCCAACCTAACAAAGAGGGTGTTGTTTTTCCTTGATGTGAAACCAAAACTTATCCATGATCTACGCTTAAAACACGATCTGCACTCGGCCTTTTCAGTATACGACTCTTGCCGCTTTCCTCGGCTAATACGCTACTTCCCTCCGAGCTTCAGCCTTTTTGGTTCTTACGAGACTCCTTGTCGTCGAACGTCGTGGTCGCAAGAACGACCGTACGTGGTTCCTGAATGTCCAAGGCCCTCGATCGACAACAATAAAGCCCTTGATTTTGTGAAGTCGTTCTGATTTGGAAAGAAAATATACATGAATCTACGACAGTTCATGATAGCTCAACAACAATACAACCGGAAACGGAATCAATTGGCAATTACCTTGGAAGAATTATGTCCAAAAAGGAAATTCAAGCCTCGAAGTCTAAAGAGGAACCCCTATAACCCGAGAAGAGAGCGTTTAACAAGTGATGGGTCATGCAGATTTCTTCGTCCTTCCTTCTCGACTCCCTTCTCGACTCCCTTGACAAGGTGCAAGGCGACTGAGTACGTGCCTTCACTTGCGCATTTTACCCTTCTTAATCTACCATATTCTCCACCAGGAAATGGCGTAGGACCAATATTACAATAAACAAGTCATTTTCAGATGACTTAACGCGTGAGGAAGTTACCTAACAACAGGAAAGTGTGCGCAGATGCATGGAACCTTGCATGCATCGAATTCCATTAACTTATAATACATAGTCGATCCTCCAACTTCCGGTCTTATTAATATTGGAAAGTTAAGGAGGTTTCACAGTAATTATCAAGATGCCCACATCGCCAAACTGATTGGAATTGATTGGGGAGAAAACTATTTCCATCGGTCATTCCAAGCTCAACTTTGTTTTGGCCTATCTTGTCCCGCACTAATTTGTTGGCTGGAGCTCAAGTTGGGAATGGGAACCTGTTATACCGGCCTTTTGTCTTTTGCAATGATGCTGAAGATAACGCTGTCTTTCGGACATTGGGAGACGGATTAGGTAAAAAAGATTGAGATGGTTCATTGAATGCTCTGAATGTTTCCACATGGAAAAGCTGATGATTATCCAGTCAATTAAGAGAGCATAATATGGCGGAAAGCTTAAAGTCGATATTTTTTTTTGCGGAAAAGGGCTGAAATCAAATCCCAGCATTTGAATTGCTTATGAGTCAATGAAAATAATTATTTTTTAAGTTAAGAAAAATGAATTTCTCTTTTGAAAAGCAAAAATTAGTGCCTCAGTGCTTGGGCCCCGATCTCTTGAGGCTGGGCCTAAGACCTCGACACCCTCATTCGAGTCTCAAGCAACTGGGCTCGGGACACCAGTGCTCATGTTCGAGCCCCCAGTGGCCATGCACGAGTCTTCGGTACCCATACCTAGAAACTTGGAGTTCGAGCCCAACTACTTGGCTCCGACACCCAAGACCCTTGAGGTTAAGCTTGAGTCCCCAACACCCAAGCCCCTCAAGTTAGGATTGGAACCCCAACGCCTGTGCTTAGGTCTTCTCCATACTGGGCTCTAGATTTGGGCTCTCGTGTTCTCTGTATCCCGACCCCAAAGCCCCAATGCTCGTGTCTAGGTCCCTAGTGCTTGAGCCTAAAACCCCAATGGCCACACTCAGGGCCCTACAGCTGATTCCGTGATGCCATAACATGGGATCTGGATGTATTTGAGACTTTTTCCTCAAAAATGTGTTTGATAACAAATATTAGACAATGGTCTCCATAATATTTGTAAAATATAGTCAAATATCGAAACATGAAAATGGTTGTCCTTCGAAATAAGTTCATTTGAACAAATTTCCAGCAAATTCCATTTTCTGTGAAATAAATCAAGCTTTAATCAACAAAAACGAAGACTGGATGTGAGTATTTTGGTTGAAAGTGATATGCTGATTATCTTTGGTTGAATAGTATTATGACTTGTGCAAGCACGGGCTTGTTTCAAAAACCATGAATGTAGATCCAACATTGATTTCATGCATTGAAGATCATTTCAATAAATTTCGGTGAATTACGAAAAACAGAATGATTATACATGTAAAAGAATTACTTTTCTCAAATAAGGACGAAAGATTTCTAACGTAGTTTATCTATCAAACATTTGCTTACGTCAAATTTACAGTATGCTGTATACTTTCTAACTCTTGAGTTGTTAATGGAAAATATTCACCAATATGTGTATGTGTGTGTTTATACATATTTTATTGGCTTAAAATTTGATTGGATTTATTAGTGTAAACTATTTTTGGTTGATTTTTGCTAGGACTAATAAACATATTAATCGTTCAAAAGTAGCTTTACATTATGCCTTAGAAATTTGTATTTATATTGAGGGGAAATCAAGAGAGATTCTAGCAAGAGAGATTCTAGTTTGACTACAAATGGACATGCAAGCATTTACAAATATTATCACATAGAGCTATGTTATCCTGATCGAAGACTATTGAAGTGACAAATTTCTGGAATTTAAAAGGCATATGGGACAAAGAAATTGTTGAAGTTGCCATTTTGTTTATTATCTAGACATAGTTAGAGGAATCTGCCTGATCTCTGTTATGGGATTGGTGGTATTAAGTGAGATATAACATGTACAGGAAATTGTTTCCTACACGAATATATCAAAACCCTAACAAGAACCCGCTCTCTCTCCCTCTCCGATTCCAGAACCGCCACAGCTCAATTGCGGCCGCCATACCTCCGCCGAGGGCCTCCTCAACACCCCTTCCCCCTCTCTTTCTCTGCAAGAACCGTAAGTTGTCCGAGGCACTGACCAAACCCAGGATGCTTAGCTTGGCGCGGATCTAGACTCGACCTCCTCCACCATCTGCTGCTGCAGGAGCTTGACCGGTACGACGCCATTGGCAATCGATGGCGCCTGCGTCAACGAAGAGGAGAAAGAAACCGCTGCTGTTGGCGGATGTAACCGGTTGGAAGCGTCACTGGAGAGAACTGTTCAACGCCGACGGGCGACGAGAGTGACTCGTATTGCAGTCGGGGAAAGAGAGAGAGAGAGAGAGAGAGAGCTGGGGCTGACGGTGATGGGTGTTAGGTTCTTTGGGTGCTTACTTTAGACATAGAATTACATACAGCTGACCTCCTAATGTGTAATGACCAATTAAAAAAAAAGGATTTGATTGGAGAAATGCATGGAATTAATATTTATTTGTGTTTGCATGGACATCAAGAGAATTATCGTATTAATATAATGAATGAAGTTCATAGGGAATACAAAAAAAAAAAAAAAAGTCAACAGGAAAAATTATCCAAAATTTTTTAAACATATTGCGTTTTTACTAATTCTTTCCTAAATATTTCAACTTTGATAGTTGAGTTATAAATTTTTCACCTTTTACTAATTGAATCTATTGGGCTAATTTTGGCTTGAATTCGCTGACATAAATGCCAACCATCTATGTGAATAGTTTTTAATAATATTTTTATATTTTTATATTCATTTTTTTATTTTGTCCTCATCAACCACTAGTAAAGAAAAATAAAAGTTAAGAAGAAAAAAAAAAGAAAAATATTAATAAAATTTTGAAAATATTAAAATATTATTAAAAAATTATTCACGTCAGTAAGGATTGTGCCACATAGAACAACTAGCGTCCATGTTAACGAACTCCAATCAAAATTAATCCAATGAACTCAACTAGCAAAAGTAAAAATGTTTATAACTCAATTAGCAAAATTGAAAATTTTTGAATTAAATTGATAAAAGTGTAATATATTAAGAATTTTTTGGACAATTTTTCTGAAGTTCATAGGGTAAACTCTTCATGTCACTTTGCTTTGTCAATTGTTATAGGCAAATGCAAGGATAAAAAGCTATTTAAAAATCTCATCGTAATTAGGGTTGGAATTTGTGTTTTCGCATCATAATTAATGTTGGGAAAATTTTCAAAAAAGTGCTTGAAGTGCCCTAGTTTTCTCAAATAAGAGCTTAAAGTATATATTATTTCAAATAAGGGTATGAAGTAATCGAACTATTTCAAATAAGGACATGAAGTGGCTAAATTGTCACAAATAAGGGCCTTTTGCTGGCGATGACTTTTCCGGCCATTGGAGAAGGGGTATTTTGGTCAAAAAATTGTCACAATATTTTAATTTTTTTTTATTTTTTATACTTTTTTTATTTTTGATTTTTCTTTTCTTTTCTTTTTTCCTCTTCCCTTCCCCTGACATGGTTGTTGATGGCTGGCGGAGGTCGCCCTTGCTTGGTCAGATGAGGGCAGCCCTCGCCGACGTCGAGCAAGGGCGTCCCTCGCCCGACTTAGGGAAGGATGCCCTTGCTCGACATTGCCAAGGGCTACCCTTGCTCGTCCAAGTAAGGGCCACCCTCGCCCTCACCAGTCCGGTGAGCCCTCTTCCACAAGCCCTCGCCTCTGGTTGGCTGGGGTCATCGGCCCTCCCCTAGGCACCGGCGACCTCGTCAGCCATCACCGCCACCCGATCGACGATGGGGCAACGGCCACAGGCAGAAGGGAGCCTCCCACCTATGTTTTTTTCTTTTTCTTTTTAGTTTTTAGTTTTTTCATTTTTTAAAAGAAAAAAAGAATTTAAAAAAATTAAAAGAAAAGGAGACAAAATTGCCATTTACATTTGGTGAGTTTAGGCCATTCTTTGAAATTGATATATAAATTTCAGACCCTTATGAAAAAAATAAGGACACTAGATCCTTATTTGAAACAATCTTCATTTTGGGCCCTTATTTGAAAAAAATGATCCACTTTAAACTCTTATTTGGAATTTTTCCTTAATGTTATGGAATTCGTGTCTAAACCTCAACACGACAACTTTATTAATTGTGTCTTGTTCTTGAAACCCAGACACGATACTTTTATTAAATGGGACATGACACTTTTTATATATTCACAATTTAATCTATTATAGAAAAATGTGCTTCATATCACATTGATATATCTATAATATGTTGGCCTATTTAATTCAACGTGTCTAAGACTATCATGTATAATTGGGCTACAAGGGTGAAATCGTGAACAACATGCTTATTATTTCCGTATAAATAGATTAATCCATTTGCAACATTAACATACTTAAACTTGTTAGAATTCATTGCACCATCACAAGGAAATAGAGAGTAAAAGTGAGAAAGAAATCAAAACACAAGATTCTATCCCGATTGTTCCACAAAGTAGGGCTCTATCCAGTAGGGAATTTTACTATAATTAATATATCTCACTTCTCTATTACATCCATCAATTATAAGAGAAAAATATCATATAAACCCAATAACTATTTATGGGCCCATGCCCAAACTACCATTAAAATATGTGCTCAAACTATAAAAGCCCTTTTGCAGTTTATGGGTATTGTCCCCGCAACACCCACCTTGAAGTAGGATCCTCAGGCCATCCTATCAATAGGGAGTATGAATTATTCAGAACTCACTTCAAATCTGCTTAACACCCTATATATGTGGATTGACATTAAAAATGTCCAAGCAACAAGCACACAAAATAATGATAATTGTCCAAAAAGTCTTAAACTTATTGTACGACGGTCAATTTAGTCCTAAAATTTTCAATATTATCAATTTAATCTTAAAATATAGTCCACCAACTAAGGATTATATTGGCAAATTGTCAAAAAATTAAGGCCTAAATTGTTATAATAGAAAATTTTAATATTTTTTTTGACAATTTTCTCCAAAATTGGAGGACTGATAAGTGGCATTTCTTCAAGTACTCGTTTGTAATATGTCCCTGCAAACAGATAGCGTTACTTTCAAGTCTTGAAGACATCAATGGTTACTTATAGAACTGCCTACAACTAGGACCCCATCAACAGAGTAATCGTCCTTTCATGCATGCATCCGTTTTCACTGCTGTTTTAGAACGCAACAAATTGTTTTACCGTAAAAATAAAATAAAATAAAGATTCGTGATTAGATTAACCTGGTATAATCGCCGAGCAAAATGCTTGTTCCCCGATCATGGAGTTTGATTTAACAGCTTCACCCCCGGGTTCATTGCATCTCTCAGAAGTCTCTCCTGGCCCCCACAAGCATAAATACTATAATATAAATGAGAAACGACCTAAGTTTTAAGTTTGGAATCATTCAATCAAATCCAGAACTCCGAGGTTGAGGTGTCTGACGTCCGAAGAGGGAATGATTCTCCCCGAAACCCATCGCTATCGGTGCCAAGTTGATCGATTTCTTAATGACCCAAATCTGTCTTTAATCAACCTGAATCATTTAATATTTCTCTTGTATCGATTTCCATTTAATTTGTGGGTGCTGGCAAGGAGTAGTTGCGGGGTTAGACTTTTGGCTTTCTATCCGACCACACTTTCTTTACAGCTTGCTATTCTTATTATAACCTTAATGACGGCCTACATGTATATATAAAGGCCACTTGAGAATATATTAAGCAACATGCAAGCATTTAACTTTATTTGAATGTGTCAGTTACTCTAAGGGCAGACTTTTGCTGGCTGTGGCTTTTCTTTTTCAAAATGGTATAGAGTATATATTAATTTTTTACTCTCTTCACAGTTGGTATAAATTAGTTTTGTATTTCCAATAGGCCTTAAAACCGTGAACTTTGCTATTGGGAGAAAACCTTGGGTACTCTTCGAACACATGCCCTACCTATCAGACTTGGTTAATGTTTGCGATGGCTGAAGAGCCTAGAGGGCTTGGGAGAGACCGCGATCAATGAGGTAAAAATTAAGGGTGCCAATTCATTCTCGCATGTCTTATGTCAGTCGATATAGAGATATGTACTACAAAATTAATTGTTTCGCTCATGACATGATCAAATAATTGTGTCAACCTACATCACATGAACATGACTTGAAAATTAAAAGGTTGACACAATAAGATTTGTATAATTTGCTTAAAAGCAAGTTGGAGAGTCAACCCAATTAGATGATCCGCATAACATAAAATCAACTTGCCGACAAAAACCTGATACAAAATATGCTAAAGTTTTCATAAAACACATGAACAAATTGCAATTACTTGTTGGTAATCAATGAAATATCATCAGTTTAAGATCTTAATAGTGAATAACATGGAGAAATAATCTTATAACTAATTGTATCTAAACTGGTCCCGTACAAGTCATATCCACAATAACCCGTTGTTAAACGGCTTATGCTGATCAATTTCTTCTGAGTTGGGTTGGACACAAACATGACATGATTACTTATCACGCCTCACGGATTGACACGAAATTGACCCAAATACCCAAACCCACTAATTTATTATCACATTCGAGTCACGTAATTGTACTGTGTCAAAAACTGTCATTCCTAATAGTCTTCCTGTTAGGTGAGAATTTGTTGATTATGGCTCGAAGGGTTGCCGTTGAATTCAGAGTAGCGCAAGTTTGTGATCATCGGGACAATCGAAATGTTAGCAGCGGCATGCAGACAATGGTGGAAGAGAGGCGCGAGGAAACAGCTTGCCTGGCTCCTAGATGAAGCAGGACGCCAAGAGGGTACCCGGTCCCTCGACGCTGTCCAAATTCAACAATTCTATTTTATATAGAATTTGCAAAAACCCTAAAGGGTTGAGCCGTCATTCATGAAAGTGGACATCATGAGAAAACTCCTCTCTTATGACTGATTCTTATGGGTATGGCTGTTATTTAGGATTGGGGAACCATTATTTACAAGCGCTTCAGTTGATTGTATCTCCGTTTTGCCGATTAAAGTGGAATCATCCCTTCGATCTCTCCTCGTTGAACCGGCAGCATGGCTTCAAACCGCATACATCCCCCGTGATCAGGTCTAATTTTTGTAAATTTTTTCTCGAATCATTTTGTTAATTGATGCTTCAGGGTGTACAGAGAAGGTCTTAACCCCACACATAAATCATCTCATCATATCAAATTGTTAATATTCAACAACAGACGGTCACTTCATAAGATTACGATTTCCTGAATTATAGTCAAAACCTGCGATCACACCGTTGCCAATAATAAACCTCCTTTTCTCTCTCGCATACGTGCCGACGCAAATGTCAAATTTTTTGTCTTTTCTGCCCGATTCATTGCATGTCTTCTTCTCTCTCTGGGTTGTTGACTCCTACCAGTCCCACGTAAAGCCGTTTGTAATCGAGCGCTAGTTCACAGAGAATGATTCTCCTCGGCTTGCGCAGCATCTCAGGATCAACTTGTTGCGGGGTTACCTAATCCGACCCTAAGTCCTAGACCATGCCCTCGTTTTTGCTGAGCTTTTTGTCCATGGCGGGTTTTATAATCTAATCCGCCGAACGCAACTTTCAGTCTCCTACCGGCTGATCCCGTGGCAACTAGCTCAACTAGTACTATGTTAAATTATTTGCCGCTCAAACCCGTACGGGTGGCCAACCTCAAATGAGAAAAAAATTTAATATGGGGGAAAACCCCACATGCTGTACCTAAATTAATTAATTCCACGATACCAATGGCGGTAGCGAAGTACATTGCACCTGCTTGTTTCTTTGTATCAAGAAAGCAAAAGGTGATAAAGAGTTATCCAGATAATGATTAATAATGATGTTGGAAGCTAAAATATATAGGCAAAAGGCATTGTCCGTACGGGGGATATAAAGTATTGATCCATCCATCAGAAGATTCAACCATATATAAATAGGCAGGTGGATCCCTATTCGAGTTCGAAATGAGGATCCTTATGAATGAAGATAGTAAATTGAAAATGGATCTTCATGGATGTCTCAAGAACAATTATCTAACATGTTTAATAAGAAAATACATTTGATTATGATGTACATATATCTAGTCCAAGTTTTTGGTGGCATTCAATTTCTCTTCCAATCTTTAAGTAATAGTCTCTATCGGTTTCGATATATTATGAAAAAAATAGTGCAACTGGGAGCTAGAACTGGCGAGGAATGTACCCTTTTTTTCGAGCTGTAGTCTCTACAGAGTTTTATTTATATCAAGAGGGATTTGATTTTGAAGATTTTGGTGGGATATAACATATAATTTGATGAGATCGCAGCATGACATATTTTGCTTTTGTCAAGGGAAGCATGCAATGAAATGGGCCGGACCATTAAAGGCCTTCCTCAAATGGGCCGGCCGTAAAAGGCCCATTTAATCAAACATCAATTCATCTATCCCTTTTGGGTTGAATTCTGTGGTCCAGCACACCTAAGTCTTGCGAACGGTCCAATGCAGAGTCTCAGCCATGGAATGAAAGGGGGTTTCGATTTTGACCGCCTGATCATTTACGAAAATGGAGATTAGTCGATCGGTTGTTGGTAGTAATTGACTCGCCATTTCATTAAGGTAAGTTGCTGAAAACACGGTTATCAACTTCATGATCGACAACAATTAGGACATACTAAGACTCATGACACTGATAGGTTCCTTCAATTTAGGAATCAAGATATTGATGTATGTTTATTTATGATAGGAAAAAAATGGGTACAAAATAAAACAAGGTAGTTTACAATTTCTCATAGCTTTCACATTTGTGAGAGCTCCAAAGAAATAAATTTCGATATATACATATACCATATAATACGTATAAAAGTTATGCCTCCCTAATGTTTGCAAATCTATCTCATTACACTGATGTAAAGTTTTTTTTAGGGATTGTGTGATGCATGCCTTCCTACATGATGTGCTTGATGCCATAAATAAAGATATGTGTTGTCAGATTGGATGTCTTAATTTAATGATGGATCAGAGTTGCAGTTTAGTATATTCTTGCTTTCACTGTCCATTCTTATGGTGCTTAGGATAAGAAAGCTTCCTTGTTCAAGGTGTTTCTGGACATGCTTAATTGATATTTTCTTGGCTAGGTTTTCTCAGGGGTCATGATAGAGGGAGAAAATATTTACACATACGACACATTTATTGGCTGCTGTAAAATTTGTGGATATATATATATATATATCATATCATATCATATCATATACTCTTGTGGTACACTATTTTTCGGTATTCTAAAATTCACTGTAGATGTTGATCTTACTATTTCTCCAGGTCTTAATATAGTACACCGAATAATTGTGTGGTGTTTCGAAAATAGAGAAAAGTATAAAAAAAAAAGTCTTAAATCTATTGCACTATTACAAATTTAGTCCTAAACCTTTCAATTCTTTCAATTTAATTCTAAACCTTTTTTACATTAATACCAATTCATCCATCTGGTCAATTCAGAACATAATTGTTGACATGGACGCCAATGTTGACGTGGACATTTTAAAATAATTTTTCAATTTAGTATTTATTTAATTTATTTCCTTTATTTCCCCTTTGTTTCCCTTTTCTTTTTCTTTGGATTGTGGATGATATAGCCACAAACGAGGGCCAATGAGGCCATCGCGACCCTCGCTAGCCATGGGCAAGGGTTGCCCTAGCCAGCCCTTGCCAGTCCTCACCTATGGTGGATTGTCGGCCATGGCTAATATCAACCATAGTCCAAAGGAAAAGAAAAGGAAAATTAAAAAAAAATTAAAAGGAAAGATAGTAAAAAAAATTGAAAAATTATTAACAAATTATTTTAAAATGTCTATATCAACTCTGTGCTTTGTAAGACAATCAGCATCCAAGTCAACAATTTCCAGCCGAAATTGGCCGGATGAATTGAATTGATACCAATATAAAAAGCTTTAAGACTAAATTGGTCTAATTGAAAAGTTTAAGACTAAATTAGTACAAATGTAATAGATTTAGAACTTTTTTTATTTTATTTTATACTTTTGCCTTTAGAAACATCATGAAGATTACTTTGTGAGTACCCAAATATATTCTCATAACCGAAGGACTTTGCGTTATTATATAGATTAAAAAAATGTTTATTTTACCTATGCAATTAGTGTTTTTTTTTTTGGTAAAACTCATCATCATTATCATCATGGTTCTAGAATTATAGCTTCAAATTACTTAAATTGAAAAAGGAGTTGACTTCGTTTAGGGAGAACTACCAAAAAAGTTCTAAACCTATTGCAATTGTGCCAATTCAGTTCTAAACCTTTTTCTTTTGGTCCAATTTAGTCCTAACTTTTCTTTTTGGGTCCAATTTAGTCCTAAACCTTTTATAATTGTGTCAATTCAGTCCATCCGGCCAAAATTGGCCGGCCGGCACTAACGTGGACGTTGGTGGGGGACAGCCAGCCGGTGAGGTAATTTTTAAATATTTTTTAGTGCTTTTTTCGAATTTTTAAGTATTTTTTTAAAAATTTTTAAATTTTTAATTTTTTTTTGGCTTTCTTCTCCTTCCGATGCCGGCTAGAGGTGAGGGCCGGCGAGGTCAGCCTCGTCGGCCATTGGCGAAGGCGAGCCTCGGCCAGTGACGGCGAGGCGGCCATTGCCAGATCTGGCGAGGCTCGACCTCGCCATGGTTGGGTGAGGCCGAGCCTCGCCAGATTTGGCGAGGCTGCCGTTGCCATCGCCGCCCCCGCTGCCTCCCCCATCCCCTCGATCGTCGGCACAATCTCCCCCTCCGAGCTCAAGTGGCCCTCCCCGGCCGTGACCGTTGCCAAAACCCTATTCCAGCACCTTTGGACCGACGAGGACGAGATCGAGTTCCTTTGCGGGTTCCTCGACTACACCACGTAGCGCGGTGGGGCCTTGCCCTCGCCAATGGCTGGGGAGGGCCGAGCTCGTTGGATCTAGCGAGGCTCGGCCTCGCCCAACTGGTGAGGCTCAACCTCGCCCGACCATGGCGAGGTCGAGCCTCGCCAAATCTCGAGACGGCCGCCTCGCCATCGCTGGGCAAGGCTCGCCAGTGGCCGGCTAGAGGAGGGAGAAGAAGGCACAAAAAATTAAAAATTAAAAATTAAAATTTGAAAATATAATATATATATTATAAAAAATTACCTCGCTGGCCGAATGTCACCCGCCAGCGTCCACATCAGCGCCGGTCGCCCAATTTTGGCTAGATGGACTGAATTGACGCAATTATAAAAGGTTTAGGACTAAGTTGGATAAAAAAAAATGTTTAGACTGAATTGACACAATTGCAATAGGTTTATGACTTTTTTGGTAATTCTCCCTTTCGTTTAAGCAATACATTGGCTAAAAAGACATTCCGTCAACAGCCTTTAAACAATTTTTTTTTTTAAACTTACATATTCGAAAAAAAGAAACATGCAAAGACATTCTCAAATTACATATAGGATATTTACAAATACATAATCAGAACACCTAGTCGAAAGGTTACATTGATAAATTTAAATACTAACGGAGGGACTATTACTGTATTACATTATGATATGATTCTAATGTTGTCTCATGAATTTTACTTCCCTTCCCTTCTGATCATTGTCATTTACTCTTTTTAGTACCCTATTTTGATGCGAGACGCCGCAACAAACAAAAGGTCTCCAATAGGCTTTGACATTTTCGCATTTCGTGGGTACTGTTCATGAAAACCCTCTCTACTGGTTTCCTGAGTCCCTGTTCATCTGTCTATTGTAATGCTGATTCTCGGAGTTCTACTCATCGAAATGGGCTGATTTTTGGGGGGAAGGTCCCTCTCTACCTCCTTTACAATCCCTCTGAAGGAATTTGCTAGAGAGTTCGAGATCCACTTGACTTCACTGTCTACGCGCTCCTCGCGTCTGGAGTGTTGTTCGCGACTAGAGCTGGCTTCTTCCTATGGAACAACTTCTTGAATGGAAGCTGAGTTTGTTTAGGCTTGGAGAGTTGGCCCCCTTCCACGTCATTCCAAGTGACTCGATTCCTTAGCTCCCATCTCCCTCTTTCGCTGGTGCGAACTGTCTTCTGCTGCAATTTGTCTAGTTCGACTTTGGGAGGTCGATTTGGGAGTTCTTTACGGTGTGCGGTGTCACGCCCCGAACCTCGAGCACGTCAACATCCCACCATGGTCATTCAAATGCGACGTCCCAGGTTAAGTCGCCGACCCAATCATATATTTAATGCACATGCGGAAGCGTATTATAAAACCCCTGACAATAAAATACGGGATAGAAAAGCAGGAAGCAAAACCACAACATAACACTTCCATAATTCAACAGAATTACAAACAGAGGTCTACGGCTAAAAGTCTACAAAAGACCGGCTCTTAAAAATGAATTGTCCTACGACCTACAAGTCGGACACGTTCTCCAATCTTATGACTTCACCTTTGCAACTCCTCAAGGCCAACCAAAGCTATTTGGTCGCTCCGTCCACCAGGGACCTGAAATTTTAATCCCACAACTGGGATGAGACGATGTCTTAGCAAGTTCAACCCCCTAAACCCCTATTAAAAAGAAAATACGCCCAAGGGTGGCCTAGCCACATCACACAGAGAACTTACCTCGCCTCAATTCCTTCCTGCAGGTTAGCACAATTTGTATCACACAATCTCAGGTAGTAATAATAATTCAAACAATTGGAACGCCATCACTTTCATATAAATCACGATCGCACTTAGCACGCATTCCAATTATTATTCACTGCCACACAAAGGCATAGCCTACTCGCGGATCGGCTATCTACTAACATTACGGCATTTCTAGAAGAACAAAGGTCTAGTCGGCCTAGTCACTACTGCGACCCGAACCACGTCACTCTCCCTTAACGGCATTTTTAGAAGAACAAAGGTCCAGTCGGCCTAGCCACTACTGCGACCCGAGTCTTTCAACCAGCACACAACAATTCAATAATTAATTGCACAAATCATCACTCAATTTGTAATATCTAATCCTCAAATTCATAATCTGAATACACAGCAGCGATCAGCACAAAATTCTGAGAATTCAGAGTCTTGACAAAATTTTTGGAATTTAATAAATAATTAAATTTATTCCGAAAATAATTAAATAATAATATTTTATTAATTTCGAATAAAATATATTATTAAATTATTAAAGAATTTCGAAATATTTATTTAATCCCAAAAGTAATTCATTTATGTCAAATCAAGGCTTATTTTAAATAAACCTACTTACCCTTAATTAAGCACACTTTAAATTAAACCACCACCTTAATCAAATCTACTCTTAATTAACCTAAACTAACAACTTAATAATACTTAACATAAACTAAACCTCCCTAAGCATAATTAACCCTCTAAGCGAGGTTTAGTGAGTTAAACTCATCGGATTAGCGAGCCGAGCGGACCAAAATGACGGGGACGACGCGAGGATCGACTTTCCTCAAAGCGGGCCGAGCATCCGAGCTCGGGAAGGCGGCCAAAATGGGCCAAACACCCGCTGCCATACCCATTTTTCCAGATTCTGCTTGGGGCCGAGAGGGAGCAGATCCGGTGCCGGGATGGGCGGAGGAACGGCGGAGAAGAGGGGCGGCAGCTCGGGCGGAGCTCCGGCGAGGCTGACGGCGACCCTAGCGACGACGAAGATGGCTGGACGGAGGGGAAGGAGCTCGGGACCGGGCGAGCAGGGCGGAGCAGCGTGCGACGGCTGTCCAGCGAGGCGACACGCAGGCGCGCGAGCTTCGCGCACGGACGACGGCGGCGGCGGTGAGCTCCGGCGACGAGTGGAGCTGCTGGCTTCGACTGGTCTTCGGCTTGCTGGTTCGGGGTTCTCAGATCTGCTGGGGACGCGGGCTGAGGCGGAGCGGGGAGGGGAGCTGACCGGTAAACGAGCGCGGGCGGCACAGGGCGGCGGTGACGACGAGCGGACGAGCAAAGGCGTGAGGTCCGGCGGCTTCTCCGGCTTCGCTGGTTGCTGGGTTTTCAAAGAAGAAGGAGATGAAGAAGATGGAGATGGAGGAGTCGCACGGTAGAGAGGAAGAAGAGAGGGAGGAGTGAGAAGGAGGAGGGGGCCCCTTTTTCTTTTCTTTTTTTCTCTTTCTTTTATTCAACAAAAATGGCCCACCATGACCTAGGATGACATCACACTCCACTATCTCCCACAACCTCTTCCAATGGGTTCACTTGCAATTTCCGCCGGGGTCCAATTCTTTGAACAACAACTTCTTCAATTTCACTCGATTCTCTTCCAATTGAATTAAATTGAAGCCCATAAAATTAATCAAATGTCACCACACTTCAATTAACATCTTCACTTGTCCATAAAATCAACTTAAGTCCTAATAACAAGACCAAAGGTGAGCCTACCAATTTTTCCGAACCAAATTAATCATACCCTGATTATTTTGCTAAAAAAGCTCGGCTTGCATGAAAAATCTTCCGAAGATTAGTCAATGATCCTGAAATGATTTGTGACATACCCAGACTTCCAATTTATGAATTCGATCTCAATTCCACGGTTAATTTCACTTTGGCACGATACTAGCGCGGCCCAACCTACCGGGTAGCCTTTAGAAATTTTCATGCATTTGACCTGTGGTTGATCATCTCAAGCCACAATGTACATCTTTGAAACATTGGCGACTTTCGGTTGTCGGGGTAATCTCAAGGTTTCAAATACGAATACAAGGTACCCAATCGACAAAAAGATCAGTCTAGAGTCGATCGATAAGAATTGTGCGATCTGGTGGAACCACCCACACTCAATCACATGCCTTTGTCGAGTCGATCTATCTCCGGTCTCTAATCGATTTTTATTTGTGCCGCGATGACCCTTGCAGATTAGCTCGGTCGAAAGGTCACTTCCTGGCCAAATTCTCGAGTCTGATGCATTAGAATTTCTTAACGACTTCACCCGATAGACTAGTTTTCACATGAGTGGCCGACTCAAGGAAAAGAACCATATGCGTGCCAACGAAATGCCCGTCTCAATTTATTGAAAATAGAATCGGAAAATCGGGATGTCACATGCGGAGTTTGGGTGCTTATCCTACTATCCCTAGCTATGTTTGCGGAAGTTTAGCCCGGGTTAAATCCTTGTCAATGGCTTTTCGTTTTTTGTGACTGTGCTGCAGACCACATGTTTGTGAAAATGCCTTCGACTTCTGTGGAGGTTGGAAACAACTCTGAAGCCAAAATGGCGACTAGAACCTCAAAGGGACCTTCAACACCCTTAGATGGTGCTGGATCACCCACGAAACAGTCAGGGATTATTGGTTCATCTTCATCAACCCTTGGTGGAGCTAAAAACAAGCAGCAATTGCCGCGATTGCCCCTTGGTCGATCCAACCAATCAAGAGGAAGGTCTAGAGGAAGGAGCCACTTGCAGTCATCTTCGAGACGTCCTCAAGCTCCTCAACAGCATCCAGCTAGACAGCAAGTCGCCCTGGCCCGCACATGGGCGAATGTTGCTCGGCTTGCGGCAAGAGGCCCGGATCTGTCTTACACACCCCCCACTTTTGTTGATGGCAAAGCGGTGATCAATTTGGCAGATGAAATTTTTGATGCGGTGGACTTGAAATGGCACCATTGCTTAGTAGGCTATTTCGTTAGGAGGAGGAAACTTCTGTTCAATATGGTGGAGCAATCTTTGAAGCATATTTGGGGTGCCAAGCTTGTAGAGATTGTTGCTAATGACCAAGGATTCCTCTTCCTTCACATTCCAGACCTGGTGTTTCGGCGAAGAATCCTTGAGGAGGGACCAACCACGGTGGCTAGGGTGTCGCTTAATCTCTGTCAATGAGAGCCACTTATGGATCTCAAGAGAGAGAACCAAACCACGGTTCCAATTTGGATCCGTTTGATGAATCTACCATTCGATTGTTGAACGGTTCCGACCATGGGTGCAATTGCAAGCGCGGTGGGCAAACCGTTGTACATGGATCAAAGAATCGACCAAGTGAAGACGGCCTCATACACTAGAGTATGTGTGGAGATCAACATGAATTAGCCAAGATGTAGAATCGCTAAAGTGGTTTTGAAGGGGGTTACTTGCTCCATTGCCATTGAATATGAGTGGTTACAGGCTGAATGCCCAGACTGTGGATCTTTTGGGCATAATTGTCGTGCCCCTCCTTGTGCACAAAATCCCGTTGGACGGACATGAGCCCAACAACGTCCCCCAGCCTATTTGGTCATTCCGGCTCCTTCGGTGGTCCCTAAACCCTTGCCGATTTTTGAAGCGTCGTTACCCCAGCAAGCCGCGTTAGTTCCTGCGCCCTCAAGTCCCATGGCTCCGATAGCGATTGGCCTCCCAAACCTGATCGTTGATTTGCGGCCTGCGCCCGAACAACCTTGGAAGCAGGTCAAGAATAAAAAGAAAAAGAATTTGGCCTGCAAAGTTGGGGAAACCTTGTGCCCGAGCATTGCTAGTGATGCAGACACCAATTGGCTAAAGGCACCAGTTCTGGAAAAGGCTTTTCCACCCGACTCCAAGAAATCTCATAGAGGTACTAATATTCCTCCGAGGGTAGCTCTATCTCTTGTGGCCGAGTCCCGATCATTTCTAGATCAGCCTAGCAGCCCTAATCATGGAGAGGTGTCGGAAGTAGCGGCTACATTTATTTCTTTGGATGAGGATGACTTACTTTCTCCTTGGTCGTCAAGCCTGTCCCTAAGAGCTTCAAAAGCTGCTTCCTTGAAGGTGGAGACCATCCAGGAGAGACTTCTTGCTTTAGCCCCAGATCTTAGACCGGAGGTGAAGTCTAGTGCCTCGGCTATTCCTCGTTGGAAGCCACCTAAGCAGAGGTAGGCCTTTGCCTCCTCTTTTTTCTTGGCTTAGTTGTAGTGTTTCTTTTATATACGTACATATATATCCATTTCAGATTTTGGAATATTAGAGAACTCATGAACCTTCTGAGGAGAGCCGATGTTAGAAACTTTGCTCGCTCTAATGGCCTTTGCATGATCAGCTTATTGGAGACCAAAGTGCCGGAGCATCTTTTTCGTTCCTTCTTTGATGGCCTCTTGTCGAGATGGAAATGGATAGCCAATTATGATTCTTCGCCAAAGGGGAGGATTTGAGTTGGATGGAACCCTTCTCTGGTTAATTTTGAATTGATTTCGTCCAATGATCAAGCAATTCATGGCAAAACAACTCTCCTCACGTCCGATTTGTGTTGCTGCGCTTCGATCATTTAAGCGGAGCACTCATTTGTTTCTCGTAGACCTCTGTGGGCGGACCTGATTAGGATGAGTTCATGCGTCCAGGACTTGGCCTGGGTGGTGGTAGGAGACTTTAATGCCATTAGGGACCCGTCGGATAGATTTAGGGGCTCTGTTAATTGGCTCCCCTCTTTCAATGAATTTAATCAGTGCTTGTTTCGCGCGGAGCTAGAGGATTTGCGATATGCTAGCCTTCGATTCACTTGGTCTACATCCTCCGAAGCTAATTGCAAGGCGAGGAAAATTGATCGGGTATTAGTGAATGCCAAATGGAGCTCACAATTCTCTTATTCTTTAGCGACTTTTCTCACTCCTGGTATATCCAACCATTCACCCATGGTGGTCAAAGTGACACAACCAACTCTTCGGAGAAAGCTGTTCAAATTCTTTGAATTCTCGATGGAGCACCCGTCTTTTCATGACATTATGGAGCAAGTATGGGAAGCCCCGATTGATGGTATTCCTATGTACAAACTGGTTTGCAAATTGAAGGCCCTCAAGAGCAGACTCAAGCAGCTTAATAGTGTTTCTTTCTCCAACATCTCTGAGAGGGTTGCCGTCTCCAGAGATGCATTCAGGCTAGCTTAGCTCGACCTGTAGCAAGATCCAACCAACAAATTCTTGGCGGAGGTAGAGAAAGATCATATATCCTATGTGGAGTTGAGAAGTTAGGAGGAGTTTTTCTTTAGACAAAAATCCAGAATCAGATGGCTTGAGAATGGTGATAGGAATACTAAGTACTTTCACCACTCTGTCACTACAAGACAATTGAAGAATATGATCCTTTCGGTTCTTGATAGGAACGGGAACTTGGTCACTGAACCAAGGCTTGTGCATAACATATTTGTTTCCCACTTCCAGGAGCTCTTTGCTTCGCGTACCCTTCCTTCCAGCCCTTCTTTGTTGGACCTACATCAAGTCATTCACTGTCCCCTCGGTGATGACCAGGTTAGCCTTATTTCTCATCCCTTTACTGATAGAGAGATTCAAGATACTCTGTTTTCTTTAGCCCGTAGAAAGGCTCTTGGACCAGATGGATTTGGAATAGAATTTTTCAAGAGTAATTGGGAGTAGGTTGGAACGTCGATCATTGAAGCGATTAAGGACTTCTTTGTCACGGGGAGACTTCTAAGGGAGATTATTACCACCATTTTGGTGTTGATCCCCAAAGTGCCCAATGCGACCTCGGTCAATGATTATAGACTTATAACCTGCTGCAATATGATCTACAAATGTATCACCAAGGTCTTAGCCAACCGCATAGCCAAAATTCTTCATAATACGATCAGCCCTCATCAGAATGCCTTCATAAAGGGCTGTCATATCCGTGATAATATTCTCCTTGTACAGGAGTTATTTGCTGGATTCCATCTTCAACCTTATATCCTAAAATGTGCAGTTAAGATGGATTTTCAGAAGGCCTATGATACGGTAGACGGGGACTTCCTCAAGTTGGTGTTGCGTGCTTTTCGCTTCCCCGATCATCTCATTCAGCTCATCATGGTATGTGTGTGCACTCCCAAGTTTTCTATTTCCATTAATAGTGATCTTCATGGCTTCTTCCTTAGTGGATGTGGGCTTAGGCAAGGGGATCCAATGTCTCCTTATCTTTTTACCCTGGTTATGGAAGTCTTCTCTGGGATCCTAAGCATGTGTGCGGCGCAACCTGGATTCAATTTCTTTTGGAGATGCAAGGTTACAAGATTATCTCACATCTTCTTTGCGGATGATGTCTTTCTCTTTTGTCGAGCGGATATGGTTTCAGTCTCTCTTCTTAAGGATGGGATGGATACATTCTCGGCATAGAGTGGATTGAAGCCTAACAACAACAAGAGCGAGATTTTTTTTTTTTTTGTAGGTGGCTTGGAAGACCTGAGAAAAGACATTAAGGATGCCCTTGGCTTCGTTCAAGGTAACTTACCAGTTCGTTATTTGGGAGTTCCTATCATTTCCTCCAGACTTGGAAAGGCAGATTGTGTGTCTTTAGTTGATCGTATAATGGCTAGGGTCTAATCCTGGACGCACCGTTTTCTTTCCTTTGCCGGCAAAGTCCAACTTATAAGGTTAGTTCTTCATGCGATTCAAGCCTATTGGGTGAGTGTCTTCACAATTCCTCCTGCAGTTATGGATTGCATTGAGCAGATTATTAGACAGTTCCTTTGGAGGGGACCTAGTCTTGGGAAGGGTAGCGCGAAAGTTTCCTAAGAGGACTTTTGCCTGCCTAGGGACGAAGGAGGACTTGGTATTCGTAGATTGCGGGATTGCAATAAGGCAGCAATGTTCAAACACATTTGGATCATGTTTATTAACAATGAGTCCTTATGGTGCAAATGGATACATTCAACCTTCTTGAAGAGGAAGAGTTTTTGGGTAGCTGGGAGGCCCGTTTTCCGCTCATGGGCGTGGAAGAGAATTCTTCACCTTAGATCATAATTTCGTCTTCACTTCCGATGGTGGATTGGGGATGGTTAGTCAATCTCCTTTGGTTTGATAATTGGCACCAAAGAGGTCCCTTGGACCTTATATGCTCTGAGTTGATTATTATGAATTCTGGTTTATCCAGGCGTGCAACGGTGGCTGATATCTTCTCTCCAGCGGGTTGAGCTTTTAGGTCAGTGATTGATTCTTGGGATCATTCTCTCCCTCTCCTTTCCGATTCTCCGGATTATTTTACTTGGAGTGATAGCCCTGATGGTCTTTACTCGATTGCATATCATCAGGAAAAGTAAGGATAGGGTTTGCTAGGCTTCATTTATTTGGAATAAAGCTATCACCCCGAGATATTAATTTAATCTTTGGTTAATTACGAAGAATCGTCTCCCCACCCAAACCCTACTCATGTCCTATGGCAAAATTGACTATGAGGTATGTCCCTTTTGTAAGCTAACACCGGACTCCATCGATCATCTCTTTTTCGAGTGTTATATCATTGCCAGCATGGCCTTCTCTTGGGCAGCTAAATGCAATCTCCTTTGGTGGAACAAGACCTGGACTGAGAACCTCCAGTGGGCTATAAAGTTTCTATTCGGTAAGGATTTCTACCGCTCCATTAGTCGCTTCTCTTTTGGTGCTCTTTGCCACCTTATTTGGAAATATAGAAACGACATGCTCTTCAGAGATCACATGGCGACTCATGTGGCAGTCAAAAAGGAGAAGGCTCTAACGTTAAAAAATGTTGAAGATAATCCTAGAAACAGAAGACTCCAGAGAAATTAGGGGTTCAATCCTTCCATTTTCCTTCCCCATCTTATGAACCCAGTGTGAGCTGTTCTCGGCGACTTCTCCTTTTGGTGCTTGTGGTTCTCCTGCTTTGTTGTTGGTTGTCTAGGGAGGTTGGTCTTTCTCGGCCCTGCATGGCTTTTCTCTCCTCTTTGGTCTCTTACCTGTTGTTTAGGTTGGTGATTGCTTTGGCCACTCTTGCGGTTTTCTTTTACTTCCGACACCCTTCCACTCACGTAGACTTGTTGTCTTGTTGAGTGCAAGTTTTGTGGCGCCGGATTTTGTAAATGTTGGCTTAAAGCTCTATAAAAATTTATTACTTCTAACCAAAAACAAAAAAAAAAAAACAAAAAAAAAAAACAAAAGGTCTCCAATTATCAAACACGAAATGCTGCCCATCCGTCCTTTGGCTGCATGATGTTCGATTCGGTCTTTCTGAGTGATGATATCAATGGGATACATTTGGCCCACATTACAATAACAGAAAAAATATTTTTGATTGGACGGCTTTCTAAGGCTTTCTTTTCACTTGTGACAGTTACTTACAGGTATGTCCTTTTCTGGAGGGTTTATTATATTGGGATGCAAACGTTGTTCAGCACACGTGGGGAATATTAATTGGTAATGATGAGAAACTTCCGAAATCCAGATCCCGACCACCTATATCTAACGATCCCAGTCCCATCAGGATGTCATTTCTATTTGTAATACATATGTCCATCTTTAAAACACTTAAATAAGTTTTAAAACTTATAAAACTCATGAATCAAGTCAGGTCAAACACACATGACTTATATTCTAACTCGACCGAATTTATATTATTAAAATACTTATATATTTAACCAAACAAGAGAAAAATTATATCCAAATTGAGATAAAAACGCCAAGTGGATAAGCTCAAAAATCGAGTAAGGAGAAAAGAGAATGAGGAATTTATATAAATCATAAGCCCATTTGTGATCTATTTAACATCCATTCATATTATATTTAAACTAATTTATGATCGTTTACGAAATATAACTAATTCATATTACAATTTATCCACCATATATAGGCTAAAGAATAACTCATTTTTTAAGGTCTAACAAACGAGCACCATTTGGCCGATTTAGAAGGTCGTTTATATAATTAGCTTATGAGAGCAACCAAGTAACAACTTGAACGGAAAGATATATGATGGCGTGAAAACAATTTCACGATAAAAGACTGCGCTTTATTTATTTTATTCGGCTACATAACCATAGCTTGCCTTATCGTGTGATTAAGGCATCGGCCACAAAATTGTTGGGGGGTTGAGGTCGTGAATTTGGCATCGAGAGCAAAATTGATCATCGAGCAGACTCGAGCCGTTTGACAAAATTTCAAGGCTCGGAGAAGAGGACCGGTTCCGACCAAATCAGGCCGGTTCCGGCTGGCTTACTATCTCTCAAACACACACCCAGACACACATACGCACACAATCAACATGGGCCACATTTTGAAATACAGGCTTGGACGGGTCAGTCCAACGTGGGCCCACAAGCAAATCCAACTGGCCGAGCTAGTTCAAGCCCAAGTTCTTTGCGGCCCAGATTATCTAATGGACCCGTAGGCATGGCACTAACACATGATCATGTGAGAAATGCAGTTGGCGCGACAGAACACAAAAGTGCTAGAACAATTCCCAACAAATCTACGTACACGAAATATTATTGCCTCTACAGCTCAACTACCTTCCCTTCTGCAACAACCGACTTTCTTTGCTCCACGAAGTTACGAAGTCTATGTATTCCCTTAAATAAAATGGCAGCCTGGTGCAAGGCAATTATTGCCAAAGTGAGTCAAAGAAATATTGTGTTAGATAAGTACTAAGAAAGAAGTACATTTTTTCTCCGAGAATCCAATTCATATGCCACTGTGAATTCAGGCTCGTCGTAAGGCCGGTCCATCAGATAAAGAAGTTCTTTACTTACACGAAGCGAAAAACTTCATTCCAATTTACCAAAATTTGTGTTGTGTCCACCATCAATAGAAAAGGCAATTCTCATGATTCCATTTGATGTTTTTTCTGACAGTCAAATTATCTACTGTAGAATCCAACCCTTGAACTTGATTGGCATGTCAACAATAACACGATGAAGTCATCAGTTTGGGCAAACAACTCCTTATTTGATGACTTATGCCAAGCGACTATGGGGAAGCCCGATCTAAATCCATCGAATTGATCTTATAAGAATTAGGCGTCAAGGTTGGACAACATGCTCCTGCATTATGTAAATTGCTTCATGACATGCATTTTTCATTTCAAAGAGAAGCTCATCGAGTCAAAATTAATCTCGCCAAAGCGGCGTTGAATCCTCGAGGAATAGAAAATCCAGCACACCAGAAAATTATGAAAGGACTGAAATGATATCGATTCGTAAGTGGACTACAACCAAAGACAATGCACCTATTTAGAGGGCACCCTAAGCTCTCCTACGAATGCAGATCAATCTAAAAACCTTTCTTCTTGTGCATAAATCTTCTTACGTCCTCTACAATAGATTCCCAAAGCCATCACACCATTATGTTCTCTAACAATGACACGAATTTTAGTTTTACCACTTTGCATATTCAAAGCACCATCGCCATTTATCATCAGGAGTCTAAGTATACTTGCTTTTCCCTCCCTCCATAAAATTCAAAGCAATCTTCACGGGGGCCTTCAAGTAATCCCCACTAGTATTCAGTACGATTGCGTCAAAAATTCGAGCACTTTGTCATGTTCAATCAAGCTTTTACCCTTCAGGTTAATATCCCCCAAATTATCATGGAGAGGATTCGATTCTTTGGGTAACATTTTGCCTTATCACACGAAATGAAAGAGGTGCTCATATCTGACCACAAAAAAGAAAAGAAAAAACAAATAGGTACCAGCATAAGTCGAATTGATTCCAACCGTTGAATTAGAGGGATAGAAAGCTTGGGATCGAAAGAACATGTTCATGCATGCTCACGTGCCGCAACTTTTGACATATGATGAAGCCAGTGCAGCAAGTCCATGATTCTTATCAATTTCCTTTTTCATAGATGAAGCTTGACCTACTCCCCCAAGGTCTGTTAGATCCGTCGGACAAATTGCATCATATGGTTGCGTTCCCATCAAAAGATCAACCAGCACAACTCTAAAGTTATAGACGTCACTCTTCATATGTAGATGATATGTTCAACCAAAATACTGTAATACTCTAAAATAACGGCTTCAAGCATGGTCAAACTACGGCCGTAGACCTTTGTGGCTCTAAAGGTCTTTGGCATAAGGCAAATGGTGTTTTGCAATTTTTTTGAAGAATTTTGGGGAAAATGCTAGGGATAGTTTGAAGGTTTTTTGGATTATATATATAATTTTGCCACCACTAACCTTTCATAATTTGAAAATGTTCTCCCCTCGCGTGATGTTGCTGGCGAAGGGCTTAGGTTGCTAGCAAGGTTGGATTGCTAGCAGCCTCGCCGGAGGCCGCATGACCCTAGACGGCCCAATCTTAGGAGAGGGCCACTAGTGCTAGATTTGGCTTGTCGGTCGACCGATAGCCATAAAACCCTTGGTCGTTTTTTAGAGTTTTTTTTAGAATAAAAAAACAAATAGCAAAATTTCTTTGTAAAATGTGATTTTTCAAACACCATTTAAACTAAAGTTGTTTAACAGTTACCAAACACTACTTCCTAAAGTTTTTTACATTTTCCTCAAAACTTTCCTCAAAGCCAAAACAAACACATGATCAGTCCAAGCAATGCACAAGGCCCATTATATTACTCGTGGCTATGTACGTGAATGCCGCATAGCCATAATTTCTAATAACTTGTGTTGTCATGATTTGTTTTGACTGAACCTTTTTTTACTGACCGAAATTCTTCGAAATAACTATAAATTTTAACTTCTTTGAAATCCCTTTTTTTTTTTCGAAAAAAAAAAATCCCTTTTTCATTTTTGAAAGACGGTCGTTTTATAATATACACATGCATATAGTTGTTAAGATGATGGTTATGTGTAACGTATTGTTTGGAGAGAGAATTCATGCCATCATTAATTATCTTTAAATGGTAAGGTTTTGGAAAGATTCCCGGCCAAATCCAGGGTCTTTCTCTCTCAATTTTGTCTTTCTTGATTAAGGCCGCCTTTTTCAAACTCCTTTTTTTGCTTACTCTTCACGTTTTTGGCCCACCCAAGTCTCTTCATACTTGGGCGTCGTTTTAAATATTACATAAGATAAAAAAAAACCATATATTTTAAGATATATCATTTTCTTGTTTTTGACGTGCCACTGCCATCCGTTCCAATATCTCTAGGGATCTCTCACCACCCATTACTCCCTCCTTCCCTCTCTTTTGCAAAGCGTGCGCAACCAAGCTCTCTCTCTCTCTCTCTCTCTCTCTCTCTCTCTCTCTCTCTCTCTCAAGAACGGTGCAGTATCAACCCAGAATAGTGCCCCAGAATAGTGCCCCTGGCTACTTCAAATTTTTCGTAAGTTGCACTCTTACCCTTCACTTCTGCTTCACTCTTTTTGGCGCATGGAAGCTTATCCAAGACCAGCTCGAGCGCATGAGTTCAAGAGAGTGAAGAAGGGCCACCCGAGAGAGAGAGAGAGAATTGTGGCTCAGATGATCGACAAGGTTCGCAGTATTGGTGCTACTGACATGGAATGTGGTAGGACTGGAAGATCTTAAACCTGGGGATCACATCTATATTTATCGGCTATGTGGCTTATACACCCATCATGGTCAGTTACTCATCATCGTCTTCTTCCTTTTCCATTATTATTCACTTTTCTTTATCATGGATATCTTCATATGTGGCTCAACTACATCATCCCTTCTTGTCTTTCGTTTTTGGCCCAAGAACAATATTTGTATCGGCCAGCCGTCATGGAATCTTGCCGTCCCAGCTTCCTGCTCCATGTTAACCCTTGCTCACATTTGCACAGTAAGAGATGATTCATTTTTAATTTTAGGTTACGTCTGTTTCATGAAAAATGTATGATTTAAAAAATATTTTCCTAAAAATAATTGTTTATACTGCTAATAGAAAAAAAAAATGAATGAACAAATATATCTTCATTGTTCACAAATATATTTAGACATACATTAATACCGATAATGTAAATAATTTCCATTGGCTAATTATTTTAGGCGGTAGAGAAGATTATTTAAAAAAAAAATGTTTTTCAAATTATTCATTTTCCGCGAAATATATAAAGCCTTAGTCATGCTTCGACAACTATCTTCTTCTTTTCATTTCAAGGGCCGTCAATATGTGTGATTTTGATCACACTGTGATATCTATAAGAGGCAAGTCACATCATAAACAGTTTATGACATTGGAAGTGGCCAAAAGAAACAACGACCACGACCACGACCACAACAACAATAATAATAATCTTGTCCTATTTTCTTGGTGACCAGAGAGGGAATCTATAACAAGCAAATAGTTGTCACTGTTTTGGGTTAATACGCAACCGATCAACCCAAAAATACTGAAAACCGGCAAAAACACAAAGTATGCAAACAACTTAGATCCCAAAGGTAAGCCCATATCTTACATTAAACCAAATACATAAACTTACTCTTTTACTTGTCCAACCAAATACAAAAGACCAACAATCGACTTTCGTTTGTCTGATCTGAAGACTATCTCGTGGACTTAAATGTGGTCTTGATATTATATAAATTGCAGCACAGTGATCATTTCACTTGAAATTGAAATAAAGTATGATTTATTTCGAAATATATTCATTTACGAGAGAGTATTTACACGGTGACCATGACCAATATTTAATTACTTTCTAACACAAATAAATTATGCTGTGGTGGAGCATCGAGTAACTCTCATCGACTGGAGTGGGTACATGCCCACTTCGATAGTTTTAAGTACATATTGTTGACACCTCAATTTTAATTAGGTTAATTTTATTAAGTTTTTAATTTATTTTGTCTTTTCGGATAAGTAGATAATAAAAAGAAAAAAAAACAAAAGAAAACAAAAGAAAAGCAAAAAAAAGCAGCCCATTGGGGTTGGGCTCGAAGGCCCAGCCCCTCCCCTCTTTTCCTTCGCGCAGGCCCGCGAGGCCTAGCCGCGTGGCTAAGCCCGGCCCCTTCTCCTTGTCTTCTTCCTCCCCTGTCTTCTTCCCCAAACCGGATAAGCAGCACGCGCCGGAGAGGAGGACGCACGCGACGCCGGAGCAAAGTGGAGGAACAGTAGCGCACGTGGAGCAGGGGGGCGGCTGGCGTCGGATAAGGACGTGCGGGGAGCAGCTAGCGTCGGATGGGACATCGGTTTGGCCGTCGAGGGCCGCTCGGTGCGCGAAGGGGACCGGCGGTCAAAGTTCCGTCGACCGGCCACCCCCTCGCCTATAAATAGCCCCCGATGTCGATGACGAAGAAGACAGTGAGCTCCGAGATCTTCCCACTGAGAGACTTCAGGGGAGGAGTCGAAGAGCGAGCGAGAGAGAAATCGGGCCGCGAGCTCGGCCGACCTCCCACTGAGATACTTCGGGGGAGGCTGCCGGCGAGCGAGTCCGAAGAGGTCAGATCCGGCCGATGGAGGCTCGGATATGGCCGGAGAGAGAGAGAAGCGAGGTCGGAGGAGGTGCAGAGGTTCTGGATTCGCGAAGAGAGGCAGAAGAAGGTCCCACCCCCCGACGCCGCTGTTGTGCAAAATCCCGTCGGGTCGCCGAGCGTCTCCGCCGCTGCTGCCTTCGATTTGGCATTGTTGCCGTCGCCGTCCCCGTTCAAGAGAAGGTAAAAAAAGCATCGCCGTTACCGTTGCCATCGCCGTTGTCGCCGCCGTAGTCGCCGTCGCCACCAAGCACCTCGGTTCCCCCCCTCGGCGCCGTGGATTCGCAAACCCTAGGGTTTGCGATTTTCCGGGTCGCCGAGTCGGATCCGGGTCTCGGAACCGGGTAGGGTTTCGCGAGATTCGGGGGCGGCGGGAATTGGGTCGCGATTCGGGTCGGATCCGAGTAGGGTTCACGAGGAGTCGGGTCGCGGAGCGGGCTGTCGGGCTAGGTTGTCGGGTCGGGCCGGGTTGTCGGGTCGGGCCGGGCGCCCCCAAACGCCCGGCCACGACGCCGTTTCAGTAAAATAAATAAAAAAGGAAAAAGACGAAAAATCCGAGTCGGGCCCGCGTTTGGGTCGCCGGCCCGGGTCGGACCCAACCCGCGGATCCGACCCGGGTCGGTTTTATTTTGTTATTTTAATATAAAATAATTCTAATAAATAAAATATAAATATTTTATTTTCCATTTTCAAAAAAATCAAAAAGTGTTTTATTTTCAAAAAAATATTAAAAAATGTTTTAATTTCCAGAAAATCGAAAAATATTAAAAAATGTCGAAAAATGTTTTATTTTCTAAAAAATCGAGAAAAATCAAAAATAATTTATTTTCCAAAAATATTTTGAAAAATATTAAAAAATATTTTATTTTCCAAAAAATGCCAAAAATCCAAAAAAAGCCAAAAATTCATGAAAAAGCCAAAAAAAATTCAGAAATAGCCAAAAAGACTTGTATTTTTCCAAAAAAATACCAAAAAATCCCTTTTATGTCCAAAAAATGAGAAAAATACTAAAAAAATGTTTTTCCTCCCAAAAATGCATGGAAAATCTCTAAAAAATCCAAAAAGCCTTAGGGTTTAAACAATATTAGGTACCGAAATGGCATTAGTGATTAACTAGTGTAATCAAGTCCCCGATTCTAATTTCTCTGGTTGCGCAGGAGTGAGTATTTCTCCCGATACTTCACTTGGGTTTCTAATCAACCCACCCCAAATCGATTAGTGGCGACTCCAATTTAAAAATTGATTTACAGGTTAAAAACTCAGATTATTAAAGTCGTGAATTGGTGGACTTGGAAGAGTCCGGGCATAACAAATTTCAACCGAGCCATTAGCCTCCTTAGGCGCTCGTACCCGATCGCGGGCGCCGAAAAAATGAGGCCGTGACACATATATATATTTTAAATCTCCATTTGTTTCGTGGAAATTTTCCAAAACTATTTGTATCGTTCAAAATAATTAGTCAACATAAAATATCTTTACTTTTGACAATAATTTATGTCTCAATATTTTTGTGGATGATGAAAATGTTCTTTTATTCATTTGATTGTTTACGAAACAAATGCATCCTAAATTGGGACTAAGATGAAACTTATATCGTACATTCAGGAGATTACAAAAATAAGATAAGACGTTGCTCTTTTGCCTGGTATATACTTTGTTATATCAAATTAAGCAGGAATTTTTCATAACCCTCGTACCACTTCTCTGTTTCTCTCTCAGGACACTACTCTCTTATTTCTTTCTTCTTCCTCAACATCATTTCTCGTTCAGTCGTCTCCCTTTCTGAAAAGTCTTCTTCACATTTCCTAAGAAGTCGAAATAGTCGGTGTAGAAAACGTACCTCAATCAAATCACGGAAAATACTGAAACTTGTGACTTGTGGTGATCGATGTTTATTGTCTATTAGTAAATTGCAGATCGCATTGCGGCTAATCTACAGCTACTCAATCCGCAGCTTAATCCATCCAAACTTATAAAATATGATTCACTTGTGACAATCCCATCGATTCTAATCTATTCCCTTTTCATCACCTAATCACTGTGGGTGGATTGATTTGGACAATCAATTCTTTTTCCATATTACGCATACTTATTATTGATTGTATCAGGAATTTACGTCAGAGAAGGTTATGTGATTCACTTCACAAGAATGGAGGTCGATAAGATGTGTCTTGATTGCTTCCCGCGAGAAGGAGAGAAACTCAGTTCCCTCCACTCCTATGCATATGGGCTGCCACTACTGAGGTTCATGTTGATAAGATGGGGCACTTACATGACCTTACCCGATACCAAATCGCCCCAGGAAGTCGTGAACAAAGCTGGTGTGCTTCACGACGGTGATGGTTTTGGCGAGTACGATCTCTTCGATAAAAACTGTGAGCATTTTGCCTTGTTTTGCCGGACCGACGTTTAGGCAAGCACACAGACGGCATTATTCACTGCTTGTGAGCGGAGGATCAAGGAACTTGGAGAATGGGCCATTAAGTTTCTGCAGATGAAATAAGTTGATAAGATCATCATACAAATACAAGGCCGAAACTCAAGGAAAAAACAAAACTGACACAAAAATTCTGGATATTATTATGCTAATGGTGAAGCCCTCAAGCATAACCGCATAAGCAAGAGAAAGGAGTAAAGTGATTGGGGAATTTCAGACATATAATTACAATTACAAAATATTTTGTGAGGTAGGTCGAGAAAAGAGAACAATCTTTAACCAAAATATTCAGATGTTACTATCATTGTTAAGAGATAATTTGTATTACATAGTCACAGAAATGAAAATTAATATGGCGAACCTTATATTCTCTCTAATTTTACTAGTTAAATCTTTTTTTCATTTTATCTATTCCTAATTGCTTTGTTACTCTGTATGCACCCAATCAGATTGGCAGGTCACATTAAAATAGATGTTTCAGCCTAATTTTATTTCCTGAAAAAACCACCTATAAAATTTACTCTCTGTGGACTTTATAAACTAAATGTTTCAGATGTAATTGGATATACTAAATTAAACACGTGTGGACTTTATAAACTAGACGATTCGGATGTATTTGGATGCAAGAAAATAGATTCTTCGCTTGTTGCAAAACATTCGTGAATTACAATGGCCAACAGGTCGTGCCGGCCCAGGCATGGTACAATTGGGTACGTATCCAGCTGAGCCCATTACAATGATTGGGTCTAGGACATTGGTTCAGGTGAACAAATGAGTCCAATGATTGGGCCTAGGGCCACATGAGTGGCTGGGGCCTTAGGGCCGAGGCCTTTCCGCCAACTTAAAAGGCAATCAGAAAATTTAAATTAGACGTCTCTTTCCCTCTTTTTCACCTTCGTCCGTCTCCATAGAATTTCCAATTTCGAACAATTCCCACTCTATATATATGATTCTCTCACTAATTATGATATAGTCCAGTTAATTCGATTTAATGACCAACTGAGAAGAGGAGGCATATGGAAACTCTTAGAGATTTTTTTTTTTTTTTGAGAGTAAAGACCCTCTTGTAGTGTGTAAACGAGGTCACCAGAATTTTCATTATGAACCACAGATCAGGATTGAACACTGGTTGCTGCACGAACGGCGTCCTTGCTATCAAGAGGGGGATGTCTGCATCCAAAAAAAGGGAGGTGCGTGTAGACCCTGGCAACCAAACCAAGTATAGAATTGTTTCAAATTTCACTTGCTTATATTATTAGTAAACACAGGTGTTTTATATACATCGTGGATTCTCGTTTTGTTTTTAATATTTGAAATTTTATTGTGCGTTGATTTTGTGTAATTCTTGTCAAGAAATCATGATGAATTAAGCATGACAGAAAGTTATATTCCTATGAATTTCTATTAATCTTTAATTGTTGACCCAACAAGGAATGCTGTGGGAAGGACCGTATGTTGACTGGCTGGCCTTTACTCCTCGTTCAAAATCTATTTCACCCAAATGTTGCAAGGTACACTACAAATCTGTTCAAGTGAACTGTCCAGCATAGATATCTCAAACAAAACGACATTGGCTTTTTACATAATAAAATACTAACTTTTGGTTATTATGAATAAGTGATAGATTTAGCTGATGAGAATAGAGTTTGGGGAATAGTTGGATACATAATAAAAAGAATAGTTGACAAAATAGTGAGTAGCAATATTTCAAATAATTAAGCTCTTTTAAATTAAATGTCGACAACTTAAAGAGCATTGACAACTAAGGAAATTATTGATAGCAAGTCAATTATCTGGGATGAACTCATAAGACATAAGCTTGTATATGCCTAGTCGCGATATATTTGGATATTTGAGTTTCTTGTGGATAAATGTTATTATAACTTATTGTAACCGCAAATAGTGTGAGGAAGATATTTAGTAATCACCCGAAGATAAGAATTCCTAGCGAAATGAATATATGAAACCAAAGGCTCTAGAAATGTTAAGGCATGGCTAAAATTGTTGAAGAATTGCTTATGGGGAGTTATATGGTGAAAACTATTAATATTAGTGTTTGTGTACCATAGAAAACCCCACACGATGCACAAAAACTTGTTATCATTCTGTCATCTTTCAATTTCTAAACTCTAGTTATGGCTATAATTTCCAGATATTTTGCTGTTAATTAGATTTTTTGCCTTTAGATTTTGTTGTCGACTAAATTCTAGCAAAGTTTGTGAACTTTCAGTTTTGTTTAAAATGAAATTCTATGTTTCTTTGTGTTCTTGTGATACCTCTTATCCGGAGTCACCACAGGTCCGTCTCAACCCATAAAAAGCAGAAGAATGAATTCTAGTAAAATGTATTTTGTCGCGGACGCAAATTCCGGCGAGACAATATGACTGTCAAAAGGCAACGACCGGGCTACAATGACCACATGACAGAGCCCGATCAGACCACGACCGAAGATATTTGAACCATGCACCCATTGCATATGACTCGGCCGGGGTCCATCAGGAGGTCAACTTTGGACTGCCGGAGAACCGTGACGTTAGATGGAAAGAAAAATTTCATGCATGCTCACGTGCCGCAACCTCTGACTTTTTTGCACGGGACAGAATCAAATAGTTTTATTCCTATTCCATCATTATTATCATGGAGAGATTTATAGTACAAATAGCGACATCACAAAAAGCCTACTCTTGTATTACCCATCTGTTGATCAGAAGCTACCCCACGTGCGAAATCGAATGCATATTGAGCAACATCAAGGCGAAATTGGAATGTATTGGATGGAAGGATGAATAAAAGAAAGAATTTGGACGTAATAAGGGCTTGAAGCAGTATCACGTGACATAACTGCTAGTATTTTTCTTCAGTTCCAAACAGAAGTGCATAAACCGCCTTTTGTTGACGCGCACTGGTATGGTAATTGCAGTCAAATTTACTTAGGTCCAAAGTTGCATTTTTCATGGGGTTTGATGAATTAATATGGATGTAAATATGTACCTACCGATTTGCTATTATTACGCACAAGGTGCGAAATTGAATGCGTATTGAGCAAGATTGAGGCGAAATTGGAATGCATTGGATGGAAGGATGATTAGAAGAAAGAAATTGGAATGTATTGGATGAAAAGTGCTCCTATTCTGTCTATCGGAAAATCGCTTGCTTGCTAGCAGCAAGCTCAAGCCCATATTGGAAATTGATTTGGCTATTTTTGGCCATTATTTGAAATAATGTCACTCTAGGCCATTTTTTGATAAATCGACCTCATTTCAAATCCTTATTTGAAATTTTCCCTAAATATACTCATGAAGAGATTTCTAGATAAATAGTAACCTAGCAGAAAGCCTAGTCCTTTTTTGGTACCTGTCAAATGAACCAACCACGTCAAGAGCAAATTGAGCAAGATGGAAAAGAAATTGGAGTATGCGAAACAAATGGTTTGGAATGACTTGCACCCGAAGATTCGAAACTCAGCAACCATATTCATGCGTATACGACGAGTGCATTGCATAGTCACCATCACCGTAGCGTGTCTTCCAGTCCATTCGATCGTTTTTCAAGCTCTATCTATGACATATGGCGATCTTTTATCGGACCGGCGTTCGCTCAAGCACGTGAACGCCGATGTTTAGGGATCGCAACTGTAGAATCAAGGATGACAAATAATGGATTATCTGAGGAAATTGTTACTGGTTGCGTATGTGACGTGACTAAGAGTGATATATTTTCACTGCCTGCATTCCTATATGTACGCACCACCATCTATTTGACTTGATTAAGCGGTCGACACCGTTGACATAGTTTTCATTGCTAGCGATGCAAAAATGATGCGGATGCTAAGGCATTGTTAGGGATTCCCATAAAGTGTATAGTAGAATAATTAAATATTAAACTACGTTTCCATAAAACAGTTTAAATTTTTAGAATAGCTGTGATTTCACAAAACCTTACATGGTATCAAAACTAGAGATCCTAAGTTCAAATCTTTCTAGACCCCATTTGCATCCCTAATTAAATTTCCACGTTTAATATTAGGCAAAAAGACTAGCCTAAGCATGAGAAGGAGTGTTGTAAAAATTAAATATTAAATCACAATTTTATCTAACAACTTAAGTTTTTAAAACAGTTAATAGTGGTTTTATAAAATCTTATATGGTATCAAAGCCCGACTTTGCCAACAAGTCTGAACACAAAAAAAAGTCATATAGGAGAATTACGAGTTGTTGTGCCTTCGACCTAGACTCGATGTACGAAGGGGATATCTTTGAGATTGTCTTATATCGGTTTAAAATGGGCTAGTGGTCAGTTTATAAGTGTGAGAGAGAACCCCACCATTTGAGCTAACTTTTGGGGTAAGAAAGCCCAAGACCATCTGGCATTGGTATCCACATCTTCATCTAACAGCTTAAACTTTTAGAACAGTTTATTGTAACTAATCTCTCATGGTATCAGAGCTGAAGGTTGAGTTCAAATTTTTTCAAGCCCCATTTGTCTTTCCAATTAAATTTCCACGCCTAGTACTTGGGAAAAAAACTAGATTAAACGTAAGAGGGAGTGTTAGAATAATAAAATATTAAACCACACCTTCATCAAATAGTTTAAGATTTTAGAATAATTGGCTATGGTTCAATCAAATCTCATATGGTATTAGAGTTGAAGGTCCTGAATTTGAATCTTTTCAGGCTCTATTTGTCTCCTCAATTAAAATTCCACACTTAGTTTTAAACAAAAAGACCAAACTAAGCTTGAGGAGGAATGTTGAAAAATTTAACTATTAAATCATACATTTATCTAACAACTTAAGTTTTTAGAACGGTATGTGGTGATCCCACAAAATTTTACAGCATACAATATGGAATTTTCCATCGAAGAATCTTTGGATATTTTTGACACCATCACAAGTGCCTGCTATTTAGTTATTATCAATATGCAATGAAGTAGACTCGACAACCTCATATGAAATTAAGGAAGAAAAAGCGAAAATAGTGGAGAATATAGTTATACTATTCAGGCATATTTGATCATCCATGAAAGAAGCCAATTTAATGGAATGAACATTGGTCAATATTATATGCAATTGATGACTTGGATGAAAGTATTAGCACATGCCAGCTAGTGGCAAATGATGGCTGATTATTTTACCAAAGTTGTCGATAGTGTATTAACTAAGGAGCTAATGATGGATTTGGAAGATTGCATCTAAGGCTCAAACATGTGTAAATCCATTAAGGAGATTGTCGAGAATAGTTAGGTGAAAATGGAGAATGAGATTGCTTTTTTGAAGGGAATTGACAACAAGGGAAAAGATCAACTCCTTGGAAATAAGGCTACTATTTTGAAGGAAATTGACAACGTGGGAAATAAATAACTTCTTAGAGATAAGGCTACTATTTTAAAAGGAGTTGACAACGTGGGAATATGGGACCATTATTTTTGGAAGTGTCAAACTACAATTCAACCACGAAAAAACTACTCCCAGACGGTTACAATAGAAAGTCAATAAATATCAAGTTCTATCAATTGGAAGAGGCCCCCTCAACAAACAAAATGTAATATTTTATTATCTTTACTTTTAACACTTTATTTCTCCTTAATAGTTGACATAGTTCGTACATGTGTATTGCTGTGGAAATGGTTGTATTTTCAAGCCTTGTTGTTGATTGAATTTTGGCATTGTTTATATGTACAATTTGGTTCGAAGTTCAAAATAGAAGTTTGCAGTTATTTCTTGTCTGCTTGGATATTTCCTGTCTTGAGTCACCACAAAATCCATCTCCTCTCACCAAAAGTAGAAGAACAACTTTAGGAAAAGATGTTTCGTTGTCGAGTAGATTTTGGCGAAATAAATGGCACGCGCAATGGGACCATTATGGTTGATTTGAGGAGATATGATTGTGAGAACAAGAAATCAACTTGATTATGATAGCGCTAGTGGTGAAAACTCTTCATCACAACCTAGTAATAATAAGGTGGGAAAGTCATTGATTGCACTATCAGCAGCAGATCGAGAACAAGTTAGAGATGTTGGTATCTAGACAACTTACCAATGAGCAGAGAAGACAATTAGTGCCAAGCCCTACAATGTTGGCTGCCATGCGATGCTTATTGAAGGAGCACAAGAATGAATTGATTAACTGCATGATAAAATATCTCATGACGTGATCGAGCCAATTACCACCGATACCTCCCATGAAGTGATGATGGACCTAGAACATCGAGTCATTTGATTCAAGGGCAAGCAAGTCCTAATAATCCTGCATTTTTTTTTAAGAGGTTGTGCCTGTCATTAGAAGCATTTCACTTAATCTCATTCAAGTTAACTTTGGTGGTATCAGTTATGGCAATGACAAGGGGGCACGTGATGACTCTTGGGTTTCCTAATTTAAAATAATCAAATGATTAATGAATCATTCGATTATTTTAAAAGAATGCATATGTTGACACCTAAAAATGCCCGATATTTAGTTGTTACGATATGCAATGATCGTTTGGAAACAATAAAAGTGAACTCGACAACCTCATATGCAACCATCAAAATTAACGATAAAAAAAGGGAAAATAGTGGAAAATATACTATCCGAGCATGGATTGGTTGATATTATAAGTAGTTGATGACTTGGATGAAAGTGTTAGCATATGTCAACTAGTGGTGAATGATGGTAGATTATTTTACCAAAGTTGTCGATAGTGTGTTAACTAAGGAGTGGGAAAAGTACCAAAAGAGTCCTAAACCTATTGCATTGGTACCAATTCAATCATAAACTTTTCAATTGGACCAATTCAGTCCTAAACCTTTTAATATTGGTACCAATTCAGTCCATCTGGCCAATTTTGGCCGGCCGACGCTGACGTGGAAGTCGGCCGGTGACCAGACGCTGACGTGGCAATTTTTATTATTTTTTATTATTTTTTCGAATTTTTATTTATTAATTTTTATTAATTTTTTTTCTTTTCGTCTTCTTTCTGGTGGGAGGCTCGCCGGCCACTGGGCGAGGGCCATGAAGCCCACACCTGCCGCCGGCAACGGTCGCGGCCCTTGCCTGGCCTCTCCCAGGGCCACCGGTGAGGCGGCTTTGCTCGAATCTGGGCGAGGCCAGCCTCGCCCGCAGCTGGTGAGGCCATGGCAGCCATCGCCAGGGCAGAGGTGAGGGCCGTGAAGCCTTTGCCAGCCACCGGCGAGGGTCATGGCCCTTGCTCAGCCTCACCCAGGGCGGCTTAGCCTAGCTCCCGACCTTGATTTCCTTCGCTTTGTCGCCGTCGGCTTTTGCTCATCTTCTCCTTCCATGAGCAAAAAGCCGCAAGCAATCCCACCAACTTCTCCGATGGCGAAGGCTGGCCTTGCCTAGATCTGGGTTAAGCCGTGGGCGAGGCGGCCCTAGGCGAGGCTGAGCGAGGGCCGTGACCCTTGCCAGTGGCTGGCGAGGGCTTCACGGCCCTTGCCTTTGCCTTGGCGATGGCCACCATGGCCTCGCCAGCCACGGGCAAGGCTGGCCTCACCTAGATCCGAGCGAAGCTGCCTTGCCGGCGGCCCTGGGAGAGGCTGGGCGAGGGCCGTGACCCTCGCCGGCGATAGGCGAGGGCTTCACGGCCCTCGCCCATTGGCCCGTGAGCCTCACCGGCCACCGCCAAGAAGAAGACGAAAAGGAAAAAAATTAATAAAAAATTGAAAAAATAATAAAAACTGCCGCGTCAGCGTTCGGGTCACTGGCCGACATCCATGTTAGTGCTAGCTAACCAAAAAATTGGCCAAATGGACTAAATTGGTACCAATATTAAAAAAATTAGGACTGAATTGGTCTAATTAAAAAGTTTAGGATTGAATTGGTACCAATACAATAGGTTTATGACTTTTTTGATACTTTTTCCCTAAGGAGTAGATGATCGATTCAAAAGATTGCATATGAGGCTCAGGCACGTGTAAATTCATTAAGGAGATCATTTAGAATAATTATGTGAAGATGGAGAATGAGGTTGCTTTTTAAAAGGGAATTGACAACATGGGAAAAGAACAACTCTTTAAAGATAAGACCGCTATTTTGAAGGAAATTAACAACATGGGAAATAAATAAATCCTTGGAGTTAAAGCTACTATTTTGAAGGGAGTTGACAACATGGGAATGTGGGACCATTATTTTCAGAATTGTTAAACTACAATTCAACCATGAAGAAACTGCTCCCAAATGGTTATGATAGAAGATCTATAAATACCAAGTTCTATCAATTGGAAGAGGCCCCCTCGACAATCAAAATGTAAACTTTTATTATCTTTACTTTTCTGCAATTTTTTTTCCTTAGTTATAATTTTCCGATTCATGTTGTCATTAAATTTCGACACATATCTTTATCCCAATGTTTTGTTATCAATTCAATATTGCCGTGCATCTCTATCATGGGTGTCACACCGTTGATTAAATTTTGGCGCCATATCTTTGCACATTCTTGAGCTTTGTCGTTGATTAAATTTTAACATAGTTCGTACATGTGTATTACTGTGAAAATGGCTGTATTTTCAAGCCTTGTTGTTGATTGAATTTCGCCATGATTTGTATGTACAATTTGGTTCGAAATTTGAAATAAAGATTTGCAGTTATTTCCTATCTGCTTGGATATTTCTTATTCGGAGTTGCCATAGAACCCGTCTCTTCTCATCGAAAGCTAAAGAATAACTTTCAGAAAAGATGTTCTGCTATGGAGTCGATTCCGGTGAAATAGATATGAAGTCGCTACTTTTCTTTTGGATGATTTCGAGATAAAAGTATCAAAAGAAAATTAAAAGAGGAGATGACTTTTAAAAGGTTCTCATAAATAAAGCCTAAACTTGCATGTCAATCTACCGAAGAGTGAAATTAATTGGTTTTTTACTTTCACCCCCCTTCCCAAAACGAGTAAAAAATAACAAAGAATGAGTTGTTTAGTTTATCTCAAAACATTGGAATCCCACCCAACAAAACTATTCGACAATAAAAAAAAGAAATACTTGCTATAGTTTTGTCTATATCAAAATTGCAAGGGGATTTATTAAACCAAAAATTTCTCTAGCAAATTGATTGCAAATCAACTAAAGACGTTTTATAAAAAGACGTATTAAACATTGCATCAAAATAGATTTTTGCTAAATAACAATCCATACTTTTGGTATTCGATTTTAATATTGAATTTATAAATGGTTCTTGAAATTCATTATTCGATTTTCTCACAATAGAATTTTTACAAGGGATACCATTATACCAAGACCCAAAAAAGACAAAGACAAAGACAAAGCCATTACCAAAACTTCCAATACACCACCAAAGCCAAAAGGCTTGACACCAATTAAATCATGGCTTCAGATAGTAGAAAATCAATCATTCCTACAACAACATCCAATACCAAATACCTCTCGACATCCAATACCAAATACCCCTCAAAAAGAAGAATCCATACCAGCTCTAACTTAGCTAGCTACCATACTACCCAAAGAAACACTGGAAATCTTGTCTTATTTTGGGCAAGATTCGGAAGTTTTATCAAAATATCTTGTAAGAACAAGACCTTCTTTGATACAATTGAGATTTGCCCCTATATCAAAGAGTATCGTTGTTCCAATAATAAATTCATTGTTGATTTTTATCATTATATTTATTATCCATTTCCTAGGGGTTATTTCTGTTAATAACATAAGGAAGCCTGGGTCAGAAGTATCGGAAGTATTAGTGATTTCATTTTTATCTTCTAATTTTGCTTTTCCTTTTATGACAAGAGATTTTATATAAGAGATTTCTTGTTTCATTTCTAATTGTGTCACTTTCAAGGCTTGTATTTCTAATTTTTGTTGCTTTATTTCGTTTTGGAGATCATTAATATTTATTGGCCTAGAATGTTTTTTTTTTCTATTTAGAATGTCTTTTAGATTGTAGGAATTATTGGGTTTAGTATTGATATTCATCGAAGATTGTAGTCTATCCAGGTATTCTTTTTTGGCTTCTAGGTCAGTTATTTTATCAGCAGTGCTGAGGATGAATTCTTCTTCTTTTGTTAACATGTTTATTTCAAGGGTAGGTTTTTTTGGAGATGCGTCTTCATATTCTGATTCTAAAGAGGTTTCTATTTCATTTATTTGAAGACCTTCTTCTTAAAGAAGTTCATCAGAAGAAGTATCATCAGTTTCAATAAAGATGTTGTTTAACTAGTATAAAGTATTATCGTCTAGAAATAGTTCATTCAATCTTTTATTAATTCCATCTTCATCTGATGAAACTGGACTTTACGTAATAGTTCGACTATATGAATTATCTGTTAATGATACTAACCATGAAATAGCAAGTGGGTGTAAAACCTACTTGCTTAGAATATCTAGATAGATGTCCCAAATGTGAATTGGTTTGCACTCGATGGTGTGTGAGGAATCAAATTTGTGTTCAGCGCCTCATCTGCCTGTGTTCCTCACCCACTAAACCAATCCCATAAAGGCATATATTAGGCAACCAGAGTTCCCTAACTTATATATCTAGATTACGTGCTATAATCTTTGGTCAAAATGGTCAACACTAGCTAGTTTGCTTTCCCAAAATAATTTTGAAGCAGCCAAATCTCGAAAGGGTTATATCTTTATCTATATTTATGTCCAATCATATCTCTTATTGATAAGTTACAAGATGTATACTACCCACATGCAAATATATATATATATATATATATATATATATATATATATATATATATATATATATATATAAACTATGAGTTAAATTAATAATTGCCATCCACCGATAAGACTAGTTGAGGAAGGGATGGAGGAAAATTTGTCGTATCTTGAAATGGCGCATCATTTTTTTTGGTGGTAAGAATTAATAATATATAAAGCTTTGAACCAATAATAACAAAATCCTGCGCGACAAAACTTACACTCAGCAAGACAACAAGTCAGCGTGAGTGAAAGGGAACCGGATGCAAGAGAAGCACCACACCAGCGGGGAACAAAGCACAAAACAGCCAATATAAGGCAAAGGAACAGAGGAGAAAGGAGAAAGCCATACAGGGCCAAAAGACTCCTACACTAACCAAAACAACAAAGAAGAAAAGAAAGAACAAACAAAGACCACAAAACAGACCCAATGCCAAAGACGACCAGCAGACGTGTTGCCGTTCAGCACCCGACTCTTTCCAAAAGCAATCTATAATCCACTCCATGGACGTCTAAGGCTACGCTGAATAAGGAGAGAAAATGCAAGGGTCTAACCCCCAACTATGCTGGAGTCTTCTGTTCCTATGATTATCATCCATGTTTTTAAACGTTAAAACTTTGTCCTTGACCACTTTAATGAGATGATTTTTATAGCGACGACCACGACAGAGTGGTTTTTGAACAGGACGTCATTCATGTATCTCCAGATAATGTGGCAAAGAGCACAAAAAAAAGGGCAATGGAGTGATAAAAGTCCTTACCAGAGAGAAACTTCACAGCCTATTGAAGCTTCTCCGACCAGGTCCTATTTCACTAGGGGAGATTGCATTTGGCCGCCCAAAAGAAAACCATGCTGGCCATAATACAACACCCGAAGTAGAGATGGTCAATGGAGTCCGGCGTTAGCTTGCAAAAAGCACAAACCTCATTCCCAATTCTGCCATGCGACATAAGCAAGGTTTGTGTGGGGAAGACGATTCTTGATAATGAGCCAAAGATTAAATTGATATCTTGGGGTGATAGCCTTGTTCTAGATGAAGGATGCCCAACCGACCTTATCCTTCCTTCTTCTAAGAGTATGCCACGCTGAGGCTACTGAGAAAAGACCAGAAGAGCTATCAGTCCAAGTAAGACGATCCGGTGCCCTAGAGAGGATAGGGAAAGGCTGCTCCTAGGATTCAACCATTACCCTGAAGGATTGTCCTGCTGGTGAGAAAAGATCAACCACCGTTGCATGACGGGATAAACCCGAACAAATCATCATCAAATCCGAGCAAATAAGATGAAGTAGACCTCTCATGTGCTAGTGATCAAACCAAAGGGAAGTTGATTGGCCATCTCCGATCTTCCAGTGAAAAGAGAGTCGGAATTCAGTTCTTAAGTATAAGATTCTCTTCCAAACCTAAGAACAAAGGGACGGCACCCCAACCACCCAAAAAATCTTCCTTTTTAGGAAGGTTGAGTGGATCCACTTGCACCATAATGACTCTTTGTCCGTGAATAAAATCCAAATATGCTTGAGCATCGCAGCCTTGTTGCATTCCCTCAGCCTGCGAATTCCAAGACCCCCTTCCTCCTTTGGGAGGCATACGTCGTCCTAGGAAACTTTCGCTCCACCCTTCCCAAGTGTCAGTCCCCTCCATAGAAACTATTTGAGGATTTGCTCAATACGATCTAACACTACAAAAGGAATGGTGAAAACACTCACCCAATAAGCTTGGATCGCATGGAGAACTGACTTTATTAACTGTAATTTGCCAGCAAAGGATAGAAATCTCTGATTCCAGGATTGGACTCTGGCCGTTATGCTATCAACTAGCGACACATAGTCCGCTTTGCTGAGCCTCGATGAGATGATAGGAACCCCTAGGTACCATACTGGTAACTTACCTTCCACAAATCGAAAGGTACGAAGAATCTCGTTCCTTGTCACCACTGATCCTTCAGCATGAAATATTTCACTTTTGTTGTTGTTTGGCTTCAATCCACTCCATGCTGAGAAGATATCTAGACCTTCCTTGAGAAGAGAGATCGAAGGAATGTCCGCTTGGCAAAGAAGAAAGACATCATCCACAAAGAAGAGATGAGACGATCTTGTAGCCTTATATCTCCAGAAAAATTTGAAATCAGGTAGTGCCGCACGAGTGCTAAGAATTCCCGAGAAGACCTCCATAACCAACGTGAAGAGATAAGGAGACATGGGATCGCCCTGACGAAGTCCACGGCCACTAGGGAAGAAACCATGGAGTTCCTCATTGAGGGAGATAGAAAACTTTGGAGTGCACACACACACCATAATGATCCGAGTGAGGTGGTCCGGAAATCCAAATGCACGAAGAACCAATTCAAGAAAGTCCCAGTCAACCGTATCATAAGCTTTCTGAAAATTCACTTTCATTGCACATTTAGGGATATACGGCTGACGATCAAAACCAACAAATATTTCCTGTGCAAGAAGTATATTATCTTGGATTCGTCGGCCTTTGATGAAAGCATTCTAAGAAGGATTGATAGCATCATGAAGAACTGCAGCGACTCGATTAGCTAGCACCTTGGTAATACATTTGTAAATTGTGTTGCAACAGGCTATAGGTCTATAGTCATTCACTGAGGTCGCATTAGGCACTTGAGGGATCAACACTAGGATGATGTTATTAATCTCTCTGAGAAGGCGCCCTGTGACGAAAAAAATCCTTTACTGCTTCAATAACCAATGGCCCTACCAGATCCCAATTGCTCTTAAAGAACTCAGCTCCAAACCCATCTGGCCTAGGAGCCTTGCCACGGGCTAGGAAGAAGAAGGTATCATGAATTTCACTATCTGAAAAGGGTCAAGAGAGAAAACTAATCCGATCTTCGTTGAGAGGGCGTCGAATAACTTAATGCAGATCTGTTAGAGCAGGGCTGGATGACTGGGAACGCGGCGTGAATATCTCTTGAAAATGAGAGACAGAAGTGTCCTGCACAATGCTTGGTTCAGAAATGGCGCATCATTTGTATCTTCACTACTTCTGTCAATTTCGTCAAGGCCTGGTCCGCGCTTTAGTTTACTTTTGCTCCTTAGGTCTTTCCTAGATTTTGCTCACTTCAATAAAGAAAAGCTTTGCCCCTGCGTCCCTCCCTCACGTGCAAGCCCAATGCATGAATATTCCCCCTCGAAGGTCTCGTTTCCTTTCCATGCTATCATGCAATAAAGAGGGTCCAAATTTCACCAAATTGTCGAATAGGAAAAAGCCACTCTCATGGTGTTAAAAAATTACAAAAATTGATCAAAAAGCAAACTTTAGGTTGAAATTTAATGATGAGCATTTACTTTACTTTCTAGAACTTTAAACTTTGTTCAGAATAGAATTTCTTATCCTCATAATATTACGTTGTACATGAGGTTGCAAGATTCCAATCGTTGGATTAGATAGGCACCACATTGATTCTAGAAACATGACCGTTTCCTCAATTTGGGTCTATGATCTTTTAACGGCAATAGGCTTTACTTTTTGGTTTTTTCATCTTTGTATGGATGTGGTCCTCTGCTCGCAAGGTTTGACCTTTGTTGTCGAAAAGCTCATGGATGCTCCCGTGCCCCAACTTCTGATTTTTTTTTCATGGGATATTCAAAAAGTTGGCACATAGATAAAATAGTGCATTTTTTTATATTTTTTTTTATTTCTAGAGTTTCTAGTATAACTAGCAACCTATTCGTGAGCCTATTCTATTTGAGGCAACTGTTAAAATTACCATTTATTTGGGAAGAATTTTGTCCCAAGATCCACTGGAGGCTTTTGCCATCTCAACATGACGCATTTCTAAAGAATCGAGAAATACACAAATCTCATTATTTTCCCATTAGCGCTTTTTATATTATTTATTTAATGACCTAACTATATATCCCAACTCAAAAACTCTCAGCCGCGTGTCCTCTTGCATGGGTCTAGTCCCAATCGCTCATTCCGGACTTGCATGGGATGCTGGTGGCCCTTGAAGCCCCATTTTCCCGCGTGCTCGCCAACACTTTGTGGTGTTGTTCTATTAAACCCTAAAAATTATCGTGTCTAAGAAAGCAGTCAAAAAAACCTGTCCGATCTACTCAACATATTACGTGAATGCGTGTAGAGTCGTCTTTGTGTCAAACCAAATACATTGTCCTCCTCAATAATTCCCTGTTCTCTCTCTCTCTCTCTCTTTCTCTCTCTCTCTCTCTCTCTCTCTCTCTCTCTCTCTCTCTTTCTCTCTCTCTCGCCCCTCCCCCATCCCTCCCTCTTCACCAAGCATGTATCTCACTTTGAGAACAGAGAGTAAAAAAGTCATACTAAAAACAGTAGCAGAAAGAGTTGCAAGATTTTATTCGAAGAGCTCTCTCTCTCTCTATCTCTCTCTCATACCATAACCTCGTCGCCATCACCCACTCTCCACCGTTCATGCTCACTCACTTCTTCCGTTTCCTTTCCTCTCTCTCCCGGTGACGCCATCTTTATCCTACCTTTTGACGGCGCAGGTGATCCTTTTAGCCTTTTCATCCTCAGTTTTATTGCTCTTCTCTTCGCTGCAACAATTATCAGAACTCTCAAACCCAATATTATCTTAGTTCGAAGGTTAACAGGCTCAAGCGCAAGTCCGAGAGAGTGAAAAAGGGCCAAAAGAGAACATGGTGATGGAAATCATCAACAAAGTATGGACGATATTGATGCAGTTGATTTGGAAAGTGGTGAGACCTGAAGATCTGAAACTTGGAGATCATGTTTATAGATATGGGTTATATGGCTTATACAGCCATCACGGTGAGTCCTCATCATCTTCCTGATTTTGCGCTTCTTTTTCTAGCCTATCTTTTTGCTCCTGGGCCAATCACTTTGCTCTCCACTCCACCGCACTTCTCTCCCAAGAAAACGTAATAACACAAAAGAATCAAGAAAAACACCGATCTACTCCATTTCCAACAACGTCTAGAAGCCTCAGCAGAATATAAAATATTTCCCGCAACAGTTCGTCTATATAGAAATAACCAGAGAAAAAAAAAATGACTACAGAGATGTGTACTCGTAGCAAATCCGGGGATGAAGCACAGCCGAACTCAGGTCACTTTCGAGCTCTGTCACTGTTGAGTTTGATCCATTCCCCGTTATCACTCTCCTCTCATATTTCTTCTTTTATTTCAAAGCAATTCATGTCTGAGTTCAGTCAAACATGCCATCTCGCCAAAGAAAAAGGCATGAAAGGCTTAAAAATATGGAAACCCTAGATTCTTGGCGGGGAGAGAGAGACAGAATATTCGCACCGTTTTGGCTTTCCAGCACCAACCAATCAACCGTAAAAGTGTGTTACTCCTCTGCCACAAGATATTAGTAAACAACAACTTGTTTGAACTGGTCCGATCAAGAAGCACTTTCTCATGAAATTAGTATGGTGCTTTTCCACTCACACGAAATAAGACTCTGAAGATTACACTAAGTAAAAAAGAAACTGATATGGCTGCACAGATGTATATCAATCAGCTATATTTTGATAGAATAGGGAAATGGTGGCATAAAGAGTTGAAAGCAAAAAAGTTACAGAGTGAGAATGAAATGGAAATACTGTATCAACTGATTTTGTTGGCCAGACTCAAACTAATTACTGATGCAGAGCAAAAGCAAACATAGAAATAATGCTCACTTAAATGATTTCGGTTATAGCATGTACTTGGTTGGACCTTCACTTATGTGGGTATATAACAAAAAGGAGTCTCTTACGACTTTGACATATTAAGATTAAGTACGACAGATATTAGTCAGAGAGATCAGAGCAACATGGCAGAGCAATATGGCCGCCAAGGAGGTCAACAACACCAAAGTCCAAACTTGCTCTAATTGTTCCTCAGGGCTTACTGGGGAAAATGATGTTCTAGATTCTGTTCTCGCTTTTAGTGCGTGGAATTTCTGTATCTTTCCTTTATTGAGAGCTGGAGTGAGAATTCTAGAGCTAAGATAGAACTACAACAGATTTTACTTCTTTTTTAACTTGCTAAACAAAATATCAGAAATTTATATAAATTAACACTTCTCGGTCAAGATCAGCCTACATGTTGAGTTAAGTTTGAGCCAAAATCGTCCCTAACCAAAAGTTCATCTTTAATATTTTTTGGATTAAAATCGATTCTTTACAGTGTTCCGCACATGTATATATGATAGGAATTTACGTTGGTGAAGGCCATGTGATTCACTTCACCCGAACACAAAGCAAAATGGCCATATTCCCATCATTGTCCAAGACTAGCTGCAAGCAAGAAATTTTGCCTTCCTGCCCAGAATGTGGATACCAGGAGACCACTAAGCGTGGAGTCGTCAAAACTTGTCTCAGTTGCTTCCAGTGGGATGGCAAAAAACTCCGATCCCTTCAAAGGCGAGGAACTCACACTACATTAGTCAATACCAAATCGCCCCATCAAGTTGTCGATATGGCTTGCAAGCTTCACGCTAACAATGCTTTTGGCGACTACAACCTCATCAACAACAACTGCGAGCATTTCGCCACATTTTGCTGGACTGACATTCGTGCAAGTAAACAGACAGCATTCCTCAGTGGATGTGAGCGGACTTTTAAGGAAGCCAGAGATCAGACCGTGAAGTTGCTGCAGAGAAACTGAATTCCAGTGATCAAACCTTCCTCCAATATTGTATTGTCCGTCTGTGTGTTGTTGTAATATCTGTTTCAAGGCATTATAATTGGGACTGGAATGGCGGTGACAGACCCGCACAAACGTGCACAAGAAAGAAATTTGTGAAAAGAAAAGTGCGCTCAACTTATCATGTTTATGTTGAGATGCATATATAAATTAGTGGCAAGTGGATGTTCAATGTCTGGAAATATGATCGGTTATTTGTCGGCCTTCGGTGTTCCTTATGAGCATAGGCCAACGGTCCTCCTAGTTAAATATGCCGAGAGAAGGCAATAGCTGATGCTGACGGAATCTCACATTCTCATATCACTTCGCTAATTACGATATTTGGGGAAAGAAGGAAATGTTTCGGAAGGTTCGACATGAAATTGATCTACCAATGACGACGAGGTGAAAGTTTCGGTACAGTTCGAAAACGACTTGCGGGTTAACAAGTGTCTAAAAAGCGTTCTTCTTATAATTCCGAGTCCATTTTGTATTTCATTTTTCTGGATGTTTAGCTCTGTTTTTTTTTCCTTTTACTGGGAAAGAACAGCTCAGCGTGCACTGATACTATAGAAAACGTGGAGAAACGTAGCGAATGACCATATATGAATGTATGTATTGCAGTATACTTTCGGTTGTGACTATTAAAATATATCTCGAGTTTCAACCCATTGGAAAGACACTTGGTCCGAATAAAATGTTTCTTGATTGTGGAAACTGAAAAGAAAGAAAGATGGGCATATTATTTCTCTTCCGGAGTTGGTCAAGTAGATTTGTGCAAGAGAAAGAAGAGGATAGTCCAAGATGTTGACCGAATCTCACTTTAAATTTGCTTCCTTATCCAGTACGTACGTGTGGCTTATCTTAAAGGATTTAGTGCACTTCTCTTCTCCAGGCGATGATTGTTTAAATCTAAGTAAGGGTTTGTTTTTCGTGTGTTATTATTGCATATAATATATATAACACTGTGGATTAAAGAGAGAATATATATATTGCAAGTAACACTGTGGATTAAAGAGAGAACAGTAGAGCCTTGAAGCGTCGTTTAATATGCGAGTGCTTCGTTTGACTTTTTTTATGAAGAAATATTGAAGCCCCGTTCATGAGTGTTCGGCTGTGAGTTTCTCCATTGGTTTCGTTTGTGCAATCACACAAAGAAGTTTTTAGTGTTAAAGTCGATTAAATTCTTGTGGTAAGAATTTGTATATAATTTCTTCGGGAGATTGAAAGATTATTTAGCAAGGAGTTGTTGGGCTAAACATCACATACATTATTGGATATAATTGGGGCTTGGGAAACACAGAGTGTTTGAGTGATTTGAGTTTGGTTATAATCTCCGTGTATCACTTGATTTATAGTGGAATTCGTCGCGACTCTATGGACGTAGGTCACTACGATTGAATCATGTAAATTTGATGTCCGATCTATTTTCTTGTTCTAATTTTATTGTTCAATCACTCAATTTCCTCAACAAATGGTGTCAAAGTTAAGATTTGTTGAGTTGAAGTGAATCGCTAGCGATAGAAGAAGGAAATGTGAGAATTGATAGATTTGATGGAAATGACTTTAGTTTCTAGAAGATGCAAATTAAGAATTATCTCTATTGGATGAAACTATACTTGCCCTTGTCTAAGGAGAAGCCAGTGATGATGAAGCAAGCCGACTGGGAATTGTTAGATAGACAAGCTTTAGGTGTTATTCCGTTGACGTTAACTTGTAACATCGCATTTAACATCATAAAAAAGAGCACCACTACTATTTTGATGAAAGCCTTATCAAATATGTACGAGAAGCCTTATGTGATCAAGAAGATCTATTTGATAGGAGTTTTAATTTGAAGATAAATAACGATGCGTCAATTGCAGATCATAGTAAGGAATTCAATGTGATTTTTAGTCAATTGAGTTCAGTTGACATTGACTTTGAAGATGAGATACGTGCTTTAATTATGTTATCTTCATTACTTGATAGTTAGAATATATAACCGCTATTCACAATTCCTCTAGATCAATAACCTTGACGTTTGATGGAGTTCGAGATTCAATTTTGAGCGAGGACATCCATAAAACTTGTATCTACTGCTTTAATAGGTGAAAATAGAGTGAGATCTAGTACATTTGTTAGTGACAGTTGTACAAACATAAATAGTCGTGGTCAGTATAGGATTAGTGATGTTGTCTGTTGGAGCGGTGGCAAGAGGGGGTATTTTCAAAGAAATTGCCTTAAGCTAAAAAACAAGAAGGTAAGGAAATTATAATTGAGACTGTAAATGATGTTACAGCCGTTGCTAAAAAAAAATTCAAACAATGCTAATTTTATCTTGTCTATCACTAATTATTTATCATTTGATGGATGGATTATGGACGATGGTTGTTCATTTCATGCTACACCAAATAAAAACCGACTTATTAATTATCAATGCATAGATAATAGTAAAGTACTATTGGGGAACAATGCGGAATATGATGTTGTAGATGTTGGCGATGTTAGAATCAAAATGTTGGATGGTATCGTGAGAACATTGACTGGAGTAAAACACGTTCCAAAGTTGAAGAACTTAATTTTCTTAAGTGTCCTAGATTTGACTGGGTATCAGCAGGGGTGAGCATGTTGGACCGCCCAAATCGAGAATCGCCTGGATTGGATTGGATTGGCGGGTTGGTCCAGTTCCCAGATGAATATATCCAATTCCCGATTCCATAAAAATGGAAACAGTGATTGTCGATTTCGAGGGAACTTGGCTGGATCAACTCTTTTTAAAAAACATATATTTTTTTATTTCTTAAAAATAGTAATAAACCCTCAAAATAGTAACAACTCTAGTATTTTTTTTTTACTAGGTGGTCGATTCCATGCGATCTATCTGGTTGATTCCCAATCCTAAGATCGTCCGATTTGATTCCCGGTCCTCCCGATCTAGTTCTCAATTCTTACGTGGAATCGAATTGGACCGAGAATTGATCATCTCTAGATGTCAGTATTTTTCAAAATGTGGAGTTTTGAAAATTGTTCTAAGTGTTTTGATAATAATGAAAGAAATCAAGCATAGTGGCTTGTGTGAGCTTCAAAGTGAGACAGTGACAAATTTCGCTGTGGAGACGTCGATTGCATTTGTTCAAGAGTCTGAATTGTGGCATATGCATTTGAGACACATGGAAGAGAGAAGCCTAAAGGTTTTAAGTAAAAAGAAATTTATTATGTGGTTATGTTGCTAACGAATTGAATGTATGCATGTGTTGTAATTTAGATCAATGGCGGAGAGTGTGATTCAGTACAACTGTTAAAAAAACCATGGAAATTGTAAAGTTAATTGATGGGAATGTTCGTAGGTTGTTGCGGTTTTCTTCAAAGAATAGTGTTAAATTTATGTTAATAGTTGTTGATGACTACTCGATAAAAACATTGGTGTTTGTACTTAGGTAGAAGTTTGATGTTATTATCAAGATCAAGCAATTGAGAGTTGATTGGAAAAAAGAAGAAGAAGAGAGATTGGTAAAATAATCATGCATGTACAGACAGACTGACAGTAGAATGGAGTTTTACTCGTGGAGTTTTGCTCGAAGCTATAAAATAAATTCTGCATGAAAGAAGGCATAATGAAACAACGCACTAATGCCTATGAACCATAACATGTTGCGAAATTGATAAACAAAACATTACTAGAGATGATCCATAAAATGTTTTTTAGTGTTGGTATGGCTAGAAAATTCCTAACGGATACGCTTAGTACATCGAGCTATCTAATAAATATATCCCATCTATTATGATTGGATGTCGAAGTCCTAAAGTGTGGTAAGGTAACTTGCTAATTATTTAGTTCTTAGAATATTTGATTGTTTGTATAATGTTGGAGTTGGTGATGGTAAGCTGGATGAAATGGTACAAAAGTGCATGTTTCTAGCTTATGCGCAAGATGAGCAGGACTCTCGGTTGTGATGTCCGAAATTAAATACACCTGTTATTAGTAGAGAAGTTATATTTGATGAATCTCTTGTATTTTTTGCTAGGAGTGATTATAATTGTGTTTATATGGATCTAAACTATGTTCAGCTTGAGATGAAATTGTAACTAGAAACTCCCAAGATAGCGGGTGCTAGCATAATAATCGACATAACTGGTGTGTGTAGTGAGGTGAAACTTGTAGAGCTAGTGGTTTTTGTAAGTGTTGATATTGACAAGTATGTTATCAATCTTTTAACAAGTATGAATGCAATAATAATTTTGCTTTATTTGTGATAGAAGAGATTGTGTTGAAAAATCTTTGCATAGTAGTTAAAAGTGCATGTTCACTTGCTATTCTAATGAGATCCTCAATTATGACGAAATTCAAGCGCGGCTTGGACTTGAAAAATATCTATAACAGTTGAGCTCATTAGGAGCTGCAGGAGAATAGCAATAGGGTTCGAATTTTTAGCGAAGCAATTGTGACTTGATTTAAACATTTAGCCAATATGGAAATTATTAAAGTATGTCTTGAGTTTGAACCATGTTGGATAAAAACCTGATCGGAATAAAATGTTTCTTGATCATGGAAGTTGAAAAGAAAGAAAGATGGACACGTTATCTCTCTACCGGAGTTGGTCAAGTCATAAAAGAAAAGTAGAGTAGATTTGTAGTAGAGAAAGAAGAGGAAAGTCTAAGATCTTGATCGAATCTCACTTTAAATTTGCTTCCTTATCCGGTACGTACGTGTGGCTTATCTTTAAGGATTGGTGCAGTTCACTTCTCCAGGTAATGATTATTTAAATCTAATTAGAGGTTTGTTTTTCATATGTGATGCTTGCGCGCACGCATATATATTATATATATATATATATATATATATCGTAAGTAACACCGTCAATTAACGAGAGAACAGTAGAGCCTTGAAGCATTGTTTAATGTGCGAGTGCTTGGTCTGCCATGTTGACGAAGAAATATTGAAGCGCAGTTCGCGGGTGCTTGACCATGAGTTTCTTCATATGTTTCGTTGTTGCAATTATACCAAGAAATTTTTAATGTTGAAGTCAATTAAATTATTGTGATAAGAATTTGTGTATAATTATTTTGTGTGATTGAAAATTTATTTAGTGACGAATTATGATGCTAAACATTGTGCTTGTTATTGAGTGTAATTGTAACTTGGAAAATACTAAAACTGTTTGAGCGACTCAAGTATAATTTTAATATTTGTGTATCATTTCATTTATAATGGAATTCATCGCTGCTCTTTTCGTAGAAGTAAGTCACTACAACCAAATCACGTAAATATGGTATTCAATCCATTTTGTTATTTTGTTTATTTTATTGTACGATTACTTGCTTTCCACAATAGTGACATTCAGCTTATATCTCATTATTTCTTAGAGTGAGAGAAGCTCCCTCGCATTTGGCTATCGTTCATTAATTACATGTGTGCATTAAGATTTAAAGCTTATCATCTACTTTCAAGAAATGTTTGGAAGAGGGAACTCACAACAAAACAATGCCACATTTTTTGAAGATTGAGGAAGAAAAACAGATCTATAAAAAGAACGAGTCATTTGAAAGAAAGAGAAAATCTTTAAAATTACATCAAGTTACAAACAACACAAAAATGGTCATTTTTTATATTAAATAATTAGAATCAAATTCTGTACTCCGCAAAAGGAGGGAGATCAAGAGATTTCGTACGTGAGGTCATAAAAAAAAACTAGTTAGTCGGGCAGGATTCAAATAGTGGCACGTGTACTAATTTTTCAATCATTTTTCTTCGCTTGAGAACCATTTGCAATGAAATGATATTTTCACAATCGTTCAAAAAAAAGTATATAATTCGAGAATCCAAAATTACTCATTTTCGTCCGTTAAATTTTCTAAGGAGGGCAGGTCATGGAGATACAAATGTATATCTTATTTTCATCAAATGAATGGATATACATTTTTTAAGTAATTTTTTTTATGAAAATGCGTCATGTTTCTGATTGGTCCCTCATTAGTAGAGGCAAACGAAGGAAGCTTCTGTTCCTGTTCATTATAGGTTATAGGTTGGGCCCCACGCACTTATTCTTCATACGAACTCAGTGGACAAAAAATTACTTTTTAATATAAGCTTTTGGCTGTCAAATTGACAAATTATGTTGTTAGCGTGTTGCAATTTTCTTGGTCATGTGTCCCTTTCTGTCCACCATGCGCACGTGGTGGGTGCTAATGATGGGAGAGACTTCCGATGTTGATTTTATAGACTGAAAGGTATTTAGGATCAAGACTTTTTACGCTACGTTGATAAAATTTCTTTAGTAAAAATTTTATTACCAAGAACAAATTTTTATTTTTTATTCTTGGAAGTAGATTTGTAACATAATCAAAAAGTATAAAAAAAAAAGTTGATTTTTCATTCCTAAAAATAATTACAAAATCAAACCAATCCAATTTTTATATTTTCTCTTCTTTCTTCTTGTTTTGCTCCCCTCTCTTTTCTTCAACCATCGCCTCTGCTACCGCCGTGGTCGGTTGCCAGCAATCGGTCCGACCAGCTCGCTGAAGGCTCACTAAGCCAATGCGAGGTTTGGCCAATTCGCCGGAGGTTCGCCTAGCCACCGACAAGTTCCAACCCAATCGATAGTTGGGTGAGGCCGCTTGCCCAACTAAGGCTCAACCAACAAGGCGCGACCTCGCCAAGGGTCAGCGATGCTCCAGTGAGGTTTCCATCCATTGTCTGGCTGGTCGCTAGTCATCCCAAGGCCGGCGATTGGCAACTTTGAAGAAGAAGAAGAGGAAGAAAAGAAAAGAAAAAAGAAAGAAAGTAAGTAATAAAATTATTAAAAAATTAAAAGAAAATTATTTGGATTAGAAATTTTTAGAATGGTATCAAACACAATTTTATTCTGAGAATAAAAATTTTGGACAATTACCAAACGACTTAAAATACTTAAAAATTGTTTTCGGAAATAGAATAAAAAAGAATAATTTCTTATCTGAAATTTGTTTCTAGGAGCAGAATGATTATCAAACGCACTCTTAATTTCTTGTCTCCTAACCCTTTTGGTAGACCCCCTCTTGAGGGTTATTTTTGCCCTGTTTATTAAAGGATTAATACCATAATAAATTTAGAATTAATATATTTATAATATATTTAATTTAAATTAATTTTCTATAATCAAAAGCTTTAAACTTGTACATTTATGATAAATTTATCTTAAATTAATTTTTCAATCATAAAAAGCTCAAAACTAGTATATTTCTATGACAAATTTACTTTTTAGTTTCCGTTAAATTGGATTAACACCACAAAAAATCACAATGATAAACATGTGATAAATAGATGATAAAATTTCAAATCGTTGCATCTATTGGCTGTCATGTGTCATTTAACTTATTAATTGATGATAAAATAAAATGAAAACTAACGAAAGATAAATTTATCACAAGTATATTAGTTTATGATTTTTTGTAATAAAATAATTAATTTAGTGTAAATTTTTTATAAGTGTATCAATTAAGGTCTTTTGTAGTATTAACCATATATTAAACTTGTGCAAGGATTCCACTTGAAGAAAGTGATACCATGTAATGTGAAAATACATCGAAGCTCGGAGTAATTGCCACTTCGACCAAAAGTTAAATCATAAGCAAAGGTTGAACCCTACCCAAAACACACCGATTAATAAGTTAAATATATACCCAGTGGCCACCCTTCCAACATGAAAGGGGGAGGTGGGGAGGTTCGAATCTCCACCTTCTCGAGAGGATTGTGAGAGGGACGAATTAGTTTTAAGAGTGGGTTTCGACTCCCACGCTTTGTAAGGAAACATGACAAAATTTTGAAAGTAAGAGTTAGAATAGAAGTAGAGTAGGACTAATAAAAAAAAGTTAAAGATATCCATGACCAAAAAAGAAGAAAATAACTTAAAGATATCAATTTTTTTTTTCAATGAAATCATATCCTCAGGGGCTTGCACGCGCGTTGTTGTGTCGGGGAAATAATTGAATGTGGGCATCCCAAGATCCTGGAAAGTGGGACAAAGATGGAAGGATACTCTCTATTATTTTGACAATGTGTGCACGCAGGCAGCAAGTGGAGATGAAAAATTGAATACTCTCTCTATTATTTTAAGAGCGAAGAGAGAACTGATTGGGGGCACTTTTCCCTCCCTTTCGGCAGGAGAGAGGGCACCGAATGGACCCACGTCGACTTTGACTACAGTGTCTGGCAAAAGAATTTGGGATTTCCCTTTATTCATTTATCTATCTTTTCCCGGTACTTTCTCTTTTCTTCTTTCTTTTTTCCCCCTCTTTTTGTCCTTTCTTTTCAATGATCATCATGCGACAACATTTCCGATACCCACAACACAAAATCCTTTTACCGAAGGCCCCACTTCTCGTAATTCTATTGCAACAAATGATTCTTCTTTTACATGAAAAGGGTCCATATCTATAATTGTGATTTTAATTATGGATAATTCTCCAATATCTTGTTCGTTTGCAACAAAATATTTTCTCTATAAGACAATAAAAAGTAAATTATGCTTATTTGAATAGATATACTATTTCACAAATTGAGTCATAGGTATCTAATATATTAGGGACATGTTTCCCAATATTTATGAGAAACGCCTCTCTCCCCCACATGCATGCAAAAATATGAGAGAGAGAGAGAGAGAGAGAGTCCTTACTTTTTTTCTCTCCTTGTTCTCTTTTTCCACACCCGCCCCCATTGAGATTGAGAGAGAGAGAGTCCTTTTTTTTTTTCCTCTCATTGTTCTCTTTTTCCACACTCGCCACCATCGCTGCACGGTGTTTTCTTCACTAGAGTGCATGTGAACAGCATCCCCCAATGATAATGCCGCATGCCTCTGATTGTTTCATTTCCTAGATTTTTCCATATGTTCGAACGTTGAGTGGGGCTCCAACCGCTCACTAGGAGACTCTCTTACACTTTGGGGCTGGGGGAGGGGGTTTCGGCCCAATCATAGTGGCTCAAACTTTTAAAATGAGGCATGAACGGGCCACAAGCCCGACATGGTCCAATGAAGAAAATCAACTGGCCTAGCTAGCCCATACACACAATTCTTTCTGGCTCAGCCAATCCAATAGACTCGTGCTCGTGACGCCCATGAAACACAGGATCAGCTACCTTCCATTTTGCAGCAAAACTAACTTATTTGCTCAGCTAAAATATGTATATTCACAAGTGTATGTATCCTCTTCTTAGTATCACTTTAGCATAAAGCAATTATCGACAGTGCATGTTTCAAGGAAATGCCATGGCCGGTACATATCTAGATGAAGAATAAATTTCCCCCAACTTGTATGGATATGGGTGGCTACTACTAGGGCTTATCTTGACGAGATGGGGGACTTGTACGACCTTACCCCATACCAAATCACCCCAAGAGGTGGCAAACAAGGCTTGCAAGACGAGGGCAAGGGTTTTGGTGAATACAACCTGATCAATAATAACTGTGAACATTTTGCCTTGTTTTGCCAGACCAATGTTCGGGCAAGCGTACAGACAGCATTGGTCAGTGCTTGTGAGCGGAAGATCAATGAAGTTGGAAAATGGGCCACTGCAGATGAATCAGGTTCAAGTGACCCTAAAATCCCACTAATCTTGCCTTCCCTATGTGTTTCTTTACTAGCAATAGTTATTGTCTGTCGTCGAGAAGTGAAAGGAATAACGCTTTAGTTTTTCATATCTAATTTTGGAGTGGAATGGACAGCGAGAGACATGCACACGTGCACAGAGGAAGAATTTCTTACATTCCCGTTAACTCACTTTGGTGCATATACGAGATGCATTTTTTTCATGTTGGTCCATTTCGGAAAAACAAGACAACGGTGAAAGCACACTAGACCATCAGAACAAGTTTCTTCCAAAAGTACCCGAACTTTTTAGCTTAGCAGTGATCTCTCTGTCTCTCTTGATAATATTGTCATTAATTTTGTTTTTTCCTCTTTTGGGCAACATTGTCATTCACTTCTCTCAGTATATTCACATTCACACAGGCCGCCGCAACATCAGGGTTCCAATTATCAAACATGAAACGATGCCCAATCCTTTGCCGCGTTCAACGATGTTGGGTGCCTTCTTTCTGAGTAGCGACAATGATGGGATACGTAGGCCTTCACAAGAAAAAAAAAATTATATATTTATTTTTGGACAGCTTTGGAGGCTTTCCTTTCACTAGGACTAGATGAGGAATGTCTTTCTCTGTAGGAGTAGGGGTGAGGATTGGTCCAGGGTCAACCGTGGACCGACCTTGGACCGGCCCAACTTTGCCGGTCTTGGTCCGGTTCCTAGGGAGACTGGGTCGATCATTGATCCTAAAATTTTTGGACTAGCACTGTGCGGGTCGGTTCTTGATCCTGAGAGTTCCGGGCTGGTCCAACCCGGACCAACCTTGACTATATATATCTAATATATTATTTATAAAATTTTTATATAAAGAAAACCTTAAATTAAATAGGGTCAATAATATTAAATAGCTCTTTAGTGAGGAGTTCAAGTAATTTTACATTATTCTTTAATAATTTATATTTTTAATGTCTTTTACTGTGTCAATAGCCATAATCTATGAATGAGAAAAATGTTTTTGTAAGGAGTCTTCACGGCGTCTAAAAAGGCATAAACAACTTCTTATGGCATCCTCATATAATATTCGTTATCTTCTGTCTTATTTGTCCTCTTAGTTTTCAATTTGCTAAAATCGAAAGAAACAACTTCTTTGCTTGCCACTCAACACTCGCCTCACTCGCTTTGGGTCATTCGTGCCACTCATCGCTTGATGCTCGCTTGGCTTGTTGCTCCTTGCTCGATATTCAATGCTCATTCTATTCGACGCTCACCCCACTTGACCCTTACCATTTACCTTTCTTAGTTGACCTCGCTCATCATCGAACCCATTGGGTTGGTATGGTCCTCAGTTACCCTTTCAAATAGTACAAAAAATGAAGTAAAAAATTATTGACTGGTTCGAACCCAATTAGCCAATCCAATCCTCAATCGCTTTTTTAAGGAGTACAAAAAATGAAATAAAAAATTATCAATTGGTCTCGAGTTGATCCTAGAACCGGACTGAACTCATTGGGTTTGTGACATCCCAATTTTCCAATTATGGTTTCAATTAAATAAGTTGGGCATTTCATCTTCGCGCCTATAGCTCTCTTCTCTGAGTTGGCTACTCATGAGATAACTAGTCTATCAAGTGAAGCCGTTAATGAATCTAAATGCAATAAACTTAGGAATTCGACCAAGAACTGACTGCTCGACCGTGCTAATCTGCAAGGATAATTACGGCACAGATCGATTAGAGACTGGAGATAGGTCAATTCGACAGAACCATGTGATTAAATGTGGGTGATTCTACTTAAATGCAAAATTCTAATCGATCGGCACTAGACCGATTTCTCTGTCGTTTTGGTACCCTGTATTCATATTTGAAATCTCGAGATTTTCACAACAACCGAGAGTTGCCAATGTATCAAAGATGCACTTTGTGGTTGACTTTATGGCTTGAAAATAATCAACCACGGGTCAATTGCACAGAAAATTCCTAAAAGCTACCCGGTAGATTAGGACGCGCTAAAGTCGCGCCAAATTGAATTTAACCATGAAATTGAACCTGATTACAAAAATTGGAAGTTCTGTCAAGTCACAATTTATTTTAGGAAGAAGATTTTTCTACAAACTGAGATTTTTGGCGGAAAAGCAAAGTAAGGCCGTTTTTGTTCGAGATAATTAGAAGACCGCTTTTGATCGCATCTTTGGTTGTGAAGTTGGATCAATTAACGGGGAAAAGTCATGAGATGAACGAGGTCACTTTGATGGATTTAATTGGGTTTCAATTGGATTTGTTTAGTTGAGAAATTAAATGAAATTGAAAGAATTGATGTACAAATAAGTGAAATTCGTATGCCATGGTGGACTAAGCAAAATGGACTCATTAGAAGCTTGTCTTGGAAGCTTGGAAGTGAGTGGAAGGTGACATCACATGAGGTCATGGTGGGTCACGTTTGTGGGGCCAAAGAGAGAGAGAGAGAGAGAGAGAGAGAGAGAGAGAGAGAGAGAGAGAGAGAAACCGGTTTCCTCCTTCCCTCTCCCTCTCCCATTGTTCCCTCTCTCCTCCTCGTGTTCTTGTTGTACGAAGTACCGGCAAGCTGAAGAAGCTGAAGACCAGCGAAGCCAGAGCTCCCGTCGCCGCCTCTCGCCGTCGTCATTGCTCACTGAAGTCGGAATCGCTGCTGCTGCTCTGCCTCCCTCTCTCCCCCTGCTGTTTGACCGTGTCTCCTCTTTCTTTGGTGTGCCTTGAAGGCTTTGAGACCCAGCAACAACCAGAGAAGCCCGTCCGAAGCTGCACGCTGCCGGAGGAGCCTTAGCCACCACCCGTCGCCACTTGTCCCCACGCTCAGCCATCGCTGCTCACTGCTGCTTTGCATGGCACTATCTCCCTCTCGCCTACCTCTACTTCGCAGCTGCTGCCACAGCTCATGCTGGAGCCGTTTAGCCACCTCCGGCCACCGTTCGGGCCCCGCCTAGGTCCAGTTCTACCCCTCAACCTTCCCCGGTCCTTCTCCGTCTCATCCAAGCCTCGGATCTTGCCCTTTCTCTGCCTTAACCAGCATCGGATAGAGAGTTGGAAAATGAGTATTTTAGCTTGGTTTTGGCCTGTTTTGGCCGGCTTCCCGACCTCAGAAGCTAGACCCGCCTTGGAGACTATCGACCCTCGCGTCATCCTCGTTCGGCTCGTTAATCGAGTGAGTTTATCTTCTAATCCTTGCTTAGTAAGTTGATTATGCTTAAGGAGTGTTTAGATTAGTCTAATTAGGTTTATGTGGTTAAATTATATTATTTTAATGTAAATTAGATTAGTTGTATGATTAGTTTAATGGATGTTTAATTAGGGCTAATTGTATATTTAAATTAGTGTAATCTAGTTTAAGCCCTAATTGATTATTTCGAATTTTTAAATATTATTTTATTAAATTATATTATTATAATATAATATTTAATTATTTAATTTTCGGAATTAAATTTAATTATTTAATAATTTTGAAAACTTTGCTGGGATGGCCAATTGTTAGAATTTTGCATTAATCGCAACAGTGCGGTCGGTTTGTGCCAATTGTATGTTTAATTGAGAAATTATGTAAATTAATGATTATGGTTAATTACTCTAATGTGTGGAATTTAATGAAATTGGAGAAGTTTTGGTATTTAACTTGAAAATACCCAGTGTCGATTTTTGGCACTGTGAGTGGTTGGTAGGACTAGTTTGTATCGATTGATTGAATGGATGTTTATGTGGGGATTCATCCCAAATCTGTTTAGTGTTGGTATTTAATTGGATTTTGATTGTGAAATGTTGTGAGTGGATCTAGAAAATCATCGAAGCTTGGCTGTGCCCTGTTGGATCGTGATATACCACCGAATTGGGAATCGGTCATGCCCACTGGGGTCGTAAATTGCCACCTGATAAAGGTCACGCCCATTGGGCCGTAAATTGCTACCTGACAGAAGTCGCGCCCATTGGGCCATAAATTGCCACCCGATAGAGGTCGCGCCTGATAAGGCCGTAATTCACCACCTATTAAAGGTCACGCCCATTGGGCCGTAAATTGCTACTTGACAGAGGTCGCGCCCGTTGGGCCGTAAATTGCCACCCGATAGGGGTCGCGCCTGATAAGGCCTTAATTCACCACCTATTAAAGGCCACGCCCATTGGGCCGTAAATTGCTACTTGACAGAGGTCGAGCCCGTTGGGCCGTAAATTGCCGCCCGATAGAGGTCGCGCCTGATAAGGCCGTAATTCACCACCTATTAAAGGTTGCGCCCATTGGGCTGTAATTTGCCACCTAAAGATAGGTCATGTCCTTTGGACCGTGGTTTATAATGGAGGATTGATTAAGTTCGGCTCATTGAGCCGGGAGTGAAATTGGAATTGGAATGCTTGAGATGATCGGAGAGTAGTTTTGATGACATGTAATCGACTTAGTCGATTAATCGATGACTTTAATCTGAATGAAGTATTTGAGTGATTGTATTGATTGATATTTGAAATGTACTAACTTGTAGGAAGGATCGAAGGCGAGGTAAGTCTTCTGTTCTATTTGTGTGGGTAGAATGCTCTGAGGTGTATTTTATTTCTAATCGGGTCTTAGAGGGTAGGACTCGCTAAGACATTATCTCACCCCGTAGTGGGCTCAATATTTTTAGGTCCTTAGATGGTGGTTGTGGAGGACTCGAAGCCATAGACATTTGTGGAGGTGGAGACCGAAGAATTGGCGAACGTGTATGACTAGTTGGTCATAGGACAGTTCCATTTTGTTGAGTTGGTCTATTTTGTAGATAATCCAGTGCTGTATATAAACCTATGTGTTTATAAAAAAGCTTGTTTGGTTGTGATTGATTACTTGCTTTTCTATTCCAAGTTAAATGTTGTCAGGAGATTTGTTTCGCTTTTGCATGTGCAATAAAATGAAAGGGTCAGTGATGTGTTCTGGGAAGTCGCATTTCTATCGACTGCAGTGGTCGGTCCCGTCCTCGGTCCCAAGCTCAATAGGGTCAGTTCTTGATCCCAAAAATTGAGGACCAACACTGTGCGAATTAGTCCTAGGGTTAGGGGGTGGACCGGCCCAACCTGGACCATGCTCACCCCTATGTAGGAGTATTATATAGGAAAGTCGCAAGTGGGGATGGGATTGTTAATGATGAGAACCTTTCGAAATCAGATCCTGACCACCCATATTCAATGAGGAAAAAAAATATTAAATGTTTTAAATTTATTGTACTTATGCAATTCAATCATAAGTAGGGGTGTGGAAAAAAACCGGAACCCGCCTGGACCGCTTGGACCGCCTGGAACCGAACCGAAACCGCCTGGAACCGGTGATTCTTAAGGGAACTGGTCTGATTCCCGATTCCAATTTATGGGAATCGGTGGGTACCAGTCCGGTTCTTAGTTCCATAGGTGGATCTACCCACTCGCTCACTCGGACTGGACCGGACCGGTTATATTATAATAATATCTTAATTTTTAATATTAAAAAAAATAAAATTACTCTAGATAGGGAAATTGTTCAATGGATCCATAGAACCAGAGTCCATCTACACATGCCAACATGTATCTAAGCGCATGTGAGTACCTAAGGATAGCGAGGTAGATAAAGAGATAGCTGGAGGTTGGAGGACTGGCAATACGTGCACAAAGAAAAGAAATTCCAAGGCTGTGTCTTCATTACTCTTTGTACAACCATAACATATCGTGAACAAATCTTTAACTTTGATCATATAGCTGTTGAACAGATTGAAGAAATTTTTAGGCATTTCCATATTCCAACGATTGAGCAAACATAACATGTCAATTTTAATGATAAGACATAACCAACATTGCAAAAGCTTCCTATTGGGTGGAATAAACCACTACACAATCCTCTCACATCATTCGGCTCTACATAACATTGCCTGACACGGTCATTTCCAGTAAAACGGTTTCACAAAACTATTTAAGCAAGCAAAAGGCCCACAAACAATAAATTATAGTGCAAGCAGACATTTATCACTTTTGACTTATGCCATTTTTATCGCGAAGGTTGGACCGGTTCTATGGATCCACCCGGGAACTGGATCGGACCAACGGTCCGGTTCCTAGGTGGATCCATGCAATTAGCGGGCGGTTCCCGATTCCAATTTTTCGGAACTGGTTCTTAGTGGGCGGTTCCCGGTTCTAGGTCGGGAACCGCGCACCCGGACCATGTACACCCCTAATCATAAGTCTTTTAATTGTGCTAATTTAATCATAAATATTTTTACATTTTATCAATTGAGTCCATCAAACAGAGTTTAGTCGAAAATTACTATGATGGACATCAGTTGTCCTGCATGACACCGCCGGCACTAATGTAGATATTTTTAATAGTTTTAGAATTTTTATTTTTTCCTTAATTTTTTTTTTTAGACCGAGGGTGCACTAGCCGGACCTTGCTGGCCATGGGCAAGGGCCACAATGCCCTCACCTAGCATAGATTTGGCAAGTGCCACCATACCCTCACCAACCATAGTGAGGGCCCATAGGCCCTCACTTAGTGATTGCAAGAGGGTGCAAGAGCGTTGGGGCCCTCGCTCAAAGCCAATGAGGGCTACAATGTCCTCACCCATGCCTAGCAAGGGCGTCTTGGCCATCGGCATATAAAAAGTAGAGTAAAGAAACAAAAGAAAAAGATAAAAAAAATCATAAATTTTTTAAAATATTATTAAAATATTCACATAAGTACCGACGATGTCATATAAGATAGTCGGCATCAATGTTAATAATTTCTGATCAAAATTAGCCTTAGGAACTCAATTGGAAAATTATGAATATGTTTAAAATTATTGGTACAATTGAAATGTTTAGAACTAAATTAGCACAAATGCAATAAGTTTATAACTTCTTAAATACTATTTCCATATTTAATAATGTTCGGTCCCATCAGGATGTCTTTTGTAGTTATAGTTTTTATGCCCAAGGTTTGAGTGTTTGGAGTCCCCAGCGTGTATATGGTTCTATAATATCGACCAAAAAAGATATGGTTCTATAATAATTTCCTAAATCCTTTTATACGTTGATGTCATTTACATTTCGATGGCCGGTACAGGCTCCATTTTATTTGGTTAGCCTACAGGAGCAGCCAAACACGAACTTGAAGTGAAAGTTTTATGATATGGTGGCGGCTAGGGCCAATTTTTGAACATCATGCACGGACGGGCTAGTCCAACGTGGACCAACATGCAAATCCAAATGTCGGAGCTAGTTCACACATAAGTTCTTTAATGGACCCATGGACACGACACTTGCTCATTCATGATGAAGTGAGATGTGCACAGTACCCAACGGACACCCAAAAGTGCTACAACAATCCTCATCAGATCCACATGCATGAGGAGTTATTGCCTCTACAGCTCAACTGTCTTCCTTTCTGCGATAGCCAGCTCTCTTTGCTCTACGAAGTTACAATATCTAATGCTTCGCGTCAATAGTATCGCACTATTGTACAGAGCAATTATTGGCAAAGCGTGTTAAGAATTGCCGGGCCGGATACAGATCGAGAAAAGGTGTACAATGTTTCTCCAAGAATTCGACAGTTCTTGTCTAGATGGCTCGGCAACATCCAAACCATTCTCCACGTGGACCGTGGGGACTCTCTATATTCATTGAACCTTTCCTCTGACTGATCCCACTTGGCAAACTTTCTCGGCCACGGCCGCTCGTCCTTCTTCGAATATCACCCTTCCAACTGCAAGTTTATGGTCCTTGTCAATTTCCTTTTCGAAAGATGAGGCTTGATCCATTCCACCGAAATTTGCTAATCAGTTGGATGATTTGCATCATATGCTCACATCATCGTCAAAAGTTCCACTAATACAACCTTGAAGCTACAAACATCGCTCTTCACATACGAATGACTTGTTCAACCAGAACAATGTTAACTTTAACGCAAGTTTGCTAAACACGTCTTCAGGCATTGTCAAACTAAGCCCAATACTCAATGATCTTGGCAAGGATCAGCCCAATCAATTCACAAAGCCCTTTATATTACACGTGGCTATGTACCTAGGCACTGCATTGCCATTAGTTCCAATAACCTGTGTCTGTCACGTGTGACTTGCCATCATTTGGACTCTTTCTTGCCGACTCAAAATCTATGAAATCAACCACTGGGATTCGCTCCAGTGGCCACCCTTCCAACTTGGAAGGGGAGGTGAGGGGTTCAAATCCCCACCTTCTCAGGGGGGATGGGGTGGGGACGCGTGAGTTTCAATAGTGGGTTTCGACTCCCACGCCCTGTAAGAGGCAGAGCAAAAGTCTGAGAGTGAGTGTAGAATAGGGATAGAGTAAGACTGACAAAAAAAAAAAAACTATGAAATCCCTGTATTTATTATACCTGTTAAATTAACAATCCGTTATTGAAAATCCACTCTCGTCCAAAGAGCGAAATGACAAGCTTATTGAGGAGAAATTGAAATATGTGAACAGAATATTTTGTAAGGAGTTATGTCCTAAAGATTTGAAACTTGACAACCACATGTGCATATAAGGTTTCGCACGTAATATTGGTTCACACTTAATTGGCTATCCAGGACATTTCGTGACTTTTTGTTGAAGCGGCATTCGCTCGAGTGCGTAAAAAGTATTGTCTAGAGCTTGCCACCGGAGAATCAAGGATGGCAAAAAATGAGGGACGCCATTATTGTTTTAGTGATGCCCCCATGATGGCAGACGTTATTACTTTTGGTAGTACGGAAAGTCAGCCAGATTGATGCTCTTTGGTTGAGAAAAACCCTAGAAACTATCAAACCACAAGGCAAATATAGAAATGGGAAGGCCAGTACGTACAATCAAGATCATTCCCACGTATGGAGCCTTCCAAAACAGACATAAAATCTCAGTCCCACAAGACGATAAAGTAAAGAAAGTGTCCAATATAAAAATCTCAATTGGGGAATCTTTTGATATGAAGTGGCAATTTACATTTTGATGATCCTGATTGTTTATCGAACCTCATCAATAAAAAAGCCACGCCCACCAGAAAAGGGGAAAAGTTCATTAGAGTGGCTGAACGATTAAGTGTTTGATTTGGAAATAACAGGCATTATGTTTAATAACCAATCTCCCACTTTGAGTAACCTATGTTTATCATGCATATGTGGATTATTAGTTGATTTAAAAGATTTTGATATCTTATAAGAAAAAGGATGATGATATCATAAATGCCTAAACTTTTGCTCATTTTAATCAAGTGACAAATTAAGTATCTCGACATTTTAAATTGGGCTAAACAAGGTGCTTCCATAAGTGAGGCACTATGTCATGTGATTTTTGCTGATGTGGTACTGTTAAAAAAATGCTGAATTCATTGCCAACTCACATTATATTCAATAATGGGCGTGTTTGTTTTGTATGAAATTTCATGATATGAAAATATTCTCCAGTAAAAATCATTTTGAAGGGAACTGGTTAGTTGTTATTTGTTTGATTAGCGCACCAAAAATGTGTAACCGCTCGAATCTCATTCTCAATTATGAGTATGGAAAAAGGCAAAGAAATTCGCGTTTGATAAGAGATCTCATTTTTCTGGAAATATGATCGAGAATTCCTTTTCCCAATCTTAAGGGACGGTGGAGAGTCTGGAGACTTGACGAGGGCCCCAAAAGATCTAGACCTGCCACTAACGCATCTGGCGTCTGCATTCCTCTCTCTCTCTCTCTCTCTCTCTCTCTCTCTCTCCTGTGTCCCCCATTACAAGAAGCTTGGACTCAAGATTCTCCCCTCAGCGACTTCTCTTTCACGTCCTCTCTTCCTTGTGAAGATGCCAAAATCATCCTTGTACGCCGTTCTCATCGTCTGCCGCCTGACCTTCTGGCAGAGTAGTTAGTCCAATGTTTTCGGATATTATAAGGTCAGGTGACTAGTCATCTTAGCCTTTTCGTCCTCAAGTTCTTCAAGATTAATATATTGAAAATTCTAAAATTTGTCATGAAAATATAATTCGGTCCTAAAACTTATTATGAAAATATAATCAAGTTTTAAAACTTATAATGAAAGTACGATTGAGTTATAAAATTTTCAAAAAGAATAATTAATTGAAAGACTTGATTAAATCAATTTGATAAGTTTTAAGATTTGATTGTATAATTTGACAAGTTTTATGACTTGATTGCAGTTTTTGAAAATTTTAGGACTCAATTGTACTTTCATAATAAATTTTAAGATTTAATTGTATTTTTTCAAAATTTTAGGACTTAATTGTGCTTTCGCAACAAGTTTGACCACTTTTAATTTATTTATCCCAATTTTTCTTGTTCTCCTCTTCGTTAAAGTAGTTATACGAGAACTCAATCCAGATATGGTCAGTCGAGGCATTTTCGGTAGGTAAGAGTATCGGCTCAATCTCCACTTTCAATCTCCATGTCCCTAGGCCAACTGTCCTCCTAGTCAAATTTGCCCCTAGCGGGCAATAGCTGATGCCGCCGGATTCTGTTCATTCTCCTTTCACTTCTTTATTCTATTTTGAGAGGAAAATGCAGTGGTGTTTGGCAGGTCCCTGCCGACGTGCCTGATTTTGTCGTCAAGAATCCGCCTCATCGTTTTGCGCATGCACGTGCCGTATCTTTTTTTCTTTTTTTTAATGTTCAGCACTATCGTTTTGCATGAAAAGGAAACGTCTTAAGAAAAACAGTGGTAGTTGTAAAGGTTGTAAAGGAAAATACTTTGTCGCCAAAACATTATTTTGTGATATCACATCCCTTTCGAGTAAACAAATATAGTATTTAGGCTCCGTTTTGTGAAAAATAATTTTCAGGAAAACGTTTTCCGGATTTTCTGACGTTTATTATATAGAAAATATTTTTCATTTTTGAAAAGTGAAAAACATTTTCCTCACTTAACCTCTCTTATCTTACACCTTTACAAATTTTCACTTTCTCCTCCCCTTTCTTCATCTTCTTTTCTTTTTTTATTTGAATTATTTTTTAATTTCCTTTTTCTTTTCTATTTCTTTTTTTTTGGTAAGGACTATTCCTTTTCTTTTCTTTTTTTCTTTTTCTTTTCTTTGTTTCTCATCTTCTTCTTTATTGGCTAGTTGTCGACCGTTGCCAAGTGAATCTCGAGCTCGTCGATCTCAAGTTCACGCTTATCGATCTGGCACACCTTGAGCTGCACACTTGCACTCGCCAATCTAGGGAGCGACGAGCCTCGTGCTCGTTGACGAGCTCAAGGCTCGCCAGTGGCTGGTCACAGGCCATCGTTGTGGCCGACGACCAGCCAAGAAAGAAGGAGATGGAAAACAAAAGAAAAATAAAAATGAAAAAAATTAATAATAGATTTTAAAAATTAAAAATAATTAAAAATCAAAATTTAAAAAATATGAAAGATCCATTTTAAAAATTAAAATAGAGTATATGGAGGAAAAAATTTTCCTTACTGAACAACGAAAAATATTTTCCACTTCATTTTTAGGTTTCATCCGTACATTGGAAAATAATTACATTTTCTTGCAAAATGACTTCCTAAAAAATATTTTCCAGAAACGCCACATTTTTCGTGAAACGAACGAAGCCTTAATTTTGAAATTTTCTAGGACTGGATATGCATGTAAATCATCACGAAGATTCAGAATTGATAGCACGGCAACATATGATCATTGTTTAGCACTCTGGAACTTGAGGTCGAATATTTTTTCTAGCTGAGGTCCACATAACTCAACAGAATTGAGTTTTTCCAAGTGAAGGAGAATGACATGAGATGGGATAATAGTTATAGAGGAGATCTTTTACCATATCATCTTATCATTAATAAATTTAGGATTTCGAAGATATTTGTTCTTTTTTTCTTTTTTGAGAATTCATCATTCTAGGGTAGATTATCATTTAGAGTTATTATTTCCTAGTTTGAACATGGTATCTTTAGGTGTTTGTAGTTATAAATATTGCTTTAACTGCTCCATGTACTACCGCTTTTGATTTTATGCAGAAGTGAATAGACTTATAATTTGTGGAACTACTAACTGATGCTCTTACTCACCTTGTTTTATTATGTCACCTTTTGAAAGCTTGGTGCTCTAAACTCTCTCCGCTGCCAACTTTGGTATCGCAAGTCGTATTTGTGATCTAAGAAAAGGTGCTGGTCAGATCAGAGTTTGATCAGAAGCCAATTTTTTTTCTTTATCAATCAATGAATCTTATGTCCTATTAAGTTGGTATGTACTGAATAAATTCTGCAAGTACAGAAACATGACCAACAAACTAAATAAATGAGAATGTTTATTTACATCCATGGAAATTAATTGTGCCGAAGGTTTGTCAATCTTATGCTATCCCAAGAAAACATGTCTAGAGATTAGAGACATACACGAATTGCTTTTTTTCTTCCCCCATTTGTAAAGAATATAGTTTTTTTTTTCAATGGCTCAACTAGTAATCCCAACTCATGCCCACGAATCACGTCACGTCTAGTGTTGTCTAATCTAATTGATAATTTGTATGTATGTATGTATGTATGTATGTGAAGTCATCTTTGAATCTAAGTGAATACATTGTCCTCGTAGTGGTACAATAATAGACAACACACTATAGACTGAGGCTCTATAGCTCTGTTTGTTTTGCATAATATAAATGATTTTGAAAACATTTTCTTAAAAATAATCGTTTATGTTATCTACAAAATGAATGAACAAAAAATGTTTTGATCATCTACAAAAATATATAGATATGAAATATTTTCATTAACTAATTATTTCGAGCAACACAAATGATTACTTTTTAAGAAAATGCTTTTCAAATTATCTATTTTACGTGAAATAAACATAGCCTAAATGACCTTTCATGCATCATGTCGACTGGCTAGAGGGTGAAACATATTTGACTTCTAATGGAGTACCAAGATGTATCATTTTCTTCGGGCCCCTAGCACAGTGAATCAAGTCTCACGTAACCTCTAAACATTGCAAGTTGGAGAAATGTGGAAAGAAAAATAACGGGCACCCCCTTTCTCCTCCTCTTTCCTTTCCACTCCACAAACGGCATTGTGTTGAGTGAATTTTGTGATCTATTAATCGAATAAAGAATACCACCCCATCAATCAAAGAATTCAAAAACCAAGGTCCATCTAGAGGATATATCTGTGTGTGTGCAGTATTTGATTTGAGATTAGTCGTGTTAGAATAATAGAAAAGTGAAATCATTGTACGTTAAGAAGTTCATGTGCAGCGTATGTCTTGATCATCAGAATGCAAACCAAAATATCTGTCGACCAATCAAAGTTATATCGAAAAGGCTCACACAACATTACAAAACTCCTGTCTATGTAACTCCCCACAAATCCCCGAAACCTCCATTCTCTCTCTCTCTCTCTCTCTCTCTCTCTCTCTCTCTCTCTCTCTCTCTCTCTACACGAACACTTGATAAACAAAATAACTAAGTCGTATCCGAAAGAGTAGTAAAAGGAGTCGCCAGACTTCACTTGAAAGAGCTCTCTCTCCCCCTTCCTCCCTCCCTCTCACATACAAACTTGAAGAACCCTTCATGCCATAACCTCATCACCAATTGGCCACTCTCCCCTAGTTCATTCTCACTGACTTCTTCCTTTGCCTTTCCTCTCTCATCATCATTGCAGGTAATCATTTTAGCTTCCTCATCCTTGGTTTTATCGTTCTTCTCTTAACTGCAGTGATTATCTGAGCTCTAAATCCCAATATGCATATCTTTTAGTTTGGGGTTTTTTTTTTTTTTTTTCAGGTAAATCAGTTCAACCACAAGTCCAAGAGAGTGAAAAGGGTCCATAAGAGAAGATGGCGATAGAGATCTGTTAAATTATTGCTCCAATTTCTAGAAACTTCAAGATAGACTTGAGCTAGAGAATTCAAGGAAAATCTTAGAAGAGTCTATAAAATTATCTCTGTAAATGGCAGAGATATTTGCCTTAAAAAGTCTATTGTTCAAGAAAAAAAATTGTAAAAGAAACAACTAGAAGATGGGCCATAAGTCGGTGGAGCACCCTTATAAATAGGAAGGAGGGGGGAGCGCAGGAGAACAACAAGGTAAGCAAGCTCCTCCCCTTTCCTTTGTACTATAATAAATAATAAAAAAGTTCTTTTTTGTTCCCTTGTACTTCTCTTTTGCCACTCTCTTTTACACATTTTTATTATTACTTTGCCCTTGCCCACTTGGTCCTTAGTTCATTTGCTCTCTTGATAATTCACATTCAAAACACTCCCTTGCACACACATTAAACATATGCTTCCGCAAATACCAACAGTGGTATTAGAGCCACGTCTTTGGTTGGTATTGGGCGTTTGTCCCACCTACCCATTCCTAAAACTACCCTTTCCAAATACCCAATAACTAAAACATGGCCAACTCTACCTCATCCTCATTTCCCATCCCCATTTTTGATGGGACCAACTATGACATTTGGAGCATAAAAATGACTACATTCTTGATGACCCAAGACTTATGGGACATCGTGGAAAAAGGTTGCGAGGCTCCACATGAAGGTGCAAGTGTTTCGAAGGATCAATTGCAAAAGGATGCGAGGGCACTATACTTTATCCAGCAAGCACTCTTGGAAACGGTATTTCCAAGAATAATTGGAGCAAAGACTGCAAAAGGGGCTTAGGAAATACTACGAGAAGAATTTCAAGGATCGGAAAAGGTACGCACTATTCGCCTTCAAACTCTGAGAAGAGATTTTGAGAATTCTAAAATGAAAAATTATGAGACCGTACAAGAATATTGTGGAAAATTAAAGGAACCAGTTAATCAAATGAGAGCCTATGGAGATGGGATAATTGATCAAAGGGTTGTTAAGAAAATATTGGTGTCGCTTACTAAAAAATACAACCCCATAGTCACAACAATAGAAGGAACTAAGGACTTGACGACCCTATCAGTGAGTGAATTAATTGGCTCTCTAGAAGCTCATGAGAAAAGACTAATGGCACAAGATGAAGATTCAGTTGAAAGTGCCTTTCAGTCTATACTAAATATATGGTCTCATCAATCTAAAAATGGTGGAAGGAGCTCATGGAAAAATAAAAAAGGAGGAGAAACTATACAAAAGGAAAATTATCCACCTTGTGGTATTTGCAAGAAAACAAATCATTTGGAGAAGGATTGTTGGTTTAAAAATAAAAAACAATGCCGTTTTTGTAAAAGATATGGCCACATAGAAAAAGATTGTCGCTCGAAAACAAATAATCGAGCAAACTATGTAGGAAAAAAAAGAAAGTGAAGAGAATACATTCTATGCAGGCCAAGCAGCAAATGATAATAAAATGGAAACACGGTACATTGATAGTGGGTGTAGCAATCACATGACGGAGGATGAATCTATATTCACTGATAAGTCGGTGAAATCCCAATTAAAGTTGGGCAATGGTGCATTAGTAGATGTCAAAGGAAAATGCACTATCACCGTGGAAACAAATAAAGGCCCAAAATATATACATAATGTATATCTAGTCCCTCGTCTTGTACAAAATCTCTTAAGTATGGGCCAAATGATGCAAAGTGGATATTCTCTATATTTTAGTGGAGATGCTTGCATATCTATGATAAATATAAAAAAATGTCATTACCTCTGTTAAGATGAAAAATAACAATTTTCCTATTCGATGGAAATATGTCAAAGATATAGCCATGAAAGCTCAACTTGATGATTCATGGCTATGGCATCGAAAATTTGGCCACTTCAATTTTGCTGGGCTAAAAACTCTCCATCAGAAAAATATGATGAGAGACTTTTAAGCTATTTCGGAAATTTCATATATTTGTGAAGGTTGCCTCCTTGGAAAACAACAGAGATAGTCCTTCCCATCTAGAGGTGCATGGAGAGCTAAGAAGCCAATGGAGCTAGTTCATATGGACATGTGTGGTACAATGAGAACACCCACACTCAATCAGAATAAATATTTCATCCTATTCATTGATGATTATACAAGAATGACGTGGGTATACTTTCTTCGAGAAAGATCAGAGGTTTTCTCTATCTTCAGAAAATTCAAGAGCCACGTTGAGAATCAATATGGCCAAAGAATCAAAGTCCTAAGGAGTGACAGAGGCACATAATACAATTTGAAGGAGTTTAATAAATTTTGTGAAGATGAAGGAATCCATCATCAACTAACTGTTGGCTATGCCCCAGAGCAAAATGGAGTAGCCGAAAGAAAGAATAGAACCGTTATGGAGATGGCAAGGTCTATGCTAAAGGAAAAAGGACTTCCTAATTCATTATGGGCAGAAGCAGTTTACACGACCGTATATATTTTAAATAGGTGTCCAACTAAAGCAGTCTAAAATAAAAACTCCAGTCGAAGCATGGAGCGGATAGAAGCCTTTAGCAAAGCACCTTAAGGTGTTCGGATGCATATGCTACGTCCACATCCCTGCTCAAAAAAGGAGTAAGCTAGATGAAAAGACAGAAAATGGAATATTCCTCGGCTACAATGACCAATCAAATGGCTATCGGGTTTACAACCTAAGAACTAAAAAGCTCATGATTAGTCGAGACGTCGAGTTCGACGGGAATGCTACTTGGAATTGGGAGGACGAAAAGATTGAGAAGAAGTACATCACCTTGCCAGACATACCACTTGCTCAAGAGGAGTCAACGTCACAAGAAGAAGGAGAAGTACCATATTCCACCACTCACAACATAACTCCACCAAGCTCTCCAAGAGTGACGCAAGAAGAATCTATTCCAGAGTCTCTAGTGCTAAGAGTAAAAGCCCTTAGAAGAATTTACGACACATACAACTTTGCTGTTTTGGAACCAGAAAACTACGAACAAGCATCCAAATAAGAAGTATGGATAAAAGCCATGGAGGAAGAGATCAAGATGATCGAGAAAAATGAAACTTGGGAGCTTGTCGATCAACCCGAAGATGAAGAAATCATTGGTGTCAAGTGGGTTTACAAGATGAAGCTCAACACAGATGGATCAATCCAGAAGCATGAAGCAAGGTTTGTGGTGAAAGGATACTTGCAACAACCAGGTATCGACTATACTAAAACTTTTGCCCTCGTCGCTCGCCTCGATACTATTTGAACACTCATAGCCCTAGCAGCACAAAAAGAATGGAAGATCTAACAACTAGATGTGAAGTTGGCATTCTTAAATGGATAGCTTCAAGAAGAAATATACATAGAATAACCACAAGGCTTTATCCTCAAAGGTCAAGAAGAAAAAGTTCTCAAACTCAAGAAAGCCCTGTATGGGTTAAAGTAAGCACCATGAGCATGGTATAGTAGAATCGATGAATACTTCATCAAGCAAGGATTCATGAGGAGTATGAGTGAGCCAACACTCTACATCAAGACCCAAGGTAAGTCCGACACTCTCATTGTCTCTCTATATGTAGATGATCTCATATATATAGGAAACAATGAGACAATGATCCAAGAATTCAAAGAAGAAATGATGAAGACATTTGAGATGACAGACTTGGGTTTGATACATTAATTCCTTGGCATCGAGATCAACCAAAATGAAGGAGTTTTTATCTCACAAAGAAATATACCATGAACCTCCTGAAGAAATTCAAGATGAACTATTGCAAAGCAGTTTCAACTCCGCTCATGAAAAATGAGAAACTATTGAAGGAAGATGGAGCAGAATAAGCTGACGCGTCCCTCTACAGAAGTCTCATTGGTAGTTTGCTATATCTCACTGCTGCTACACGACTGGATATTATGTATGTGACAAGTCTACTATCACGACTCATGCAAAGTCCGAGTCAAATTCACTTTGGAGCTGCCAAGAGAATTCTCAAATAATTACAAGGAACTATAGATTATGGCATTTGGTATCAGCCAACTGCAAATGCCAAGCTCATTGGCTACACTGACAACGACTGGGCAGGCTCAGCTGATGTTAGGAAAAGTACTACTGGCTATGTATTCACATTGGGTTCTGGAATATTCTCATGGGGATCCAAAAAACAAGATTCAGTGGCACAGTCTATTGCAGAAGCTAAATACATCGCAGCTGCTACAACTGCTAGTCAAGCAATATGGCTTCGAAGAATTCTAGAAGACATTGGAGAAGCACAAATAGAACCGACTCCGTTACTGTGTGACAATAAGTCGGCGATCGCTATATCAAAGAATCCAGTATTCCATGGAAGAACCAAACATATCGACATCAAATATCACTTCGTACGAGAGGTGCAAAACAATAAAGAGATCGAACTCCAATATTGTAAGACTGAGGATCAAGTAGCGGACATATTCACTAAAGTATTATTGCCAGCTAAGTTCAAGACATTGTGGGAAATGCTTGGAGTAACACGAAATTGGATCAAGGAGGAGATCATTAACAAGGGACTGACACTACTGATGCAGATGATGTGGAAAGTGGTGAGACCCGAAGATCTGAAATTTTGAGATCACATTTACAGATATGGGTTATATGGCTTATATAGCCATCATGGTGAGTCCGTCTTCTTGATATTGCGCTACTTCATTTTTTGCCTCCTTTTTCTGGCCAATCTGTTTGCTCTTTAGCCAATCAATTACTCTCTCCCCACACCCCCTCTAAAAACAAAAACAAGAAAAACAAGAAACACACTGATCAACTCCAGTTCCTGCAACACCTAGAAACCTCAACGAAAGGTAAAATATTCCTAGTGCATGGTCTTCTGAGGTCACCTTTTACAAAGATGAGTACTCATAGCAAATCCAAGGATGAGCAATAGTTAAACCAAGGTCGCCTTTTGAAAATCTATCGATGTTGAGATTAATCCATCCTCCGGTTGCATTGTCCTCTCATTTCCTCTTCTTTTATTTCAATGCAATTCATATCTGGATTTAGTCAGGTATGCCCCCTTGCCGAAGAAGATGGCATGAAAGTATCGAATAACAATATGGAAACCCTAGATTCTTGGTGGAGAGAGAAAATATTTGCCGGGAACATGGCTTTACACACCCCAACCAGTCATCCGTAAAAAGCGTAATGCTTAGCCATTACACATTAATGAAAATCATGTTTCAAATGGAAGCACTCTCTCTATAAAATTGATCATGATGTATTTCCATTCACAACGAATGAAACTGTAATGATTGTACTTAAGAGATTACAATGTGTGTTTGGTAACGATTTTGTTTCGAGGAACAATTTTTTATGAAAAATGATTTTTTTATTCTATTCTTGAAAATAATTTCGAAGCAAAAGAAGGCGTCTGGTAACATTCCAAAATTTCTATTCTCGGGATAGAAATATGTTTGGTAAGATTTTTAGACTTTTTTATTTCTTTTAATTGTTTAATTCTTTTATTATATTTTCTTATTTTTTTTTCCTTTTTGCTTTTGCTTTTTCTTTTTCTCTTTGGCTGATCGCCGGTCACCCTCGTGGCTGGCGACTGGCTGGGTGAGGTTTAGCGAGCTTGCTAGAGGCCAGCCTGGCCACAGCCATCCTCAGCCTTGCTAGATCTAGGCAAGGCTGAGCCCAGGCGGTGTGAGGTCGGCCTCACCCTAGCCTGGCGAGGCCTAGCTTCGCACTGGCTGGGGAGGCCGAGCCTCACTGTGATCGTGCGAGGCTTGGGCCGATGAGCCTCGTCGTGGCATGGTGTCTCCGAGGGTTGGCGACCTGGCCGGTTGCTGACGCTGGCCATGGCCAAGGCCGGCGACCGGCCAAAAGGAAGAAGAAGAAAAGAAAAAGAAGAAGAGAGAAGATAAAAGGAAAATTCTAGAAATTGTTTCCGAGAATAAGAAGATGTTTTTTTCCACTTCTTGTTTTTGTTTCAAATTTATTCCTGGCAACAAAATTTTTACCAAACAGGTTTCTATTCTTTTTTCGTTCCTCGGAACAAAAGAATAGAAATAGTTGTTTCGGGGAATAAAAATAAAATTTGCCAAACAGACCCTACAATGCCATAAAAGATGTAGCCGAAGGAGCTATAGTTTGCTGGAATAGGCAAATGGTAGAAAGAAGAGTCAAAAGCAAAACCATTTTATGTAATGAGAATAAAATGGAGATACTTAATCGTTCTTTCGAGGAAAGATTGTCACTGCTCTTGTTAGGTGGACTATATTAATTATTTATAGTAAGGAGGCAGGACAAGAGCAAACATAGAGATAATGCTGACGTAATTGATTTTGATTGGAGCATGTCTTCTTTCAGACCATGACTTGCATGGATAGATATTAAAAATAAAGATTTTAATTATGAGAGGTGCAAATACCCTAAATCTTCACATAGGAAGATCGCCAATAGAAAGATAAAATTCAAGGCCCAACATATCTAATTGGGTCACATTCAGTCAAAGGTTTAAGATAATAAATTATGGGCTAATTAGCATATATTGACTACTCTGTACACAAATTCTTCAATAAGAGAATTTTCTACTATAACTCACACGTGCATATCAACAATCTTCCTCTTATGTATAAGCTCAAAATATTGAGTCTACACCTCTTAGTTCAGCTATTTTATTGTATCAACATGTCTCAACATGAATCTCTACTTCGTTGCCTTGTGAATATCACAAAAATAACTCTTGGCTTCATCTTTGGTATCTTTCTTTAGACCGAACCATGAAGGCTGCTATTGGAACAGTGTTGTTACATTATAACGGCCATTGTCACCCCATACCCATTTCGCTAGACCAAACCATGAAGGTTGGCTAGAAACCACATTGGTCACAAAATTCTTTCCTTGAACTATTCACTAAACATGATACACATTAAGAGTGGGCTAAAGAATCATTGGCTCTGATACCGTTGGCTAGTGCGCAAGCATAAGTCTTGATACCTTCACCGAAGGGGCACCAAAAGAGAACCCAAATTTAAGCTTCGTCAACATATCTAGTTAGATCAGCTTTCACTCAAAAATTTAAGCCAATAATTTTTGAGCTAGCTATAATATATTAACTATTATACATCCTACTGATTTTCAAGTTTATGACTTACAACTTATATGTGCATGCAACATGGATGCCAAGAAGGTCAATTAGGGGTGACCAGCTCTAGGTTCTAGTTCAGATTATGTACAGGTTTCATTTAGAAGATGGAACCTATCCATTAGAACAAGTTCATCGTTTTTTGGAATCTAAAACCCACCATGCGTACTCTGGAAACTAGAATGGAACAGCAACTAAAAGAGTGAACTTCTTGAGCTCATTGCCTTCCCATTACAAGTTCTAGGATCGATTTCAGGGTCTATCCAAGTTCCATCTAAATTATTAATTGACCAATTATGGTGAACTATCTTCTTTAATAACCACCACTTGCTATTATAATTCATGGACCATAACTTATATTTAGGTACACAAAGAACATGAAATATCAACAAAGCAAAAACCTCAATAATAAAATGAAAATTCAAACTAGTGGTTGCAGATTATACACTCATTATTGAACACTATGGAATAATGCAGGATCACATGAAGATAAGGACCAAGTAAAATATCAAAACTTGTTCCAAGTTCTAAGTTTCATCAACCTAGAACCTAAAACCTACCCATTGAAATAAGTTCCTCAATTTTTTGAACCTAAAATCTACTCTACATACCTTATACCTTGGAGACTAACAGGTTCCCACTAGTTCGATTCTCAGGTTTCAGGTTTTACCTAGGAACCGTACTCACCCCTAAGCTCAACTAATCCCAAAGTCCAAACTTGCTCTAAGTCTCCATCCGGGATTACTTGGGGGAAGTAATTTCCTTCCACTCTTTAGATTATATCCTCGCTTTTAGTGCATGGAATTTTTGTGTCTTTCCTTGGGTGGAAAGCTGGAGTGAGGATTCTAGAAGTTGAGCTAGAATCGCAAAAGATTTGATTTATAATTAACGGGCCAAACAAAAGATAAGACATTCATTTAGATATCTAATCCTTCTTATGATTATTTCTAACATGTTCCAAAGCTTGGTCCCAAATCTTTCCTAATAGAAAGGTCATCTTCGTTCATTTGAACTAAAATTTGATTATGTATTGCGTTTCGCATGCATATATATGACGAGAATTTATGTTGGTGATGGCAACGTGATTCACTTCACCCGAACATAGAATAGAAAAATCATATTCCCATCATTGTCCAAGACTAACCACAAGCAAGAAATCATGCCTCCTTGCAAAGAATGTGAATACCAAGAGACCATCAACCGTGGGGTCGTCAAAACTTGTCTAGATTACTTCCGGTGGGACGGCAAAAAATTCCGATCCCTTCACTATTATGAATATGGGTGGCCACTACTAGGGCTTAAGCTCACAAGGCGAGGAACCTGCACCACGTTACTTGATACCAGATTGCCCCATCACGTCATTGACACGGCTTGCAAGCTTCACAATAAGAATTCTTTTGGCAACTACAACCTCACCAACAACAACTGTGAGCATTTTGCCACATTTAGCCAGACGGACATTCGTGCAAGTGAACAAACAACATTTGTTAGTGATTGTGAGCGCAAAATTAAGGAAGCTAAAGAGTGGACCATGAAGTTGTTGCAAAGAAACTGAATTCCAGTGATCCAACATTCCTCCAATCTTGTATTATGTCTGTTTGTTTTGATAAGCAACTACTTGTTGGCGTTTGGTATTCCGTATGAGCATAGGCCTATGGTCATCCTAAGTCAAATATGTTGATGGAATCTCATGTTCTAATATCACTTATTAATTATAATATTTGGTGAAAAAAGGAAATGTTCAGGAAGGTCCACATGAAATTGATCTAGCAATGACAATGAGGCGAGTGTTGGGGGAAAACTCCTTGATGTTTTGAAGCTGACAAAATTTATCCAAAGTCTATTATGAAGATTTCCAGACTTTAGTGTTAAAGTCTGAAAATTACCAGACTTCAGTGTCCAAGTCTGAAGACTGCCAAACTTTAGTGTCCAGTATGCCCACACTGACGAATTCCAGACTGAACGCGATGAAGAACAAAGACGAAGTCAAATTCAAGATTATCTTCAATTCTTCAAAGCTTTGGTTTATTACAAGATTTATATGGCTTACTGGCTAGGTTCAACACCAACGAAGATTGGTGTTTTTTATTAAAATCAATTTAGATACATCAAATCTTTTTGGAAGACAAGTAATTTTGGAAAGAATCTACTTATGGAAACCAAGATCCAAATTGTATGGGCGAACGGGATTGACGGGCTTTCAGCACAATTTTCAACAGCTCGAAGATCTACTTGATTAATTTTGTCCAACGGCTTGATTGGAAGAATTCATTTGAAAAGTGTTAACGGTTATGAAGGCATGAAGGAGTATTTAAGGAGACACCTTCAGTCATTCGATAGAGTGCGTGCAAGAGAAATTCCAAAATTTGAAGCTTTCTAGTTTCTTGTTATTCGATATTCTGAGCTGAAAATTGTACTGAAAAGAGAGAGAGACTTACACCGTGGCTTCGTGAGAGAGCAGCAGACTCTTCACTATGAAGTTGAGATCACTAGACTATAAATTCTCTCTTGATTCATAGTGAAATCTAGCACAAAGGCTGCCAGCATGGGAGAGTGCACGTAGGCTTTTTCTAAGCCGAACCACTATAAATTATGTGTTCTTATTCTCTTCCCTGAACTTCTCTATTTTGTTCGTAATTCTATTTAACTGCTAAAGTCTGAACTTGCTCAAAGTCTGTTGTATTTTAGACTCAATTTCAAAAGCAAAATAACTTTACTACTTTACGCAAAAATTTTCTTTACACTATTCACCCTCTCTAGGTGTTCATACTAATATTATCAATTGGTATCAGAGCATGTGTGCTTATTTATTGAAGTGTTTTTACTTCTAAGCTAAAGATCTATTGCTAGTATTTTGGCTCCAAGACTGGTTGAAGATCAAAGCAACACCAGACCTCCTTACTTTGATGGAAATGAGTACAATCTGTGGAAAAACAAGATAAAGGAATTTCTCAGATCGAGAGATCCTCTGGAATGAGACGTTGTTGAAAAATGGATCAATCCCAATGCTACATCAACCTCAGATAAAGGAAAATAAATTGTAGGTGCTTGCGAAACAACACAAGCAGAAATAACCAAGAGATAAGCTCTTGATGCTAAAACTATCTACTCCTTATACTATGCCTTATCTCCCACTGAGTATAACCGAATTTCTTCTTGTGAAACAGCAAAAGAAGTTCGGAACAGATTGCATGTTACCTACGAAGGGATTGATCGAGTAAAGGAAATAAAGATCAATATTCTACTTAGATAGTATGAAGCCTTTAGAATGAATCCTAGAGAATCCATTACTGATATGTTCAGTCGCTTCACTGGAATCATGAATGGACTGGCTTATCAAGGTTAACCTATCTCAGGACCAATAAAAGTCAATAAACTGCTGCATGGACTTTCTAAAGAATAGAATCATGTGAAGACATCAATTAGAGAAACTCAAAGGATCATGCATCTTTAAGTAGACAAACTAGTAGGCAAACTTCAATTATATGAAGTGAAGCAAATCAATGAGGAAGAAGATCCAAGAGGTAAGAAGTCAATTGGTTTAAAGTCTTATGATGATTTTGATGATACAGATTCAGAAGATGACATAGATGATGAGGAGCTAGCGCTAATGATTAAGAAGTTCATAAAGTTGAATAGGAAGAGAAGAAGGTTCAACTGGAAAAAGCAGAGCATGCAGAATTCCCAGAAAAGACCAATAGAGTCAAATGAAACCAGTAAGGATGTGATATGCTTTGAGTGCAAGAAAAATGGGCATATCAAACCTAACCGTCCTCTGTTGAAGAAAAAGAAAGGAAGAACTGAAAAATATAAAAAGGCTCTTAAAGCTGAAACCTGGAGTGACATTGAGTGCGAGGAAAGTGAAGAAGAATATGCCAACATATGTCTAATGGCCCATTCAGAATCAGACTTAGATTTTGAAACAGACTCTGATTTAGACTTAGACAAAGAAGTTGAGGTTAGCAATTTAAAAATTTATGTTAAAGTCTCAAAGTATATAGATGAACTCTGCCTCAGTCTCAAAACCTCTCTTAAAAGGATTTCCGAACTAAAAGGGGAGAATTCTAAGTTCAGGCAACAAGAAGTTTCTTGAAAAGAAAAATATGAAAGTCTGAAAAAAAGTTTTGATAATTTGAAAGAAAATTTTGATTCTCTTTCAAAGGAAAACACTATTTTGAAAATAAATATTTCAAATATTACAAAAAGATTTTAAAAAGGGTCTGAAAAATTGGAGAAAATTCTTTCAGCTCAAATACCCTACTTTAATAAATCTAGTTTGGGTATGACTTCAGAAACTGTTCCATTAATAGATTTTTTCAAAGTAAAAGAAAGAATTAAACAAAGACCTCTAAGGGTATTTTACAAAAATCACTTTCAAAAAACTTTTGTAAAACATGTTGGCCGAAGTGCACTCAAATGTTCAAAGTGTAATAGCTTAGAACATTTCGAGAAAGATTGTCCCAAGGTTTGAAGACCTATTAAGAAAGACTGGGCAAAGACCGTCTTTAATACTAACTCTCCTGGACCCAATAAAATCTGGGTACCAAAGAAAGTTCAAGTTTTTCTTTTGATTACAGGTCACTATTAAAAGAAAGATCAAATGGTATTTTGATAGTGGCTATTCGAGGCATATGATAGGAGACTCATGTTACTTCATAAAACTTGTTAGATTGAATGGAGAAAATGTTTCTTTTGAAGGAAATAGCAAATAAAAGATTGTAGGTTGTAGAACTGTAAAAATTGGAAGCCTAAACATCAACAATGTTTCCTTAGTAAAATGTTGGAACTATAACCTTCTGAGCATAAGCTAGCTTTGTGATACCGGATTTAGAATAAACTTCCAAAAAGGCATTTGTTCTGAAACAAGCCAAGACTTTTCTCAATCTTTTACTAGTCGAAGGCATGGCATCATTTACCTTTTGGATGTAAACCCATAAAGTTCTTGGTGTCTTATTTCCATTCAAGATGAAGCAAGTTTGTGGCAGTAAAAGCTTGGTCATGTTAATATGAAACAGATTGCCAATATTTCTTCTAAGAAGCTTGTTTGAGGACTTCCAAATCTGGCTTACCAGAAGAATGAGTTATGTACTCCCTTCGTCTTGGGAAAACAGGTTAGAAGTTCCTTTAAACCTATGAATCAAGTTTCTACCAATTGAGCTCTGCAGCTTCTTCATATGGATTTGTTTTGACCAACCAAAACTCAGAGTATTGGTGGAAAGAAGTATTGCCTGGTAATTGTGGATGATTACTCTCGCTTCACTTGGGTATACTTTTTGGCAAGTAAGTCTGAAGCCTTCTTTGATTTCTTAAAGTTTGCAAAAAAGGTTCATAATGAAAAGGGTTATGCTATTTCAAGCACATGAACTGACCATGGAGGTGAGTTTGAAAATCAAGACGTTGAGAAATTCTGTGATGAATATGGTTTTCAGCATGTTTTTTCTTCTCCATATACTCCATAACAAGATAGGGTTGTGGAAAGGAAGAATAAATTCTTACAGGAGATGGCCAAAATTCTTTTGATAGAAGCAAAATCTCTTCTCGATTTTGGGCAGAAGTAATATCCACTGCCTGCTACATTATCAACAGAGTATTCTTGAGGCCTATTCTAGAGAAAACTTCTTATGAAGTGTACAAAAGAAAGAAGCCGAATGTTTCATACTTTCATGTCTTTGGACGTAAATGTTTTGTTTTGAAGAATGCAAATGATTGAACTGGGAAGTTTGAAGAAAAATTAGATGATGGAATCTTCCTTGGTTACTCAATTTCAGGCAAAACTTACAGGGTCTTTAACAAAAAGACTCAATTTGTGGAAGAATTTATGAATGTCAAGTTTAAGGAGAATCAACCAGACTAGACTCAACTTGAAGAGTCTGAACCTGTTCCAGACTTTACAAAGTCTACTTCCCCCGAAGAGATTCGGACTTCTAGAGATCAACAACAAATAGATCTAGGAGACTCAACTGAAGCAAAGGATTAGCAGACTCTTAGACTAAATAGCAATTGGAAGTACAAGTCAAGTCATCCCATAGAACTCATCATTGGCAATATTGATGAAGGAATTTGCACCAAATCCAAAAGGCGAGAAGAGTTTAGTATTTTAGCACTTGTTTCTGAGATAGATCGAAGCTATGTAAGAAGAACTTAGACAATTCAGCATCAACGATATTTGGGAACTAATTCCAAAACTTAAAGGTAAATATATTACCGGGACAAAATGGGTTTTCAGGAACAAAATGGATGAGAAAGGAAAGGTGATCAGGACCAAAAAAAGACTTGTGGCCAAAGGATATACACAAGAAGAAGCGATAGACTATGACGAGACATATGCACCAATAGTGAGGTTAGAAGCAATTAGATTATTACTTGCTTTTGTTTGTTATAAAAATTTCAGGTTATTCCAAATGGATGTTAAAAGTGCATTCGTCAGTGGATTCATTCAAGAAAAAGTCTATGTGGAACAATCACCAGGATTTGAAGATTCAAGGAAACCAGACTTAGTCTACAGAATGAAAAAGACATTGTATGGACTAAAGCAAGCACCTTGAGCTGGGTACGAAATGTTAAGTAAATTCCTAATCCAAAATGGTTTTGAAAAGGGAAAGGTAGATACTACTTTGTTTATAAAGAGAGAGGGTAAAGACTTTCTGCTGCTACAAATTTATGTTGACGATATTATCTTTGGATCCACTAACAAAAATTTGTGCAAGAAATTTTCTAGATCTATGCAGGATGAATTCGAGATGAGCATGATGGGTGAGTTAACTTTATTTCTGGGATTGCAAGTTAGACAATCGAAGAAATGTATCTTTATTCATCAAAAGAAGTATGCAAAAGATCTCATCAAGAAATTCGGATTGGAGAATTGCAAGAAGACAGAGACACCAATGTCAAGTTCTTTGAAGCTTGATAAGGATGAAGGAGGGAAGAAAGTTGATTAGAAGCTATACAGAAGCATGATCGGTTCTCTTCTTTACCTTATTACTTCTAGACTTGACATTCTATTTCATGTTTGCATCTGTGCCAGATTTTAGTTTGATCCCTGAGAATCTCATTTAAGTGCTGCAAAACGCATCATCAAATATGTTGCAACTACTCCAAAGTCGGGTCTGTGGCATCCAAAAGAATGAGACTTTACTTTTCTTGGATATTCAAACGCTGATTTGGCCGGTTGTAAAGTTGATTAAAAAAAAAAAAACACTTCTGGTACTTGTCAATTGTTGAGAAATATGCTAGTGTCTTGGTTTTCAAGGAAGCAGATACTATAGCTATATCAATAGCAGAAACAGAATATGTGGCTCTTGGGAGCTGTTATTCTTAAATTTTGTGGATAAGACAACAACTAAGAGACTTTGAAATTGAAGAATCGAGCATTGAGATTAGATGCTACAATACTAGTGCTATTAATCTAATGAAGCACCCAATTCTTCATTCAAGGGGAAAACATATCGAAATCAGATACCGTTTCATAAGGGATCATGTACAAAATTGGGAGATTATGGTTTAGTTAATAGACTTGAAGAATCAGTTGGTAGACATATTTACAAAGCCTTTGGAGAAAAATCTATTTGAGTCTATTCGCACCAGATTGAATATTTTATCTTCTACTATTTAAAGTCTGAAGCTGGTCAGACTCAGAATGTCCAGAAATTACTTCAGTAGGAAAATATCTCTTCAATCTAGGTAATTTAATTTTACTATGAAAATTCTGAACAGGTATGTTAATATTTGAATCATGCTTGCCTATTTTATTTTTAGAAATTATCTTTTTCGAATTTTAAATTTTTGGCAGTTTTTATTTTCGAAAAAGACGGTTTCTTTTTCCTTTTGACGGTTCGATTACCCTATTTCACTTCCTTTATATACCATCGAGTCTTTCTTTATACACATCATCTCAAACCCTAGAATACAAACTCTCTACTCTCTCATTTTTACTCTCAAGTTTGTTTTGCAAGTTTCCATCTTTTTCACTCGAACCTATTCGTGAAATCCTCCAAGCCTGCAAACATGTCTTACCAACGGAAATCGTCTCGGATCGCTAGTAAAGGGCTTGGGAATGTGCCTAAAGGGCATACACATTTCAATCTAACAGAACAAGAAGACTCTTTGCAAAAGTCTCCACAACATTCTCCACAGAAAGTTACACAGAATCCTCCACGCCATTCATTGGAAGAGGAAGTCGACGAAGACACAGAACCTCTCAGAACCTTGAAACCCCAGGTTCTTTATAAGCTTTACACTCATTTGAAGCAGGGTGGTACTCCTATGAGTTTTATCGATGACTTTCTAAAAGAAAGAGGGTATAAGAATGAGACTCTGTTGTTGCGAGTGATGGAAAGATTAGGAATAGCACCAGAAGGAGCGGCAGATAAAGCTTTTCTTAACTTTCCTATTGATCATCACTTTAGCTCTCAAAATCAGCCCGAAAGTAAAGACGATGACGAACGGATGTTTTCAAACTTTCAACCGAGAATGGGAGTGGCTGCAGATGAACCAAGTGACAGAACGAAACTATTTCGTTCTAAGGATCACAAAAGGGTTTACACCCAAATGCTGAAAAGAGGGGTGATCAACCCTTGGACTGTTGATTTCGAGTTCCTCGACTCGATCGGGGTAAATTTAAGGGAAAAGCTGGCTTCCCTTCAACTTGAAAACTTTTGTTCTGAAACTGTTGTTGCATATCCTGATTGACTGCATTCTTCTATTCAAATCTATCTTTTCTTGATTAGAATCGGATACAGTTCACTGTGTGTGACAAAGCCTATGTGGTGGATGTTGACACACTGGCTGACATTGTTGGGGGTGGAAAGGAGTGGTTTCCAACCAATTAATGTCTCAATTGGTCAAGCAACAAGATTTCTTGTCAGAGACAGACTAGCAGAAGGAGACATCACATACTCAAGACTGACAGCCTCAAATGTTCTGCTGCACAAAATCATGATCAACTGCATCAAACTAAAAGCTGAATCAAAAATGGATGTTTCCATATTTGAAGCCAGACTGATGTTTGCCATCAACATTGGGATGTGATTTTCTCTGCCTCATACTATCTTGTTTCACATGTACAGGACTGTTTCAAAGGACAAAGGACAGTTACCTTATTCAGTGCTAGTCATAAAGATATTCAGACATTTTCAGATCTAGTTTCCTGCCTCACTTTGCTCCAAAACTGTTGCTCTTATGGTTATAAGACTCAAAATGATTTCGAAAATGAGGCTGAAAGATCTAAACAAAGCCATTGAGCGCTTGAAGAAGGAGTCCTCAAGCAAGACCAAAGAAGATTTTTCTGTTGGAAGGAAAAGGAAAGGCAAAGAGGTTGTACAAGAACCTGTGAAGAAGAGAAGGTCACATATTGGGATGCAAACGTTGTTCAGCACACGTGGGAAATATTAATTGGTAATGATGAGAAACTTCCGAAATCCAGATCCTGATCACCTATATCTAATGATCCCCGCCCCATCAGGATGTCATTTGTATTTATAACACATATGTCCATGTTTCAAACACTTAAATAAGTTCTAAAACCTGTAAAACGAGTGAATGGAGGCAGCTCAAACACATATGACTTATATTCTAACTCAACCGAATATATATTATTAAAATGCTTATATATTTAACCAAACATAAGAAAATTTGTATCCATATTGAGATAAAAATGCCAAGTGGATAAGCTCAAAATCGAGTAAGGAGAAAAGAGAATGAAAAGAGAGGAATCTATATAAATTGTAAGCCTATTTGTGATCTATTTAACACCCATTCATATTATAATTTATAACTCGTTTACAGAATATAACTAATTCATATTACAATTTATCCACCATATATAGGCTAAAGAATAACTCAATTTTAAGGGGGGAAAATACCAAAAAAGTCCTAAACTTATTACATTGGTACCAATTCAGTCCTAAACTTTTCAATTAGACCAATTCAGTCTTAAACCTTTTTACATTAGTAATAATTTAGTCCATCCAACCAATTTTGGCCAGCTGACGCTGACGTGGACGCTAATCGGTGACCGAATGCTGATGTGGCAATTTTTTCTTTTTTTTTTTGAATTTTTTCCATTTTCTTTTCTTTCTCCCTTCTTCCTCCTTAGACTGTTTTGGCGGTGGTCAGCGAGGGCCGCGAAGCCCTCATCTGCCATTAGCAAGGGTCGTGGCCCTCGCCTAGCCTCTCTTAGGGCCGCTGGTGAGGTAGCTTCGCCAGGATCTAGGCGAGGCCAGCCTCGCCCTAGCCTTGCCGTGAGTGAAGATGGCCTTGCCCGCAGCTGGCGAGGCCATGGCGGCCATCGCCAGGGTGAAGGCGAGGGCCGCTAAGCCCTTACCAGCCATTGGCGAGGGTCGTAGCCCTCACTCGGCCTCACCAAGGGCCGTGGGCGAGGCCAGCCTCGCCTTGGCCTTGTCACGGGAGAAGGCGACCATCGCTAGCATGCCGGCTTGGTGATGGCTGCCTTCGCCCACGGCAAGGCCTGGCAAGGGCCACATTGGCCTCGCCGGCTGCAGGCGAGGCTGGCCTCGCCCAGATCGAGGCAAAGCCGCCTCGCCGACAGCCCTGGGCAAGGTTAGGCGAGGGCTGCAACCCTCGCTGGCACAAGTGAGGGCTTCATGGCCCTTGCCTAGTGGCTGAAGAGCCTCACCGGCCACTGCCGGAACAGTCCAAGGAGGAAGAAGGGAGAAAAGAAAAGGAAAAAGAAAAAAAATTAATAAAAATTTTGAAAAAATGATTTAAAAAATCATAAAAATTGCCACATCAACATCTGACCATCGGCCGACGTCCACGTCAGCGCTAGCAAGCCAAAATTGGCCGGATGGACTAAATTGGTACAAATATTAAAAAAGTTTTGGACTGAATTGGTCTAATTGAAAAGTTTAGAACTGAATTTGTACCAATACAATAGGTTTATGACTTTTTTGGTACTTTTCCCTTTTTTAAGGTCTAACCAACAAGCACCATTTGGCCTATTTAGACCATCATTTATATAATTAGCTTACGAGAGCAGCCAAGTAACAACTTGAATGGAAAGATTTATGATGGTGTGAAAATAATTTCATGATAAAAAGAATGCGCTTTATTTCTTTTTTTTTTTATTCGGCTACATAAACACAGCTTGCCTTATCGTGTGATTAAGGCATCGGCCACAAAATTGTTCGGGGGTTAGGGTCGTGAATTTGGTATCGAGAGCAAAATTACATCGAGTAGGCTCAAGCCGCTTGACAAAATTCCAAGGCTCAGAGAAGAGGGCCGGTTCAGACCAAATTAGGGCGGTTCCGACTGGCTTATTCTCTCAAACACACACCTAGACACACGTATGCATACAATCAACATGGCCACATTTTGAAATACAGGCTTGGACAGGTCAGTCCAACGTGGGCTAACAAGCAAATCAAACTGGCCGAGCTAGTTCAAGCTCAAGTTCTTTGTGGCCCAGACTATCTAATGGACCCATAGAATTGGCACTGACTAACTCATGATCAAGTGAGATGCAGTTGGTGCGATAGAACACAAATGACGCATTTGGTAACATTTCTGTTTAAAAATTGTTCCAGGGAACAGAAATAGAAAAAAGTAATTCTGTTCCGGGGAACAATTTTTGAATAAAAAAACACGTTTGGTAAACTTGTTCCGGGAATAAAAAATGAACAGAAACACGTTTGGTAAATTTGTGTTCTCTTTTTGTTTCTTTTAATTTTTTAATATTTTTTTTGTTTCTTTTTTCTTTTTTCTTTTTTCTTCTTTTGGCCAGTCGCCGGCCTTGGCCATGGCTGGCGACCGACCGACGAGGGCTGGCAGCCTCGCCAGGGCCGGCGACGCTCCGGCGAGGTCGCTGGCCCTCGACGGCGTCGCCAACCCTCAACGGCCGGTCACCGGCCATGGCTGAGGCCGGTGACCAGCCAAAGAAAAAAGAAAAAGAAAAGAAGAAAAAAAGAGAAGAAAAAGAGAGGAGAGAAAAAATTTGTTCTTAAATTTTTTTCCAAAAACAAGAAACACGTTTTTCTTGTTTCTATTCCAAATGTGTTCTTGGGAACAAAAAAAAATAGATTTGGAACAAAAACGCAAATAAACGCGTTTCTGTTCTTTTTTTGTTCCCTGTAACAAAAAAATAAAAATTTTGTTCATAAACAATAATGAAGAACATTAACAAACAGGGCCAAAAGTGCTAGAACAATTCCCAACAAATCTATGTACATGAAATATTATTGCCTCTATAGCTCAACTACCTACCTTCCCTTCTGCAACAACCGACTTTCTTCGCTCCACGAAGTTACGAAATCTATGTATTCCCTTAAATAAAATGGCATCCTGGTGCAAAGCAATTATTGCCGAAGTGAGTTAAAGAAATACCGTGCTAGATACGTACTAAGAAAGAAGTACATTTTTTCTCTGAGAATCCAATTGATATGCCACTGTGAATTCAGGCTCATAGTAAGGCTGGTCCATCAGATAAAGAAGTTCTTTACTAATGCAAAGCGAAAAGCTTCATTCCAATTTATCAAAATTTGTGTTGTGTCCACCATCAATAGAAAAGGCAATTCTCGTGATTTCATTTGAGGTTTTTCCGACAGTCAAATTATCTACTGTAGAACCCAACCCCTGAACTTGATTGGCATGTCAACAATAACACGATGAACTCATCAGTTTGGGCAAACAACTCCTCATTTGATGACTTATGCCAAACGACTTTGGGGAAGTCCATCGAATTGATCTTATAAGAATTAGTCGTCAAGGTTGGACAACATGCACGTGCATTATGGAAATTGCTGCATGACATGCATTTTTCATTTCAAAGAGAAGCTAAACGGGTCAAAATTAATCCCGCCAAAGTGGCCTTGAATCCCCAAGGAATAGAAAATCCAGCACACCAGAAAATTATGAAAGAACTCAAACGATATCGATTCGTATGTGAACTACAACCAAAGATAATGCACCTATTTAGAGGAAGCCCTAAGCTCTTCTACTAATGCAGACCTATCTAAAAACCTTTCTTCTTGTGCATAAATCTTCTTACGTCCTCTACAATAGATTCCCAAAGTCATCACACCATTATGTTCTCTAACAATGACGCCAATTTTAGTTTTACCACTTTGCATATTCAAAGCACCATCGCCATTTATCATCAGGAGTTTAAGGGTCTGTTTGTTTTCATTCTTTTTTCTGTTTTTGAACAAAATTTCTGTTTTTTTTTTTGTTCCAGGGAACAAAAAAAGAATAGGAACGCATTTATTTGTGTTTTTGTTTCAAATATATTTTTTTGTTCCCAGGAACACATTTGGAACAGAAACAAAAAAAAGAAAAACGTGTTTATTATTTCTGGAACAATTTTTAAAAACAAAATTTCTCTCTCCTCTCTTTTTCTTCTCTTTTTTTTTTCTTCCTTTCATTTTCTTTTCTCTTTGGCCGGTCGCTGGCCTCGGCCATGGCCAGCGACCGGCCGTCGAGGGCGAGCAACCCTGTCGAGGGCCGGCGACCTCGCCGGAACGTTGCCGACCCCTGGCGAGGCTCAGCCTCGCCTTGGCTGGGCGAGCTCGGGCTCACCGGATTTGGGCGAGCCCGAGCTCGCCCAACCAAGGCGAGGCCGAGCCTCGCCCAACCACAGCGAGGCTTGGCCTCGCCGAGGGCCGGCGAGCCTCGCCGTGGCTGGGCGAGGCCATCGGCCCTCGTCGGCTGGTCGCCAGCCATGGCCGAGGCCAGCGACCGGCCAAAAGAAGAAAAAAGAAAAAAGAAAGAAAAATAAGAAAAATATTAAAAAATTAAAAAATTAAAAGAAACAAAAAATAACATAAATTTACTAAACGTATTTTTGTTCATTTTTTATTTCTGGAACAAGTTTACCAAACGCGTTTGTTTATTAAAAAATTGTTCCTCGGAACAGAAACACTTTTTTCTATTTCTGTTCCCTAGAATAATTTTTAAACAAAAATGTTACCAAACGCGCCCTAAGTATACTTGCTTTTCCCTCCCTCCATAAAATTCAAAGCAATCTTCATGCGGCCTTCAAGTATTCCCCACTAGTAGTCAGTACAATTGCGTCAAAAATTCGAGCACATTGTCATGTTCAATCAGGCTTTTAGCCTTCAGGTTAAAATCCCCCAAATTATCATGGAGAGGATTCGATTCTTTGGGGCACATTTTGCCTTATTACACGAAATGAAAGAGGTGCTCATATCTGACCACAAAAACAAAAGAAAAAAAGAAGAAAAAGAAATAGGTACCAGCATAAGTCGAATTGATTCCAACCGTTGAATTAGAGGGGTAGGAAGCTTGGGATCGAAAGAGCATGTTCAGGCATGCTCACGTGCCGCAACTTTTGACTTTTTCGCATGGGATACGATGAAGCTACTGTAGCAAGTCCACGATTCTTGTCAATTTCCTTTTCCATAGATGAGGCTTTACCTACTCCCCCAAAGTCTGTTAGATCCGTCGGACAAATTGCATCTATGGTCGCGTTCCCATCAAAAGATCAACCAGCGCAACTCTAAAGTTATAGACATCGCTCTTCCTATATAGATGATATGTTCAACCAAAAAAATGTGATACTCTATTATAACGGCTTCAAGCATGGTCAAACTACGGCCGAAGAACCTTTGTGGCTTTAAAAATAGTGTTTGGTACATTTTTTTGAAGAGTTTTAGAAAATGCAAGGGCAGGTTTGAAGGTTTTTTGGGTTTTGATCATTTCCATAATGTTAATATATATAACTTTGCCATCACTAACCTTTCATAATTTGAAAATGTTCTACCCTCGCGTGATGTTGCTAGCGAAGAGCTTAGGTTGTCAGCAAGGCTGGATTGCTAGCAGCCTCGCCGGAGGCTGCATGACCCTAGGTGGCCCAATCTTAGGAGAGGGCCGCCAGTGCCAGATCTGGCTTGTCAGTCAACCGCTAGCCATAAAACCTTTAGTCGTTTTTTGAGAGTTTTTTTTTTAAAATAAAAAAATAGCAAAATTTCTTTATAAAATGTGATTTTTCGAACACCATTTAAACTAGGGAAAAGGCCACCAAAAACCCTAAACTTTGTCTCGAGTGACAGATTTACCCCGAACTTTATTTTGTGACGTAAAAAATCCCGAAGTTTGCTAATTGTGACACATTTACCCCATTAAGGGTATTTTCGTGTTATTATTCCTGTTTTTTTTTTCTTCTTCTCTCTTCCCTCCGCCGGCGTCCGGCGAGGGCAGCCCTCGTTGGCGTCGGGCAAGGGTCACCCTCGCCTGGGCTGGCTAGGGCCGCCCTCGCCGGCGTCGGGCGAGGGAGGCCCTCGTCCGACATCGACGAGGGACGCCAGCGAGGGAGGCCCTCGACTGGATCGGACGAGGGCCTCCCTCGCCAGATCTGCCGAGGGGTGCCCTCGCCGGCGTCGGGTGAGGGTTTCCTCGGCCGATCTGGCGAGGGAGGCCCTCGCCTGACGCCTACGAGGGCCGCCCTCGCCTGCGTCAGGCGAGGGGTGCCCTCGCTGGCGTCGAGCGAGGGTGCCCTCGCCAGATCGGGCGAGGGAGGCCCTCGCCGAACGCCGGCTTCCCTCCGCGATGGCCGGCGGAGGGAAGGAAGAAGAAGAAGAAAAAAAAGAAAAAAAAAAAAGGAAAAAAGTTTTTAAAAATAAAAATACCAAAATGCCCTTATGATTTAGGGTAAATATGTCACATAAATAAAAGTTCGGGGTTTTTTGTGTCACAAATAAAAGTTTGGGGTAAATGTGTCACAATTAGCAAACTTCGGGGTTTTTCACGTCACAAAACAAAGTTCGGGGTAAATCTGTCACTCGAGGCAAAGTTCAGGGTTTTTGGTGGCTTTTTCCCTTTAAACTAAAGTTGTTTATGCATTTTTAAATAACAGTTACCAAACATTATTTGTATTTTGAAAAATCCCTTAACCTAAAGTTTTTTACATTTTCCTAAAAACTTTCCCAAAGGACAAAGCAAACACACCCTATGCAATGCAATGATCAGTCCAAGCAATGCACAAGGCCCATTATATAACTTGTGGCTATGTACATAAATGCCCCGTGGCCATAATTTCCAATAACTTGTGTTGTCACGATTTGTTTTCGTTGAACCTTTTGTTGCCGACCGAATTTCTTCAAAATACCAATAAATTTTAACTTCTTTGAAATCTCATTTTTCATTTTTGAAAGACGATCATTTTATAACTCACGCACGCATATAGTTGTTAAGATGATGGTTATGTGTAACGTTTTGTTTGGAGAGAGAACTGTCTTCTTCGACAACTGTCTTCTTCTTTTCATTTCAAGGGCCGTTCATATGTATGATTTTGATCACACATGTATATCCATAAGAGGCAAGTCACAACACCATAAACAGTTTATGACATCGGAAGTTGCAAAAAAAAAAAATAATAATAAAATAATAATAATAATAATAATAATAATAATCTTGTCATATTTTCTTGGTGACCAGAGAGAGAATCTATAACAAGCAAATAGTTGTCACTGTTTTGGGTTAACACGCAACCGATCAACCCGAAAATACTGAAAACCCGCAAAAACACAAAGTATGCAAACACCTTAGATCCCAAAGGTAAGCCCATATCTTACATTAAACCAAATACATAAACTTACTCTTTTTTGTCTGATCTGAAGACTATCTCGTGGACTTAAATGTGGTATTGATATAATATAAATTGCATCACAGTGATCATTTCACTTGAAATTGGAATAAAGTATGATTTAATTCGAAATATATTCATTTACGAGAGAGTATTTACATGGTGACCGTGACCAATATTTTATTACTTTCTAACACAAATAAACTATGCTATCGTGGACCATCGAGTAAATCTCATCGACTATCAAAATCAAACAACCTCTCGAAAATGTAGAGCTTCCTCTACCTTCTTGGTAGCTTTTACCTGAATCCATTACGCCATTGTTGTCATCTCACAACTTCCCTTCTATTGTCACTCCATCACCCTCTCCTCCTCTGTTCAGTCCCGAATTCACGATTCTTTAACCAAACCCTCTCTGCCCTGTCTTCTCCTCCACCAGACCACCATCACCTTATGGCTTAGCCCTCATCCATCTTCTGCATGTAACCCGATCATGGTCTGTCGGTGCCCTCGCCTGCTGATGCTTGTTTTCCTCTTTGTTTCGACTCACTAGATAAGGGATTGGCTGGAGTAGGTTGCCCTCTGTTCTTCTTCCGGGGTCGCTGGTCTTCGCAGGAGCTTTCCTTGTTTTGTGGTGCTGATGCCTCGAGAATGGAACAAACTGACAACGAAGATGAGGCTCGCCTTGCTGCCCTGTGTAATTGACTGGGCCGGCTCTGGTCAGAACAACAATTAGAAGTTTGGGATGAAGCGGCCCCAAGAGAAAAAATAGAGGAATGTCATTTGATTTTGGTGGGTAAGATTTTAACTAATCCTTCCATTAATTTTCAAGTGTTTCAGAACACCATGAAGAGTGCTTGGCGCACTGACGAAGTGGATATTTCCCAAGGTGAAGCGGGTCTGTATATAGTGAGATTTAAATCAGAAGAGGAAAAACAGAGGATATTAGAGAACAGACCTTGACTTTTTTCAAATCATCTGGTCATTTTGAAGCCTTGGACACCGAATACATCTCTGCACTGCTATGATTTTAATACTTTTGCTTTTTGGGTTCAAGTATTTGGCCTTCCCTTAGAGCACTGTACTGAAAATATGATTAGTAAAGCGGTACGACATATGGGTAGGGTGCTAGACATTAAACTAGAGCATAAGGATGGTACATCTCTCAGAGCCAGAAGAGCATGTGTTGAGATTAATCTGCAATAGCCGCTCAAAACTGGGCAACTACTCAGACTGGAAGGGAAGACTATTTGGCTAGATTTTCTATATGAAAGGCTGTCCCACTTCTGTTATTCTTGTGGTAAATTAGGTCATTACGCAATGTATTGTAAAGAATTCCCTTTTGATTAAGGTAAAATGGAGGGAAAGGGCACAATATTTTATGGGCAATGGCTCTGTGCAGAGGTTTGGGAACATAGTCCCTTTTGGCGTACCTTTTATGGGCCTTTCCAACCTCGTGAGGAATCTGACGAGAGTGTTCTCGAGACTCCTCAATCACCCTCTGTTTTGATTCTTGCTCCAGCTCCCACTATATTGTTTTCTGCAGAACAGCCAAGGCAGAGCAAAGAAAAAGGAATTCTAGAGTTGCCTATTGACAACCAACTCGTCATGGCTGCAAAATTGATCAACTGGCAACCTCTAGTCATGGAACAACCGAGCACAGTAACTGAAACTGACAAGACCCCTGCACATCAATAACAAGTGACAATTACATAAGTGGCAGCAGGATCCTTCAAACCAAAGAAGATAAAAAAATTCACACTTCAATCCCAAACTAGGACTAATCAAGAAAGCAAAGAGGTATAATCTGTATAAATTACGAACTCAGATACAAGAGGAGTTCAATGAATCTCATCTCCAAGAAACTCCCATTATAGCAGCGGCGGGTCTCGAAAATTGGGCGTCAGTGGCTAGCCTTAAATAGCCACCATGTCACAAATGAAGTTTGTAAGTTGGAACTATCAGGGTTTGGGCAATCCCCTGACAGTTCAAGCGCTAAGGGCCTTAGTAACCCAAGAAAAGCGCGACATTCTTTTTTTGATGGAGACCAAAAACTAAGATGTGAAGCTTTTACGCCTTCTAAAGATATTGAGATACACTAACAGCATTATAGAAACTTCTATCGGCTTGGCGGGTGGTTTAGCAGTCTTGTGGAATGACAGAATTTATTTGACAATGGAGCATATCTTCGGTTTTTTTTTTACTTGATATGCACGGAACTCGACTACAGTTTAACAATGTGTCTCACTTGTGTACATGCACCAATAGCATATAATCTCAGACAAGAGCTACGAGTTGAAATTAGGTAGATCCGCAACTACAATACTTTACCTTGGCTGTGTGCAGGTGATTTTAATGAAATCTTGTACCATTGCGAGAAAGTTGGGAGGCGACCAGCAAAACCATACCGTATGCACTCCTTTTGTGAACTTTTAAATGATTGTTCCTTGATGGATGTGGAAAGTAAAGGTTGTGCCTTCGCGTGGATAAATAATCGAGATGGTGAGGACATTGTTAAGGAAAGATTAGATAGAATGATGTGTTCTATGGACTGGCGACTGAGCTTTCCTGCTGCGGAAGTTTTTGCACTGCCTGCTATTGGATCTAACCACAACCCGCTCCTGTTATCAACCGAAACATGCGATTCAAAAGATAGAAGCTCTTTACTTTTGAAGCGTACTGGTTACAAGATCAGGAATGTCACTCTATAATTGTTGATTCATGGGCTTCTTTTCAGACTAGAGCTCACACTTTACCTTGGAAGTTAAACGTCGTCTCTACTGGCCATGCAAGTTGGAGTCGCTCAAAATTTACCAACGCTCAACATTAGATCTTTTCTATCAAGCATCAGCTCCAGAATCTGACCAATCAGCCCAATGGACATTATGATAAGGCACTGGTGACCAGCCTAAAAGAGAGAATTCACAAGTTATGGCAATATGAGGAGCATTATTGGGCGATGCGATCAAGGGTCAATTGGCTCATATGGGGGGACAAGAATACAAAGTTTTTCCATGTCACCACAATTCAAAGAAGACAATGTAATAGGATAAGCATGTTGCAAGATGATCAACAACATTGGGTATGCGATCTGACCCATATGAAGGAGATGACATTGTGATTTTTTTAAATATCTATACACATCAGCGGGACATCGTGACTACGGGCCTGTTCTAGCACAATGCACACCTACGGTGACAGATGAAATGAATATCAACCTTGCTGCATCGGTCACTAGAGAGGAAGTTTGGGTTGCTGCTTTTCAATTAGGAGAAGCTAAAGCTCCGGGTCCTAATGGTTTGAATGGTTAGTTTTACCAATCTCATTGGGATATCTTACAGGACAATATCTTCTCTTCAGTGTAGGAATTTTTTAGTTCTGGAGTGGTGCGACCTAAGTTCAATAGGACCTTTATATCACTGATCCCTAAAATTTCACACCCAGAACACCTTGACCAATACAGACCAATCAGTCTTTTCAATTTCATTTACAAAATTATATCGAAGGTCCTAGCAAACCGACTCAAGCCCTAGTTACCAGAACTAATAGCAACGGAACAGAGTGCTTTTGTTAGTGGACGTCAAATTCAAGATAACATTCTCGTGGTCCAAGAAGTACTCCATCAACTCAGGATAAGGAAAAGGAAAAGGATATTCCAAGCAGTCCTGAAGCTAGATATGCAAAAAGCCTACGATAGAGTGGAATGAGACTTTCTAAGAGATTACCTCCCGCAACTTGGTTTTAATTCACAATGGGTACACTGGGTGATGCAATGCACAACTACGGTCTCCTTGAGTGTCAAGTTTAACGAAGATCATCTATCTCCAACCGACTAGGCGTCTCTAACAGGGAGACCCACTATCTCCGTATCTATTCATCCCGATGGCAAACATTCTCTCTACTCTAATAAGCCAAGCAGTGGATATGGGAAATCTTCAAGCCATTCGATTAAATCGGTGGTGTCCTACCTTATCTCACATTTTTTTTTCATAGATGATGCCATATTCTTCCTAGAAGGTAAACTCCTTCAATGCCAGAACTTAGCCAATATACTAAATCAATATTCCCTAGCGACAGGACAAGCTATTAATCAAAATAAATATGGTATATTCTTTAGCAAGAACTGCCCTAACAGTCTTCAGGTGAATTTAGCTAGAGAATTTAGAGTCTTTGTGTTAGAAAAGTCTAGCAAGTATCTCAGCATACCTTCTGATTGGGGGAAATCCAAATGAGAGATGTTTGCTTAGATCATGGGTCACGTACACTCCAAGCTAGAAGAATGGAAAGAACAGCTTATATCAAAAAGGGGTAAGGAAGTTTTAATTAAAACAGTTGTACAAGCACTCCCGCAATATGCCATGTCTACTTTTAAAATTCCTATGACTATTTGCAGATCAATAGAACAGAAAATTGCCAGATTCTAGTGGCAATCTAATGGCAGCAAACCTGGAATTCATTGGAGAAATTGGGAATCTCTAAAGACTCGGAAAGATGATGGGGTCTGGGTTTTTGTGATCTTATAGCTTTTAATAAGGCTTTACTAGGTAAGCAGGCCTGGTGGCTTCTCTAGGATCCTTCCTTTTTGTGGAGCAAACTTTTCAAGGGTTTGTACTTTCACTCTCAAGATTTCAAGCACGCTGTAAAAGGAGCAAGGCCTTTTTGGGGATGGCAGAGTTTATTGGTAGGCCGGGACTCTATTGAAGATAAGCTCCAGTGGTCCGTTGGTGATGGGCAAGAAATCAAAGTCCACGAGGACAGATGGCTAGCTATGGGCGCTATTGGGGGGCCTGCACCTAGAGGCGAACCAGAGAAAGTTGCTGCCTTTATTGTCCCGAACCTAAATGACTAGAACGTTCCCCTTCTTTGCCAAAGTTTTGACAATCGAACTATGCTAGAAATCCTTTCTATCCTAATACAACCTTAATGCACTGTTGATAGACTAATCTGGAGGGGAAAGCTGAATGGCATGTTTACGGTTAAAAGTTGCTACCACTCCATCCGAACTCAACATAGCAAAGACAAACATACCCAAGCTTCTTCATCTTTCCAAATCCCTCGTAAACTGTGGACCAGGATCTGGTCTATGAAGACTGCCCCCAAGTTACGTACCTTTATATGGTTGTATGCAACAATGCGTTGGCTACAAAATAAAATCTCTACAACAAGCATATTCTATCGGACCCGGAATGTTGCTTGTGCGAAAATAAGGTCCCGAAATCTACAGAACATCTCTTTCTGTTAAGTCCTTGGACTCAGGCTATTTGGTCTCATACGCTAGTACACACAACGATCCATTTTCGAGGAGTGCACAGATTAAAAGCTTGGTTGGCAAATCTAATTGAGAGCAAGGACGACTCACCTAAGCTGGAAGACCATCGCTTCCTTAATGTGGCAGATCTGGAAGGCCCGTAACAACTTCTTCTTCCGCTAGCAGAGGCCAAACTCAGAGCAGGTGGTACAGGTGGCCCTCGCAAACGCTAGATCCAGTAGGAGCAGAAATGGAAAGAAGCCGAAACAGGGTATGCCACAAACAGAAGCAAATTAGATCTGGCATCTACCTGATTCAGGAGTAATAAAGATTATAACATTAATGGGTCTTACCCATCAGCCTCCAATGAAGGCTCAGTGGCGTGCGTGTGCCAGGATTCCTCCGGCCTTCTCATTGACGGGTTCACAAGCACTGTTATGGCCTCCTCAGCTTTGCAAACAGAGGTGCTCACCCTTAATCTCTCTCTCAAATTTCTGCAGCAGAGGAGGACCTCCACGGACAACATGGTGCTGGAGTCTGACTGCTTGATTCTGGTGGATGCCCTGCTCAACCCTACCTTGATTCCTTGGGAGAACAGAGTCTTGTTTACTGAGTGCATGGCGATTTTGCAGCGTTTCCCTAATATGCAGATTTGACACTGCAGAAGAGAAGTGAACACAGTCGCTGATTGGGCCGCCAAAGCCCATGGGGCCTCCTTACTTTCGCCGAATTGGGCTGTTTCCCCTCCTCTTTATCTTCGTGATCTCCTTTGTTTGGACATTACGTTGAACGGTTGCTGTTCTTTACGCTCTTAATATATATTTCGTTTTTAGACCCCCCCCCCCCCCCAAAAAAAAAACTCATCGACTGGAGTGGGTCCATGCCCACTTCGATAGGTTTAAGTACTTCATATATATTTTAAATCTCCATTTGTTTGGTGGAAATTTTCCAAAACTATTTCTATCATTCAAAATAATTAGTCAACAAAAAATATCTTTATTTTCGACAATAATTTATGTCACAGTATTTTCGTAGATGATGAAAATATTTTTTGATTTATTTTCGGCAATAATTTATGGCACAGTATTTTCGTAGATGATGAACAAATAGTTTTTGATTCATTTGATTGTTTATGAAACAAATGCATCCTAAATCAAGGGTCAGATGAAACTTATATGGTACATCCAGGAGATTACAAAAACGAGATCAGACGTTGCTTGGTATATACTTTATTATATCAAATTAAGGAGGAATTTTTCATAACCCTCGTACCACTCCTCTGTTTCTCTCTCAGGACACTACTCTCTTATTTCTTTCGTCTTCCTTAACATCATTTCTCGTTCAGTCGTCTCCCTTTCTGAAAGGTCTTCTTCACGTTTCCTAAGAAGTCGAAATAGTCGGTGTAGAAAACGTACCTCAATCAAATCGCGGAAAATACTGAAACTTGTGACTTGTGGTCATCGATGTTTATTGTCTATTAGTAAATTGCAGATCGCATTGCGGCTAATCTACTGCTGCTCAATCCGCAGCTTAATCCATACAAACTTATAAAATATGATTCACTTGTGACAATCCATCGATTCAACTCTATTCCCTTCTCGTCCCCTAATCAGCTAGTTGATTCTATAGTAATTATTTCCTGTGGGTGGAATGATTTGGACAATCAATTCTTTTTCCATATTGCACATACTTATTATTGATTGTATCAGGAATTTACGTCAGAGAAGGTTATGTGATTAACTTCACAAGAATGTGGGTCGATAAGATGTGTCCTGATTGCTTCCAGTGAGAAGGAGAGAAACTCCGTTGCCTCCACTCCTATGCATACGGGCTGCCACTACTGAGGTTCATGTTGATAAGATGGGGCACTTGCATGATCTTACCTGATACCAAATCGCCCCAGGAAGTCATGAACAAAGCTCATGAGCTTCACAAGGGCGATGGTTTTGGCGAGTACGCTCTCTTCAATAATAACTGTGAGCATTTTGCCTTGTTTTGCCGGACCGACGCTTAGGCAAGCACACAGACGGCATTATTCACTGCTTGTGAGCGGAGGATCAAGGAACTTGGAGAATGGGCCATTAAGTTTCTGCAGATGAAATAAGTTTTAAGTGACCCAGATATTTCTAACAATCTCGCCTTCCCTATGTATATGTATATAACAGAGAAATGTTGATAAGATCATCATACAAATACAAGGCCGAAACTCAAGGAAAAAACAAAACTGACACAAAAATTCTGGATATGATTACGCTAATGGTGAAGCCCTCAAGCATAAGCGCACAAGCAAGAGAAAGGAGTAAAGTGATTGGGGAATTTCAGACATATAATTACAAATAGAAAATATTTTGCGAGGTAGGTTGAGAAAAGAGAGAACGATCCTTAACCAAAATATTCAGAGGTCACTATCATTGTTAAGAGGAAATATGTATTAGATAGTCACACAAATGAAAATTAGTACGGTGAACATTATATTCTCCGTAATTTTACTAGTTAAATTATTTTCATTTTGTCTCAACCTAATTGCTCTATTGCTGTGTGTGACTCAACCAGATTGACAAGTCACATTAAAATAGATGTTCCAGCCTATTTTTATTTCCTGAAAAAAATCACCTAAAAAATTTAGTCTCTGTGGACTTTATAAACTGAATGTTTCAGATGTAATTGGATATACTAAATTAAATACGTGTAGACTTTATAAACTAAACGATTCGGATGTATTTGGATGCAAGAAAATCGATTCTTCGCTTGTTGCAAAACATTGGTGAATTACAATGGCCAACAGGTCGTGCCGGCTCAGGTATGGCACAATTGGGTTCGTATCCAGGTGAGCCCATTACAATGATTGGGTCTAGGGCATTGGTTAAGGTGAACAAATGGGTCCAATGATTGGGCCTAGGGCCACATGAGTGGTTGGGGCCTTGGGGCCGAGGCCTTTCCGCCAACTTAAACGGCAATCAGAAAATTTAAATTAGACTTCCCTTTCTCTCATTTTCACCTCCGTCCCTCTCCATAGAATTTCCAATTTCGAACAATTCCCACTTTATATATATGATTCTCTCACTAATTATGATATAGTCCAGTTAATTTGATTTAATGACCAACTGAGAAGAGGAGGCATATGGAAACTCTTAGAGATTTTTTTTTTTTTTTTTTTTTGAGAGTAAAGACCCTCTTGTAGTGTGTAAACAAGGTCACAAGAATTTTCATTATGAACCACAGATCAGGATTGAACACTGGTTGCTGCACAAACGGTGTCCTTGCTATCAAGAGGGGGATGTCTGCATCCAAAAAAAGGGAGGTGCGTGTAGACCCTGGCAACCAAACCAAGTATAGAATTGTTTCAAATTTCACTTGCTTATATTATTAGTAAACACAGGTGTTTTATATACATCGTGTATTCTCGTTTTGTTTTTAATATTTAATATTTTATTGTGCGTTGATTTAGTGTGATTCTTGTTAAGAAATCATGATGAATTAAGCATGACTGAAAGTTATATTCCTATGAATTTCTATTAATCTTTAATTGTTGACCCAACGAGGAATGCTTTGGGAAGGACCGTATGTTGACTGGCTGGCCTTTACTCCTCGCTCAAAATCTATTTCACCCAAATGTTGCAAGAAACACTACAAATGTATTCAAGTGAACTGTCATCCTTCGATCTTTTCTATGGATTAGAGACCCTAGAATATCCGTATTCCAAATATCATTGCCCAGCATAGATATCTCAAACAAATGACATTGGCTTTTTACATAATAAAATACTAACTTTTGGTTATTATGAATAAGTGATAGATTTAGCTAATGAGAGCAGAGTTTGGTGAATAGTTGGAGTCATCGATAAAAAGAATAGTTGACAAAATAATGAGTAGATTAAAGCTCTTTTAAATTAAATGTCGACAACTTGAAAAGCATTGACAACTAAGGAAATTATTGATAGCAAGTCAATTATCTGGGATGAACTCATAACGACATTAGCTTGTATATGCCTAGTTGCAATATATTTGGATATTTGAGTTTCTTGTAGACAAATGTTATTATAACTTCTTGTAACTGCAAATAGTATGAGGAAGATATTTAGTAATCACTGAAGATAAGAATTCCTAGCGAAATGAATATATGAAAACAAGCTCCAGAAATGTTAAGGCATGGCTAAAATTGTTGAAGAATAGCTTATGGGGAGTTATATGGTGAAAACTATAAATATTAGTGTTTGTGTACCATAGAAAACCCCACACGATGCACAAAAACTGGTTATCATTCTGTCATCTTTCAATTTCTGCACTCTAGTTATGGCTATAATTTCCAGATACTTTGCTGTTAATTAGATTTTATGTCTTTAGGTTTTGTTGTTGACTAAATTCTAGCAAAGTTTGTGAACTTTCAGTTTTGTTTAGAGTGAAATTCTATGTTTCCTTGTGTTCTTATGATACCTCTTATCTGGAGTCACCGCAGGTCCATCTCAACCTATAAAAAGCAGAAGAATGACTTCTAGTAAAATGTATTTTGTTGCGGACGCAAATTCCGGCGAAACAAATTGACTGTCAAAAGGCAACGACCGGGCTACGATGACCACATGACGGAGCCTGATCAGACCACGACCGAAGATATTTGAACCATCCACCCATTGCATATGACTCGGCCTGGGTCCATCAGGAGGTCAACTTTGGACTGCCGGAGAACCGTGACGTTAGATGGAAAGAAAATTTTCATGCATGCTCACGTGCCGCAACCTCTGACTTTTTTGCACGGGACAGAATCAAACTGGTATAGTTTTATTCCTATTCCATCGTTATTATCATGGAGAGATTTATAGTACAAATAGCGACATCACAAAAAGCCTACTCTTGTATTACCCATATGTTGATCAGAAGCTACCCCACGTGCGAAATCGAATGCATATTGAGCAAGATCAAGGCGAAATTGGAATGTATTGGATGGAAGGATGAATAAAAGAAAGAATTTGGACGTAATAAGGGCTTGAAGCAGTGTCACATGACATAACTGCTAGTATTTTTCTTCAGTTCCAAACAGAAGTGCATAAACCGCCTTTTGTTGACCCGCACTGGTATGGTAATTGCAGTCAAATTTACTTAGATCCAAAGTTGCATTCTTCATGGGGTTTGATGAATTAATATGGATGTAAATATGTACCAACCGATTTGCTATTACTACGTACAAGGTGCGAAATCGAATGCGTATTGAGCAAGACTGAGGAGAAATTGGAATGTATTGGATGGAAGGATGATTAGAAGAAAGAAATCAGAATGTATCGGATGAAAAGTGCTCCTATCATGTCTATCGGAAAAATCACTTGCTCGCTAGCAGCAAGCTCAAGCCCATATTGGAAATTGATTTGGCTACTTTTGGCCATTATTTGAAATAATATCACTCTAGGCTATTTTTTGATAAATTGACCCCACTTCAAATCCTTATTTAAAATTTTCCCTAAATATACTCATGAGGAGATTTCTAGATAAATAGTAACCTAGCAGAAAGCCTATTCCTTTTTTGGTACCTGTCAAATGAACCAATCACGTCAAAAGCAAATTGAGCAAGATGGAAAAGAAATTGGAGTATGCAAAACAAATGGTTTGGAATGACTTACACCCGAAGATTCGAAACTCAGCAACCATATTCATGCGTATACGACGAGTGCATTGCATAGTCACCATCACCGTAGCGTGTCTTCCAGTCCATTCGATTATTTTTCAAGCTCTATTTATGACATTTGGCTATCTTTTATCGGACCGGCGTTCGCTCAAGCATGTGAACACCGATGTTTAGGGATCGCAACTGTAGAATCAAGGATGACAAAGAATGGATTATCTGAGGAAATTGTTACCGGTTGCGTATTATGTGACGTGACTAAGAGTGATATATCCTCACTGCCTGCATTCCTATATGTACGCACCACCTCTATTTGACTTGATTAAGCGGTTGACACCGTTATCATTGCTAGCGATGCAAAAATGATGCGGATGCTAAGGCATTGTAAGTGTATATTAAAATAATTAAATATTAAACCATACTTCCATGAAATAGCTTAAATTTTCAGAATAGCTGGCTGTGATCCCACAAAACCTTACATGGTATTAAAACTAAAGATCATAAGTTCGAATCTTTCTAAGCCCCATTTGCCTCCCTAATTAAATTTCCACGCTTAATATTAGGCAAAAAGACTAGCCTAAGCATGAGAAGAAGTGTTGTAAAAATTAAATATTAAATCATGCTTTTATCTAACAACTTAATTTTTTAAAACAGTTAATGGTGGTTTTATAAAATCTTACATGGTATCCCAGCCTGGTTGTGCCAACAAGTCTGGACCCAAAAAAAAGTCATATAGGAGAATTGTGAGTTGTTGTTCGTTCGACCTAGACTCAATGTACGAAGGGGAGATCGTTGAGATTGTCCTATATCGGTTTAAAATGGGCTGGTGGTCGGTTTATAAGTGTGAGAGAAAACCTCACCATTTGAGCTAACTTTTGGGATAAGAAAGCCCAAGACCATCCAACATTGGTATCCACATCTTCATCTAACAGTTTAAGCTTTCAGAACAGTTGATTGTAACTAATCTCTCATGGTATTAGAATTGAAAGTTCTGAGTTCAAATTTTTTCAAGCCCCATTTGTCTTCCCAATTAAATTTCCACGCCTAGTACTTGGGAAATAACCAGATTAAGCGTAAGAGAGAGTGTTAGAATAATTAAATATTAAACCACACCTTCATCAAACAGTTTAAGATTTTAGAATAATTGGCTATGGTCCAATCAAATCTCACATGATATTAGAGTTGAAGGTCCTGAATTTGAATCTTTTCAAGCTCTATTTGTCTCCTCAATTAAAATTCCACACTTAGTTTTAAACAAAAAGACCAAACTAAGCTTGAGAAGGAATCTTGGAAAATTTAAATATTAAACCATATATTCATTTAACAACTTAAGTTTTTAGAATGATAGGCAATGATCCCACAAAATTTTACAGCATACAATATGAAATTTTCCATCAAAGAATCTTTGGATATTTTTGACACCATCACAAGTGCCTGATATTTAGTTATTATCGATATGCAATGAAGTAGACTCAACAACCTCATATGAAACCGTCAAAATTAACGAAGAAAAAGCGAAAAGAGTGGAGAATATACTATTCAGGCCTATTTGATCATCCGTGAAAGAAGCCAATCTAATGGATTGAAGATTGGTCGATATTATATGCAGTTGATGACTTGGATGAAAGTATTAGCACATGCCAGCTAGTGGCGAATGATGGCTGATTAATTTACCAAAGTTGTTGATAGTGTATTAACTAAGGAGCTAATGATCAATTTGGAAGATTGCATCTAAGGCTCAAGCATGTGTAAATCCATTAACGAGATTGTCGAGAATAGTTAGGTGAAAATGGAGAATGAGATTGCTTTTTTGAAGGGAATTGACAACATGGGAAAAGATCAACTCAAGAGGTAAGGCTACTATTTTGAAGGAAATTGACAACGTGGGAAATAAATAACTTCTTAGAGATAAGGCTACTATTTTAAAAGGAGTTGACAACTTGGGAATATGGGACAATTATTTTTGGAAGTGTTAAACTACAGTTCAACCACCAAAAAAAAAAAAAAAACTACTCCTAGACGGTTACAATAGAAAGTCTATAAACATCAAGTTCTATCAATTGGAAGAGGCCCTCTCGACAATCAAAACGTAATATTTTATTATCTTTACTTTTAACACTTTAATTTTCCTTAATAGTTTGCCGATTCATGTCGTCGATTAAATTTTGACACATATCTTTTTCCCAATATTTCGTCATCAATTCAATTTCGGCATGCATCTTTACCATGAATGTCGCGCCGTCGATTAAATTTCGACTTTACATCTTTGCATGCCCTCAAGCTTTATCATCAATTAAATTCTGATATAGTTCGTACATGTGTATTGTTGTGGAAATGGTTGTATTTTCAAGCTTCGTTGTTGATTGAATTTCGGCACTATTTATATGTACAATTTGGTTCAAAGTTTGAAATAAAAGTTTGCAGTTATTTCTTGTCCACTTGGATATTTCCTGTCTAGAGTCGCCACAAAACCCGTCTCCTCTCACCAAAAGTAGAAGAACAACATTAGGAAAAGATGTTTCGTTGTCGAGTAGATTTTGGCGAAATAAATGGCACACGCGGTGGGACCATTATGGTTGATTTGAGGAGATATGATCGTGAGAACAAGAAATCAACTTGATTATGATAGTGCTAGTGGTGACAACTCTTCATCACAACCTAGTAATAATAAGGCGGGAAAGTCATCGATTGCATTATCAGTGGTGGATTGAGAACAAGTTGGAGATGTTGGTATCAAGACACCTCACCAATGAGCAGAGAATACACTTAGTGCCAAGCCCTACAATGTTGGTTGTCATGCGATGGTTATTGAAGGAGCACAAGAATGAATTGATTAACTGCATGATAAAATATCTCATTGATGTGATCAAGCCAATTACCACCGATATCTCCCATGAAGTGATGAATGGGCCTGGAACATCGAGTCATTCAATTCAAGTGCAAGCAAGTCCTAATAATCCTGCATTTTTTTTAAGAGGTTGTGCCTATCATTAGAGGCATTTCGCTTAATCTCATTCAAGTTAACTTTGGTGGTATCAGTTATGGCAATGACAATGGGGCATGTGATGACTCTTGGGTTTCCTAATTTAAAATAATCAAATGATTAATGAATCATTCGATTATTTTAAAAGGAGGCATATGTTGACACCCAAAAATGCTCAATATTTAGTTATTATCGATGTGCGATGATTGTTTGGAAACAATAAAAGTTAACTCGACGACCTCATATGCAACCATCAAAATTAACGATAAAAAAGGGAAAAGAGTGCAAAATATACTATCCAAGCATGGATTGGTTGATATTATAAGTAGTTGATGACTTGGATGAAAGTGTTAGCACATGTCAACTAGTGGTGAATGATGGCAGATTATTTTACCAAAGTTCTCGATAGTGTGTTAACTAAGGAGTAGATGATCAATTCAGAAGATTACATTTGAGGCTCAGACACATGTAAATTCATTAAGGAGATCGTGTAGAATAATTATGTGAAGATGGAGAATGAGGTTGCTTTTTCGAAGGGAATTGACAATGTGGAAAAAGAACAACTCTTTAAAGATAAGACCGCTATTTTGAAGGAAATTAACAACATGGGAAATAAATAAATCCTTGGAGATAAAGCTACTATTTTGAAGGGAGTTGACAACATGGGAATATGGGACCATTATTTTCGGAATTGTCAAACTACAATTCAACCACGAAGAAATTGCTCCCAAGCGGTTATGATAGAAGATCTATAAATACCAAGTTCTATCAATTGGAAGAGGCCCCTTTGACTATCAAAATGTAAACTTTTATTATCTTTACTTTTATGCACTTTATTTTTCCTTAGTTATAATTTTCCAATTCATGTTGTCATTTAAATTTCAACACAAATCTTTGTCCCGATGTTTTGTTATTGATTCAATACTGGCGTGCATCTCTATCATGGGTGTCACACCATTGATTAAATTTTGGCACCATATTACCGTGAAAATGGCTGTATTTTCAAGCCTTGTTGTTGATTGAATTTCGCCAAGATTTGTATGTACAATTTGGTTCGAAATTTGAAATAAAGATTTGCAGTTATTTCTTGTCCGCCTAGATATTTTTTATTTGGAGTTGCCATATAACCCATCTCTTCTCATCAAAAGCTAAAGAATAACTTTCGGAAAAGATGTTTCGATGTGGAGTAGATTCCGGTGAAATAAATATGAAGTCGCTACTTTTCTTTTGGATGATTTCGAGATAAAAGTATCAAAGGAAAATTAAAAGAGGAGAGGACTTTTAAAAGGGTTCTCATAAATAAAACCTAAACTTGCATGTCAATCTACAGAAGGGTGAAATTAATTGGTTTTTTACTTTCACCCCTCCCCCCGCCCCTCACCTTCCCAAAACAAGTCAAAAATAGCAAAGAACAAGTTGTTCAGTTTATCTCAAAACATTGGAATCCCACCTAACAAAACTATTCAACAATCAAAAAAGAAATATTTGCTATAGTTTTGTTTATATCAAAATTCCAAGGAGATTTATTAAACCGAAAATTTCTCTTGCAAATTGATTGCAAATCAGCCAAAGACGTTTTACAAAAAGACATATTAAACATTGCATCAAAACAGATTTTTGCCAGATGGCAAGCCATACTTTTAGTATTTGATTTTGATATTGAATTATAAATGGTTCTTCAAATTCATTATCCGATTTTCTCACAAGAGAATTTTTACAAGGAATACCATTATACCAAGACCCAAAAAAGAAAAAGACAAAGGTAAAGCCATTGCCGAAACTTCCAATACACCACCAAAGCCAAAAGGCTTGACACCAATCAAGGCATGGCTTCAAATAGTAGAAAATCAATCATTCCTACAATAACATTCAATACCAAATACCTCTTAACATCAAATATCAAATACCCCTCCAAAAGAAGAATCCACACCAGCTCTAGCTCAGCTAGCTGCCATACTACCTAAAGAAACACTGGAAATCCTATCTTAATTTTGGGCGAGATTCGGAAGTTTTATAGAAATATTTTGTTGGAGCAAAGCCTTCTTTGATACAATTAAGATCTGCCCTTGCATCAAAGAGTATTGTTGTTTCAACAATAAATTCATTGTTGATTTTTATCATTATATTTATTATCCAGTTCCCAGAGGTTATTTCTGTTAATAACATAAGGAAGCCTGGGTCAGAAGTATCGGAAATATTAGTGATTTCATTTTGATCTTCTAATTTTGCTTTTCCTTTTATGACAAGAGATTTTATATCAGAGATATCTTGTTTCATTTCTAATTGTGTCACTTTCAAGGCCTATATTTCTAATTTTTGTTGCTTTATTTCGTTTTGGAGATCATTAATATCTATTGGCCTAGAATGTTTTTTTTTTCTATTTAGAATGTCTTTTAGATTTTAGGACTTATTGGGGTTAGTATTATTATTCATTGAAGATTGTAGTCTATCTAAGTATTCTTTTTGGGCTTCTAGGTCGATTATTTTATTAGTAGTGCTGAGCATGAATTCTTCTTTTTTTGTTAACATGTTTATTTCAAGGATAGGTTTTTTTGGAGAGGCGTCTTCATATTCTGATTCTGAAGAGGTTTCTATTTCATTTATTTAAAGACCTTCTTCTTCAAGAAGTTCATCAAAAGAAGTATCATTAGCTTCTATAAAGATGTTGTTTAACTGGTATAAAATATTATCGTCTAGAGATAGTTCATTCAATCTTTCATTAATTCCATCTTCCTCTGATGAAACTGCACTTCACGTAATAGTTTGACTATATGAATTATCTGTTAATGATACTAACCATGAAACAGCAAGTGGGTGTAAAACCTACTTGCTTAGAATATCTAGATAGATGTCCCAAATGTGAACTGGTTTGCACTCGATGGTGTGTGAAGAATCAAATTTGTGTTCTGCACCTCTGCCCGTGTTCCTCACCCACTAAACCAATCCCATAAAGGCATATATTTGGCAACCGGAGTTCCCTAACTTATATATCTAGATTACGTGCCCTAATCTTCGGTCAAAATGGTCAACACTAGCAAGTTTGCTTTCCCGAAAAAATTTTGAAGCAGCCAAATCTCGAAAGGGTTTTTTCTTTTTCTATATTTATGTCCAATCATATCTCTGAATGATAGGTTACGAGATGGATATTACTCACATGCAAATATATATATATATATATATATATATATATATATATATATATGAGTGAAATTAATATATGCCATCCACCGATAAGACTGGTTGAAGAAGGGATAGAGGAAAATATGTTGTATCTTGAAATGGCGCATCATTTTTATCTTCACTGCTTCTGTCTATTTCGTCAAGGCCTGGTCCGCGCTTTAGTCTTACTTCTACTCCTTAGGTCTTCGCTAGATTTTGCTCACTTCAATAAAGAAAAATTTGCCTTTGCGTCCCACCCTCACGTGCAAGCCCAATGCATAAATGTTCCTCCTCGATTGTCTCGTTTCCTTTCCATGCTATCATGCAATAAAGAAGGTCCAAAATTCACCAAATTGTCGAATAGGAAAAAGCCACTCTCATGGTGTTAAAAAAAATTACAAAAATTGATCAAAAAGCAAACTTTAGGTTGAAATTCAATGATGAGCATTTACTTTCTAGAACTTTAAACTTTGTGCAGACTGGAATCTTTTATCCTCATAATATTACGTGTACTTGAGGCTGCAAGATTCCAATCGTTGGATTAGATGGGCACCACATTGATTCTCGAAACATGATCATTTTCTCAATTTGGGTCTATGATCTTTTAATGGCAATAAGCTTTACTCTCTAGGTTTTTTCATTTTTGTATGGATCTGGTCCTTTGCTCGCAAGGTTTGACCTTTGTTGTCGAAAAGCTCATGGATGCTCCCGTGCCCCAACTTCTGAATTTTTTTTCATGGGATACTCAAAAAGTTGGCACATAGATAAAATAGTGCACTTTTTATTTCTAGAGTTTCTAGTATAACTAGCAACCTATTTGTAAGCCTATTCTATCTGAGGCAACTGTTAAAATTACCATTTATTTGGGAAGAATTTTGTCCCAAGATCCACTGAAGGCTCTTGCTATCTCAACATAACGCATTTTTAAAGAGTCAAGACATACACAAATCTCATTTTGTTTTCCCATTATCGTTTTTTATATTATTTTATTTAATGACCTAACTATTTATCCCAACTCAAACACTCTTAGCCGTGTGTCCTCTTGCATGGGTCTAGTCCCAATCGCTCGCTCTGGACTTGCATGGGATGCTGGTGGCTCTTGAAGCCCCATTTTCCCGCGCGTGCTTGCCAACACTTTGTGGTGTTGTTCTATTAAACCCTAAACATTACCATCTCTAAGAAAGCAGTCAGAAAAATCTCTGTCTGATCTACTTAACATATTACATGAATGCGTGTAGAGTCGTCTTTGTGTCTAATCAAATACATTGTCCTCCTCAATAATTCCCTTTTCTCTCTCTCTCCCCCCCCCCCCCCCCCCCTTTTCACCAAGCATATATCCCACTTTGAGAACAGAAAGTAAAAAAGTCATACTAAAAACAGTAGCAGAAAGAGTTGCAAGATTTCATCCGAAAGAGTCTCTCTCTCTCTCTCTCTCATACCATAACCTCGTCGCCATCACCCACTCTCCACCGTTCGTTCTCACTCACTTCTTCCGTTTCCTTTCCTCTCTCTCCCGATGACGCCATCTTTATCCTACCTTTTGACGGCGCAGGTGATCCTTTTAGCTTTATCATCCTGAGTTTTCTTGCTCTTCTCTTCGCTGCAACAATTATCTGAACTCTCAAACCCAGTATTATCTTAGTTTGGAGGCTAACAGGCTCAAGCACAAGTCCGAGAGAGTGAAAAAGGGCCAAAAGAGAACATGGTGATGGAGATCATCAACAAGGTATGGACGATATTGATGCAGTTGATGTGGAAAGTGGTGAGACCTGACGATCTGAAACTTGGAGATCATGTTTATAGATATGGGTTATATGGCTTATACAGCCATCACGGTGAGTCCTCATCATCTTCCAGATTTTGCACTTCTTTTTCTAGCCTATCTTTTTGCTCCTGGGCCAATCACTTTGCTCTCCACTCCACCGCAGCCCTCTCCCAAGAAAACGTAATAGCACAAAAGAATCAAGAAAAACACCGTTCAACTCCATTTCCAACAACGTCTAGAAGCCTTAGCAGAATATAAAACGGTTCGACTATATAGAAACCACCAGAGAAATAAATGACTACAGAGATGTGTACTCGTAAAAAAATCCCGGGATGAAGCACAGCCAAACTCGGGTAACTTTCGAGCTCTGTCAAGGTTGAGTTTAATCCATCCCCCGTTATCACTCTCCTATCATATTCTTCTTTTATTCCAAAGCAATTCATGTCTGAGTTCAGTCAAACATTCCATCTCGCCAGAGAAAAAGGCATGAAAGGTTTTAAAATATGGAAACCCTAGATTCTTGGCGGGGAGAGAGAAAGAGAATATTCGCACCGATTTGGCTTTCCACCACCAACCAATCAACCGTAAAAGAGTGCTACTCCTCCGCCACAAGATATTAGTAAAGACCAACTTGTTTGAACTGGTCCGATCAAGAAGCACTTTCTCATGAAATTAGTATGGTGCTTTCCACTCACACGAAATGAGACTGTGAAGATTACACTAAGTAAAAAGAACTGATATGGCTGCAAAGATGTATATCAATGAGCTATATTTTGATAGAATAGGGAAATGATGGCATAAAGAGTTGAAAGCAAAAAAAGTCGTACAGAATTAGAATGAAATGGAAAGACTGTATCAACTGATTTTGTAGGCCAGACTCAAACTAATTACTGATGCAGAGCAAAAGCAAACATAGAAATAACGCTCACTTAAATGATTTCGGTTATAGCATGTACTTGGTTGGACCTTGACTTATGTGGGTATATATCAAAAAGGAGTCTCCTTCGACTTTGACATATGAAGATTAAGTACGACAGATCTAACCAGTCAGAGATTAGAGCGGCCATGTCCAAACTTGCTCTAATTGTCCATCAGGGATTACTGGGGAAAATGATGTTCTAGATTCTGTTCTCGCTTTTAGTGCGTGGAATTTCTCTCTCTTTCCTTTACTTGATAGCTGCAGTGAGAATTCTAGAGCTAAGCTAGAACTACAACAGATTTTACTTTTTCTAACTTGCTAAACAAAAGATCAGAAATTTATATAGATTAAATCTTCTCGGTCAAGGACGGGCTACACGTTGTGTCAAGTTCAAGCCAAAATCGTCCCTAACCAAAAGTTCATCTTAATATTTTTTGGATTAAAATTGATTCTTTACAGTGTTTCCACACGTGTATATATGATAGGAATTTACGTTGGCGAAGGCCATGTGATTCACTTCACCCGAACACAAAGCAAAATGAACATATTCCCATCACTGTCCAAGACTAGCCGCAAGCTACAAATTTTGCCTCCCTGCCCAGAATGCGGATACCAGGAAACCATTAAGCATGGAGTCGTCAAAACTTGTCTCAGTTGCTTCCAGTGGGATGGTGAAAAACTCCGATTTCTTCACCGTCATGAAAACGTATGGCCAAAACTGAAGCTTAAGCTCACAAGGCAAGGAACTCGCACTCCATTAGTCAATACCAAATCGCCCCGTCAAGTTGTCGATACAGCTTGCAAGCTTCATGCTAACAATGCTTTTGGCAACTACAACCTCATCAACAACAACTGCGAGCATTTCGCCACATTTTGCCGGACTGACATTCGTGCAAGTAAACAGACAGCATTCCTCAGTGGATGTGAGCGGACTTTTAAGGAAGCCAGAGATCGGACCATGAAGTTGCTGCAGAGAAACTGAATTCCAGTGGTCCAACCTTCCTCCAATATTGTATTATCCGTCTTTGTGTTGTTGTAATATCTGTTTCAAGGCATTATAATTGGGACTGGAATGGCGGCGACAGACGCACACACATGCACAAGCAAGAAATTTGTGAAAAGAAAAGTGCGCTCAACTTATCATGTTTGTGTTGAGATGCATGTAAATTAGTGGCAAGTGGATGTTCAATGTCTGGAAATATGATCAGTTATTTGTTGGCCTTCGGTGTTCCTTATGAGCATAGGCCAACGGTCCTCCTAGTTAAATATGCCGAAAGAAGGCAATAGCTGATGCTGACGGAATCTCACATTCTCATATCACTTCGCCAATTACGATATTTGGGGAAAGAAGGAAATGTTTCGGAAGGTTCGACATGAAATTGATCTACCAATGACAACGAGGTGAGAATTTTCGGTACAGTTCAAAGACGACTTGCGGGTTAACAAGTGTCTAACAAGCATTCTTCATATAATTCCAAGTCCATTTTGTATTTCATTTTTCTGGATGTTTAGCTCTGTTTTTTTTTCCCTTTAACTGGGAAAGAGCAGCTCAGCGTGGACTGACACTATAGAAAACGTGGAGAAACGTAGCGAATGACCATATATGAATGTATGTATTGCAGTATACTTTTGGTTTTGACTGTTAAAATATATTTCAAGTTTGAGCCTATTGGACGAACACCGGGTCCAAATAAAATGTTTCTTGATTGTGGAAATTGAAAAGAAAGAAAGATGGGCGTATTGTTTCTCTTCCGGAGTTGGTCAAGCCATGAAAGAAAAGGAAAGTAGATTTGTGCGAGAGAAAGAAGAGGATAGTCCAAGATGTTGACCGAATCTCACTTTAAATTTGCTTCCTTATCCAGTACGTACATGTGGCTTATCTTTAAGGATTTAGTGCACTTCTCTTCTCCAGGCCATGATTATTTAAATCTAATTGAGGGTTTGTTTTTCGTGTGTTATGCTTGCATAATATATATATATATATATATATATATATATATATAATATTGCAAGTAACACTGTGGATTAAAGAGAGAACAATAGAGCCTTGAAGCGCCATTTAATGTGCGAGTGCTAGGTGTGACTTTGTTGATGAAGAAATATCGAAGCGCCGTTCGTGAGTGCTTGGCTGTGAGTTTCTCCATTGGTTTCGGTTGTGCAATTATGCCAAGAAGTTTTTAGTGCTGAAGTCAATTAAATTATTGTGGTAAGAATTTGTGTATAATTCCTTCCAGAGATTGAAAGATTATTTAGTAAGGAATTGTTCGGTTAAACACCATGTACATTATTGGGTGTAATTAAAGCTTGGGAAATACAAAGTGTTTGAGTGACTTGAGTTTGGTTATAATCTCCTTGTATCACTTGTTTTATAGTAGAATTCGTCGCTACTCTCTTTGTAGATGTAGGTCACTACGACCAAATCATGTCAATTTGGTTGATGATCTATTTTTTTGTTCTATCTATTTTATTGTCCGATCGCTCACTTTTCGCAACAATTGGTGTGAAAGTTAGATGAAGTGAATCGCTGGTAATAGAAGAAGGAAAGGTAAGAATTGACAGATTTTATGGGAAGAACTTTAGTTTCTAGAAGATGCAAATTAAGGATTATCTCTATCAGATGAAACTATACTTGCCTCCGTCTGAGGAGAAGCCAGAGACAATAAAGTAAGCTGACTAGGAATTACTAGATAGACGAGCTTTGTGAGTTATTCGGTTGATGTTAGCTTGTAATGTCGCGTTTAACATCGTGAAAAAGAAGACCACTTCCTGTTTGATGAAAGCCTTATTGAATATGTATGAGAAGCCTTATGTGATCAAGAAGGTCTATTTGATAGGAATTTTTAATTTGAAGATAAATGAAGATGCGTCAATTGCAGATCATATTAGGGAATTCAATGTGATTGTTAGTCAATTTAGTTTAGTTAACATTGACTTTGAAGATGAGGTACATGATTTAATTATGTTATACTCATTACATGATAGTTGGAATACTACTATTACCGCTTTAATAATTCCTCTAGATCAATAAGTTTGACGTTTGATGGAGTTTGAGATTTAATTTTGAGCGAGGACATCCATAGAACTTGTATATGCTACTTTAATAGGTGAAAATAGAGTAACATCTAGTACACGTTTTAGTGGGAGTTGTACAAACATAAATAGACATGGTCAATCTAGGATTGATGATGTTGTCTATTGGAGTGGTGGCAAAATAGGGTATTTTAGAAAGAATTACCTTAAGCTGAAAAAAGAGAAGATAAGGAAATTATAATTAAGACTGTAAATGATGTTGTAGTCGTTGCTAAAAAAATTTGAATAGTGTTGATTTTATCTTGTCTATCACTAATTATTCATCATTTGATGGATGGATTATGGACTCTAATTGTTCGTTTCATGCTACACCAAATAGAAACCGACTTACTAATTATCAATGCATAGATAATAGTAAAGTACAATTGGGGAACAACGTGGAATGCAGTTGTAGGCGTTGGCAATGTTAGAATCAAAATGCTTGATAGTATCGTAAGAATATTGAATGGAGTAGAACACGTTCTAGAGTTGAAGAACTTACTTTTCTCAAGTGTCTTGGATTCAACTGGATGTCCGTAGGGGTGAGCATGTTGGATCGCCCAAACCGGAAACTGCCCAGATTGGACTGGACCATGGGATCAATACAGTCCAGTTCCCAATCCTAGGACCATTCGGTCCGATTCCCAATCCCAAAAATTGGGAACCAGTCCTCCCGGTCCAATTCTCGATTCCTAGGTGGCACCGAACTAGACCGGGAACCAATCACCCCTAAATGTTGATATTTTTTAGAATGTCGAATTCTAAAAAATTTTCTAGGTATTTTGATGATAATGAAAGGAATCAAGCATAGCGGCTTGTATAAGCTTCAAAGTAAGACAATGACAGATTTTGCCGTGGAGACGTCGATTTCTTCTGTTCAAGAGTCTGAATTGTGGTATATGCATTTGAGGCTCATGGGAGAGAGAAGCTCGAAGGTTTTAAGTGAACAAAAAAAATTTGTTATGTGGTTATGTTGCTAACAAATTGAATATATGCAAGTGGTGTTGTAATTTAGATCAATGGTGGAATGATTCAGTACAACTATAAAATAAAAAATAAAAAATCATGGAAATTGCAAAGTTAATTGATAGGAATGTTTGCAAGTTGTCGTGGTTTCCTTCAAAGAATGGTGCTAAATTTTTGCTAACATTTGTTGATGACTACTCAATAAAGACATTGGTGTTTCTACTTAGGTAGAAGTCTGATGTTATTATCAAGATTACGTAATTGAGAGTTTTGATCGAAAAAAAGATTGGTAAAACAATCATGCATGTGCGGACTAACACTAGTATAGAGTTTTTCTTGAAGCTGTAAAATAATTTTTTCTTGAAAGAAGATATAATGAAACACCGTACTAAACCCAATGAACCCCAACATGTTACAAAATTGATGAGCAAAAGTTACTAGAGATGGCCCATAAAATGCTCTTTAGTGTTGGTATGGCTAGGAAATTCCTAATGAATACATTTAGTATAGCGAGCTATCTGATAAATAAATCCTCATCAACTATGATTGGATGTCGAACTCCTGAAGTGTGGTCAGGTAACGTTACTGATTATTCAGTTCTTAGAATAATTGGTTGCCCATGTCATGTTCAAGTTGGTGATGACAAGCTCAATGAAGTGGTACAGCTTATGCGCAAGATGAGGGCAGAAGTACACCACAAGTGCCATAACTTGGCACGCCGGGACACTTAGGTGCCATAACTTCAAAACGGTACACTTAAGTGCCACTTTTTTTTTTCGAGTGGGACACTTAAGTGCCACCTCCGGCGACCCTTGCCGGAAATCCTACGTGGCAATATTTTATTACTATTTTTTGCCAACGTGGCTTGCCGGAGAGCTGAGTCGGCCCTCACTCACCAGAAACGACGTCGTCTGCATAATAAAAGCCCCAAATCTTCCAAAAACGACGTCGTCTCCCCAAATGCCCCAAATCTAAAACCCTAAATCGGCCAAAATCCCTATTGAAGTGCTCGAATTGAAGTCTCGAACCCTAATTTTCATTTGCCCAAAATTCCTTCGTCGAATCTTGGAAATGGAGAGCAGGACTCGTAGCAGCGCCTCAATTTCCTCTCACCGAAGCGAAGGAGAAGGTCAGCGTTTCTGTTTTTGTGGGTTACCGAGTCCAAGAAGAACATCGTGGACTCAAATCAATCCTGGGAGAAGATTTTATGGATGCGCCCGATATAAAGAAGCGTCGAAGTGCAAATACTTCAAATGGATCGATGAGAAGTTCTCTGACCGAGCGACAGAGGTGATATTGGATCTACTTCATAAAAGACAGCAATCTCCATCTGTGTTCGTGGACGACTTGGACGATGTTGACTCAATGCAAGCTCAAGTGTCTTCAGTTAAACTTTTGAAGAATGAAGTCTCAATGCACGCTCAAGCATCTTCAACTAAACCTTTCAAGAATGAAGTTCCAATGATGAAAATTGAACGAAAGTGTTACCAAGCGTGTATTATGGTGTTGTTTTGCTGTTTATTGTACTTTATGATGAAATGTAAAGTACTTGAAAATGAGAAAAAGTTTCTCCGACTGCCATAGTTAAAAATGGTGTTGTTGTGGAACAAGATCATTGTTGCTTTGTTGTTGTTTGTTCTGTCGTATGGACTTGCCATAAGTTTACCATCGTCTTCTCTGTTTTGATGCAGAATCATCTTCTCTGTTTTGATGCAGACCAACATATACACAAGACAAACATGAATGATTACCCGAGTGCCATAGGTTGTATTTAGTAATCTCGTAAGTGCTAGTCGCGATGAAAAAAGGATCACTTAAGTGTCAAGTTATTGTTAAAGTGATCGGTTAAGTGTCACTTGTAGTTAAAAGTGAACAGTTAAGTGCCAATTTTTTTGTGGGTTTTCTGTAAAAATTGCGCCAGCCACCAGCACCGGCGACACCACCAACCATCACCACTAGCCACACTACGCACTAGGCGCTCCAGCCACCACAATGCTGGTGGTGTTGCTGCACAAGATACTAGTGCAAGCTTAGCCTTGCACTAGTTTGCACCAGTACACATGGTGTAAGATGTGCAAACTGCACACTTGTACCCTTGTAGGTGCAGCTGCTTAAGCCTATAACCCCCACCACAAACCAATAATCACCAGGCATCACCACCAGCCACACCAGCACCCCAGCCACCACATTAGCACCCCAAGAACAAACTGACTACCACCAAACATCACCATCCACCATCACCAGATACACCAGCACTCCAGCTATCACCACAGAACACCAACAGCAGCAGCAACAAGTAAAAGCAGAATCCATGATAAACAACAACATAAATTGACAAGCAGCACAAGATCATTTCATTGATATTTCATCAAGTCTGAGTCTGACAACATCAATGAATGACAAACTAAAGAAAAGTTTCAAAACAAAAGATAACCATCCAGAGACTTTCTATATGCACGACAACATCATCGTTTACATGACTGTTTTTACTCCTAAGATCCACAAATATCACATCTCATCTCATCAATCAATATGCACGACACCCCCTGTTCGTCCTCCTTTCGATGGGCCTTTCACTTGATTCATAATTCTGGCACTCTTTCTAACTGGACGTGCAACTTCTTCTTCAACCTTCTCAGTATCCACTGACTCAGATGGAGCTGCAAATGTCCTAGGCCGAATTGAATCAAAAGGAGCTGGAGCTGGAGCTGGGTTCTTTCTCTTATTTTTTGTTGGCACAGTTGATGTTGATGTTTTCTTTTTTGTTGGTGCAGCCGTCGATTCTTAAGTTGGGCCTGAGATAAGAACTTCTGAACTTCTCCCAGGCTAAAAAAAAACAATAAATTGTTAGCAAAAATCTACAGCATAAATTAAATTAAATGCAGCCAATAAAACTTACATTGAGAATGACTGTTCCAGTATGCTCATTTGTATAAAGGCCATAGCCATATTGTCTTAACCTCTTCCCAAGTGCCCCTCTTGTTTGAATAGGGGCGTCACTTTCAGGAACTTGTGATTTGTTGCCCCTTTTTCCTCTTTCTTGGGCCCTTTAACTACAGCCGGGGCTTCTTCGACCAATTGTGATGGGCGTCTTCTAGATGGCCTTTGTGTACCTGCCCCTTCACCTGGCCTTGTTCTAGTTGTCCTTCTGTGTAGCCCTTCAACTTCAGTGACACCTCCTTCTGTTGGGCCTTCTGGTGGTACTGGTGGTGGTACTTGTGGTGCCCCTTGCAGTGATTCTTCTGGTGGCTCCTGTGATGATCCTTGAGGTGGCTCCTGTGATGGCCCTTCAGTTGGCAGTTGAGTTCCAACTTGCTTTCTTCGAACCTGAGAAAGAGGCCAAAATATACCATAAATATAATATCGAGACATATAATAATAAAAACTGAATACAAATTGGTTGAATTTAGCACTGGGTATTTCTTTCGCTGCTGAAGAACAGTCGACTGCATTGGCCGTGATGCTGCTTGGGCTAATCCTTCAGCTGGCCGTGATGCTGCTTAGGCCAATCCTTCACCTGGCTGTGTTCTACCTTGCCTTCTTCGAACAGGCTGTTCAGTTTCATGACTTACTGAGGTTCTTCTTGTGACCTAACAAACACATTACATACAAGGCCAAATAAGATATTATGTACATTTTTTATGATAAACGACAAGAAAGCAACATAAACATAAAATAAATTTCATGACTTACCGGGGTTCTACTTGTTGACTGAAGAACAGTCGACTCACTTGGCCCTGCTGTATGCATTTCTCCAACTGTCTCTTCACTAGGCCCTTCACCTTGCCTCAACCGTTGTTGCTTCCTCAATTGACAACCTTTAATATTGTGGCCTGTTAGGCGACAATAAGAGCACGTGATCTTTGCATCCTGCCTGCTCATTCTTTGCTGACCCGAGACCTCTCCCTCGGCCATTCTTCGTCTTCGTTTTGGCCTTCCAATTGTCTTCTTCAGTGGCAAAGGTTGAGGTGCTTCATGATCCGTGGGCTCCCAAAACTTGCTACTTCTAATTGGTTGCATCATGAACTGATAGGAAGCAAGATATTTTGATTTATGGTACCAATCATCGATGTAATCATATGTATTGTCGCCCTTCAACTGGATGGCACATATGGCATGTGCACATGGAATTCCACTTACTTGCCATGCTCTACATGAACACTTCCTACTTCCTAGATTGACAACATACTTATCTGCACCCTTCATTATCTCATATCCGTCATCTCCATTCCAAATGGGATGACAATGCGTACTTGCAGCCAAGTTCTCATCCAATTTCTTCACAATCCTAGGACCATATTGTCTTGTCCACTTTGCAGCCTCATCTCTTTGTTTCTACAGCCGAGTCATAACAGCAACTCGTATATCTTCAAGCATTGAGATGACTGGTTTGCATCTGGCATCTATTATCTTCGAATTAAATACTTCACAAATGTTGTTGTCGACGTTATCGCACTTGAACTCCTCACTGAAGAATGCCCTGCACCAATGCTTCGGTTCTAGTTGAAATAGAGTAGCACAACCTTCCTTTGTCAACTGAAGCAGTCCTTCTTTGGCTATTCTAAAGTCAGCCATGTTTGCACTCTTTGCTAATTGCCAAAATTGCAATTGCAGCTTATCCCCTTTATACTTCTTTGCCCAATTTCCGTATATGTGCCGCGCACACATTCGATGTTCAGCATGGGGCAACAACTTGGCTACTGCCGGAACCAATCGCTGCAATAATTCAAAGTAAGAAATACTAGAGCAAATTACATGTTCATATTACAAAGCAAAGCAAACTATTGACTAAATTTTTCAAAAAACAAGCATTACCTTCTGTTGGTCGCTCGTGAATGCCCACCCTTCCCCGTTTGTTATCTCCAAGTCAGCCATCAGATTTTTCAAGAACCAGGACCAATTGTCCTTGTTCTCAATCTTTACAATAGCCCAAGCTAGTGGGAACATTTGGTTATTGGCATCTCTTCCAATCGCTGCCAATAATTCTCCCTTGCACAAGCCCTTCAAGAAACAGCCGTCCAATCCTATAATCCGTCTACAACCAGCTAAAAATCCTCGTCTGCATGCATCAAAGCACACATAGAACTTATCGAACTTGGTCCCATAATCAGGAAGCGGTCTCTCAATCACCTCTACATACACTCTACTTGTAGGGTTTTGCAGCCTACACTCCCAAGCATACTCCCACACCTGCCCATATTCCTTAGCATACTGACCAATAAGTACCTTTATCACCTTTTGCTTTGCTCTTTTGCACTGATTCCTAGATACATTGATGCCTACACGCTCCTTCACCAGCATCCTAAAGTTAGCAAGTTTCAAGTTGGGCATCACCTTGATCACATCGAAGAAGTGCTTGGACAACCATGCACTTGTTACCCTTTTGTTTTGAAATTAATGGAACAAGTGTGTTCCTCTTGGTAGGCTCTAATCTGAAAAGACCCACTCTTCTTAATAAACGCACCGTAAATCTTCCATGGACAGTTTTGCTGCGAACACCTAGCTCTTACAAATTTCTTGGTATTTCTAATGAAATCAATATTTCTTTGTGCAGCAATGGAAGAACTCAGTATAGCTTCCCTAAATTGTATCGCATCATGGAATTTCATACCTACTGACAAAGTAGGAGATGCAACAGATGGATCATAGGAAGGAAACTTACTTTTCCTTCTATGCACAGCTCGTTGATCTTCTTCAACTTCGTCCTCGGAAGTTGCGGTGTCGATGCTTTCTTCATAATCTGTCTCCAGGACCTGGCCAGCAACACCAACATCTGCAGGGCCTTCATCTCTGTTTGGATGAACAGTTACATGCAAAGTTGCAAATCTATCTGACAAAAAGTCCCTTTGTTTTTTCCTTGACTGTGTAAGCTCCTCATCGTCGGCGTCACTTAAGATTAACAAATTTTTAGCTTCAGCCGCCAACCCTTCATCGTCATCGTCATCATCACCGTCACTGGATTCAGCTACTTCCCAATCTAATTCAGTGATGGTGACATCACCCATGTCACAATCGCTCTGGTGAACAGCATCTGCGCCCCTCTCCTCCCCATCCTGTCCATCATGACCTACTTCATCTCCTCCTTCTCCTACTTGGGTGGTATCTCTGTCATCATCTTCGTCCTCACTATTGTTTTCAACAAACACTTTCGCCTCTTCGCCATGAAGATAATGATATAAGACATCCCTAAAACCATTATGATCTTCCAAAACTCTCAAACCATCTCTCAAGCCTTTCCCAGGAACACGGTACAGTAACTTTTGTACTCTACAAGGCAAAAATGTCACTATATCCCTAACAAATCCAATATAAGATGCCTTCTTTATATCTACAAAGATAGTACCCTCATTCCCCCCCTCATACTCCCACTCATCCTCTCCAATCACAAAATCTCCACCGTAGTAAACGATGACAGCAACATAGTCTTTATGCACCATTTCTGCAACAAAAGAGGACAAATATACAATTAACTTTTGGGACCACATTCACAAAGAATAGACAATTGCAAGTGGAGGTCCTTACACTCTTTATTAAAGAAAAGAAAAGAAAAGAAGAAGAGAGAGGGAAGATGCGGTCAGACGACAGCTGCAGCTTGAAAACAAGAGGCCTCAGGACAAGGACAAATAAAAATAAAGATGGGACCCGACAACTGCTTTGATTATGCCATCGCATTTCTTTAAAATATGGAGAGATTCCTTAGCATGGGTCCTCAACAATGCAATTTATAAAAAAAATATCCAGAACTCCCCATCCCCACAACCTTCGATTCGAACATGTGCAAAGTCCAATACTCTAAACCCTAACAATCACCAATCATCACACATTTCACATCCGACCACTACAAATTACTTTCGCACATCACAATTCAACACCCTGAATGAATCACACATCACAGTGGATGAGGCGACGTCGAGCCCTACACTGAACCCTAATTTTCCCCCCGCCGAGCCCTACACCGAGCCTATATTTCAATGCCGCTCCTAAACTGTCAATTCGAACCCCCTAATAGGATTGTAGCACTACATCTCAGTCATAAATCTCACATCAAGCCTGACCTTTCCTAGCCGACCCCCAAATTTGAAGTCCGAGCCCTAATAAACGAGTCGGAGCCCTAATTTCACCACAGGGGAGAGGAAGAAGAGAAAAAACCTGAGCAAATCGACGACGGCGAGCGATGACGGCGCTCGACGACGGCGAGCGACGACGGCGAGCGATCACCTGCGAACGGCGAGCTATGAACGGCGATGGATGGAGAGGACGTCAGACCTAGTGTGAACTGACGAAATGTTAAAATCCAAATAAACCAAACGAGGTCGTTTAACACTAACGAAAAACGACGTCGTTTAGTTTGGCCAAATGCACAGTGGATGGGGCGACGTCGTTTTCCTCCTCCACGTGTGCTTTTTTTTTAAAAAAAAAATTGCCACATCAGTTAAGCAAGTCGCCGGAAAATGCCACGTCTGCATTTTGACCGGTTTTTGGCCGGATTGGCACTTAAGTGTCCCATTTTACTCCGATGATGGCACTTAAGTGTACCATTTTAAAGTTATGGCACTTAAGTGTCCCGGCGTGCCAAGTTATGGCACTCCAAGTGTCCCTCCCTCGCAAGATGAGCGAGGCTATCAATTGTGGTGTCTAGAATTAAATGTACTTGTTATCAGTATAGAAGTTATATTTAACGAGTCTTTAGTATTTTTGGTTAGGAATGATTATAATAGTGTTTATATGGATTTAAACTATGTTCAGCTTGAGATGAAGTTGTAACCATAAATTCCCAAGGTAGCAGGTGCTAGCATAGTAAACGATATAAATGATGTGTGTAGTGAGGTGGAACTTGTAGAGCCAATGGTTGTTATAACTACCAATATTGACAAGTACGTTATCAATCTCCTAACAAGTATGGATGCAATAATAGTTTTGCTTTATTTGTAATAGAGGAGATTGTGTCAAAAAAATCCTTGTGAAGTAGTTAAAAGTGCATGTTCAATTGGTATTCTAATGAGATCTTCAATTATGACAAAATTCAAGCATGTCTTGGACTTGAAAAATATTCATGGCAATTGAACCCATTGGGAGCTACGAGAGAGTAGCAGTAGGGTTCAAATTTTTAGCAAAGCAATTGTGACTTGATTCAAACATTTAGCCAAATATGGACATTGTTAAAGTATGCCTTGAGTTTGAATCTTGTTGGACAAAAACTTGATCCGAATAAAATGTTTCTTGATCATGGACTTTGAAAAGAAAGAAAGATGGGCACGTTATCTCTCTACTGGAGTTGGTCAAGTCATAAAAGAAAAGTAAAGTAGATTTGTATTAGAGAAAGAAGAGGAAAGTCCAAGATCTTGATTGAATCTCACTTTAAATTTGCTTCCTTATCCGGTACGTACGTGTCGCTTATCTTTAAGGAATGGTGCGGTGCTCTTCTCCAGGCAATGATTATTTAAATCTAATTAGAGGTTTGTTTTCATATGCAATGCTTGTGAGTAACACTGTGGATTAACTAGAGAACAATAGAGCCTTGAAGCATCGTTTAATGTGCGAGTGCTTGGTGTTCTATTATTGACGAAGAAATATTGAAGCGTAGTTCACGAGGGCTTGGCCGTGGGTTTCTCCATTTGTTTCGTTCTTGCAATTACACCAAGAAATTTTTAATGTTGAAGTCAATTAAATTCTTGTGGTAAGAATTTGTGTATAATTCTTTCATGTGATTGAAAGATTATTTAGTGGCGAATTGTGAGGCTAAACATCGTGTGGATTGTTGAGTGTAATTGGAGTTTGAAAAATACTAAAAGTGTTTGAGCAACTCAAGTATAATTGTAATATTTGTGTATCATTTTATTTATAGTGAAATTATTCGCTGTTCTTTTTCTACGAACGTAAGTTACTATAACTAAATCGCGTAAATCTAGTGTTCAACCTATTTTCTTATTTTGTTTATTTTATTGTACAATTGATTGCTTTCCACAATAGTGACATTCAACTTATGTCTCATCATTTCTTAGAGTGAGGGAAGCTCCATTGCATTTGGCTATCATTCATTAATTACATGTGTGCATTAAAATTAAAAGCTTATCGTCTACTTTCAAGAAATGTTTGGAAGAGGGAACTCAGGACAAAACAATGCCGCATTTTCTAAAGGTTGAGGAAGAAGAACAAATCTATAACGAGAAAGAGTCATTTGAGAGAAAATGAAAATCTTTAAAATTACATCCAATTACAAACGACACAAAAGTTGTCATTTTTTATATTAAATAATTAAAATAAAATTCTATGCTCCGCAAAGGAGGGAGATCAAGAGATTTCCTACGTGAGGTCATCAAATAAACTAGTTAGTCAGGCAGGATTCCAATAGCAGCACGTGTACTAATTTTTCAATCATTTTTCTTGGCTTAAGAATCATTTGCAATGATATGATATTTTCGCAAAAGTTCAAAAAGAAGTAAATAATTTGAGAATCCAAAGTTGCTCATTTTCGTCCGTAAAATTTTCTAAGGAGGGCAGGTCATGGAGATACAAATATATATCTTATTTTCATCAAATGAATGGATATACATTTTTTAAGTAATTTTTTTTTATGAGAATGCGTCATGTTTCTGATTGGTCCACCATTAGTATTATAATATTTCTTTATCATCTGAAGAGGCAAACGAAGGAAGCTTCTGTTCCTGTTCATTATAGGGTTATAGATTGGGCCCCACGCGCTTGTTCTTCATACGAACATCAGTGGACAAAAAATTACTTTTTTATATAAGCTTTTGACTGTCAAATTGACAAATCATGATGTTCGCGTGTTGCAATTTTCTTGGTCATGTCCCTCTCTGTCCACCACGCGCACGTGGTGGGTGCTAAGGATGGGAGAGACTTCCGATGTTGATTTTATAGACTGAGAAGTATTTAGGGTCGAGACTTTTTAAGGCGCATTTGGTAACTATTCTGTTCGCGGGAGTAGATTATGATCAGAAATGATTTTTTTTTATTCTGTTCCCGATAACAAATTCTAAGCATTTTAAGCCGTTTGGTAACTGTTTAATTTTTTATTATTATGGAATAGAATTGTGTTTGGTACCATGCTCATTGATTCTATTCCAAATCAATTTCTTTTAATTTTTAAATAACTTTTATACTTTTTTCATTTTTTTCTTTTTTCTCCTATTTTTCTTCTTCTTCAGGCTAGCGACCTCAATGGAGTGTCGCCAGCCCTCGACGAGGCCGGCTCTCGTCGGTCGAGCCTCGTCACCAATTGGGCGAGGCTTGCCCAACCCCAGTGAGGCTCAGCCTCGCTAGATCTGGCAAGGTCGAGCCTCGCCGGTGGCCAGGCCGGCCTCGCTGGGGCTAGGCGAGCCTCACCGGGGCTGGGCGAGGCTTGCCTGGCAATCGACAAGGCTAGGTGTCGCGAGGCTTGCCCAACCCCAGCAAGGCCAAGCCTTGCCGGTGGCTAGGCGAGGCTAGGTAAGGCCTGCCTGGCCACCGGTGGATCTAGGCGAGCCTCACCGGTGGCTGGGCTTGCCTCCGATGAGTTCGCTGGAGGCTTAGCCGGCCAGGGCGAGGTCCGGCGACCTCGCCAGCGGATGGTGGTGGCGGACGACAGCGGCGGCAGCGACGGCGGCGACGGCGGCGACGGCGGCGACGGCGGCGACGGCGGCGACAGCGATAGCGGCGGACGTCGGCAGACGAGGCAATCGATGAAGAAGAAGAAAAGAGAAGAAAAAAAAAAAGAGAAAATGAAAGAAGAAGAGTTGTTTTTATTTTTAGATTTGTTCCCGGAACAAGAATCAAATTTTTAATTATTATTAATTCTGTTCCAAATCTACTTCTTGGAACAAAAAAATAGAAATTTGTTCTCAGGAACAAAAATTTTACCAAACGCGATTCTATTCCCAAGCTACTTCCCGAAACAAAGAATCAAAATTTGGTCCCGTTTGAATGGTCACAAAATAAATTTCAAATTAGTATATTTATAATAAATTTAACTTAAATTAATTTTTCGATTATAAAAAACCTAAAACTAGTTTTGTAACAAATTTACTCTTTAGTTTCCGTTAAATTGAATTACTATTATGGAAGATTACAATGATAAACATGTGACAAATAGAGGATTAAACTCCAAATCAGTATATCCGTCAATTATCACGTGTCATTTAATTTAGAAATTTGTTGATAAAATAAAATAAAAACTAACAAAATGTAAATTTATCACATATATGCTAGGTTTTGATTTTTTGTAATAAAATAATTAATTGAGTGAAAATTTATTATAGGTATACCAATTTAAAGTTTTTCATAGTATTAATCATTTATTAAACTTGTGCAAGTATTCCACTTGAAGAAGGTGATACCACGTAATGCGAAATTACATCGAAGCTCTGAGTAATTGCCACTTCGACCAAAAGTTGAATCATAAGCCAAGTTCGAACCCAACCCAAAACACACCGGTCAATAAGTTTTTTTTTTTTTTGGTAAGCGAGGATTCCACCACGGACCCCCCATGCCCGAATGACTCTTGAGGGCCGGGCCCCTATATCTCGGAGGAGACTAGCCCAGCAACTCACTGCCGGGGCCCCCACTTAAATCGCTAGCAATTACGAGTTTTGAACTCTCAACTTCTGCGTAAGGGAGAGATTCTCAACCAACGCAGCTACCCATGAATGGATCACCGGTCAATAAGTTAAAGATGTCTATGACCAAAAAAGAAGAAAATAACTTAAAGATATCATTTTTTTTTAATGAAATTATATCCTCTGGGGCTTGCACACGCGTTGTTGTGTTGGGGAAATAATTGAATGTGGGCATTTCAAGATCCTGGAAAGTGGGAAAAAGATGAAAGGAGATGGATTCGGGATTTGTTGACAATGCGTGCGTGCAGGCAGCAAGTGGAGATGAAAAATTGTATACTCTCTCTATTATTTTAAGAGCGAAGAGACAACTAATTGGGGCACTTTTCCCTCCACTTTGGGCAGGCGACAGGGTACCGGATGACCCACGTCGACTTTGACTACTGTATCTGACAGAAGAATTTGGGATTTCCCTTTATTCATTTATCTATCTTTTCCCGGTATTTTCTCTTTTATTTTTTTCCCTCTTTTTGCCCTTTCTTTTCAATGATCATCATGTGACATTTCCAATACCCACAACACAAAATCCTTTGACCGAAGGCCCCACCTCTCTCTCTCTCTCTCTCTCTCTCCCCTTGAGCAGTAACAAGACAAAACACTTTACCATCAATCAACCTCGGTGATTTATATTTTCCTAATTCTATTGTAACAAATTATTCTCCTTTTACATTAAAAGGGTCCATATCAATAGTTGTGATTTTACGAATAGACAATTCTTCAATATCTGGTTCATTCTCAACAAAATATTTTCTCTATAAAGTAATAAAAAATAAATTATGCTTATTTGAAAAGAGATACTATTTCACCAATCGAGTTATAGGTATCTAACATATTAGGGACATATTTTCCAATATTTATGAGAAACGCCTCTCTCTCACCCACATGCATGCAAAAACATGAGAGAGAGAGAGAGAGAGAGAGTCCTTTTTTTTTTCTCTCCCCGTTCTCTTTTTCCACACTCACCACCATCGCTACATGATGTTTTCTTCACTAGAGTGTATGTGAACAGCATCCCCCAATAATAATGCTGCATGCCTCTAATTCCTTCATTTCCTAGACTTTTTTATATGCTAAACTCGATTGTTGAGTAGGGCTCGAACCGCTCACTTGGAGACTCTCTTACACTTTGGGGCTAGGGGAGGGGATTTCAGCCTAATGGGTTTTTATGTTTGATGGGCCTACTTAAGCCCGTCCACCCATGTTGGGCCAAAACCCGACCCGTAAATGAATGGCCCATAGAAAAGTGCAGTTACTGTAATATAATGAATAACCAAAAAAAAAAAAAGGATTATCTGAGCAATTGCTTTATCTGAGCAGTTACGTTATCTAAGCAGTTGCGTTTTAGAAAAGAGAAATACGTTTTTCTCTGCTTTTATGTTCTCTCAGTTTTTCCACCGTGAAACAGTATGATCCTCTTGATGAACGGAATCAGGGCTTCGAAGAATTCCTCATAAAACTGCGATGACGATGCTTAATCTATGAAAAACAAGGTATATTTGACTTCGTGATATGCTTTTGATTGGTGTAACATGTTTTCGGGTACATTTCCGCATTTTCGTTTTCGGTATTTGATTGTTTGGGTATCGGATCTTTTTTTTTTTTTAAATCTGTTTCCCAACATCGGTATCAGAGCGATGTTGTTCATGTTTCCTGATCACTGTTGATGTTTATAAATTGCATTTGGTTGAAATTTCGTGAAACGCCACCGTCGGATGCCTGGGGACGGAAAACCAGACACCCCATATTGTTCGCCTCCCTTCTTTGATTTTTCATAAATCAAAACTCATTTATAATAGTGCACGGTCATAGTTTTCGTCGAGATGAGAAAATCAACTCATGGCTCATCGTCGGAGGCCGCCGGATGAGCAACCAAGAGAAACAAACTTGTCGGCATGTGCAACGCACGTGCCAAGACGATTTACGCAAGCACGTGCGCTGCATGTGCCCTGGCAACCACAGGCGCATGCGGCCACACGCGGGGATAATCGCCCCGCGTGTGCGCACACATGCTAGTTGACGTCATTCTGACGTCAGCCGTCGATTGCCCACGCAAGCGTAGGGCACGTGTCAATGACATCATGATGACGTCACCTCGCTAGGTCGATTGGCTTGACTCGACTCGACCTGTTTGCGTTGACTTGTTGACTTGTTGACCATTGACCAAAAAAAAATGAAGAATGTATTTCTTTTTCAATTAAGTCCCTATGAATTATAAGTAATCCTTTTTTGTTCTCCATTTGTTGCAAAAACAATGCCTTCCCTTCGTATGCGCACACCTATTCGAGCACAGTCAGAAAGTCAAAGGAGGAGGCTTTCAAGGTTGATAACTGAGTTGACTGATTATCGATGGGAAAGTGGCAATTTAATTGAACATGTTCTCGAGGTAAATAAGAAGATACAAGAAGTCATTTGGAAGGGTTATCCTATGCTAGCTTTTTAGATGGTGTCAGCCTTAATAAACACTCTTCCACCTGAATGGTAATCAGTATTAGATCGCTTATGGGAGGTCAGCATGGTCCCAGATTATAGGAGGCTTGCAATAATTTTTGTAAGAGAGTACTATAGAATCGAGGCAACCAAGACTTCAACCCTCAGGTTGAGTGTCACATGGCGCAGAATGAATGTGCCTTGGAGGAGTCACAAGGGCTCTCCAAAGGTTTTTTTGTGGTTGACCAATGTGCCTTCAAAAATCTCAAAAAATTTTACTAACAGATTAAAAGAGACTTTCCCAGTTTATGAGATAAATGAGATTATTTGTGTTTAATTATTTATTTTTTCTTAGATTAGTTTGAGATGTTTTAGGTGTAAATATCTCTTTTAATGTTGATATATTTCCTCTGAATATATTACTTAGTGTAAATGACATGTTTAATTATCGAAAGTTCAATGTTATCTATCGTTGTAAATTAGTATGTTAATTTACAATTCTTTGTGGGAAGTTCAAGAAAATTTTAGTGACTTTGCTGAACTTATTTTTTTGCATTAACGATTATGTTAATGATAATTTCAAATTAGGATTTTTTGGATGATGATTGGAAACATAGTGACTTTTTTATTCTGAAATCTTATTTGAAATTATTCATTAATATGATGAGTTTATGCAAAACGGATGCATAAATAATAGGCATTAATAATTCGTGCATATGTGTCTGATATGTTCAGTTCTAATGGCTTCAACAACTAAGAGTATAATTGCTAAGTTGAACAAAGAATAGAAATTTAATGGCGAGAATTGTGAAATATTGAATATGAAAATTCAATATGTGCTTGAAAAGCAAGAAGTACTAAAAGCTCTTAACCATGTTATGGAAGAACTTGAGAATATTGTGCACCAACTTGAGTTAGCAAAGGACCGCATAAAGACATTTGAGCGGGAAACAAATATTTGCCGCGTTGGTTCTAGCTCAGAAAGGACTTCAAGCTCTAAGCACAAGCGCATTAATTCGTTCAAAAGGTGGAAATGCAAAGGATCAAGTCATTCGAGCAAGAAATTAAGAGTTAACTAACATAAGAGAGGAAAACGCCATTGAGCGAAGAGAATTTCAAGGATGAAATGTTATAACTATGACCAAAATGGTTACTATGCTCACAACTGTCGTGAGCCAAAAAAAGGTAGACACCCATTGTACTCTTGAGAACTTTGCTTATGTATCAAGTTTTGTATTCTTAACCGAATCTAATCTTTTGTGAACTATAGATTCAGGAACAACGGACCATGTAGTGAAGGATAAAGAATTCTTCGTGGAATTTCGATGAGTACCGACTAGAATTAAATAGATCTATATAGGAAACAACTCTGGAGTTGAAGTAAAAGGAATTGGCACCTGCAAATTAAATATGCGTGGTGGACGCACATTGTTTCTACATAATGTATTATATGCTTCTGAGATTTGTCGAAATTTAGTGTCTGTTGTAGTGTTGGTAAAACTTGGTTTTAGTTTGAACTTCCATAATAATGGTGTAGATTTGTATTTGAATATAAACTATTATAGGTATGGTTATTTTCTGGATGGTTTTATTGTATTGAATGTTGACTATGGTAATGTCAATGTTTGTTATTCCCTCTTCACATTTTCTAATTCATATGATAATAATATGAATGTGTGGCATGCTAGACTTGATCATATTGGCCAACGACATATGAATATGCTACTTAAAGAGGGATTGTTGGGTAGCATTAAAAAAGTCGATTTGCACATATGTGAGCATTGTCTAACAGAAAAAATGATAAGGAAATCATTTGGAAAAGGTAAAAGAGCTGAATTTTCTTTGTAATTAATCCATTCTAACATCTATGGTTTAATGAACGTGAGAGGATGTCACGAAACTATTTATTTCATCACATTTATAGATGATTATACTCGATTCAAACATGTCTATTTGATTTCTCATAAACCTGAAGCATTGAGTTGTTTCAAAAATTTTATGAGCTTGGTAGAAAATCAATTAGATAAGAAAATAAAAGTATTAAGATCTGATTGAGATTGAGAATATTTATCTAATGAGTTCAAAAATTTATGTGATAAAAAAGAAATAGAAAAACAGTTGTCTATTCCATATACTCTTTAACAAAATGGTGTTGCAGAAAGAAGAAATAAAACCTTACTGGAAATGATTAGGTTCTTAATAGCGCATGCTAATTTACCTATCACCTTTTGGGATGATACTTTATTAATTGTTGCATATATATATAACCGTGTGCCTTCTAAATCCGTTACTTTTACTCCATATGAGTTATGGACATGTAGAAAATTAGACTTAAGTTTTCTTAAACCATAAGGTTATGCTACCTATACTCATGAGCTCTCTCACAAGTTTGGGGAATTGAGTTCTAGAGGTAAGAAGAGTATTTTTATAAGATACTTATAACACTCAAAATGATATGTGTTTATAGGTAAGCTGGAAAGCATGAGTATAATTGAATTCGAATTATAGGATGTCACATTCTTAGAGAATGAATTTCCTAAGAAGGGTGAAATAGGTGAAGATTACTTTCTATTTGAAACATTGGATCAAGATAATGAACTTAGTAGAGTTCGTCCAAATGGGAGTAACATGAGAAGTGATGAATTAAATTCGACTAACTCTCAATTACAACTATGTGATGAGACGATATCTTCATTATCTCATCGGAATGAGAGTATAATGGGGAATGATGTGCAAAGTGTATAATCGCCCCGTATGGTGAACAAGTCGCAAAAGTATTCATCGTCAACATTTTGACATTGAAGGGAAAACTTTTATAATTGCTCCACAAGATGAAAATGAGCCAAAAAAATGTAAATAAGGCTCTAAAGTATCCTAGTAAGGAAAAATTGATACATGCAATGGAAGAGGAGATGGAGTCAATGAAATCAAACCATGTTTGGAAACTGATTGATCTTCCAAAAGAATGCAAAGCTATTAGGAATAAGTGAGTTCTCAAAATAAAGCATAGAGTTGATGGCTCAATAGAAATATATAAGACTCTTATTGTGATGAAGGGGTATAATCAATAGAAATGAATTAATTATAAGGAAACATTTTCTCTTGTCATGAGATTTACCTCGATTCGCATTATTCTGGCAATAGTAACAAGTATGGATTTTGAGTTACATCAAATAGATGTAAAGACTGCTTTTCTCAATGGAGAATTAGAAGAAGAAAAATATATTGAACAACCTGTTGGTTTCATTTCGAAAGATCAAGAGCAAAAGGTATGTCGACTTTTGAGATTGATATATGATTTTACAATGATTGATAAGGATCATTATGTATATATCAAAAGATCCAAATATCAATTTATGATCATATCATTATATATTGATGATATACTGATTGCCAGAAGTAATATGGAGTTTATTAATACTGTCAAGAATTGGTTATCTTCCAATTTTGAGATGAAAGACATGGGTAAGGCTGCATACATTCTTGGCCCATTAAGATTTTAAGAGATCGTTTGAAGAGATCATTATCTCTTTCGTGAAAAAACATACATAAATAAGGTTCTTGAATGATTTCGTATGCAAGACCCATAGATACTCCTATTGCAATAGGTGAAGGATTGAGCCATAGAATGTGTCCAAAGACTCTAGAAGAGAATAAACAAATGCAATATGTTTCTTATGCTAGTGTTGTTGAAAGTTTAATGTATGCTATGATGTGTACAAGACTTGACATATGTTTTGCAATTGGAATAGTGAGTAGATACTAATCCAATCTAGGTCAAGCACATTAGAAAGCCGTCAAAAGAATACTGAGATATCTGAAAGGAACTGTTGATTATACGCTAAGTTACCAAGGAAATGATCTGTAACTTGAAGGCTATTTAGATGCTGATTAGAGAGGGGATTTAGATGAAAGGAAATCTACCTCTAGATTTGTTTTCTTATTGAATAATGAGGTCATATCTTGGAGTAGTAAGAAACAAACATGTATAGTCTTGTCCACGATATAAACTGAGTTCGTGGCATTATCAACAGCAATACAAGAAGGTGTTTGGCTTAAGAGATTTTTGGATCATTTAGGTGTTATTAAAAATGTTGCAAACTCATTGTTGGTTAACTATGATAGCCAAGCAGCAATAGCGTATACCAAATATCCAAAATATCATAACAAGACCAAACATATATATACAAAGTATAAGTTTGTCAAAGATATGGTTGCACAAAAAGATGTAAACTTACAGTACATATCTACGCATAGAATGGTAGCAGATCCTATGACGAAGCCAATACCTAGAGATGTGTTCTGTGGCCATGTGAAATCTCTAGGACTATGTAAAGGATGATGTACTAAATATTGTAATTTCCCTTAAACGTTCACATTTAATGAATTTGTATTTTCATTATTAATGCCTAGGAGTCTTTGTTTGACATTTATGCATCTTAATACTTAGTGCATTATATAAAATTGAGAAAGTATGTCAAACAGATAAAAGATTAGCCAACTCACATGGGTAATTGCCTCTATTTACTATGTGATAAATAGGGATGATACAGTTTTTAAGCTTATTATATAGGTAATAATCGAGAACTCAATCTTAAAATATATATGTCACCTTAACTGAGTGTTAAGATTATGACATAATATTAACTATGTTCGAAAGTAAAATAACCAACATATTTTACTTTATTAGTCTATGATGTCAGATGTGAGTTCTAATGAATTCCATAAAAGAGTAGATACGTGAACTCAAGTTAGACATTGGGTATGTCTGAACTATCATCTGTATGATATTGAAGGTATAGACATATGTTCCATGAAAAATGAGTTAAATACCGTAATACGTATTTTATACTACGTACTCATAAGACGACCAACAAGAGTGGCAAAAGTTATGATCTCAACTTTTATGCCGTGTAAGACTCTTGAGGAAAAGAGTTCCTCAATTAAGTGTCCTCATGACTCTTATTTATTCTTAAGATTTCTATTCAGTGTTTGCTATCTTAAAATGTTGCCAATGATCATGAATTGATTCGATCTAACGGAACATTTCTAGAAAAACAAGTTGAATTGAAATTGTGAGTTTTCAAGGAAAGAGGAATATCGAATTTAGAAAATCATATTCTAGTTTTGTATTCACTGGTCAATCAATTATGATTATTATTTTTTTTTTGGATAATCATAATTGTGAATACAATATATCATTGTTAAAAAGAAATCAAGAAAAATATAAATGTGATCGATTGATCTAGAGTACTGCATACTAAATCTATTCAAAAATGTGATGCCCATTATGAGCTGTTATATATTCCTAACAGATGTATGGCAACGAGCTTTCAAAGTATGTTGGTTGCATGGATTATTTACCGGTATGAATGTTGCAGAGAGGTAAAGAAAGTTTTGTTTGGTCTACCATGTGCGAGTGGGAGATAACGTGCTTTTATGTTTGATGGGCCTACTTAAGCCTATCCGCCCATGTTGGGCCAAAACCCGGCCCGTAAATGAAGGGCCCATAGAAGAGTGTAGTTACTATAATATAAAGAATATAATTTTTAAAAAAAGGGAGTTTATCTGAGCAGTTGCATTATCTGAGCAGTTGCGTTTTAGAAAAGAGAAATACGTGTTTCTATGTTTCTATGTTCTCTCAATTTTTCCCTCATGAAACAATACGCTCCTCTTGATGAACGGAATCAGGGCTTCGAAGAATTCCTCATAAAACTATGACGACGATGCTTAATCTATGAAAATCAAGATATGTCCGACTCCGTGATATGCTTTTGATTGGTGTAACATGTTTCCGGGCACGTTTCCGCATTTGATTTTCAGTATTTGATTGTTTGGGTATCAAATCGTTTTTTTTTTTTTTTTGGAAATCTGTTTCCCAACACGGCCCAATCATAGTGGCTCACACTTTTAAAATGAGGCATCAACGTGCCACAAGCCCGAAATGGTCCAATGAAGAAAATCAACTGGCCTAGCTAGTCCATACACACAATTCTTTCTCGCCCAGCCAATCCAATAGATTCGTGTACATGACGCCCGTGAAACACAGGATCAGCTACCTTCCATTTTGTAGCAGAACTAACTTCACAAGTATATGCATCCTCTTCTTAGTATCACTTTAACATAAAGCAATAATCGACAGTGCATGTGTCAAGGAAATGCCATGGCCGGTACCTATCAAGATGAAGAATAAATTACCCCCCACCTGTATGGATATGGGTGGCTACTACTGGGGCTTATCTTGACGAGATGGGGGACTTGCACACCTTACCCCATGCCAAATCGCCCCAAGAGGTGGCAAACAAGGCTTGCAAGACGAGGCAAGGGTTTTGGTGAATACAACTTGATCAATAATAACTGCGAACATTTTGCCTTGTTTTGCCAGACCAATGTTCGGGCAAGCGTACAGACAGCCTTGGTCAGTGCTTGTAAGCGGAAGATCAATGAAGTTGGAAAATGGGCCATAAAGTTTCTGCAGATGAATTAAGTTCAAGTGACCCTAAAATCCCACTAATCTTGCCTTCCCTATCTGTTTCTTTACTAGCAATAGTTATTGTCTGTCGTCGAGAAGTGAAAGGAATAAAGCTTTAGTTTTTCATTTTCAATTTTGGAGTGGAGTGGACGACGAGAGACATGCACACGTGCACAGAGGAAGAATTTCTCACATTCCCGTTTAACTCATTTTGGTGCATATACGAGATGCATTGTTTTCATGTTGGTATTTCGGAAAAACAAGACAACGGTGAAAACACACTAGACCATCAGAACAAGTTTCTTCCAAAAGTACCCAAACTTTTAGCTTAGCAGTGATCTCTCTGTCTCTCTTGATAATATTGTCATTAATTTTGTTTTTTCCTCTTTTGGCCATCATTGTCATTTACTTCTCTGAGTATATTCACATTCACACAGGCCGCCGTAACATCAGGGTTCCAATTATCAAACATGAAACGATGCCCGATCCTTTGCCGCGTTCAACGATGTTGGGTGCCGTCTTCCTGAGTAGCGACAATGATGGGATACGTAGGCCCTCACGAGAAAAAAAAAATACATATATATATTTGAACAGCTTTGGAGGCTTTCCTTTCACTAGGACTGGACGAGGAACGTCTTTCTCTGTAGGAGTATTATTTAGGAAAGTCGCAGGTGGGGATGGGATTGTTAATGATGAGAACCTTTCGAAATCAGATCCTGACCACCCATATTCAATGAGGAAAAAAATATTAAATGACTTAAGCAATTCAATCATAAGTATTTTAATTGCGTTAATTTAATTATAAATATTTTTACATTTTACCAATTGAGTCCATCAAACGGAGTTTAGTCGAAAATTACTATGGTGGATATTAGCCGTCCTGCATGACACCGCCGGCACTAATGTAGATATTTTTAATAGTTTTAGAATTTTTTTTCCTTACTTTTTTTAGACCAAGGGTGCGCCGGCCGGACCTTACTGGCCATGGGCAAGGGCCACAACGCCCTCACCTAGCGTAGATCTGGCAAGTGCCACCATGCCCTCACCAGCCATAGTGAGGGCCCATGAGCCCTCACCTAGCGATCATCAAGAGGGTGCAAGAGTGTTGGGGCCCTTGCCCAAAGCCAACGAGGGCTACAATGTCCTCACCCATGCCTAGCAAGGGCATCTTGGCCATCGGCAAATAAAAAAGTAGAGAAAAGAAACGAAAGAAAAAGATATAAAAAAAAATCGCAAAAAATTTAAAATATTATTAAAAAATATTCACGTAAGTGCCAACGATGTCATATAAGACAATCGGCATTAATGTTAATGATTTCCGATCAAAATTAGCCTTAGGAACTCAGTTGGAAAATTATGAATATGTTTAAAACTAAATTGGTACAATTGAAATGTTTAGATCTAAATTGGCACAAATGCAATAAGTTTATAACTTTTTAAATACTTTTTCCATATTTAATAATGTTCGGTCCCATCGTGGTGTCTTTTGTAGTTATAGTTTTTATGCCCAAGGTTTGAGTGTTTGGAGTCCTTAGCGTGCATATGGTTCTATAATATCGACCAAAAAAGATATGGTTCTATAATAATTTCCTAAATCCTTTTATACGTTGATGTCATTTACATTTCGATGGCCGGTACAGGCTCCCTTTTATTTGGTTAGCCTACAGGAGCAGCCAAACACGAACTTGAAGTGAAAGGTTTATGATATGGTGGCGGCTAGGGCCAAATTTTGAACATCAACGTGGGCCAACATGCAAATCCAAATGGCAGAGCTAGTTCACACATAAGTTCTTTATTGGACCCATGGACATGACACTTGCCAATTCCGAAGCTGTGGGATGTAAAAATACATCGGTAGGGGAGCGTTCCGCCTTAGAGGGAAGCACCTGCAAGAGCAGGGGTGGACGAAGCACGTATGCAAGAAGGAAGCTTGAGCTTGATCCAAATGGCTAAAATATCTGCTGCTTTATATGATTATCAATCCCATAAAAAGTTATTCTATGTATCAATCCTTACATCTCCTACTAATGGTGGGGTAACGGCTAGTTTTGGGATGTTGGGGGATATTATTATTGCTGAACCTAATGCTTACATTGCATTCGCAGGTAAAAGAGTAATTGAACAAACATTGAATAAGATAGTACCTGAAGGTTCACAAGCGGCTGAATATTTATTCCATAAGGGCTTATTCAATCCAATTGTACCACGTAATCCTTTAAAGGGTGTTCTGAGTGAGTTATTTAAGCTTCACGCTTTTTTTTCCTTTGAATTAAAATTCACTTATTAAGTTAAGTGGAGTCTTAAGTCAAATTATTTTTATTTTATTTAGTTACATTTTTGTATTTGTAGCGAACAATTAGGTAGTTTATCGAAATGGCGACTTACCCATTCAGTGACTTTGGCACTGGACGTATGAAGTGAGATGTGCAGTACCCAACGGACACCCAAAAGTGCTACAACAATTCTCATCAGATCCATATGCATGAGGAGTTATTGCCTCTACAGCTCAACTGTCTTCCTTTCTGCGATAACCAGCTCTCTTTGCCTACGAAGTTACAATATCTAATGCTTCGCGTCAATAGTATCGCACAGCGCAATTATTGGCAAAGCGTGTTAAGAACTGCCGGGCCGAATAAATATCGAGAAAATGCGTACAATGTTTCTCCAAGAATTCGACAGTTCCCTGTCTAGATGGCTCGGCAACATCCAAACCATTCACCACATGGACTGTGGGGATTCTCTATATTCGCTGAACCTTTCCTCTGATTGATCCCACTTGGCAAACTTTCTCGGCCACGGCCGCTCGTCCTTCTTCGAATATTACCCTTCTTCGAATAATACAACCTTGAAGCTACAGACATCGCTCTTCACATACGAATGACCTGCTCAACCAGAACAATGTTATACTCTAACATGAGTTCGCTAAACACGGCTACAGGCATTGTCAAACTAAATTCATTACTCAATATAGCAAGGATCAGCCCAATCAATTCGCCAACCCCTTTATATTACACGTGGCAATGTACCTAGGCACCACATTGCAATAAGGTCCAATAACCTGTGTCTGTCACATGTGACCAGTCTTCATTTGGACTATTTCTTGCCTACACAAAATCTATGAAATCCCTATATTTATTAAACTTGTTAAATTAACGATCCATTATTGAAAATCTACTCTAGTCCAAAGAGCGAAATGACAAGCTTTTTAAGGAGAAATTGAAATATGTGAACAGAATATTTTGTAAGGAGTTGTATCCTAAAAATTTGAAACTTGACAACCACATATGCATATAAGGTTTTGCGCATAATATCAGTTCACACTTAATTGGCTATCCAGGACATTTCGCGACTTTTTGTCGAAGCAGCAATTGCTGAGTGTGTGAAAAGTATTGTCAAGAGCTTTGCGACCGGAGAATCAAGGATGGCAAAAGATGAGGGACACCATTATTTATTTTTATTTTTTGGTAAAAAGTAAAAATATATAGCTTTAATCAACAATTACAAAAGATCCGGCGCCACAAAACTTGCACTCAACAAAACAACAAGTCAGAGTGAGTGGAAGGGAGCCGAATGCAAAAGAGGACTGCAAGAGCGGGCCTAAGAAAGCGGAAACAGCCAAAACAATGGCGAAAGGAAAAAGAAAGCAGCAGGAGGCCACAGAAGGCCAAATGAACCACAATCTATGCCCGCATCCGCCAACGACAAAAGTGAAGAGCCATCAAGGAAGCACCCACGTGGAGGAAGAGTATCCATACATCAAACAGTAGGCTAGGGCTCTGCCAAAGTAGAAGACTCCCCAGCTGAAAAAAAAAATGATCAGATCAATACCCCAGCTATGCTGCAATCTTCGGTTTCTATAAGTATCATCCACACTCCTAAAGGTGGTGGCCTTATCTCTGACGACCTTGATGAGTTGATTATTTGCCGCTGGAATGGATAAGCGCTGCTCTCTAAAGAGGATGCCGTTCCTGTGCTTCCAAATGAAATAACAAAGAGCACCAAAAGAGTGTTGGAGAAATCTTCTTGAAGTGTTTTGAAGCTACAAAACGTTTTCATCAGTCTAGTCTGAAGGTTTGCAGACTCTGATATTTAAAGTCTGAAGACCTTCGGACAGCCAGACTTAAGACTCAAAGTCTATCCTCATTGATAGTCTCTAATCCGTTGAAGAAAGGTTATCCATAACTGGATGTTTCGTTAAGGATTCAACCTTATCAACTGGAGAAGATCTCGTGGCTGGAAAAGACGTAACGGAATCCTTTCATTGATTGAGATTGATTCGATGATTGAAGATTCGATGATTGCCTAAATATTCTTGGAAGGTTCTACTTATGGAAACCGAGATCCTGATTGTATGGGCGAACGGGATTGATGGGCTATCGACACGTTCCTTTAATAGCTCGAACAAACTTCCTAATTGATTCCATCCAATGGGTAGATTGGAGGAATTCCTTTGGTAAGTGCCAACGGGTATGATGGCATAAAGGAGTATATAAGGAAGACGTTCTTAGTTGTTCGAGGTGTGCGCGATAGAAGAATTCCAAAGTCTGAAGCTCCTTGTTGTTTAGACAATCACTTTGAGTGAATACTTGTATACAGAAGAGAGTCTATATTTGTGAGAAACCTTGAGGAGGTGTGGTAGAACATCTACACTATGGAATCAAGGCAAAGCTGTGCTGTAACTTCTCTTTTGATCATAATGAAATCCAGCCGGTGGGCTGTCAGTGCGGAAGAGTGGACGTAGGCTTGGAATAAGCCGAACCACTATAAATCCTATGTTCAATCTTCTCTTCCTTACTCTCTTTACCTTGATCATATTTCATTTTGTTAATTAAGAGAGAATTTCCTTTCTATCGTTTGTCAAGAATCGCTTCCGTATCTCGATAAATTGTTTGTGCACCTATTCACCCCCCTCTAGGTGCTTATACTAGCTATCTCAATTGGTATCAGAGCCTGTGTACTCACTTTGTTTGAAGTATTTTACTTAAGAGTTAAAGATCCATGGCTAGTATATTGGCTCCAGGGCTGGTAGAAGGGCAAAGCAACACCAGACCACCTTATTTTGATGGAAAGGACTACAACATATGGAAAAACAAGATGGGGGCGTTCTTAAGATCAAAGGATCCTCTGGAATGGGACGTTGTAGAAAAAGGAATCGTTCCCAAAGCTGCTCCTATCTCAGAAAGAGGAAAAGACTCTGTTGAGTCTAGCGAATTGACTCAGGAAGAGATAATCAAGAGACAAGCTCTTGATGCAAAAGCAATTTATTCTTTATATTGTGCTTTATCACCTACTGAATATAACAGAATATCTTCTTGTGATACAGCCAAAGAAGTTTGGGATAGATTACACATTACTTATGAAGAAACCGATCGAGTGAAAGAGACAAGAATCAACATTCTTCTCGGTCAATACGAAGCCTTCAAAATGAAACCAGGAGAATCGATAACTGACATGTTTAGTCATTTTACAGATATCGTGAATGGTCTTGAAAATCAAGGTCAACCAATTTCTGATCCCATGAAAGTAAACAAATTGCTGCGTGGACTCTCCAAGGATTGGAATCACATAAAGACCTCAATCAGAGAGACCCAAAGAATCATGCCACTGTCTGTCGATGAGTTGGTTGGGACTCTTCAATCTTATGAAGTGGAACGAATCAATGAAGACGAAGACCCTAAAGGTAAGAAATCTATTACATTAAAATCTAATGATGATTCTGATGTAACAGATTCCGAAGACGACTTGGATGATGAAGAACTTGCTCTCATGATAAGAAGATTCAGAAAGCTAAACAGAAAAGGAAGAAGATTCAATTCAAGGAAACAAAGTTTTCAGAAGCAACAGACCAAGTCTGCTGAAGATGAAGAATCAAACAAAGATGTAGTCTGCTTTGAATGCAAGAAAAAGGGACACATCAGACCCAACTGTCCTCTTCTGAAAAAGAAGAAAGGAAAAACTGAAAAATATTGAAAAGCTCTCAAAGCTGAAACCTGGAGTGATACGGAGTATGAAGATAGTGATGATGATTATGCCAACATATGTCTAATGGCACAATCGGATTCAGAATCAAACTCCGAGACTGATTCAGATTCAGAAAGTGAATTCGAGGTAAGTAACTTCAAAATCCCTATTAAAGTTTCAAAATACATTGATGAATTATGTTTTAGTCTTAAGACTTCTCTTAAAAGAATTTCCGAACTCAAAAAAGAAAATTCTGCTTTAAAACAACATGAGAATGCTTTGGAGGAAAAAGTGAAATGCTTAGACCAGAACGTTTCTTCTCTCAAAGAAAGTGAAAATAATCTTTTAAAAGAAAATGCATTCTTAAAAAAGGATATTTCAAATATTTCCAAAAGATTTTCTCTAGGTTCTGAAAAACTGGAGAAAATACTTTCTGTTCAAAGACCTTATTTCAATAAATCTGGTTTGGGAATGACTGCTGAAACCATTCCTTTAATTGATTTTCCTAAAGTAAAGGAAATGATCAAGCAAAGACCCACAAGAGATGCCTACAAAAATCATTTTGAAAGGAACTTTGTAAAACCAGTAGGTCGCAATGCTCTTAGATGTTCAAAATGCAATAGTACATATCATTTTGAGAAAGAATGTCCTATGGTTTGGAGACCTGTCAATAAAGTCTGGGCAAAAACCGTATATCAGACTAACTCAAAAGGACCCAAGAAAATATAGGTACCAAAGAAAGCTTGAGTTTCTTTTTGAATGCAGGTCACTATAAAAAAAAAAAAAAAGTAAAATGGTATCTGGATAGTGGATGCTCGAGACACATGGCAGGGGATTCAAATTACTTCATAAAGCTCGCTCAAATGAATGGTGGAAAAGTCTCATTTGGAGGAAACAACAAAGGAAAAATAGTAGGATTTGGAACTGTAAAGATTGGGAACCTCACAATAAGCAATGTTTCTTTAGTTGAAGGGCTCAATTACAATCTGCTCAGTATCAGTCAGCTTTGTGATGCCGGTTTTAGAATCAACTTTCAAGAGGGTATTTGTTCGAGAACCAGTAAAGACTCTACTCAGTCTTTCATGGGTCGAAGACATGGAAATATCTACCTCTTGGACGTAAAACCAGATGAATCGCAATGTCTAATCTCAATCCAAGACGAAGCAAACTTATGGCACAAAAAGCTTGGACATATCAACATGAAGCAGATAGCTAAAATCTCAGCAAAGAAGCTTGTTCGTGGTCTACCCAATTTATCATATCAAAAGTCCGATCTATGTACACCATGTATATTGGGAAAACAGGTAAGAAATTCCTTTAAACCAATAAATCAAGTTTCCACTAACCGTGTACTGCAGCTCTTGCATATGGATCTCTTCGGACCAACAAGAACGCAGAGCATTGCAGGTAAGAAATATTGCCTAGTAATTGTGGATGACTACTCACGATTTACTTGGGTATATTTCTTGACAAGTAAGTCTGAAACTTTCTCTTACTTTGAAAAATTTGCTAAGAAGGTTCAAAATGAAAAAGGGTATGTCATTTCAAGTATAAAAACACACCATGGAGGTGAATTTGAAAATCAAGACTTTGCAAAATTTTGTGATGAATCTGGTTTTCAACATTTGTTCTCCTCCCCATATACTCCAGAGCAAAACGGAGTCGTGGAAAGAAAGAATAGATCTCTTCAAGAAATGGCTAGAACTCTTTTAATTGAAAGTAATATCTCTTTACGTTTTTGGGCTGAAGCAGTTTCAACATCATGTTATATTATCAATAGAGTCTTTCTAAGGCCTATTCTAGAAAAAACCCCTTATGAACTATTTAAAGAAAAGAAGCCAATTGTTTCGTATTTTCATGTATTCTGATGCAAATGTTTCATATTGAAAAATGCAAATGATCGAGTTGGTAAGTTTGAAGAAAAGTCAGATGAAGGCATCTTCCTTGGATATTCAACCACAAGCAAAGCGTACAGAGTCTACAACAAGAAGACTCAAACTGTGGAAGAATCAATGAATGTCAAATTCCAAGATTCTACACAAAGTGAATTCATTCAGACTCATCTCGAAGAGACTGAATCTGCTCCAGACTCTACAAAGTCTAAATCTCAAGAAGCAGTTCAGACTTTGAAGGATCAGCAACAAGTGACTATTGAAGATTCAAGTGAAGGAAGTGATCATCAATCTGATAAATTAACCAGCAACTAGAAACATAAGTCCAGTCATCCCAAAGATCTTATTATTGGCGATATCTATGAAGGAATTCGCACAAGATCCAAAAGGAGAGAAGAGTCTAGTGACGTGGCACTTATTTCTGAAATAGAACCCAAGAGCATAGAAGAAGCTTTATCCGATGAAAGCTGGATTGAAGCTATGCAAGAAGAACTCAGACAATTCAAAATTAATGATGTCTGGGAATTAACTCCAAAACCGAAAGGTAAATCAGTTGTTGGAGCTAAATGGGTTTTCAGGAACAAGATGGACGAGAAAGGTAAAGTCGTAAGAAACAAGGCTAGACTCGTGGCCAAGGGATACACACAAGAAGAAGGGATCGACTATGACGAGACTTATGCACCGGTAGCAAGGTTAGAAGCAATTCGTTTATTACTTGCATTTGCTTGTCATAAAAATTTCAGGTTATTCCAAATGGATGTCAAAAGTGCTTTCCTAAATGGATTCATCCATGAGGAAGTCTATGTGGAACAACCACCAGGGTTTGAAGACCCAAGGAAACCAGACTCAGTATTCAGACTCAAAAAGGCCTTATATGGCTTAAAGCAAGCACCTCGAGCTTGGTATGACAGATTAAGTAAGTTTTTAATTCAAAATGGATTTGTTAAAGGTAAAGTGGACACTACTCTTTTTATTAAAAGAGAAAGCAAAAGTTTTCTGCTTGTTCAAATATATGTCGATGATATTATCTTTGGATCCTCTAATGAAAGTCTGTGCAAGAAATTTTCTAAGACTATGCAGGAAGAATTTGAAATGAGCATGATGGGTGAGTTAACCTTCTTTCTTGGACTTCAAATAAAACAATTGGAGGAAGGAACTTTTATTCATCAAGAAAAATATGCAAATGATCTTGTCAAAAAGTTTGGTCTGGACAATTGCAAAAAGGCTGACATACCAATGTCAAGTTCCTTGAAGATAGACAAAGATGAAGAAGGGAAGAAAGTCGATCAAAAGCTGTACAGGAGTATCGTCGGATCTCTTCTTTATCTTACTGCTTCTAGACCTGATATTTTGTTTAGTGTTTGCATCTGTGCCAGATTTCAATCAGATCCAAAAGAATCTCATTTGAATGCTGCGAAGCGTATTATTAAATATGTTTCATCAACTTCAAGCATCGTTCTTTGGTATCCTAAGAAGGGAGACCTTAATCTTATGGGATATTCAGACGCAGATCTGGCCGGTTGCAGAGTTGATAGAAAAAGCACTTCGGGAACTTGCCAGTTGCTTGGAAGCAAGACAGTGTCTTGGTTTTCAAGGAAACAAAGCACTGTGGCTCTTTCAACAACAGAAGCAGAGTATGTAGCTCTTGGAAGTTGCTGTTCGCAAATTCTATGGATAAAACAACAGCTCAGAGACTTTGGAATTGAAGACTCATGCACGGAGATTAATTGCGACAACACCAGCGCTATCAACCTCACCAAAAATCCAATTCTCCACTCAAGAGCAAAGCATATAGAGATTCGACATCACTTTATTAGAGACCATGTTCAAAATGGAGATGTTTCAATTCAATTTGTTGACTCAAAGAACCAACTAGCGGATATATTCACAAAGGCTTTGGAGAAAAATCAATTTGAATCTATCCGTTCCAGACTCAACATTTTGAGGTATGAGGAAATCAAAGTCTAAAGACTTTTAGACTCAGACATACAAGACTATATCTGTAAGATAGTCTTGGTACGACCGTCAGACTGTAAGTCTTTCTCTCTCTAATCTTATCTTGAAAAGGTACGATCGTCAGACTGTGTTTAAATTGTTGCTATATTTAATCGACGTAATTATAGCATCATTTCATTTTCAAAAAGAAAGTATTTTTGAAATGGCTATTTTTGCGGAAAGAGACAGTTATTTTGAAAAGGCATCTTTTTATTTCCTTTGTGACGGTTCGTTTATCTCTCTTTTTAACTGATCGTACACTGTTGATTCCTCTTCACTTTACTCTCAAAAACCCTAGAAAGCATCAATCCTCCATTCTCGTTTGTCTTCTTTGTTTAATCTTCAAAAAGTTGTCATCTTTCTTGAGAAAGTCAAGCAAGGAATCTTCCAAAAACTGAGAAATATGTCATCTTCAAGAAAGTCTTCGAGAATCGCAAGTAGGGGACCACGGCGAATGAGTGAGGGGCCTACGCACTTCGATCTTACTGAAGAAGAAGTGTCTCCAGAACAGCAACCGAGCCCACAACATTCTCAGCAGCGTCATTCTCCTCCATCTAGTCCTCAAGGCGTTGATCATCAACAACAGGAAGAAATCATCGAGGATGCAGACCCTGTAAGAGTTCAAAAGCCCGCTTATATTTACAAGCTATATCGTGCCTTAAAAGGAACTCGTACTCCTTTGAACTATGTTGATGATTTTCTTAAAGACAAAGGATATAAGAACGAATATATCTTTCTCCGAAAAATGGAAAGTTTGGGAATTGCTGGTAAAGGGGTGGCTGAGGAAACCCTTGCGAATATCCCAAGTGATCCTCGTGACTAGGGGCCGAATCCTGTAGATGGGAATGATGATGACAAATTGTACAGCCAATTTCAACCGAAAATGGGTATTGCGGTTGAAAATCAAGGAAAAAGGGGAGATTTGTTCAGATCGAAGGAACAAAAGGATCTATACTCGAAATTGCTGAAGCGTGGGGTAATAAACCCTAGGAGTGTGGATTTTGATTTTCTGGATGCTGTGAATGTGAAATTGAGAGAAAAGTTCAGTTATCTTCAACTTGAAAAGTTCTGCTCTGACACTACAGAGGCCTATGCTGGATTAACTGCATATTTCTATTCAAGTCTTAGTTTTTTGGATGCGAATAGATTCTCTTTCAGCGTTAAAGACCAAGACTATGTTGTGGATATGAATATGCTGGCAGATGTGTTAGGAGTTGAAAGAGGAAGATATCAACCAATCAAAGTTTCCATTGCTCGGGCCACACTGGAACTGGTGAAGGACAGGAGAATAGAGGAGAAGATCACCTACTTAAGGATGAGTGCATTCAACATCTTGCTTCACAAGATTGTGATCAATTGCCTCCGACCGAAATCAACTTCCAAGACTGATGTTTCAAGTTCAGAGGCCAAGCTGATGTATGCCATCCTCTTTGGGAAAAAGTTTTCTCTCCCTCACACTGTTATGTTTCACATGTATAGAGCAATGATGAAGGACAGAGGTCAACTCCCTTACCCAAGCCTTGTTACGAAGTTATTCAGACATCTGAATATTCAGCCTCCGCAAATCTTTTGTGTTCGACCATGCGATCATATGGTGGTAGGACTGAAAATGGTGACCAAAATGCGTCTGAAGGAACTGAGAAAGGAGTTGGAAAAATTCAAGGAGAAGACTCCTGCCAAAACTCATCAAATCTCTTCTGCAGCAAAAAGAAAAGGAAAGGAGCCCATGGTTGCTCCATCCAAGAGAAGAAGAGCTCTCCTCGTAGAGGATGAAGATGATGAGGAAGATATCACCATCTCTGCAATGGCTTTGAAGAATTTAAGTAGTCCTACTCCACAGAAAGAATCGGAACAAATGACGAAAGAAGCAGAGGAGAAGGATGCAGAGGAGAAGGAAGAAGAAGAAAGAGAAGCTGAAAAAGAAGCAGAGGAGAAAAGACATGAAGAAGAAAGTAAAGAAGAAGGAGAACCTGAGGAACTCTCTTCTCCACATGTAGGCATGGAAACAGGGGGAGATCAAGAGAAAGGAGGGAAGTCTTCATATCCTGATGCAAGTGAAGGAGTTAGTCGCTCACCTGCAGACCCAGAGGATGTTTATACCTCTCAGTTTCCAGAAGAAGGTCATGAAGTTTCATCGCCAAACCTGCGAGATTATGCTAATCTACCATCGTCTGCAGTTACTCCATCAGATCAGGCCGAAGCAAGTACTCAGACTGATAATGCAGCAGATTTTTGCATAATCATGGATATTCTCTTGGAGATGAAAGGTCAAATTTATGCCTTGGGATGCGAGGTTCAAAACTTGCAAAATGCGGGTCAAGTTTCTTTATGTTCATTGAATGATAAGATCCAAGCCCTCTCTGTTCAGATTCAGGCCAATGCCAAGGGTGAGGAGATTGCACATCTGAAGGAAGACTTGAAAAGGCTGGAAGGCATTGTTCAGTCCATGGGAGATTTCCAGCTTGTCCGCGTTCCCAAGCAATCTTGACTTCATTCTATTTTCATCTCAACCTTTTTAATGCTGACAAAAATGGGGAGAGATGCAAGATTTGTTCAAACTTTTAATCTTTAATCGTGTGGTTTGTTTGTTTGAACTCTGTTTGACTTTGTTTTGTGACTGGATGAGAACTAAACTAGACTTAGACTTGACTGCTTCTATTAACTACTATTGATATCTTATGGATGGCTTTATCGTATACTAGACTAACCTATTTTCTGTGGTTGCAGATTCTAGTGTTATTCATTTAGCCATTTAAGATATGCATATGTGTTTGAGAAATGTTTTGCAGGTCAAAGTTGTCCAAATCTGCAGGAAAGTTTTGTCACCATAAAAAAGGGGGAGATTGTTGGAGAAATCTTCTTGAAGTGTTTTGAAGCTGACAAAACGTTTCCATCAGTCTAGTCTGAAGGTTTGCAGACTCTGATATTTAAAGTCTGAAGACCTCCGGACAGCCAAACTCAAGACTCAACGTCTATCCTCATTGATAGTCTCTAATCCATTGAAGAAAGGTTATCCAGAACTGGATGTTTCATTAAGGATTCAACCTTATCAACTGGAGAAGATCTCGTGGCTGGAAAAGACGTAACGGAATCCTTTGATTGATCGAGATTGATTCGATGATTGCCTAAATATTCTTGGAAAGTTCTACTTATAGAAACCAAGATCCTGATTGTATGGGCGAACGGGATTGATGGGCTATCGACACGTTCCTTTAATAGCTCAAACAAACTTCCTAATTGATTCCGTCCAACGAGTAGATTGGAGGAATTCCTTTGGTAAGTGCCAACGGGTATGATGGCATAAAGGAGTATATAAGGAAGACGTTCTTAGTTGTTCGAGGTGTGCGCGATAGAAGAATTCCAAAGTCTGAAGCTCCTTGTTGTTTAGACAATCACTTTGAGCGAATACTTGTATACAAAAGAGAGTCTATATTTGTGAGAAACCTTGAGGAGGTGTGGTAGAACATCTACACTGTGGAATCAAGGCAAAACTGTGCTGTAACTTCTCTTTTGATCATAGTGAAATCCAGTCGGTGGGCTGTCAGTGCGGAAGAGTGGACGTAGGCTTAGAATAAGCCGAACCACTATAAATCCTGTGTTCAATCTTCTCTTCCTTACTCTCTTTACCTTGATCATATTTCATTTTGTTAATCAAGAGAGAATTTCCTTTCTATCGTTTGCCAAGAATCGCTTCCGTATCTCGATAAATTGTTTGTGCACCTATTCACCCCCCTCTAGGTGCTTATACTAGCTATCTCAAAGAGAAGCGAGCAATGCACTTGTAAAAGTCTTTGCCCGCAAGGAAGGAGGCGGCCTAATTGAGGTTCTCGACCCATGAACTGTTCCACCACAACAGATTGCATCTGGAGGCCCAAAAGAAAGTGATGCTAGCAGAGATGCGGCATCGAAAAAACAAGTGGTCTATGGAATCCGACCTCATTGCAGAAGGGACACAAGGCATTATTTATCCTACCATAAGATAATAATAGAGCTTGGGTAGGAAGCCTACGTTTGGCAATAAGCCAAAGGTTTAGTTGGTACCTTGGAGTGATCAAGTTGTTCCATATGAACGTGTGTTAGGAGACCCGAGTCTTCCTCCTCCTAGTCAAATCCCAAGCCGAGGCCACTGTGAACAGGTGGGAGGTGTTTCCCTTCCAACCAAAACGATCGGAGAGGTGAGAAAGGGTTGGCAAGGGTTCCGCCCAAGAGTCCAAGACCAACTTGGTCGAAGCTCCACGATCGGTGAATAGGTCCGCCACCATTGCCTGCTTAGAGAAGCCAGATGTATATATGGCTAAGTCCGGAAAATACAAGTTCAGATGACCCTAGGGGTGCCAGTTATCAAACTAGAGGGACACCGAGCAACCATCCCCGATTCTCCAATAGAAGGAGCTTCGAAACTCAGTCCTGAGTTAGAGGATCTTCTTCCAAGCCCATGAACAACAGGTCGGCTTTTTAGCCACCCAGAAATTCGACATTTTTAAGAAGGTCGAGTGAATTCATTTACACCATAAAGATTCCTTATCGGCAAATAGGATCCAGATATGTTTTAACATGATGGCCTTATTATACTCCCGAAGCCCACGGATGCCAAGGCCCCCCTCTTCTTTTGGGCAACACACGTCCTCCCAGGAAACCTTTGCACCCCCTCTTTCTAACTCCGAGCCTTTCCATAAGAATTGTATAAGAATTCTTTCAATTTGATTCAAGACTGCTGCAGGTAAAATAAATACGCTAGCCCAATATGCTTGAATGGCATGAAGGACTGACCTAATCAACTGTAGCCAACCAGCGAAGGATAGGAAACGATGAGTCCAAGATTGTACCCTCTCTATGATGCAGTTGACTAACACGTAGCAATTCGCCTCATTGATCCTAGAAGTGATGATGGGAACCCCAAGATAGCGAGCTGGTAGGCTTTCTTCGTGGAAACCAAGGGTAAGGAGGATTTGATTCCTTAAAGAAGGTGATCCTCCTACTAGGTATACTTCACTTTTATTTGTGTTTGGAACCAAGCCAGACCGATCCGAAAAGATTTGGAGGCCTTCCTTGAAGAGCTTCACCAAAGGTAAGTCGACTTCACAAAACAGGAAGATGTCATCCGCAAAGAATAAGTGTGATAGGCCGATCGCTTTGCATCTCCAAAAATATTTGAACTCCGGTAACGAAGAGCGAGTAGTGAGAATACCATAGAGTACCTCCATGACCAATGTAAACAGGTAGGGAGAAAACGGGGCCCCCTGACGAAGCTCATGACCACTGGCAAAGAATCCATGTAACTCCCCATTCAAAGCAATGGAAAATTTAGGGATCCTCACACAAGTCATGATGAGCCGGGAGTAATCGGGGAATCCGAAGACCTAAAGGACAACCTCAAGGAAGTTCCAATCGACTGTGTCGTAGGCTTTCATGAAGTCCACCTTGATTGCACACTTAGGTGAGTAGGGTTGGATGTGAAAACCATAAAAGAGTTCCTACGTCAGAAGGATATTATCCCTGATCTGCCGGCCCTTTAACAAACGCACTCTAGAAAGGCCCAATGACATCATGTAGCACTACAGCAACCCGATTGGCCACAACTTTAGTAATGCACTTGTAGATGGTATTACAACAGGCGATTAACCTGTAGTCATCCACAGAAGTCGCATTCAAGCTTTTTCTTACCAGGACAAAAATGGTGTTGTTGATCTCCTTTAAGAGCCTACCTGAGATAAAGAAATCATTCACTGCCGATATAACCAACTGACCCACTGTCTCCCAGTTATGCTTAAAGAATTCAATTGTGAAACCATTAGGTTCAGGAGCTTTGCCTCTAGCTAGAGAGAAGAGAGTATCACGGATCTCTGAGTCAGAAACGGGCCGATCAAGGAAGCTAACATGTTCAACATTGAGGGGAAATTGAATAGTCTCCCTGATGTCCCCAACCGAGGGTCTTCCTTGTATAATCCGCGACAACAAAAGATCCCGGTAGTTACTAACAAAATGCTGGTGAACAAGCTCCGGTTGAGTGATTTGGATACCCGATGCATCCATAATCGAAAGAAATCTATTTCTTATCTACCTTTTGTTAACATAATGATGATAGAATCTAGTGTTGCGATCCCCCTCCTTTAGCCACTTAACTTTGGACTTTTGCCTGAAATATGATTCTTCTTTAGAGCGCAAGTCCAAGAAGGTACGCCGCTGACACTTTTCCAAATCTGCAAGGCAACAAAGTTTGAGTCTTGCTAAAGGTCAAGTTGAGTGATCCGGAGCGCAGCCCTCGCTTCAGAAGTCCTGATGGAGATGTTGGAAAAGGATTCGTTGTTGAGAGTCTTGAGATGAGCTTTGAGGGCCTTGAGCTTGCACACCGGTCTAAACAAGGGCACTCCCTCATTCGGCATTTCCCAAACTTGTTGACAACTAGAATGAAATCAAGATGATCCATCCAAAAATCAAAGAATTTGAAAGGCTTCCTTCGATGAACTGGGTTTAAAACTTTAACCACCATAGGGGAATGGTCAGAGATACCTGGTGTAAGGAAGGAAGCTTCCAAGAAAGAAAAAACCTAGCGCCACTTGGAATTGACTAGGACTCTGTCAATCTTCCTTGCCTTCCACAAAGGACCAGAAGTAGTCCAAGTAAAACAACATCCCACATACCGCAAATCATCTAACTCAGCCAGAGACAAGCACTGTGTAAATTCATCAAAGCAAGGTATCTAGCTGTTTGTACCCCCAAGTCTATTAGTCAGGTCTCCGATAGCGTTGAAATCACCTGCGACTAGCCAAGACAAATCTTGTAGAGCTGCACTTTTCAAGATAAGATCTTCCCAGAGTGGTCTCCTGGAAGTGAAGGAGTGCTGGCCATAAACAACCGATACACAACAAACCATATCCAAATAGAGCATCTTAAGATTCCCATTGATCACCTATGCATCTACCGAAGACACTTCAAAGCTAACAACTGAAGGGTTTCAGCCAATCCAAATCATCTCTCTAGGAGCACAGCTATAATTCGAAATCCAACTCCAATCCCTTATCAAACTTAAAGAGATAGAAGAGAACATGGCTTCCGGTACTTTAGTCTCTAGAAGGCCAACGCAGCAAAGTCTATTTGAGGAAACCAAACTATGGACCTCGGCTTGTCTAGTAGGGTTAACAAAACCCCTAATATTCCAGATACCTATGTACATAGATAATATACAAGTTGAAGGACTAGAAATGGTTACTCAGCTTCAGAGGTATCCAGCAAGAGGTAGCTGAAACCACAGGAGTCATGGTAGAAGGTGGATCAGGGAGTAGAGTTAGCAGCTTGTCCTGCATCATCACCAATCTTTTGGAGGCTGCCCTTGGGGACGGACTAGGGGAGAGCAAATCCTCATCCTCGGAGCTAGACTGGCTAGACGAGACATCCGATTCAGCTCCTCTATCTTGCGGTTCCAAAAGCCTGAAGTTAGTCGATCCAGGGCTGGACAGAGATAGGACCCTTCTTTGAAAAAGTGATCATTCCTTTCGCGGCTTGCGTTAAGAGATGAGAGGTCCAAGTTTCCCCGAAGCTAAAGACTTCGCTGCTCAATGGATGCCCTCATCACCAGAGCTGTTATGGTGGGAAGTGGGACCTTCCTTAGGAGCAGCAACCTTCTTTTTCTTTCATTTTACTTGTTTTCTAGTCTGGTGAGGCACCACCTCCACTTCGGCTTCAACCGGTGTTTCAAGGACCTACTCCGTCTCATGCTGCTATTCTTCAGGTTCCTCCGCCAGGACAAGGACCATCAAGAGATGGAAGTGAAGCTAGACATGGGTCGTCGGGGTAGGGACGTAAGGGGCCGTCGGGGTAAGGACGTGAGACGATCCAGCCACCGTCGATGGGGGAGCATTCTGGTCCCGTTGCACAACTCTATCGGCTCTGGAATTTGGTGGGGGGCATCGCAATTGTGACCGAAGCAACCACATCTTCCGCACTCAACTGGTCTTCACTCATACTCGATAGCTATCGAGCGAACAATTCCCTTCAAAACCACATCTACGGAGTTGCTCCTAGGTTGTCCTGCATAGAGCTCCACACATACCCTTGCGAAGGAGATCATCTTCCTTTGTTCCATTCGCTCATCCACATAAAGTGGTTTCCCCACGACACTTGCTATAGCACTAATGGAATGTGCTGACCAAAGTTCAAAGGGTAGGTTCTTCAACCTAATCCATATGGGGATGAAGTCTTGTTTTTCCTTCTTTAGCTCCATGAGGGGCCTCCATTGCTTCAAGATAAGGGGCATCCTTGCAACCGTAAAGGGACCATCTTCAAGAATTTTCCTCCAAAAGGTAGGATCTGAAATGTGGAAATAGTAGAATCCTAGGTCATCCGCCAAAACTTCAAGAAGTTTGGGGCCCCAAGCATGCTTCAATGATTCCTCCGTAAGCTTGTAGGGCAGCCTTCTCCCTATATAATAGTCAACGAGGTACTCGTTCTACACAGGGTCCGAAGCCTCCATAGCCTCCCCCAAGAGATGGATGATAGGCTTGTTATCCACAAAAGTAGGTGGAATATAGGATAGATTATATCATTTTGTCATAAGGCAAGCCACACTCGCCCACGAACAAGTGGGGGTTGCCTTTGGATCACTTGGTCATTGAGCAGGCAGTTGTGATCTCTTGGAAGAGGATTGGCCATGACTATGGCCTCTCGAGCAGCTCGATCAGGTTGAGGGCACCAGCGGCCCTTTCTGCTTGACAATCGGACCAGCAGGAGCTGGTGTGATAGGAGTATCCTGACCTGGAAACCCCTGGGAAGAGCTACCATGAACATGGGAGGTGGGGCTTCATTCCCTAGAGGTACCAGTTGGTTGCTGGGTTTCTTGGCCAAGGCCAGTTGCACCAAAAGAAACAGCAGCCATTTCCACAAACACCTGGTGTGTAGTTCAAATCCTACCAATGAAAATCCATTGGATGAAGGAGACTTACCAAGTCTAGCTTCAATGGCACAATGTGGGATAGTAGAAGAGATAAACCAGCACAACACCGGCCCAGCAAGAAGCTTCAACCACAGTAGACACCCGGACTCGCAACAGCAGAACCCGAGATACTGAAATGGCGAGATTATGACTTCTAGGCCACCTGTTGGGAACAGTTTGGTGGGGAAGATAAGGGAAGTAAGGCGACCTCAGCCTCCAAATATGAGGTCAAACCGACCACCGGACCAACCACAGCAACTGAAACACCAAACTGTCGGGTGAGTAGGAACCGTGGAGCAGAAAAGGTGAGATCTGAACTTCAAGGCCACCCGCTGCAAAACAGTTTAGTGGGGATGATAAGGGATGCAAGGCGACGTCTACCTCCAAATTTGAGCTCAATACAACCACAGGAACTCCCACAGCAACCGAAACACCAATTCGTTGAGCTGAACTCGTGCACACACCTAGGGAAGGGTAGATCTCGAGTTGCAGGCCGACCCACTGGAATTCCTTCGGTGGATATCAAGAGGAAGGTCAGAGGGACCTATCCTCCAAATTTGAGCCCAAATTGATGGCTAGAACTCTAGAAATGAGCGAATGAGTATTCTAGATTAATAGTGCCAGATTTCACCTAGTAGAGAGAACTCGGGTCAACAGTACCCATTGAGGGACGCCATAATTGTTTTAGTTATTTCCCCATAATGGCAAACGTTAGTACTTTTAGTAGTACGAAAAGTCAGCCATATTGATGCTCTCTGGTTGAGAAAAACCCTAGAAACTATCAAACTACAAGCCAAATATAGAAATGGGAAAGCCAGTACATACAATCAAGATCATTCCCACGTATGGAGCCTTCCAAAACAAACATAAAATCTCAGTCCCAAAAGACGATAAAGTGAAGAAAGTGTCCAATATAAAAATCTCAATTGGGGAATCTTTTGATATGAAGTGGCCATTTACATTTTGATGATCCTAATTGTTTAGAGCGTGTTTGGTAACGTTTATATTCAAAATTGTTCTAGAGAATAGAAATAGAAAAAACTATTTCTATTTTGGGGAAGAATTTTTTAATAGAAGAATGCGTTTGGTAACTACACAAAATTCATGTCCCTAAAATAGAAAAAGAACATAAACACGTTTAGTAAACTTATATATTTTTTTTGTTTAATTTAATTTTTTAATTTTTTAATTTTCCTTTTTCTTTTTTCTTTTTTCTTTTTTCTTTTGGCCGGTCGCCGGCCATTGCCGAGGCCGACGACCGGCCAAAGAAAAAAGAAGAAGAAAAATGAGAAAAAAAAAGTGTTTCTCAAAATTGTTCTCGGGAACAAGAAACAAGTTTTTTCTACTTTTTGTTTCTGTTCCAAATTTGTTCCTAGGAACAAAAATGTAAACAAACGAGTTTCTATTCTTTTTTTGTTCCCCGAAATAAAAGAACAAAAATTTGTGTTCTGAGGAACAGAAACAGATTTAAACAAACAAAGCCTTATTGAGCATCATCACTAAAAAGCCACGCCCGCCATTTCTCATGGTCACAGGGGAGATGTAGCTCTTTGTTTGAGGTTTGAAATTAAGCAACAAAAGGGGAAAAGTTCATTAGAGTGGCTGAACGATTAAGCATTTGATTTGGAAATAAAAGGCATTATGTTTAATAACCAAATCTCACACTTTGAGTAACCTATGTTTATCGTGCATATGTGGATTATAGTTGATTTGAAAGATTTTGATATCTTATAAGAAAAAGGATGATGATATCATAAATATCTAAACTTTTGCTCATTTTAATCAAGTGACAAATTAAGTATCTCGACCTTTTAAATTGGGCTAAACAAGGTGCTTCCATTAAGAGAGGCGCTATGTCATGTGATTTTTGCTGATGTGGTACTATCCAAAACATGCCGAATTCATTGCCAACTCACATTATATTCAATAATGGGTGTGTTTGTTTTGTATAAAATTTCATGATATGAAAATACTCTCCGATAAAAATCATTTTGAAGGGAATTGGTTAGTTGTTATTTTTTTTATTAGTGCACCAAAAATGTGTAACTGCTCGAATCTCATTCTCAATAATGGGTATGGAAAAAGGCCAAGAAATTGGCGTTTGATAAGAGATTTAATTTTTCTGGAAATATGATTTAGAATTCCTTCTCCCAATCTTAAGGGACGGTGGAGACTTGACGAGGGCCCTAAAAGATCCAGACCTGCCACTAGAGGTGTCAAAATGGGTCTTAGACCCATATATGACCCATTTAAATCATAAATGGGTCATATATGGGACACTTATTTTTTTAGAAAAAGTAGTTAAATGGGTTTAACAATCAAAGATTTAAGATAGGTGGGTCTTAAGTGGGTCTTAAATGGGTTAGATTTAGAACCCACTTTTAACCAAAACCTTACAATCTCTCTCTTCCCTCTTTAACTTTACAAAAATACTTTTTCATAAAAATCAAAATTATAATTATTTTTTTATTTTAATTTTCTTTTCTTTCCTTTTTTTTTTCTTTTCTTTCTTCCTCCTCCTTTTGGTGGCTGACACGGCGATGGCTGGCGATCGGCTAGGCGAGCCTCGAGCTCGCTAAATTTGGCAAGGCGGAGGCCTCGTTGACGTCTGGCAAGTTTGAGTCTCGCCGCGCTGGCGAGCTTGAGACTCGCCTGACACCGGCAAGTTCAAGTCTCGCCAGATCGCTGATCTGGCGAGCCTCGAGCTCGTTGGTGTGGGCCAACGTCCGGCGAGACTCGAGCCTCACCGATTTGGCAAGAATCAAGCTTGCCAACGTCCGCTGATCTGGCGAGCCTCGAGGTCGCCAGTGTTGGGCGGGCTTGAACTCGCCAGATCTAGCGAGCTCGAGGCTCACCTGTGGTCGATTGCCGACTATCGTTGTGGCCGATGGCCGGCCAAAGAAGAAGAAGAAGAAAACATAAAAAAGAAAAAGAAAATTAAAAATTATATTCTTAAAAAATAAAAAATTAAAAAATTAATTAAAATTCTATTTTTTAAAATAATTATTTAAAAAATTATAAAAATTGTCCATTAAATTTGTGTTGTATAAAACTATTTTAGCAATATCATTTTTTAAAATATATAATATATAATATATATTTATATAATAAGCTTTCTCAAGTTTAGTTAAGTGGGTTGAGTATAGGTCAAGTATAGGTCGGATCGGGTATGAGTAAAAAATTTTGCATTGTAATAAATTGGTCATAAACGGATTAATGGGTCAATTTGGGTTAGATCATTTATGACCTGACCCAAACTCGACCTGACCCACCCATTTAACGGGTCTACTTGCCACTAACGCATCTGGCGTCTACATCCCTCTGTCTCTCTCTCTCTCCTCTGTCCCCCATTACAAGAAGCTTGGACTCAAGATTCTCCCCTTAGCGACTTCTCTTTCACATCCTCTCTTCCTTGTGAAGATGCCAAAATCATCCTTGTATGCCGTTCTCATCGTCTGCCGCCTGACCTTTTGGCAGAGTCGCTAGTCCGATATTTTCGGATATTATAAGGCCAGGTGACTAGTCATCTTAGTCTCTTCGTCCTCAAGTTCTTTAAAATTAGGGTTAATATCTTGAAAAACACTAAACTGACATTTGACAAATTTATCCTAAATTTGTATACTTATGTCAAATTTACACTCTGTTAATTTTCGTTAAATTTTACTGTCAAATTATTAAGTTAAATGATACGTGATAGTTGATTGATATACCAATTTGAAATTTTACGCTCCATTTGCCAAATTTTACAATTTTTGTGATTTTTTTGTGACACTAATCTAATTTAGCGAAAGGTATATTTATCACAAACTTACCAGTTTAAGGTTTTTTGCGGTCAAATAAATTAGTTTGGGATAAATTTGTCATAAATATACCAGTTTAGGGTTTTTTTATAGTTAGTTAGAGTAAATTTATTATAAGTATGCTAGTTTGGAGATTTTCATGATCAGAAAAATAATTTTGGATAAATTTGTTACAAATATACTAGTTTTTGGTTTTTCAAAGTATTAACCCTAAAATTTTTCACAAAAGTATGATTGGGTTATTATTAAAGTATAATCGTGTTCTAAAACTTATAATAAAAGTACGATCTAGGTATGTCATAGCTTTGAAAGTTTCGTTCATTGGCCCCATTATTTTATGTTTTTTTATCTGAAAAGAGACAAAAGAAAAGATCCTAAGCTTATGTTCTGTTCATGATAGTGATGGGATGGGCCCCACGTGCAGGGACAAATACTAATTTTATATGGCGTTTGACTGCTTTTCACAATCCATCAGCTCAGTCACGATTATTCACGTGTACAGTCGGATTTCTATTTTTCGTAGCCCCCTCTGAAGAGTTATTTTACATACTAAATTCCTTAATTATTTAAAAAAGTTACATAGGTAGTAGCACTCAAGGAGATCTCAAGTAAATGCAAAAATCCTAAAACCATCTCAAGGTTCGGATTAGTTTCTAAATTTCGACAAAAATATATCATGAGCAAAGCTTAAACCTTATATAAATATATCTGATAACAATTTAAATGTATTGTCACTTATTTTGTATCATAATAAAAAAAAAAAACACAGCAATTGCATGGGTGTCCATTATGCTGAGTGATATTCAACTGTGGATGGGTCAAGATTCTAGATACTTTTAAAAAGAAACTATAAACAAATGGAAAAGTATGGAAGAAGATGACTAATTTGACTGGAAGTCTGGACTCAGTATTGTTGACTCTGCCCAACCAGAGCGAAAGGAGATCAGAAATTCTACACTAAAGAGAAACAGGGAAGCACCCCCTTTTGGCCAGAGAAAGATCCCGAGCTATCTGGCTTGAGAGATAGATCCTTATCCAAGACTTTTTTTGGGAATTTTTTTCTCCCTTCCTCTCGTATGCTGATGACGATCGTCATGTGAAATTTCGACGACCAGCAACACAACCCTTTGAATTCGGTCATACTCCTTTCCTCTCTTCATACGTTACAAAATTTGATGGTCTCTTTCCATTCCCAGTTAGATTTTCGAAAAATAAAAGATGTTAACTTGTCCTTGTAAAATCTACACAGCTCCCTCTCTGGTTAGTTTTGTAGTCTACCAAGGGACACATCCTTAAGCCGTGACTCATTGCATTTTATTTTTTATTTTTCATATTTCTTGTACAAATCCTCACAGCATATAGGAGCTTAATGGTCGATAGGGCCTGATTTACTTTTTCGTAATCCTCATACAAAATTCTGCAACACAAAAACTTAAAAGGGTTCAAAAATACAGTGGGCATAATTTACTTCTTTTATCATTCAACGATCATTGAGAGATTAGAGATAGCATTTTATTAGCATAACAATTTTTGACCTACTATAAGAATAACAACTTATTATAAGTAGCAAATTTTTAAATGAGTAAACCCTACAACAATTTATAATAATTATTTGATTTTTTATAATTCGGAATATATTATTATTCTCAAAATAAATTAAAAGACCGATACTCAATCATTTCTCCTATCAATATCCAACATTTTCGGTCTCTCCATCTCTATCTCAACTAGAACTCAATAAACCCACAACTTAAAATTGAAGCACGGACGGACCACCAGCCCGACATGTCCTAGGAAGCCCATACACAAGTGCAATTTGGCCCAGGCAATCCTAATATACTCGTAGACGTGACCCACCCACGCAGGATCGACGACGTTCCCCTCTGCAGCAAATCTCACTTTTATTTCCACAAAGCAATTATTGATAGTGCCCGTGTCAAAGAAATGCCATGGCGAATAGCTTATCGAGAACAAAGTGGCTGGCTTCTCTCGTGTATGCGAGTTTCTCCCTACCAACTGGTAGCAATGTCTAATACAGAAACCATAGCCATTGGCTAAATCTCCTCTCTTTCGAGTTTTCGATCCTATTACATATCGCTTTTCTTTCATCAAAAATCCAAAAATCCGAAGAAAAAAAAAAAAAAAGGGAGTTTCCCTCGAATGCTATGGCCATATCCGGAAGGAGCAATGGAGATGGTTCGGTGAAAACCCATGGAGATGTTCGGTGACAACCCTCCGACCAGGGGAAGGGCACGGGCTTCTGGGTGTTGATACAAGGTTGGATTCCTCCTTCTTTATCCTCATGACTTTGAAGTGTATGGGTTCCACGCAGTTTCTGACAGTGTGAATGCGAAATCTGTTGATGAGGAGAATATGCTGTTGGTTTGCCTTTCTGGAAGGAATTCAGTGTAGTAGTTCTGTGGAAAACCTCTGAAAACGATAGGGATCCAGCTGGTTTGTTGAGAGGAATGACTGAAAATAGTGTTGAGTTTTCTGCCAGGAAGATGTTTGAAAAAATGCCCATGAGAATGCGCAGCCAGAAACGGAAGTAATCAACTGATACTTAAGATCCTTAATCTAGTCAGAAAACATGGACAGCAAAGAGGAAAATGAGCTACGTATAGCAGCATTGTGTAAACGGTTGGGACATCTATGGGATGAGCAAGATGTCGTTGAAGTAAATCCGAACGTATCATTACCAAAAAGAGATGAATGTAATAGAACAATATTGGGTAAACTCTACTCTAAACCCAATGTCAACTTTCCAGCTTTCTTCACAACTATAAAGAAAGCTTGGAAAACAGAAGCAGTAGAATGTGCACAAAAAGGAACGGGCCTATTTACCTTTGTGTTCCAGTCAGAGGTAGAAAAGGACAGAATACTCAAATCTTCACCTTGGTCTTACTCCAGCAATTTGCTAGTGCTGAAACAATGTGATCCTGAAATTCCAGAACATTGTTATGATTTTTCTAGAGCGGCTTTCTGGGTTAGAATCGGAGGTATTCCCCCTGGTTGGAGAGTCGAAACTGTTTACCATGAACTGGGAAGAAAGTTAGGCCAGGTGCAGGAAATCCAGCTTGAAACCATGGGACACCTGCAGCAAAGAGGAGGTAGAGTGAGAGTGGAGGTAGACTTAACAAACCCTCTAAAAGCAGGCACCATTTTGGATATTGGCAAGAAATGGATGTGGGTAGAATTCAAATACGAGAGATTAACCCATTATTGCTACTCCTGTGGAAGGATAGGCCACTATGCGCAAGATTGTTCAGAATTTCCTTATGCAAAATCCCCATGGGCAGTTAACAAAATCGGTTCCTATGGACCATGGTTGAAAGCAGAAGTCAGTGATCACATTCTTTATTGGGAGACTTTTTATGGAAATCTCGAAGAAGACATTATTGTGGAGGAAACCATACCGGTAGCAACGTCTCCAAGCAGAGAACAAGCTCTAATCATAAGAGAGAAAGGGCCAGAAATGTGTCGGGAAGCCTGCAGCAAAAAAAGACCCGAAAGCTCTGTCGAGTAGGAGAGAATGGAACCCCCTGACCCAAACCAGAAGGTCAATACAGACCATGGAAAACAGATTATATGCTCAGATACTCCCACACAGAATACTCTTAAAATTGGAAAGAGTAGCAAGAAGAACATGAAGGTGCAGAAAGCTAAGAAGCAGAGATGTTTACCTGAACCAACTCCTATTCTCATTGACGATTCAGGCATGACAGAGACGCCAGTGAAATTTCTAAAAGAAAGAACAGACTGGGCTTTGGTGGCTAGCCCTAATAAGCCACCAAAGACGATATGAAAATCATTAGCTGGAATTGTCAGGGGCTGGGCAACCCCCTGACATTCTAAGAGCTCAGAGCTTTAATTGCTCTTGAAAGGCCCAGTATAGTCTTCCTCATGGAGACCAAAAACAAAGCAACAATGGTGGAAGGTATATGCAAGAAAATCCAGTTTCAGCATCTATTTCTAGAAAATCCAACGGGTTTAGCAGGGGGATTGGCGCTAATGTGGAATGAGGAAGTAACAGTGCAAGTCCAAAGCAGCTTTAAACACTACATTGATGTAAGATGCACTGATTCTACCAGGAAATTAAGCATGCAGATTACATTTATTCATGCATCCACAAATTTCGGGGAGAGGCAACAATTATGGCAGCAATTGAAGAGGTTGAAACCACACAGCTCCAGTCCATGGATATGCATAGGGGATTTTAACGACATTCTATACGTATGGGAAAAGGTTGGGAAAAGGGAAGCAGATACCCAAAGAATAGTAGCTTTCAGAAATATGCTTAATGAGTTATCTCTTATGGACATGGAAAGCCATGGCTGTGCATTTACATGGGCAAATAACAGAGAAGGGGAAGATCTTGTTAAAAAACGTCTAGATAGAGTTTTGTGTACCTTGGAATGGCGCGTAATATACCACGATGCAGAAGTTCATGCACTCCCAGCAATCGGATCGGACCACAGTCCTCTGGTTCTCAGCCTTCACCCTACACAAAAGAAGAGAAAAAAGGAATTTAGAATGGAGGCATTCTGGTTGGAGAATGACGAATATCATGAAGTAATTCGTGAAGTATGGAACACATTATCAGCCCCTACACAGCCCACTTTTTCAGCCAAACTTCAAGTGACAGCCAAAAAACTAATACAATGGAGTCAAAAACAGTTTGCACATGCACCTAGAAGGATAAAGGAGTTAACACAGGCCCTAACAGCAATCACCAATCAACCACAACAGCATTCCAGCAGACAGGAAATGAAAAGTATTATTCATCATATCGACACTCTAAGAAAACAGGAAGAGCAATACTAGGGAATACGATCGAGAATTAAATGGTTACAGTGGGGAGACAAAAATACAAGCTTCTTTCACGCAACAACAGTGCAAAGGAGGCGCAGAAATCACATCACAATGCTGCAAGTGGAAGATGGCAGATGGTGTCGGGATCCAGGAGAAATTAGACATCACATATCTGACTATTACCGCCAGCTATATAAAACAGTAGGGGAACGAAACTATCAGCCAGTTTTGAGCCAATGCAAATCTCCTATTGATGATCAAATAAACGCATCCCTGGTGGCTAATCCAACGATGGACGAAATTAAACTGGCAGTGTATCAGTTGGGAGCTATGAAAGCGCCAGGACCCGATGGTTTCAACGGCCTATTCTATCAAAACAGTTGGGAAATTCTTCAGACTGACCTGTTCCAAATGGTACAGACTTTCTTCAACACAGGAGTCTTGGATCCTAAGTTAAATCAAACCCATATTGTCTTGATTCCCAAAGTTAAAAATCCTGAGACAATTAGTCAGTATAGACCCATCAGTCTTTGCAATTTCAGTTATAAAATCATCTCAAAACTACTTGCAAATAGATTGAAGCAGTGGCTGCCAGATATAATCGCACCTAAGCAAAGCGCCTTCGTCAAGGGGCGTCAGATTCAGGATAACATCCTGATCGTGCAGGAAGTACTACACCAGCTGCGGATCACCAAACGACAGAAAAAACATAAGGCAGTACTCAAACTAGATATGCAAAAAGCATATGATCGAATTGAATGGGATTTTGTTCGGGATTGCATGCTGAAAATGGGCTTTTCTGACAAATGGGTGACTCTAATAATGCAATGCATCACTACTGTGACTTTCAGTGTAAAGCTCAATGGAGAACCTACCTCGTTTTTCAGTCCATCCAGAGGCCTAAGGCAAGGAGATCCCCTGTCACCTTATTTGTTTATCCTGATCACGAATGTATTAACATGGTTAATGACAAAAGCAGTTGAGGAAGGTAGCATACAAGGCATACAGCTTAACAGGTATTGCCCAAAGCTCTCTCACCTTATGTTCGCAGATGATGTTATCTTCTTCTTGGATGGCACCTTAACGGAATGTCAGAATCTGTCATTAACACTCAATCAGTACTGCTATGCAACGGGACAAGCGGTAAACCTAAATAAGTCAGGGGTCTCGTTTAGTAAGAATTGTCCCTTACCACTGAAAAGAAACTTGGCTCAAGAGCTGAGAGTGCCTGTGGTTGACAAGACTGGAAAATATTTAGGTATCCCTACAAAGTGGGGACAATCCAAGAAAGAATTATTCTCTTGGATATTAACCCGAGTAAATTCCAAGTTGGAGGGATGGAAGGAGAAATTACTCACCAAAGCAGGTAAGGAAGTCCTAATCAAGAGTGTGGTGCAGGCTATACCGACATACGCCATGTCGATCTTCAAAGTGCCAGTCTCCATCTGCAGAGCAATTGAAAAGCGAATAGCTTCTTTCTGGTGGCAAAAAGGAGATTCAAAACAGGGAATCCATTGGAAGAATTGGGCTGCTATGAAGAACAGAAAGGACAAAGGAGGAATGGGTTTCAAAGACTTAATTACCTTCAACAGTGCGTTGCTGGGTAAACAAGTATGGCGGCTGCACACATCCCAGGATGCACTATGGACTAAAGTCCTGAAGAGTATATACTTCCCCCATGGAGACATCTGGAATGCACAGCAGGGCCGGCGACCATCTTGGGGCTGGAAAAGCATGTTGATGGGGCGAGATTCTATCAAACCAGATATCAAATGGTTAGTTGGGGACGGCAAATTAATTAACATCAGAGAGGATAAATGGTTAACACAGGACCTAAATGGGCAACCAGCACAGCAATCAGAACCAGTCAAGGTGGAAGGTTTGATAAACGAAGACTCTCGGACATGGAAACACACTCTTATTCATCAGTATTTTGAGGAGAAAATAGTGAACGAGATTCTCGCTATCCCCTTGAGTTCAGTGTCAAAACCGGACAGCAGAATTTGGACAGGCAACAGTAAAGGGGTATATACAGTCAAAAGTGGCTATAACAGAACACAGGCAACGCAAACCAAACAAGATTTACAGAAAGCGTCTTGCTCTTACCAGCCCCCACGATCTTTATGGACACAGATATGGAGCCTGTCCGTTCTGCCGAAACTTCGGACCTTCCTGTGGAGTATTTGTCACAACGCCGTCCCTACTAGCGAAAATCTCTACAAAAAAAAGATCCGTCCAGACCCTCTCTGTCAGCTGTGTCGCACAGAAATTGAAACCACCGAGCATATATTCCTATTTTGTAGATGGACAAAAGAGATCTGGCGAGATCACAGAATACAGGGAACAAACTTGACGAAACAAACCGGGCGAATCGACCAATGGCTTCTGTCAGCCTTCGAATCAAGAAGACAATTACCTGAGAAAGAGGTCCTCGCATGGGTGCTATGGCAGATCTGAAAAGCACGCAACGCACGGATCTTCCGAGACAAAACCCCAACCGCAGAGGATGTAATCGACCTCGCACACACCCAAAATCACGCCTTCAACAGAGGAACGAAAATACGAAACCTCAACCGAACCAAAAATAGACTCTTACCAGAGGTATGGAAACCACCCGAAACCAGTGAGGTGAAAATGAACGTGGATGCCTCATGGGTACCGGGAGAATTTCTATGTTCGGTAGCCGGCATCGCAAGAAATAGAGAGGGATTCGTGGTCGACGGTTTTGCTGCGGAAGCTAGGGTTTCGTCCGCGGAACAAGCAGAAGCCGAAGCACTGTTACACGGTCTTCGCTTTATCTCCAACTGGCCGTCCAATCACGTGCAAGTGCTTCAAAGTCAAGAACTTCGCTTCGTATGTGAAAGCGATAGCTCAGCGGTGGTGGACTATGTCTTGGGCCGGGCCGAGACACCATGGAATCTAAGAAGCATAATCCAAAGGTGCGAACAGGAGCTCCGTATGGGCCGTCAAGTATCAGTAACGCATTGTCCCCGGGAGGTAAATAAAGCGGCAGATTGGCTCGTTCGTGCACACCGCCGTAAACAACTTCCTCCAGATTGGGTGAATAGACCCCCTCTATCCCTTAGGAATATTTTACTTTCTGAATGTAACGCCTCGTTGATCTCCAAGACTTCGTAAGCTAATACATCAGTAGCTATTTCGACCAAAAAAAAAAAATAGCTTATCGAGAACAAAATTACGTTTTCCGCTCGAGAATTGATCCCGTGTCTCGTCTGGATGGTCGACAAGCATCTGAAACGCTCGACTGAGAGACCTTGGAGTCACTACAATGAACGCCATACCTATACTGCATTACAAAATCTAAATCCTGAAATGGAAGAAGGAAAGTAGTCGCCTGGACAAACAGCATTTATACAAAGATGATGAATCTGCGGCGAGTGGAGATGATGACTAAAGAATGAGCGACCGTGCCACATCGCCCGGTGGGCTCAAATGTCTAGGCACCAATGTTTCCCATACCAAGCGCAACTGATTATTCACAACGCTTCCACGGCTTCGTTCATCGACAGCCAGTGTTTAGGCGGATACTGGAAACATAGGAACGCGAGTGCAGCTGCATTGAGAGCATCCTTCAGAGGATATCGCTTTTGCAATCGCAAGTCCGCGATTCTTTCCAATTTCCTTTTCAAAAGATGAGGCTTGACCCACTCCACCAGAATCTGCTCTTCAGTCAGGACAATTTCCATCATATGCCCACGTTCCCATCAAAGCTCAACCAGTGCAACCTCGAAGCTATAAAAGTCGCTCTTCACGTACAAATGACCTATTCAACCAAAATGATGGGATACCCTAACGTGGGTTTGCTGAACATAGCTCCAGGCATGATAAAACTAAATCCAAAGTGCAATGTTCTTGGCATTGATCACCCCAGGCAATTCATAAAGCCCCCCAGGCAATTCATAAAGCCCATCATATCACCTGCGGCTATATATTCCGGTGCGGCGGTACCATAAGTTCCAATAACTCGCGTTGTCATAGATATGTTTTCATTTGGGCCCTTTATTGCCAACCCAAAATCTATGAAATCCTTATGTTTATCTTAACGTCATTGAAATCCTTACATTTATTTTGGAACACAATCATTTTCATAATTCAGCCTATGATCGTTCCGCAGTTAGGTTTTGCTCTCTGGATATATCTTTGTGAGGATTGGATCTTGAGGTGGCACACTTTGCCTTATTTATACATGAAATGGGTACAATTAAAAAATATTGACACTTAATTTGAGAACTCATTTAGCTATTCATTACATAGAAAATCACAGATGGGCTTGACCCCTTAATCAAAAAATAAGTTCCACCTGTTAATTTTATACCGTTTAAATTTGTATGTGTGGTAAAGTTTTGTATAAGAATTATGAAAATTTAAATTACATCCATCAATTGTAAAGCTTCTAATTATTTTTTGTAAGTTGCGGAATTTCATATATGAATTACGAGCTCCGAGAGACCTGTGTAATTTTGACAATGACAAGTTAACAACTCTATTTCTGGAAAATCTGACGGGAATCAAAAGAGGATGCGAAGATGTGTAATGCATCACAAGTCAGAGAAAGGAGAGAACAGAGAGACTGAATGAGCTTGTATTGAAAAGGGTTGTGTGCTGCTGGTTGTGGGGATGACCCGTAATGATGATCATCATTATAAAAAGATAAAAACATAGAAAGAAAATCCCAGTAAAAAGTTCAAAAACAATGAATAAAGGTAAACATCAAATCTATCTATCTAATCGGATGGTCAAGTGATCTCTTCCTCCTCTTAAGGGCGCTTGCCGACGAAGAGAAAGGCCAAGCCTTCCTTGTTTCTCTTTTTACTTTTAAAGCCGGAAAAGAGCGTGTAGAATTTCTCATCTCCACTTTCTACATTGATGTTCAAAATTCAACAGTACTAAATCCAGAATTCTTGTCAACTTGGTCATCTTCTTTCATCTCTCCTTTTTTTGTCATTTCTTTTTAAATTTTTCAGAATCTAGAGGTATCCACATTTTGATATTCCTGCACACAATAATATGCAAATGACTACCATGATTTTCGTGATATAAGAGAAGTAATGATATCTCTAAGCTTTTGGCAAGTGTGTTCAAGTAAGGTTTCGGCTTTACTTATGACTTATTTTTGTTGGAATTTAGAAATTAGTCCAAACTTTGAAATGGTATTAGGATTATGCAATTTTAATCAATATTTGAGGGGCTCGGTATGTAAAATAACTCTTAAGAAGGACTGCGACGCACGACCTTGACTGAAAGGTTTATGATGGGGTGGCGACTGTTTCGCGTCAAAAGGTCGCACAACAAAATTTTAAAGCTTGGTGACCAAGGCCGTAGAAAGTACTTAGATCATTGAGCAGGCTTGAGCTGCACAACGAAATTTTGAACATATGCATGGACGGGCTAGTCCAACGTTGGCCGGCAGGCAAATCCATATGGCCAAGCTAGTTCACACACATGTTCTTTGCGGCCCAGATAATTTAATGGACCCATAGACATGACCCTGGTCAATTCATGACGAAGAGAGATGCGCAGTGCCCAGCAGACACTCAAAAGTGCCACAGCAATTCCCATCAAATCCATATATACATGAAGAGTTATTGCCTCTAGAGCTCAACTATCTTCCCTTCTGCAATAACCAGCTCTCTTTGCTCTAGAAGCTACAAAATCTAATGTATCGCATTAGTGGTATCGCATTGATGTACAAAGCAATTGGCAAAGCATGTTGAAGAAATGCCGGGCCAGATACATATCGAGAAAAGGAGTACAACATTTCTCCAAGGATTCGACAGTTCCCTGTCTAGATGGTTCGACAACCTCCAAACCATTCACTACGTGGACCATGGGTACACTCTATATTAATTGAACCTTCTCTCCGATTGATCCCACTTGGCAAACTTTCTTCGCTATGGCCGTTCATCCCTCATCGGATATTACCCTTCCAATTGCCAAGTTCATGGTTGTTGTCAATTTCCTTTTTGAAATATGAGGCTTGATCCACTCCACCAAAATTTGCTGGTCAGTTGGACAATTTGCATCATATGCTCTCATTCTCATCAAAGCTCACCTAACACAATCCCAAAGTTCCATAAATCGCTCTTCACATACAAATGACCTGTTCAACTAGAACGATGTTATACTCTAACATGAGTTTGCTAAACATGAATTTGCTAAACATGGCTTTGGGCATGGTCAAACTAAGGCCGATGTTCAATGTTCTTGGCAATGATCAGCCCAATCAATTCACAAAGCCCTTTACATGATGTGCCTATGTACTTAGGCGCCGCATTGCCATTAGTTACAGTAACCTATGTCTGTTACATGCGATCTTTCTTCATCTAGATCCTTTCTTGCCTACCCAAAAATTTATGAAATCTCTATATTTATTATACCTGTTAAATTAACTTTCCATTACTGAAAATCTACTCCGATCCACAGAGCAAAACGAAAAGCATATTGAGAAAGATTGAGAAGAAATTGGAATATGTGAAGAGAATATTTTCGAAGGAGTTATGTCCTAAAGATTTGAAACTTGACAACCACAGATACATATAAGGTTTCACACTTAATTAGCTATCCAGGACATTTCTTGACTATTTGTCGAACCGGCAAATGCCCAAGTGCGCGAATGGGGATGTCTAGAGCTCTTGACTGGAGAATCAAGGGTGGCAGAAAATTGGGAACGCCATTATGGTTTTAGTGACGCCCCCATAATAATGGTGGACGTTTTTACTTTTGGTGGTACAGAAAGTCAGTCAGATTGATGTTCTCTCGTGGAGAAGAACGCTTGGAACTATCAAACCGCAAGCCGAATGTAGAAATGGGATGGCCCGTGTATCCAATCAAGAACGTTCCCACGTGCGGAACCCTTTCAAAGCAGACATAAAATCTCGCATTTCCACACGACGATAAAGTGAAGAAAGTGTACAGTATAAAAATCTCAGTCGGGGAATCTTTTGACATGTTGCGGCAAATTACAATTCGATTGTCCTGATTGTTTAGTGAGCATCATAGCTAAAAAGCCGCGCCCACCGTCCATTAAAAAGTCGCAGGTATCCCCACCTCTCTCACCTGGTCAGGGTTCAGCTCCCATGGCTGCTCGGTTTGCTTATGCTCCCAGGGGAGACGTAGCTCTCCCTCTGGGATTAAAGAAACAAAAGGGGAAAAGTTCATGAGATGGGCTCAACGATTAAGGGTTTTGATTTGGAAATAACAGGCGTTATGTTTACTCACCATATCTCATACTTTGAATAAACTTATGTTTGTTATGCAAATGTGGATAAGCTTAGTCGAAAGATTTAGATATCCTGTAAAAAAAGAAGAATAATGACATCGTGAATACCTGAACTTTTACTCATTTTTTGTAATTAAGTACCCAATTAGGTATCTCAACGTTTTTAAATTGGGCTAAACATGGTGGTTCCGTTCAGCGAGGTGCCATGTCGAGTGGTTTTCGCTGATGTGGTTCGCTTGCACAGAAAAAAAAATTATCCAAAAAATGTCAACTTCATCGACAACTCATATTATAATCAATTTAGGGTGTGTCTATTTTGTATAAAATTTCCTATAAAATTTCATGATAAAGAAAAATACTTTACCGTAAATATCAATTTGATCATTTTGAAGGAAAATTTTTAGCCCTCATTTGTTTGACACCAAAAATGTGTGACTGCAAACGCATTTGGATGTTCGAATCTCGTTTGGAATAATGAGTATCGAAGAAGGTGAAGAAATTGGAGGTCGTTGAGAGATTTATTATGTTTGGAAACGTGATCTTTTTCTATTTCAAAAGGAGAAGTCATTTTCCCAGTTTAAGGGACGGTGGGGACTTGAAGTGGGCTCCAAAGGATCTAGACCCGCCACTTGCGTATCTGGCGTCAATGTCCCTCTCTCTCTCCTCTGTCCCCCATTACAAGAAGCATCGACCCAGACTCTCTCCTCAGTCGATTCTCAGCGACTTTCTTCTCTTTCACGTCCTCTCTTCCTTCCGAAGACGCCAAAGTCATCCTTGTACTCCGTTCTCGCCGTCCGCCATCTGAGCTTTTGGCACTGCCACTTGTCCGATGTTTTCGGATGTTACAAGGTCAAGTAATTAGTCATGTTAGCTTCTTAAATCCTGAAGGTTGCTTGTTCTTCTCCTCGCTACGTAGTTATACGAGAGCTCAACCCAAATATGATCAGTCGGGGCGCTTTCGGTATGTAAGAGCGTCAGCTCAATCTCCTGGTCCTCCTTGTCAAATTTGACCAAAGCGGGCGATAGTTGATGCAGCTGGATTCTGTTCATTCTCATCTTCACTTCTTTATTGTATTTTGAAAGAAAATCGCAGTGGGGTTTGGTAGGTCCCTGCGAACCGACCCATCTTGTCCTTTTGCGCACGCATTTGCCGTATCATTTGTTTATGTTTACATCTATCGTTTTGCATGAAAAGGAAACGCCTTGAGAAGAACACTGGAAGCTGTTAAAATTGCTAAGGAAAATACTTTATCACAAAAAAATATATATATTTTGCGATATCACATCACTTTGGAGGAAACAAATATAATATTTAATTTTGAAATATTCTAGAAGGGGGTACGTATGTGAATCGTCACAAAGATTCAGAATTGATAGCACGGCAAAATATAATAATTTACTAGCACTTTGGAATTTGAGGTCGAATATTCTTACTAGCTGAGGTGCATATGACTCAACAAAATTGAGTTTTTCCACGTGAAGGAGAATGACAGGAGAAGGGTTAATAGTTGTACAGGAGATTTTCATCGTATCATCTTATCTTTAATATATTTAGGATTTCAAAAATATTTGTTCTTATTGTTAGTTCAATTCATTACTTTAGGGTAGGATCATCATTTATTGTTATTATTTCCTTGTTTTTTTTTTTTAGTTGGTCCTATTTTATTCATATTCTAACTCACTCTCAGACTTTTGTCCTGCCTCATTGCAGGGTGTGTGAGTCGAAACCCACACTTAAAACTAATTCATCCATACCCCCAACCCCTCCTAAGAATGTGAGGATTCGAACCCCCCCCACCTCCCCCTTCCATATTGGAAGGATTGCCACTGGGGCCTAGTTTGAACATACTATCTTTAGGTGTTTGTCGTTATAAATGTTGCTTTAACTACTCATGTACTACTGCTTTTGATTTTATGCAGAAGTTAATAGACTTATAATTTATGGAACTAATGCTCTTACTCACTTTGTTTTACTTTATCACCTTTTGAAGGCTTAGTGCCCTGAACTCTCTCAACTGTCAACTTTGCTATCCCAAATTGTATTTGTGATCTAAGAAAAGGTGTTGATTAGATTTGCGTTTGATCAACAAATAATGTGACATCCATGCATCAACTCACTAAAGTATGGTCTGCTTTGACTAGTCAATTTTGTCCTTCGGCATAAAGGTGGGCACCTTCTTAGGAGGTTAACCATCTTAGGAGTGCTCTCACCTAAGCACGCTTAACTTTGGAGTTAAGCTTAGCTCTGGAATTCCAAAGTTAAGCATTGACACATCCCGTGAGTTAATTTCAGTTTTCACATATATATCTTACAACCACTTTCCCCATTCAATCCATAAATTAGTTCATTCCTATCCTCTTGCCACCCTAGAAACCCACTAGAAACTGATTACTGTTCAAGCCCTTGGGCTCTGATGACATCACCTCACTCTCGTCAAACCAAGTCATTACAATTGCTTTCTTTTTCAATCAGTGAATCTTATGTCCTATTATGTTGGTATGTACCAAATAAAGTCTGCAAATATAGAAACATAACCAACACACTTAAGTAAATGAGAAGGTTTATTTGCATCCATGGAAATTAATCGTGCCGAAGGTTTTCGATCTTATGCTATCCAAAGAAAATGTGTTTAGAAAGTACAGACATACACAAATTACGTTTTTTTTTTTTTCAATTTGTAAACAGTAGAGTTTTTTGTTTTCTAATGACTCAACTGGTAATTAAAACTCATACACAATAATCACATCTAGTGTTGTCTGACCTAATCGACTATCCATATGTATGTATGTGCAATCGTCTTTCTATCTAAACGAACACATGGTCCTTGTAGTGGTACGATAATAGACAATACACTATAGATTGAGGCTCCGTCTTTTTGGCTAAATATGGATGATTTTTAAAACATTTTCCAAAAAAATAATCACTTATATCATTTACTAAAATGAATGAATGAAAAATGTTTTTATCGTTTATAAAAATGTTTAGATATTTAGCTTTTAATCAAATAGAATCTGAATGGCGTTTCGTAAATCATGTTGACCTTAGGGTGAAACATATTTGGCTTTCAATCAAGTACCAAGATGTCTCATTTTGTCGGGGCCCTCAACGCGCTGAATCAAGTCTCACTAAAACTATAAACATTGCAAGTTGGAGAAATGTGGAAAGAAGAATAACAAGCACAGCCTCATCCTCCTCTTTCCTTTCCTATCCACGAACGACATTGTGTTGAGTGAATTTTATCTGTCAATTGAATAGAGAATACCGCCCCATCAATTAAAGAACTCAAAAAATTAAAAAATTAAAAAAAAATTGATTGGTACAAATTTATGCACCAAGGTCCATCTAAAGAATACATGTATAGAGAGAGTACTTGATTTGAGATTAGTCATGTTAGAATTATAGAAAAGTGGAATCGTCGTATATTAATAATTATATGTGCAGTGGACGTCTTGATCATCAGAATGCAAACAAAAGATGTTGACCAATCGAAGCTATATACAAAATGCTCACACCACATTACAAAACTCCTGTCTATGTAACTCCTAGAATAAATCCCCGAAACCTCCATTCTCTCTCTCTCTCTCTCTCTCTCTCTCTCTCTCTCTCTCTCTCTACACGCACACTTGAGGACAAAAAGAACCTAAGTCGTACCAAAAAGAGTCGCAAGACTTCACTTGGAAGAGCTCTCTCTCTCTCTCTTTCTCTTTCTCTCTCTTTCACTCACTCGAAGAACCCTTCATGCTATAACCTCATCGCCATTTGCCCACTCTCCCCCTGTTCATTCTCACTCACTTCTTCCTTTGCCTTTTCTCTGTCTTCTTCTTTCTCCTCTGTTTCCATCATCGCCGCCATCGACTTTTTGGCAGGGCAGGTAATCATTTTACCTTCCCCATCCTCAGTTTTCTTGTTCTTCTCTTAACTGGGATAATCATCTGAGCTCTCCATCCCAATATGTATATCTTTATTTTGGGTTTTATTTTGCGGGTAAATCAGCTCAACCACAAGTCCAAGAGAGTGAAAAAGGTCCATAAGAGAAGATGGTGACGGAGATCATCAACAAGGTGCTGACGCTACTGATGCAGATGATGTGGAAAGTGGTGAGACCCGAAGATCTGAAACTTGGAGATCACATTTATAGATATGGGTTATATGGCTTCTACAGTCATCATGGTGAGTCCCCATCATCTTGTTGATTTTGCGCTACTCCATTTTTTGCCTTCTTGTTCTGGCCAATCCGTTTTCCCAATGGATGGGCTGCTGATATTGAAAAAACCAATGGATGGGCTGCTGATATTGAAAAAAGAATTGATTACGTAACAGTTGTTAATATACTGTTAGAATAACAGTCTATCTTAGACTACAAAAAATCAAATAACAAATAATTATAAATTGTTATGGGGCTCATTCCTTTAAGAATTTATGACTCATAACAAACCGTTACTCTCACAGTAAGCCAAAGACTGTTATGCTAGTAAAGCCCATATTGAAATTGCTATAGAATAAAATGACTACAAAGATGAGTACTCCTAGCAAATCCAAGGATGAGCCATGGCTAAACATAGGTCACCTATCGAGATTCCATCAGTGTTGAGAATAAATCCCCCGGTTGCACTGTCCTCTCATTTCCTCTTCTTTTATTTCAAGGCAATTCATATCTAGATTCAGTCCGATATGCCATCTCGCCAGAGAAGATGGCCTGAGAGGTTCTAATAACAATATTGAAACCCCAGATTCTTGGTGGAGAGAGAGAATATTTGCCCGGAACATGGCTTTACACACCCCAACCAATCAACCGTAAAAGAGCGTAATGCTCAGCCATGAAACATTAATAAAAATCGTGTTTGTAAAGGTCTGATTGGAAGCACTCTCTCCATAAAATTGATTATGATGTTTTTCCATTCACAACGAATGAGACCGTACTGATTGTACTTAAGATACTACAATGGCCACAAAATATGTAGCCGAAGGAGCTATAGTTTACCAGAATAGGCAAATGGTATAAAGAAGAGTCAAAAGCAAAACAATGTTACGTAATGAGAATGAAATGGAGAAACTTTATCATTCTGTCGAGGAAAGATTGTTACTGTTTTTGTCGGGCAGGCTATATTAATTATTTATAGTAAGGAGGCAGGACACGAGCAAACATAGAGATAATGCTCACTTAATTGATTTTGATTGGAGCATGTCTTCTTTCGGACCATGACTTACATGGATAGGTTTTAAAAATAGTGCTTTTCAAAGATTTAAATTACGAGAAATCCAAAAACCCTAAACCTTTATATAGGGGATCACCAAGGAAAAGATCAAATTCAAGGCCTAACATGTTCAGATAAAGTACCTTCACTCAAAAGTTTAAGATAATAAATTATGGGTCAATTCGCATCTATTAATTACTTCACGCCACATCAATTCTTCAATATTAATTTTTTTTAACATAACTCAAATCATCTTAACAATCTTCTCCTCAAATATAAGTTCAGTGTTAAGTCTATACTCCTTTAGTTCGGGTATCTTACTGCATTAGCATGTCTCAATTTGAACTCCACTTTGTTGCCTTGCGAGGATCGCAAAGATAATGCTCCTCTTCATCCTTGGTCTCTTTCTCTAGACTGAACTATGAAGGCTACCATCGGAACTATATTGCTACACCATAACGCCCACCATCATGCCATGCCTCTTTTGCTAGACCCAACCATGAAGGCTAGTCAGAAACCACATTGCTCACGAAATTCTTTCCTTAAGATATTTGCCAAACACAATACACAGTGAGAGTAGGCCATTAAATAACCATCGGCTCTACTACTGTTTTTTGGTATGCAAGCAAAATTCTAATACCTTCACCTAAGAGGATCTTCAAGAGAGAATCCAAACTTGAGCCCATCAACATATCAAGTTAGATTTCTAACCCAAAAAAACATATCCAGTTAAATTCACCACCATTCAAAAACTTAAGCTAATAATTTATAATCTAACTATAATATATTAACAATTACATATCATACCAATTATCAAATTTATGACTTTGATGACACTACTTACACGGGCATGCAACATGGCTTCCGAGAAGCTCAACAACCCCAAAGTCCAAACTTGTTCTAAATGTACATCCGCGATTACTTGGGGGAGATGATTTTCTTTTCCTCCCTAGATTCTGTCCTCGCTTTTAGTACGTGGAATTTTTGTGTCTTTCCTTGGGTGGAAAGCTGGAGTGAGAATTCTAGAAGCTGAGCTGGAATCACAACAGTTTTCACTTATAATTAACGGGCCAAACAAAAGACGAGACATTCATTTAGATATCTAATCCTTCTTGTGATTATCTCTAACATGTTCCTAAGCTCGCTCCAGAATCGTTCCTAACCAAAAGTTCATATTCGTACGTTTGAATTAAAATTTGATTCTTTATCACGTTCCACATGCATATATACGACAGGAATTTACGTCGGTGATGGCAACGTGATTCACTTCACTAGAACACAGAGCCGAAAAAACATATCTCCAATATTGTCCAAGACTAGCCAGAAGCAAGAAATTATGCCTCCCTGCCCAGAATGTGAATACCAGGAGACCATCAAGCGTGGGGTCATCAAAACTTGTCTAGATTGCTTCCGGCGGGATGGTGAAAAACTCCAATCCCTTCACCGTTATGAATACGGGTGGCCACTACTAGATATTAAGCTCACAAGGCGAGGAACTTGCACCACGTTGCCCGATACCAAATTACCCCATCAAGTTGTTGATACGGCTCGCAAACTTCATGCTAACAATGCTTTTGGCAACTACAGTCTCATCAACAATAACTGTGAGCATTTTGCCACATTTTGCAGGACCGACATTCGTGCAAGTGAACAAACAGCATTTGTTAGTGATTGTGAGCGCAAAATTAAGGAAGCTAAAAAATGGACCAAGAAATTACTGCAGAGAAACTGAATTCCACTGATCCAACCTTACTCCAATCTTGTATTTTCTGTCTGTTTGTTTTTATAAGCAACTACTCATTGGCGTTTGGTGTTCCGTGTGACCATAGGCCTACGGTCATCCTAAGTCAAATACGTTGATGGAATCCGTCATTCTAATATCACTTATTAATTATGATATTTGGTGAAAAAGGAAATGTTCAGGTCCACATGAAATTAATCTATCAATGACAAACGAGTTGAGGTTGTTTAGTTGGGTTTGTCAATGACTCGCGGGTTAACAAGTGTCCAACGAGAATTCGCTCAGAACGGCTTAGTGTGGACTGATGCATAACCGATCTTCTTCGTTCATAAACTGTCTAGTAAGAGCATGTCATGGAGATATCTTATTTCTATTCATGTCATTAGAATTGCATATAGGTTGCATTCAATTTAATCTAACATGGTTTGCATGTCATGTTAGATTAGTTCATGATTCTTTTGCCCGCCATTAGAATTAGATCATATATAGACTACATCTGCCCCACCTTTCATTAGTCTAATTCATGCATGATAAAATTATAATTCATGTAAACATAGAATCTATATCAAAATATATTCATGTTAATTTAAAATTGTTAGCATATGTTTCACGTTAATAATTAATTCATGCATGATGTTGCATGCATATTTTCATTAGTGGCTTGTAGTAACTCTATTAAGATAGAACTTTGACTTGACTTACTTAAGTTTTTAGGTTTGATTATTATCTTGCACTTTATTCATTTAATTTTCTGAGTATTAAATTCATGGTTGCGCACCCATATTATCATCCCTTGCATTTTAGTGGTTTAAGATTAAAATTGAAAAAGACTAATTGCCAAGTATTTTTTGAATAAAAAGAAAAGGTACTGAAAGTCGTTAGATTTATTTAGTATAATCAAATTTATGTACCCATCAAATCTTTAGTTCACAGAAGTAAAACGTGTTGAGAAAACCTCCTATATATTTTGACATTGATAAAATTATCAATGATTTATATCAATCTTGATAAATGTACAAGTTGTTTGTCTTTCAGGTAATATCCATGTTTAAAAGGACATTTGATATGATCAGTGAAAAGATTTTGAATTAGTTTTGTTTACTTTAATTAAAAAAAGAAAAAAAAACCTTTGCCTGCGTCCCCACCCTCACATGCAACCCAAACACATAAATTTTCCCCCTGGAGTTTCTCTGTTCCTCTCCATGCTAATGTGCAACTAAGCAGGTCCAGAATTTGCTGAATAAACAAAGAGGAAAAAGCCTCCCCCATGGTGTTGAAAATTTGCAAAAATCCATCACAAAGCGAACTTTGGGTTGAAAAGCGGTGAGGGCACTTGTGTGACATGTCCTCATCCCCATTCGAATCGAAATGGACGCACATGGCTGAGATGATAATATTCCTTTGTGGGACCTCAAAACTTTAAAAGTCTCTCTAATGAAGCACAACTAATTAAAAACTTTTTACCAAAAAAAAAAAACTAATTAAAAACGTGAGTTTTTGAAATATACATGATCTTCTTCGTCATCAGGATATGGTGTTTTAATGGTGAGGTTTTACTTTCTAGACTTTTATCTTTGTGAGATCAGGTCTTTAATCCCCATCATGTTACGTCGAACTTTCCTAATTTTGGTCTATGATCTCTCAACGGTAATAGCTTTTTCTCTCTAGTCTTTCTATCTTTCTGAGGATCTGGTCCTTGAGGTAGCATGTTCTGAACTTATTGGACTAGGTCGAGGAGAAACTATAATATGTGAAGAGTTGGAGGAGTAATGCCCTCAGGATCTGACTCTCGATGATCATATGCACATTCCGGAAAAGGAAAATTAGTTGAACTGATGCTCTCTGATTTATAAAGACCACAAATTATCAAACAACAAATAAACCGTAGAAAATTAAGTAGAATAAGGTACAATTGTATATGTGTCTAGTTCTATCACTATCTTAATGTTTTCAAGCGATCGAGTGAGAAACGATTTGTGTATTCTTATCATGAACTTGGATGGAGTACATTAGAATCAAAGAAAGTTTTCTCAATAATTTATGCTTAAATCCATAATGAAAATGCAAAACACTTAATTTCATGATTCTAGTAATCTATTGAGTCTTGTCTCTAGGTCATGGCTCATCGCCCTCGTCATTTATCAAGAGTCCCAGTTCACTTTTTTTTTCTTGAGAAATTAACCAACTTTCATTTGACCAAAGAGAAAACCTAATATGACGTTGACGAGTGAGTGGGCCCATGGATAATGAAGAATCATTTCATAAAATAAAATCCACGAAAAACAATCGCCAAAAGTCGCTTTTGCTTTTTTGTCTATTTCCTTTTTCTTTGGCCCTCAGGATCACATTGCTCAATCTTTCGAATTAACATTTCTTGTGTGATTTGGTGAATTAATAATGTTTGTAAGTATGAGTTAATTAGAAACCTATTCGAAGGTCGAACCTTTTCTCTTTCCCCCAATTCTATCTCATCAATGACAAATCCCACATCTTATTTTTCTCAATATACTAATCTTTAATTAGTAATGTATATTGAAATATCCCATATCACTTGACTATGAAATTTAGATCTCTTACTATCAATCAATTTAAGTTTTTTTGTTGGACTTTTCCAATTATGTATCAGAGTTCGGGTTCTGCTCCAATTTATTTTGCATTTGCATCCACCTTTTTCATCAAATTCCACGTATTATTCCTAAATTGACTTGCTCATGAGATTCCATGTATCATTTTTAATATGACTTGCTTGTGAGAGGAATGGATTTTGTATGTTTTTTATGCACAAATGGTTTCTCTCTACTTCTTCAATCAATTCCATATAATTTATTATCAAAATGGAGACATACGAGATGAAAGAATTAAGCTATCTTATTTCAAAGACAACATATTTTGGTGGGTAGGCAATGAGAGAAAAAAAATTCTTAACCAAAATATTCAACGTCACCTATCAGTTTTTAATTTCTTTTTTTGAAACTTTCTGACAGCATTAATTAATGCTAATTGATGCACTCAAATCTTCTTAGTGGACCATTATATGGCCTTTACTTATGATTAGTGCCTCGGTTCGATTAAGTACTGTAGTTCGCTTGCCTCGCGATGAACTTGTTATGTTCTAGTAGAAAGACATATAATAATAAATTTCTTCCTTGGCCTTCCTCCCCAGAATGTGAGTAACAGGCAACTAATAAGCGTGGAATCATCAAAACTTGTCTCAGTTGCTTCGAGGGGGATGGCAAAAAACTCCAATCCCTTCATTATTATGACTATGGGTAGCCAGTACTAGGGTTTAAGCTCACATAGCGAGAAATATGCACCACGTTATCCGATATCAAATTGCCCCATCTAGTCATCGAAACCTCTCACAAGCTTCACGCTAACAATGTTTTTGGCAACTACAGCCTTGTCAACAACTGGAAGCGTTTTGCCGGACCGACATTCCCGCAAGTGAACAAACAGCATTTAATAGGGAATTGCAAGCATAAATTTATGAAAGCCAAAGAATGGACCATGACGTTGCTGCAGCGAAACAGAGTCCATCTGATTCAGCTTTCCTCCGCTCTTGTATTCTCTGTTCGTTTTCATAAGCAGCTACTCGTTGGCGTTTGGCGTCCCTGATGAGCATAGGCCTAAGGTCATCCCAAGTCAAATGTGCTGATGGAATCTCACATCCTTAATATCACTTATAAATTATCATATTTGTTTGTTGTCCATAAGCTGAGAAGTAAGAGCAGGTCATGGAGGCATGAGTGGATATACGATATTTTTTTTAAGCAATTCTGTTTGTTTCTTCTCTCTTTTCCCGTTTCTGTTAATCTTGAAAGAATACTTCTTGACACATAGGACGCCATTCACTTAATAAGCTGTGTCATGTAGTCAGTGAAAAGTCGACTTATATAGGATGTAATAATAACCCATTTGTAGAATAAAGTCCAATGCCTTCTCATATCGTAAGCTTAGGGGCATCAAACATATAAACAATTCTGGATGGACTATTAGGGCGCGTTTGGTTGTGTTTCTGTTTAAAAATTGTTCCAGGGAACAGAAATAGAAAAAAGTATTTCTGTTCCGGGGAACAATTTTTGAACAAAAATACGCGTTTGGTAAACTTGTTCCGGGAATAAAAAATAAACAGAAACATGTTTGGTAAATTTAGATAATTTTTTTATTTCTTTTATTTTTTCTATTTTTTTCTTATTTTTCCTTTTTTTCTTTTTTCTTTTTCATTTTTTTTTCTTCTTTTGGCCGGTCGCCGGCCAAGGCCTTGGCCGGCGACCGGCCGGCGAGGGCCGAGCTCGCCCAGCGGCGGGCGAGGCCGAGGCTCGCCGGCCGCTGGGCGAGCTCGGCCTCGCCGGCCTGGGCGAGCTCGAGGCCGGATCTGGGCGAGATCGAGCTCGCCCAGGCCGGCGCGAGGTCGGCCTCGCCATGGCTGGGCGAGCTCGAGCTCGCCCAGATCCGGCGAGGCCGACCCTCGCCCAGCTACAGCAAGCCTCGGCCTCGCCGAGCCACCGCCAGGTCGGCGTCGCCTGGCGGTGGCTCGGCGAGGCCGAGGCTCGCCGGCCGCTGGGCGAGGTCGGCCTCGCCGGATCTGGGCGAGCTCGAGCTCGCCCAGCCATGGCGAGGCCGACCCTCGCCCAGCTACGGCGAGCCTCGGCCTCGCCGGGGGACGGCGAGCGTCGGCCTCGCCGGGGGCCGGCGAGCCTCGCCGTGGCTGGGTGAGGCCGCCGGCCCTCGTCGGCCGGTCGCCGGCCATGGCCGAGGCCGGCGACCGGCCAAAAGAAAGAAGAACAAAAAATAAGAGAAAAAAGAAAAAAAAAAAGTGTTTCTGATTTGTGTTCTAGAAACAAGAAACACAAAATTTGTGTTTCTTGTTTCTGTTTCTTTTTTGTTCCTGGGAACAAAAGAACAAAAAAGGAACAGAAACGCACCCAAACGCGTTTCTGTTCCTTTTTTGTTCCCAGGAACAAAAAAACAGAAATTTTTGTTCCTGGGAATAAAAATAAGGTGCAGCCATGCAGGGCCTTAGCTCACATAGAGTGTAACAACAATGCACAGCTCATATATCATGTAGTGTGTGATATATATATGCCGCGTGATCTTCTTCATGCACCGCTTTGTTAAATTCAGCTTGGTATAAAAATCCATATTCTTTTACTGCATTACCATACAATAACAAGTGCCAAAACACATGGTTTTAGTTACAATTAAAATTAAGGGTTAATACCACAAAAAATCCAAAAAATATGATACACATATAACAACTTTATCCTAAACTAATTTTTTGACCACCAAAAACCGTAAACTATTTTTATTAAATTTTACCATCAAATTACTAAATTGAATGACATAAGGCAACTGACCGATGTGCCAATTTGGGGTTTCATCCTCCATTTTTTAAAAGATCCAATTTAACATAAACTAATAAAAAGGTAAATTTATTACAAATGTATCAATTTCAGAGTTTTATATTATTAAAAAATTAGTTTTTGGTAAATTGTCACGAGTATAGCAATTTAGATTTTTCATGATCAAAAAATTTAGTTTGAAGTAAATTTGTCATAAATATACAAGTTTGAGAATTTTCGTAATATTAATTTTAAGATAAACTGAAGTTGGTTGAGTTGGCCCTATTGTTATTATCTGAAAGAGACAAAGGAAATATCCTTGCATTTTTGTTTCTGGTTTTCTGCATGAAAGTGATAGGATGAGCCCCACGAGGGTGAAGAAATATTTTTTATATTAGCTTTTGTCGTGACAGTTGGACTCTTGCCGTCTGCCGTGCGGCCGAGGGGGGATGTTACTGATTAGGGACATTCCAAAAAAAAAAGATTAGGGACATTCTAAGTATAATCATTACCTTTTCATTGACTAAAAAGTACCTTTAAAAAAAAAATCCGGTTTCTACTCTTGAGCTCTAAATACATCAAATATTTGGACCTATGGCGATTTCTAAGTAATGCAAAATTCCTAAAAATATCTCAGAGTTTGGAGTAATTTCTAAATTCCAACAAAAGTAAATCACAAGCAAAGCTTGGATCCTGTCCAAATAAATTTACTAATAACTTAAATATATCATCACTTCTTTAGCATCACAATAATCATAATGGTTTCATGAATGTCATTATATTTAAGAATATTATTAAATTTGGATACGTGAAGGTTTTAAATGCTTTAGAGAGAAATGATTGGCCGGGGGAGGGGGGAAGCATCTTTGACTTTAAAGATCAATGTAGAAAGTGGAGATGAGAAATTATGTACTCTGTTCTTGTGTGTGTGTGTGTGTTTTTTTTTTTTTTTGGTAAAGAGAAACAGGGAAAGCACGGCCTTTCGAGGAAGGTCCTGAGAGACCCCCCATCTCTTGACTAACCTAGTAGATAGATAGATTTGAGAATTCCCTTTATTCATTTTTATAATCTTCTTCCCAGGATTTTGTATCCATCTTTTTGTCTTTTTACTATGAGGATCTTCATCGCGCGACATTTCAAGGCCAGCAAGTTAAAATTCTTATATTGTCCTTATCAAAAAATGCACAGCTTTCTCTCGCCTGGCAAAGTTCTATGGCCCATTAAGAGACAGATCCTCAAGTCGGCATTCCTTCATATTTTTCCTAATTTCCCTATAAATTTCCGCAACACACAAAACCTCGAAGGCTTTACGAAGGACGGACGTTGGTTTACTTTTTTACGTAATCTTCATGCAAAATTTCACAACACAAAAATCTGAAAAGCTTTACAATTAACAGATGTGATTTACTTATCAAACATTTAAGTGTTATGAATGGAAAAAATTATCCAAAAAGTCCTAAACTTATTGCACTTTTGCCAATTCAACCTTAAACCTTTTAATTATCTCAATTCAATCTTAAATATTTTCATTTCTTACCAATTAAGTATATTCAATCAATTTTGATAAGAAATCGCTGACGAATACACCGACAGTGTCACGTAGGATTGCCGACGATGACATTAATAATTTTTAATAACATTTTTTAAAATTTTTGAATTTTACTATTTTTCTGATTTTTTCTTTTCTTTTCTTTTTTTACTTTCTTCTTTTCCTTTTGTCGGTGGCCGACCATTGGCCATGGCTTGCCAACTGGCCTCACCTGCCACAGGTGAGGCCTGGTTGGGCAAAGGCTAGGGTCGCCCTCCCCCAAGCCAAATCTAGCAAGGCCGCCTTGGCATAGTGAGGGCTGACCTCACTGGTGAGGGGAGCCCTCAGTTGACACCCGATGAGGCTGCCCTAGCCTTGGTGAGGGCTAACCTCGCTAAATTTGGCCTGGGCAAGGGCTACCCTCACCAGGGCTCGCCTTTGCCTAGCCAACCATGATTGATGGCCGGCCATTGGCAAAAGGAAAAGAAGAAAGCCAAAAAAAAAAATAATAATAAAGGAAAAAAATAGAAAAAATATTAAAAATTCAAGAAATATTAAAAGATTATTAAAAATTGTCCATATCAATGCTGAGAGTCCTACATGGTAGTATCAACATTCATGTTAGCAATTTCTTGCCAAAATTAGCCGAATTGACTTAATTGATAAAATGTGAAAAGATTTAGGACTAAATTGACAATACTAAAAGGTTTATGACTGAATTAGCAAAAAGTATAGTCGGTTTAGGATTTTTTGGACAATTTTTCCGTTATAAATAAGTATATATGCAACGTGAAGAAAAAGGCAATTTTTATGATTTCCTTTGAAATTTTCTTGAATGTCCACAATAGCGTAATGAAGCAATCGGTTTGGGTCTAACTGAACAGACCCCGGGCCCATACAGCATCGTTTGATGACTTTGGGCCTAAAAAAGCCCGAACTAAGTCCGTCAAATTAATCTTGTAACATCAGCCGTCAAGGTTGGACAACATGTCCATGCATGAAGGCATTTCTTTCTTTTTCATTTCCAAAGTGAAGCATTACGCAAGCAGGACGGATTATTATGAATTTTACTGAAGTAATCTTGAATCCTCAAGGAATAGAAAATCCGTTGCACTAGAGAAATTTGACGTGACATGTTATCAATGCAAAAGTGAATTATAATTGAAAAAAAAAATGTACATTTTGCTTTATTATTAGGTATTTCCTAAAAGCTGAATCAAATGCACCCATAAAACAAAACCAAGGCAAGCGACAGTTGGGTTGACTGTGCATTAATCTTTCTTAAGCAATCAAAATTCTTGCCATAAGTGCACTGGTTAGTATTTGCACTCGCGGTTTGTGGAGTTCACCTCCCCATGCTATTTCTCCCAAAGAAAAACTTAGACGTTTTCCCTCAGCCCAAAATAAATGATAAAATCCATCCCCACGGTTTCGTTTTCATTTTCTTTCATTTCAAGGCAATCCATATCGGATTCCTATCGCCAGAGAAAAGGCGTGAAAAGGTTCTAAAAATATTTCCCTTTTGTTTATTCTGTCCTTGCTTTTAGCCGGTGGATTGTTTGTGTTTATTCTTCAAGGATTTGTGGCTCACAACACATTATTACTCTCACAATAGTCTAAAGACTGTTATACTAACAAAACCCATTAGAATATTTAGATTGCTAAAAACAGAAGTTTGTGATTATTTCTTACATGTTCCAAGGTTCACGCCAAGATGGTCCCCAACCAAAAGTTCATCTTCATTCACTTGGATTAAAATTTGATTCCTTAGCATGTTCCACATTTGTATATATGACAAGAATTTATGTTGGCTATGGCTACGCGATTCACTTCACCCGAACCCAGAACCAAAAAACAATATTTCCATTGCTGTCTGATAGTAGTTGCAAGCAAAAAAAAATTGCCTCCCTACCCAAAATGTTAATACCAAGAGACCATCGATCATGAGGTCGTCCAAACTTGTCTTGATTGCTTTCGGTGGGATGGTAAAAAACTCTGATCCCTTCACTATTTTGGATACAGATGACCAGCACTAGGGTATAAGTTTGCAAGACAGGGAACTTGCACCACGTTACTTGATACCAACTTGTCCCATCAAGTTGTTGATAAGGCTCACAAGCTTTATGCTGACAACGCTTTAGGCAACTACAGCCTATTCAACAACAATTACGGGCATTTTGCCACATTTTGCCGGATCAACATTCACACAAGTGAACAGACAACATTTATTCGTGATTGTAAGCAGAAAATTAAGGAAGCCAAAGAATGGATCAAGAGGTTGCTGCTAAGAAAGTAAATTCAAGTGATCCAACCTTCCTCCAATCTTGTATCATCTGTCTGCTTGTTTTTTGTATATCTGTTTCATTGCATATTCAATTGCGAGAAACATGCAACGTGCAATATGTGTGAGTGTGTGTGTTGTATATCTGTTTCATTGCATATTCAATTGCGAGAAACATGCACACGTGCAATATGTGTGTGTGTGAAAAGAAAAATATGCCCTGCTTAGGTTATTCATGTATGGACATAAGATATATTTATAAGTTTATGGTAAGGGTCTAAAAATGGTCATTATATTCAATGTCCAAAAATATGATTAATTATGTGTTGGCATTAGGTGTTCCTTTTGAGTAATGTTTGTGATATTTTGTGGAATCATAACCACATGTTCTATAAATTTAAACTGTTACACGAAAACATGATTTGGTATTTACATTTCTAACATTTCCCCTCACGCATGAGCTGAACTTTGGGTTAAGACTAAGCATACACTCATGTATATGGCAAGCAAATAAGAGGTTTGGAAATATTTAAACGCATAACTTCTAGCTCTGATGTGATGAAAGATTTAGTGGGATTATTGTCAATTGTTTTGAAAGTTTAGGATATTAGATAAAAGCGTGTTTTAATAATTTAATGTTCTCATGATGCAAACAGTCCTCCCGGTTAGATATGCCAAAAGGGAAGAGCCGATGCTGATGGAACCTCACATCTCATATCACTTCATTAATTATGATATTTGGCGCCACATAAAATTGATCGATCAATGACAACGAGCCTGAGTTCTTTTCAGTAGGGTTCGAAAAATGACCCGCGGGTCAGCAAGAACTCATCCTACGTTTATTATTATACGGGTAGACGTGGAAATACAACATCTTTCGAAGACCACTGACAAATAATAATAATAATTATTATTTTGTCAAACATGTGCCCGGAAATAAGCACGCTACTGAATTGCCGTATGTGCACTAATTCTCATTTTTATTTCCTTCTCTTCAAAACCAATTGCGTTGAAATGTTAAAATTCGCGAAAACCCAGAAAGATATAAATTCATTTATCTTTTTCGTCTGTAAACTTTCTAGTAAGGGCGGGTCATGGAGACAAATATTTTATTTCTATCAGATGAGTGGATATACTTTTTATAGTAGGTGTGGTTTCATATTTCCCTTATTTTTTTACATTGAAAGAATACTTCTTAAAACCAAGGAGGCCATTCATTTAAAAGATTATGTCAAGCAACCAGTGAAGAAACGACACTATAAGAGGTAATAATAACCTATTTTTATAAATTTGACTGAATTATTAGCATAAATTATATATAATTTACCATTCACTATTTCTTGAAGCATGTAATAGGTATATAAAATGAATACCGATAGCTGAGTGGCCTCGCTATAGGCCATAGGAAGCAAATCAATCGGCCTAGCTGGCCCATTAACAAATTTGCTTTTTGGCCCAATCTAATAGACTCATAAACATGGCACGCACGTTAAACTAACGAAACACCTATGTAAGTTTATTTGCTCAAAACTAATTTTATTTGCTCACCTGAATTGTGTAAGTTACAAGTCTATGTCTCCTGTCATAGTATCACACTGGCATAAAGCAATTAGTCACCATACGTGTTGTGAGGTATTGTCAACTATTCTAAAAACTTAAATTTTTAGATAAAGATGTAGTTTAAAATTTAGATATCTAAACACACATGTCGGAAAATTGCATGGGGCCAAATAGAGAAATATGTTTTCCCCAAGAATTATCCCAATACCTGGTCCGGATGGTCCGGAAACATCCAAAACAATAAAGGACCTTGGATTCATTACAATGACCACTGGACCTTTCCCCAACAAGAGTAAATTGAGATTGACGTGTCTGTTCGACCCAATAAATGCTTTAATGTGGGAAGCTCGAGTGCAGTGTTCATGAAGAGAAATCTCATTACTTAAATATGATTGCGGGCTTTATCGTCAGAGTTTTTATTCCTATACATTAGTTGATAGTTCGTGGTAGCAAAATTTCTTTTCACGCTAGATCTTGCCCACTCCAGTAGATACATCAGCTTCAATCAACCGGACTAGGAGTTTGACAGACTTGATTCATTACAAAAAGTCTTGGGATCCAAGAACTTGATTGAGCAAATTAAAAGTTTAAGGATTTGATTACGAGAAACAAATGCCAGTTTAGGGCCCAAAGTAGACTTTTACCTTTTAAGAAACGCAAGACATATGTTGTTGTTATTGACTTCAGGCTTCTAGAATGGCAAGTCCATTCGATAAATGTCCGTTACTTGTGCAAAAGAAAAAAACTCATTGTAATTTTCCATGGTTTCTCGATCCATAGTATGTATGCTTCAATTTATCAAGCATATAAGAGTCATGAATGAGTGTTTATTCAAGTATTGTATAAGGCAATTTTTATGATTTAATTTGAAGTTTTTTTTAACAGACCTTGGGCCCATCCGGCCTCGATAGATGACTTTGGTCCTAACAAATTTCGGCAAAGCCCGACCTAAAACCGTCAAATCAATCTTATATGATCAGTCATCAAGGTTGAACAATAATAGGCATTCATCATGAAAATTGCAAGAGCCATGTTCTTTTCATTTCCAAAGATTCCATTGAACTACGATGTTCCGGAATTTTTAAAGGTCTATAACGTGATAGGCATATGTATAGAGACAATTTACGACACTAGTATACCAAATATGCACAAGTTAGTATTTACTATTTAACATGCATAGTTGGTATACTAAGTATGTTGGCAAACAGGATTGCAATTGATATTTATGGTAAGTTTGTTTCAATGAAAACTCAAAATCTGAAAAACGCTTTTAAAAAAATAATCGATTATATTGCTTACACAAATAAATGAATTATTGTCCTCATCATCCACTGAAACAATTATGTATAAATTGACATCGATAACAAAAATATTTCTCATTAACTAATTTTTCTAAACAACATAACTAATCATTTTTCAGAAAATGTTCTCAAAATCTTGAGTTTTCTGTAAAACAAATGCACTCCCACCGAGGTATATTTCTTTATTATAATAGGGGGGAATTACCGTAAGTTGACTAGATGTCATTCCACCATTTCCAAATGGAGGAAGAAATCACTTACCCCTTAAAAAAAACCTGGCATGGGAATGATATTGAAGTGAGAAATTGTTAATCTTCAGCTTCTTTTTTTTATGTAAACTCGTCAGTATTCCCTAGTTGTGGAGAAGAAATATATACAATTACAACAAGAGGGGATGAGGTTTGTGGGCACCGATAAATAAAATTAAGTAACACCATCCCGTTGGGCACTCCACTAGAGAATTACTAGGGACGGCCCTCATCGGTAGAAATACCCCTCGGCTACCATCTATAGCCTACATAACCAGCCGATAGTCAAGGCCCCGTGATTACTACGGCCTACATTATTATTATTATTATTATTATTATTATTATTATTATTTTATAGTACGTGGTTATATCGGTGTGTCATGCGTTCCGCTGGCGGACCAAAATTCAAGACCTACGTAACCTTTCGAAAAGTAGTTGACGGCTTGAAAAGAAAGCGCACGCTTAAACCAACCGATCAACGCGTACGACGCCAAAATTGTGGGTCCCTTCGCCATATATAGATGGTTGTCCTTTCATGAGCATTTGTGGTATTCCGTACAAGATGGACCGAGTGATAAAAGTCGTGCACGTGTTCCAGAGAATCAAGACAGATTTGAACTCTTAGCGGGTATTGGTCAATGAAACGACGATAAACTCTGCTGGTCATTCTGTCTATGTTAGAAAGTATGAATAGAATATTATTTTTCTCTTCCTTCACAAATCTCAACTCCGCCAACTGGGAGAGAGTTCAACAAGCAACAAAATTGGTTTTCTTGGAATTAGTGCATGAGCCATACACCGTTCAAGAGAAGACTCGAAGATGGTCGTCGTGATACCTGACCTGCAATTTTCTGAGCTCATTTGAGACTTCATTTGATTAGAAGTTGGGTCGAAATTATTAGGGGGGAGATGGGGTCCAAACGTGAACCGGTGTGGTTGAGGCTCTGTGAAATCACCGTTAATTACGATTTCCTTATTCAGGCCCAAGGTCTCTCAACTTGAATTTCCCAGGATTAAAGATTTCAAAGAAACCTACTGGAAGAAATGAGTGCGGGGCGAGGAGACGATGGTTTGTTCTATTAAAGGTCAAATTCCTCGATTTCACTAAAAATTCAACCTTTAACTTGTAATCTTATAAGATGCAACCTAAATCCAAATGGAGCGTAATGCACCACATCTCGACATGCAAAAAGGATGCTATGAGTGCGGGACTTCATAAAAATTGACTATTTTTCTGTCAAGGATCGAATCATGCCATTTTAATGACTAATCCGACCCTTGAAATGATTTTTCTTTGGAAATATACATTTAATTCAAGCGGTGAAATTCAAGCATCAATATTAAGGATGAGCTTCGATCTAGGGTCAATCCTAGACTTGCCCAACCCGGCCGATTCTAGTCTAATTCCCTAGAGAGCTGGGTTGGTCCTTGGTCCTTGAAACCTTGGACCCTATACTATGTATATTAGTTTTTAGTTCTGAGAGTTTAGAATTACTCCAATCTGAACCAATCATGTGTATTATATACTATATGCTTTTGTTCACTATAAATCTTAGCGCCTTCTCCTCTAATCTCTTCTTTCTTATGCAATTCAATTTGCCGTGTAATTTAGAAAGTAGATTGAAGCCCAACCATAATTAAACCAAAAAAAGTAGAAACCCTCTTCACTCACCTTGTGGCTTGCCTCTCTTTGCTTGCCTCGCTACTTGCCTAAAGATCCTCCAGCCTCTCCTCACTCGCCTCAAGTGTTCTTTTTATGGTTTGTTACTTTTAGCAAGTGTGGAATGTCTATTGTTACCTTATTCTATATTTATCTTTCATATACCGGTATTTATAGTTTGGTTGTTCAATGTCGCATTATTGATGGATATGTAATTTGAAATATAATATTTATCCTTCAACGAATACAAAAAATTAAATAAAACAATAATTGGTTAGTCTCGAGTTGATTTTGAAATCGGACCATTCCCATAGGGACAGTCCAATCATCGATCACAAACTTAACATGGTCGATCTTTAGTCTCAAAAATTGATGACCAATGCTGTACAGGTTAATACCTAGGTTAAATGTTGGACCAGTCTTATCTAAACCATATTCGCCTTAGTCAACATGTTGGTATTTCAAAAAGCAATAAATTAGTATTTAACATGTAAAGTTAGTATACTAAATAAGTTGGCAAACTATATTGCGATTGATCTTCGGTCGACAAGATATATTTTTTTCCGATAATATAGGGGGCATATGATCGTAGTCAGACAAGATGGAGAAATTAAAATGCACGCATGCTAACTTGGATTAGATGGTCCTTTGGAAAAAAAAAAAAAAATTTGCGCAAATTGAAGTACGCTCCATCAAATTCGAGACGTACGTAACATTTCCAAAAGAGATTGACAGCTCAAACTGCCAATGAATCACGTCCGACACCAAGAGGATGGGCCCCTTGGATGTATATTAGATCGTTTTTTCCTTGCATGAGAATTTTTAATTAGTCCATAAAAGGGGGATGATATCATGATACAATTTGAAATGGGCCGATTGATAAATTTCGTAGCGGTGGACCGGGAGAGAAGTATGATTTGAACTTTGTTTGTCATTTTGTCAAACGTGGGAAGAATTCAACGACAAACAAAAGTTAGGTTTTCATCCCAAGTTGCAGATTGTCTTGTCCTAGGAACTTACATGTCTGGACGCGACCTTCTTCTATTTGGCTAAGGTTGTCGTGTCTCATAGTAAAATGGCAAAGAAGGTTCTCTAGGTTGGAGAAAAATTGATGAGACTATCTAGGGGAAACAATGGGGAGATACCAAATATTCAAAGTATGCATATTTGTTTCGTTTGTTTTTTTGTTTTTCTTTTTTGTTATTTTATGATTTAGAGGCACGTTTCTAATTAGCCGGTTTAACTAGCACAATAATGCTACCATCATGGCCTCCTACTTAAATCTGAGTTCCCCTAAGCGCACGAGTCAGACTATTAATCATTAATTCCTTAATTGAAAGTACGCAAAACGCCCTTGCTACTAGATTAAGTCTAGGGCGGGTTGAACAAATGACACTAATCAACCTAATACACGTTGAATATATTGAAAGATCCAAATGATCTTTACAAGGTAAATGATAACTGTTGATACCTAAATTTTGGCAACCTATTTAGTCATTTATCGTATTAAAAAATTAGGGGTTAATTTTATTCCTGAAAAAATAATTAATCGCATAGCATATAGTTTTAAGTGCATTTATTATTTTATTTGCATTTACATTGGGCCGGTAACGAATGGGTTCGAATTGATGGTTCAGAAACTTTAATTTGATGAGTTAAGCTAAGCCCACGAAGAAAGCAAATCGCCAAGCCCGTATCCTTGGAGAGATTTTACGGATTTATTTTTGTGAGATTTCAATTCAAAAGCAAATATTACGTTTGGAAAAAAAAAACAAATATTACGTTTCGAAATGAAATCTTCGTAGATATGGATTTGGAAAATTTAAAAACTCTAATCTGTGCCCTATAAATAGGTAAAAAAATACGTAGGGTTGGGGGAGGCCACATACACATTGAATATACGGCCATATTGTGGGGTCTTTTTTCGCTCGATTCGAAGGTTAAAAATTCAGGCCAGAAGAGAAAATTTTCCATCGTTTCTTTAGGGTTTGTGGAGAAAAAGTCAAGGTTTTAAGCTTTTGTTGAAAAAAGAAAAAGTGCGGCAGAAGAGAAAGAGGTGCAGAGAGAAAAGAGATGTGTCCAAGGTTAAAAATTCAGGCCAGAAGAGAAAATTTTCCATCGTTTCTTTAGGGTTTGTGGAGAAAAAGTCAAGGTTTTAAGCTTTTGTTGAAAAAAGAAAAAGTGCGGCAGAAGAAAAAGAGGTGCAGAGAGAAAAGAGATGTGTGGGGACAGGTGAGTGTGAAAGAAAAAAGAATAAAAAGAAGAGAAGCAGGGTGCTGTTCATCTTCTTCTTCCGACAGCCGGCCACCGCTCCCTCCGCCCGAGATCCAGCCACGACGCCGCGCCGCCGCACCCCTGCGCCGTCGCCACCCCGCCGCCCATATCCCGATCTGCCCACTCGAGAGCCCCGATGACCGCAGATCCGAGCTGGTCGTCGCTCCACCGCCGAGCGAGCCCCCGCACCGGCCCGCATCTCCTCTGTTGCTCGTGCCGCGCCACCACCAGGGTTCCCCTCGCCCGCGAGCAGCTACGCCGACCGCCGCTTGACTCCTCGCGACGAATCGACGCCTGCGCCATCGCCATTCCCCGACGCCGCCCGGAGCCGAACCCTCCGCACAGCACTTGCTATCTTTGACATACAGCGACCCGCGAGTTCCCACGCTGGCCTCCGCCGTTCCATTTGCTGTCGGAGCTCCCTCTGCCGACGCCACCGCCGGATCTACCGCATCGGAGCTGCAACCCGAAGTCATCGTGCGCCGCCACTCTCCCTGAGCGTCGCCTCCTGTCCTCGCCGTGCTCTGCCTCAGCCCGACGCTGCTCCTGCCCTGATCGTTGCTGCTGCCCCTGTTGCCGAGCCGCCGCACGCCTCTGCGCTGGTCCGACGCTCGACGGCCCCCTCTCCGAGTGACGCCCGTTGCAGCCCGGAGCCGCGACCCAGCGCCTTCGCTCGAGCACCGCTGTTCCGCCCTCTGCCGCTGCTGGTTCGCCAGCTGCCGCCCTTCGCCGGAGCTCCGACGCCCGCCGCCCCCTCACCGGAACGCCGGCGACCACCACCCTCGGCTGCGCACCACCACGAGCTGCCAAGCCTCGTTTGGAAGAAAAGGAAGAAAAGGAAAATCACGTTAGGTAGTTTTTTTATTTTATTTTATTTTATTTTATCATATTTTATTTTACTTGTTCTTTTTAGTATAATTATTCCTTATTGTAAAATTGAGATTGCCCAACATGAAATTGCTTCTGAAATTTGAGATTAACAGTCCGATTTTCGCGCTTGAAATCTGACTCGCAATCATAATCGCCTAAAAATTCACCAATCCGATCTCCCGCTTGAGATTTGATTCGCAATTTATTTAAAAATTGGCCAACCCGAGCGAGATATGGTTCGTCAATTTATGGATATCGATCCTATCTTATTTGATTTGCTGTCATGTTGGTTACATCAATTTTATTTTGTTAAATAAAAAAATCCTAAAAAAATCCTAAAAAGATGCATTCATTTAGGATGTTAGTTTTTGTTTAATTTAAGTTGCATGTTTAATTAAGTGGCAATTTTAAATTTCGAAATAATAAAAAAAAAAACACAAAAAATCATCATTTATGGCATCTTTTTGTACGTCATTGCATATTAGGATAAAATTGCACTTAGTTTAATTTTAGATAATATTTTTCTTAATTTATTATAAGTTTAGATATTAGATAGATTGCATTTTAGGATTATTTGGGTTAAGATAATATTTTAGTTTAAATTAAGATTTGGCTTAACCTAATTCTTAATGCAAATTGAATAGAATCTTAATCTAGTTAGATAATTTTCACATTTTTTTCTAATTCCGAATTTCATGAAAAATACAAAAAATGTCTTAGAATAAATTAGTTCCATTCTTTAGGATAAATTGCATTTTTAGGAAAAATAAAAAATGTCATGTAAATGTCATATGGGATTAGATTCATGAAATGCAAGATTGTTATTAGGTACATTTAATTAGAAATTGCATGACATTATAATTAGGTTATTTAGTTATATTGCATTGCATATTGCATGATTTTCATTAAATAAGTTTAAAAAAAAAAAAGAAATTGCGTGTTAATTAGAAATCATATCTAGGACTGATGTGAATTCTGATCTAATAACGCAAATGCTTTCGTTGCTTTGAGGTAAGTTCCTGCAATTTATTTATTGCTTTATTTTGGTGTTAAATTGATGGTTTGTGCACCCGTATGATAACCTCACATGTTAGAGAAATAGCTTAAAATTAATTCAAACCGCTTGCCAAACATTTTTCGAAATAAAAGAAAAAGGTATCGAAAGGGCGTTAGAAAAATCTAGCGTAACCAAGTACTCGAACTCATAAATCTCTGGTTCGTAGGAATAAATCTCCCGTTACTTTACTTGAGTTTCTAATTGACCAACAAAAAATAGATTATTGGCGACTCCTAACTGAAATATCATTTGCATATTAAGAATTTGAATCTAAGTCGCGAATTGATATGGACTTGGGAGAGCCTGAGTTAAGTCTAGGCTTAACAATCTATTAGCCAAACCCTAGGTGGTTCGCACTGAAAAATTGGTCGCGACAATAACTATCCATCAATTTCTAATTAATACAATTTGAGCACAGGTATTCGCACATTTCTTTGATTAGAGAATATTTATCTCAACGGAAATTTGACATATGAACGGAAAGTTTATTACCGCATCAAACTTCAGGTTCCCTTAATAGAGTCCAAGCTGCATCACCTTGAACAACGTCACCACCAAAGGCATACAAGAGACGATTCGTTCTTATCTACGACGTTCCCATCAATTAGGCACATCGTACCTAATTTATATATTCTAAACCCGTGCTTTTGACGCGAGGGGGATACTTTTCACATGTTGTTATCAAACTAACTTCTTAATAAAGACGAAAAAGGAGCTGCACGATTTCAAAGTTCCCATGCGTGCTCTTTGTCGTCTAGGCCTGGAGTCCTCAGCGAGACCGAACCATCTAGATGTATTTCTCGTTCTGTTAAATGGGTGAGGGGGGATGCATTGACCGACTTGTCTCTTTTGCCTTGCCCATGGTCAGTGAGGGTCGATCGGTTATAAGCAAGGGCTGGCCAACAACCTATGGTCCGAGGGTTGACTGGTCCTCGCTTGTGACCACCACTAGACTTGTAGGAAAAAAGAAAAGGAAAATCAAAAAAGAAAAGAAAAGAAATATAAAAATGTAAAGAGTTCAATTTTTCTTAAAGCTATAAAAAAAATCAATTTAATAAATTCTAAAAAATTATCTCCATCAGCACCCGCTATCCTACGTGACACTATCGACATCTATGCTAGCGATTTCTAGTTAAAATTTATTGGATGGACTCAACTAATAAAGTGTAAAAATATTTAGGATTCAATTAACACAATAAAAAACTTTAAGATTGAATTGACCAAAGTGTAATAAGTTTAAGACTTTTTAGTCGATTTTCTCCGATGCCTTCTCATGAATTATGAAAGGTATCATGTACATCAACAAACTTGAACAAGGCTAAGTTAGCCTGAATTGAGTATATGATATGAATGCACAATTCACGTATTGGTCAAATGTATTTGAAAGGAAATATTTGTAATAGTACACTAATCAATTCGGGGTGGATGGTTTGAATGTTCTTTTCTCAACAAGTGATAGATGCAACATGACTAATTTCCCATTTAATCAAGATAGCTAACACCTAACATGATTTGTCCAATGGACCCAATTTCACAGTGCAATTACACATTCTTGCGTTGTGACGGGATTACCACACCCACATGAGTGCGTTAAAAAAAATTCAACTTAAGTACATAAAGATATTTTTTTTAACATGACCGTCAAGCTTACTAAAATCATGCCAAGTTCGAGTTCTATTACACGACGTGCATGTAGCTAGTCAGATGTATGATACTAATCCCTCTTTTTTTAACCTTCTTAATGTTGTCTGGTTGTAGAAGGTTCTATAGGCTGTCAACATTAATCACAGTACATGCAGATTAGACATGTGTAATCCTTGGAGTGGAACCATTTATGACCCTTCAGCATTAAGCCTTGTATATACATACCTTTCGAGGAGATCTTACATCATGTATCTCTTGTTTGCACAATAGAGTAGACTCTTTTGTGGCCTGTCAACATTATGTGGTATATTCAACACGAATTGAAGCTTGCGAAAGTTATGTCGTTCTATTACACAATGTGCATGCGATGTCATTATGAAAATAGTCAAGTATATATATATATATTCTCCATCTTGTTCATGCGATAAATTAGACCCTTTTGTGACCTGTCGACATTATGCGGTATATTCAACACGAACTTAAGCTTGTGAAAGTTATGTCAAGGTTGAGTTCTATCACATGAAATGCATGCGGTGTCATTGTGAAAATAACTTTTAGAAATAATACAAAACGGAATGAAAAGAAAATAAGAAAATGGAATATTTGAAATAGCTATGAAAGGGGCACTCGACTTACTTTTGTCCAGTTATATAGAAACTCGTCTAGATTACCTGTCAGCGCGAAGCACTCTCCAATTATATAGAAACTCGTCTGGATTACCTGTCGGGGCGAAGCACTCTCCAGTTATATAGAAACTCGTCTGGATTATCTGTTGGCTCTCTCTCTCTCTCTCTCTAGAAGAGCCCAAGAGGAAAATTGGTGCCTTAGATGATCGACAAGGTATTCATAATATTGATGCTACTACTGACATGGAATGCGGTAAGACAAGAAGATCTCAAACCTGGGGATCACATCTATACTTATCGTTTACATGGCTTATACACCCATCATGGTTAGTCATTCATCATCCTCTTCTTCCTTCTCCTATTATAACTGTTACTTTTTGTTTTGGTTATGTGAAGTGACTCGACTAGATTTAATCCTTTCCTATCTTTCGAATTTTGCTGAAGAACGGTAGTTGCATATGCTTGATATCATTTTAGCGTTACTTGCTAATATGGGTGAAATTTCTTGGAAAACTCGCTTCTTTCTCTATATTTGCACATACTCACAATCAATTATGACAGGAATCTATATTGGAGAGGGCTACGTGATTCACTTCATAAGAACTGGAGTCAACAAGACGTGTCTCGATTGCTTCCGGCGAGAAGGCGAAAAACTCCATCCCCTCCACTTGTATGTATACGGGCGGCCACTACTAGAGTATTGGCTGACGAGATGGGGGACTTGCACGACCTTGCCTGATACCAAATCGTCCCAAGAAGTTGTGAATAATGCTCACGAGCTTCACCAGGGCAACGATTTTGGTGAGTATGACCTCATTAATAACAACTGTGAGCATTTCGCCTCATTTTGCCGGACCGGTGTTCAGGCGAGCGCGCAGACGGCAATGGTCAATGCTTGCGAGGGAAAAATCAAGAGCGTCAAAGAATGGGCCATAAAGCTTCCGCAGAGAATCAAGTTCAGTCTAACGTGGGCCAACAAGAGAATCCATCGGCTGAGCGAGTTCACACAGCAAGTTCTTTACAGCCCAGATAATCTAAGGCACTCAAAGACATGACACTTGATGAAGCAAGAGTTGCAGCACACGCAATAGTCACAGAAGTGATGCAACAATTCCCGTACAATCCACATATATGAAAAATTTATCGACAAAGTGTGTCAAAAAATGCCATGCTGGAGACATATCAAGAAAAGGACTATGATGTTTCCCAGAGGGTCCAAAAATGCCTTGTTTGGATGGTTCGGCAGCATTCAAACCATTCACTAAGAGAACCATGGGACTCTCTATATTAACTGAACCTTTGCTTCAAGGATGATGTCAAAATAAGCTTAAGTCGATTCCTAGGATGACTAAGCATAACTTGCAGGGTTGCTGAGTAGCTACAACAGTGACCTTGATATTTTACTGTACATTACTCACGTGATATAAATCTCATCTTTAAGTTTTTTTGGTTGAAATCTTACTTTATTTGATGTTATGCTTATACGATTCTTCCTTTTGATTGATTGATTATGCCGTCTCATACCGGATCTATGATATATTCTCATTAGTTCGGGTTGTCCTTGATGGAGCCTCCTCTGACTTGGGACAGTTGAAAGAGGAATGGCTCTTTCTGGACATGCGGACCCCTGGAGTGCCATAACTTTGGCCAAAGGGACACTTAAGTGCCATAACTTACGAAAGGTACACTTAAGTGCCACATTTTAAGAAAAGTGGGACACTTAAGTGCCATCTCCGGCGAAGTTGGCCGGAAATCATACGTGGCATTAAAATATTAATATTTCTCGCTGATGTGTCTCGCCGGAGAGCTGAGTCAGCTCGAATTCGGCCAAAACGACGTCGTTTTGACATCATTTGAATTTTATAATAATATAAAAATTATTTAAATTAAATAAATAAATTTATTTAAAACATTTTTAAAAAATTTAGAAACTTTAAACATTAAAAAAAAAGAATTACAAAATTACAAAAAATTTACAAATTTACAAAAAAAATTAAAAAATTACAAAAAATTTAAAAAATTTACAAAAAATTTTAGAAAGTTACAAAAAATTACAAAAAATTACAAAAAATTTACAAAATTTACATAAAATTTAAAAAATTTAGACAAAATTTAAAAAAATTTAAAAAATAATTAAAGTTTACAAAATTTTAAAAATTTGCAAAAATTTTTAGAAAGTTACAAAAAATTTACAAAATTTATAAAAAAATTTACAAAATTTACCTAAAATTTACATAAAATTTAAAAAATTTACATAAAATTTAAAAAATTTACAAAAAATTCAAAAAATTTACAAAAAATTCAAAAAATTTACAAACAATTTTAGAAAGTTACAAAAAATTTAAAAAACTTACGAAATTTATAAAAATTTAAAAAATTTACAAAAAATTTCAGCCCTCAACCGGCACCCTTTTCTTTTTTTTTAAAAATTATTTTTTTGTAACTTTTTTAATTTTGCAAATGTTTTTAATTTTTAAAATTTTATTTTTAAAATTTTTAAATAAATTTATTTTTAAATTAAAATTAATTAATTTTCTAAAATTTTAAAATTTTTTTAAAATTTTCTAAAATTTTTTAAATTTTTTAAATTTTTTTAAATTTTAATTTCTTTTTAATTAATTTTAATTTTTAAATATTTTATCATTTTTTTTATAGAATTTTATAAATTTTTATAGAATTTTATAAATTTTTATAAAATTTTTACAAAATTTTCTAAAATTTTTTTAAATTTTTAAATTTTTAAAATTTTTTAAAATTTAAAAATTTAAAATTTTTTAATATTTTATAAATATTTAAATAAATTTAGTTTTAAATTAATTTTTTATTAAATTTTTGGCCACATCAGCATTAAAACGACGCCGTTTCGCATTTGTTTCGCCGGAAAATTGACACGTCAGCATTTTGGCCGGATTTTGGCCGGATTGGCACTCAAGTGATCCATTTTACTCCGATTTTGGCACTTAAGTGTACCTTTCGTAAGTTATGGCACTTAAGTGTCCCTTTGTGCAAAGTTAAGGCACTTGAAGCGTTCTTTTGCCGCTCTTTCTGTCTACCATTTACACGTGCCCAATTTGATGATGAGAGACTTTCCATTTTGGTTTATCTTATAACCAATATAAATACTCCTTTAGCCTTTGACTTGAGACAGTTGAAAGACGAATGCCTCCTTCCGTCTGCCATGTACACGTGCGGAATTTAGTAACGAGAGACTTTCCATTTTAATTTGTCTTAAAATCAGTATAAATACTACTTTTCCTAGGGCGGTAAAAACTAGCGAGTATTCCAATGAAATAAGCACGGCGTTCGTTTTGAGACTTTTATTTTATTTCTGGTTTCTACTTTTCGTAATCCGCTCTTAACAGTTATTTTAGATACTAAATACCTCAAATATTTATCAAAAGTTGTGAAAGTACTCGCACTAAGTTAATTTCAAGTAGTGCGAAATTCCTAAAAATACTTCGAAGTTCAGAGTAATTATTTAAAAAAAAAAGAATTGACAAAGAAAGCATAAGCAACGCTAGAATCCTACCCAAATACACCTGCTAATAACCTATAGATATCCTCATTTTCACGAAATTATATTCTCTAACATCATAGTAATCAAAAGGTTTGCCTGCATGTTGTTGTACACGAAAACTGAATATATATTACGATCAACGGGCATGATTCAAGCCTCTTTTTCATCCCACGGTCATCAGAGAGATTGGAGATCCGTTCTCAATATCACGAGAAACACCAATTGTCTTTAGTGCCTAAGAGAGGAGAGAGATAGAGAGAATTTCTTCTTTTCTTTGGTTCTTCTCTCTCTTTTCGCTCTTCTTCACTCTGCCCCCATCACTAGAGTGTTTTTCACTAAAGTGCATACGAACAGCATCCTCAATAATAATAATGCCTCATGTCTTTGATGTCTTCATTTTCTAAATTTGTCATATGTTAAACTCAATCGTTGAGTAGGCTCGAACCGCTCGCCCCGACTCTCTCACACTCGAAGGCGGGGGTTCGGCACAACCATGGCGGCTCAGACGTTCTCTCTCTCTCTCTCTCTCTCTCTCTCTCTCTCTCTCTATGAGACCCCAATAAACACACAACTTAAGAGGGAGCATGGACGGACGACCAACCCGACACGGGCCAATGGAGCGAGTCAATCGGCCTAGCTGTAGCCCACGCACAAAGGCTTTTTGGCCCAGCCAGACATGACACGCACCCAGGATCGAACCACCTTCGCTTCTGCAGCAAAACTAACTTTTATTTGCTCCACTGAAATATGTCAGTTACAAGTCTATGTATCAAGTTCATAGTATCACACTTGCATAAAGCAATTATTGATGGTGCGTGTGTCAAAGAAATGCCGTGACCAGTACATATCGAGAGAAGGACTACGTTATCCTCAGGAATCAACCCAATGCCTCGTCCAGATGGTCCGGAAACATCCGAAACACTCAACCTGAGGATCTTGGACTCGCTACAATTCCTGCCAGACCTCGCCCACCCCCAAAAACTGATACAAATAATATCAGAGCCGACTCCTAGCATGACTAAACATAACTGGGCAGGCTTGCGAGTCATTACCACAGTGGCATCGATAACCTACACTGCATTACAAAATCTAAATCCTGAAATGGAAAGGGAAAAGTAATTGCCTGGACAAACAGCATTTACAGAGTAGAGACGATAAATCAGCAGTGAGAGGAAGTGATGAATAAAGAATGTGACCATGCCTGAGAAACTTCTTTGAGTTGGGATCAATTGTCTAGGCACCGGTGTTCTCCATCAGCTACCACTAGTTACTTCCAGTGTTTTCATGACTTCATTCATCGATGGCCGGTGCTTGGGCGACATATCAAGACATTGGAATGCAAGTGTGGCTACGCCAAGAGCACCCTTCAGAGGATATCGCCCGTCCAACCGAGGGTCCATGATTCTTGTCAATTTTCTTTTAGAAAGATGAGGCTTGACCCACTCCACCAAAATCTGCTGATCAGTCGGACGATTTGCATCATATGCTCGCATTCCTGTCAAAAGCTCAACCAGTACAACCCCAAAGCTATAGACATCGCTCTTTACGGACAAATGACCTGTTCAATCAAAATGATGTGATACTCCATGAGCTTGCTAAACACAGCTTCAGGTATGGTCAAACCAAATCCAAAGTGCAATGTTCTTGGCAATGATCACCCACAAGCAATTCGGAAAGCCCATCACATTACCTGTGGTTATGTACTCGGGTGCTGCGTAGCCATAAGTTCCAATAACCTCTGTTGACACATGTGATCTGTCTTCATCTGGACCCTTTCTTGCCAACCCAAAATCTGATATTTTGGCATTATAGGACTGTCAAAATACATGCCAAACAAAAGGTCAAAGTGGATAAGGTCTCTTCTACTGCTAGTGTGATCTATGTACATAAAAACTTAGACTACGCAGATTTAATAAGCTTAGCTTGGGCAGTGATTGGTATAATAAACTAACAATGGACAGAGTAGCTTGGGAATACACATTTTTCAAAGGCCATAATGACAAAGCCCTCTGACCAAAAAAGAAAGAAAACATACATGGAAGTGAGATCTGGCGAACCAGTTTAAGCATCATTATGAAGATGCTTTGCAATGATAGCTCCCGTGTTTTATGAAAACCTCGACAGAATGAAACCCTGAAAGCGCAAGGTTTCAAATTCTTTCTGCTTCTAGAGTGGCAAGAGAGGAGTGCAGAAAGAGGGATGTTGCAAAAATGGGTGAGTTATTTCAGGAGAAGATTTGGAACAAAATTTCAAATGTAAAAACAATGTGGTACTGCTTAATTTAATCTAAATAATGAACATGTACTTACTGAGTCCAGCAATATGTTTGAGGGCTTGAAATCTCTGCAGATTATTTGACTCTCTAACTGGTGCATGAACGCAAGGCCTCTGGCTGCTCCTATTGCAATTTTAAGCCGCATGGCCCATGAAAGTGGTTTAATGGCTGAGCCCCCTGCAACAGAAGAGACAAGTGATTCATATTGTACAATGAACCAAGAAAAGATCATATTTGCCCTAAATTCAAAGCAAGCATGCATGTTTCACACAAGAAAGAACCTTACTTCCAAAGAGGTGGTTCTTTAAGGTACCCTTGGGCATGAACTCATAAACAAGAAGTAGCTCTTTATCCTCCAAACAATATCCCAGGAGCCTGACAATGTTTGGATGAGATAACCTGCCTAGCAACTTCACCTCCGACTGCAGAAAGTTATCAATCCCAGATCAATATTGGGCAAGACCTTATAATTTCTCTTTTTCTCTTAAGTATAACAAAGAAAACAGGCATCACCTGGAGAAAGAGAGAGGAGACAGAACAATTAATTTATGTGATGAGAAATTAAAGAAACCCACAATGGCACCCTTAGTATTTCAGATGGTAGCAAATAATCTGAGATAAAAACTCGGATGAAATCATCCAATGATACATCATCACCAGTGTTCAATAGTAAATCCTGACATGTGATCAGCATGGTTGAATGTCATATGCTTTCCTATGAGTACACAACCTTAATTTCATGAAAATAAACAAGCAGCAAGCAAATTTTAAGTGTTGCACCAATTCATAAAGCAAATCAACATCCCTCACATGATTTTGACATTGGCAAAGACTACAGAGGATGGGATTGATGGCTGTAAGGGCGACCATCTAGAGTCTAAACATCAGACGAGCTCTGTCACGAACATGATAGAAAAGAATGCACTCATCTTGTGTAGTACACAGTAGATGTCCACCTTCCAAGAAAGATGATAGCATCTCGAGTAATGATCAATTGAAAAATTCAAGTGCTACCTAGATTTAAGTCCTTCCCTCCTCATCTTTTACCTTTTAAAAGACTTGTATGCTAATAACATGTTGACTGTCATTTGCCAGGTAACTCACAAAAAGTAAATGGCAGGATCTTATTTGTTCATTGAAGGATTATGGAGAAGAATAGTTATGTCCAGTTTCTCCTAAAGTAGCATAAGCTAGGACTCAAACACTAATTGTCACTCACTTTCAAGGCTGGTCAGCATATTCTTCCACAAATAGATTATCCTCACTAAGGCTGGTTTTAGTACATAGCACTATGTTGAGAAATTTTATAGGAAGCAGCTCTACTGTCATAGACTTAATATTGGGATATGTTTCAGGTACTTTGTAGTGTCATCCTCTGAGTTTAGCTTAAAAGGCAAGGAAGTAGATAATATTTTCTGATTCAGGGTCCAAAGTCCTTCTCTGGAATGCAAGAAGAGTCCCTACATTTCAAAGCTTACAAGCTATAATGGGACTTTACTACATTATTTATAAACAACAAACATGACTCAGAAGACTTATTCTACTCCAGCTCTCAGGAGTCTAAGATATAGAACAAAAGCTTGCAAAGCTTCTCTCCTCCTCCAACTTGTTTCCTACATTTCCACACTGTTTGGTCGCTGGAAAACAGACATACACACTGTTTGGCCGCTGGAAGACAGGCGTATATGCAACATGCGCTACAAAACATAGACATAATGATAGTAGGACAAGATTGTGGAATCACAAGATATAGATCAATGGCACAGTTGCTTACTTTAGGTATCTATTGATCAATTTTTTTGATTCACCCCGATAACCTGTTCAGCAAATTTTTAGAAACAGCTCTTCTCAAAAAATTTTGACTATATGAAGATCCAACTGTACATGAGTCTGGGGCCATATATTTCACCCAGCACTGTGCCTGCTGTTTTGATTGGAATAGAGATAAATAAACACTGGAAAACAAATGGCACCAGGCGCAGGATAAGCAAATTTTTACTTTTCTATTGCATGTCTAGAAAATACTAGCAACAACCCCAGAAGTCCTTGAAAACAGAATCTCACAAGATTTTTTCAATGCTTTTATGTGGACTTGACCTATACAGTGGAAAAGCAAGCCGACCTTTCTCCAAGCTCTTGTGCACAAATGCTCCTGATCACAGGACAAGCCAGGGACCCTAAATAAAGGATAAGAGAAGCATGCACTGTCTTCTCCTAAATAATGCAATCCTAAACAGAATAATCTGGTCCATGTCATTTATAACACCCCCAGTTATGTGTTCAGTTGGGCAATGACTTATATTCTCGAAAGGAAGAAAGCAAACTAAAATAGTGAGCTTCAAATGAAATTAGCCACACAAAACCAGAACAATCTTGCCACAAAAGAGGCCACTAATATCTATGATCTCATTCTCATTGTTCTACAACAAACCATGGACACTATTCTTCTCCCACCATTATAATAAAGCTTCTTGCTACAAAAGCAAAGCAATAACATTAAATACTGTGAAGCACATGCAACCCGAAATTCCTGAGAGGAACTAAGATTACCTCCCATTCTTCGAATCCCTGCATGCCCTCCGGGTTCAACCTTTTGATGGCAATTGGATTCGTTTTCTTCTCATCAAGGAAGCCTTTGAAAACTTTACCAAAACCACCCTCACCGACTAATGCATCAGGTCTGAAGTTTCTTGCTGCAGCTTTCAGCTCTGCAAAACTAAAGGCCCTTATTTCTGAAGTGGGAGCAACATAACCATTTGGAATAGACTCATTCGACCTCCCTCCCAAGCTCATGCTCAGGCCATCCTCAGAAGATGATGAACTGCTTATAGTCAGAACAGGTCCTCCTGTGATTACACAATTGAAGAGAAAAAGGTGAAGAAAATTGTCATGAGCCGAAGACAGGTGCTAGAGATGAGCGGGAACTAATTGAGTTATAGAGATGTCAGCTGGTGGGAAATGAGTTAGTTAGGGTAGTTTTTTTTTTTTTGACAGCAGTTAGGGTAGTTAGAATCTGAAGTTTTTATTGGACATATATTTTAGCATATTCCTCCATATTCTGCTTTCTCTGTAAGTTGGGGCTGGCATGAATTTCAGGATAAATCAGAAAGCAGGAGCACAATAACTATAATAACATGCAGAATATCTAGAAGAAAATTCCAACCACAGCAGGAAGTAAAACCAGAATTCTGTCGCAAAAATTCCTACCTGCTAACTCATATCCAATAAAAAAAAAAGCAAAAACAAAATCAAAAAAACAAGAAAAACTAAATATCAAACTTTCACCCATGGAATCACAATTGGAAGTCCAGAATTATCACGAGGGGACAAAAAAACCTGCATTCTCAGGACAAGACTAGCTGGAGATCACATCCTGTGGTGAAAACGACACCAAACGAAAACAAAACAAGAAAGCGAGAAAGAATTGCAGAAGAAACAAGGGAATTACCAGGCCTAAGATGACCAGTGAAGCTAGGAGTTGGATAGTCAGGAACTCCCCAGCAAATTCCCATCGGATGATTTATCTTCCCTCCTCCTCAAATCAAAATCGAGCTTCAACGAGGAAGAAGAACAAGAAGAAGAAGAAGATGGGCAAGTGTGAAAGCAGAGAAAGGGCTTCTTCTTCTGATGCTGATCGTGGTTCTTGAACTATCATCACCCGGGATCGTCTTTACCAAATCTCATAAACAATTCGATTCATGGGTGTCTCATTTTCTCCCTCTCTATATTTTCTTCTCATAATCTTTGACTTGTATTCCGCTGATTCAAGTCGCCGACTTCGAGTCCGCGTGGGGAAGGTGGCTAGAGGGACAGAATCGGTAGAACGAGAGTTGCAAGAAAGCGAGGGAAACAAGCGAAAGCAGACGGAACTTGCTGTCTGAACTTCAGTAACTGTCCGACCAAAAAAACGACTTCAGTAACTGACGAATATTTAAGAAAAAAGTGATTACATAAAATTGTCGAATTTTGCTGTTAATTAAGGAAATTTCCGATTTATGGAGAATAGGGCTCTTGAATCTATAGACCGTAAAGAAAAATGTTACGATCATTGAGCTAAGTTAGTAAGAATAGGGAAAAACTTATAGTAAATTCAGATTGTTTATGAAATTTGATGAGAAGTTATAAAAATGCTAAAAAAAAGTTGAACCATACGAGACTTTGAGATTAACTACACTACTCGAAGGATGATTGCTGATTTAAAACGTTTGAAAATGAAGTAAGACCTATAAAGTTAAATTATCATCTCATATGAGACCGGTCTTGGACTCAATAATTTCTCCTTTGAATCTAGTCCTACATTTGCTCATTCTTGAGACAGCTACGAGACAAATAAGATTTGACAGAATTTCAATCCGACTTTATGTAATATTGGCATGTAATCATACACGGCCTACGGATAATTTTCTTTTGGAAAAATCAGACTGTAATTTAATTTAAAGAACTAAAATATAGGTTCATGCTTTACATTTAAGAAACAGTCCTTAAGCTCGGGCACCCCCCATCATGTGCATCAAAATAGCCAGAAATTGATTAAGTTAACATTAGTTTTGTTCGACGAGATTCAAATTTCCAAATTTCTGCAGATTTTCGTATACCATAATTAGTGTTTTCGGCCCTGCATTGTTCTTTCCACGCTCAACAGACTATCCAGATGAAGCCTAGATCGTTGCGCTCAAGTCGTAGACTTGATCCTGCCTCCAGTTTACTATTATCTATGTTCAGGGAAAAGAAGAAAACGAAAGATAACAAGACAATTGGACATGTCTTAGCTGCAACAAGATAGCACCCAACCGCATACTTCGTTCATTTTGAATATGTCACACCCCAAAACCACAAAGAATGGGAATGACACGGCCGTCCTTCTTTACACAGGATGCAGCCTCAAACACAACCAACAAACTGATATTAACTTTTATATATATATATATATATATATATATCAAATCATATATATATCAGATGAACCAACAAATTGGTTGCAACATCAGAGTTTCTATAATCCACCAAAAGAAAAAAGAGATATACGTTTAAATCTCAGACGATCCAACTACTAGTAAGTATTATTTGCACCACTTCCTTAAACCATACCAAAAACAAAATAGAACTCCCCAAAAGTTCCCATCGGCTACGCACTCGCTCTATTCGCCGCTAGCTGAGAAACTTGAAAAGATTAAAGGAGGAATGGGATGAGCAACCACAGCTTAGTGAGTAGTACATATCTTCTAAGCAGATCGAACAACCACTATGCATGTATACAAAACAATACCAAATTTCATAACACCAATTCAATATATAAAATACATATCGAATCATATAAAAGTTATTTCTTATCATCAAAAATTTATACTAATATGGAAAACTCATTTGAATCGCCATCAAAAGTCAAGTATCAATGGTCGAATCCATTAAATAATCTCAATCAAAACACATATCAATGGTCTATCCACTGATCAATCTTTTGCTCAATAACTAACCATGGTCACGACACAACGCCTTGTGACAAGGCGACCAAGATTCTCCCCTTGGTAAGATCTCCACCTACAAAGCCGGTGGCTAAGCCCAGAAGGATATCCTAAACCTGGTATGCATACCCAAAAAACCCCTCACTGGGTTCACAGTCATATTGAGCATAAATAACTATTCTCCAATACCAGAAACCCAATCTAGAAATCAATGTCTTAAACCAAACAAATAACATTTTGCAACATAGCCCATTATCCATTTCATATCCGTTTCTCAAATCATCATAAACCTTTTTATAAATCAGTCGCAAAGCAATTTCATATATGTTTCTCCACAAACCTTGTATAATGTGCTTTTCAAAGATTCACAATCAACCAAAGGGTAGCAATTGCTCGATATGGCTTTTATGCAATAAAAATGCCCTTCTCAATTCAATATATATACATATATATACTTCAAGACATGATTTTATAAAACCAAAGAACATATAGTACCACTCACCTTGTCGTCTATGACCAAACGACGAACAATACTCGTATCGTCGAACTCAAAGCTCTATCAAATAACCAAAAAATAATGTTAAAATATATTCTATCTCGACTACAAAATGACTAAGTTATGCCTTAACTCTAACAAAAGGACTTCTGCGCGCTAACAAATCGCATAACCAAAGCGATTGTTCAAGCCATTTGCAACATGAAGTTTAAACGCAAAACTTGATCAAGCCTTAACTTTTTCTTCCGAAACCCGATCTGAACGTACTTATATTCAATAGAGAGCCCTTGAAACATATCACAAGAATCCCAACTTGGCCATCCCAAAATCAAGCCGAAAAATGACAAAATACGGGCCCAAAGCTGCTGGACGCGTACTGTTCACTGCGCGCGGGAAACTTTGAAATTTTGTTTTGGACAAACCATAAGCTCAAATCACGATCCGTAAAATCCCACGGCTCCACAGCACCTTAAATTACCATTCTTGCAAAAATACGCGGCTCAACGACTCCAAAATTAGACTTCGCCGCTCAGTTTTCCAAAAATTTCGAATTTAAGTCCTAAATCCAAAAATTACTTCAATCGGACAAACAAGGGGCTTGATCTCTTACCGGGTGCTGTGTTATGGAGTCGAGTCGGCTTGGCAAGGCATCCGAGACGTGCACGTGCCAAAATTCCTTTCCTTTTTTCCCCTTTTCTCTTCTCCTTCCTCTTCTTCGTCTTTTCTTTCTTTTCTTTTTGGTCGAGGGAACTCTCAGCTTCTATTTAGCCGAGCCCTCTCCCCTCTCCTTTTTGTTTTACTAACTTTTCAGTTTCTTTTTCAGTTTCTTCTTTTGGGGCCCACTAACATAATATTACATTATTGCATAATATTACATTCTACCATCCTTAAAAAAATTTCGTCCTCGAAATTTACATGTACTTTAATCATGAAACAAGTGAGGGTATTTGTGTCTTGCCTCCTCCTCGAGTTCCCAAGTAGCCTCCCTCTCGGTATGGTTTTGCCATTGTATTTTTACATAAGGAATGGTTCGTCGCCGCAATACCTGATCCTTCCTATCGACAATGCGAATAGGATGCTCCTCATACGTCAAGTTCTCCCATAATCTCAATGGTGTAAAGTCTAGCACATGTTCAGGATTTGGAACATATTTCCGCAACAAAGAGACATGGAACACATTATGGACACCTGATAATGCCGATGGCAAAGCCAATTTATAAGCGAGTTCACCAATTTTCTCTAAGATCAAGAATGGTCCCACGTACCTTGGACTTAACTTCCCACGTGTGTCAAATCTCATTACACCCTTCGTAGGAGAAACTTTTAAGAATACGTGATCCCCCACATTAAATTCTAGCTTGCGTCTTTTCAGATCCGCATAACTTTTCTGACGACTTTGAGCCGTTCTAAGACGTTCCCGAACCAACCTAACTTTCTCTTCTGAATGTTGAATGAACTCAGGGCCAGTTAATCTTTTCTCACCAACGTCGTCCCAACAAATAGGACTTCTGCATTTTCGGCCATATAAAGCTTCAAAGGGTACCATCTTAATGCTAGAGTGATAACTGTTGTTATAAGAAAATCCTGCCAAATGTAGATGTTCATCCCAAGAACCGCCGAAGTCAATGATGCATGATCTCAACATATCCTCTAATGTTTGGATCGTTCTCTCTGACTGTCTATCTGTTTGTGGATGGAAAGCTGTACTCAAGTTGAGTTTAGTGCCCAATGCTCCTTGTAAACTCTTCCAAAAGTTAGACACAAACCTAGGATCCCTATCAGAAATAATGCTTACTGGAACTCCATGAAGCTTCACTATCTCGCTAACATATCGCTTTGCCATATCTTCCATTGAAAGGCCAAATCGATATGACAAAAAGTGAGCAGACTTAGTTAATCGATCAACAATCACCCATATAGCATTCTTACCACTTGGTGTCCTCGGTAGACCGACTACAAAGTCCATGGCAATATGCTCCCACTTCCATTTAGATATCTTTAAAGGTTGCAACTGCCCACCTGGTTTCTGATGCTCAATTTTCACTTGCTGGCAAACTAAACATTGATCGACAAATTTTATAATATCATTTTTCATGTTGATCCACCAAAAGTTTTCTCTCAAGTCCCTATACATTTTAGTGCTTCCCGGATGAATTGAAAATCTAGTACTGTGAGCTTCTTGCAAGATCTCCTTTTTCAGCTTTGAGTCCTCAGGAACACATAGTCGACCACGAAACCTCAAGGATCCATCTACATGTAAACTAAAATCCACTTGTCTTCCAGCTTCCACACCTTCTTTATTTTTTTTGTAAATGTGGATCTTCATTCTATTTAGCCTTAATTCTGTCAATCAACATAGGTTGTACTTGAAGATTAGCTAATTGAGCACCAAGCTGCTGCACCAACACCTCCAAGTCTAACTTCCTCATATCTTCAAGAATAGATTTCTGAGAAGTGAGCAAAGCTGCCATATTTCCAAATGATTTACGACTCAAAGCATCCGCTACCACATTAGCTTTACCCGGATGGTAATTAATGGACAAGTCATAATCCTTCAAAAGTTCTAGCCATCTTCTTTGCCTCATGTTTAGTTCTTTCTGAGTAAAGATATACTTCAGACTCTTGTGATCGGTAAAGACTTCACATTTTTCACCATACAAATAGTGCCACCATATCTTCAAGGCAAACACAACCGCCGCTAACTCCAAATCATGAGTGGGGTAATTTTTCTCATGTAATTTCAATTGTCTAGAAGCGTAGGCAACAACTTTGCTATCTTGCATAAGAACACAACCCAAACCTTCTTTGGATGCATCGCAGTAGATTACGAAGCCGCCACTTCCAGAAGGTAGAGTTAGAATAGGAGCCGACACCAGCCGTCTCTTCAACTCTTGAAAACTGCGTTCACATTGGTCTGACCATTCAAATTTAACTTTCTTCTGAGTTAGACGGGTAAGTAGACCAGCAATCTTTGAGAACCCCTCTACAAATTGCCTATAGTAGCCGGCTAGCCCAAGAAAACTTCTCACTTCTGTAACATTTGTTGGACGATTCCACTTAACAACTGCTTCAACCTTCTTTGGGTCCACTAATATGCCATCTTTCGAGATCACATGACCCAAGAATTCTACATGATCAAGCCAGAAGTCACACTTACTAAATTTGGCATACAACTTCTTTTCATGTAAAGTTTGCAAGACAAACCTCAAGTGTTGCTCGTGTTCCTCTAAACTCTTCGAATATACTAGGATGTCATCAATGAACACCACAATAAATTTGTCTAGATATTCCCTGAACACCCTGTTCATCAAGTCCATGAAGGCAGTAGGCGCATTTGTTAATCCAAAAGGCATGACGAGAAATTCGTAATGGCCATACCTTGTTCTGAAAGCAGTTTTAGGCACATCATCTATCTTTATCTTCAATTGATGATACCCAGAACGAAGGTCGATCTTGGAAAATACCTGAGCTCCCTGAAGTTGATCAAATAAATCCTCAATCCGGGGCAAAGGATATTTGTTTTTGACCGTTACCTTGTTAAGCTCTCGGTAATCTATGCAAAGCCGCATACTACCATCATTCTTTTTCACAAATAGAACAGGAGCTCTCCAAGGTGAAACACTGGGTCTGATGAAACCCTTATCCAAAAGCTCTTGTAGCTGCGTTTTCAATTCTTTCAATTCAGTGGGTGCCATCCGATATGGTGCCTTAGAGATTGGTGTTGTACCGGGCATCAATTCAATGCAAAACTCAATTTCTCTATCAAGAGGCAAGCCTGGTAAATCCTCAGGAAATACACTTGGAAACTCTCTAACGATAGGAACATCTTCCAACTTTACTACGACCTTACTTGTGTCCTTTACACAAGCCAAATAACCATAGCACCCTTTTCTCAAAAGTTTCTTTGCTTGCAAAGCCGAGATCAACCGAGAAGTGTTTTGACAACTTCCCGAAAAAGAGAATTCGGGTTGATTCGAAAGTCTAAATATAACTTTCTTTGAAAAACAGTCAACAATCGCACGATAGATAGATAACCAATCCATCCCTATAATAACATCGAAATCTCGAATATTTAACTCCACTAGATCCACAGGCATTTCAACATTGTTAATCTGAATCACACATCTCTTGAACATATGATGACCAACAAAGAAATCGCCAGTAGGAGTATCAACACACAATTCACATTCAAGAGGGTCAGGCAACAGATCAAGCTTCTTTGCAAATTCAGTTGAAATGAAGGAGTGCGTAGCACCAGGGTCAAATAACGCATAAGCACAATGCGAGGCAATAGAAATATTACCTGCAACCACTGCGTTAGATGCTGCCGCATCCTCCTTCGTCATTGCAAAAACTTTCCCACTTGTACTTTGTCTTTGTTGGTTCTCTTGGGGCCTACCAACGAAAGGGGTATTCCTCCTCCTGAAACACTGGTGTGCTAGGTGCCCTTGTCGCCCACATAGATTACATGATCTATTGCCAATAGGAGGATTCCTTCGTGTAGGACAATCTCGCAGCAGCATGTGTCCCGCTTTCCCACATGAGAAGCATACTCCCATTTTCCGATAACACTCACCGTGATGATAATTTCCACATGTATTACAAGGGCCTTGGTTACTTGGATTTTTGAACTGTCCTGGCCGGCTGAAGCCTCTTCACCTTCCACTATCATCAGTATGGCTACCTTGCACATTTGTGGGCTTAAACCTTTTGGGTTGAGGCGTTCCTTGTGTGCCGTGCTTCAAAATGCTTTGTTCCACCTTGATTGCTCGTTCTAGCACATCTTTATAAGTTGTTAATACGAAAGGTGCAAGTGCGGAATTAATTTCAGGTCGGAGCCCTCCTAGGAAATGGTCGGCCTTATCTTCTTCATTTGCTACCAAGTGCTCTGCAAATCTACTCAACTGATTTAAGCGGACTGAATACTCCAAAACAGTGGAGTCACCTTGAGATACATGTACAAAGTCACCCTTCATCTTTGCTTGGAATGACTTTGGGAAGAATTGAGCATTGAACACCTTTTTAAAGTCCTCCCAGGATATAATAACATTCCTACCTCCAAGACTTGGCTTCATTCCATCCCACCAAAACTCTGCTTCACCTTCCAGGTATTGGGTGGCAAATTTAACTTTTCGATCCTCGAGAACTTCTTCAGCTTCAAAGATCCCATCAATCTTTTTAATCCAACGCTCAGCCGCAAGAGGATCAGCTTTCCCATCAAAAGTGGGTGGTTTCGCCTTTCTAAAATGGCAAAAGTGCCTGAACCTGTCGTTCCATCTCCAGTTAATTCCTTTGCTTGGCGATACCAATGGATCATTGCCTGTTCAAATTCAGTTGAATGGGTTGGCTCTTGATCTTCTTCTCTGACTTCACGCAAGTCAGGACTCCTATCATAGTGGTCCTCAAGTCTCATTCTCAAAGACGCACCTCGAGAAGCTTGAGGCATGTCTCTAGCCTCAGGGGTAGCGACCCGCTTGCCTTTGCGACTCCTACGAAGCGAGGCAAGTGTCTCAGAGTCGGTACTCATGATCACCTGAATCCAAGAATGAAACTACACCTTAGAATCTAGAAGACTAACGCAAAAATAAAATCTATCACACAACCTCACAACGTCCCATAACTACACCCAAAAAGATCAAAACTTAGGCTCTGATACCAAAAATGTCACACCCCAAAACCACAAAGAATGGGAATGACACGGCCGTCCTTCTTTACACAGGACGCAGCCTCAAATACAACCAACAAACTGATATTAACTTATATATATATATATATATATATATATATATATATATATATATATATATATCTCAAACCATATATATATCAGATGAACCAACAAATTGGTTGCAACATCAGAGTTTCTATAATCCACCAAAAGAGAAAAGAGATATACGTTTAAAACTCAGACGATCCAACTACTAGTAAGTATTATTTGCACCACTTCCTTAAACCATACCAAAAACAAAATAGAACTCCCCAAAAGTTCCCACCGGCTACGCACTCGCTCTATTCGCCGCTAGCTGAGGAACCTAAAAAGATTAAAGGAGGAATGGGATGAGCAACCACAGCTCAGTGAGTAGTACATATCTTCTAAGCAGATCGAACAACCACTATGCATGTATACAAAACAATACCAAATTTCATAACACCAATTCAATATATAAAATACATATCGAATCATATAAAAGTTATTTCTTATCATCAAAAATTTATACTAATATGGAAAACTCATTTGAATCGCCATCAAAAGTCAAGTATCAATGGTCGAATCCATTGAATAATCTCAATCAAAACACATATCAATGGTCTATCCACTGATCAATCTTTTGCTCAATAACTAACCATGGTCACGACACAACGCCTTGTGACAAGGCGACCAAGATTCTCCCCTTGGTAAGGTCTCCACCTACAAAGCCAGTGGCTAGGCCCAGAAGGATATCCTAAACCTGGTATGCATACCCCAAAAACCCCTCACTGGGTTCACAGTCATATTGAACATAAATAACCATTCTCCAATACCAGAAACCCAATCCAGAAATCAATGTCTTAAACCAAACAAATAACATTTTGCAACATAGCCTATCATCCATTTCATATCCGTTTCTCAAATCATCATAAACCTTTTTATAAATCAGTCGCAAAGCAATTTCATATATGTTTCTCCACAAACCTTGTATAATGTGCTTTTCAAAGATTCACAATCAACCAAAGGGTAGCAATTGCTCGATCTGGCTTTTATGCAATAAAAATGCCCTTCTCAATTCAATATATATACATATATATACTTCAAGACATGATTTTATAAAACCAAAGCAATTGTTCAAGACATGATTTTATATATATATATATATATATATATATATATACTTCAAGACATGATTTTATAAAACCAAAGAAGATATAGTACCACTCACCTTGTCGTCTATGACCAAACGACGAACAATACTCGTATCGTCGAACTCAAAGCCCTATCAAATAACCGAAAAATAATGTTAAAATATATTCTATCTCGACTACAAAATGACTAAGTTACGCCTTAACTCTAACAAAAGGACTTCTGCGCGCTAACAAATCGCATAACCAAAGCAATTGTTCAAGCCATTTGCAACATGAAGTTTAAACGCAAAACTTGATCAAGCCTTAACTTTTTCTTCTGAACCCCGATCTGAACGTACTTATATTCAATAGAGAGCCCTTGAAACATATCACAAGAATCTCAACTTGGCCATCCCAAAATCAAGCCGAAAAATGACAAAATATGGGCCCAAAGCTGCTGGACGCGTACTGTTCACTGCGCGCGGGAAACTTTGAAATTTTGTTTCGAACAAACCATAAGCTCAAATCATGATCCGTAAAATCCCATGGCTCCACAGCACCTTAAATTACCATTCTTGCAAAAATACGCAGCTCAACGACTCCAAAATTAGACTTTGCCGCTCAGTTTTCCAAAAATTTCGAATTTAAGTCCTAAATCCAAAAATTACTTCAATCGGACAAACAAGGGGCTTGATCTCTTACCGGGTGCTGTGTTATAGAGTCGAGTCGGCTTGGCGAGGCATCCGAGACGTGCACGTGCCAAAATTCCTTTCCTTTTTTCCCCTTTTCTCTTCTCCTTCCTCTTCTTCGTCTTTTCTTTCTTTTCTTTTTGGTCAAGGGAACTCTCAGCTTCTGTTTAGCCGAGCCCTCTCCCCTCTCCTTGTTGTTTTACTAACTTTTCAGTTTCTTTTTCAGTTTCTTCTTTTGGGGCCCACTAACATAATATTACATTATTGCATAATATTACAGAATAGACAACTGAGCAGCTCTTTTGCTTCCATTAATAATAAACCCACCATGTCTCGGAGCTCAAAATTTGCTATGAGAATGGACAGAAATGCATTACACTTCCTGGAGATTGATTGGGGGCCGAGCACAACATGAACAGATTCATGACAGCAATAAAAATGAGCTTCTGCGAATGTTCAAAGCTTAAGCATGGAAAACAACAAAAGAACTCGGACTGTTGAAGAGCTATGGACTTCTTTTGTAAATCTTAGATTGCTGACAGAATCGAGGATTAGCCCAAGAAAAACCGTGGAACAACAGACTTTGAGTTACATCACATGAAGTACGAACAACATAATAAGTGAATTCAAGCATCCCGTGGCATTCTGTTAGCACCGCCAGCTTCTATTGATTCCAGTTCTCCCACGACTTCAGTCATTGAAGGCCGATTGTGCGGAGCCGCTTGAAGGCATTCTAAAGCTAGCTGTGCTATTTGGAATGCAGAATGCATAGAATAATTGCCCTCCAATTCAGAGTCCATTAGTCTTTTTTTCTTTTACTGGATAAGAGTGGTCTGACCCACTCCACTAAATACTCTCTCTCTCTGGTGGGCGGCTTCAATCAAATGCACTTAAGCCTGTTAGTATCTCAAGCGACATGAAGCCAAAACAGTAAACATCGCTCTTTACAATGAGAACCCCTGTAAAATCCAAGAGTTTTACATAATGCTGCGGTGAAGCATCAAAGTAACTTCCTGATACACCTCCTATCATTATCAAAATTCAAGACCAGACATCCTTCAGCACTAGGCCACCAAAAAGCATTTCACAATGGAAAACGATCTGTTGGCTTACCACATGCTAAGTTTTCAGGGGCAGCATAAGCACAGGTAACATGTGTCCCGTCCTCTTGATGACCAGACCTCACCAATCCAAAGTCCGTGAGTTTGGCCAAGTGAGACTGCAGAAGAACCCGATGGTGGATCAGACTCGGTTTCCAGCCTAATATCAATTGCAAACTTTCGTGAATCTAGCAAAGAACAAAAATGGAGATATCTAAAAGCGACTGGGGAGTGGTTCATGATCTCGTCTCATGTTCTAAACATAACATCTACTCTAAGAAGATTTGCCATCGACTACAGCCCTTTCATCAATTAAGCAGAGGGAAACATATGATCTCCACTTGCTATTGTGACTCTTCTCCTGGTTAGAGGACACAAGTCCAAAGTCTTCCAAGGGAGATAATAGGCATGCCATCGTCGTCATTATCCTTCTCCCAAGAACTTGACTAAGAATTTTATAATGCAGGACTGTAATCATTATAAGGAGGATAAGATGTTAACCTCATCTAGCAAAATTTTAGACGTTTTGAAATACCCATGTATTAGTTTTTTCTCAGAACTGCGCAAGAAAGCCAGGCCTCTGGCAGCCCCGACTGCAATCTTGACTCGTACATCCCATGGAAGATGAGCAGTAGAGCCCTCTGTACCAGAGTAATGGGCATTGTAAAATGTAAGTAATGCTTAAATTCAAGTACATGCTTAAACTAGCTTGAATTTTATAATAATTATATTTGTCAACTGACTGTCAACTGACCAAGAAGATGTGCTAAACAATTGGCATCCTTAAGGAGACTTTACAGAAATTCACAAAGCGATTAGGCCACTTACTTCTGAATAGGTGTTTGTCCAAGCTGCCCTTTGGCATAAACTCATAAACAAGAGCTAAATTTTCATCCTTTCGACAATATCCCAGGAGTTTCGCAAGGTTAGGGTGAGATAGCCTTCCAAGAAATGTGTCTTCGTCTGCACGACAATTAGAATTTAAGCAAATAAAGCCTCTCGTACATGGTCAGTATAAAATACATGAAAGAAATGGAAGCCCCCACACTAGATCAAGGTAGAAAAATCTCTCCTTAGGCTTTGGTCAACAGGAATGAAACAATCACAATACGATAGTTGTCATTGAAAAAAAAAAAAGGTACAGAATGGGAACTGAGGCCTAACTTGCGATGAAATATTCAGTTTAACAAATAGTTACGACTGAAGACTCGTGGTCATTGTGCGTCTTGTAATATAAAATGCATATCAATATGGGTGAAATGTACTTCAGATCATACTAGTTTTGTAGAATATATCTAGCTCGTATGCAACTGCTACGCAGAATCATTGAAATTCGAAACTGAAACTATTCTGGTAACTTTATCTTGCAGTGGTGTATACACCCTATGTCATTTGATTGGCTTTGCAATTTGTTTCACTTATTGAATACAGAAGCAGAATTCGCTCGAAAGATGAGGAAAACAAGTTCACTATGAAAAGAACCTCATTTCATTAGTCAAAGAAGGTTGAATGACTCCGTCCATCGAGGCCGATGAGTGAGATCAAGTCACCTATGGGCTATGATCCCATTGGAAAAGGTTGATGATTACACGGATGGAAGACTATTAACTTCGATTTGCGCAATTTCTTCATTCCTTGCAATCGAATCGCACTTAGTAGGCCCTTCCAATAGTTGCCATCATACAAGCCATGGGTCACAAACTCCTATGGCATCGGTTAATCTAGTCCAATACAAAATAAAAGAAATGCCAAAAGAAAGTCCATTGCTGTTTATTGAATGGAGGCTTATAATCTACTCTGCTGAGAATCTTAGAGATGGAAAAGTCTCAAGAATAAACCTTGAAGTGTGTTTCAACTGTAACTAAATTTTCGATTTTTCCTTTCTATGGAAGATTGAAGCCACATGGCTTCTTAGATTCTTCTTTTACTTCATCTAAATTTAAAATATGCCCATTGTGTACGCTAACATGGGGTAATATCACCAAACAATTGATACTAAGTCAGGAACCAGCAATACTGTCGTCTTGCGCCTACTGCCATCATTTTGCACCCTAACAAAGCTGATGAGGCAATCAATGAACCGTCAGAAATATCTGATCTCTCAAACCAAAATCAGAGGCGATTCCGCAAGAGCCCTTTCAGAAACAAAATTGCAAGGCAAGGCCACCGCTTATGGAAAATCCCGGGATAACCAACTTCAAGTACATTTTAGATTTGCGTTTATATAGCCATCATGATTCAAGTTGTCTGGTGTTCCCGTTCCTGCTATGTTTACAACGAGTTGGGTGTTTATTGACACAATTGAGTTTAGCATGACAAGCTCCCATGAGTACCATCATGCATTTGGGTTGCTTCGTTTCAGTAATTGAGAAGGCAAAGTACTTATTCTTCGAGATAGGAAAATGAAGACGACAGTTCTCACCGGCCACTCCCCATATCCTTGTACTGAATGCTGTTTTAATCTTTTCACAGCTATTACAGTCTTCGTCCTTCCAGACCGTTGCCTCTCATGAAGCATACCTTTATAGACATAACCAAATCCTCCCTCTCCAAGCAACAAATCAGCTCGAAAGTTTTTGATCGCCTTTTTCAACTCCACGAAACTGAAGACGGTCAAGTTGGGTTCTGCCAAATTTTCGCCATCTCTGAAGGCCTGATTGCTGTGGGCACCCACCAAGTCATGGCTATTGCCGGCTGCAGAAGATGATGAACTACTGATTGTCGACTTCATCCCTGCAGTTTCGAGGGGGGAAAAGAACAGAGAAAATTGCTTCAGACGATGACAAGAAGAAGATTAAACACTCCAAACTGAAGCACAAATATCATTTTAAAGAGAAAGATATATTTAGACAAAGAAAACTCTCGCAAAAACTTTAAGAGCACCTGATTTGAGATAACTAGTAAAGCTAGGAGTAGGGAAGACGGGAGTACCATAACACACCCCCATCTCTCTCTCTCTCTCTCTCTCTCTCTCTCTCTCTCAACAGAAACTGCTGTCTTCCCTCCTCCTTGCCTCTCCAGAATCTTATTTCCTCAGGAGAAGAGGACATTGACTTGTTCTTACAGATAGACAAATGAAAGCACCCAAAACCTCCTCGATCATGCAACAGTAACAACAGTTAATATTCCTAATTTCTTATACTTTTTTGGACTTATTCACCTCAATTCATGAATATCAACATATTATATCTTGTCATATTCAGATATTCTCCTTATATGTTGTATTTAATCTCAAGTAATGTCCTCCATTACGCGGGTTGAATAATATCTTCTTCAGCAAGGAAGTCCTCGGTCATAATAACTGTAGTGGCTAGGTACACAGACAATTCAGGTGAAATGACCAAGTTGTCACCGTCAATATATCTGTCATCTACGTGATCCTGATGATTAACAAAGGCGCTCTCTCCCTCTTCAAGCCCGGCAATTTTCGATGCACTATTTTAGGACATTCGCCTTCACTAAATAATATATTAAGGTGGTGAAGGAAACGAAGGCTGCTCTTTCCCCAGTATTAATGAAACATGAATCTAAAGATAATCACAAAGTCGCATTAACTAAGCAAAAAACTCGTTCGTCCTCTTGAAAATCATTTCCAACTCAAATTCTGCCAAGGTGTGTATCTTCTCTAACAAGAGGCTATCTTAGTAGAAAGATGTGCTAGATTATTCAGTACTTATAAGGCATCTCTCGGCCATATCTTGCGCGTCGATGTGGCAGATTTACCAAAGCAGAAGCAGGTTCAATCATAGCAACAATCAGGTAAATAATCACGAGACAGCTGGCCATGACATAAGGTACGGTTCCTAGCACAGTAGTTTGCAATTTGGACAATGCCACATCCGGACCCAGGCAGGGTATAAACAGAGTGGTCCAGCTTCGTTCTTACGGACCCAAGAATCACCCTACATATGCTCATTCTTGAGATAGAAATAGGATAGATAAAATTGAGAGAATTACAATGACTATCTAATAAAGGCATGTAATCTTGCACGATTCGAGGATAATTCAATTTTGGAAAGACCAGTGTATAATATAATTTTAAGAGCCAAAAATTTGTGAATACTTTATATTTAAGCAACAGCCCTGAGCATAGACACCGGATGATATACTTCACAATAGTCAGAATGTGAATAAGTTTACATTAGTTTTGTATTGTTGAGATTTCGAGTTTCCAAGTCCCTGCAGATTTTCATTTACCATAAATTTGTGTTTTGGCCATGTATGGTTATTTCCATGTTGAATAAAATATATCCAGATTGAGCCTAGATTATTGTGCTTAAGTTGTAAACCTGACCTGCCTCCAATTTACTGTTATCTATGTTCAGGTAGAACAAAAGGATATTCATCACAATAAAGAAAAAGGAAATATTCTACTCCTTGAAATGTCTCTTATTCAACAACAGAACAACTGGACACGTCTTAGCTGCAACATGGTAGCACCAATGACATGTCTTGTTCATTCTGAATGGACAATCCAGCAGCTCTGTGCTTAAATGACTCCATCAATCGTCCAACCACGTCTCAGAGCTCAAAATCACTATGCGAATGGATGGAACACATAACACTTCCTGGAGATTGATCACGTACCGAGTACCACATGAATATATTTATGACAGCAATGAAAATGAGCTTCTGCTGATGCACAAAGTAGAAACATGAAAAAAAAAAAAAAAAACTTAAGAGGTCGGGCTAAGAGCTGCAGAGTTCTTTTGTAAACCTTAGGTTCCTATCCAAAAGAAAGTACAATCGCAACATCTCAATTCACAAGCCAATGTACATATTGATTTACGTGTCATAAATATTCTGAAGAACTGACAAGAGAGTACAACACCCAGTAATTGCTGAGTACAATGGAGATGAACATTCACGGCCCAAGATTAATCCTGGTAAATTGGAAAAATGTGGAGCAATAGACTTTGACCACATTACAACAAAACAAGTGAAATCAAGAATCCCGTGGTATTTATTTAGCACTGGCAGCTTCTATTGATTCCAGTTCTTCCACAACTTCAGTCATGGAAGGCCGCATGTAAGGAGTCCTTTGTAGGCATTTTAAAGCTAGCTGTGCTATTTGGAATGCAGAATCCATAGAATAAACGTCCTCCAATCTAGAGTCCATTATAGTCTTCAGTTTTCTTTTACTGGATAAGAGTGGTCTGGCCAACTCCACTAAAGGACGTTTTGCTTTTGGACGGTTCACATCATATGCCCTTAAGCCTGTTAGTATCTCAAGCAACACGACACCGAAACTGTAAACATCGCTCTTTACATATAGATGCCCTGTAAAATCCAAGAGTCTTATGTAATGTTGCAGCGAAGCCTCAAAATAAACTTCCTGACATGCTTCCTAGTATTGTCGAAATTCAAGACCAAATATCCTTCAGCATGAAGTCACCAAAAAGCACTTTACAAAGGAAAACGTTTTGTTGGATTACCAGTTGCTATGTATTCAGGGGCAGCATAGCCATAGGTACCGACGACACATGTTGAAACATGTGACTCACCCTCTAGGGGACCAGACTTCACCAATCCAAAAACCTGGAGTCTCGCCGTGTAAGACTGCAGAAGAACCCTGCAGTGGATTAGACTTGGCTTCCAGCCTACTTATAAATTGCAAACTTTTATGAATCTAGCAAAAAACAACATGGAGATATCTAAAAAAAAACTGGGCACTGGTTCACGGTCTCCTCTGGGGTTCTGAACTTAATACCAAATCGAAGAAGAATAGAGTTGCAATCAACCATCCCCCTTTCATCAATTAAGCAGAGGGAAACATAGGATCTTCACTTGCTATTATAACTCTTTTCTCCAGGTTAGAGGACACAATTCCAACTCGTCAAAGTGAGATACTGGACATGTCATCATCATCATTATCCTTCTCCCAAGACTTTGACTAAATTGATGATAGAGCTCATAGGAATTTTATGATACAGGACCATAATCATTATACGGAGGATAAAATATTACCCCATCTAGTAAAATATTTGACGTGTTGAAATCCCTGTGTATCATTTTGCAGGAATTGTGTAAGAAAGCCAGGCCTCTGGCAGCCCCAACCACAATCTTGAGGCGTACATCCCATGGAAGATGAGCAGTGGAGCCCTCTGTACCATAGCATCGGACAGTGGAAAATGTAAGTAATGCTTAAATGCAAGTACAAGTTCAAACTAGCTTGAATTTTGAAATATGCACATGCATCAACTATGAATATCAACTGATCAAGAAGATATGCTAAACAATTGACATTCTTAAGGAGACTTTTCAGAAATTCACAGAGCAATTAGATTACTTACTTCTGAATAGGTGGTTATTCAAACTGCCCTTTGGCGTGAACTCATAGACAAGAGCTAACTTTCCATCCTCTTTAGAATATCCCAGAAGCTTGACAAGGTTAGGGTGAGACACCCTTCCAAGAAGCTGTATCTCCGTCTGCACAACAATTAGAAAATAAGCAAAGAGAGTCTCGCATATGGTCAGTCTAAAAGATATGAAAGAAATGGAAGCCTCTATACAAGACCCGGTAGGATTTTTTCTCCTTAGGCTTCAATTGGTCAATAGGAATGAAACAATCACAATACAATAGTTGATATCGAAACAAAAGATACAGAATGGGAACCGAGACCTAATTCCTAATGAAATGTTCGGTTTAACTGGTAGTTTGACTGAAGACTCATGGTCATTGTGTGTCTTGTAATATAAAATGCTTATCAATTTTGGTAAATTGTACTTTAGATTGTACTGGCTCTTTATTAAATAACTAGCTCACATTAAATTAGGAGTAGCTATGCAGAATCATTGAAATTTGAAACTATAACAAATCATAATTTGCACTCATACAGGTAAGTTCATCTTGAGGTGGTGTATCGACCCTATATCGTTTGATTGGCCGTGCAATTGTTTCAGTTCTTGAATATAGAAGTAGAATTTGCTCAGAGGATGAAGAAAACAAGCTCACCGTGGGAAAAACCACACGTCATTGTCAAAGAAAATTGAATGATCCCGTCCATCGAGAGACCGATGAGTGACACCAAGTCTCTTAGGGCAATGATTACATAGAAAAGATTGATCATTCAATGGAAGGGAGACTGTTAAACTTAAATCTGTGTAATTTCTTCATTCCTTGCAATCGAATTACACTAGTAAGCTCTTTTAATAGTAAGCATCATACAAGCCAACGGCCACACACACTCTCACGGCATGGGTTTTTTAGTCCATTAGAAAATAAGAGAAATGCAAAAGGAAAGTTCTTCACTGTTAGCTAAATGAAGCCCTGTAATCAAAACTGCTGAGGACCTAAGTGACTGCACGCTATCAAGAACAGTGGTAACTGAATCTTCTATATTTATTTTCAATCGGAATGATTGAAGCAAAAAGCCTTCTTAGATTCTTCTTTTACTTAATTTGAATTCAAAATTTGCACATTATGTTCACTAATGCTGTGTTGGTTAGATAACTGAAAACTTCACGTGTAGGAAATAGCACCAAACAATATACTACTCAGTCAGGCACCAGCTATACTGTTGTCTGCTGCTACTGCCATATCTTTGCACCCCAACAAAGCCAATGAGGCCATCAATGAATCCTCAGAAATATTAGATCTCTCTATAACCAAAATCAGATGCAACTCCACAAGGGCCCTTTCAAACAAAATTGCGAGGCCAGACCACCACTTATGGAAAACCATGGGACTATCAACTTAAAGTACATTTGAATTTGCGTCTACATAGCCATCATAATTCATGTTGTCTAGTATTTCTCCTGCCATTTTCACAATGAGGGTGTGTATTGACACATATGAGTTTGGCATGACAAGCTCCCATCAGAACCATGATGCATTTGGGTTGGTTCGTTTTTAGTAATTGACAAAGCAAAGTATTTATTTTCCAAGAAAAGGAAAATAAAGACAAATTAGTTCTTACCTCCCACTCTCTATGCCCTTGAAAACCATGCGGGTTTAATGTTTTGACGGCTATTATAGTCTTTGTCCTTCCAGACCGTTGCTTCCCCTGAAGCATCCCTTTATAGACGTAACAAAATCCTCCCTCTCCAACCAGTGCATCGGCTCGAAAGTTTTCAGTTGCCTCTTTCAACTCTGCGAAACGGAAGACGGTCAAGTTGGGTTCTGCCAAAATTTGTCCATCTCCGAAGGCCTGATTGATGCAGGCAGCCACCACCAAGCCATGGCTATTGCTGGCATCAGAAGATGATGAACTTCTACTGATTGTCAACTTCATCCCTGCAGTTTCACAAACGGAAAAAGAGACAGAGAAAACAGAGAAAATTGCTTCAGACGATGACAAGGAGAAGATTAAACACTCCAAACTGAAGCACAAAGATCCATTTTATACAGACAAAATAGATGTGCAGATAAAAGAAACCTCTCGCAAAAACTTCAAAGAGTACCTGATTTGAGGTGACCAGTAAAGCTAGGAGTAGGGAAGTCAGGAGTACCATAACACACCCCCATCTCTCGCCTTGCCTCTCCCAAATCTTGTTTCCTCGATCATGCAACGGAAACAACAGTCGATTAACTCGAGCTGAATTCCTAATTCCGTACGTCTTTTTTCGCCTCTTTTCTGGTCCACCGAACGCTCCCGGCGGAAAAGCAACCTGACTTGCACGCACATCCTTTTCCACATTAATTGACTTTCTTATCTCTACCATAGCAGATCCCACAAAATTCCAAGGCAGTTATTGTTCGAACTCGCGGTGGACTCATTACAGAAGGGAAACAATAAATGAGAGAGAAGATGGATGAAAGTCATTCAGTGAGGCACAAAAAATTAGATGTTTCTAGATTGAAAAATCTCCCCTCTAGCCATGGGAGTGCATTTATTAATTAAAGATTAATATCACGAAAAATATCAACTTAGTACATGTGATAAATTTATTCCAAATTAATTTTTCTACCATCAATAACCCCAACCTATTATATTTGTGAAAAAATTACTCAAAACTAATTTTTTTACCGTAAAAAACCTCAAACTAATTCATTTGTGACAAATCCACCCTCCGCCGGTTTGCATTAAATTAGAATAATACCATTAAAAACCACAAAATAGTACACATGTGACAAACGGAAGGTAAAACCTTAAACCGGTACACCTGTCAATTGCCATATATCATTCAACTCAACAATTTGATAGCATGATACAACGGAAATTAATGAAAGGTAAAATTGTCACGTGTATACCAATTTGTGGTTTTTTGTGGTCAAAAATAGGTTTTGGTAAATATATCTTGAGTGTAACAATTTGGGATTTTTCGTGATATTAACCTTATTAATAAGTACGTTCAATATAAATTTTTTCTCATAAATCTAATTATACATCACAGAAAAAAAATTATGAAAAATCGCAAGCTTACTTTAAATAGTTTCTAATGGTTTATTAACAACCGTAAGCACTTTTTAACACTATCCTTTGGAAGATTAACAAGAGCATGCAAGAGATGGGGTTTACATCTCTCCTTTACGTTAACCATGAGCATAACATGATAGGATATATATGGAGACGACCTATGAAGCCGGTATGACAATTTGCCAAATATACCAAGTTAGTATTTAATATGTAAAGTTGGTATCCTAAATAAGTTTTTTTTTTTTTTTGTGGTAAAGGTAAGATTATCCTAAATAAGTTAGCAAACTGTGTTACAATTAATCTTTAGTGGGCAAGATAAATTTCATTTTGATAATAGAGGCGCACAACCATAAATCGGCAAGATATTGTTCGTCCATTTCCAAATGAAGGAAAAAAAACAAACCCACCCTTGCTAACTAGACTCGTCATAATGGGTCATAAACCCATTTATAAACCCATATATGATAAGTTAATTTTTTATATAGGTCAGTTATATTAAGTAAATGAGTCATAAATGAGTTTAAACCTTCTATAAGTAATAAGTGAGTAGTAAATGGGTCATAAATAGGGTCATAAATAGGTTTACAATTTATTTAGACCTAACTCACTTCTCTTTCTCTCACTTGATCTAGCACTCACTTAGTTTTTGTACCATCACTTTAGTTTGGATATGAGTTTTCCTATATTGGGTTAAATAATGAAGTGTTTTAGTAATAAAGATCGAGTCGGATCAGGTATGGATCAACAGATTTGCATTACAAATAAATTGGTCATAAATTGGTTAATATGTCGGTTTAGGTCAGACCATTTATGACTAAACCCACTTGTTTTTTTTTTTTTATCAGTCCTACTTTAATCATACTCTAACACTCACTCTCAGACTTTTACCCTGCCTCCTTGCAGAGCGTGGGAGTCGAAACCCACTCTTGAAATGAAATCGTCCCCATCCCAATCCCCTATGAGAATGTGGGGATTTGAACCCCCCACCTCCCCCTTCCAAGTTGGAAGAGTGGCCACTGGGGCGAACCCCCAGTGGTTACCTGACCCACTTGTTTGACGGGCCTATTACTAACAAGCATTAAATGGTCTTTATAAATAAATAAATAAAATCTTGGATTATGCTCAAGATTTTTACTAAGTACATATTTTTCCTAGAAATTATGTCCGTTGTGGGTGTAAAGAATCTTCTACTCATTTGCTAGTGGACAGGGCAACAAGTATCAAAATTCTAAGCTAATAATGGACTTGATATTTAGGAAAAATTTCAAATAATGACATGAAGTACCATTATTTTCTTAAATAAAGGCGTGAAGTGAACCTTATTCCAAATAAGGACCTAAAATGCCATTATTTTCTCAAATAAGAAACTCAAGTGGAGTTTGTTTCGGATAAAGGTCTAAAGTGGCTAATGTCAATTTTTAAAAAAGCCCTGAATTTATAGGAGGTTAAGGGCATTTTCGTCCTTTATCTTTTTTTGTATTTTTTCTTCGTTTTTTTTTCCTTTTTTATTTTTATTTTTATGAGTTTTCCCTTTATTCTTCACCGGTGGCTAGGCCATGCGTGAAGAGGGCTAGGCAAGGGTCACCCTCGACTAATCTAGCAAGAGTTGCCCTCATCAGCCTTAGGCGAAGGACGGCCTCGCACAGCCCTCACCATATCTTGTATATCTAAACAAGGGTCGCCTCACCTACAATTGGCGAGGGCCTAGGCAAGGATCGTGGCTTTCGCTAGCAGCCGATAAGGGTTATCAAGCCCTCGCCAGAAAGGGAAAAAAAAAAAAGAAGAACAAAATAATTTAAAATTAAAATTGTCTTTTGGCGAAAATACCCTTGGCCGACTAAAATATTTAACTAGCTGGCGACCAGCAAGATCAGACCCTTATTTGAAATAGCTATGGTCACTTTAGGCCCTTATTTAAGACTCATACAGCCACTTCATGCCCTTATGTAATTAATTTGAAAAAATTATGGCACTTTAAGTCCTTATTTGGAATTTTCCCTCATATGTATTCATGTATTTTCATACCAATGTCCCAAAGAATCGAGAGAGCATTGATATGTGAACTATTACTAAGGGTGTGTTTGGTTGGACTTTTGGGAAAATGCCTTTGGGAAAATGCAAAGGATTTTAAATTGAAGGGGTTTTTTACCATACAAATTGTGTTTGGTAAATTGTAATATAAAAGTCCATTATGAAGTAATTTTAGGCAAAATAGTATTTGGAAAAATTTACATTTACAAATAACTTTTGTAATAAATAAATAAAAAGCTGGTCGTCGAAGGGTAGGCGGCCACCGACAACCACAAGTCCTTCTTCCTTGTTTGATGTTCCTTCCAAGCCGTTGACTCGCCACTGCAAGTCCCTTGGCCTCCTCTCACCTCCGCCGGGCTGTAAGCGACCTAAATCTGAGTCACCGAAGGTCACGCGGCCTCGCTGCAACCCAGATCTGGGTCGCTGAAGGTCGCATGGCCCAGATTTGGGTCGTGGCAACCTTCGATGACCCAGAAATAGGTCATTAGGGGTCGTAGTGGTCGCACAACATTGATGCGACCCAAATTTAAGTGGTCGCCGGAGGTCACACGCCAGACCTCCGACTACTCAAATCTGGTTTGCAACACGGTCGCAACGACGATCGCGATGACATGACTCGCAGTAGGGTTGCCGAGGTCATGCAATTGGCCACCGACGGTCACCATGACCACACCAGCCTCATACCGACCTCTGTCCAGCTCGTCGCCGGCCCCTCGCAGCTTCGCGCAACTTCACCAGCCAACCTCAATGGAGAAGAAGGTTGAAGGCTTTATTTGATTTGGGCTTAAGGTCCGTCCGCCCAAGTTGGGCCCAGAAAGCCCGGCCCACGGGAATAGGGCCCGTGGAAAGAAGGGGGTATAAAAGGGAGGAGAGAGAGAGAAATAATACACCGTTTTGTTTTGTAAACGTACGCTTTTCTCTTCACTTACGCTCTCTCCCTCCCGTTTTCTTTAAAACGAAAAACAGTAAAGCACGTTGAAGGTTTTTGCCTCCTCGGATCGAACAGAGTCTGATTTCTCTTCCTCCATTGGCGTCGGTGTTTAATCTGTGGCTATAAAGGTACGCTCGAATCTGTGGTGTGCTTTAGGATCGGTGATACGTGTTAGAATTCCCGGGCTTGTCTTCCGCTTGAGTTTAGGGGTTCGATTTAGTGTCGAATCCGGTTTTTCGGGGATCAGTCATTCCCAACATTGGTATCAGAGCCCTAGTTCACGTTTTTCCCGACTTGTTTGACGTTTTTTCATTGATTTTTCGCAAAAGCAATTCGGCCGTACGGATCGGGGCGAGAAATCCCGACACCCGAGTGCTGTTCGGCCATTTTTCTGAGTTTTCGTAAGACGAAATAAAATTCTGAAGGCACTGGGTGAAAGAGGTCGTCGAGGCGAGTCCGGAGACATGTTGTGCGCCGCCGGACGACGCCGCACGCGCCCACACGCGCGGCCAAAAGCCGATGCGCGTGGGCGCCACACGCCCGAAGTGCTGGCATCGGCCAACGCGTGTGCCACACGCGCCGGCGGCGAACCGGCACATGGGCGCCGGCGGCCGGCGAACCGGCACGCGCCGATCGACGGACCGACGCGTGCTGACGTCATCGATGACGTCAACAATGACGCCGGTTGGCCGGGCGGTCACCGACCGGCGACCCGACCGACAACCCGACCCGACCAACGGACGCTCGGCACGCGCGCGGCACGTGCGGGCGGTTCGCGCGATCCTGCCCAACCGGTTCGACCGGTCCGTCAGGTCCGACCGGTCCGACGACTTGGCCGTTGACCCGTTGACTTGACCGTTGACCGTTGACTCGAAAAAAAAAATTTGTTTCTTTTTCAATTATGTCTGTGTGGGTTAGAGGTAATCCATTTTTTATTCTGCATTTGTTGCATGAATCATGGAAAATTATGTATTTTCCATTTTGTTTATTATGGATTAAAAATGATCCATTTTAGTTCTGCATTTGTTGCAGGAACTATGATGCGTTATGCACGGATACCTGCAATCCCGAGAACGGACGAAGGAAGAACTAGACTGAAAAGGCTGATGAAAGAGTTAGCTGATTATCGGTGGCTTGATGGTGATTTAGTATCACACATGGTCAAGGTCAATCAGATGATACAGGAAATCATCTGGAATGGTTATCTGATGCCGGACTTTGAGAAGGTGCCGGCTTTGATGAACACTCTTCCACCTGAATGGCAAGCAGTGTTAGATCGGTTATGGGAGGTCAACGTGGTCCCGGACTATAGGAGTCTAGTGGAAGCTTTTGTAAGAGAGTACTATAGGATTGAGTTGGCCAAAACTCCAACCCTTAGATTGAGCGCCACATGGCGCAGAGTGAATGCGCCTTGGTGGCGACACGAGAGCTCTCCAAAAGTTTTTCAATGGTTGGCAAGTGTGCCTTCAGTTTTCTCAGATGTTTTGACTGATAGATTAGAAGGGACATTCCCTAATTATTTCTTAGATTAGTTTGGGATGTTATTGAGTGTGAATATCTTTTTTCTATGTTGATATTTTCTTCTGTGTATATTACTTAGTGCAATGGATTGTTGTATTATGTTGAAAGCATTATTATTTTATTGGATGTAAATTATCTATTGCTTTCTGTTAATTGCTGATTGCTGTGGGTAATTAGCTGTGGGTAGTTTAGAAGTTTTTGTAGCTTCATAGAATTGATTTTGCATATGATAGTCATATTAATGATAGTTTTAAGTTAGGATTTTTGGAGGATGATTGGAAACGTAGTGACCTTTTGATTCTGAAACCTTACTTGAAATTATTCATTAATATGATGGGTCTGTGCAAATAGGGATGCATAAATGATAGGCATTAATTATTCGTGCATGTATGTCTGATGTGTTCAGATCGATGTATGTCTGATGTGTTCAGATCGATGTTTTCAGCAACTAAGAACGTAATTGCTAATATGAACGGCAACAATTGTGAAATATTGAATATAAAGATTCAATATGTGCTGGAAAAGCAAGAAGCACTAGAAGCTTTTGACCATGTTATGGAAGATCTTGAGGATGCTGTGCGCCACCTTGAGCTAGTAGAGGACTGCCTATCGGCATTTGAGCCGAAAATAGACATTGGCTATGCTGGTCCTAGCTCAGAAAGGGCTTTGAGCTCTAAGCGCAAACATATTGATTCGTTCAATATGTGGGAATGCAAAGGATCAAGTCCTTATTGCAAGAGATCAAGAGTTAACCAACACAAGAGAGGAAAACGTCCTCAAGTGAAGAAAATGTCAAGGGTGAGGTATTACAATTGTGACAATAAAGGTCACTATGCTCGCGGCTGTCGTGAGCCAAAGAAGGTAAACACCTTTTGTACATTTGAGAACTCTGATTATGTGTCAAGTTCTGAATAATTGGCTGAACCAATCCTTTGTGGACTGTAGATTCAGGAAAGACAGACCATGTAGCGAAGGATAGAGAATCCTTCGTGGAATTCCGACGATACCGACTGGAACTAAGTGGATCTATGTGGGAAATAACTCCAGAGCTGAAGTTAAAGGGATTGGCACCTGCCAACTGAACATGTGTGGTGGACGCACCTTGTTCCTACATGATGTTCAAAATGCTCTGGAGATTCGTCGAAATTTAAGTGTTTGTTTTGATGTTGATTAAGCTTGGTTTATATATGAACTTCCATAATAGAGGTGTAGATTTGTATATGGATACAAACTACCATGGTTGTGGTCACTTTCTGGATGGTTTTATTGTACTAAATGTTGACTGTGGTGATGTCAATATATGTTATTCCCTTGTTTCACGTCTCCTACTTCATGTGATAATGATGTGAATGTGTGGCATGCTAGACTTGGTCATATTGGCCAACAACATATGAATAGACTAGCCAAAGAGGGCTTGTTGGGTAATATTGAATAAGTCGATTTATCCATATGTAAGCATTGCCTAGAAGGGAAAACGACACGGAAACCTTTTGGAAAAAGTAAAAGAGCTGAATTTCCTCTACATTTAATCCATTCTGATGTCTGTGGTCCAATGAATGTGAAAGGAAGGCATGGGGCTGTTTATTTCATCACTTTTATTGATGATTATACTCGATTCGGATATGTCTATTTGATTTCTCATAAATCTAAAGCAATAAGTTGTTTCAAAAGGTTTATGAACCTAGTAGAGAATCAATTAGACAAAAAAATAAAAGCATTGAGATCCGATCGAGGTCGAGAATATTTATCTGATGAGTTTAGAAAATTATGTGATGAAAAAGGAATAGAAAGACAGTTGTCTATTCCATATACTCCTCAAAAAAATGGTGTTGCAGAGAGAAGAAACAGAACCCTACTGGAAATGGTTAGGTCAATGATGGCGCATGCTAACTTACCTATTACCTTTTGGAGTGATGCGTTGTTAACTGCTGCCTATATACTTAACCGTGTGCCTTCCAAATCAGTTACTTCCACTCCATATGAGTTATGGACAGGTAGAAAACCGGACTTAAGTTTTCTTAAGCCATGGGGTTGTGCTGCCTACACACATGAGTCCTCTCACAAGTTTGGGAAATTGGGTCCCAGAGGAAAGAAGAGTATTTTCATAAGATACTCAGAACACTCAAAAGGGTATGTGTTCATAGGTGAGCAGGAAAGTGGGAGTATAACTGAGTTTGAATCACGAAATGTTACATTCTTAGAGGATGAATTTCCTAAGAAGGGCAAAATAGGGGAAGATTGTTCCCTATTTGAGACCTTGGATCAAGATAATGATATTAGTGGAGTTCATTCAAGTGGGAGTAATATGAGAAGTGATGAATTGAATTCAACTCATTCTCAATTGCAACCACTTGATGAGACGACATCATTACCTAATCCAAGTGGGAGCATAATGGGAAATGATGTGCAAAGTGTACAATCTCCCATTAGGCGAACAAGTCGCCAAAGTATTACCCGTCGACATTTTAACATTGAAGGGGAAACTTTTATGGTCGCTCCACAAGATGAGGATGAGCCAAGAAATATTAATGAGGCTCTGAATTGCCCTAGCAAGGAAAAATGGATTAATGCAATGGAAGAGGAAATGGAGTCAATGAAATCAAATCAAGTCTGGGAACTGGTTGATCTTCCAAGAGGACGCAGAGCTATTAGGAACAAATGGGTTCTCAAAATAAAGCGAAAGGCTGATGGCTCGATAGAAAGGCATAAGGCTCGCCTTGTGGCGAAGGGGTATAATCAATAGGAATGAATTGATTATGAAGATACATTTTCTCCTGTAGTGAGATTTACCTCAATTCGCATTATTCTAGCAATAGTAACTAGTCTGGATCTTGAGTTACATCAAATGGATGTAAAGACTGCTTTCCTCAATGGAGAATTAGAGGAAGAAATATATATGGAACAACCTGCTGGTTTCATAGTGAAAGGCCAAGAAGAAAAGGTATGTCGACTTTTGAGATCGATATATGGCCTCAAGCAGTCATCAAGACAAAGGTATATACGTTTTCATAATGCCATAATGGCATATGATTTTACAATGATTGATGAGGATCATTGTGTATATATCAAAAGGTCCAAGGATCAATTTGTGATCATATCATTATATGTTGATGATATACTAATTGCCGGAAGCAATATGGAGTTTGTTAAGACTGTCAAGAGTTGGTTGTCTTCCAACTTTGAGATGAAGGATATGGGTGAGGCTGCATACATTCTTGGAGTTAAGATTTCAAGAGATCGTTCGAAGAGATCGTTGTCTCTTTCGCAAGAAACTTATATAAACAAAGTTCTTGAACGATTTCGTATGCAAGATTGTAAACCCATAGACACTCTTATTACAAAAGGTGAAGGGTTGAGCCATAGACTATGTCTAGGGACTCCACAAGAGAAGGAACAAATGAAGCATGTTCCTTATGCAAGTGCTGTTGGGAGCTTGATGTACGCTATGATGTGTACAAGACCCGACATATGTTTTGCAGTTGGAATGGTGAGTAGATACCAATCCAATCCAGGTCCAGCACATTGGAAGGCCGTTAAGAGAATACTGAGGTATCTGAAGGGAACTGCTGATTACAAGTTGAATTATCAAGGAAAGGATCTGCGACTTGAAGGCTATTCAGATGCTGATTGGGGAGGAGATTTAGATGAAAGGAAATCTACCTCAGGATTTGCTTTCTTACTGAGCAATGGCGCCATATCATGGAGTAGTAAGAAGCAAACGTGCATAGCCTTATCCACGATGGAAGCTGAGTTCGTGGCGTTATCAGCAGCAGTACAAGAAGGAGTTTGGCTTAAGAGATTTTTGGATCATCTAGGTGTTATTGAGAAAGCTGCAAATCCATTATTGGTTAACTGTGATAGCCAAGCAGCTATAGCGTACACCAAAGATCCAAAATATCATGGCAAGACCAAACATATAGATACCAAGTATAACTTTGTCAAGGATATGGTTGCACGAAAGGATGTAAACTTACAGTACATATCTACGTATAGAATGGTAGCAGATCCTATGACAAAGCCTATACCTAGAGATGTGTTTTGTGGTCATGTAAAATCTCTAGGATTGCGTAGAGTCTGATGTACTGAATTGTAATTTCCCTGAGTTGTTCACATTTATGAAATTTTGTTTTTCATTGATTAATGCCTATGAATCTTTGTATGATCTTTATGCATCTTAATGCTCAGTGCATTATTTTAAGTTGAGAAGTATGTCGGACAGATATAAGATTAGCCCACTCACACGGGTAATCGCCTCTGTTTACTATGTGATGAATAGAGATGATACTGTTTTTAAGCTTATTATCTATGTGATAATCAAGAGCTCAAGCTTAAAATACGTATGTCGCCTTAACTGGGTGTTAAGATGAGGACATAATACTAAAGATGTCCGAAAGTAAAATAACCCACATATTTTACTTTATCTGTCTATGATGCCAGATGTGAGTTTTGATGAATTTTGTGATTGAGTAGATACGTGAACTCAAGTTAGACATTAGGTATGTCTGAACTATCATCTGTACGGTATTGAAAGGTGTAGACATACGCTCCATGGGAAAGGAGTTAATACCGTAATACGTATTTCATACTACGTATGCATGAGACGACCAATAAGAGTGGCAAAAAGTTTGATCTCAACTTTTATGACGTGTGAGACTCTTGAGGAAAAGAGTTCCTCAATTTTTAGTCCCCTCAGGACTCTTACTTATTCTCAAGATTTCTATTTAGTGTTTGCTATCTTAGGGTGTTACCAATGGTCATGAGATGATTCGATCTAATGGGGCATTTCTAGAAAAGCAAGCTGGACTGAAATTGAGAGTTTGAAGGAAAGAGGAAGATCGATTTTGGAGAATCACATTGTAGTTTTTGTATTCACTGGTCGACCAATTATAATTGTCTTTGTGATAACTGTAATTGTGAATACAATATATATATATATATATATATATATATATATATATATCATTGTTTAAAGGAGATTAAGAGAGATATAAATGTGATCGATCGATCTAGGGTACTGCATACTAAATCTACTCAAAGTGTGACACCCAATTTTGAGCTGCTACATATTCCTAACAGATGTATAGCAACGAGCTCTCAAAGTATACTGGTCGCACGGATTATTCACCGGTATGAAAGTTGAAGAGAGGTAAAGAGAATCATATTCGGCCCACCATGTGCGAGTGGGAGATGAAGGCTTTATTTGATTTGGGCTTAAGGTCCGTCCGCCCAAGTTGGGCCCAGAAAGCCTGACCCACGGGAATAGGGCCCGTGGAAAGAAGGGGGTATAAAAGGGAGGAGAGAGAGAGAGAGAAATAATACACCATTTTGTTTTGTAAACGTACGCTTTTCTCTTCACTTACGCTCTCTCCCTCCCGTTTTCTTTAAAACGAAAAACAGTAAAGCACGTTGAAGGTTTTTGCCTCCTCGGATCGAACAGAGTCTGATTTCTCTTCCTCCATTGGCGTCGGTGTTTAATCTGTGGCTATAAAGGTACGCTCGAATCTGTGGTGTGCTTTAGGATCGGTGATACGTGTTAGAATTCCCGGGCTTGTCTTCCGCTTGAGTTTAGGGGTTCGATTTAGTGTCGAATCCGGTTTTTCGGGGATCAGTCATTCCCAACAAAGGTGAATAGTCACAAGGACACAACCAGAAAAACGAAATGTTTGTGAGGATATTTGTGGAAGACAATTTTCTATCTTACTCTCCCCTTAGCATTCCAAGAAGGTCGAATGCCCAAGGCAACCCATGGCAGCCTTAAGCTTTCAGCCTTCCAAAGGCTCACTTTTCCCCAACTATGTTTACAAAAGAAGTTCCCAAACACCATTTTTTAGCTCAAAGTGGCTTGGCAAAGCCACTCCCAAACGCACCTTAAGTATGTTTGGCAAGAAATAAAAAGGAACTGCAAAAGAGAACACGGTTTTGGCAAGACATTACCAAACATTCAAACTAAGGCCAATATCCTCCCCTCACCTCCCCCTTCCATGTTGGAAGGGTGGCCACTGGGGCGAACCCCCAGTGGTTTAGCCACTTCACTAAAAGAACACTTTTTACGACATTTACAACATCCATGTTAGAATGCCCTTCATTTCAAACGCTCAGACTGTTGGGAGTGAGTCGATCTTTTATTTTCAAACATATTCCATAAGTATGCCATGACCAAAACGTTCAATCTCATAGCAAATGCCTTCTTCTTTTCCCTGTTCATATCCGCTATTTCAATCAGATTATTCTAGTTTCTCGCCTCAATTTCTTTCTAATTTTCTTTTACTCAGAATTCTAGCTAAAGCATCAAAACTCAATTCCATTCATCCAATGAAATGCCCGATCCAAATGGGAAGGGTAACAAAGTCCAACCACAGGAAGGAGTAAAATCAATCGCAAAAGTTCCTAGTCGCTAACCCATCCAACAAAAACGACGAATTATCGAACTTTAAACCATGGAATCACAATTAGAAGTCCACAATTATCATAAAAGGAAAACAAAAACCTGCACTCTCAGGACGAGACCAGCTGGAGATCACATCGTAAGAGCGCACGAGCCAATGTGAAAAAGACACCAAATGAAAACAAAATAAGAAGGCAAGAAAGAATTGCAGAGAAACCAAAGGAATTACCAGGTTTAAGATGACCTGTGAAGCTAGGAGTTGGATAGTTAGGAACTCCCCAGAAATTTCCATCGGATGATTTATCTTCCCTCCTCCTCAAAACAGTCTCTAGAGCTTCAACGAAGAAGAAGAAGAAGATGACGACGATGGGTAAGTGCGAAAGCAGAAAAAGGGCTTTTTCCTCTGAAGCTGATCATGGTTCAGGGACTACTATCACCCGGAATCGTTTTCATCAAATCTTATAGACAATTCGATTCATGGGTATCTTACTTCTCTCTCTTTCTTTTCTTTCTGGGCGATGACAGAAAAGAGAAAAGGGAGGATAATATTCTTTGACTTGTATTGCTCGGATTACACTGGTCCAAAGTCGCTGACTTCGAGTCCGCGTGGGGAAGCTGGGAAGAGGGGCGAAATGGGCAGAACCGAAATTGCAAGGGCGAGGGAAACAAACGAGACGAAAACGAATCTTAATTGTCTGAACTTCAGTATAGGATCTTGATGCCGGGAAATTCCATGGTAAGGGGTCGGATGGTGTTAGAAAAAATAATGAATATCAAATTTTTAAGGAAAAAATGACCATTAAATTGTCGATTTTAGTATTTGTTAAGGAAAATTACGATATGTTGAGATGATTACTAAATAATAGGGCCCCTTAAATCTACAAACTGTAAAGAAAATACTATGATCACTGGGCTTAGTTACTGGGAATATGAAAACAAAATTTGTTGTTTGCAATATTTTTATGGAAAGTTAGAAAATGTTAAGGAAATTCCGCCTTACGATACTTTAAAAGATAAATTAAAATATTTGAGGGATGATTTGCCAACTTGTCAATCACAATGACTTAATTGCTGAGTGCTAATATCTTCATTCATGTTACCATTGCAGACTCCATACTCAAGCTACCATTTATAAATTTAAGTTACTAGTTGTAAATGAAAACGACTTACGATGATTAGAAACAAATTATGATCCATGAAATTGAATTAAGGTCTTATATTGGACCGGTCACATTTCTTTCCTATGGACCCAAGAAGCAACTTTTTTTTTTTTTTTTAATCCTGCACTTGCTAATTCTTGAGATAGTAATGGAATAGATAAATTTAGAGAGAATTTCAATCTGACTTTATCTAATACTGGCATGTGATAAGAAATGTCTCTTATCAGCAACAAAACAATTAGATGTGTCTTAGCTGCAACGTGATAGCACCGAATGACATATCTTGTTCATTTTAGAGGGTAGACTGAGCAGATCTTCCCTTTAAAACGACTCCATCAATTTAGCCAACCATGTCTCAGAGCTCAAAAATCACTATGAGAATGGACCAAACCGCATAACACTCCCTAGGAATTGATTGCAGACCGAGTACAACATAAATAATTACATGATTGTCTACTAATGTTCAAAGTCTTAAGAGCACGCATGATAACTTTTTTATTTCCGGTCAAAACTATTTCTTTGTTTCTTGAAATAGGTTTGGAACAAAACTTCATTCTTTTGTTAATACAATTTCATTTTTCAATTTCTCGAATAAATTTTTTGTCTAGAAATAGGCTTAAAATAGAAATAAGAAGTAAAAATTTTCTACTTCTCTATTTCTAGAACAAAATTAAGAAATAAAAATTCTTCTCATTGACCGCCCTTACTACTAGTCTCCTACAGGCTATGAAGCACAGACACGTTGCCGAGCCTTCCGAGTCGTGTCCGACACGTGTCGACGTGTCGGACACGCTCGGACACGCGGTCAACGCGTGTCGAGAAATCCGACACGCGGTCAACTTTTCTCGACACGCGTGTCCGAGAGAGATTGTTGAAGAAGACGATGGTGGGTAGAGAGATGAGGTCGAGTAAGAGGCCGAGGAAGTGGAGGTGAGGCCGCGACGGCGAGAGGAAGAGCATAAACTGAAGCGACGCTGCGATGGAGGGCCGGCGGCGACGCTGCAGCTGCTGCGAAGGAGGAAGGCCAGAGGCTACAGCGATGAGGCGACCGAAAGGGTTGAGAAGATCGTGAGGAAGAAACTGAGGGGGCGGGGAGAAGGTGGTGGCGTGGGGGAGGGGAGGGGAGGGGAGGGGAGGGGGGGGGGGAGAGAGAGCATGGGAAGAACGGGGATGGAGGGGATTGATGGGGAGAGCAGCCTCGCAGGGGAGCAGTTGGTGGCGTGGGGGGGGAAAGGGAGGGGGAGGGGAGAGAAGAGAGAAGGGGAAGAAACCGAGGGGATGGGGGCGATTGATGGGGGGCGCAGGGAGCAGGTGGTGGCGTAGGGGAGAGAGGGAGGGAGAGAGAGGGGAGAGAAGGGGAAGAGATCGAGGGGGCTGGGGGTGATTGATGGGGGCGCAGGGAGCAAGTGGGCGTAGGGGGAAGGGCAGGGGGAGAGAGAGAGTGGGGGCAGATCTGCAGAAATCCAGGTGGAGGATTTTGGGGTGGTGGCGTGGGAAAAGAGGGGGAGAGGGGAGAGAGAAACGAGGAGAGAGGATTTGAGGGAAATAATTTTTGTTAGAATAAAAAATATATTTTTAAGTATGCACACGTTTTAATTATGAATATATTTTTTAAATTTTTTTATGAATAGATTTATTAATATTATTAGTGTAAATTTATTGTAAGTTCTTATTTATTTATTTGTAAATTTGAATCAAATTAATTAAAAATTAAAATATTTATTTAATATATAATGTGTCGGAACGTGTCGGAATTCTCTACTTTTTAAGAAATGACGTGTCGCGTGTCGTGTCGTGTCGTGTCGCGTGTCGCGTGTCACGTGTCCGTGCTACATAGCCTACAGGTGCCCCTTGCTGCCTGTGGTCCTCAGCCAGCCACCTTCCGTCATCGCCCACCAGCCACCTTTGTCAGCATCCTCTGCCCCCCCCCCCTGGTCGTCCTCTGCCAACCACTCAAAAGAGAGAACTTTTTTTATTGTTATCAAACACATATTTTTTCTTAAAAAAAGGTAGAAAAATATAAATAGAAAAATATATTTCTGGCAAAAAATTGTGTCCAGAAATAGAATGGTGATCATTCACATCTTAAGCATGAAAGATCATTGACGTCTTAAGCATGAAAGAAAGCAAAAGAGCTTGGACTCTTGAAGAGCCATGGACTTCTTTTGTGAACCTTAGATTGTTGACAAAAACTAGGATTAGCCTTAGAAAAACCATTCCTCTCTTAAACAAAAGTACATCCACAACATCTCAATTCACAAGGCGATGCATTTACTTATATACACGTCATGGATGTTCCAAAGAACTTACGGGAGAAGACAACACCTAGTAACTACCAGGTACAATGGAAATGAATATTCAGAGCCCAAGATTAATCCTAGGAAAAATGGAAAAGTGTGGAGCTACAGACTTTGATTTACATCACGTGAAGTACGAACAACATAATAAGTGAATTCAAGCATCCCATGGTATTCTATTAACATTGACAGCTTCTATTGATTCCAGTTCTTCGACGACTTCAGTCATGGAAGGCCACTCCTTAGAAGTCCTCTAGAGGCATTTTAAAGCAAGCTGTGCTATTTGGAAAGCAGAATCTATACAATAGTTGTCCTCTAATCTAGAGTCCATTATAGTCCTCATTTTATTTTATTTTTCCTGGATAAGAGTGGTCTGGTCCAGTCCACTAAAAGACCTTTTCCTTTTGGATTGTTCCGATCATATGCCAACAAGCCTATAATTATCTCAAGCGACATGACGTCGAACTTGGAAACGTCACTCTTCAGATATAGACACCCTGTAAAATCAAAGAGTTTTGTGTAATGTCGCGGCAAAGAGTAAAAATTAGCTTTGTTATACACTTCCTATTATTGTGGAAATTCAAGACTGAACGTCCTTCAGCACTAAGTCAAAGAAAAGCTCTTTTCACTGGAAAACGTTATATTGGATTACTAGTTGCTACGTATTCAAGGGCAGCATAGCCCATGGTACCCCTAACTGCTGTCGAAATATATGACTCGCCCTCTGGAGGACCAGATCTCATCAATCCAAAGTCCGGGAGTCTGGCCATGTAAGACTGCAGAAGAACCCAACAATGGATTAGACTTAGTTTCCAGCCTAAGTATCGATTGCAAACTTTCATGAATCTAGCCAAAAACAATATGGAGATATCTAAAAGCAACTAGGGACTGGTCATGGTCTCGTCTTATTTAATATCAACTGTAAAGGATTTGCAATCGACTATGGCCCTTTCATCAATTAAGCAGAGGGAAACATAGGATCTCCACTTGCTACAACTCTTTTCTCCTTTTTCGAGGACACAATTCCAAGTCTTTAAAGTGAGATGCTAGGCACGTCATTGTCATCATTATCCTTCTTTCAAGAATTTGATTAAGTTAATCGTAGATGTACATGGATTTTGTGTTACATGACCATAATCATTATGAGGAGGATAAAATATCAAACCCGTCTAGCAAAAAAATTGAAGTTTTGAAATCCCTGTGTATTAAGTTACAGGAAATGTGCATGAAAGCTAGCCCTCCGGCAGCCCCAACCGCAATCTTGAGGCGTACATCCCATTGAAGATGAGCAGTGGAGTCCTCTGTGCCAGAGTAATGGACAGCGTAAAATGCAAGTCATGCTTGAATTCAAGTACAAGTTTAAACTAGCTTGAATTTGGAAATAAGCACATGCATCAACTATGACTATCAGCTGATCAAGAAGATATGCTAAAAATTGGCATCCTTAAGGAGTTTTTTCAGAAATTCACAGAGCGATTAGGCCATTTACTTCTGAATAGGTGGTTGTTCAAGCTACCCTTTGGCGTGAATTCGTAAACAGGAGCTAAATTTTCATCCTATTGACAATATCCCAGGAGCCTGGTAAGTTTAGGGTGAGATAATTTCCCAAGAAACTCTATCTCTGTCTGCACGGCAAAAAGAAAATAAGCAAAAGAGAGTCTTGCACATGATCAGTACAAAAGATATCAAAGCAGTGGAAGCTCCCACACTAGACAGTGTTGGATGTTTTCTCCTTAGGCTTCAATTGGTCAACAGGAATGAAACAGTCACAAGAGAATAGTTGATAGCGAAACAAAAGGTACAAAATGGGAACTGAGACCTTAATCCCATTGAAATGTTTAGTTTTAACTAATGGTTTAACAGAAGACTTATGGTCATTGTGCGTTATCAGTAAAATGCACTTCAGATCATACTAGCTCTGAAGAACATATCTAGCTTGTCCAGTATTAGCTATGCAGAATCATTGAAATTTGAAACTGAAACCAATTGTAATTTGCGATCATACTGGTAACTTGATCTCTCAGTGGTGTATTTACCCTCTATCTTTGATTGGCCTTGCAATTTGTTGCAGTTCTTCAATATAAAGCAGATTCCGCTCGAAGGAAGAAGAAAACAAGATCACTGTGAAAAGAACCACCTTTCATTGGTCAAAGAAGGTTCAATGACTCCGTCCACTGTGGCCAACGAGCGAGAGCGAGTTTCCTAGGGGCTATGATCACATTGAAAAGGTTGATAATTACATGGATGGAAAACTGAACTTAGATCTGGCGATTTCTTCATTCCTTGCAATTGAATCACACTTGGTAGGTTCTTCCAATAGTTAGCATCATACAAGCCACGCACGCACTCATGTTTATGTATTCCATTACAAAATTAAAAGATAATACAAAAATAAAGTTCATCAGTCTAAACTAAATGGAGCCCTGTTTTCCACCTAGAACAGCAGCATGAAGAGTTGTTTGCCCTCTGTTTTTCATTGCATCCCAAGCATCCAGACGAAATCTGACCAGCTCATCAACGATATTGGCGTGGCCTTGTGAAGGCTTTATTAGTATTGGGCTTAAGGCCCGTCCGCCCAAGTTTGGCCAAGAAAGCCCGGCCCACGGGAAAAGGGCCCGTGGAAGGAGAGAAGTATAAAAGGGAGGAGAAAGAGAAAAAAGACACCGTTTTGTTCAAAAGGAAAAAGACGTACGTTTCTCTCAACTCTCTCTCTCTCTGTCGTTTTCTCCAAAAAGCAAAATAGTGAAGCGCGAAGGCCAATTTGCTTCATCGGATCGAACAGGACCAAGTTTCTCTTCCTCTAACGGCATCGGTGTTTAATCTGTGGCTAAAAGGTACGCTCGAATCCGTGGTGTGCTTTAGGATCGGTGATACGTGTTGTTTTTCCCGGGCTCGTCTTCCGCATTAATTTAGGAGTTCGATTTAGTGTCGAATCCGGTTTTTCGGTGATCCGTTATTCCCAACATTGGTATCAGAGCCCTAGTTCACGTTTTCCTGACCTATTTGACGTTTTTTGATTGATTTTTCGCAAAAGCAATTCGGCCGTACGGATCGGGGCGAGAAATCCTGACACCCGAGCGCTGTTCGGCCATTTTTCTGAGTTTTCGTAAGTCGAAATAAAATTCTGAAGGCACTGGGTGAAAGAGGTCGTCGAGGCGAGTTCGGCGACATGTCGTGCACCGCCGAACGACGCCGTACGCGCCCACACGCACGGCCAGAAGCCGCTGCACGTGGGCGCCACGGGCCCGAAGCGCTGGCATCAGCCAGCGCATGCACCACACGCGCCGGCGGCGAACCGGCACATGGGCGCCGGCGGCCGGCGAACCGGCACGGCTGACGTCAGCATGACGTCACCTAACGGTTAGTAACCGTTGGGGTGACGTCATCGATGACGTCAGCAATGACGCCGATTAGCCGGGCGGTCACCGGCCGGCGACCCGACCGACGACCCGACCCGACCCGCGGACGCCCGACACGCGCGCGGCACGTGCTAGCTGACGTCTGCGTGACGTCAGCCCGCGCACGCGCGCGGCACGTGCGGGCGGTTCGCACGATCCGACCCGACCGGTCCAACGACTTGACCGTTGACCCGTTGACCGACCGTTGACCGGCCGTTGACCCGTTGACTTGACCGTTGACCGAAAAAAAAAATTTTTGTTTCTTTTTCAATCATGTCTGTGTGGGTTAGAGGTAATCCATTTATTATTCTGCATTTGTTACATGAATCATGGAAAATTATGTATTTTCCATTTTGTTTAATTATGGATTATAAGTGATCCATTTTAGTTCTGCATTTGTTGTAGGAACTATGATGCGTTATGCACGGATACCTGCAATCCCGAGAACGGATGAAGGAAGAGCTAGACTGAAAAGGCTGATGAAAGAGTTAGCTGATTATCGGTGGCTTGATGGTGATTTAGTATCACATATGGTCAAGGTCAATTAGATGATACAGGAAATCATCTGGAATGATTATCTTATGCCGGACTTTGAGAAGGTGCCGACTTTGATGAACACTCTTCCACCTGAATGGCAAGCAGTGTTAGATCGGCTATGGGAGGTCAACGTGGTCCCGGATTACAGGGGGCTAGTGGAAGCTTTTGTAAGAGAGTACTATAAGATTGAGTTGGCCAAAACTTCAACCCTTAGATTGAGCACCACATGGCGCAGAGTGAATGCGCCTTGGTGGCGACATGAGAGCTCTCCAAAAAATTTTCCATGGTTGGCAAATGTGCCTTCAGTTTTCTCAGATGTTTTGACTGATAGATTAGAAGGGACATTCCCTAATTATTTCTTAGATTAGTTTGGGATGTTATTGAGTGTGAATATCTTTTTTCTATGTTGATATTTTCTTCTGTGTATATTACTTAGTGTAATGGATTGTTGTATTATGTTGAAAGCATTATTAGTTTATTGGATGTAAATTATCTATTACTTTCTGTTAATTGCTGATTGATGTGGGTAATTAGCTGTGGGTAGTTTAGAAGTTTTTGTAGCTTCATAGAATTGATTTTGCATATGATAGTCATATTAATGATAGTTTTAAGTTAGGATTTTTGGAGGATGATTGGAAACGTAGTGACCTTTTGATTCTGAAACCTTACTTGAAATTATTCATTAATATGATGGGTCTGTGCAAATAGGGATGCATAAATGATAGGCATTAATTATTCGTGCATGTATGTCTAATGTGTTCAGATCGATGTTTTCAGCAACTAGGAACGTAATTGCTGATATGAACGGCAACAATTGTGAAATATTGAATATGAAGATTCAATATGTGCTGAAAAAGCAAGAAGCACTAGAAGCTCTTGACCATATTATGGAAGATCTTGAGGATGATGTGCGCCACCTTGAGCTAGTAGAGGACTGCCTATCGGCATTTGAGCCGAAAATAGACATTGGCTATGCTGGTCCTAGCTCAGAAAGGGCTTTGAGCTCTAAGCGCAAACGTATTGATTCGTTCAATATGTGAGAATGCAAAGGATCAAGTCCTTATTGCAAGAGATCAAGAGTTAACCAACACAAGAGAGGAAAACGTCCTCAAGTGAAGAAAATGTCAAGGGTGAGGTATTACAATTGTGACAATTAAAGGTCACTATGCTCGCAACTGTCGTGAGCCAAAGAAGGTAAACACCTCTTGTACATTTGAAAACTTTACTTTTGTGTCAAGTTCTGCATTATTAGCTGAATCCAATCCTTTGTGGACTGTAGATTCAGGAGCAATAGACGATGTAGCGAAGGATAAAGGATCCTCCGTGGAATTCCGACGAATACCAACTGGAACTGAGTGGATCTATGTGGAAAACAACTCCAGAGCTGAAGTTAAAGGGATTGGCACCTGCCAACTGAACATGTGTGGTGGACGCAACTTGTTCCTACATGATGTTCTAAGTGCTTTGGAGATTCGTCGAAATTTAAGTGTCTATTTTGATGTTGGTTAAGCTTGGTTTATATATGAACTTCCATAATAGAGGTGTAGATTTGTATTTTGATACAAACTACTATGGTTGTGGTCACTTTCTAGATGGTTTTATTGTACTAAATGTTGACTGTGGTGATGTCAATATATGTTATTCCCTTGTTTCATGTCTCCTACTTCATGTGATAATGATGTGAATGTGTGGCATGCTAGACTTGGTCATATTGGCCAACAACATATGAATAGACTAGCCAAAGAGGGCTTGTTGGGCAATATTGAATAAGTCGATTTGTCCATATGTAAGCATTGCCTAGAAGGGAAAACGACAAGGAAACCATTTGGAAAAGGTAAAAGAGCTGACGTTCCTCTGCATTTAATCCATTATGACGTTTGTGGTTCAATGAATGTGAGAGGAAGGCATGGGACTGTTTACTTCATCACTTTTAATAGATGATTATACTCGATTCGGATGTGTCTATTTCATTTCTCATAAATCTAAAGCATAAGTTGTTTCAAAAGGTTTATGAATTTTTTAAAAAAAATCAATTAGACAAGAAAATAAAAGTATTGAGATCCGATCGAGGTCGAAAATATTTATCTGATGAGTTTAGAAAATAATGTGATGAAAAGGAATAGAAATATAGTTGTCTATTCCATATACTCCTCAACAAAATGGTGTTGCAGAGAGAAGAAACAGAACCCTACTGGAAATGGTTAGGTCCATGATGGCGTATGCTAACTTACATATCACTTTTTGGAGTGATGTGTTGTTAACTGCTGCCTATATACTTAACCGGGTGCCTTCCAAATCAGTTGCTTCCACTCCATATAAGTTGTGGACAGGTAGAAAACCGGACTTAAGTTTTCTTAAGCCATGGGATTGTGCTACCTATACTAATGAGCCCTCTCACAAATTTGGGAAATATGGTCCCAAATAAAATAAGAGTATTTTCATGAGATACTCCGAACACTCGAAAGGGTATGTGTTCGTAGGTGAGCAGGAAAGTGGGAGTATAACTGAATTTGAATACAGGATGTCACATTCTTAGTGGATGAATTTCCTAAGAAGGGCGAAATAAGGGAAGATTACTTCCTATTTGAAACATTGGATCAAGATAATGATATTAATGGAGTTCATCCAAGTGGGAGTAATATGAGAAGTGATGAATTGAATTCAACTCATTCTTAATTACAACCACAAGATGAGATGATATCGTCATTATCTAATCCGAGTGGGAGCATAATGGGAAATGATGTGCTAAGTGTACAATCTCCCATATAGCGAACAAGTCGCCAAAGTATTCCCCGTCGACGTTTTGACATTGAATGGGAAACTTTTATAATTGCTCCACGAGATAAGGATGAGCCAAGAAATATTAATGAGGCTCTAAATTGCCCTAATAAGGAAAAATGGATTTATGCAATGAAAGAGGAGATGGAGTCAATAAAATCAAACCAAGTCTGGGAACTGGTTGATCTTCCAAAAGGGACGCAGAACTATTGGGAACAAGTGGGTTCTCAAAATAAAGCGAAAGGCTGATGGCTCGATAGAAAAGCATAAGGCTCACCTTGTGGCGAAGGGGTATAATCAACAGGAAGATATTGATTATGAAGATACATTTTCTCCTGTAGTGGGATTTACCTCGATTCGCATTATTCTGGCAATAGTGGCTAGTATGGATCTTGAGTTACATCAAATGGATGTAAAGACTGCCCTTCCTCAATGGAGAATTAGAGGAAGAAATATATGTATGGAACAACCTGCTGGTTTCATAATGAAAGGCCAAGAAGAAAAGGTATGTCGACTTTGGGGGTCGATATATGGTCTTAAGCAGTCGTCAAGACAATGATATATACGTTTTCATAATGCCATAATGGCATATGACTTTACAATGATAGATGAGGATCATTATGTATATATCGAAAGATCCAATGATCAATTTGTGATCATATCATTATATGTTGATGATATACTAATTGCCGGAAGTAATATGGAGTTTGTCAATACAATCAAAAGTTGGTTGTCTTCCAATTTTGAATTGAATGATATGGGATTGTAAACCCATTGACACTCCTATTGCAAAAGGTGAAGGATTGAGCCATAGACTGTGTCCAAGGACTCCGCAAAAGAAGGAACAAATGAAACATATTCCTTATGCTAGTGTTGTTTGGGAGCTTGATGTACGCTATGATGTGTACAAGACCTGACATATGTTATGCAGTTGGAATGGTGAGCATATACCAGTCCAATCCAGGTCAAGCACGTTGGAAAGCCGTTAATGAATACTAAGGTATCTAAAGAGAACTGCTGATTATACGTTGAGTTCTATGGAAAGGATCTGCAACTCAAAGGCTATTCTGATGCTGATTGGAGAGGAGATATAGATGAAAGGAAATCTACCTCTGGGTTTGTTCTCTTACCGAATAATGGCACCATATGTTGGAGCAGTAAGAAACAAAAGTGTATAGCCTTGTCCACGATGGAAACTGAGTTCGTGGCATTATCAGCAGCAGTATAAGAAGATGTTTGGCTTAAGAGATTATTGGATCATTTAGGTGTTATTGGAAGTGCTGCAGATTTGTTATTGGTTAACTGTCATAGCCAAGCAGCGAAAGCGTACACCAAAGATCCAAAATATCATGGCAAGACAAAACCTATAGATACCAAGTATAATCTTGTCAAAGATATAATTGCACGAAAAGATGTGAACTTAGAGTACATACTACGCATAGAATGGTAGCAGATCCTATGGAAAAGCCAATACCTAGAGATGTGTTTTGTGGCCATATGAAATCTCTAGGACGGCGTAGAGACTGATGTACTGAATATTGTAATTTTCCCTAAGTGTTCACATATGATGAATTTGTGTTTTTCATCATTAATGCCTATGAATCTTTGGTTGATCTTTATGCATCTTAATGCTCAGTGCATTACTTTAAGTTGAGAAAGTATGTCGGACAGATATAAGATTAGCCCACTCACACGGGTAATCGCCTCTATTTACTGTGTGATAAATAGAGATGAGACTGTTTTTAAGCTTATTATCTAGGTGATAATCGAGAGCTCAAGCTTAAAATACGTATGTCGCCTTAACTAAATGTTAAGATGAGGACATAACACTTACTATGTCCGAAAGTAAAATACCCCATATATTTTACTTTATCTATCTAAGATGCCAGATGTGAGTTCTGATGAATTTTGTGAATGAGTAGATACGTGAACTCAAGTTAGACATTGGGTATGTCTGAACTATCATCTGTACGGTATTGAAAGGTGTAGACATACGCTCCATGGAAAAGGAGTTAATACCGTAATACGTATTTCATACTACGTATGCAAGAGACGACCAATAAAAGTGGCAAAAGTTTGATCTCAACTTTTATACCGTGTGAAACTCTTGAGGAAAAGAGTTCATCAATTTTTAGTCCCCTCATGACTCTTACTTATTCTCAAGATTTTTATTTAGTGTTTGCTATCTTAGGGTGTTGCCAATGGTCATGAGTTGATTCGATCTAATGGGACATTTCTAGAAAAGCAAGTTGAACTGAAATTGAGAGTTTGAAGGAAAGAGGAAGATCGATTTTTGGAGAATCACATTGTAGTTTTGTATTCACCGGTTAACCAATTATGACTGTCTTTGGGATAATCATAATTATGAATACAATATATATATCATTGTTTAAAAGAGATCAAGAAAGATATAAATGTGATCGATCGATCTAGGGTACTGCATACTAAATCTACTCAGGATGTGATGCCCATTATGAGCTGCTATATATTCCTAACAGATGTATAGCAACGAGCTCTCAAAGTATGCTGGTCGCACGGATTATTCACCAGTATGAATGTTGAAGAGTGGTAAAGAGAATTCTGTTCGGCCCACCATGTGCGAGTGGGAGATGAAGGCTTTATTAGTATTGGGCTTAAGGCCCGTCCGCTCAAGTTGGGCCGAGAAAGCCCGGCCCACGGGAAAAGGGCCCGTGGAAGGAGAGAAGTATAAAAGGGAGGAGAAAGAGAAAAAAGACACCGTTTTGTTCAAAAGGAAAAAGACGTACGTTTCTCTCAACTCTCTCTCTCTCTTTGTCGTTTTCTCCAAAAAGCAAAACAGTGAAGCGCGAAGGCCAATTTGCTTCACCGGATCGAACAGGACCAAGTTTCTCTTCCTCTAACGGCATCGGTGTTTAATCTGTGGCTAAAAGATACGCTCGAATCCGTGGTGTGCTTTAGGATCGGTGATACGTGTTGTTTTTCCCGAGCTCGTCTTCCGCATTAATTAGGGGTTCGATTTAGTGCCGAATCCGGTTTTTCGGGGATCCGTTATTCCCAACACCTTGTAATGCTGAAATATGAAGTGGGGATTTTTTTAATTGGTGTTACATTTATGCTGCAGAGTTATCATATCGCTGGAACAGCTGAACTGGTTCAACTCTACACAAACCAAGCAGCATAATGAAGAGGAACCCACCTTCAGAAACCTTCCTAGCCTCCCCTCAATGATCATGTCCAAGAAACCTTCACAAGTGCAATATTATGAGAGTCACGAGAAGAATTAAAACAGTTTTCAGCACCTTCAGACTAAATGTCGATACTTAAGATGCATTGTTCATTGAAGTTTTCCTTTTGCTTTTACCTATACACGAGGGAGAGGTGTGGTTCACCCTCCCTCGACAAGATGGCATGAAGTCTTGCTTCTCGAAAGCAGGCAGAGGTCCAAGGTGTTAGGATCGGTGGTCAATCACAAGGAAATATAAAGCAAAGTAAGAAAGAAAATTCGAGAGGCAATTGGTTCGCCCTTAAATTAAGGCTACATCCATCAAAGAATTCCATAATAATTAGCACCTCACACATATATGTAATAACCCTAGATTATAAGAGAAAGAGATTATTCATGGGCCCAAGCCCAAACTATCAATAAAATATGGACTCAAACTGTAAAAGTCTTTTGGCAACTTGAAGCACTGCTTCCATGACCCTTGCTAAGTAACCCCAAACCCCTATCCCCTCATAGGGGGCGGGACCCCCATGTCATTTTATGGATGGGGAGTATGAACCATATCCTAACATGAGATTGCCGCTCACTCAACAAGAACTAGGACTCCCATGCCATTTTGTCAATAAGAAGTATGAACCACACCTAAACATGGGGCTACACCAATAAGGGTTGCAAGGCAACGCACCCAAACCACCACAGGATTTTTATAGTTTAAGGCCATGTTTTATTAGTAATTTGGGCTTAGTCCATGAATAACCACTTGATATATATAATCTCTTTCTCTTATAATTGAAATATGTAACAGACATGTGCAAGGTGCTAAATATCATGAAATCTTGTACTGGATGTAACCATAGTTTAAGGATAAATAGTATAAAGCTTGTGTCTCAAATTTTCTTTCTCGTTTTTACTCTCTATTTCCTTATGACTGTGCATTGAATCCTAACAAATTTGACATGGTAATCCTAAAGTTCCTCCACCAATCTTACATAACACACCATAGAATCAAACTAACTTCTATCCATTAAAATGTAGAAATCCACATAGTTGATTGAGAAGAAGCTTTCTCTTCTTTCCAGTAAGTCATCCCCCTACTGACGCCAGAATAGAAAGGTCGATGCTTTTTCATCAGAGTCCTCATTTTTAAATATCATGTTGAATTCTATTATATGGAGATGTCGATGTCTATGGAGGGTTTTGCACCGTTCTCTTCTCTAAGGCGTCTTTCTTGTATTCCAACAATCAGATAATTATGGGGTGCATGACAACCCAAAATTTCTATTCCAAAAATAGTTTTTCTGTTCCAGACCTGTTTCTAGAAGAGAAATTCGTTTGATAAACCTATTCAGTTTTTCTATTTCTGGAATAGATTTCTATTTTAGAAATATGTTTAGAAGAGAAATCAGAAGCTAAAATTTTCTACTCCTGATTTATGGAAAAGAAATCAGAAATAATTTCTCTCACTAAACCCTAATTTCGGTGAGTCCTCCCTCATCTCCTCTACGTCTTTGCCTCCTCCTCCTCCTCCGCCTCTCCTCATTTTATTAAAAATAAAAATAAATAAAAATAAATATATTCATTTTATTCATTTAAAAATAAAAATAAATTTATTAAAATAAATATTATTTTTATTTATCATTTTATTTTTAGTTTATTAAAAATAAATTTATTAAATTTATTAAATTTATTAAAAATAATTTATTATTATTTTCCTTGAGTGTTTTGCCAAATCAAATTTTTTTTATTTTTTATTTTTATTCATTTTAAAATAAATTTATTCATAAAATAAAATAAAATTTATTTTTATATTTTTATTTTAAAATAAAATGATATTTTTATTTTATTTTTTATGATTTATTTTATTTTATTTTATTCATTTTTTTTTGTTACTAAATCATTTTTATTTTTATTTTTTATATTAAAGGTCGTCAGTCGTCGCCACCACCGTCCGAAAGGAAGAAATCTTGTGTCGTTATCAAACGAATTTCTATTTTTAGAGTAGAAATTTTGTGTTGTTATCAAACGGTTATTTTTGCTTAGAAACTCTTCTAGAAATAGAAATAGAAAAATCTATTTCTATTCCAGAAACAATTTCTGGAACAGAATGATTGTCATGCGTGCCCTTAGTATCACATAGAAGCCGTTTGTTGTTAGCTTAGCTGGCAATGATCCTATAAACCCAGGAGGAAAATCGATTCCATCATCTTCTTTTGTATGGTCAAGCCAGGTTTATGCTCTCTTACAGATCTTCCATTCACAAACATTCCCAAAACACTATTACACAATAATAATCATTGGACAAAAATATCATTTCATTTACATAGCACAATCACGAATTTGTTTCAGTCATTCTTTTCTCGAGCTTATAAATGGCAAGTGATCAGGGAAGATAAGCTCTCATCTTAAGGTACGTTTGTTTAACGGAAAACTTAAGATTTGAAAAACATTTTCTGAAAAATAGTTAGTTATGTTGCTTAGAAATATTAGAGAATGGAATTTTTTTAGTTTTTTGAAAAAATGATTAGTTATATTGCTTAGAATAATTAGTCAATGGAAAATATTTTCATTATCAACAATAATTAATACATAACTATTTTCATGGATGATGAAAAAAAAAATCATTTTTCTTTGCAAGCGATATAATCAATGATTATTTGAAAAAAAGTTTTTCAAATCTTGAATTTTCATGAAATTCACATGAAAAACGTGACGTTTTTGTAATTTTCTAAATAAAAAAAATCGGTATTTAGCTTAAATCTGAAAAGAAATCCGAAAAATATTTTCCATCATTTGGTAAAAAGAAATTATGCCTTTTTTCTTCCAAAATAGATATGGACTACTCAGACTTCAGTGATTTGAGTACCAGCAGTCAAGAAAACGCGTATAGGGCCCAAGGTCCCCAATTGCCTAGGCCCCGGTTTATCGAGGCCGTGCCAATGCTTGTGTCTAGATCATGGTGCTCTAGCTCGAGTCCAAGTCTACAAAGGTTGGATGGACTGAATCATGTTTCACTGAACACGGGCTCTCCCTATGGGGTCCCGAGTCTCCCGCACTTAGTCGGACCCCGCAGCGTTCTTCGATCGGGCTCGGGTGCTTCCGGAGGAAGTACGTGGCAGCTGCTTTTTGCGAATGAGAAAGGAGAGCGAGTGAGGCTTTTGAGTTCTTAATTTTCGGCTCTGATGCGGTTCGGAATTCAGCTCGAGTTTTGACTTTCACAAGTTAATGAGTTTCTCTAATTTTATGGCCGCTGCATCTCCGATCACCACCACTTCTTCCGGCTCATCCTCATGTCACAAGTTACTCCTCATCGACCGCGACTCGGTTCACTCCTTCAGTTAAGATGCCGGTGCTGTCCAGTTGTGTTTCCGATCAGGCTCCGTTCTGACTACAAAGCTAGTCCTTTGATTCTTGACTCGTTTCTGCGTTCGCCTTCTTCTCTAGTCCACGCTTTGCCCCCGATCCCTCGCTCCTCCTGACTCCGGACCACCGGGAAACCGCCCCCCTCCGCCTCTCGCATCACCATTCGCATTGAGATAATCAACGCCCCGCCGCTGCCGCCGCAATCCACCTCTCCGCCGTCCAAAATCCCCCCTCCGCCTGCAGAAAATTGACACAGGTTCCCATAAGTAAGAGCCTTGGGATACTTTCAGCGTGACCAACCATAGTCTGCTGACTGACCAAAAAAAAAAAAAAAAACCATAGTCTGCTGCATGCAAAGCACTCAGTCCTCTAGGGCCCTTACAAGAGGACAACGACCGGGATGCATCTAACATCAGCCTAGTAATTTGATAAGCCCATTGTGCAGTCGCCACGGAAAGTGGGGATTCATCGGCAGCATTAAAAATGTTACACGGTTCATGATCTTCTTCAACCAGCAATTTCTCTCGCTGCATAGTGCAGTGCGGAGTTGTTTCAAAGCATCTTACTTCAGCAGCAACGTGTAGGGAAGTGTCTCTTCTGTGGTTACTTTGCCAGGGAAGAAATGGTCCTGATGGACGTTGAACGTAAAATATGATTATAAAAAGAGAAAGAAGTCGAGCTCCAAGAAAAACGCCCGCTGCTACCATAGAAGCGGCACGTATGAGAGCCAAAATGGGAGTAGGCCTTCCATGGCACCAGGTTACCATACATGAAGGAGGCATTGTCCCGATTTCCCAGCTGCACCTCCAAATTAAAGAAAGGCACATAAGGTAAGAAATAAAAAGGGAACCTCGTTATTATAAATCAAGTTATTGAATATTTGGAATAAATTCCTTTTTATCGCAAAGATGTTGCGTAGATGGGATATAATCAAGAATTCTCACTACTTCTTAGATTCATAGAACCCACACCCTATGGCAAAATTGGTAGACACGTTGCTCTTGGGACGCAAAAGAGTATCTACAATCAACTTTACCTCTTGTATTGAGCGGCAACACAAAGAACGTTGTTCTACTTGGGCATTGTTTCGTGGAAAGGGAAAAAGGGAGAATGTAAACCCAATGCATGTCCGTGAAAGAGCATGCCTGCATAAGTTCAACCTTAGGAGATTTGGAGGTAAATGACAATATTCGAATAAATAGTACTAACTTATCTTATATAATCGATTATTTATTGAGTGTTACTATTTTCAAATTACGATTGCGGACCATATATTCTAGCTATGGTCCATAAAGGTAAGTTATTGGTTATAAGTGAAAACAAGTTCCCACAATTAAATATAAACTATGACTTGGAGTTAAATTACGGCACCTGTTCTGGACCCAAAATGCACCCTTTTCATGTCTAGTCCTACATGAGATAGAAATACGATAGATAACATTTTGAGAGAATTTCAATTCAACTTTTTCTAATATTAGCATGTGATCTTGCACGATTTGAGGATACTTTAGTTCTAGAAAAAAAGAAATGCAATTTTTTATAGAACTAAAAACTTGTTCATACTTCATACGTAAGCGACGGTCCCTTAGCATAGGCACCTGATGATATACATTACGATAATCAAAAATTGATTAAGTTAACATTAGTCATGTGTCAAGATTTTGGTTTCCAAATCCCTATAGATCTTTGTATACCATGATTTCTGTTTTTGATACTATATTCTTGTTTCCATGTTCAACAACCTTTATCCAGATTGAGCCTATATTATTGTGCTCAAGTCCTGCCTCCACTTTGTTATCTATGTTCCAGGGAACCAAGAAAAGATAACGAAACAATTGGACATATCTTGGCTGCAACAAAATAGCACCAAATTACATGTTGTTCGATTGGAATGGACTACTGGGCAACTCTACTTTAAATGACTCAATCGGTAACCCAACCTTATCCCAGAGCTCAAAAATAACGATGAGAATGTACCGAACAGCATAATTCTTCCTGGAGATTGGTGGCGAGCCGAGTGCCGCATGAACAATTTCATGACAGCAATAGGAATGAGCTTCTGCTGATGTTTAAGACCTGAGCATGAAAAGAAACAAAAGAGCTCGGACTCTTGAAGAGCTATAGACTTCTTTTGCTAAACCTCTCAATTCAGAAGTTGATGCACACAATGATAGACAAGTACGAACATTCCAAAGAGCTTACAAGAAAACACAACACCTAGTAACTACTGGGTACCATGGAGAACATTCAAAGCCCAAGATTAATCCTGAGAAGCAACAGACTTCGATCCCATCACATGAAGTACAAACAACATAACATATAAATTCAAGCATTCCATAGTATTCTATTAGCATTGGCAGCTTCTATTGATTCCAGTTCTTCCACGACGTTAGACATGGAAGGCCGCTGCTTAGGTTCCCGTTGGAGGCATATTAAAGCTAGCTGTGCTATTTGGAGTGCAGAGTCTGCATAATATTTGCCCTCCAATCTAGAGTCCATTATAGTCGTCAGTTTTTTTTCACTGAAGAGCGGTCTGGCCCACTCCCCAAAATTAGTGTTGCCTGCTAGACGCTTCATATGATACACCGGCAAACCTGTTAGTATCTCAAGCAGTACCAGGCCGAAACTATAAACATCACTCCGTATAGTGAGATGCCCTGTAAAATCCAAGAGTTTTGTGCGATGTTGCAGTGAAGCATCAGAAAATAACTTCCCGATATTATTGTCAAAATTCAAGACCGAGCGTCAGTCAGCACTAAGTCACTAAAAGCACTTTACAATGGAAAAATTACCGGTCGCCATGTATACAGGGTCGGTATAGACAAAGGTACCCACATATTCTGTCGTAACATGTGACTTGCCCTCTGGAGGACCTGACCTCACCAATCCAAAGTCCGAGAGTTTGGCCGTGTAAGACTACAGAAGAACCGGACAGTGGATTAGACTTGGTTTCCAGCCCAAATATAAATTGCAAACTTTAGTGAATCTAGCAAAAAAACAAAATGGAGATATCTAAAAGCAACTGGGGACTGGTTAAGGGTCTTTTCTCGGGTTCTGAACTTAACATCAAATTGAGAAGGATAGATTTGCAATCAACTATAACCCGTCCATCAGTAGAGCTGAGGGAAACATAGGGTCTCCTCGCGCTATTATGACTCTTTTCTCCTGGTCAGAGGACAAAATATCAAGTCTTCAAAGTGAGATACTAGGCATGTCATAGTCATCATTATCCTTCTCTCAAGAATTTGACTAGAATGATTATAGAGTTCATATAAATTTTGTGATACAAGAACATAATCATTATAAGGAGGATAAAACAATAACCCCATCTAGCAAAATATTTGTAGTTTTGAAATCCCTGTGTATCATGTTACAGGAACTGTGCGAGAAGGCCAGGCCTCTGGCGGCCCCGACTGCAATCTTGAGGCGCACATCCCATGAAAGATGATCTACAGAGCCCTCTGTACCAAAGTAATGGACAGCGTAAAATGTAAGTAATTCTTAAAAGCAAATACGTGTTCAAACCAGCCTGAATTTTGAAATTAGCACATGCATCGACTATGACTATGAACTGATCAATTAGATATGCTAAACAATTGGCATCCTTAAGCAGACTTTTCCGAAATAGTGATTAGACCACTTACTTTCGAATAGCTGGTCTGCCAAACTGCCCATTGGCATGAACTCATAAACAAGAGCTAAAATTTTATCCTCTTGACAAAATCCCAGGAGCTTGGCAAGGTTAGGGTGAAATGGCCTTACAATAAAGTTTATATCCCTCTGCACGAAATTAAGCAAAAGAGAGTCTCACACATGGTCAGTAGTAGAAGATATGAAAGAAATGGAAGCCCCTGCACTAAACCAAGTAGATGTTTTTCTCCTTAAGCTTCAAATGGTCAAAGAAATGAAACAATCACAGTGGAATAGTTGATATCGAAACAAAAGGTATAGAATGGGAACTGAGACCTAATTCCCAATGAAATGCTGAGTTTAATTAGTAGTTTTACCAAAGACTCAGGTCATTGTGCGTCCTGTAATATAAAATACATATCAATAATGGTAAAATGTACTTCAAGTCATATTAGTAGCTCTGTAGAAAATATCTAGCTCGCATGAAACCAGTAGTAGCTATGCAGAATCATTGGAATTTGTAACCGAAAACATTTATAATTTGAGATCAAACTAGTGACTTTATCTTGCGGTGGTGTATCCGCCCTATATCATTGGATTGGCTTTTCAATTTGTTTCAGTTAATATAGAAGCAGAATTCGCTCAAAGGACGAAGAAAACAAGTTCACTACGGAAAAAACCACATTGCATTAGTCAAAGAAGGTTGAGTGACTCTGTCCATCAAGGCCGATGGGTGAGACGAAGTCTCCTAGGGACTATGATCACGTCGAAAAGGTTGATGATCAAATGGATGAAAGACTGAACTTCTATTTGCACAATTTCTTCATTCCTTGCAATCAAATCACACTTAGTAGGTTCTTCCAATAGTTAGCATCGTACAAGCCAATGGCCACACGCACTGTCATGGCATGGGTTTACTTTTAGTCAATTACAAAATAAAAGAAATGCAAAAAGAAAGTTCATCACCGTTAACTAGATGGAGCCTTATAATCTAATCTGCCGAGGGCCTTAGTGACCAAATAATCTCAAGAACAAACCCAAAAGCATTTTTTCAGCTGTAACTAAATCTTCGATTTTTCCTTCCTGTCGGGATGATCGAATCAAAATCTCTTTGTACATTCTTCTTTGACTTCATTTAAATTTAAATAATGCACACTGTGTACACTAAAGTGGGGCTAGATAACTGAAAGCTTCACGAGGATCGTTGATATATGTTTAGGTATTATCACCAAACAATTAACACTACTCAGTCAGACACCAGCAATAGTGTTGTCTGTCGCCCACTGCCATCATTTCGCACCCTAGCAAAGCCGATGGCGCAATCAATGAACTCTATAACCAAAATCAGATGCAACCCTATAAGGGCCTGTTGGAAATTGTGATCCATTTTTTCTAAACTATCTAGAAACTATTGCTAAATCGTGAAGAAAGAAGAATCAAGAAAAATGGACAACTAGAACCAAGCAACATACAGCTTGCAAACTAGAAGAATCTGGCTGCAAAATTGTAGAAGAGAAGTCAAAACTAAGGCTGGAAGTCAATAATGGCTAGCTGAACCTATAAGACTCACGTGGGAACACGCTAAGTCAATTACTCGTCAAAGCTGAAGCCAACTGCATCAACAGAAAAAGTATCTAGAAGAAAAGATGAAGAATCCAAGTTGAACATGAAGAATCTGTGAAGAGATATCAAGGAAAATCCTAGAACAAGCTAGAGAAGTGTTCGTGCGTGAGAGTCTAAAAATTGAGACATGCGAACAAGGAAAGTCAGTCAAAGGAAATAGCTTCAAAATGTAATCTTGTAAAACAAGTATGCTTAGTAGGGAAGAATATGAGTCAGCAGATGTCTCTAAAGTCGGTGGAGTTGCTCTATAAATAGAGCCTAGAATCATTCATGTGGTGTGTGGGGTGAACCCTCCACCGTGAGAGGTCTTAGACCTCCACCGTGACTCATGTGGGGTGAACCCTATACCCAGGAGATGACATTTGCACACCACACTTAGGACTGTTGCACTTTTTTTACACTCATGAACACCTAGCCTTTTTGTTCTCCGCATTTTATCTGTTTGGCACCTTCCTATCTAGCTCAAATGCTCCATTTGACGCACTTGATCTCTCTGATTTTTCCTAGCCTATAGATTGAAATAGAACCTATGAATCTCATTTGCTGTCTATTTGTTTTGTGCTTGTAAACTCCATATTCTTATTCTCCTCCACCAATACCTCCATCAAACTATTTTGTTCATCAAATAAAACTATTTCCCTCATATCCGTAATCTATATCCCCCAATTATCCTAGCTTGTCGCTTGTCATTTCTCAGCTCCCTTGCCATATATCACACACTTGTGCGCACACACTTCTGCAAAAATCCAATAGGGCCCTTTTAGAAACAAAATTGCAAGGCAAGGCCACTAGTTATAGAAAATCCTGGAATAATCAACTTCAAATACATCTGGATTTGCGTTTATATAGCCATATAAATTCAGGTTGTCTGGTATTTTTTCTCCTGCTATTTTCACAACGAGGGTAATCATTGACACTATTGAGTTGGGCATTACAAGTTCCCATCAGTACCATCATGCATTTGGGTTGCTTCGTTTTTGTAATTGACAGAGCAAAGTATTTGTATTCCGAGAAAGGAATTGAAGACGACTTAGTTCTTACCAGCCATTCTCTATACCCTTGAGCACCATACAGGTCTAATACTTTCACAGCTATTATAGTCTTTCTACTTCCAGACTGTTGCTTCCCATGAAGCTTCCCTTTATAGACACGACCAAATCCTCCTCCTCCAAGCAGCGCACCGGGTAGAAAATTTTTGGTCGCCTTTTTCAACTCTGCGAAGCTGAAGACGGTCAAGCTGGGGTCTGCCACAATCTTTCCATCTCCGAAGGCCTTTTTGTCGCTGGCAGCCGGCAAGTCATGGCTATTGCTGGCTGCAGGAGATGATGAAGTAGTGCGGGCAGCCGACAAGTTATGGCTATTGCTGGCTGCAGAAGATGATGAAGTGGTGATTTTCCACTTCGCTCCTGTAGTTTCAAAAAATAAAGACAGAGAACAGAGAAAGTTGCTTCAGCCGATAACAGGAAGAACATTAAAGACTCAAATCTGAAGCACAAAGATTCATTCTATAGAGACTACACACAGACGTAAAGATAAAGATAAATATAGGAAAAAATTTGAAGAGTACCTGATTTGGGATGACCAGCATAGCTAGGAGTAGGGAAGTTGGGACTACCAAAACACACCCCCATCTCTCTCTCTCTCTCTCTCTCTATCTCCCTCTCTATCTCTCTCTCTCTCGACAAAAACTACTGTCTTTTCGCTGCCTTGCCTCTACCAAATCTTATTTCCTCGGGAGAAGGGGATGTTGACTTGATGTTACGTATAGACAGGCGAAACCACCTAAATGGGCGGTGCTGACATTTTCTGGTTCACCTAAGATCATCGGTAGAGGGTCAACCTGGCTCTGCACATCATTTACTACACCAGTTGATTTTCTTACGCGCAGAGCATATCCCACAAATTTCCAATGCAATCATATGTTGACTCCCGGTGGACTTTTTCCGTAATTTTGACTTTTCAAAGGTGATGGGGCCCACATAAAAAAAATGAAGAAAATAAAGAAAAAGGAGAAGGCAAGTAGAAAAAGGGCACGCTCGGTTTTAAAACAAACTAACTTCCATTCAGCGGAACGCGGAAATCCATAAAGTCGATCGAGAAGAAGCTTCCTCTACTTTTCGGCAAGTCGTCTGCCCCGCTAACACCGGAATAAAAGGTCGATCCTTTTTCATCAGAGCCAATCAATTTGGAAAGATCATGTCCAATTCCATTTGGTTTGTAGAATTTTCCACCGCATTCCGTGTTAATTCTTTACTCTGAGGCATCCTGCTTCGCAATGCAACAATCGAGTAACGAGTATTTCATGGAGGTAGTTTGCCATCAGCTTAAGACACGTTTAATAATGATTCTATTTTCGATAATAATTTTTTATCATAAATAGTATTTTTTGTTTCTATTCCCAAAAATAATTTATAATTATAAGAACATGCTTAGTAACTACACAAAATTTCTATTTTCGAAATAGAAATGCATTTAATAGAATTATATAACTTTGTTGTTTCTTTTAATTTTTAATTTTTTTCTTGTTTTTTCTTTCTTTTTTTTCTTTTTTCTTTTCTCTCATTCTTCCTCCTTTATGGCCGGTCGCCGACCACGGCGGCGGCCGACAACCGACTAGGCGAGGTCCAGCAAGCTCACTAGAGCCTCACTTAGCCACCGCGAGGCTTGACCTCGCCCAGGCGACGCGAGGTTGGCCTCGCCCTAGCCTCGCAAGGTCGAGCCTTGCACCGACTGGCGAGGCTCACCAGCGAGGCTTGGCCTCAACTTGGCCGGGCAAACTGGAGCTCGCCTAGATCTAGCGAGGTTGAGCCTCGCCGATGGTTGGGTGAGCTCAACCTCGTCGGATCTAGGCGAGCTCCACCTCACCCAACCATGATAAGGCTCGGGCCAACGAGCCTCACCATGGCTTGACCTCACCGGCCGAGGGCCAGCAATGCTTCGACAAAGTTGCTGGCCCTCATCGACAGGTCGTCGACCATGGCTGAGGCCAACAACCGGCCAAAAGGAAGAAGAATGAAAGGAAGGAAAAGAAGAGAAAAGAAAAAATAATTAATTATGTTGCTTGGAAAAATTAGTGAATGGAAAATGTTTAACTTTCCGGTAAAAATATTAGTTATATTGCTTAGAAAAATTAGTCAATGGAAAATGTTTTCAATTTTAACAATAATTAATGCCTACTATTTTCATGGATGATGAAAAAAATTTCATTCATTCTTTTTTTGCAAGCGATATAACTAATCATTATTTGAAAAAATATTTTTCAAATCTTGAATTTTCATGAAATTTGCGAAAAATGTTATGTTTTTGTAATTTTCCTAAAAAATGATAATATTTTCTGGTATTTAACTGAATCTCCAAAAGACTCGAAAAGTATTTTCCATCATTTGGTAAAAAAGTTATGCATTTTTTTTCCAAAATAGACATGCATTATTCAGGCTTCAGTGGTTTGGGTACCGGCAATCAAGGAAACGCGTACAGAGCCCAAGGTCCCCGACTGCCTGGGCCCTGGTTTATCGAGGCCGTGCCAATGCTTGTGTCCGGATCCTGGTGCTCTAGTTCGAGTCCAAGTCGACGAAGGTCGGATGGACCAAATTGCAAATTCAGTCCCATGTTTCCCTACACACGGGCTCTCTCGGTAGTGTCCCAAGTCTCCCGCACTTGGTCGGACTCCGCAGCGTTCTTCGATCAGGCTTGGGTGCTTCCGGAGGAGCTACGTGGCAGCTGCTTTTGCGAATGAGAACAGAGAGCGAGCGAGGCTTTTGTGTTCTTAATTTTCGGCTCTGATGCGATTCGAGTTCGGCTTGAGTTTTGACTTTCCAGTTACTGAGTTTCTCTAATTCCCCGGCTGCTCCATCTCCGATCACCACCACTTCTTCCGGCTTATCCTCACGTCACGATTACTCCTCATCGACCGCGACTCGTTCACTCCTTCGGTTAAGATTCCGGTGCTGTCCAGTTGTGTTTCCGATTGGGCTCCGTTCTGACTGCGAAGCTAGTCCTTTGATTCTTCACTCGTTTCTGTGTTCACCTTCTTCTCTAGTACACGCTTTGCCCTCGATCCCTCGCTCCTCCTGACTCCGGACAACCGGGAAACCGCCCCCCTCCGCCTCTCCCATCACCATTTGCATTGAGACAATCAACGCCCCGCCGCTGCCGCCGCAATCCACCTCTCTGCCGTCCAAGATCCCCCCTCCGCCTGTAGAAAATTCGCAAGCTCTTGCCCGGATTGTCCACTCTTTGGAGATGACTCGTGAGATGGAGAAGCCCTGGTTAGGTGAGAAAGATGGGGAAAGGAGCAACTCTTGTGGAGACGAGGGACGCACGAAGAAGCCCGTGGGAAATGATCCCCAGTTTTAGACGCGCATTTTCTGTTGAACGGAATAGAATTTCCTCACTCTAGTCCTGCATGAGATAGATAACATTTTGAGAGAATTTCAATTCAATTCCATCTAATACTAGCATGTAATCTTGCACGATTCGAGGATATTGTATTTCTCGAAAGAAAAAAACTAAGTGCAATTTTTTTATAGAAGTAAAAACATGTTCACCTCGGACTCTTGAAGAGCTATAGACTTCTTTTGCTAAACCTTAGATTGCTAGCAAAATTGAGATTTAGCCATCAAAAAAGCGTTCCCCTCTTAAAGAAAGTCTAATCACGACATCTCAATTCAAAAGTTGATGCACACATGATAGACAAGTACGAACATTCCAAAGAGCTTACAAGAAAACACAACACCTAGTAACTACTGGGTACCATGGAGAACATTCAAAGCCCAAGAATAATCCCAAGAAGCAACAGACTTTGATCCCATCACATGAAGTACAAACAACATAACATATAAATTCAAGCATTCCATAGTATTCTATTAGCACTAGTAGCTTCTATTGATTCCAGTTCTTCCACGACTTTAGACATGGAAGGCCGCTGCTTAGGTTCCCGTTGGAGGCATATTAAAGCTAGCTGTGCTATTTGGAGTGCAGAGTCTGCAGAATATTTGCCCTCCAATCTAGAGTCCATTATAGTCCTCAGTTCTTCTTTACTATATGAGTGTGGTCTGGCCCACTCCACTAAATTAGCCTTGGCTGCTGGACGCTTCGGATCATACGCCCTCAAACCTGTTAGTATCTCAAGCAACACCATGCCGAAACTGTAAACATCACTATTTACAGTAAGATGCCCTGTAAAATCCAAGAGTTTTATGAGATGTTCAGCGAAGCATCAGCAAATAACTTCCCCATATTATAGTCAAAATTCAAGACCGAGCGTCAGTCAGCACAAAGTCACCAAAAAGCACTTTGCAACGGAAAAATTACCAGTTGTTCTGTATTCCGGGGCAGCATAGCCACAAGTACCCATATACTGTGTTGAAACATGCGACTTGTCCGCTGGAGGACCAGACCTCACCAATCCAAAGTCCGAGAGTTTGGCTGTGTAAGACTGCAGAAGAACCGGACATCGGATTAGACTCGGTTTCCAGCCTCAATATCAATTGCAAACTTTAGCGAATCTAGCAAAAAACAAAATGGAGATATCCAAAAGCAGCTAGGGACTGGTTAAGGGTCCTGTCTCAGGTTTTGAACTTAACATCAAATCTAAGGACGGATTTGCAATCAACTATAACCCGTCCATAAGTTGAGCACAGGGAAACATAGGATCTCCTCTCGCTATCATGACTCTTTTATCCTGGTTAGAGGACAAAATTCCAAGTCTTAAAAGTGAGATATTAGGCATGTCATCGTCATCATTATCCTTCTCCCAAGAATTTGACTAGAATGATGATAGTGTTCTTATGAATATTGTGATACAAGACCATAATCATTACAAGGAGGATAATATAATCACCCCATCTAGCAATATATTTGCACTTTTGAAATCCCTGTGTATCATGTTATAGGAACCGTGCAAGAAGGCCAAGCCTCTGGCAGCCCCGACCGCAATCTTGAGGCGTACATCCCATGAAAGATGATCTACGGAGCCCTCTGTACCAGAGTAATGGACAGTGTAAAATGTAAGTAATTCTTAAAAGCAAATAGGTGTTCAAACCAGCCTAAATTTTGAAATTAGCACATGAATCAACTATGACTATCAACTGATCAAGTAGATATGCTAAAAAATTGGCATCCTTAAGGAGACTTTTCCGAAATTTATAGAGTGATTAGACCACTTACTTCTGAATAGCTGGTTTTCCAAACTGCCAGTTGGCATGAACTCATAAACAAGAGCTAAATTTTCATCATTGTGACAAAATCCCAGGAGCTTGGCAAGGTTTGGGTGAGATATCCCTCCAATAAAGCCTATCTCCCTCTGCACGTAAATAAGCAAAAGAGTCTCACGCATGGTCAATAGATAAATATATGAAAGAAATGGAAGCCCCCACACTAAACCAGGTAGATGTTTTTCTCCTTAAGCTTCAAATGGTCAAAGAAACGAAACAATCACAATGGAATAGTTGATATCGAAACAAAACGTACAGAATGGGAACTGAGACCTAATTTCCAATGAAATGTTCAGTTTAACTAGTAGTTTGACTGAAGACTCATGATCATTGTGCATCCTGTAATATAAAATACATATCAATATTGGTAAAATGTACTTCAAGTCATACTAGCTCTATAGAAAATATCTAGCTCGCCATGAACCAATAGTAGCTATGTAGAATCATTGGAATTTGTGACTGGAACCATTTATAATTTGCGATCAAATTGATGACTTTATCTTGCAGTGGTGTATCCACCCTACCGGTTCTTGAATATAGAAGGAGAATTCGCTCGAAGGAAGAAGAAAACAAGTTCACTATGAAAAGAACCGCATTGCATTAGTCAAAGAAGGTCGGAAAGACGAGTTACCTAAGGGCTATGATCACATCGAAAAGGTTTATCATTACATGGATGGAAGACTGAACTTATATTTGCGCAATTTCTTCACTCCTTGCAATCGAATTATACTAAGGCCGCGTTTGGCAACCAGCCAAACAGTGAAAATTTCTATTCTTTTGTTCATGGGAGTAGATTTGGAATAGAAATCTGTTATATAACATTTTTATTTCTGGGAACAAAGTTCTATTTTTTTGTTCTTGGAAGTAAATTTGAAATAGAATTGAGAAGTAAAAAAAAGTTAATTCTTTGTTCCTGGGAACAATTTCAGAATCAAGCCAACCTATTTTTTCTCTTCTCTCTACTTTCTTCTTGTTCTTCTTCCCTCTCTCTTCTTCTTCTTCTTCTTCTTCAACCGTTGCCGCCGCCGCCGCCCGCCGCCGCCGATTGCCGGCGACTGGTTGGGCGAGGTCAGGCGAGCTCATCGAAGACTTACTAAGCTAGGGTGAGGTCCGGTGAGCTTGCTGAAAGCTTGTCCAGCCACCGACAAGGCTTGCCCAGCCACCAACAAGGCTTGCCCAGCCAGTGGCGAGGCTCAACCCAGCCACCAGCGCAACTCGACCTCGTGGTGGCCCAGTGAGGTCGAGCTCCGCCAACTACCGAGCTCAGCCTCGCCAGATCTAGGCGAGGCTGCTCACCCAGTCAAGGCTCAGCCGATGAGGCGCAACCTCACCGAGGGCTGATGAGGCCATCAATGAACTCTCAAAAATATCTGATCTCTCTATAACCAAAATCAGATGCAATTCCACAAGGGCCCTTTCACAAACAAAATTAAAAGGCCAGGCCACCACTTATAGAAATCCTGGCTTCATCAACTTCAAATACATTTGGATTTGCGTTTACATAGCCATCATAATTCAGGTCGTCAAGTATTTCTCCTGCCATTTTCACAGCGAGGGCGTTTATTGACACAGTTGAGTGGGCATGACAAGCTCCCATCAGTACCATCGTGCATTTGGGTTGCTTTGGTTTTGTAATTGACAAAGCGAAGTATTTGTATTACGAGAAAGGAATTGAAGACGACTTAGTTCTTACCCGCCACTCTATATACCCTTGAGTGCCATCCCGGTTTAATATTTTCACAGCTATTATAGTCTCTTTACTTCCAGACTGTTGCTTCCCATGAAGCATCCCTTTATAGACACGACCAAATCCTCCCTCTCCAAGCAGCGCATGGACTGGAAAATTTTTGGTCGCCTCTTTCAACTCTGCGAAACTGAAGACGGTCAAGCTGGGGTCTGCCACAATCTTTCCATCTCCGAAGGCCTTTCTGTCGCGGGCAGCCAGCAAGTCATGGCTATTGCTGGCTGCCTTGCTGGCTGCAGAAGATGATGAACTACTGCGGGCAGCCGGCAAGTTATGGCCATTGCTGGCTGCAGAAGAAGATGAAGTAGTGATTTTCCACTTCGCTCCTGTAGTTTCAAAAAAGAAAAACAAAGAACAGAGAAAATTGCTTCAGACCATAACAAGAAGAACATTAAAGACTCCAACACAAAGATTCACTTTAAAGAGACTACACGGATGTAAAGATAAAGAATTATCTAGGAAAAAATTTAAAGAGTACCTGATTTGACATGACCAGCAAAGCTAGGAGAAGGGAAGTCAGGAGTACCAAAGCACACCCCCATCTCTCTCGTCTCTCTCAACAAAACTATGTCTTTTCGCTACCTTCCCTCTACCAAACCCTATTTCCTCTCCAGAAGTGATGCCACCCAAAATGGCTCTCGGTGCGGACATAACGGAGAGAGAGGAGGGAGACCGTCTGCAGAGGAGAGAGGAGAGAGAGCGTCGCAGAGGAGAGCAGAGGTGGGCCAGGTCTACAGGAGAGAGAGCAGAGGAGGAGGAAAGCAAATTTTTAAATCGTTTACACGCGACGACACGTTTCGATTTTTCAATGATTTTTTATTCTTTGCCTCACACGTTTCAATTTTTTAATAATTTTACTCTTTGCCTGCATGGGGTGGAACATAAAACTCACCTAATATTTTCTCCATTTTCCACCGCCTAAAACCGCGGTTTCGCACATCATTTTCCACAGTAGTAGATTTTCTTATGCCCAAAGCAGATCGCACAAATTTCCAACGATTCCATATATTGATTCCCGGTGGACTTTTCCCGTAACATTGGACTCAAAGGTAGTGGGACCCACTCCCAAAAAAAAATAATGATAAAGAAAACGGAGAAGGAAGCAGAAATAGGGCACACTCCGTTTTAAAATTAACTTCCATTCAGTAGAATGTAGAAATCCATAAAGTCGATCAAGACGAAGCTTCCTCTTACTATTCAGCATGTCGTCTGCCCTGCTAACGCCGGAATAAAAGGTCGATGCTTTTTTCATCAAAGTCGATCAATTTGGAAAGATCATGTTCAAATCCATGTGGTGGAGACGTCAATGTCTATGGAGGATTTTGCACCGCACTCCATGTTTAATTCTTTTCTATGGGGCATCTTGCCTTTGCAATCCAACAATCGAGTAACGAGTTTCTCATGGAAGAAGTTTGCTGTCGGTTTAGTTGGCAATAGTCCTATAAAGCCAAGGGACAAATTGATTCCATTATCTGCTTTCGTGTGGTTACGTCAGGTTTTTGCTTTCTTGCAGGGTATCCATCCATTCACATTCCCAAAGCAGCAACACGAAATGAAAAAGTACTATTATGCCTATTCTTTTCCAAAATAGACGTGCATTATTCAGGCTTTAATAACTTGGACACCGACAGTCAAGGAAACGCGTACGTACAGAGCCCAGGTTCCCCAACTGCCCGGGCCCCCTAGCTCGAATCCAAGTCCGCGAAAGTCGGATGGACTAAATTGCAAATTCGATCTCATGTTTCACTGCACGCGGGCTCTCCCTGTGGGTTCCCGAGTCTCCCGCCCTACGTCGGACTCCGCAGCGTTCTTCGATCGGGCCCGGGTGCTTCCGGAGGAGCTACGTGGCAGCTGCTTTTGCGAATGAGAACAGAGAGCGAGCGAGGCTTTTGTGTTCTTTCTTCGGCTCTGTGCGGTTCGGAGTTCGGCTTGAGTTTTGACTTTCAAAAGTTGCTGAGTTCCTCTAATCCCACCACGGCCGCTCCATCTCCAATCAACACCACTTCTTCCGGCTCATCCTCACGTCACAATTACTCCTCATCGACCGCGACCCGGTTCACTCCTTCCGTTAAGATTCCGGTGCTGTCCAGTTGTGTTTCCGATCGGGCTCCCTTCTGACTGCGAAGCTAGGCCTTTGATTCTTCACTCGTTTCTGTGTTCACCTTCTTCTCTAGTCCACGCTTTGCCCTCGGTCCCTCGCTCTTCCTGACTCCAGACCATCGGGAAACCGCCCCCCTCCGCCTCTCGCGTCACCATTCGCATTGCTCGTTAGCTGTTACCTGTTTCACCTCGAGCCCTGAACTTATGAGCGAACAAACCCAGGTACAGACCCACACCAGAGCCCTAGCCGCAACCCTAGCCAAGCCATGACCCAGCCTCCTCCTCACCCGCCACCGCAACCACCCCTGAGATAATCAACGCCCCGCCACAATCCGCCTATCCTCCGTCCAAAATCACCCTCTGCCCACAGAAAATTCGCAAGCTCTCGCCCGGATTGTCTACGATTTGGAGATGAGGCGTGAGATGGAGAAGCCCTGGTTAGGTGAGAAAGATGGGAAGAGGAGCAGCCCTTGCGGAGACGAGGGACGCACGAAGAGCCCGTGGGAAATGATCCCCAGTTTTAGACGCGCATTTTCTGTCGAACGGAATAGAATTTCGTCACTCTAGTCCTGCATGAGATAGAAATAGGATAAATAACATTTTGAGAGAATTTCAATTCAACTTCATCTAATACTAGTATGTAATCTTTGCACGAATCGAGGATATTGTAATTCTTGAAAAAACGAAGTGCAATTTTTTATAGAACTTAATACATGTTCATACTTCATATGTAAGCAACGGTCCCTTAGCATATAAGGGACCTGATGATGTACATTGCGCTAGTGAGAAATTGATTAGGCTAACATTATTAGTCTTGTGTCAAGGTTTCGATTTCCAAATACCTACAAATCTTTGTATACCATGATTTGTGTTTTTGACACTGTATTGTTATTTTCATGTTCAATAGCCTGTATCTAGATTGAGCCTAGATTATTGCGCTGACGTCACGCCTCCAATTTACTGTTATCTATGTTCCAGGAAACCAAGAAATGATGACGAAACAATTAAAAAATGTCTTAGATGCAGCGAAATAGCACCAAATTACATGTCTTGTTCATTTTTAACGAATAACTGGGTAGCTCCTTGCTTTAAATGAGTCAATCAGTAACCCAACCTTGTCCTAGAGCTAAAAAATGACTACGAGAACGGACCGAACAGCATAATACTTCATGGACATTGGTGGCGGGCCGAGTACTACAGGAACAAATTCTTGACAAAAATAAGAATGAGATTCTGCTGATGTACAAAACCTGAGCATGAAAAGGAACAAAGAGCTTGGACTCTTGAAGAGCCGCGGACTTCTTTTGGTAAACCTTAGATTACTAACAAAATTAAGGATTAGCCGTCGCAAAACCGTTCCCCTCTTGAAGAAAGTATAATCTCAACATCTCAATTCACAAGTTGATGCACATAATGATGGACACGTGTGAATATTCTAAAGAGCTTACAAGGAAGCACAACACCTAGTAACTACTGGGTACAATGGAAAAGAACATCCAAAGCCCAAGATTAATCTTGGTAAGCAACAGACTTTGATCCGATCACATAAAGTACGCAACATAACAAATAAAATCAAGCATTCAGTAGTATTCTATTAGCACTGGCTGCTTCTATTGATTCCAATTCTTCCACGACTTTAGACATGGAAGGCCACTGATTAGGTTCCGGTCGGAGGCATATTAAAGCTAGCATAGCTATGCTATCTGGAGTGCAGAGTCCGTATAACTTTTGCCCTTCAATCAAGAGTCCATTATTGTCCTCGGTTTTTTTTTTACTAAATAAAAGTAGTTTGGCCCACCCCACTAAATTAGCCTTGCCTGCTGGACCGCTCGGATCATATGCCCTCAAACCCAATAATATCTCAAGCAACACAATGCCAAAACTGAAAACATCACTCTTTACGTAGAGATGCCCTGTAAAATTCAAAAGTTTTATGTGATGTTGTAGATAAGTGTAATATTAGGCTAGTGGGCCCCAAAAGAAGAAAAATAAAAAGAAGTTGAAAAGTCAATAAAGCAAAAAGGATAGGGAGGGGCTCGGCTAAATAGAAGATGAGAACTCCCTTGACCAAAAAAAACAAAAGAAGAAGAAGAGAAAGGAGAAGAAAGGAAAGGGGTTTTGGTACGTGCACGTCGTGGATGCCTCGCCAAGCCAACTCGACTTCATATCACAGTGCCCAGTAAGACATTAGGTCCCTCCTCGTTCATCCAATCAAAGTAATTTACTAGTTTATGGCTCAAATTCGAAATTTTTGGAAAATCGAGCGGCAAAGTCCAATTTTGGAGTCGTTGAACTACATATTTTTATAGAAATCATAGTTTAGGGTGTTGTGGAGCCATAGGATTTTACGAATCATGATTTGAGCTTATAATTTGTCCGAAATAAAATTTCGAAGTTTCCTATGCGCAGTGAATGTATTTTGTTATTTTTCGGCTTGATTTTGGGAAAGTTGGGATTCATGTAGTATGTTTGAAGGGCTTTCTTTTGACTATAAATATGTTCATAATGGGATTTGGAGAAGGAAGTTATAGCGTAACTAAGTATTGCGCTTAAACTCCGCATCGCGAACAGCTTGAACAATCACTTTGGTTGTGCGATTTGTTAGAGCGTAAAAGTCTTTTTGTTAGAGTTAAGGCGTAATTTAGTTTTTTCGTAGTTGAGATAGAGTTTTATTTGATTTTAATATTATTCATTGGTTATTTTGATTGGGCCATGAGTTTGATAATACAATTATCGTTGTCATTTGGTCGTAGATGACGAGGTGAGTAGTATTATATCTTCTTTAATTTTGTAAAACCATGTCTTGAAGTGTATATATATATTGAATTGAGGAGCATTTTTATTACATAAAAGCTGGATTGAGCATTTGCTACTCTTTGATTGATTATGAATATTTGAAAAGCATGTCATACAAAGTTCATGGAGTAATATATATATATATATATATATATATATATATATATATGTGTGTGTGTGTGTGTGTGTGTGTGTGTGTGTGTGTGTGTGTGTATGAAATTATTTTGCGATTGATTTATGGAAAGGTTTATGATGATTTGAGAAAATGGATAGGAAATGGATGATGGGCTATGCTGCAAGATGTTATTTGCTTGGTTTAAGATATTGATTTCTGAATTTGATTTATGGTATTGGAGGATAATTATTTTTGCTCAATATAAGTGTGAACCTAGTGAGGGGTTTTTGGGGTATACATGCTAGGTTTAGGATATCATTTTGGGTTAAGCCACCGGCTTTATAGGTGGAGACCTTGCTAAGAGAGAAATCTTGATGGCCTAATCATCAAGCGTTGTGTCATGACCATGGTAGAATATTGAGCAATAGATTAGTCAATGGATGGACCATTAATATGTGATATTTGATGGGGATTATTCAATGGACTTGACCATTGATACTTGACTTTTGATGGTAATTTAAATGAGTCTTTCATATTAGTATAAAGTTTTGATGATAAGAAATAACTCTTATATGATTCGATATGTATTTTATATATTGAGTTGGCATTATGAAGTTTGGTATTACTTTGTATACGTGCATAGTAGTTGTTCGATCTGCTTAGAATATATGTACTACTCACTGAGTTGTTGTTGCTCATTCCACTCGTTATTTAATCTTTTTAATTTCCTCAATTAGCGGTGAATAGAACGAGAGCGCCGTTGAAGGGAAACTTTTGGAAGTTCTATTTTTGGGTACGGTTTAAAGGAATTGGTATACATAGTTGTTGCTAGTGGTTATATTAGCTAAGTTCTAATTGTATATTTCTTTTTGGTGGATTATGGAAACTCTAATGTTACAACCAACATTTTTTGTTTATCTGATATGTATATATATGGTTTGAGATATATAAATTGATATCAGGTTGTTGGTTATATTTGAAGTTGTGTCCTTCATGTGGAATGATGGCCATGTCATCCCCATCCTTTGTAGTTTTGGAGTGTGACAAGAAGAGAAAATAACTTCCCGATGTTATTGTCAAAATTCAAGACTGGACATCCTTTAGCACTAAGTCACCAAAAAGCACTTTGCAATGAAAAAATTACTGATTACTGCGTATCTAGGGGCAGCATCACCATAGTTACCCATAGCCTGTGTCGTAACATGTGACATGCCCCTTCGAGGACCAGACTTCACCAATCCGAAGTCCAAGAGTTTGGCCCGGTAAGACTGCAGAAGAATCGGACAGTGGATAGTCTAAAAATTAATTGCAAACTCTTAACAAAAAACAATATGGAGATATCTAAAAGTAGCCGCGGACTGGTTAATGGTCATGTCTCGTGTTCTGAACTTAACATCAAATCCAAGAAGGATGGATTTGCGATCAACTATAACTCTTCCATCAATTAAGCAGAGGGAAACATAGGATCTCCACTCGCTATTATGACTCTTTTCTCTTGGTAAGAGGACACAATTCCAAGTCTTTGAAGTGAGATACTAGACATGTCATTGTCGCCATTATACTTCTCCAAGAATTTGAGTTGAACGATGGAGTTCATATGAATTTTATGATACAAGACCTTAATCATTACAAGGAGGATAAAGTATTAACCCCATCTAGCAAAATATTTGAAGATTTAAAATCCCTACATATTATTTGCCTCTCAAAACTGTGCAAGAAGGCTAGGCCTCGGGCAGCCCTGACCACAACCTTGAGGCATACATCCCATGGAAGACGAGCAGTGGAGCCCTCTGTACCAAAGTAACGGATAGTGAAAATGTAAGTAATGCTTGAATCAAGAACATGTTCAAACTAAATTTTGAAATAGGCTCAGGCATCAACTATGACTATTGACTGATCAGGAGGATATGCAAAACAATTGGCATCCTTAAGGAGACTTTTGCGAAATTCACAATGATTAGACCACCTACTTCTAAATAGCTGGTACTCCAAATTGTCCTTGGCATGAACTCATAAATAAGAGCTAAATTTTAATCTTCTTGACAAAATCCCAGGAGCTTAGCAAGTTTAGGGTGAGATAGCCTTCCAAGAAAGTCTATCTCCATCTGCAAGAAAATAAGCAAAAGAGAGTCTCACACATGGTCAGTAGTAAAATATAAGAAAGAAACAGAAGCCCCCAAACTATACCAGGTAGATGTTTTTCCCTTTAAGCTTCAATTGGTCAAAGAAATGAAACAATCACAATGGAATAGTTGATATCGAAACAAAATGTACAAATGGGAGCTGAGACCTCTCCCGATGAAATGTTCAGTTAAACTAGTACTTTGACTGACAACTCATGGTCATTGTGCATCCTGTAATATAAAATACATATCAATATTGGTAAAATGTACTTCAAGTCATACTAGCTCGGAAGAAAATATCTGGCTCGCATGAACCAGCAGTAGCTATGCAGAATCATTGGAATTTATGACTGAAACCATTTATAATTTGCGATCAAACTGGTGACTTTATCTTGCAGTGGTGTACCCACCCTACATGGTTTGATCAGCCTTGCAATTAGTGGCAGTTCTTGAATATAGAAGCAGGATTTGCTCGAAGGAAGGTTGCATGACTCCGTCCATCGGGGCTGATGAGGCTGACCAGGTCTCCTAGGAGCTATGATACACATTAAAAAGGGTGATTATTACATGGATGGAAGACCGTGAACTTAGATTTGCGCAATTCCTTCATTCCTTCCAATCGAATTACACTTCGTAGGCACTTCAAATATAGTTAGCATCCCACCAGCCATTGGCGACACTCACTATCGCAACTCTATGGGTATGGGTTTATTTAGTCCATTACAAAGTTAAAGAAATGCAAAAAGAAAGCTCATTGCTGTTAACTAAATGGAGCCTTATAATTTAATCTGCTGAGGACCATAGTGACTGGATAATCTCAAGAACAAAATAATTAAATCTTCGATATCTCCATTATATAAGAATGATCGAAGCAAAATAGCTTATCTTGGGTTTGTTAGATAACTGAAGACCTCACTAGGACCGTGAACGTATGTGTGGGCGATAGCACCAAACACCTCAGTCAGGCACCAGCAATCCTGTTGTCTGCTGCCTACTGCCATCATTTTGCATCCTAACAAAGCCGATGAGGCAATCAATGAACCGTCAGAATTATCTGATCTCTCCATAACCAAAATTAGATGCAATCCTACAAGGGCCCTTTCAAAAACAAAATTGTAAGGCAAGGCCACCACTTAAAGAAATCCTAGGATAATCAACTGAAGTACATTTGGATTTGCGTTTACGTAGCCATCCCGATTCAGGTCGTCCAGTATTACTGCTCCTGCTATTTTCACATTGAAGGTGCTTATTGACACGTTTTAGTTTGGCATGACAAGCTCCCATTAGAACCATCACACATTTGGGTTGCTTCAATTTATAATTGACAGAGCAAAATACTCATCTGCCAAGAAAGGAAAATGAAGACGACTTAGTTCTTATCCGCCACTCTCTATGCCCTTGGATGCTATCCGGTTTTAATCTTTTCACAGCTATATAGTCTCTGTCCTTCCAGACTGTTTCTTCCCATGAAGGATCCCTTTACAGACATGGTCCTCCTTCTCCAATCACCGTATCGCGTCCAGAATTTTTGGTTGCCTCTTTCAACTTTGCGAAACTGAACACGGTCGAGTTGGGGTCTGCGAAAACCACTCCATCTCCAGAGGCCCGATCGTTGCGGGCAGCCATAAAGTCATGGCTACTGCTGGCTGCAAACTCAATAGGGAGCGAATCTGGAAAATAGTCTCAACAAAAAATCCTGAAATATTGGACAATATTAATTTTTTCCAAAAAAAAAAAGTCAAATTAGTGAACACTTATTTTAAAACAACCAAAGTCAAATTAGTTAGCACACGCATTTTAACCTAATTTACTGAACAAGTGAAAAAATTCGAAAGTTTAATGTCATGGTGAAACGGTGGAGTTGTACAAAGAGAAAAAAGCCATGAGTTAAAAAATTTTCCTTAAAGAAATCCAGTTTTTGTTAGTCACAAGATTAGGGGTGAGCGGTTCCCGGTTCCTTACAGGTTCCGCTTGGAACCTGGAACCTACCCTCGGGTACAGGTTCCTCATTTTTTGGAACCGGGAACCTACCCGTCAGAACCGAGAACCTGGAACCTACCCTGTCACAGTTCCGGGGTCGGTTCCAGGTTCCAACAGGTTCTTTTTCTAAAAATTTTTAGTTAAAAAAAATGAAAATGAATGCAGCAATAATACACAAACTTGTCATTCATCGAAGATAATATAACATAAACAGCAAACAGCATTTTAGAAGTAATAAACAAACTGTTTTTACACTCATAAACAAACTGTTTTTACACAAAAGAGCTCAATCACCTCAGTGTCAGCTTCTTGCTGCACATTTTTATCCTAGTATGCTTCATGAGTGGACTCATTTCCTTCATAAACTGTTAAATCAAGATTAGAAGGAAGAGCCGACTGAAGAACAGAAGCAGCTACACCCTTAGCAACATTTCAAAGATCTTGCTTGATGAGATCCTCTGCTGAACCTTCAGAAGAGAAATTAAACAACCAAAAGAAGCCACTTGACAGTATCAATTTGGTAACAGAAGATGCACATGATTCAGAATTAAGTAGAAGCACTCTCCCATATAAATATATTAGACAACACAAGCTCACCTTATGATACGCTGATCCTCTCTGTCAGACACCCAATAGTTCAGGACAGCAGAAGTTAAATAGCGCCCATAGTAGTACAAGAGAGTATTGATGGCATCCTGGAAGGTATGGCTCTTAGCTGATCAAACTGTGCATTGACAGAATGAAGCTTCTCACTTAAGATCAATACCTACAGTAGTACAAGAGAGTAATTAACAGCAAATTAATCCACCAGAAAATGCATGTCCCATGCCACAGAAACCACAGTGTAAACCTGAGTATCCTAATCAAATCTGATAAGATAACGGGAAGCCAGAAGTCCTCTCTCTCTCTCTCTCTCTCTCTCTCTCTCTCTCTCTCTCATGTGTGCACGCGTGCCCAGAAAGAACTTGAAAAAGCAAATCCCTCTCACCAGGCACAGGAAATTCATACCAAAACAGAGAAAGGTAAATCTCCAGCAACCTTATAGCATTAGACATGTTACAACATGAAAGAACATAACTCCTTTATGCGCAGAATGATTCATCAAAATCAGCACCATACATGCGGATCTCAATTTTGTTCTAGTGCAATGCAAAAGTCCCTCCAATTGCGTCTTTAAAACAAGAAAATAAAAATGGTGAAATATATCTGTGCTAGGAGAAAATTCTTCTTAACTGCAATATCTTATTTAAACAGTAGTCTCCAAGGCCCATACAAAGGCTTAATCATGAAACATCTCAAATAACTCATAAAGCATTACAACAAACTTACGTCCTTTCTATGGAATCTAAAGTCCTAAAGCATTACTTCTGTTTTTCTACCAAAAAAAAAAAAAGTCCTAAAGCATCTCCAGCCTCACCAAATTAATGTTATATGTTTCAATCTAAATAAAGAGTAACTGAACAATTAGTTTCCTTAAAAATCATAATAAGATGAACACTTTTTTAACAATCATTTTCAAAGAAACAAGCAGAGCCAACAAAAAAACAAGCAAAATTTTCATGTTGTGCTTATAGATAGCCGCCAATGTGATCGATATCAAACAGCATGAAGAAACTACACTATCCCAGCAGTACAGTCGAATCCTCATTCAAAAGTCCCCCCAAATATCAGCACAAAAGATTCTCTCCACAGCCCAACATCAGCCACAATAGAGAGAAGGTGCCCAACAATTCGTCAACAGTCGTGCAACACTTCCCATAAGTCAACCACAGCTCTCACTAAGCAGCACGAACAATATCAATCTCCACCCAACATAACCAATCTAGAGCCTAAAGCGGATTCCACATAAATCCCAATTCCCAAGGAGAAGTCAGAAGAACATAAAACTCACCCATCTTGCGAACATTAACCTTCCGCTTATTAGGCTGAGGCTGAGCAGGCGCATCATTCGCCTCGCGAGCCGCTCTCTTCGCCAAGTTGGTCTGATGCCTCTTCCCCTGCGTGTGCGCCAAGTAGTTCCCCTCGTTGTTGTGCAGCGTCAAGCAAAGCTTACACTCGTAACTGAAACCACCGAAACAAGCCAGTGTCGCCGTCAGCCCCGTAAAAACATCAAATTGACACGAAAGCCCAATTTTGGGGGATCGATTACTGAGGGGGGAAAGGAAGGGGGAAATCTGAACCTGCCGAGGTGGTTGTGCATGAAGTAGGGGTCCTTGGCGAGATCAATGGTCTCGAGGGCGCGGCGGCGGAGGCGCTCGCGGCGGTCAATGGCTTCATTCTAGGTGGAGGCGGCGCCCCCCGCTCCCGGGCTTCGAACCTCACTCTCGATCCATTCTCTCGCCGTTGTTGCGGCATCGCGGGCTTTGGGGCACGGCTTCGGGCGCGACTTCGAGTCACGGCGAAGGCAGAGCAGTGGCGTCGCGGGCTACAGGCGAGGTGCGGCGAAGGCAGCAGTGGGCCAAGCAAGAGCGACGTCGGGGCATGGCGAAGGCACGGTAGAGTAGCGGTGTCGCGGGCTGCAGGCGAGGCGCGGCGAAGGTAGCAGCGGGCGGAGCAGGAGCGACGTCGGTGCGGGCTGCAGGCGAGGCGCGGCGGGGATGCTATTTGGTGGCGTCAAGCAGAGGGCGAAGAGAGAACAGACTGGTGGGTGAAGCAGCAACCAGAAAGAGGAAGAAGAAGAAGAAGAATGGGGGGTTTCGGCCGAGAGAGGGGGTAAGAGGAGAGAGAGAAGAAAAGAAAAAGTAGGGGTAGGGGGGCAGGAAGTGACGTGTGAAAAGGAAAAAGAAGAGAAAAGAAAGAGAGAAAAAAAAAAAAGAAAGGAGAAGGAGGGAAAATCGAGAGGGAAATCACGCGGGGGAAGGGGGAAGGGGAGATTTAGGGTTTTTTTTTTTTTGGAATTTGACCGGTTCCGGTTCCGGTTCCGGTTCTTGTTCCAGGAACCGGAACCGAGAACCACCGGTTCCTAGGAAAAAGGAACCGGGAACCGGAACCGATCACTTCAGAACTGGGAACCGAACCGGACCCTCCTCCGATTCGGTTCCGGTTCCCAATTCTACCCGGAACCACGCTCACCCCTACACAAGATGATGACGATTTTAATTTTGGAGTTAAGTTAAATTGTGTTAATACCTGAATCTTGACTATTCATTTTGGATTTTATTTCATAGAAAATTAGAGATTAATTTTTAACCCCTAAACAAAAATAATATTCATTAAATTGCATAAGCATATAAGTCATAGGAACATTTGCATTAATACCAATACAATTTATTAATTTTTTTTATAAATATATATATATATATTAATGAAGGAAAGCGACCGGGCCTGGGGCTGGGCCGGCCCGGCCTCCTCCATTTTCCCTCCTTCCTGCCTGGGCTCGGCCCAGCCCATTTCTTTTCATTTTCTTTAACCAACCCGGCGGTTTCCCCCTCTCTTCTTCTCGCCACGTCTCCCACGCCTCCGCTACTGCAGCGACGTGCAAGGCAGCAGAGGCAAAGCAGGGCCGTGGCGGTGATCCGCGGGTATTATCAGGCCGACCACGGCAGGCTGGCGGTGGTAGAGGCCATGCGCGCCTCCGCCGGTGGCTCTTAAAAGCGAGAGAGGGAGCTCGGGCGAGGAGGGGACGCAAAGTGAGAGATCGAGAGGAGAGAGGATGAGAAGAGGGAGGGAGACAAAATGACCAAGAGACTAAAACCGAGAGAGAGAGCGCCGGAAGAGGGGAAAGAAAGGAGGAGTTCCCCGGAGGCCCGGCCACATCCGACGCCCTCCAGCCGCTCGCGATTTCCTTTTCCGTAGCGTCAAATTTTCCGGTGAGTTTTCCTTTTTTGGGTTCAAAGTCGTTTTTGGTGGCGTCGGTTCAGAGATGATCAGAAGGCGGTTAAAAGTGGGAGGCTTAATTGCTTATTATTATTTTTTTTTTTTATTGGGTCAAAGCTTAATTGCTTAAGTTGGTTTAGTATGTTTAGGCTTGTCTAAGTTTTCGTGGGCTTAGACGAGTCTAGTGATTTTGGGCTCAATTAAGATTGATAAGTTTGGGCTTATTTCTAGTCATTATTTGAATGGTAATTTTTGGGCTTGGTTTTGCTTTGATAGAGGTGTGTCAGTTAGTCATAGCTTCAGAACACTTGGGCCTAAACTGCTTTTGCAGTGGGCGTAGTGCATTTAATTTCAACAAAATGGGCTTGATGCCTTTTCTTTACGAAATGGGCTAGTTTTAAACAGGCCCAATTGTGTCCTTGGCGCCCAAGCTTGAACGTCCAAGTTCAGCCCATGTCCGGACAGGACCCCAAGGGCCCAGCCCAAGTCCATATTTTCTGAATAATTTTTATTAAAAATTAGAAAATATTAAAAATAAAACACTAAAAAAATTTGAAAAAAATTCAAAATTTTGGAAAACGTTCGGAACTTAGTTTTTGACTAGTTTCATTAGATTTTTAGTGTTGATTCTAATTCAAAACTAATTTAACATAAAAAAAATGTCATTCTTCAAGCAAAAAATTGGGGATAAGTACACTAATGGTGCCAAAAGTTGTGTACGGCGCTCACTTTGGTGCCAAAAGTTTCCGTCGGATCACTTAAATGCCAAAAAATTTGAAAAACGCTCACTTTGGTGCCAACTCCAACGAAATTGGCCGGAAATCCGACGTGGCCTTTTTTATTAATTTTTGGCGCCGACGTGGCTTGTCGGAGAGCTGAGTCAGCATCCAAACACCAAAACGACGCCGTTTGGTGTCTCCCCCAATTCAAAACCCTAATCTCCCGCCGTCGCCGTCCTCGACGGTCCTTGCGCTCGGTGGCCACGGCTTCGACCCCGACCTCGACCCCAACTGTGACGATGGCCACTCAACGGCAGCGGCTCCGACCTCGACCCCGACCCCGACCCCGACGATGGCCACTCGGTGGCCGTAGCTCCGACCTCGACCTCGACCCTGACCGCGACAATGGCCACTCGATGGCTGCGGCTCAAACCCCGACCCCGACCCCGACGACGACGATGGCCACTCGACGGCCGTAGCTTCGACCCCGACCTCGACCCCGACCTCGATGATGGCCACTCGGCGGCCGCAGCTTCAACCCCGACGACGGCCACGGCTTCGACCTCGCCAAAACCCTAATTTCTTCCCCATGTGAGCTAAACGGCGTCGTTTCCATGAAGCCATCCACGTAGGACGGCAAAACAACATCGTTTTCTTAAGGAGGACCGAAAACGACGTCATTTAAAGGCTTATCAATTTTTTTTTTTTTTTTAAAATCATTTTGGCCGGACTCTTTCGCCGGAGGCCGGAATCTTTCGCCGGTGGCACCAAAGTGAGCGTTTTTCCTCCGATTTGGCACTTAAGTGATCCGACAGAAACTTTTGGCACCAAAGTGAGCGCCGTACACAACTTTTGGCACCATTAGTGTACTTATCCCAAAAAATTGAATCCAAAATTGAATAAGCCTTTTGGGCTTGCAATATGGTTTTTGAATGCTTTCCCTTTCTGAGATAATGCTTGGTCGCTGTTTGGGACTTTCATTTTGATTTTACTAAATTGCGCTTTTTTAATACATTGATTGCCAATTTTCACTTTTAGCATGGTTAGGTCGAATCATTAGAACCATAATAAACGATCATTGCTTGCACACTTAATGGACAAGAATCTTGAGGCTCATAATTGGTAAAGATACCACTTGGTCACTTTGGTGAACAAACAATCAAATTAAGATACCAAAATGACATTAACTAGACAATTAGCCGATCCAAAAATTTCATATTTTGTAAGAAGTAAGGTATACTTTAATGACTCGTTCGTTGTTTTATTAGCATTACTTCGTTATCCTACCCTCTTTAGGCAGTTCCTTCTGGTGAGAGTTGACTTTACTTCTTGAGCGACCCATATTCCAACAACAGTCACTATAATAGAGAAGGACAACAAATTAATGCTAATAATGGAGACCAAAACTTGCATACATAAACTTATTCAATAATAGTTAACATATTTGGAAGTCATGGGAATAAAATATATAAGCAGGTCTTAGTAGTATAGATTTAAGGGATTGCCATGGAATATGGAGAATATGCAAAATTTGATCCTCCAAAATTGATGCTATCAAAGACAAAAGTAAAGGAATTGAAGAGTTGTGTAGATGCAACAAACTACATAATTAATAAAATTATTATAATTACTCCATTAATAATTACTTTGTAGCGATTGAAGAAGATGTAGGGTTAGTTGAAAGACCAATATTTGTTTTTCAATTCCTTCTCTAAAGGACAAGGAGTGATGATAGACCATTCATGCATTTAATCACACTAAACGTGGATAAAAGTATAGAGAGAATAAGCTCATTGGGTTGTCAATCTATCCAAGCTTCTTAAAGAAAAGTGTAACATTATCAAACATGCATTCTCAAATTAAATGGTTTGAAAGCGCCCTAATAACGGACTTAACCACGAGTGCATTCCCGAACCTTGCACTCAACATGCCAAAATCGACCAACACTATATATACCACCACCATCACCACCTATAAACTCAACTTGTAATCCTCGATGAACATAGCTACTAGCAGCGACACAAGCGACCCCATGGATGCTCCCGTTGCCTGCCATGGGATTGGTAGAGTCTCCCATGCATCTCTCTCCTCAGCTCGTTTGGCTATATTCCTATCATCTCTTTGAATCCGGGCCACCTGAATATCGTATTGGGAGTATAATGATAAGAGCTCGTCAATGGCTCTTGTGCAGGCCTTGGCAATCAACCCCACCGCCTTGAATATTGCCATAGTTATGATAGCTTTGTTGATGGCGTTGACGCACATCATGAGGGACGCCATTGCAACTAGACCTTTATTTGCATTGAGTATGCAAGCGCGGAGCCGCTGAACTTGCTTCAACAAGTTGACGAGCTCATATCCAAAAGGAGGAGGAGATAATAGTTTAGTTGATGGTTCAACCTCTTGCTCGAGGAACTAAAGCAATGGTTGAGTTGGGCTGTCAATCAGTCCCTCGAGCAAGAGGTTGAACCATTAACTCAATCATTTGTCCTCCTCCTCCTTCCAGGATTGAGCTCGTCAACCTGTCGAAGTGAGCTTAATGGCTTTGCACTGCCATGCTCGATGCAAATGAAGTTCTAGTTGCAACGATGTTGCTTATGATGGGTATCGATGTAATCAATAAGGATGTCATAACTTTGGCAATATTCGGGGTGGCGAGGCTGATTGTCGAAGCCTGTATAAGGGCCATTAGCGAGCTTGTATTGGTCTACTCCTAATATAATATTGCAATGGCCTAATTTCAATGAGAGGACAAGAGTAGAGACGAAGGATCTAAGGAGAGGGATGTGAGGGAGAATCTATCAAGCCCATGGCAGGCAGCGAGGCCGCACTAGCCTTTGCTGTGGGGTCGCTGGTGTCGCTTTGAGTGGCTACATTCATCGAGGATTACAAGCTAAGGCTGCAGGTGGTGATGGTGGCGACAAGCATAATGTTGGTTGGTTTTGGTGTTCTAAGCGCAAGGCTAGGGATTGTGCCGACAATTAAGTTCGTCATTAAGGCGCTTTCAAACCATTTTAATTTGATAACGTTATGCCTTTCTTTAGGAAGTTTGGACCGATTGACAACCTAACTCAACCATTGCTATAATCCCTTAAGCAAGAGGTTGAATCGTCAACTCAAGCATTGCCTCCTCTTCCTTTCGAGGTTGTGCTTGTCAACCTATTGAAGCAAGTTTAGTGGCTTCGCATCGCCATGCTCAGTGCAAATGAAGGCCTAGTTGCAATGGCATCACTCATGATGGGTGTTGGCACTATCAACAAAGATGTCACTACTATGACAATATCCGGGACAGAGCGATTGATTGCCGAGGCCTGCACCATGGGCATTGGCAAGCTTGTATTGATCTCTTAGGATTACGTACATATCTCATTGCCTCTCCCAAATCTTGTTTCCTCAATCATACAATGGAAACAACAGTCAATTAACTCACACCGAATTCCTAATTTTGTACATCTTTTTTCTTCCTTTTTTCCTAGCCCACCGAACACTCTCCTAGCATAAAAGCAAACCTAGCTCCGTACATCCTTGTCCACACTAGTTAGTTTTCTTACTCTAGCTAGGAGATCCCGCAAAATTCCAATGTATTTATTGTTCAAACTAGCAGTGGATATTTTACAGATAGGAAAACAATAAAGGGTTAATACCCTAAAAAACCTCAAATTTGTATACTTATGAGAAATTTATCCTAAATTAATTTTTTTACTATGAAAAATCTTAAATCGATATATTTATGATAAATTTACCCCAAATGATTACAAAAAACCTTAAATTGATACACTTGTAACGAATATATTATTTGTTCGACCGCCAAAAACTCAACAGATATACTTTCCATTAAATTGGATTTATTCCGTAAAAAAATTACAAAAATGGTACTATTATGATAAATAGAGAATGAAATCCTTAACTAGTACACTATTCAACTATCATGTGTCATCTAATTAAGCAATTTAATAGTAAATTTTAACGGAAACTAATAGAGAGTAAATTTATTACAAGTATACCAATTTGGGGTAATTTTGTCAAAAGTGTATATTTGTCAAAAAAATTAGTTTTGGGTATCTTTGTCACAGATGTATTAGTTTGGAGTTTTTCATAATATTAACCCAACAATAAATGAGAGAGAAGATGAAAGTCATTCAGTGAGGCACAAAAAATTAGATGCTTCTATATTGAAAATTTCCCTTTAGCCATGGGAGTGCTTCACATCACTTATTGAGTAAGGAGTAATACACGAAAAATCCTAAATCAATACATTTATAATAAATTTACTACAAACTAATATTTTGATCGCCTAAAATGTCAAACTAGTCAATTTGTGATAAATTTATCATTTATTATTTTTCATTAAATTGGATTAATATTACGGAAAATTACAAATCGGTACACTTGTGACACACCAACTAGTACACTCGTCAACTATTACATATCATTCAATTTAGTAATTTGATGATTAAAAACTAATGAAAATTAACGAAAGACATATTTGTCAAGGGTATATAAGTTTAAGGTTTTTGGTGATCTTTTATTTTTTTAGTTTTTAGTAAATTTATCATAAATGTACCAATTTAGGGTTTTTCATAATATTAACCCTATTAATAAATACATGAAATAGAAATCCTTTTTTTTTTAAATCTGATTATGCATCATAGAAAAGAAACGGTTTATGAAAAATCCCCAAACTTACTTTAAATAGTTTCTGATGGTTTATTAACAATTGTAAGCACTTTCTAACACTATCTTTCGGAAGATTAACAATAGCATTCAAAGGATGGGGTTTACATCTCTGCTTTACGTTAGACTGCTATTTTGGATTACTAAACAAGAAAAATGATGCCGAAGAAAAAAGAAAAGAAAAATGATTGAACTGGTTGACGAGAGGCATATGAATGTTGGTAAAATGCATATCCATATTGGTAAATAGTCGGTCATCAGGGAGACCCGGCAACCGGCAGAGGAAGAGGAGAAAAAAAAAATCAAAGAATAGAGAACAAAAAAATTATAAAAAATTCAAAAAAAAATTGCAAAAATTTATACATCAATGCTAGTCTTGCCACATGAAATGGTCGCCATCAATGTTAGTGATTTCTAGTTAAAATTAGCCGAATAAACTACATTGGCAAGTTATCGAAAGGTTTTGAACTAAATTGATATAAATACAATAGATTTATGACTTTTTTAGTAATTATCCTAACTTTTTTTCGTGGCATTTTCAAAGAGGCTGCCTACTGGACTTTTTTGCTGGATAGAATGGTGTCGAATAGGATAATGATATGATAGGATTTTAACGATCCTATCAAATGTTTCTCGACGTCCGAATATAACATGGATTCAAATGCAGTTATCCTAATAAATATATGATTCATAGAATTAAAATTAAAAATCAACCATGGAAATAAAACAACCACTCTACATAGTGTGAAAGAGACGAGGCTGTCGTCGCTCAACTCAGCTTTCATAGAGAAAACGATACTCTAAAAATAGGTAGAAAAATTGCTGGGAAGTGAGGCGAACTAAGAATCTTTTTACAAGTGGTAGACAATCTTGTGGATCTTCGATAAACAACTGAACTTGAGAAAAAACCCAGCTTTGCACTTTGCCAGGGATGTCAAGTTACTAGGTTGATCATTTAAGGACGATATTGTCAAATATGGGTCTTTAGGGTGTGTTGAACAAAGGGGAGAAAGCATGGGATGGGAATTGGAGAAATGAAGAGGATGGGGGCAGATTCTTTTAGAGATAATGGAACAATCTCAGGCAATACCTAAGCTTTTTGCCCGCTCCTTTCTATTCCTCCTTACTTTTCTCATTTTCTATATCTACAAAAGCGACTACGAAGAGGTGGCTCGGCCATGGATGGCCAACGATTGCAAGCCGCCGCGATTAAGATGGTGGCTCGGCCATGGATCCTGGCTCCAAACCTTCCCTCGTCAATCATTGACTAGTGGTGTCACCAGCCAAACCTAGTTGGCTCTATCTTTCCATGGTGGTCACCACTCCAACCAAATCTAAATTGTAGCAACAAAGAGAGAGGGGAAGGAGGAGAGAAAAATTTTAATTTTTCAATTTCACATATCCTAGACAAATCTATCTCACCCCCTAGGTGGGATTTTTATACCCGGACTATATCGGGGCTATATTCGGTTATATCTGGATTTTGCATCACTCCAAATAGCATATAAGAAAAAGAGTTTTATTCAACCCACTAAAAGCGACCAAAATATGTCGAAAATTAAATCATGCCTACTATCTCTGCCTCATTAATATTTATTAGGTCTTGCGAAGAAGTATCCCAAGACATTTATTAAGTACACTTGATAAGAAAACAAATGTCGTCATCCCAATGTATTGATTACAAAAATCACAAGAAGGCAGTGTCACTACCATTAATGAGACACAAATGCACAAAAGCAAGGCTGGTTCACTGCTCAGCCTGAATTTAATCTTACACCCAAAATGGGAGTAGAGAGGCGGGGAAGAATAAATCGCTAGAAAAGTAAATAAATATTGCCCAAAAATTGGAATTAGTTAACCAGAAACTGGAAATTGAAATACATTCTTCTGGGATAGTAGAACCTACGCATGGACTAAGACATTGTAGATAATGATACACCCGTTTAAATGTCACGTGTCATTTAACTCAGCAATTGAAATGTAAAATTTAACGAAAATTAATAAAGAATAAATTTATCATAAGTGTACCAATTTAAAAAAATTTGTAGTCAAAAAATTAATTTGGGATAATTTTACCCTGGGGTATAAGTTTGGGGTTTTTCAGGCTATTAACCTGGAACTTAAAGGTACATATATGAGCATAACAAGTCGGTGTACTAAATAAGTTGGCATATGCACAGCAAACCGTAGTGCAATTAATCTTTAGTATTTAATTTATGAAGTTGGTATGACAAATATACAACAAGTTAGTATTTAATATGCAAAGTTGGTATACTAATTAAGTTGGCAAAACCATCCGTCGCGGTGGCGTAGTTGGCTTCGGGCTTTCTCCCCCTCATGAAGGGGAGAAGTTCGAATCCCTAGCGTGTCACTTGGCACCTTGCTTGGTGGCATAGGGTGGTGGTTTCCCTGTGTTGCCCCTAGGGTTTGCCCGTCAGCCATCGACTTGCGGGGTTCCCTGGGTCATAAAAAATAAAAAGTAAAAAAAAAATAAGTTGGCAAACTATATTGCAATTAATCTTTAGTCGGCAAGATAATCTTCATTTTTATAATATAAGGGCAGGACCATAAATCAGCCAGATATTGTTCGTCCACTTCCAAATGAAGGAAAAAAGAACACACACACGTGCTAACAAGCATTAGATGGTCCTAAAATTTAAAAAAAAAAAATCTTGAATTTTGTTCAATATTTTTACTAGGTCCGTATATTTCCTAGAAAGTATGTCCCTCGTTGGTGTGAAAAGATTTTTTCACATTTGCCGGCGGATAGGGTAACACATGTAAAAATCCTTAAGCCAATAATGGACTTGTTTTTTCTTCTTCTTTTTTTGGTATTTTCATACACATTGGCGTAGAATCAAGAGAGAACAAATATATAAACTATTTTATATTTTTGTAGTTTGTCATACTCTAACTTTCAACTTACTTTCAGACTTTTACCGTGTCTCTTTGTAAAGCATAAAAGTCAAATCACACACCTAAAATTAAATGTCCTCACTCTTAACCCTATCTACGAAAATGGCACATCAAATTCTCCACATCCCCCTTTCCACATAAAAAGAGTGATCACTAGGATAAGCTCCAATAGTTCAATATTTGAACCTCTTAATAAGTATGTTCTGGCAAAACATTACCAAACATCCAAACTAAGTTCAATATTTTTCACCACATTTATTAGCCACTTACTAAAAGAATACTTTTTACGACATTTATAATAGACATGCTCGAACAATTTGCCGACGTATTGTGCTCATCGACACATTGTGTTGACTACTTTATTTTGTGGAAGGGCTTCTTTGCCCTTTCCCTTTTTTACATGGCCCGGACAAATTGAATCTCAAAAAAAGAAAAAAAAAAAAAGCCAATTATAACTCTATGGATGGACCGAGGTACAAAAATATTGCCAATCGCATCTTTCGCTCTATCTTTCAGATGGTGGTGATTGATTGCAGCTCACCGTGTGGAAACCCCGCTTAAAACGTTATCTTTGCTTACCCTCCGCTATTTTTGACCGGGTCGCCTTGATTTTCTTTTTCGCACCACAACACTGTCACCGTCACCTTGTCCTCCTCCTGCTGTCTCCTTCTCTCTCTGTTTTTCGCTCCTTTGCTTTGGGGAGATTCCTTTGAGAAACGGCCACCGTGCCATGCTTCTCTTGGATTCCACTTGTGATGATGGACAGCTTCAACCCAACTCGCAGCTCTTTCTCTCACTCACTCACTCACTCACTCATGTCACCAGACCAGATCCAACGTACCCTTCAAAAAGCACTCTCTCACGAGCCTTACCCAAGTTCATCCCCCGCCCAACTCCTTCCTCCCCTTTTCCTCTCTTCCCATCACTCCATATTCCTCTGCCTCCTCCTCCTCCTTCATTGCCATTATAAGGTCAGCTTCCGGCACGCTCGCCTTAGCGGGAGCAGTGCAGGTGATTAGCTCCCTCTGGAACTGGCTTTCAGTTTTCTTTTCTCTTCTTAGTTAACCTTCATTCTAACTCTTTGATGCAAGTCAGGGGTAGGCTTTCTCAAACAGTAAATTCGGAAGTGACTTGCACACGAGAAACGGGACAAATAGAAATTTCAGTACTGTACAAGATTAGGAGAACAGCCATATCTTTGTCGATACTGATCGGATCGACCTAATTCCAAACTAAATGAACAAAGACTTGTGGATCTTCTTGGTCGCAAGAGCTGGTCTTCAATGCGGGCTGCATCACTCTTTTTGCTCTCTTGATCCCGTTTAGACGCTAACTTAAGACCAGCTCAAGCACACCGGTCCAAGAGAGTGCAAGAGGGTCCAAGAGAGTGAAGAAGGGTTCAACAGAGATCACATCTATACTTATCGGCGGTATGGCTTGTACACCCATCATGGTCAGTCATTCATCACTTTCTTCTTCCTTCTCCAGCATCGTTGTCATTTTTTCTTGAACATGGATATCTTCATATGCAACTCGACTAAAATTTCTTTTATTATCTTATGTTGGCCCATACAACAGTAGTCGCATAGCTTCAGAGATAAAGCCTCTCCTCCGCTGGTCCTCCGCCACCGTCGCCCTTTCCATCCGCTCCCCGCATCGTTGGCCCCTCTCCTCAGCTGTCCGGGTGTTCGACGAAATGCCGGAGAGGGAACCTGACTGAGCTGTGCTTCATTTCTTTCTTTCCGGTCGCCGATCCATTCCCAGCTTCGCCGTTATATTCAAGCTTCGACCATCTCCATCCAGCGAATCTCCATCTTAGACTCTTCATGTCAGCCTCTCCCTACGCTACTTTGTTGGTGTAGACGAGGCGTTCGACAAAATGCCGGAGAGACGGTAAGATTGGAGTTCTTCTCCCGTCCACATTGCTACCGTTCCTTCAGGTAGCTGTTCAAGGTCCAGGTTTTCAAGCGCATCAACCCATCATCTTCCCTCTGCTGCCGACAACGATCCATCACGCAGGACATAGATCCGACAATGATGTACGAACATGGCATGGGAAAGCAAGTGTCCCAAAATCGTCAGCATTGGGAAACAAGCTTATCGCTGTTCCTCCCCCCTGAGGCTTTAGTCGGGGGGAAAATACATTTCAAAAATTGTCTAGTTCAATATTTCCTTGCTGCCATGGCATCATTCCACTTAGTGAAAGGTATTGCAGAGAAATTGTGGTGATTCTACCGCAACTATTTACTACATGTTGCATGATTTGGATCTATATTGCATATACTCATTCTTGATTATAACAGGAATCTATGTCGGAGAGGCCTACATGATTCACTTCACACAAACAGGAGTTGAGGAGACAGATCTCCATCGCTTCCAGTGAGAAGGCAAGAAACTCCATTCCCTCCGCTTATAGGCATATAGGCGGCCAGAACTTGGGTACTGGTGGGGGACTTGCACCACCTTACCCGAAACCAAATTGCCCCAGGAAGTCGTGAACAAGGCTCATGAGCTCCATGAGCACAATAGTTTCAGCGAGTATGACCTCATCAATAACAACTGTGAGCATTTAGCCTCGTTTTGCCAGACAGGCATACGGGCAAGTGCACAGACAGCACTGGTCAGTGCTTGTCTGCAGAAGGTCAGTGAAGTCAGAATGGTTCACAAAGTTTCTGCATATGAAGTAAGTTTGAGTGACTCAAAATTTCCATGAATCTTCCCTTTTCTATCTGTCTTTTACTAGTAATTATTATCATCTGTTTGAGAGTTGTTGTCTGTCATCCAGCAGTAAAAGGAATAAAACGTTAGTTTTGTATATCCAGTTTGCGAGAGACATGCACAAATGCACGGAGGAAGAACTGGGATAAGAAAATGTATGTAAGCCGCAAATCTATGGTCCTTATTATTTAATTTGCCCAGAAATAATTAAGGACTTCTATCTGTTGGTGCTCGGTCCTCCTAGTTAGACTTGCCAAAAGAAGGCAACATCTAATCCTGAATGAATTTCTAGCATTCAAATCACTTCACTTTGGTGCATATTGGATACATTCTTTTGGCATTCAAGAAACAATTGGAGAAACGAGACGACAGCGAAATCACACTAGACTATCAAAAAGAGTTTGTTCCACGAGTGCACAACTTTTTTCCTTCTCAGCAACCTCTCTCTTGACAATATTGTCATTCATTTTGTTGTTCTTGCTTGGCCATCATTGTCATTCACTTTAAAGCATGAAATGAATGACCTTGTTTTCTCTCTCTCTTGACAACAGGGGTTCCAATTACATAACATGAATTGGGTGGCCACATACAGCAGAGAGTATAAGTTGGATTGGTATTGACGTGGTCTGCACCGTTAACAAATGCACTCTAGCAGATTTAGTCTCGTTCTTGGCACCAATCCCCAGTTAGAAAGGATTAGCTACCTGGCCCTTCTATGTTAGCGCCGGCCCACTCAATGGACTAAAACAAGCCATTGGACTTGCCCAACATAGAAAGAGGAAAACGCCAGAAAGAACAAGCAATCTTGGAAATTCTAACAAAACCAGTTTGTGGAATGCATGATCAGCTTGAACAAAAGTTTCTCCAGAAACGCCTTGCGGCATTCTCCCAAGGACATTGTTTTATAGAAACAAATGCCAGAAGAGGTAAGCCATATATCCATTGAGCTGTTGGTTATTCTCCATTTAGGAGCAAAATTGATCATACAGTAATCATGAATTTAGTGATGGAAGCTATCTTCGTTTATGGCATCTTAGTAATGGATCGTGAGAAATATTACCATCTCCATATGTACATTTTTAAGTTCATTTACAGTTCATACCAATGGACAGAATAAAATATGAAAATATCCACTTTATTACTGCAATTTACTAAACAATAAATGAAAAAAGCAAAGTTCTTGAATTTCATATCATATCTTATCTAGTTTTATCCTAATTAAAAATCTGGGCAACCTACAAGGGGGTGGGAAGTCAAAAGTGGAGTGGAGAAAGCGTAAGCCTTAAAGTATTACGTACCCTTTTCCAAAGGAATGTGAGGACATGCACGTATAAGATTTAGATAAATGTCCTTATACACCCCAATTAACAATCACATTTCTCTTTTCTAGTAGTGGCACTGAAAAAGACAGGGTCCACATACAAAAGAAGGTGATCGCAAGAACACCATGTTAATTGGTTTGTCTCTTTCGGAACACTCATTTAGGACCAAAGATTGATCATCTTCCGGAAGGAAAATGACCTATGACTGAATGAATTAGGGATTATATATGCGAGAATTATAGATCAAACCAGTTCTCTTGTCCATATTTGCATGAGTTTTACATTAAGCATTTTTTTAAATGTATTAAGTACTAATAATTCATAGTGCTTGTGCACATTCTAATCCTGCAAAGATAACAGATTCTATTGTATTTTGGGAAAATTACCCCCAAAAAAAGAGGTTCTAAACCTATCGCACTATTTGGCTAGTGTAGTCTTATGCCTTTTGCCAATTCAATATATCCGACCAATTAAGACCAAAAATCACTGATGTGTATAATTTTTTTATTTTTTATTTGTTTTTTATTTTCTTTGCAATTTTCTTTACTTTTCATTGTGGCCACCCACGCAAGCCCTTGCCTGACCTGGGCCATGGGATGGAGCCTTTGTCAATTATACACACGCTCAAACAATTTACAGATGTGTCACGCTTAATACGATCTTTACATTATGTCAACTTCTTTATTTTAAAGAAGGGCTTCTTCGCCTTTTTTTTCTTTTTTTGGCTCAAATAAATTGAATCTAAGGAAAAAAAATCAAGTATACTCTATGGATGGACCGAGGTGCAAAATTTGTCAATGTCATCTTTCGTTATATCTTCATAACGGTGGTGAATGATTGCTGCTCCCTGTGTGAAACCCAGCTTAAACGTAATTTTCTTTGCATACACCAACAACCCCACCCCAAACAAATCCCGGGGGGCCCCGGCGGGGGTTTTTGAGTGGGTCTCGCCTTGATTTTCTCCGTGTCCCCCTCTGTTTGCGCCTGGACCGAACCTTTCTCTTATCTCCTCTCTTTTCTAATTCATGTTTTTCTTTTACGCTACCACTTTGACTATCCCCTCCTCCTGTCCCCTCTCTGTCTCTCTGGTTTCCTTGCCTTGTGAGATTCCCTTTGTGAAACGGCACCATGCCATGCTTCCATAGGATTCCTCTTGGGATGATGGACAGCTTCAACCCAACGTTCAACTCTCACTCACTCACATCACCGGACCAAATTCAATGTACTCATCAAAAGCACTCGTCTATCCCCCACCCCTAACGGCCTCCTCTGTTCTCAAGTGAAATTTTGTCTTCCCTACTTAGGATGGAATATTCCAGAGTTCAAATGAAGCAATTTAGGAACATACTAAGATCCACTTGGCCCATGTCTGTCTCTATCTTTTTTCCTTACTTTGTGAGATTTCTTTTGAGAAACAGCACCATGCCCTGCTTTCCTAGGATTCCACTTGGGATGATGGACAGCTTCAACCCAACGTTCAACTGTCTCACTCATTCACTCACTCATATCTACAGACCAAATCCAACGTACTCTTCAAAAGCACTCATCTACCCCCACCCCTAATGGCCCCCTTTGTTCCCAAGTGAAATTTTGTCTTCACTAATTAGGATGGAATACCCCTGAAGTTTTACTTCCTGGAGTTTGAATGAAACGGTTTAAGGACGTACTCAAGTCCACTTATCCCATCTCCGTCTCTCTTTTTTCCTTATTTTGTGAGATTCCTTTTGAGAAATAGCACCATGCCATGCTTCCCTTGGATTCCACTTGGGACGATGGACAACTTCAACCCAACGCTCAACTCTCTCGCTCACTCATTCATGTCATTAGACAGATCCAACATACCCTTCAAAAGCACTCATCTACCCCCCACCCCTAATGGCCTCCTTTGTTCCTAAGTGAAATTTTGTCCTCACTATTTAGGATGGAATACTCCCAAAGTTTTACGTCCCGGAGTTCAAACAAAGTAGTTTAAGGACATACTCAGGTTCACTTATCCCATCTTCGTCTCTCTTTTTTCCTTACTCTATGAGATTCCTTTTGAGAAACATGCCATGCTTCGCTGGGATTCCACTTGGGATGATGGACAATTTCAACTCAACGTTCAACTCTCTCACTCACTCACACACTCATGTCACCAGACCAGATCCAACATACCCTTGGAAGCACTCGTATTCTTACCCAAGTTCATTCACCCTCGACTCCTCCTTCATTCTCTCTTCCCATCACTCCATGATCCTCCTCCTCTGCCATTGCCATATATCGCTGCCACCATCAACCTTCCGAGGCATCCAAGGAGAAAAGTACCAAAATAGTCATAAACATTTTCCATTAGTACCAAGTCAGTCATAAACTTTTTAATTGGATCAATTTAGTCCTAAACATTTTCACATTGGTACCAATTCAGTTATTCCGGCTAATTTAAGCTAAAAATTGATGATGTGGCTATCGGCAATATTATGTGACGCCACATGGACAAATTTTATAATTTTTCATATTTTTCAAATTTTTTAAAAATAATTTTTTCCTTTTTTTCCTTTTTTTCATTTTTTCATTTTCCTTTCTCTTTACCCCTTGGCCGGCGAGATTGCTGGACGACCATCGTTGGCCACAAGCTAGTCGAGGTGAGGGCCCCCACGCCCTCACCGGCCACAAGTGAGGGCATCGACCCCGACCTAGATCCAAGCGAGGGCCCAAAACCTCGCCCCTTGCTTGGTGAGGGCCGCCGCACCCTCATTAGCCACAAGCGAGGGCGCAAAGGCCCACGCTTGTGGCAAGTGAGAGCCGCGACACCTCAGGCAAGGCCATCGTGGCTCTCACCTGGATCTGGGCAAAGGCCACCACGCCCTCACCGGCCAATGGACAAGGGTTTTGGCCCTCACCTGGATCTGGGCGGGGGCCGACGCCCTCACCAATGGCCGGCGAGGGCACAAGGACCCTCACCAATGGCTAGCAAGGTCGTGGGGGCCCTCACCTCGATCAACTTGTGACCGGCAATGGTCGGTCGACGACCTCGCCAACCAAGGGGTAAGGAGAAAGGAAAAGGAAAAGGAGAAAAATAATAATTTAAAAAATCTGAAAAATATAAAAAAATTATAAAATTTGTCCACATAGTGCCACATAAGACCGCCGGTAGCCATATTAGCAATTTTTAGCTTAAATTAGCTGGATTGACTGCATTGGTACCAATGTAAAAAGGTTCAAGACTAAATTGGTTCAATTGAAAAGTTTAAAATTGAATTTGTACCAATATAAAATATTTATGACTTTTTTGTTACTTTTCCCGCATCCGAGAGGTCAGCTTTTGGTCGCCCGCACACCTTAGCAGGAGTAGTGCAGGTGATTAGCTCCCTCTCAACTTCACTTCGTCCATTCCCACATGAAGAAAAAAAAAACACCCCCCCCCCCCCCCCGACAATCATTATATGGTCATTATAAAAAAATCTTGGATTATGTTCAAGTTTTTTACAAGGTCAGCATTTTTCCTGAAAAGTATATCATTTGCCAATCTAAAAAATTTTCTTACACCGATAACGGACTTGATATTTATCCATGTATTTTCATACACATGTGCCGGAGAATCAAGAGAGAACCAATATCTAACTCTTAATAAGTATGTTTTGGCAAGAGATTACTCAACATCCAAACTAAGTCCAATATCTTTCACCACATTTAATAGCAACTAACTAAAAGAATACTTTTACAACATTTATTCTCGAACAATTTACAGACATACCATGCTCAATACGATCACCCTCCGGTAAAAAGGTTCTTTGCCTAATCTCCGCTAAAAAGGTTAGAAAAATTGGTCCCCCCCGGTCTCTTCTTTTTTGACCGGGTCGCCTTGATTTTCTTTTCGCACCGCCCCCTGTCAGTGCTGTCACCATCACCCTCCTCCTTCCGTCTCTCTGCTTTTTGCTCCTTGCTTTGAGAAACGGCTACGTGCTCTGCTTCTCTAGGATTCCACTTGTGATGATGGCCAGCTTCAACCCAACTTGCAGCTCTCTCACTTACTCTCACTAGCTCACTTATGTCACCACCGGACCAGATCAAACGTACCCTTCAAAAAGCACTTTCCTCTCTTCCCATCACTCCATATTCCGCCTCCCCCTCCTCCTTCATTGCCATTATATAATCGGCTCCCGCCACACTCACCTTAGCAGGAGCAGTGCAGGTAATTCGCTCCCTCTGGAACTGGCTTTCAACTTTCTTTTTTCTTCTTAGTTAACCTTCATTCTAACTCTATTTTTGCTCTCTTGATCCCGTTTGGCTCTTTTAGGCGGGTGGACGCTAATTAAAGACCAGCTCAAGCACACCAGTCCAAGAGAGCGCAAAAGGGTCCAAGAGAGAGAAAATGTTGGCCTACATCATCATCACTGTTTTCGCAATATTGTTGCGACCCACAGGGGATGTGGTAAGACAGGAAGATCTCAAACCTGGAGATCACATCTATACTTATCGGCGATATGGATTGTACACCCATCATGGTTAGTCATTCATCACTTTCTTCTTTCTTTTCCAGCATCAGTATCGTTTTTCTTGAACATGGATATCTTCATATGTAGCTCGACTGAATTTTCCTTTATTATCTTATGTTGGCCCAAACAACAGTAGTTGCATAGCTTCAGAGATAAAGCCTCTCCTCCAACGGTCCTCTGCTACCGTCGCACGTTCCAACCGCTCCCCATTGCCGGCCCCTCTCCTCAGCTGTCCAGATGTTCGAGGAAATCCAGAGAGAGAACCTGACTCAGCTGTGCTTCATTTCTTTCTTTCCGGTCACCAATCCATTTCAAGCTTCGCCGTTGTACTTCTCAGCATTTCCAGCTTCGACCATCTCCATCTCCAGCGACTCTCCATCTTAGACTCTTCATGTCGGCCTCTCCGCTTCCCTACTTTGTTGGTGTCGACGAGTTGTTTCGACAGAATGCCAGAAAGACGGTAAGATTGAAGTTCTCCTCCAGTTCACAGCGCCACCATTCCTTCTGGTAGCTATTCAAGGTCCAGGTTTTCAAGCGCATCAACCCAGCATCCCCTCCTCCCCCCAGGGGGTGGGTTGCCAACAATGATCCATCACGCGGGACATAGATCCGACAACAATGTTATGAATGCAGCATGGCAAAGCAAGTGTTCAAAGTCGTCGTCATCGTCGGGAAACAAGCTTGTTGCTGTTCCTCCCCCTGAGGCTTTAGCCGAGGGTAAAACACATTTTAAAAATTGTCTTGTTGGATATTTCCTTGCTGCCAATGCATCATTCTACTCAGTGAAAGGTATTTTGGAGAAATTGTGGTGATTCTACAGTAACTATTTAGTCCATGTGGAATGATTTGGACAACCGATTCTTTTTCTCTATTGCACATACTCATTGTTGATTATAACAGGAATCTACATCGGTGAAGGCTACGTGATTCACTTAACAAGGACAGGAGTTGAGGAGACGAGTCTCCATCGCTTCCAGCAAGAAGGCGGGAACCTCTATTCCCTCCGCTTATATGCATATGGGCGGCCGCAACTTGGGTATTGGCTGACGAGATGGGGGACTTGCACCACCTTACCCCAAACCAAATTGCCCCTGGAAGTCGTGAACAAGGCTCGCGAGCTTCATGAGCACGATAGTTTCGGCAAGTACGACCTCATCAATAACAACTGTGAGCATTTCGCCTCATTTTGCCGGACTGGCATACGGGCAAGTGCACAGACAGCATTGGTCAGTGCTTGTCTGCAGAAGATCAGTGAAGTCAAGGAATGGTTCCTGAAGCTTCTGCAGAGTAAGTTCGAGTGACTCAAAATTTCGAGTGACTCAAAATTTCCACAAATCTTTCCTTCCCTGTCTTTCTTTTTACAAGCAACTATTTTCATCTGTTTGAGAGTCATTGTCTGTCATCCAGCAGTGAAAGGAATGAAACTTCAGTTTTGTATATCCACTTTTGAACTGGAATGGGCACCGAGAGACATGCGCATGTGCACGGAGGAAGAACTGAGATAAGAAAATGTATGTAAGCCGCAAAGCTATGTTCATTGTTATTTGATGTGCCTGGAAATATGCGAGGATTTCTGTCTGTTGGAGCTCGGTCCTCCTAGTTAGACTTGCCATAAGAAGGTAACATCTAATCCTGAATGCATTTCTTACATTCAAATCAATTCACTTTGGTGCATGTTGGATACAATCTTTTGGCATTCGAGAAATAATTGGAGAAACAAAACAACAGTGAAATCGCACTAGACTATCAAAAGGGTTTGTTCCACAAGTGCACAATCTTTTCCTTCTCAGCGACCTCTCTCTCTCTCGACAATATTGTCATATATTTTGTTGTTCTTGCTTGGCCACCATTACCATTTACTTTAAAGCATGAAATGAATGACCTTGTTTTTCTTCACGGTGATCTCTCTCTCTCTCTCTCTCTCTCTCTCCCTTCCCAACAAGGTTCCAATTATATAACAGGAATTGGGTGGGCCACATACAGCAGAGAGTTTAAGTTAGATTGGTGTAATGTTGACGTGGTCTGCACTGTTAACAAAGACACTAGCAGATTTACTTCTATCCTTCCTGAAATAGTTGGACAAAAAGAAAAGTTTGAATCGGTCCAACTTGGTGGCTTTATAATAAAAATAAAGTTAAATTAAAAGGGAGAAACTGCCTCAATCAATGAACAATCTCCTCACTTCACACACACAAATACCATCTGTAGCATAGCGTAAGTGCTAACGAGTTCCGTAACATTACTGAGAAGTCATTCTGTTCATAGCTGATAGCCAAAGCCTCCAAATTAAGTTCCATCAAGTTAAGAAGTACAACTTTGAGCGCACCCTATCTATATGAAGCTATCAAGAAATTGTCTGAAGTTCTTTTCTGAGAAGGGCATAAGGAAGGTGCTCTCTTTTATACTGCACATGCTCATTATTGATTACAACAGGAATCTACATTGGAGAAGGCTGCGTAATTCACTTCACACGAATAAGAGTTGACAAGACGAGTCTCAATCGCTTGTGGCAAGAAGGCAAGAACCTCCATTTCCTCCGCTTATATGCATATGGGTGGGCCACAACTTGGGCATTGGCTGACAAGATGGGGGACTTGCACCACCCAGGAAGTCATGAACAAGGCTGGCAAGCTTCACGAGCACGATAGTTTCGGCAAGTACAACCTCATCAATAACAACTATGAGCATTTCACCTCGTTTTGCCAGTCCGGCATATGGGCAAGCGCACAGACAGCATTGGTCAGTGCTTGTCCGCAGAAGATCAGTGAAGTCGAAGAATGGTTTATGAAGTTTCTGTAGATGAAGTAAGTTTGAGTGACTCAAAAATTCCACGAATCTTCCCTTCCCAATCTGTCTTTCTACTAGCAATTATATTCATCCGTTTGAGAGTCATTGTCTGTTGTCCAGCAGTAAAAGGAATGAAACCTTAGTTTTTTATATCCAGCTTTGGACTGGAATGGGCAGTGAGAGACATGGACACTTGCGCGGAGGAAGAACTGAGGTACGAAAATATATGTGAGCCGCAAAACTATGTTCATTATTATTTTGATGTGCCTGGAAATATGTTAGGACTTTTGTCTGTTGGTGCTCGGTCCTCCTAGTTAGACTTGCCAAAAGAAGGCAACATCTAATCCTGAATGAATTTCTGGCATTAAAATCACTTCACTTTGGTGCATATTGGATACATACTTTTGGCATTCGAGAAACAATTGGAGAAACAAGACAACAGTAAAATCACGCTAGAATATCAAAGAGAGTGTTCCACAAAGTACACAATATTTTCCTTCTCAGCGGCCTCTCTCTCAACAATATTGTCATTTATTTGGTTGTTCTTGTAGCATAGAACGTTACGGAGAAGTCATTCTGTTCATCTCTTTTAACTAAGATAGCTGATAGCCAAAACCTCCAAATTAAGTTCCATCATGTTTAGAAACTTCAAGCACACTCTATCTAAATGAAGCTATCAAGAAATTGTCTGAAGTTCTTTTCTGAGAAGGGCATAAGGAAGGTTCTCTCTTTTACCTCAAACTATTTACAAGAATGAAAAACCAATCCGAAAGGATTTTAGTCATTATGTGCAAAAATTTTTTGCTTCATTCAGATAACCTGGCAGAATGGTTATTCCTAAGGACAAGGCTCATCGTAAGATAAGTCAAGCAGGAAGGTACTTTTTTTAGCACAAGCCACATATATGGAGTCCACTCCGAACCCATTTCTCAAATTTAATATTACAATCCACAAAGCAATGCGGGCTGCTATTTGCTATGAAAATTTGAACATGTAGTCAATGCTTATTTGATCGAATAGGCCAAATGAGTTTCACCTGGGAAGGATACTGAATAGTGTGACCAATGACTGCTCTGTTCATACAAGCAGAAAAAGTCCCTGCTAGTGAGCAAATCGATCATGCATGGTGCCTTCAAGACTTTGATCGCATCACATGAAGTACGAACAACATAATAAATAAATTCAAGCATTTCATATTCTATTAGCACTGGCAGCTTCTATTGATTCTATTCTTTCACGACTTTAGTCATGGAAGGCCGAAACCTAGGAGTCTCTTCAACGCATTTTGAGGCAAGCTTTGCTATTTGGAATGCAGAATATCTATTATATTTGCCCTTCAATCTAGAGTCCATCATAGTCCACAGTTTATCTTTACTGGATAAGAATGGTCCAGCCCACTCCACTAAATTAGCTTTGCCTCGTGGACGTCTCCAATCAAATGCCCTCAAGCCCGTTAGTATCTCAAGCAGCACGATACCAAAACTGTAAACATCACTCTTTACACATAGACGCCCTGTAAAATCCAAGAGTAAAATCCAAGAGTTTTATGTGATGTTGCAGCGAAACATTAGAAAATAACTTCCTGATATTATTGTCAAAATTCAAGACTAAATGTTTTTCGACACTAAGGCTCCATTCATTTTGCTAAAAACAATTTTCTGGAAAAAGTTTTCCGGATTTTCCAGTACTAATTTTGTAGAAAACGAACTGATTGAGAGAAACATTTTCCATCAATGAAAAAAGCCTTTTAAAATAGAGAAAAATGTTTTCCTCTTTTCAAGTAGGGGAAGGCATTTTTCTCACTCACTTTCTTTTATCTCACATTCTTGCTAGCCCTCACTTTTTTCTCTTATTTCTTTTTTAAAAATGGCAATGCTATTTCCACTCCATATATGACTAAATCCACCCCATTTTCACCAAGGAAACAAGATTGCCCTTGATGATTTACTTGCAATTTAAAGTGGTGGTCCCATTTCTTTTTTTCTTTTTTTTTCTTTTTTTTCACCTCCATCTAGAATCCAATTGCCATAATTAAGCATTTTACATATTTTGTTTTGGTCTATTATGGGCATCCTATATATATTGAAGGCATTATGTTTTCTTTTTTATTTGTAGATTTTAATTTTGTAGAAATAAATTGTCGCAAAGAAATTTTTAAAAAAAATATATATCAAGTCTCTTTAATTACAACATAAAGAATTTGTATTTTTTTTCTTTACTATTAGTCAGATACTATTACAAAGAGCATGTGAGACATTGTAAGAGCATCTAGCAATACGCTAAAATCATCGATGTGAAAAAGTTATGTATAATGAGGTATTTAATATTTTTTTATCATGAATATTTCATGTTTGCTATTAATTTTTGTCAATCCAAAATGATGAGATTTCATTAGAATTTGAAATATATATATATATATATATATATATATATATATATATATATATATATATTTCGTGCAATTTTTTAAATAATTAATTTTTATCTTTTAAATTTTCACGTTGGAAAGTATAACTATGATTTCATTTTCAGAAGCCTTTAAAGAGGTTTTTCTTTTTCTTTTTAATCCTTTCATTGCATTTGATGTATTTTTATATATAGGACAACTGATAAGAAAAGGATTAATGATGATACACAACAAAAGTGAAAATTTATAAACAAGTCACTGTGTTAAAAATTATCTATCTTAATTTATTTATTTTTTTGAAAATTTCTTTGATAATCGATCCTTAAGTTTGCTCAATAATGCAAAAAAGAGTTAGGTTTTTTGAAATTTTTCTTTTCGACAAAACTAATTTCTACGAAAATAAAATCTATCAATAAAAAAGAAAACCTAGTGCACACAATATGTCAAAACAAAACATGTGAAATTCTTAATTTTGTCAATTAGATCCTACATAGAAATAGAAAAACTAAGAAAAGCAAAGTAAATTAATTTGTGGCACACAAATTGTGTGTGTACCACACAAAAAAAAAAAAAATGGGGCAATCTTGTGTGTTTGTGCACGCACTCCATAAATTTGTGGCACTATGTTCAAAAAAATAAATAAATTTGCAGCACTATTTATTTTTTTTTGGTCCGATTCCTTTTAATTTGCAGCACTAGTTTAAGTTGCAATAACTGATTTGGGGCAATTTTGTCTTTTTGTTTAAAAAAATTGGGATGGAAATAACACCGTCCTTTAAAAAATTAGAATTTTTTATTATTTTCTCTTTTTCTTTTTTTCTATCTTTCTCAACCGGCCACCGGCCACAAGGTGGATTTAGTCATATAAGGAGTGGAAATAGCACTACCCTCTTAAAAATTAGAATTTTTAATTCTTTTTTATTTTTCTTATTTATATTTTTCTTTTTTCTTTCTTTCTCGACCAACCGCCACCCACAGCAACGGTCGAGGATCAGCCTTGGGCGAGCCTTGATGAATAGCGCGCGACCAGGACTTCGGGGCCATATTTTGTTAATTTTCAGCTTGATTTCGAGTTGGCTAAATTAGGATTCTTATAGTATGTTGGATGGGCTTTCCATTGACTATAAGTACATTTAAACAAAGTTCGGTGGAAAAAATTATGGCATGATAAAGTTTCGTGCTTAAGCTTTGCGCTATGGACGGCTTCAAGTAATTGCTTTGGTTGAGCAATTTATTGGTGCGTGGGAGTCGTTTTCTAATCACTCACGCTTAGTTTAGTCAAGTCATAGTCTTTTTCTAAGCGCTCTCGTTGATTCTCGTTTATTTGATAGGATCTCGAGTTCGACGATTTAAGTAACGCTTGTTATTTGATCGTAAGTATTTCGAGGTGAGTGGTGCTATCTCTTCTAAGAATTTATAAGCTCATATTTTTTAAATGATAAAGGATCGATATTTTATGAGTTATGAATAAGTATATTTGTTGTATAAAATTTAGATCGGGCATTTACTACGCTTTGGTATTTTAGAATAGTGTGAGAACTTTTTGGTGGAAATATATATTATGTTTGATGAATGAAGTTCAAAAATATTACATGTTTTGGGTTTGTGAAACCTTTTTACGAAAAGTTTGACTTTGAGATGGTTTATGGAATGTTATATAGATATCGATTTGTGATAAGCTTTTTGAAATGTATTTGATTTGATTTGATTTGTAAAATTGATTTATGAGACAAGTCTTGAAATTATTTTAGAATGTTTTATAAAAAGTATTTTTGGCGAATGAGTTGAATTGTGAATTCTTTTGGTGAATATGAAATGATTTATGGATTTGGTTTTGTGTATTGTGGATAGTGTTATTCTGGATTGGTATTAAAGCTCAATATCGTTATGAGCCCAGTGAAGGGCTTGTAAGTATGCACATACTAGTCTAGAATATCTTTGTGGGCCGAGTCACAAACTAATAATAAGTGAAGACCTTGCCAAGGAGGGAATCTTGGTCGCCTCGTCGTTGTATCGTGACCATGGTTTGATATTGAACAACGAATTGGTTAATGGAATGGACCATTGACACATGATATGAGTTTAATCGATGAAATGGACCATTGATGTGTAATTTGAGATTAGTCGTTGGAATGGACCATCGATGTGTAATTTTATTAGACCGTTGATATGCGGCATGAGATTAACCAATTGAATGGACCATTGGCGCGTGAATTAATGAGATTAATCAATGAATTAGACCATTGATGGTTATTTTGATATTATTGTGAAATGATTATTTCTGATATTTAAGTGTATGTACTTATTCTTTTAGTTTATGTTTGTTATATTGTAGATTTGAGTTAAGAGAGTTGTGGTTTGATTTATAAATATGCATAGTGGGTACTCGATCCGCTTAGAAAAAATGCACTATTCAATGAACTGCGGTTGCTCACCCCTCTATTTGCCAATCTTTTTTAGATCCCTCAGCTAACGATGAGTAGTACGAAAGCAATATTGACGAGGGGACTTTTAGGAGTTGGATTTTGGGAACTTTGGGGCAGCGTTTTTCGAATGGAAGGACGGCCTTGTCATCTCCCATTCATGATGGTTTTGGGGTGTGACAGTAAACCCAATGCATGTGTGCGAAAGAGCATGCCTGGACAAGTTCAACCTTAGGAGACTTTGGAGGTAAATTACAATATTTGAATAAATGATACTAACTTGTCATCTATAATTAATTAATTAATTAATTATTGAGTGTTACTGTTTTTAAATTACGATTGCAGACTATATAATCAAGCTATGGTCCATAGAGATAAGTTATTGGTTATAATGAAAACGAAGTTCCCACGATTAAATATAAATTATGACTCAAATTACGAGACCAGTTCTCAACCCTAAATGCACTATTTTCACGTCTAGTCCTACATGAGATAGAAATACGATAGATAACAACAATTTCAATTCAACTTTATCTAATACTAGCATGTAATCTTACACGATTCGAGGATACTTTAATTCTCCAAAAAAAGAAGTGCAACTTTTTATAGAACTAAAAACTTGTTTATACTTCATACGTAAGCAACGGTCGCTTAGCATAGGCACCTGATGATATACATTACGATAATCAAAAATAAATTAGTTAACATTAGTCATGTGTCGAGATTTCGGTTTCCAAATCCCTACAGATCTTTGTATACCGTGATTTCTGTTTTTGACACTGTATTGTTGTTTCCACGTTCAACAACCTATATCTAGATTGAGCCTATATTATTCTGCTCAAGTCCTGCCTCCAATTTGTTATCTATGTTCCAGGAAACCAGGAAAAGATAACGAAACAATTGGACATGTCTTAGCTGCAACAAAATAGCACCAAATTACATGTCTTGTTCAATTGGAATGGACAACTGGGCAGCTCTTTACTTTAAATGACTCAATCAGTAACCCAACCCTGTTACAGAGCTCAAAAATAACGACGAGAATGTACCGAACAGCGTAATTCTTCCTGGAGATTGGTGTCGGGCCGAGTGCCACATGAACAAATTCTTGCCAGCAATAGAAATGAGCTTTTGCTGACGTTCAAAGCCTGAGCATGAAGAGAAACAAAAGATCCCGGACTCCTGAAGAGCTACAGACTTCTTTTGGTAAACCTCAGATTGCTAACAAAATTGAGGATTAGCCATCGAAATCGAAAAACCGTTCCCCTTGTAATCACAACATCTCAATTTAGATGTTGATGCACCCAGTGATAGATATGTACGAATATTCCAAAGAGCTTACAAGAAAACACAACACCTAGTTACTACCGGGTACAATGGAAAAGAACATTCAACATTCAAAGCCCGAGATTAATCCCAAGAAGCAACAGACTTTGATCCCATCACATGAAGTCCAAACAACATAACAAATAAATTCAAGCACTCGGTAGTATTCTATTGACACTGGCAGCTTCTATTGATTCTAGTACTTCCACGACTTCAGACATGGAAGGCCGCAGCTTACGAGTTAGATCGAGGCATATTAAAGCTAGTTGTGCTATTTGGAATGCAAATCCTTCACAATGTTCACCCTTCAATCTCGGGTCCATTATAGTACTCAGTTTTCCCTCGCTGTGTAAGTGTGGTAGGGCCCACTTCACTAAAGTAGCCAGGCCCGTTGGAGACCGTGGGTTACACGCCCTCAAACCTGTTAGTATCTCAAGCAGAACAACGCCGAAACTATAAACATCACTCTTTACAGTGAGATGCCCTGTAAAATCCAAGAGTCATATGTGATGTTGCAGCGAAACGTGGGAAAATAACTTCCCAATATTACTGTCAAAATTCAAGATCGAGCAACAGTCAGCACTAAGTCACCAAAAAGCACTTTACAATGGAAAAATTACCGGTTGTTTTGTATTCAGGGGCAGCATAGCCATCGGTACCAATAAACTGTGTTGAAACATGTGTCTTGTCGTCTAGAGGACCAGACCTCACGAATCCAAAGTCCGAGAGTTTGGCCGTGTAAGACTGCAGAAGAACCGGACAGTGGATTAGACTCGGTTTCCAGCCTAAATATCAATTGCAAACTCTAGTAAATCTAGCAAAAAACAAAATGGAGATATGTAAAAGCAACTGGGGACTGGTTAAGGGTCTTGTCTCGGGTTCCACTTAACATCAAATCTAAGAATGATAAATTTGCAATCGACTATAACCCGTCCATCAGTTGAGCAAAGGCAAACATGGGATCTCCGCTCGCTATTATGACTCTTTTATCCTGGTTAGAGGACAAATATCAAGTCTTCAAAGGGAGATACGAGGCTATCAACGTTATCATTATCCTTCTCCAAAGAATTTGACTAGAATGATAATAGATTTCATATGAATTTTGTGATACAGGACCATAATCATTATAAGAAGGATAAATAATAACCCCATCTAGCAAAATATTTGCACTTTTAAAATCCCTGTGTATCATGTTAGAACTGTGCAAGAAGGCCAAGCCTTTGGCAGCTCCAACCGCAATCTTGAGGCGTACATCCCATGAAAGATGATCTGTAGAGCCCTCTGTACCAGAGTAATGACAATGTAAAATGTAAGTAATTCTTAAAAGCAAATACGTGTTCAAACCAGCCTGAAATTTGAAATTAGCACATGCATCGACTATGACTATAAACTAATCAAGAAGATATGCTAAACAATTGGCATCCTTAAGGAGACTTTTCCGAAATTTACAGAGTGGTTAGACCACTTACTTCCGAATAGCTGGTTTTCCAAACTGCCCATTGGCATGAACTCATAAACAAGAGCTAAATTTTCATCGTCGTGACAAAATCCCAGGAGAATGATAAGGTTAGGGTGAGATATCCTTCCAATAAAGGCTATCTCCCTCTGCACGAAAATAAGCAAAAGAGTCTCACGCGTGGTCAGTAGTAAAAGAAATGAAAGAAATGGAAGCCCCCACACTAAACCAGGTAGATGTTTTTCTCCTTAAACTTCAAATGGTCAAAGAAACGAAACAATCACAATGGAATAGTTGATATCGAAACAAAAGGTACATAATGGGAACTAAGACCTAATTTCCAATGAAATGTCCAGTTTAACTAGTAGTTTCAAGTTTGATTGAAGACTCATGGTCATTGTGCATCCTGTAATATAAAATACATATCAATATTGGTAAAATGTACTTCAAGTCATACCAGCTCTGTAGAAAATATCTAGTTCGCAGGAACCAGTAGTAGCTATGTAGAATCATTGGAATTTGCGACTGAAAACCGTATATAATTTGCGACCAAACTGATGACTTTATCTTGCAGTGGTGTGTCCACCCGATATGGTTTGATCAACCTTGCAATTTGTTTCAGTTCTTGAATATAGAAGCAGAATTCGCTCGAAGGAAGAAGAAAACAAGTTCACTATGAAAAGAACCGCATTGCATTAGTCAAACAAGGTTAGAAAGATGAAGTTGCCTAGGGGCTATGATCACATCGAAAAGGTTGATCATTACATGGATGGAAGACTCTAAACTTATATTTGCGCAATTTCTTCATTCCTTGCAATCGAATCGCACTTACTAGGTTCTTCCAATAGTTAGCATCATACAAGCCAATGGCCACACACACGCGGCATGGGTTTACTAAGTCAATTACAAAATATAAGAAATGCAAAAAGAAAGTTCATCACCGCTAACTAAATGGAGCCCTAAAATGTATTTTGCCGAGGACCATAGTCACCAAATAATCTCAAGAACAAAACCAAAAGCATATTTTCAATTGTAAATAAATCGTTGATCTTTCCTTTCTATCGGAATGATTGACGCAAAATCGCTTCTTAGATTCTTTTTTTACTTCATTTAAATTCAAATAATGCGCATTATGTCCACTCAAGTGGGGGGTTAGAGAACTGAAAACTGCACGAAGATCGTGAACATACGTTTAGGTAATATCACCACACAATTAACACTACTTAGTCAGGCACCAACAATAGTGTTGCTGCCGCCCACTGCCATCAATTTGCACCCTAACAATGCCGATAAGGCAATCAATGAACTCTCAGAATTATCTGATCTCTCTATAACCAAAATCAGATGCAATACTACAAGCGCCCTTTCAGAAACAAAATTGGAAGGCAAGGCCACCGCTTATAGAAATCCTGGGTTAATCAACTTCAAATACATTTGGATTTGCGTTTATATAGCCATATAAATTCAGGTTGTCTAGTATTTTTGCTTCTACCATTTTCACAACAAGGATATTTATTGACATAACTGAGTTGGGCATGACAAGCTCCCATCGGTAAAAGTACCAAAAAAGTCTTAAACCAATTCATCGGTACCAATACAGTCTTAAATCTTTCAATTAAACCAATTTATTCCTAAATCTTTTCACATTGGTACCAATTCAGTCCATCCAGCTAATTTGGGCCAGAAATCAATGACGTAGACACCAGCAATACTACGTTGCATCGCTAGCACTAACGTGAACATTTTTAAAATATCATTTATTAATTTTTTTTATTTTTTTATTTTTTTATTTTTTTTTCCTTTTTTCTTATTGTTCCTTTTTTTTTTCTTTCCTTTCTTTGGACTGTGACCGATATCAGCCATGACCAGCAACGACTGGCCACAGCAAGGGCTGGCAAGGGTGTCATGGTCCTCACTGGCCACAGGCAAGGGTGAGACCCTTGCGGCCCTCGCCAAGTCTAGAAAGGGCTCAACCCTCACTGGATCTAGCGACGGTGAGACCCTTGCAACCTGGGCGAGGGTGGCTCTTGCCTGACTTGGTGGGGGCAGCAAGGGCTCAATGCCCTCATCAGCCCCCACTTGTGGTCGATTGCCGACAATGGCCAAGTACCGGCCACAGTTCAAAGAAAGGAAAAAAAAAAATTTAAAAATAATTAGTAAAAAAATTATTTTAAAATGTTGACGTCAGTGTCGGCGATACATAGGATCATCGGCATCCATGTCACATATTTCCGGCCTAAATTGCCGGATGAACTATTGGTACCAATCTGAAAAGGTTTATGACTAAAATGGTCAAATTAAAAAATTTTAAACTGAACTAATACTAATGCAATAAATTTGGAACTTTTTAGATACTTATCCCAGCTCCCATTAGTACCATCATGCATTTGGGTTGCTTCGTTTTCGTAATTGACAAAGCAAAGTACTTATATTCCGAGAAAGGAATTGAAGACGACTTAGTTCTTACCAGCCACTCTCTATACCCTTGAGCACCATCCGGGTTTAATGTTTTCACAGCTATTATAGTTTCTGTCCTTCCAGACTGTTGCTTCCCATGAAGCGTCCCTCTATAGACACAACCAAATCCTCCCTCTCCAAGCAGCGCATCGGCTCGAAAATTTTTGGTTGCCTCTTTCAACTCTGCAAAACTGAAGACGGTCAAGCTGGGGTCTGCCTCAATCTTTCCATCTCCAAAGGCCTTTTTGTCGCGGGCAGCTAGCAAGTCATGGCTATTGCTGGCTGCAGAAGATGATGAAGTTGTGATTTTCCCCTTCGCTCCTTTAGTTTCAAAAAAGAAAACAAAGAACACAGAGAATTGCTTCAGACGATAACAAGAAGAACATTAACGACTCCAATCTGAAGCACAAAGATTCATTTTATAGAGACTACATAGATGTAAAGATAAAGATCACTTTAGGAAAAAATTTGACGGGTACCTGATTTGAGATGACCAGCATAGCTAGGAGTAGGGAAGTCAGGGGTACCGAAGCACACCCCCATCTCTCTCTCTCTCAACGGGAACTATGAAGCACAGACACATTGCTAGAACTTTCATGTCGCACACGACACGTATGAACGTGTCGGACACGCAGTTAATATGCGTCGAATTTTCCGATACATGTTCAGCTTTTCTCGACATGTTCCAACACGTGTGTCGAATAGAGAGGATCGTTGAAGAAGACCAGGGTGGAGGCGAGGCGAGGGAGCGGAGGCGAGACTGTGACGGAAAGGGAGTGGCACAGGAAGTGCAAAGACTAAGCCGCGACTGTGATGGAAGGCCAGAGGCGAGGCGATGAGTAGTTTTGATGAGGCGATCGAGAGAGAACAGAGAACGAGAGGGAGAGGGTCGCGCGAGGAGGAGGAGGCAGAGGGTTTGTGAGGGAGCAAACTCAAAAAGTTAAAAATGGGATTTGATGGGACTTTGGCGTGATCGTTTCTTCCTGGAGGGAAGGGAAGTGGATTGGACAAGAGGTCAATTTTGAAGAAAGAAGTGACGAGTTAGGGAGTACGGGAAGAAGAAAGGAGGGAAAAATTGAGAAATAGGGAAGTGGAATAAATTTGGGGTGGACCCGAGGGACTTTTTTTATCAAAAAAATATATAAAGGAGACTATAAAATCATTTCAAAAAATAGAAGTATTGAATGTTGAATAATTATAAAAAATCATAAAAAAATCATAGATTTATTTAAATTAATTAATTTTAATTTGTTGTTAGTCATTAGTTTTATTAATAATTTTTATTAGAATTAGAAACATATCCACAAACATAGATACACATTATTTATGAATATCTTTTGAATTTCCTATAAATAAATTTATTAATATTATTAGTATGAATTTATTGTAGGGTTAATACCCTGAGAAACCCCAAACTGGTACACTTGTGACAAATTTACCCTAAACTATTTTTTTGATCACCAAAAACCCCAAACTGGTATACATTTGACAAATTTACCCCAAACGGGTACACTTATGACAAATTTACCCTCTATTAGTTTTCGTTAAATTTTATTCTCAATTATTAAGTTAAATGACACGTGACAATTGACTGATATAGCAATTTAGGATTTTACACTCCGTTTGTCACCGTTTACAATTTCTGTGATTTTTTTTGTGGTATTAATCAAATTTAGCATGAGGTATATTTGTTACAAATTTATCATTTTTGGGTTTTTTGCAGTCGAATAAATTAGTTTTGGATAAATTTATCATAAATGTACCAGTTTATGATTTTTTATAGTCAGTCGGGGTAAATTTGTCATAGGTATACCAGTTTGGGGTTTTTCATGATCAAAAAAATAGTTTTGGATAAATTTGTCACAAGTGTACCAATTTGGGGTTTTTCAGGGTATTAACCCTTTATTGTAAGCTCTTTTTAATTATTTATTTATTTATAAAATTAATTTAATTTAATTTAAAATAAAAATATTTATTTAATATATAATACATCTTAACGTCTCGAAATTTTTTATTTAAAAAAAAATGATTTATCGGCATATCATCACTGTGATGTATTATTGTCGTGTCTCGGTACTACTGTCTTTCTTCTCCCTTGCCTTTACAAAGTCTCATTTCTTCGGAAGTCGAGGCAATCGACTTTTCCTTTTGTACAGACATGTCAAATCACCCAAACGCGCTCGATGCTGACATTTTCTGGCCCGTCATTAACTCTCTGGGGAAAGTCAAAGCTGGCTCCGCGCATCGTTTTCACACTAGTTGATTTTCTTGTTTTTCCATGGCAGATCCTATACCTGTTAAACGGGTGGGTCGGGTCGAGTTTGGGTCGGGTCATAAATGGTTTGACCCAAATCGACCCATTAACTCGTTTATAACCCGTTTATTACAATGCAAAAATTTTGACCCATACCCGACCCATTTAACTAAACTTAATTTATTATAGATATAGATATATATATTTAAAAAAATGGTATTGCTAAAATAATTTTATAAAACACAAATAATTATTTTAAAAAATCGAATTTTAATTATTTCTTTTTTAAAAAATAAATTTTTATTATTTTTATTATTTATTTTTTAAATATAATTTTTCTTTTTATTTTTTATTTTTTCTTCTTTTTCTTCTTTGGCCGGTCGCCGGCCACGACGACGGCTGGCGGCCCGACCCATTTAAACTTGTTTTTAAAATAGATGTGGCATAATGTGTGTGGAGTCCACATTTGATGATACACACAATACCCAACACATTTGGATCCACAGCATCTAATCCTTGACAGAAGCCCCAAAAAAGAAGTTACATGTCAAAAGTGCATTATTGAAGCAAATATTACGTGCAACAAGATATTAACTATGCACATCAAAAACCAAAAAAAATATGCTGGATTATGTGAGTCTCAAGGGGAACTTAGAACTATAAAAGTTAATGTCCTCATTACTTTGTCACGTTGTTGCACAATCTCATCATCACTTGCATGGAACTGTAGCTTTCCAATCCTATAGAGGCCACAAACGTATACCAAGAATACATCATTATATGTGCTACTTCACTATTAGTTAGCTGAAAATCAAGATCAGATTACTTCTTGCAGCTTCTTCAATCCTCCTCACAAACTCTTCTTTACGATTAACATCCCGGAGTTCCACCCGGCCCATCTGTTTTCCACCAACATCAACAAGTACTTAAATGAAAATACGCAAGAATCAGATGGAATAACCAAATAGATAATGCAAAAGAAGAATTGTTCATAGTAAGTTGTACAAAAAGGACAAAACCATTTATGGGGATAAGGAAGAAAGCTATTGAACAGATTAACAAAGCACACTCGACAGCTTTAGCAGTCACCAGAGAAAGTGTACACAGAACTGTGCTAGACATCCATTAAGCCAGAATCTACAGAGCACATATAATTTAAACATAACATCTGCTCAACCCCAACAAGAAAACCATAAATACATCAAGCCAACTCGATATGCCCATTTTTTCTACTTTTTCCCTTCTCCCTATCTGCTGATGGGAGAATGCAAAGGACAAGCAAAGGGCACAAATTTCCCCAACCAGAGACAAGCAATCCAATCAGTAAGAAGCTAAAAATTACAGGGGAAATGGGTTCTGAAATCCGTATCCAGACTAACAAAACGTCACAAAAGATAAGGGTATGTACTGGCGTGAATGATCTTGACGCTGGTCTTCATGTTGGGCTGCGACCAGTTGTAGGCGATCGAGCCCGCGATCCCGCTCAGCCACAGAGAACCTGCGAATCCCACCCCCCAAGAAGAATTCATCAAAAGAGAAGAAGAAATCGGAAAAACAGAAGAGAGCGAAAACGAATCCGGCTCCGGCGCAAGGAACAGCTCCAGATTCGAGTAGAGGAAACGAAGGGACCGGAGAGATTACCGACGGTGCGGAGCTTGTGCTCGACGATGGGCGATGGCAAGCAGCGATGAGGCGACGATGGGTTCGTGGAAGCGAAAGTAGCCGGGTAGGGTAGAGTAGAGAATCGAGATCGCGGGACGTGGGTTAATCAGATGAACCCATCTTCAGACTTTAATGGGTCTTGTTAAGACCCATTTATTTTAGTTCTTTTTTTTTTAAAACCCATCAGGGTGTCTTAAGAAATGAGGCCGACCCATTAACGACCCATTTATGCTTAAATGGGTCCATAAGTGGATTGCACAACCCATTTAACACCTCTAGCAGATCCCACGAATTTCCAATCCCCTCTCAGTGGAAAGTCAAATTTCCACAAATTTCCACACTCCGGGGGACTTTTACAGACAGGAAAATTAATGAGAGCACGCGACAAATGAGGTTTACGTCCCTACTTTACCTAAGACTGCTTTTCCAGATTGTTAAACAAGAAGAAAAATGAACAATTAACAATAGATAAATTGTATGTATGTTTTGCTCTCATGCTCTCTCTATTTTCCGTTCGCATCTTAAGTTGGCAGCTCATTGTCGTCTATTATTTTGTCAATTTTTGTTAGAACTAGATGAAATTGGATTTGTCATGTCATCCTTCAATATATTATGTCTTGTCGTATTGAGATGTTCTCCTTATGGGTCGTATTTTACCTCAAGCTGTGTCCACCACCATTACGCGCCCTCAATAGTATCTTTTAAGCAAGAACTCAAGAAGTGTGGATTAAGAAAGAAGTACACAATGAGAACTGCTGCAGTGGCTGGGTACCCAGCCAATTACGAGCAAATTGTCTCCCGTGAATATTTTCTGTCATCTGCGGGATTTTGATGATTAACAAAGTTCTCTCATCCTCGTCAAAGCCGGTAAAAATTTATACTGGGACTTTAGGACGTTCATCTTCACACAGAAAATATATTAAGGTCGTGAAGGAAACAAATTCTGCTTTTCTTCCTAACAATCAAACATGATGAAAAGTTGCGTCAACTGAGCAAAAACTCGTTCATCCTCTTGGATTAGAATTCCAAGTCATTCTGCTGAGGCGTTCATCTTCTCTCCAAAAGGCTATCTTAGTAGAAAGATGTGCTAGATTATCCAGTACTTAGAAAGCAGCTCTCAGGACATATTTTGCACGTCGATGTGGCTGATGGTTCCAAAGCAGAAGCAGGGTCAATCATCGCAACAATCAGGTAATAATCACAAGACATTCAGCCATGACATGAGGAATGATTCCTAGTCCAATGGTTTGGGAACGACATACATACCAGAAGCGAAGGCGAGTACCATCCCACCAATGGCAACCGCATGTTTGGCAAATCTCACCCCCTTGAAATTTCCCCCAAAAGCATTTGCATGTTACATATCACAAAGGCAGTTTAAAGCCGGCCACCCTGCTAGAGTAGCCATTCCTAGGTTGGGCCCATTGTTGGTATAGTGCCCAGGCATTGGATGAAGTCGTGAAGGTGACGGTAGTTATGAGCACCATGACAAGCATCTCAAGCTCGAGCAGGCTTCTTTATGAAGAATCTATTTCATCTAGTCGGGTCATATTGCTTCCTGCGGTCCTGCTTGTGGCTGATCGACGCTTGACCAATCTTTTTGTTGCCTGACATAATCAATAACTCAATGGATCCGCTCAACATGTGTTCTACTTTCGCTGTTTTCAAACCAATCTAAATGGACAGAATGTATCAGTCGATAAGCTATCCCCTTTCATAGTGGGATACATCAGCAATCTCACAGTCCATTTATAGAGAACACAAATGCATTCAAAGTTCACTAATAATTGCTGTTCTGTTTACAAGCCATCTGATCATCTAGAGGTGGAATGGTGCTCGTTGTTGTCTCGGATAAGACATGAGGAAAGGGTCCTGCCTCAAAAGGATCCGTTTCACCTAGGAATAAGGGGTACCCTGGAGCTGCTAACATGAATACAGTAGTGACTAGTAATTGTCCGAGCAGTTGCCTCTATGCCCCGGCCAACTGAGCCTAAGTTATTTTTGCAGCACAATAGACATCTTATATGTTGAATGGTGTGTGTGCATGGTAAGTCAGAAACAAATAGAGCCTCTAACAGTGTTTAAGTGGACGTACATCTACATGACCACAGAAAATGCCGAGGGGGTTCAAACCATCATTAATAGGGGCTAAAATTTTCCCCCTTTTGTCACGGACAAGGGCCTATATGATGTTATATAGTCTGTAAAGGGTAGCCAAATGCAGAGCCATGTTTCCATCCTTCTCTGGCTCATTTATAACATCCTAAGGTTGGGTGTCTGCAATATGTACTTGACTACAATTTTCTCTGCCACCTATATAACTGCAGCATGAAGTACCATTTGTCCTTTGTCATTGATTAGCATCAAAACACAATCTAACCATCTCGGCAACGACACTGATGTGGTCTCAAAATGCAGCAGTATGAAGAGTGGACTCCCCATCTTTGTCTGAGAAATTTGCTGCAGAAACGTAAGCATGCCGGAATAGTTGAACTGCTTCAGCATTGCCATAGTAATGGTTTCTTCGTAGCAACCTGCCCAAATCTCGATTACATGATGGTTGCAAGGTATGTTAAGACTGTTTCAGACTCGAGATTGACTCTTAGGATGTGTTGTTTCCTCAATTCTTTTTACTGCAAACTTGAGGGCAATGCAACAGCATATATGGCGTGGTTATCTCAACGATTTTTTTCCATCATCCATCTTCGCCTCTCTTAGATAAACTGGTGCAATTAATAGATGTGTAAAACTAAACGCCAGAAGTTTTTGGCAGAGGATTCCTCTAGTATTCATTGAGGGAATCATGCGCTCTTTCATTCCTGAAATTGGAGGCTGAAGCTCTAATGGGATGTCACAAAGTATCAAGTCAAAAAAAATTTGATGGAAAGATCACTCAATGAAGGTCTTTGCATTGCACCTCTGTTACTTCTCACCTCTCGAGTTTTCTCCTTTCCATTTCAATGAGATTGCTGATGCAGTTCAGCCCGGAAGCATCCTAGAGCCAAGAGGTTATTCAATTTTTTAATGCTTTTGCATAGTTAATCTAGTTGTTTGCTTTCTTGAAAGTAACCACACACCCAGAAGGTAAGTAAGATTGGTGTTGAAATCGTCCGCACGGTTGACAAAGATGCGCTAGCAGATTTACTTCTATCCTTAGTTCTAATCAGAAATAGACACAGGTTCCCATAAGTAAGAGTCTTGAGATACTTTCAGCGTGACCAACCGTAGTCTGCTGCATGCAAAGCACTCATTCCTCTAGGGCCCTTACAAGAGGACAACGACAGGGATGCATCTAACATCAGCGTAGTACTGTGATGAGCCCATTGTGCAGTTGCCACAGAAAGTGGGGATTCATCGGCAGCATTAAAAATGTTACACAGTTCATGATCTTCTTCAACCAGCAATTTCTCTTGCTGCATAGTGCAGTGCAATGTCCTTGTCCGACTTTGCCATTCAAAGAATCTCTTTGCATGCATCAACTTGTCCTTATTCAAAAACCCAATGCAGTCGATTTGCAAACTTAATGGAGAGTTGTTTCAAAGCATCTTACTTCAGCAGCAACGTGTAGCGGAGTGTCTCTTCTGTGGTTACTTTGTCAGGGAAGGAATAGTCCTGATGGACATTGAACATGAGATATGATTATAAGAAGAGGAAGAAGTCGAGAAAACGCCCGCTGCTACCGTAGAAGCGGCACATATGAGAGCCAAAATGGGAGTAGGGCCTTCCATGGAACCAGGTTACCATACATGAAGGAGGCATTGTCCCGATTTCCCAACTGCACCTCCAAATTAAAGAAAGACACGTAAAGTAAGAAATAATAAGGGAACCTCATTATTATAAATCAAGTTATTGAATATTTGTAACAAATCCCTTTTTACCGCAAAGATGTGCAGATGGGATTTGATCAAGAATTCTCACTACTTCTTAGATTCATGGACCCCACGCCCCTATGGCGAAATCAGTAGACACGTTGCTCTTGCGACGCAAAAGAGCATCTACAATCAACTTTACCTCTTGTATTAAGCAGCAACACAAAGAACGTTGTTCTACTTGGGCGTTGTTTCGTGGAAAGGGAAAATGGGAGAATGTAAAACCAATGCACGTGCGTGAAAGAGCATGCCTGCACAAGTTCAACCTTAGGAGACTTTGGAGGTAAATCACAATATTCGAATAAAGAGTACTAACTTGTCTTCTATAATTGATTAATTATTGAGTGTTACTATTTTCAAATTACGATTGCAGACCATACAGTCAAGCTATGGTCCATAAAGGTAAGTTATTGGTTACAAGTGGAAACAAGTTCCCGCCATTAAATATATACTATGAGTCAAAGTTAAATTACGGCACCTGTTCTGGACCCAAAATGCACCCTTTTCATGTCTAGTCCTATATAAGATAGAAATATGATAGATAACATTTTGAGAGAATTTCAATTCAACTTTATCTAATACTAGCATGTAATTTTGCACGATTCAAGGATACTTTAATTCTGAAAAAAAAAATGCAATTTTTTATAGAACTAGAAACTCGTTCATACTTCATACGTAAGCAACAGTCCCTTAGCATAAGCACATGATGATATGCATTACGATAATCAGAAATTGATTATGTTAACATTAGTCCATGTGTCAAGATTTCAGTTTCCAAATCCCTATAGATCTTTGTATACCATGATTTCTGTTTTTGATACTGTATCGTTGTTTCCATGTTCGACAACCTGTATCCAGATTGAGCATATATAATTGTGCTCAAGTCCTGCCTCCAATTTGTTATCTATGTTCCGGGAAACCAAGAAAAGATAACGAAACAATTGGACGTGTCTTGGCCACAACAACATAACACCAAATTACATGTCTTTTTCAATTGGAATGGACAACTGGGCAGCTCTTTACTTTAAATGACTCGATCAGTAACCAAACCTTGTCTCAGAGCTCAAAAATAACAAGAATGGACCGAACAGCATAATTCTTCCTGGAGATTGGTGGCAGGCCGAGTTCCGTATGAACAAATTCATGACTGCAATAGGAATGAGCTTCTACTGATGTTTAAAGCCTCAGCATGAAAGAAACAAAAGAGCTCGGACTCTCGAAGAGCTGCAGACTTCTTTTGGTAAACCTTAGATTGCTAACAAAATTAAGGAATAGCCATCAGAAAACAGTTCCCCTCTTAAAGAAAGTGTAATCACAACGTCTCAATTCAGAAGTTGATGCACATAATGATAAACACGTATGAATATTCCAAAGAGCATACAAGAAGACACAACACCTGGTAACTACTGGGTACAATCGAAAAGAATATTCAAAGTCCAAGAGTAATCCTGGGAAGCAACAGACTTTGATCCCATCACATGAAGTACAAACAACATAACAAATAAATTCACACATTCCGTAGTATTCCTTTAGCACTGACAGCTTCTATTGATTCCAGTTTTTCCACGACTTCAGACATGGAAGGCCGGGACTTAGGATTAAGTCCGACGCATTTATTAGCTAGCTGTGCTATCTGGCGTACAGAGTCCACACAATATTCGCCCTGCAATCTCGTGTCAACTGGAGCCCGCGGTTTTCTTTTACCGGATAAGTATGGTCTGGTCCACTCCACTAAATCAACTCTATCTGCTGGACTGCTCGGATCAAATGCCCTGCAACCTGTTAGTATCTCAAGCAACACGACGCCGAAACTATAAACATCACTCTCTACAGTGAGATGCCCTGTAAAATCCAAGAGTCTTATGTGATGTTGCAGCAAAGTATCAGAAAATAACTTCCCAATAGTATTGTCAAAATTCAAAACCGAGCATCAGTCAGCACTAAGTCACAAAAAAGCATTTTACAATGGAAAAATTACCAGTTGCTCTGTATTCAGGGTCACAATAGCCAGTGGTACCCATAAACTGCGTTGAAACATGTGACTTGTCCTCTAGAGGACCAGACCTCACCAATCCAAAGTCCGAGAGTTTGGCCATGTAAGACTGCAGAAGAACCGGACAGTGGATTAGACTCGGTTTCCAGCCTAAATATAAATTGCAAACTTCAGTGAATCTAGCAAAAAACAAAATGGAGATGTCTAAAAGCAACTAGGGACTGGTTAAGGGTCTTGTCGAGCTCAGAACTTCACATCAAATCTAAGAAGAATAGATTTCCAATCGACTATAACCCGTCCATCAGTTGAGCAGAGGGAAACATAGGATCTCCTCTCGCTATTATGACTCTTTTCTCCTGGTTAGAGGACAAAATATCAAGTCTTCAAATTGAGATACTAGGCATGTCATCATCATCATCATCCTTCTCCCAAAAATTTGACTAGAATGATAATAGAGTTCATATGAATTTTGAGGTACAGGAACATAATCATTATAGGGAGGATAAAATAATAACCTCATCTAGCAAAATATTTGCACTTTTGAAATCCCTGTGTATCATATTACGGGAATGGTGCAAGAAGGCCAAGCCTCTGGCAGCCCCAACCGCAATCTTGAGGCGTACATCCCATGAAAGATGATCTGCAGAGACCTCTGTACCAGAGTAATGGACAATGTAAAATGTAAGTAATTCTTAAAAGCAAATGCGTGTTCAAACCAGCCTGAATTTTGAAAATAGCACATGCATCGACTATGACTATCAACTGATCAAGTGGATATGCTAAACAATTGGCATCCTTAAGGAGACTTTCCAAATTTTACAGAGTGATTAGACCACTTACCTCTGAATAGCTGGTATTCCAAACTGCCCATTGGCATGAACTCATAAACAAGAGCTAAATTTTTATCATCTGGACAAAATCCCAGGAGCTTGGCAAGGTTAGGGTGAGATATCTTTCCAATAGAGATTATCTCCCTCTGCACGAAAATAAGCAAAAGAGTCTCACACGTGGTTAGTAGTAAAAGAAATGAAAGAAATGGAAGCCCCCGCACTAAACCAGGTAGATGTTTTTCTCCTTAAGCTTCAAATGGTCAAAGAAATCAAACAATCACAATGGAATAGTTGATGTCAAAACAAAAGGTACAGAATGGGAACTGAGACCTAATTTCCAATGAAATGTTCAGTTTAAACTGAAGACTCATGGTCATTGTGCATCCTGTAATATAAAAGGCATATTAATATTGGTAAAATGTACTTCAATTCATACTAGCTCTGTAGAAAATATCTAGGTCGCCATGAACCAGTAGTAGCAATGCAGAATCATTGGAATTTGTGACTGAAACCATTTATAATTTGCGATCAAACTGGTGACTTTATCTTGCGGTGGTGTATCCACCCTATATGGTTTGATAAGCCTTGCAAGTTGTTTCAGTTCTTGAATATAGAAGGAGAATTCACTCGAAGGAAGAAGAAAACAAGTTCACTATGAAAAGAACCGCATTGCATTAGTCAAACAAGGTTAGAAAGACGAGTTGCCTAAGGGCTATGATCACATCGAAAAGGTTGATCATTACATGGATGGAAGACTGTGAACTTATATTTGCACAATTTCTTCATTCCTTGCAATCGAATTACACTAAGTAGGTTGTTCCAATAGTTAGCATCATACAAGCCAATGGCAGAACACACTCCATGACATGGGTTTACTAAGTCAATTACAAAATAAAAGAAATGCAGAAAGAAAGTTCATCACCGTTAACTAAATGGAGCCATAAAATCTATTTTGCTGAGGACCTTAGTGACCAAATAATCTCAAGAACAAAATTGCTTCTTAGATTCTTCTTTTACTTCTTTTAAATTCAAATAATGCACATTGTGTACACTAAAGTGAGAGGTTAAATAACTGAAAACTTCACAAGGATCGTGAAAATATGTTTAGGTAATATCACCAAACAATTAACACTACTCAATCGGGCACCAACAATAGTGTTGTCTGCTGCCCACTGCCATAACTTTGCACCCCAACAAAGCCAATGAGGCCATCAATGAACTCTCAGAAATATCCGATCTCTCTATAATCAAAATCAGATGCAATTCCACAAGGGCCCTTTCAGAAACAAAATTAAAAGGCCAGGCCACCACTTATAGAAATCCTGGGATAATCAACTTCAAATACATTTGGATTTGCGTTTACATGGCCATCATAATTCAGGTTGTCCAGAATTTCTCCTGCTATTTTCACAACGAGGGTGTTTATTGACACAGTTGAGTTGGGCATTACAAGCTCCCATCTGTACCATCATGCATTTGGGTTGCTTCGGTTTTGTAATTGACAAAGCAAAGTATTTGTATTCCGAGAAAGGAATTGAAGACGAAACTTAGTTCTTACCAGCCACTCTCTATACCCTTGAGTGCCATTCTGGTTTAATATTTTCACAGCTATTATAGTCCCTGCACTTCCATATGGTTGCTTCCCAGGAAGCATTGTAGTCTCTGCACTTCCATACAGTTGCTTCCCAGGAAGCATACCTTTATAGACATAACCAAATCCTCCCTTTCCCAGCAGTGCATCGGCTGGAAAATTTTTGGTCGCCGCTTTCAACTCTGCGAAACTGAAGATGGTCAAGCTGGCATCTGCCACAGTCTTTCCATTTCTGAAGGCCTTTTTGCCGTGGGCAGCCAGCAAGGCATGGCTATTGCTGGCTGCAGAAGATGATATAGGGAGAGGCCGCAAGTCACGGCTATTGCTTGCTGCAGAAGATGATGAAGTGGTGATATTCCACTTCGCTCCTGTAGTTTCAAAAAAGAAAAACAACGAACTGAGAAAAATTGCTTCGGACGATAACAAGAAGAACATTAAAGACTCCAAACTGAAGTCACAAAGATCCATTTTATAGAGACTACATAGATGTAAAGATAAAGATCACTCTAGGAAAAAATTTAAAGAGTACCTGACTTGGGATTACCAGCAAAGGTAGGAGTAGGGAAGTCAGGAGTACCGAAACACACCCCCATCTCTCTCGTCTCTCTCAATAATAACTACTGTCTTTCCGTTACCTTGCCTCTACCAAAATCTTATTCCCTCTGGAGAAGAGGACGTTGACTTGATGTTACGTTCAGTCAAGTGAAACCAACTGAAAACGCGCTTGATGCTGACGTTCTCTGACCGCGTTGATTTTCTTATGCCCAAAGCAGACCCCACAAATTTCCAATGCATTTCATATATTGACCCCGGTGGACTTTCAAAGTAATGTTTGACTTTTCAAAGGTGGTGGACCCACACAAAAAAACAGAAGAAGATAAAAAAAAATTAAAGGGGGAGAAGGAAAGCAGAACGAGGGCTAATTCTATAAAAAAAAAAAAAAATACAAACTTTAAGTATCATCCTAAACCTCATCCAAATTATATTTTACCTCAAAAAAAAGCCCAAACTTTTAGTAGCTTCCAAATCTGGCCTCCCTTAACCATCATTCCATAGTGACCGTTAGTGGCTTTCTCTTCTTCCTTTGCTCATCAAGTCTCTCTCTCTTTGACATCCTCCGGCTAGAGTCACCGCCAAACTTGACATCCGCGCGTCCACCACTGATGCCCGTCCAAGCCAACACTGCACGTCCAAACCAGACCACCCCTCCGTCATCCTTGTTGTTAGCTTCATCTTCGCCGGCATCTCCATTGTCTTTGTGGTCATCTTTACCCGTTTTCGGCTGAGCAAATGGCCAAAAATCTGGAAAAAATAGAAGTCTCCAAATAAAAAATAAAAAAATCTAGGAAAAAATCTTTGAGACAAAGAAGGGGCAATGGGTGTCTTGGCTTGTCTTTTTAGCCAAAAGATCTGATATTTAGAGGAGTTTACAAAGCAACGTGAGTCAAAAAACCAGTGGGTCTCTTGGCTTGTCCTTCTAGCCAAACATAGAAGACATGGCCGCAAACAACTCAAGCTATGCGGAATCCGTAAAAGCTGGGTTATGGGAAATCTGTGGAATCTTAGGGAAAAAAAGGAGGAAACCCAGAAACTTGAATGCTAAAGGTTTCCTTTTATTCATTGCAGCTCATCGCCGGAATAGGAAAAAGAAGAAGAAGAAGAAGAAGAGAAACCCATACTTGAATGCTAAAGTTGATTCAGAAATTCACAATCTGCTCGCAATTCCCTCTATTCGTCTCCGTCTTCATCTTCTCGACGGCCAACTCCAGATCTGAAACAAAGCCCCATCCATGGCCGCGACAAGCGAGGTCGAAGTAGGAGGAAGAGACAGAAAAAAAAAAAAAAAAAAGACTTGGGTGGGTCGATAACCCACCATCGTCCTCGTCGTCCACGCCGCCGCGCCCATCTCCTTCGCCGTTGGCTTCCTCCTGGCTCTGCATGCCGTCTTCCTCCTCTTCTTCCTCGTCGACGGTGGCGGGGACGCCGTCCTCCTTCACAACCCTAACTTTCTCATCCTCTTCGAACTCGATCTCCTCTTCCTCGTCGGAATTCATTGTCGCAATCACGACCTCACGCTCGCCGGGACAAGAATCCGGTGATTTCTCGGCTCAATTCTAAACCAAAACGAACAAAAATCTTCAAGAAAATGGAAAATAATGGGAAAATTTTTTTTGGGTGATGTGAAAATGCCTCATATGACTAACGGCGACCGTAGAAGGAGAGTTAACGGGCCAGATTTGAAATACGAGTTGAAGTTTATGCTGTTTTTGGAGATAAAATAAAGTTTGGCCAAATTTAAGAAGGGTTAATATTCTGAAAAACCCCAAACTGGTACACATATGATAAATTTACCCTAAATTATTTTTTCGACCATCAAAAACCTCAAACTGATATATCTTTGATAAATTTATCCAAAATTAATATAATTGTGACAAATTTACTCTCTATTAACTTTCGTTGAATTTTATTGTCAAATTATTAAGTTAAATGACACGTGACAGTTCACTAGTATATCAATTTCAAATTTTATGCTCCGTTTATCAGTTTACAATTTTTGTTATTTTTTGTGGTATTATTCTAATTTAGCGGAAGGTATATTTGTCACAAATTTATCAGTTTGAAGTTTTTTGTGGTCGAATAAATTAGTTTAAGATAAATTTGTCATAAATGTACCAGTTTATGATTTTTTATAGTCAGACGAGATAAATTTGTCAAAGATATACTTGTTTTAGGTTTTTATGATCAAAAAAATAATTTGAGGTAAATTTGTCATAAATGTACCAGTTTAGAGTTTTTCAGGGTATTAACCTTTTAAGAAAACATCTAAAGTTGGTGTTTTTTTTATGGAATTGGGCCGCAGAAAGAGGGCACACCCGGTTTTAAACAGGGCATGCTCAGTTTTAAAACAAACCAACTTCCATTCAGTAGAATGCAGAAATCCATGAAATCGATCGAGAAGAAGCTTCCTCTTCTTTTCAGCAAGTCGTCTGCCCAGCTAACGTCGGAATAAAAGGTCGATCCTGTTTCATCAGTCAATCAATTTGGAAAGATGATGATTTCCAATTCCATTTGGTGGAGATGTCAATGTCTATGGAAGGGTTTTGTGTTCATTCTGTTCTCTGAGGCATCTTGCTTTGCAATCCAAAAATCGAGTAACGAGTTTTTCATGGAAGTAGTTTGCTGTCAGCTTAGCTGGCAATAGTCCTATAAAGCCAAGGGGGAAATTGATTCCATTATCTGCTTTCGTGCGGTTCAGTCAGGGTTTTGCTTTCTTGCAGTGTATTCATCCATTCACAAACATTCCCGAAGCAGCAGCACGAAATGATAAAGTATTATTAGGCCCAAAAGAAATTATTTCATTTCCAAGACACAATCAATTTCCTTCCCCAATTTTATAGACGGCAAGATATTAAGGGAAGACCGGCTCTGATCTTAGGTTCCCGCGAAACAATCGGACAGATTGGCTGAGCAGCTTTCTTAACCGCCGACGTGAAGGTGACGGGCTTTTCTCTGAACGCCGTACGAATCTAACACCTTCGAAACGTACGTTCTTTGTAAATCTTTGGTCACTACACTTGGCTTTGGAAGCTTTAGACCTGGACAGCTACCACATAAACAAGCCACTTCCAGGCACACTGCTAGATTGAAAGAAAGCAAGTTTGAAAGCCACAATTTTCTCAAAGCCTACATGACGCACAGAAATTAGCCAGGGACCCTTAGAAAGCGCCATCATTGGCCATTGATTCCAAAAGGCATTTTTAGAAGCTCGAAAGCTGCCAGGCAAAGATAATGTGATTTAAGATGAGCTTTTTCTTTCATCATGCCAACAATACTAATAGAAAGCTGTCTTGATCAACATTGCCTGAACCGCCTATTTTAAATTGAATAGTGATGTAGAGCTAAGCCTAGGAATCATCATCAGGCGTGCACTAGTGTGGTCAAAAAGAAATTGCAAGGTAAACCGACTGCTAAATTCATGAACTCAAAATTGAACACACTAGAGGAGTACGATATCATGCACATACCTATTAAGTTGTTAGACGACCAATAAGCTTGATGGAAAAGCAAGATAATCATTTAAAACTATCCTTAGCAAAGTATAGAATGTGCGTATCAAGCTTAGCTAACATCCCTCTCAGATATGCAACAGCGTCAATTGGACGACCCCGCTTAATAACCATAGTCGGCCCCACAGACCAAGCCATAAGCTCCACCTTGCGCAGTGTGTTTTGGGTTCGATGCCGGAGATGCATAAACAGAACCGCGAGCTCCATAAGAACTATAACCTTGGTCCATGTGCTCTCCTGCTGGTGCCTGCGATGGTGCTGCTGCTGCCTCCGCCATAAAATTCTGCAAAAATGGGTTTTTTTGGGCGTTAAAGTGCAGAAGCCTACATCAAATGGTCATAATGCGGCAACATCGTCCATCTCTCCTCAGTTGAACCTCTATAAGAACTGTACCAAAAGATAGAATGTACGTGGCAGTAGAGGCACTTTCTCTAAGAGACCTTTTCGGCATTTTCAAATCCAAAATTTAAAGCAATTGCAAGACTAACGTACCTAAGTTGATTCCAAATATATGAAGACATTAAAACTAAGACCCTGAAAAATAAGTTGGGTAAAAGAATAGTTGAATACTTCGAGAAATTTATAAAAAAAAAAAGTTTCAAGAACGGTTTCGAAGCCATAGAAGGAAAAATCTTCTGAGCCGAATCAAATATGAAAGTAATTGAGTGATGAATTTGAGTCAACCTGGTCAGTCCACTTTTCAACCATAATAAAAGATTCTAATGATAAGTGTAACATCCCGAGCCCCACTGTGTAATATTGTCCGCTTTGGGTCACCCGCCCTGGCGCGGACGCACCGCCATCCCAGTCCTAGCGCGGACGCACCGCCATCCCAGCCACGGTCTTTTCCCTCACGGCTTTAAAACGCGTTGATGTGGGACAAGAGAGGAGGTTATTACACTCTCCACCTCTTAACAGAATAGCGCGGACGCACCGCCATCCCAGCCACGGTCTTTTCCCTCACGGCTTTAAAACGCGTTGATGTGGGACAAGAGAGGAGGTTATTACACTCTCCACCTCTTAACAGAATAGCGTCCTCGCTATGGCCCCACGGGCATCAGAGAGGTTATTACACTCTCCACCTCTTAACAGAATAGCATCCTCGCTAGCATTCAAGCTGTGGTCCCACACGCAATCGAGCTGTGGGGCATCAGAACAGCATTCAAGCTGTGGGGCATCAGAACAGCATTCAAGCTGTGGTCCCACACGCAATCGAGCTGTGGGGCATCAGAACAGCATTCAAGCTGTGGTCCCACACGCAATCGGGAGTCGGCTCTGATAACATCCCGGGCCCCACTGTGTAATATTGTCCGCTTTGGGTCACCCGCCAGGCCCACTGTGTAATATTGTCCGCTTTGGGTCACCCGCCCTGGCGGGGACGCACCGCCATCCCAGCCACGGTCTTTTCCCTCACGGCTTTAAAACGCGTTACACAGGTTAGAGGAACCCAAGCTTATAAGCTGACCAAGATCTCCTTCCCTAGGCGATGTGGGACAAGAGAGGAGGTTATTACAATAAGGATTGGGAATCAAATTGATCCTTCATGGTGGAAACAAACCAATTCAATTAGTGGGTCTATTCTGAAGTCTGTTAGCTCTGGAGGAAGTTCTATACTAAAAAAGAACAAATTATTAGTGTTACTTAACGTTTCATCCTCACTGGTACAAGTTTCAACGGCACATATGAAATTCTCCAATAATTCATATTCAAGGGAGAAGATGGATTCGAGATCATCATCACTAAGATAAATTTCAATTTTTTTTCTCAAGTTTCTGAATCATCTCAACGTACTTATTTTTCTTAAGCCATCTCAAGACAAATAACCAATCCGTCTCCCTCCCCTCTCGTTCATAATTACTCTCCACAAGAGTTAAATTCTCTGTAAATTCAGCCCCTCCAAAAATTTGAATCCACAGTCACTTTTCCTACGTGAGCGAAATGAAAGGAGAGAAACCAATTCAAAAGCACTCGTCTAAACCCCCCTAATGGCCCCCTCTATTCCCAAATGAAATTTTATCTTCCCTACTTAGGATGGAATACTCCCAAAATTTTAGTTTCAGATTTCAAATGAAACAGTCTAAAGATGTACTCAGATCCACCTGTCCCATTTCCATCTCTCTTTTTCCCTTACTTTGTAAGATTCCTTTTGAGAAATGGCACTATATGCTTCTCTAGGTTTTTCACTTGTGATGATGGAAAAGCTTCCACCTAACTTTCAACTCTTTCGCTCACTCACTCACATCCCCAGACCAGATCCAATGTACCCTTCAAAAGCACCCATACTCTTGCCCAGGTTCATTCGCCCCCAACTCTTTCCTCATTTTCCTCTATTCCCTTCACTCCATAATGCTCCTCCTCCTCCGCCGTTGCCATTTATCGATGCCACCGTCAACCTTCCGAGGCATCCGAGGGGTTGGCTTCTGGCACGCGCGCACCTTAGCAGGAGTAGCGCAGGTGATTAGCTCCCTCTGGACTTCACTTCGTCCATTTCCACATGAAGTTAAAAAACCACACGCTAGCAAGCATTAGATGGTCCTTATAAAAAAATTTTGGATTATGTTCGAGATTTTTACTGGGTCCGTATTTTTTCTAGAAATTATGTCCTTTATCAGTGTAAAGAAATTTCTACACATTCCGCGTTGGATAGGGCAACATGTGTAACAATGCACTTTGATATTTATACATGTATTTTCATATAAATAAGTGCTGCAGAATCAAAGGAGAACCAATATTTGAACTCTCAATAAGTATGATTTGGCAAGACATTACCAAACGTCCAAACTTAGGTTAATATTTTTCAACACATTTATTAGCCATTTTCTAAAAGAATACTTTACGACATTTGTAGTAGCCACGCACGAACAATTTATAGACATACCATGCTCAAAACGACCAGCCCATCGCATCGACTTCTTTATTTTTTAGAAGGGCTTCTTCGCCCTTTTCTTTTTTCACATGGCTCGGACAAATTGAATCTTGCCAAGAAAAAAAAGAACAAATATAACTCTATGGATGGGCTGAGGTACAAAAAATTGGTAATGCCATCTTTCTTTATATCTTTCATATAAATGGTGATTGATTGCAGCGCACCACGTGAAACGGAGCTTAAAACGTAAGCTCCTTTGCTTAGTCTCCGCTAGAAAGGTTCAAAAAATTGGTCCCCCCCTGTCTCTCCCTTTTTGACCGGGTCGCCTTGATTTTCTTTTCGTCCTACCCCGTCACATTCAGCCTCCTCCTGCCCCGTCTCTTTCTCTTTCTCTCTGTTTTTGGCTCCTTGTTTTGGGGAAATTCCTTTGAGAAACGGCACCGTGCCATGCTTCTCTAGGATTCCACTTGTGGTGATGGGCAGCTTCAGCCCAACTTGCAGCTCTCTCGCTCACTCATGTCACCCCCGGACAAGATCCAACTTATCCTTCAAAAAGCACTTCCCTCTCTTCCCATCACTCCATATTCTGCCTCCTCCTCCTCCTCCTCCTCCTTAGTTAACCTTCATTCTAACTCTTTTTGGCTCTCTTGATCCCGTTCGGCTCATTTAGGCGGGTGGACGCTAATTAAAGACCAGCCCAAGCACACCAGTCCAAGAGAGTGCAAAAGGGTCCAAGAGCGACAAAATGTTGGCTCACATCATCATCACTGTTTTCGCAATATTGTTGCGACCCACAGGGGACGTGGTAAGACAGGGAGATCTCAAACCCGGAGATCACATCTATACTTATCGGCTGCATGGCCTATACACCCACCATGTTTAGTTATTCATCCTCCTCTTCTTATTGTTCTTCTTTAGCATGGATATTTTTAAATGTGGCTCGACTGAATTTTCCTTTATCATCTTATGTTGGCCCAAACAATAAAAGTTGCATAGCTTCAGAGATAAAGCCTCTCCTCCAACGGTCCTCTGCCACCGTCGCACGTTCCAGCGGCTCCCCCATTGCCGCCCCTCTCCTCAGCTGTCCAGGTGTTCGACGAAATGCCAGAGAGAGAACCTGACTGAGCTGTGCTTCATTTCTTTCTTTCTAGTCGCCGATCCATTTCCAGCTTCGCTGTTATACTTCTCAGCAGTTCCTGCTTCGACCATCTCCATCTCCAGCGAATCTCTATCTTAGACTCTTCATCTCTGCTTCGCTACTTTGTTGGTGACAACGATCCATCTCGCGGGACATAGATCCGACAACGGTGGTACGAACATGGCATGGGAAAGCAAGCGTCCCAAAGTCGTCGTCATCGGGAAACAAGCTCGTCGCTGTTCCTCCCCCTGAGGCTTTAATCGAGGGTAAAACACTTTATGAAAATTGTCTTGTTGGATATTTCCTTGCTCCCAATGCATCATTCTACTTAGTGAACGGTATTGCGGAGAAATTGTGGTGATTCTACAGTAACTAATTACTACATGTGGAATAATTTAGACAGCTGATTCTTTTTCTATATTGCACACGCTCATTATTGATTATAACAGGAATCTACGTTGGAGAGGGTTATGTGATTCACTTAACACGAACAGGAGTTGAGGAGATGAGTCTCCATCACTTCCAGCAAGAAGGCATGAACCTCTATTCCCTCCGCTTATATGCATATGGGCAGCCACAACTTGGGTATTGGCTGACTAGATGGGGGACTTGCACCACCTTACCCGAAACCAAATCGCCCCAGGAAGTCGTGAACAAGGCTCGCGAGCTTCATGAGCACAGTAGTTTCGGCAAGTACGACCCTCATCAATAACTACTGTGAGCATTTCACCTTGTTTTGCCGGACCGGCATATGGGCAAGCGCACAGACAGCATTGGTCAGTGCGTCTCTGCAGAAGATCAGTGAAGTCAAAGAATGGTTCGTGAATTTTCTGCATACGAAGTAAGTTCGAGTGATTCGAAATTTCCACAAATCTTTCCTTCCCTATCTGTCTTATTACTAGCAACTATTTTCATCTGTTTGAGAGTCATTGTCTGTCATCCAGCAGTAAAAGGAACGTGACTTTAGTTTTGTATATCCAGTTTTGGACTGGAATGGGCAGCGAGAGACATGCACACGTACGCGGAGGAAGAACTGAGATAAGGAAATGTAAGTAAGCCGCAAAACTATGTTCATTGTTATTTGATGTGCCTGGAAATATGTGTAGGGACTTCTGTCTGTTGGTGCTTGGTCCTCTTCGTTAGACTTGCCAAAAGAAGGCAACATCTTATCCTGAATGAACCTCTCGCATTAAAATCACTTCACTTTGGTGCATATTGGATACATTCTTTTGGCATTCGAGAAACAATTGGAGAAACGAGACAGCAGTGATTGTCAACTTCATCCCTGTAGTTTCACAAACAAAAAGAGAAAGAGAAAACGGAGAGGATTGCTTCAGACGATGACAAGAAGAAGATTAAACACTCCAAACCGAAGCACAAAGATTCATTTTAAAGAGAAAAGATAGATGTACAGATAAAAGAAACCTCTTGCAAAAACTTCAAAGAGTACCTGGTCTGAGGGAACCAGTAAAGGTAGGAGTAGGGAAGTCAGGAGTACCATAACACACCCCCATCTGTCTCGTTGCCTCTCCCAGGTCTTGTTTCCTCGATCATGCCGACGAAACAACAGTCAATATACTCACGCTGAATTCCTAAGACCGTACATCGTTTTTTCTTTTTTTCTCGCCCACCGAACACTCTTCCGGCGGAAAAGCAGCCTGACTTACACGCACATCCTTGTCCTCATTAGTTGATTTTCTTGTCTCTACCATAGCAGATCCCACAAAACTCCAGTGTAATCATCGTTTGCACTCGCGGGGGACTTTTTACCAACCAATAAAAACAATAAATGAGAGAGAAGATGAAAGTCATTCAGTGAGGCACAATTATTGAAAATCTCCAGCCATGGGAGTGCTGCACAGCACTCATTAATTGAAATTCAATGCCACGAAATACCGCAAATTAGTATTCATACTAATTTTTTTTTTACCATAAAAAATCCCGAATTAATTTATTTGTGATAAATCTACCTTTGTTTCCAAGAAATTGGATCAATACTACGAACAAATCCAGACACAAACCCACGGAGAACCCCAACCACAACCCCAGCCAAGCCATGACCTAGCCTCCTCATCCGCTACTGCAACCACCCCTGAGATAATCAATGCCCCACTACAATCTACCTCTCCTCCGTCCAAAATCCCCCCTCCGCCTGCAGAAAATTCACAAAGTCTAGCCTGAGTCGTCCACGCTCTGGAGATGAGGCGTGAGATGGAGAAGCCCTGGTTAGCTGAGAAAGCAGGGGGAAAGGAGCAGATCTGTGGAGCCGGGGGACGCACCAAGAAGCCCGTGAGGAAGAGGGGGAAAAAATGATCCCCGGTTTTAGAAGTGTATTTTCTGTTGACCGCAAAGAAATTTCCCCACTCTAGTCCTACATGAATTAAAAATAGGATAGATAACATTTTGAGAGAATTTCAATTCAACTTTAGTCAATACTAGCATGTAACCTTGCACGATTCGAGGGTACTTTAATTCTCAAAAAAAACGAAATGCAACTTTTTATAAAACTAAAATCTTGTTCATACTTCATGTGTAAGCAACAGTCCCTTAACATAGGCACATTATAATATACATTGCAATGGTAAGAAATTGATTAGGTTGACATTATTAGTCATGTGTCGAGGTTTCGGTTTCCAATTCCCTGCAGATCTTTGTATACCATGATTTGTGTTTTCGACACTATATTGTTGTTCCCGTGTTCAACAATCTGTATCCAGATCGAGCCTAGATTATTGTGCTGAAGTCCTGCCTCCAATTTGCTGTTGTTCCAGGACACCAAGAAATGATAACGAAACAATTGGACAAGTCTTAGCTGCAACAAAATAGCACCAAATTACATGTCTTGTTCATCTTTAATAAATAACTGGGCAGCTCTTTGCTTTAAATGAGTCAATCAGCAACCCAACCTTGTCCCAGAGCTCAAAAATGACTCCGAGAATGGACCAAACAGCATAATACTTCCTGGAGATTGGTGGCGGGCCGAGTACTGCAACTGCAAGAACAAATTTCTGACAGCAATAACAATGTGCTTCTGCTGACGTTCAAAGCTTGAGCATGAGAAGAAACAAAAGAGCTTGGACTCTTGAAGAGCTACAGACTACTTTTGGTAAACCTTAGATTGCTAACAAAATTGAGGATTAGCAATCGAAAAACCAGTCCCCTCTTAAAGAAAGTGTAATCACAACATCTCAACTAGGTTGATGCACATAATGATAGACGCGCATGAATATTCCAAAGAGCTTACAAGAAAACGCAATGCCTAGTAACTACTGGGTACAGTAGAAAAGAACATTCAAAGCCCACGATTTATCCTGGGAAGCAACAGACTTTGATCCCATGACATGAAGTACAAACGACATAATAAATTCAAGCTTTCCGAAGTGTTCCATTAGCACGGGCAGCTTCTATTGATTTCAGTTCTTCCACGACTTCAGACATGGAAGGCCGCTGCTCAGGTTCCGGTTGGAGGCATAATGAAACTAGCTGTGCTATTTGGTGTGCAGAGTCTGCGTAATATTTGCCCTTCAATCTAGAGTCCATTATAGTCCTCACTTTTTTTTTACTGGATAAGAGTGGTTTGGCCCACTTCACTAAATCAACTTTGCCTGCTGGACGGCTTGGATCAATTGCCCTCAAGCCTGTTAGTGTCTCAAGCAACACGACACCGAAACTGAAAACATTACTCTTTACATAGAGATGCCCTGTAAAATCCACGAGTTTTACGTGATGTTGCAGAGGAGCATCAGAAAATAACTTCCTGATATATTGTGAAAATTCAAGAGTGAACGTCCTTCAGCATTAAAAGTCAGCAGAAACCACTTTACAATGGAAAAATTACCGGTTGCTATATATTCAGGGGCAGCATAGCCATGGGTACCCATAACTTGTTTTGAAATAGGTGACATGCCCCCTCGAGGACCAGACTTCACCAATCCATAGTCCGAGAGTTTGGCCGTGTAAGACTACAGAAGAACCAGACAATGGATTAGACTCGGGTTTCAGCCTAAATATCAATCAAAAACTTCCATGAATCTAGCAAAAAACCATTTGGAGGTATCTAAAAGCAACTGGGGACCGGTTAATGGTCATGTCTGATGTTGTGGACTTAACATCAAATCTAAGAAGGATAGATTTGTAATCAACTATAACCCTTTCATCAGTTAAGCAGAGGGAAACATAGGATCTCCACTCGCTATTATGACTCCTTTCTCCTGGTTAGAGGACAATATTCCAAGTCTTTGAAGTGAGATACTAGGCATGTCATCGTCATCATTATCCTTCTCCCAAGAATTTGACTAGAATGATAATAGAGTTCATATAAATTTTGTGATACTAGACAATAATCGTTATAAGGAGGATAAAATAACAACCCCATCTAGCAAAATATTTGCACTTTTGAAATCCATGTGTATCATGTTACAGGAATTGTGCCAGAAGGCCAGGCCTGTGGCAGCCCCGACCATAATCTTGAGGCGTTCATCCCATGGAAGACTTGCAGTGGAGCCACCTGTACCAGAGTAATGGACAGTGTAAAAAGTAAGTGATGCTTCAACGCGAGTACATGTTCAAACTAGCCTGAATTTTGAAATTAGCACATGTATCGACTATGACTATCAACTGACCAAGTAGATATGCTAAACAATTGGCATCCTTAAGGAGACTTTTCTGAAATCCACAGAGTGATTAGACCACTTACTTCTGAATAGCCAGTTTTCCAAACTGCCCATTGGCATGAACTCATAAACAAGAGCTAAATTTTTATCATCTGGACAAAATCCCACGAGCTTGGCAAGGTTAGGGTGAGATATCTTTCCAATAAAGGCTATCTCCCTCTGCACGAAAATAAGCAAAAGAGTCTCACACATGGTCAGTAGTAAAAGATATGAAAGAAATGGAAGCCCCCACACTAAACCAGGTAGATGTTTTTCTCCTTAAGCTTCAAATGGTCAAAGAAATGAAACAATCACAATGGAAAAGTTGATATCGAAACAAAAGGTACAGAATGGGAACTGTTCAGTTTAACTAGTAGTTTTTTTTTTTTTTTTGGCTGAAAGTTTAACTAGTAGTTTGATTGAAGACTTATTGTGATTGTGCGTCCTGTAATATAAAAAACATATCAATATTGGTAAAATGTACTTCAAGTCATAATAGCTCTGTAGAAAATATCTAGCTCACCATGAACCAACACTAGCTATGCAGTATCATTGGAATTTGTGACTGAAACCATTTATAATTTGCGATCAAACTGGTGACTTTATCTTGCAGTGGTGTATCCACCCTATATGGTTTGATAAGCCTTGCAATGTGTTTCGGTTCTTGAATATAGAAGGAGAACTCGCCCGAAGGAAGAAGAAACCAAGTTCACTATGAAAAGAACTGCATTGCATTAGTCACAGAAGGTTAGAAAGACGAGTTGCTAAGGGCTATGATCACATCGAAATGGTTAATCATTACATGGATGGAAGACTGAACTTATATTTGCGCAATTTCTTCATTCGTTGCAATCGAATTACACTAAGTATGTTCTTCCAATAGTTAGCATCATAGAAGCCAATGGCCACACACACTACAAGACATGGGTTTACTAAGTCAATTACAAAATAAAATAAATGCAAAAAGAAAGTTCATCACCGTTAACTAAATGAAGCCCTAAAATCTATTTTGCTGAGGACCTTAGTGACCAAATAATCTTAAGAACAAAATCGTTTCTCAGATTCTTCTTTTACTTCATTTAAATTCAAATAATGCACATTGTGTACACTAAAGCGGGGGGTTAATAACTGAAAACTTCACGAGGATCGTGAACATACGTTTAGGTAATATCACCAACAATAGTGTTGTCTGCTGCCTACTGCCATATATGCACCCAACAAAGCTGATGAGGCCATCAATGAATTCTCAGAAATATCTCATCTCTCTATAACCAAAATCATATGTGAAGGCCTTATTAGTATTGGGCTTAAGGCCCATCCGCCCAAGTTGGACCCAGAAAGCCCGGCCCACAGGAATAGGGCCCGTGGAAGAAGAGAGGTATAAAAGGGAGGAGAGAGAGAGAGAAAAACACACCGTTTTGTTTTAGAAAAAGACGTACGTTTTTTCTCTCAACATACACTCCCTCTCTCTCTCTCGTTTTCTTCAAAGCAAAAAAGGAAAACAGTGAAGTACGTAGGCCAGTTTGCTTCACCGAATCGAACAAGAGCAAGTTTCTCTTCCTCTATCGGCGTCGGTGTTTAATCTGTGGCTAAAAGGTACGCTCGAATCCATGGTGTGCTTTAGGATCGGTGATACGTGTTGTTTTTCCCGGGCTTCGCTTCCGCATTGATTTAGGGGTTCGATTTAGTGTTGAATCCAGTTTTCGGGGATCCGTTATTCCCAACATTGGTATCAGAGCCCTAGTTCACGTTTTCCCGACTTGTTTGACAATTTTTGATTGATTTTTCGCAAAAGCAATTCGGCCGTACGGATCGGGGCGAGAAATCCCGACACCCGAGCACTGTTCGGCCATTTTTCCGTGTTTTCATAAGTCGAAATCGAATTCTAATGGCATAGGAAGAAAGGAGACGTCGAGACAAGTCCGGCGACAGGTCGTGTGCCGCCGAGCAACGCCGCATGCGCCCACACGCTCGGCCGGAAGCCTCTGCACGTGGGCGCGACGCGCCCGGAAGCGCTGGCTCGCCCAGCGCATGCGACACACGCGCCGGTCGGCAAACCGATGCGTGCTCGCCGCCAGCCGGCGAACCAGCACGCGCCAGTCCGCGGACCAACGGGTGCTGACATCAGCATGACGTCACCCAACGGTCAATAACCGCTAGGGTGACGTCATCGATGACGTCAGCACGATGACGTTTCGCCGGGCAGTCACCGGCTGGCGACCCAACCCGAGGACGTCGGCACACGCGCCGCACGTGCCGGATGACGTCTACGTGACGTCATCTCACGCGCGCGCGCGGCACATGCCGTCAGTTCGCCCGAAACGGTCCGACCGGTCCGACCAGTCTGACGACCGTTGATCGGAAAAAAAAAAGGAAAAGAATGTGTTTCTTTTTCAATTAAATCTATGTGGATTATAATGTGATGCCTTATTTGTTCAGCATTTGTTGCAGGAACAATGCCTCCTCTGAGATTGCGCACACCTATTCGCTGCAGCAGTATGAAGAGTGGACTCCCCATCTTTGTCTGAGAAATTTGCTGCAGAAACGTAAGCATGCTGGAATAGTTGAACTGCTTCAGCACTGCCATAGTAAGCAACGTAATGAAGAGGAGTCCAAATGTCATCTCCTTCTCTAATCATCAGGGTTCTGTCATGCGGTGGTTTCTTCGCAGTAACCTTCCCAAATCTCAATTAAATGAGGGTTGCAAGGTATATTAAGACTGTTTCAGACTCGAGATTGACTCTTATGATGTGTTGTTTCCTCATTTTTTTTTACTGCAATCTTGAGGGCAATGCAGCAGCATATATGGCGTGGTTATCTCGACGATTTTTTTCCATCATCCATCTTTGCCTCTCTTAGATAAACTGGTGCAATTAATAGATATGTAAAACTAAACGCCAGAAGTTTTTGGCAGAGGATTCCTCTAGTATTCATCAAGGGAATCATGCGCTCTTTCATTCCTGAAATTGGAGGCTGAGGCTCTAATTGGATGTCACAAAGTATAAGGTCAAAAAAAAAATTGATGGAAACATCACTCAATGAAGGTCTTTGCATTGCACCTCTGTTACTTCTCACCTCTCAAGTTTTCTCCTTTCCATATCAATAGGATTGCTGATGCAGTTCAGTCTGGAAGCATCCTAGAGCCAAGAGGTTATTCAATTTTTTAATGCTTGTGCATGGTTAATCTAATTGTTTGCTTTCTTGAAAGTAACCACACACGCAGAGGATTAGTAAGATTGGGGTAGAAATCGTCCCCGCGGTTGACAAAGATACGCTAGCAGATTTACTTCTATTTCTAGTCAGAAAGAGACACAGGTTCCCATAAGTAAAGAGTCTCGGGATACTTACAGCGGGACCAATCATAGTCTGCTGCCCCCCGCCCCGCGCCCCCCCCCGGCCGGCGCAAAGCACTCATTCCTTTGGGACCCTTACAAGAGGACAACGACAGGGATGCATCTAACATCAGCCTAGTAATTTGATGAGCCCATTGTGCAGTCGCCACGTATAGTGGGCATTCATCGGCAGCATTAAAAATGTTACACAGTTTATGATCTTCCAGCCAGCAATTTCTCTGGCTGCATAGTGCAGTGCAGCGTCCTTGTCCGAATTTGCCATTTGAAGAATCTCTTTGCATGTATCAACTTGTCCTTATTCAAAAACCTAATGCAGTCGATTTGCAAACGTAATGGAGAGTTGTTTCAAAGCATCTTACTTCAGCAGCAACATGTGGGGGAGTGTCTCTTCTATAGTTGCTTTGCTAAAGAAGGAATGGTCCTGATGGACATTCAATGTAAGATGTGATTATAAAAAGAGGAAGAAGTCGAACTCCAAAAAAATACACCCGCTGCTACCTTCGAAGCGGCACGTATGAGAGCCAAAATGGGAGTAGGGCCTTCCATGGCACCAGGTTACCATACATGAAGGAGGCATTGTCCCGATTTCCCAACTGCACCTTCAAATTAAAGAAAGACACATAAAGTAAGAAATAATAAGGGAACCTCATTATTATAAATCAAGTTATTGAATATTTGTAACAAATCCCTTTTTACCGCAAAGATGTGCAGATGGGATTTGATCAAGAATTCTCACTACTTCTTAGATTCATGGACCCCACGCCCCTATGGCGAAATGAGTAGACACGTTGCTCTTGCGACGCAAAAGAGCATCTACAATCAACTTTACCTCTTGTATTAAGCAGCAACACAAAGAACGTTGTTCTACTTGGGCGTTGTTTCGTGGAAAGGGAAAAAGGGAGAATGTAAACCCAATGCACGTGCGTGAAAGAGCATGCCTGCACAAGTTCAACCTTAGGAGACTTTGGAGGTAAATCACAATATTCGAATAAAGAATACTAATTTGTCTTCTATAATTGATTAACTATTGAGTGTTACTATTTTCAAATTACGATTGCAGACCATACAGTCAAGCTATGGTCCATAAAGGTAAGTTATTGGTTACAAGTGAAAACAAGTTCCCGCGATTAAATATATACTATGAGTCAAAGTTAAATTACGGCACCTGTTCTGAACCCAAAATGCACCCTTTTCATGTCTAGTCCTATATAAGATAGAAATATGATAGCTAACATTTTGAGAGAATTTCAATTCAACTTTATCTAATACTAGTATGTAACTTTGCACGATTCAAGGATACTTTAATTCTGAAAAAAAAAATGCAATTTTTTATAGAACTAGAAACTCGTTCATACTTCATACGTAAGCAACAGTCCCTTAGCATAAGCACATGATGATATGCGTTACGATAATCAGAAATTGATTATGTTAACATTAGTCCATGTGTCAAGATTTCAGTTTCCAAATCCCTATAGATCTTTGTATACCATGATTTCTGTTTTTGATACTGTATCGTTGTTTCCATGTTCGACAACCTGTATCCAGATTGAGCATATATAATTGTGCTCAAGTCCTGCCTCCAATTTGTTATCTATGTTCCAGGAAACCAAGAAAAGATAACGAAACAATTGGACATGTCTTGGCCACAACAACATAACACCAAATTACTTGTCTTGTTCAAATTGGAATGGACAACTGGGCAGCTCTTTACTTTAAATGACTCGATCAGTAACCAAACCTTGTCTCAGAGCTCAAAAATAACAAGAATGGACCGAACAGCATAATTCTTCCTGGAGATTGGTAGCAGGCCGAGTTCCGTATGAACAAATTCATGACAGCAATAGGAATGAGCTTCTACTGATGTTTAAAGCCTCAGCATGAAAGAAACAAAAGAGCTCGGACTCTCGAAGAGCTGCGGACTTCTGTTGGTAAACCTTAGATTGCTAACAAAATTAAGGAATAGTCATCAAAAGCATTCCCCTCTTAAAGAAAGTGTAATCACAACGTCTCAATTTAGAAGTTGATGCACATAATGATAGACGCATATGAATATTCCAAAGAGCATACAAGAAGACACAACACCTGGTAACTACTGGGTACAATCGAAAAGAATATTCAAAGCCCAAGAGTAATCCTGGGAAGCAACAGACTTTGATCCCATCACATGAAGTACAAACAACATAACAAATAAATTCACACATTCCGTAGTATTCCTTTAGCACTGACAGCTTCTATTGATTCCAATTTTTCCACGACTTCAGACATGGAAGGCCGGGACTTAGGATTAAGTCCGACGCATATATTAGCTAGCTGTGCTATCTGGCGTACAGAGTCCACACAATATTCGCCCCGCGATCTCGTGTCAACTAGAGCCCACGGTTTTCTTTTACCGGATAAGTATGGTCTGGTCCACTCCACTAAATTAACTCTATCTGCTGGACTGCTCGGATCAAATGCCCTGCAACCTGTTAGTATCTCAAGCAACACGATGCCGAAACTGTAAACATCACTCTCTACAGTGAGTTGCCCTGTAAAATCCAAGAGTCTTATGTGATGTTGCAGCAAAGCATCAGAAAATAACTTCCCGACAGTATTGTCAAAATTCAAGACCGAGCATCAGTCAGCACTAAGTCACAAAAAAGCATTTTACATTGGAAAAATTACCAGTTGCTCTGTATTCGGGGTCACAATAGCCAGTGGTACCCATAAACTGCGTTGAAACATGTGACTTGTCCTCTAGAGGACCGGACCTCACCAATCCAAAGTCCGAGAGTTTGGCCATGTAAGACTGCAGAAGAACCGGATAGTGGATTAGACTCGGTTTCCAGCCTAAATATAAATTTCCAACTTTAGTGAATCTAGCAAAAAACAAAATGGAGATGTCTAACCACCCGTGGGGGTGGCGTAGGTGGTTGGGCGCTGGTTCCTCTCACGAAAGGTCCAATGTTCAATCCACGGCGTCATCTGCCTTGAAGGAAATGAACCCACAACTTACTCGGCAGGTAAGGGTGGTGGTGACTCTACCTGTCCAAGGTTTACCCGCTGGCTGCCGGCTGTACGGGGTTCCTTGGGTAACAAAAAAAAAATTGGAGATGTCTAAAAGCAACTAGGGACTGGTTAAGGGTCTTGTCGAGTTCGGAACTTCACATCAAATCTAAGAAGGATAGATTTCCAATCGACTATAAACCGACCATCAGTTGAGCAGAGGGAAACATAGGATCTCCTCTCGCTATTATGACTCTTTTCTCCTGGGTAGAGGACAAAATATCAAGTCTTCAAATTGAGATACTAGGCATGTCATCATCATCATCATCCTTCTCCTAAAAATTTGACTAGAATGATAATAGAGTTCATATGAATTTTGTGGTACAGGAACATAATCATTATAGGGAGGATAAAATAATAACCTCATCTAGCAAAATATTTGCACTTTTGAAATCCCTGTGTATCATATTGCAGGAATTGTGCAAGAAGGCCAAGCCTCTGGCAGCCCCAACCGCAATCTTGAGGCATACATCCCATGAAAGATGATCTGCAGAGACCTCTGTACCAGAGTAATGGACAATGTAAAATGTAAGTAATTCTTAAAAGCACATACGTGTTCAAACCAGCCTGAATTTTGAAAATAGCACATGCATCGACTATGACTATCAACTGATCAAGTGGATGTGCTAAACAATTGGCATCCTTAAGGAGACTTTTCCAAATTTTACAGAGTGATTAGACCACTTACCTATGAATAGCTGGTATTCCAAACTACCCATTGGCATGAACTCATAAACAAGAGCTAAATTTTTATCATATGGACAAAATCCCACAAGCTTGGCAAGGTTAGGGTGAGATATCTTTCCAATAAAGGCTATCTCCCTCTGCACAAAAATAAGAAAAAGAGTCTCACACATGGTCAGTTGTAAAAGATATGAAAGAAATGGAAGCCCCCACACTAAACCAGGTAGATGTTTTTCTCCTTAAGCTTCAAATGGTCAAAGAAATGAAACAATCACAATGGAAAAGTTGATATCGAACCAAAAGGTACAAAATGGGAACTGAGACTTAATTTCCAATGAAATGTTCAGTTTAACTAGTAGTTGACTGAAGACTCATGGTCATCGTGCATCCTGTAATATAAAAGACATATCAATATTGGTAAAATGTACTTCAATTCATACTAGCTCTGTAGAAAGTATCTAGCTTGCCATGAACCAGTAGTAGCAATGCAGAATCATTGGAATTTGTGACTGAAACCATTTATAATTTGCGATCAAACTGGTGACTTTATCTTGCGGTGGTGTATCCACCCTATATGGTTTGATAAGCCTTGCAATTTGTTTCAGTTCTTGAATATAGAAGGAGAATTCACTCGAAGGAAGAAGAAAACAAGTTCACTATGAAAAGAACCGCATCGCATTAGTCAAACAAGGTTAGAAAGACGAGTTGCCTAAGGGCTATGATCACATCGAAAAGGTTGATCATTACATGGATGGAAGACTGTGAACTTATATTTGCGCAATTTCTTCATTCCTTGCAATCGAATTACACTAAGTAGGTTGTTCCAATAGTTAGCATCATACAAGCCAATGGCAGAACACACTCCATGACATGGGTTTACTAAGTCAATTACAAAATAAAAGAAATGCAGAAAGAAAAAGTTCATCACCGTTAACTAAATGGAGCCATAAAATCTATTTTGCTGAGGACCTTAGTGACCAAATAATCTCAAGAACAAAATTGCTTCTTAGATTCTTCTTTTACTTCATTTAAATTCGAATAATGCACATTGTGTACACTAAAGTGAGAGGTTAAATAACTGAAAACTTCACGAGGATCGTGAAAATACATTTAGGTAATATCACCAAACAATTAACACTACTCAATTGGGCACCAACAATAGTGTTGTCTGCTGCCCACTGCCTTAACTTTGCACCCCAACAAAGCCGATGAGGCCATCAATGAACTCTCAGAAATATCTGATCTCTCTATAATCAAAATCAGATGCAATTCCACAAGGGCCCTTTCAGAAACAAAATTAAAAAAGGCCAGGCCACCACTTATAGAAATCCTGGGATAATCAACTTCAAATACATTTGGATTTGCGTTTACATGGCCATCATAATTCAGGTTGTCCAGTATTTCTCCTGCTATTGTCACAACGAGGGTGTTTATTGACAGTTGAGTTGGGCATTACAAGCTCCCATCGTACCATCATGCATTTGGGTTGCTTCGGTTTTGTAATTGACAAAGCAAAGTATTTGTATTCCGAGAAAGGAATTGAAGACGAAACTTAGTTCTTACCAACCACTCTCTATACCCTTGAGTGCCATTCTGGTTTAATATTTTTCACAGCTATTATAGTCCCTGCACTTCCATATGGTTGCTCCCCAGGAAGCATCATAGTCTCTGCAATTCCATACGGTTGCTTCCCAGGAAGCATACCTTTATAGACACAACCAAATCCTCCCTTTCCAAGCAGTGCATCGGCTGGAAAATTTTTGGTCGCCGCTTTCAACTCTGCGAAACTGAAGATGGTCAAGCTGGCGTCTGCCAGTCTTTCCATCTCTGAAGGCCTTTTTGCCGTGGGCAGCCAGCAAGGCATGGCTATTGCTGGCTGCAGAAGATGATATAGGGAGAGGCCACGAGTCACGGCTATTACTTGCTGCAGAAGATGATGAAGTGGTGATATTCCACTTCGCTCCTGTAGTTTCAAAAAAGAAAAACAACAAACTGCGAAAATTGCTTCGGACGATAACAAGAAGAACATTAAAGACTCGAATCTGAAGTCACAAAGATCCATTTTATAGAGACTACATAGATGTAAAGATAAAGATCACTCTAGGAAAAAATTTAAAGAGTACCTGACTTGGGATTACCAGCAAAGGTAGGAGTAGGGAAGTCAGGAGTACCAAAACACACCCCCATCTCTCTCGTCTCTCTCAACAATAACTTCTGAAAATAATGAGTGCACGCAACAGATGAGGTTTACATCCCTCCTCTACCTTGGACTGCTTTTCCATATTGTTAAACAAGAAGAGAATTGAACGGTTGACACTAGACTAACTGTATGTATGTTTGCTCTCATGCTCTCTATATTTTCAGTTCACATCTTAAGTTGGCAGTTCATTGTACTTTATGATTTTTTGTCAATTTTTGTTAGCACTAGATGAAATTGGATTCATTCATGTCATCCTACGAATTATATATATTAAGTCTTTTCGTATTCGGATACTCTCCTTATATGTCGTATTTTACCTCAAGTTGTGTCCACCAAACCCACCCTAAATACTATCTTTTAAGCAAGAAGTCAAAAAGTATGGATTAAGAAAGAAAGAGCACATAAGAAGCGAAGAAAAAAACTTGGTTAAATAATTTTTCACTACAAATGAGAGCTGCTGTTGTGGCTAGGTACGCGGCTTATTGAGGTGAAACGAGCAAGCGTGAGCATTTTCTGTTATCTGCATGATTTTGATGATTAACGAAGGTTCTCTCTTCCTCGTCAATGTTGAACGAGTCTATGTTTCTGGTTTGTTTTTTATGTGGTAATAGTCTATTAAGCACTTTTATTATGTGGATTGGTTGCTGTACGTGTGAAGTTAGTGGGGTGTGGTGGTTATTTGTTTTTGTAAAGCCTATATAAAGGCTATTGTGTCAGTTTTTTTTTTAGTGCACGTGGTTATGCAGACGTTCCTCTGTTTTTGTGCATATCAGAAAATTTCCTCTGTTTTCCCCTGTTTTTAACGTTGTTTTTGCACATCTGCATATCTACATCTCCTCTGGTTTTTAACATTGGTATCAGAGCGGAGGTTAGGAAGAAAAGTGTGTGTTTGAGTGATGTAAAAAGGTGAGAACCAAAAGAGAGTTTTTATTGCAGCAAGTACTTTCGTTTGTAGCAATCAAGGGAGAGTATTGCAGCAAGTTGTTTTCGTTTGTAGCAGTAGCAGGTTGCTTTTGTGGTGGTTCTATTTTGCAGCAGCAGTAATGGCCTCAGAAACATTTGTACAACCTGCTATTCCACACTTTGATGGTCATTATGATCATTGGAGCATGCTAATGAAGAATTTTCTTAAGTCCAAGGAGTATTGGGATGTTGTTTCTTCGAGAGTTGCCGAACCTGATGAAGGAGTTGTGTTAACGGCAGCGCAAAGAACGGCTTTGGATGCGTTAAAATTGAAGGATCTCAAGGCCAAAAATTATCTTTTCCAAGCAATTGACAAATCCATTTTGGAGACAATTCTTTGCAAGGATACCTCCAAGGAAATATGGGATTCCATGAAGAAAAAATATCAAGGCTCAGCAAGAGCAAAGAGGCAGCAGCTTCAAACGCTTCGTTCGGAGTTTGAAATGCTACGAATGAAGTCGGGAGAGACAATCACAGATTTCTTCTCTCGGACAATGGCAATAGTTAATAAGATGCGGATTCATGGTGACAAGACGGAGGATGTCATCATCGTTGAAAAGATTCTTCGATCGTTGACACCAAAATTCAACTTTATTGTTTGTTCCATAGAAGAAGCCAAGGACATTGAAGAACTTTCCATTGATGAGTTGCAATGATCCTTGTTAGTTCATGAACAAAAACTCCTACAACAAGAGACGGAAGAGCAAGCTTTGAAGGTCTCAACTGGAGATCATTCTTCATCAACAGCAAGGGTGAATAAAGGAAAAGGTAGAGGAAGGGAGAACAACGATCGCAATGGCTTCAGCTTTGATCAAAAGTCTGAAAGCTATTCCTATCATGATTTCCAAGGGAGAGGAAGAGGTCGTGGAGGACGACATTCAACTGGTTTTAGGCCAAGGTCAGCAAACAAATCCAAAGTGGAGTGTTTTAGATGCCACAGGTATGGGCATTACAAATCTGAATGTCGAACTAATTTGAATAAACAAAGAGTTGAAAGAACTAACATTGCTGAAAAAGAAGAAGAAGTATCTCTTTTGATGGTGTGCCATGAGAAGGAAGAAACTCAACCAAATATGTGGTATCTCGACACTGGTTGTAGTAATCACATGTGTGGAGACAAGAAAATGTTTTTTGATTTAGACGAAACGTACAACAACACCGTAAAGTTTGGTGATAATTCCATTATGTCGGTGATGGGGAAAGGAACAGTGGCAATTCATCCAAAAGGGACTTCGGTACAAACTATCCCAAATGTATTGTATGTCCCTGAATTGAAGACTAATCTGTTAAGTGCTGGTCAGCTGCAAGAGAAGGGATATGAAATCTCTATTAAAGGTGGGATTTGTAGAATCCAAGATGAGAAGTTGGGTTTAATTGCTGAAGTCAAAATGACGGGCAATCGGATGTTTCCATTTTATCTCCACAACACTACAAATTCACGTTTCTCTGCAAGATTGAAGGAGGAAGCCTGGTTATGGCATTTTCGCTATGGGCATCTTAATTTCGGTGGGTTGCGAACACTATATAAAAAAGAGATGGTGGAGGGTCTTCCTCAAATCTCTGCTCCTTTGGAAATTTGTGAAGATTGTGTTGTTAGCAAGCAACATCGTGCTCAATTTCCACAAAGAAAATCGTGGAGAGCAAAAAGTCCGTTAGTGTTGGTTCATTCAGATATTTGTGGACCAATATCTCCAATTTCCAATGGAGGTAAACGGTATATCATTAGCTTCATCGATGATTTTAGCCGGAAGATTTGGGTGTATTTTTTGCAAGAAAAATCTGAAGCTTTTGCGGCTTTCAAGAACTTCAAAGCCCTTGTAGAAAAGGATGGAGGAAATCAAATAAAGGTCCTTCGCACGGATCGTGGTGGAGAGTACAACTCGCTTGAGTTTACAGATTTTTGTATGAAGCATGGGATCAAGAGACAACTTACAGCAGCCTATACACCATAGCAAAATGGCGTATGTGAGAGGAAGAATCGTACCATTCTGAATATGGTGCGAAGTCTCTTGAGGGGAAGTGGAATTCCAAAAAGTTTCTGGCCTGAAGCAGTCAATTGGAGCATTCACATTTTAAATAGAAGTCCCACTCTAGCTGTTCAAAATATGACACCGGAAGAAGCATGGAGCGGCCAAAGACCTGCAGTAGATCACTTTAGGATTTTTGGGTGTATTGCCTATGCCCATGTTCCTGACCAAAAGAGGAAGAAGCTAGATGACAGGGGAGTCAAATGTGTTTTTCTTGGCATTAGTGATCAATCAAAGGCCTATAAACTTTATAATCCTATGACCAAGAAAATCATTATCAGCCGTGATGTGATATTTGATGAAGAACAAAGTTGGCCGTAGGGTGAACAAGGTGTTGGTAAGCAAATTCCAACGAATTTTGAAGATGAAAATGGGCTGGTGCAGCAATCCACAACAACCCAAATCACCACAGGCAGTGTCCAAAGTATAGCAGCAGCTGTGGAACCTGAAGATCGGCCTCATCGTGTTCGACGGAGGCCTGCATGGATGAATGATTATGAAGTAACAGGAGTTGATCAATATGAAGATCCACTTATCCATTTTGCTTTGTTTTCAGATTGTGATCCAACAACTTTTGATGAAGCGGTTCAAAAAGAAAATCGGAGGATAGCAATGGATGAAGAAATTGCAGCTATTGAGAGGAATAACACTTGGGAGTTAACAGATCTTCCAAAAGGATACAAAACAATCGGAGTCAAGTGGGTGTACAAGACAAAATTGAACAAGAATGGTGAAATTGATAAGTATAAGGCACCCTTGGTGGCTAAAGGCTACAAGCAGGAATTTGGAGTGGATTACAAAGAAGTATTTGCACCTGTAGCAAGACTTGACACAATCAGATTGGTAATTGCATTAGCAGCGCAGAATTCATGGCCTATCTTCCAATAGGATGTGAAGTCAGCATTCTTGCATGGTGATCTTCAAGAAAAGGTATTTGTTGATCAACCTTCTGGTTATGTGAAGCTCGGTAGTGAACATAAAGTTTATAAATTAAAAAAGGCACTGTATGGGTTAAAACAAGCTCCCCGAGCTTGGTATAGTCACATTGATGCCTATTTCTTGAAGAAAGGTTTTAGAAAATGTCCATATGAGCATACACTCTTTATTAAAATTGGTGAGGGTGGAAAGTTGCTTCTTGTATGCTTATATGTGGATGATCTTATTTTTACTGGGAGTGATAGTGACATGTTTGACAAATTCAAGGAGTCTATGATGGATGAATTTGAGATGACTGATCTTAGATTGATGCATTATTTTCTGGGCATAAAAGTTATTCAATCTGCAGCTGGAATCTTTATGTCTCAAAAGAAGTATGTTCAAGAGATTTTGGACAGGTTTCAAATGAATAATTGTAACCCCGTGACTACTCCAACTAAAGTTGGATTGAAGCTCTTGAAAGATCCTTATGGAAGCAAGGTGGATAGCATTCTCTACAAGCAGATTGTTGGAAGCCTGATGTATTTAACGGGGACAAGACCAGATATCATGCATGCTGTGAACCTTATAAGCAGGTATATGGAGCACCCAACTGAGTTACATTTACAAGCTGTAAAAAGGATTTTTCGCTATTTGCAAGGAACTAAAAATTTTGGGTTGTTCTATAAAAAGGGAGAAAAGTCAGATTTGTTTGGGTTTACAGATAGCGATTATGCTAGAGATGTTGATGATAGAAGAAGTACTTCAGGGTATGTATTCATGCTTGGTTCAGGGGTGGTTTCATGGTCTTCAAAGAAGCAATCAATTGTTACTTTATCAACAACTGAAGCAGATTTTGTTGCTGCAACTTCATGCGCTTGTCAAGCCATATGGTTACGGAAGATTCTTGAAGAGCTTCAGTTCAAACAGCAAAAAGCAACTATAATCTATTGTGACAACAGCTCAGCTATCAAGCTGTCCAAAAATCCAGTTCTACATGGGAGGAGCAAGCATATAGATGTGAAGTACCACTTCTTAAGAGATCTTACAAAGGATGAAGTAGTTGAGCTAGTTTTCTGTAGAAGTGAAGATCAAGTGGCTGATATATTTACCAAGCCCCTAAAGTTGTCCATGTTTCAGAAGCTGAGAAAGCTCCTTGGTGTTCGTTTGTTGGATATGCCAAATTGAGAAAGGGTCCTTTAAACCGATTGTTTGCAACATTAGTTTAAGGGAGGGAATGTTGAACGAGTCTATGTTTCTAGTTTGTTTTTTTATGTGTTAATAGTCTATTAAGCACTTTTATTATGTGGATTGGTTGTTGTACGTGTGAAGTTAGTAGAGTGTGGTGGTTATTTGTTTTTGTAAAGCCTATATAAAGGCTATTGTGTCAGCTTTTTTTTAGTGCGTGTGGTTATGCAGACGTTCCTTTATTTTTGTGCATATCAGAAAATTTCCTCTGTTTTCCCCTGTTTTTAACGCTATTTTTGCACATCTGCATATCTACATCTCCTCTGGTTTTTAACAGTCAACGCCAGTAATTTTCTATACTGAAACTTAAGGACATTCACCTTCACACACAAAATATATTAAGGTCGTGAAGGAAACAAAGGCTGCTTTTTTCCCAAAAATCAAACATGTTGTAAAGATGATTGCAAAGTTGCATCAACTGAGCAAAAATTCGTTCGTCCTCTTGGATTCCAATTCCAACTCATTCTGCTGAGGCGTTCATCTTCTCTGCCAAAAGGCTATCTTACTAGAAAGATGTGCTAGATTATCCAAAACTTAGAAAGCAGCTCTCAGGACATATTTTGCACGTCAATGTGGCAGATAATTCCAAAGCAGAAGCACAGTGAATCATGGCAACAATCAGGTAATAACACAAACATTCAGCCATGACATGAGGAATGGTTCCTAGTCCAGTGGTTTGGGAACGACATACATACCAGAAGCGAAGGCAAGTACCATCCCACCAATGGCAACAGCATGTTTGGCAAATCTCACCCCCTTGAAATTTCCCCCGAAAGCATTTGCATGTTACATATCACAAAGGCAGTTGAAAGCCGGCCTCCCTGCTAGAGCAGCCTTCCTAGGTTAGGCCCATCGTTGGTATAGCGGCCAGGCACTATGAATGAAGTCATGAAGGTGACAATAGCTATGAGCACCACGACAAGCATCTGAAGCTCAAGCATGCTTCTTTAGGAAAAAAAACATATGAAGTGTCAAAACTTAGCACAAAATGACATTTTAAGTGCCAAAAGTTATGAAAGTGACTTTTAAGTGCCAAAATTAGGGTAAAATGAATCAATTAAGTGCCAACGGCGAGAAAATCCAGCCAAATGCTAAGATGGCAATTTTCCGATGAGGTAAGTGCAAAACAACATTGTTTTGCATGCTGATGTGACTAGACAAATTCAAAACAACATCGTTTTGCTGTTAACGAGGATAGATAATTAATATAAATATTAATTAAATAAAATTTTAAAACTCATTTAAAGGAAAATTTAAAAAAAAAAAAGAGGAAGATGGAGGTTGTAGGCGACAAGGACTAAGCCCTTGTCGCCGCCTCCCCACAGTCATCAAGAAGGGCTGGTGATAGTGGGGGAAGGGTCAACCGAAGTCATCGAGCCTTGATCAGGAGCCAACAGCCCTAATGGATCGACGGCAAGGGGGTAAGGACCTGCAAGCCCTCACCCAAATCTGAGGTGAGGGTCACGACCCTCCCCCAGATTTGACGAGGGTCATCAGCCCTCACCTGGCCTAGCTAAGGGCCATCGCTCGTGACCCCGTCGCCAGCCCTTCCCGGCGGCAAGGGCTCAACCCTCACCTTTTGCCTCCTCCCTTTTTATTTTTCCTTTTAATTATTAATATTTTAATATTTTAATTTAATTAATATTTATATTAGAATTCAAAAAAAGACAAAACGATGTCGTTTTGGTGATTCGTTGCTGACTCAGTTCTCCGGTGTGTCACGTAAGCAAGTTATATTATTAAAAAATTGCTACATAGGATTTCTTTCTCCTAGCTTCTTTATGAAGGAATCTATTCCATCTAGTTGTGTCATTTTGCTTCCTGTGGTCCTGCTCATGGCTGATCGACTCTTAAGCATTTTTGTTGCCTGGCATAATCAATAACTCAGCGGATCCGCTCAACGTGTGTTCTACTTTCGCTGTTCCGAAACCAATCTGAAAGGACAGAATATATCAGTCGATGAGCTATCCCCTTCCATAGTGGGATATATCAGCAATCTCGTAGTCCACTTATAGAGAACACAAATGCAAGCAAAGTTTACTAATAGTTGCTATTCTGTTTACAATCCATCTAATTATCTAGAGGTAGAATGGTGTTTGTTGTTCTCTCGGATGAGACATAGGAAAGGGTCCTGCCTCAAAAGGATTCGTTTCACCAAGGAAAAAGGGTACCCTGTAGCTGCTAATACAAATACATGGTCGTGACTAATAATTGTCCAAGCAGTGGCCTCTATGCCCCGGCCAACCTGAGCCTAAGTTATTTTTGCAGCACGATAGACATCTAAGTTAGATAGTTGTAGTCTTTTGGGTTTTCAAGTCAGTGTGAATGGTGCGCCCGCATGGGAAGTCAGAAACAAATAGAGCATCTAATAGTGTTTAAGTGGACGTACCTCTAGATGACCATAGAAAATGCGGAGGGTGGACAAACCATCATTAGTAGCGGCTAAAATTCCCCCCTTTTGTCACGGACAAGGGCCAATCTCCGTGACACATCATAAGAGTCGATCCCCCTTTGGTCACGGACAAGGTCGCAAGGTATAATTAAGACTGTTTCAGAATTGAGATTGACTCTTATGATGCGTTAGTCCCTCAATTCTTTTTACCGTGCTCTTGAGGGTAATGCGGCAGCATATATGGCATGGTTATCTTGACGATTTTTTTCCATCATCCATCTTCGCCTCTCTTAGATAAACTGGTGCAATTAATACATATGCAAAACTCAATGCCAGAAGTTTTTGGCAGAGGATTCCTCTAGTATTCATCTAGGGAATCATCCGCTCTTTCATTCCTGAAATTGAAGGCTGAGGCTCTAGTTAGATGTCAAAGTATCAGGTCAAAAGAAATTTGATGAAAACATCACTCAATGAAGGACTTTGCATTGCACCTCTGTTACTTCTCGCCTCTCGAGTTTTCACCTTTCCATTTCAATGAGATTTGCTAATGCAGTTTAGCCTGGAAGATCCTAGAGCCAAGAGGTTCATTCAATTTTTAAATACTTGTGCACAGTTGATCTAGTTGTTTGCTTTCTTGAAAGTAACCACATACCCAGAGGGTAAGTAAGATTGGTGTAGAAATCGCCCGCACGGTTCCCATAAGTAAGATTCTCGGGATACTTACAGCGGGACCAAGCATAGTCTGCTGCTGCACGCAATGCACTCATTCCTTTGGGACCCTCACAAGAGGACAACGACAGGGATGCATCTAACATCAGCCTTGTAATTTGATGAGCCCATTGTGCATTCGCCACGTAAAGTGGTGATTCATCGGCAGCATTAAAAATGTTACACAGTTCATGATCATCTTCAATCAGCAATTTCTCTCGCTGCACAGTGCAGTGCAGTGTGTCCTTGTCCGAATTTGCCATTCGAAGAATCTCTTTGCATGCATCAACTTGTCCTTATTCAAAAACCCAATGCAGTCGATTTGCAAACTTAATGGACAGTTGTTTCAAAGCATCTTACTTCAGCAGCAACATGTAGGATAATGTCTCTTCTGGAGTGCTTTGCCAGAGAAGGAATGATCCCGATGGACAATGAATGTAAGGTATGATTATAACGAAAGGAAGAAGTCAAGCTCCAAGAAAAATGCCCGCTGCTACCGTAGAAGCAGCACGTATGAGAGCTGAAATGGGAGTAGGGCCTTCCATGGCATCAAATTACCATACATGAAGGAGGCATTGTCCCGATTTCCCAACTGCACCTGCAAATTAAAGAAAGGCACATAAAGTAACAAATAAAAAAAGGAACCTCATTATTTTATTCTATTTTTGGTAAAGAAAAAGGAACCTCATTATTATAAATCAAGTTATTGAATATTTGGAACAAATCCCTTTTTATCACAAAGATGTTATGGAGACGGGATTTGATCAAAAATTCTCACTATTTCTTATATTGATGGACCCCACGCCCCTATGGTGAAATCGGTAGAGACGTCGCAGAAGAGTATCTACAATCAACTTTACCTCCTTGTATTGAGCGGCAGCACAAAGAACGTTGTTCTACTAGGGCGTTGTTTCGTGGAAAGGGAAAAAGGGAGAATGTAAACCCAATGCATGTGCGTGAAAGAGCATGCCTGCACAAGTTCAACTTTGGAGGTAAATAACAATATTTGAACAAGGAGTAATAACTTGTCTTCTATAATTGATTAATTATTGAGTGTTACTATTTTCAAATTACGATTGCCGACTATATAATCAAGCTATGGTCCATAAAGGTAAGTTATTGGTGAGTTATTGGTTATAAGTGAAAACAAGTTCCTGCGATTAAATATAAATTATGACTGAAAATTAAATTACAGGACCTGTTCTGGACTCAAAATGTACCCTTTTCATGTCTAGGCCTATATGAGATAGAAATACGATAGATAACATTTTGAGAGAATTTCAATTCAACTTTATCTAATACTAGCATGTAATCTTGACGATTCAAGGATACTTTAATTCTCAAAAAAAAAAAAAATGCAATTTTTTATAGAATTAAAAAGCTTGTTCGTACTTCATACGTAAGCAACAGTTGCTTAGCATAGGCAGCTGATGATATACATTACGATAATCAGAAATTGATTAAGTTAACATTAGTCATGTGTCAAGATTTCGGTTTCCAAATCTCTACAGATCTTTGTATACCATGATTTATGTTTTTGATACTGTATTGTTGTTTCCATGTTCAACAACCTGTATCCAGATTGAGCCTATATTATTGTGCTCAAGTCCTGCCTCCAATTTGTTATCTATGTTCCAGGAAACCAATAAGAGATAACGAAACAATTGGACATGTCTTGACTGCAACAAAATAGCACCAAATTACATGTCTTGTTCAATTGGAATGGACAACTGGGCAGCTCTTTACTTTAAATGACTCAATCAGTAACCCAACCTTGTCCCATAGCTCGAAAATAACGACGAGAATGTACCAAACAGCATAACTCTTCCTGGAGATTGGTGGCGGGCCCTATGCTGCATGAACAAATTCATGACAGCAATAGGAATGAGCTTCTGCTGATGTTTAAAGCCTAAGCATGAAAAGAAACAAAAGATCCTGGACTCTCGAAGAGCTACGGCCTTCTTTTGGTAAACCTTAGATTGCTAACAAAATTGAGGATTAGCCATCGAAAAGCCATTCCCCTCTTAAAGAAAGTGTAATCACAGCATCTCAATTCAGAAGTTGATGCACATAATGATAGGCATGTACGAATATTCCAAAGAGCTTACAAGGAAACATGACACCTAGTAACTACTGGGTACAATGGAAAAGAACATTGAAAGCCTAAGATTAATCCTGGGAAGCAACAGACTTTGATCCCATCACATGAAGTACAAACAACATAACAAATAAATTCAAGCATTCCGAAGTATTCTATTAGCACTGGCAGCTTCTATTGATTCCAGTTCTTCCACAACTTTAGCCATGGAAGGCCGCTGCTTACGTTCCTGTTCAAGGCATATTGAAGCTAGTTGTGCTATTCGGAGTGCAGATTCTGCATGATATTCGCCCCCCAATCTAGAGTCCATTATAGTCCTCAAGTTTTTTTTACTGTATAAGTGTGGCATGGCCCACTCCACCAAAGTAGCCATGCCTGATGGATGCCTCGGATCACACGCCCTTACGCCTGTTAGTATCTCAAGTAACACGATGCCGAAACTGTAAACATCACTCTTTACACTGAGACGCCCTGTAAAATCCGAGAGTTTTATGTGATGTTGCGGCGAAGCATCAGAAAATAACTTCCCCGTGCTATTGAAAAAATTCAAGACCGAGCGTCAGTCAACACTATGCCACCAAAAAGCACTTTACAATGGAAACATTACCAGTTGCTCTGTATTCAGGGGCAGCATAACCAGAGGTACCCACAAACTGTGTTGAAACATGTGACTTGTCCTCAGGAGGACCAGACCTCACCAATCCGAAGTCCGAGAGTTTGGCCATGTAAGACTGCAGAAGAATCAGACAGTGGATTAGACTCGGTTTCCAGCCTAAATATAAATTGCAAACTTTAGTGAATCTAGCCAAAAAAAAAAAAGGAGATATCTAAAAGCAACTGGGGACTAGTTAAGGGTCTTGTCTTAGGTTCTGAACTTGACATCAAATCTAAGAAGGATAGATTTGCAATCGACTATAATCCGTCCATCAGTTGGGCAGAGGGGAACATAGGATCTCCTCTCGCTATTATGACTCTTTTCTCCTGCTTAGAGGACAAAATATCACGTCTTCAAAGTGAGACACTCGGCATGTCATCGTCGTCATCATCCTTCTCCCAAGAATTTGAGTAGAATGATAATGGAGCTCATATGAATTTTGTGATACAAGACCATAATCATTGTAAGGAGGATAAAATAATAACCCCATCTAGCAAAATATTTGCAGTTTTGAAATCCCTGTGTATCATGTTACAGGAATTGTGCAAGAAGGCCAGGCCTCTGGCAGCCCCGACCATAATCTTGAGGCGTACATCCCATGGAAGACTTGCAGTGGAGCCCCCTGTACCATAGTAATGGACTGTAAAACGTAAGTAATGCTTCAATGCGAGTGCATGTTCAAACCAGCCTGAATTTTGAAATTAGCACATGCATCGACTATGACCATCAACTAAGTTTCATCGAGGTCAATTTGCACTGTTTAGTATGTAGGGACTGATCAAGTAGATATGCTAAACAATTGTCATCCTTAAGGAGACTTTTCCGAAATTTACAGAGTGATTAGACCACTTACTTCTGAATATCTGGTTTCCCAAACTGCCCATTGGCATGAACTCATAAACAAGAGCTAAATTTTCATCGTCCTGACAAAATCCCAGGAGCTTGGCAAGGTTAGGATGAGATATCGCTCCAATAAAGGCTATCTCCCTCTGCACAAAAATAAGCAAAAGAGTTTCACACATGGTCAGTAGTAAAAGATATGAAAGAAATGGAAGCCCCCACGCTAAACTAGGTAGATGTTATTCTCCTCAAGCGTCAAATGGTCAAAGAAATGAAACGATCACAATGGAATAGTTGATATCGAAACAAAAGGTACAGAATGGAACTCAGACCCAATTTCCTATGAAATGTTCATTTTAACTAGTAGTTTTGACTGAAGACTCATGGTCATTATGCATCCTGTAATATAAAAAATATTGGTAAAATGTACTAGCTCTGTAGAAAATATCCAGCTCGCCATGAACCCATATTAGCCATGCAAAATCATTGGAATTTGTGACTGAAACCATTTATAATTTGCGATCAAATTGGTGACTTTATCTTGCAGTGGTGTGTCCACCCTTTATGGTTTGACAAGCCTTGCAATTTGTTTCAGTTCTTGAATATAGAAGGGGATTCGCCCGCAGGAAGAAGAAAACAAGTTCACTATGAAAAAAAAAGAACCGCATTGCCTTAGTCAAAGAATTTAGAAAGACGAGTTGCCTAGGGGCTATGATCACGTTGAAAGGGTTGATCATTACATGGATGGAAGACCGTGAGCTTATATTTGCGCAATTTCTTCATTCCTTGCAACCGAATTACACTAGGTAGGTTCTTCCATTAGTTAGCATCACACAAGCCAATGGCCACACACACTCCATGACACGGGTTTACTAAGTCAATTACAAAATAAAAGAAATGCAAAAAGAAAGTTCATCACCGTGAACTAAATGAAGCCCTAAAATATATTTTGCTGAGGAGCTTAGTGACCAAATAGTCTCAAGAACAAAATCGCTTCTTAGATTCTTCTCTCAAGAACAAAATCGCTTCTTAGATTCTTCTTTTACTTCATTTAAATTCGTTGAAAAAACTCCTATCAGGTTTTGAAGTTGACAAAACTTTTTGTTTTTGTTCTTATTCTGAAGAATATTAGACTTCTGAGCTATATCACAAACTTTTGTCAAAGTCTATTTATTTCAGAAGTCTTTCTCACTCGTGATCCAGACTGAAACCAAGTCCAAAACGAAGATATAATCAGAGTCAGGATTATTGATCTTACAACAAGGATTCAATATGAACGTTATAGAGATTTATCTTTAATATCTGGTTTTTTGGCGAAGAATCTCACTTACCTTTTATAAATACATTGATTGAATCAATCACGAATTAATGAAATCAATTTTGAAAACAAGTTCCTTTGTGGAAAGCATTTACTTATGGAAACCTAGATTCTAATTGTATGGGCAACCAGTTTTCATCTCAATCTTTTAAACAGTTACAAGATTTCCTTAATTAATTTTGTCCAACAGATTGATTGGAAGAAATTCCTCTAGAGAATGCCAACGGCTAAAAAAGCGTAGAGGAGTATTTAAGGAGGTCATTCAGTCCATTTGAGATAGGGCGTGAAAATTGAAATTTCAAAGTTTGAGGCCTTTCCAACCTCTTGTTCTTCAATGACAGCGCTTACAAATTGTATTCAAGAGAGAAAAACACAAGAAAAGTGACTTAGTGAGAGAAAAAGAAATCTTCCATTGAGTGTTTGCACTCAAAACATTGTACTTCTCTGTTGATACTTTAGTGAATTTCAACTAGAATGCTATCAGCGTGGGAGAGTGGACGTGGGCTTGCCAAACCACTATAAATCTCTTGTACAATTTTCTCTTCCCTTCACTCTTTTTAGCTTTATTCATTGCAATCTTCTTCTGAACTTTTCAAAACTCTAAACCATTTCTATTTGAGTCTGAATTTACTTCAAAAGTCTGGCGGCGCTTTTAATCAGACTTTGACTCTTCCTCAAACTTTGTTTGCAATATAACTTATTCTGCATTTATTTTCTTAATTTTTTTTAACACCTATTCATCCTCCCTCTAGATGGTAGTAATTTTTCAAAATTCAAATAATGCACATTGTGTACACTAAAGTGGGGGGCTAGATAACTGAAAACTTCACAAGGATTGTGAACATAGGTTTAGGTAATATCACCAAACAATTAACACTACTCAGTCAGGCACCAACGATAGTGTTGTCTGCTGCCCACAGTCATAACTTTGCACCCCAACAAAGCCGATGAGGCCATCAATGAACTATCAAAAATATCTTATCTCTCTATCCACAAGGGCCCTTTCGGAAAGAAAATTAAAAGGCCAGGCCACCACTTATAGAAATCCTGGGATAATCAACTTCAAATACATATGGATTTGCGTCTATATAGTCATATAAATTCATGTTGTCCAGTAATTCTGCCACTGCTATTTTCACGAGGATGTTTATCGACCCAGCTGAGTTGGGCATGACAACAAGCTCCCATCAGTACCATCATGCATTTGGGTTGTTTCATTTTTGTAATTGACAAAGCAAAGTATTTGTATTCCGAGAAAGGAATTGAAGACGACTTAGTTCTTACCCGCCACTGTCTATACCCTTGAGCACCAGCCGGCTTTAATATTTTCACAGCTATTATAGTCTCTTTACTTCCAGACTGTTGCTTCCCATGAAGCATTCCTTTATAGACACGACCAAATCCTCCCTCTCCGAGCAGCGCTTCTGCTGGAAAATTTTTAGTCGCCTCTTTTAACTCTGCGAAACTGAAGACGGTCAAGCTGGGGTCTGCCACAATCTTTCCATCTCCGAAGGCCCTTTTATCACGGGCAGCCAGCAAGTCATGGCTATTGCTGGCTGCAGGAGATGATGAAGTAGTGCGGGCAGCCAACAAGTTATGGCTATTGCTGGCTGCAGAAGATGATGAAGTAGTGATTTTCCACTTCGCTCCTGAAGTTTCAAAAAAGAAAAACAAAGAACAGAGAAAATTGCTTCAGACGATGACAAGAAGAAGATCAAAGGCTCCAATCTGAAGCGCAAAGATTCATTCTATAGAGACTACATAGATATAAAGATCAACATCACTCTAGGAAAAAAATTTAAAGAGTACCTGATTTGGGTTTACCGGTAAAGCTAGGAGTAGGGAAGTCAGGAGTACCAAAACACACCCCCATCTCTCTTCTCTCTCTCTCTGTCTCTCTCTCTCAACAAGAACCACTGTCTCTCCGCTAGCTTGCCTCTACCGAATCTTATCTCCTCTGGAGAAGAGGACGTTGACTTGATGTTACGTACGGTCAAGTGAAACCACCTAAAAAGACGCTCAATGCTGACATTCTCCGGCCCCCCAACACCGTTGGTAGAGGGTCGACCTGGCTCCGCACATCATTTTTCTACACTAGTTGATTTTCTTATGCCTAAAGCAGATCCCACAAATTTCCGTTGCATCTCATATATTGACAATTTCCATTCAATAGAATGTGGAAACCCAAGTCGATCGAGAAGAAGCTTCCTCTTCTGTTCAGCAAGTCGTCTTCCGACTATGCCCTGCTACCGCCGGAATAAAGGGTCAATGCTTTTTCCATGAGAGTCGATCAATTTGGAAAGATCATATCCAATTCTATTTTGGTGGAGACGTTAATGTCTATGGAGGGTTTTGCACCGCACTCCACGTTAATTCTTTTCTCTTAGGCATCTTTCTTTGCAATCCAACAATCGAGTAACAAGTTTTTCATGGGAGGTTTGCTGTCAGCTTAGCTGGCAATAGTCCTATAAAGCCAAGGGGGAAATTGATTCCATTATCTACTTTCGTGCGGTTAAGTCAGGTTTTTGCTTTCTTGCAGTGTATCCATCCATTCACAAACATTCCCAAAGCAGGAGCACGAAGTGATAAAGTTTTATTAGGACCAAAAGAAATTATTTCATTTCCAAGACAATCAATTTCCTTTCCCAATTTCATAGACAGCAAGAGATTAAGGGAAGACCAGCTCTGATCTTAGATTCCCAGAAAACATTCGGACAGCTTGGCCGAGCAGCTTTCTTAACGCCAACATGAAGGCGACGGGCTTTTCTCTGAACGCCCTACAAATCTAACTATCTAGCACCTTCAAAATGTACGTCCTTTGTAAACCTTTGGTCGCTACACTTAAAGACTTCCGAAGCTTTAGACCTAGACGGCTTCCACATAAACAAGCCACTTCCAGGCACGCTGCTAGACCAATAGAAAGCAAGTTTCAAGCCACAATTTTCTCAAAGCCTACATGATTCCTGCAATTAGCCAGGGACCCTTAAAAAGTACCGTCATTGGCCATTAATTCCAAAATGCACTCTCAGAAGCTCGAAAACTTCCAGGCAAAGATGATGTGATTAAGCTGAGCTTTTTCTTTCATCATGCCATAGAAAGCTGTCTTGATTAACATTGCCTGAACCACCTGTTCTAAATTGAATAAAGATGTAGAGTTGAGCCTAGGAATCATCATCAGCCATGCACTGGTGTGGTCAAAAAGAAATTGCAGGAGAAACCGACTGCTAAATTCATGAACTCAAAATTGAACACACTAAGGGAGTATGATGTCATGCACATACCTACTAAGTTGTTAGACGACCAATTAGCTTGATGGAAAAGCAGGTACTCATTCAAAACTATCCTTAACAAAGTATGGAATGTGCCCATCGAGCTTAGCTGACATCCCTCTCAGATACACAACAACATTAATTAAAGAACCCCGCTTAATACCCATAGTTGGCCCCATATACTGAGCCATAAGCTCCACCATGCGCAGTGAGTCCTGGGTTCGATGCCGGAGATGCATAAACAGAACCGTGAGCTCCATAAGAATTATAACCTCGGTCCATGTGCCCAGCTGCTGCTGCCTGCGATGGTGCTGCTGCTGCCTCCGCTATAAAATTCTGCAAAATGGATATGTTTTTTGGCGTTAAAGTGCAGAAGCCTACATCAAATGGTCATAAGGAAATGCAGCAACATCGTCCATCTCTCCTCAGTCGAACCACTATAATAACTGTCTACCAAAAGATAGAATGTACGTGACAGTAGAGGCAGTTTCTCCAGGAGGCCTCTTCGGCATTTTCAAATCCAAAATTTAAAGCAATTGCAAGACTAACGTAACTAAGTTGATTCCAAATCTATAGAGACATTAAAACTAAGACCCTGAAAAAAAAGTTGGGTAAAAGAATAGTTGACTATTTCAAGAAATTTATAATAAAAAAAAGTTTCAAGAACAGTTTTGAAGCCATAGAAGAGAAAAATCTTCTGAGCCGAATCAAATATGAAAGTAATCGAGTGATGGATTTAACATTTGAGTCAACTTGGTCAATCCAGTTTTCAATTGTAATAAAAGATTTTAATGATAAAAATTGGGAATCAAATTGATTTTTCATGGTGGAAACAAACCAATTCAATTAGTGGGTCTATTATGAACTCCCCAAAAAAGTTAATAAGTTTGTTAGCTCTCGAGGAAGTTTTGTACTAAAAAGAACAAATTATTAGTGTTACTTAACATTCCATCCTCACTGGTACAAGTTTCGACAGCACATATGATATTCTCCAATAGTTCATATTCAAGGGAGAAGATGATTCGAGATCATCATTGTTAAGATAAATTTCAATTTTTTTCTCAAGTTTCTCAATCATCTCGACATATTTATTTTTCTTAAGTCATCTCGAGACAAAAAACCAACCTGTCTCCCTCCCCTCTCGTTCATGACTACTCTCACAAGAGTTAAATTCTCAATAAATTCAGCCCCTCCAAAAATTTGAATGCACAGTCATTTTTCCTGCGTGAGCAAAATGAAAGGAGAGAAACCAATTCAAAAGCACTCGTCTAAACCCCCCTGACGGCCCCCTGTGTTTCCAAGTGAAATTTTGTCTTCCCTACTTAGGATGGAATACTCCCGAAATTTTAGTCTGGAAATTCAAATAAAGCAGTTTAAGGATGTACTTGGGTCCACCTATCCCATCTCCATCTCTCTTTTTTCATTACTTTGTAAGATTCCTTTTGAGAAACGGCACTATATGCTTCTCTAGGTTTTTCACTTGTGATGATGGAAAAGCTTCCACCTAACTTTCAACTCTCCCGCTCGCTCACTCACATCCCCAGACCAGATCCAATGTCCCCTTCAAAAGCACCCATCCTCTTACCCAGGTTCATTCGCCCCAACTCTTTCCTCATTTTCCTCTCTTCCCATCACTCCATAATGCTCCTCCTCCTCCGCCGTTGCCATTTATCGATGCCACCGTCAACCTTCCGAGGCATCCGAGGGGTTGGCTTCTGGCACGCGCGCACCTTAGCAGGGAGTAGTGCAGGTGATTAGCTCCCCGTGGACTTCACTTCGTCCATTTCCACATGAAGTTAAAAAACCACACGCTAGCAAGCATTAGATGGTACTTATAAAAAATTCTTGGATTATGTTCGAGATTTTTACTGGGTCCGTATTTTTTCTAGAAATTGTGTCCTTTATCAGTGTAAAGAAATTTCTACACATTCCGCGTTGGATAGAGCAACATGTGTAACAATGCACTTTGATATTTATACATGTATTTTCATACAAATAAGTGCTGCAGAATCAAAGGAGAACCAATATTTGAACTCTCAATAAGTATGATTTGGCAAGACATTACCAAACGTCCAAACTTAGGTTAATATTTTTCAACACATTTATTAGCCATTTTCTAAAAGAATACTTTACGACATTTGTAGTAGCCACGCACGAACAATTTATAGACATACCATGCTCAAAACGACCAGCCCATCGCATCAACTTCTTTATTTTTTAGAAGGGCTTCTTCGCCCTTTTCTTTTTTCACATGGCTCGGACAAATTGAATCTTGCCAAGAAAAAAAAAACAAATATAACTCTATGGATGGGCTGAGGTACAAAAAATTGGCAATGCCATCTTTCTTTATATCTTTCATATAAATGGTGATTGATTGCAGCGCACCATGTGAAACGGAGCTTAAAACGTAAGCTCCTTTGCTTAGTCTCCGCTAAAAAGGTTCAAAAAATTGGTCCCCCCCTGTCTCTCCCTTTTTGACCGGGTCGCCTTGATTTTCTTTTCGTCCTACCCCGTCACATTCAGCCTCCTCCTGCCCCGTCTCTTTCTCTTTCTCTCTGTTTTTGGCTCCTTGTTTTGGGGAAATTCCTTTGAGAAACGGCACCGTGCCATGCTTCTCTAGGATTCCACTTGTGGTGATGGGCAGCTTCAGCCCAACTTGCAGCTCTCTCGCTCACTCATGTCACCCCCGGACAAGATCCAACTTATCCTTCAAAAAGCACTTCCCTCTCTTCCCATCACTCCATATTCTGCCTCCTCCTCCTCCTCCTCCTCCTTAGTTAACCTTCATTCTAACTCTTTTTGGCTCTCTTGATCCCGTTCGGCTCATTTAGGCGGGTGGACGCTAATTAAAGACCAGCCCAAGCACACCAGTCCAAGAGAGTGCAAAAGGGTCCAAGAGCGACAAAATGTTGGCTCACATCATCATCACTGTTTTCGCAATATTGTTGCGACCCACAGGGGACGTGGTAAGACAGGGAGATCTCAAACCCGGAGATCACATCTATACTTATCGGCTGCATGGCCTATACACCCACCATGTTTAGTTATTCATCCTCCTCTTCTTATTGTTCTTCTTTAGCATGGATATTTTTAAATGTGGCTCGACTGAATTTTCCTTTATCATCTTATGTTGGCCCAAACAATAAAAGTTGCATAGCTTCAGAGATAAAGCCTCTCCTCCAACGGTCCTCTGCCACCGTCGCACGTTCCAGCGGCTCCCCCATTGCCGCCCCTCTCCTCAGCTGTCCAGGTGTTCGACGAAATGCCAGAGAGAGAACCTGACTGAGCTGTGCTTCATTTCTTTCTTTCTAGTCGCCGATCCATTTCCAGCTTCGCTGTTATACTTCTCAGCAGTTCCTGCTTCGACCATCTCCATCTCCAGCGAATCTCTATCTTAGACTCTTCATCTCTGCTTCGCTACTTTGTTGGTGACAACGATCCATCTCGCGGGACATAGATCCGACAACGGTGGTACGAACATGGCATGGGAAAGCAAGCGTCCCAAAGTCGTCGTCATCGGGAAACAAGCTCGTCGCTGTTCCTCCCCCTGAGGCTTTAATCGAGGGTAAAACACTTTATGAAAATTGTCTTGTTGGATATTTCCTTGCTCCCAATGCATCATTCTACTTAGTGAACGGTATTGCGGAGAAATTGTGGTGATTCTACAGTAACTAATTACTACATGTGGAATAATTTAGACAGCTGATTCTTTTTCTACATTGCACACGCTCATTATTGATTATAACAGGAATCTACGTTGGAGAGGGTTATGTGATTCACTTAACACGAACAGGAGTTGAGGAGATGAGTCTCCATCACTTCCAGCAAGAAGGCATGAACCTCTATTCCCTCCGCTTATATGCATATGGGCAGCCACAACTTGGGTATTGGCTGACTAGATGGGGGACTTGCACCACCTTACCCGAAACCAAATCGCCCCAGGAAGTCGTGAACAAGGCTCGCGAGCTTCATGAGCACGGTAGTTTCGGCAAGTACGACCCTCATCAATAACAACTGTGAGCATTTCACCTTGTTTTGCCGGACCAGCATATGGGCAAGCGCACAGACAGCATTGGTCAGTGCGTCTCTGCAGAAGATCAGTGAAGTCAAAGAATGGTTCGTGAATTTTCTGCATACGAAGTAAGTTCGAGTGACTCGAAATTTCCTCAAATCTTTCCTTCCCTATCTTTCTTATTACTAGCAACTATTTTCATCTGTTTGAGAGTCATTGTCTGTCATCCAGCAGTAAAAGGAACGTGACTTTAGTTTTGTATATCCAGTTTTGGACTGGAATGGGCAGCGAGAGACATGCACACGTACGCGGAGGAAGAACTGAGATAAGGAAATGTAAGTAAGCCGCAAAACTATGTTCATTGTTATTTGATGTGCCTGGAAATATGTAGGGACTTCTGTCTGTTGGTGCTCGGTCCTCTTAGTTAGACTTGCCAAAAGAAGGCAACATCTAATCCTGAATGAACCTCTCGCATTAAAATCACTTCACTTTGGTGCATATTGGATACATTCTTTTGGCATTCGAGAAACAATTGGAGAAACGAGACAACAGTGATTGTCAACTTCATCCCTGTAGTTTCACAAACAAAAAGAGAAAGAGAAAACGGAGAGAATTGCTTCAGACGATGACAAGAAGAAGATTAAACACTCCAAACTGAAGCACAAAGATTCATTTTAAAGAGACAAGATAGATGTACAGATAAAAGAAACCTCTTGCAAAAACTTCAAAGAGTACCTGATTTGAGGGAACCAGTAAAGGTAGGAGTAGGGAAGTCAGGAGTACCATAACACACCCCCATCTCTCTCCTTGCCTCTCCCAGGTCTTGTTTCCTCGATCATGCCACGGAAACAACAGTCAATATACTCACGCTGAATTCCTAAGACCGTACATCGTTTTTTCTTCTTTTTTTCTCGCCCACCGAACACTCTTCCGGCAGAAAAGCAACCTGACTCGCACGCACATCCTTGTCCTCATTAGTTGATTTTCTTGTCTCTACCATAGCAGACCCACAAAACTACAGTGCAATTATTGTTCGCACTCGTGGTGGACTTTTGACCAACCATAAAAAAACAATAAATGAGAGAGAAGATGAAAGTCATTCAATGAGGCACAATCATTGAAAATCTCCCCTTTAACAATGTGAGTGCTTTAGAGTATTCATACAAAAAATTTACCTCGTACTAATTTTTTTATCATCAAAAACCTCAAGGAACAAATCCAGATACAGAAATTGGATTAATACCACGAACAAATCCAGATATAAACCCACAAGGAACCCAACTGCAACCCCAGCCTCCTCCTCGTCTGCCGCCGCAACCAACCCTAACATAATCAACACCCCGCCGCAATACACCTCTCCTGCGTCCAAAATCCCCCCTCCACCTGTAGAAAATTCGCAAGCTCTCCCTGAATCTTCCACGCTCTGGAGATGAGGCAGGAGATGGAGAAGCCCTGGATAGGGGAGAAAGGTGGGGGAAAAAAGAGCAGCTATGTGGAGACGAGGAACGCACGAAGAAGCCCGTGAGAAAGGGGGAAAAAATGATCCCCAGTTTTAGACGGGTATTTTCTGTTGACCGGAATAGAATTTCCTCACTGTAATCCTACATGTGATAAAAATAGGAGAGATGACATTTTGAGAGAATTTTAATTCAACTTTATTCAATACTAGCATGTAATCTTGCACGATTCGAGGGGATTCTAATTCTTGAAAAAAAACGAAGTGTGACTTTTTATATAACTAAAAACTTGTTCATACTTCATGTGGAAGCAACAGTCCCTTAACATAGGCACCTGATGATATGCACTGCGATAGTCAGAAATTGATTGACATTATTAGTCATGTGTCAAGGTTTCGGTTTCCAAATCCCTACAGATCTTCGTATACCACGATTTGTGTTTTCAACATTGTATTGTTGTTCCCATGTTCAACAACCTACATCCAGATCGAGCCTAGATTATTGCGCTTAAGTCCTCCCTCCAATTTACTGTTATCTATATTCTAGGAAACCAAGAAATGATAACGTAACAATTGGACATGTCTTAGCTGCAACAAAATAGCACCAAATTACATTTCTCGTTCATTTTAAATGAATAACTGGGCAGCTCCTTGCTTTAAATGAGTCAATCAGTAACCCAACCTTGTCCCAGAGCTCAAAAATGACTACGAGAATGGACCAAACAGCATAATACTTCCTGGAGATTGGTGGCGGGCCGAGTACTACAAGAACAAATTTCTGACAGCAAAAAGAATGAGCTTCTGCTGACGTTCAAAGCTTGAGCATGAGAAGAAACAAATGAGCTCGGATCTTGAAGAGCTACAGGCTTCTTTTGGTAAACCTTAGATTGCTAACAAAATTGAGGATTAGTCATCGAAAAACCGTTCCCCTCTTAAAGAAAGTGTAATCACAACATCTCAATTCACAGGTTGATGCACATAATGATGGACACGCATGAATATTCCAAAGAACTTACAAGACACAATGCCTAGTAACTACTGGGCACAATGGAAAAGAACATTCAAAGCCCAAGATTAATCCTTGGAAGCAACAGACTTTGATCCCACCACATGAAGTACGACCAACATAACAAATAAATTCAAGCATTCCATAGTTTCCTATCAACAATGGCAGCTTCTAATGATTCCAGTTCTTCCACGACTTTAGACATGGGAGGCCGCAGCCTAGGTCTTTGTTGGAGGCATATATAAGCTAGCTGTGCTATCTGGGGTGCAGAGTCTGCATAATTTTCGCCCTCCAATCTAGAGTCCATTATTGTCCTCAGTTTTCTTTCATTGTGTAAGTGCGGCCTGACCCACTCCACTAAATCATCCTTGCCTGCTGGACGGCTCAAATCAAGTGCCCTCAAACCTGTTAGTATCTCAAGCAACACGACGCCGAAACTATAAACATTACTCTCTACAGTGAGATGCCCTGTAAAATCCAAGAGTCTTATGTGATGTTGCAGCAAAGCATCAGAAAATAACCTCCCATATTATTGTCAAAATTCAAGACCGACCATCAGTCAGCACTAAGTCACCAAAAAGCACTTTACTACGGAAAAATTACCAGTTGTTCTGTATTCAGGGGCAGCATAGCCATAGGTATCCATAAACTGTGTTGAAACATGTGACTTGTTTGGAGGACTAGACCTCACCAATCCAAAGTCCGAGACTTTGGCCATGTAAAACTGCAGAAGAACCAGACAGTGGATTAGACTTGGTTTCCAGCCTAAATATCAATTGCAAACTTCAGTAAATCTAGCAAAAAACAAAATGGAGATATCTAGAAGCAATTGGGGACTGGTTAAGGGTCTTGTCTCGGGTTCGGAACTTAACATCAAATCTAAGAAAAATAGATTTGCAATCAATCATAACCTGTCCATCAGTTGAGCAGAGGGAACCATAGGATCTCCTCTCGCTATTATGACTCTTTTCTCTTGGTAAGAGGACAAAATTTCAAGTCTTCAAAGTGAGATACTGGGCATGTCATCGTCATCATTATCCTTCTCCCAAGAATTTGACTAGAATAATAATAAAGTTCGTATGAATTTTGTGATACAAGACCATAATCATTATAAGGAGGATAAAATAACAACCCCATCTAGCAAAATATTTGTAGTTTTGAAATTCCTGTGTATCATGTTACAGGAATTGTGCAAGAAGGCCAGGCCTCTGGCAGCCCCGACCATAATCTTGAGGCGTACGTCCCATGGAAGAATTGCAGTGGAACCATCTGTACCAGAGTAATGGACAGTGTAAAACACAAGTAATGCTTCAATGCAAGTACATGTTCAAACTAGCCTGAATTTTGAAATTAGCACATGTATCGACTATGACTATCAACTGACCAAGTAGATATGCTAAACATTTGGCATCCTTGAGGAGACTTTTCCGAAATTTACAGAGTGATTAGACCACTTACTTCCGAATAGCTGGTTTTCCAAACTGCCCATTGGCATGAACTCATAAACAAGAGCTAAATTTTCATTGTCGCGACAAAATCCCAGGAGCTTGGCAAGGTTAGGGTGAGATATCTTTCCAATAAAGACTATCTCCCTCTGCACGAAAATAAGCAAAAGAGTCTCACACATGGTCAGTAGTAAAGGATATGAAAGAAACGGAAGCCCCCACACTAAACAAGGTAGATGCTTTTCTCCTTAAGCTTCAAATGGTCAAAAAAATGAAACAATCACAATGGAAAAGTTGATATCAAAACAAAAGGTATAGAAAGGGAACCGAGACCTAATTTCCAACGAAATGTTCAGTTTAACTAGTAGTTTGATTGAAGACTCATGGTCATTGTGCATCCTGAATATAAAATACATATCAATATTGGTAAAATGTACTTCAAGTCATACTGGCTTACTTCAAGTGCCACTTCTGAATCGAAAACAGTAAGAAATTTTAGAAAGAAAAACAAATGACAAGCATTAAAGTCAGAACAAGCTAGCTCGCCATGAACCAGTAGCAGCTATGCAAAATCACTAGAATTTGTGACTGAAACCAGTTATAATTCGTGATCAAACTGGTGACTTTATCTTTCAGTGGTGTATCCAACCTATATGGTTTGATAAGCGTTGCAATTTGTTTCAGTTCTTGAATATAGAAGGAGAATGCGCTCGAAGGAAGAAGAAAATAAGTTCACTATGAAAAGCACCACATTGCATTGGTCAAAGAAGGTTAGAAAGACAAGTTGCCTAAGGGCTATGATCACATTGAAAAGGTTGATCATTACATGGATGGAAGACTGAACTTATATTTGCGCAATTTTTTCATTCCTTGCAATCGAAATACACTAAGTAGGCTCTTCCAGTAGTTAGCATCATACAAGCCAAAGCCACATACACTCCATGACATGGGTTTACTTAGTCAATTACAAAATAAAAGAAATGCAAAAAGAAGGTTCATCACCGTTAACTAAATGAAGCCCTAAAATCTATTTTGCTGAGGACCTTAGTGACCAAATAATCTCAAGAACAAAATCGCTTCTCAGATTCTCCTTTTACTTCATTTAAATTCAAATAATGCACATTGTGTGCACTAAAGTGGGGGGTTAATAACTGAAAACTTCACGAGGATCGTGAACATACATTTAGGTAATATCACCAACAATAGTGTTGTCTGCTGCCTACTGCCATAAATGCACCCCAACAAAGCCGATGAGGCCATCAGTGAACTCTCAGAAATATCTGATCTCTCTATAACCAAAATCAGATGCAATTCCACAAGGGCCCTTTCAGAAACAAAATTAAAAGGCCAGGCCACCACTTATAGAAATCCTGGGATAATCAACTTCAAATACATTTGGATTTGCGTTTACATAGCCATCATAATTGAGGTTGTCTAGTATTGCTCCTGCTATTTTCACAATGACGGTGTTTATTGATTGAGTTGGACATGACAAGCCCCCATCAGTACCATCATGCATTTGGGTTGCTTCGGTTTTGTAGTTGACAAGGAAAAGTATTTGTACTCCGAGAAAGGAATTGAAGACAAATTAGTTCTTACCATCCACTCTCTATGCCCTTGAGCAGCATCCGGGTTTAATATTTTCACAGCTATTATAGTCCCTGCACTTCCATACGGTTGCTTCCCAGGAAGCATTGTAGTCTCTGCACTTTCATACGGTTGCTCCCCAGGAAGCATCATAGTCTCTGCAATTCCATACGGTTGCTTCCCAGGAAGCATACCTTTATAGACACAACCAAATCCTCCCTTTCCAAGCAGTGCATCGGCTGGAAAAATTTTGGTCGCCGCTATCAACTCTGCGAAACTGAAGATGGTCAAGCTGGCGTCTGCAGCAATCTTTCCATCTCCGAAGGCCTTTTTGTCGTGGGCAGCCAGCAAGGCATGGCTATTGCTGGCTGCAGAAGATGATATAATGCGGACAGGCAGCCAGTCACGGATACTGCTGGCTGCAGAAGATGATAGAGTAGTGCGGTTATACAGCCGGTCATGGCTATTGCTGGCTGCAGAAAATGTTATAGTAGTGCGGCCAGACAGCCGGTCATGGCGATAGCTGGCTGCAGAAGATGATAGAGTAGGGAGGATAGGCCGCCGGTCATGGCTATTGCTTGCTGCAGAAGATGATGAAGTGGCGATATCCCACTTCGCTCCTGTAGTTTCAAAAAAGAAAAACAACGAACAGAGAAAATTGCTTCGGACGATAACAAGAAGGAACATTAAAGACTCCAATCTGAAGCACAAAGATCCATTTTATAGAGACTGCATAGATGTAAAGATAAAGATCACTCTAGGAAAAAATTTAAAAGAGTACCTGACTTGGGATTACCAGTAGCGCTAGGAGTAGGGAAGTCAGGAGTACCAAAACACACCCCCATCTCTCTTCGTCTCTCTCAACAAGAACTACTGTCTTTCCCTTACCTTGCCTCTACCAAATCTTATTTCCTCAGGAGAAGAGGACGTTCACTTGATTACGTAGGGCCCTCGATGATGACGTTTTCTGGCCGCCCTAACACCGTCGGTAGAGAGTCAACGTGGCCTCCCCCATCACTTTCCACACTAGTTGATTTTCTTACGCGCAAAGCAGATCCCACAAATTTCCAATGCATTTCATATATTAACCCGGTGGACTTTCACAGCAATATTTGACTTTTCAAAGGTGGTGGGAGCTACACACAAAAAAAATAAAAGGGGGAGAAGGAAAGCAGAAAGAGGGCGCCACCCGGATTTAAACAGGACACGGTCGGTTTTAAAACAAACCAACTTCCATTCAGTAGAATGCAGAAATCCATGAAGTCGATCGAGAAGAAGCTTCCTCTTCTTTTCAGCAAGTCGTCTGCCCAGCTAACGTCGGAATAAAAGGTCGATCCTTTTTCATCAGAGTCAATCAATTTGGAAAGATGATGTCCAATTCCATTTGGTGGAGATGTCAATGTCTATGGATTCTCCTATGGAAGGGTTTTGCACCGCATTTTGTGTTCAGTCTGTTCTCTGAGGCATCTTGCTTTGCAATAGAAAAATCGAGTAATGAGTTTTTCATGGAAGTAGTTTGCCGTCAGCTTAGCTGGCAATAGTCCTATAAAACCAAGGGGGAAATTGATTCCATTATCTGCTTTCGTGCGGTTAAGTCAGGTTTTTGCTCTCTTGCAGTGTATCCATCCATTCACAAGCATTCCCAAAGCAGCAGCAGCACAAAACGAAAAGGTATTATTAGGACCAAAAGAAATTATTTCATTTCCAAGACACAATCAATTTCCTTTCCCGATTTTATAGACGGCAAGAGATTAAGGGTAGACCAGCTCTGATCTTAGATTCCTGCAAAACATTCGGACAGCTTGGCGGGCAGCTTTCTTAACCTCCGACATGAAGGCGATGGGCTTTTCTCTGAACGGCCTAGAAATCTAACTGTCTTAGCACCTTCGAAATGTACGTCCTTAGTAAATCTTTGGTCGCAACACCTAAAACTTCCAAAGCTTTAGACCTAGACAGCTTCCACATAAACAAACCACTTCCAGGCACGCTGCTAGACCGATAGAAAGCAAGTTTCAAGCCACAATTTTCTTAAAGCCTACATGATTCCCTGCAATTAGCCAGGGACCCTTAAGAAACTACCATCATTGGCCATTAATTCCAAAATGCAATCTCAGAAGCTCGAAAACTGCCAGGCAAAGATGATGTGATTAAGCTGAGCTTTTTCTTTCATCATGCCATAGAAAGCTGTCTTGATCAACATTGCCTGAACCGCCTGTTTTAAATTGAATAGAGCTGAGCCTAGAAATCATCATCAGCCATGCACCGGTGTGGTCAAAAAGAAATTGCAGGAGAATCCGAATGCTAAATTCATGAACTCAAAATTGAACGCGCTAGGGGAGTACGATGTCATGCACATACCTACTAAGTTGTTAGACGACCAATAAGCTTGATGGAAAAGCAAGGTAATCATCAGCATAAGTCCTGCCTCCAATTTGCTGTTATTTATGTTCCAGGACACCAAGAAATGATAACGAAACAATTGGACAAGTCTTAGCTGCAACAAAATAGCACCAAATTACATGTCTTGTTCATCTTTAATAAATAACTGGGCAGCTCTTTGCTTTAAATGAGTCAATCAGCAACCCAACCTTGTCCCAGAGCTCAAAAATGACTACGAGAATGTACCAAACAGCATAATACTTCCTGGAGATTGGTGGCGGGCCGAGTACGGCAAGAACAAATTTCTGGCAGCAATAACAATGTGCTTCTGCTGACGTTCAAAGCTTGAGCATGAGAAGAAACAAAAGAGCTTGGACTCTTGAAGAGCTACAGGCTACTTTTGGTAAACCAAAATTGAGGATTAGCGATCTAAAAACTGTTCCCCTCTTAAAGAAAGTGTAATCACAACATCTCAACTAGGTTGATGCACATAATGATAGACGCGCATGAATATTCCAAAGAGCTTACAAGAAAACACAACGCCTAGTAACTACTGGGTACAGTGGAAAAGAGCATTCAAAGCCCACGATTTATCCTGGGAAGCAACAGACTTTGATCCCATCACATGAAGTACAAACGACATAATAAATTCAAGCATTCCGAAGTGTTCTATTAGCACTGGCAGCTTCTATTGATTCCAGTTTTTCCTTGACTTCAGACATTGAAGGCCGCTGCTTAGGTTCCGGTTGGAGGCATATTGAAACTAGCTGTGCTATTTGGAGTGCAGAGTCTATGTAATATTTGCCCTTCAATCTAGAGTCCATTATAGTCCTCACTTTTTTTTTTACTGGATAAGAGTGGTTTGGCCCACTTCACTAAATCAACTTTGCCTGCTGGACGGCTTGGATCAATTGCCCTCAAGCCTGTTAGTGTCTCAAGCAACACGACACCGAAACTGAAAACATCACTCTTTAGATAGAGATGCCCTGTAAAAACCACGAGTTTTATGCGATGTTGCAAAGGACCATGAGGAAATAACTTCCTGATATTATTGTGAAAATTCAAGACTAAACGTCCTTCAGCACTAAAAGTCACCAAAAAGCACTTTACAATGGAAAAATTACCGGTTGCTATGTATTCAGGGGCAGCATAACCATGGGTACCCATAGCCTGTTTTGAAATAGGTGACACCCCCACTTGAGGACCAGACTTCTCCAATCCACAGTCAGAGAGTTTGGCCGTGTAAGACTGCAGAAGAACCAGACAATGGATTAGACTCAGGTTTCAGCCTAAATATCAATCAAAAACTTCCATGAATCTAGCAAAAAACCATTTGGAGGTATCTAAAAGCAACTGGGGACCGGTTAATGGTCATGTCTCATGTTGTGAACTTAACATCAAATCTAAGAAGGATAGATTTGCAATTAACTATAACCCTTTCATCAGTTAAGCAGAGGGAAACATAGGATCTCCACTCGCTATTATGACTCCTTTCTCCTGGTTAGAGGACAAAATTCCAAGTCTTCGAAGTGAGATACTAGGCATGTCATCGTCATCATTATCCTTCTCCCAAGAATTTAAATAGAATGATAATAGCGTTCATATAAATTTTGTGATACAAGACAATAATCATTATAAGGAGGATAAAATAACAACCCCATCTAGCAAAATATTTGCACTTCTGAAATCCATGTGTATCATGGTACAGCAATTGTGCAAGAAGGCCAGGCCTGTAGCAGCCCCGACCATAATCTTGAGGCGTACATCCCATGGAAGACTTGCAGTGGAGCCACCTGTACCAGAGTAATGGACAGTAAAACGTAAGTGATGCTTCAATGCAAGTTCATGTTCAAACCAGCCTGAATTTTGAAATTAGCACATGTATCGACTGTGACTATCAACTGACCAAGTAGATATGCTAAAAAATTGGCATCCTTAAGGAGACTTTTCTGAATTTTGCAGAGTGATTAGACCACTTACTTCTGAATAGCTGGTATTCTAAACTGCCCTTTGGCATGAACTCATAAACAAGAGCGAAATTTTCATCATCTGGACAAAATCCCAGGAGCTTGGCAAGGTTAGGGTGAGATATCTTTCCAATAGAGGCTATCTCCATCTGTACAAAAATAAGCAAAAGAGTCTCACACATGGTCAGTAGTAAAAGATATGAAAGAAATGGAAGCCCCCACACTAAACCAGGTAGATGTTTTTCTCCTTAAGCTTTAAATGGTCAAAGAAATGAAACAATCACAATGGAAAAGTTGATATCGAAACAAAAGGTACAGAATGGGAACTTAGACCTAATTTCCAATGAAATGTTCAGTTTAACTAGTAGTTTGATTGAAGACTCATTGTGATTTTGCATCCTGTAATATAAAAAACATATCAATATTGGTAAAATGTACTTCAAGTCATAATAGCTCTGTAGAAAATATGTAGCTCGCCATGAACGAGTACTAGCTATGCAGTATCATTAGAATTTATGACTGAAACCATTTATAATTTGCGATCAAACTGGTGACTTTATCTTGCAGTGGTGTATCCACCCTATATGGTTTGATAAGCCTTGCAATATGTTTCAGTTCTTGAATATAGAAGGAGAACTCGCTCGAAGGAAGAAGAAAACAAGTTCACTATGAAAAGAACCGCATTGCATTAGTCAAAGAAGGTTAGAAAGACGAGTTGCCTAAGGGCTATGATCACATCGAAAAGGTTGATCATTACATGGATGGAAGACTGAACTTATATTTGCGCAATTTCTTCATTCGTTGCAATCACATTACACTAAGTATGTTCTTCCAATAGTTAGCATCATACAAGCCAATGGCCACACACACTACATGACATGGGTTTACTAAGTCAATTAAAAAATAAAATAAATGCAAAAAGAAAGTTCATACCGTTAACTAAATGAAGCCCTAAAATCTATTTTGCTGAGGGTGACCAAATAATCTCAAGAACATAATCGCTTCTCAGATTCTCCTTTTACTTCATTTCAATTCAAATAATGCACATTGTGTACACTAAAGTGGGGGGTTAATAACTGAAAACTTCACGAGGATCGTGAACATACATTTAGGTAATATCACCAACAATAGTGTTGTCTGCTGCCTACTGCCATAGATGCACCCCAACAAAGCCGATGAGTCCATCAATGAACTCTCAGAAATATATGATCTCTATAACCAAAATCAGATGCAATTCCACAAGGGCCCTTTCAGAAACAAAATCAAAAGGCCAGGCCACCACTTATAGAAATCCTGGGATAATCAACTTCAAATACATTTGGATTTGCGTTTACATAGCCATCATAATTGAGGTTGTCTAGTATTTCTCCTGCCATTTTCACTATGAGGGTGTTTATTGACAAAGTTGAGTTGGGCATGACAAGCCCCCATCAGTACCATCATGCATTTGGGTTGCTTCGGTTTTGTAATTGACAAAGCAAAGTATTTGTATTCTGAGAAAGCAATTGAAGACGAATTAGTTCTTACCTTCCACTCTCTATGCCCTCGAGCAGCATCCGGGTTTAATATTTTCACAGTTATTATAGTCTCTGTACTTCCAGACTGCTGCTTCCCATGAAGCATCCCTTCATAGACACGACCAAATCCTCCCTTTCCAAGCAGCGCATTGGCTGGAAAATTTTTGGTTGCCTCTTTCAACTCTGCCAAGCTGAAGACGGTCAAGCTGGAGTCTGCCACAATCTTTCCACCTCCGGAGGCTATTTTGTCGCGGGCAGCCAGTAAGTCATGGCTATTGCTGGCTGCAGGAGATGGAGTAGTGGCGGCAGAAGATGATGGAGTGATTTTCCACTTCGCTCCTGTAGTTTCAAAAAAGAAAAACAAAGAACAGAGAAAATTGCTTCAGACGATGACAAGAAGAAGATCAAAGACTCCAATCTGAAGCGCAAAGATTCATTTTATAGAGACTACACGGATGTAAAGATAAAGATCACTCTCGGAAAAAATTTAAAGAGTACCTGATTTGAGATAACCAGCATAGCTAGGAGTAGGGAAGTCAGGAGTTCCATAACACACCCCCATCTCTCTCTCTCTTTTAACAGGAACTACCGTCTTTAAGCCACCTTGCCTCTACCAAATCTTATTTCCTCAGGAGAAGAGGACGTTCACTTGATTACGTATAGACAATTGAAACCACCTCGAAAGGCCCTCGATGCTGACGTTTTCTGGCCGCCCTAACACCGTCGGTAGAGTCAACGTGGCCTCCCACATCACTTTCCACACTAGTTGATTTTCTTACGCGCAAAGCAGATCCCACAAATCTCCAATGCATTCCATATATTGACTCCCGGTGGACCTTGAGCGTAACATTTGACTCTTCGAAGGTGGTGGGACCCACACAAAAAAATAAAAATAAAAAATAAAGAAAAAGGAGAAGGAAAGAATAGGGCACGCCCGGTTTGAAAACAAACTTAGTTCCATTCAATAGAATGTAGAAATCCATAAAGTCGATCGAGAAGAAGCTTCCTCTTCTGTTCAGAAAGTCGTCTGCCGACTCTGCCCTGCTACCGCCGGAATAAAAGGTTAATCCTTTTTTTCCATAGATCATGTCCAATTCTATTTGGTGGAGACGTCAATGTCTATGGAAGGTTTTGTACCGCACTCCATGTTAGTTCTTTTCTCTTAGGCATCTTTCTTTGCAATCCAACAAACGAGTAACGAGTTTTTCATGGGAGGTTTGCTGTCAGCTTAGCTGGCAATAGTCCTATAAAGCCAAGGGGGAAATTGATTCCATTATCTGCTTTCGTGCGGTTAAGTCAGGTTTTTGCTTTCTTGCAGTGTATCCATCCATTCACAAACATTCCCAAAGCAGCAGCACAAAACGAAAAGGTATTATTAGGACCAAAAGAAATTATTTCATTTCCAAGACACAATCAATTTCCTTTCCCGATTTTATAGACGGCAAGAGATTAAGGGTAGACCAGCTCTGATCTTAGATTCCTGCAAAACATTCGGACAGCTTGGCCGAGCAGCTTTCTTAACCGCCGACGTAAAGGCAGCAGCGGGCTTTTCTCTGAACGCCCTACAAATCTAACTATCTAGCAAATGCACGTCCTTTGCAAATCTTTGGTCGCTACACTTGAGACTTCCGAAGCTTTAGACCTAGACGGCTTCCACATAAGCAAGCCACTTCCAGGCACGCTGCTAGACCGATAGAAAGCAAGTTTCAAGCCACAATTTTCTCAAAGCCTACATGATTCCCTGCAATTAGCCAGGGACCCTTAAAAAGGTACCATCATTGGCCATTAATTCCAAAATGCACTCTCAGAAGCTCGAAAACTGCCAGGCAAAGATGGTGTGATTAAGCTGAGCTTTTTCTTTCATCATGCCATAGAAAGCTGTCTTGATCAACATTGCCTGAACCGCCTGTTTTAAATTCAATAGAGCTGAGCCTAGGAATCATCATCAGCCATGCACCGGTGTGGTCAAAAAGAAATTGCAGGAGAAACCGACTGCTAAATTCATGAACTCAAAATTGAACACGCTAAGGGAGTACGATGTCATGCACATACCTACTAAGTTGTTAGACGACCAATAAGCTTTTAGAATTTTGCTTTGATATTCTCTCTAAATTGTAGAATTATCATGCTCAGTATTGAATGGTAAGGGTGTGCAACCGAACCAGGTATACCAAAAACTGGACCGGCCCACCAGGAAAATAGGGTCAGGAATCGATTCCCGTTGAAACCAATTTGGGAACCGATTCCCAAAATTCGGAACCGGTTTAAACCGGTCCGGGAACTAAATCTGATTGATTACCCACCCAGGAACCGGTTTTGGAACCGATTTTGTAAGTATAATTTCAAATCCTATTTTTTTCCCTTATTTCTATTATTACTATCGCAATCACACGATATTTTTCCTTTTGTCTCTCTCAAACACGGATGGCACTCTTCCTTCGTCTTTCCTCATCCTCACTTGCTTTCCTCCCTCATTGGCTCCCTCACGCACCGTCCGACGGACGAACGATATTTGTTGCCGACAAATTCTTATATATCACATAAATTAGCTCGCCTAATTTCTCTTTTGTAAGAGAATTTATGCTTGCATAAATGAGTAGTTTCATATATAGTTGTGGGAATAAGACTAATATTAAATCCATGTTTGTTGCTAATTTTTTGTCTTATGATTTTATTTATTATAATTAGCCCTATCGATCCTTAATTTTTCGTTTAGTCAAAAAATTCGTGTATTTATTTATTACAAATGCTTAATATTTCAATACAAATTAGGAGAACTACGTTATTTTCTCGTGTATTAATTTAAAATTCGAAGTCGTATAGAATATCGGGAAATTGCAAAATGGGTTCCAATAAAAACAAAATTAACCTTAGAACCAGACCCAAAAAATGTAATGAGTCGAGTATAGGATTCAATATAAACAAGGTTGAGTATAAGATCCAAAAAATAGGAATCGTTATAACAAGGTCAAGTACAAGATTCAAGTCTAGACCCTATCCACCCTAGACCCAATCACCTCTATTGAATGAAGGTGCATGATTTAGGATTTGCTTTTAGCCTTTTATATTTTTCACTTTACTTTTGAACAGTTACTAAGTGTATTCTTTTATTCGAAAATTATTCCCAAGAAGAAAAGAAAAAAAAAACTAAATTATTCTCAAGAATATAAGTGTTACCAAACGTGTCCTTAACCGGCAATAGTCCTATGAAGCCAAAAGGGGAATTGATTCCATTATCAGATTTCGTGTGGTTAAGTCGGGTTTTAGCTTTCGTGCAGAGTATCCACCCACTCACAAACATTCCCAAAGCAGCAGCACGAAATGAAAAAGTACCATCAGGACCAAAAGAAATTATTTCATTTCAAAGACAATCAATTTCCTTTTCCAATTTTATAGACGGCAAGAGATTAAGGGAAGACCAGCTCTGATCTTAGGTTCCCGCGAAACATTCGGTCAGCTTGGCCGAGCAGCTTTCTTAACGCCGACAGGAAGGCAACGGGCTTTTCTCTGAACGCCCAACAAATCTAACTATCTAGCACCTTCAAAATGTACGTCCTTTGTAAACCTATGGTCGCTACACTTAAGACTTCCGAAGCTTTAGACCTAGACGGCTTCCACATAAACAAGCCACTTCCGGGCACGCTGCTAGACCGATAGAAAGCAAGTTTCAAGCCACAATTTTCTCAAAGCCTACATGATTCCTGCAATTAGCCAGGGACCCTTAAAAAGTACCGTCATTGGCCATTAATTCCAAAATGCACTCTCAGAAGCTCGAAAACTTCCAGGCAAAGATGATGTGATTAAGCTGAGCTTTTTCTTTCATCATGCCATACATAGAAAGCTGTCTTGATCAACATTGCCTGAACCGCCTGTTTTAAATTGAATAAAGATGTAGAGCTGAGCCTAGGAATCATCATCAGCCATGCGCTGGCGTGGTCAAAAAGAAATTGCAGGAGAAACCGACTGCTAAATTCATGAACTCAAAATTGAACACACTAAGGGAGTACGATGTCATGCACATACCTACCAAGTTGTTAGACGACCAATAAGCTTGATGGAAAAGCAAGGTAATCATTCAAAACTATCCTTAACAAAGTATGGAATGTGCCTATCGAGCTTAGCTGACATCCCTCTCAGATACACAACAGCATTAATTGGACAACCCCGCTTAATACCCATAGTTGGCCCCATAGACCGAGCCATAAGCTCCACCATGTGCAGTGTGTCCTTGGTTCGATGCCGGAGATGCATAAACAGAACCGTGAGCTCCATAAGAATTATAACCTTGGTCCATGTGCCCAGCCGCTGGTGCCTGTGACTGTGTGGCTGCTGCTGCCTCCGCCATAAAATTCTGCAAAATGGATTTTTTTTGGCGTTAAAAGTGCAGAAGCCTACATCAAATGGTCATAAGGAAATGCAGCAACATCGACCATCTCTCCTCAGTTGAACCACTATTATAACTGTCTACCAAAAGATAGAATGTACACGGCAGTAGAGGCACTTTATATATGGGCATGCCATTACACCAACTTAACTACTTGAAACTAGAGCCAAATGGTAGCCGAGCCATTAACACCTGGAACATTTGAAAAGATATGCAAGGCCCTTTACCTGTATTAATTGCTGTGCAGTCTGAACTTGCGAAGCAGTTCCACTAATCTCGACCGTCATTTCTCCAGGAACGCCCCTAGTTTCTTGAATGGTAACAGTAGCTCCGCTGGTTCGTCGAATGTAGCTTATACTGGAACCAGCTGACCCAATGACAGCATCAGCATAAGAAAGCGGAATTTGCATCTGCTGTGTGATCTGCAAAATTAAAATGGCAGCAATGTTAGCAAAGCATCAAACGACCAAAGTTCAGCAAGCAAGATTGAGAGAGAGCCAGCCAAAGATTCTAAAAGAAATTTAAATTTAACAGTTGCCAATATCATGACAAGATGAAGGACAGACAAAACACAGGAATTACCTGCTTGATCATGGATGGTGCCGATTGGGCATTGGACGGTGCATGCATTCCCACTGGTACATCTCTTCCATAAGCAGATATGCCCTGATGAGACTGTGGTTCCACAGGAGGTGGCAATTCAGGAGGTGGATAGTAACTGTCAAGCTGCCGCGGAGGGGGCATATATTGAGAATTATGTCCAAAACCAGGACCCCCACCAGCATTCGGAGGAAGACCAGGTGGTGGACCCCAGGACTGGTGTGGTGGCATATGCTCCATTGGAGGATTCTTTGACATTTGCATCTGATTTGAAATTTTGTGTAAGGCCCTCACATGTCTTTTACTATTACATTAAACATACAAATCATTGCCAAGGGAAGGACAGGACTTACATGCATCTCAAACAATGGGATGATACTGCGGTCAACCAAAAATTTCCTCAAATGAGATGCAATTAGCTCCACAGCTTTGTGAACCCCTGTTGGCTCTCCAACAACCTCAACAACTCTATCATCTTGAAGAGCAAACACTGGCAGTTCTTCTGCACCATTTAGTTGAAGTACAATATGTTAAAGGACAAACAAACACAAATACTAAAATTACACCAAAAATACTAAACCTTTTGTACAAAATGTAATCAAGAACTAAATCTTTTTAATTTATGCAATGTAGTCTCAATCCTAAACCATTTTGAGGGGTTTCATTGCACTCATCTCATAGTGTCCCCAATGGTGATTACACGGTACTTGTTACATGACGCCAGAGAGGAAAAATGGGGGACAAATGATTGAAAGACTACTTTGCACGCTTTCTAAAATTTAAGGACTTAATACGATATCCAAATTAAAATATTCGAGAGGTCCAACGAAATTCTCCTGATGCAGAAAGGGAGAATGTAAACCCACTGCACATGCATGATAGAGCATGCCTGCACAAGTTCGCTCATGATGCACCACAATAGCTAAGACTCATGCTCGAAATAAACACCAAATCCATAATGGATAGGAACAAACTCCACAATTTAGTGAACCCAAGTTTATACGCCCACAGACTACAGCTAAATTTCGATGATCTTAAAAACTAATAGAATGTCGATATTAAGCGCATAAGCCATATGATTGCATGACTGGATCACTGGGAAAAGAAGCTAATCATTTGGCATCTGAATTCGCGAAAATGTTAACTGCAAATGGAACCTTGGAGTAATATAGAACCAAATTAACACAAAAATGCAGTGTCAGACTAGCTTAGCAAACAAAGATGCACTAGCATTACTCTGCTGCAGCATGCAATTGCAACTGGAAAAGGAAATAAGTTGTATATAGGAACCTGTGCCGAGAACTCTAACAATACAGTTTGATTCTTCCTGAATGGATTTTACTGTTCCTCCTTGTTTTCCGATTAAGCTTCCTGCCTGTGAGGCCGCCACCAGTAGCCTCGTTGAGATCTTTCCAGCTGTGCCGGAGGGAGGATTAGAGTCACCATCCAAACCATCAACAATGCGCTTGTGAACTCTCAAAAGGCCATCCACAGCAGGAGGAAGAGAAGAATCAGGCTCCTCCTTCGCAGACACCATTACCTTCAATAGATTACAGGCAGAGGCATCAGTTTTAGCAGTACATTGACTGGATCTTGCCAGCAAAAGATCATTCCTACATAGATTACTAGTCATCTGGCATATGATTCAAAAAAGGCCAGATTATGAAAGTTATTTAGCACAGCTAACTACGCACTACCAAAAGTCATACTGGATACCATTCAAGACTCAAATACAAGTTGAAAGAAATGGGCGCCAAAAAATAATATATTCTTAGCTCCTAATGTATTGATGGAGAGGAGACCCGTAATCTTCTTCCCTACCATAAACAACAACAAAAAGCCAATGATTGCCATCCATTGATTATATCTACTTGATAGCTCATATAAACAATTCAAGCTCCTTTAGCGAATCTCGATACGTCAACCAAAATTCCCAGATGAACAACTTGCTAAAATAAAAACATTTACTATGGTTATACTACATCTCTAATGACTCGGCATATATGGATGGCCAGAGCTACCAGAATTCATGAGATGACAATTGTCTTTCCATGTTTGGATCAGGTACATTTTGTCCTTAGCTTCTGAAGTAATCAAAGAAATGAGTCCAGAAACGTCCAAAGCAAATGAAAGACCAAACTCTCAGGGTGTTACATATTCTTGATCAACCATATTGCAAGTACGCCATAACCTTTCCTTTAATTAACCCACCACTTCATCTTTTTTTAACTAATTCACGCTCTTCCTCTTGAAAGAGACAACACAGAGTCCAAGATTTGTATAATCCTACTCGTTCTAACTTCTAGTGGCAGTGCTGTACATTAACTAGTATAAAATGCATTTCCCAGTTGCTGCTCTCGTCATTGCATGGGGACAAGAGGGAGCAAGTGAACTTGAGATCCAGCTTGAACATTAAACTTTACAAACATCGGACTACAAAGGTACGTTCATATTTTTGTCAAAACTTAAGATTGCATTGTTGCTACTTTTCCTAAGGATTAGATGTCACTTTCCTATAAGATGCCCAATCATAAGAGTTAATATTTAACAATGAACAGGGCATCAAAGCATGCGCTATAGAAGTCCATACGACATTACTCTCACAACATTATAGAAGTCCATACAACGTTACTCTCACAACATTCTTTATTGACATTAGAGTGACGTTAGAAGTATTGTTAGCATTTTGTAAGTATCTCATAAGCACTCTACATCTAATGCCGCTTTTTATATCTTCACATGCTGATTAATAAGATAACGTTCCCCCCCGCAGTGTTTAACACCTGCAGCAAATCAATCATCCAGGCTCTGAAGTTACCCGATAGCACGCAGGGCTTCTTGGTACAGTTGTTCGTACATGAGGTGACTGAAATTAATCAGGCCAGCTTATCAGCACTTTGTAATGCTCAAAGCTGATCCCTGCAATCTGGAACTTTGTTTCTGCATATTGGGGTCTTATTGAGGATAGATTCGTGGCCTTAAATTTGCCGATGGAACCTGCACAGATCCATTTTGGTTACTGAAGTAAAGGAAGTGCATTTCATATTCCATATTTCTTTCAGGGTTTCTTCCTTTTCACCTTCTTTTATGTATTCAGTTCGTATTATGAGTGCACTCCTAATGTCGAGCATCAATTAAGTCACTACTTTTCATTTCTCTTTATATAATGTGCTCTCAGTTTTCACAAATTTCAAATGACTATTTTTAGGATACAACTCCCATTACTTCAAACATTTTTGCCACGTTTTTACTTCATGAAGGACCAAATTCGTACTATATTATATCTACACCATCAACCCGGAGTTATTCATAGTTCCACTCATCTATATAGTGGTTATTAGGTTTTACCCCTCCACAAACCACAAAGAGTAGCATATCCTAGTTTGCACTGTTGGCTGCTAAATGTTGGAACCTTTCATATAATTAACCATTAGATTACTGCTGATATAATGGATTTTATGCCAACATTACTTTTAGTCTCCTTCTTGGCACCAAGCCACAGTTAGAAAGGATAAGCTACCTGGCCGTTCTGCATTAGCGCCAGTCCTGTCAACGGACTATGACAAGCCATTGTACTTGCCCCACGTAGAGAGAGCAGAACGCCAGAAATAACAAGCATATCAGAAATTCTAACAAAATTAGCCCGCAGATTGTGTGATCAGTTTGAACAAAAGTTCCTCCAGAACCACTTTGCAGCATTCTCCCTAATACGTTGTTTACAGAAACACGTGTAATAACAGATATACCATATATCCATTGAGCTGTTGGTTATTCTCCATATTGGAGTGAGCTTAATACTAAGACCTAATCCAAATCAGAATCTAGTAAAGATCATTAACTTTGAAAATTCATTTTCCAGTCAGCAAATATGTCCCACGAGAACTCCAAGACAGACCGAATGAGTAGCCTCAAAAACAGCAAGCCATCAGAAAAGCGGGAAAGAGGACTCACAGCTCTTTCGGCAGTTCCAGGAGGACCGTCGAGAATCTTAATCCGAGCTCTTGTCTCTTCGACGATTTTCTTTATGAACTCCCCTTTGCGCCCGATGATACTGCCCACCTTCTGTGCCGGGACCAACATCCGGAAGACGCTATCCCCGGGCCATCCGGGCCACCTCTTCTCGGCGGCAGCAGCAGCTCCTCCGGCGGCAGCCGGAGGGCTCTCCTCCTGCGGCTTCTCCTCGGGCAGCTCCTCCGCCTCCTCCTCCACTTCCTCCTCCTCCTCCTCGGGGGTCGGCTGGAGAGTCTCCTCGATGGCCTGCTCGAGGGCCGTCTGCTCCTCGGGGCTCTGCTCGGCCTCGGCGGCCACGTCGTTCTGCTCCTCGAGGCTGTGCTCCTCGAGGTTCAGCTCCACTTCAGCCATGAGTCCTGCACGAAAGCGGAAAAAGCACATGAAACCCGCCCCCATCTCCACAACAACTAAACGGGCAGCCGCCAATCTCTTCATCGACGAATCCAACACACGCAAAATCGCAACTTTCTCATCCGACGAAACGAAACGAAGAAACCCAAAACCCTAATCGACGCGAAACATCGATAGGGCACCTCGCGCGACAAAAACAGCACCCCCCGACACGGGAAGAACGAAGAACGGCACAAACAGAAGCGGGAGCTAACGCTACCGAGCTCGCCGGAGCAATTGGGGACGGCGGCCGGAACGATCCCTAATCGGGAACGATCGAAGCGATGGAACCCGAGAGAACGTGAACGGACGGTGAGCCCTAGACGGAGATTGATGATGCTCACCTGAGGGGGTGGAAAGGGGGGAATCTTGCTTCTAGGTTTTCGCTCGCAGAAGAGAGAGAAAGAGAGGAGATAGAGAGAGAGGGAGAGGGAGGAAGAAGGAGAGTAGATGGTGGTATCTGCGATGAGGTGCGGGGGAATTCGCGTTTTGTGGACGGAGATGATAAGCTCGTAATTTCGCGTGGAGCCACCCCCGTTTTTTTTTTTTTGCCCAATGAACTGACGAAAATGGCCCTCCCGACCCGATTGATTTTTTTCTTTTTTTTTTTGGGGTGGGGGGCTTTTGGAGAAATGTCATTTGAGGGGCGTTAGCTGTACAACTTTGGAAATACGGATATTCTTTATATTTTAAAGCACGCGAATCTTCGAAAATGCGTGGTTGGTCCGTCTTTTTATTACCGTTTTCGGCGATCTTAACAAATCTTCGAGGCACCGCTCGTTAACCAGTCGTTCGTAGAATTCAAAATTCAATCCATGAATTGGAAATGTTCGATTTGTTACCATTACGAAAGTTCACAAAATTTACATGTCTCGAGTCCCTGGGAGGGGCTCCATTTTTCTGGGCCTCCTTCGTAGCACTTCGAAGATTGTCGGGGACAAGTTTATCGGCGAGGGCTAGCTTGCAGGCCTAGCAATGTTCTTGGGGGTAAAACCCCATCTAGGATAGTAAAGAAAGAAAACTTGTCCAAATTACACAACAATCAATTTAATTATAATTGTGCAAATTTAATCATAAATCTTTTAACAATTTATCAATATAATCATTTCAACTAATTATCCAAATAATAGGTTTAAAACTAGACTGACAAAACTCAAAAGTTTTATAACTAAATTGGCAAATCACCAAACGATTTAAGACTAAATTAGCACATATCAGATTGCGTTTAGCCATGCGGATTTATTACCAGGATAGAATTGAATATGATATAATATGAATTTAGAGAATGTTGTTATATCATATCCATTTTTTAATGATTGTAGTGATAAAGTTTAATATATTCACATGGTATCATATATATTGTTTGGTTAAAATGTCAAATCAATATAAATTAACCATAAATTTTGCAGATAAAGATAGTAAAAATCTATTGTCAACTTTATTTTTATTTTTTTATTTCCCTCTCTTTTTCAATTAATTTTTATATTTCTTTATTCCCCTCCCATAATTCTCTAATGAAATTTTATTAATAAAAAACTGTACTAATATACCTAAAATAAGTAATAAATATAAAAAATTAAAATTATTTTTTATTTTGAATTTCTTAAATTAGAATGATATTATTTTTATTGAAATATAATTTTAAATTTGTTAATTTAAGCATGTTTTTATTTGAGAAAAAAAAACTTTCATTTTATAAATATTATGAATCTCATCCCCTTTTATCGCATCTCTCCCGTGAGATAATTTTATACGACTTACTTTATATCCAATTTTATCTTATCTTGTGCATGCACCAAATGCAGAATAGGATAAATTTTATCTTGATCATCAAACTCATCTTAAAGGTTTAAATTTGAATTAGCCGTCGTACAATAGGTATAGGACTTTCTGAACGATTACCCCACATTTTCTTCATTCCAAAGCTTGCCCCATTTTCAACATAAGTCCTCATCTGACGTAGTAATATTGAGGGAAGGGGGAGGGAGATATATAAAATAAAAAATAAAAAAGATGTAGATAAAGGGGAAGATGCTGAGAAGGGGCCCAACATGGAAAGGAGGTTGGAGATGTACGTCGAGCCATTTATGGTGAATGGAGGTCAGGATGGACTGCGACCGGGAACATATAGTTATTACTACATGCAGAAGGGCTTCCCAGTGGGGAAGGGCAACGAAAGGTAGGAGAGGAGATTGAAAATGGGTGCAAAAACCAATGTGATGAGGAAGGCAGGTGAAGATGGAAATTCATGGACTGATGGAGATTTATTTGGGAGGAACAGTGGCCATAAATGAAGGTGAAAAAGATGTCATCTTAAGAGGTAAGGAGCACTCAGAGGGCGACATCTAACCCTAAATTCTAACCTTCATTATAAAAAAAAAAAAGAAAAAACATTGATTTTATACTTGATTTATATCGTATTTGAAAACTCGGGCGCCTATAAAGGCCCAGAACTTTTCGACGACCAATTTGTCTAGGACGAGGTGATAATGATTCCTCCGACTTTTCAGGGGTGCTTTCCTTAGTTTCATTCCAAACGTTGCTCCTACTTTTGCCGCTCATTTGACAATGTATCGTCGTAAGCTTGAAGCCATCTTCTGGCATCGTTTGATTATCGAGAGAGAGAGATGATGGGATGAGTTTTGCACACGACAGAACTATGCACGGCCAGAAAATAATATCAAGCCTCTAAAAAAGTACCTGCTTTGGATGTTCTGATGGGTAGAAAAGGGGAGAGGATAGAAATTAGGAAAGTCAAAAGCAGAATACCCTTCAAACGTCCAGCACGTCAGCCAAAAAGCCAGGATTGAATTAGCAAAACTTTGTCAAACGGTACTTTACAACTCTGCATGCCGGGAAACATACAACTGCAACTTCTCCTATTAACTTTATCATCCGTTACATGTTTCTTTTTTTCCATTCTTTTCAGCTTCACACACGATACCCAAATCCATCTTTGGTTCTGCAATTAAAAACGAAAACACTAGCCACAGAGTTGCTCCAGTAAAGGCGGGCAATGCCTAAATAGATTTTAGAAAGAATGACCTTATCGAGTAGAGATCGAAATTGACGTGGGCCATCCTAATCGTCACTTCTTTTCGTCGTCAGCTGCGGCAACGGTGGGTTCTTTAGCTGAATCAGTCGTCGCCTTTTCTGCGTCTGTATCAGCTGTGATTGGTTCTGTGCTTGTATCAGCCACCTCTGGGGGGCTTTCGCCTTTATCAGATTTCTCTAGCACGATCTCGATCTAATGTCAAAATGGAGAAGGGTCAATAGCCTACAAGGATTCAAACTATTTCCAGATGGATTGCTATTGCAAAAGGAGAGGCAAAAAGAAAATGAAACCTTGGCCTTTTGGATCATCCGCCCTCTGTTCTCGTCCTTCATTCCAACCGATGATGTCAAAACCTCTGTTCCATCACAGGTAAATGAATGAAAGCTATCAAACGGGATTGGTTAATGTCAAGCAACAAAAGTACTGCAAGAGGAGGCAAAGGCATACTCTTTTCGGTGGCAATGCCATTGTTCTTGAGTATCTCAGCGATTGTGACAACGGTCGTAATTGCTGCGATTATATGCACATCAGGTATTAGAATACTTTTAACGACTTGCAGTATCCAAAAATTAAGCGAGATGAGTAATTTGTTCACTCTTCCAATAGTTATGTGCTAACTTTAGGTGTGGCATAAAAGCTTTGCTCAACACAAACTTAAAATATCAACATTTCGCCATCCAAGTTTTATGCGGTCGTATGACGAGATTCAAATGGATATGCAAACAAATAATCAATTCCAAACGACAGGAAGTGGGAAAGTAAAATGAGAGAGCTGAAGATTACCCATGCCCAAAGCAGAAAGCTCAACCTCATTATGCTGTTGTATGTACCTCTGCATCGCAAAGACAGAAACTTTAGAACTTAGGAAAACTGCACACCCCGTCGGTAACTACTACTTTTCATCTTGCAACATTGTATCCATATGAAACCCAACTCGAGTCTTGATGCGGCATTAACTAGTAGATCTATAATTGAATGGAATCAGCTCATACCGCGCCAGATAAAGGAGAAAGCGACACGGCATGAGAAGCTACACACCTTGGCAAGGTTGACATAGAAAAAGAGGGGCTTCTTGGTATTGGACACCTGAATCCTGTTCTTCTTCGGGGCTAGAACATTCTCCGACGACGCCACGAGTGTCTCCACAGCCATTGTCATACAAATCTTCGAGTTCTCTCTTTATCTGTTTTATCACTTAATGGATCCGGCAACGAAAACGAAGAAAGTTCCCCCATTATATATAAATATAGAGGTCATCCAGAGCCTAGAATGGTGGGAGTTTGCCAAGAAAAGGGAGTGACGACTTGTGTGGGGAAATCCGTTTTGGGATTGATGGCTGGGAGTGAAAATAGCAAAAGAGAAGGGAAAGAGCATTGATTTTGTGAGAGAAAACCGTGAGGCGACCCTTTGTTTGAGAATGCATGACCAAGTATTTAGTGATTATTGCACACCCTGAGATGGCCCGGCTTCAGGGTTGAGCAAGACCTGATTGTGGATTCTTCTAAACCAGACACCAGCGAGATATGTTCATCTGAAAACTTGACCAGAAAATGAGATGGACCCAGAAATGGGCCCTCCATGGACTTCTATGGGCCTGAGAGGTGTGCCCTATTTTGGTGTGGTCCATTTGCCCGCCCCTTCCTCCTCTTTGTTGCTAGAAGATAAAGGTCTTGGCAAAGGGTGCTTGTTGAAGTAGGGAATAAGCAAGAATGAGCTATAAAGACTCATGAAAGCTATTTCTTTAAGTTTGTAGTAGACCCGATCACGAGCTCAGAGCCGGTTGGGTCTGTCGAGACACGCATGAGCCGACACTGTCTTAATTGCAAATTGGGCAAACCTAGGCAAGCAATTTTGGCCACATAGGCCCACCTAAACCCAATAATTTTGCGAGAAATTTACTGCCCTTTTAAATCATAGAGGGGTCCGGGTAAAGACCTTTAGACACGATTGGACCCAACTTGTCCATTGATGTTCTGGAGTGAGGAAAAGGCAAGAAAAAGAGAAACTGAACTCATTGTGCAGTTCTTCAAAGCTTAAAAAACTCTTGGTTTAAGTTGCTACGCGCCTCATTGTCGTGACAGTAAATTGGGACATGGAATGCTGAAGCTCTTTCGCAAGGAAGGAAAACAGGACAAACGTAAAATGATTAAAACGAGAGACAAGCTGAACCGACAAATCGGAAACCCCACTGAACTGCTTTGGGTTCTGGTAAAAGGGGGAAGGGGATGGCATCCGGGAGTCTCAATCAGGAGCAACCCCTCTGATTAAGAACTGTGCCTCTGTATCCATCACCAGTAATTGCATCTAACAAATTAAAGTTGTCCTCCATTTGGCCTCTGCCCCTCTCTCTCTCTCTCTCTCTCTCTCTCTCTCTCTGTGTCTGAAAATGATTGGATTGCAGTGCTGCGCACTAATGGTGAGCAAACAGATCCGACTTGATGTGAGGGTGACAGTGCATTTAGAGAGAGGACTTTGTAAGCTTCAATTACGTGGAACGAGACCAAACGAAGATTATTGGGATACTCTCCCTTGCGAATGGTCCCATTCCAAGGGAAACTTCCTCCCTTGAATTTTCACTAACCGTGACACGAAAAGAGCACATCTTTTACCCCCTCTCGCCGGGCCAACATAAGTAACAATGATGGAACTTATGTAGCCACAATTGAGAGTTCCACACCTAATAGCAAGAGAGAAAGTCGCGCAATTAAAACAGCTTAACCTAACGCCATCTCTTCCTTTTTACAGGACTTGAAGATGCAGATCTAAATCCGCGATTTTCTCATAATGCATTTCCTTCGTTGGCCAGCGTGCCTTCCTTAGATCTGACCAACTCTCGTTTGATCCCTGTCTATTTACTACATTCATCCTGAAAGCACTGTAGAATTACAGAAAGTCGGATGATTGTTCACCCGAATCTCTCCCTCAGTCAAAAAAAAAAAATTGGACACTTTCACAGAGGGGTCAAAGCCAGGAGCACGATGCTGCATCTGATGAGCAGGCCATCCCAACCAGCTCTGCCTTTTCTTCAACCGACATGACCATACGCCATGGCATCTCCAGAGGGTTCTTCCCAGTTCAGATCGGTCAACCTGCACCAAACAATTCTCGGGTGTTTTGTCCAATCAGTGTTCCTCCTTTTTAGGGGAGGCAGGAGAGGATAAGAGTAGGGAGAGGCTCCCGATTCATGGCCGCCGAGGGGTGCTTTAGGGACGGATTGGTCGGTGATTAAGATTTGCAAAATAGACCCAACAGGGGATGGGCCATGACTGTGTGTGTGCATACACATACAGCTTTTCATGCAGAATATGACGCGTTGGATTTAGACAAAAGGGCTTTTCGGTTCAATCCGGAGAGATTCCCACCCGTGCAAGGAAAAGCATAAAAATATTGTAGAAAAATGGGGAGGAAAAATTGATTTCGAGCATGCCCCAGATCTTAAATTCCATTGAAAATGGGCCCTGTAATGCAGTGGAACCTATGCTATTTTATTTTTATGCATGGAAACTTCGTGGGTGTCGTGTGCGCTTTCCACGCCCGCTTTGTCGTTCTGAGTCTTTTTTGGGTATATGGAACTCAGCTCAGCAAGATCCGCAGGTCGGCAGATTCTTTCTTCGTTCGCTTTTTCTTTCTAGGATGCACGGATAGGTAGCATCCTAAAACATCCTAAACTAGCTTTTTCTTTCTAGGATGCACGGAACTTACGTCCCCGATCAAGATCACCTTCTTGCCGACCGAGTAAACGAACCTGTATAGACAAATTTGAGGAAAATTACTCAAAAAGTCCTAAACTGATTTTATTTTTGTCGATTGAGTTCTAAACATTTTAATTTAGCCAATTTAATTCTAAATCTTTTTGTTGAGGCTAAAATTTATAATTTCTTCGAGCACAATCCTCTTACTAATGTGAGCTCTCTTGGATCAAATAAGGTTGCAAAACCGCTGGACTTTACAAGTTCAATCTTAGAAGGATGTTGGGGAGATTACAAAATCCCTTCCTTTGTTAAGATCAAGAAACATAATAATTTAGATTAGAGGTGAGTGGTTTCAAGTTCTACTTAGAATCTACCTATTGAAACAGGTTCATTATTTTTTAGAACTTATGACCTACCATACATACATTAGAACCTAGCACCTATCATGTCACGGGTTTTAGGGTCAATTAAAAATTTTACCCAAGTTCGATCTATAATGTTAATTGAACAATTATAGGTCATCATCTTTAATGACCGTCAACTGATATTATAATCTGCTGACCACGAGTTATATCGGACACTGTGATATACTGTAGTATTGTGCAAAAATATAAATCAAGAAAATCTCAAAACTTGTTTAAGGTTCCAAGTTCCAAGTTCACCTATCTAGACCCTAGAATCTACTTATCAAAATAGGTTATTTAATTTTTTGAATTTGAAACTTATCCTACATGCCTTTGAACATAGAATCAAACATGTTATCACAAATCCAATTATTCTATTTCAAGTTCTACTCTATAACTATGCTCACCCCTAATCTGGGTGAGACATGATGTACTAAGAAAGATACGCGAAAGTTATCCTCCACCAACCCTAAATAATCTTAATTTTTTCATACATTCAATGTCAAACAAGAAAGCCGATGAATCACACGAAATCTTAATAAAGTGTAGATTCACAGACCCACATGGCAGTAGATCTAAAATATCGAGATGAGATGCATCCTCTCTAATTGCCTTCACATGAAACTCAAAGTGACAATAAAGCTAGCACAGGCATTTTGGGAAGGGCGGGTCCAACATGGGGTTCTTGAACACGGCAAACCAAATTTGATTTCCCTTTTGTTTTGTCAAGACTTGCCGCCAATTTGCTACTTTCACAAATAGACTCTTTATGTTCAACTTCTACACTTACTTTTTGCTTTTTGTTCTCTTCATTTTATATTTTTTTCGGCGAAAGAATTCTTCTTTTTTAATTAACGCGGGGGAAGTATGGTGTCGAAGGAGGCAGGTGTGAGGCTGACATAAAGAAGTGTCCCCAGTACATGACAAAGATCTAGAATTTACAGCACGAAGGGACCATCTTTGATCTCCCTTGAAGCCCCGGTGAGTCAGGCGGAAATTTCAAAAAGGTCATCGACTTAATAAAAACAGAGAGAGTCACCCAACTTTTACCAATATCACCTACTTCCAATTTGGGTCTCGTGTTTTGAGAGTCACTCCAACCTCAACACGTATATTATCTTAGTATGAGAAAGATAACTACCTTTCGTGTTAGAAGAAAATTATTCTAACCAACGGGGTTCACGTTAATGAATTTTCACCCTGAATAGGAAATTTGTAAAAAGGAAAATTTATGTAATTCTGTACACATTAAGGATATAGGAGACCCTTGAACGATACGCTACGGGCCTACAGCATCAATTATAGTCAATCAAAAATGTGCATAATCAAGGGAAATATGTGCACCTAGAATCAAGGGCGAGATGTAAATCTCCAGAATAAATCGCTTAATAGCCGGTGAGCTCTATACACTAATTGTCCGAGTAAAAATTCCACGATTTTTTAATGCTGAGATTGAGTTAGCTACTAAAGAAAATGAAATCCGGGGTTGAATTTCGTCCCTCTGACTTTCTCCACCCCCAGCGTGGAGTGTGATGATGGCCCCTAACCATAGGATATATGGGAGTTTATGGAATGATTGTGGTGTGCCAATACAAGGAAACTTGAACGAAGCTCATCTTATCCCTTTGAATCTTTATTTAAAGAATGTTAAATTTTCAATAAACATGATGGAAGCTTTTTGACCGGCGCAAATATTAGTTTTTGGGAGAAGTCACAAGTGGGAATAGTCAAAAGGCGGGGGGACATGGTGGGCACAAAGTCCACTGATTTTGAAAAGGGCGGTTCCTCAATTCTCCATCCATCATTCACTTTCTGCCTCTATGGCTACTCCAGCCGTGAAGGACGGTCAATGAACACCACCCCCAGACATTCACACACAGCCACACATTTCATTGACATTTACACATCTCCTAGGAAAGAAGGCAACATGGGAGGGCAGGTAGAATTTAAAAACACATTGATACAGGTTTTTAAGTGGACCTATCGATATCGATCATAAACTTATTTCTCAACCCATATTTAATGAACTGGATTGTTATGTGGATCAATTATATTCAACAAATGAATTTAGACCCAACTCTATGAATTGTAAACAGTTTATAAGACAAAATCCATTTATATGACTCTCTCCTCTCTATGGTTCTCCATCTCGTACCCACTCACTTCATGTTTTCACCTTAGTTTAATTATGAGCTTTCTTAAATCGAGTTAGATATAAAAGTGTTTTAACAATAAGGGTCGAGTCGGATCGAATCAAGTATAGTGTTTATATGAAAGAATGTTAATTTGGATCAAACCATTTTCAATTTGACTTCATATGGATTGGGTCAAATCGAATCAAGTATATATCGTTAGATTTGTGTTGTATGAAATGAGGTCAATTCGAGTAAGATAATTTTCAACTTCACCTAATCTGATGTATCCGTTTGATAGGTCCTTTTCTAATGTCCTCACGGTTAATTGCAGTTGGATCTGTTGTATTAGGTACGCAGAGATTTATGAGGTTCAGCTTCAGAACAGTGAAAGCATTCCCACCTCCCCCTGATTTTCACACTGGTCCTGTGCCTGACTTCGTAGTCTTCGCCAATCTTAGAAAGGGTCCATTATGCCCAATAATCATTTTACAGCATGTATAACCTGTCATCATAAAAAGCTATTGTCTAATTAACACAATACTGAAGCCCCGCTTTTGTCTATTTCACATCAAATTATAATACAAACCCTCGTTTTTGTTTAGTCCTGAAAAATAGAAAAGAAAAAAAAAAAGGAAAGAAAAAAAAGATGTCTAACTCATTCGCAATTGACTATGATCGACTTTGAAGCTAATAACCCGGCGTGAGAACCGTGATAGACATCATAGGAATAAATGAAAATTTCCAACTAAGCACGTACTATGCTTTCCTGTGAACATTAAATAGAATAGGAGAGAATACCTCCCATTAATTGTGCTTCTAATTCCTGTTCCTCTAAGTCCGCACATCAGAGATCTCATTCTATGTAAACTTCAACAACTCGAACAGCTCCAACTCATTCTTATCACCCACGTCTCAATCCAGAGTTTAAATTTTTCGGTCCGATATAAAAATAAATCCCAAACTTGAATTGTGACTTTAAGGAACTGCTACAACCGGGGGGGCTTCAGGACTTTGTGTCCTGGTCTCTGAAAATGTTTCTAATTTTAAGGGGCCAAAACAAAGAATGTCTCCTGGTCTCATGTTGGACAGTTCACTGAAATTCTTGTTCAAAGTCACTTGACTCTTCAGTCTCCAGTCTTGGCCACAACATCCTGGACCATGCCTTATTGTTCAAACTCTCACCAAGAAAGAAAAAAAAAAAAGAAAAAAAAAGAGAGCAAAAACACAGCCTTTGTAGCTAAGACTTTAGTGTTGTCACAGATATTGTCAGCACCGAGTGGAATCTTTCTTGAAGTTGATTCATGGATGAGCTTCAAAAGAGCTGCAGATCTCATAACTGAGATAAGCATGTGAGGAGGAAAAAGACAGTGCCTCTCCCCTCCTTGGTCCCCAATGGATACAGAAGCACCAAATTTTGAAATGGTAGTGTCCTAAAAAGCCCCCAAAAAAATTAAATTAAAAACTAGTAGTAGAAATTGTAGAGCCACAGAGAAAAAAGTCAAGTGAAATTTCAAATTAGAGAAGCGGGTAAAGGAATAGTGAAGTGGGGTAGTTACGCACTATATGTAAATTTTTGTTTCGTGGGGGGTGCAAAGTTTAAAAACGGACAAAGCAGGGGACTTTTTTAAGTACGGACGAGCACAAAAAAGCAAATTCCGCCTTTAGCAGATTGGGTGGACCGTTTGCTTGCGCATTGGCTATTTAAGCTGTGACATTCAGCAATTTCATCTTTCTGAAGAAACAATTGAATGTGGCGAGCATTTTTGTGTTTATCATTGACTTGTTATTTATTTTCCAAATCTTTCGGTGAGTGCATTATGACTTTTTTTTTAAATCTGAAATCTGCGAAAATTTAGCATATACATATACATATATATATATATATGTTGACATGCGTGTCCTGATAAGCTCTTTCGTTCATTTTTTTTTTCAAAATTTAAAAAATATTTTAGACTCTAGCGATAAATTAAAAGGTTATGTTAAACTTTCTTTTTAAGTTGTGACATGCACACTAGTTTCTTAAAAACTAACTATTATTGACTAAGATGCTCGAAATTTTTCAAAATGTAAGAATTCCAAGATACGGAATCATCTATAGTGTTTTGTGAATTTTTTAGATTTAATTTTAAGTTCTAGCGAGAAAATCAATAAATAATTTTTTAGAAAAAATGACATAATAGGTCATTAAATTTTGACCCAATGTGTAATGTTATAATTTGGGAACCATATTATATATGTACAAAAAAATTATGAATCACATTAAATAAATTAAAATATCAAGGAAGACATTGCATATTATAATATTATTCAGATATTACATTGAGCATAATTGGAACTTTATTAATCACGTTGCATATTACGCCAAAGTTGAAAGATTATTTACGTAATTACCCTCCTTTTATGTAGAATAAGTTAAGTTAAATAATCCTTAAAGTAAAAAAAAGTGGATTAGACTTTAAGAGCAATCATTGGTAAAGCAGGAATTTTTTTTTACTGAATCGTTGAAAAAAATAAGAATAAAAAGAAAACAGGAGCAGGAAGCTTCCCTAGCAATTGGGTTGAAAAGGCACAGCAAGAACAGTAGACTGGACAAATCTTTCCCATCCTGTCTCGCTTGATCCAAGATTTTGGGGTCCCCAATATGATAACAAGGTCAATACGTGTAGTCCATAGATTTGATTAAATTGCGAGTGTTTTAAGCTCAGAGATTTACGACCAACGAAAAGGCTCGGAGATTAGGACGCATTAGGTGGGCATAGCCTTTTCGGACACAGATGTTTTCTTGCTTATCGTTGAGTTAGTTTTCCATCACTGTCCCTAAATTAAGATTGATGGGGCAACACTCACAAATAAATTATCGTTCATCATTCATGGCTAATAATACCCTAATGACATTGTTGTTTGAGTTTCTCCGTAATGCTACTCCAATGACAACTTGAAAAATGCGCATTCGGGAAAGGTGGCACACCATGTGATTTCGAAGGTTTTTGATGGTTTTGAAGTAGATTATGAGGAAATTGCGAACGGATTAAATTTGGGCGTTTGGCCAAATGGCCCTAACCATGGGTGATCAACTCCCTAGTCCATAAAACTGAGAACCAAACATGTCCACTTTATAAGCTGACAAGTTATTCTTGATTCCAAAGTTTTGGAATAAAAAATCAAACAAAATCTCATGAGAACCACCCAAATCTCACAAATGTAATTTAATTCTCAGGTTGGACTAGGACCAATGCAATTTGATTCTCTAGCCATAATCAATAATAGTTTGCATATAATTGATGAAATTTGAATGGATAATCCCTAGTTTTAGTGCTGGAAATAATCTCATGCCCCAACCAGCTAGGCCAACCTGGAGAATAAAACTTTATGCCATATTTAGGGATATATAATCTCAATTACCAAATTGAAGAGAAGTTATGACTAATTTAATAAATTAAGGCATCTTTATAACGTGTGAGATATGACTCGGTGGAACATGGAATTAACGAGTTGCATTACATAAATCAAGTTGCCCAATTTGGATTATGCACGGGGAACAATGGTTAGATGAGGAGTCCATTATTGAGTTGGTTACACTTGCACAGAATCTGTCTGTTCTAAAAAAATAAAATAAAAAACAAACACTTGCACAGAATCTTAAATCTAATTTAGTAAAAAATATGTCGGGGAGGCCATGATTGGAGACAACAACCAAATTAAAACTAACTTTCGCATGATTACAAAAGCCCAAAAATACAAATAAATAAATAAACGTGGAATGAAATTTCCCCCCTTTTTATACATTTTTCTGTTAATTATTTTTTTATGACTAATTATTCGCATTTGGCCGAGGCGTGCATCATGAGGAGCATTACCTACAATTTCGTTGAATGGACGTCATGAGAAGAAAAGGCCAGACAATGATGATTTGTGGGGGAAATTGCAAATCAATTTATAATGCGGGCCTTAATTTAGTGATTAACTGCTCAACGATCTGGACATCACATTCGCGGCCATAGAAACTTCTCTTAATTATTCCCATTTAGACTAAAGTCATCGAAATTCCAAATAAAGTTTAAATAGATAGACATTTGAACGGCTATGAATTCACTTGATAAGTAATATCTTTTTTCTCCAAATAATCTTAACATATAAATAATATAACTAAAAAAGGACCCTACTAAAGAGTAACTTTTATTTTCCTCGGCGGGCATTGGCCTCTTTTTTTTAATAATTAATAAAAAATGAATAAATCTTATGACCCGTCAGACAAGATAGGCGGCGACCTCGGCCGGTGGCTTATTATTTTAAATTATTATAAGCAAAAGTAATGTCATTACTGAGCAGATTCAACTAAGACCCAAACTACAAATCAACTACCAAACACTTTCATATAATTAATTAATTATTTGTTTTTGTCGTTAATGCCGCTAAACCAAAATCTGCAAAAAGGGGTTATAGAGAAATGGCCGAATCTACAATTTAAAAAAAAAAAAAAGCCCACGAGGAGTCCCTGACATGGGACCTCGAAGAGGACAAAAAATCGGTGAAAGGAAGACGCGTCTCTGTGTCTTGCCGTTCCGGAGAGGATCAAAATAAAAATAATACTACTAATTATAATAACGATAATAACAATGATAATAATGATGGTGATGATGTAATAATACAGAAAAGTAAAATGAACCGAAAGCCACGTCTCGCTCGTCAGCCGACGGAGTCCAACTTCAACTCTAACACGCCGTGGAATCGTGTGCTCTGATCTGCTGCTTTTTCGTTAATCCAACTTTTGCCTGCTAATTAATTGAAAAATTAGGAAGGTTAACCGTCGACTTGACGTGACTTGTAGTGTATTCTACGGAATTCATTTACTTAAGTTTGGTCTTTTCCTCTTTTTTTCAACCTCTTCTTGCCTGCAGCGTGCCCGGCGGTCGAAGCTTTTTCCACTACGGACAAGAAATGGATGTGGGGAAGTCTTAAAGACGTGATGGAGCAGGACCAGACGATGGACGATGATGATGACGATGATTAGGGCTTTTTTTCTCGAGATGTCTTTTCGCTAAATGCAAAGAGCTCAAAAGAGAGTAGGACAAGAAGAAAGGGCGTGGGGATTGAATATGCTCTCCCAACCGCTGATTTGGGAGATCCATGCTTGATCGTGAAGCAAAAGTAATTTACGATGAGTCGTTAAGATTGTGGAATGAATCCGATTCTTCGGTTAATTGGGAAGTCGATTGATTCGATTCCAAGGAAGTTTTTGGATCTAGCGAATTCAGCTCGATGGAATTGAGAGCTAACATTCCGAAAACTGACCTATTTTGGAACCAATTAACTTTAGCGACACTTCACCGAATGTCACTTATCTATTTATTTTCTTTAAGAGGCCTCTTCGGCATTTTCAAATCCAAAAGACTAACCTAAAGTTGATTTAAAATCTACAGAGATGCTAAAACTAAGACCCTGAAAAATAATTCGGGTAAAAGAATAGTTAGATACTTAGAGAATTTTATTAGAAAAAAAAAAGTTTTGAGAATGATTTCGAGGCTATAGAAGGCAGAATCTTTCGAGTTGAATCAAATATGAAAGTAATCAAGTGATGAATTTAACATTGAGTTGACCTGGTCGGTCCAATTGTCAACTCTAATAAACAATTCTAATGGCAAGCACTGGGAATCTAATTGATCCTCCACGGTGGAAACTAACTAATCCAATTAGTAGGTTTTCCCCCCTCGAGTATGAAAGTAATTGAGTGATGAATTTAACATTTGAGCTGGCCTGGTTGGTCCAATTGTCAACTCTAATAAACAATTATAATGGTAAGGATTGGGAATCAAATAGATCCTCCGTGGTGGAAACTAACTAATCCAATTAGTAGGTCTCCCCCCTCAGGTATGAAAGTAATCGAGTGATGAATTTAACATTTGAGTTGGCTTGGTCGATCCAATTGTCAACTCTAATAAACAATTATGATGGTAAGGATTGGGAATCAAATTGATCCTCCGTGGTGGAGACTAACTAATCCAATTAGTAGGTCTCCCCCCTCGAGTATGAAAGTAATCAAGTGATGAATTTAACATTTGAGTTGGCCTGGTCGGTCCAATTGTCAACTCCAATAAACAATTCTAATGGTAAGCATTGGGAATCAAATTGATCCTCCATGGTGGAAACTAACTAGTCCAATTAGTAGGTCTCTCCCCTCCAAAAAATAGTAGGTCTATACTAAGAAAAATGAATAATGACACAAACAGTTCATAAAATTTTGTCTAATATGCAATTTGATTTATAAACTTTTAATCTATTAAATGTTGTCCATAAACTTTTGTCTAATATGCAATTTGATTTATAAAATTTGAATCTATTAAATGTAGTCAATAAAATTTTGTCTAATATGTAATTTGATTTATGAACTTTTAAACTGTTCTACGTAGTTGTTGAATTTCTGGTATATGTGAAAGATAGACCTGAACCATATGAAAATACTCAACATAGTCGTTAGTCTTGAATAAATGAAAGGACTACATTAAAACATTTCATATAATACAGGAATTGTATCGAATATGTACAAAAAATTCGGGGATTACATTGCACATCAGATTATAATTCACAGACTATCTGCGTCATTATCCAGAAAAAGTACAGACTACCATTGTTACTTAACATTTCATCCTCACCAATACAAATTTCAACAACAAATACGATATCCTCCAATGGTTTATCCTCGAGGGAGGAGATGGATTCGAGATCATCACCGTCAAGACACATTTCAATTATTTTCAAAAGTTTCCGAATCATTTCCATATACTTATTTCTTTCAACTCACCTCGATACAGATAACCAAAACCCGCACCCGCGCTCTCCCGTTCAAAAAGTACAAACCCTCCGCGAGCACAAGAGTTTTTAACTCTCAATAAATTCAGTCCCTCCAAAAATTTGAATCCCACCAGTCACTTTTCCTGCGTGAGCGAAATGAAAGAAGAAGGAGCCAAACCAATTCAAAAAAGCCCGGAGAGGGTCGAAAACGAAAAGAGACACCCGACCATTAATACCAAAAGGACCCCCTCTTCCCCCCTTCCTCGCGCCGTTAATTCCGGCAAACGCCGTCAACCCCCGTCCGCACACCCGAAATTCTCCTTCTCCCCCACAGGATAGAATCGAACTCGACAACGAGGTCAGCTAAAATTAAATCTTTATTTAAAAAGAAAGAAAGAAAGAGAGAGCAAATTACACCTACTGGAAAAACCGCACTATATATAAACACCAACAACAGAGACAACATTAAAAAAAAAAACTGTTTTTTCCTTTTCCCCTGTCTCTCTCTCTCTCTCTCCTTGGCTCGAGAAAAACCACCAAAAAAATAAAAAATGGAAATGCGTTCTTGTTAGTTTTCTGAGGAAAGAGAGGAGAAGAGGAGGAAAGGGTCGAAGGGTCGTCGGGAGATCTTGTCAGATCGGGGCGGGAGCCGGAGGGAATCGCCTGCATTCCATCCCTTTCAGGTCCTCATGAGGTTCTTGTTTCGGATTCGTGTCTAGTTCTTGCAATGCGGGTCAATCTCTTCCGCCTTGCCCCTTTTTTTGCTTCTCTTCTTCTGGTTCGGTTTTTGTGCGAAAGCTGTGGTCTTTTTCTAGTTTTTAATGAGATGGGGTGTTGGGTTTTCTGCCTTGTTATGAGTGGTTTGATTAGTGCATGCGAAATGTGCTCGAAAATGAGATTTTCTTGGTGTTCTTTCTCTATCTAAGCCTTCTGGGGTTTCTTTCAGTTAGATCCTCCAACGCTCAAACTTATTTTTTATTTGTTTCGCTCCATTTATGTCTTGGGTCCTGCTGATTTTGCTTGCTTAAGTTTTTTCATGAATCAAGAATTTGTTTTTTTGGGGCCAATTTTTCTGCTTGTGTTGGTGCATCTTCTGCTTTTTGGTTTGTCCCTTTCTGCTGTTCAAGCAGAGAAAACGCTGAGAAGTCTAATCTGCGCGTCTTTATTAATAGTCTGGCATTTCTAGTTTTCCCCCAGTTCCCCCGAAATCTGTCCCTGTTTCTAACATCTTTTTCTGGTCCCGAAACTTGATTCTTGATCCTACTCAGGAACAACCGCCGTGCTGTTGCTTTTTCTGCTTTGTTGCTTTTGTTGCTTGAGTTAAACACGGAATTACCAGGTGATATTTGCACATGCTTAAGATTTTTGTGGTGGGGTGGGTTGCGAACTGAAATTGTCTGGCTAAGGTCGAGGCTCAGTCAACGTTGCGAGAGGAATTTTCAACGCTTCGCTTTTGAACTAGCTTTGTGGTGTGAAAAGGACATTCGGCCATTTTAAGTAGAATGGGCAATTAGCACGTCTCTCTGGGTTTGTCTTCCCTCGTGCAAGTGCTGGTTTTCCTTTTTCGTTTGCGTGCTTTGCAAATATTGTTTGGCCCTTCGGGAGCTTCATCACCACCTTTTCCAGCGATAGATTTGCAGTGATCCACGGTTTAAAGAGAGCTGTTCGGGGGGAAAAGTATTAAGGGTTTTCTTCTTTTTGGCTTTGTCTTCGTGGGCTTTGACCGTAACTTGTGAAGGGAGAAAAGGTGTTCAGGGTTAGCTTCTCTTATGGAAGGATTAGCTTTGCTTGTGGAAGGAACTAGGTAAACACGATCAAGAACGGTTTAAATACCTGGGATGTAACTTGTTACAGAGCATGACCGGCAAAGTTGTTCTTCTGGGCTGGTTTCTTTCTTTGCCCTTTGCTGTTCTTTATTTCTGGGTTGTTTTGGGAGATATGTCGTGTGTAATTTTAGTCTGATGCATATGAGTAGATCGAATGAATTCGTTTACCTTTTGCTGGTTGCTATATGTTGCCTTTCCTTTTCTTAACTTTCTCATCTGCCGTTTTCAATTTTACCATGCAGTACCATGGGGAGGGAACTCAAAGATGTGGAGTTGGACAAGAAGGTTAATGGCCTTGCCATGATTGCAAATGGCGCTTCTTTTGAGAAAGTCCATGTTGCCCCCAGAATCCCAGAAGACAGCGTTGATAAGGAGTATGAGGTGAAGGAGTGCACAATAGAAAGTTCGGCGCTCGAAGAATGTCAAGAGAAGCAAGAGGTGCTGGGGGTTAAGAGCACGAACTTTGATGGTGATGTGGCTGATGAAAAGAACGAGAGGCTAGAGGATCAGAAGCTGAGCAACAATAGAAAGTCGAATCCTTCGGTGACGAAATCCAGTGCCAACGGCCGCACAAATCATACCGTTCCCCACCCATTCACGCTGGCTACTGAAAAGCGGAATAACTGTGTAACACGACATGTCGGAGCTGAATCTCCTGTCAGCATGAACTCACTGAATGCTAATAATATGAATTCACCTTTCAGAAGTCCCCAGGTAATTCCCGAGCGTTCTTATATGCTTTTCATCTCTGCTCTGTAGAAGCAACTTATGGTTTGCCAGTAGTAAGGCAGTCTTTCATGTTAAAGGTAGGTATAAAGAACAATGATCCGAGCTTTACAAAAGTTCCAAGACACCCTTCGTAGTCCAAGTAGATAATATGGAGGAAATACCAGTGAAAAGGACTCTTTTTAAACTTATATTCCTGATAGATGACAATTTATTTTGTTCATGCCTGGAATGAAGAGATTGTGTCTGTGTTGATCGAGCACTAAAAGTTTGCTTAGTTTGGCATCATTTGATCCACTTAGTAAGCATCGTCGTTTTCCTTGCAAGCACGGATATACGCTTTTGTTGACAAATCCTGAATTTTTGTAGAACTACTTGATCTAACGAATATTCCTTCTTCTTTGGGTCATCCAGCCAAGCACACCTCCAATTTCAAGGAAGCCGCTGCAATCTAGTAATAAGAAGCATCAAGATGACGACGACAATTGGTCTGTTGCTTCCTCGTATCCTTTATGAACAGTATACTGATCGTCCAGTATGAGGAATGGCTAATATTTATTATATTAGTATAAACTCTGTTGTCCTTAACTTTGCATAGAGCTGCTGCATCTGTGCGAACAGTAAAATCAGTTAAATCCAAGATAACTGTTGGTTCAGCTCCGACATTTAGGTCCAGTGAACGTGCTGACAGAAGGAAGGAGGTAAGTTTCATGACGCCTGTAATTTCCCTTTCATTGGCATCTATTGCCACATCCATTTTTTTTTTCCACCTATTCATTGCGTGTTTCTTCATATAGTTTTACATGAAATTGGAAGAAAAACACCGGGCTCTGGAGGCAGAGAAAAGTCAATTTGAAGCGAGGAACAAGGTATGTTCTTTTTCCATACCTCTTGCTTTTGCTTGTGCATTTGTTCTGACTTTGCTCGTGTCCTCTTCATTCTGACGATTAACTTCAATTTGAACTTTTTAAGAAATGGTTGATCAACTACTCTGATTTGTCCTTTGTATGATGAATTTTTCAGGAAGAGCAAGAGGCTGCTATCAAGCAGCTCAGGAAGAACATGGTTGTTAAAGCGAAACCAGTGCCAAGCTTCTATTATGAAGGGCCTCCTCCAAAAACTGAGCTTAAGAAGGTAATATTGATGGGTACTTATTGCAGTCAGTATGGGAGAACTGTTGTGTCGAAAGTTGTGATTCTGGTAGGCATAGACTGTCAGGGATGTTGACCAGATATTCCTGTTTCTTGTACTAGTTCTACATCTGGTAGGTGTGTAACAGGACTCCCGATACTTGAGCCTAGCCAGATATAAAATAGTTTGAATCTCTCTCTCTCCCTCTCCCTCTCAACACACACACACACACACATGCCTGTTCAAGGGAATATCTTATATACTCTTAAGAGTACCACGGGACTTTTCATTTACTTATGAAAATCAACCAGCCCATGTACTGTTTGCGTCTCATTACTTCTTCACTCTCTAGTTTGAGTCATTATTAAATGAATTTCTCTGCTCTGGACTTTGACTTGAGGTGGGTCCTGTTATTTAAATTGATTCTACAACTACTATTTGAGCTTTTCTTGTGCCAGCTCTAATGAAAAGGATGGTTATACGTATTACAGCTGCCACTCACTCGGCCAAAGTCGCCAAAATTTGGCCGAAGAAAGAGCTGCAGCGATGCAGTCAACTCTGCACCAGAGGAAAAGGGCAAAGCCTGTGGCCGGGCACTCCGCCACAGCATTGGCAGTTGCAAACAAGAACCCAGCTCGGTCAATAGTCCCAAAACTCCAAAAACTAAGAATCAAGCGGGGATTCAATATGGTAACACCACGGCTAAAGTAAGAGAGCAGCCACATGAAGAAGAGACGGTGAACCCAACTTCTGCTCCTTGTAATATCCCGGAGCAAACAATTACCGATGTCGCAGTCCAATCGTGAGTGAAGCGTTTTCTCTCTCTTACATCTAACTTCAGTTGGGAAAATGAAGCAGACTACTCTCGAGTGTCTCGGTGCTGTTTAGGGCTCTTGCAAGGAAAATAGCCTGTTTTCTTGTCATCCGAAGACAGCTTATTTGTTGTGGTGAATTGTATATGTTTATTTAACTCTGTCGCATCGATGATGTTGTTGAGGGAAAAAGGAACTTGTTATATCATTACATATTCGGAGAGTTGGTGCCTTCCGTTGTGAACTGTACTAGTACTAGTGTTTCTGGGGAAGAAGAGTGACTATTTGTGTAGTTATAGAAACTATATAATCTTGGTCCTTTCCTTTTGATGAAAACTTCATGTTACATGTCGTGTTTGGAATGTCGAGGGAAGAGAAACGAAGCTTCTTCTGTGGCTGTCGTGATATGAACAAGTTGCCTGTAATGAAAATGCCCTGTACAATGCTTTCCTCTAAGGTGAGAGGAAAGCTCAGCTGTACCTTGTAGAAGCACTTGGGAGCAAGAGAAAAAAAGGCTGGAAAGGATGAGCATCTATAAGCAAGGCGTTTGCCAGCGGGATTAGACGTGGACGACTCAATCGGCTCCAGTGTGGATGAAAATATTTCCATCTAAGATTATATATCGAAGTCTGTTAGAATGAAAAGAATTTCCTTTTATCTTTCTAAGAAGCAGGCAATAGCGCCATCGCCATCTTGCTCTGGCTCTCCTCTTGTTAGAGGCTACCGTGGCAGTGGTCGCCTGGACATCGATGCTCTCCCTCTGTGCAGCATTGACGACTGGCAGGATAAACACAATAACCACGATGGTGGTGGTGGTCGACAATCACTATACGTGGCTGACTAACCTATAGTTCATCGGGTTTCGAAATTTTGGTGTTATTTGTGTGATTTCTGCAACTTTTATTCATTGTTTTTTTAATCTGTTCAGCGGTTTAAGCTAGAACTTGGTGAAAGGAGGAGAGTTTTGATGGCCGTCAATGCAACCTCGGCTAAATTGGTAGTGAAAAATGGCATTTTGAAAAGAAGGTAAGAAGAAAGAAGGATATATAAAATAATGGGATAATAATGCAAATAATTCCTGAGCTTTGATTCAACGTATGACGTGATTTATGAACCTTTAAATTATTTAATATATTTTTTGAACTTTAATTTAATGTTTAACGTGATTTTTAAACTTTTAATGTATTTAATATGGTTTATAAATTTCTAATACATGTTCAACTTAATTCCTGAATTATATAAAATTGTTGAATGTTATCTTCATTTAATTCAACTTCAGGAGCAATATTAAACGTTTTCATATAATTCAAGGCTTAAGTTAAATATATATCAAAAGTTTATAAATCATATTAAACAAATTAAATATTCAAAAATTACATTATATATTAAACTAAAATTAAGAAATTGGATCGAACAAATTAAAAGTTCAAAAATCACTACACACATTCAAAGTTCATGGACCATTCATATCATTTTCTCTAAAATCACCTGCCTAACAATTGCCTCTTGAAGGGTGGTGAAGTCTCTCAAAGTGGGTCAAATAACCAGTTTTTTTTTTTCTCTCATTTGATGCTTAAAACATGCTAAAAAGTGGGTCAATTTACTGAAGTTTGGAGGGCAAAAGGGACCGGTTCTTCCTCTTCCCGCAATCGACCCTGCAAAAACCAGCATCCGAGAAAGGCAGAGAACTCTGGGAGATAAGCATCAAGCTCGGTTCCACTTTCCTCTCCAGGAGTCATGGCCACCACCACACTCTCTCCTTTCATCGCCTCCACTCCGTTCCTCCTCCAACCCCTCAAGGTCGCCAAACCCACGAGCCACTCCCTCCCTTCCAAGCCCTTCATACTCTGCACTTCCCAGAACAGACCCGTTCCAAGTTCCAAGAAGCATTCCACGAACGGCGGCAGACCCACCTCCAAGAACCGCAGAAGATCGTCTTACGGGACGTCCAGGAGGTCCATCCTCAAGAAGACGTTCAACCAGGAGCAGGTGGATTTCACTGCTCCAATCCCTGACGACCCTATCGTCGGAATCATTGGAGGAGGCATGTCTGGCTTGATTTGTGCCCTGAATTTGGAGAAGAGAGGGATCAAGTCCACGGTTTTCGACACGGTTGGTTAGTTTTTTCCCTCGCTCCTCGGAGTTTCGTCCTAATATTGGGCAGCAACAAGCTGAAGTTCCGTACTTTTGCATTGCCTGAAGTTTCTGGGCTATATATCGTTTTTCTCTTGCAACTCAACGATGAAATTTAAGTTTCAAACGCTTGACTCTGCTTAACAAAACACGTTTGGTCGGAGAAGGATGTAACCGTGGATGATAACTTTCGGTGGGATACATTGCTTAGAGGTTTATTGTAATGCTGTTGGTCTAGGGAATTCATGGTCTGGGAGGAAGGATGGGAACAAGAGTGATAGAACCTCAGCAGCTGGTATTTGACCACGCGGCACAGTTTTTTACGGTGAGCGATGCTCGTTTCGCCGAGATTGTTAATGATTGGCGGGAAAAAGGCCTGGTCGAAGAGTGGGAGGGTACCGTTGGAGAGCTTGAAGCTGGTGGTCAGTTTGTTCCTCTTCCTTCTTCTCCACCAAGGTACATTGGTGTGAATGGAATGCGGCCTCTAGCTGACTCATTGTTGTTGGAGGTAAGTCAGGTGACATCATACATATACTTGTGTCCTCTCTCCTCTTCCGCTGTTGTTGATGCTTTGTTAAAAATCTCATCTTGTTAAGAACATGATTGTGGACTAAGATGTCATGGTGCAATCTAGGGGAATATCAAGAGCTATTTGTCAGAACTAATTGAACTTGACCTTGACCTTGGCGGGTGCTTCAATTAGGCTATGCACGTTGTTATATTATGATAGTAGTTAACAATGCTCTAGTGATTTTTCGAGAGTGGTTTTGCTAAGATATTGAGAAATGAGTTCTCATGATCTGCTAAGCGCTTTCTGGACATTCAACCCTGCAGTCTCATTGGATAATATTTTGTGGAAGATATAACTCATTTTCTTATTATTTAGATGAACTCTATTGGCCATAATTCTGGCCTTTTCCTTTCTTTTTGGGTTTTCTGGTGCTAACCAGCTAAAATTTGAAACTTTATGCAGACATCTATGGTAAATGTGGTGAGACCTTGCTGGATAAGCAAGCTGGAGCCATTTAATGGAATGTGGCATTTGAGTGAGAATGGAAAGCATTGTGGGCAGTTTGATGCTATTGTTATAGCACATAATGGTAAGCTTCAGTATCTCTTCAAATAGCCAATTTCTTATGGAATTAGTTAGTAACAATTCTGAGTTGATTTTCAAGATCCAGCTAAAATATAATGTGCACTTTCTTGGTCAGCAATAATTCCCACTTTGTATTTCAATTGATTTTGTTATTCATTATCCCCGTCTTGAGGACTGGTATATAATCGAATTCGTTCCTATTGTCGATGTTATGTTATGTATCTGGAGGGCTATCTGTGAAATGATGATGCATAGTTTTACTTTTTTTTTGCTCCACTTTGATGGCCATCGTCTCTTGGGTTCACCAAATTGTGTAGAGGAAGATACACCTGACTCTACACATTATGAGATTGCATATGCTGTACTCTTGAAACTGCTCATGTGCATGTTATAGAGTTTCAATTGAAGTGTTTGGAAGGAATTGGGGTACTTTATCTTGCTTATGGTGATGCATTCTCTGACAAACAGGCAAATGTGCGAATCGCCTCCTAGCTTCCTCAGGGTTGCCATTAATTGCTAGGCAAATGAAGGTACTTGAGTCTAATCATGTTATGAAATAGAGATTCTTGAGCTCTTATACTTAATGAGATGGCTGGTCCATTAACTGCAGAGACTGGAACTTAGTTCTATATGGGCTCTCCTTGCAGCATTTGAGGATCCACTTCCTCTTCCAAGTAACACAGTGACTCCACCTTTTGAAGGGGCCTTCGTGAAAGGTGTTGACTCTATCTCATGGATGGCCAATAATTCGAGAAAACTTCTGAAGTCTCCGGATAATGGCCCGTACTGTTGGACCTTTTTCAGCACATCAGCTTATGGAAAACGAAACAAGGTCCCACAGGTTGGTTATGGCTTGTATATCTGAGTAGAGGGAAATTATCATGTCTTAAATAGTCAAGCTGTGCCACTTTATATTTTGCTTACTGCTGGTCCAAACAACTGTTGGCCGTGCTTGTTCCATAGAGAATGTACTGGCCATTAATCGATACCATAGAAAATGATTGGGATGCCAGTGCCAGAAATACTTGTCAATTGACTCCCAGTTATCGAATTGCTACTAAACATTCTGCCTGAAAAAATTAATGTGGGTTTGATATTAAACTGCACTGCTTCATCTATTAACGATGCATGTTTGACTCGATGCATAGGAAAATATCCCGGTTGCCACAGCTGAGAAGGTGAAAGCAGGTATGCTGGCGGGTGTCGAAATGGCTCTTGGACTGCCAGAAGGATTGCTTCCGAAACCAATTTATACACGTGTCCAGCTTTGGTGAGTAAATTACTTGCTGTTTCAACTTCGATTCACAATACTGTTGAATGAAGATCAATACGAGGGCAAAAGGACGCTGATCCGTATACCTGGTTAAACTACACGTTGTCCTGTCTTTTCAAGAACCTGGATTTCCGACAATAACACCATTGGACCTATATCACCTATCACTTCTCTAGAGATGGAGATAGTTTCATTCCATCAATCGTAAAAGTTCCATGATCGATCCATCAAAATGAGAACCTGGCATGATCATGACTTGGTTTTTCTAGATACTTTTATGCAGTACAGATAGCTTTAGAAGCAAGATGATCAGATATACAGGCTAGCCTTCATCTCTTTTCTTTTAAGCTTCTACTTCTATTGGTGATGCTTTTCAATAGCATATATAATCTGGTACAGGGGTGCCGCACTGCCTATGAACAGCCCCGGGATCCCCTGCATCTTTGACCCTCGTGGAAGAGCTGGGATATGTGGTGATTGGCTACTGGGTTCTAGCCTAGAGTCAGCAGCTTTAAGTGGCATTGCTCTTGCCAATCAGGTACGTGTTTTAGTGTCCCGCTTTTACCTTTTAACTTCACTGAAATTTTCTCACTGGATACTAGATTTCCAGTTCTAGTATACATTTATTTAACTGTGTGCTGTAAAGAGAATTATCTCTATTTTGCTAGTCTATAGGATTTGTTTAGTCTTCCAATAGAAATAAAATTTTAATTATGTATGAATAATGTTAATTGCTATACTTTGAGATGCAGGTTGCTGACTACTTTCAAGGCGGTGGAGGTCGGCCCGAGGAGTTTGCTGTTGGGTTACACCAGGAGTTTCAACCACTGAAAGGCCATGACATCGGACAATTTCCTGGATTGGACTCAGAAACGCAAAAAGATGGAGTTCAGAATTATCAGCTTACTACATGAAGATGGGGCTCAGATGTGGTGAGTCTTAACTGCTGTCTTTGCACTCATGATCCCAGAAGCCGAACTTACTTGCAGATGCTGTCCGATGTCTAATCCGCGCTTGGCTCATGCATCGAGTGAACATCGTCAGATGTCACAAATTCAGTAAATTCTTGTGCAATTGTACTGCTCAAGAATGGTTAGCCGACATTAATGAATGTTGATAGTCAAGGGCCAAAATTTGATAATCCACTGTAGCCAATGCATTGGCTCTTTGTAACGTGCGCGCACGACTTTGCAAGGGTCATTTTGTGTTTCCGTGCTCTCTATATTGAATGCAACAATGATTCAAAAAGGCCAAATGGCTAACTGACGTGCTCTCTATGCTGGTTTCATCTTGAGCCTATGCTTGTGTATAACTTGCACCATTCTTGTCTCGAGTCAGGTTGTTCAGTAGTAGGAAGGATGATACCGCGCTGGCGTGACTTCAAACCTCTTACAAGGATATGTACTTCCTTAGACACCATTATCCTGCCAAAAACAATGAGTTGCAGGGATTGATTTGCTCGAGATTGATTAAATATGGTAGCAAATATGTACTAGGAAACCATACACAATCAGTGGTGCAAAGTCTACGTCATTCGGGCGTAAACAAATTGTCGTGCTAGAGCCGGCCTCGGTTGCGTGGAACACACGCTCATCACTCGTCAGAAAACGAAGGCAATTCAGTTGACTCTGTGGGGAACTTGAATTCCAATCTTTCACTTTTGAAAAGAAAAATGACATCTCAATGTCCAAGACATCGAGTAATATATATATATATATATATAAAGAGTGGACTGCAGGCAGCGATTATTTCTCTTCAGTGTCACGTTACCTGCTTGAACGAAAAACCCAAATGAAAAACAATGCAGAACCACCATAAATCAGCAGTTCCTCCCGCGACCCATTCCAAGCTCTTGGCGGTTTTCGAATTTTTGAAAACGTAACCTTAGAGAGCTTCGAAGGGGAGATTGTACTTTCAGAAAAGCAAATCTGGCTCCAGTTAAGTTAAAAAAAGTTACTCATTTTTCCCCCCCGTTTTTTCTCCGCTGCAAAATTTGGATGCGAAAGCGATAATTCCCTGTTTTCTATGGCTGGGAAAACTGCTGCAAACGAGAGCTGCAGAGAGCATCGATACGGACGAACCACTTGGGGGACCCACTTTCGTACGGTCCACTAGAGACCACTACCCATTTCGACTTTTTCATCGGAATCCTTACGTAAGACTAATCAATGCCTCTGTTCATTCTGCATCGCTGAGAATGGCTGGAACACTTTCGCTTTCGGTGGGAAAGAAATGGAACGACGCCGGAACCAGAAGAAGAAGAAACCTCCATTAGAGCGCCCCGAAGTCAGAGCTTTTTCGATTCCCCCACTATCAAACACAAACCCATCTACTAATAATCATCTCTCCTAGAAAAGCTTACATAGAATAGAAACATGGGCTAACAAGAATAGAGTTAGCACGATTCGAAAACCAAAAGGAAAAAGAAAGGAAGAAAGAAAAGGGCTGCTATGTCAACTGTCACCAAACCATCTTCTTCTATACACAACCAAATCCTCAACTCTAAAATCCCGTCCCCTACGCTAGAGTAAAGAACAGAGCGCCAGCGGCTCACTTCTTCGCCTTCTTCACCGGCGTCTTCACGCTCTTGGGCTTCTTCACGGGCGTCTTCTTCGGCTTCGCGGCTGCCACCTTCTTCACGGCCTTCTTCGTCGGCGTCACCTTCGCGGAGGTCTTCGCCGCCTTGGCCACCGGCTTCAACTTCGGCTTCTCGGCCGCCTTCCTCTTCGCACCCGCCGCGGCTTTCGGCTTCGCGGCTGCCTTAGGCTTGGCAGCGGCGGCCTTCGCCTTGGGAGCAGCCGCCTTCGGCTTCGCGACGGTCTTCGGCTTGGACTTGGGCTTGGCAGCAGCAGCAGCCGGCTTCGCCTTGGGCTTGGCCACGGCGGCGGCGGGGGCCGCCTTGGCAGCGGCGGGGGGCAGCTTGAACGAGTTCTTGACCTTGACGAGCTTCCCGGAGGCGACCTGCCGCCGCAACTGGACCAGCAGGAGCTTCCTGAAGTTGGCCGGCAGCTTCTTGTGCTTCTCCTCCACGAACTTCTGGATGGCGTACTGGCTCGACCCGGTGCGCTCCTTCAGCGTCACGATGGCGTCCGTTATCATCTGCAAAACGACATCAATAAGCAATAACCCACCAAATCAGACCCGCGGATTGGCCACGAAATGCGCAGAAAAATCAGGACTTGCGAGCGACCCAGAATTCCGCATACCTCGAAGAATGGAGGGTGCGAGGACGGGGATCGAGACTTCTTCGCAGCCACGGCAGCCATTGGAGAGAGCTTGCGTTTGCGTGAGACGATGTTCGGAGAGGTAGAGAGAGAGAGAGAGAGAAGGCGCTGGCGAGTTATGAGAGAGAAGGCGCTGGCGAGCGGGGAGTTTATATAGCAGGAGAGAGAATGGAGCGGAGAGTTCTGATTGGACGACGCGAGGGCGACGAGGATCGAGGCGGTTTGGGGGTTTGAATGCGGGCCGTCGGATGAGCTGGGGTATCTAAGGTCGGGAGGACGCCACTTGGCGGTTAGGCTTTCGGATTAGTGCGGCTTGCCTCCGTTTTGGATAGTGGCAAAAGTTTGGGGGGAGGCGGTGAGGCTTAGGAAGGAGGGGTGTGCTTTTGGGTTTGATTTGGGATGAAGGAGGGTGGAGATGGAGTGGATGGAATTTAATGGGATTTTGATGGGGGATAGACTGAGATGTGTGCTTTGCAATGGTGGTTTTTGCATGGTGAATTTCGTTGGGTGGGATGGGAGAAATCGATCGGGAATACGGCGAGGTTCGCAGGAGTTGAGCGTGGTTTTTTTCGTAGTAAGTTTTTTTCTCTCGAGGAGTTGGTGTGATTTTTGAAGGAGACGACATCGTGGCTGTTCGCGAACTTGGGAATGGTGATCTGGGCAGACATGATAGGATTTGAGAATTTATGACTAGTCACGTTAAAGATGTATCGAGAATATTTGGTTGCCGATCTATCATATTCCCAATTATTAGGGATAAAATTGAATGGGATACCGTGAATACTTTTGATGTTTATTGAAAGACACTTTATTTCTTGTATATGATTAAACGGTTTACATTTTTTAATTGAGAAAAAAACAACTTCAAAATGGTTATTATTGATAAAAATCGTGTTTTTAATACTCCGAACTATTGGGAATGAAGTCAAATGAGATATTATGGACACCTTTGGCATTTCTTGAACGACGCTTTACTTGTTTATGATTAACAACTTATATTTCAAGATTAAGAAAATATGATGACGCTTAAATGGTTATTATTAATCAAAATCGAGTATTTGCTCCAAACTTAATGGAATGTTATGAAATCGATGAGCATTGTTGCTATAAAAAAACCCCTTTGAATGCCTCGAAGAAGGAATCTCTCTTTGGAGATCTGCATAATTGGATGTGATTGGAATGTCGACGGTTTATTGAACGTTTTGTTTATTTCCATAAAATCAAACTTTGACTTTCCAAATCAAGAAGCAACAGCGATGTATGGAAAACGCTCGTTGCAGAAAGAAAATCAACTTCGCCATCAAATCATGCGATATCAAGAAATCTTTTCGAGCAACTGTTTTAGGTTACGAGAAAATCTAAATTACTTTCATCGAGGGAAGAGCTTATTCCCAGTGTATGTGTTTGTTTCCTTGATTTATTTACCTTTACGACTACGGATGATTGTGACAATATCGATTCGCTTGATAGGCAAAGAAAAGAATCACTTCCACGTGAAATTCCACGTGAAATTCCCGCCATCATAGTAGCATGTTTAGAAGGAAAAAAAAAGGACCTCGAATAATGGATGCCGTTTATGAAACATGCTATCGGCCAATCGAATCTAGCTTAAATAGATGGAAAATGCACCACGGATGTAGTATGTTATGAGACGAACGAATTAGATAAAATCAAAGATGATCAAAAAGCCTTCGATTTGTTGTAACAATTGTTTGTTTTCAAAGAGTTGACTGTTAACCTTTTCAAATCAAGAAAAAATGACCATTTCGAAGCACTTGTCCCGGAGGGAATAATTAAAACCTTATGTAATGAATCCAATCGAAATTTAAGTCTTTGTCAAATAAGTGCAGTCAAATCATATTGATTTTGATTATTTAGGCATACGCCGATCAATACAAACATAATAAATGAATCTAACTTATCACGGTGTAGACACCAATGAAATGTCGCTATGTAGTTGATTTTCGATCTTCTCTAAATGTTTGAATTTGAGATCTCATCATGCCTCACCATGAAAGACGAATATGTTTGTTTCATTGAAAATTTCATGATGAAAAAATATATTTTTCAAGAAAATCATTTTTTTAAATGATTAATTTTTATTTGTTTGGTGGTTCATGGAAAATGATTTCCTTCTCGTTAGAAGGGGAAGTTGTTTTCCCTTAATCTAAGTATGTTAATTTCAGACCATGGAAAATGTTTGTTTAAATCAATTAGATTTTCGTTATCCAAACATTGGAAAATCAGGAAATAATATTTCGAAAACAATTTCCATAAATTTTTTTGTTAAAAGCATTCTCCTCATTTTTCAATGTTTGGATTGCTTGGGGAAACAAGTCGATAGAACTTTTTTCGTGATCAACAAAAAAATCCGTGTTTAATTTCAAGATTATGATTTCCTTTTTTAAAAATTAGAAATCATTTCCCAAAATATGACTAAATATTGACATTTGGATTAAAGACCTCAACACTCGAGCATGGTCCATGATGCTCATGCATGGGTCCTTGACAATTGACTTTAGGCCCAAAGGCTAGGCTTGAGACCTTGATACCTATGCTTGAGTCCTCGACACTCATGCTCAAGTAACTTGCTCTTGGGCTCAGGTTAATTGAGGTTGTGTTTGGTTCCTCGACGGTTGGGCCCAAGTCCACAAAAAGGTTGAGCCTAGGTTCCTAAAGGCTAGGCCCAAGACCTTGATGCCCATGCTTGTGATCGTGATTGTGTTTGGGTACCTAACTCCTACATCTAAGTCATTGATGCTTGAGCTTGTGTCCATAGAGACCAAGGCCAAAACCCCCTGTGCTCATGCTCGTCTCCATAAAGGCCGACTACAGGACCCTAGTGCCTATACCTAGGTCTTAGGAGTCCATGCTTGGGTACTTAACTCCTGCACCCAAGTTATTGGCGTTTGGGCCCAAGTCTCACCAGCCATGTATGGGTGTTCGACTCTTGTCCTCGAGTCATTGACACCTCGACTTGAGTCTCATGAGGCTGGGCATGGGACCCTCATCTAGTGTTTTTGCTCACATTCCCAACTCCTATGCTCGAGTCTCTTGAGGCCAGGCCTGAGATCTTAATGCCCGTGCTGGAGTCCTCAATTGACGTGCTCAGTTACCCAGTTTTCACGTCTAAGACATCAACTCCTGTGCTTGAGTCTCTGGTGCTTGTATCTAAGTCATCAGTGCTCATACCTGGGTTCTTGATAGGCATGCACAGGTATTCGATTTTTGCGCTTGATTTTTCACTAAAAATTGCGCTCAAGTCTCCTGAGGCCAAACTAGGGATCTTGATGCCTATGCTAGAGTCCTTAATTGACATGCTCAGATACCAGTTCTCGCGTCTAAGACATTGGGTGCTTGTATTCGAGTCACCAATGCGTATACCTTGGTCCTCGATACGCATGCATGGGTACAGGACTTTTGTGCTCGATTCAACTGCACTTGAGTCTCTTCAGGCCAAGCTCGGGATCTTGATGCCTGTGCCAGAGTCCTCAACTAAGGTGCTCAGATACCCAATTCTAGACATCAACATTCGGGCCTAGGTCCATAGACATTGGGCCTTAGACTCTTGAGGTTAGGCTTGGGGCCATGATACTTGTGCTTGAGTCCTCAGCAGCTATTCTTGAGTACTCAACTCCCTTGCCCAAGTCAAGACCCTATTATAGAGAGATCAAGCCCCCATCTCTCCTAGTAAGGGGACAAAGTGCTTGTGCTTGGGTGACTGGTGGCCATGCTTAGGTAGCTAGCTACTGTACCCAAGTCATTAGTGCTCGCTAGGACTAGTTCCTTGGCAAACTAGGTGCAAGTCCATAGAGGTTGGACTCAAGTCCCTTGAGGTTGTGCCCTAGACCCCAACGGTTGTGCCTGGATACCCAACTCTCACACCCAAGTCATCAGCATCCGGGCCTGGGTCCACCAAGGTAAGGGAATCAAGTCTTTGGTGCCCATGTTCAAGATCTCATATTAAGGTTTGAGAAACCTTGGCTCCTATGATGAAGGTCCCAGTGACTGGGCATCTCTTATATTGCACGAATAGTGCAATTCTCCTTAAAAAAATAGAAACAAGTTTTTCTTTCCAATATGGGGAACCATTAAGATTTACTCTCGCTGGATCAACAAAGCCGCATAATATTTGACCAAATCATAATAAAAATTCAAAATAAAGAGGACAACACCAGCCTTAGCAAACAAGAAATGATCGAGACCCTCGAAAAACCAAAATCGGAAACTAATAAAAATAAAAACGTAAAAATTAAACACAATGGCCGGGCCACGGCGGAGGCCCGACGAGGATCCGACCGGAATAACGAGTCAGGCCCCGGAACTCGACCAAAACCGACCCGAACCGGATCCGCCTAGCCGAGAACCCCATATAAAAGCTCGCTAACGGGAAAAATCGACGGCAATCTCGTCTCCGAAAAAAAAACCCTAATCTCCACAGTCAGCTGCAGCACCGCCAGCTCGCTCGACCGCGGCTCTCTGCATCGAACATGGTGAATTCTCGCTCCGGCCGCCTCCCCTTCTTGATTTCTCCGATTCCGGCGGGGTCTTGACCGGAAAAGTTTGGTTTTTTAACCTTCGTCTCATGGCGCCTCTTTCTGGTTTCCGCAGGCGGACGTGGAGGTAGAAGTTGCGGCGGGGCAGCCGAAGAAGAGGACGTTCAAGAAGTTCAGCTTCAAGGGCGTCGACCTCGACGCGCTCCTCGACATGTCCACCGACGAGCTCGTCAAGCTCTTCGGCGCCCGCGCTCGCAGAAGGTATGCCTGGGCGCGAAGCGTTTGCTTTCGCATTCGGTGTCGTTTTCTTATTTTTCTCGTGCGCTCTGGAAATGATTCGGGTTTTGGTTTTGTTTTGCGGAATTGGGTAGGTTTCAGAGAGGCTTGAAGCGAAAGCCGATGGCTTTGATCAAGAAGCTGCGCAAGGCGGTAAGATCTGTTCTTTTTTATTTCTATTTTTATTTTTATAATCTCTTGTGGGATGTATGCAATGCTATGTGATGTGATTTTATAGAATTGGATGTGGAATTGAAGATCTCTGAGATTTGGAAAACATGGGTTCGATTGGTATTGTCGATTAGGGCGTATGAAATAGTCAGTTAAGATGGACTTTCCTCTCTCTGGGCTATTGGAATAGCTGTCAAAACTCACGCTGCTGATTTTGGTGGTCATTCTTATAAAGGGGACTTTCCTCTCTCTGGGCTAGTGAAGCTTTGGCTTGGATTTAAGGGATAATATCATGGCTTCAAAGGAATTCCATTGGTGTCCATCTTCAAACGGCAAAAAGAAGTCTTGTTGAACTAATATAAGACCTGCTTGCGATGGCTAGGAGCCCACAACATCGTATTGCCATGACAATTGAACCGTGCTGGCATTGCTTCTTATCTCCCTCGACTGCCGTGGGCCATGCTATGGCATGACTATATATCGTCTTATTTTGTGAATAATATAACCTTCTGTGATCTTCTGATCCTGATTGCTGTGTTGGTCTGATGTTGCATCTTTTGAAAAGTTTTTAGGTAAGTGGGTTTTTTATGGCTAGCAGTTGAGTAGGTTCAACTTACTTTTGCAATGGCATTTGCCCTACACTTAGTTCCCGAGTTTTGAGGTCCGATGTATTTCATGACCAGATATTGTTAGTTGTGGTGAAAAGCTTGGTTCTTTCATTGATTTTATACATTTGAATGAGCTGATAGACATTCACGTTTCTTTGCATTGTGCTTCTATCAATGCTGTTACTTAGTAAATGCCATTAATTTGGGTCTTTCTTTGAACCTTGTTACAGAAACGGGAGGCTCCTGCTGGTGAGAAGCCTGAACCAGTAAGGACCCACCTGCGGAACATGATCATAGTTCCCGAGATGATTGGAAGCATCATTGGAGTTTACAATGGCAAGACTTTCAATCAAGTTGAGATCAAACCTGAGATGATTGGCCACTATCTTGCTGAGTTCTCCATCTCGTATAAACCCGTCAAGCATGGAAGACCTGGTATTGGTGCTACCCATTCCTCTCGCTTCATTCCCCTCAAGTAAAAACACACTGTGCTCCGTGACATTTTTTCTTATTGTCTGTCCTTTTTGAAGCAGTTGTTGGAGACACTAGATTTTGATACTCAATTTTGATGTCCTTCTAGTTAAGTTTGCAGTGCTTTTGTTGCCAGCGAACCTGAAATTTAAATTTCGAACTTCACCGAGTTTCCTGGTTTACATCTACTACCTTATATGTAGTTTTTCGTTGGATGCTTTGGGAGTAATTGAGCAAGGAAATGGAAAGGTGGGGGAAAAGAGAGGCTGCAAATGTTTAGGTTTGTTAATGTCGATCGGATAGCAACCGTTCGTTTTTCCAAGGTTGTTACCTTACGATCTTACAGAATGTTGTAAGGCCCGATACAATCTTACGGAATATGTTATGTTACAATCTCGGATCCAAGGTTGCCACCCTCACAGCCCTAGAGCTGGGGTCGCCCAATGGTCGGGCTCGTGTTTGGCGTCAGCCATGGCTAAAGGTAGAGGTTGTGACCACAAACTAGCGATAGTTGAAACTACAGTCCAATGCTTGGAGGTCGCCACCACGAACTAGCGTTCGTTGATACTAGAGTCCGTGACCAACGCTTGGATGTGGCCTGAGGGTGGGCCTCCTCGGATCAGTCATGTCGGTGGCCTTGACGATGTTCCCCTTGCTGAGAAACGCTGGAACTTAGCTCCAGTTGGCATAGAGGAAAGATCAGTAAAATGGTAATTGAGCGCGCCTATATTCGTGTTTTATCTGGTACCTGTCAAACCTTGTATAAGGTAATATTAAATTCTGTGGCTATCTTGTTCTATCTTTATCTTATCCGATTTTATTCTATCCGACAAAAGATTCTGTATGACGGAACGTAGCCTAGATGTGCGGGATCAAGTGGTAGATGAGATAAGTACTAGCTAGTCTCGAATATCTGGGGGAATAAACCACACATATTGGCGATGGAGCGGTCTTGACTTTGCTGGATCTCCGTTACGTAAGCTCACCGGAGAATATGAGTGGACAAAGCTTGGATGTCATAGGTCGACGGACGATCCGAGAGGGTGAGAACACAACAAGTATTAGCGGTAATAAGTAGTGCCAATTTATAGATTCTTTTGCAAGAAAAACCCCCCAACAATTGTCAATTCAGTCTGAACGTCACAAGTACAGATGCAGCTTCACCTGGTGTTACCTTCAACATGCATCCCACTTAATGTTACTATAAGAAAAACCAGAAAATAAAGTCAGAATCATCTAGGTAAATTGGCGAATGGGGATGGTAAGGGCGTCCTTATCGGCCTTTCTGATTGACTATCTGTGAGAAAATAGCGTTCGGGTCGTCCGAATCTTGGGTCAGCTCGTGCTCGCTGCCGATGCTCAGGCTGTTCACGTCCAGTCGTGGAGCGACTTCTTCGGAAACATTGCTTCCTGCTCGGCGAGAGGAATGGCTAGAACCATCCGCGTTCTCCTGCAACTGGAGAGCGAATTCGAGATTCCACAGCACGTCGCCCATGGTAGGACGCTCAAGTCCGTGCTCGCACAAGCACTTCTCAGCGGTCTCCGCGAACTTCTTCAAGCACTCGGGGTTGATCTTGCCCTTGAGCTGAGCATCAAGGATCTCCTCGAGGATTCCCCTTCTTTGACAGTTCAGAGCCCAATCTGCAAGACTGACTTGCTCCTTTGGGAGGCTAGGGTTCAATGCAGGTCTTGCACACAAAACTTCAAACAAGACGACCCCGAAGGAGTAGACGTCGGATTTCTCGGTCAGCTGTTGCCGGCGGAAGTACTCGGGATCCAAGTACCCAAAGCTTCCTTTCACCACAGTGCTAACATGGCCTTTATCCATGTTAGGACCGGTCTTTGAGAGCCCGAAATCTGAAACCTTCGCTACCCAGTTCTCGTCCAGGAGAATGTTGGTGGTCTTGACATCCCTGTGAATGATGGTGTACCTTGCCCCTGTATGAAGGTAGTGAAGTCCTCTCGCTGCGCCGATACAGATCTCCAACCTCTGCTTCCAGGAGAGCGGAGTGTTGTTTCCTTTGTAGATGTGTTCCCTCATCGTTCCGCGCGCCATGTAGTCGTAAACCAAGCACATCTCGTTTTCTTCCTCGCAGTATCCGATCAGCGACACCAAGTGCTTATGTCTCAACTTGGAAAGCATCTCCACTTCAGTCTGGAACTCATTGACTCCCTGTTCTGAGGAAGGGTTTGACCTCTTGATGGCCACCTTCATGGTCTTATCAAGGACTCCTTTGTAGACCTTGCCGAAGCCTCCGACCCCAATGACATAAGACTCGTCGAAGTTCTTCGTCGCCTGTTTGATTTCAGCTAACGAGAAACGTCGGCTGAGACACTGAGCCTCTGACGAGAGGTGGCTAGCAGCAGAGGCATGCGATTTGCTTCCCGCCGTATGGGAGAAACCCGAGATAGGCAACCAGCTAGTTGTATGCGATTCGGTTCCGAGGACTCTCTTCTTTTTAACGTAGACTGTGATGCATATTGCTGCCAAGGCACCAAATACAGCGGCTCCTCCAGCCGCCCCGCTGATCAACTTAACATTGCTTGTTGATGAAGTGAAAGCCTTTGCTTCACTAGCCTTAGCCGCGGCCTCGGCCTCAGCCTTGACTAGCATCTCCGATGGCTCCGGGTTGGGACCCGCCAAGTTTCCGGTCGCATCGCTTATCTTAAATATCTCCAGCCCATTTAGGAGAGCGTCGTAGTACTCCGGGGGAGGATCTGCAGTGACAGAGGGTTGCATCATTATCGAGATTTGCTCATCCCCCTTCCCGTCGCTGACAAAAATCGCATAATCCTTATAGACCGGCACCCCCTCCGCACTTGCCCATCCGATCACGTCGGCCGCTTCCTGGGCAATCTGATTGTTGATGTAGATAGTGAAAACTCTCTGGTTGACCTTAGTGCAGAAGTAATCACAGAAGTGCATCCTCACAAGGTAGGTGAAATTTGCATCCACCTGGAACTGCCAAGTCAGATTATAGTTCTTGTTTAAATTCTTATCGTACCCCATGGATCTTGCGGTTCTGTAAACATCAACCGGCGCAACATAGTCAGGCAAATCATTGTACTGGATCTTGACTTTTTTGTCGGCCTCGTTTGTGACTCCCGCCACTGCTCCATACAAATAAGGCGTATCATCGTACCATGTTCGAGTGAGCGAACCGGAGTCATTGCTCGGAGGAATGTACTGCCCTCCAACATTTAACCGATACATCGTCTGTAGATTTGCAGCCTTGGCATCGACAGGTTGGTCTGAGAACCCGACCATCTGTGCCGAGTCGAACAAGTCCGGGATCGGAATCAGCTCAATGCCATTCACAAAGGCAAATGCTCCACTGTGCTTATCTGAAGGCGTGAAAGTGATGTTCACAAAATCCGAGTCCGAGGGCACCAGAGAATATTCCTTCACGAGGTAGGCCTGTGTGAGAGCTTGAGCCGTGACCGAGGCGCTGAAATTCTTCAAGAGGGTGACGCTGCCGGCGACCACCGAGAAGTATGCGTCTGCAGGATCAAGGGATCCATATGAGGACGGGTAAAAGTGGAGCCTGACCCAGTAGCGGTTGCCGGATTTCACGGGCAGCTGATATGTCCCTGCGGAGGTGAAGATCCGGGCGGACATGTATGGGACATCGGAGGGCAGCGAGGGGTCTTGAAACATGGCTTTCTCCGACGTTGAGTTGTTGGAGGTGAAGTACTTAGAATCCGAATCCCATTTTTGCCCGTCGGCATCCTTCCCGCCGCCAGTCGACCCACAGCTAAGGATCAACGGAGCCGGGTCCGCACTTGACGCGTAAAGGGAATTGAAAAGAACGGATACAGATATAATAGAAAGCAAAATCTGGATGTTTTTGTACATGTTTACTCAACAAAGAGAGGACCTTGGCGTACAGGAAAGCAATTCAGGATTGGGTTAATCAGTCGTAATTCATTCAAAGAAAGGGAAGGGAAAGAGAGGGACTCCTGTACGCCAAACCGAACGATTAGCGGATTCTGGGTTCTCTCTCTTCTGTTCTAGAGATCATGGCGAACGTCTTTAATCAGTCATGGAAGCTCCAAACATGCTTTGCCCTCACCTGGAGCGGAACCAGGCAAGAAAACACGGCAGGATTTTCTTGGTTTGCTTTTGTATGATGAATGGAACACCTCTCTCTCTCTCTCTCCCTCTCTCTCTCTCTGCTTGCTCCTATTTTCTGCTACCCATTTTTGGGGGTTCACCCGATGATCGATCCGAAGGTCGGAGTCGGTTAAGAATCGATGAAGGCGAGGGACATCCGACACATTGTTTTGTCGCGCGAAGGCAGGTACTTTTCCTGGAAGAGGGATCCAGAAAAAAAACTAGAAGCCTAAATTTAGCAGTGCCCTCCCGAAAACTCTCCAGGGATAGAACAGAACACAGTTGCACAAGGTTGTTCGCATAACTGAAGTACGTGCAAGAATAGAATCGAACTCAAAAGCATCGGATCTTCTCGAAAGGCCCTTCAAAATGCTGTTGAAGGTATCCTGAGATCGAGTTCTGTCATTCTATAACAACCCACCGGACGTGCATAAAACATTTATTACATCTTTAACTGATGAATCCTAGCGGTTACCCATAATAATTAGCAGTCCTCTGCTTAAACCCTCTAAAATCTCTCCACTAAGCAAATTCGGAAGATGGTTTCTAACTTCAAAGTTTTCTTGATAAAACCATAAAAACCACCGTCGTGAATTATAATAGCATAATATCACATCAGGGGCAAATAATCATAAATCAAAATTAAACTGAACTAAGGGTGTATTTATTTCGAAGAAAGTTTCATGACAAAGGAAATTTTTTTCCTGGAAATTATCTTTCAAGAAAATGCTTTCCCTTTTTTAGGTTAAGGATTCCATTTTCTGAACTTTAAGCATGTCGTAAATGGTTTTCCTTTAACTAGTCACTTTTGGCAAGCCAAATGTGCGAAAGTCCAAATTACTAATTTGTGGAAAACTCTTTTGCTCGTATAAATACGCCATAGCTCCTCAATTCTTTTAAGTCTCGTTCGAAGCGTGAGATCCGTTAAGATTGTCAAGTTGCGGACATGACTCATCCAAAGCGGTCATTTCTAGGTTTCGTTGTTAACTGGTCACGACCGGGGAAAAGATTAATCAAACATGTTCTTGTTAATCGTCATCCGGGGAGAAGATTCTGATGCCACCATCTTTCACCATTTTTTTTTTCATATTTAAGCCCTGAAATGTAGCATTCCATAGACTGTTCTCTTTCTGGTTACAGACGGACGGTGCCAGAATGACGCAAACCTTCTGATGGATGGGCGCGACTGGCGCCTCTTCCTAACCATTTTTAGGTTTTACACTGTTGTCCTCCATTAAAGCTCTCTTCATCACCTTCTTCTCGTTCTGAGCTGGTCGGGCTGGTGCTGTATCGTCGAATTCAGCCCGATAATAACAGAAAATAACATCGTCCTCTCTTCTTCTGAGTACAAATTAGTTTTAACCCGCATTTTCGACTCACCGCCACTCCCCGATATCCCACCCCTGGCGGTGGTGGCCCATGCTGTTCCAGGCCTCAACATGTGCAGTACGGAAGAGGTAAACACGTTACAGCAGCAGCAGCAGCCGCTCGGCATGGAGGACGCCGACCAAGGTAATGAAGAGAAGCAGGCCTTGCCCTTGTCTTCCAGCTCGTCGACGGACCGGTCCTCGTCGCCGCCGTCCCCGCACAGCTCGTCTGACCTGGAGGAGCTGCAGCGCATGCCGCTGGTGCCGCCACGGTGGAAGAACCGGAAGCGGCTGACGAAGCAGCTGTCCATGTGCGAGACCCCCCGCGACATCGCGTGGGAGAAGCGACGGCGCCAGATCCTCAGGAAGAGCGGCCTCGGCGACATCACGGATGAGGACCTGAACGAGCTCAAGGGGAGCATCGAGCTTGGGTTCGGCTTCAAGGAGGAGGACGGGCAGAAGCTGTGCAACACGCTGCCGGCTCTCGACCTCTACTTCGCGGTGAACCGGCAGCTCTCCCTGAGCCCCGTGTCGACGCCGCAGAGCCAAGGGCTGTCATCGCCAACCTCGCCCGGCGGGCGGTCCTCGTCCTTTGATAGCCCCACGAGCGACCCCGACGCTTGGAAGATCTGTAACCCAGGCAAGACTTTCGAAGATGCATGTATTCATTGATTTATCATAGTTAGAAATTATTCTCATGAAAATGCTTTCGTTTTGCAAAAAATATGAGAAAAATGATTCATCTACAAAACTTTATAAATGGCGAGCACCTTCATCGAAACCTTTGACATTCCATTCATCAACTACTACAATCTAATCTCTGTCATCTTCTTCAATGGTCTTGAACAATTTCAATTCATTTGCATTCTGAAAGCTTTCAAAATTAGCCCACATGCCCAAGCCAGAGATCAACCTACTATATTCATGTAACAAATTCAACCCATTACTATACATGACAAAACACACACGTTGTTTCTTGTTATCTTTGCATTTTGGTCAAAGTCATTTCATTATATGAATATTATTAATGTGAAGTACTTTGCTGTTTTTGAACTACAGGTGATGATCCTCAGCATGTGAAGACCAAACTGAGGCACTGGGCTCAAGCCGTGGCGTGCTCTCTAATGCAATCATCCTGAGAAATCGATTTGGGTGTGTGTGGTGCGTGGGACTACTAGCTTGTACAGGAAACGAAAAGAAGAAGAAGGAAGGAAAAAAAAAAAAAAAACCGAGGAGGAACGAGAGAAAGGGAGAGAAGCTTTTAACTGAAAAAAAAATTAGGGTTTCGTTTGATGATCCGTGAAGCAGCCAGAACGAGGGCTGATGGATAATGATGGCTTTTGATCTTTGTATAAATGCAGAGCCAATATAAACCGAGAAGACAGATGTCTTCTTAACCTTCTCAATGACTCGTCGCTCCAAGACAACATATTTTGCTCTTTTTTCTCTTTGCTTCCAGCCCCTGCTTCATGAGTAATTTTGCGTTACTTGATTTAGAAGATGGCGAAAAGGGTTTTGACTTTCGATCGACTAGCTTTACAACTGCTAAAAGTAATTCTTCGCGAATGCCATATTGAGTTTTGGATCATACATGAAGGCCAACAATCGAATTGGGCCTTACCGAAATAGTTTGAGTGACGAATTAGCTAATTAAAAATAATGTGTGGGATTCTGAAAAAATTATCGATCCTGGCTAGATAATCAAGAAAACTTATTGCTCACATGACTCAACTAAGCAGTCTCAATATATGTGAGGACGAGTCATCGGAGGAGTTGCGAGAATAAGCTTGAATTGAATGTGATGATTTGTTATTTAAAAGTTATGCTTTTGAATTACTAAGTAGAAGAATGTCGTTACCATCAGCAGACAACGTGCAACGTTTTTGAGCTGTCGTTAAAGGCATTCAATTTCCATTCCTCAAACTTGTTAGCGACGGCATGTTCCCTAATCCCTAGTGCGGCGTTTTGCCTTTTGGAGCTAATGACGGAAAAAAAAGGATTGATCAAATTCTGTTGCTGTGTTTGGCTCCATAGATTGTATTTGCTTCTTTTCTTCTTCCTTTACTAGGCAATAATTAAAGTTCTTATTATACTCGCACATTGCTTTAAGACTAAATTTATTCAGAATGGAATATCAAATAAGCCCATATGATTTTCGACATAAATATGATCAACATAAATAAAAAAATTGATAATTTCTTGTTGGGGTCGAGCCATGATCTGTAATTAGACTTATTATGGCAGATAATTAGGCATGGCCACTTTAATAGTTTGGGTAATCACAGGCAGATTATTTGAATTTGGGATCATTAATAAGTTCGATTAAATTACAAAAAGCAGACTCCAAAAGGAAAAGCCTAGCGTTTCCTTTACCCAAACCCGGCCCGGCCGAAGGGGATTCCGGCTCAGCCCGGGCCGGGCCGCCGTCGAACCGGAATCAACTCGGATTCGCTGACCCGAGTTGACTCACCGCACGGAGGGGTTGTCTCTGTCGTGTAACCTGAAACCCGGAAGGGTCCTCGCATTCTTTATTGCTCCAGAAGCGTGCGCAGAGACCCACCTGCGAACTGTCGAGCAAGCTCGAATTTTTCGTCCTTCGTTGCAAGAAGCAGGCCGAGACTGGTCGGATTTCCGCAGCTGCCGCGGGTTAATCGACCATGGCTCCCGATGCATCTGATGCCCTCGCAGGTCTCTGTCTCTGTCTCTCTCTGAATGGGCGCGTCTTGCGGATGAAGAAATGCTCTTTTTCTTTCATATGTCATGCTGGGTAACTTCGTTCATGTGCTGATGATTGCAGTGAGGCAGAAAGTTCAGCTTTTTCTGAATGCCGCCCAAACTGGGAATCTTGATCTGCTCAAGAGTACGTCTTGGCAACTTCTGTTGTTTTGGGTTTATTTTTTCCTCTGTGTTGTGCACTGCATCTTGTTTTTGAATTGCTGGGTTTATGGGGCGCAGAGCTAGCGTCGCAGCTCGATGATGGGAAAGGGATGGCGACGACAATAGCGGATGTTAAGGACGCGAACAAGCGCGGCGCGCTGCATTTCGCCGCGAGAGAGGGCAAGACTGAGGTGTGCAGGTACTTGCTGGAGGAATTGAAGCTCGACGTCGATACGAAGGACGATGATGGTATCCTGTTTTTAGCTGTTTGTTATTTGTTTATCTGTTTTTGACTATTTATGACCTTGTTGATTTCGGGCGGCGGTGCGTGTAATGGTTAATCTCTCTAGCTGTGTGAGGTTCATGATATTTGCTGGAGCTGAGCCTGAAATTTGTTTTGGCTAGTAGCTACTGCATGTTGTGTCTATGTACTGAATTCGTTGAGTTTCTTGTACTAAGACATTGGCATTCTGATGTTGTAGAATTTAAGTTTGCAATGAAAATTTTTGAGTCTCTTTGAGCGTCTATTTGATCACAAATCTTTTCTCGCATCTGGTCGGCCTTGGTTATACTGGCTAATAGTTCAGTATCTGTTTCAGGAAAAAGCTTATCAATTTACTGGAATCTTTTTTTCCATTGTAGGCGAGACTCCTCTTATTCATGCGGCTCGCCAAGGGCATACTGATACTGCCAAATATTTACTAGAGCGAGGTGCCAATCCTGATATTCCTAGTGACTTAGGTGTGACAGCGCTACACCATTCTGCTGGAATAGGTAAGTTGGTTTCTGTATCTTTGGAGACTGCTATGTTTGAGCATGTATGGTTCCTCACACAATCTTGTTATGTTATCTTTTGAGGATAGATATGCTTATCTGTGCTTACTTGATTTCAGGTGACATTGAATTGCTGAAGTTTATACTTTCTAAAGGTGTTGATATTGATTCTCAAAGTGATGCTGGCACCCCTCTAATTTGGGCTGCTGGTCATGCTCAACCAGATGCTGTAAAGGTTCTCTTGGAACATCATGCTAATGTAAGCTTGTTGAAGTTGTTACTTCTTATACTTATATCTCTTTTTTAAAAAAAAAAAGGTACTTTCAGAAGAGAGGGAGGAGGATTTAGTCTGGCATTTGCCTGTAGAGTTACTAGACAGAAGTATTGTGATGTGGCGTGATTATTTTGTATTTAACTTTGATATCTTGTTTTGCAGCCCAATGCTGAAACTGATGATAACATCACTCCGCTCTTGTCATCTGTGGCTGCCGGTTCTGTTGAATGCTTGAAGCTGTTGATTCAGGTTTTAGAGTTTCTTGGCCTTTAAGATTTAAGTCATGTCTTGGATATACTGTTGTTGTTGCTCTTTTATTTATTTATTTTAAAATAAAATTCAGTTTTCATGGAGGCTTTTCTCTCCTTATCTATGTGTGTAAGACCTTTGACATTTTACTGCTATATTCAAGGTTCAATCAGAACCTTCCATTGAAACTTCCTTGATACTTGTCTTTCCTTTTTTCTTTTTATCTCCCTTGTTAGTTCTGTAAACTATGCTATTATTGCTTATTTCTTGTGCTAACACTGGTTACATTTTCTCTTATCTTTGTTTAACTAGCAGATGAAGAAATCAACGTCCATTTTCTTGCAAAATTTTCATCATAAACTTTGTTTAATTCTGGATATTTAACTAGGACTTCCATCTGAATGCTTCTTTTGATTTTTGGAAACTACAGTTTATACTCATCTGAAGTTGATGCTGTGGATGCCATGAATCTTTTTTCCTTGTGTATTTGTGCTTGCTTTTACGGGCATATATTTCCACTACTACCCAGAAGTAACTTAAGTTTATCTCTTGTAATGATTCTTGTGATTTTGCCTTCCATTCAGGCTGGTGCTAGTGTGAATATTAGTGCTGGAGGAGCGACACCTTTGCACATTGCTGCTGATAATGGGAACCCAGAAATCATAAACTGCTTATTAGATGCTGGAGCTGATCCCAATATCGTGGATGAGGTTGAGAACTTTAAAAGGCTTTAATTTGCTAAAAATGTTTGTATCTAATGTTAGCATTTTATTGATTTGCATTTTCTTAAAGCTTGCTTGTTTTGTATATCATTAAATTAAGTTAAGATGGTTGAGAAAGAGTTCCTTTTATATTAAAGATGGGACAGAGATGTTTATGATTGCTTAGAGTTTTGCTTGGTTTGGTGGCTTATCATAAAAATAAGGTCATATCTGAATAAATTTTTACTTTTTGCTTGATCTAAATCTTGCGACAGATGCAGTTTGATTTTTTTCTTCTTTTTTGAAACCCAGATGCCTGAAGCTATCACAATATACAAATGTTGACATTTAGGTTCTCATTTTTTTTTTCAATAATTCTCTCAATTTCAATAACATTTTAAATTTTGTCAGGAAAAAAATTCCTTTTACTTAAACTTAATTCTAAACATACAGGTCCAAGATTTATTTTACTTAACCAATAATGCTGAAGGCATTAACCACAATAGGTCTGGGGATGAATTTCTGAAGCAGTAGTATGATTTCACTTTCGCAGGGTTGTCATTGAAAATGGTTTATGATACAGCATGCAAGTGTAATTTTGCTTCTTGTCATCACAGGATGGGCTGAAGCCTATACAGGTTGCAGCATTAAGAGGCAATCGTGCAGCTGTGGAGATTCTTTTTTCAAAGACTACCCAAGTTCACAGTATTCCCAAATGGAGTGTGGATGGAATCATTGAGTATATGCAGACTGAAGCTGGTAATGCACAGGTAGGTGCTGTGACTTAAATCGTTTGTTTTTGGTGTTTTTTTCCTCAATTGCTTCACTGGACTGGATGGAGTTGTCCAGAAAAGATCACATGTCAAATGCTTTGCATTTACTTGTGCTTTTGCTTGATCACATAATTTAGATGTTCATTGTAATTAAGGGGGAATTTTGGAAGAGAATATGCTAATCAAACATGAAGATATTACATTTAATATTCTTTTATTCCGACCTTAAGAAAGAGCCTTTTCGTACAATCTCCTTTTCAATTTCTAATTGTTATACTAAGGCATCCACAAGTTCATCATCTGGAGGGAGTTCTTCGGTTGGAACGAAAGTTTATTGATGATAGCGCAGATTTTCTAGCGTTTATCTGATATGAAATCAGATTCTTGTGATTCTTGTATTGTGTTCTAGCTCAAAAGTACAATCTGCAGGAAGAAGTCAAGGCAACTAGTGGAGAGAAGGATACCGCAACGAAAATCCGAAACCTTCCCGAGGTGATGCTTCATCGGACTTTTCACTTCTCGTTGATCGTGTTCTCTTTTATCTTATAGTAGTCTATTTATAGTTTGTGATTTCCTTCTTCTATTGGTCAGGTGGACTAGATGATTTTTGATTTGCTTATCTTGTAATGATGTTTTCTTTCTTGATGCATTTAAATGGATAGTTAATGAAAATACAAGCAGTTTTTATTATCACTCTGCCATTCATTTGCAAGTAACTCATGGAGGAAGAAATTTTGATAGCATAATGAATTGAAGAGGAAATTCTAGGTGGGTGATTAACAATACCTGATGTTATTTGTAAAAGTTTGCCTATGGTTGTTGAGATTGTGGAAAGTTGGTTGAAAGTTTAATAATGGACTAATTGTCTTCTTGTTTTCTATGAAATTATTAGTGTTAGGGGTGAGCGGTTACAGGTTTCATCTAAGTTCCTCCATTTTTTAGAATCTAAAACCTACCTTGGAATCTAAAACCTAAAACCTAAAACCTAACTTGTCACAGGCTCTGGGGTCTACTTGAGAACTGCCCAATTTTTTTTTTTTCGTTTTATTTTTAGTTAGCCTAATTTATCCTTTTATTTTTTTATTTTTGTTTTTATTTTTTTGATTTTGACATGAAAAATGGTTTGAAATTACCTCGTTTTGTAGACTTTTTAAGTGCGCCACAACTAAAGAGGACTCGGTGGCTATATCCAGTTGTTGATAGTCCATAGCTTTGCTTTGGCTTTGGCAAACCGATTCAGGTTTAAGTAGCAAAAAAATACTTGTAAATAGGGGTGAGCGGTTCCACGTTCTGTCCAAGTTTCAAGTGAAACCTAGAACCTACCCATCGGAATAAGTTCCTCATTTTGGAACTTGGAACATATCTTCTACACACCCTAGAACCTGGAACCATGCTCACCTCTAATTGGTGTTATAGCTTTCACTCACCAATTTACGCCTTTGGATGTGGATATACCTGTGATCCATCATATATGTGATTCATTTATGCTTGTAGCTCACTCACCTTAGGTGTGATGTTTGATGTGGACATGTTGCATGCACGAATTTCTATCAATTTAATCTTGTGATATATTTGCTTTCTCAGGTAAGTGGAGAAGCAAAACAGAAAGCTGCAGAAGCAAAATCAAGGGGAGATGATGCTTTTCGAAGACAAGACTATCAAGCAGCTTTAGACGCTTACACACAAGTATTCCTTCCAAATGCATTGTCATTTAGTCAACTCGCGTCTCCAGTATAAAAAAGATCGAAACTTTTTTTGGCTAATATATGAAATGTGGATCTAAATGTGATGTGTTCTCAATCCGACTCAAATGAACCACTCTTTTGGTTTGGTTATTACAGGCAATAGACTTTGATCCAAATGATGCGACTTTGCTTTCCAACCGAAGTCTTTGTTGGATTCGCTTGGGACAAGCTGAACATGCTCTTGTTGATGCAAAGGCCTGTAGGGAACTTAGACCAGACTGGCCCAAAGCCTGCTATAGGGAAGGCGCAGCATTAAGTCTTTTGCAGGCATGTGTTCTCTTAATCTCTAGTCCATTAGTCCATCATTGGCATTAGTGTTTGTGCCTTTGTGCACCTATATATGACTGGGAAATCTACTGCAGAGGTTTGACGAAGCAGCTAATTCTTTCTATGAGGGTGTCCAGCTTGACCCTGAAAATAAGGAGCTTGTAAACGCTTTCAGGTTAGGCTGAGAAGACTTCTCCAATCTGAATTACGACATACTAGATTTTTGTTTTGGTATTGTCTGTGACTAAAGAAAAGGTTGAAGCTAAAAGTTTGGGTATGCCTAACGCTAAAGCCTCTGAAAACTGGCTATAATTGTGAGATAGAGTAATAGTGTCAAAGAGTTGAGGGACACTACCATATCCTGCTTCTTCTGTCCGTGGAGAAGATTTCATGGTCTAAAATGCAAAGTATCTGTTCCTGTTAAGTGCATTTTCAGCTGTTGCTTTTCACATAAGTAGAATTTGCATGAAATATGAGTTTAGCCTTTTGACATGTTTTCTGGTCTTTGCAGAGAAGCTGTCGAAGCTGGAAGGAAGTTCCATGGTACGGACAAAAAGAGTTCATGACTTGAAATGCTTGAGATGCTGTGAGAAAAAAACTTGATGCTCGAGTTGAGGGGACATTGCTTGTGATAGCCATGCGCCATTTTTCCCGAGAAAGACTATATGCCCGTGCCAAATTTTGCTGTAAAATCAGTAAAAGAAGAATTGTAGCATGTGAGGGGAGGCCATTTGAGTGAGAATGACGGCATTAACCTTTTTTTTTTGGGTTTTCCTTTTTGAGCTTGTTCGAATTTTGTCCATCAGTTGCATATCATGTTCTTGGTAACGAGCTTTATGCATTTTTGTCCGAGTGAGGCCTGCTGTTGTAAAGATTTCGCCATCCACCGAGAATGGTATGCTCGGCCTTGGTTGTTGAGCTGTGTGACTGATCTGTTCGGTCTTGGCTCGTTGATGGACCGAAAAAAGAAATGATCTTGTTTCGACCATCATAGTTGAAGTTTTCCATTTCTTCTCCGATGGTCTCGAGTCAAAACCAGATTAATTTGATGTTTTTCCCTTTTCAGCAAAGCCATGACTAAAAAGAGAATGCTCATCCACTTCCATGCAGACACTCATCTGTTGTTTCTTAATTTATCAGACAACCTCAACAAGGAAACTGGAGTCTCCATCTTCTGATATTTCATCGTTCATTTAATTCCATTTCTGTTTTACATGGGCCATTTCATTTCATTACTAAATCGGGTTGTGTAAGGCAATTCGGTGTTTATCTATCTCTTTTGTTGTTTGGCCACAGGTGTGTTATCTAGTTTTGATTGCGCCTTTTAGCATTTTGATTTTGCCTTTTGCTCAGCTTAACTTACTGATTATAAATATCTTATTTAATGACAAATATAATCGCTCGAAGTATTCTCAATTTCGGATATATTAAATTCTATTTTTTAAGGGAAAAATTGAAGTGTTGTTCTTGACAAAGTGAATTGTAAGCCAAGAGCAGCCAAAAACACCAAATCCGCCTAAAATGTAAACGAATAGCACCACAGTTCCTAAATCTTGTGAGAAATCGTGTATGATGTAAACAGAAAACCATTTGATCGTTTTGCTTAAGTCATAAATCTTTATCGGAAAGTATAGTCGAGTTCTAAACTTATGTTACAAAGTGCAATTTCAAGCTGTTGCATAGGTAATTTCTGGATGTCGCGTGCGCCGATTTAGGAGTTGTTTGCTAAAAGAACTCGATTGTACTTTTTTTTTTATAATAAAAAAAGAGATCAAATTCTTGATTGCGTACGTATAAGACTTTCAATGTACTTTTGCCCCGTGGAATTCAGTTAAGTACCGAACAAACTCAAGTCAGCAATGTCTAACTGTTAACTACCACAACTGTCACTTACCAGCATAACCGCTCTCCGCACTGAGATTTTGCGCGGGGTTTGGCCATGCGGAACCGTTAAAAGGCATGCCCCTTTCAAGATTCTGCCACACCTGATCTACCAATCATACTTCGTCCTCTTTGAGCTCTGTGAAAGCTTTGGCCATGGCGTCTCCTGCGTCCACTCCCCTCAAAGGTTTCTCTCTCTCTCTCTCTCTCTCTCTCTCTCTCTCTCTGTATGTGCATTTGTAATGGCGGGGAGAAAGAGGAGTACGTATCATCACCGTTTGAACGGGAAATCGAGTACATTTTCACCATTTCAGTTTGCAGTGATTCTAAGCGTGCTTCTTGATGATGATCCGATGTTCTTAACTTCATTCTTGAACCGAACTTTGCAGTGTGCCCGAAAGTTCTGAGTTTTCTGAATGCAGTTCGTGCCGGAAATCTCGGGTTACTCAAGGGTACATCTTGGCTTCTTCTTCTTCTCGCATCTTTTTCTCGGCCCGAGTTTGATTTCTTTCCTTTGGATTTCTGCATAATGAGGTGCATCTGTCGGATAATGTGGTGAAACAGAGGTGGCTTCGCAACTCGATGATGGGAGAGGGATGGCGAGAACTATTGCGGATGCCAAGGACCATGACGGACGTGGGGCGCTTCATTTAGCCGCGATACAGGGCGAAATTGAAGTGTGCAAGTACTTGTTGGAGGAGTTGAAGCTTGATGTGGATCCAAAGGATGTTGCGGGTATCCCCGCTTTTAGCCATATCTATTTTGCCCTGTTATTTCTTTCGATTTTTGTCAAAGTGTGGAAGCCTGGTTTTGCGAAACTTGAGTCTTTTCGGGCTACTGCTTTCATGGGGTTGTGGCTACCCTGCTATGGTTCACTATCAGTAATACCTGCAAGTAGGAGACGCATAATCTTCCGAAAAAAATTGTTTCTTTTTCAGGTGAGACTCCTCTTCATCTTGCTGCCGGAGCGAAGCATATTGAAACAACGAAGTATCTAATAGATCGAGGTGCCGATTCTGCTATACCCAATGATGATGGTCTGACAGTATTGCATTACGCAGCTGGGTCCGGTAAGTCATTTCTGTAACTTTGGTAAGCATCTCCGTTTACCAATTGCCGCAATTGCTTTCCTCTGTCACACACACACACACAAACACACGCAAAAACATGAGCGCATGCACATTGCATCTTGTCCTGATCAACTGAAGATGGACATGCTTCTCTGTGCTTATTTCTTTGCAGGGAACATCGAATTGATGGACTTTCTACTTTCTAAAGGGGCCGACGTTGAGTGTCAAAGCTCTCTTGGCAGCCCTTTATATTTTGCTGCTGGCTGTGCTCAGCAAGATGCTGTGAAATTTCTCTTAGAACATCATGCTAACGTAAGCTTGATAAATAAGTAATCTCTTAAATTTTCTCTCTCTTTCATCGCAGACTTTTGTGACTTTGAATATCTGTATCCATATATATATATATATATATATATATAGAGAGAGAGAGAGAGAGAGAGAGAGAGAGAGAGAGAGAGAGAGAGAGAGAGACAGAGAGGGAGTTGCAACTTCGTGCATATGCCTTCTGCAAGTGCACTTTTCTTCATGAACAAAATGCAAGAAATATATTCCTCTATAATCAATGATAGAGAGACAGAGAAAGGTGGAAATGGTTCTTACCAAAAAAAAGAGAAAGGTGGAAATGGTTGCCTGGTTGGAGGAATTTAGCTGTTCTGTGATGATGCTATAGTAGTAAGCATGTAGAACCGCGCACTGTATGGAGTTAACTTTTATGTTCTAATTTCACTGCATGTATTAAAATTATCTCAACCGGGTATTTTTTATATGCACTAACATTCAAAATGTATTGCCATTGTATATATGTTTGGTTGGTAGTTGTTGTAGTGGCTTTTCATTAGTAGATGTATTTCCATTGTCAAGTTCCCTCCAGATTATGGTGGATTCTCCTTAATTTGTTTGATGATAGGGAAAAATCTGAGAATTGTTTAATCAACTTAGAGCATGTGCTGTATTCCAAGTAAAGTCTTATTGACAAACATATTTTCATCGTGGATGCATCCTCATTTTTGGATGCATTAATGACGAAGTGGATGGGTGGATTGAAAGTTGAGGTATTACATTATAATTGCTATGGTATTGCTGGAGTAGTTTCAACAAGACCTTGAAAATTGGACGTAATTGATGATTTTAACAAACAGACACCCATGACAGCACTGTGATTTGAGATGGCAAGGTGCATACATTTTTGGCAACGAAAAAGAGAAAACAATGGTGGAACATTTGAGAATCATTTATTTGTTGGCCTACCACATTGTTAAATTGCTATTTCATGTCTCTTCTCCATTTATATCAGCATCGTGCTGAGATTATTCCATAAGCAGTGACAGAAAAGGAGTTTTGGGATGTGGTGGAGCAGTTGGCATTTAATTTTGTTTTTTCTGTTTTGCAGCCTAATGCGGAAACTATTGATCATTCAACTCCGCTCTTTGCATCTGTCACTATCGGTTCGCTTGAATGCTTAAAGCTGTTAATTCAGGTTTGTATAATTTTTAGACATTTAGGAGTTAATATCATCCTGAATATACAGTTGTTTGATTACTTTCATTTTCTTGTACTCCAAGCTGTCTTTCTGTCTCCATCATACCCATTTATCTTTTAACAAATTGCATAGGTTAGTTGACGCTATATTGCTTTACTCAAGTTTCGGTCAGTCAGAGTCTCCACTGTCATTTATGCTTGCTTATTTGTATCCTTTAGTCGTGCCTTCTTAATGCCGTGTGCTATTCTCTGAATTAAACTCTGATAATAGAGTAGCGCATAGTGTAATCAGCATTCCTTGCTTGCTAACATTCAAGTTCCATGGGAGACTCAATTTAATCACGAAGATTTACAGGAGGGTTATGCTTGTTTACCTCTTTTTATTGTTTAGAAGTATCATTTATACTCGATTTGAAAATAAGTACTGTGGCTGCTTGGAACTCCGACTAATGCTCTTGCTTGCTTTTACGTGCTTATGTATAGCGTTATATCTCTCATGTGCACATAATTTTAATGTCCATACAGTGGGGTGCAAAGGTGAATGTTTCTTTTCCTGGAGGAGGAACACCTCTGCACGTTGCTACTTACATCGGGAACCTCGATGTCATAAATTGCTTGCTAGAAGCTGAAGCCGATCCCAATGTCAGAGATGAGGTCGAACTTTAAAGCTTTAGTGCTCCCTAATTTTTAATTTCATGTTCATAGAACTACTTTCTCTGCCCCCTTCTTCTGAAGCTTGTTTAATTGCAAATGCAGTAACTTGCAGAGAAAAAGGAACAGTTCCTTTGATTGATGATTGCTTCATATTTTTGCATGGTCCACGCTCCATCACAAATTATTAACGTGTAATTTTTTTGAACTAAAAACAATCACATTATTCTTTCACCTCAAAATCTGAAAATCAAACACATATTTAAAATCTAAAGATTATGAAAAATTTATAAATGACTAAACTTCATACGTTTGGGAAGAGCTTTGACATTGAACGAAGGTAGAATTCAAACAATACAAAAAAGCAAAAAGAAATTCACTCTAAACACTTAACTTAAATTCCTAATCGCTGATCTTGTTTATTATTGTCTTCGCCTTCATTGAAATAGATTCATGGAAGGTCTTTCGGGGACTTCAAGATTATTTTGTTGCTCTTACTTGCGGTGGATCATTCATTAAAGATCATGATTTGTTCCTGTCATCACAGGCTGGCAAAACACCCATACAACTTGCAGCACAAAAAGGCAATCGTGCAGCCGTGGAGATTCTTTTTTCAAAGACTTCAAAAATCAAAACTATTCCGTGGAGTATGGATGGTATCATGGTGCATATGCAGGCTGAATGTGGTGATAAGCAGGTAATGAGGTCTCTGCTGTGTGTGGCTTTTTCTTATTTCATTTTGCTTCATGTGAATGTTGTTCAAATTTCCAAATTTTGATGGATTTGTTAGTCTCTGTTTTTGGTGTCTCTTGCTTTTATCTGATATAAAAATTGGAATATTTGTGCGCCTTCTATTGTGTTCTTGCTCAAAAGTCATATTTACAGGAAGAAGCCGGGGAAGCAGAGGAAACACGGAAGGAGGAAGACAACTTGTTGACAAAGCAAAAGCTCTCTGAGGTAAAGGTCCCCTGTAGTTTTACTTAATTTTCATCATCTTCTTTTCCTTAACATAATCTACATTTGTCAGTTCATTGAAAATATGCTGCTTATCTTGTATGTTCCCTTATTCTCTTTTATAAGAAGACTAGTTGATCTTTGAATTTCTGACCTTCTTAAATTAGTCCATCTGAAGGGAGTCTCCAGTTGGGATATAATATTTGGTAGTAAATTCACAAGTGTTCTCGCATTGTTTGCTTTGAACGTGGCCTCCTAGTGCTTCTTTACTGTGTTCTAGCTCAAAAGTTCGATTTGCAGGAAGAAATTGGCAAAGCAAAGGAAACTCGTGAGGAGGACATCTTATCGACAAAGGAAAAGCTTTCTGAGGTAACAGTTCGTTGTAGTTTTATATGAAATGCAGAGGGAGAGTAAGAATTAATAGAATGGTTTGCGTATAGTCTCTATAGATGTGGAGATAATGTCTGTCATGGTCTTGTAAGAAATTGTTTGGAGGTTTCTCAAAGAGAACGGAGCAGTGTTGGCTATATGCAAGCGACAAAGGATATGTGTGATGATGTTGATGCTTCATTAGGAGATATGGAGGAGAAACAGATAGTCTCCTATAACCATAGGGTTGCACCAATGGTCTTCCTTTGTCTTTCATTCCTTCTTCCTTGATGACATATCGTCCACTCTGCATTTTAGACACTCTGAACCTTAGCAAATATCAGTTGGGGATATAGCTACTTTTTGTCTCAATGGTCATTCAACCATACTGTGGGTGAAGCGCATCGAAAACAGGAAACACTTCGAATGTGGATATGTACATTGATCCATGATGTGACCAATTTGTAAGGGATTGCAGATTGCTCAACTCCTGTGAATACACTGATGTGGAGATATTGAATGCATAAGTTTCCACTGTTTTGTGTTGTGACATCCTCACTTTCTCAGGAGAGTGAAGAAGCAAAACAGAAAGCTGCAGAAGCCAAATTAAGAGGAGATGCAGCGGTTAAAAGAAATGACTATCATGCAGCTTTAAATGCTTATACGCAAGTAAATTCTTCTGTCATCAGTTCTTCTTGACATTGTCCATGATAACTTTTTTCACCAATGAAGATATCAGACCTTGTCTTAAAAAGGTTCACCAAGAAAACCTGATTTAGGTACTCTCGATCTGACTGGACTAAACTACTCGTCTGGTTTGGAAATTACAGGCAAGAGGCTTTGACCCAAACGACCCAGCTCTGCTTTTCAATAGAAGTCTTTGCTGGATTTGCTTGGGGGAAGCAGAACATGCTCTAGTTGATGTAAGGGCCTGTAGAGCACTAAGACCAGATTGGGCAGAAGCTTGCTGTCGGGAAGGTGCAGCTCTGCAATTACTGCAGGCATGCTTTCACTTCTTCTGTGGTCCATTGCTATCGGGAAGGTTTAATTAACTACTGACCGTATAGACTTGAAACGTGCTGCAGAGGTTCGATGAAGCTGCGGATTCTTTCTTTGAGGCCGTCAAACTTGACCCTGAGAGTTGGGAATTCGTAAATGCTTTCAGGTTAGGCTGAACTCGCTCCAGTTTGCTATTAAAAACTAATATGTAGCTATCTCGTTCTTATGTCATCATCCTTAACTTCTCTGGTCTTCTGTCAAGTCCTAGTTGTGGATTTAACTAGAAAGACATCGTGAGTCTTTGATGCCAACGATGGAAGTTTTTCTCTCCAGCTAAATAATGGGGCTAGGTTCTGTGAAATAATGAAAGGCTTTTGGAGAAAAGAGCGCAAAGATTAAAACTAGAAGCTAAACATTTTTTGGGGAACTCAGCATCAGATTTGCCTGATCAAAGATGTAGAATTTGAATATCGCACCCTGCTTTCATAGAGCAATTAACCTAGAACATATGGTCTTGCACATTTGACTTTAAGATGCTAAATAAATCATATCTTGCATGGAATTCGAGTTTTACACCCTTTCTTCATACGTGCTTTGTCGTCTTCGTAGAGAAGCTTTCAAAGATTCAACAAAGTTTGGCGGTAAGGACCAAAAGAGTTCGACTTCGAGCAAGGTGAAGACTGATGATCTCGACGCTTGAGCTGGAGAGAAGGCACTTGGGATGGCCATGCACCACTGCCCGAGAGAAAGAGAACACAAGCCTCATGGTGACTTTCCGCTGGAAAATCAGGAAAGGAGTGAAGAACATCATTAAAGCTAAAAACAGGAGACATCATGGCTCTTTCTTGTAGGTTTCATGGATTCTGCATTCCGGTACCTATCATATTTTGATGTGAGCCTGCACTGTTCTTTGCTGTTTCATATGTTTTGTTCATGGACCAAAACAAGAATTTTTTCTTTTCAGTCAGTGTTGAAATCCATGGACACTCCTATAGTCAATCTCTTTCTGTCTTCTGATCCTTTACTGCGAACATTGAACGTCGTGGTACATTGTGCAGCAACCCAAGACGAGGATAGTGCGATCCTCTCCAATGCTGCCAGCCACGACTCCTCAATCTTCCTCCTAACCCCAATGTATTCACCATATATAGGTCATGCATGGCCGCCAAACAAAGCTTAGAGAATGTTTAGATATCTGTGTAGTGGCCCGACTTGGGGTCGGCTTGGTGTAATGGTGACAGTATCGCCGGTTTGAAAGGCTAAACTATTCCCGAACCTGAACCTGAACCGAACTCAACCATCGTTGTTGATTATCCTGATTGAAAACGAGTGGAAGTGATGCCAAAATGCACCTGGATTGCAGTATTCATGTTCCTATACTCGTTTAAGATGGTAGCTAAAATGAGCCTCTAACGGTCAAAACCCATTCCCTGGTCTAACAAATTTTGGCTAAAATGGAGAAGGCCAATCTTCTCTATGATCTTGACCAGCAAAAGTTCTGGCGAATCGGGTAACAGATTTAACCGACGCGGTTGCCTTCCCTCCTGGGTCCAATTGACCAGTATGGTGCCAATGATCGAACTCCCGGCCCGGCCCGGCCCGGCCCGCTCCGCTCGCACGACTCGTGAGATGCGCGGGAGTTTCCCCGCATGGCGGAAGGCCGGAAAGACGTGGCCCTTCTTTTCCAAGTTCTCTGCAGCGTCAGTTATTTCGTTCTTCATCGTCTCGAAGCAAGACTCTTGCGGTTTGCGGTTCACGAGACCTCTCGGTCATGGGCCCCCGGGGCTTCTCGTCTTTCTCTCTCCATCTCTCTCAGTAGTAATGGATGAAGATAGGTTACCATCAGATCACTCGGCTGGAGCCAAGGATCCTTGTATATTACGTGCTATTTGTTGTCAAAAGCTTTTATATATCTACGCTTGCGTGCCCATTTGCAGTGAGGAGAGTAGTTCTGCGTCTTCTAATTGCAGCCTGTACTAGGAATCTTCATCTGCTCGAGAGTATGTCTTGGCGTCTTTCTTCTTTTTTTTTGTCCTTTTCATTTGGGTGCTTTAAATCCCATTTGTTGGCTTTTCTGGCCTTTTGGGTTCCTGCATTATGCACAGGCCAGGGACGGCGGTAAGGGCTTCAGAAATTGCGGGGCGCTTCACTTTGCTGCGTTGCAGGGGAAAATTGAAGTGTGCAAGTACTTGTTGGAGGAATTAGAGCTTGATGTTGACCCGATCGATATGGATGGTACCACACTTAAAGCCATTTATTGCTTTGTCGATTTTGAGGTGTGAATGATTCTTAGCCTCTGAATGTATGGAGTTTATGCATCTTGATTTATCAATTCTAAATGTAGATTATGGTCAAAACATATATCATAAAAAACAAGAAGAAGAAGCAGCAGCAGGTAAAGCTTTAACATAGAGAGCCAAACTCGTTTTTGACACAAACGAGGCTACTTCACTGGGATATGATGGTTTTTGCACAAAGCTAGATCCTCGAGACTAATTCCAAGACCCAATTTTAGCAAAGTACTCGCAAAATATTTACACAACTTTTGCTCTCTCTCAATTATATGCTTTTTTCAATTAATTTAGCACGAGCATCCTTTATTGTTTTACGTAGCTCTTTCAGAAGCTCTAAGACTGCTGTGTTTTGAATATTAACGGTATCCTACCCGATAATATCATGCTGATCACATCTATCTAATCTCTTCTAATATTTCGATCGCTCAATTAAGATTTTATCAGATGTTGATGTTTCTCAGAATTTCAAGGAGAATCTAGCGGAAAAGTCATGATTTTTTCATATACGTGAATAAATTCTTTCCCGAAAGTCCACATTGGAGAGGTTTCTCTTTGCTCCGATTGCAAGCAAAAATAGTTAATAGTGTTAAGTATAAAGGAACAAAATATGCTGCAGAAAAACGGAAACAGAGGACTTGGCAATACAGCGAAAGCAGAGGACTTGGCGATACAGCAAATGACTTGGATCGCCAAGTCATAAGGTTAAATCAACGGCAAAGATCTTATAAGGAAGACTAGCCTGGATCGACAATCAATGAACGAGATGCTCAAAGAATCAATGACTCGGATCGCTAAGTCATAAGCGTAGTCAATTAGGTTTTTCTGTTAAAGTAGTTGCTGTATTCGGTTTTCCCTTGTAACCGAGTTCTGTTACATACCTTGATATAAATACTCTGCTTTGCTTTACTTAAGAGGCGATGGGGAAAACAGATAGAAAGAATATAGAGAAGGTGAGAGAATAGAGAAAAGTGAATCAAGATCATCAGCAAATGCTGAAGCAATCCCTGTATTGAAGAGAGAGTTTCGAAGAATGATTGACAGCTCAAGTCCAAAGTGCTGAAGCAAATCAAGTAAGATTGATCTTAGAAGATAGAACAGAGGAAGTGTATTCGTTTTTTTTTTTTTTTTTTTTTTTTTTTTTTTTTTTTCTGCCTTTAAATTGTACTGAGTTACAATGATACAATCACCATATTGAAATACAAATGATCTTTAGAGTCGACCGCTTGATCTTGTTTGAGTTCTTCATCTTTCTCAAATAGCCCTAACGTTCAGGTGTCCATTCCAATTTATATATAATTATTATATATAAATTAAGAAAATATATATTTTTCAATTGTTCCTGTTAGGCAATATGAGGTTTCTTCACACGGGTTGTTGATTTGAGGGGCTTGGATTTTGAGAGTGGGTGTAGGTAATTTTTTGTATCTATGCTGTTTCGTAGATGGATCTTGATGGGATTCATGCTTTGAGAAGAGAAGAGGACAGACTTCATTGCTGGTAGGATGTGGTTGGGAAACTTTGATTTAGATTTGTTGGATTGCTTCGGTTGGAGAATAAGGTTGATCCGGCGAAATGACCTTGTGATTTGGTTTAGCAATGACTCGGATATATGCATGTGTATGTTATGGATCAATTGATCGATGTAGCGTTTTTTAACTTGTACGATTTTAGAATTTCTCCCAACATATTGATCTAGAACCTCTATGGTCTTAGGATTTTTCCCAAGTCAATCTTATTTATACTTGACTCACAAGGATACAAGAGAGAAAAGATAAAGAAGTTCGTTAGTGTATTTTCGCTTGTGAATGAGATAATACAATTTAGGGGATGGAGTTCCCTATGATCTAGGGGAAGGAATCTCTTTTATATATATATAAAAGTACATGACTAATTATAACCGTAAATCTCATCTTTGATTTAAGGGAATGAATCCCTTATATATATAAGTACAAGATTAATTATAACTGTAAATCTCATCTTTGATCTAACGGTAGAATTTAAATCTCCTGTAATCATTACGTAAGTATACAATTACCACATTACCCCTTTTATAGGAATATTCTAGAACACCTTAAAGAAAACCCCTTCACTTTAGAAAGTTGTAGGGTCACTTGCTCATGGATAGGCCATGACCCTTTCAGAACGCATTAATATATCGGGTTGTAGGGTCACTTGCTCATGAATAGGCCATGACTCTTTTGGAACGCATCAATATATCGGGCCGTGACATTTACCCAAGACTATTCAAATTCAGCTGGCACAAAATTGATATGGTATAATGATTTCAGCAAAAATTAGATCTTGATTGGGATGGTACTGGCTTTCCTAGTTTTGTTTCATAGGGTCCTAATTGTACGGCTCATTAGTGCAGCTTAAAAATTTTCTGGTGTAGGTGTAGTTTTGTATGAATGATTTTGTTTAAACTTATTATACAATCAAGTCTGTGAAAATTGCTTTTTAAAGAGTGAAATCATTGTGGGGTCTGTAAAATCAAAGTATAAGATTGAACTTTGAACTCATGATACATCAACTGAAATTAAAATCTACAAAATAGGTCACGGCCAGCATCTTTTTATCAAATTCTAGATGTAGATTATGGTTGAAATATATATCACAAAAAATAATGAGGAGAAGCAAGCAAAGCTTTAATATAGAGAGCCAAACTCGTTTTTGACATGAAGGAGGCTTCTCCACTTCGATCTGATGGTTTTTACACAAAGCTAGATCCCTTAGACAAATTCCAAGACGTAGTTTTAGCTAACTACTCGCAAAAACTTGTCACCCTTTGTATTTCACACCACTATTTCTCTCTTTCATTCATTTCTTTTCCTCCTCAATTATATGCTTGTTTTCATTAATTTGGCTCGAATATTCTTTATTATTTTATATAGCTCTTTCGAAAATTCTAAAACCAGCCAATTTTGAAAAAAGATTATGGGTTTAGGATATCGACAAGTTTCGTTATGTCAATCAAACTTATCTAACTTTCCGATGTTATGATTGAGATATTTCGATTGCTCAATTAAGATTTCATTGGATGTCGACGGCTTTTTAGAATTTCGAGGAGAAATTGGCGGAAAAGTCATGATTTTTTTAAGTAATGTGTGTGAACAGATGCTTTCCCCCACAGTCCACAGGTTGCTCTTTGCTCCAATTGCAAGCAAAAATAGTTAATAGCCGTCACGTTCATGGGTTGGATCCAATCTCTATATGAAAAAGGGTCGAAATGGAATACAAAAATTACTTATTATATCAATCAATTAATAAAATTATTATAATTTTTTAATCTAGAAAAAAGTTAAAAATAGCAAAAAGAACAACTTTCCTCTCCATGTTTCCCTCTCTCTTTAGATCTGTCAACTGCGTTCCCCTCTTCTCCTCTCTCTTCTTTCTCTCTCTTCCGTCGACGATGAAGCCGCCGGCGGTCCCCAACTACGGCACCGCCACGACGACGACCACCGCCTCCCCCGCCTCCTCCGCCACCTCCGCCAGGCCGGCCGCCGCGCTCTTCTACACGTCGCGGGCCACCACCGCCTTCCCCACGCGCCGCCCCTGGCGGGAGTTCCTCGACCTCTCCTCCTTCTCCCTCCCCTACAGCCTCGCCGACGCCGCCTCCCGCGTGGCCAAGAACGTCAGCCACTTCCGCCTGAACTACGCGGTCTTGACGCTCTTCGTCCTCTTCCTCAGCCTCCTGTGGCACCCGATCGCGCTCATCGTCCTCACCGCCGCCCTCTTCGCTTGGTACGGCCTCTACTTCTCCGTCGACCAGCCCCTCGTGGTGCTCGGCCGCAGCTTCGACGACAGGGTCGTGCTCGCGGGGCTGAGCGTGGTGACCGCAGTCGCGCTGGTCTTGACCGGGGTGGGGTTGAACGTCTTGATCTCGCTGGCGATTGGGGCGGTCGTGGTCGGATTGCATGCCGTGTTCAGGAATTCGGAGGATTTGTATGTGGATGAAGAAGAGAGCGGGCTCTTCTCCGTTGTTAGCAACCAGTCATTGAGACCCACTTCTTATACTCGAACGTGAAGCTTTGTTTGTGATTCGGATGGGGAATTTCGGAATTGGAAGGTTTAGTAAAGTTGGTATCTTTTTGGTGTTGGAAGTTGGAGGTGTCCTTCGTTTTTAGTAGTGTGTTCTTGCTCCTTTTTTCTGATAGATTATATGAGGTTTCTTCACACGGGTTGTCGATTTGAGTAGCTTGGATTTTGAAAGTGGGTGTAGGTAATTTTTTGGATCTGATCCGTTGATGGATCTTGATTGGATATATGGTCATGCTTTGAGAAGAGAAGAGAAGAGAAGAGAAGAGAAGAGGACAGGCTTCATTGCTGCTAGAATGTAGTTGGGAAACTTTGGTTTAGGTTCATTGGATTGCTTTAGTTGGGTATATGGTTCATCCTGCGAAATGACTATTGTGTTTTGGTTTAGCATTGACTCGAATTTGGGGATAATTTGCCCCGAGTGGCGAGAGTAGATGACCTTGGTCGGATCATTCAGTTTAGCCATGACTTCTATTGTTTCGATTGTGCTGAGACAGTGCATCCTTCTCTCTTTCTCTCTCTGGTCAGACATTCTTCTTGCCTGCTGCGGTAAATGCAAGCTGAAGACCTTGCAAGCTGGGAACAATGCCGAAGTTGGCGACCGTACTTGGCTTTTCATCGTCTCAGCTAATGTCCATATGTTACATCTCTTGGCCACCACAATTCAGAACCAGCTTGTATTGCCAGAAGTACAGGTCTTGGTCAAGTTCAATATGAAGGACAGATTGCATATTTGAAGAGGGTCGGGCTATGTCTTGAGTGACACCTTCCTCAAATCCTTTCTTTGAATCAACCATTCTTTCGCTTTTCACCTAAAATGCTGTAGATATTTGTAATTCCTATCTCTCTCAATACTTGAACATTTGGAAATTTACGCCTTTGAATAGATGTTTCAATACTTGTCATGGTTTAATTATGATAGTCCTGAATGTTAGAAGACTGCTTGCATATCCATCTGTCGGATATTTGAAGTGCCTCATGAGTGCCCCTTCATCCGTTAACCATCAAAAGTTCTTTCCTGCCTTTTCTACATGTGAAAAGGGTGCGGCGTGTGAAGGTGGTTCTGTTACAGCTACTAAGGTCTTGAAAATTTTGCTGTACCGAAATGCTCCGATTTAGAAAATTGGTTCTATTCCAGCTACTAAGATCTTGAAAATTTTGCTATAAGGAAATGCTCTGATTGAAAAAAGCACTTCGTTTCTTTCTTTTGTTAATTCAAAACAAACATGACCGAAATTGAAAGGCTTGAACTGTGACAGGGTGAAGCCCACACGAATCATTCAATGAACTCTCTCATCGCACGTTCATGAGTATTGTCTTAATCCTCTCCTCACTTCCCACCTTGCTGATTTGTTTCTTTAAAGGAAAGACGTCGTTCAAAAACTACAACTACAGTACCAATTTAATTTCGTATCGAGCTTGATACTCCTATGCTGCACATTGCGACACTACATAACTGTCGGAGTATGCGTTTGGAAAGAAAGATTAGGGGGAATAACATTCGCAAGAAAGAGGAAAGCCCAGAAATATAGAAAACAGTCTAATGCCGCAGCTTTAGATTAAAAGGTAGAATGACAAATTCAGGTGATTGTAATCAGGAAGGGGACCAAGTAAGCCTTAAGAACATAAAAACTAATTCATAATAGCAGTTGGCAAATCACAAACCAGGCAATTGTATTGATCTTACAGCAGGCATTCTAAATTTCCTAAAGCCGGCAAGACTAATGAGAAATGATTCAATCAACAGAAACCAAAAGAAACCAGCATTACGGCTACGTTAATCCTCTTCCAAATTGATGGAATCCCTGAACTTCCCATACAAAATCTTCTTCAACTCGGCCATCTGCGCAAGCACAGAATCTTTCTCCTCTTCCAATTTCTCCAAGTTTTTCGTAGTTACTTCTTTCATATCTTCGATTCGGCTCTCCACTTCATCCTTTGGCACGTGAGCAAAAACCTCCCCTATCTGGAAGCGCACTACCTCCTCATCAGTAAGAATTAACTCATTGCTCGCGTCCTCAAGATTGTCGTTTGTTTCCTGAAAAAAGTTGAGTATTGAGAGGAGATAAGCAGGTGATATGGGCTAGATGGATACGGGGTGAGAAGAGTCAGTTGTAACTTCTTCAATCCTTCTAGCACATGGTTAGATCTAAATCAGCTCACAGAAAGGAAAAAGAGAACTCATAAGCCTCTTTCCCAAAATAGGTGTTCTGAAGAAGCCAAGTAAATACTAGAGAGCAAGAAAAGTAAATACTTGCGAGAAGCCACAAACTCAAGCACCCACAAGTTCACCAGAAAGTAGCATCGTGGAAATATCCATTGGCTGGTCATAGAAGATAGATCGATATGCTTCCATGACTGCAGCATGATTTTAACCAGCATAGAAATATCCCAAATTCTTAATATGTTACAGATCTGTTTGTATCGTAAGTTCAAAGACATGAAATCAGAACTCCCGTTCATCCAGTAATGCCATCAAATGTGTACATACTACCATTCTCTAATAAGACATCCATCCATCTCTCAGATTTGCTAGTTAATTTATTTGCCAAAGAAAATAAAAAGTCATTCGCAAACAGCATAATCAGTTCACTAACCCCAGTGCATGAAAAGGTCAGATGTCAAATATGCTCACTCACTCAACCTTCTACCAAATGTGGATAAAAGATGAAGGCCCTTAAAAATTTGAATCCCAAAATTTTGGAGTGTTCCAAATATAAGGATTTGCCAATTCCATTTCCCAAGGGCCTACCAAAAAACCACTTATCGCACATTGCTGTAAACAGGTAGAGGCTAAGCAGAACTCACACAGAAATCATCAAAACCAGCTTCTTGGTCAAGCATTTTCATCGTATAACAAAAGATTCATAAAAAATGCTCCCCCATTAATTACCCAATCCCATGAGTAACAGGTTTTAATCTCGTCCAAAATCCCAAAAACAGATATTTCACACTCTACTTCAAGAAAGCCGCTTTTTGAATCCCGTCTTCAGCGATATAACAATTTCTAATGCCGGATTTTGCTAAGCTGAAGCTGACAAAAAGCTCATCAAGAAACAAAGAACGCAGACTTAACCGGAGCATCGAATCCGACCCAGCAACACTATCAGCTTACTTTCGATTTCTACTAAAAGATTAACCCCCGATCAACAACAACCACCGCCAATTTTCAGCAGCAAATCATCTCAACCAAAGGAAAATAACATCCAACGAAAAAAATTGGAGCAACCCATCTAGCCCATCAACAGAAAAACAGACAGACGAAAGATCGACTGAAGACCAGCTTTCTTCATCGACGGCACGGGAAAAAGGCGGTACCTTGGCGATCCTGATCTCGTCCTCGAGCTCGTGGAACCGGTTGTTGAGCTTGGAGAACCTGTTGATGTTCTGCTGGTCCTCCCAGGTGACCTCCGTCTCCGATCCCCCGCTCTCCATGAATCAAAAGTTTCCGAGCATCGTTAGGAAGAATTCAAATTCTAGGGTTCCGAAATCGATCGATTTGCTTGGAAGACGATTTTTACCTGTTGCATGGTGGATCGATGGGGGCAATTGCAGCAGAAAAAACAGGGCTTCTCCTCAAGGTGTTTAGGGCTTCAGCAGAGAGGGATTGGTTTCGTTTCATACTTTTGAAGTCCCATTTCCTTTTCTTTTCTTATTTTTTTTAGTTGTCCTCTCTATTGGAATTTTTTTTTTAATCCTTACATGTTTAATTGATATTTGGGTGAGATTGCAAGTTACATAAAATATGATAACACTAATTCATAAGATTATTATTGGATATGTGATGGAATGTAAGTAACTATCGATCTTGTGTTAGTTTTGTTTATAATTTAGATTGATAGGTGAAAAATGAACCCATCAAAATGTTTTTATATTTGAATCATTAATTATATTTTTCTCGTGACATAACTCTCAAAAGGGTTTGGATAGGATTAGATTATTTGCACATTTCCACGATTTAGCACTTGCTAGTCCCCTTTTATAATGGATTTGATTTTTTATCTGACGGAGATAGGTTTTTTCATTTTAAAGAAACGTGATAGCAAATGAAAAAAAAATGATTGAAAAACAACTTGAAAATTAAAAATGTCAATGACGAGTCATTTAGCAATTAAATGGAGAAAATTATTGGAAAATCATGAATATTATTGTCCTCCGATTAACAAAACTATATATCTTCGACTTTTCAATTTAGACTACACTTTATACTCTCATAATTTTAAATTTTTTTAAGAAAACACCCTAGGTGTGTTTATTTAAATAAAGAATTTTCCACAATTTAATTTTCTGAATCTTCACAAATTTAGCTTGCTAAATCATCTGTTAATGACAATTATTTACAGCCAAAAGAAATATACTTACATAAAGTTAGGAAAATAAATTCTTTAACTTGACAATAAAAAAATTCCAAAATATAATTTCTCAAAAACATTTTCATTATAATGAAATTTATCCGCAAACAAACACATCCACCAGCGTCCTTTGCTTTTCATAACCTCTGACAATCCGAAAACAAACCCAAAACTATATTTTCCAAGATTGCTCTATGCTTCCACAAAATGAGCTGCAATATTTATTCCAATGGAAGCTTTCACTCGTTTTGATTAGGAAAAGCACTATAGCGTCAACAAAACTTGTGATTTTATCAAAAGAGCTCAGCCATATGAAAAGTTTTTTATAGGTGTGATTCGATAGATACGTGTCGCATGTTAAATGAAGTATCTTATTGCTAAATTAGCAATACCATCTGCTTAATATTTTCTCCGAATTCATGGTAGAAAAAGCAAAGGAACACTATTTTAGGTTTTGTTGATCAAAAGTACTCGTTTTTATTTGTATTACTGGCACTAAGTCCACCCGTCGATTGGCTTCGTCTGCGCCATTGACAGTTAAAATGACAAAACAACCCAAGCCGTGGCCGCGAGTTCCACGGTCCCCGGAGCCCCCGCTTCTTCGATGCTCGCCATCCTTGTCATCCTTGGCATGATCACCCTGTCGGGACGTGGTACGTGGTCACGAGCAGTAGGGCCGAGCGTCGCCAGCATCACCCCTCGTCATCCTGTTGCTCGGCTTCTTCGCTTTAACTTACGTGTGGCCATGGTGATTAGAGAGAAACTGGGACTGGAGAGCTCTCAGCTTCTGAGCTATGGCGGCTGATGCTGCTGCATCTTCTTGCTTCAGCCGTGCATTGTTTCCAGTGGGGGGGGGGGGGGGGGGGAGGAGAGAGAGAGAGACAAAGTTTGAAATTTGGACGAAGTACGGATTAAGGAAGCTGTTAAACTTGAATCTGATTCTATTGACTAGACAAAAGTGAGGGAGACTCGGAGGGTGTGAATGAAATCGTTGAACTTGAAAGAAGTGGGGCTGCCGGGACGGTGGAACTCGCGGTTTCAGTTGTCTAGTCATTTTAAGGGAGTAGATAAGCCAATGAAGGGGTGGATCTAGCGCCGCCCTCATCATCATCATCATGCGGTACACAGAGTGCAAGAACTCTTGAAATGGTTGGGTTCTGCATGAGCTTTCAGCAAGCGACAAACCGATAGTTCACAACAAGATGGCCCTGAGCGTTGCCATTCCCGTCGGTGTCCAACCTGCGAAAAACGCCCGCATCCAGATCGAACCCTCCGTTGCTGCACTGGTCGATGATCCTCACGGTTGCCTGAGCTCCGGTCCTCGTGTTGGTCACCTGCGCATGCCAAAGACATGAACCTTTACATAAGCAGTTTGCTACGAAGTGTGCATATAATTGCATCATCCTCGTGCATCCTTAGTTCTTACCCTTAAGCACCGGCCGCAAGAGGCCTGCCCGCGAGGCCCGACTGGGCCGCAGAAAGAGGTCCAACCGTACTTCTTGCGCCATGCAAGGGGCTTATTCGCATCCCAGGTCGAGCAGTAAGCATGTTGGGCGTTCAAGTCCCAGCCGCTGTGCTCGGGGTAGTAGTAATGGTACGTTGCCTTGACATTGGAAGCGCTCTGAGCAAGAGAGGCGGCCATGGCAGAAACCGAAACTACCATGAAAGTGCCGATAAGCCTCCCCATGTCATATGATGTTTTTCTGATGTGTTCTTGCGTAAGATTGTGCTTCAAGAGGAGGTTTGATTTATAGGGGACGAGAGAGAGAGAGAGAGAGAGAGAGAGAGAGAGAGAGAGAGAGAGAGAGAGAGAGAGAGAGAGAGAGAGAGAGAGCTCCTGAGCGGTAAACTTGAACATATGTCTATGCATTTATCTCGATTGGATGCCGTTTCCTTCGGTATTATCGTGCTATGAATGTTGATGGGAGATCCAGGCTAAACCGAAACGATAAGGACATTCACAAGCATATGCGCAAATAGCACCATGGCATGAAACAAACTAGGCAATCTGGATACTCAGATGTTTCCGCTCATTGGTTTCTTGGCCAAAGCAAGGCACACCAAGGTTTTTGTCCATTGTAGCTGTATTGGACTCCAGACTATCCTCATATGGAAAGATTCTTTCCCAGTCCATTAGGACTGACTATCATCGCCCCTGCATGAAATTGCATCCGAGCTTAACGGTGCCAATGTCGGCACCACCACTTTCTAAGTATTTTTAAGATTGATAAGCGAGTCCAGTAAAGGTTAGCTCAAAACTTCTTGTGTTGCTGCAACATTGAGCTATGAATTCTACAGTCATTTCATTTTTCTCTATTCTTGATGATACATTTTCATGTCAAGTCTCCACTATAATTTCATGAATGGATGTGGGTTAATTCCAACATGTCTTATTTTTATTTGTGTGAGATTGCATGGTGTATAACACATACTAAAACTAATTCATAAAATTGATTATCAAATGTGTAATTGGACCATAATTAAACATCAATTCGGCGAATCAATCTAGCTATACCTTCCATCCGTAGGTGAAAAACCAATCTATCAAAATCCTCTTATCTTTTTAAATCATGAATTATGTCTCCCTTGCGAGCTAGCACAGGTGTTGGACGGGGTTGAATTATCTGTACAGTTTCAAGACTTAGAACCTACCAATACATTTAAGGGAAATTATTTTTTACCTAGACAAGATTGATTTTTCATCCAAAGAAGTATGATAATAAACGACACAATGATTGAACATTTAAAATAACAATAATAATAGTAAATTAGGGCATGTTTGATAAAAAATATTTCTATTTTCTGGAACAACTATTTCTATTCTTTTGCTCCAATAAATGAAAAAAGAATAGAAACGTGTTTGGTAAAGTTTTTGTTCTTGGGAATAGTTTTGGAAAAGAAATAAGGAGTAGAAAAAAGTAGCTTATTGTTTCTGGGAACAATTTTTTTTTTCTTCTTTTCTCTTCTCTTTTCTTATCTTTTCTCTTTCCTTTCATTCTTCTTCCTTTTGGTGGGTCGCCGGCCTCGGCTATGGTCGGCGACTGGCTGACGAGGACCACAGACCTGGTTGGAGAGGCTCCGGCGAGTTTGCTGGCCCTCGCCCTAGCCTAGCGAGGCTCCGGTGAGCTCGTTGGACCTTGCCCAGCCGATCGCTGGTGTTGACACCTATTTTAAAATTTAATTTATTTTTTAGAAAATAATAATATAGCATTTGGTTGTAGAGGGAAATTTTGAAAAAAAAAAATTGAATTCAAAATAATTCAATGGCCGGATTTTGGAGCCATTTCTTTGTTGAAGAGGTTGAGTGAATATCGCCCGGATCTTCAACAATTTCAAGTTTTTCTTCTATAAAAGAGAAGCCGAGGCTTCGGTTTAAGGGGGCTTCTCTTCATTGTTCGTAAAAAAAAATAGCAAAGAGAAAAAAAGAAGAAGTTGACGTGAGCAGGGAAAAGAGAGGAAAAGAAGAGTGGAAGAAAGAGAGAAAGGGGCTCGGTTCTTGAAGGAAAAAAGGAAAAAGTCAGCGGAAGCTTTTTGCTTCTGCAGAAAGAGACAGGGACAGGTGAGAGCAGAGAGAAGTGATGTGAGAGAGAGAGAGACGTGAGAGCAGGGAGAAAAACAAAAAAAAGAAAAGAAAAAGGGGCTACAGTCCGTCTTCTCCGAAGCCGCCGGTACCCGCTGTTGCCCACCGCGCCTGCACCACCCGCGCCGCCACGATTGCACCACCGCTCCCCAGCCAGCGCCGCGCCCGCCGTCTGCCTCGCTCGCAGTCCCGCCGGCATCCGTTCGCGCTCCCCTGTCCTCGCCGCGCTCTGCCAGCCTTGCGCCCAAGCACCAGCAACGCCTCAGCTTCGTTTCCGCCTGACCCACGAACGTCGACGCCGTACCTGCTCATCGCGCCGACACCGCCTGCAGCCGAAGCCCGTGACGCCTCACCCCCCGTTGCTCGCTGCCGCCTTGCTGTGCCGCCGTCCGCCGACGCGCGCCACACCCCTACTTCGCCCGACGAAGCTGCTCCTGTGCTGATCCGAGTTCCTCCCAAGCAACTCCCCTGTTCTGTTGTCTCTGCTGTCCGTGTACTCTCTGTTGCTGAGTCTCCTTGCCACAATTGCCGACACCACAAGGGTTCGCTGCTGCTCCATCACCCTTCCAGACGTCGCTCGCCGCCCCGAAGCCAGGCAGACCCGCGCTGCTCACTTCCCCCGACGCCCTGCCGACCCGCGCAGCTCGCCGCCCCGAAGCCCGTCGTCCTCTCACTGGCGTCCCCCGCAACCGACGAATGCACTGCACGACCTGCTGCTATCCTTGCTGCACCATCACCATCTGCTGCCTCCTCTGTTTTGCTGCAGGACCTCGCCGGACCTCCGACGGACAGCCCCAGCTCCGGCCACCAGGACCCATCACCCTTGGCGAACCACCATCATAGCTCGGTCACCGTTGCTCCCTCACCATTCCTCAAGGCGGTTGTGAGTTAGACTAGGTAAATTTTTAGATTAAATTTAGTTCGAGTATTCGAACTCATAGTTTCTTTTTTATTCTAACTTGATTTGCTTTGATTTATTTTTATCATTAGGAAATTTGTCATATTAAGTTATGATAATAAAAAATATTGACCCGCGAGACGTCGGGTTAGATTTTTGATTATTTCGACTTTTTATGGCGAAATTCATGAATTACTTTGCATCATTGATTCATATTAAAATGCCATTGATTTACATGGATGGATTTTTATTTAGCGTGTTATTATTATTTGCTCATCACATATCATGCATCAAATGTCATATCTAGAATTTAGATATTTAGGTCCATATGCATTTCATATTTAAAACTTCGCATTCTAGTTTTTTCTAAGATTCATGTAGAATTAGGATGATTTTCCTTTAATAAAACCAAAAAAAAAAAAAAATGTTATTTAGGTTATATAGATTTCATAATGTGCACATTACATATTGCGTTTTAATTAGTGGGTTATAAGTTAATGTTTTAACATTCTCATTATGTAGTTTTTTTTTTAAAAATATATATATAAAAAATGCCAAAAAAATTAACATTGTATCATTACGTTACTTTCTTTTTAATAAAAATTACTAGGTCATTTCAAATAAAAAAAAGAAAACACAAAAGTCTTTTATTTGGTTAGTTAATAGGTTAGCTCATAATCAATCTCATTTCATGTCATCATTGTTAGTGTAGGTTGCATATGTGTAATAAAAAAAATCATTAAAAAATCATAAAAAGAACATGCATATAGAATTACGACGTCATATATCTCATATCATACAGCATATGCATATTTAGGGTTATGTAAATTAGATAGCATACATATTGTAATGATTTAAATTATGTCACATGAATTGCATCTCATATGTCATTAAAGTAAAACTCATGCATATCAAATTTAAATTAAGATTGCATATAATTAACATTTTTAAAAGAAAAAAGAAAAATTAGGTGCCATGTCATTTAGAAATCATGTTTAGGGCATGCATTTTTATTAGCATTTTTTTTATTGAATGTTATTTTATTGATTGTACACCCGTATGACCACCATTTGCATGTTAGTAGCTTAAGTTAAAATTAATCAACATTGCCTGCAAAATATTTTTGAAATTAAAATAAAAGGTACCGAAAGGGCGTTAGATTAATCTAGCGTAATCATGTCCCCGGACCTATTGAATCTCTTGTTCGCAAAAGTAAAGTATTCTCCCATACTTTACTTGGGTTTCTAACCGACCATAATTGGTTAGTGGCGGCTCTAAATTGAATATAATTGCATGTTTAAATAGATTAATTTCAAGTCGCGATTGGTAGGACTTGGGAGGGTCCGAGCCAAGTCTTCGGACTTAGTAATCCATTAATCTAAACTTTAAGATTGGCCCTGAAAATTTTAGGTCGCGACAGCTGGCCACTGTTGTGGTTGGCGACTAGCCATAAAGGAGGAAGGAGAGAAAAAAAAAAGAAAAAAAAAAGAAAAAAAGAAAAAAATAAAAATTATAATAAAAATATTAAATAATTAAAAGAAACAACAAAATTATACAATTCTACCAAATGTATTTTTATCCCGAAAATAGAAATTTGGTGCAATTACCAAGCACATTTTTATAGTCAGAAATTGTTTCCGGAAATAGAAAAAAAACCATTTCTAATAAAAAATTGTTCCCCGAAACAAAATCATTAACAAACGCGCCCTTAACAACTAATTGAGAAAATTATTGGAGCTGTCATGAAAACCATTGTAAACGTTGTCTCAATTGCACAATGCATCTTTGATTTTTAAATCTATTATGAGACTCTCTAGTCTCAAAATTTGATATTTTGCACCGTCTATTTGGAAAAAAAAATAAACAACTTAACCTAGTGTTGTTCACTATTTATATTTCTTGCATTCGAAGTATAGTTTTAAAAAAGCCCAATATTGTGAAATGTATATTTTCGGGCGAGGTTGCACAGTTTTAAGAAGTTGTTCACTATTTATATTTCTTGCATTCGAAGTATAGCTTTAAAAAAGCCCAATATTGTGAAATGTATATTTTCGGGCGAGGTCGCACAGCTTAAAGAAAATTGAAGAAATTTTCTAATGTTTCTAGTAAGCTGTTGACTTTTACAAAAGATTCTTTTGAGATTATTCCACAAATGAGTTGTGGCATTTATTCCAATTTTTTACTAAGGAACGCAGGACAAAATCAACGACACGTTTGGTCTTGCTAAATGAGATTAGGAATCGGTTTTGCTCATTAAGAGCTCTTGTAATTATTGTTATTGTTGCTGTTATGATCTTCATGCCGTACACATACTATACGGGAAAAGTGCCAAAAAAGTCATAAACCTTTTGCCTTTATGCCAATTTAGTCCTAAACCTTTTAAAGTTGTGCCAATTCAGTTCTTTTCGGCAATTTTGACCGGATTTTGCTGACTGGACGCCGGCCGGCTGACGTGGCATGATTGGCGCTGACGTGGACAACTTTTAATAATATTTTAATATTTTTTTATTTTTTCCTCCAGCCGGTCGCCAGACCCCAGCGACCGGCTAGAGGCGATTGCCGGCGAGGCTCGACCTCGCCAGATCCGGCGAGGGCTCTCCTCGCCCATGGCTACCTCGCCGGATCCGGCCATGGGCGATGGGCGAGGCTCGCCTTGCCGGATCTGGCGAGGTCGAGCCTCGCCGACCCTCGCCCAACCTCGCCAGATCAGGCCATGGGCGAGGCTCGCCCTCGCCAGCCTCGCCCATGGCCGCCTCGCCAGATCAGCCGGCGAGGCTCGACCTCGCCAGCCGACCTCGCCAGATCTGGCGAGGTCGAGCCTCGCCCATGGCCTGATCTGGCGAGGCGGCCATGGGCAAGGCTCGCCCTCGCCAGCCTCGCCCATGGCCGCCTCGCCAGATCAGCCGGCGAGGCTCGACCTCACTAGCCGACCTCGCCAGATCCGGCGAGGTCGAGCCTCGCCCATGGCCTGATCTGGCGAGGCGGCCATGGGCGAGGCTCGCCCTCGCCGGCCCTTGCCCATGGTCGGCGAGGCTCGACCTCGCCAGATTCGGCAAGGTCGGCCTCGCCCTCGCCGGTGGTTGCTTCTGACCGGTCGCCGGACCTCGGCGACCGGCTGGAGGAAAAAAAAATAAAAAAAATAAAAAATATTAAAAGTATTTAAAAAGTATTTAAAAATAAAAAAATAAAAAAATAATTATTAAAAGTTGTTTACGTCAGCGCCGATCATGCCATGTCAGCCGGCCGGCGTCCAGTCAGCAAAATCCGGCTAAAATTGGCTGGAAATGACTGAATTGGCACAACTTAAAAAGGTTTAGGACTGAATCGGCACCAAAAAAAGATTTAGGACTAAATTGACACAAAAACAAAAGGTTTAGGACTTTTTTGGCACTTTTCCCCATACTATACACAACTCTGCAAATGATTGCATTTCACATGTGTTTCTAGCAAGTGACAAACTGATAGGTCACGGTAAGATGGCCCACACCGTTTCTGTTGGTATCCAACCTGCGAAACACGACGGCCTCCAAGTCCAACCCTCCGTTGCTGCACTGGTCGATGATCCTCACTGTCATCTGAGCTCTGGTCCTCGTGTTGGTCACCTGCTCATGCCAAAGACATAAACCTTCACGTAAGAAGTCTGTTAAATATGGTTTTCTAGAATGTTAAGGCTATATGTATATGGATGATACACTTGGATCCAAGTTTACAAATGTGCATATGGTCATATCATCCTCGTGCATTTTTTAAGGGTACTTAGTCTTACCCTTAACCACCGGCCGCAAGAGGCCTGCTCGTGACGCCTGATAGGGCCACAAAAGTCGGTCCAACCGTCCTTCTTGCGCCATGCGAGGGGCTTATTCGCATCCCACGTTGAGCAAAAAGTGTGGTTGGCGTTCAAGTCCCATCCGTTCGTTCTGCTCGGAATTGTAGTAATTGTATGTTGCCCTGACATGGGATGCGCTCTGAGCAAGGGCAGCGGCCATGACAGAAACTAAAACTATCATGAAAACGCTAATATGCCTCCCCATATCATGTGATGTTTTTTATGTGATCTTCTGTAAGGTCGTCGTTCAAGAGGAGGGTTGATACATAGGGGACGAGAGAGAGAGAGAGAGAGAGAGAGAGAGAGAGAGCTCCTCAGAAACTATCAGAAAGTTGACTTCTTGAAAGAATTCTCAGCACCCATATGAATACGTCTATGTCTTCTTCTTTTTTTGATAAAAGGTAATCATATTAAGCTAATAAATATTTACAACAAAAACGGCACCAAAACATACACTCATAATGAGGCATAATGAGTGGAAGGATGCCGAAGGGAGAAGAAAAGGGAAGCCAACAAGGCACAAAATGCGGATAAGCCGCACAACTACAGCCACATCGAAAAGACGGACCAAATAAAAGGAGGCGACCAACCGGCCAAACAATGGCAACCCAAGCTAAAACCAAACAAAACGTCATCGCCCAAATGGAAAGGACGAGACTACCAGCAGGAATCAAGGCTAGCATCGAAAGCAGACCCTCCTGCACCACCACTCCAATCTGGAAAAATTACGGATGCGCCGGAGTAAAAGAAAAGATGCAGGGGTCTATCCCCCAGCTACGTTGAAATCTTTCTTGGGTTATCTTCAACATTCGAGAAGGTTAGAGCCTTATCCTTAACCACTTTAATATATCTATGTCTTTAACTTGACTGGATACATTTTCCTAAGATATTATGGACCTGATCACGATGATTGGAACTCTAGTGGCTACACTGATACGATAACGACATTCAAAAGTGAACGTGCAAATAACACAACGACATGAAACAAGTTAAGTGCTCTGGATATTCCAGTTGTTTCCGCTCGTTGGGAGGTTACTTGCAAACATAGCAGACTAGGGTTTCGTCCATTGTAGCCGGATTGTACGCCAGACGATGCTCATATAGACAAATTCTTTCGAAGTTCATTAGGATTGACAATCATCGCGCCCGCATAAAATTGCATACAAGCTTAACTGGGTCAATTCAGTACCACTAGACTTCTAGTCTTTTTAAAATCGAGTGTTTAGCTCAATCTTCTTGTGTTGCTGCTACATCGAGCTATGAAAAATTTGGTTCTGGACAACAAATATCGGATGTTCTTCGAAATAGATCAATGTTAAGATTATAATCGATGAGCCCTTTAAATAAATGCTAGGCAATCAAATACAGTCAATTTGAAGCTTTTAATAAACTAATTTTCTCATGTCAACATGGTAAACTTAACATCAAGTTAACAAAAATTATGGCCACGTGAGCTAATGATAATGGAATTTTTTAGCGGAAGGACTGCATTGATTGGACTTGGAAAATACAAGGGTTAAATTAAATGCGAAAAGTTCAATCGCTACATTCAACATTGAAGAAAAGTTTGAGGATTACCTCATGTTGTTATCCCTTTATAAAAATAAGAAAGTGTATTGAAGAGTAGGGGAGGGAATCAACAAGAAGAATGGGCACGAGAGATCATTATAAATGATGAGACGTATAAGTGGTCTTCGACTCTTTGAGGAATCAATCCATCATCATAACTAATTATATTTAAGTGTACCGTGTCGTATATTTTACACCAAATGTCGCTACTCATATATAATTAACTAGTTTTCAACGAATGGGTAAGATTTGTTAATTTGCAATATAGCGATGATCAATTTCTCTAGTAACGATTTCCTAACGAACTGAATCGAATCCCTCGGTAATAACTGGTTTCTTGTTTTTATGTCATCCGATCATAAAGCTGGCCCATCACAAATTAATTACTATTCGAGGAAAACGAAATCCAAGTAATTTTAGTTTTGATGTCGAAAGATCAAACGTTTTAATGAAAAAAGGACCATCTATTTCGTGGAAAAGAACAAAATATTCCCAAGATATTCCCATGGCATCATATCATAACCGCATCAACAATTATTTTCCACGTGATATAAAAGATCGAGCCATTTTTCAAGGAAAGAGATTAGTGGTAGGTTTTGCTGATTAAAATCACTTATTGGTGTTATTATCATTGCGATCTTCATGCGGTACACATACTATAAAGAACTTTTGAGATGGTTGCATTTTGCATGTGCTTTTAGCAAGTGACAAACTGATAGTCCACGATAAGATGGCCTTGAGCGTTGCCACTTCCGTCGGTGTCCAACGCTTGAAACACGCCGGCGTCCAGGTCCAATCCTCCATTGCTGCACTGGTCGATGATCCTCACTGTCGCCTGAGCTCCGGTCCTCGTGTTGGTCACCTGTGCATGCCGAAGACATATATCTATGCTTAAAAAGTCCGTTAAATATGGTTTTCTAGAATACTAATATATGCATCAGACACTTGGATCGAAGTTACAGAATGTGCAAATGATTGCATCATCCCGGTGGATCTTTAAGGCTTCCTAGTTCTTACGCTTAAGCACTGGCCACAAGAGGCCTCTCCGTGAGGCCCAACCGGGCCACAGAAGGCGGTCCAATCGTACTCCTCGCGCCACGCGAGGGGCATGCTCGCATCCCAAGTCGAGCAAAAAGCATGGACCGCGTTTAAGTCCCAGTGGTTCTGCTCGGGATTGTAGTCATTGTAAGTTGCCAGGACATTGGAAGCGCTCTGAGCAAGAGCAGCGGCCTTGACAGAGACCAAAACTATCATGAAAATGCTGATGAACCTCCCCATATCTTCTGATGTTTCTGTTGTGTTCTTGTTTAAGATCTTTGTTCAGGAGAAGGGTTGATATATAGGGGACGAGAGAGAGAGAGAGAGAGAGAGAGAGAGAGAACTCTTCAGAAACTACCAAATAGTTGACCTCTTGAAAGAATTCGAAGCAGCCGTATGAAAATATGTCTATGTCTTTATCTTGACCTGGATACATTTTCTTCGATATTATCGTGCTGATCACAATGATCGGAACTCCATTGGCTACATTGATGCGATAACGACATTCAAAAGTGCACGGGCAAATAGCACCGAGACATGAAACAAATTAAGAGCTCCGGATACTCCAGTTGTTTCCGCTCATTGGTTGTTTACTTAGCCAAACAAAGCATCCTAGGTATTTGTCCATCGTAGCCGGATGGTACTCCAGACAATGCTCATATAGACAAATTCTTTCGAAGATCATTAGGATCGACAATCATCGCTGCAGCATGAAGTTGCATACGAGCTCAACCGGGTCAATGTCTGCACCAGTAGCCCTGCACCAGTAGCCTCCAAGTCTTTTTAGCAATCGACATGTTTTGTGTTGCTGCAACATTGAGCTATGAACACTTCGGTTCTGGGAAAATATAGCATGTTCTACCAAATAGATCGATGTTGAGATTTTTCTCAATGAGCGCTTCAGATAATCGCTAAGCAATTAAATTGGGTCAGTTTGCAGCTTTTAATACACTACTTTTCTCATGTCATTTGAAAACAGAAACATTTTCTATCATGTGTATGCTATCGCAGGTACACTGAGAGCATTACACATGTAAGCCACGTGGATGCCTACGTGGTAAATCCAATGTCAAGTTAACAAAAACTATAGCCACATCCGCTAACAATGTTGCGAATTTTAGCGGTGGGCTACATTGATTGAATTTGGAAAGTTCAAAATTTAGATTGAACAAGAAAAGTCTACATTAATCATTGAAGAAAAGTTCAAAGTCCATGTAATCCCTTACTAAATATATGAAAGTGCTTTGACGAGTAGGGGAGGGGAATCAACAAGAAGAATGGGCACGAGAGATTTTACAAAAGATGAGATGTGTTAGTGGTCTTCGCCTCTTTGAGGAATCGATCCACTATCATAACTAAATTGAAAAAGACTCAAAAGAAATGGTTCGGTTGTATGCAAGTTTATTTTGTTGGGAATTTTATGCCAAATGTCGCTACATATATATAATCAACCGGTTGTCAATGAACGAGTCAGATTTGTTAATTTGTGATCTAGTGATGAACAATTTCCCTAGTAATGATTTTCTCAAGAAAGGAAAATCACATGAATGATTTCTGAACTTTGGTTCAATGTCCAATGTTATCTTTGGACTTTCAATTTGTTCAATGTGGTTTTGGACTAATTGTAGAAGTACAATGTAGTCTTTCCTTTGCTTAGACGGCAAATTAGACGTTATTTTAATGACATGGATTATTATATACCGAGTTGAAAGTCAAAATATCCATCATATTATTGATCTTCTCTAGACAAGGCAAAAGGAAATTAGGTGTTAACATGTCTAACGTTATTTGATAACATGGACTATTAATCATGATTTGAGGTGAATATCTTATATGGAAAATCCATATATAATATTTACCGTTTGAAAATAATGGATTAGAAGCCGCATCAACATATTTCATTAACTTGAATTAAAAGAAGGACAGCATTAAACATTTTTGTATAGTTCATGGACTACCAATTATTTAAGGATTACATTGACTAAATTAAAAATTAAGAGACCATAATTTACATAGGATCAAAATTCATGAATCTTTTGTGTCATTTTCCATCTAAAATCCTATAGAAAATCCCACGACACTAACAAGGGCATCCTGTTGTTTTGTCATCTCATCTGATCATAAGGCTTGCCCATCGCAAATTAATGACTATTTTAGGAAAAAGAGGTCCAAATAATTTTATTTTACTGTCGAAGATCAAATATGATAAGAGGAAAGGGACTCGTCTGTCTATTTCGTGGGAAAGAACAAAATATTCCCAAGATATTCCCATAGGATCATACCATAAGCAACATCAACATCTTCTGGTATAAAAAATGGAAATATTTTTCAAGGGAAGAGATTAGCAGCAGGTTTTGCCTATTGAAAGCACTTATTGTCATTATTATCATTATGATCTCCATGCGGTACACACATTATGGAGAACTCTCGAAATGGTTGCACTTTGCGAGTGCTCTTAGCAACTGATGAACTGATAGTCTACGATAAGATGGCCCTGAGCGTTAGCCACTTCCGTCCGTGTCCAAACTTTGGAACACGCCAGTGTCCAAATCCAACCCTCCGTTGCTGCACCGGTCGATGATCCTCACTGTCGCCTGAGCTCCGGTCCTTGTGTTGGTCACCTGCGCCATGCCAAATGAATAAATCTTTAACCTAAAAGGTCTGTTAAATATCTTTCTAGAATTCTAGGACTGCATATATGGATCGAACGCTTGGATCGTAGTTATAGACGTGCAAATGATTGCATCATCCCCGTGCATCTTTAAGGCTTCCTAGTTCTAACCCTTGAGCACTGGCCGCAAGAGGCCTGCCCACAAGGCCCGACCGGGCCACAGAAGGCGGTCCAACTATACTCCTTGCGCCACGCAAGGGGCTCATTCGTGTCCCAAGTCGAACAATAAGCGTGGACCGCATTCGAGTCCCACCCGTTCTGCTCGGGATTGTAGTCATTGTAAGTTGCCAAGACATTGGAAGCGCTTTGAGCAAGAGCAGCGGCCACGACAGAAACCAGGAATATTAATACGCGGAAATGATAAGATCTTGTAATTTACGTCAACGCAAAATTACTAGAGAAATAAACGCGAAATAATAAGGACATCAGAAATTTACGTGATTTAATTCGAATATCGGTACTTACGTCCACGAGAAGAGCTAGCGGCAAATAATCCACTATAATTGAAGAATCAGAGTTTACAATCGTTTATAAGCTCGAGTGTTTCCCGCACCTAAATTTAACCACAAACCCAAAGTGTTCATAAATAAATCTTCGCGTGGCTTCAAGGACTTGCGGCTTCAGAAATCTCACGGATTGTGGACGTGCAGAGGAGACCACTTTCTTTCTTTCGTAGCTTTTATATTGTGTGTGCCACGAAGATAACATCTTTCGGCTTCTGGAGGCTTCCGTAGATATATATGAAGAAACTTTGCTCCCTTATTTTATTTTATTTTATTTTATTTCCTCTTTTGTAATCCTTCATGGAGTCTAACGAAATCTCCTTCTGTTAACTGAAGACATTCAAGACCCAGAAAAAAAAAATTCAAATTTCTTTTCTTGTGCGTAATCTTGAATATTATCTTTAATCGGAAAAATATCTTTACGATCAAATAATACAAATTTTATCCAAGCGAATTGTGTTTTGTAAACGCTCAAATTCGAGATATAATTTAACAAAAATCATGAATATTATCTTCATCGGAAAAATATCTTCGCGATTAAATAATAAAAATTTTATCCAAGCGAATCGCGTTTTGTAAACGCTCAAACTCGAGACATAATTTAACAAAAATCATTAAAATGCTAATAAGCCTACCCATATCATGTGATGTTTTTTATGTGTTATTCTGTGAAATCGTTGTTCAAGAGGAGAATTAATATATAGAGCACGAGAGGGAGGGAGAGAGAAAGAGAGAGAGAGAGGAGAATTAATATATAGAGCACGAGAGAGAGAGAGAGAGAGAGAGAGAGAGAGAGAGAGAGAGAGCTCTTCAGAAACTCCCAAATGGTTGACTTCTTGAAAGAATTCTCACCAACCATGCGATTATATCTCGATGTCTTCATCTTGACCTGGACACATTTTCATTAGATATCATCGTGCTGATCACAATGATTGGAAATGCAGTGGCTGCACTGATACGACAAACTCGTGGAAATAGCACGACGACAAACTCGTTGGTTGGTTACATGTCAAACAAAGCACCCTAGGGTTTTTGTCCGTTGTAGCTGGATTGTACTCCAGACAATCATCGCCTCCGGATGGAATTGCAGACGAGCTTAACCGTGTCAGTGTCTGCACCACCAGCCCCTTAGTATTTTTAAAGACGATCAGGGAGTCAACTGAAGTTTAGCTCAAATTTCTTGTGTTGCTGCAAGATTGAACGATGGAAAATTGATTCTGGGCAGCAAATATAGCATGTTGCACAGGATAGACCATTGTTAAGATTTTCATTACGAGCGCCTCTAGGATGATCATCAAGCAGTAAAATAAGGTCAGTTTGCAACTTTTAATGCACGAATTTACTCGGGTCATTTCAAAATAGAAACAAATCTATCACGTGTATGCTACTAACAGGAGGATCAATACACTTATCAACGAAATTATGAGAGAGCTATACACATATGAGCCAAGTGAATAGCTACACGGTAAATCTAAAGTCAAGTTAACAAAAACAATGGTCTCGTCGGTTGACAATGTTGAGCGGAAGGACTATATTGATTGCATCTGGAAAGTTAGAATTATGTTGAACAAGAAAAGTTCAATGGTTACATTGAACAGTGAAGAAAAATTCAAGTATTAACCCATGTCATTATCCATTAGAGGTGTCAAACTGGGTTAAAGGCCCATCATAAACCCATTTATGATAGGTTGGGTCATATATGAGTTAGCTAATTTTTTTTAATTGAGTTGGTATTGATTTGAATAAAATCCGATAAAAATGTGGGTCTTTAATAGGTCTAAAGCCCAACCCACTTGTAGTCCCTCTTCACTTGTCTTCGGGTTCAGGTTTGGGGTTTTCAAGTGGGGGCAACTCTAGTTTTATCTTCTACTTATGATCTTCCTTTTTTCTTTTTTGGAATAAATGTACTAAAAGTCCTAAAACTTGTTATAAAAGTGCAATTAAGTTTTAAAAATTTCAAAAAGTATAATTAAGTTCTAAAACTTATTAAATTGGTTCAATCTAAAATCCGTCAACTCCATCTAATTAGAGTTATGGAAAATGCGAAAATATCTTATTTTATTACTTTTTAAGACATGTGGCGACGATGTGGTGCTCAACAAGCGGCACATCAGAATAAATTTAAAAAAAAAAAAAACATACATTGTAAAATGTAATTTTTGACACTAAAAAATACCTTAGAAATCACATGCTGGTCATGAGGGTAGAAACCTTAAAATCACCCTTGTGACTGCATGTAGGCTGTGATTTGCATCGGCCCAACCCATAATGATCATAAAAATGAAGGTTAGCCAAGGATTTTGAGAATCCTTAGGCTAGATTTCGATGGACCTACAAGTGAAGATACATAATTTTATGATGAAGCAGTTGGTTGCCACATGTCAAAGCCACGAGACGCTGTTGAAGACATAACATTAACGGCAAATTTATGTGGGAATGGTTAAAAGGGTGCCAAACTCAAGAAGAGTAGTTAATACTTGTTGGACAAACCATGCGAGTATTGTTGAACAAGTCAAAAAGTAACCATATGTGGATAAAGCGGTTTAACATAGAATGTGAAGCAACTGTTGAGGAGGAAGCAACCGGCCATTGATAGTTACCAAATTAGCCTATAAATGCCGTAGGCAATCCAATAGAGGAGCCCTCCCTCCCCCCTCCCGAACAACATATAAAAGTACTTTATCTTACTTTTATCCCTACTTAGTCTAGCTTAGTTGTAGTTTGATATTCCCATCATAGATTCAATTCTAGCAAGCCTTTACATCCTGAACAATGTTGTTAATTAGATTTTAGTGCTAACCCATTGTCCATCATCATCAATTAGATTCCAATGTCGTGTTCTCATACTCATCTAGGAGCGGTGTCTGCTAGGTGTTGCTACCACTATCTAGCGTCATCGATTAGATTATAATATTGTGTCCTTGTACTCATCTAGGAGTAGTGTGTATTAGGTTTTGTTACCATTGTCTAGCGTTGTTGATTAGATTCCAACGTTATGTCCTCATATCCATCTAGGAGCAGTGTCTACTAGGTGTTATTCTTATTGTCTAGTGTCGTCAATTAGATTCTAACCTCGTATCCTTGAACTTATTAGATGGTAATGCTTTCCGGACGCTTTTGTTCATATCCAGTGTTGTAGAATCATTTTCGATATTGTATAAATTTCTTTAATTTTAACAAGCTTTCATTATTATGTTGAAGTGAGTTTAGATGACACCATTAATTAGATTTTGACATTGATTATCGTTGGTATTAAGTTGGTGTTAAGTGTATTAAGTGACTTCTTTAGATTTGGGATTATATAATGTAGTCTCGTTTGCATTTGACCCTCTCTATCTAAAGTTAACACAGAACCTGAGTCTCCTTTAATAAAAATCAAAATATAACACTTAGTGAAAGATATTTTGTTGTGGGATTTAAAACCGGCGAAACAGTAATAAAATAAGATATTTTAGCATTTTTCCGACATATTATTTTTATGTCATCTAATCATAAAACTAGCCCATCACAAATCAATGAATATTCAAGGAAAAAAATTCAAAATAATAATAACTTTAATGTTGAAAGATCAAATGTTTTATCAGGAAAGGACTATTCTATTTCGTGGAAAAGAACAAAACATTCCCATTGCATCATATTATAATCGACATCAACATTTATTTTCACATGATATAAAAGATGGAAGTAATTTTCAAGGGAGGAGATTATTACGTTTTGCTAATTAAAACCACTTATTGTTGCTATTATTATTGCGATCTTCATGCGGTAAATGTACTATAGAGAACTTTTGAGATGGTTGCATTTTGCATGTGCTTTTAGCAAGCGACGAACTGATAGTTCACGATGAGATGGCTGTTGCCACCTAGATTTTGACGGCCCGTTTAGTCATTTATCGCATTAAAAATTAGGGTTTAATTTTATCCAAAAAAATATATTAATTGCGTAGCATATAGATTTAGGTGCATTTTTATTATTTTATTTTAATTGGCATTTTATTTATTGGACCGGTGTGGATGGATTCAAATTAGTTGGATTAAGCCCACGAAAGGAGCAAATTAGCCCAAGCCCTTTGCTTTTTAATTAATTAATTATCTTATGAGAAATTGAGATTTGATGCGATATTACGGTAGTTTTTGACATTTAAAAAAAATATTACAATCTTATCTTTAGTCTTTTGGTGGTAAAATCGTTAAGAATATTAAGGAATAATCTAAAATATTTTGTTGCGGATAGAGATTTCAAAAGATTTTAGAGTTGGATAATGGAGCTTTATTTTGAATGAATTATCCGGAAAATCTTCACAAATTTTTTTTAGATTATCTTCAATCGTTGAGTCAATATATGAAATTTTCGTTGGTAGAAGAGATTGATTTGTTCTTGCTCTATAAAAGGGGGCTTTTGGAGGGTTTCTTTTGGTGGACTGAAAAAAAAAAAAAAAAGAAGGCAAAAAGAGAAAAAGGGCGCAAAAGGAATTCTCTTCCGGTTGAGAAAAGTAAAAGTCTTCTGCAGAAAGTACACGGGGCAGAGGGAGAGTGACGTGAGAGAGGGAGAGAGAGAAAAAAAAGAAAAAGAGAAAAGCAAGGGGGCTGTTCATCTTCTTCTTCGTGCAGCCATAGCTGCCGATCGCCATTCCGCCACCCAATTCCACTCGCACCAGCGCTCGGAGCCTGACGCCGCCTCGCCGGACTCGCCCTCGCCGCGCAGAAACCTGCGACTTGCAGCGCCCGTGAGCCCCCTCGCTGCTCACCCGACGACCGCACCCATCGCTGACGCCCGCGACCTCGCCAGCCACCGTCTCCTGCAGCTCCGCCCGAACGACGACGCCGTTGCAGCCCGAGCCGATCCAGGACCCACCTGCTGCTCGCGACGCTCACCCTTGCTGCCGACGCCTCTACCCGCCGGTTGCCGCGCACCGCTTCGCCTGCAGACGCCGGACCGTCCCTACTACTGCCCGCTCGGAGCCCGATCTGCCGCACCGGAACGCCGATCTCGCCCCCAACTTGTCTGCAACCCGCGACACAGCAGACCCCGAGCCGGTTCGCTGCACCTCCACTGCTGCTGCGCCCCTGATCGCCCGAGTACCAGCAGCCCCCGTCGCTTGAGTCGAGCCCACTCACAGCCCGACGTCGATCCTCTGCCCGAGCCCGAGCCCGAGCCCGAGCGAGGCTGCCTGCTGCTGCTCCTCGCGACGCCACCGCTCGCCGCCGATCAGCCCCTTGCTGGTCTTCGCCGGAGCTCTGAACGCCGGCGACCCAACCCCCGGTGATCCACCGAAGCCGTTCAGCCGTGGGAGAAGAAAGCAAGAAAAGAAAAACAAAAAAGAAAAGAAAAGGAAATTAGGTAGTTTTATTTTCTTTTTCTATTAACTTTATTTTAAGTTTAGGGTCTTCTTCAGAATTATTGTAATTACTAATTTGATCCGTAAGAAGTCGGATCATTTTTTTTAATTATATTAATTTTTGGGGTTTGTCGATAGTATTTTAAGTGTTGAATCAATATAATTATTAATTTGATTCGTAAGAATTCGGATAAGATTTTTAATTATTTTGAACTCTTTGTTGTGATAATTAGGGTTTGGATAATCGTTAATTTGACTTGTGAGACAACATGTTATGTTTTCGATTATTTTAATCCTTTATTTGATTGAATATCTTGATTGTTTAGATTTAATGTTTAGTTGATAATTGCTTGTTTTGGAGAATCGCTAAAAAAAATCCAAAAAATATTTGAATTAGGATTCCGTTTGTTTTGGAATATTTCTTGTTATCTTGCATATCTATAATAGGGATTTTATTCCGAATTTAGAAAAAATATAAAAATATAAAAATGCATTCATTTAGGTTGTTTTTAATTTCGAATTTTCATAAAGAAAATCACAAAAAAAATCATTGAGCATATTAGGTTAGAATGATATGTTTCATTTTAAATTTAGATCATCTTTTTAGATAAATTGCATGTTAGATTAAGATAATATCTTAGTTTAAATTAGGATTTAATGTGACTTAATCCTTAGTTTAAATTAGATAGAATTTTAATCTAGCTAGATCATTTTTGCATTTTAAAAAAATAGAAAATGCACGTCATTTAGTTTTTTATTAGGTTCATTTAATTAGAACTTTCTCGTCATTAGACTAAGTCATTTAATAAATGTCGCATGACATATAACTCGCATACTAAATTGTATGTTGCATGTCATTTTAGTTAAAATAATTTTATATGTCATTGCATCGCATTACCCGTCATTAGAATTATGTCATTTGATTAATTTACATTGCATATTTAATTGTTGCATTTCTTTAATTTCAAATTTCATGGAAAATTTAAAAGAATTAGAATGAATTCATTTCATGTTTTAGGATAGATTGCATGCTTATTTATGTCATACAATTTTGGTCATGTTATCATATCATTTCATGTTAGAATAGTGACATGCATTGCATAAAGTCACGATTTTCATTAAATAAATGAAAACAAAAAAATTAAAATTGCGTGTTAATTAGAAATCATATCTTGGATTGCTGATGTGAATTCTGATTTAACAATACAGATGCTTTTGTTGCTTCGAGGTATGTTTTGCATTATTTAATTACTTTTTTTAGTGTTAAATTGGTGGTATGCGCACATGTATGATCACCTCACATGTTAGGAAGTTAAATTAAAATCAATTCAATTGCCAAACATCTTTTTTTGAAAATGAAATAGAAATGTACCGAAAGGGCACTAGGATAGTCTGGTGTAACCAAGTCCCCGTACTCTTTAGTCTCTGGTTCGCAGGAGTAAAATAATGCTCCCTTTATTTTACTTAGTTGTTGACCTACCCTAAACCGATTAGTGGCGACTCCTAGATAATAATCTTTTGCATGTTAAAACTTTAAGTTGCGAATTGGTATGGGTTTGGGAAAGCCCGAGCTAAGCTTAAAGACTTAGTAATCCATTAACCTAGTCTTAGGTAAAATTAGGTCGCGACAATGGCCTTGAGCGTTGCCACTTCCGTCGATGTCCAACCTTTGAAACACACTGGCATCCAAATCCAACCCTCTGTTGCTGCACTGGTCGATGATCCTCACCGTCGCTTGAGCTCCGGTCCTCGGGTTGGTTACCTGTGCATGCCAACGAATAAATCTTTACCTAAGAAGTCTGTGAAATAGGATTTTCTCGAATATTAAGACTATTTGTATATGGATCATACACTCGGCCCAAAATTATAAATGTGCATATGATTACATCATCCTTGTGCATTTTTAAGGGTACTTAGTCTTACCCTTAAGCACTGGTCGCAAGAGGCCTGCCCGCAAGGCCCGGCGGGGCCACAGAAGGTGGTCCAACCTTACTTCTTGCGCCACGTGAGGGGCTTGTTCGCGTCCCGGGTCACGCAGTAAGCACTGGCCGCATTCAGGTCCCACCCGATCTGCTGGGGGTTGTAGTAATCGTATGTTGCCCAGACATTGGAAGCGCTCTGAGCAATAGCAGTGGCCACAACAGAAACCAGAGCTACCATGAACAAGCTAAAAAGCCTCCCCATACCATGTGATGTTTCTGATATTTCTGATGCGTTCTTGTGTGAGAAAGTGCTTCAAGAAAGAGGGCGTCCTTTCAAAATCACCAAGTGGCCCATCGGAAGAATTTCTGAGCAAGCCGTATGGACGTGTGTGCCTGTCTTTATCCTGACTGGAAGCAGTTTTTCTCAGTGGACATGCTCTCATGGAGTCCACCATAACCAAGATTGGTGGGAGAAGCATACATATTCAACATGCGAAGACTGATTCAATTGGATTAACTCGGTCATACTTTTCAAGGAAAGTTCCCCCACACAAAGTTTCCCCACATCAATCTCATGTATGACCGAATTTGTTTAACAATTACTAGAAATATAAGTGACCGTTCGACAAAGCCGGGTTCAAGATTCAGGTCTGATATATTGTCCAATAAGTCTACCCATAACATAAAAATGTGTACACAAGAATTCAGGCTGGCCCGATTTAGGGTCGGGCAAGTTGAGTTTTCTCATATAAGGATATTGCCCTAACTCACCCATTTGCCTTTTGGGTCTAAGAGAGCTGAAAAGGCTGCACCACTATTGATCACCTCTATCATTAGATAAGGGTAAGAACAAGCCAAAAGAGGATAATGTTCTCGACCCTCATCAATGTGGACAAATCTTTAGTTCGAAAATTGGTTGCAACAGGGGCTAGCACTAAAGGTCTTAGCACTTACTCATCCATATGATCAAAAGGTTGAATTCTATCTAGTTTGGTCCACATGCAATATCGATTTCTTTATCACCGCAATTGAATTGGATGACTGCCTCGTAAGATTAATTGCAAATATAACTATGACTCCAAGGTTTTGATAAAGCTAAGATCGCATGTAGGGGTGGAGGACCTAGACCATGTCATATGTAGGAGACCTTTTAGAGAGTAATACGGATATGGCGAGGGATGAATTCCATGGATAGTGGTCGCGTCGTCCATTTATGGGGAACGAAAAAGAATTAGCATGTGGGATGGTTTTAGGGGCACTGCTGGTGCTCATGCATGCGCTATTAGCTGCAGAAACTTTGATTTTTCGAAATGTGGAGCATAAATAAAATAGGCCAATGTTAAGATTTTTATCTACGAGCACCCTCAGACAATTGTTAGGCAATTATATAAGGCTAGTTTGTGGCTTTTGACACATTACTTTTCTCATGTCAATTGAAAATTGAAACATTTTCTACCGTGAGCTATGAGGGTAAAAAAGCACCTTTTAGCTATTTTTAAAGGGAAGAAATGATATATGTGATCCATGAACTTTTCTTTAATGTTAATGTGATTGGTTGAACTTTAAAAAAAAAAAAAAATTAATCTAGTCCCCGGACTTGCAAAAATCCCCTCAATGTAGTCCTTCTATTGAGTATATCACCACAAGAATTGCAACTCTTTTATGTGGACTGTCATGTTTAACGTTTATTTAGTTAAAATAATGATGTAAACTATCGCATCGTTTTTGGGAAAAGTGTTAAAAAAGTCATAAACATTTTTTTGGTGCCAATTTAGTTCTAAACCTTTTTATTTAGTACCGATTCAGTCATTTCCGGACAATTTTGGCCGGATTTTGCTGACTTGACTCTGGCCGGCTGACGTGGTCTGACCGGTGCTGACGTGGATAAATTTTAATAATATTTTATTATTTTTATTTTTATTTTCTTTTTTCTTTTTTCCTTCCCCTCCTCCAGCCGGTCGCCGGACCTTAGCGATTGGCCAGAGGCGACAGCCGATGAGGTTGACCTCGCCGGACCTCGTCGGCCACCTCGCTCGTGGTTGTGAGGGTGGCCTTGCTCTGGGCGGCAAGGCTCGCCCTCGCCGGATCTGGCGAGAGTTGAGCTCACCCTCATCAACCACCTCACCAGTGGCCGCGAGGGTGGCCTCGCACTGGGCGGCAAGGCTCAACCCTCGTCGAATCGCGGCCTAGGCGACGCCGGCAAGGGTGAGCCTTGCCGCCCAACGCGAGGCCGCCCTTGCGGCCACTGGCGAGGGTGAGCCTCGCTGCCCAGCGCGAGGCCGCCCTCGCGACCACTAGTGAGGTGGCTAGCGAGGTTCGGCAAGGTCGGCCTCATCGGTCGTTGCCTCTGGCCGGTCGCTCAGGTCCGGTGACTGGTTGGAGGAGGGGAAGGAAAAAAGAAAAAAAGAAAAAAAGAAAAAAAGAAAAAATATTAAAATATTATTAAAAGTTGTCAATGTTAGCACCGATTAGGCCACGTCAACTGATCGGCATCCAGTCAGTAAAATTTGGCCAAAATTGATCGAAAAAGACTGAATCAACACTAAATAAAAAGAATACAACGAAAACTTATTATTGAAATTCAACTAAACTAGCGTTACGACACCCTGCGAATTCATTAGATTTTGAAGAAAGCAAGAATACAATGATAATTTTCTCTTAAGATCATGATACAAAAATATTGAGAATACTTACAAAGAAAAAATCTAATTTTTCTTTTCTCTTTACTACACTCATTCGCGTTTTTTCCTCCTTTTGGCAGTCACGGCCTCTCCTTTTCTTTTCTCTCTACTTTCTTCTCAGCCAATTCGCTGTTGCTGCCGCTCTCTAAAGTTGATATGTGAGGTGTAACTCTTAATATAAAAGCAAAAGTAAAAGAAGAGATTCCCCCCCCCCCTCCCCCCCAAAGACCAACAAATGAAATGATCATCAGTTTAAAGGGCACCAGATTGGACTCGAGCAGGTCCTTAAACTGCTCCGTCTGTCGGAGTCAACCCCAGACGTAAAACGGGGGTAATGACAAATCGCCGGGGGTAATTGTAACCAAATATGAAAACATCCCCCGGGCCTGATCCCCGCGATGAGACCGCCTGGCATACCAGTCAACACGATGGTAGGGACTAGGACGCCTTACAGGGAAATGAAGGCAGCTGGTTAGACTTGAGTAGGTCTTTAAACTGCTCCATTGGAAATGACGGGAGAAGGGGAATTGAAGCCCCTTCTCAGCTAATCTAGGCAGGGTCCCCCCCCCCCCGGCGGGGCCTGCGACGTAAAAAAACTGTTTGCAAAGACGAAACAGAGCTGGCCCCATCACCAATCGATATCGTCTTTTCCAGTCATGCCATGGAAAGGGGCTAGTGCATATCGTGGAAAATGGACCGAATATCCCTAATATATTCCCATGGCATCACATCATAACCAGCATCCGCATTTTCTACATAATAAGAAAGACGGAAATATCGGGAATCCCGAGGCTCAATCTGGAGTTCAAAGTTTGAAGAGAAGTAGTAAATCGAATGGAACTAATTTTACTAGAAAAATTGCAAGTCATCGAGTAGTGTACACAGCAAAAAGAGTTACCGGACCGAGCAAACTATCAAGGATTACCGTAACCTAAAAATCTCATCTCGAAACCCTAATTCTTAATAATACGTCGGACCTCGCAAATTTAAGTAATAAACCATGTCCGCACGAGAATGTGGATAACGTATTTAAAGATAACATCCCTAATGTCATAGGAAGGAAAAGAAAAATCATACTTGAGCATTATTATAATGGACAAACCAGGCAAGCTTCCGAAAAATCGCTTTCACATGAATAATGCTACTTTCCTGAACCATGTCGACTCCACCATCTAGTAGAATCGTACGATGGCTCTATTTATTTACCGCGTGAAATTTATCTTTTCTCACCATCAATAATGCAACTTCACCTTTCCAGACGGCCAATGATGCACTTGCACGTACCATACTTTTTTGTTTTGATTGGTAACTTTGGGAACAATAATGCACTTCAGTACAATTATTTGTACCCCAGTCATCTCAATTCGATCTCCACAAAACCATTAGACACAGCTTCAATGGGAAAAGAGTTACCTAGAAGACGCTAAGAAAAGCGCCCATCTTTTTATTACAAGATCAGTCGACGATCGTAAGTAGGTACACGCAAGGCATAGCAACTAGAACTCTCTATCGATCACACACTGATTCGGATTACGAAAATCCCCTAAATCAGCAGGTCACGAACACGTAGTTAACCGTAATATAGCCCGCATGATATCCTTCCTTCGTCGTGTCTAGCATTCGGAACACCTTAGCGTCCAATTTCAGCCCTCCGTCGCTACAAGTGTCGACGATCCGCACCGTCGCTTTGGACCCGGTTTTCGCATTCGTCACCTGCGTATATGATGGAACACAATGAATAATCGCATTTCAGGAAAGGATTTTACTAGAGAAGAGGAACTTCTATTTGGCATGAGGGTCTGAAATCGGACTGAACGAAAAGATTAGTTGGGGCGTTTCTCACGTTCAAGCATTTGCCGCAAGCATCTTGCCCGGTCGGCCCGGCCGGGCCACAGAACCCGGTCCACCCCCACTTCTGGAGCCACGCCATCGACTGGTTCGCGTACCATGGGGCGCAGTACGCGTGCACGGCGTTCAAGTCCCAGTTGTTCTCCACGGGGTTGTAGTAGTGGTACCTCGCCTTGACGTTGGAAGCGCTCTGAGCAATCGAGACTCCGACAACGCATGCCAAAGCCACCAAGAAGAGCCGCGACTTGTGATCACCCTGCATCTCCTTCTCTCTCTTTCTGCCCTTTGATACTTCTGTGAGATTTCGCGAGCAGGAGGAACGGAGATTTATATAGGAGGGGACAAGAAGTGGAAGATTACCAGGTTGCCCTCGTCAGCAGGAACATTTTAGGGCCGCTAGACGTGGGGGTAACTTCGATTATGATGGCGACAACCTAGGCGGTTCCTTGGGTTCGTGCAACTTTACCAAAAGCAAATAGCTTTGGACTCCTTTTTTACTTCACACGACGCGACGTTCAGACACGCGCGTGAAGGAAGGGATTGACTTGGGTTCGTTAGGTGTGCTTGAATCGTGGGCACGATTCATTGGATCGGATGGCTGCTCGGTTTGATCTTCGTGCACGAATGTCTTGAGCATAGTGTAGATGATTCGGGGTTCTTGAATTCTCCACACCTTACGCAAGCAGTGATATGACAAGGTGAAGAAGTCAAAAAAAGGAGAGGAAGCATCCCATTTTCGTCGGTCTTTGATTCTTCTGGGAAAAGGAATTGGTACGAGGTGGGAAATGTATTAATACATCAAGCAGCATTCTCGTCGAAAACTTAGTTGATGTGATCATACTTTAAAGTTGATTATTTTTCCAAAAAAAAAAAATTGGGACAAAATTAAGTGCATTCCAATTATGTAGTGCCATAGGAAAGGAGAAAGACTGGGATGGGGGGTCCTCTTGTCACAACGATTGGATAGTGACTAATACGTGGAGCATAATGAAGGGTTATCTTAAAAGCCAAATTTGGCAGCACCACGTCAGCGGATGACATGGCGCGTACATACCACTACATATTTTCTTGGCAGGAAATTTGGCTTTTAAGATAACCCTTCGTTATGCTCCACGTACTAGTCCCTATCCAATCGTTGTGAACAGAGGACCTCCAATCCCAATCTTTCTCCTTTTCTATGGCACTACGTAATTGGGATGCGCTTAATTTTAGTCCTTTTTTTTTTCGAAAAATAATCAACTTTAAAGTATGATCACATCACCTAAGTTTTCGACGAGAATGCTGCTTGATTATTAATACATTTCCCACCTCGTACCAATTCCTTTTCCCAGAAGAATCAAAGACCGACATGGGATGCTTCCTCTCCTTTTTTTGACTTCTTCACCTTGTCATATCACTGCTTGCGTAAGGTGTGGATAATTCAAGAACCCCGAATATTTTCTCACATTGAGACATTTCACATTAGAGAGGTTTGAGCCCAGCTACTAAGTGTAGGTCTAACAGAGAATTCAAGATCGAGGAATCACTTCTTTGAATATAATCCAGGCGTGTCGAATCGAGCCAATTTCAATTGTCGATCATGCGGGGTCAATGTAGATTTTTGTTTTTTTCCTTTTGTCCCAAAATTGATAATAACTGGCTAGCTTCAAACGCAACTCGTGGAAAACCATAAGTAGCCAGCCAGTCAAACTTCGCACAATATGATTATTGCAGGAAAAACGAAAGAGTGTTTTGCACAAATTAAATCACTTCTGGCGGCCAAGGTACAGTAGTAGCTTTTGGGCTAATTACGAATTTAATTCTCAACCTTGCAATATAACTTTTTTTCCCAATAAGTTAGATGAGAAGAGTTAATAGATAATTCAAGAATAAAAGATCATATATAGTGTTCGATTACAAGCTTCAAATTGTCTCAATTACCGGTGAATGTGACTTTTTTTTTTTTTTGGTCAAAATAGAAGTGACTATTACTTAATTAAGAGAAGTCTTACAAACCACAGAAGGGGAAAGATCTGCACATAATATATTCCATAGGGGAAGAGGGGGGGAAGACACCCAATTACGTGGGAGGGTGTTTTGTCGATGGTGTCGAGCAATCCAATCCGCTGCTGCATTGGTTTCTCGTGGGCTATAAATCACCGTGAAGTCATTGTCCCGCTGAAGCCCATGCGTACACCTGTGAACAATTTCTTTAAGGTCCCATGTATGTGTGGCCCGGCCCATGACCATTTCTACTGCAGCAGAACAGTCGCTTTCTATGAAGTAGCTTCCAGTTGGACTTCCAAGATCTCGCACGTGGTTCGGCTTGAGTTCGTGCAGAAACGAAATCCCGTGAAGAATTGCTTGAGTTTCCGCTTCAGCTGCCGAGGAAACCCTAGCTGTTGCCGCGAAGTCGTCGAGCACCCTACCAGCTGCATCTCGTGCGATACCGGCGACAGAGCAGAGGAAGTCTCCGGGTCTCCACGACGCATCTACATTCAACTTCAGGTTTTGCCCTTCCAGAGGCCTCCAGTGCGCGGGTGAGTTTTGATTGAGAGCTCGCTCGCCTTTTGTCGATCTACCCGTGCTGAGCGTGTACTGTTGTTCCTTTGCTATTAACAGCAGATCTGCTGGTTGGGGTTCCTTTGCTCGGAAGATCCGGTTGTTTCTCGCCTTCCAGATGTTCCACAAGATCAGACTAATGAGTTCACGAGCGGGTAAGTTCTGATCTCTTCGGAAAGCTGTTAGAAGCCACTGATCCGTGCGATTGATGTTGTTGTTTGGCCTGATCTGCTCAAAAATCGGGTCTTGCCATACTCGCTTTGTCCATTTACAAAGGAACAGCAAGTGCTCTGTAGTTTCCATACTCGAACTGCACACCGGGCATCGTGGGTCGCTTACAATTTTTCTTCTATATAGGTTTTCCTTCGTCGGGAGGGCGTTTTGGCATAGGCTCCAGATGAAGAAGCGAACCTTTGGAGGCACATCAAGACTCCTAATTTGTGTCCACAAGGTTCGTGGCGGTTGAAAGGAACATGATGGCCGGTTCTGATCTGTGTGGCTAGTGATTTTTCTTGCTTCATTATATCCGCTCTTGACAGAATATTGTCCAGAACCACTGCCTGTCCATATTAGTGTGTCTTGCATTGGTTGCTGATGTAGGGGAATTGCTACAATTTCATTTGCAATTTTTTCTTCATAATGATTGTCAATTAGTTGCTTTTTCCATTCTCTGGATTCTGGATTGATCAGTTCAAACACAAGTTTAGGCTCTGTGTGGTTTGCTGTTCCACCTATTGTGCCTTGTGATAGCCACCTGTCTTCTCTTATGCGAATTGATTTCCCATCCCCTACTGACCATTTAACATTGCTTTTGATGGTATCTCTGCCAAGCATTAAGCTGCGCCAGCCCCATGATGGTCGATTGCCCTTGGACGCGTTCCATAGATCTCCATGAGGGAAATAAATCCCTTTAATCATTCTGCACCATAGATCTGAAGGAGAGGAAACTAGACGCCAGGCCTGTTTACCTAGCATGGCTCGATTGAAGGTAATCAAATCCTTAAAGCCCATTTCCCAGTTTTTCCAATGCAGGCCTCTTTTCGCATCACCGTTCTGCCACCAAAAAGACGCAATCCGTTGTTCTATAGCTCGGCAAATCGAAACAGGCAGCTGAAATATGGACATGGCATAGGTAGGTAGGGATTGCACCACACTCTTTATTAGCACTTCCTTACCAGCCTTTGTAAGCATTTTTTCTTTCCATCCCGCTAACTTGGAGTTTACTCTATCCAGAATCCACGAAAACATCGATTTTTTGGATTGTCCCCACTCAGTAGGTATGCCCAAGTATTTACCTGTTTTCTTTAGTATAGGGACTCGCAATTGTGTGGCCAGGTTGTATTTCAAAATTTCTGGGCAATGTCCACTAAAATAAACCCCTGATTTATTCAAATTTACTGATTGTCCCGTTGCATAGCAGTATTGGGTTAATATGAGGGCAAGGTTCTGGCATTCTGTAAGAGTCCCATCTAGAAAACATATAACATCATCGGCAAACATCAAATGTGAAAGCTGAGGGCAATGTTTATTTACCTGTATTCCTTTGAGTGTACCTTCTGCTAATGCTTTCTTCAACATCCAGGTTAAGACATTGGATATCAGGATGAAGATATAGGGTGAGAGGGGATCGCCTTGTCTGAGACCCCTCGATGGATGGAAGAAAGAGGTTGGTTCACCATTGATCTTTAAGCTGAAAGTAACTGTTGTTATGCATTGCATAATTAGGGAGACCCATTTGGCATCGAATCCCATATGCAGCATTAGATCCCTCACGAAGTCCCATTCTATGCGATCATATGCTTTCTGCATATCAAGCTTTACAATTGCCTGATGTTTTGTCTTCCTTTTGGTTATTCGCAGCTGATGCAGAATTTCCTGGACAATAAAGATGTTGTCCTGTATTTGCCGCCCCGAGACGAAGGCTCCCTGCTCTGGTTCAATGATAAGTGGCAACCATTTTTTGAGTCTGTTTGCTAATATTTTGGAAATAATTTTGTAGCTGAAGTTACACAGACTGATGGGCCTGTATTGACTAATTGTCTCAGGGCCTTTTACTTTCGGGATCAACACAATATGTGTCTGGTTTAGCTTGTGGTCAAGCACCCCTGTTTGAAAGAACTCCAGTACAAGTTGCAGCAGGTCAGTTTTTATAGTTGCCCATGATTTTTGATAGAAAGCTCCATTGAATCCATCTGGTCCTGGAGCCTTGAGAGCTCCCAATTGGAACACTGCTTCCTTGATTTCTTCCAATAGTGGTATTGCCACCAGATCTGCATTCATCCTCTCTGTGATTGGTGATGGGCATTGTTCTAAGATCGGTTGGTAGTGTCTTTGTCCCTCAGAGCTATACAGGTTTTCATAGAAAGCTATAATATGTTGTTTTATTGTTGCCGGCTCCCTGCACCACCGATTTTCCTCTAATTGCAACATTGTAATACGATTTTGGTGTCGCCTTTGGATTGTCGTGGCATGGAAAAAACTGGTGTTTTGGTCTCCCCAATGTAGCCATTTGATACGTGACCTCATCCCCCAGAATTGTTCTTCCTGTCTTCTCAATGCTGCTATTTGGCTAATAATATTCTGCACTTTCTGTCTACTTGTGTGCTGAGCTTTTTGATTAGTGATTGAATGTGACTTTAAGAGGAGAGAAAAGTGCCGTTTTGTCCATCAACGGATAAAACTCTCAGATGTTATCTCTTTTGAATTCAACATGTCAGGTTTCCATAACTCTTATGCCCCAACAAAACATCACGCGTTATTTGAGTGGGTTCGTCTTACAATCGCATCTATTTAGTAAAAATTTGTAAGTATCAAAATGGGAAAAATAAGAAAAAATTTCTTGCGAGGCCAGTGGTACATAATAGGATTCTTGATACATGTGCACGAAATCGCTTGTCCACACAATGCAATTGGAACAAGGTAAGATAAGCTGTCTGATGAAGAGCACACTCATGCCTACAAGCTCCGGCGAAAATTTCAAAAAGGGACTCGGAGTGTCATATTTTTCTCAAATAAAGACCCGAAGTGAACTTTGTTTCAAATAAAGACCTGAAATGACTTTAGTTGTTTCAAACAAGGGTCTGAAGTGGTTTTGGTTGTTTCAAATAAGGACCCAACCTCATCGGTTGCCGGCCGACTAACTTTTTCTACCAATCAAGGACATTTTCGTCATTTGGCATTTCCCTCCTTTTTTCTTCCTTTTTTTCTTACTTTTTTTTTTCCCCTTGTTCTTCTTCTTTCTTTTCGCTGGTAGCCAGCCAACCATCAGCAATGCCCATAGAGGGTTGGGCGAGAGTCACCCTCGTTGATAAGGGCCACCCACGCTGGCCACAAGCGAGGGACAGCCTCACTTGGGCGTGGTGACCCTCACCCAAGGGCCATCTGCGAGATTGGTCCTCGTGGGCCTTGGCGAGGGTGGCCTTGCCTGCGGCTGGCCGCAAGTGAGGCCTAGGTGAGGCCGACCCTTGCCAGATTTGGCAAGGGTGGCCTCGCTCATGGCCGGCAAGGGCTGGGCGACCTCACCGGCCCCTGGTAAGGGTTTGTAAGGCCACCCTTGCCAGATCTAGCGAGGGTTGACCTTGCCCGCAACCGGTGAGGTAGCCCAGCCCTCGCCAGCTGCAGGCGAGGGGTCAATCTCGCCTAGGGTCGACATGGACCGACCTCGTGGATGGCGCTTGGGCGAGGGTTGCCTTGCCTAGGCGAGGCCGTCCTTCGCCTGTGGCCTGTGTGGGTGGCCTTTGCTGGCGAGGGCAACCTTGCCTAGCCCTCTGTGGGCATTGCTGGTGGCCGGCTGGCCACCAGCAAAGAGGAGGAGGAAGAAGGACCAGGGAAAAAAAGAAAAGGAAGAAAAAATGGGAAAAATGACAAATGACGAAAATACCGTTGACTGTTGGAAAGTTAGGTTCTTATTTGCAACGGACATAGCTATTTCGATCCCTTATTTGAAACAAACACAACTATTTCATGTCCTCATTTGAAACAACATCTACTTCATGTCCTTATTTAAGAAAATAATGGCATTTCAAGTTCTTATTTGAAACAAGGTCTACTTCAGGTCATTATTTGAGAAAAAGAGGGCACTTCGGGTCGCTTTTTGGAATTTTCGCCAAGCTCTGCGACCTCCAACAAGCACGTGACGATTATACGCTTCAGATCCATCGATAGTTATTCATTGATTAACATTTTATGATATGTCATGCAAAGACAAGCTGCCAAGTTTGCTTTTCCAGCATATTTGGTAATGTTTATGTTTAGGAAAGTAATTTCCTTTCAATTTTTTTTTTCTATTTTTGTTCTCGAGAACAGTTTATGAGTATTTTATGACTATTCTCGGAATAGAAACACATTGGATATGACCTCAAATATTTTTATGACTTAGAATTTCTTTTAATTTATTAATAATTTTATTACAATTTTCTTTTTCTTTTTTTTCCTTTTCTTCTCATTCCTCTAATCGGTCATCAACCTTGGGGGAGCCTTGCCAACCACCGACAAGGTTCCCCTGAGCCTCGCCCAGCCATTGCAAGATCAGCCTTGCCCACCCAGGCGACGCTGACCTTACGATGGTTGGGCGAGGCTCGGCCTTGCCAGATCTGAGCTAGGTCGAGCCTCACCCAGCCATTTTAAGGCTCGTGGGGCCTCGTCGATGGTCGGCAATCACCTAGGCCGGCGACTGGTTAGGGGAAGAAAAAGGAAGAGAAAAAGAAAGAAAAGAAAGGGAAGGAAGAGAAAGGAAAAAAACTTATTTTTTGAGTTGTTCTCGAAAACAAGAAATAAATTTTTTTTTTTTTTTTTTTGCTTGTTTCTGTTGTAAATCTATTCAAAAAAATTACCAAACGAGTTTCTATTTTATTTTTGTTATGGGGAATAAAAGAATAGAAACAAGTGTTCCCCAAGTCGTTACCAAACAACACCTAAACTGAATTGATCTATTTAACTTTAGCTCGAGTGGATTATGGGCCAAAACAAGAAAAAAAGAAAAGAAAAATTAAAAAACAGGTCAAGGGGGTTGTTTCATTTCTTCTAATTTTGATTTAGGTGGATTTTAAAAGCATGAAATAGAGCTCTACATACCATTGGTAAGTTGTATTTATATTTCAAGTAATCTATGGTTTTATTATATGGCTACATGGAATGAATTTCCTCTCTTTTTTTTCGTATAATTTTCTTTACTGCATTTAGTGGAAATTTCTGTGGTGACACAAGCAATGTTTTGGAGCATATATATTCCGTAGAAGTCTAGGAGAGAAGCTAAATTTATCTTTAAAAGACAAAAGACATGTGTGTGTGTATGTACATGCATATCGACATACATGTGTGTGGAAATCGAAACGAAAATATGTTTTACCTGCAATGATACAACTTATTTGTAATATGCTTATGGCTTAAACAAAATAGTTTATGATTTGACTGAGTTATTAGAAAGAGGACTTGCGTGTACCGGCATAGGTTCCACTCTCCGTGCAGCCAAATGCAAATGGTTTCGTATTTGGCTACCGACCCAAGTTTTAACTCGCGTCTTACTTGATTCATGAGGTTAGTAGAGTGCTTTCCGTGCCCAAAATTGGTGGCCCTTCTCATTATTAGGAAAAAAAAAGATCTATTAAATTTAATTTGTTCAATTTTTGAAGATGACAGACGAACGAATAAAAATATTATTAACGTTCTTTTTTGGAATTATCAACGTTCTTGAAAGTAGCTTCTGATATCGAACTAGAAACAGTAGGAGTTCACATGAGCGACTGTTTATGGAGTTCTATGTCAAGAAACGACGTGCATTCCTCGAACGATGTGGCTTTATCAAAGTATATGGATGGAGTTCTTATCTTGGAGCGACGCTTCTGGACTTGTTTTCCTGATCTCTGCCGTCGTCCGCGGCATGGTTTCTTATGTTGCAGATCCCGAACGTTGGCGAGGAAACAGAAGCATGCGGATCGAGTTGGAGGTGTGAATTCATCGAGTTTCGTTTGCGTGGCCGTCGGTTCCGATTCTGCCGCGTTCCATCCGTGATGCTTGGGCAAAGAAGGTGACCATAATCGAATAAAAAGCACACGCCAAACATCAAACCTTGCGCGTCCGCTGAATATGGGCAAAGCATAAAATAGGCTAATGATGATAATTTTTCGATTGATGACTGCAAGGAAATGATTTTTTGGCTCCATCTCATACTTCGATTAAACTTTACTTAATGAATGAAGATATATGATCACGCGCCGTCCGGTCATCACCAACACCTGATGACCCATGGTCGCCCTTGCCGGTCCTTGCGGCCCTCTCCAGCAGCTTGATGGTCTTATGTCTTTCTTTAAAAATATTTATTTATTTATTTATAAATGGTTAATGAAATGCAATTCGCTAAATGCAATGGATGCAAAATTAGATAAATTTAATACTTTTTTTCAAGGATCAAGCTTTTGTCGCAACCATAAATCTTGAGCCCAAAGTGATTTTCTTTATATATGTAAGCTTACTGGTTGGCGAAATTCAGGTGTCAACAAGCGTCACATTAATACTTAGTGCCAACGGAAGAACTTAATTGCACAAATTTGATAGATTTTAAATCTTGATTACGTTTTTTAAATTTTAGAATTTAGTTACACCTTCTTGATAAAATTTAGAAATTTTAGTGTACCTACCCTTAAAAAATAAAAATCAAACGAAGCGATAAACAAGAACCCTAAATACGCATTCAATTTTCTGGCTTTCTAATTAAGATATGATTTGATTGAATAAAATACAAAATTCAGGGATTTTATTATATCATGTTCACTGTTTGGTGAATCACAATAATAAAATCGAATATTTTCATATATAAAGATATAGAGAAGAATGAGATGGAGAAAGTAGATCTTTTTATTATTATTATTTTATAAATTTCATTGCCCCTCTCTCTTTGATAATAAAGAGATCCTTTTTAAGTTTGAATTTGTTCATATGAATTATAGGTTATTCTACTTCATTTTCATTTACTTATTTTCATTGTGAATTTTAACATCTCTTTTATTACTATTTTTATTCCATTCCATCATCCTTGATAAAAAGTTTCATCAAATAGGGTGTGCATGGTTGTGTTCTTTTTTTTCTTCTTTTTTTTTTTTTTCTGTTTATAAACAAATATTCTGTTTTTTTGTTTTCGAGAACAAAAAAAGAACAGAAACGCGTTTGTTTGTGTTTTTGTTCCAACTCTGTTTTTTTGTTCCCAGAAACACATTTGAAATAGAAGCAAGAAACAAAAAAAAAACTTATTTATTGTTTCTGGAACAATTTTTAAGAACAAATTTTCTCCCTCCTATCCTTTTCTTCTCTTTTTTTTTTCTTCTTTTCTTCTTCGTTTTTCTTTGGCCGGTTGCTGGCCTCGGCCATGGCTGGCAATTGGCCATCGAGGGCTAGTGACACCATCGAGAGTCGGTGACCTCGCTGGAGCGTCGTCGGCCCCCGGTGATGCTCGGCCTCACCCAAATCCGACGAGGCTGAGCTCGCCCAACCACCGGCAATGCTCAGCCTCGCCGAGCCACCGCTAGGCGACTCGTGGTTGGGCGTGCTCAGTCTCGCCGGATCTGGGTGAGCTCGAGCTCGCCCAACCAAGGCGAGGCCGCCGGCCAAAAGAAGAAAAAAAGAAAAAAGAAATAAAGAAATAAAAATATTAAAAAATTAAAAGAAACAAAAAAAGAACATAAATTTACCAAACGTGTTTCGGTTCTTTTTTTATTTCTGGAACAAGTTTACCAAATGCATTTTTCTGGTAAAAAATTATTTCCCGGAACAGAAATAGTTTTTTATATTTCTATTTCCTAAAACAATTTTTGAACAGAAACACAAACTAACGCACCCAAATTTACCAAATGTGTTTCGGTTCTTTTTTTTTTTTAATTTCCGGAACAAGTTTACCAAATACATTTTTTTGGTCAAAAATTGTTCCCCAGAACAGAAATAGTTTTTTCTATTTCTGTTTCCTAGAATAATTTTTAAACAGAAATACAAACAAACGCACCCATAATAAACTAAACTATTATACCTAAATTGACTAGAGCAAGGGTGGCAAGCACCAACAACACATGTAAATGAAAATATGTCCTTCAATCCCCAAATTCCCCAAAATCACAAACAATTGTTTAAATTACACAATTTTTGGAGCAAATCTAAGAAAAACCATATCTTTTGAGGCGAAGGTGGAGGCAGCGGTGTGGTACGAAGCATTATGGAGGCGCATGGTTCATCATATGATAGAGATGACGAGAACAAGGTAAGTCCAGCGAGAGAATTGCAGAAAAAAAAAAAAAAGAAACCTTCAAAATGAGACTCATTTAACAAGATAAGAACATTGCAATTTGACGAGAGACATAATACATGCAAGGTCCATGTTTCAAAATAAACCTAAGATTATAAATCGAATGCAAAAATTACACGGTTTTTGAAGTAAATCTAAGAAAATCTACACCTTCGGAGGCGGAGGCAAATGCGGTGCGGTTCGTGTGAGACGACGGAGAGAGGGCGAGAATAGAGGGAGTAGAGTGTGGGACGGAGAGAACATAGCGAGTCGTGAGAGAGACGTTGACGGCATCGTTCGGCGTGGTTCTTTGGAGGAAGGAGAAAACGACGAAGAGAAGGAAGGAGAAAGCGACGACGAGAAGTTGCTGAAAAGGAATGATGCGAAGAATGGTGAAATTCCCCTCTGCATCGCCTCTTCCTCCTCTCCTTCGACCACCGTCCGGTAATCCCACTCTCGCTCTAACTCCTCCTTTCTTTGCATCGCCTCTTCCTTTTCCTCTTCTTCTTCCTCGCGTTGTCGATTCCTCTCCCTCCCGTCGCTTTCGCACTTCACGCTCCACTTCTGGACTGACCGATTCCATGAGTCGAAACCAAGTTGTGGAGTTTGTCATGAACCTGTGCAAAAAAGGCGGGTTGGCAAAAGCCGAGGATGCCTTGCATTTCTTCAAGGTTATGATTCGGCTGAACCCTTTGCCTTCAACTCCCTGTTTCGTCCAACTCTTGGGAGCTGCGGTGAGGATGAAGCATTATGCTGCCGCCATCCACGTGATCGAGCAAATGGATTCCATGGGCATATCTCGCAACGTTCACGTTCTCAGCATTCTGATAAATTGCCTCTGCCGCTTGGAAAGGTCCGATCTTGGATTTTCCGTTTTGACAAAAATGTTCAAGCTTGGGCTTGAACCGGATGTGGTGACCTCCAACACTTTGCTCAACGGGCTCTGTGAAGAGGGTAAGATCGTGCGAGCCTTGACCTTGGCGGAAGAAATGCGAGGCAAGGGGTTCGTGGCCAATGTAGTTACGTACAATGTCATCGTGAAGGGATTGTGCAGAACCGGTAATACTTCTAAAGCCGTCCAGTTAATTAGGAATTTGGAAGAAAGGGGTTGCGAATTGGATTTGGTCACGTACAACACGATCATCGATAGTTATTGCAAGGAAGGACTGGTGGAAGAGGCATTTGGCTTCTTTAACTGTATGAGTCACTGCCTAATTAAGCCGGATATCCTCACTTACAATACCTTGATTTGCGGCTTAGGCTGCATAGGCGGATGGAAACAAGCAAAGGCCTTGCTAGAAAAGATGATTCATGATGGAATCCACCCAGATGTTATCACTTATAGCACCATCATCCACGGTCTATGCCTTTGTGGCCAATGGGAAGAGGTTCGAGTCCAGTTGAGTGAGATGGTGCGGGGAGGACTAAGGCCAGATTATCAAACCTTCACTATTATCTTGGATGCACTCAGCAAACAGGGCATGACCAATGAGGCGAAGTGCATATTTGACCTGATGATCGAGATGGACATTGAGCCGGATGCATTTACTTATAACTCGTTGATAAATGGTTACTGTCTTCAAAATCAAATGGACGAGGCCGCAATTACATTTTGTTTGATGACTGCAAGGAAGTGCAATCCTAATGTGGTGACCTATAGCACGTTGATTAATGGGTATTTTGCGGTTAAAAGAGTGGATAAGGCAATGAGTCTCCTTCGGCAAATGTTGGAGAAAGGATTAGTCCCTGATGTTGCCACCTATGGTTGTCTCATGGATGGCTTTTTCCTTGCTGGTTACCCCAGGGTTGCACATCAGCTGTTTTACAAAATGCTGGCTTGCAATCATATAGATCAACAAAGTTATGCCATCATGTTAGATGGCCTTTGTAAGTTTCGACAAGTCGACAAGGCAGCGGCGTTGTTTCGACAAATGGAAGATGGCATGGGTGATGTTAATATATTCCAATGCACCATCGTTGTTAACGGCTTGTGTGAGGCTGGGGAATTTGGACATGCAATGAACCTCTTCAATTCGTTGGATGCCAGAGGGTTGCGACCCGATGCCGTGACATTTGGTGCCATCATAAAAGGACTATGTAAAGCTGGCCAAATACGTGAAGCGTGCGAGCTACTTCATAATATGAAGGGGAAGGGATGTCCTCCAAGTGGTATCATGTTTAACATTGTTGTCTGAGCACTCCTCAAAGATGGTCAGAAAGCGAGGGCAATGCTTCTTCTAGGGAAGATGGTTGAGAAAGGCTTCTCACCAAATGCTGCATCAATGGCTAAAATTTTGGGTGCATCGGCTCGCAATAAATTAGAATCCTGAAAATCTGCACCGGGGATGTAAGCTCTCTGTTTTGTTTTTTTTGTGGTCAGAGACGTAAGCTCTCTTGAATTGCAATTGTGTGCATATAGTAAGTAGCCAAATTTTATTTCAATGAGAGAAAATTGGGCTTGCATCATCTAACACTAGTTAGTTCTGTATAGTCTGAGATTAATTTGTTACGAGGAAGAAAAAATGGCGGTGCATGGAAAGTTTCTGCATTTGATGACTTCTGCTTCTTCAGCCATACCAAGGTAGCTTCTTGCAGGGACCTTTCTGTACAGTTACAATTGACTGCTCTTGGTTCTTTTCTTCTTCATCGGTAAGCACATCATACCAAAGCAGCTCCTTGAGAGTAGAGGTGTTAAATGGGTTGCATAACCCATTTATAGACCCATTTATGGTTAAATGGGTCATTAATGGGTCAAGCTTTCTTTCATAAAACACCTATAATGGGTTTTAATGGGTCAAGACTAAGATATATGGGTTTTAAATGGGTTAAAGAGTTGACCCATTTATGATCCATTTATTAACCCATTAAAAATGAACTTATTTATTTTAACTCAAAACCCCACCATCTCTCTCATCTCTTTAACTTTATAATTTTTTTTATAAAAACCGAAATTATAATTATAATTATAATTATTTTCTTTTCTTTTTTCTTTTTTCTTTCCTTTTTTTTTCTTTCTTCTTATTTTTTTTCTTTCTTCTTCCTCCGGTCGCCGGCACGGCGATGGCCGGCGACCGGCCAGGCGAGCCTCGAGCTCGCCGGCGGCGAGCGGCGTCGGGCGAGCTCGAGCTCGCCGATCTGGCGAGACTCCAACTCGCCGGCGTCGGGCGAGGCTCGAGCCTCGCCAGATCCGGCGAGGGGCGAGCTCGAGCTCGCCCGACGCCGGCGAGCCTCGAGCTCGCCAGATCTGGCGAGGCGGAGGCCTCGCCGACGTCCGGCGAGGCTCGAGCCTCGCCAGATCCGGCGAGGGGCGAGCTCGAGCTCGCCCGATGCTGGCGAGGCTCGAGCTCGCCGGATCTGGCGAGCCTTGAGCTCGCCGGCGTCAGCGAGCCGGGCGAGCTCGAGGCTCGCCTGTGGCCGGCCGCCGGCAGTTGTCGTGGCCGGCGGCTGACCGAAGAAGAAGAAGAAGAAGAAAAAAGAAAAAAGAAAAAGAAAAAGAAAAAGAAAAAGAAAAAGAAAAATTATATTCTTAAAAATAAAAATAAAATTAATTAAAAAATTAATTTTTTTAAAATAATTAATTTTTAAAAAAAATAAAAAATAATTAAAATTCGATTTTTTTAAAATAATTATTTTAAAAATTATAAAAATTATCCATTAAATTTGTGTTGTATAAAACCATTTTAGCAATATCATTTTAAAAATATATATATAAACTTTTTTAGGTTTCGTTAAATGGGTCGGGTATGGGTCAAGTATAGGTCGGGTCGGGTATGGGTCAAAAATTTTGCACTATAATAAATGGGTCATAAACGGGTTAAATGGGTCGATTTGGGTCGGACCATTTATGACCCGACCGAAACCCGACCCGACCCACCCGTTTAACGGGTCTACTTGAGAGTAACTTCTGGTATGTCATCAGATGAATTCTCTTCCTTTTTCCTCTTTCCAATTTATTGATTGTACCTGATATTGAGCTAAAAACAGAAGCAGTTCACCCGAGTGACTGATTATGTAGTTCTATATTGAGCAATGTTATGCTTTCTTAGAGCGATGTGAAGTATATGGTGAAGTTTTTATCTTGGAGCAATACTCCTGGTTTTCTCTCCTTGTTATTTGCTGTCGTTTTTAGAATGTGCGAGCAGGCTCATCGAGCCTTTTTGTTTACAGCATAGTTCCTTGCGTTGCAGATCATGAATTTTGACGAGGAAACATAAGCATGCAGATTGAGCTACGGTTGCTTATTTTTCGGTTCCATTTCTGCCCAAATATATTGGCGATGCTTGGGCTAAGAAGACATTCTCTACACATGTGGTTGATGTGTCATGGAGTTCTTGAAATAGATTTAAAGAGAGAGAGAAACCATAATCGTTTGTAAAGCAAATGTCAAACGTATAACTTTGCACATCCAATCAAAAGGGCAAAAAATTAAGCAGGTTATTTCATGTGCTTAGCTTGTTGATTGTCTGCCTGAGAGCCTTGTTTACTATTGAGTTTATACTTGACAAGATGAATCAAGAGAAGTATTCTAAAAACGGTTTCCTGAATATATTTATTGATGATACAAGTTTTTCTTTAATCAAATGACATGATATAGAAAAGAAAAGATACTTTTAAAGACTCATAGTTCCAAGGAAATTAAACAGAATAAATAAATCATGATACTCTCACAAATTAATTAATATTTATCTTGAGATTACGATTGAGTTTTTAATAAAATTATTGAGAACCGCAACTTATTAAAACATAGAGCATTTTATGTTTTATTTAGTTTTATTCCCTGCCATTGGGATGCACTTGTTTCTATCAATATATCTTTCATTGATTCAAAAGATCCTTTTAGTACAGGATAATAAAATTGAACTTTCAAGCTATTGGAACTAGGGAGTTCCCAAGTAATTCAAAACATTTTCATCTTTAAACTAGTTTATTCCCAAGTAATTAAGTTATATCATTACTTTTTTTTAATGTAATATATATTATAGATAAATATTCTAAATAAAGTTGCAATCTGTCATTTTTTTCAGTTAAGGTTATTTTTTAATTCATCGCAACTTTATTTCAATTTTTATTATAAAATTATTAATTTCTTATTTTTTTAATGGTGGTTAGATCTAGGTTTTGCCGAATCAAATAACCGGAACACTTAAAATAAAATCATTTTTAATTCTTAGTTAAACAGATTTGATTTTATTGAATAACCTACATCATTTGACTATATCATTTAAAGAAAAATCATATCTTTATTCTTTTTTAAGATTTAAATTTAATAAGACATGGAAGATTAGAGATGATTAAATCAAGAAACCAATGATAATTGGTCGAATATAAGCCACGTGAGGGAAAGTTTAGTGCCACATGGTGGGATTTTGGTCAAAGTGCATCACTTCGCTAGATATAAATAAAATTTTAGCGAGTTGGATGATTAAAAACCAATCTGATGGTCAAAACGAATTTACCTTCACGAACTCGGATCACTTGAAGTTTTTGGTCATTAATTTAGAAGAAATGATGTCGAAGTTGCTCCTTTATTTTGGGAGCGCGACACGTGTCCTCGTGGGACCCATAAGGTCAGGCGCCATCTTCCTCTCCTCGATCTCGACTCAGCGCTTCTTTCTCTCTCTCTCTCCTCTCCCAAATAACTCGGTTGTTGGCTCGGCTCGGCTCGACTCGGCTGGCAGAAGAAAGGACAGGTAATAAATGCGCAACACTCCCGCTTAAATTTTCTCTCTCCTCGCTTGAATTTTTTTGGTTTTGTCTCTCTTTCGTGGAAGAGCAGACGGAACGAGCTGCACTTACTTCCTCCGTTTCCTTCTCAGCGCATCCCACCCCCTCCGCCTCCGCCTCTCCAAAAAGCCTCGCCGATCATCTACCTCTGTCACGTCGCCTCCTCCAAGAGCCCCGCCGGTCGCAGCTGGTTTCTCAAACCTTCGCCTCCGACTGTTTCCAACGTGGAGATCGAGGTTTGTGCTCGCGTTGGTCTCTCGGCAACTCCTGGGCCTCCGTCCGATTGCCTCCCTCCGACGAACTCGTCATCAACTCCGACTCCGAGCCGCCGCCGCCGCCGATGGCGTCCTCCGTCTCTGGTATCTGCTCGTCCTCCCCCTCCCTCAGGCCGAAGACGTCGCCCGCCTCCGCCGCGAAGCCGTCGGCCTCCGGCAGGAGGGAGGCGGCCTCGGTCTCGTTCCCGAGCGGCGCCGGGCTCCCCGCCGTCGACCGGGTGTTGTCCCTATCGCTGGCCCGATCGGTCGCGAGGGGGATCTCGGTGGACCTAGGCAGGGCCGACGGCGCGGCGAAGAAGGAGAGGCGCGGGCTAGAGGGCTGGGGAGGATTCCCGCTCGCTGTGGACGAGGTACGTGGACTGGCTACACCAGCACCGGAGCTAGGGCTTTTCCTTGGACGTGAGCCGAATCGGGTCCACGGACGAGTTCGTGGAGGAGATAGAGCCTCGGTTCCAGGCCGCGTTCAAGGCGATGGAGGAGCTGGGGAAGGGCGCGATCGCGAACCTGGCCCAGACGAGGGCCGCATGGTCGGGCACTACTGGTTGAGGAAGTCGGAACTCGCGCCGGCCGGGTTCCTGAAGGCGCATATTGAGAGCACGCTTGACGCGGTCTGCGGTCTGCAATTTCCCCCTGTTCTTCTTTAATTGTTGTTTCCTGAGTTTAATGAGCTCGTGGTAATGATAATAATGATATCTATTGCTCCTATTCTAGAGGATTCTTAGAAGAGAAGCTTGACGATCGGTTTATTTGTTGACATTTGCTGAATGCCAAGTGTCGGGAGTTCTGTTGAAAGATGATAAAATTTTATTCATTGGAGCAAGTTCTCAATAAGACAGGAAGCTCGTGACTTTTAACTTACAATGTTGGACACTCCTGTCATATAGGTTTGTCTTTCGGTCGACTTAGATGGATGTTGGAGCTCCCGAACGACAGAGATAGTCAGATAGATCGGTATCCTTTGCTAATGGAACAAGTGGAGAGTAGTAGTGGTCATCAGCACATAATTGATGTAGAGAGAAATGGGGACGCCTCATTGACAGCATCTCATGGTGATCAGCAACGCAGGGTAGACTCGACAGAGGATGAGGATGGACTTTCGCCTATCATGCCAGCCCCTGCGGATCAAACAACTGTAAATTCATCAAACAGATTGAACTCCGTGAATTCCTCTAGCACGAGAAGAAGGAGTGATGATTACCACCAGCATCGAACAAGTCCATTGAATTCTGGACTATGGATTTCAGTGGAGTTAGTTGTCACCGTGGGTCAAATTATAGCATCCATAGTGGTTTTGTCATTGTCAAGACATGAAAATCCAGAGGCTCCACTATTTGCATGGGTTGTAGGTTATGCATCTGGTTGTGTGGCAACACTGCCTATTCTTTACTGGCGTTATCATTCTGGCAACCGTGGTAGTGATCAGCAGTCCAGTCGATCCCATCGAGGGACTTCTCATAGTAGTCAATCAGAGCCTAGCTCTTATACAGCTATCTCTGTCACACAGTCCACAGATGAGGGCAATCAACATTCTGAAGAATCGGCATCATGGAATGGCCAAATTGCAAACACTCTGAGTTCACGGTAAAGTTCAATCGTTTCTTATGCTGCTCATGGATGATGATTGCTTCTCATCTATTCAAATTGAATTTCAATTTGCACGTTGTGGGATTGTTGGCATCATTCAGAATAACCTAGTCTATACAATCTATGATAGATGGAATCAACAGCTAATTTCGTTTTTGCAGAATTAGTGGGCTGGTGGACCATTTCAAGATGGCCTTAGACTGTTTTTTTGCTGTATGGTTTGTTGTCGGCTATGTGTGGATTTTTGGAGGTCACTCTTCTGATACTCCGAAACTGTTCTGTTCTGTCTATACATGTAATTGCTGTGCTTGATGAAATATGTGTTGTGGCCCTTTTGCAGGTTATGTATAGCATTTCTAACTTTTAGCTGTATTGGATATGCCATGCCTTTTATACTATGTGCAACAATTTGTTGCTGCCTACCTTGCATAATGTCTGTTCTGGGCATCCGAGAAGACTTTTCGCAGACAAGAGGAGCCACCTCAGAAACCATCAATGCTCCTCCTATCTACAAATTCAAGGTGAAGCAAGACTTAAATGCTGACAGTGAGGAATTTAACACAGGAGGAAGTGAAGGCGGGGTCTTGGCTCCAGGGACAGAAAAGGAGTGTTTCTTGTCAGGAGAAGATGCGGTAAGCATAAAATCCACTTATGTCCTCCCATTCCAATTCTGGAGTTCAAGCACCCTCCTGCTGAATTTTGACCTATAATGTAGGGCTAGCATTTGATTTTGCGTCCTAAAAAGAAAGGCCTCGCCTCACATCTGCTTATACGTTCCTTAACATGGTGAAACTATAATGATAGCAGCAAGTCGCAAATGCTTACTATCGGCAGCTAGGCATGATATTTATCTTCAAGCAGACAAAGTGATGTTGCCATTGTATTTGTGCAGGTTTGCTGTATTTGCTTGTCAAGATATGCAGATAACGATGAACTTAAAGAGCTACCTTGTCACCATGTCTTCCACGTTGAGTGCATTGATAAATGGTTAAAGATCAATGCCTCATGCCCCCTCTGTAAAAGTGAGATTAGCGAGAGCAGTGGGCTTTCGCAATCTGACAGAGACAGCTAGAACTGAGGACGAGTTTCAAGTAGCTCAAGAATTTGCATAAGGGAGCTGCCCATGAATGTGCCAACTACAATGTTTGCTCATCGGACTTACGATGAAACAGGGCCTCTTCGCAGATACGTGTATTGACTTGGCACAGGTAGCAAGAGGTTATATCTGCAAAGAGGTTCTCTTGTGACACATCGGATGATTTACCATTGCTACACTACACTATGTAGAAGTGAATCTCTTGCTTGGGAGTGGTCCCACCTTCTCAGGACATGTAAATGTGAGGTCGAAGTTGAATGGTCGGCTCATACGCCGGGTCCCGTGAAACGATCTGGGGGTGCTGCAATGGCAAAGGAATCTTTGCGCACAGATCCTATCTCGGGATAATGGTAATGATGTATATAGCTTGTTCGAAAATACAGCACATGGTGTATTTAATCATGTAAATTGCGATAAACTGTAACTATTCATCGTGTCATGTTCTCCTATTTTAGAGCCCTAGAGTGGGCATGCTTAAGATAAATGGAGGACCTCAGTACTATTGCTGTTACAGACAGTTACCAAAGGCTGATCAAGAAATAGCTAGCATAGTGCGTAATCAAAGTTGTAGCAATATGCTAAAAAATTGCTGATATTTGCAGAGAACAACTTTAGTTTTATCTTTCCTCTTTTAAATAAAAAGATTGAAGACAGATGAGCAATAGAATTTGGAAGAACGTGATGGACAAAAACTGATCATGGATAGAGCAATAGCAATTTAGTCTTTGGTTTTGTTTTAGATTCTGTTTGTTTCATAGATTTGGAAAATATTTTTTTAATATTAATCACTTAGATCAAATTCAAATAATTAGTTCATGAAAAGTTCTCTCCATCCCTTGCAATTATGCATGTCTAAATATTTTTATGAACGTTAAAAATCTCTTATTCATTAATTTTTTATAGGCAATACAAGTAATATTCATTTTTAAAAGTGATACAAATGCATAATTTTTAAGATACACTGTACACAGTATCAAAGATCATTCCACACCATCCCTCACAAGATATGAGAGCATTGCGCAAGTGGTCGGTTTGGGACTCAGAAAAGAAGAAAAATGGCTTTTTCTTGAACTTACATATTTCGTGCCATTCATATTACTATTCTGGTTGTGGTCTCAGAAGGGAGATGAGGCTACATAATTTCAACCTCCTTATTTTGGTGCGAAAACAGCAAAAATGGCATACCATTATTTTCGCATTTTCTAAATTTATTTTCGGAGTTTTAGACGAATTAAAAGCAGGAGAAATTGCCAAAGGCCTCAAGAGATAATTTCTTTGAAGGTTGTTTCAGGGAAAACTAGAAGAAAGAAAAAGAAAATTAAACATTTTCCCTACAATCTAGGGAAATTTCCGTAACAGAAAAAAGATAAAGTCCAGCAAAACATATGGCTCCTCTACAACAACATCCCATTAGGAGACCACTTGTCTTCATCCATTTCATTAGTGATACGAAAAAATCAAAGAAGATAAATTAGAAGATAAATTAGGAGGTTCATATTAGCAAGGATAACATAGAGCCAAGGCCCGAATCACTCACTTGCATACCAAAAAATAGAAAACTTTCATGACCTGAAACTAGAAAACGAAGAACAAAAACCAACCCAGGAGAGCATGTCTTATTGATGCAAAATCTATCATTTGTAACATCTCATTCCAAAATTTTTCACAGAACGCAATGTTTATACAAAGGAAAAACAATGGTGGACATAAATAAGGGAAGTACAACATGTCTCCAGAAGTAAGTTTGCAGAGGCCACTTGTTCTTAAGGCTGATGAAGCATCCGTTCTTCAAAATTTCTCCTATGGCTCCACCTCAGGATGTCCTATAGATTGTAAAACTAACAATGCAAAAAGGGAAACCTTAGCTTAATGCATATTCCCATTGCCCAAAATGAGCTTTCAACTCCACTTGTTAGATAGAGAGGTCCTTAAAAGCTTCCAGTTTTCCATTTGACGCAAGAGAATCCATGCTTATGCCACCCGCAGGATGGTTGACTCCATTTTCAGGATTACTAGAAATCTGGTTGTACGAGGACTTTAGAACTGCAGAATTGCGACTTCCTTCAAAATATGTGGAGTGCGGGAAGTATTCAGCACAACGTAATTTCCATCCTGTTGAAGATGTATTTTACAAGTGTCAGAGACACCATCTCAAAAGTCAAATCTAGCTTTATCCAATCATAATATCCCATCTTTGTATTCAGTAAAATGAGTAGGCCAATAAGGAAGTAGGCATAGAAGAATGGTCATCAGTAACGAAATTCACCGACGAGATCCCTCCCTGACTCTCACACCCCAACACACACCCACCCAGCCACCCACTTGCTACCCTATACTGCTGCTACTCCAATTATTCCAACAGATACTCCACATTTTAAGCATAACTTTACCAAAAACAGTTGATGAGATCAAAACTTACTTGATGCAGCATCCATATCAACTACTGCTGAGGAGAGTAGCTTGTGAACCGCAATACAATCCTTGAGTTTCCATTCCTTAACTGATCTGAGTGCTCCATTTCTATGCAACATAACATGGACATGCTCAACAGATTATCAAGGGGATGGCAGCGTAAAACGGTCCAAAACAAATGAAATGAAGATGGTAGACCTTCGTTGCACCAAACAGTACCTTTGCACCAAGTTGTTGCTTGAATCCTCAATTAATTTCACAGCCTTGCCCTTATTGCTGGGTTCCAAAAGATACAGCATTTCTGCAGCAGCTGCCTTGTGCATCAAGGAATCTGCACACACAAAAAAAAAAGACCAAGCACACTTAGAACCTGTTATAACACACATAAGAAAATTGTCTGATGTTGAGGATACCTTTATGCTTATTGAGGAATGACTCATTTGCCTCTAACAGAGACTTCCCATGCAAATGACTGCAAGATGAACAATTGTATGTGTTAAAAGACTGCCATATTGAAAAAACAAACAAGAAAGATATAGCAAGTCCAAAAGACAGGTTGTAAAGAACCTGATTTATGGTCGTTCAACTTCTCATACAGTGCAAATAAGTTTCTCAGAGTCAGTAGCTGGGGCAACCATGGAACTAACTACGTGGAAAAACTTTAACTGCAGCATAAGAAGCACCCATCAGGAACAACACCAAGCCGTCAAAGTCTCTAGCAACCGGGGAAACAATATAGACCACCACTGAAAAGAATTGAGGAAAAGCAGCAGCAACACAGATCAACATACTATGACTTGCATCAAAATTTACAGACACCCAAAAGATGCGACAAATATATCAACAGCTCAACCCAAGGAGTTAAGAGGACATATGAGAATGATAAAATATCTCGAGTGCAAACTAGAGAGGAACTAACCAGGCACCTATGTGTGTCAGGGCTTTCTGCATCCAACCGGAGCAGCTGCTTCACCGCCTGGGTTTATGAAAAGAGCAGCATATAAAGATGCATATATTAAAATGGAGGTAAGCAGAAAATTAAATTGCAAGCAGCACATATATAGGAAAAAGAAACAGAACATTTATCAGCTTGTCATTAAGTTACTCCGAACAATATGTTTCAAGAAGTTTCAAGAGTAAGAAAGTCACTGGACAAAAGAAAAAAGAAGAAGCAAAGTAACCCCCAGGCAAAATTACCTGAAAAGCAAGCAAAGTTTTCCACTTTCTCATATTTACTTCAAACGAAAGAATGTGTGTTTCCAAAGAATCAGGTGAGCTCCTTTGAAGCCGCTTCAATTACTTTGTTGCCTCTGATAGTGGATCCTCGACCTACCACCACATATACATAATGGAATCCAGGTCACAGCAGCAACTTTTAATAAAAAGGAAGTTACATAATATATGAAGCCTAAAAGAAGATTGCGCAGGAATATTACATACACTAATTTATCAGGAAGAAGCTGCTCATTGGTACATATCATGCTCTCTCTAGAAACGATAAAGCACATTTTTTGGCGAAAGGAATTTAATCACCAATTCCAATATTAGTATTTTCATGTGCTATTCAGAATCAAAATGGGCAGGCATTCGCGTATATGACAGAATGCCTATCCCCCCTCCTTTACGAGACACTTTTTTTTTAATCGTAGCCTAACTATTTCCCATTTCATAGATGGATATCTAGGGACTCAAGTCTAAATAAAATTGACTGTACACAATTGTAATTTGCACCAGACATATTTTACTTGAGTAATTATGAAAATTGAATCTGACAAGAAGATACCTGGTAAGTCCAGCTAACTTGGTGCTATAATTTGACCCACGGTGACAACTAACTCCACTGAAATCCATAGTCCAGAATTCAATGGACTTGTTCGATGCTGGTGGTAATCATCACTCCTTCTTCTCGTGCTAGAGGAATTCACGGAGTTCAATCTGTTTGATGAATTTACAGTTGTTTGATCCGCAGGGGCTGGCATGATAGGCGAAAGTCCATCCTCATCCTCTGTCGAGTCTACCCTGCGTTGCTGATCACCATGAGATGCTGTCAATGAGGCGTCCCCATTTCTCTCTACATCAATTATGTGCTGATGACCACTACTACTCTCCACTTGTTCCATTAGCAAAGGATACCGATCTATCTGACTATCTCTGTCGTTCGGGAGCTCCAACATCCATCTAAGTCGACCGAAAGACAAACCTATATGACAGGAGTGTCCAACATTGTAAGTTAAAAGTCACGAGCTTCCTGTCTTATTGAGAACTTGCTCCAATGAATAAAATTTTATCATCTTTCAACAGAACTCCCGACACTTGGCATTCAGCAAATGTCAACAAATAAACCGATCGTCAAGCTTCTCTTCTAAGAATCCTCTAGAATAGGAGCAATAGATATCATTATTATCATTACCACGAGCTCATTAAACTCAGGAAACAACAATTAAAGAAGAACAGGGGGAAATTGCAGACCGCAGACCGCGTCAAGCGTGCTCTCAATATGCGCCTTCAGGAACCCGGCCGGCGCGAGTTCCGACTTCCTCAACCAGTAGTGCCCGACCATGCGGCCCTCGTCTGGGCCAGGTTCGCGATCGCGCCCTTCCCCAGCTCCTCCATCGCCTTGAACGCGGCCTGGAACCGAGGCTCTATCTCCTCCACGAACTCGTCCGTGGACCCGATTCGGCTCACGTCCAAGGAAAAGCCCTAGCTCCGGTGCTGGTGTAGCCAGTCCACGTACCTCGTCCACAGCGAGCGGGAATCCTCCCCAGCCCTCTAGCCCGCGCCTCTCCTTCTTCGCCGCGCCGTCGGCCCTGCCTAGGTCCACCGAGATCCCCCTCGCGACCGATCGGGCCAGCGATAGGGACAACACCCGGTCGACGGCGGGGAGCCCGGCGCCGCTCGGGAACGAGACCGAGGCCGCCTCCCTCCTGCCGGAGGCCGACGGCTTCGCGGCGGAGGCGGGCGACGTCTTCGGCCTGAGGGAGGGGGAGGACGAGCAGATACCAGAGACGGAGGACGCCATCGGCGGCGGCGGCGGCTCGGAGTCGGAGTTGATGACGAGTTCGTCGGAGGGAGGCAATCGGACGGAGGCCCAGGAGTTGCCGAGAGACCAACGCGAGCACAAACCTCGATCTCCACGTTGGAAACAGTCGGAGGCGAAGGTTTGAGAAACCAGCTGCGACCGGCGGGGCTCTTGGAGGAGGCGACGTGACAGAGGTAGATGATCGGCGAGGCTTTTTGGAGAGGCGGAGGCGGAGGGGGTGGGATGCGCTGAGAAGGAAACGGAGGAAGTAAGTGCAGCTCGTTCCGTCTGCTCTTCCACGAAAGAGAGACAAAACCAAAAAAATTCAAGCGAGGAGAGAGAAAATTTAAGCGGGAGTGTTGCGCATTTATTACCTGTCCTTTCTTCTGCCAGCCGAGTCGAGCCGAGCCGAGCCAACAACCGAGTTATTTGGGAGAGGAGAGAGAGAGAGAAAGAAGCGCTGAGTCGAGATCGAGGAGAGGAAGATGGCGCCTGACCTTATGGGTCCCACGAGGACACGTGTCGCGCTCCCACCGCCTTCTTGTTTGCCAGGCTGTCTACACAAGACGTACCCAATATTTTCTCCAGAGGTAGAAAGGAAATCGGAGGCAAAACCGGTGGACTTGCAGCTGCCCATTTCTCGGTGGAAGCCAGCTAGGATTGGACTGCAAAATGAAGCCTAAAATGGAAGCTGTCTTGGCTGCAAAAGCTGGACAAAGTAGCCCCAAGAAAGCTGCAGCAGGCGTCACACCAAACAAGACGATTACGGTACGATTGGAGCTGAAAATGAAGAGGGCAAGGGAGCTTAAATTGCGAGGAAGAAGACGATGAATCGATGCAAAGACAGGAGGAGTGAGAGTGAGATTACCAGATGGGGGTTGAACAAGCGGAGGTAGAAGAGCAGAGGGCAATTTCGCCATTCTTCGCATCATTCCTTTTCAGCAACTCCTAAATATTCAGTGGTTCGTGCGCGCCATGTCATCTGCTGACGTGGCGCGCACATATCACTCAGCTATCGACACCTGTCCTGGGGACCCGCTGGAAAATGAAAGGACTCGCTCGGCTCGGCTCGCTGACAGAGGAAAAGACAGGTCAATGGGTCAAGAAATTCGTAAGCTCCCGCCCGAAAAGTTTCTCTCTCCTCAAAGAGAACGACGAGACCTGTTTCTCCGCGCATTCCAGCCCCTCCGCTTCCGGCTCCGCCTCCTCAAAAGCCTCGCCGGTCATCTGCGTCTGGCACGTCGCCTCCTCCGAGAGCCTCGCCAGTCGCCGTCGGGTCCCGACCCCCTCCGCCTTTGACTGTTCCCACGGAGATGGAGCACAAGGTTTGCGCTCGCGTTGATCTCTCGGCAACTTCTGGACCTCGATTCCCTCCGACGAACTCCGACTCCGAGCCACCGTGAGGTCTTTGGACTCTATGTCCTCGAGGTCAATGGTCGGGACCTGAGGGCCTCATGCTTCTTCTCCTTCTCCGCCTCCCCAAAAGCATCGCCGGTCTGCTGCTGGCACATCGCCCCGAGAGCCCCGCCGATCGCAGCTGGGTCCCGAGCCTCCTCTGCCTCCACCTCCGCCTTCGACTGTTTCCAACGCGGAGATGGAGCACAGAGTGACAGAAGGAGAAGAGAAGAAAGGACGAAACCACTCCCTCCCTCCCCTCCCGTCCCCTAAACTCCTCTCGCCGTTTTCGACAGCTTCATCGATGCCTTCGATAGTTGTGTCCGATTCAGCTCAATCCCCGAAGAAATCCAAAAGCAAGAGCAAAGAGAAGAAGATGAAGGCGAAGGTCCAGCTCGAGGCCGACGGCGGCTTCGAGTCTCCGACGTCGGACAAGAAGCACAGGAAGGAAAAGAAGAGCGGCAGCAAAGGCTCCGAATCCAAGCAGCCGAAGCTCCTGGAGCATCAAGGGGATGCGAAGAAGGAGAAGAAGAGGAAGGCGCTGGAGTTGTGCGAGGACGACGAGGAAGACGAGCGAGACCAGCTCCGAGTTGGTCGACCTGAGAACTTGAAGGGGAAGAAGAAGAAGAAGAAGAAAAAGGCGAGGTTGAGCGACGGGGATGGTGAGGTGGCTCAGGAGGAGAACCGCAACGCTTTGTCGAATTTCAGGATCTCGGACGGCTTGAGGTTGAAGTTGAAGGACAATGGGATCGAGGCGCTTTTTCTCATTTAGGCCATGAGGTTTGACATCGTCCTCGATGGGACTGATTTGGTCGGCCGTGCCCGCACTGGCCAGGTATGAAGACTTTTTATTTGAATTCCGCAAGATTGACATGTCGATGGTCGCGTTTTTGGCTGAAATCTGCTAATTAACTGACAAATTAGAGAAGTGAATGGTCTGGACGTTGCAGTAATGACAGCGTGTGATGTGGAAAAGGGTCACGAAGCTGACATATATGAAAAGAGAAGCAGGTTTTGTTGGCTCTATGAGTAGTGAATGGTTGATGTATGAGCCTGGTGAATGTTGTTTTAATTAACAGCACAATAAAGCAATTGTGGTGTAGAGCAACATTCTACAAGCCACTCCCGAATTCCCATGGCTCAGTCTTTGGTCATGGCAGGCACCGACTATCATTCCTCTCTGTGCGGAGCAACCGACAAGCTAGTGGATATGAGTTCGCATGCTTCCGTGGGGGTGGAGTTGAAAAAATTGTCTTCATCGGTGATGGACTCTGCAAAAGAAACCTCCCAGGTCATCCCCTGGTTTCTGATTTGGAGATCTCTAATGGGATTCTGGGGGGATCAGGTTTTGTAAACTCCAAAGACAACCTTTCTCCTGAAGGTGGTGGTACTACAATGAACTTGCTTCAATTATCATCACAACTTCAACGTGTGGAGGATCAAAGGCAATCCATCCATTTGAAGGAGCAAAATGATGTTTTCGGTTGTCGCAGCATCACTTGAGCATTCCAAGACAAGGTACAAGGAAATCCTTGAAACCTTCATTTGCTTGATGGGTAGGTAGCGCCTATGTTTCTCTCGTATTCAGTTTGCTTTGTCGATATTCGCTTTATTGGAAATCGACCGTATATACTATGAGAGGAGAAATTATATAATTTTTTTTCCCACTTCTTGTGCTTATTTAGATGAAATGTTGTTTGGCAAGGTTGTTTTCCTTGAACTCTGTCTTAGCACTGAGTATTAAGTTGCGCTAGGCTCTAGCTGATCAATAAGAATCTGGTCCCTACTGGTATTGGAGTGTGTCTTACTCGCTATGCCACCCAATTGCATGGAGTTGTCAATTTTACAGCAACCTTCGTCCTTCTCTCGGCAAAGTTGTCACCTCATGACTCTGTTTATATATAGACTGACGACTTGCCCTGTCTGATATGAGAGGATGTTTAGGCCAAGATTGCTACTGCAGGCAAAAGTAAATCTGGAACCAATTCCTCTTTTCTTTTTGTCCGCTACTGTCGAATTTGATGTTGCAGTTCAGTTCACTTAGTGACATACGCATTCTCATTTTCATTGCAGTTACAATTGACAAGCAGTTCGAAGCTTTGCATGTTTTCTGCATTGTTTCTCAATTCTTCTGCTGGTCTGGCTCGAATTCATGATCCTGTCTTAGTGAAACAGAGAATTGGCTGAGATTGGCTTTTATTTCTCTCGAGGGAGAGGTTAATGGTAGTAGCATAGGGAAGAAGAGGTGAAGGGTGTATGTAACTTAATCTGGCAAAATTGTTTTGTTGTTTTGAATTTGTATCTTGGTTGTCAATGTTTGATTTTACTTATTTGCTGTTGTGCAAACTCATCTTCACCCAACTTTTCGTGATGGCACGACTTTGCATTTCCAGATTTCTTCCAGGTTCCTTAAACAAAACAGGAGAACTATAGATCCAGTAGGTAATGAGAGAATGAAGGCCAGAACCAATGTTAGGCATATTGTTATTCCTTGTACAAGCTCGGCTAGACCTCAGCTTATGCCAGACATAATATGCTGTTACAGCAGGTTAGTTGTTTCCATTTTCATTTCTTCAATGCTGTGCTCTTTTGTTAGTCACAAGATTTACTTGACACTATACACTTTTAAACATTTCTTCTCTGGTTGGATTTTCTTTAGTGGAGGCTGTACCATAATTTTTACTGAGATGAAGGAATCTGCTTCTCAACTTTCTGGATTATGGCCTGGAGCACGGCCCTTGCATGGAGACATACAGCAAGCCCAATGAGAGTTAAATGATGAATGTGCATAATCTTTAGAGATACTAATACGCGTAAGAGTATTAATGTTGTAACACACTGGAGAGGAGATGAACAAAGAAGATAGAGCATGGTTTATTATACTAAATTACATGACTACAAATAGTTGGTTTGCCTGCTCTCTAGTTGTCAACCACATATAGCAGGTGACAATGTCGTGCAAGTTTATTACTATCTTAATCAAATCAACCAACCTAGTTTGCCTAGAAGTTCATTTTCTTGGAGAGTGCTGATATATTGATGTGTGGTGGTTTCACAAGGTATAAATGATTACAGCAATAAATGTTACATCCAAAGGCAAAGAAATTGGTCTGTAGCAAAAAATTCCCTTTCATTATAAAATTTTTTCAAAGAATAAAGGTGGCTGATGTTTTTAGTGGGGTACATACCCTCAGATTTTCGAGTGATGAATGCATAGGTCTAGGCTTCAATAGAATGAATTATGAGCATTTGCTTTTGGATCTAATTCAGTTGTAGGTCTGGCATCATGACTGGAAACAATATTCTTTTGTTAATTTGCAGGGGCTATCTGTTTAAGTGATGCATTCCTTGTATGTCATTTGTTTTCTGGTTTTGTGTATGCAAGTATTTCTAGAAATTAACTCTCACGCTCTGGGGCATGTTTGGTTACACTTAAGCAAAAGCGATAAGTACTTCGCGCTAAAATTTAAAATATTATTTGAATTTGACAAATACTATGAATGAATTATTTCTGAATTTATGTGTCGATACTCGAGTGTTGTGATGATTTTGAGAGTTTCAGATTTAAAAGAAGTGTCTGCAAGCCACAAGATTTATATTAAGCAAAAACAAAATGTAAAAGGCCATCTGGATACATAGAATGGCTACCAATGACCATCTATATTAAAATGGTCGAAACCTTTTTTGCCTCTTAATTGACACAAGACATGCTTTTCCTTGCTTAAACTTTGCTTCCTGAGTGCAAGTTACACTTGCTGGTTTCAGGTCTGGCAAGTATATGATATTAGTGGCCACGAATGTGGCGGCATGTGGATTGGACATCAATGATGTCCAGTTAATTATCCAGGTATGCTGGATAATTCATGTGGTATGTTTTGATTTGCTTCTCTTTTCTGTGAATATATGCTTCAACATCACATGTAGGCTCACACTTAACCCCCCAAAAAAAAGAGGCCGACTATTAGCACAACTGCATTGCATTTTCCATAGCTTCATTATTTCTATAGCTCGCCAGATGCTGAGGGCAATGTTGTTTTCTAGGCAATACTGGAGTAGCTGTCATGCTGTTCGATCCAAGAAGGGCAAATGTATCTAAGATCGAAACAGAGTCTGGGGTAAAATTTGAACACATTGCTGATCCGCAGCCAAGTGATGTTGCTCAAACTGCTGGTGTCGAAGCTGCAGAATCAATAAGACATTTCTGATAGGTACAATCATTCTTTTTGCTGAGAAGCTGAATCATTGCCTATAACAAGATGCTAATATCCTCCAAAATGCAGTGTCATTACGGCATTCAAGTCTGCAGCCGAGCAACTACTGAACAGGTCAGGCATGTCAGCAGTTGAATTACTTGCAAAGGCTCTTGCCAAGGCTTCTGTAAGTTTATTTTCCACTCACGTCTTGTTACTATAGCCTTGTAATACTAAATTCTCCATTATAATTTCTTTTTGCGTCTGACAAAGAAACGCCAATTCATTACTTTGATGTTTTTATGCCAATCTTCTTGTTTTGAATGTTTTGCAACATTTAATCCCAAAGGAAGCTTTCCGATTGCTTTCCCATAAATTTCATGGAAAAGGGCCTGGCAAAATGAAGCAAGAGAAGCGCATGAAGCAATACCAGGAAGAATTGAAGTTGAAGCAGATGAAGAATTCAGACACGCCTTCTTTGTCTGCAGAGAGGATGAGGGAAGCTCAAGCTCAAATGAAGACACCTTATCTTGTGCCTGGGTATGTTTTCCTGTGTTAAAAAATCAAGTTACTAGTTCTTTATTCATTGGCATTTAAGTACCTAGCATTTTAGATTAACCTGACTTTATAAGATGTCAATGTGGAGTGTCTTGTTCCATGACCAAAGTGCTTGACTGTCTTTTTGCTTTGCTGCTTCAGATTTTCTATTTATCCCAAATCCCTCAGAGCCTGGGCTCTGCTGAGGAGATGTTTCTGTTTGCTAATGTACATCTCCATGGATCACTGCCTGGATGACTCTTTCCATATTATATTTCCCTAGACATTTGAGGGGAATCTCCAGTTTCAAGACTCGTGAATTTGTTAACTAAAAAATCATAGCCTATGACCATGCATTATAGATCAACCTATATTTATAAGATGTCTCCATCTTTATGCTTAAAAAGGCGGCACCTTAATAGAAATTTTAGTGGTCTGACTTGATTGATGATAAACAATCTATATTTGAGAAGACAATTAGACACCATCTAATAAGTGTAAGCTGGACTTCATGCAATGTCTATTTACCATGGTAATTGAATGATAAAATAATGATTAGATTTTTGCTACTTTGTGCCTGTTTATTTAATTGTTTTTTTTTCTTTTTTTCTTCTGGGGTATTTCCAGTCAAAACAGTGATCCAAGAAGTGGCTTTGCCACCATTGAGAAGGATCCCGGGAGCTTAACGTCCATGCTTGGAGATAGGAAGGTCAGTGTCGACCCAAGTTTGGATGTAGTGTTACTCTTATTTTGTTGCAAAAAGGAAATTGGCCTGTGTTTGTTTGCACTATAATTTTCGACGCAAATTATCAAGATGCATCTCAGGTGCAAGGTTTTCTATGTATGCGGCACCGCCGGGCTATCTTTTTAACACCACTTGGAATAATTTCTGGGTATTTGCCACCATCAGATCATTTTTGTACTTCTGCTTCCAGATGCATTTTAGACTAAAGTTACTAGACTTTTAGAAGAAAAGCAAGGTCTTAGGCATCACGATTTTAGTGATATTTTTATCAAGCTGGGTTTGTCAAAATGGTTTTAGGGCTTCTCTCTTCTCCTTTTGTTTTCTTTTACCAGGGAATCTTTTTGTCCTGGCTTTTAAGGCACCTACCCTTGGTTCATACTTCATAAGTTCTGATGTTCGGCTGTATTCTAGGTTGAGCATTTATTGGGGATAAAGTGGAAGCCTGAGCCTAGTAACTTGGGAGCACCAAAGAAGCCGAAAACTTGAAGTGTTTCTGACAGGTCTTCTATTATTTGTTGAGTTCAAGCAACTTACTATTGGGGCTGGAAGTAACTTCAGGCCTAGGCATCGATTGCAGTTCCACATTACATTATTCTATATACCTTTTAGCTTTATCAACTATGAAGATCAAAATATAGATATGCTCTTGTTGCTTTTGAAGATGTACTTAGACCTGTAATGCCAACAAGACAGGCGGCATTTTTTTAGAGTTCTTTGTTGCCCGAGAATTGAATGGCACCTTTATTAGTGATCTTCTTCATTGTACCTGTTCCTAGAGATGGTTGTACCTGTTCCTAGAGATGGTTGTACAGATTATGTGATTCGCAGGTGGCTATTTCACAGATGCTACTCTTGCTGTTAGACAAACAATTGAGCAAGTGAAATGCTCTGCATGTGTTTATGGAGAGATAATGGCCATCGATGTAAACCTTGCTTTGATTTGTTGCTATATGGGGGGGCGTGAACACCTTTGCTTTGATTTGTTGCTATATATAGGGCATGCATGCTCGTGTGCGAATGTGGTTAGGTGTGTGCATGTCCTGCTTGTATACAGCTTTGCTTGCATGATTTTGAGAACTTGTAGAACACTCAAGATTCTTGCGATGGTGACATAATTATTTTTCTAAAGGGGGTAGAAGTCATTCTTCTTAAAAGCCATCATCAAATTTTTTTTCCTGTTTCAATTCTATATCTCCACTATATAGTGTGGCTTAATGACTGGGAAAGCAAGCCTACCGAGGAATGGTTCTCAACAACTTAATTAATACGGCATAAAAGGTTGGGCAATGCATCCTTTGTTCATTTGGCTTACTGTAAATTGGCGACTTCATCACAAAAGAGTCTTTTATCCAGCCTTCTCAATACACTCTTTTTGGAGAGCATTTTTTGAGGATAAAGGGTGGTTTTTCATCATTAGCCTTCCTTTGGTGTTGTGAATTGTGTAGCATTTGTGGGTCTCAATTTTGTGTGGAATATGGTGTAATGTAGTTCACCCAACAACGACAATCAATGCATTTTAGGTGTGGAAAAATGTTCTTTACTTAATTGGATTTTAATTCGTTCATCGGTGGACCCGAGAGAAGGGAAAAATCTATTGCAAATCATCATCAGCCGACTTAGATATCAAAGTTGGGCTGAACATTTGAAAGCAAGAAGTTGCCCATATGATACTCATTTATGTTATAATGACATGACACTGTTGAAGTTGTCCTCACGCTATGAGTTCCCTACCATTTTATGCCTGATTGAAATAATCCAAAAAGCATTATTCAATCGTGAACTCCTGCAAGTGAAAAACAATCTCTAGAGCAAATTATGAATAGGATTAATGAAGAGAGCATTCAACTACACATCATCAACAGGGGCTTTGCTTAAGCAACGAAAAAGAAGGCAAGGCATATGCCTTGGCATGGACATACAACACCAGTCCAGCAACTAATGACAACACAATTGTTTTTCCTCTAACCATAAATAGCACGATCTTTTGAATCATATACAAATCTATTGAACAACTACAAGAAAACATATTTTTACTACTCAATCCTATAGACACAAGGACAGAACGGGTGCCCCTATGGCTTCAATACATCCATGACAAGTCTAGCCTGAAAGAAACAGATTCTGCAGCACCTTGAAAGCCCCTTTCTGAAATCTGAGGACAATCTTCCACCACAAGCAACTCTAACTTTTGGAGGTCGGGACACTTGGAGTGCCATAACTTGGCACGCCGGGACACTTAAGTGCCATAACTTTAAAATGGTACACTTAAGTGCCATCATCGGAGCAAAATGGGACACTTAAGTGCCACTCCGGCGAAAATCCGGCCAAATGGCTGACGTGGCAATTTTCCGGCGACCTTAGTCCAAAACGGCGTCGTTTTACACGCTGACGTGGCGGAGAAAACGCAAAAACGACACCGTTTCGTGTGTCTACGTGTAATTATTAATATAAAAATTAATTAAATTATAAAGTATTCAAAAAATTAAAAAAAAAAGAAAATTAAAAATTTAAAAAAATTAAGAAAAATTTAAAAATTAAGAAAAATTTAAAAGTTAAAAAAAAAAAAAAAAAGGGGGTCTAAGGGGCGGCTGAGGGCTGAGCCCTCGCCGCCGCTGCCGCCGCCGCCCCGCCGTCGCCGCCGCCGCCCCGCCATCGCCGGGAAGGGCCGGCGACGGAGGGGGGAGGGTCGGCCGGGGTCGCCGGCCCCCGGCCGACCGACGGCGAGGGCTCGCAGCCCTCGCCGGATCGCGGCGAGGGCCGCGACCCTCGCCCCAGATCTGGGCGAGGGCTCGCGGGCCCTCGCCGCCGGTCGGCCGGCCTCGCCGGCCCCTGGCCAGGGCCCGGCGACCCCGGCCGACCCTCCCCACTCCGTCGCCGGCCCTTCCCGGCGGCGGCGGGGAGGCGGCGGGGGCCCGCGAGCCCTCGCCGGATCTGGGCGAGGGTCGCGGTAGGGCGCGGGCCGCGACCCTCGCCCAGATCCGGCGAGGGCTCGCGGGCCCCCGCCGCCTCCCCGCCGCCGCCGGGAAGGGCCGGCGACGGAGTGGGGAGGGTCGGCCGGGGTCGCCGGGCCCTGGCCAGGGGCCGGCGAGGCCGGCCGACCGGCGGCGAGGGCCCGCGAGCCCTCGCCCAGATCTGGGGCGAGGGTCGCGGCCCTCGCCGCGATCCGGCGAGGGCTGCGAGCCCTCGCCGTCGGTCGGCCGGGGGCCGGCGACCCCGGCCGACCCTCCCCCCTCCGTCGCCGGCCCTTCCCGGCGACGGCGGGGCGGCGGCGGCGGCGAGGGCTCAGCCCTCAGCCGCCCCTTCGACCCCCCCCTTTTTTTTATTATTATTATTTTTTTTTTTTTTTTAAAATTAAAATTTTTAAAATTTTCTTATTTTTTTTAAATTTTTTAAATTTCTTAAAATTTTAAATTTTAAAATTTTTAAAATTAAAATTTTTAAAATTTTTTAAAATTAAAATTTTTAAATTTTTTTTTAAAATTTTTAAAATTTTTAATTTTTTTTTAAAATTTTTAAAATTTTTTAAAATTAAAATTTTAAATTTTTTTTAATTTTTAAATTTTTTAAAATTAAAATTTTTAAATTTTTAAATTTTTTATTATTTTTTATGCTGATTTGGAGCTCCGGCGAGCCACGTAGGCGAAAAATAATAATAAAAAAATGCCACGTAGGATTTCCGGCAAGGGTCGCCGGAGGTGGCACTTAAGTGTCCCACTTGAAAAAAAAAGTGGCACTTAAGTGTACCGTTTGGAAGTTATGGCACTTAAGTGTCCCAGCGTGCCAAGTTGTGGCACTTGCGCTGTACTTCTGCCCTAACTTTTGTGATCCCACAAGTGGCTTCAGGCCATCATTGGTGACTCCTAGGTACTTTACCAATCGCAAGGTCAGCAAAGAAGGAAAGTGGATAACATGCTGCAGTCCCTCGTCACTTACCTCTTGGCATCTGACAAACTGCAAGAACTCCAAATACTGAGCAGAGCACAGTGCCTACGAGCTTGCTTTTTTTCTTACTCATGTTTCTACCATCCCACTCAACAGTTTCTTTAAGTGTTCCCCATTCCTTGAGCAGCTTTAGGGCACCCGACAGCCCTTTCCCCACTGCAGCTTCATGAATTGTCTCATCCAGAACAAATTCCTCCTCATCCTCATTAACAGGACCTTCATCATTACCAAATTCTTTAAATTCTGTCCAGCCTCCGAGCTCATCTTTTACTTCATTATCAGATGTTACCAATGCTTCGTCTTCATCCATGAAGATAGGCTTATGAGAAATTGGAATGAGGGGTAATGGCACAATTTCAGTAACTCACTTGATAAGAAAATAACATCACATATTCTTTCAGACACCAAAGACCATATCAAGCAATTGGTGGATATAACACCGATTTGAAGAGGAAGTAATTTCAATTACATGAATGAAATCTCAAAATTGCAATGCAAGCCCAATATGCATGTCCCTCTTCCCTTCTCAGTAGAACCAACAGCATTCTTAGCCAGCATATATCCTGAAAACTAACTGTGGTTTTAAAACTAAGCAACTCCAATATGGCCAAAACAGTTGAATAAGTCCACCGCTCTTCAAGACAGCAATCCCCTCGACCAGCAATTAGGAATTTAGTTCGGAAGTTAAAATGCATCCCAAATAAACAAGCTACTGTGACTGCATGAGCAACAGACTGCAAGTTGTATGCGAAAAGTTCGCTTGTTTGCAAGTTGTCCAGGATGTTGTTCAATGAGGCGCATCAAGTGCACTGCTTGTTCGCACATACACAGAAGGCAAATTCTAAAATAAGTCACTTACAAACAATCTTTCAGTATGCATACAGTGAAAGAACAAGAAATGTTGCTCATTGACCATCCAAACAATACCAGGATTCTAAACTAAACAGCCAACTTAAACTAGTTTTGACCCAAAAAGCAGCAATGCTACCCAAATCAGCAAAAGGCAGTAATCTAAAAAATCTAGAGAACAAAATAAGGGTTCCACAGTTCAGAAAGAAAATATTATCGCAAATTGTCCAGGCCAACATAGAATTAATCGAATGTATACCTTCATCAACCTCAAGGCCTGAAATAAAACCTTCTATTTCTGTCATGACAACCCTGCTTTCCTGTGATTCTCCAATCGCGACACTCTGATTCTCCAAACGCAGATGACCGGCGAGGCTTTTGAGGAGGCGGAGCCGGAAGCGGAGGGGCTGGAATGCGCGGAGAAACAGGTCTCGTCGTTCTCTGTTCGTTCGTTCTCTTAAGAGGAGAGAGAAAACCCTTAAAATTCAATTGAGGAGAGAGAAACTTTTCGGGCGGGAGCTTACGAATTTCTTGACCCATTGACCTGTCTTTTCCTTTGTCAGCGAACCGAGCCGAGCCAAGCCGAGCGAGTCCTTTCATTTTCCAGCGGGTCCCCAAAGGACAGGTGTCGATAGCTGAGTGGTATGTGCGCGCCACGTCAGCAGATGACATGGCGCGCACGAACCACTGAATATTTTCTCGGAACAATGGAACTAGATTGTGGCTAGCTTAGGGGATTAATTATGGCGAAGGGGGAACGAATCCAGCTTAATGTGCACTCGATTAATCCAGGAGCTCTGAGCTCTCCGCGATTGAAATTTTCATAACCAGGTCCCCATACCTTTTAAAATAATGTGTCCCCCGTTACTAAGTACAAAACAAACCTAATGAAAACTAATGTAGGATGATGAAACGGCGATGTTTTTGATCGAAGGTTGAATTTCTTGATTTAATTGAAAAAGTTAACATTTGACTTACACAAGAAAATTACGAAATTTAAATTCTTAAATTTATATGTAACCATGAAAGGGGTGTTTATATGCAATGCGATACTATGATATAGGATATCTTTGCTTTCAATTAAAAGTTAACTTTTCGGTTTGACTAAAAAGTCCATCAAAAAAGTAATATTTTTATTATTTATAAATGGTACATAAATGTTAATGAAATGCAATTCTCTAAATGCAATCGATGCAGAATTCGAAAAGCATGAAGTGAGAGAAAGAGCTTGTAAAGAGCAAAGTGGAGAGATAAAACCTTTTTTTTTTTATTTAAAATTGAAATTAGGAGGGCTTATGACATGGTGAACCCAAGCAACACGTCATACAATAAATAGATTCAAATTTTGACAATGTGACGTTAGAGTAATATCCAATATTTTCTCATTAAACTAGTCCCTTCACCTTGCCCTTCTCCTTCTCCTCCACTCCAATCCCTTCAACTTCCTCTCCCTCCATTTTGATTACCAAGAGCTCTCCAGACTCCAGCAAATACCCATCTTCTCCCTCATTTCCCTTGACCGAAAGCAAACCAAATTCCCAGGACAGAAAACCGAAAACCGAAAACCGAAAACCGAAAAAAAGAAAAAAGTCTTGCTCTTTTGTTCTTAAACCTTTGAAGCTGTCGAGAGAAAGCAACGACGAGAAGTTGCTGAAAAGGAATGATGCGAAGAATGGTGAAATTCCCCTCTCCTCTTCTTCCTCCTCTCCTTCGACCACCGTCCGGTAATCCCACTCTCGCTCCACCTTTCTTTGCATCGCCTCTTCCTCTTCCTCTTCTTCTTCCTCGCGTTGTCGATTCCTCTCCCTCCCGTCGCTTTCGCACTTCACGCTCTCCTTCTGGACTGAGCGATTCCATGAGTCGATCCCAAGTTTTGGACTTTGTCATGAACCTGTGCAAAAAAGGCGGGTTGGCCAAAGCCGAGGATGCTTTGCATTATTTCAAGGTTATGATTCGGCTGAACCCTTTGCCTTCGACTCCCTGTTTCACCCAACTCTTGGGAGCTGCGGTGAGGATGAAGCATTATGCTGTCGCCATCCACATGATCGAGCGAATGGATTCCATGGGCATATCTCGCGACATTTACGTTCTCAGCATTCTGATCAATTGCCTCTGCCGCTTGGAAAGGTCCGATCTTGGATTTTCCGTTTTGACCAAAATGTTCAAGCTTGGGCTTGAACCGAGTGTGGTGACTTTGAACACTTTGCTCAACGGGCTCTGTGAAGAGGGTAAGATCGCACGAGCCTTGACCTTGGCGGAAGAAATGCGGGGCAGGGGATTTGAGGCCGATGTATTTACGTATAGTGTCATCGTGGAGGGATTGTGCAGAACCGGTAATACTTCTAAAGCCGTCCAGTTGATAAGGACTTTGGAAGAAAGGGGTTGCGAACTAAATTTGGTCACGTACAACACGATCATCGATGGTTATTGCAAGGAAGGACTGGTGGAAGAGGCATTTGGCTTCTTTAACTGTATGAGTCACTGCCTCATTAAGCCGGACATCCTCACTTACAATACCATGATTCATGGCTTAGGCTGCATAGGCAAATGGAAACAAGCAAAGGCCTTGTTAGAGAAGATGACTCACGATGGAATACACCCCAATGTTATCACTTATACTTCCTTCATCCACGGTCTATGCCTTTGTGGCCAATGGGAAGAGGTTCGAGTCCAGTTGAGTGAGATGGTGCGGGGAGAAACAGGGCCAGATTATCAAACCTTCAATATTATCTTGGATGCACTCTGCAAACAGGGCATGACCAATGAGGCGAAGTGCATTTTTGATCTGATGATTGAGATGGACATTGAGCCGGATGCATTTACTTATACTTCATTGATAAATGGTTACTGCCTTAAAAATCAAATGGATGATGCTGCAATTACATTTTGTTTGATGACTGCAAGGAAGTGCAATCCTGATATAGTGACCTATACCACGTTGATTAACGGGTATTTTGCGGTTAAAAGAGTTGATAAGGCAATGAGTGTCCTTCGGCAAATGCTGGAGAAAGGTCTAGTCCCTAATGTTGCCACCTATGGTTGTCTTATGGATGGCTTCTTCCTTGCTGGAAGCCCCAGGGTCGCACATCAGCTGTTTTACAAAATGCTGGCTTGCAATCATATAAATCAACAAATTTATGCCATCATGTTAGATGGCCTTTGTAAGTATCGACAAGTGGACAAGGCAATGGCATTGTTTCGACACATGGAAGATGGCATGGACGATGTTAATATAGTCCACTGCAACATCTTTATTAAGGGTTTGTGTGAGATGGGGGAGCTTGGACCTGCAATGAACCTCTTCAATTCCTTGGATACCAAAGGGTTGCGACCCGATGTCGTGACATTTGGTGCCATCATAAAAGGACTATGTAAAGCTGGCCAAATACGTGAAGTGTGCGAGCTACTTCATAACATGAAAGAGAAGGGATGTCCTCCAAGTGGTATCATTTTTAACATTGTTGTCCAAGCACTCCTCGAAGATGGTCAGAAAGTGAGGGCAATGCTTCTTCTAGGGAAGATGGTTGAGAAAGGCTTCTCACCAAATGCTGCATCAACGGCTAAAATTTTGGGTGCATCAGCTAACACCACATTAGAATCCTGAAAATCTGCACTAGGGACGTAAGCTCTCTCTTTCTTTTTTGCGTCAGAGACGTACGCTCTCTTGAATTGCGATTGTGTGCATATAGTAAGTAGCCAACTTTTATCTTGATGAAAGAAGATTGAGCTTGCATCATGTAAGCTTGTTACTTCTGTATAGTCTCAGATGAATTTGTTACAAGGAAGAAAACATGGCGGTGTACGGAAGGTTATCCGCATTTTGATGACTTCTGCTTCTTCGGCCATACCAAGGTAGTTTCTTGCAGGGACCTTTCTGTGCAGTGACAACCAAATTCAAGATGAACCTAGTCCTTCCCGATTCTGAGTTTTCGTGAGACTTATTGTCGCAGTGGTGTTGTCTTCGACATGAAAGTGAAAGATCAAGGAAACTTGGTTGGTTAAAATTTAAGGGGCTGTAGGAGAGTAGCTTCCTTTGTACTAGCGTAGAGATTATTTTCTATCTTCAAATTGTTGTTTCTGTTGTTCTAAGCGATTTATTGAGCATACCAGTTCAAAATTGTGGTCAGACCGAGGGCAAACCATGTAGTAATTAGACTCGTGATGCATGTGCACGGAATCAGTCATTCACACAATCCAACTGATTAAAATATAAGATTCGCTCTGTCATGAAAAGCACAATCACGACTATAAGCTCTGCAACCTCCAAGGACTGGAAAATTATATGCTTCAAATCCATCAACGCTACACATTAAGTACACGAATCCTTCATTTTTTTTTTCTCTTTTCTTAGTGTGGTTTCAATTTTATGTGATGTTTCCAAAGAGACTTTTGATTTTACTTTGCTTTCTCAATTATAGGTCAAGTTTGCTTTTCCATGGGTGACTAAACTGAGCTGATCCATTGTACTCTTAACTCAAATTGATTACGGCCAACAGAGAAAAGGTGAAGTGGGTTGGTTCATTTCATCTAATTTTGATTTTGGTTGATTTTAAAAGCGTGAAATAGAACTCTGCATATCATAGTAAGTTGTGTAGTTTTCTTTGCTTTTATTTAGTGAGATTTCTGTGATGAAACAAACTATGTTTGGTAGTATATATATTCCATAGAAGTCTAGAAGAGCAGCTGTATTGAGCTTTAAATGACATAAAAGGTATGCATATTTTCTTATCTATGTCTATATATATGTATGTATGTATGTCTTTAGTTCATATACATATATACATATAATAGCTTAGACAAAATCATTTGCGTGGATTAGGTGCACAACATAAGTTCGATTCTTTATGCTGCCAACTGCAAACGTTTCGTTGTTCGGCCCAGTCACCTGGGCTTTAATTGTCGTCTTACATGGGCCATAAGTTTAATGAGCCCAAAGTTGGTGGACCTCCTCGTCCATAAAAATAGATATAAAAAAACCTTAGGCAAGATATATGTTTAACTTGTTTGATTTGTTCCGTAAAGTTTTTCTGGAACAATCATTACTTATGTAGTGCAATGCACTTTATTAATTGATTTGAATTGTGCAAATAGATAAGATATATTTTTCTGTAAGGAAAAACTACATAAGTCACATTGAAAGTAATTTAAAATGTGATAAAGAGATATTTTAAATTATTGTTTTCTGTTATTTAGAGCAGATGATGAAAACAAAAGACTCATCGTGAAACTGTGTGACTAATGTCTTTCAACGAAGTGATAATCGTCATTGATAGGATGAGGGGAGATCTTACCTGTCTTCTTCTGTGGAATCACAAGCGTGATTTAGTTTCCTTGCTCCTTCTCTACTACTCTTGGTTCTTGTCTCCTTCATTGGTAAGCACATCATACTAAAGCAGCTTCTTGAGAGTAGTTTAGGGTATGTAATCAGATAAATTCTCTCCTGTTTTTCCTCTTTTCAATTTACTGCTGATGGTACATGATATTGAACTTAAAAGCAGTAGCAGTTCACACAAGCTGACTGATTAGGTAGTTCTATGCTATGAAGCACGGACACGTTGCCGAGCCTTCCGAGTCGTGTCCGACACGTGTCGACGTGTCCGACACGCTCGGACACGCTCGGACACGTTCGGACACGCGGTCAACGCGTGTCGAGAAATCCGACACGTGGTCAACTTTTCTCGACACGCTTCGACACGCGTGTCCGGAAGACTCCGGGTGGAGAAGAAGGAGGGGGAGGGAGCAGAGGCCGCGAGCGACGGCGAGAGACGGCCAGAGAGAGGAAGAGAAGCGGAAGGGATCGGGGCCCGAGGGGGCGCCGAGCGGCGGCAGCGGCGACGGCGAGAGACGGCCAGAGAGAGGAAGAGAAGAGGAAGGGATCGGGGCCCGAGGGGGAGCCAAGCGGCGGCGGCGGCAACGGCATCTCCTCCTCCTCGGCGTCGCGTCCGCTCCATCGTCGGAAGCTGAGAAATGATACGAGGTGCGAAAGAGGGGAGCGAGGTCTGCTATCTGCGTGTTTGTCTTGGTCCAGTGTTTTTTGTGCGAGCAGTAGAGAGGAGGAAAAAGAGGTTCGCTAGGGTTTGTGATAAAGGAATAAAAAATAATAAAAAGAGGGGGACGATGGCGTGTTTTTATGTTTTGGGGGAGGGGAAGTGAGGCTGACAGCCTATCTGTCAGTGATTTTGGGGGGGAAAAAAGTAAAGTAAGTTTGGGGTGGAGGGAAATGGACAAAGGAAAGGAAGAGTGAATTTGAGAATTTTTTTTTTTATAGAAAAATTAAATAAATGAAATTGAAAAATAATTTCGAAAAGTAAAAGTATTGAATTTTGAATAATGATAAATTTTGATCATTCTAAAAAATCATGAATTTATTTAAATAAATTGATTCTAATGTGCCTTAGTTATGAATATATCTTTCAAATTTCAAATGAATTGATTTATTAATATTATTAGTGTAAATTTATTATAGGCTTTATTTATTTATTTATAAATTTGAATTAAATTAATTAAAAATAAAAATATTCATTTAATATTCAACGTGTCGCAACGTGTCGGAATTCTCTATTTTTTAGAAATGACGTGTCGACGTATCGTGTCGTGTCGGACACTCGTGTCGTGTCGCGTGTCCGTGCTACATAGGTTCTATGTTAGGCAATTATATGCGTTCTTAGAGCGATGTGAAGTGTATGGCGAAGTTTATATATGCTCCTGGATTTCTTTTCTTGATCTTTGCTGTGTTTTACATGCTTAGCTTGTTGATTGACTGCATCAAAGTCTGAACCATGTCTTCTGCCAGTCCGGTTATTCGATTCCTGATTCTACTCTGAAACTATGCTCATCCCTACCGTCCACTTCAAACAAACAACATAAGAGAAAAGTGCAACTTTAGTACTGTGGTTCAGATGGAATTAACATATCTACTCATAAAGACAGCTTGGTGCTTCGATTTGGTTTCAAAATTCAGAAACCAAACACAAACCGCACCACTGCGGTGTGGGGTGGAGTTTCTAAACCATTTTTGAAAGTAATTCAGAAACTGAACCAAAACCGTTTTGGTTCGGTTCAGCATGGCAGTTTGAACGGTCTGATGTTGACTCCTACTCATAAGAAGTATTCTTTTGCTCATGGCAAGGATATCCAACGTTGGCAAATTATAAATCGCCCGCATGAGATTGTTTAATTTATGGCTGCAAACCTTGCCATGTACCACTGTCCACTAGGGTGTCAAAAACCATCCTAACCAATTTGACTCGAAAATCTTTTAGTCTTTTTTCTTTTATCGGGTCTCATTCGGGTTCGAGTAATAAGTAAAAGAATTTGGGTGTCTTGATGGTTCATGTCATATACTCAAACCGACTCAAAGTGCATTAAACGGAAAAAGAATCTAAATGCTAAACAGCTCCCTTCCCTCCTTCGTATCCCTTCCTCGCCTTCACCTTCACCAGCTGGTCTCCCCATCGAGTTCACCAGGACCTCCTTACTCAGCTCGACCTCCGTGGTCGGGAGCGCCTCCCCTAGATCAATGCGAGCAGCTCGCCATCGACCTTCCGTAGCCCATTGTCCATACTTGTTCAGCTCTTTATGGCAGTCCAGATCTCAGTGCATCCATGGACGTCCTTATCTCCAAAGCTGCATCCATGGACGTCCACACTCGAGCTCTGTTCCTCAAATCCATGGCTATCCTGTCCTCGATGGGAACAGAGGTAATGGAGCCTCATTATGAGCTGGAGGCGTCCCGTTGCCAGGGAAAATTGTCTCGTTTATTACGTAACAGGCTTGTGTCGCGATTTCGTGGTCCATCCTTGGCAACGTGTTCGACTTTGGAGCAAGTTGTCGTAACAGACAGGTATGAAATAGGAGTCGGAAGATGGGGAAAAAAAAAAACAAAAAACAAAAATCCAAATCAACGTTTCGATTCAGGTAAACTTACTAGGTAAGTCAATCACCCCCACTCATAACGATACAAAGGGAAAGCCAAAACCAGCGATATGCCTCAACTCGTGCCCGTCATTTACAAACTAACCAAAGTTTTGTAGGATCGAATTGAACTAGTGACCGTCAACTTGAAAAGCCTTGGATCGCTTCATCAAATCTCTAGAGGGGTGGTACCTGAAAAAACTACTTAAGCCCCAACAAAGTCTCGATGAAAATGCATTCTCGCTTCTGGTTCCATTTTTCCTTTTTTTTTTTTTTTTTTGAGCAGGTTCCTTTTTTTCCTATTAAGTCACACTTATTTCCAAAGGGAGCAACAAGGAAATAATAATAATTATAAAAAATGAGTAATCATATAAAAATGGTCTCATCCTGAATAATTGAGTCGGAATGGTCCCCCATTTCCCCATCTTGTCGCCGAGCTGTGACCTTATTCCTGGGTTGGTCCACGTTCTCTTCAATCATGGAGGCTTAGCTGTTTATTTTATCTCTTCAGATGGAGCAAAAGTCTTGAAAAAAAATAGAAATCATGACAAAAATTATACCTAAATGGGTCATCTAGATAGCCCAAGGCACATGGCCTTGCTCCCCCCACTGTTCATGGATCTTGTCCAATTGTCAGATTTTAATTAGTAAAAAATTAAAACAAATTAGTAACATAAAATATAATAATAATTATAATAATAATATGGACAGGCAGGTACAATACAGATACTCATAATTTTTCATCATTTAGGACAAAATACACGGCATTACAAAATGGAGGGAACAAAAACAACCAGTACAGCTACAACAGTGAAACCAAAAAAACCAAAGAGGTTACACATGAACATGTCTTATAAACATATAACCCATTTCACAGGTCCTTTTTCTTCCTTTTCCCTAACAGGTTTTTTTTCCAGCACTTTCTTCTCAGACTTAATTGAGATCAAGAGGAAAAGAAAAGAAAAGAGAATTAAGGGTAGGAAAAAAAGAGAAAGAAAGGCATTGATAAAAAGAAGCATCCAAACTCCGTGCTCGATCCCTCTCGAGCCGGTCTGATTTCCTCCGTTTTGGCGACGATCACAAGCACGAGGGGGACTTTGCCATACCTAGACACGTCGGAGCCGGGGTCCTTCAGCTTCTGTTCTTGCACTTCTCTACTGCTCTCGGTGCTGCAATCGACCAGTCAAAAACATACGTAAGCCAAATTCATCCGGGTTGGCCATGAAAAGAAATAAAAACGTAATCTCGAGCACATCGCATAATAGGGGGTACTAACCAAGTCCGATCGCCTCGGATCCTTTCATGATCCTCAGGCGCTTGCACGAATCAACAAACATGCTGCGATTAGAAAGGAAACTTAAGTCAGTAATTATCATTCATGCATGGTTTGAGATCATGCACAACTTTATCTCAATTATTAGATAGATGAACTGATGAAAGAGGCACTAACTCCCAAGGCACATCTCCCACAAGCATCCAATCCCCATCCTTATCCTCATAAGTGGGGACATAGTCAGAACCATTCAAGAGGTCTATCAACTTGCTCTCATTCATGAAGTCCTTCATCCCTCCAGACCCACAGTTACCTACACCAAGGATAGAGAGAAAAATACCCAATTGAATTTCAGATCTAATCAATGAAATTTACTCATCCTTTATTTTTCCATCTAAAGAGATAGAAAATTTAATTACCAATGGTGAAAGAGCTGAACATCTTGGCCAAGGCATCAGAGAGGTCCTGATAGCTCTTGTACAGCTTAAGGTCGACCTTGCGCAGATACGGTGCACCGTCCATGCTCACTTTCACGAACGCCGCACCGCTGGTCGCAGCACCGTTGCCACTGCTGCCACCCTTCTCGGCCTCGTCGGAGCCGCTCTTCTGGACGGCCATGATGTTCTTCCGGAACGATCGCACGGGTGGCCAACCCACCACTTGCGCCCTGTGGAAAAGTCAAAGCGCCCACGTCACATGGTTTGCAAAATATGAATATTTTTTCACCTCTACATTCGGATAAAATCCCAAACTTGAGCGGAACATCATGGATGTGTCGATAGTGGGCATCGGGTAAATTCGATGGAGGTGTTCCTTTTTTTCTTTCGGCCTATTTGTTGGATTATTATTTGGTGGTTTAGGAGGGGAAAAGAAGTAGAAAAAGCAAAGATTCCAAATGTTTTGTACCTTTCCCGTGTCTCCCCGACAATCAGCCAAAGCCACAGATGTCAATTCTATCAGGACTGCTTTCTGTGAGGCTTGTAATTGATGCCGATTTGCAAAAAGGCAAAAAAAAAAAAAAAAAGGAAATATCCTCGCGAAAATTAACTTCTTTCATGGAGATAATCAACGGATGTGGATGTAGAATAATCATTCAAATTCAACCAAGAAAAGGAGGGGGAAGAAGAGAGAATTTTTTCCTTGGGGCCGAGAACCGGTTCCTTAAATTTTGTCCTGATTAGGAATATGAATTAGGTTAATTGGTTCGATGTTGTCTCATGATTCAAGAAACCCGTACCAGATTGCAGGTCATGGTCATCACCAACTCCTTCTAATTATGCAAGAACAAGAGGAAACCCTCTCTCTCTCTCTCTCTTTCTCTCTCTGTGCTGCAAAACCAGATCTTCATGCAATGATGGAGCTTACAAACGAACACGACCTCTCTTCTCTCTCCCCAGAAAGCTCGCACAAATTCAGCTTAAAAATTATCTTTTGCCTTACGATCCACCATCATAAGCGGAAAAAACTTTGAAATTGGAGTTGCTAATCAAGCAAAAAGGAAGAACTTAAAACAACTTACTTGGCAGGGGGCTTTGCCACCTCGCTGGAGCTCGAAGGAGGAGGAGGAGCCGCAGCAGCAGCGACGCTCTTCTCCTTACCGTCACTCCCGTTCATCTTCTTCTCCGCGGGGGCCGACGCCCTGATCTTCTCGACGCTCCCGCCGTCTTCCTTCGAAGAGAGGTTGAGCTTCAGATCGACGGTCTCCAAGAACACCCGCTTCCCGCCGCTCCGCGTCGCGCCCTCGCCGTTGCTGCTAACCCCCGCGGGCCTCCCCAGCCCCAGCCTCAGCTCCGTCTCCTCGAAGTCTATAGTGAACCTCTCTGCAGTCTCTGCACTCATGGTGCCTTTCTTTTCTGCTACTATCTCTCTCTCACCTTCTCTGCTCGATTAATCGCTAACCCCACCCAAATCACCAAGAACCCACCAAGAAACCTCCGTTCACTCCCCCAAGAAGGCCTCAAAATCCCACCTTTCTCTCTCTACTTCTCTCTGCCTCTCCTGTCTCTCCTCGGTTCTTGTTTTTGACGGGGGCCGCTTTGTTTTCTTCTGTTCTGCTCCGTTTTTTGCTAGCGGAAGAGGACGAGGATGAGCAGCGCGTGTGCGCAATAATGTCGCAAAGCTAAAGAAAAAAGTCTGGGAGATGCTCGCGATGACCCCGAAGAAGAGAGAGAGAGAGAGAGAGAGAGGGCGCAGTGGCCTTTTCGACGGATGCTTATAGCGCTGGTGGTGGGACGGCTGGACGGTCGGAGATGGGGACGCGTGGAGGCCGCGGCCGAAGCTGGACCGTCCGCGGCTTGTCGGGGGAGTGACGTCCGCAGTGACGTGGATGGGTGGGAATGATTGCGTGGAGGCAAGTGGACAGGAGCTTTAAGGTTTTGCGGGAGGGGAGGGGGGCGATGGTCGTTCGCCCTTTTCATCTTTGCCTTTTGCCCAGGCTCGGCTCCACCCAAAATTTGCTAACAAATTGGTTCATCTTGTTCCCCATACTAATTATTACAATTGCCATGTTTAAAAAAAAAAAAAAGCACTTTGAACACTTGCTAAAAAGAAATTTGTATTTAACTTATAATAATCTAATATATGTCTAGATAAAATTTTTCATTTTTTACTTTTTATTTAATGGCCATCTTACTACTCGTTCGTTTTTAAACTTCTTAAATCACAAATGCCTAAACCTATTATGGCACTCGTGTTGGGTGCTGACATGTGAATTAGAACGTAATTCTTTTCACAAGCTTCTGATATTTGGATAGTATAGTCAATATTATCACAAAAGTAAAATAAAATAAAAATAGGATTTTGCTTATGTTTAAATGCAGACAGATATGCCCTTTAGTTTTCAAAACATCAATTACAAATCTCATTGGAATAGTCGATGCATCAAGAAATTATGTGATTTATATAATTGGGTACTTAACACCTGCTAATAAAATTCTTATTAGAATAGAAATGATAAATGAACTTACTTTGGAAATGTGAAAATTTTCATTTGAAAGTAAGTAAATTTCTTAACATGTGTATTTCTCCAACTCCTAAAATGTATTATTGCGTGTTATCATTAAGTTGACTTAATTGGTGCCTTATGAACATTTGTTAATAATCCCCATTAAAATAATAAATAAAAAATTAGAGCATAACTAATTTCGTGAAAAGCGTACTATCCCTTTTTTCCTTTGTCCCCCATATGTTTCCCATTAAATATATAAAAAAAAAGGAGATAACCCAAAACATGTTACGGAAATATCTTTATGACAAAGTCATCGTTGGCGTTCTTTTCAAGCCTCAAGTCGTTATGAAATAGGTTGTAGGTCTCAAAAATCTCTTGCTTTGTAAACCGAATTTACACCCGATATACATTATGAACAAAAAAGTAGGTAAGCATGTTTACAAGATTTGCATGCTGAGACCCACATTTTGATGCCATACATGTTATATAAGCATTTTACACCTAACTTTCAAGCTTTTAGAAAGCGCACCGAGAATGTACATTTGTCATAATTAAGTGTATAGGGTTGGGACCATCAATTGACGCCAAGACCAATCTTTGGTAAAAGAAAGGTCTGCATCGACATAATCACATGAAGTCCCTTATTTCATTAATCATGCATTGTCATGTTAATCAACAATCTGGATGAAAATATCATATTTTTAAATGAATAAAATGGTATATATTCATGCCTAATTTCATTAGAAAGAATCGGTGCTTTGCCTTCATTAAAAGGTGTATTTTTGGTTTAAACCCAAAGAAAAGGTGCTTTTTGAATATAAAGAATTACATAGTGTTACATGTGATTTCTCATCAATTAACTTTGATATATATTTAATTTTTTTGTGCATTAATAAGATATGGTTTGCATGCTCCCCATGTTCATGATTGATGCCACACCGTGGGCGGTTTTATAATGCAATTTGCCAGGATTCTTCCCGATTCTGTGGTCAGATTGATCGTCATTACAATTGATTTAATTCTGATATTTAATTAACATGTTGCCTGAAATTTAGGAGGTTGTCCAACTACACCCCTTTATTATATGCAAGAATATTCCCTGTACCATAATGCAGTCTATAGTATATTGAAGAAATAATATATACTTTAAAAAACATATGATAATCTCTTCTTTTTCTTTTTTCTAATTTCTTTAGTCACCTTTTTAGAAAATGTCTCCGTTTGTTTCAGATGAGACCTCCATTTTAGGGTTCCATATGTGTTGTGGAAGTTGACTAATGGGAAGATTAAATCTGAAGTTATGGGATGGTATCGCTCCTTTTGATGCGAAATATGTGTAAAGTAAAGCTTAGTCAATGAGTTCCACGCTTTGACTTGACATTATGTTAATTTGGAAAAATTATTCAATTCTTCGTAAATTTATTATATAGACGCCAATTCAATTTTAGAATTTTTAATTTTGTCAATTTAATCATAAATCTTTACATGAATCTACTAGAGTCATTCTGTTCAATTTTCACCAAAAATTAATGACGAAAGGATCCAATTATTGTCAGTTGGCCTGCGTAGCACATTGTCACTTCAGCCAGCAATTTGCGACAAAAATTCACCGTTAGAATTTCGAATAAATGTTTAAAACTAATTTGACAAAATTAAAAAAAAAAAAAAAAAAAGGATTGAATAGATATTCGTTCTAAAAGGTTAAAGCTGATTGAACAATTTCCCTATCAATTTCAATATTATGCAAATTTTGTAGTTCAAGATAAATATGGAGAGAGAAAAAGGACTCATGGTCAAACAAAGTATTTGCTATTGTTGCTTCTCTCTCACACGATATATGAACATTCTTTGTGAATACATCATTTAAGTTCCATTTATTTCGTGGAGAATAAAAGATTAAGAAATTGTTTTCTTAAAAATGATTGTTTATATCATTTCATAAAAATGAATGAAAAATACTTTTATTATCTATAAATATATTTTTTTCTTGATTAAAGATTAGTGATAGGAATGATTATTTTTAGAAATCGTCCATTTTTTCTTAAAATAAAAAGAACTTTTATATTTATTCATTTATTATATAAAAAAAAGTTAAGATCATTTTTGCCCCTGAAAAACGACAAAAACAATGGTATTTGGAACTTAGAAGAAATCAAATGAAACTGTGATTAGATGTGTGCGTGTCTCTCTCTCTCTCTCTCCAAGATAGATCATGGTAATAATTATGCTCCATCATGATGATCCGATCCTTATCCTCCTTACCACTTTGGGTGGTGACCACTCAATGCTTTCACATCACGAAGCGCTCAGTGTGCCACTCCCCCTGTTCGATAAAAATGGCAAAAAGCATCAATAAGCCTCTCCGAATATATATTTATCCTGTTAGATGCCCCAACAGGAGAAAAAGAGAAAAAGAAAAGGAATCGTGGTGAGAGATTATAGAACAGCTCCAGCATAAAATATTCTCCCTCGAGGTGTTGTGGACATAAAAGGCTATAGATTCAAGCTATACATCGAAAGGAAAAGTGGAAATTGGAGAAATCGAATTAAAATAAGAAAATCAAAGAAAAATCACCGTGATTTTTTATGAGTATTTTCAGCATATGTTTATTTGAAGACCCAACAAAGTGAATGGACAAATTCATTTAGAATTGCTGCATCTTTTTTTCAAATTTAGCTTGAAAACGGCGCATCTTCTCAATAGGTTGATTAGAACCTTTTAATTTGATGCCCCCGTACTTATCGGAAGAAAGTTATTCCCAAGATCACGCTTTTACGCCAACAAAAATTGTCCTCCTTTATTGGTGCACTTTGTCATGCAACATAAGCACCATTTCACAATGGTCGACCATGTCAACGGTCAACATTTGACAAACGTGTTTCTTTCTTCTCCAAAATAAAATATATAAACCCATATAATGTAAATACAAACATCAATCTTACTAATTCTAATCAGTAAACGATCATGCATACATTTATATATATACAAGACAAACTTTCTACTTAGGGGTGTGCAAAATACCCGGGAACCGCCCGAACTGCCCGGAACCGGACCGGAACCGCCCGGAACCGGCGGTTCTTGAGGGAACCGGTCCGGTTCCCGGTTCCAATTTTTGGGAACCGGTGGGAACCGGTCCGGTTCCCGGTTCCAATTTTTGGGAACCGGTGGGAACCGGTCCGGTTCCCGGTTCCATGGGCGGATCCGCCCACCCGGACTGGACCGGTTTCCTTTTAATATTAAAAAAAAATTACTAAAATTGAATACAAAGCAATTGTTTTGTGGCAATTGTTTCTACCGCAGGATGAATACAAAGCTGAATATTGGGGAATTCTTATGCTTTTTGGTTGTTTAGTTTATTTATTAATATAATGATGAAGGTGATGTATTCAATAAAGTCTTGTTTAGTTGCACTTCTTTTGTTTTCCTTTGTTTGGATGGTGCCTTATTTCACCTCCTTTGATTTGTTTGTGCGACTTGTGATATTTTGCCAAACCTTATGAGGGATATGTCCAGTTCATAGCTTTAAGAGAGACCCATTTTTCCTGAACACTTACTACTCTCTCTACCTCTATATCAACTTACGTACATCCATTCCTTCATTGGTTGCATTTATAGTTGCAACAAATGAATTTTTGTTCCACGTATTTAAATTTGGTTTTTCTTTTTTTGGCTTGCTTTGATGTCACATAGTCGTTCTATATTGAAAACCAAAATTGTTTCGCGTCAATATCGGTTCCATGGATCCACCCAAGAACCGGACCGGACCGGCGGTTCGGTTCCCGGGTGGATCCATGCAACAAACGGGTGGATCTCGGTTCCAATTTTTTGGAACCGGTCCTTAGCGGGCGGTTCCCGGTTCTAGGTTGGGAACCGCCCGCCCGGACCATGCACACCCCTATTTCTACTTGCTAAATGCAAATTGTTTGGTTTATGTTAGAGAGACCCTTTTTCTGGTTTCTTTAGGACAAATATTTGGAATAGATAGTTAAGTTTTTGTTTTGGTAATGACACCCAGACGTGCATAATTCGAACAGTTTTGGAATTGAAGAGATTTGGGAGAAGAATCGAATAGCTAGAAAAGAGGAGAAAATTAGAGAGAAAAGATGGAAAAAAAAAAAAAAAGGACTGTCGAGGCCAAACTCAAGCATTTGTCCAAGCATTGCTAAAGAATCATCCAACGTTTTGTTTTCTTAATCAACTCATTCTTTGATTATAAGTAATCTAGACAAATGTTTAACTAAGAAATAGCTCTTACGAAAAATACATATACAGATAAAAAATTTAATTCGAAGGTTTGGCAGCTTTTTCACTATATAGGATGACATTAGGCAATCTGGTTTGTGCTCAAGTGATTCATTTGTCAAATCAACGGAGTCCATAAGGCGCAAAAAGAAAAAAAAAAGGAAAGAAAAAAACTAAAGAGTAAAGAATATCTTTCAAATAGAGAAAATGAAATACTAAAAAATAAAAGAGTGACACCCGACTTGGAATGAAAATGGTTAAACTTTATAAAAAGTTAAAAATTATAGTATGGACAGATAAAACGAGATATTAATTCACAAAGCAAATCAATTTCTAAAAACAATAAGCAATTTAATCCATGAACGGGACATATGGAGATTGGATATGAAATGTGTACTCAACCCAATTAGTCAAACCACACATATAGAGGAAGCTAATTAACTAATTCTATATCTAAAAAAGTCATATGTTAAGTAATGAATGTCAAATTTTGACACAAGGAGCACTTTGAAGTTTAGTATATCGAGAAGCGTGCCCAATAAGATTGCATTGCATTTTAGTGCGCGTCAAACAAATGATTTGAAATATTTTCCTAAAAATAATTACTCTCGTCGCTTATGGAGATAATGATTTACGAAAATGTTTAAATATAAACGATTATTGATAATGAAAAATATTTTTTATTAATTAATTATTTGAAATGATACAAATAGTTATTTGTAAGAAAAATGTTTTTTAAATCAGGCATTATATAAGGAATAGACGAAAGCTTAGTATATCCATTTTTTGTTTTTGTTGAAATACATCATTATCCTAAGCCCGTGCACGTTACCGATTCAATAATTCAAAAGTACCACGGCAAAAACCTGACCGTGGGGCGATAAATTGCCGACCCATTTTAGAGAAAACATCGACAGCAGAGTTTTTGCTACAGTAAAATCAATTAATGGTACCTTAAGAATTGCTGGCAAATGAGAAAACACAGACAGCGACGGGCGAGGAGGGCGACTCCTCCTCCTGGCCCCATCCCCTAGCTCCAGTCCAAGAAATCATTTTCGGGAGAGGGGCCCGTGCCAACCAATCAGCAGTCAGACTCGCTCGTGTGGGAGGGCAAGATGCGGGCCCCAATCTCTCTCTCTCTTCGGTCTTCACTATCGACATCGCCGACCCCACACGTGTTGACCCCTCTGAGGTGAAGATAAAACCCCTTCTCCCCGCCCCCTGTCAACATCCGAGGAGCACCGCACGTGTGGCATTCGTGAGGTCGACACTGAAAGATGTATACATATATATTTATATAGATATGCACGTATGCAGACTAGACACAGTGTATTTACCCGTCTTGGGCTGTCTGCGTGTTCTGTCGCGGGGGGAATTAGGGTTTTGCAGGGCCGCGAATGGTGGCCACGGGACCCTGCGATTCTCGATCTTCATCTTCACCTTGCGTTGCTTTCTAAATATATATTCCGTGCCGTCCTTTGGCTGGGCCTTTCTCGTCAGAAGAGAACCTTTTCGCGTGCATGCATCCATGGAGCCGTGTTAAAAGCTGCTTGGAAACAGAAAATGCAAGATTGGAGTACAATGTTGGGTCGACCGTCAGAGTTCTTGTCTTGTTTTTCTCGCTTCATTTGAAAAAATATTCAGCCTCAATTCTATCGACCTTATCACACACCGATTTGGAGATGCAAATGCAACGTCTGATAGCTTCTTAGACTTGCCTTTACCCTGTCAAGCATAGGCTTTGGATACAATCATATAGAAATTCAGCGATGTAAATGAAAATGAAAACAAAAAACTTATAGAGTATCTTAGTTTTGAAACTTGTAGTGGGTAAAGCGGTTTACGCAAAGTTTAGATTAATCACCTTAGATCATCATGGTCTTGAAATCTTATGATAACGATCAATGGCTTTTCAGGAGACTAAAAGACAAGCTCCTTTGCAAGTCCAAACCATAGCTCCCTCTATTGCGTATATATAGCGACGCTTTAATTTAAAAGTTAAACTGTGTAGACTTAATATGATTGGCGTCTAGATTGTATGCTTTTATCAAATCGCGAGTCACTCAATATAAACCTAACATGAATGATGCGACGCGAGGCGTTTATAAAAATCATATTGCACGAGCATGGCCTTTCAGTCAATTTTAGCATGGCAAAAAAGTCAACAATCACTAGTCACGTTCGAGAATAATTTAATCAATTAGGAAGTCCGGGGTCCTTGTCCCTTAACTGTTTCCGAAAGACGAAAGCGATGGGTGAATTGAATGATACATAAAGGTGCATCGTCAAGACCCCGTCCCATCCGATGTCGTAGCAATCGATAACTTGCTGGCTACTGTGGCGGTGTAGCGTCTCACGAGTGGGATTGTCCCCCTCCCACCTGGCAGAGATTTAATGCGAGCGCGATTAAGGAGAAAGACACGATCGAATGGAATTACTGTGTTCGGCGCGTTTGGACCAGGAACGTATCATCATCGGTCCATATGAATCATTAAATTGTACACCTAAGTTTCGACGTTTATCAAATCTAGCATCTCGCATTCGTTTTCCTCCTGTGTCTGTGTAGTTCATATTCTTGGATCCGCAACAACTCGATGTCCAACCATGCTGTAAATCGCCCGTGATAATGAGGTTGATGTGGGGTTCAAGTTGTCTGTGAAAAGACCGAGAACTGACCTAGGGTTTAAGTTGAAGCATATTTGATCTGAGTGTTTTTAAGCAGGTTCAAATGCATATCTGTTGTTTGGAAAGTAAAGAACTCTAGATTAAACCAAGAAGAAGTGATCAAAACCTTATGCTAAATGCATATGTTGTGAATTTCGTTTACTAACATTTAAGCTTTCAAGAAAAAAATTATCTAATATGGTATCAGAGCATTAATCATGATTTTAAAACATGCCACTCTTGCCATGTTCATCGTGTGTCCTTGCTATTTTGTCCTTTTTGTTTTACCTTATCTAGCCGTTTTGTCTGATGTGATTATACTCATGCTCTCTATTCGAAAGAAGAGTTTGATATAGAAAAAAAGTTTGATAACCCCATAAGCTTAATTGGGTGATTAAACGTATGGATTGGACTTAATAGATTTCGTTTTAAAATCTCTACCACTTAGCATAACTGTGAGGACTCTACACCCGTCAATCCGCGAGTACATCCAAACCCAGTGAACATGAATGAGGTCGCCTGCCTACATTCATGGAGAATGGTCAAGTCGAAAGTTTCAAGTACCCAAATTATAAAAGAGAAAAAAGGAAAACAAGTTCAAGAGTGGACAATAATAGCATGTGTATATACTATATATACATATATACATACATATTGATGTGTTATGGCATTGCCACATGCGCATGTACACAAGATACCTAAATAAGGGGGGTCCAAGCAAAAGCATGATGGAATAGGTAGGGTTATGAAATAGCTGGCTTTGCTAATTATTGGATGAGGAAGGGAAAAAACACAGAGACACCGTGCAGAGAGGAAGTTCTATAGCTAAGAATGAGGTGTGCACATGAGTCACCAAAGGATCAAGAACCCCAAAAAATATATTCGTGTTGGGTCTTCCCTAAAACACCAAGCTTTCTTGCTTCTCTTTTGGGGTTTCCGAGGCCACCCGCTGCTTTCCACTTGTGTAAGTGCGCAGCAACAATGTCACATGCACCTTGCCCATTCGATGCCTCATTTGTAGGGCCTAGCTTTTGTATTTGTAGATGTAGATCGAGATCGCGTTCGCATCCCGAGCAGTAAATGAACCGACATGCAAATTGAAGATCACTCGAGTAGGTCTGGACTTGGATTGTGATCGACCGGACGGGGTCGGGATGCCGCCAAGGACAAAAAACGAACGGGAAGAAGGTTAATTATGATCAAATTTGAGATAGTCTATTATGTAAGGGTAACATATCGCAACCCTCCCGTCGCTTAGCCTCGGAAAGCCAAGAGAGATGGAACGAGCACGTCTGGTTTCACTTAGGATTCTCCATAGCTCCAGGCGTGCCATTGATTCCAAGGTAAAAAGGGTGAAAGTTCAGGACCTCAGGACAAAGCCCTCGTCCATCCATATGCCCAATTTGCTTAAGCGAAATGCATGAAAATGCGGGAGGCATCATGATAAACATGATTATGTTCCGCATTGGGACAAAACAAATCCAGGAAAACCCCGATCTCCTCGATCTTGTACAGGGGCGAAAACAGTGGGAGCAGAAAGGAAAAAAGCAAAGTCTTATCCCCACGATCACGCGAGAATTAGCTTTTCTAGAGCGCCCCTCTTTTGCTAGCCACTGGGTTATTTTACTATGCACGATGATGATAGGGCCAGATTCGTGTACGCCGCCCCGTGGGTGTCGTTGTCGCTATATTTCCTGTACATAATTAAACATTTCGTTATGTGTATATTTCAGAAATAATTTTTTGGTGATCGCTCGAAATTATAACGATGGAGACCCTTTCTAAACTGCGCCTTATCTGCAAAATCCAGGAGCATTATGGCCTAACATGGTGCGTTTACTTTCTATGGTCCTAAAACATATGCTATCTCGACTTGATTCGAAGAAACCTTCATAGAAAAGAAAAGGGTTAAGGAAAAGATTAAAATATCAGTCCTGTAGTTATAGTCCAACAAGATCCTAATTTTATGCTAATATGGGAAGCAAAATAATTTCTTGTGAGAAGAAGCCGTTGGCACTTTATTTTTTATACGGATCCGGGTCGACTGTACATAATTACCTTGATTAAAGTCAAATTGTTCTTTGCAAAATAAAAATGCTCCTCATTGAGGACGAGAATAAGTACCCTCCGCTTTGAAAATTTAAACATTAGGGGAGCAAATGTTGACCGGACCGGGGCAAATAACAGCCGTCGGATCGGCATTTGTTGCAAGATCCGAAGGCCACCGTTGATCTGATCCGTGGATTCCAGGCAAGAGCTTCTCTGCCAGACAATGCCTTGCCCATCAACTACAACCCATGTGGGGTTCGACCCACATGGAACCATGCACCCACTTCGCCCTTGTTCGACCCAACGGCCCCGATCCATCCTTGAGGAGCCAGTTGGTGGATCTCGGCCGTCGGATCGGGGGCCACCAAAGGGTTTTTTTTCTTAATAAAAGAGTGGTTGGGAAATTGTCCCTACCTTGTCCCAAATAACGTTGACAAATTGCCTTTATTTTGCTGTTCTTGGGACAAACACTACACCTGCCCATGTCCAGATTTGGGCCTAAAATTATATTCCCCACAATAATAAAGGGAATCCAAATATGAGCCATATAAAAAAATTTATTGATTTTTTAAATAACTTTGTCAATTTAATGTCACAATTTAATTTTGTGTCTCTTTAATCAACGCATCCCTTCTATAAAAAACACAATTCATGGCCTTAGGTAACCACTGGCCTAACACGAGTTTTTCTCTCATCCTAGAAAGAGCACAACCACAATCAACCAAAGAGGAGAAGGAGAAGCAAGAAAAAAAGTTAGGAATTGGGATTGAATTGTTTTGTGCATTTAGCAATAGAGATCTTGCAAGCTCCGAGAGTGAATCAAGTTGTATAAAACATTGTTGAAAAATTTTGTCTGAGGGAAAGGAGAGAGTATAAGATATGGCAGCTCAAGGAGAGGATCTCAACCTCGAAGCGACGGAGCTCAGATTAGGGCTACCGGGCACGGTGGAGTCGGAGAAGCAGCAAGCGCCTTTGAGTGGGCGGAGCATGAAGAGGAATTTAATTGATGTGAACAATGAGTACGGGTCCAATGAGGAGGAGTCCAATGGGTCGAGTGCCCAAAAATGCGATAAGCAAGATGTGCATCGGCCATCTAAGTAAGCAGAAACAATTTCCCATTTCTTGCTCTAGCAAAGAGAATCAAATCCCATCAAATATGATTGAACTGATCTAATGGTTTTATGGACATTCTTTCTTATTTAGGGCACAAGTCGTGGGGTGGCCGCCAGTCCGATCCTACCGCAAGAACTGCTTCCAAAAGAAGGCGGAGGGCGAGTCGACCGGGGTTTTCATCAAAGTGAGCATGGATGGGGCTCCATACCTGAGGAAGATTGATCTGAAGCCCTACAAGGGCTATTCAGATCTACTCAAGGATTTGCAGGACATGTTCAAGTTCAAAGTTGGTAAGTGTCAATAAGCTGTCAACAAGGACCCCAACTGATTTTAACTACTGAAACACAAGCAACTAGGGTGCTAATTGCTTGGCCTTTTGCATAATTTGTGCAGGTGATTACTGTGAGAGAGAAGGGTACAATGGATCAGAGTTTGTACCCACCTATGAAGATAAAGATGGTGATTGGATGCTAGTTGGAGATGTTCCATGGAAGTAAGTTTCTTTAATTTTCTTTACCTTCTCCATTGTCCTTTTTCTTCAATTACAGCCCTTCCTTTTCCTCTATAATTAATAATTAACTTCTTTTTATTTTAAACCATTGCAGCATGTTCATCACTTCTTGCAAGAGGCTTAGAATCATGAAAGGGTCATCAGAGGTTTAAAAGGGCTCGAAAAATTTGATGGGCATGGCCTTGCTGCTTTAATCAAGAAGACAGGGCTTTCCAAAGCTTGGGCTATCGGAGATTTGAATCTGGGAACATGATTTTAGTTTTATGCCTCTCCCAAATGTAACATGGAAAAGAGGAAAAAAAAGGAAAATGGTTTTTCCTCTTTCTTTTCTTTACTTTATGGGTAGTTGAGCATACTTCCTGTGATCATTGTACAGAGAAAAAAATAAAATAAAAGACTGCTTCTTTTTTTTCCTTTATGATTAGAAGCAAGAGGTTCGAAATATACAGATCTTGTGTGTTGCGATAATTTCAACTGTCAATTCCATCGTCCTTTCTCAAGAAAATATTCTCACGAAATCCATGCATCCTGTCCATGGCTGGCTATGATTTTGGAACATCATCTAGTCCTACAGTTTGGTCTTATTTTCTTCTCTCAGAGAATGGGATGAACGAGAATTCCAAATTAGATATCGGTCCTGAAGTTTACCTTAACATCAGAGAAGTTATCTACAACTAATTTGTCAATCCGGCTTACCTTAGCAAGACCGCGTGTTAGTTACTATCCAAGCAAATCTGAATCTAGATGTACCAGAGTAATTGTCCTAATTTCATCTTATAGTTTCCCATATGTAGATGCCATCCTGAGCTTGATCTGCATAAACTAACTCTAAGCCTACCAAAGAGTTAGAGAAACACTTAACAATAATTCATTCAAGTTTCAACTACCATTTAATTGTGGTTCTGAAGTTTGGTTAACCAATGAGTTGGGTCTTACTTGTTGTGTCATGAACTGAGTACACGGTATAATTCTGGCGAAAACGCGAAGTATCGAACTTGGTTGGAGAGTACTGGTATATTTTCTTTCTCTTAAACAGAAAAAGAAAACACTGGAGTGTGCCACTTTATGTGATGAAAGCCTGTGAATACAACAGAATATGGATGTGGCTTTGATGAAGATGACATAGTCTTTATGGGCTTGCAATATAAAGAAGTTTGAAACTTCTGGTTCATGGCATGTGTATCCACTGTTGTGTATTTACTGTTTAGGCCCATGGCTTGGCAGCTCAAAGCCCTGCCAGATTCAGCCTGGTGCGCTGTTGTACATGATGATGATAGAGCTGGAAATCCAAATGGGCTGAGATGATCAACCACCAACTCCAACTTGCTCAAAAGATCTTCTCCACATAAATCATAGTATATCCGTCCATTCCTTTTATTTGGCCCTACATTAAGCACTACCAAAGAGGGGGCAAAAAGAAATAATAAAAAAGGTAGAAGTTAGGGAAGTTGCCAATCCCACCACTTAAAAGATTTCTGGTCATCAACCACTCAATTCAAGCCCCACCACTATGCATCAGAAGATAGGTTTTAATAAGCTGAATTTGGAATAAAGTTGCTTTTGACTTTTCCTTGGATGAATTGGAAAAAACATGAAACTGATGCATTTTTTTAGGTTGTAATTAAGGCATGAGAACCACAAGTTCACACCCACTCTAAGACAGCGACAGTGAACTATGAACAGAGGGCACTAAGCAACTTGGTTGGCAAAGGAGTTACGTCGACTTGGGGACAACCTCGAACCGGTCAGACCTGAGAAACCTAGGCATTGTTGCAACTATGATGTCGCCAGGAACTTGCTCAGGGTGCTTCAGGAAGGGGCGCTGGATTCGGGCTTGATGGACCGGGGCATGTCTGGTTGGCTTGTGCGGAAGATTGCGGAGGCGAGCGAAATGGGCATGATGCAGAGCGTCTTGGACTGGAGGAACTGCATTGCAGCCCCAACATCTTCTTCCATCAGCTTAGCCACTTGCTGCTCTGTGCCGTCTGTCAACCACTTCTCCCACGCCGGTTGATTGTTCCCGCCTTCGATGATCTCGCCCTTAATTGTGGAAGGCGAAACAATAGATCACGTAAAAAGGAATCAGACATAAGTTAAGATCATCTTAGCAAGTAAATTAAGATCATTGGACGTCAGGTGACCAAGGCATGGCAAATTCATCAAGCGCCTAAACATACTACGAATATGTTCAGATCAAATGCTAATTGCTATTTCCTTTTGGTAACTACCTCAGCTGATGAGAGGGGTACATCAGCTACAAGTTGAGCCACAGCACCAGCTCCGCCCAATCTACTCATGCTTAGGACCTGTTTGAAACAGAATGGAAAAAAGCATGACAGTTAAGATTATCATAACTTAGAATGTCAATGAAATTGAGTTAAATATGCTAATTTAATGTAAATATAGGTCCTGACATAAGATAGGAAATAACACCAATCTGCTGCTTAACTTTTTAACAGAATCCTTGCCCAAAAGTGAATTCATTTGGGTCCTAGAGATTCCTCAGAAGATGTCCCTTTGATTTGACGTGGTAACTACTTCACATAGAAATGGCATAAAGCGGTTTCCGGGTGCCAAGATATTCAACAAGATGGGCCTACTAAACCTTTAAGAACTTTGATCTTTTGGACTTCAAACAAAAGACACAGCTATAAAGCCAGTAGGAATTTGGCTCAATAATGGCTCACACTCTGAACCAATCCCATCGCAGTGTGTTCAGGAACTGGAAGGGACGCACATGATTTATGAGAAAAAGTCTCATTGACAGTGATACTAGTTTCAGGGATATGGACGGGTGCCGGACACATTTGATTTATCACATTATTACCGCATGATAATTTCTTCATAGATCCTAAATATAAGTACCTTGACTTGGAGTCTCAAGAACTTCACGTAATCCACGATTTCATCAAGCATGGCTGCTCTATCCGTCTGCACACAGAGATTCAAGCAAATATTATAGCAGGAGCAGAACACTGTACTCGTTGTAATAATATTAAGTTTCTTTTCTATTATCAAGCCATATATCGAGTGGAGGGCAGCCTCGCACATGAATCTGAAGGTGACTGCTTCTTGTTCATAGAATAAAAGTTTTCAGATTGTATTAAGAGATCGAAGAGACAATGACCTTGTTGCAACTGGGAACCAACTCCTGCAACGCCTTCATTCTTTCATTAATTCTTTCTCGGCGCAACTGCATCCAAAAGGCAAAACAAAGAGATGGAGAGTCATTAGCTCTATCATGAACTTGCAGAATGATGCTAATAGTACACTATATTATCAATATCGATACGCATTGTAGAGGTGACTAAAATAGTGACTCTGCTTTTTTTAGTGCTAAATAGACACTGGATTAAGAATCAATGCTAGAGCAAACTCACTTCAGTTTGTTTTTAAAAGTTTTTCCTTTCAAATATGGAATTTCCAAAAAGCAAGAACAAAATGTCAGATTTACCCGCTCAGCGATGCTGTGAGGATCCGTGGCTTGCCCTCGTCTAGCTCGTGCCCTTGGGCGTATTGCCGGCTGGTTCGGCGACCCCACTGCGGGCTGATTCAAGAAGGCCTGAATCAGATTTGGTATGATACATGCAATTAAACATCATAGACAGGTTAAGGAGGGAAGAAAAACCCGAATTTCATTGGACCAATATATCACAAATGCATATCACGGGCATTTTTATTGTTTAGCAGATTAACCGAAGTAACTTAGCCCAACTTGTGCCGTTCATAAGTCTTAATCTCTTTCGGAAAAAGTCCCTTGGTGAAGCTCGCGATCCCACACGCAAAACTCGCACCCCGGGACGCGCATGGCCCGACTTATGGCGGGATGGTTTGGATCAAACATGATCAAATTGCCACCGTGATTTAATTTCGTCTTCTTTCTTCCCTTGCTAGAGGAGACCATCGTCAAAAATTTATTTCCTTTCCTCACCAGACGAAAGCAACCTCTGCCTAAATTCTTTCTAGCACTCAACAGTCAACATATTACAGGAACAACCCAACAAGAAAAGAAAGGTAAAAAAAATAAAAATAAATAAATAGAACCCAAAAGACAATCAATCAGACTTCACGACCATAGAAGTCGTCCGGGGTATCCCAAATGTCAAAGAAACGTACGCAGTTTCTCCCGTAAATCATGCACAAAATCTGCCAGAAATTTATACAATTTAGGTCCCCGGGTCAATCGAATTGACGGTGTCAATTTTTTCTTTAGTGACTAAAAAGTCAACCGTAATTGAAGGGCTTAGAAATTTCATCTTGCGAAATCAAATTTTTATAAAATTCGGTCTTGAAAATCCCTGTTGTTGTTTGGAAATGAAACGCTAGACTCTCCATCTCTCCATGATCAAACTAGTTTTTTTGGGGGGGGGGGTTCAAGAATTTATAGATAAATTCTTTCTTTTGCTCTCAAAATTTGTAAAGTAAAATGGGCAAAAACAAGCACACGTCATGCTCACGCACGTATGAGGTCACGCTCTGGCGCGTGCCTTGGTGGGGCGTTCTCAGTCGATTTTTCGTGTCATGACAATCAACTCAAGAGTCACTTTCCCTCAAAGCAGCTGGAAAATTTACAGATGCCCAGAAAGCAAAAAAGGAAAAAGTTAGAAAGAAAGAAAGAAGGAAAAAAAGCCAATTATGAACACAGGTGAAGTCCCCACACAGAGGTCAACTTTTTAATACAGACATCAGAGCAACCACAACCTCAATCTCTGCTGATTAGACAGGCTAATGAGAGCTCGTTCACGTTCACTGGGAATTTCAGTGATTTTCTTGAAATTTTTCTGATTTTATTTTGTGGGAAGTGATTGTTTTGGTATGTGGGTTGGTTGAATTGAAGTTAAAGGAGGGATTTTTACCGGGTGAAGTTGAGGAGGGGGTGGATGGGGAGGTGGCTGGACTGACTGATGAGCCTGGAACTGTCCAAATGCTGGAAACAAGCAGCTTGTCATGTTGTTGCCGTGGTGGACTCCTGCTTCTCTCTCCATCTGCCAAAAATTCACCAGAATCAAACCCCCAGAATATAAAAAGACTACAAAACATTCATCATCACCACCACCCAACCAAAAAAAGCAAAAAAAAAAAGAAGAAATTTTGACCATCCTGTCTTGACCCTTCTCCCCCCTCACTGTTCTCTTCCCTACTAAAATTAGCTTTGAAGCAAGGACTTCATGAAACATCTGAAGCCAAAGAAAAATGGTTGCCAAAAGCCCATTTTTTCTCCTTTCTTAGAAGCGTAGGGAAGTGCAATAGAGTAGGTGACAGCAACAAGTCCATTAGAGAAAAAGAGGGGGTGAGAATTGAGTAGCAAATGATTTAAAATATTGAAAAAGAGAGAATGATGAAGACTTTACATTGATGGCAGAAGCGGTGGAAGATGCACTAGTACTGTTCTCAACATCCTCGTGCCTAAACAATCCACCTTGCTCCAAATTCAGCCCCAGGGGCATCATCACCCCCATGCCCCTCAGCCCCCCGCCACCTCCTCTGCCGCCGCCATCTTCCACGCCGCCGCGGCCGGAGCCGAGTTGCAAGACCATGGGCGTGGAGCCACCGGAGTAAGCTCCGGGCGGCACGGCCAAGATCTGCTCAAAGAACTCATCCCCCAGTCCTTCCTGCGGATTTGAGCCTGCCATAAGCTGATGATTATAAACTCTCTCTCTCTCTCTCTCTCTCTCTCCACTCTATCTCCCTCTCTCTATAGAAGTGTTAACTGGAGATCAAAGTCTACGATGGGTTTTCTGCTCTATGCGAAACCCAGCAAAAAGTTGGTTTCTTTCTAAGTGGAAAGATAGAGTGGCAGAGAGAGAGAGAGAGAGAGAGAGAGAGAGAGCCTAAGGTTGGTGGGACTCGGGGAGGGGATGATGAATAAGAAATTGGTTGCCAATGTGGAAATTATTGGTGGGAGAGAATGTTTAAGGGAAGGGGAGGAAGTGGAGGTGAGATGTGCTCATTGGGAAACCCAAAAAGGAGGGGGGGAAGGAAGGTGGTGGTGTTGGTGAACTGGGTGGCAGATCCGAAACCCGATGACCCGGTAACGTGATTCGGGAATTCCGATGGGAGGTTTTATGGGTCTCGGGTTTTATAACCTGGTATTGTCTCTCAGCTTAGAGAGAGAGAGAGAGAGAGAGAGGGCAAGAGGGTGTCTGAAAAAACCTCTTTTCTTTGAAGTGTTCAGGGGGTTTTGCTTTCGGCCTCTGATAAGTGAAAGTGCTTCTTCTTCTTTTTTTTTCTCTCTCTACGGAGACATGGGCTTGCCAAAGAAAAGGGACTGTGAATGGCAGGAGATATGTCGTTCCTGTTTTGCCAGATTATGTCGTTTTGCCCGATTATGTCGTTTCAGTGCGCGCTATTTTTCTCGTGTTATCTGTAATCACTATATTAAAAATACAAGAATTCTTCATTAAAGCTATTGTTATGTTATTTTATTCTTTTGCTTTTGGAATAGAAATAAAAATAAAAATCTATTCAGTAACGTTAATTTTTTCATTTCCCAGAATAAAAAAGTGGTCAGAAATAAATTTAAAACAAAAATAAGAAGTGGAAAAAAGTACATTCTTATTATCGGGATTAATTTTTAGAAATAAGTCGTTTTCTTTTTTCTTTTCTTTTTTCTTCTTCCTCATTGCTCATCAGCCCCCCATTGTCCGCCGCTCGCTGCTGTTGCCCACCGCTACCACCTACCGACCCACAAGAGCCAACGGCAGACGATTGTGGGCGACCATGGTAGGCGAAGGAAGTAGAAGAGAGGAAAAAAAAATCTCAATAATTAAAAGAAATTCTACTTTACAAAAAAAAAAAAAAACTTATGATCGTACCAAACGCATTCCCATTCTTTTTCTATTATAAAAATAAAAATTTTATACATTTATTAAATGTGTTGTTTTACTTAGAAACTATTCTAGAGAGTAGTTATAGAAAAGAACTAATTCTTAAAAAAAAATTGTTCTCAGGAATATAAATTTTACCGAACACACCCTAAGTATCTTCAATAAGTAACTTGACAACAGCTGCAATCTATCAGCAATTAGGGAGTGATGTTATAAGGTTCAATTGGAAGTGTTGCGATGTCAACTAAAGGAAAGAGAAGTTATTTGGGTGATAGAAGGATGATGATCGTCGGCTTCAAGTCTTCGTTGCGATTCTTTATATGACTCTGGTTGACATTTTCGTGAGCAGAGGACGCTCCTTCCACATCAGAACCTAACGGGACTTTAGGAGGATGTTTCTTGAGTTCATGCATGCTTATATTGCGTATTGCTTTGACAAGTGAACCCACGAAGGAGAAAATTATCAATTCACTCGTGAACTTATTGTATGAATGCCAATTGAATCTTAAACTTTCTAACGCTATCAATATAGTTTAGAAGATTTGCGCAAAATTTCAATGTAATGCTTTCGGCCAATTGCTACGCAAAATTTATTGATGCGGCGGGAGTAAATAGTTCACATTACTATGCAACATCAACAATTTCTGGCAATAGTTGGTTGGAATGATTATTTTGGAATTTTGAGTAAATATTTAATATTACATTGGCCAAATTAAGAAGGTAGACTAGATCAATATCTTTACAATAGGTTCATGACTAATTAGATATTTTATTCCACCCACAAAAATATTTACTATTGTAAGACTAAGTTATGAACTCATTAAAGTTGCTATATGTTGCTTTTAGTTTTCTTAAACATATTGTACTTTTGCCAATTTTGATTTTAAACCATTTAGTTATATTAATTGAATCCTAAATACTTACATTTGATCAATTAAGTCAATTCGGCCAATTTTGGTTGGAAATCGCCAACATGAGTGTCAGCCGTCCTACGTGGCGCCTCTAGCTAGTTTTCGGCCATTGCTAAGGCCTTGCAACCAGCCAGAGGAAGGAAAAAAGAGAGAGAGGATATAATAGAGAAGGAAAGGAAAACGTAAATAAATAAATAATTTTTAAAAAAATATTAGAATGTTATTAAAAATTATCCACATCAGCATCAGTCGCGCTACATAAGACAACAAACACCCATGTTAATGATTTCTGACACAAAATGGCTAAATGGACTCAATTGGTAAAAGATAAAAAAAGTTTAAGACTCTATTGATATAATTATTTTGGAACATATCAACAAAATTACAATAGGTTTTAACAATTTTTGCACAATTTTTCGTTAACTTTTCTTCCTTTGCCATTTTTCTCTTGTTTCATTGATTTAAGAAAAAATTTCAAATAAGAGTCTGATGTACCTTTGTTTTCTCAAATAAGGGCATGAGATAGATTTTATTTCAAATAAAAATATGAAGTAACTATGTCTGTTTCAAATAAAGACTTGACTTTTCGGTTAGTCATGAACATTTTAGTAATTTACCTTTTTTTTTTTGAATTTTTCCTTTTTTTTTGAATTTTTCCTTTTTTTTTTTTGGTTTTTCTTTCCCTCGTTGGTGGTGGACAATTGCCCGACAATGCTGAAAAGGGCTAGGCAAGAGTTGCCTTGCTAGCAGTCAATGAGAGACAACCTTGCCTTGGGTGAGGCCCCCCTTGTGGCCGTCAGTGAGGTCAACCCTCACCAAATATGGGCAAAGGTTGCCTCACCAGCAACCAACGAGGGTTGTCAAGCCTTCGTTAGCATCAGGCAATGTCAACCTTCTAGCAAGGGTGGTCTTGCCAACCCTTACTAGCGGCTAGTGAAGGTCGCCGAGCCCTTGTTGGTGGCCATTGGCCCTCGCTTGGCAAAAGAAAAGAAAAGTGAAAAAAGAAAAAGAAAATAATAAAAAATAATTTATAATTAAAATTATAAATGGACGAAAATGTCCTTAACCAATTGCTAGGTGAGGCCCTTAATTGAAACAACCATTGTCACTTTAAGCCCTTATTTGGAACACTAATGGCTATTTCGAATCTTTCTTTAACACAATATCCACTTTAGGCCCTTATTTGAGAAAATAAAGATACTTTAGGCTCTTATTTGAAATTTTTCCTTAATTTAACATACTTACATACTTCTAGCTTGTATGGAGAAGAACAAATGATGCTTTCGATGTCATCCAGACCACGTTATGTTACCTAGGAGCGAACGTTAGAATTTCACAGCTTTAAGCGAGATTGCTGTTTTAACGCAGAGAATGCTGAAAAATTATAGCAGAGTTGGAGCTAATTAAAATTTTCTATCCAATCTTTGCCTAGAAGTTGCATCAGTTAACAGAGAAACCACGAATAAAAGCCTCCAACCAAATTCTGTAGCGAAAATAATATTAAGCAAAAGAACCACAAGCTAAGGATTGTTGATACTACAAAACAGTTACTTGAATTGTTGCAAGTGAGCATAAAATGAAAGCATTGATGATCGCAAGACCAGAAAACTAGAATCTTGCAATAAAGTACTGGATAATTGAAGAGCTGGTACCTATTACCATGAGAATGTTGTACTGCCTGCATGATACTTCCTATGGGGACACAATAAGCATATATCCTGGAAACAGAAACTCAATACAAGAATGTTACACTACTAGCTAAAAACTTAAGAGGCCTACAACAGTTGCACGATCCAATATCAACACTATTAGATGTTTTTGAAAACTTTTTTGCTTAAGTTTCTGAAATCCACAATTGAATATTGTCATTGAAATTAACATGCAGACCTGCTGTACTTTTCATGAGCCAAGAGAAGTTACACTGAGACTGATATTCACTCAGAACTAGATAAAAATCAAAATTCTGAATAAAGTACATCAACAAATTGTTCGACATCTAAACTAGCAGTTGCTTGTACTAAACAAGCATGACGATCTCACTCATGCAAGTGAAAATTTCTCATATACTAAATCTACATAAATCTTCAATAACTCGTTGTTGCACGGTACAGTATTTCAAAGAAAAAGTTCCAAACCAAACAACATTCTCCTGATCCATCTGCTCATGCACTCTCTTTTGAGGTTGAATCTACTTTTTCCTCCTGGGCCACTTCTTCTGGCTTCTCTATAGAGGGTTCTGTTAAAGACTCGGGTTCTTTCTTTATCTCTGATTCAAATTCTTTAGCTGCCTGCAATAATTGCAGAACATGAGCATTATCATAGAGGCACAGCACCAAGACTGAAAACAGGTCTAATTGCGAGATTGGTCAAATGATCTCATAATTGAACTTGCTAAGGGCAAAGCTACCCCGAAGAGAGCTGAACTACTACACTGCATCACAACCATCTAGTGCTTGTAGGATTGGAAATAACCTTCCTTTGGTTTATGAAGGTTTTTAACAGCATCTCTCCTGCGAAAGAACTCCCAAATTTACTAACTGAATTCATCTGGTACCGCGGGAGTCAGCAATTGGATTCTCTTTATTTTGCTCTTCAAACTTCCCTCCAACTTTCTTGGTGGAAAAAAGTTGGAAATGATAGATGTACATAAAGCAAAACCTCAGCCTGTTCAAAGTACAATAATATTTCTCTCTGTTTTTCTGGGTCAGAAACAACATTCTGCTTTGACATGTAAAAAGGAAGCAGTTCAAATAACCTTGTAAACTGGGAAAGCCAGTTAAAAGAAACGACCTTATTGTCCTAGATACTTGAGTTCACCAGCTCAAATCGCCGAGTCAATGAAACTTAAAACCTCAGTGACGAAACTTCCGACATGAACTCTCCAATCTAGACACCAACAGCAAGATTGACAATGAATTTCTCAGATAACACATAATCAGATACCACCCATTCCAATTGAACCATTGCTGTCGCTGAAAAAGTTGCCCGAAAGATAGTGTCTCTGAGAACACTCCAAGAACATCAAGACAATTACATACAGATCTCTCAAGCGTGGTAATGACGATGCTCGTCCTGGAATAATTACAACGCCACCATGTTTACCTTAACAATCGAATTCCTCGACAACATCCAAGATGCTCATAATATGATCATGCACAATTCTCAAATATCAAGCTGAAAAGACCATATTCGCTAATTGAAATGAAATCTCATTAATAAACTTAATATATAAATAATAATAATAAAAAAAAACCATTTCCAGAAACACTCCTCAGGCGAAATAAAACAAACATAAGGCGGGCTAGAAAAAGGGCAATCCAAAACTCGCCTGCTGGAAGCTCTTGACGGTCTTGCCGATGCTCTTCCCGACTTCCGGCAACTTCTTGGGCCCAAACACCAGCGCAGCGACGCCCGCAATGACGACGAGCTCGGGCACGCCGAGGCCGAACAAGGCATTGCAAGTCAGACCCCTCTTCGCCCTCTGATTCCTCCTCCTGCCCAGACCGAAAACCAGCGAATTGCTGCCGTGGCAACGCGAATTAGCGCTCTTGATGCTTCTGGCAAGAGAAGAAGAAGGGTTGAAGAGGAAGGCGGAGGAGGAAGAAGAGAGCGGGAGCGAGGTGGAAGGCGGTCTTGGGAGGGAAGTAGGAGAAGAAGAGAGAGGAAGCGACAGGGATGAGCAAATCTCCATGGTGGGCGGGTGCTTCGCTTCGGATGTGATGATGGGTCGGCAACAAAATTTTGCCTTTTTCGCTTCTGGGCGATTTCTTGGTGGAGGAAGAAGATGAACGCTGGTACCTGCGAAAGGGGAGATGAAGATTGGGTGGGGACGGAAGAGAGTTTTTTGGGCTTTGTCGTCTTTGGAGGAGACGAAGAAAATTGCTGCTTTTGGAAAAACTTTTTCACTTGTATATATATAACATTTCTGGAAAATAGGAAGTTATTTTCTTAAGAAAATAAAAATATTTCTTGGTATTTGACTGAACCCCAAAAATGAAGTAGAGAACATTTTTCGCCATTTCTCATTGAAATATTTGATTTGATTCTTTTAAGCCCAAAAAGTTGATTCTTTGTTTTTTTTTTTTCCTTCTTCTTTAGCCGGGTGGTTGGCCATTGTGACGAGTGACAATTGCCTATAAGTGAGAGATGAGCTCACATAAGGCTGGCAAGGGTCAATCTTGTTGCAACTCGCCAAACCTTGAGCTCACTGATCACTGACTCATGAGGCCAAAAGCTTTCTGATCTGACGAGGCTCAAACTCATAAATCTTAGGCAAGCTTGACCTTATCAAATCTAGTGAATTGGAGCCTCGCTCGAGGTCTGCTTGGCTTGTATGGTCTTGGGTGAGCTTGTCCTTTATCTGTCGCCAATTGTTGGTTGTTATTGTGGCCATCCATCCTCGAATAAGAATGAAAAAGAAAAAGAAGATAAAAAAATAATTATAATTATTATTAATTTTTTTTTTTATAAAAGTGAATATTTTATTAATTAAAGATTCGAGCTCAAGTGCCGAGGACCTATGCACAGCCTTTGTGAATTTGGCTTGAGTGCTTGGGATTAGAGCTCAAGTACCGGGGACCCGAGCACAACATTATGGACTAGGGCTAGAGTTAGGGCTTTGGGGGAGGGGGTTGCCTTCACTGGTGAGGGTACTTCGCGCATTTATTTGAAAATTTTCCTTTGTATTATATTAAATTGGGAAAATTATACCAATGGTCCCTCAACTTTCATTTGATGTAGAATATGATTAATGAACTATTAATTTGTTCAATGTGATTATAAACTAATTCTTAGACTATATGTGATTACTAAATTTGAATTAATGAAATGATAGTATTGGACATTTTCATATAATTTAGAGATTAAATTGAACACGTGTCAAAAATTCAAGTGTCATATTAAACAAGTTAATAGTTCAAGGAGGATATTATACATTTGGGGTTAAAGTTTAGGGATTGCATTGAACAACTTCAAAATTCATAGACTATTTGTGTCATTTTCTCTACTAAATTTTCACAGCATCCAAAGTTTTGATAGTTTACAATAATCGATAATAACGATGATAATATGTATCTAAATCTATTATAATAATGAGTTCCGATCTATCCAGCGGTGCTGATCCATTGAGATTGCAAATTCTTTTTTCTTTTTTTTTTTTTGCAAAAATTGCGGGTGGCAAAACTCATTTCGCTGGATTTTCGAAACGATTTCTAAACCCGTTTATTTCCGACCTCCGATCCAACTTTTATTTCATCAGAATTCGATCATGTTGAGAAACCCGATCTATTAGGCCATCGAAAATCATAGCTGCATTCTCGTGATGACTCGAAAGCACGAGAAAGCAAGCTATCTTGAAGAGCAATTTTTCATATTTATGAAGATTCACTGGTCGTAGAAAATGTTGTTTTTCTTCTGAACAGTGTATGCTGTTCATCCTCTGAAGCTTGCTTCTCAGTAGGGCGAACAGGTCAATCAGAATCCACGAGTTCGGTTGGGCTCCTCAAAAATGTGATTTGAAAGCTTGTGAAGGGGGGGCAGTTTGAATCTAGATTCAGGGGACCCTGCAACAATGCCAATTCAAAGACGTCTCTCTTGCGGTCCAGTCTCAACCTCAGTCAATGCCCAGTTGGGTTCTCAGTCAGTCACGCTGGCTAAGCAGGAAAAACAAAAAATGCTCACGACACTCTTGAGAATGCCAAAAAAAGGGTCAATTCGCCAAAAAATCGCTATGTACTGGGGGAAAAAGGGGGAAAAGTCTAGGAGTATATACCAACAACTGAACAAATACGATTAGCGAACTGTATATATACCAACAATTGAACAAATACGATTAGCGAACTGTATTATTGTGCTTCGATTAATGAATTAGTAAATATCCACCAAAATGATCGACCCTCTCGCTAGTCTATTGCTACTACTGTTCTCCATCGTACGGGGGGCCACGAGGACTTGAATCACCACGAATGCGCTTCTGCAGGTGCTCCAAACTGGCCACTCTCTGCATAGAGGCCGTTCGTCCGATCTTGGCAGCTCCATTCTGCTGCGCATTTTCAGCTGCAGGAATATCTGCCAACCCATTGTTGGTTCTCATATCGTCAGCAGATGATGCGGGGTTACTAGAATTGGTTTGATAGAATTGGTGCTTTGGGTCATCTCGCACAGGAACTGCAGCATCCGCTGATGTATCAGAAGGACTACCATCAAATGGTGGCACACCCACAGAAGACATGTCGGACATCACATGCAGCATTGGGTTCAGTCCGGTTACTCTTTTAACCGTCTCTTCAGCCATCTTCACCTGGAGATATAAAACCAAGTTTCATATAATGAGGTAACTTTTCCATAGAGATCAAGACCATTTCCCTGTTTTACGTTTGAACTCTCTAGTCTCGAAGCAATAAGAAACTAGATGCATTAGTCACAAGTATAAATGGACAAACAACTTCCTCATAGGAAAGCAATTCAATCCCGGGCCAATAGGCAACAAAAGACCGCAGGAGCATGAACTCATAAGAGAAGAGTAAAAGAAAGGGACCACCAATAAAGAACCTAACCTTTGCTCTCAAGGTTTCGACATCAGCTTTCAAAACTCTGTTGTCAACAGCTGCTACATTGTACTTCTGGCTTATGTCTGAGAGACGTTTCAGTAAAGTAGAATTCTCAACTCTTAATTGAGCAACCTATTTTGAGGTAGAATAAAATTAGGAAGCAACGATGGATATACATGAGTAGTTATGAAGAACTCTTGTAAGAGAACATATTATCGCAATAGTCAAACCTGTGTCTCAAGCTCACTCAAATGAGCTTGTTTTCTTCTTCTCGAGCGTCTGGCAGACTCTCGGTTGGAAAGCATCCTAAAGAGCACATATGAATCAGAGGAAAATTAGGGATGCTGAAACCAAAACTTTGTCTGAAACATTTTTAAGCTAACCAATTACAAAAAGACATACTACCCAAGAATATAGTGTTATTTCGGTTTCAGATGCATCATATACGTAATTCTGTTCAGATGCTGCCACTGAATGCTTATGACTTGACTACCCACAAACGGACCCAACCCAAATATTCAAGAAGCTGGTTCAATCTCTCTAATTGTGGACTATACTTGCGAGGATTAAGCAAATCAAGCCAAAATAATGCATTACTAAGATAAACAGGACCATCGTGTATGATATGGCTCTCGGAAAAAATCATAACAGAACCTGAACCTATTGATGACAGCATATTGTTAGACTCAATATTGATGAAAAAGTGAATACTCAATTACTTGGGATACTATATAAAAGTGCAAAAAGTACTTGCCATCTTCTTCAGTACACTGAGAATGATGGCAGCAGAGTTTGACAAAAGAAAAAAGATGATGGTATTAAAAGCTACCACAAGTGCTAAATGTGCAATAGTACCTCCTCACGCGCTTTGCATCAAGAGGACCCAAATGGTCAGTAGTTGCAGTTTCTCCAATTTCATCATCGTCTGATAAGTCTCTTGATGATCCACTTGTTGTCGACCTCACAGGTATCCCAGATTTCTTTGGCATGGCTGGTAATGAAGGTATTCCGACTAGTCCGCCAGCATCCTCCTCTTGTGACTTGGACAACTCAGGCCCAACTCCTATATGAAAGAGAAAAAGAAAAGGAAATGACAGAGAGAAGGAAGGGACTATTAGCCATTAAAATGGAGATATGCTGTGTCTATGCCTCCACCAGCAGACTCATCTCAAGTTCAGAGATACTTCAGAATGAATGCCAACATCTTTCCACCCCAGAAAAATAAAGGGAGGAAAGCATGAGCATATTCAAATATTTTCAACATCCAATTGCCAAAAAATGGTACAAATCATTCAACCTATTGTAACTGCTCCAAAGACTCTTAAACTGGAAAACGGGAATAATTTTTGCATACAAATCAGGCATATCTGATTTAGATGCACAACTCCCACAAAGATGTCTTACTCATAGAAACACTTTACATGCCACGACTTATAATGCTCTGCCTAGATGCATAACCATGCTTGTTCCCAAGCAAAGCAGGGAACAACCCTAATTCTAGGGCCAATCCTTGAGAAATGATGAAGAAAAAGAAATCTATGCACAGTCTGTGATTTAAGTATCACATGCTAGAGCGCATGTTGCCTTCCATTGCATACTGAAGATTCCTCCCAACTGATATTCTTGCATCTGCGATGTAGAGAAGAGGGATGACCCAAAAAGAAACAGAAAAAAGGAGTTGCACAGCAACACACCATCCAGGATAAAGATTAAGCACAATTTTCAGGATATAGCACTTTTCCCTTATTGATTGAAGAAGTGGTTCTGAACAAGAGAGGTCATCCATGCATAACAATTTCATGTCGGTGTGGAGAATTGGCGTATTATTGATTGACAAACCTTTTGAAGGAGCTTGAGATCCCACTAAGGATGCCTTTGAAGCCTGAGAGTTGTCAGCTGGAGTTCCAGAATCTTGATTTATGACAAACGGTGCCTTAAGTAAATTAAGAACTGAAATTAGCACAGGGAACTCGAAAAGACAATAGGCTCACAATAACTAATGCAATAATCATGTAGCGGAAGATGAAAACATTTTCACAGTCCAAGATTCAAAATTAAAGGATGATCAGTTTCTTTTGACCAAACTTTGTTCATATCATCCTTCTCACAGGGCTCAAACGTTTTATCACGTTCAAAGTTAGTATTAACAAATTATCCTTAGCGAGGAAACTATATGCTTCTAGTAAGTCATTTTGGCAACTTAAAGGCCTTCCAAGAGTCTACATCAGCTCCTTCAACAGGGTTCATGTCTTTCTACTCTTCAAACTGCTCTCCAGGCCTAACTGTATTCTTTCCCTATTTTATTTTTCCAAGGATATAACATCGGCTGGAAAATATTCCTTTGCATTCAAACCAGCTAGCATCTCTAGACACCCATCATCAGAAAAGACAAGTTCTCTCTCATGAACTCTCCAGCCTCAAACCATCCTTAGAAATCAACACGCGTAGGCAACCCATGAAGAGTTGATTTAATCTAGGCAATGATCCATTCAAATTCACATAGAGAAAGCACAGCCAGAAGATGGAGATTGAATTCCACCACTAGCACATGAACTCTGCGACTCGTGGGTTGCAAGGAAATAAGACACTCACGGAATTGACCCAAAACGAGCTAAGTTCATGAACTTAATCATTTTCTTATAACACCACACAGCAAAGTCCAACCAGAAGAAAAGGGTATTCTTATAATTTCGCTATAGAAGCTGACTAGCCTCCTTTTCTCTTTCTTGTCAAGAAAACATTACAGCTGCACTAATGACCCCATTGAACAAGAGAAAAATTGAAACTTTACCTTCCACCACCATCTCAAAATCAAAGAGAGAGCAAAAACAAGCACCCGCGCATGCCTACACAAGCACGAGCATTTGCACTCTTGCCTACACGTCAAGACAGAGAGAGACGGAGAGATGGAGAGAGTCACCTGAGACAGAGCAACGGCAGCGCAAGCCAACTCGAGCTTGCTCTTGAGGAAAGCCTGGTACTCCTCAGAGTTCGTCGGCAGCGGCTCCGGCGGCGGAGCAATGCTGTCGACGTACGGGGCCGGCGGCGGCGGCGGCGGCGGGCTGGCACTGCTGACCTCGCTCGCGTCCTTGTTTACCGCATTCGGGTCGGGCGGCTGCTTCCGGATCGGGCCCTGATCCCGGCCCCGATCGGGGCGCGGGCCCTTGATCTCGACCACGTCGCCCTCGTCGCCGCGCCCGGACGACGCGGCGGAGACGGAGGCCTCCTGTAGGTAACGCTGGAACGCCCATTCGGACTCGCTCCTGTTCATCTTCGACGGCGGCGGCTGAGATCGGCACGACGACGACGACGACGACGTCAGCGCGGCGGCCGGCGGCGGCCGCGGCGACGACCAGAAATGGTCGGAGATTTCGTCCACCGAGAAGCCCCTATCCATTCTCTCTCTCTCTCTCTCTCTCCCTCTCTGCCGCGTTTCTTTTTGGTTTTGGATATATTTTTTGAGGTTTTGGATAATGTTCCTTCGGGCGGCGTTGCTTGGTTTTAAGGTTCCTCCAGGGGTGTTTTGGTCATTTGGAGAAATCTTGAGATTTTTTTTTTTTTTTGGTGGGATGTTAAGTTTTCTCCTTCTTTCTACCTTTTTTTTCTTTTTTTCTTTTTTTTAAATGTTGTATTTTTGGGGTGGGGGTGATGAATTTATTGATATTTTTTTGGGGGCAATTGGGGGTGAGTGAATGGTACATTTGCCACCAAGTGGGGGCAAGTAGATGCAAGTTGAAGGTGTTACTTTTGTCGGAGACAACGAGATTGAGTGGATTTGAAGGTTCTTGGGGATGGAAAGAGAGACATGGATGGGATTAGATTGGCGAATTTTTGGTAGGTCTTGCCAAATAAATATCTCTCAATCCAGCAGGGTTTAGAATCTTGACTTGATATACTTGCAAGTGGGAAGGGGGTTTCGAATATTTGATTCATTCTAGTTGGTGAGAAGATCTTTTGACTGGCGGATGATGATGATTTGGAAGAGGATAAGCAAATTGGGTACGTAATTTGTAGATTTTTTTTCCCTTTCTGGGTTTATTGGGGTTGTCGAAACTAGCAAGTCGGGACGCGGGAAGGAATTTTTGAGAGGACCCTACAATCGAAATTTTTTGGAATCAATCCACAAAAATATTGAGTTATTAGAATGATGGGTTCTTAATGAATTTTGCTCATGTGAAGTATGTGCAGGGTACAATTGGAAAAATGCTGTCGAAACAAGTAAAAATGGAGTATCAAAGGAAAGGGAAATCATGGTTATCCTTAAAAGGGTTGAAGGCGAAAGCGACCCAAAGTAGAGAAAATTGACTTGTAGATAGATTGAGGAGGCAATCTTTGATTGTAACCCAATATTTAGTCAATGTCAAGTCCAATGATATGGTGAAATGGATAAGTCCAAGTCGCTATCCATTTTGTATATGCAAACTAAATAAATTGTAATAGCTACCATATTGATTATACCATATATTTGAAATAAAAACTTCGAAGCAACTCTCCGTGACAGTATTAGCATTTCGTTAAGTAAATATAAGGTAACAAAGTATAGATTTGGGTCCGAACACCAAATTGAGACTTCTTTGTGAGTGGAAAATTTTCTCAAGGGAAAGCGTGTCGTGGAGGATTTGAGATTGAAAAATTAGCTCGAGCTAAATGTGACACAAAAGTAGGATTTCACGAAATTTTCGGTTGTATCGATCCGGGAATGCTAGAGGGCAAATTTCCCCTAGGGCATGACACGTGTCGTCACGATATTGCACTTGGGGGGGGAGGGTGGGGGTGGTGGATAGGAACAGAGGAGTTTTCAAAGGTGGGGAGGGGGAAACAGTAGTGGCTCCCATTGGGTGGCTCTCCCGGAGGAGACGCGGCGGCGGCTTTTCTTAAGCTTCACATCTTCTCTTTGTTTTTGTGGATAAATCTTGGGGGATCCCGGTGGGCCCCATGGCCACGTCATTCGGATTCATTGCCTTTTTTGTCCCGTTGCTTTTGAGGCACCTGAAAAGAAAAAAGAAAAAAAAAAAAAAGGAAAGGAAGTTGGATCTGTTTGTATGTGTGTCTCTCTGTTTTTGTCCTCCTCCTCCTAAAACTGGACACTTCCTACAAAAATTGATAGCCCCCAATTTTGCTTTATATAAATATATATCTTTTGTTTTTAAATTGTTGGGTATGTTATATGTTTGGGCGAGCATAGTGAATAAATTGGAAATTATGTGATCTACTCATTTTATTATGTGAGCTAGTGGCTTATGGGTCCATTTAGACAATGTACTATCCAATGGCATTAGTGTGGAATGATGGATTTTGGAAAGAGGGTAAATTTCTAGTGGGAAACGTGTTGGTGGATCAACAAGAGGCAAGGGGACCGCATCCATACCGTAGCCCCCAAAAGAAGGGACTAGTGGCCACCCCCAACGAAGAAGAAAAGGAAAGGAGAGAAACAAAACTGGTGAGGTCCCGAGTCTTGAAGCTTTGTTTGGTTCTTTCACCACAAGCATTCCAGAGGATTTAATTATTATTCTTCGATTCCGAATGGGATATTAACGTCGTCATGCAAAAAAAAAAAATGTCGATATCATCTAATCACTACATTAAAAAGATTAGTTAGATCAGCGATCATGACGATTCATGGCACAAGATGGAAGGAGAAACTCACGATTCATAAGGTCAAGTAAGATGGAATTTATTGAGGGCAATCGAATTCAATATTCCACTCTCCTGAAAAGATACTCATCAAAACATCCAATCGAAATAATCCTAAAGAACAAGGTCTCCAAATGTTTTTTATTTTTATATTCCTTGAATAACTTATTAAATAGCAAAACAGTATCCCCATAATAAAATAAAGATTAGGTTCCATTAACTTTTTTTTTTTTCCATTTATTCTATCTTATCATTAATTTAATCCAATTCATAGGAGGGGGAGGAATCTGATTGGAGGAAGAATTTCTAGGTCCTTGGGCCCTGGGGACAATCCGAGTCAGAGCAGCGTCACCTGCTGACGTGGAAGGGAGCATAACGCCGCTTAGCTGTGAGCTTATCTCCATGTCCTACTTACATCGTGCTTTGTCGTACCATATGATCCGTTTAAAATATTAAAAGGTGACACGGCGGCGAGAATCTCTAGAGATCCCATATCTTGAATTTCTCTTCCTTTTTCTCCATCCGGAATTTGAAGGGGAAGGACAGATCTTGTAGATGTCAACAGAAGTGGGCTTCATTTAGGGTGAACAGAAGAGGGAGATTAAGGCCCTAATCCCCTCCAAAATTAAAAATGGATTGGGCTCCTAGAGCTGGGACTAACCCACATCAAGATCTTTCGTTTCGCTTCTTTTGGGTAGGAGGGGCAGTTGTTATGTGACTCAGTTTGTCTGAGATGTTTCATGTGTGCTCGGTTTATGAGGACCGTTGTATCATGTGGATTCCACGCGAGGTCCACCCGAACTAATGGCTGAATAGTCTTATTTGAGATATTTCATGGCTGAATAGTCTTATCTGAAATGTTTCATGTGTGCTCATTTTATGAGACCGTTGTATCATGTGGATCTCATGTGAGGTCCACTCGAATTAATGGCTGAACAGTCCAACAACGAAGAGCCGATGCTGTCTATGACAGTCAATTCCAGATGTACCAAGGGAATGCACACAAGGATTGGGGGGCTAAAGAAGTGGGTTGTATTTATTGCCTCTTGCCTGCCATTCCAAGGTTTCTCTTTTTGGGTCTGGAACAGCCACAACAGTTACGAGATTCTTGCTCCTGACAAAATGTAATGCCATTCAAACGCAGTGGTACATTGGCAAAGGAAGTCATGGAAATAATTTGGAGAATGGATGTGGATGAGTTCTTCTTATTATCATTGCATATCTCAAATCTCGGGACAAGGACCCTTGGAGTGCCAAAAGTTGGCACAAATGGACACTTGAGTGCTAAAAGTTACGAAAGGTACACTTAAGTGCCAAAATCCGAGCAAAATGGATCACTTGAGTGCCAATCCGGCCAAAATCCGGCCAAAATGCTGACGTGGCATTTTTCCGGCAAACCGAGCCCAAAACGACGCCGTTTTGCATGCTGACATGGCCAAATAATGCAAAAACGGCGTCGTTTGAGACTCATGTAATAAAAAAAATAATATAAAAATTAAATAAATTAAATTTAAAATTGGATTTAGTTAAAATATTAAAAAATAATAATTTTAATAGTTAAAAATATTTAAAAAAATAATAAATTTAAAATTACATTTAGTTAAAATATTAAAAAAACTAATTTTAAAATTAAATTTAATTAAAATATTAAAAAATAATAATTTTAAAATTAAATTTAGTTAAAATATTAAAAATTAATAATTATAAAATTAAAAGATTTAAAAAAATTAAAAATTAATAATTTTAAAATTAGATTTAGTTAAAAAATTAAAAAAAAATTTAAAATTAAATTTAGTTAAAATATTAAAAAATAATAATTTTAAAAATAAAAACTTTTAAGAATAAAAAATAATAATTTTAAAAATAATTTTTTAAAAAAACTTAAAAAATAATAATTTTAAAATTATATTTAGTTAAAATATTAAAAAATAATTTTAAAATTAAATTTAGTTAAAATATTAAAAAAATAATAATTTAAAATTAAAAAAATTAAAAAAAAATTTATAAAAAATTATCAAAAATTTATAAATTAATAAAAAGGGGGGGCGGTGGCTGAGGGCAGCCTCAGCCACCGCCCCCTTTTTTTAAATTTTTTAAATTTTAAATTATGATTTTTTAATATTTTAATTAAATTTATTTTTAAATTTATTTTTTTAATTTTTTTAGCTAAATCTAATTTTAAAATTAATTTTTTTAATTTTTTTTAATTTTTAAATTTTTAAATTTTTAAATTTTTAATATTTTAACTAAATTTAATTTTAAAATTATTATTATTTTAATTTTTTAACTAAATCTAATTTTTCATTTTTTTAAATTTTTTATTTTTAGAATTATTATTTTTAATATTTTAACTAAATGTAATTTTAAAATTATTATTTTTTAAATATTTTAACTAAATCTAATTTTAAAATTATTATTTTTTAATATTTTAATTAAATTAAATTTTAAAATTATTTTTTAAATATTTTAACTAAATGTAATTTTAAATTTATTATTTTTTAATATTTTAACTATTAAATTTTTTTAAAAATATTTTAACTTAATCTAATTTTAAATTTAATTTATTTAATTTTTATATTATTTTTTTACCATGTCAACCCAAAACGGCGCCGTTTTTACATTATTTGCCACATCAGCATGCAAAACGGCGTTGTTTTGGGTTCAGTTCGCCGGAAATTCGTCGGAAAAATGCCACGTCAGCCTTTTCGCCGGACTTTGGCCGGAGTGGCACTTAAGTGATCCGTTTTTCTTCGAACGTGACACTTAAGTGTACCTTTCGTAACTTTTGGCACTTATCCCTTTGTGCCAACTTTTGGCACTTGAAGCGTTCTTATCCCCTCAAATCTCCAATAAATACTAAGCGGATACATAAATCTGGTGAAGTTCGAGAGAATGACTCCAACCGGAAGAGTAATAACCGCGAGCGCCTGCATCGGACGCCTAACTATTGAGGATACAAACAAGCCGAAAACATTGCTGCCATAAGGCTACGTAGATACCATATTGCAATCAAACGAGCTCTTACAAGGCATAACCACAGCCATTTCAAAGCAAAACTAACAGCTGGAGAAGTCACACTGGAGGTATGGCATCATTCCTTGCCATCGGCAGCTCGGAGTGAACCGAGCTGAACAGGGGCTTGAGTTCCTACAACCTTAGATGAACCATAAATGGAGAGGTCCATCCCTTGAGCCTTTTCTTTCTCAATCTGTTCTTTGATCCAGAAGTATGTGATTCTCAAGCCATCCTGCAAAATTAATGCATTCAATCAGTCGTTTGGAGAGAAGAAGCGGACGAAGAGAAATTCTGGTCGGTCCAAGGGATGGGTATCGTTCTATCTAGTAGCAATCAATGTACTTTCGAGAGTTGTGGTTCAAAGCAATGATTGGGTTCAGGGGGAAAATCATTATCTTTACGTATAAGCAATGGCCTACCCTCAATTTCATGGTAGGAGCCCAACCAAGCTTCTCCTTGATAAGCGTGTTGTCTGAGTTGCGCCCACGGACACCCTCAGGACCAGGAATGTGATGAATGGGAAGCTTCTTATTCTCAAAGCTAAGAACGATCTCAGCCATTTCATTCATGCTAACCATCTCATCACTTCCAATGTTCACTGGCTCACGGAAATCTGACTTTGTCAATCTGACGCATCCACAGGATAAGCAGTGAGTAACGGAGCTATGAAAATCAAACACACTCAGACGAGTAAAATATGTAGACATATAAGGTTCACCAAGTCGGGTAAAATCCAACACACCAGAAACATCCATTTATTTTATACAACAACTCAGACCATATGAATTATTAAAGAACAGACCCTTCAAAACGTCAATTTTTCGTCCATTCTGCAAAGACATTAGAAGCTAGATCCATATAATTAAGAACTTGAAAAGGCAAGATTCACAAGAAACGTCGCCTTTGCTGTTCCCAAGAAGGTTGGTAATACCAAAGATCTGGTTTACTCTTACTCAGTAAAACATCCATGCACATAATTTTAAATAATTTAACAAATGAAAGCTGACACTGAAAAAAAAAGTCAGGTTAATCTAACTCAAGACCCAACAACCTTGGAAAGGAAAGAGAAGACATATGATCATTAAGCTAAATAGACGTTGGGCTCACCTAAGAACACCTTCAACACACTCGTCAATGAAAGTAAAAGATCGAGTCTGAAGCCCATCTCCCCACATTTCGAACTTGTCAGTGGAAGTGATGGTCTTCCTGCAAAAAGCAGCCGGAGCCTTCTCCCTTCCCCCTAAATAACATAAACATGCAAGCCACCTCGTTAATAAAATGCAAAAGTGAGGAAATCATGTAATGAATCTGATTGCTGCAACAAAAAAAGAAAAGCTTACCTTTCCATGTCCCGAAAGGACCATAAATGTTGTGGAACCTTCCAACACGGCACTCAATTCCAAAATCTTTGGTGTAATGCTTGCACAATTCCTCAGTAGCAAGCTTCTCCAAGCCATAAGCATCTTGAGGCTGAAATTTAGAATGCCAAGATCGATATGTGACTTCCCTTCCCAGCTATGTATTTAACCCAAATGCATACGGTCTTCGACAAAGTTTAACTTGAAAAGCAACAAACCTCAGCAGGCCATGCATCAGACTCTTTCAAGCTCACATTGGTCTCCAGTTGCTTAAATTCAGGATAAATGCAAGCACTAGAAGCATAGAAAAACCTGCACAGGCACGGATATTAAACAGTTGGACATGAATGAGGCACTGAAGAAAGATGGAACAGGACATGTAATTGAAAAGGAGATTGTGAAATTTATGCAGGCCTGAGCACCTCTTTACTCCATTTATCCTAGCAGCCTCGAGCATGTTAAAGCTGATCATCGTGTTGTTATACATAATGACGGAATGATTGGACTGAATGAAGCCCATGCCACCCATATCAGCAGCGAGGTTAAAGACATGGTCGACCCCCTTAGTAACCTTTAAGCAGTTATCCATGACTCTAAGGTCGACAAGATGGAATTCATGGCAGAACATGTCTTCAGTCATGTGCTCGTTCTTCTTCCAGTCTGAAGCGATAATGTAGTGGCCCTCACTTTTCAGGCGCCGGGCAATGTGAGAGGCAATGAAACCACCTGCACCAGTGATGGAGATTCTGAGTTTCTCGGATGGCCAGTAAGGCTCCCTTTCGAGGTTTTCATATGTGAACGCGCCATAGTCAGTCCCATCAATGCTCCCCATCCTGCAGTAGGCAAGAGAGTAAGTCCCTATATTCAGGAGGAAATATCAACAGCTGCAGTAAATTCATATAACAGTCATGAAAGGTGGACTAATACACAGGTGGTACATGCTGAGTCGCTGATTGATGCATATATATGAATGTAAATCTTAGGCAAACTCAAGCAGGCTCATATTTATTTCAAATCTCTGGTGAAGAGACAACAGCCAACTATTGTCAAGCATGCATAATATCATAGTGATAAGTGAAGTGAAATAGGACTTCCCATGAGATGTAAAATCAACTTCATTTGGCCCACATCAGGCAAACGACAGTCTGATGATTAGTGAAGTGGAAACACAAATTATGTTGGCAATGTAAAAACTCAGTAAATTCTATGATGATATATATCATCCATGCAACGCACGTCAGAAGAACGAGAAACCACAAAACCAAAGAAAAACACAGATGTTGAAATATGGAGAACGAAAATTCCCAGCAATATATGTGATGCAATCAAATGCGATGCCGACGAAATCCCACTTTGTATTTTCCCGTTTAAAACTCGTCATAGCATGAAATCTGAACCGAGGTATAACGATGAAGAATTCCTAGACTTGCGTCCCGACAAGAACCCAAATCACATGGAATGAACAAAGCTGAAAAAAAAGAGGTAAAGAGGTAAAACGACAACAATTATAAACTACATCAAGTGAAAATAGTAGCCTATATCACTAAAAAAATGCAAATTTCTCAAAATTACGGTAAAAAAACAATTCAAGAGGCCGTACTGAAGCTTCTGATGAAATGATTTTCAGCTAAATTGACAATGCAACAACAGAATCTGGAAACCAACCAGCGCACATCATCCCCAACATCAAAGAAAGGAGCAAACTTTGAAGCAAGCAAGAGCAACCCATATCGTTAATTCGGCGAATTTCAAGAAAATCACGCGCGCGAAGAACGTCGGAAGCACGAAAGGACCACAGCACATCAGGAAATGAAAGGGATAGAACCCATTTGCGGATGAAGCTCAAAAGTTTTGGCAAAACAGAAAGGAATGAACTTGAAAAAGCACCTGAATTGGGTCTTTCGAAGTCCCGGCAAAACAATGGAAGGCACGATGGGTAGAGGGAGACAGAGCAGGAGCGAGAGAGGTGGATGGTCTGCGAGCCCCAAATGCTCCCGCTATTTAAAGGCCACGCGGTGAAGCAGCAGACAAACATGGGCACAGAATTTGTCCTCTCCTCTTTAGAGAGAGATAGAGAGAGAGAGAGAGAGAGAGAGAGTATATGCGCAGGAGATCTCGTTCCCCCGATGTGGGGGACACCCATTTGCAATAAAAGTTAGGTACTTAAGATCTTCAGCACAGGAGGAGAGAGAAACTTCATCTTATGTCTGATTTTCTAGAAAAAAGAAACTTCCTTGATTGAGATTTTTTGCGTTTTGATATGTAATTTTGATATGCATTACTAAACCCTTTTTCTATCATCTTTTGTTTTTGACTGGGTTGGTGGAGTTAACCGGGACAAATCGTCGCGTTTGATGGGCGGAATTTGCCCTTTGCCGAGCGGAGAATCTGAAAGGCATCTTTCGCAATCCTTCACTTGCAAATTACGAGAAAGATGGCAGAGATTTTGTGTCAGAAAAACGAGATTCACATTGCATTCGCAGTATTATACAATAGATGGTTATGTTTGGTTGATGCGCATAATACGATGATGTTTGTTCTTTTTCTTTGTGTGTGTGGGTGGCGGGAGGGCCGTGTCTTGAGTCGCTACGAGCACTGGTTCAGGGGAAGAAAGAAGGTTCGCAGAAAGAGAGGTGGGGCTGTTCATCTGGCTTCGGACAAAACCAAAGGAAGCTGCTCGGAAAATGCTCGGAACTTTTTCGACCCGAATCTTTGTGTTTCGTTTTTGTAGGTACCCGGCAAATTGGAACCCGGCAGAGAAATTTTGGATCTTGCTACTAGAACAGAGTCACTTTGTCCGAACTGTTGTTGGTTTTGTATCATCCGTCAGTTTGAGCCCCACAAATGCCCCCGATATAGGAAGGTAGCGATGCCGTAACGTGAAGACCGAGTTGGTTTCTAACTTTGCTTGGCTTCGGCTGATGCAAAATGGTAGTTCTAGAGGCGGAGAGGAACGAATTCGACCTCCAGAGGTTAGGGGCTCTCGAAGGTTTGGATTGTCATAGGCGTAACATCTTGGAACCGGACTCTTGGGGATCCTCTGTTCATGACATGGATTGCTTGCCCTCTATTGGGCTGTAACGTGACGCCATCTGCGATTGCAATTTTCAGCAAGTATGTTGGAAACCAGAGATGGACAGCTAGGAAGGCAAATGTATATTTCTTCAAAGAGATGGTACTTGACATGAACTGGGTTCGGCAGCTGCCGGGTGGTGTAAGGTAGAAGTAGACATTTCGTCATAATCCAACACAACCTTTCGGAAACCTGATACGAAGGCTCGTGGTCTTAACTCATAAGGACCACCATCAAAGTGGATCGCCAAGGATCGGGGCACAAGGAACTTCCATCCTACTAATCGGGGAGAAAAGAGATCATGTGCTCATGCAAGTCTTAAGTGCCGCAAGGAAGAAAAGCTTATCTGCAACGCGCAAATTAGTGAAAAAAGAAATGTCCGAACCGAAACTGAACTGTTATTCGGCATCTCAATCCCTCATTGTATCCCATGACATAAATTACATAAGGTGACCATGGCCATGAGGAGGGGTCAGGAGTGGCCAAGAGAGTAATGAAGCTGTCTGCAGAAGGTACATGAAGACGGTATCTAGCAGGGCGAGAGCAAAATGGTCATTGGTAATGCTGACTAGATGAGCCGCATCACCGAGAAATACTATACCTCACTGCATTTCTCACCACATTTCTCCCTCAATTGCCAAGATCAACAAAAACAGGATCGGTTTCGAGTTGCTCCGCAAACTTCTCCAAGATGTCCTTCACAATTTCCCTGATTTCATCCTTTCTCCATTCCAAAACACTCTTATCGTAAGCAGCACTATAAAATACTGCATTGTAAAGTGCAACTGCTTCTTCAACGTCCGGTGGCGGCAGTCCCATATCGGCACCATTTTTCTCCAGATACTTCCTAACTGTTTCAACGCAATCTTTTTCATGATTCCCCTCCAATATCTTCTCTGTGACATTCGTCAGTTGCTTTTCATTGCTCAAGAGCTGCAAGTTTAATCAAGAGAGCACACCAAAGATGCTAACAGGAGTCACAACAAAGCTATGAAAATTCTTAGCACAGAAAGGAAACAAACATCTTCTAAATTTTGAATCTCTTGTCCTAAAACTCTAAACAAATGCCAGGGAATGTTTTAAGTAGGACCATTTCTCCCTAAACGCATCAACCATATCTCCAATGCCAAATATTTATGAAGATGGTGAAGAGGATTGTTAGCTGGATGACAATTCTGAAGAGAATTTTTTAAATATTGAGAGACAAATTGTCATGTGAACATTTCATATTTCTGCTTATTCCTTTGGATCAATATAGGTCATGTCTTTTTGTGAACGCTAACAGAGAAGCAAAAGTTCCCACAAAATCTTTTCTTTTTTTTTTTTGGTCGAAAAGTTTCCACAAAATCTAACCAAATATAAAATTTGCCATCTTCATCCTCTCTATTTCATCTGCCAAAGCTACTCAGAATTGTTCAAGGATCTCTTCCACGCAGCCATATCTTTTGCTTGATCATTCTTGAATGCAGGTCATTAGAACAATCATTGTTTTATGCAGAAATATGTGCATAACCACACTGGTGGAATAGCGAATTTTACAATATAACTTCAACTTATTTGACATACATATAATCCCTCATTCGTACATAAAGCAGGATTTGTAATGGCGCATGCTCATATCATGTCATATGAAACATGAAACAGTAGATAGTAGGAATGACGCAAAATTGAAGATCTTTTAGTCTATGAATAACGCATCTCGATATAATATACTGAACTAATGGACAATTTATTACCTTTCTGATCTTAGAACCATTGACAACCTTCGCATTATGAGTGAAAACGATGCGCTTTTCAGCCAGGGTATCTGCTACTTCATGTAGAACAGACTGGAGTACTTCCGCAAATTGTGCTTGGCCCACTTCCTCTTCTCCTTCAGCTCCATGTTTCTTCAAGATGTCACTAAGCAGGGGTAGCTCTGCTCAAACAATCATTCGACTTTATAACTTTATGAAACAGAGGACACCATTTTATGATCAGGATTAGAAACTGGTTTGCTATTACATCTGTATGTCCAATCCTTTGCAAGTAAATCAAGTAATCCAAGAGATGAGCCAATTAATACAGCGAACAGAATAGGAAAAAACTAACCTGAAGGTGGAGGAACGCCCATGTCGACTCCCATGTGGTCAAGAGCTCTTCTAATCTCACTCTTCTTGATCTTTCCCGTGTCTTGAGCATCTAGTTCTGTGAAGAGATTCTCTGCTAACATTGCAAAATCATCTTCATCCTCTAGATATATCTGTATAGTACTCCCATCCAAAATTGATACAACAATGGGATCATCTGCATGTCACAGTCATTGACGAGACATCTTTTTTAGAATAACGGACTTGAAGAAAAGAGACAGTAAAACGCATACACGCGGCTGGTTACACATTATCCTAGCATATTAAATGATCATACTAACAACCCTAAAACTATGTAAAACATGTGGGTGCTGTCATTCATTTAGCAAAATGGAAGCATGTGCTTTCTACAACGGTAAGAACCGAGAATTCATATCCATTGCAGAAAGAGGTATCTTTCCTGTCTGAAGCAGATGGATTTTACACTGAAAAAGAAAAGATAAACGCACAATCTAGTGCACGCTGGGGCTTGACTACCAGTTCTCCTAAATGTCAGGAACAAACACCAAAATGCAATACAACTGTTCCCTTATTGATTTCGGCAACATATCATATCTTCTCATCTTTCATCTCCGTGGCAACTCCTAACTGCACAACTCACTACATGTTCCATTTCAAGGTTACAATTCTTTAATGCGAATTCGAATAGCAGTGACGTTGGAGTCCCAAAAAAGGGATCAAAAAGAGTGGTCCAAACGTTCACAGGTGGCGCAAATGTATTTTTTGCAAACTTCCAGGGCATTTTTTCCTAGGTGAGAAAGTCGACACATTTCCGAATCGCTTTCCGAAGTCGAATTTTCTCTCTTTCTCTCAACAATTTTCTCACCTAATTTGTGATGGAGAAAGGTCGTGTACTCATAAATTTCCATCTCAAGATAGTGCAAAAAGCTATGATGCTCACAGAGGAACCGATTACTCAGCTACAAATTACCAACCAAATCATCAACAAGCAGCACTGAAAAATCCAGCATCAACTACGCGCGCCGCCCCTAAACATACTCACGACACGAAAGGCAAAAGCCATCGCAGCTCATCACCTTTCAATGCATCGGCGATCGCGGCGACGTACTCCCTGAGTTTCTCCGCGGCCTGATCCCCGTCCAGCTTCGCACCTTGGAAACCGCCGCCGACGCGGCCGAGAGCGGTGGACCTGATGGTCTCCGGCAACGCGATGCCGTACAGGCGATCGCTAACTCTGGACTCCGCGAGCTCGATCACCTGCCAACAACGATCGGACGCTCACACAAATCGAATCGCACGCACGCGCATACACAACTAGCACGACCGATCATCCGGACGCGATCGAACCGCACTCATCGGATCGGCGCGCGCGGCCGGCTTCGGCCGTGAGGAAAGCGCCGATCGGAGCCGCGATCGGAGCGGCGATCGTTCCGGAGAAGGCGCGGAATCCGGCGGGACTGACCTGAGCGCCGGTGAGGGGGGCGGGGGCGAGGTGGTCGGGGAGGGAGAGGTCGACGTCTCCGAGCTGCGCGCCGTCGACGACCGCGAAGCCTCCGCCGGACGACATTGCAGAGAGAGAGAAGAGAGAGAGAGAGAGAGAGAGAGGATTTGAATTGAATTTTCGTGCGTGACGTGCGAGAGAGGAGACGAGAGATCGCCTCTTCTCTTTGCTTTGCTTTGCTTTGCTTTGCTTTGATTTTGCTCTGCGCAGGTTCTGCAGGTCTTTAGGACTCGGAGTTCTCGACAAATTACGAATCGTGCCACCCTTGTCGTGTGGGAAAAAGGTTACGTGTCCTTTTAGGCTTTTTCTTTTTCAATTTTCGGAAGACGACACGGATCGATTTCAAAAGTTTCTCATCCGTGTCGGGAATTTTTGGTTATCCAAATCTTGAGAATTTTGACAACACTGGAAATTGGAATTATTTTCACGGATCAAGAGAATTTCAAAATACTCAAAATGTCTAAATCACTTATTTTCATGATTAGAATGAGATTGGCTAAATCATACTAAAAAAAAGATAATCAATCTATTTTTTTTTTTAAAAATTGAGCTATGCTCCTTTACAATCTTAATCTATTACATAGAGACATAATGACTCTTTTGGCATCGAACATCTGCACGAATTGAACCAATGTAGATTGTGATCATATTTGAACTGCAATTTTCTTCTTTTGTTTTATTTGATGAGTTTTTAGTTGATATGTGTCGATGAAACAAATCAATTAAAACCAACCCTCTATCCGGTATTGGCCTAAGAGGACCGTGTGGACCAACACTGGAGCAATTATACATTAAGGAGGCGAGAGTTGTCAAAAGGGTGAGATGAATTTTTAAAAAAAAAATATTATTCTTATATAAGCGACGATGAGCATTCATATCACGGGTTTGTTCACGAATTTTATAAAAACGATTCTATTGGATTCAAATTAGAAACGTGGATTTTTCGAGGAGGGCCACGCTTCAAGTCGACTCCTCCTACCGAAATGGGGAATCAGAAAACGAAAAAGAAAGTGAACGTCCATTTTCGGAAGGCCGGAAAACGCTGGCGAAAAGGTGCACGAAAAGTTCACTTTCATGCGATGCGCGATCCAAATGATTCGAGGCCGCCCCGGGTGGGGGCAAGTTCCGTAATTACGGAGGAGGGCCGAGGGCAAAAGCGGGGGAGCGGCGGAGAAAACGAACGCGGAGGGGGAACGGATCTCGTTGGAGTGGGGGGGTCAACGGTCTTTGGCGGGCAATTAATATAGTTTTGGTGCCGTGTGTCTTGCTCCGCAATTTCTTTCTCTGCTTTCTCCTCCCCCGCCTGCGTTACCTTTCTCGTTAAGGAATTCGCGAGGAACGGAACCACTAATCAATTGCCGGACCGTCCAAAACTAGACGCGGTTACTCTCGCCTATTAAATTACATGAATTAATGCTTAACTATTAACAATGCGGGCGAAAATTACCCGGTTAGCCATAAATTTATTGTACTGTGTAGGTCAATGTAGATTTAAACCCTTTGTGCGAAATTTCAATATTGTCAATTTTTGCTGGAACTCACTGATGTGGAGGTCCAATCAGTGTTAACTATCATATGTGGCTGCAATTTATGGCAAAAGTTAGTCGGAGTGACTACGTTGAATTTTGCGCAAAATATTTAGGATCAAATTGATGAGATTGAAAAGTTTATGATTGAATCGATATCCGTATAATAGATCTAGAACTGATTGGATGGTTTCGCTTCGGAATATGTGATCTGCCTATGGGTGTTTGTAGTTAATCTCACGGGTGTCTATATGTCTTTTAGAATTTTTTTTCCTCCAAGCAATAAGATTTAAGTCATGATGAATTTGTTATTATATATGTTGTAAAAGCAAGCGATCGAACAATAAAGTAAACTGAATAAGAAAATATATAATACATTAAATTTACGTGATTTGGTTGGGTGAACTATGTCTAGGGAAAAAAACGGTAAGGAATTCCACTATAAATCAAGCTATACCACAGAGATTATAATTACACTTGAATTACAAAAATGCTCTTAGTGTTTTCCAACCCCAAATTACACTGAATAATTCACATGGTGTTTAGCCCATACAATTCTTCACGAAATAATTTTTCAATGCCACAAGGGAATTAACAAACCAATCTACACAAATTAATCGACTTCACACTAAATGCTCTCAGGATGTAATTCATGAAGAAGCCTCTTTGGTACTCTTCATTAAAAAAATAAAAAATCCACTTTTTATATTTTAGTAAGAATTGGATGCAAAATAGGATATCTCATTTTAGGAAACCTATTTCAATGAGGAAACTTATTTCACTCAGGAAACTTTTCTCTCCATACTCAAACTCAAGATAATTCTCAACAATCTCCACCTTACTTGATATTTGAGCCAAGTTGCTATTGCTTCAATGGAATCTAAATTTTACTACTACTCTCCTACGGTCCCTTATGGGCTTAATCACTGTAGACATTTTTTAAGTCCAAACCATGCTTGAACTTTGTTATAATCATAGATCTTATTATAATATCAATTCTACCTGCACCTTTAACTACTCCAACAATGATTTTTCAATACAACTTCCTCTATCACACATAGTGTAATCACGAAAAAACCTTTCTAATACTTTTTGAAAAGAACATCCACTTCTTAAATGTATGGAAGAATTGAATCCGATTTTTTTTTTTTTTTAAGGAAACCTACTCCAATTATGAAACCTATTTAAAATATGAAACCTACTTGAATTATGAAACTTTCTTGTTCATGTTTAAACTCGAAACATATTCTCAACGAAATATAGTCACAAATTCCAAATTCAGTCATTTGGGTACCTCTTAATTTTGCACTTGGGCTCCATTTTCAACTTGAAAAACTTGAGAATCGTACCATCTGAACATCTCTTAGAGATCTGGACACAATCGAAGAAGGCTCATCCTCCATGCCATAAATCGAATTGTTCTTGGCAATCTCGAATCTGCCCCCGTCCCCCGCGAGCGCAAACCGTCGCTCTCCATGGACCGCCTCGTCGCCGGCTCGCATCTTCCCTTCGCACAGCCTGAGAGGCACCACGAGCCCTACGAGCAAGCAGATCGCGCTTGATCGTGGCCGCATTGAGGCACACGATGAAACCGACGCCTAGGAGCTGGACCCCCATTTGCCTGAACCCGGCGTTGTCCGTACTGTCCTGGAGGCCATAGGCGAGGCCGCCATACTTCTCCCAGTTGGGCACCATGTAGAAGAGGCGGTATAGCTTTGGCACGGCGAAGAACCCTGTGAGGACGCCGCCGAGGGTGCCGGGAATGGCATGAGTGTGGAACACGGACATCGGGTTGTCAACCTGCCTCAGGAGCTCGACCCTGTCGTGGAGGACCGTCATCGTGTACCATGGGACGCACCCGGAGGCGACTCCCTTAAGGATCGCCGCCCAGCCCTGGACCAGTCCTGGCACGCGATCTCGCTCTATGTTAGTGCCCTCTGCAAAACCTTTGATGTGCATTGTGTTGAATTAAGATGTCTAACCTGCTGCGGGAGTGATGCAAACCAGGCCGGTAATCATGCCGTTGACTGCACCGACCACGGAAGGCTTGCTGAACAGGAAGGAGTCGAGGATCAGCCACATCAGCGAGCTCATGGCGGTGCACACGTGCGTGTTGAGGACGGCCAGGGATGCGGTGCTGCTAGCCGCGAATGGAGCTCCGCCGTTGAAACCCGTCCACCCCATCCAGAGTAGTCCTGCTCCTGCGAGCATCAATATGAGGTGGTTCGGAGGGGAATGCTCCCTGTCCTTGTCTGCCCTAGGACCCACCTGGACAAACGAAATTCAAGCTAAACATGAGCTGATTAACGTGTCAAAATGGGACGACCTGATGATTTGTAAACGAAAGGAGTGATTTTAGATCCATTTTGAGTAAGAAGAAGGGCTTAGTGAATAGAAATCACTCAACAGGCATATGATATCTATCCTTATATTTAGATATAATCTCGTCAAGTCCAACAACTTTCGCACAAGTCCTGCTCAACATCCAATAAAATATCGTCAAGTCCTTTAGCCAACGAATTTTAGTAGCAATTCTTATTATTCCTAATAATGTTATGATGTGATAATGCGTGTTATGCGGGAATTAAAATGAATTTCGATGATTTCTGTGTTATTGAAAGAGATCTAGTATATGTTCTTTGTAGTTTCTTTACCCAATATGCTGCGGGGAAGCCGGCAACACCAAAGGAAAGATGGATTACATAACCTCCGGCGAAATTGATCACTCCAAGTTAAGCCGACCAGCCATCCGGGCACCAGATGCTGTAAGCGGCTACCCTGTAGGAACATGTCAACCACAATGGCACAAACAGCATCCATGCCCTAAAGTTCATCCTCCCCAGGAGGACGCTGGCGACCAAGATCAATGTGATCGCCGCGAACACGCACTGGAAGAGCACCATTTAGCCGTTGGGAACAGCCCTAGGAAAGCTCACCCCAGTAGGTACCCCTCGTCCAGCGCCACGGCCGGTTTCCCTAGGAAGGGCGCTAGACTCTCCCCGAACGACATACGGTAGCCCCACCCAACAGACGAGGATGGCCGTGAACGCGTAGAACGCCATGAAGGCTGAGTCCACGGCCCACTTCCCCTTCACCATCCTCCCATAGAAGATCACGAGGCCGGGGATGCTCTGGAGGCCGACGAGGGCAGCTGCCGTCAGCTGCCACGCGTTGTCGGCCTTGTTCAACCACTCGGGACTTGCCTCATCCGGCAAAAGGTTTGCGGGAAGCGCCATCGGGGGATGGTTCAATCACGGATCCAACTTGGATGGACAAATAAGAAAGAGTTCTAGGACGGTAGTTGGAACTAGAAGATGGATCTAGCTGAAATATGTGTCAGGGGAAGGTTTTGAACGGAGGGTGTAGAAGTAGAGAGAGAAAGTGAAAGAGAACTTTTACATAATGTCTATATATATGATCATTTTGGATTTGTATGTTTGTGCATTTAGTTAAAAACATTGCTTGCAACTGTGCTTGTATTAGATTTAAGAACGAAAGGCCGGCTCAAGGAATGAACAATTTGGATCCTTCTTAACTCGATTAAGATGAAGTGGAGACGGAGAATATACCAAGAGGCCAAATTTGGGTCTAGGTCCATAGAGGCCGGGCTCAAGACCCCAATACCCATTCCTAGGTTCCCAATGATCATGCCCAAGTACCTAACTCTCACGCTAAAGTCACGATCGCCGAAGGTTAGGTCTACGGGGGTTGGGCTTGGGACTCTAGTGCCTATGTTAGAGTCCCCACAATCCTACTTGCCCGCATTCTTGACGGTATCCCTAGATTTTTTATGGCCACGCTTGGATACTTGGGGTGCGTTTGGTAACGTTTTTGTTCAAAAATTGTTCCAGGGAACAAAAATAGATTTTTGTTCCCTGGAACAATTTTTGAACAAAAGAATGGGTTTGGTAAACTTTTTCTTGGAATAGAAAAAGAATAAAAACACGTTTGGTAAACTTGTATAATTTTTTTTTTAAATATTTTTAATTTTTAATTTTTAATTTTTCTTCCTTTTGGCCGATTGTCGGCCTCGGCCATGGCCAGCGGCCTCGTTGGATTTAGGTGAGCTCGAGCTCGCCCAGCCAAGGCGAGGCTGAGCCTCGCCGGGGGCCGGCGACGCTCCGACGAGGTCGCCGGCCCTCAATGGTCGGTCGCCGGCCATGGTCACCGCCAAAGAAAAAAGAAGAAGAAAAGAAAAAGAATAAAAAAAAAAAATAAGAGAACAAATTTGTTTCTCGGAAGTGTTCCGAGAACAAGAAATAAGAAAAACTTCTGAGAACAAGAAACAAGAAAAACTTGTTTCTTATTTCTTGTTTCTGTTCCAAATTTGTTCCCTGGAACAGAAACAAATCTCGAGAACAAAAACGTAAACAAATGCATTTCTGTTTTTTTTTTTTTTGTTCCTCGGAACAAAAAAAATTAAAATTGTGTTCATGAGAAGAAAAAAACACAAACAAACAGGGCCTTGGCTTCTGCATGCAACACTGGCTCTTAGGCCTGGTTCCTTGGCTACCGAGCTTTTCCACAAAGGCCAAGCTCAAGTCCCTTGAGACTACGTCTAAGAGCCAATGCTCCCGCTTGGGTCACTAGCAATAATTCTAAGGTATCTAGCTCTCATGCCCAAGTCAAAAGCACATGAGCTTGACTCCATCAAGATTGGACTCAAGTCCTTGGTGCTCATGCTTGTGTTCCCAAATGGCTCGGCCTGAGAAACCATGGCTCTTGCAAACAGGACCTAGGTGATTGGGTATCCTTTACATCATACGAATGGTGCATATCTTTTCAAGAAGATAAAATCAAGTTTTCCTTTGCAAATGGCAAAAAATTATTTTCAATTAACAAACTCGGCCCAAGTATTGAAATGAAATCAACAATTGTCGTAATCAAGCTAAAAGACTGTAATAATTTTTTTAAAAGATAACTTAAAGCACACACCAAATTCCTTGGCGGTCCCATAAAACCTTTCACAAAATTCCTCTTATTCCTCGCTATATATTCAAACCCTAGTATGACTCGTCGGTGTGGCGGGAACCATAAGACTTTCATTCATTTGGTCGTTCTCATTTATTTTCCAGCCATCGAATAAAACAAATGATACTTACGTCAAATAAATTTAATAAATGATATATTTGCCCTTTTTCACACACATAAAACGCCAGAAAAATGTCAGTAACTGGAATTTTAGGGTCATCCTCCTCCCATTTCTTTTTTACCATATATTTTTCCATCTTCACGACCATTCTTCAGCCTAAGCGATGCCTGAATATCCATGGGAAACGACAAAGTCAAAGGTTTTATAAGCGACAGACCAAGAAAAAGAGGTCTTAGAAGCTTTCTCCAGGGACTATTACGCAATCCTTGGAAAAACTTGCACAAGGAATTTATGGACCCTTTTCGGGCTATCCCTTCTCAACCATTCCAAACCATTTTTTTTACTTTGTTAAGTGCAAAATGTATGTACGTGGGTCATAGATAGTCCGTCGTTGCCCTAATCAGAAAATACTTTCCCATGTTGATCCGCGCAAGCTTCACTAAAATCAAACGTGCCCTATCTTTCATTCTCCCTTGCGATGATAGATTAATCTCTATGTGAACAGAAAAATTTCCAATTGAGGTAATTTTTGGTACACGTGGTAACCCTAAATTCTTCATATATGAGCTGGCAAATTGGAAACTTTCAACTACTGTTTAAACCGACAACGAATTTGAAATGGTTTGGTCCCATAAATTACTTACGTCGTCATCGAACCAGTTTTGAATCTCGCTTTCCACTGCCTCGTCAAAGTCACGTTTGGTGGGAGAGAATTCGAAGCTTGTTCATAAATTGGCGTAAGAAAAGGAGCACGGAGGAAGCCGGGGCCACTTTGACATTCTACTCCATCGGCATTATGTGGAAGATTTGAGAAAAAACCTCCAAAAAACTCGTTGAGACGAATTCAAGTAGATGCATGTTTGACCGTCTAAAACGCGTTCTTCGTTCCAGATTTCCCAGTCTAATGTTAATAATGAAAGAGACAGCCCATCATAGGACAACCTTTGAAAATTTCAGTATAAGAACTCGTGCAGGAACTAACTGGGGTTATATCATCTCTCTCTCTCTCTCGCTCGCTCGCTCTGCATAGATCAATATGAAGCCAAGAAGAGGAGATGTGTTAACTAAACAGCAGATAGATGAGTTCCATGAAGCGTTTTGTTTGCTAGACAAGGATGGGGATGGTAAACCTTAGTCTTTTTTTTTTTTTTTTGGGTACTTGTATTATTATTTTTGAACAATCTTTTCATACACTCACTTTCTCTATTTGCTAGCTTTTTTTTTGATTCATTGCTATTGCATGATCTACTTCTCCATGGGGTGTAACATACAGCTCTTCATGATAATTTTGGGATATAAAAATCTGTATGCGGACAGTGATGTCTGAATAGTTTACCCCGTTAAGTTTGATTTTTCCCATTTTCATGGTTCTTTATGATTTGAACCTGCGCTGTAAATCTTGAATGCTAACATAATGATCGTGAGTTTATTACATGAGAATACGGCAACTGCTTTAGCCTCTTCTGATCTCTCCATGCAACCGTGTAACTATGCTAGATTCATCTCTCATCGTAGACAACTGATTTGATGGGGATAGATTTCGTGCTTTGTCATTGAGAACATAGAAATTATGTGGCACTAAGGGTATTCTGATTATGATATCTCAACACCTAATGCGTGTTTGCCTTCCAAGAAGATTGATTACTGGCTTGCTTGGTACACAGGATGCATTACAATGAAGGAATTGGCGACTGCAATCAAATCCTTGGACCAAAATCCCACAGAGGAAGAACTTCAAAGCATGATTAATGAGGTCGATATTGATGGCCGTGGGACTATAAAATTTGAGGAGTTCTTGAATCTTATGGCTACAAAAATCAAGGTAATATCATACTTATATATGTACCATACATGTAGATATATAAGTCAAAATAGCTAGTTTTACTTAAATTACATATTTGCAAAGTACTTGATTGGATGAATGCATATTCATTGGTGATATCTATGTTTAGGAGACTGAGATCGAGGAGGAATTAAAGGAAGCTTTCAAGGTCATTGACAAGGATCAAGATGGTTACATATCTCCTAATGAGGTTGGTTATTTCTGAACCCACATTCCTTGTTCAACTTATAATTCATTAACAGTGTCTTGTTTGTATTTAGAGCAATTCCTCCTAACCTAACCACATTAAAAGGAAGGGAAGGTGACAGAGAAATCTTGAATGAACTTTTATGAATGGAATTCATATTCGTGAAATCTCTACCTTTAATGGGAAGCCCCATTTTACGTAAGTAGTATTTCCAGCCCGTGAAACATCTCATTAACCACAAAAACGTCCGACATAAATTATCAGCTTATCAGGGGTTATTATGCATTGTATTACCTGTAGATGTAATTAAGCACAAATAAAGATACTTTGAATGTGAGAATATGGCTTGTTTGGCGATCTAGCATCATTTAATAGCATATAATTCCACAAAACCACTCGCAGAATTCTTTCTACAATTACGCAAAACAGGAGCCATGTCTTTTCTCTAATCACTCAACTGATCTTGAATGACCTTTCTGTGGTTAGCTTTATTAACACTGCTAGACGTCTCTTTTCTTATTTAGGGTTTTCAACATGATCCACTTAGTCTTTGAGTTTTCTACCTACAAGCTGCAAACCCTTTATTCGTCTTCCTTCTTTGGGACTAGACTAATATGAGAGGCAAATATTAACCTTACATACCAGAATTAATACGAAGAAGGGAGATAAAGGATGAAAGTCCCTGACAATGGTTTCTAGCAATCCTTTGAAGAACTTTTACTGATCTACGCAAACGCTTCCTGAGGAATTCCTGAGGAAGACCCTTCCGATGCTTAAGTCAGTGAAACAGAAGAAGAAGAGAACTTCAGTTTAGTATAAGTGTGATTATGCATGTGGGGCTTAGAGAACTTACTTACATCCTCATCTATATATATACATTCCCGTTCAATCATAACTACCTACAAGTGAGCCAGATCACATAACTCATCTGTTATTGATAGGCTGTCGATAAAAATTGTCTAAGAGATGGATTTGTTGACGATAAAATCGCCCAGAGAGATTAATCTACTTGCAGTAAAGGTTAACTAAGTTGGTAAAAATACCATGACTCGTGATGATCTCCCTTTTGATTTCAGTTTAGTTGAAACATAAGAGATTTCAATTCTTCTAGTTTTTTACTTGCTTAAATCTTCTCTTAAATGGTGGGTAATAACAGTTGAAGCAGGTGATGATCAAACTGGGAGAAAAGTTAACGGAGGAAGAATTGGAAGAGATGATGAGAGAGGCAGATTTGGACGGTGATGGCCAAATAAATTACGAAGAGTTCATAAGGATGATATTAGCTTTTTGAAAGGACTAGCGCAGCTGCTCGTGCTTCACATGGATTTTATATCTTATAGATTTGTTGAGAATTTATGTTTGCCAAGAGAATTTATGTTTGCAAAAACTCTCCCTCCTGTCCTTGCATATTCAATTGTAATTTTTTTTAGAGTTATTGATATAAAGACACAACACAAAATTATTATATTAATTGAAAGAGAAGTATTTCGAGACTGGAAATATTTTTATATAGATTTTTGCAAAATAAAGATTATCCAAATCCTTAATATTAGAAAATGTCAGAGACAAGATAAGATCATTAATTTACACATTCTTCTATGGACATAACATTTGTAAAATAAATAAGTGTATCTAGTGGAAGAAAAAACGATTGAGAACTCTTATTTAAAAGTAGGAGGCTCTTTTTACTTTGCACAACAATAGCAGCAATCAATACTAGAAGCAGAATTATGTTATAATAATCTAGTAAAAAAGTAAATTTGGTGCATTCTTTAATTTAGCAAGACATAATGCTTTTTGTTTGAGCGGGAAGAGAGAGAGAGAGAGAGAGAGAGATGCTTTTTCTCTTCTCCATGATGTTAAAATTCTCTCCACGATTAAGTGCTTGATCCCATTTTGAGCACAAAGGCCCAAAAAGGAAATAGCGTGCTGATCCCGTATGTGGTTTAAGAAATTTTTGTAACTCCATTCGCTATGACTAAGTCAATTATATAATTAGTCATAATGATGTTCATATGATCTAACGGTTGTGGTGTTATTTTGTCCATAAATTTGATTCTTGTGAGCTACAATATTGACTTAATTTGAACTCATTAGACAATTCTAAAAGGAATAACTAATTTTAAATGTAATGGCTGGTTATTTACATTTTGTTCTTCACCTAAAATCTTAATGTTGTATGATAGGACATTTGTTTTTATAGTGACCACCAACCAAACATTTTCTTATGGACACTTTCTCATGACACTTCTTTTACCCGAGAGATTAAAGTTCCTCACCTTACATTTCTAGGACGTCTTGATAAATCTCAATCAATATGGACGCACACTTCGGCCTTTTCAAATAAGGTGGATTTGTATTTCAACATTTTGTATTTTTTTTTCCTCATGAATCCTGTTCCCTTTTATTAATGTTAAAGTTTTCAAGTAAAAACTTGAGATCATCGATAAATCACATGTATATAAAGAGCATATTAGCCCCGTTTACAAGTAATGTGAGAGACATTTGCATATCTAATTATGTGCAAGAGGATTGGGAATGATATGTGAAATTTGATGAATGGTGGCTGGACATATGAAATGAACTATAACAAAACCTAAATATAATATTGCGTTAAAATGTCTAATTCAAAAGCATAATTTTTTTATATAGAATGAGATCACATATGTATAAAAGACATATAAATCTCGAAAATAAGCGTTGAAGATACCTTAATATAGCTATTTTCTTGTATGTAAAGAACGCGAATATTAGATGCAAAGTTCACCGGAAACTTGCAAATGGTAACATAGCTTGTGGTAGATAGTTGGGCCCCAATCTATTCAAGTGGAGATACCTTGAGGCACCATTCTCTTTGACAGTTTGAACATTTTTTTTTATTATCTAAAAGCATAACCTTCTCATCCTAAATGTCTAGCAACAAAGCACCAACATTTTTGAGTTGATTAGGTTTCAACATAAGCTTGGAAGAATTTCGGTCAACACCCACATTTCAGACTAAAGCACAAACCACTTTCGTCAAACGAACGAATGTAAGGTAAGCTCAAGAATCTCTCACAAACTTCAACGAGGACCCACCCAGAAACAAGAGCAGAAGAAGCAAAAGCAGCAGCAATCAAAACACCGCGGCTCACTGCTTTTTTTCACGAACTAACCAGTGAGTAGAAAACGACAGCATGCCTTGCCAATCTCTCTGGAGGGGAAACCTATTCGAGCAATGTAAATTTACGTCGAGGAAATTGGATTGAACCCCGTAAGGAAGATGAGGCAGAGAGAGACAAGGAGGGCGTAAAGGTCAGAGAGTTTAAGAAGACAAACTAGAACTTGCTGCTGCAATTATTGCAGATTTCGAAGCTTTCGTCCTCTGTCCACTGCTTCATTGCTGGCATCTTCCACTTCTTCTCTGTGAGCCGAGTCGGCCGCCTAAAATATTCAAAGGCTTTGGAACTTGGGTTTCTCTCTCTCTCACAACGATACGCACAGCAGCATCGACTCAGCATTAGTTAAGATAAGGTCGCTCTGTCAATTCGTAATTTCCACTCACTCATCAGTCTGTCATCTCGGCTGCGCACTAAATAACAACCAGGTAAGAACTAGAGCCTCCACTCCCAAGAAGAAACAAGAAGACTCCTAGAGCGACGACATAAGTAGTGATGCTCGAACTGCTAGGAATTTGACTTTATCTACGGCGTAAGTTAATCAACCAAAGGATTGTCATAGTGAAGGAAGTTGACCGCTCGCAGACATCCATCTAGCACTACTTGAACTGTTCAAATTCAGCCGATCACATACCCCCAGAGAAGTTTGGAATGGAACTTCCTTCATTTCCATGCTCTTTCCCATTCTTTTTCTTCAATCCTTTTTCTCTCTTTCTCGTGGCGAAGGAATCAGCCAACAAGCAACCACTGCGAACCACAATAGTAAGATCACGAATCTTGGCAAGTCCCCTGTTCGCAGGAAACACCCTCTTTGATTCTCCACCACAAATTTTGATCGACTGCCCCATCTCCGTCTCCATCTCGCTCTGTTTGTCCCACACAGAATGGCTACTGAATCGGCGAGAGAGTTCGACCTGTGTAAAACAAAGGCCTGGGCGTAGGACATATCACTTACCTGGACGGGGTCAATGGGCGACATGAAGACTCATGGCCTGGGCCTAGTGATCTCCATTGCACTTTGGGAGGGGTGATAGCCCAAGGTCGGCCCAAGCGGTAGAGCCTACGTTATATTTTGTGGCAGCGGGGGCCTGCGTTCGCGCGGCCCCTACCCAATTCGATAGTCCTAAGATTCGTTTTTTGTATTATTTTCGGCTGCTTTCACCTTCCCTGAACCTGCCTTAGCTGATTGTGGGAATAATAAGGTAAAAGCGGGGTCTACCATAAAAGGATTCAGTTGAAGAGAAAAATACAGTACGAACATCAAGCACCATGGCCTGCCTGCGCAGCTTGATTTGCACTGGTGAAAAAATAAAAACTGAAGGGGGAACGGAACTAGAGCACGTTTTTTGTACTTGTTACTAGGACAACTCTTCATTAGAAAGGACTCGCCGGGATTTGTTCTTGATTTGTCAGTTGAACCAGATGAAAATATGCCGACTCATAGTCAAAGTTCATAAAGCATATTCTCTGCCTCCTGCTTCGCAGATTGAAAAAGCGCAGTAGACAAATAACGCTCTCTGAAAGCTTGCGAAGACTAACTGAGCAGGGTTAAACATTTGGTATAAATATGATCGAATGGTTGCTTGCCGCTGAAGAAGAGCATGAACATGTAGAAATGGTTTTTAGTCTTTTGAATAGAGGAAAACAGAATAGTTCTATTCAACAGAAGGTCAACATCAAGCTGAACAAAACTCAAGTAAGCCACACTCACAAATCAAGAAGAATATGCTGCTTACACAGCTATGTTACGGCGAACTCAGTTGAAAAATGCATGATATTCTGCTTATGAGATGTTCAATGATAGAAATTCAATAAATGTTGGTTGATCTGTTTATTAATTTATTCACTTAATTTATTCACTACCTCCCTTACTCTATGTTTTTGTTAATCCCGTCTAGAGGTAGAAGGCCCACGGGTCGTGAACTTCTTTTCCCAAGATTTTTATTCATCCACTTGATCTTGATATTGGCTCGCTTATTAATAGAGCGAATAGATATGCCATTTCTTAAAATCTCAAGTTAACTCACCACAATAAGCTTTCCATAATATTCTGGGCAAGTTTGATTGCAGTTGCGGCGGCTACACTTGATGATATTCTGACCTGCAAAGTGCAATAGATAAAATCACAAAAAAGCCAGTTGAAAAGCACGCAGCAGAAATCTCTGAATTGCTGGGATCATGATATATCCCAAGAAATCAGTTGAATATGGATTTTAGTCAGTGTGTGAATTGTTTCCTAAGATGTGTTCTGAAGTCTCAGTGCCCTAGATAGATAAGTCACTTTACTAGCAAAACCTCCTTCATTGGAAAAAACTCGGCAGTTGCCATAGCTTCTTCACTTGATATTTGCAAAGTCAGTAAGGACAGTCTTGTGATAGCTGCCGAGAAATTACTCAATAGAGGTCACATTACGTTCAGAAGCTTAACATACAATGATATACATACAGGTGAGGATTTGGCTTTCTCTTCAATGAAAATTGAATCTCCAAGGGCTTTTTCATCCAAGGTGAGCTTTTGGTATTTGGGCCTAGAACAAGGTGATGGAAAAGATTGGAGGTACCAATAGTAGATGTTTTACCATTTAGAGCAAAAATTCCATCAATGCTGCAATTGTGAATAAAGATTTTCCAAAATTAGCAAGTTTCCTTGTGAAGTAGCTTTACTAGTACATAGAAGTCATTTAAATTGGCCCCTTAGGTCATAGTTAATGAATTGACAATGACACATGATCCAACCTTGCCAGATAGCAAGAATCGAAGGAACAGAGCAGAAGGTGCACTAGTGCCAATCGTTCTTTAAGAGATGGAAAGCGCATGAGTTTGTCCTAAGAGTTATGCAATCCCTGTACCCCTTGATTTTACAAAGCAAAGTGAAGATCGTTGGCTAATTGGTATTCAGGTCATGGAAAACACGAGTGATTGAAGAGTTGTCGTCATTTAGATGACGAGAAATTGTGACTGTATCAGGTAGTAAGATGGGTATCAGCAAGAGAGCGGACTTTCTGTTGGTATGTTACGTCCTTTATCCCCTGTGCAATAGCATGGATGCTATGAAATTGAGGAATGAAGGATGATTGAACAAGATGGCAGGCCAAAAATAGGAAAAGTACAAATTTGTTCTCTCGTATGGATCAAAATTTACTCGAAGAACTTCATCAAGTAAGTTCACATCAAGCACTCCAGGGATGAAGCCAGCACCGATGCCTTGTATTTTTATGCGTTCGGCCATTCATTTTGTGTTGTGCGTGAAGTTGAGATAGAATCACGCTGAACATCACAAAAATATTATCAAGGGCAGAAAAATCTAAGCATATTTAGATGCCCCGACACATACATAGCAAACTCCCATGTTCTGGAACAAAATAAAAGATTGTCTAAACAGAACCGGGGTAGAGGAGTGTTGGAAAAAACTTCTATGATGTTTTAAAGTAAACAAAGTCATTTATTTCTAATTATTATTTGATAAATGTAAATATCGTTTATTTCAGATAATGTTGATATAAGGAAGGCTTGTGACTATTGATGACTTCCTGAGCACACAGTGAAAGACACATTAAGAGCTAGATTGATCTTGATAGAGTGGTGAATGGAAAGTTCGTGATGATTTTAAGGTATTGTGATAAGGTGAATAGTTGAGTGAAATCTTGATCAATTATGTACTCAAGAAGACCAATGAATAGTGATTTGTAAGCGAGATTGCACATATTCACCAGATTTCTGACAAAAGTAGCTCTCTTCAACCGTGATTAGCATATTTTCAAACCAACGGAGCAAATTCATCGGATTAGATATCGAGAAGTATGGAATGGGACGTCCTTCATTTCCATGCTTTTTCCCACCTTTTTTTTCCCCTTAATCTTCAACCCTCTTCTCTCTTCCTCAACGTGAATCAACCAAAAAAGCAACGCCTGCGAAACTGCAATAGCACAATGAAGAATCATGGCAAGTACCCCGTTCCCAAGAAAGACCCTTTTGATTCTTCACCCCAAATTTTGACCGACTCCTCTCTCTCTCTCTCTCTCTCTCTCTCTCTGTCCCACACAGAGTGAATACTGAATGAGCGAGAGTTGGACCCGTGTAAAAACAAAGGCCTGGGGAACGAGCAAATCACTTACCTGGACGGGGTCAATGGGCGATCAAGAAGGCTCATGGCCTGGGTCTTGTGACCTCCATTGCACCTGAGGAGGGGTGCTAGCCCAAGGTCGGCCCAAGTGGCCGAGCCTACGTCATAATTTGTGGCAGCGGGGGCCTGCGTTCGCGCGGCCCCTACCCAATTCCGTAGTCCGAAGAGTCGTGCTCTGTGTTATATTTGGTTGGTATCGTTCTCCGGGAAGCTCAGCTAGCTGATTTTAGGAATGACGGGAGGAGAGAGTTCTCCACTATGAAAGAACTCAGTTGAAGAGAAAAACATATGAGATCTAACTTGATTATTATTATTTAAATATAATCGCTGATGAAGGCTCAAAATTGTTGTCAACAAGGAATTTCACTAACTTTATTTCACTAACTAATTATTTTAAGCGATATAAACTCTTGAGATCTCTTCATTAAAAGCTACAAGTAATTTTTCACTAACTAATTAGTAATTATTTCAAGCAACACACTCCCGAGATCTCTTTACTTAAAAGCAGTATGCTCTTTTTTAAGTAATAATAGCGTACATAAATAGCTTCTATTCAGGACTCGATTTTGAGCACAGCATTGCTTGATCCTATTTTGAGCACAAAAGCCCAATGGCCATAGCAGACTTTTTTCCATGTACGGTTCAATTTTTTTTTGTAACTTCTATTCTGGACTTGATTTGCCATGACTAAGTCAATAATACAATTAGTCTTGATGATGCTCACATGATCTAATTGTTATTTGGTCCACAAATTTGGCTGTTGTGAGCTATGATATTGACTTAATTAGAACTCGTTAGACCATTTAAAAAAAATAACTAATTTTAAATTTATTGGCTAGTCATTTACGTTTCGTTCTTCACCTAAAATCTTAATGCTTTGGGACAGGACATTTGATCGTAAAGCGACCAACAAACAATTGCTTTCAAATTGTCATTTTCTAACAACTCATCTTTTCCATGAAAGATTAAGGTTCCTCGCCTTATTTTCTAGGACGCGTCGATAAATCTCAATCAACATGAGTTTGTTTTGATTATTAGGATGCATACATTAGCCTTTTGAAATGTGGATTCAAATTCCAAACCTTTTGACATTTTTTTTTCTTGTGAATGTTCTTGCCTCATGGATCAATGTCAAGGAAATAATCTAGTTTGTTTGAATGTCCAATCCAAAAACTTGAAATCATAAACTAATGGAGGTAACATGTATATAAAGAGCATATACACCCTTTGCACAAGCATATTGAGATACTTTAACATCCTCTATCACGTGTAGTAAGATTAAAAGCGGTGCATGAAATTTGACGAATGAGGATTGCGCATGCATAATTAACTATAGCAGAGCTTAAATCTGATACCATGTTAGAATATTTAACTCAAAAACTTGATTTTATAAGTAAAGAGATATCACAAATATAAAAAGAACTTACAAACCCCAAAAATAAGCCACGTGATATATCTTGACATGGCTATTTACTCGTCCAAAAAGAACTTGAATGTTAGGTGCAAAGTTCGTCGGAAACTTATCAACAAATAATAAGAAAACAAAAATAAGAAATTTCTTTCCGAAGAAGGACCTGACGTAAGATTATTATCAAGCTAAACTTGATTTTATTATTGTTCTTTGGTCTGAAAGGCATAACATGACTTTGACCTCCTCCCCCCCCCCCCCCTCCCCCCTTTTTTCCCACTTTGACCTCCTTCTTCAAATGCAAGTTTCATTGACTTCTACTATAAGGAGGAAACGACTTTCGATTAATTAAATATTGAAAGTGTTCATTTTGAAAATAAAAAATAAAATCAGAAGCAGATTTATTTTTCCATAATGGCAAGCTGCTTGTTCTTTTAAGTTTAACCTAAACAGTGGACATTCTGTGGATTTTAAGCATTTCTGTGATATTATTTTATTAAGGTCCTAAGACATATTTTTCATAAATAGATCAAATCTTAGGGTTGCTTGCCCATTTGTGTGCTTTTGAAAATAATAGAATTGCGAGAGCACTTAGACGTAACAAAATTCTATTTAATAAAACAAAATTACTTTAACCATTCATTATATGGTGTAACCAAATAATCATTTTTCTTTGGAAATAATGCTGATTGTTAGAATGTCTAACGAAGAACCATGAACTAAGAATTATAGGAAGAGTACATAAATCTTGTGAAAAAAGCAATATGAAGTGCCTTAACACTCCTTCTCATGTGTAAGAGTGATTAGAAACAACACATAGGATTTGACAAATGGGGAACCGCACATGCTAAATAAATTGAAGCAAAAATATGATTATGATATTACGTTATAATGTCCAATGCAAAAAGTTTAACTTTATAAGTAGAGGGAGATCACATATGTTTAAAAAGTATATATCCATAAATATGCCGTGTGAGGTACTTTAGCACAGCTATTTCCCCATGCATAAAGAACTCTGATATTATATGGAAAGTTGGATAGAGACTCATCAACAAGGAAGGGAAAAAAAGCAGAAATTTCTTTCGAAGAAGGACAAGCTTAAGGTGCCGGGAATGTCACGAATTATTATTGTTTCTTGGGCCGAAAGGCGTGTCATGATTTGACATCCTTCGTATGCAAGTTTCAGCAACTTCTACTGGAAGGAAAAAATGAATTTCCGTCAAACAAATATCGAAAGAGTTTTTTTATCATCTAATTTGTTTTTAAAGTTTTACCTAAAACACGATCACAGCTAAATTTGAAGCACTTCGATCATATATTCTAATCAAGGTTCTAAGACGTATTTGTTCATAAATCGATGGAATTTGCAGTTTTGCTTGCATATTTGTCTGGAATAACAGTTAGACATACCAAAATTACCATTTAATAAAATGGTTTTGCTTTGACTATTCACTGTTCGGTGCAACCAAATATCACTTTACTTAGGAAACACTTAAGCAAAGCTAAGCACAAGTCAAACCAGCGCCCTTCTAACGAGTCATGAGTTTTATCCCGGTTTCATACATTTTTCAGACCCACAACCTTAACATATCGATGACTAAATATACCTAATTTCCTTAAAATTTGATAGGTCATAACAAAATACGAGTAAACTTATTTCCGGAAATTGAAAATTCCTACACATAAACTTCCACAAGTAAAAATAGATATCTTGTAAATTTCGGTGTCTTAAATTTGCCAAAATGCCAAATCAAAATGACCACATCGAATCGAGTAGAGTTGAGGCCCCGGCATTAGTTGAGTCAACAAGAGGATTATATTAGCATAACATGCCTTTGACTAAATGGAAGTATTCCCTACGTTATAATCCACTCTGACAGAGTCTCTTCCCCGTGACAATGCTTCCATGTCCATCTACCGAGACTAGCCTGCTGATGTGTTGAATCTCACGTCGAAGCGCGTGACGTGGACGTCCCTCATTGGACGAAAGATATAATGGATAGTATTCTTGTCCAAAAGTCGGAGTCATGATCGACTCTTTTCGGTGGACGACTCGTTGATCAACTCTTTTTGATGGACGAATTGATGAAGACTTGCGATTCAATTTCCGGAGTTTTACTGCCGAAAAACAAATTTAGAAGAATAGAAGTTCTCCAAGACAAATTTAGTAATGCATAGGCGCACGGACCTCATTGTGTCATTTTTTACAAGGAAGTCTTTGAGGTTTAAGGGAGAACTGCAAAGATGAAGAGCCACGTTGGATCAGAATAAACCCGTTAAAATGGATCATAGACGCATTATTTAACCCATATTTGATGGTAGAGGTGTCCAAATGGGTTCATATTCAATAAGATGGGTCATATATGGGTTAGTTAAATTTTAATAAATGAATTGTTAATGGGTTTGGGTTGTACGTAATTGCAATGATAAATAGGTTATAAATGAGTTTGTTTTTGAATTCATTTACAACCTATTTAACTTATAAATGTTATTAGTTGAATCAACCCATTAAGGGTATATAATCCTTTTTGAACAGTTTTCATCATATTATTTTCAAATTTGGACTTTTTAAAATTTTATTTTATTTTATATTTAATTTTACTTTTTTTTCCTATGAAGTCCAGTGGCTGACCCTTGCCTGTCGCCAGGCAAAGGCCACAAAGCCCTCGCTAGTAGGGCAAGGTTCGTGGCTAGCGAGTTTCATGGACCATGCCTAATCACACCGGTGAGTCTCGAGCTCATTAGCCTTGGTGTTGGCATGACTTGAACTCGATTTGGTGAGCCTTGAGTTTGCTGGCTTTGGGCGAGGCTAAGGCTTGAGCCTCGCCGATTTGGTGAGACTTGAGCTCGCTGCCATCGAAGCAAGCTCGACCTTGCTGGATCTAGTGAGGTGGAGCCTCACCCAAGGCTAGCTTGCCTCGGCTTGCTGAAATCGGGTGAGCTCAAGCCTCATTGGCCGAGCTCGAATCTTGTCGGCCTATGGTGAGGCTAGAGCTCGCATGTTGCTAGTCATGATCATTGTGGCCGGCGATTGTGTGAATAAGGAGGAAAAAGAAAAAGAAAAAAAGAAAAAAATAAATAAAAATTCTATTTTAAAAGAATAAAAATAAAAATAAAAATAAAAATACTTAAAAGGATTGCATAGAAAATCAAAGTGGATTTTTTTTATACCAAGCGGAAAATATTTTTAAATTTTTTTTCAAGTTTCGACAAAACACTAGAAGATATTATTATTCTTAGAAATATCACATTTTTCGTGAAATAAATGAAGTCTCAATTTTTTTAAAAAATTTATCCATTAATTTTATAATTATATGGAAGTGTTTTAACAATATAACATTTTTTTTTAAATCATAAGAAACAATTCTTTCTAGATTTGGTTAACTACCAAAAAAAAAAAAGGGTTGAGTTAGTCATGGATTAATAAATTTACATTAGTGATAAATGGGTCATAAATTGGATAATAGGTCAATTTTGATTGGACCATTTATGACTCAACCCAACCCATCCCACCCATTTGACAGGTCTATTTGATGGGTAGAGTTGTTATGAATTAATTATATTCAGAAAATAGGTAGAGTTGTTATAAATGGGTTTAGATTGATGAAAACCAAAATAATATGGGTGCTAGATGGGATCACAACTTATTTAAACCCAACTCACTTCTATGATTTTTTCTTGGCTCTCGTTCGAATCGGCATTTGCTCACTTGATGCTCTCGCTTCAATTTGAGTGTGTGTGTGTGTGTGTTTTTTTTTTCTAAATTAAGTTAAATAATCGGGTATGGATTGGTTATAAGTCAAGTCGGATCGAGTATAAGTCAATAAAGTTATATTGCATGTAAATAGATCAATTTGGATTGGACCAATTTCCATCGGACTCGATTCCACCTGTTTGACAACAGGTCTAGGTCAAGGAGACCAGAGAGCAAGAGAGGCGCCGTGTGATGACAGGATTGCCTGACGTGAAAGGCTGAAAATGGAAGAAGAAGCGGTGGCAACGAAGGCGGCGCTTAAAAAAAGAAAGGGCCGCTGTATTTTTAAAGGTCTTCTTCAGGTGGGAAAAGGGGTCCACCCTCCGGTTTTTGATCATATCCACAATCGTAAGTATTTGAACTTATCCTCTAAGTTTCGCAGCACTTTTCATTTTAATTTATGACTTAAAAGGACCTCATCATGCAATATACCTATAATTAAGATTCTTCCTCGACTTTTCTATGTGAAGTGTATGGGATGGTTTACAGCTTCACTCGATTTAGTTGAACCATCATTTCAATAATTATCAGCTGTGAAGACTTATGATGAAAGGTTTTCATCTCCTCACCTTTTTTACTACCATGATAAACTCTTTATTGGCTCTTTTCCTCCTTTCGGGATCAACTTGAAGATTCAGATCCGTTGCGCTTTGATAATAAATATTATATAACTTCATAAATGGACAAAAGAATTTGTTAAACTTGCTTTTAGGACAGAGTGCTTTTAGATGATAGTATAACCTAATTACTCTACCTATTGCCAATGTAAGAAAATATAACTATAAATGAATTAGAATTTTCATAGCCATAATACAAATTATTGCAATTCCACTAACCATACAATCACTTATGAAATACTAAGCTAGAGTCACCAATACTACTTGCCTTTTGCAATCGGACTTTGCTTTGTCTAAGGGTTTATCTCGACCTTCTTTGCGCGTTCTGTATCTTTTAGGTTACGTGCGTTGATTGCCTTGACCTAATCTTTTAGGCTCTTGAATCGGATTCTCGCGGGAGTTTCCTTCGAATCTAAGGTTGAAGCATGCACAAAGAAAAACCCCACAAAAGAGCGTCCGAGATTGTGATGAATGACTCAAACGCTCCCTTTATTCTAAGTAGCTTTGAGTACAGTATTGTTAAAGAATGGTCCGGGAGCAACAAGGTCACGTGGGACGCACAGATTAAAGCAAGAGAGCAAAGTAATGGGGACGAAATAGCTAATTTGACAAGAGGTAGAATCAATGCATTTTAATGATAAACGATGATAATGCAACAAGTAAAACAAAAGAATCATGTGCCTAACGTTCACGCTTTTTGGGTTTCCCATCCAAGCACCATTTTGCATGGGGAAAATGAGATCACCTCTCGCGGCCGGACTTTCCTGCGTAAAGATCTCCACGGCAAATACTTGTCTAGATTCAGAATAACATAGACTGAGTCAATTATATCCGCCGATCCTATGTGTTCCATGTGATTTTCATTTTAAAACAAATGCTTGCGATTGCTGGGGTCAGACTGACCCCGATTCGTGCGTATTTCTTGGGGGCTGGGCAAAGACGCGTGAACGAGGAGGTAGGATTTCACGACCTGTGCATAGCACATAGTACACAAATCGCTTGTAAACTACATATGGGATTGGATCAAACAAAAAAGAAAAAAAGAACTCTTCCTCTGAGTGTTGTAGTTATAATAGGGGAAAATTTTCCAACAAGTCCTAATTCAATCATGAATCTTTTAGTTTTACTTGTCAAATCTTAAAATTTTCGCGTTTTATCAATTGAGATCATTCGGTCAATTTTGACTGGAAATCACTGACGTACTGACGTGGACTGTCCTACATGAAGCCACCTTGGAGAGCAAGAGAGGTCGCGCGTGATGATAGGATTGCCGGACACGAAAGGCTGAAGGTGGAAGTAGTAGAAGCGGCGGCGACGATGGTGGCGCTTAAAAAAGAAAAGCTTGCTGTATTTTCAAAGGTCTCCAGGTGGGAAAAAGAGGCCCACCCTACGGTTTTTGATCATGTCCACAATTTTAAGTATTTTGAACTCATCCTCTAAGTTTCCCAACACTTTTCAATTTAATTTATGACTCAAAAGGACCTTATCATGTAATCTACCTATGATTAAGATTCTTCCTCAACTTTTCTGCGTAAAGTGTATGGAATGGTTTACAACTTCACTTGATTCGGTTGAACAATTTTTTCGATAATTATCAGCCGTGAAGACTTACTAAAAGATTTTCATCTACTTACCTTTTTTACTACTACGGTAAACTTCTTCCTGGCTCTTTTCCTCCTTGTGGGATCAACTTGAAGATTCATGATCTGTTGTGTTGTGACAATAAACATGATATAGTTTCATAAATCGACAAAGAAAATTGTTAAACTCGCTTTTAGGATGGAGTGCTTTTGGATGATAGTATAACCTAATTATTCTAACTATTGCCAATGTAAGAAAATATAATGATAAGTGAATTAGAATTTCTATACCTATAATGCAAACTATTGAAACTCCACTAACCATACAGTCCCATATGAAACACTAAGCCGGAGTCATTAATACTATTTGCCTTTTGCAATCGGACTTTGCTTTGTTTAAGGGTTTATCTCGACCTTCTTTGCGGGTAGCGTGTTGGTTGCCTTGACCTCATCTTTTAGCCTCTTCAATCGGATTCACGCGGGAGTTTCCTTCGAGTCTAAGGTTGGGTCATGCACAAAGAAAAAAACCCCATAAAAGAGCGTCCGAGGTTGTGATGAATGACTCTAAAGCTTCCTTTATTCTAAGTAGCTTTAAGTACAATATTGTTCCGGGAGCAACAAAGTCACGTGGGATGCACGGATTAAAGCAAGAGAGCGAAGTAATGGGGACGAAATAGCATAAATAGACAAGAGGTAGAATCGATGCATTTTAATTATAAACGATAATAATGCAATAAGCAAAACAAAAGAGTCATTTGCCTAACGTTCACGTTTTGTGGGTTGTCAATCCAAGCGTCATTTGCACGGGGGAAAAGATATCATATCTGTTGATTCTCACTTTTCCTTCTTCTATCGTCATCAATTTGCTTCAACTTAATCAAGTTTAGCTTTGATTGGTAGAAAGCGAGCGATTGAATAATAAAATACACAGAATAAAAAAATAAATAAGATATCAAATTTATATGATTTAGTCGTAAAGACCTATATCCACGAGTAAGCAATAGTGAATTTTATTATAAATCAAGTAATACAATGAAAATTACATACTCAAGTCACTCAAACACTTTTAATGTTTCTCAAACTCCAATTATACCTAATAATGTACGCAATGTTTAGCCTTGAAATTCCTGGCGAAATAATTTTTCAATCTCATAAAGAAATTCGTAAATCTTACGATAAGATTTCTAGGCTATAAACACTAATTTTTTGTTGAATGTAATTGCTCGAACAAAATCAACGGAAATAGCCCACGCTGCCCAAACACTCTTTTCGGCACTTCAAGTCTTTTCTCGCATCAACCACAGCTTCCTTTCCAAGCACTCGCATAAAAGGCGGTGCTTCAAGATCCCACGACAAAGATGTTTTTTCCGAGGCTTTCGAAATCCACCTATCCAATATTACATATATATATACTCAAGGAAAAGGATAGTGCACGATGACCGACTAATCTGAAATAGGAAACCAGGCAAGATCGGTCAACCGGTCAACAAGTCCAACTCTTGGACTTTCCTTTTCTTAAACATAACTTCAACGGCAATTAGGAAATAATATTTCTAAATCTTTTTCTTTTATTCTTTCTCTCACCCAATCTTTCCTATTCTTGTTTTGTTTGTAATCCTTATCCACCAAAGCTCAAACGAGATCTAAATTTCCACGGCAAATATTTGGGCATCTAGAAATAATAATAATAATAATAATAATAATAATAATAATAATAATAATAATAATAATAATAATAATAATAATAATAATAATAATTTATCTCGAATTTGTTTCATTCACATGTTTAAATTTGAAACATATTTTAACGTATTTATAAGCAATAAATACTCCGTGTGAGGATAATACACGGACTCAAACTGGAGACATATTTTGACAATACTACTACCCTTCTCATGCCCGGTCTGCATGGATTCTTTATCCCCACTATCCCTAATAATGTAAGTCCATCTTGAACGTGAGCAAGTGAATCATTGATGTTCTTTATGATATCCCAAAATTTGACTCTATTTTGAAATATATGAAAAAGTGATTTCATCAATGCACTTATGGTTATTTTACTTTGAACTGATTATTAACGAGTTAACTAATCTATTGGGTAAGGCTATAAATGATTAAAATGGGAAAGATTAGAGAATTCGATTAGATATCGACCGCTCGACCATAATGATCGATAATAGTCAATACTATACTGTTATAAGTTAATTAGTGAATGGATATAAATCAATTCGACGGAAATACATAGTCAGTTTGCACGATTATGATATTCGTGTCAAACGACAGTAAATCGATTTTTCTATTGATCTTATATTCAGAGTACGTAATATAATCCTCGCGATTACATGACAATCGAGGGTTGTCCACGATTCGAAGATGTACAAACGTGGCAAAGTTTAGGTCGTACTAAAGTTGTGTTCAATTGATTTTTAACCATAAAATTTAATTCGATTTTGGGTATTGAATTTTCGAGAGTTTCAAAACTAATTTATTAGACATTACCTCATTGTACGTTAAGCTATTGGCAAGTTTAAAGTTTTCAAAGAAGGAATTATTGGACAGAAAATTGAAAGTCGGAAAGGAAAAATGGACCCAATGACAAAGTTGCAATTGGTTGGCCATAATTTTGGCTTTAAAGATAAAAGGAAAAGAAAAGAAATTGTGGGGACAAAGAATTTGGCTATGAGGGTTTTGGGGAAGAGTTGGTGCGAGAAATGATAATTTTTGAGAAAAAAAATCTTAGGGATCCTAAGATCCCCCCCGGTGGGGGGATTCCTCCTCCTCCTCCTTTGCTTCTCCTTTTTCCTTTCATTTTTCATCACCACCACACCACCGTCCACCACCCTCATCACCACCGCCTACACTACCTCCGCCACCACCAACTCTCACCACCGTCTCCACCATCAAGCTCCCAAGTCATAGCCGCTCAAGCCGCCTGTCCATCAAGCTTGGCCACATCACCATCACCGTCCCCAAGCCACCGTCACCGTCATCCTCACCTCAAGCTGCTGCCGCCACCACCAAGCCGAATGCTCTAGGTGGCTGTGAGCTTGAGGAGCCGTTGCTGCCGACGTCGCAAGCCTTGTGTTTTTGTCGCTGCAAGCTTGCTGTCATCGGAAACCCGTGAGTTAACTTCCTAATCATGGATTATGTTGTTAATTACGTTTAAGGGTAGATTACTTTAGGGATATTGACGGTTAGTAGTAGTTAATTTTAGTTTAGCCTTAAGTGCAATTAAGGATAGTTTAGATAAAATTTAAGTGTGATTAGTTTAAGTAAGTACAATTAGATTAATTAATCATGGTTATATTAATTAATCGAGTTTAGTTTAATTAATCGTGATTTATTTGATTAATTGTGAATTATTTTTATTTAATAGTAATTTGTAATTAATCGTAATTATTTTAATTAACTGCGATTATTTTTTAATTAATTATAGTTGTGTTAATTAATTGAGTTTATAAATAATTGCAATTAGCTTAATTAACCGCGATTAGTGTAATTAATGACGGATTAGTCGTTAAGTATAATTTTATGCTCTGTTTTCTAGATAAGATTGTGCTTAATTCCGATTGTTTAAGCTTATGATACTATGTTATTGATTGCCCAATTGTAGATTTTATTTATTATTTCCAAAAAAATATTTATAGGCAAGAAAATAAAGAATTTTGAGATGTTGGGTTTAGACGCCAAATTTTACGTATTAAGTTAAAAAAAAGGGTTTTAAAAGGGAAGTGTGCAAATTTGACGGATTAATTTCAAATACATGACCACATACAAATATTTTACTGGAATTTTTAAATATGAAAAAATTGCCAAAATTGATTATTCGAAAATGAATTCTTATGTTTTGAGTTAATTAATGGCAATAAGAATTGGCTTAATTGTTGGTGTGCTTTTTTTTTTTTTGGTCAGTCCTACTCTATGCTTACTCTACACTTACTCTCAAATTTTTGCCTTGCCTCTTATAGAACGTGGGAGTCGAAACCCACTCCTGAAACTTACTCATCCCCACCCCATCCCCCCTTGAGAAAGTGGGGATTTGAACCCCTCACCTCCCCCTTCCATGTTGGAAGGGTGGCTATTGGGGTGAATCCCAATGGTTTTGGTGTGCTTGAGTAGTCATTTAATCGAACTTGTCACCCAATGGAAATTTAGGGGAGCGATGCTTGAATTTTATTGGACACTCGGTAGGAGTCCAGATGTCGAGTCGCGGTTGAGGCTGGATCAATGCTCCTTTATGGAATGTCGTCTAGGTGGGGGTTCTAGACGATGTCATGTCCGATGGGGCTAGAGGATGCCTGGTCATGATGGGAGACGGCTGACTCTTGTGTTGGTTGTGGCCCGAGGGGTTGTAATAATTGGAATAAGTGTGTTGGCAATGCATTTGGAATATCTCAAATGTGTTCTGATTATTATTTATGTGCATTGCACGAAAATTGCCATGTGAGATATATTAATATGTAGGGGTGTACCAATGCGAGGTCAGATTGTATGTCGTTGCGTGTTTAGGCTGCCTCCGAGGCGAATTAGCTTCATAATCGAGATTTAGGAAGTTGACTTACTGTGATTTTATCTTACCCCCATTATTGTTGAACCTTTTCAAATCCTTAGTATGGAGCATTGCCCTGTATGTTTTGGGGTTCCTAGGGATAAGGAAATGCATGTGACTACATTTCCTATTATAGGGACCGACCATACCCACGAGCTGGTAGTCACGACCCTATGGGTAGATGAAGAGTTTGCTGTTTGGGTGCGCCATATTTACAAGGCATGGTACATTAGGGAGGTGAATGGCGATCGTACTGGTCCACTTCATGGTTTTGAAGGACCACCTTATGAGAGCGTGGAATGGCAAGATTGGGATCCCATGGATATTGATATCCTTGGTGGTATTGTTGATTTGGAGTCAGAGCCAGAGGTGGAAAGAGTACCCTTCCGACTATGAGCTCATGGAGGAGTTCCCCTTTAACTATGAGCCCGACTCACCTCTTAGATACTAGGGCTAGTGCCTGGAGTTAGTGAAGTTAAAGTTAACCCTGATTTTTCTAACCCTTTTTGCTCATAGGTCGTGTAGGAGTTACCCTTTTATTGTAGGCCTGTACATGTTAAACTCCTAGGATTAATAAGTTGATAAATAAATCGCCGCTTTTGGAAATCGTCTATTGTGCTTTATTATCCCCATTATTGGTTGATTGACTGTGTATTTATTTGAGTTGTTTCCGCATGTGTTTAATCAAAGAATAAAAAGAATGGGTTGGTAACGCGTCTTGAGACGTTGTAATTTTAGTTGACTGTCGAGAGATGTCCATGTACTCGGAGTTCGGGGCATGACATTTTTGTAGGCGAATGTTATGCAACGCAGGCTTTTGTCCGCTGTGCTTTTTATGATTGTGTGTAGATGCGCTTTTTTGCTTATATAAAACCTTTTGTTTTGGGTTGTTCGCTAGTATATGCGGTCATGCTTTTTTAAGGATATGTAAGGTTTAGTTGAAGATATCGAAAACAGTTATGAGGTAATTGCATCTCCCCTTTGTCAGAAGCAATCAATCTTAAGTATCTCAGATAGAATTTGTTCCGTCACGTGGGCCCATGTCCTTTTTGTCAATATAGTGAGGGAGAGAGATGATAACAAAACGGAAAGGAAACCCTAGCGTAAACTTGGAGTGCTGAACTTTTTAGCTTTTGCTGGACCTTTACGAAGCTTTGGTGTGAACTAGCAAAGTCTTTATTTTTAGTTATCCCGCCGGACGACTTTTTGAATGCTAAATCAGCCGTAGTGTATCAGGGAAAACCAAGTATTCAGGTTGACACTATGGATGACAATAAATTGTTGATTTGATTCTGTAGCACAACGTAAATTGAGACATCCTTTGCAATGCATAAAATTTAGAATAACAAAACAGTCTCTGAAGCCCTAGCCATCCTAGCAGCTAAAATTTAGATATAATAAGAAGAGATTATTTTCTAGGAGTTTAACATTGTGCTCGATTCATGATGCATCTTCAGTGCGGGAAAATGTTTAACCTTTTGCCGGAGACGGGAATGCGCTTAACAAGCCAACCTATCGGCCAAGAAAATGCCGCAAGTCCGATGCAAGCACCCCATTGTCCCCAGTCCAGCCTACCTGTGTTGGCAAACCTGTTCAGAAACTCCACCATCACCACCTGAAGAATTATCGCCATGCTAACGATGCCCAAGAACGACTTGTTCTTATGTATCCCTTCGAATAAATTCTTTTCCTCTAGCTTCCTGGCGTTGAATACGTTGAAGACCTGGCAGAGGACGAAGCAGTTGAAAATAATTGTGTCCGTCACTTTCTTGTCCACTCCAAATATGGAACTCCCCTTGAATTGTAGGGTCAGGAAGACGATAACTTGGTACAAGGCCTGGGGTGTGAGATTCCTCCACATGACTCTGTTGATAAATGGTTCCGAACGTCCAACAGGCGGCTTTCACATGAGATCAATTGTGGGTTGCTCTGTGGCCAACGCCAGAGCTCCCAGGGTGTCCATAATCAAGTTTACCCAAAGAAGCTGGACCGCAGTAAAAGGGACCTCACCGGAAGAGACCACAGCAACAACATTGATGACGATGGCGGCCACATTCACCGTGAGCCGAAACTGGATGAACTTTTGAATGTGGTTATAGACGCACCGCCCCCACCTTAGCACGGTCTCAATGGAGGTGAAATTGTCATCCAGGATGACGATATCTGAGCTCTCCTTTGCCACCTCAGTGCCTTGGATGCCCATGGAGAGGCCGATATCCGCTTCTTTTAGGGCTGGCGCGTCGTTCGTGCCATCACCAGTGACTGCCACCACGTGCCCTTTCTGCTTCAAGCACTGCACCATCAAAAGCTTATCAAATGGGGACGATCTAGCCATTACCTGGATTTTCTCGATTGCTGCCATTCTCTGTTCGGTGGAGTAGTTGCGGAACTGAGCGCCCTCCACTATGGCATCGTGTTCGAGATCTTTGTCGGGATTGAGTATCCCGCATTCCAAGGCTATAGCTCTTGCAGTGTGCACATTGTCTCCTGTGACCATCTTGATGCTCACTCCGGCACTTCTACAAGACACCACTGCGCTTCTTACGCCCGGTCTGCATGGATCCTTTATCCCCACTATCCCTAACAATGTAAGTCCATCTTCCTCAACTCTCCCATGAACTTGAGCAAGTGAGCCATTGAGTTTTTTCTAGGCGAATGCCATGCAGCGCAGGCTTTTGTCCGCCATATTTTTTATGATTGTCCCGAACTCAGACCTCGCTTCATCATTCATGACATTCACCATCCCATTCTGGCTATAATAATATGAACACAAAGCCAAGATCATCTCAGCAGCTCCCTTCCAGTGCATGTGAACGACCTGCTCCCCTCTCCTCCTCACTGCAACTCCGCTTCTCTTTTTCTCAGAATTGAATGCCTCAACTTGGATTATCTCCCAGTCATGCTTCAGTCCATCCATCGTCATACCCAATTCGAGCACACCCCAAGAAAGTATCGCCTTCTCAGTTGGACTGCCTAAAATTTGAGGAACAGATGCAGAAGGTCGCATGTGGACAGTACCTGTTGTGTTTAAACCGATTCCCTGTAGTAGGACTTCAAGGATGCTAGCTGCTATTTCTCTGGATGCATCTACACTCACATGCTCTTTTCCCATCCAGAGCTCCGTGACCCTCATCTCGTTTAACGTCAGAGTCCCGCTTTTATCCGTGCAGATCGTCGTGGCAGAACCCATGGTTTCACAGGCAGAGAGCTTCCGGACCATGGCATTGCTGCCCATCATGCACTTCGTGGAGTAGGCCAGCGTCAAAGTAATGGCCAAAGGCAAGCCCTCAGGTATAGCCACAACCACAATGGTCACTGCCGCAGCAACTATGCGCACGACCGCATCCATCACGTCCCCCAACTTGGACTTCCCGCTGGTGAATTCTCTGTGTCCGGCTTCGTCTTGGGTGTGTCCGGTGAAGTAGCGGATCATCAAGATGAGAAGTACCAATGCAGCCACCAGCAGCCCAACCTTCCCGATGAAGGAAGACAACTTGTTGAGACGGGCTTGAAGCGGGGTCTCTTCATCTAAGTCACGGCTCATGGAACTCATCATCTCACCCCAGGCAGAGTTCATGCCGACAGAAATGACCATCATGCGCCCGGAGCCCTCCATCACTTTGGTGCCGGAGAGCAAGAAAGGGTTCTCGCTGTGGATTTCGATGTGATCGCTTTCCCCAGTCATGCCTGACTCGTCAACCTTCAGGGAATTGCCATCCACGAACAACCCATCAGCTGGAACCTGGTCGCCAATCTTCAGACACACGACATCGCCGACAACGATATCGAATGTAGAAATCGGTTGCCTCCTGCCATCTCTCATGACCTCCACTCTTGTGTTGCTGCTTTCTTCTAAAAGTTTCTGGAGATGCCTTCCTTGCGTATAGTTGCGGAGGGCATAGACGGCGATGACTAGAAAGATGGTGATGATTATACTCCCACCATTGTACCAACCTTCTTTAAGGCCACCATGTTTGATACCGAATACTAAAGACAGGACATCGGATGCCATGGGAATGATTATGGTCATGTCTTTGAACGCATCAAGCACGAAACTGAGGAAGTTCTTCACCGGAGGCTTATTGTACTTATTCCTACCGAAAACATCGGTTCGCTGCACGAGGTCGGTTGCATCCCCGCTCAAGCCATTGTTGGGATTTGTGATGAGAATCGAAGCGAGTTGTTTTATGCCACCAAGTTGAGCCAGAGATTCTAACCTTTTCTCTCTCACCATGTTACTCAGGATCTTCGGGTCAACGTCTCGAAGCGAAGGGCGTTCCCCTACACGTGGGTAATCATCGCTTTTGAGGTCCACGTCGATGGCGACATAAGAGAGCGACCGCAACAGGTCATTCTTCCTCCTGAGGACTTGTTTCGACAAAGACTCGAGGGCCCTCGTGAAGTATATGACCGTAAAAGCCCGGTGCCACCTTCGCCTGTGGATGATCTTCCTCAGGCTATCATGGTGGTCGAGCACGGCATCGGTTCCTGCCTCGCTGGGTTTTCGAAGCCTCAAAGACGACATGGATGAACAGGGAGAGAAGACAATAGGGTCTGCTTGGATAGCAAAAAGCGAAGCGTGATCCCCTACACGCGGGATATCATCGCTTTTGAGGTCGCTGTCGATGGCGACATAAGAGAGCGACCGCAACAGGTCAGTCTTCTTCCTGAGGACTTGTTTCGACATAGACTCGAGAGCCCTCATGAAGTTTATGACCGTAAAAGCCCGGCGCCACCTTCGTCTGTGGATGATCTTCCTCAGGCTATCGCGGCAGTAGAGCACGGCATCGGTTCCTGCCTCGCTTGGTTTCCGAAGCCTCAAAGACGACATGGATGAACAGGAAGAGAAGACAAAAGGGTCTGCTTGTATAGCAAAAAGAGATGTTCAAAGACGTGTCTTAGGGAATCAAGACACTGATTTGACTGGGGTTGAATGGAGGGATTTAGCTAAGTTGGTTTTAATAGGTTGTGTTGTCATTTGCATTCATATAGATGTAGTTTTAGAATGAAGGCGGTTAAAAGTTCTGCATGAAGTTCGCGGGAAAGTTCGCTAAAGGTTCCGGAATTAAGCCTTTCCCCGGGCACAAATGGGTTCATTGATGCGCATTTTGCTTTATTCCACATCACCTTCTTGCTCACGCACTATTGTGCGTAAAAGCTACCAAGAAGAAGGGATAATAAGACCCATCCATCACAGCCTCGCACGCTCTTTCTAGGGTTATCCGTTTTCTCGATGTTGCATTATCGTGACAAATCACATGAATAGATTAATTCTACTTATACACCAATACTTTTCACATTTTCATGGAATCCCTTCTACCTTTTGTAATTTAAGCTATTTCGTTTCCATTACTTTGCTCTCTTGCTTTAATACACCTTGCTTCCGGACTATTGTTTGACAATATTGTGCTTAAAAGCTACCTAGAATAAGGGAACATTTGAGTCATTCATCACAGCCTCGGTCGCTCTTTCTAGGGTTCTGTTTCTCTATGTTGCATTATCATAATATATCACAAAAATAGATTAATTCTACTTATACACCAATACTTTTCACATTTTCATGGAATCCCTTTTACCTTTTGTAATTTATGCTATTCCGTTTCCATTACTTTGCTCTCTTGCTTTAATACACCTTGCTTCCGGACTATTGTTTGACAATATTGTGCTTAAAAGCTACCTAGAATAAGGGAACATTTGAGTCATTCATCACAACCTCGGACGCTCTTCGTAGGGTTTTGTTTTCTCTATGTTGCATTATCATAATATATCACAAGAATAGATTAATTTTACTTATACACCAATACTTTGCACATTTTCATGGAATCCCTTTTACCTTTTGTAATTTATACTATTTCGTTTTAATTACTTTGCTCTCTTGCTATAATCCGTGCGTCCCACTTGACCTTCTTCCTTCCGGACTATTGTTTAACAACATTATGCTTAAAAGCTACCTAGAATAAGGGAACACTGGAGTCATTCATCACAACCTTGTACACTCACGGAAAATTACCAAAATTGTTTAACCTATTGCATTTGTGCAATTCAACTCTAAAACTTTTTTCTGACCAAAAAATATAAAACCTTTTAATTAGGTCAACTTGGTGCTTAACATTTCAAATTTTTATCATTTCAATCCATCTGATAAATTTTGGATGCGGACGTGGACCATTTTACATGGCACGGTTGGCGCTAACATTATTAACAATAGATTCAAAGCACAAAAGATTTGGTGAAGACAACGGACATGCAAAGAAGGTCGCAATAAACCATTTAACAAGCGATGTCAGATTGCAAAAAGGCAAATTGCACTAGGTACGTCAAACATGAAGCATGGTCTTGTCAAGGCACGTTATGCTATTATAACCCTCTAGTTGGGTGTGCATGTGACTTACCTTGACTCGATTTGATGACAATTCCTGTTTAAGATTTTTTTGTAATTTTTTTATTCATTTATTTTCAAAAGCGATATAAATAACTGATTTAAATTTTTTTTAAAAAATTATTTATTTTTCATGAAACAAACCCGCACTGTCACTCGGGATAATGGATTAAAGCAAGAGAGAGCAAAGCGATGGTGACAAAATAGAATAAACTGACAAAAAGTCAAAAGGATATCCATGAAGCATGTTAAACTGTTGGTGTATAAGTAGAATTAATCTATTCTGATGAGAAACGATAATAGTGCAACAAGAAAAACAGAAATATCTGCCTCAAATATTCCCAATTTGACTATGAAGGTAACATGAAATGGTGTCCTGGAATTTGAGTCCCCTTCAATATACTTTTAAATGCTCCTTAGAGCACCACATTTCTATTAATCCGAGTCAATCAAATAATAAAATTTATTTTTTGATAAGTAATTCTAGGTATATAAGAATTACCATAAAAGTTGATTTCAAAAGTGATGAGGAAGATTCTTATCGATAATTCAATATAATTTATTTATTGAACCATCCATTTCTTGTTTTATATATTGTTTTTATAGGGAAAAAAACCAAAAAAGTCATAAACTTATTGTATTGATACTGATTCAGTTCTAAATCTTTCAATTTGACCAATTTAGTCCTAAACATTTATGCTCTTGAATTGGATTCACACGAGAGTTTCCTTTGAATCTAAGGTTGTGCCATGCGCAAAGAAAAACCCCACAAGAGTGCGGCCGCGGTTGTGATGAATGACTCAAAAGCTTCCTTTATTCTATGTACCTTTGAGTACAATACTGTTAAACAATGGTCCGGGAGCAACAAGGTCACGTGGGACGCACGGATTAAAGCAAGAGAGCAAAGTAATGGGGACGAAATAGCATAATTTGACAAAAGTTAAAAGGGATTCTATTTTTAGTGATAAAAGATAATATTGCAACAAGTAAAACAAAAGAATCATCTGCCTAACGTTGACGCCTTGTGGGTTTTCCATGCAGGTCATTTTGTATGGGGAAAATGAGATCATCTCTCCTAACCAGACTTTCCTATGTAAAGATTTCTATGAAAAAAATACTTGTCCAGATTCAGAATTACATGAACCGAGTCAATTATATCCGCCGATAGTACGTATTTCACGTAAAATTTCATTAAAAATCCAAATGCTTGTGATTTGCTAGGGCCGGGCCAACCATGATCCATGCTATTTCTTGGGGGCTAGGGTAAAGATGCATGAATGAGGAGGTAGGGTTTTGCAACCTGTGCATAGTACATAGCACATACGGTGGCTTGTAAATTAGAAAAAAGATAAAAAAAAAAAAACAAAAGAACTCTTCCTCAGAGTGCTATAGCTATAGAAGGGGAAAATTATTCAAAAAGTTCTAATTCATCATGAATTTTTCAGTTTCATCTATTGAGTCTTAAACATTTTTATATTTTATCAATCGAGGCCATTTGGTTAATTTTGGCTAAAAATTATTAATGTGAATGCCAACTGTCTTATGTGGCATTGTCGGTGTTATCTTATGTGGTGTGGCTGACGCTGTCCCACGTGGTATGGTTGGTGTTGATCAAAATAATTTTTAATAATATTTTAATACCTTTCCAATTTATTTATTTATTCTTTTTTTTTCCTTTTCTCTTTTCTTTCTTTTTTCTTCCTTATTCCTTCTCTAGTCGATGAGGTTGTCGGGCCTCAAGCGAGCCTCCCAATGGTTGGGCAAGGTCGGCCTCGCCTAATCTAGCGAGATTGAGCCTTGCTAGGGGCAAGCGAGGCTTGCCCTCACCATTGGTTGGCAAGGGCGAACTTCACAAGAGGCCGACAATGTCCCTCTAGTTGATTGTCAAGGCCAGTGACTAGCTAAAAGGGGAAGAAGGCTAGGGAAAAAAGAAAGAAAGGGAAAACAAGGAAAAGGAAAAGAAAATAAATAAAATAAATAATTTTTTTGAAAAATATTAAAATATTATTAAAAATTATCCATTGTTAGTAATAGGTATGCTACATAGGATGGTTAGTGTTTACATTAGCGATTTCCAGCCAAAATTAGCTAGATGGACTCAATTGGTAAAACACGAAATGGTTTAGAACTAAATTGACAAAAGTACAATAAGGTTATGACTTTTTTTTTTGATAATTTTCCCAAAAGTTTGCGGGAAAAATTGTCCAATTATTTCTAAACTTATTGCATGGATGTGAATTCATTCTTAAAATTTTCAAATTTTCCAATTTAATTCTCAACCTTTACACGAAATTCTATTATAGTTCCTCTAACCAATTTTCGCTTGAGATCTCCAACGTGATGGTGTGCCACTAAGATGATTGAAATGAGCAATTTTTAATTAAAACTAGCCAGAAAGACTACATTGGAATTTCGCATAAAGGTTTAGAACTAACTTGGCAAATTTGAAAAGTTTAAGATTGAATTTGTATCTGTACAATATGTTTAAAACTAATAGGGTAATTAGTAAATTCCATGCAAAGCGTTGGACGGCCGGTGTCCACATCAGTAAATTTTGGCCAAAATTGGTAAACTGTGAAAATATTTAAGACTGAAAAATTAAGAGGATTATGATTAAGTTGACAAAAATGCGGTAGGTTTAAGACTATTAAATCAATTTTCCCAATCAATCATCACAAATCGAGATTAGGAATTTTGTTATTTGTTTTTATTTATTTAGGAAATGCAATGCTTCTCTCACTTACAGCATTGTGCTCCGGAAACCTTGAAACTCTTTTTTCCTTCATGATTTATGCAATTCGCACTATTTACATTCTCAAAACATGTCTATTGACATATATTTTTTTAAATTTTTTTTGGGTCTATTTGGCCTAAGGCAGCATCTAGCTTTCACACTATTTTTTTTTTTTTTTGTAATCGAGGATCCGCCTGAGACCCCTTTGGGGTCACACCCCCACTAGTGCTCGGTGGCACCGTCAGATGTCGTCGCAAGCCACTCTTCGGCATCAATACCTTGGGAGAGACTAGCACAGGACCCCACCACCATGCCCCTCCCCCCCACTTAAGCCGTGTATCGACAACGTAGGAGTTCAAACCTTCGACGTCATCGAAGAAGGAAAAAGCGTCCAACCAACGCAGCTGTCCACCGGGGTTTAGCTTTCACACTGTTCATCTCTTTCGAAATCAAAAAATGCGATGGATTTGCCATCAGTGGAGAATTATGTATCATATGTTTATTTGAGACTAACCATCTTCATGGGATTTAATAGTTTTATCCATCGTATTTGCTAGATACGGGAGAGAGGACAATTTTACCTTTGCAAGATTTGGTTGGTGCCTTCCCAACATCACCGTTTCAGTCATGTCCTTATGTGATTTAATAGTTTTATCCCAGTTGGGAGTCATTATAAAAGCCATCCTACATACTTATTACATAAAGGTTCTACTTTACCAGTTTTTACTCAAAAATGTAATGTGCATTCAAGACCCAATTGCAACCTGGCAAAAATCCAATTTGTTCTCTAAACTAACTAAAATCGTTATTTTCTTTGAGCATAGATATTTCGATGGACATGAGAACCTTCCCAAACCTTTTCCAATGTTGAAGCCAGATTTCACCTTTTCTACATATATATGTGTACGCGCACCATTTGGTTGGTAAATCACACTACCGAGAGCAAAATTGGCTTAAATTCGAGCAGTTAATTGAAGAATTGATTCATATATGGATTCGATCGGAGATCCCTTGCTGGATGGCTTAGTTTGATCGACAAACTAAAGTAGACAGAAAACCCTAATCCAGCGCATCCATGGGCGGAAGCCATAGTTGTATGATTCAACTACTGAGACAATAGGGGACCTCGTTGAAAATAGAGTCAAAGTACAAATCAAGAGGTACCCACGTGATAGATTTAGGATTTATGTGACTCTATCGTTATGCAAAATGTGTCATAAATGAAATCTCGTGTGAGCTTGCGTGTCTTTCAAAAAAAATTCCGAGAGTAATAAGACAATAATGAAATTAAATATCAACGCTGATGTTTCACCAGGACACCCCATATAGAAAGATAGAGTTTTAAATATTTTCTTAGTGAAATAAACTGTTGACTTGATTCTGTAGCCCAAAATTATTTTAGGTATCATCTAGGCTCCCTAGGGAGGCACTTTCAATGCATAAAATATTTTATTTTCGATTTAGGATAAGGGTGTGTAACGAGAACCGTCCGAACCGGAGACCTCCTGGACCGGACGAGATCAGCAGGTTCTAAGTGATTCCTAAAGAGGGCAGTCTGGTTTCTAGTTCTAAAATAGGAACCGGACCGATCAGACTGGATCGATTGATTATATATACATACATATATAATATTTCAAAATGTTCAACCGCTCCTTCTAGAGAGGGCGGTCCGGTTTCTAGTTCTAAAGTAGGAACCAGACCGACGAAATTGGATCGGTTGATTATATATATATATAATATTTTCAAAATGTTCAACCGCTCCCCAGAAGTAATATCCCAGTATCTTTGTTCCTTGATTTCAGTGAATGACCAAGGCTGGAAAAAGATTACAAACATCACTGCCTAAAACTTAGCATAATAAAACCATGAAAACATGATGAACTTAACAATCAGGATAATATCACAACATAAATATCGAAAGCAAAGAAGGAGATAACAACATGCTTGAGTTGCAAAGCTTAAGTAGTGCCCCTCGAGCAATCATGCACGCGGAAAGGTTGGGGCAATCAGACTTGTGCTTGTTCCAAGCAACATAAGAAAAGATGTCCCCATTCCTCAGGACTTGCAGAGAATCAGGGGCTCTTGCAGCACACTGATATATGTAGTCCCAATCAGCAAGCTTACTATAACGCTACCGCCACGATCGGCCATGAATGATAACTGCACTTGCGCCCCACTAATCAATATCCCAAACTAACCAAGGAAATACAAAGAAGCAAGTTGCAACATTTTTCAATTTATGTTTCACTCGAAACAGCGAATTATCGGTTCCGCCAGATTGGTCAGGTGGTCCGATTCTTGATTCTAGAATCGGGGAATTGGTTCTCCCAATCCGGTTCCCGGTTCCACCTTGGAATTAGACTGGACCGAGAATTGATCAGTCCTAATTTAGGACGCATCTTCTCCGAGGGAAAGAACTATTTTTTGATGCACTGAGCAAGCCAACCTATTGGCCATGATTATTGACGAAAGGAAAAATTCTAAAAAGGGGCTTGAAGTGCCCTCATTTTCTTAAATAAGAACTTGGAGTAGACCTTATTTCAAATAAAGACCTGAAGTGCTATCGTTTTTTTTCAAATAAGGGTCTGAAGTAGATATTGTTTCAAATATGGCCGGAAATGGTTATGTCTATTTCAAATAAGGGTCTGAAGTGGTTATGTTCATTTTAAATAAGGGTCTGACTTTTTTTGTGGTCGTGGATATTTTCATTGTTTGCCATTTTTGCTTTTTTCTTCCTTCATTTTTTTTTTGGTTCTTCGTCTTCCTCTTCGTCGATGGCCAGCTGACCACTAGTGATGCCCATAGGGGACTGGGCAAAGGTCGCCCTCGCTCGATTTGACGGGGGCCATCCAGGCTGACCACAAGTAAGGGATGGCCTCGCCCTGAGGGAGGTCGCCTTTTGTGGCCATCCATGAGGTCGCCCCTCATCGGCCATTGGTAAGGGCTAGTGAGGGTCATCAAGCCCCTATCAACCTTTGCTAACGGTCGTTGGCCGATGCCAAAAAAGAAAAAAGAGAAAAGAGAAAAGAGAAAAAGAAAAGAAAATTTGGACGAAAATGCTCTTGATCGGTCGAAAAATATAGCCGGCTGGCAGTTGGCGAGGTCAGACTTTTATTTGAAATAAGCAAAGCCACTTCAAGCCATTATTTGAAATAAAGTTCACTTCATATCCTTATTTGAGAAAATGAGAGTATTTTGGGTCCCTTTTTGAATTTTTCCCTCAATTAAATATAGTGCTATAATATTTGGAAGATGGAATCTTATCTTTAGAAGTTATCTTTTAAATTTAACGCTATTAGATTTGAAAGATTTAAGATCTTATCTTTAGAATGTATTTCTTTTCTTGCAAATAGATCTTCTAGAATGTACTCTTGGGTATACAAGTACCCACCTAAGCTTAATAGAAATACACAACAATTTCTATCTCAATATGATATTAGAGCCATCTAAGGCTAATGCCCTCTTTCAACCTCAGCTTTCTTCTTCTCCTTTTTTTCTTGGGTGGTCTATAAGGCGATGGAAATTCTCTCCGCCTCCACCACAATAACTCTCATTTCAAACCCCTCTTCTACACCTCCTTCATTTGGATCTGCCCACCACTTCCTTCCTCTACGTCTCATAGCATGCAATTACTTGTTATGGAAAGCGTATGTTATCCCATTTCTCAAGGGACAAAACCCTCATGGCCATGTTGATTGGACCACAACTTGTCTCTTTGATGCAGCCCAAGCAACTTTTTGACAATAGCAGGATGCTTCCATCATAAGTCTTCTAATTGTGTCACTTAAAACCGGTTTTACCTTTGATTATTTATTGGTAAATCAACTAGTAAAGCCATCTGAGATACTCTTGATGCCTCCTTTGGCTTAGCTTCCACTACACATATACTCTCTCTGTCTCAGTCTTCAACATCTGCAATAGAAATAGGACGAACCCGTTATTGATTTCCTCCAACGTGCCAAACCTATTGCCAATGAGATGGGTATTGCAAGCAAACTTCTTCAACCAAAGGATTTCAATGTCCATATCTTCCGCGGTCTTCGATCTAATTTCCAAGACATTGTTCCTACATTACTTGATTGTTCTGAACCAATCTTTATGAATTTTCAAGTCTTCTCCTTAGTCAGGAGAGTATTAAGGCCTTTTAAAAATTACAGATCTCTGAGCCTTCCTCTTAAGCTAATCTTGCTATAGCCAACTCTGCTCAACGAAATGCGTACACCCCGCCCAGTTCCCCTTTTTCTAGCCATGGCCAATGTAGAGATTGTAGAGGTCGTAGCAATCGCTTTGTCTATGGTCGTGGTGCCTGTGGTTTTTGACAAGGTTGGTTATGGTGTTCCATTTGTCAACATACAAATCATTAGGGGTGATCGAGTCCAGGGTGGGTAGGGTCTAGATCTGAACCCTGTACCCGACCTTGTTATAACCGGTTCCTCTTTTCTAGACCCTATACCTAACCCTGTTTGTATTGGATCATGTACCTGACCCACCCTATTTTTCCGATCCGGTTCCAGGGTCAATCCCGTTTCCACTAGAACATGTTTTGCAATCTCCCGATATCCTATATGACTTCGAATTTTATATTAACATGCGAGAAAATAATGCAACCCTCATAATTTATATTGAAACATTAAGCACTTGTAATAAATAAATACATGAACTTTTTGACTAAACGAAAAATTAAGGATCCATAAGGCTAATTATAATAAATAAAATCATAAAGCAAAGAATTATCAACAAACAAGGGTCTAATATTAGTCTTATCCCTACGACTACTACATGAAATTACTCATTTATGCAAGCACAACTTCTCATACAGAAGAGAAATTAGGCGAGCTAATCCATGTGATATACAAGAATTTGGTGGCGACGAACACAATCCGTCCATCGGACGATGCAAGAGGGAGCCGGTGAGGGAGGGAAGCAAGTGAAGAAGAGGAATGACAAAGGAGGAGTGTCATGCGTGTTTGAAAGAGCCAAGAGGAAAAACGTCGTGTGATTGCGGGAGTAAGAACAGAAATCGAGGAAAAAAAAAAGGGTTTTGGACCTCTACTTACAAAACCGGTCTAGGAACCAGTTTTCGGGTGGGTAATCACTCATAACCTGTTTTCGGACCGGTTTAAACCGGTTTCGAATTTTGGGAACTGGTTCTCAGACCGGTTTCAATGGGACCGGTTCCCGACCCTATTTTCTGGGTGGGCTGGTCCGAGAACCAGGTATACCCTGTCCTGTTGCACACCTTGGTAAATTATACTGTTGCTACATGCTACTATCATCCTCCAGGTATGCCTTATTACCCACCGCCTACGTATATGCCTTATTCTACTTCATCTTATCAACCATCTTTCTCTCCTAATGCCAACCTGAGTCAGGCTCTTCCCCCTCTTTTACCTACATTTACCACCACTACCTTGGTACCCTGACACAGGTACCTCCCATCATATCACGCTTGATATACAATCCCTCTCTTCCTATGAAACTTATAATGGATTAGATCAACTACATGTTAGAAATGGTCAAGGTCTCAAAATCACTCATATAGGTACTTCCATTCCCTCATCTTTTTGAAATCTTTCTTTATGTTTAAATGATGCTCTTCATGTCCCTGATACTTCTAAGCATTTACTTTCAGTTAAAAAATTTGCATATGACAATAATGTTTTCTTTGAAATTCTATCCCACCCACTTTCTTATTAAGGATCTAGTGACCAAGGTGCTTCTTCTTTCCGGCTCGAGTAATGGTAATTTTTATTCCATATCGCAACAACCTTCAATGCCCACTGCAAGTATTGCAAAACGAACTTCCATTGATGGCTGACATCAATGTCTTGGCCATCCTTCTGAGCGTCTTTTATGGTTTGTGGTCAATGAAAATAATTTGCCATATCTGTTAACACAATTGAGTTAGTTATGTAGAGCCTGTTAATTGGGCAAGACTAGTTGTCAATCCTTAGGATTGTCTCTAGCTTGTAGTTTGTTTCCATTGGATTTAATTTATGATGATGTTTGAGTCCTGCTCATTTTGTTTGAATTAATGGTCATCCTTATTTCGTTATTTTTGTTGATGATTGCACCAAATTTATTTGGTTTTATCCTCTTAAAGCAAAGTTAGATGTTTACTTTGTTTTTCTTACTTCCAAGCCCTTGTCGAATGTCACTTTTCATGGAAAATAAAAACTGTTCAAATGGATTGGATGGGGAATTTCGTGCCCTCCCCTTCTTTTTCTCAAAAATTGGTATTGCTCACCGCATTTCCTCTCCTCATACTCATGAACAACAAGGGGCGGTTGAACATCGTCATAGGCTTAGAGTTGAAACCAAATTAATATTATTAGCTCATGACTCTATCCCTCACCAATATTGGCACTATGTATTCGGAACAGCAGTCTACCTCATCAATCGGATGCCGTCTAAGGTCAATAAATCGCATCTCCCATTTTCAAATGGTTTACAATCATCCTCCACATTATTCCTTTTTAAAAATCTTTCGGTGTTGTTGTTTCCCATGTCTACGCTATTATAATGCCCATAAGATGGATTTTCGCTTTGTTCCCTGTATTTTCTTTTCTTGGGATATAGTCGCTTTTGCACAGGGTACCGCTGATCATTTATATATTGTTTGACATGTTCGTTTTGTTGAAACGTGTTTTCCTTTTGCAACTCCTTCCCTTCTTAATCCATCACCTCATTCATCACTTTCTACGCCTATCTTGATACTGTGGTCTTCAGCTTCTATTGGCGTTCCTCCTTCTGTCGATATCGTGAGATCACAGACTCCTCCACCAGCTCCCTAAGCATCGTCTAATACCAAATTATCAATCTCCCCTACCTTAAGAACGATGCCCCTCCATGACCTTTATCATTCCCCATCCTCATTAGCCTCTCCACCATCACCATCAACGCCACCGCCCGCCCCCCCCCCCCCCCCCCCCCCCCGGGGGCAACACGCACCCGCTTCATGCAATGTTGCTCTCATCTTCCTCAAATTGATATAGCCACCACCCTTCTTACCGAACCAACCTCATTCACCAAAGCCAACACAATCCCTAAGTGGTGTGGAGCTATGATTGATGAATTTAATGCCTTGTTAAAAAATGGCACATGATCCTTAGTCCATCGCACTTCCTAGATGAACCTCATTGGGTGTGAGTGGGTTTACATAGTTAAGCGCAAAGCGGATGGTAGTCTTGAGCGCTATAAAATTCACTTGGTTGCTAAGGATTTTCATCAACAAAAAGGCTTGGGTTATACAGAAACCTTCAGTCCAGTTGTGAAAATTACCACTGTTTGCTCCATATTATCTCTTGCTATCTCTCAAGGGTGGCTAGTGCGACAATTAAATGTGCACAATGCTTTCCTACATGGGGTTCTTTATGAAGAGGTGTACGTGGAGCAGCACTCTACATTTGAGAACCAACTTGTCGTGACTATATCTGCAATTTGCATCGTTCTCTATATAGTTTCAAGTGAGCTCCGAGAGCTTGGTTTCACTGACTTTCACAGTTTTTGCTTCATTTAGGCTTGTTGGCATCACAAACAGATCTCTCATTGTTTATTTATAGAAGAGGCACTGATGTCATTTATTTTTTGATTTGTGTTAATGATAGTCTGGGTATAGGTATGTATCTTCGACCATTGGTGCTATTTTTACAAAAATTATCTACAGAGTTCTCAATTAAGGATCTCGGCTCGCTCCCACTTTTTCCTTGGGATAGAGGTTGTCTCTCACTCTAACGGGCTACTTCTCTCTCAAGGATGTTATATTGATGATCTTCTTCATTGGGTTGGGATGTCTAAGTGTAAGCCTATTCAAACTCCTATGGCCACGACTACAAAACCATATGAGAAATGGGGTGCTCTAATATTTGATCCTACTCTATATCAGTCTATAGTTGGTGCCCTGTAGTATGTGACATTAACAAGATCAAATCTCTCCTTTGCTGTTAATAAAGCTTGTCAATTCATGCGTGTATCTACTGAAGACCACTGGTAAATGGTGAAATGCATCTTGTGTTGGACGCAAATTGAGCAACCCCAAGATCTCCACAACCAGAATAATAACATGCATAATTGAGTAGAAAGATTAACGCACTTGTTTTGGGATCCATCGAATATAAAGCAGAAGCAGAAAATGGATTACTCATATGGGCTGGCTATTGCTCTCCGTATCACTGGCTCAATGAGGCGGCCCCCCCTCACATTTAGCGTTAGGTAAACGCACCTTAGGTGAGGATACATGTGAGAATTAGAGTTAGAGGAGAGACTTGAGCATTATTTATAGAGTTTCCAACTAGTCCCCCTCATTACGGGCCAGGCTCAACTCAGCCCACACTAGCCAGCCCATATTAGACTAATTAAGAAACCTTCTATCTCACCTTAGACCAACCCTGTTTTATGGTAGCCGTAAAAACAGTAAATTACAATATCAATTAACGTAGTCCACATCAGGAAAACTCTTACGTTCTCCCACTTAGACTATATTAATTGAAATCGTACCTTATGTGCGCACATTGGTCCAGAGATAATTCTTAATAGTCAATCATATCCCATAAAATCTTAAACACCGAATCATGACGGTAACTACATGTATACACACAGAGCCTTCCATGGTCATGAGTGCTCTCAACTTTATTGATATGGATTCAATATGGTAGTGTGGCAAATGGATAACATCTCTCATAGAGAGATCCCATTTGTTAGTCAGTATTCTTTTACCTTAGGCGACACAAAAATTTATGCCATTAGAGAATGCTTTATGATTCAAATGAACCCACATATGTCTTATTCTTACGGTTAATCTTTCTTTATGTATCACAAGACATATGCACAAGGCTAATAACCGGATACCTGGATGCCCCTAGCCTTCACTCAAAGTTTAAGCAATACCTTGAGACTTTCAACAATATATATATTCAATATAATAACAATCAATTCAAAAATATTTATTGAACGCAAAAGTTGACATATATATCAAAGTGTTACTAAATTGTAACAAAACAGATGTAAACTTTATTCAAAGAAAAATAAAACACAACTCTCACTAAATAACAACATCTCATGATGCTCCTAGGCCCACGCTAATGATATGTCGCTCAAATACACATGGGCGTAGGCCTTTAATCAGTGGATCTGCAACCATATCATATGTGAAAATATATTATATTATCACGTCACATTTCTGTGCCGTTTCTTTATGGTAAAAAATTTTGACCACTATATATTTAGACCCCTTAAGACATCTGTAGTAAATAAATAATACTACAAATTTGTTATCTCAATACAACTATATGGGTCTATTCATAAAGTTAAAACGATTAACTCTTTCATGAGGTTTTGGAACCTAATAGCCCCAAGTAACAGGCTAAAAGAATGTTACTAACACTACTTACATAGTAGAAGATAACATAGAACTTTATTTATTGTACTTCCTGCTAACATAAATATGTATTCCATTATTGATTTTATGTTATCCTAACAGTCAGCAAAGTTTACATCTGAATACCCTACTAGTTGCAAGAATTGAACATTTCTATAAATTAGCATATAATCTCTTATCTTAATTAAGTATCTTAAAATCTTCTTGGCAGCAACCTAGTGATCGCGTTTTGGATTTGACTGATATCTTCCTATAAGTCTCGTCACAAAGACAATATTTAGTATAGTGCAAATTTGAGCATACATTATATTTTTAAGTGCACTGACACAAGGAATATCCTTTAATTAGATTTTTTCAATATCTAAATAAGGACAATGTGATAGATTCAGTCCATCACCCTTAACAACATGAGCAATTCTTGGTTTGCAATGATGTATATTGAATATTTCCAATATACAATCAGCAAATGTCCTCCGAGAAAATCTAATATAATATAGCAAAAACAATTCTTACATACCTCAGTACAAAGGATATAAGATGTCTCAGGGTTACAACTTGTAAGCAAAATATCATGTACATAGAGTATAAGAAAAAATAAATTTCCTCCTACTGACTTTGCAGTATATTGAATTACTTTGTTCTCAATTGAACAAAATAATAACACTATGAAACTTTAATAATATTGTCTGGAAACTTGCTTAAAACTTTGAATAAGACATTTCAGTCTACACACAAGTTTACTTGAAACATCTGTTGCAAAATCCTCCAATTGTACAATATAGATTTTGTATCTATTTGGCATAATTCCATATCAAAATAAATTATTAATGCCGCGTTCACTCTGAAAGAATCTTTAAAAATACTAGAAAGAAATATTTATTTCTTTACTATTAACTATCCACCCCTCTTTCATAGTGAAAACTTTAGCTATAAGTTTAGTTTTAAATTTCACAATTTTTCTTTGAAATCCTTTTAATTTTGTACGCCAATATGCAACTAATGAACTTGTAATCTTTAGGCAAGTAAGTTGGTTTCCAAACACTCTAATGTTTCATAGATTGTATATCGTCTTTTATGGCATCTAATCACATATTTGATTGAGAATAAGAAATGACATTTATAAATATGTCATTACATCAACCATATAGTGGATATTGTAATCATGCTTTCACAAATAGACTATATAGTCTGATGGTATAATTGATCGTCTTTTCCTAACAAATCTCTTTAATAAAGTTGCAACCACTTCATTCTGCACTTGAGAGGTTTAAGAAATTTCATTATAAACTATATCAAAAATAGTACTTTGAACCTCAACAAGTTTAGTCTATGATACAAGAGATTCCATAATTATCTGTATAGGTAAAGACAAAAACACAGTAACCTCCATCATACTATTATATTTAATAGCCTGATAGTAGCTATCCTCTACAATTATGTTAATCTTTAGAAACTTTAGAGTATGTGATTCCATAATTCTTGCACCTTCTTTAGGGTCATAAAATCAATACCTCTTTAACAATCTAGATAAGATACAAAATAATTCCACGTGGATCTGAATTCCAACGCACTTAATATTGAATTAGATAATCTCACTTCTGCATGACACCTCTAAATTTAATATGATTCAAGTAATTTATGTCTAGTCTATAACTTAAAAGAAGTTTATGAAATAACTTTGATAATAACCTTTTGTATGTGAAAATGTTGCTTTCAAAATATTAGCCCACAAAAGACCAGATAAATTAGTCTTACTAATCATACTCATCGCCATGTTCAATATGGTGCATTTATGCCTTTCGGCTAAATCTTTTTGTCAGGATTTTTAAGTATAGTAATTAAGTTACCACCTCAGAATCTACCAAGTATTTGACAAATGACCCTTTAAGCTATTTCGCATTATCATACTTGCCAAAATACTCACGGCCACTGTTAAGCTTGACAACATTTTAAGACTAATTGTAATTGTTTTATTCTTTATTTTGGTCATTTTCCTTAAATAGAAAATTTTCAGAAACAACCTTTTAACCATATACGAGATGTATATGGTATTAGGACTTTCTTAATTTCGATATCATACAAGACATAATTTCAAGTAACTAAGGCTTCCATAATCTTATAACAGTGCAGTCCGTAAGCAAACCTCTTTTCAAGTGTTCCAAAATGGAATACTTTATGGACAGTAAGCAAATTCAATTGCTCTTTTTTCTCAAGCAGTAAATCATATGTCCACTACTTAAACTTTGAAGCAGTAAAAACATTAATAATAATGATGTTATTAATCACAGAAAAGGTGACTGAAAAACAAGCAATATATATAATTAGCATCATGTGAGCATCGTGTAACCTGACGTACAAGTACACATCCAGAGAGTTACACGCATAATCATATAATCACATTTGGGCAGAATACATGACATATAGTTGTACACTCTCCACATGATACCGATTATGAGAATATATTCCAATTCTTCGTGAATTTATCACCTTTGGGCATATGAATCACTAGAATCAGTCACTCCTCCATCACACTATCATGTATCCCTCCATGAACTAATACACAATCATCTCATTCGCATTAGACCAAGAGACATCTCAATCAGCATACGAGACCGAAATTTCTCAAACCCAATCAAGCGTGCCATTTTGGCGGTCACTACTCAATTGAATCCTTAAAATTCTCTCATACTAGAGATATAAATTTTACTACTCACATACATCATATACATGTGATTTTAACTTTAGTCATAGGGGCAGGTTATCACTAAAATCACATATCATGTTAATTACATTGCTTTATCCGTTAATAAAAATTAATCATACATATATATAGCGAACCTGAAAGACAGATTCCAATGAGATTAACGATCACAGCAACACAAGAAAATTCTCATAACATAGAAGCAAACATCTCTTGTGCACATCGATTACTGATTATTTGAACAACATTAAAAGAATGCCGATCCAAAAGATCTCTCATAAATAGCAATACAAGGTATTCTAGATTGACAAGCTTGATAGCTGATCAACTATTGCTCATGGGTTTCATAAGGCAAAACATGACTCCAAGGCCAATAGCTGATTTTTTTTAGCCAATTTTAAGTAATAAATTATTATTGCATCAACCGGTGGCCTATAAATTGAGTCAAAATACAGAACCAAATATCTAAAATTTAACAGTAGATATTATTGTTCTGCGTAAATGTTGTCATACTCCTTAACCATAAAAAAAATTCAACTTGATAGATATTAACAAGTGACCAGATGAGTTCATGTACAATATGCAGTAACTTAATTTACATGCATTACCCACATTTAGCAGATGTGTTAATCAGTACAATCAGTTTGGTCACGAGTTCTTAAAACGTTCATCATTCAAAGATTACTAGCATGTCAAGGAGTATGCTTGAGTAATAAAAGTTTCATAACCTTTAGTGTTTCTCATTAGCTCAATACATAACTCAAATACTATTCCATATTGATTGTATCTCATTAAGCCAGTTTCAATTTATAATAAAGTTTGATTTTATTAATGAATCACACATTCATAATGTTTATGTGATAACATACTAGTAACCCATTACATGTATTTTCAAAATTACAGAAAATACAAGAAAAATAAATACACTAAAAATACACGTATTTAGGGCTTTTTATATATTTTCACATCCATAAAATCATCAAACATGTAAAATAAATTCACCACAAGATAGAGAACGGCCATACGAATCCAACACCGCCAACCACACGCCAAACGGAGGCTCCACGTGCCCCCACGCGCCGCCTGAGTGCGCGGCGCATGAAGCGCAGGCGCGAGCCGTGCCCCGCGTGTGGGAGCGCATGAGGGCGTGTGACCGCGCGTGGGCGCATCTCCGACGCCCTGGTGGCACGTGGCTGCACGTGGGGGCGCGTAAGGTATCCCTCGGCGACGCACTGCCTACTGTCTTACTCGTCTCGTTGAGCTCAGTCCGAATTTGTGATTTAATTTTATTTTTATTGAACAAAAAAAATCTCGAAAATCACAAATTAAGGCAAAAACTTTATGCATTCAAGTTCTAGGGTTATGGTTGCTCTGATACCACATGTTGGACGCAAATTACGCAACCCGAAGATCTCCACAACTAGAACAAGAACATGCATAATTGAGTAGAAAAATTAACGCACCTGTTTTGAGATCCATCGAACATAAAGTGGAAGCAGAAAAGAGATTACCCACATATCAAGGGGATCCACGCACCAAGTCCTTCTCCTCTATTGCCCTTCGTATCATTGGCTCAATGAAGCAGCCCCCCTCACGTTTAGTGTTAGGTAAACGCCCCTTAGGTGAGGATACGGGTGATAATTAGGGTTAGATGAGAGACTTGAGCACTATTTATAGAGTTTACAGCCAGTCCCCCTCATTATGGGCCAGGCTCAACTCGGCCCACACTAGCCAGCCCAAATTAGAATAATTAAGAAACCTTCTATCTCACTTTAGACCAACCCTGTTTTACAGTAACTGTAAAAACAGTAAATTACAATATCAATTAATGTAGTCCACATTAGGAAAACTCTTACATTTTGTGCTATCTCAAACATATAAGGTCATTTGGTTTGCTTCTTTCTCAATCCAATGATACTTGTTTGCAAGCCTTTTCTGATGCAGATTGGGTTGGTAGCTCTCTGATGATAGGAAGTCAACCGGAGAATATGCTATTTTTCTTAGTCCTAACCTGATTTCTTGGAGCGTCTGCTTGGATTCTTTATCCTCACTACCCCTAATAATGTAAGTCCATCTTCCTCGTGTCTCCCGTGAAATGAACAAGTGAACAATTGATGGTTTGTAGGCGTATGCGATGCAGCGCAGGCTTTTGTCCGCCATATTTTTTATAATTGTATAAAGGTGCACTTTTTCGCTTATATAAAACCTTTTGTTTTGAGTTGCTCGCTAGCATATGCGGTCATGCCTTTTTAAGGATATGGAAGGTTTGTTGAAGATATCTAAAAAAGTTGTGAGATAATAGCGTCTTTCCTTTAGTTAGAAGCAAGCAATCTTAAGAATCTATAATAAAATTTGTTCCGTCACGTGGCCCCATGTCGTTTTCGTTAAATAAATGATTACGTGATAGTTTTTAATATACTATGAAAATAATAGTATATTCTAGACCACAAAAAACTAAATTACAAATAATTGAAAATTGTTATGAGATCCATTTTTTCAAGAATTTGTAATTCATAATACATTATTATTATAAATAATAGTATATTTTAGACCACAAAAAACTAAATTACACATAATTAGAAATTGTTATGAGATCCATTTTTTCAAGAATTTGTAATTCACAATACACTATTATTCTCATAGTATCCCGAGAACTGTTATGCTAGCAGAACCTTGTTTGTTAATATGGTGAAGGAGAGAGATGATATCGAAACGGAAAAGAAACCCTTGCGTGAACTTGGAGGACTGAACGTTTTAGCTTTTGGTGGACCTTTACGAAGCTTTGGCGTGAACTAACAAAGTCTTTATTTTTAGCTATCCCGGGCCGGGGGAATGTCTTCTATTGAGGGGAATCTCTTCAACTTCAATCGATTGCTTTGAATTGAAAAACCTTCCGCGCCTATCTCTCTTGGAAGACCAAAGTATTCAGGTTGAAACTATGGATGGCAATAAACTGTTGATTTGACTCTGTAGCACAACGTAAATTGAAACATCCTTTGCAATGCATAAAATTTAGAATTACAAAACAGTTTCTGAAGCCCTAGCCATCCTAGCAGCTGAAATTTAGATATAATAAGAAGAGATTATTTTCTAGGAGTTTAACATTGTGCTCAGTGAGCCAGACTTAAATTATGTAATAATAGTGTAGATAGATAACCTGAAGTAGAGTTATGATATCATAATCTAGTAAAGATGCAAAGTTGGTGCACAACTTTAATTTAGCAAGACTAATGCTTTTTGTTAAAGCCAAAAAAAAAAGAAAAAAAAAAAGAAGACGATGCCTTTTTGTCTTCTCTATGATGTCAAAGTTCTCTCCATGTTAGGTGCTTGATCCCATTTCGAGCACAAAAAGCCCAATGAAGCAGACTTATTCCATATGTGGTTTAGAAAATTCGTGTAACTTTTAATTTGGACTCGATTTGTCATTACTAAGTCATCCATATAATTAGTCATAATATGCTATTTGGTCCATAAAATTGGATCTTGTGAGAATTGACTCAATTTGAACTTGTTAGACAATGTACAAAAGAATAACTAATTTTAAATATGTTGTTGAGTCATTTACGTTTTGTTCTTCACCCAAAATCTTAATGCTATACGAGGGGACAATTGATCTTAAAGTGACCTCCAAACAATTATTTTCTAATTGACCTTTTCTCACGACACTTCCTTTCTCCGAGAGAGGTTCCTCATCTTTTTTTTTTAAAAAAATAGGATCCTAGATGCCTGCTTTAACTTCCATATCTGATTTGGCATTCAAAAAGTCATCCTTTAACATCCAACTCCGATTTAGCATTCAACAAGTCATCTTTTTTTTTCTAAGGATCCTAGATGCCTGCTTTAACATCCATCTCTGATTTAGCATTCAAAAAGTAATCCTACCGGATAGCTAAGATGAAAGACTTTGCTAGTTCACACCAAAGCTTCGTTAACGTCCAGCAAAAGCTAAAAAATTCACGCAAGGGTTTCCTTTCGGTACTGCTGTCTTATCATCCATCTCTGACATAACGCTTTTTGTTATAGCCAAAAAAAAAAAAAGATGACTTTTTGAATTCTAAATCAGATATGGATGTTAAAACAGGCATCTAGGATCCTATTAAAAAAAAAGAGAGATGAGGAACCTCTCTCGGAGAAAGGAAGTGTTGTGAGAAAATGTCAATTAAAAAATAATTGTTTGGTGGTCACTTTAAGATCAAATGTCTCATCACACAGCATTAAGATTTTGGGTGAAGAACAAAACGAAAATGACTAAGCAATATATTTAGAAAGGCTGGGCCCATCGGGCTATTGTGCTCGAAATGGGATCAAGCACCCAACATGGAGAGAATTTTAACATCATAGAGAAGACAAAAAGGCATTGTCTTTTTTTACTTTTTTGGCATTGTCTTATTTGCTTTTTCTATTTTTTGGCTTTAACGAAAAGCGTTATGTCAGAGATGGATGATAAGGGAACAAAACCGAAAGGAAACCCTTGCGTGAACCTTTTAGCTTTTGCTGGACCTTAACGAAGCTTTGGTGTGAACCTTTTAGCTTAGCTATCCTGTAGGATAACTTTTTGAATGCTAAATCAGAGGTGAATGTTAAAGCAGGCATCTAGCATGATCACCTTATCTTCATCTGCAAGATTATCGAATTCAGCAGTAGTGTAGCAGGAAAGACCAAAGTCGGGTTGAAACTATGGATGACAATAAACTGTTGATTTTATTCTGTAGCAAAACGTAAATTGAGACATCCTTTACAATGCATAAAATTTAGAATTACAAAACAGTTTCTGAAGCCCTAAACATCCTAGCAACTGAAATTTAGTTATGATAAGAAGAGATTATTTTCTAGGAGTTTAACTTTGTGCTCGATTAATGACGCATCTTCAGTGTGGGAAAAAGTTGAACTTCTTGCCGAGATGGGAATGCACTTAACAAGCCAACGTATCGGCCAACAGAAAGCTGCGAGTCCGATGCAAGCAACCAATTGTCACCAGCCCAGCCTCTCGGTGTTGGCAAACCTGTTTAAAAACTCCACCTTCACCACCTGAAGAATTATCGCCATGCTAACGACGCCCAAGAATGACTTAGTCTTATGGACACTTAAGTGTCTAAATTTACGAAAGTGACACTTAAGTGTCATCGGCGAGAAAAATCCGGCCAAAACGCTGACGTCGCAATTTTCCGACGAGCTGCGTGCAAAACAACGTCATTCTGCATGTTGATATGGCTAAACAGTATCAAAACAACTTCATTTTAGTGGTGACATGATAAATAAATAATATAATAATTAAGGAAATTTAATTTTAAAAAATTAATTAATTAATTAATTTAAAGAAAAAAGGGAGGAGGAGGGGGCAACCAGCGGCTGAGGGCTCCTCTTTTTTAATAAATAAATAAATAAATAAATAAATTATTGAAATTAAATTAAATTAATTGTTATAGTAAAATTCGAATTACACCAAAATAATGTCGTTTTTATGTGTGGTTCGGTGAGTCAGCCTTCCGACGAGCCACATAAACGAAAAAATTTATAAAAAATTGCCACGTAGGATTTCTGGCAAGATTCGTCGGATGTGACACTTAAGTGTCCAATTTTTCATAAAAAGTAGTACTTAAATGTCCATTTTGTAAGTTTTTGCATTTAAGTGTCTTTTTATGCCAACTTTTGGCACGTGAGGCGTTCTTTTGCCCAAAAATAACATAACTCCCAAAAATGATGCCGCATTGAATAACAAATACACATCAACTTGTTAGTGATTGGAAAGAATTACCACATGGCGGGCTGGCAAATCACCAAGTGGGATTAAAGTATGTAGAGGTGCTGTATGTAGAGGTGCTGTCACAATCTCATTTATCTCCTTCTAAAATAAGCAATTTCATCGAGTATCAAGTAATTGGTGTATTTGACAAGAAATTTGACTCCATATTATGAAGGGAAAAAAAAAAAAGATGAGAGAGCTACAATTTTTTTTTTTGTCTTTTCTGCACCGTGTGTTCACTGTTGTCCATATAAGATAATCGTTATATGTTAAGTAATAATTTTTTTTTATATAACTTTGCTTTATAAAATTAGGTATAATTAGATTTTCTGTAAAATCGATCTATCAAACAAGATTGGTTAAATAAATAAATTATATTGAATTATCAATAAGAATCTAGTTTATTGCTTTTGAAATCTATTTTTATGGTAGTTCTTATTTACCTAGAATTGCTTATCAAAATAATAGATTTTATCGGGTGCTTGATTTGGATTGATAGAAATATGGTGCTATAAGGAGCATTTAAAAGTATACCGAAGGGGACTCAAATGTCCAGGACACCATTTCATGTTACCTCCATAGTCAAATTGAGAATATTTCAGGCAGATATTTCTGTTTTTCTTGTTGCATCATTGTCATTTCTCATCAGAATAGATTAATTCTACTTATACACCAAAACTTTAACATACTTTATGGATATCCTTTTAACTATACCAAAACTTTCACATGCTTTATGGATATCCTTTCAACTATCCGTAGGTTTATGCTATTTTTATCACCATCGCTTTGCTCTCTCTTGCTTTAATCCGTGGCTCCTGAGTGGCGTAAATATAAAATTTTCATCTACCTTTCCTTTTTTTTTTCTACTCCCTTCGGATCACCTTGAAGTTTTAGATCCATTGCTATGAAAGAAAATGTGATATAGTTCATAAATCAACAAAGAAAATTGTATTTAGGATGGAGTGTGCTTACGGGATGGTATAAACCTAGTATTTCCACGACAAATACTTGTCTAGATTCAAAATAACATTAGACTGAGTCAATTATATTCGCCAGTCTTATGTGTTCCATGTGAATTTCATTTTAAATCAAGTGCTTTCGATTGCCGGGGCTGGACCGACCACGATCCGGGCAAGCATATTTCCATGACCGACGGCGCAAAGTCGGGTGATAAAGATGGGACACGAAAAAGCAGAACTAAAGAGGCGAGAAAGGTATCGAATCCACTGTGGAAAGGGAAAGAAGCTGTGCGACGTTGAGGGGAACAAGAGAGGAGAGAGTTAAGTAATGCATATTTGCTCTTTAACGCACGTATGATGGAGGTTTCACTAAGCAATTCTAAGTATATTAAAACCAACATATACAATTTGTTGAAAGCGTGATAGGATATGATTAATTTATTCAAGTATCTACTTCTTGTTGTATAGACCGATTTTTCGTATACAATCTTTGTTATACCTATCATTCTGAGTTGTAAGAAATTCAAAAAGTGCAGTTGAGTTTTAAAATTTGTCAAATTGATTCAGACAAGTCCTTCCGTTGATTGTACTATCTAAAACTTATAAACTCAATTATACTTTCGTAATAAGTTTTAAGACTTGGTTGTATTTTTTAAAAAGCTTAGGACTTGATTGCACCTTTTAATGGTTTTAGGATTCAATTATACTTTTGTGACAAATTTTAGGATTTCTAGTATACTTATTTCAATATTAAATGAGAAATCGATACTTGACATGTGAGATTTACTTGTGTGGATCACGCACAGTAAAGAAAGCATCTAGAAATTCATTGGAAAGATCCTCTCACTCAAATATTTCCAGTTGAATACATTGATCGAACTTGGGTTCAATACCTTATTTTGGAAGGAGATTGATGCTGGACAAACGTGTTTTGTGAACACATTGTTCTCAAATTCACTGCATTTGTCATTAACTACTGGAATAACTACGGAAAGGGCACACGGTTTTACCGAATCTTTTGGCGAGTACCAACAGGAGTGACGATGGCGATGGCAATTTCTGAGAAGTTGGGGTTATACGAAGTGGGAAAAAGAAGATGGATTGCCCAAATATAATACTACACCAAAAAGCAAAATGCGCATCAAAGAAACGATCAGTGTCCGTGCAAAGATTTCATTCAAGAAGCTTTAGCGAACTTTCCCACGAACTTCATGCAGAATTTTTGAACTCCTTCATACTAACGCTAAAATTGCAGATGACTACACAACCTATCACGACCAATCAAGGCAAATTGGATTTTTTTTTCTTCGGTCAGAAAACGACTTGCATTACTATCTTAACGAGTTCGAGTACATAAAAGGAGATTCCAAACACAATAAAACCCAAGGGGCATGAGTGGGGTTAGACAACCAATTGTGAGGTAGGGATCTATACCGCTGAGCTTTTGCAATCCAGTCCGCTACCTTAAAGGCAAATTATATTTTGAAGCTCGCTAAAAAACTTAGAACAATGAATTAGGAGCTTACTGACTTAAAACTATGATGTCATAGATGTCGTATGTATTATATGCCACTGGATGCAGCCTCACTATCTTACATATATGCGCCTTAACAATATCTAAAATTTTTCCTACCCATGATGTGGTTTGACTTGGGAACTGTTTCCTTTCAACATTCCTTTTTGGATCTTGTAAAAACATCAATGTGCTAATTATGAGTTAAAAATGGTTAAATTAGATGTAACTATGGATCATTACTCAGTTATAAGCACAGAAATCTGAAACCTTCCACACAACTAGCAAAAAGAAGCTCAAAAAATAGTGCACGCTCTTTTCACTAACTTTAATGGCTATTCCAAACTTCATTTGTTTTGCAAAATATTGACAAATATTTTTCTCATTTTTTAGCGTTTGGATCATTTAGGAAATGAGTTAGCAAAAAGTCCTTTTATAACTAACAAAATGCATTTGCTTGAATTCAGGAAAAAATGATTTTCTCTTTTAAAAATTAGAAATCATTTTCTATAATATGACTAGACAACAACAACACCTGTATCAGAGACCTTACTGTTTGGGTACGAGAACTTTAATATTCTTATTTGGGTTGTCAATAATCAGGCCTAGGTGCATAGAGGTTGACCCTAGGCTAAGCTCAAGACCTTGATACCCATGCCCAGGTCCTTGGTGGCTATGCCCAAGTACTTGGCTCTCGCACCCGAGTCACTAGTGCTTAGGCTTAAGTCCATAGAGGCCTAGCTTGGGTCTAGGTCCATAGAGATTGGGCTAGGACCCCAATAACCATGCCTAGGTTCTTGATGGTTATGCCCAGGGACCCAACTCCCATGCTACAATCACAATTGCCCAAGGCTAGGCCACAAAGGTCAGGCTTAGGACTATAGTGCCCATCCCATAGTCCCCACAGCCTTGCTTAGGACCCCAATGCTTATACTTGGTCCCTTGACAATTCTGCCTAGATTGTAACCAGTTCTTATGTCCAACTATCTCTCAAGCCAAGTTCCTTGGCCACCGAGTTTCAGTCCACGCTTGAGGGACTCAAGTCTAGGCCTAAGACACAGTGCTCATGCTTAGGTCGCTAGTGGTTTTTCTAAGGTACCTAGCTCTCGCGTCCAAGTCAACGGCACATGAGCCAAACTCCATCAAGACTAGGCTCGAGTCCCTGACACCCTCATGCTTGGGTTCCCAATGGCTAGGCCTAAGAAACCATGGCTCTTGCAAATGAGACCTGGGTGGCTAGGTATCTTTTATATCGTACAATTAGTGCATGTCTCTTTAAGAAAATAAAATCAAGTTCTCCTTTCTAAATAACAGAAGGTAATTTCCAATTCATCTTCAAAATTCTTCTTGACACTATAAAAAATATATTCTTATTTTTCCGAAAAATTATTTCTTGAAAAATATTTTCAAATAATGTCAACATTCAGCGAACAAACGCAAATCGCAGCCCAAGTATTGAAATGATATTAACAGATTGTCATAATCAAGCTAAAATACTGTAATAAAATTGTCAAAAGATAATTTAAGGCACACCCCAGATTCCTCGGCGGTCCCACATAACCTCTTACTAAATTCCTTTTATTCCTCGCTGTATGTTCAAACCTAACATGACTCGTTTGGTGTAGTGGGAACCATAGGACTTTTAGTCATTCGGTTGTTCTAATTCATTTTCCAGCCATCGAATAAAACAAATGATGCTTACGTCAAATAAATTTAATAAATGATTTATTTTTTTAATTATTGACATCTAAATTTTAACGACCCGTTTAATCATTCATTAATTAAATAGAAAAAATTGAGAATTAATTCTTAACCTCTAAATAGAAAATAATTTTCAATAAATTGTACATCATGTAGACATTATTAGGAGCATTTCCATTAATAGTAATAGAAACTTTTAAAGAAAAATTGAAAAGGAAAAAAATTAATTAAAAATACTAGTAAAAAAAGAGAAAAAAAATGGGAAAAGCAAGGTCGGGCTGGGGGCAAGTCAGCCCGGTCTCTTTCTTTTCCTTTTTCTTTCGCCTCACCTGGGCCGACCAAATTTTCCTGTTTTTTTTCCCAAGATCGGCCAACCTTCTCTTCCTCTCTCTCTTTTTTTTTTTTTGCTGACCTAAAACCATAATACAGTCGGCAGCCGGTGACGTAAATCAGAGAGAGCACTAGCGTGGGCCCACCTCCCACGGCACTCCATTTTAGTCACACAATAGGGATGCGTAGTTTCGGACCAGCGCGTCCACCGTGGGTGGGTTTTCTCCCACTCTTTCCCTCGCGCGTTCTGCATAAAAGAGAACAACGTGCCCGAACAAGGAAAGAGGCAGAGCAGAGGAGACAGGCGCGAACGTCGCACCAGAGTTTGTAGTCGGGGGCAGACCGGCAGCAACAGCTGGCGTGGCAGGAGGCCATGCGCGCCGGTGCTTAAAAGCGAGAGAGGAGCGAGTGAGAGAGGAACTTCTTTGAAGGGTTCATTCGCAGAGTGACCGAAAGCGAGAGATTTTCTCCTCAATTGCCGGTAGTTCGTCTTGTCTCGACCTTCTACGGAAGCCAACTCACCCGTCGCCGTTAGTCGCAGCAAGCTCCGAACAAGGTGAAACCCCGGACACGCTCCGCTTCTCCCTAGCTTATTGAGTTCGAGAACGCGAGGCCAAACCGACGAAATTTTGAGCAAACCGTACAAAACCCAAAAAGATTTGTTGCCAATAATGTTGATTTGGAGCTTAATGTGTTGGGTTGGGTTTATGCCACGAACGAGCTTAAATCCGAACCTGGAAGTGGTAATTAGAATCGCACATGAACCGTTTGACAAAATTGCTTGAATGAAGAACCCAACTCGAATCCTTGAAACTGAAGCTTAGATCTATGATTTGTTCTAGTATCGTTCGATCATAACTACCTGCAAGTGAGCCACGTCGCATAACTCATCTATTATTAATAGGCTGTCCATAAAAATTGTCTAAGAGACGGATCTGTTCACGATGAAAATCGCCCAAAGATATTGATCTATTTGTAGTCAAGGTCAACTGAGCTGGTAAAAATACTATGACTTGCGATGATCTCCCTTTTGATTTCAGTTTAGTTGAAACATAAGAGATTTCGATTCTTCTAGTTTTTTACTTGTTTAAATCTCCTCTTAAGTGGTGGGTAATTACAGTTGAAGCGGGTGATGATCAACCTGGGAGAAAAGTTAACGGAGGAAGAATTGGAAGAGATGACCGGAGAGGCGGATTTAAATGGTGATAGCCAAATTAACTACGAAGAGTTCATCAGGATGACGTTAGCTTTTTGAAAGGACTAGCGCAGCTGCTCGTGCTTCACATGGATTTTATATTTTAAAGATTTGTTGAGAATTTATGTTTGCCAAGAGAATTTATTTTTGCAAAAATTCTCCCTCCTATTATTGCATATTCAATTGTAATTTTTTAGAGTTAGTGATATAAATACACAACACAAAATAATTATATTTATCAAAAGATTTCGAGAATTGAAATATTTTTAAATAAGTTTTTGCAAAATAAAAATGATCCAAATCCTTAATATTAGAAAATGTCAGAGATAAGATAAGATCATGAATTTACACATTCTTCTATGGACATAACATTTGTAAAATAAATGAGTGTATATGATTGAGATCTCTTATTTAAGAGTAGGAGGCTCTTTTTACTTTGTATATGATTGAGATCTCTTATTTAAGGTAGGAGGCTCTTATTCCATGATGGAAGTGGCCGCCCTTCCATCATGGAAGGAGGAAGTGAGGAGTTCAAATCCCCACCTTCTCAGGGGGGATGGGAGTGGGGACGCGTAAGTTTCGAGAGTGGGTTGCGGCTCCCACGCCCTGCAAGAGGCAGGGCACAAGTCTGCAAGTGAGTGTAGAATAGGAATAGAGTAGGACTGACAAAAAAAAAAAATAATAATAACTAGGAGAGAGAGAGATGCCTTTTCTCTTCTCCATGATGTTAAAATTCTCTCAACGTTTAAGTGCTTGATCCCATTTTGAGCACAAAGGCCCAAATTGGGGCCCAAATTGGCCATAGCGTGCTTTTTACAAATGTGGTTCAAGAAATTTCTATAACTTCTAATCCACACTCCATTCACTATGACTAAGTCAATCATATAATTAGTTATAATGATGTTCATATGATCAAACGGTTGTGGTGTTATTTGGTCTATAAATTTGATTCTTGTGAGCTACGATATTGACTTAATTTGAACTTGTTAGACAATTCTAAAAGGAATAACTAATTTTAAATATAATGGTTGGTTATTTACATTTCATTCTTCACCTAAAATCTTAATGTCGTATGATAGGACATTTGGTTGTACAGTGACCACCAAACAAACATTTTCTAATGGACACATTCTCACGACACGTCTTTTCCCCAAAAGATTAAAGTTCTTCGCCTTACATTTCTAGAACGTCTTGATAAATCTCAATCAATATAATTTTACTTTTATTCCTAGGATGCACACATCAGCCTTTTCAAATAAGTTGGATTTATTCCAACATTTTGCATTTTTTTTTCTCACTAAATCTTGTTCCCTTGTATTAATGTTGAAGTTTTAAGGAAATAATCTAGTTTGTTTGAATGTTCAATTCAAAAACTTGAGATCATAGATAGACCACATGTATATAAAGAGCATATGAGTCCCGTATACAAGTGATGTGAGATATATTAACATCTCCAATTATGTGCAAGAGGATTGGGAAATTTGTGAAATTTGATGAACGGAGGCTGCACATATGAATTGAACTATAACAAAGCCTAAATGTGATACCATGTTAAAATGTCTAACTCAAAAGCATAATTTTAAATGTAGAATGAAATCACACATATATAAAGATCATATAAATCCCGAAGACAAGCGTTGCAAGATACTTTAACATAGCTATTTCCTCATATGTAAAGAACACAAAGATTAAATGCAAAGTTCAATGGAAACTTATAAATGGTATAAGAGCTTGTGGTAAATTGATGGGCCTCCGATCTATTCAAGTTGAGATACCTTGATGCACGAATCTCCCAACAGTTTAAACATTTTTTATTATTATCTAAAAGCATAACCGTCTCATCCTAAGTGTCTAGCAACAAAGGACCAACATTTTTGAGATGATTAGGTTTCAACATAAGCTCAGGAGGGGTTTGAATCCCAGAGGCGTTGCGTTCGCGCAACTTAAACGCGGCTGGGTCTGTAGTGATGGCTCAGTTCGCCCTGGGTTACGTCTAGGCTGCCGGCCGACGGCGGTTTCAGGATCATCAAAAAAATAAAAATAAAATATAAGCACGGGAGAATTTCGGTCACTAAAACCCAAGTCTCTTTCTTCAAATGAACGAATGTAGGCCTAACAATCTCTCACATACTTCACGAGCACCCACCCAGAAACAAGAGCAGAAGAAGCAAAAGCAGCAGCAATCAAAACATTGCGGTTCGCTGCTTCTTATCGCGAACTAACCAGTGACAGAATGCCTCGCCAATCGCGCTGGAGGGGAAACCTATTCGAGCAATGTAAGTTTATGTCGAGGAAATTGGATTGGATCCAGTAAGGAAGATGAGGCAGAGAGAGAGAAGAAGGGCGTAAAGGTAAGAAGACAAACTAAAACTCGCTTCTGCAATTAAACAAGAGGAAGTTGAGGATTCATTTGCAGATTTCGAAGCTTTCGTCCTTTGTCCACTGTTTCGTGGCCGCCATCTTCAACCACTTCTCTGTGGGCCGAGTTGGCCGCCTCTAATATTCAAAGGCTTTGGAACTCGCGTTCCTCTCTCTCACAACGATACTCAGAGCAGCATCGACTCACCATTTGTTAAGATAAGGTCACTCTGTCAATTCATGATTTCCACTCACTCATCAGTCTGTCATCTGGGCTGTGCACCAAATAACAACCAGTTAAGAACAAGAGCCTCCACTCCCAAGCAGAAACAAGAAGACTCCAAGAGCGACATAAGTAGTGATGCTCGAACTGCTTGGAATTTGGCTTCATCCACGGCGTAAGTTAATCAACCAAAGGATTTTCATAGTGAAGGAAGTTGACCGCTTGCAGACATCCATCTAGCACTACTTGAACTGTTCAAATTCAGCCGATCAGATACACCCAGAGAAGTTTGGAATGGAACATCCTTCATTTCCATGCTCTTTCCCATTCTTTTTCTTCAACCCTTTTTCTCTCTTTCTCGTGGCGAAGGAATCAGCCAAAAAGCAACCACTGCGAAACTCAATAGTACGATCACGAACTTGGCAAGTCCCCTGTTCGCAGGAAACACCCTCTTTGATTCTCGACCACAAATTTTGACCGCCTGCTCCATCTCCGTCTCCATCTCTCTCTGTTTGTCCCACACAGAATGGCTACTGAATCGGCGAGAGAGTTCGACCTGCGTAAAAGCAAAGGCCCGGGCGAAGGACAAATCACTTACCTGGACGGGGTCAATGGGCGATCAAGAAGGCTCATGGCCTGGGCCTAGTGACCTCCATTGCACTTTGGGAGGGGTGCCAGCCCAAGGTCGGCCCAATCGGTCGAGCCTACGTCATAATTTGTGGCAGAGGGGGCCTGCGTTCGCGCGGCCCCTACCCAATTCCATGGTCTGAAGATTCGTGCTTTGTATTCTCTTCGACTATTTTCACCTTCCGCGAATCTCCCTTAGCTGATTGTAAGAGTAATAAGGGAAGAGGGTTCGCTACCATAAAAGGATTCAGTTGAAGAGAAGCGTATGAGATGTACTCTGATTTTTTTTTTTTAAAGACATAATCACTTCCAGCTGAAGAAAGTAAAGGAAGTTTGAAAATTGTTGTCAATAATAAGGTAAACGTTTTTCAATAACTAATAATAATTAATTATTTCAAGCACACAAACTCTTGAGATCTGTTAAAAATATTAAGCTTTATCTACTTTATGTAATAATAGCATAGATAAATAAGTTGAAGCAGAATTATGAGATCATAATCTATTAAAGAAGCAAAGTTGGTGCTCATCTTTAATTTAGCAAAGACATAATGCTTTTTGTTAAAGAGAAAAAAAAGACAACGCCTTTTTGTCTTCTCTATGATACAATTCTCTCCACGTTAGGTGCTTGATCCCATTTTGAGCACAATAGCCCAATGGGCCAGGCCTTTTCCGTACGTGGTTCTGAAGCTTCTGTAACTTCTAATTTTGACTTAATTCGCCATGATTAAACCATCCATGTAACCTTTAATTTGGAGGTGTACATTAGACTTTTGAAAATTGAAATAAGGTGGATTCGAATTCCAACATTTGGCTTTTTTTTTCCTCGTGAATGCTCTTGTCCCCATGACAATGTCAAATTTTCAAGGAGATAATCTAGTTTGTTTGAATGTCTAACTCAAAAGCTTGAAATCATAAATTAATGGGGACCATATATAAATAAAGAGCATATACATCTTTTGCACAAGCATGGCAAGATACTTTAAGATCTCCTAGTGCATGTAATAAGATTGAGAATGACATGTGAAATTTGACGAATGGGAGTTGTGCATACAAAATAAACTGCAGTTGAACCTAAATTTGATATCATATTAGAATGTTCAACTCAAAGACTCAACTTTACTGGTGAAGAGAGATCATATATATAAAAAGAACATAGAAAACCTGAAAACAAGCGTGTGAGATATTTTGACGCAGCTATTTCTTAGTATGAAAAGACTCGAATGTCAGATGCAAAGTTCGTTGGAAACTTAACAACAATTGACAAGAAAGCAAAAAGGAGAATTTTCTTTCCGAAGAAGGACAAGATATATGATTATCATTTCAAGCTAAATGACTATAAAGTCATCACGCATATGACGAATCATTATTGTTCCTTGGGCTGGAAGGCATAACATGACTTGACCTCCTTCCTCATATGCAAGTTTCAAGCAACTTCTACTAGAAGGAGAAAATGAATTTCGGACAACAAAATATCGAAAATGTTCATTTTGAAAACCAAAAATAAAGTTGAAAGTAGATTTATTTTTCCATAATCCAAACCTACTTATTTTTTTCTTTAAGTTTAACCTAAATAATGGACATGCTACTAAATTTCAAGCATTTCCTTGATATTAAGGTTCTAAGACGTATTTGTCGTGGATCGATCAAGTTTGTGGCGTGGCTTGAGTATTTGTTTGCTTTTGAAAATAAGAGAATTGCAATATTTTGCGTGAAGTCAAATTCTCATCAAGACATGTCGTAGCAACTTCCTCGACCTTTCTACAATGGGCAGACATCCATTATTCCTAGCATTGACGAGGTATTCACCTTATCAACATCCTAGAAAAAGCCCATGTGTATGAACAATGATTAATGTTACTTCCTCTAGGAATTTTTTTTTTTGATGACTTAAGGAACCCGCGCACTGTACCAACACGGACAGCCTTGGTAAGCTCGGGGGGACGGGGGTAAACCCTGATGCCCCACAGGAGGACCCACCACCCCCGTGGAACGGATAAGATGCCAAGCGTCTCCGCGGAGAGTCGAACTCTCTCTCTACTAGAAGGGGTTAGTGGGTCCCCCCACAGTGGGGAAGACTTAACTAGCGGAGCCACCGCGGCCGGTGATTTCCTCTAGGAATATTTGTACACTCATAATTATGAGAAATATCGTTGTTTTGAAATCATACAATTTGAATAGAATTTGCCTTTCCTATTCCTGCGGGTATCAAGATGCCACTTTATTGAGATATCTTATCCATTTCTTTAGGTTCAGCGGATCATGAAATCTTGATGATCTTCTCTACCCTCACCCAAACGAATATTTTACAAGGTGCAATACTAAGACATACCAAAACACCATTAAATAAAAATGATTTATTTTAACAATTTATTATTTGGTGTAACCAAACATCACTCTTCGTTAGGAAACACTTAAACAAGCTAAGCACAAGTCAAACCAGCGCTCTCTAATGAGTCATGAATTTTATCCCAGTTTCATCCCTGTCTCGGACCCACCACTAACAAATTGATAATTAAATATACCTATTTTCCATAAATTTGATAGGTCGTGATGAAATAAGAGTGTACCTGTTTTTGGAAATTTAAAAAATCCTATGCACAAACTTCAATAGATAAAGATAGATATCTTCCCGTAAATTTAGGTGTCTTAAATTTGTCAAAATGTCAAGTCAAAATTATCATAGCAAGTCGAGTTGAGTCGAGTCAAGCTCCCTCTATTGCATTGAGTCAACAAGAGTATTATAATATGGCATAACGGACCTTTGACTATATGAATTATTCAATACGTTATGATCATTTCTAACAAATTCTCTTCCTCGTCACATTGCTTACATGTCTATCTACAACAAGACTCACGTGCTGACGTGTCCGAATCCTGCATCAAAGCACAATTGGAAGGAAACGAGTCAAGATCGAGTTTGTATGATAGACGAATTGTTAAAAGACTTGCAATTCAATTTATGGGCTCTTACTGCCGAAAAAGACTAAAAGAAGAGAAGTCCACGATAGTAAATTCAGCGACCCGGACTCACGTGGATATGCTTTATGTACACTATTGCTCTACTTTTCTAAGGTAGTCAGGTGAGAAAAAAAGGGCCCCACCGTCCGGTCTTTGGTCATATCCACAATTGCAAGTGTTTGAACTCATCTTGTCGTCGGGGTATTCGATTCCTCGCACCTTCTTGGAGGTTGAGATGAGGACGTCTGAATAAAGAGATGGGGTTTCGCAATTTGCACATGACATGTATTACATATGGTGGCTTGTAAAATAGGTATAAGATAGGAATAGACAAAAAAAACAAAAAACTCTTCATCTAAGCTTTACGGCTATAGAAAGGGAAAATTGCTTAAAAAATCCTGAACCTACTGCACTTTTGCAATTTAGTACTAAATCTTTTAGTTTTATATATTGAGTCTTAAACCTTTTTGTGTTTTGCCAATTAATATCACCCAATCATGTGCCATTTTATGTGACACGATTGATACTGATATTGATTATAGTTGCTTTACTTGTTTCGCGCCAATTTTTCGGAAAAATGATAACATTTTTCTGTGTTTGATTGATTTTGAAAATCTAATGTCATTTTTTTTTGAAGAAAATGATAAAAAAACTTGAATTATTTTTATTTTTAATTTCCTTTTCTCCTACTTTCTCGATTGGTCGCCCAGCCATAGGCAAGGGACAAGCTCACCCAAGGCCAATGAGGCTCAACCTTGCCAACCTTAGGTGAAGCTCCACCTTGCCAGATCCAACGTGTTGGAAGCTTGAAGGTCGAAGGTTGAAGCTAGAAGCTTGAATCACAATGGTTGAAGCTTGAGGCCTCAGGCAAGATCAAGCTCATCAGAATCTGGCGAGGTGGAGCCTCGCCGACCTTAGGTGAGCTCGTCCATTGCTTGTGGCGATCACCGTGGCCAACGATCGATGAAGGAAGAGGGAAAAAGGAAAGGGAAAGAAAAAAGAAAAATAAATCTATATAGGACAGTGAAGAAGTGCACGGAGGAGAATCAGTGTTTGGGTAAAAGAAAGAGAAGGAAAAATGATTTTCTCTTGTTAAAAAGAGGAAATCATTTTCCCCGCTTTTAAATGTGTCTTTTCCATTGATCAATTTTTTTTTTTTACTAGTTTATTTTCCAGTGAGCCAAATGCCATAAAATTGGGAAAATTATTTCCTGGAAGTTATTTTTCATGAAATAAATTGAGCCTTAAGCTACATTTTGCAAAAAATTAATAATTTGGAAAAAATACACAGTCCATGAAAATGTTTAGATATAAATTATTATTTATAGTGAAATGTTTTTCATTGACTAATTATTCCAAGTGATACAAGCGAATTTTAAGAAAATATTTTTCAAACATCCATTTTAAACGAACGGAATCTAAGTGTGAATATGCGAGTTGTAGAGACCTTAAGTTCTCTACTATATATACATGCTTGTTCGATCATAACTCTCTACAAGTGAGCCACGTCGCATAACTCATATGTTATTTGATAGGTTGTCATAAAAATTTTATAAGAGATGGATGTATTTACATCGCCCAAAGAGATTAGTCTATTTGTAGTAAAGGTTAACTGAGCTGGTAAAAGTAGGATTCGGATATTTTTATTCACTAACTGGAGGCAGAATCATGTGATCATAATCCAGCAAAGAAGCAAATATGTAGCACATTTTCAATTTAGCAAGACATGATGCTTTTTCGTAAAGAAACAAAAGAAGAAAAAGAAAAGAAAAAAGACAATGCTATTTGTCTTCTCTATGATGTTAAAATTCTTTCCATGATTAATTGCTTGATCCTATTTTGAGCACAAAAGCCCAATGCCCATAGCAGACTTTTTTTTTCCATATGTCATTCATCAAATTTCTGTAACTACTAATCTGGACTCGATTTTCCATGACAAAGTCAATCATATAATTAGTCATGATGATACTCACATGATCTAACTATTATTTGGTTCACAAATTTGGTTCTTGTGAGCTATGATATCGAACTTGTTAGACAATTCTAAAGAGAATAATTAATTTCAAATATATTGATTAATCATTTACCTTTCGTTTTTCACAAAAAATCTTAATGCCGTGTCACAGGACATTTGATCGTAAAGCAACCACCAAACAATTGTTTTCAAATTGACTTTTTCTCACAACACATCTTTTCCAAGAAAGATTAAGGTTCCTTGCCTTATTTTTATAGGACGTCTCGATGAATCTCAATCCACATGAGTTTGTTTTGATTTCTAGGACGCATACATTAGCCTTTTGAAATAACGTGGATTCGAATTCCAAATATTTGGCTTTTTTTTTTTCTTGTGAATGTTCTTGCCCCATGGATCAATGTCAAAGTTTCAAGGAAATAATCCAGCCTGTTTGAATATCCAATCCAAAAGCTTGGAATCATAAATTAATAGGGGTCATGTGTATATAAGAAGCATAGACACTTTGTACACAAGCGTAGCAAGATACTTTAACATCCTATATTACTTGCAATAAGATAAGAGCGGCACATGAAATTTGACAAATGCGGGTTGCACATGCGGAATAAACTGTAGTAGAACCTAAATTTAATACCATGTTAAAATGTTAATTCAAAAACTTAACTTTATAGGTGAAGAGAGATTATATATATAAAAAGAGCATAGAAACTTCAAAAATAAGTTGTGCGAAATATTTTGACACGGCTATTGCCTCGTGTGAAAAGAACTCGAATGTTAGATGTTAGATCGAAAAGTTGTTGGAAACTTACCAACGACTGATCAGAAAGTAAAAAGAGAAATTTCTTTTCGAAGAAGGACTAGATATATGATTATTATTACAAGCTAACCGAAAATAAACTCATCACGCATATGACGAATTATTTTCGTTTCTTGGGCTGAAAGGCATAACATAGACTTGGCCTCCTTCTTCATATGCAAGTTTTATTGACTTCCACTATAATGAGAAAATGACTTTCGGATAATTAAATATCGAAAATGTTCATATTGAAAATTAAAAATAAAATTGGAAGCAGAAATATTTTTCCGTTATCGAAACTTTTTTTTTTCTTTTTAAGTTTAACCAAAATAATGGACACACTACTAAATTTCAAGCGTTCCCGTGCTAAGGCGTTTTTGTCATGGATCGATCAAGTTCGCTTGCATATTTTTTAGCTCACAAAAATAAAAGGATTGCAATATTTCATGCAAAGTCAAATTCTCATCAATATGTGTCACAGCAACTTCCTTGACATTTCGGCAGTGAGCAGACATCCATTATTTCTAGCGTTGAACATACTAGGTATTCACCTTATCAATATCTAAGAAAAGCCCGTGAATGAACACTGGTTAATTATACTTCTCATAGGAATATTTTATACACCCATAACTATGAGTAATAACAACGTTTTGAATTCATTCAATTTGAATAGAATTTGTTTTTCCCGTTTCTGGGGGCATCAAGATGTCACTTTGTGGGGGAATTTTATCTGTTTTCCTAGGTTCGGCAGAGGATCACAAAATCTTGATGATCTTCTCAGCCCTCGTCCAAATGAATAATTTACCATTAAATAAAGTAAGTTACTTTAACTATTCATTAGTTGGTGTAACCAAACATCACTTTTACTTAGGAAACACTTAAACAAACTAAGACAAGTGAAATCAGCCCTCTTAATGAGTCATAAATTTTATCCCAGTTTCATACATTTTTCAGACCCACCACTCTTAACAAATCAATAATTTAATATAGCTATTTTCCATAAATTTGATACATCGTGATAAAGACACGAGCATATCTATTTCTGGAAATTCAAAATTCCTATACTTAAACTTCAATAGATAAAAATAAATATATTCTTGTAAATTTCGGTGTCTTTAATTCACCAAAATATTAAATCAAAATTACCACATCTAGTTGAGTCGAGCCAAGCACCCAACATTGCTTTGAGTTAACAAGAGGATTACTATAACATAACGTGACTTTGACAATATGAATTATTTGATACATTCTTTAACATATTCTCTTCCTCGTCACGATACTTACATGTCCATCTAAATCAAGACTCACGTGCTGACGTGTCGAACCCTGCATCAAAGCAGATGACGTGTACGTCCCTTATTGGAAGGAAACGAGTCACGATCGACTTCCTTTAGACCAATTGTTAAAGACTTGCAACTCAATTTCTGGGCTTTTACTGCCAAAAAAGAATAAAAGAAAAGAAGTCCACGATAATAAATTCAGCGACGCAGACTCACGTGGATATGCTTCATGCACACGACTGTTGTATTTTTCTAAGGTAGTCAGGTGAGAAAAAAAAGGGGCCCACCGTCCGGTCTTTGACCATATCCACAGTTGAAAGTATTTCAACTCATCGGAGAATTCGATTCCTCATCTTGTTGACGGTTGAGGTGGGAATGTGTAAATAAGGAGGTGAGGTCCACAGCTTACGCATAACATATAGTACACACAATGACATAAAATAAATGTATGATAGGACTAGACAAAAAAAAAAAAAAAACTCTTCCTCTAAGTTTTGCAATTATAAAGGGAGAAAATTATCCAAAAAATCATAAACCCACTGTATTTTTGCTAATTTTGTACTAAACTTTTTGGTTTTACCTGTTGAGTTGTAAACCTTTTTGTGTTTTGTCAATTGAGACCACTCTTAGAAAATGCTAACGTGGATGCCTATTGTCATACCCGACATGATTGGTGCTAAGGTGGATTATAATTGCTCTCTTTGTTTTGTGCCAATTTTTTAGGAAAATAATAACATTTTTCTGTGTCTACTTGATATGGAAAATCGAATTTCATTTTTTGAAGAAAATTATCAAATAATTAGAATTTTTTTTTTCCTTTGTCCTACTTTCTTGGTCGGTAGCCGGCCGGAGGCAAGGAATAAGCCCACCTTAGGCCAACGAGGCTTGACCTTGCCAGGCCTCAGGTGAGGCTTCACCTTGGTAGATTCGATGAGTTGGAAGCTCAAAGGAAGCTTGAATCTCGAAGCTCAAAGGTCAAAGGTCGAAGCTCAAGGCCTCACTAGCCTTGGGAAAGATCAAGTTCATCATAATTTGGGAGGTGGAGCCTTGCCAACCTTAGGTGAGCTTGTCCCTAGCTTGTGGCCGGTCATTGCCTATCGTTGTGGCCCGCAATCGGCCAAGGAAGAAGGAAAAAGGATAGAAAACAAGAAAACAAGAAAAAAAAATTGGACAAAGAAAAAAGGAAGGTGAAGAACTGCACGTAGGACAATTGGTGTCTGGGTAAAAGAAAGAGATGAAAAAATTATTCTCTCTTGTTAAAGAGGAAATTGTTTTCCCCACTTTTAAATGTGTTTTTTTCATTGATTGAAAATATTTTCTTTAACTAGTTTATTTTCCAGTGAACTAAATGCCGTAAATTTGAAAAATTATATCATAAAAGTTTATTTTCGTGAAATAAACTGAGCTTTAGGTTGCATTTTGCAAAAAACCAATAATTTGAAAAAAAAAATTCATAATCAATGAAAAATGTTTAGACATAAATTGTCGTCAATAGTGAAATAATTTTCATTGACTAATTATTTTGAGTGATACGAGTGAATTTATATATATATATATATTGAAATCATCCATTTTAAGAAAATGGAATCTAAGTGAGATCATGCAAGATCTAGAGAACTTACATGCATTCTCTTTATATATATATATATATATATATATATATATATACCCACACATACTTGTTTGATAATAACTATCTCCAAGTGAGCCACGTCACATAACTCATCTGTTATTTGATAGGTTGTTGTAAAAAATTGTATTAAGAGATGGATGTATTTACAATTAAAATCGCCCAAACGGATATCTATTTTTAGTAGATTTATGTGATCATAATCCAGTAAAGAAGCAAATTTGCCGCACATCTTCAATTTAGCAAGACATAATGCTTTTTGTTAAAGCAACAAAAGAAAAAGAAAAGAAAAGCGAAAAAAGATAATGCTATTTGTCTTCTCTATGATGTTAAATTCTTTCCATGATCAATTGCTTGATCCTATTTTGAGAACAAAAGCCCAGTGGCCATAGCAGACTTTTTTTCATATGTCGTTTAGAAAATTTGTGTAACTTCTAATGTAGACTCGATTTGTCATGACTAAGTCAATCATATAATTAGTCATGATGATGCTCGCGGGATCTAACTGTTATTTGGTCCACAAATTTGGTTCTTGTGAGCTACAATATTGACTTAATTAAAACTCATTAGATAGTTTTAAACAGAATAAGTAATTTTAAATATATTGCTTAGGCATTTACGTTTCGTTCCCCTAAAATATTGATGCTAAAATCTTGATGTTGTGGAGCAGGACATTTGATTGTAAAGCGACCACCAAACAATTGTTTTCAAATTTACATTTTCTCACAGCACATCTTTTCCACCAAAGATTAAGGTTCCTCGCCTATTTTTTCTAGGACATCTCAATAAATCTCAATCCATATGAGTTTGTTTTGAATTTTAGGATGCATACATTAACCTTTTGAAATAACGTGGACTCTAATTCCAAACCTTTGGCAATTTTTTACGTGAATGTTCTTGCCCCATGGATCAATGTCAAGAAATAATCCAGCTTGTTTGAATGTCCAATCCAAAAACTTGAAATCATAAATTAATGGGGTCCCATGTATATAAAGAGTATATACACCCATGCACAAGTGTAGCAAGACACTTTAACATACTCTATTACGTGCAATAAGATGAAGAGCAGCCCGTGAAATTTGACGAATGAGGGTTGCACATGTGGAATAAATTATAACAGAACTTAAATTGGATACCATGTTAGAATGCTGAACTAAAAAATTTAATGCGAATAGAGATTACATATATAAAAAGAGCATAGAAACCCCGAAAACAAGCCGTGTGAGATGCTTTGACGTTGCTATTTCCTTGTCCGAAAAGAACTCGAATGTTAGGTGCAAACTTCATTGGAAAGTTATCAACAAATGAAAAGAAAGCAAAAAGGAGAAATTTCTTTCCAAAGAAGGACCAGATTTATGATTATTATTTCAAGCTAAACGACTATCAGTCATCGCGCATGCGACGAACTATTATTGTTCCTTGGTCTGAAAGGCATAACATGACTTTGACCTCCTTCTTCAAATGCAAGTTTTATTGACTTCTACTATGAGGAGAAAACGACTTTCGGATAATTAAATATCAAAAGTGTTCATTTTGAAAAAGAAAAATAAAATCGGAAGCAGATTTATTTTTCCATAATGGCGACCTACTTGTTATTTTAAGCTTGACCTAAACAATGGACACACTGCTGGAATTCAAGCATTTCCGTGATATTATTTAATCAAGGTCCTAAGACATATTTGTCATAAATAGATCAAAATCACAGGGTTGCTTGCCCATTTGTTTGCTTTTGAAAATAAAAGAACCGTGAGAGCACTTAGACATAACAAAATTCTATTTAATAAAATAAAATTACTTTGACCATTTATTATATGGTGTAACCAAATAATCATTTTTCTTAGAAAATAATGCTGATTGTTAGAATGTCTAACAAAAAAAATTTTTGAACTAATAATTATACGAAGAGTGCATAGATCTTGTGAAAAAAGTGATGAAGTACTTTAAGACTCCTCACGTGTAAGAGTGATTAGGATCAATATATAGAATTTGCCAAATGGGGAGCTGCACGTGCTAAATAATTTGGAGTAAAAACATGAGTATATATTACGTTAGAATGTCTAATACAAAAACTTAATTTTATAAATGGAGAGAGATCACACACACACACACACACACACACACACACACATATATATATATATATATATATATATATATATAAAGATTATATTTATTCATAAATATGCCGTGTGAGATACTTTAGCACAACTATTTCCTCGTACATAATTGGATATTATATGAAAAGTTGGATGGAAACTCATCAACAAGGGACAGAAAAAGCAGAAAAAAAAAGGAGCAGAAATTTCTTTCGAAGAAGGACAAGCTTAAAGTGCCGGGAATGTCACGAAGTACTATTGTTTCTTGGGCCGAAAGGCATAACATATAATGGCCTCCTGCATATACAAGTTTCAGCAACTTCTACTGGAAGGAGAAAATGAATTTCCGTCAAACAAATATCGAAAGAGTTTTTTCATCATCTAATTTGTTTCTAAAGTTTTACCTAAAACACGAACATACAGCTAAATTTCAAGCACTTCGAATGTATATTCTGATCAAGGTTCTAAGACGTATCTGTTCATAAATCGATTGAAGTTGCTGAGTTGCTTGCGTATCTGTTTGCTTTTGAAAATAAAAGAACTGGAATAACAATTAGACATACCAAAACACCATTTAATAAACTGATTTTGACTATTCACTGTTTGGTGCAACCAAACATTACCTTTGCTTAGGAAACACTTAAACAAGCTAAGCACAAGTCAAACTAGCACCCTCCTAACGAGCCATGAGTTTTATCCGGGTTTCATACATTTTTCAGACCCACAACCTTAACAAATCGATAACTAAATACACCCAATTTCCATAAAATTTTGATAGGTTGTAACAAAATACAATCATACTTATTTCGGGAGATTTAAAATTCCTACATATATCTTCTTATAAATTTCGGTGTCTTAAATTTGCCAAAATGCTGAAACAAAATGACCACATCGAATTGAGTCAAGTCGAGTCAACAAGAGGATTGAATTGGCATAACGTGCCTTTCACTAAATGAAGTATTCACTACGTTATAATCCACTGTGACAGTCTCTTCCTCGTGACCATGCTTCCATGTCTATCTACCAAGACTAACGTGCTGACGTGTGAATCTTACGTCGAAGCACGTGACGTCCCTCATCGGGGGAAAGATGTAATAGATAGTATTCTTGTCCAAAAGTCGGAGTCTTGATAGACTCTTTTCGATGGACGATTTGTTGATTAACTCTTTTTGATGGACGAATTGTTGAAGACTTGCGATTCAATTTCCGGACTTTTGCCGCCAGATTTAATTTTAGAAGAATATAAGTTCTCCACGACAAATTTAGTGATGCATACGAGCATAGACCTCATTATGTCATTATTTACGAGGAAATCTTCGAGGTTGAAGAGAGAATCACAAGAAGAGCCATGTCGGATCATAATAGATCCATTAAAATGGATCATAGATGCATTATTAACCCATTTGATGGTAGAGGTGTCAAAATGGTTGAAAACCCATTTTGAACCCATATTCAATTAGATGAGTCATATTTGGGTTAGTGAAGAAATTAATGAACTGTTAATGGGTTTTGGTTGTGTGTAAATCTAATGATAAATATGTTATAAATGAGTTTGTCTTTAAACCTATTTACAACCCATTTGACTTGTAAATGTTATTAGTTGAGTCAACCTATTAAGGATATATCATCATCTTTGAACATTTTTAATCATTTTTTTAATTTCAATTTTTTAATAATTTTTTATTTTATTTTCTTTCTTTCTTTTACTTATTTTCCCTACGAAGTCCCATGACTAGCCCTCGCTAGTCGCTGGATGAAGGTTGCGAAGCCCTCACTAGCAGGGTGAGGTTCGCAGCCCCCACCCAATCGCACCTATAAGCCTTGAGCTCCATGGCTTTCGATACGGCCGAGGCTCGAGCCTCACCAATTTGATAAGACTCAAGCTTGCCACCGTTGAGGCAAACTTGACCTCGTTGGATCTAGTGAAGTGGAGTCTTGCCCAAGGTCAGTTGGCTTAGCGCATCCGAATTGAGCCTCGTCAGCCTATGGCAAGGCTGGAGCTTGCCTATTGCTAGCCATCATGACCGCCATGGTTGATGACCATGTGAAGGAGAAGGAAAAAGAAAAAGAAATTAAAAAATTAATAATTATATATTATATATTTTTTAGAAAAATAAAAATAAAAATAAAAATACTTGAAAGTAGTGCATGTAAAATCAAATCGGATTTTCTATACCAAGCGGAAATTTTTTTTAATATATTTTCAAGTTTCAACCAAACACTAAAAAAAAAATTATCATTTCCAAAAATACCACATTTTTCGCAAAATAAATGAAGACTCAATTTTTTAAAAAATAAAATAAAATTTATCATTAATTTCATAATTATATCAGGTTGTTCAACAATAGAACATCCTCTTTTTTTTTTTTTTTTATAAATAGAAGAAATAAATTTTTCTATATTTGGTTAAATAAGGAAGTGTTATGGGTTGGTATATGTTGGGTCGAGTATGGATCAATAAACTTACATTAGTGATAAATGGGTAATAGACGGGTCAACGGGTCAATTTCAATCGGACTATTTATAACTCAACTCAACTCACCCGTTTGACAGGTTTATCTAATGGGTAGAGTTGTTATGAGTTAATTATATTCAATAAATAGGTATAGTTGTTATAAATGGGTTTAGAATTATAAAACCCCAAATAATATGAGTATTAAATAGGATAAGAACTTATTTAGACCTAATTTGCTTCTATTATTCTTTCTTTGCTCTCATTTGAATCAGCACTTGCTCACTTGATGCTCTTGCCTCATTTGAGTATGATTTTTTTAAAAATTGAGTCAAATGATTGTGTATGGATTGATTATGAGTCGAGTTGGGTCAGATATGAGTTATTAAAGTTATATTACATGCAAATGGATCAATTTTGATTGGATTAATTTCAATCCGACTCGACTCCACCCATTTGATAGGTGTAGGTCAAGGAGATTGGAGACCAAGAGAGATGCCGTATGATGACAGGATTGCCTGACGTGAAAGGATGAAGGTGGAAGAAGACGCGGCAACGACAATGGCGGCCCTTCATAAAGAAAGACTCGTTGTATTTTCAATGATCTTCAGGTGGGAAAAAGAGGCCCACCCTCTGGTTTTTGATCATATCCACAATTAAGTATTTGAACTCATCCTCTAAGTTTCGCAACAATTTTCATTTTAATTTAGGGTTAATACCTTGAAAAATCTCAAACTGGTACACCTATAACAAATTTACTATAAACTATTTTTTTGACCACCAAAAGCCCTAAGCTAGTATATCTTTGATAAATTTATCAAAAACTGGTATACTTGTGACAAATTTATCATATGTTACTTTTTGTTAAATTTTATTATCAAATTATTAAGTTAAATAACACGTAACAGTTGACAGGCATACCAATTTGGGATTTTACGCTCCATTTGTTACAGTTTACAATTTTTGTGAATTTTTTTGTGATATTAATCTAATTTAACAGAGGGTATATTTGTCACGAATTTATCATTTTGAGGTTTTTTTGTAGTTGAATAAATTAGTTTAGGGTAAATTTTTCATAAGTGTATCAATTTATGATTTTTTATGATTAGTCAAGGTAAATTTGTCACAAGTGTACCAATTTGGAGTTTTTTATGGTAAAAAAAAATAGTTTTTGATAAATTTGTCACAGATGTATTAATTTGGGATTTTTTTCAGGGTATTAACCCTTTAATTTATGACTCAAAATGACCTCATCATGCAATGTACCTATAGTTAAGGTTCTTCCTCAACTTTTCTATGTAAAGTGCATGGGATGGTTTACAACTTCACTCAATTTAGTCGAACGATTTTTTCAATAATTATTAGCTGTGAAGACTTATGATAAAAATCACCGCACTGAGCGGCTACTGGCTTCGGGCTTTCTCCCACTCACGAAGGGGAGAAATTTGAATCCCCAACACGTCGCAGGTGGATTTACCCATTTCAGGGGGGTGGTGGGTTCTTCCATAGGCCCTAGGGTTTGCCCGCTGGCTGTCAGCTTACGGGTTTCCCTGGGTCATTAAAAAAAAAAAGAATTATGATAAAATATCTTTATCTGCTTACCTTTTTACCTTTTTCACCACTATGGTAAACTCTTTACTGGCTTTTTTCCTCCTTCCGAGATCAACCTAAAGATTCAGATTCGTTGCACTGTGATAGTAAACATGATATAGTTTCATAAATCAAAAAAAGAATTTGTTAAACTTGCTTTTAGGATGGAATGCTTTTAGATGATAGTATAACCTAATTACTCTACCTATTGCCAATGTGAGAAAATATAACTATAAGCGAATTAGAATTTCTATAGCCATAATGCAAAGTATTGAAATTCCACAAACCATACAATCTCTTATGAAATACTAAGGGTCTGTTCGTTTCGCGGAAAATGACTTTCGAGAAAATGTTTTCCAGATTTTCCGGTGTTCGTTTAACGGAAAATGAACTAGTTAAGGAAAATGTTTTCCATCATTAGAAAAAACAACCTTTAAAGTGAGGAAAACGTTTTTCATTTTTCAAAAGTGGAAAATGTTTTCCATGACTTCTTTTCTCTTACTTCTTTTTGTTAATACATTTTTGTTTTATTTTTATGCTTTCTTTTTCTTTTTTCTTTTTTTTTAAATCGAGTTTTTAATTTCTTTTATTTTCTTTCTTTCCTTTTCATCTTCTTCTTTAGTGGTGGTCGGCGACTGGCCACGGCGGTGTCCAACGATCGGCCGCGGCCAGCGACCGCCAACCAGATTGGGCGAGGCGGAGCTCTCACCAGCCTGGGTAGAGCTCGCGGCTCGCCAGATTCGGTGAGTTGGGCAGGGCTCGGGCCTCACCCAAGCTCGCTGCGAGCTTCACCGGGCTCTAGCGAGCCATGAGCTTGGGCAAGATTGGCCGAGCCTTGAGCTCACCGGATCTAGCCACCGGGTCTTGGTCGATCGCCGGGTAGTCGACCATCGTCAGGTAGGAAGGAGGTGGCGGCGGCGGAAGGAGGAGGAAGAAGGAGGAGGAAGCAGGCGGCGGTGGAGGAAGGAGGAAGGAAAAGAAAAAGAAAAAAAGAAAAAGAAAGAAAAATAATAATAATAAAAATTTTGATTTTTAAAAAATATAAATAATTAAAAATTCATTTTAAAAAAATATAAAAAATAAAATTAATTTTTTGGTCAATTAAAATTATTCAAATTCAATTTTTGATAATTTTTCCCAAACAATTAAATGAGCTAACGAACGGTGGAAAATATTTTCTACTTAAATTTTAGATTTTGGCTGAACACCGGAAAATGGAATCATTTTCCTGGAAAATGACTTCTAGAAAAATATTTTCTGGAAACATGATATTTTCCGCGAAACGAACGGACCCAGCTAGAGTCATCAATACTACTTGCCTTTTGCGATTGCACTTTGCTTTGTTTTAGGGTTTATCTCGACCTTCTTTTTGTGTTTTGTGCGCGTTGATTGCCTTGACCTATAGGCTCTTGAATCGGATTCACGCGGGACTTTCCTTCAAATCTAAGGTTGGAATATGCACCAAGAAAAAAGCGCACAAAAAAGCGTCCGAGGTTGTGATGAATGACTCAAAAGCTTCCTTTATTCTTGGTAGCTTTGAGTACATGTTGCTAAACAATCGTTGGGGAGGAACGTGGTCACGTGGGACCCAGGATTAAAGCAAGAAAGCAAAGTAATGGAGACGAACATAATCTGACGAGGTAAAAGGGACTCCTTGACAATGTAAAAAGCATCTGTTCAAATAAAAACAAAAGACAATGTGAAAAGTAATGGGGTGCTTTTTTTTTTGGGGGGGGGGGGGGGGGGGGGGGGGGGCGGATAAGGGTGTGTAACCGGACCGGATATACAAGGAACCGGACTAGCCCACCCGGAAAACAGGGTCGGGAACCGGTTGCCATTGATTACCGATTGCCAAAATTCGGAATTAGTTTAAACCGGTTCGAGAACCAATTCCGATTGATTACCCACCCAGAAACCGGTTCCCAAACTGGTTTTGGAGCCAGTGTGGGAACTAGTTTTGTAAGGATAGGTTCAAAACCCTATTTTTTCCTCTTATTTATATTTTTACTTCTCCAATCACATGGTGTTTTTCCTCTTGGCTCTCCCAAACACGCATGGCACTCTTCCTTTGTCGTTCCTCTTCCTCACTTAATTCCCTCCCTTATCGGCTCCCTCTCACACCATCTGATAGACGAACGGTGTTTGTCATCGCCAAATTCTTGTGTACTATGTGAATTGACTCGCTTAATTTCTCTTTTGTACGAAGAGTTATGCTTGCATAAATGAGTAGTTTCATATAATAGTTATGAAAAATAAGATTAATATTAGACCCATGTTTGTTGCTAATTTTTTGCCTTATGATTTTATTTATTATAATTAGCCCTGTGGATACTTAATTTTTCCTTTAGTCAAAAAGTTTATGTATTTATTTATTACAAGTGTTTAATGTTTCGATACAAATAAGGAGGATTATATTATTTTATCACATATTAATATAAAATTCAAAATCGTATAGGATATTAGAAGATTGCAAAACAGGTTTCGGTGGAACAGAGTTAACCCTAAAACCAGACTAGAAAAATAGGGTGGGTCGAATACATGGTCCAATACAAATAGGATCGGGTACAAGGTCCAAAAAAGGGAAACCGGTTAAACAGGATAGAGTACAAGGTTCAGGTCTAAACCCTACCTATCCTGGATCCGATCACCCTAGGCGGGTTGTTGTCAATCCATTTTTATGATAAATGATCATAATGCAATAAATAAGACAAAAGAATTATCTGCATAATGTTCACGCTTTTTTGGGTTTTCCATCCAAGCATCACTTTGCATGGGGGAAATGAGATCATCTCTTGCCACCGGCCTTTCCTGCGCAAAGATTTCCATGGCAAATACTCATCTAGATTTAGAATAACATGGACTGAGTCAATTATATCTGCCGATCCTAAGTGTTCCACGTGAATTTCATAAAAAAATCAAATGCTTGTGGTTGCCGGGGCAGGACCGACCACGATCCGGGCAAGCATATTTCTACGACCGACGGTGCAAAGTCAGGTGATAAAGATGGGACACGGAAAGCAGAACTAATGACGCGAGAAAGGTATCGAATCCACTGTGGAAAGGGAAAGAAGCAGAGCGACGTTGAGGGGGACAAGAGATGAGAGAGTTAAGTAATGCAGACTTGCTCTTTCCCACACGTACGATGGAGGTTTCACCAAGCAAAAATAAAAATAAAAATGGTGGCGTCCCTGGGCATTTGAGCTTTCTTCAGTCATTAGTACACTTTCAGTGCTACTAAAGCAACTTTCTTTTCGTCTATCAGAGTCAATCCACTTTATTATTTTGCTAAATAATCCTAAACACATTGAATCACCCTCTAAGGAAAACCTAATATAGAAATGATTTGAAGTGAAGAGTTGCCAATGTACAGCTCCTCTTAAGTGTGAAAATCGTCGGTATTCCTTGTATTGTAAGGAAGAAAAATATACATATACACCCAGGGGGTTTAAGACATTGATACGTTAAAATAAGAAACGCAATTTTACAGAACACTCCACAAGGAGACTATTGGAGACGGTCCTGTAGGTGGTGAAACCCCGCGCCTCCCTTCCTGCCCTAGGCTCCTCAACCAGCCTGGGAAGAAAGAGGCCCTCGGTTGAGGAGCAATCCTAAGTATATTAAAACCAACATAAAGTGATGAAGATAAATTCATAACAATGATGAAATACAATTTATTTATTCAAGTATCCACTTCTCATTGGATGGACCGGTTTCGCATACTATCCTGTTCTACCTGACATTCTAAAACAATATTGGATGAGAAACCGTTATTTGACATACAATGATTGACTTGTGCGGACCACGCACGGGGAATATGGCACCTAGAAATTCATTTGAAAGATACATTGATTGAAACGGGGGTTCAAATTACTTATTTTGGAAGGAGAATGATGCAGGACGAACACGTTTTGTGGTTACATGTTCTCAAATTTACTGCATTTGACATTAACTATAGGAAGAACTTCGGTAAGGGAACAAGGTTTTACCGAATCCTGTGGCGAGTGCGAACAGGAGTGGCAATGGCAATTTCTGAGAGGGTGGAGCTATATGTAGTGGAAAGATACGATGAATTGCCCGAATATGACACTGCATCTAAAGGCAAAACGCGCATCAAAGAACCCATTTGTGTCCGTGGAAAGACTTCTTTCAAAACGCTTTAGCGAACTTTCCCGCGAACTTCGTGCAGAACTTCATACTCCTTCGCACTATGTATATATATATATATTGCAAATGACAAACTATCCAAATCAACCAAACCAATTCCCTCCATTCAACCCCAGTCAATCATCGTTGACTCCCTAAGAAACGTCTTTGAAACTCTCTTTTTGCTAATTCGAGCAGACCCTTTTGTTCTCTCTTCCTGTTCATCCATGTTGTCTTTGAGGTTTCGGAAACCCAGTGAGGCGGGAACCAATGCCTTGCTTGACCGCCGCAATAGCCTGAGGAAGATCATCCACAGGCGAAGGTGGCGCCGGGCTTTCACAGTCATATACTTCACAAGGGCTCTCGAGTCTATGTCGAGACCAGTCCTCGGGAAGAAGACTGACCTGTTGCGGTCGCTCTCGTACATCGCCCTCGACATCAACCGCGACGTCGACCTTGATGATTCCCCACGTGTAGGGGATGGCCCTTCACTTCGAGATGTTGACCCGAAGATCCTGAGTAACATGGTAAGAGAGAAAAGGTTAGAATCTCTGGCTCAACTTGGTGGCATAAAACAACTCGCTTCGATTCTCATCACAAATCCTGACAATGGCTTGAGCGGGGATGCAACCGACCTCATGCAGCGAACTGATGTTTTTGGTACGAATAAGTACAATAAACCTCCAGCAAAGAACTTTCTGAGTTTTGTGCTTGATGCATTTAAAGACATGACCATAATCATTCTCATTGCATGCGCTGTCCTCTCATTAGTATTTGGTATCAAACAAGATGGCCTTAAAGAAGGCTGGTATAATGGTGGGAGTATAATCCTTGCCATCTTTCTAGTCGTCATTGTCTCTGCTCTCAGCAACTACAAGCAAGGAAGGCAGTTCCAGAAACTTTCAAAAGAGTGCAGCAACATAAGAGTGGAGGTTGTGAGAGATGGCAGGAGGCAACCGATTTCCATATTCGATATCGTCGTAGGCGATGTCGTGTGTCTCAAGATTGGCGACCAGATTCCAGCCGACGGGTTGTTTGTGGATGGCCATTCCCTGAAGGTTGATGAGTCTAGCATGACTGGGGAAAGCGATCACATTGAAATCCACAGAGAGAATCCTTTCTTGCTCTCAGGCACCAAAGTGATAGACGGCTACGGGCGCATGATGGTCGCTTCTGTTGGCACGAACACTGCATGGGGCGAGATGATGAGTTCTGTGAGCCGCGACTTAGATGAAGAGACCCCGCTCCAAGCCCGTCTAAACAAGTTGACTTCCTTCATCGGGAAAATTGGGCTGTTGGTGGCTGCATCGGTACTTCTCATCTTGATGATCCGCTACTTCACCGGAAACACCCAAGACGAGGCTGGACACAGAGAATTCACCAGCGGAATGACCAAGTCTGCAGACGTGATGGATGCGGTGGTGCGCATAGTTGCTGCAGCAGTGACCATTGTGGTGGTGGCTATACCTGAGGGCTTGCCTTTGGCTGTCACCTTGACGCTGGCCTACTCCATGAAGCGCATGATGGGCGACAATGCCATGGTCCGGAAGCTCTCTGCCTGTGAAACCATGGGTTCTGCCACAACAATCTGCACAGATAAAACCGGGACTCTCACGTTGAACCAGATGAAGGTCACGGAGTTCTGGATGGGAAAAGAACATGTAAGTGTAGATGCATCCAGAGAAATAGCAGCCAACATCCTTGAAGTCCTACTACAAGGAACTGGTTTGAACACCACAGGTACTGTCCACAAGCGACCTTCTGTTTCTGTTCCTGAAATTTTAGGAAGTCCAACTGAGAAAGCAATACTTTCTTGGGGTGTGCTCGAATTGGGTATGATGATGGATGGACTGAAGCAAGACTGGGAGATAATCCAAGTCGAGGCATTCAATTCTGAGAAAAAGAGAAGTGGGGTCGCAGTGAGGAGGAGGGGAGAGCAGGTCATTCACGTACACTGGAAGGGAGCAGCTGAGATGATCTTGGCATTGTGTTCAGATTATTATAGCCAGAATGGGATGGTGAATGTCATGAATGATGAAGCGAGGTCTGAGTTCAGGACAATTATAAAAAATATGGCGGACAAAAGCCTGCGCTGCATTGCATTCGCCTACAAAAAAATCAATGGTTCACTGTCTCAAGTTCATGGGAGAGTTGAGGAAGATGGACTTACGTTGCTAGGGATAGTGGGGATAAAGGATCCATGCAGACCGGGCGTGAGAGATGCAGTGGCATCTTGTAGAAGTGCCGGAGTGAACATCAAAATGATCACAGGTGACAATGTGCACACTGCAAGAGCTATAGCCTTGGAATGTGGGATACTCAATCCCGACAAAGATCTTGAACATGAAGCCATAGTAGAGGGTGCCCAGTTCCGTAACTACTCGCCTGAACAGAGAATGGCAGTAATCGAGAAAATCCAGGTAATGGCTAGATCGTCCCCATTTGATAAGCTTTTGATGGTGCAGTGCTTGAAGCAGAAAGGGCATGTGGTGGCAGTCACTGGTGATGGCACGAATGATGCACCAGCCCTAAAAGAAGCAGATATCGGCCTCTCCATGGGCATCCAAGGCACTGAGGTTGCAAAGGAGAGCTCAGATATCATCATCCTTGATGACAATTTCGCCTCTGTGGTGACTGTGTTGAAATGGGGGCGGTGCGTCTACAACAACATTCAAAAGTTCATCCAGTTTCAGCTCACAGTGAATGTGGCCGCCCTCATCATCAACTTCATTGCTGCAGTCTCTTCTGGCGATGTCCCTTTGACGGCAGTCCAGCTTCTTTGGGTGAACTTGATTATGGACACCCTGGGAGCTTTGGCGTTGGCAACAGATCAACCCACAAATGATCTCATGCTAAAACCACCAGTTGGACGAACCGAGCCTCTTATCAACAGAGTCATGTGGAGGAATCTCACCTCTCAGGCCTTGTACCAAGTTATCGTCCTCCTGACCCTGCAATTCAAGGGGAGTTCCATTTTTGGAGTGGACGAAAAAGTGAGGGACACAATTATTTTCAACTGCTTCGTCCTGTGCCAGGTCTTCAATGAATTTAACGCTAGGAAGCTGGAGGACAAAAATGTATTCAAAGGGATACATAGGAACAAGTTGTTCTTGGGCATCGTTAGCATGACGATAATTCTTCAAGTGGTGATGGTGGAGTTTCTGAAGAGGTTTGCCAACACCGAGAGGCTGGACTGGGGACAATGGGGCGCTTGCATCGGACTTGCAGCTTTGTCATGGCCAATTGGTTGGCTTGTTAAGTGCATTCCCGTCTCTGGCAAGAAGTTCAACTTTCTCTTGTGCTGAAGATACCTCCTGAACCAAGCACAACAAAACTCCAAGAAAATAATCTCTTTCTTATTATATCTAAATTTCAGCTGTTAGGAACGTTAGGGCTTTGGAAACTGTTTTGTAATTCTATACTTATGCATTATAAAGGATGTCAGTTTATGTTTTACTACAGAATCCAATCAACAGTTTATTGTCATCCATAGTTTCAACCTGAATACTTTAGTCTTTCCTGCTATACTACTGTTGAGTTCGAATAATCTTGCAGATGAAGTTATTAATCAGGTGATTATGCTTGATGCCTGCTTTAACATCTATCTCTGATTTAGCATTCAAAAAGTCATCCTACAGGATAGCTAAAAAGAAGATTTTGCTAGTTCTCACCAAAACTTCGTTAAGGTCCAGCAAAAGCTAAAAAGTTCACTCAAGGGTTTCCTTTCGGTTTTGTACTCTTATCATCTCTCTCCTTAAATATTTTAACAAAAAGGACATGGGCCCACGTGACGGAACAAATTTTATCAGAGATGCTTAAGATTGCTTGCTTCTGACTAAAGGAGAGATGCTATCATCTCATAACCTTTTTAGATATCTTCAACTACATCTTCCATAGCCTTAAAAAAGCATGACCGCATATGCTAGCGAACAACTCAAAACAAAAGGTTTTATATAAGCAATAAAAACGCATCTTCGCATGATGGAGCTTGATTTGCATGAATAGGATCAAAGTTTTAATGAAAATGTATTATCTTTAGAGGCAAATATTCTAAGGATTTGTCTCCACAAATTAAAAGATGGCCATATCTGTCTAATAGGTGCACAAATCTAATTGCCTACAAGCAGCATGACAACACCACTTCCAAAAAGGAAAAGAATAATATGACATGATTCTTTGGATGGAAGGAGGAAAAGAAATCTTCTTAGGAGGATCCCAAGTTGAAGGCCAAATTCACCTATCAATGCAAAAAGCTACCTTTAATGAACATCACAACTCGTCTGCACATATCCTAAGGATCAATCCTTCTCCTCTGCATTTGTGGGCAAATCACTCATAGATTATATTACATTCATATGACCAAGTTGACAATAGCAATAGCAAGACTCACAAAAAGAAACTTACACAAGCTAATCAATTTACGATACTTAATACCTAAGCATCATCGATGCTAGCTGACTCTTTCCATGTCACAAAGGCAACAGCCATAAAAGAGGAACAAACAATTGAAGAAAGATGGAGTAAAAAGATAAACATGGTGTTCAGTCGACAAGGCAAGAACAAATTTTGAACCTTGATCTCTCCTGACTATATGGGTGAGTGGTTCCAAGTTCCGTCTAGTGTCTACTTGGAACTAGAAACCTACCCGCTAGAACAAGTTCGCAACAGCCAGAAAAGAGGAACAAACAATTGAAGAAAGATGGAGTAAAAAGATAAACACGGTGTTCGGTCGACAAATCAAGAACAGATTTCGAACCTTGATCTCTCTTGACTCTATGGGTGAGTGGTTCCAAGTTTCGTCTAGAAACCTATCTGCTAGAACAAGTTCTTTAAATTAGAGAACTCGAAACCTACTTTAGTATATCAAGAAACCTGGAACCTACCCTATCATAGGTTCCAGGATCGGTTCCAATATCTATTCAAGTTTCACTCATACTCTTAATTGAACGATTGCAATAAATAATCACATCTAATCATAACCATTTGCTATGATCCACTGATCACCTTATATTTTGACACATGAAAATCGTGAAATATTAATAAAATCAAAATCTCAGTTATGGATATCACTAGAAATAAAAACTCAAACTAGTGGTTTCAAATTACAAACTCATTATTGGATGTCATCGAATGCCACAGAATCACTCGAAAACATAGGACAAGAAAAACACAAAGACTTATTAAGTTTCCCGATTCTACTAATCTACCCGTCATAATATGTTTCTTCATTTTTAGAACTTGGAACCTGCTCTGCATGTCCTAGAACTTTCAGATTCTCAGTTCTACCTGAAACCATGTTTAACCTTACTAGCCAAAATGAGACATGATCAAGGGCAAGGCAATGAAGCATTGCCAATGTCAAATAACAATGATCAAATCCCGATACGTTTGACTCATTTAGACTACCCTAGAGATGTTTTCCTAGCTTTTCACTTTCCCAAAGAAGGGTTTTAAGATGGCTGGGTACTTTAAGCTCACTGATTCCCACAATTTATCAGCAACACAGCACATGCAAAGTAATCAAACAGTAGTACTTCCATGGATAAAAAAATGGGGCAAAAAGAAAAACCCAAAAAAAAAAAATTCTGTTTATAAAAGATCAGAGCCAAGACAACACAGGGTCCGATAACCCCTAAAAAGCAAAAAAAAAAAAAAAAAAGTTGAAATTTGCAACGATGAACGTCAATGTGGGGCTCCATCATTAAATCGACCATACTTCACCGAGTTGAGCTTCTATTCCGCCATTATCTCTCGCACCAACCAACAAGCACAAATGGGGAGAGAAAGAGACAGGAACCCAAGCCGTCTTCTAGAACAATGAACATCGGAATATAGTTAACAAAAAGCAAGAACCCATCTCGTCTCTTAGAACAATTAACATCGGCAGACGAGAAGAAAGGCGAAATTTGTCCGATTCAGCGGACAAGCAGCAATCCGCACGTACCATCAAAGAGAGAGAGAGAGAGAGAGAGAGAGAGAGATGCTGACCTTTCGTCCCTCGTTTCAATGTCAAAGGTGCATTGATTCCGGCTTTGGGGTTGGCGAGAGAGGGACCCAATTCTTCCTTTCCGCCTTTTTTCTTGCCCTGCGTTGTGGAGCTGAAGCGCTGGGGAATACGGCGCACACCTGCGCGTCTGCGCTTTTCCACGGAGTGTCTGCTTCGAACGCAAGGGATTTGGGCCTTTGGCCCATTAGCCGATATGGGCATTAGGATTTGGGCTTTGGGACTTGAGCCTGTTCACGTGTGGTGCTATTGATTGGCACAATTGAACCGGTTTGGGATGGCGGAGCACGTTCACGAACCCGGTCCCTAAGGGCACGTTTCGCCGAACGGAAACATGGGGAGCGAGATGGAAATGGAACAGAAAAATGGAATGGAACGGAACGGATGGAATGAGAGAATTGAATTCCTACATCGGGTTGTGTCAGAAAAACAAGGGGCGAATCCAGTAACATGTCGAATCCATGCCTATAGAATATGTGGGGAAGAGAAAGGGTGAGAGTACCTTAGAAGGTAAAGTATCTAGCCTGAAAATCCTCATCAAGGTTCTTTCATGGTGGAGAAAATATCGAATTTCTTACGTACAAGATAACCGAGTTTGAATGGGCCTAACTAGGTGGGTGCTGGCCTAAGAAAGAAAATCGGTTTCCTGAGGACCTCGATTTATCTTTTGGTTACCTTAGAATAAACAAAAGTGCCAGTATGATGCGACACGAGATCATTCAAGGAAAAGCTTAGTTGATTAGTTTCATGAATATGGTCTAGAATTTTTGTATATTTGACATGATTTATTTGTTTATTTTGATATTATTAGGGATGTGCAATCAATTTGGTTCTACATGGGAATCACACCGGAAAAAGGTCCAATTTTCAATTATGGTGGAAATAGGTCTACCTGTGCAAGTGAACCTCCCCCAATTTAGGAATCAATTAGAACTTGTTTTTTGAATTTGGAAGAATATTTATTATTCTTAAATGAGCTTAACTTCCATATTGCTTTATATTACTATCTGTTTTGTATCAATATTTTCTTTTGAGCCATTTTTTCGTTCACACTATTTTGCTATAATTGTTATTTGTCTTGGGTTTTTTTTAAAAAAAAAAAAAAAGAGGAGGAAAAAAAAACAGATTCCCAAGTAGACTTTAGGGTCAAACCAAACAAATAGGATAGGGGTGGTCATCCCCCACTTGAGAAAATATTGGGTGGGCTAGGTGCTCCATGTCACCGTGCGCCCGCCCAATTAGTATGCGACCCATGTTGTCACCTAGAGCCTGGGTCCCGCTTTTTTTTTAGCCAAATATTTACTTCTCCTTCTCTCTCTTCACTAATCAATGTGTCCTTTTCTGTCTTCTCCCACCCTTCACATTTGAAGCGCCCTCTCTCTTCTTTGTCTTCTCCATCAAGCTGCACGAAGTCACTCTCCCTCCCCTCTCTCTCTCTCTCTCTCAAAAAAAAAAAATCTCTCATTCCTAATAGCTTGCCGATTGCATCCGGCACGATGCTCCCGCTGTCTTAAAGACACCCCTCAGGCTACACAAGGCCCTCTTTCAAATATCTCTTGGGAGCCTGCCCATCACATCTTGAGCTTCGGTCCGTCGCCTGCGTCTCTGCCTCCACCATCACCACTCCCTCAAGCAACAAAGCCCTCTTTAAAAAATCTCTCCCTTCTAGAAGCCCGCTCATCGCATCTAAGCTCAGATCCGCCGCCTTTGGCACATCACCTCCATCTCTGCCTCCACCCCCGCCTCTTTGTCGCCACTCCCTCAAGCAGCATGAAGCTCTCTTTCGAAAATCTCTCCCTTCCAAGAGCGTGCTCATCATAGTCGAGCTTAGATCATCTCGCCCTGCATTCATCGTTGGTGCCTCTAAGCTAGGTCTATAGTGTACTCATCCAACACTAAGGCCATGAGCAAATAGGTTGTGCTCACACATGGTAATTTCATCGCCATATATGCAAGCTCTTTGCAAGGTTCGAAGTTTCTTAGTACAATTACCCAAACTTCGAGAATGTGTATTTCGTTGTCCTGCCAATTTTTCACATATATGGCCCATCGCTTTGTCTTGGGATTATTGTCATTAGGGTGTACACTGTGGTTGTGATGATGAGGTTTGATCCCAACGTGGTGGTTAAGGCCATCGATAGGTATGGAGCCACCCATTTCCCCATGGTTGTGATGAGGTTCGATCCCAATGAGGTTGGATCCTCATTTTATTATGATCTCTGGAATATTAAGTATCTGAGCAAATTTAAGTAGGATGAACCTGCAAAGTTGAGCATGTATTTTTTAGCAATTCAAACCCGTTGTCTATGGCCTATGTTTAGATTTATCATGGTAGGACATATTTCATTGTGGGAAACTTAGTCCTAGTTTAGGAACATGATGTACATTTTCCTTGCAGTTAATAGGAAAACTTTGAACTTGATTAATATGACATGTGCCATTAAGCATGTCAAAGACAGAGAGATGTAGAGAGAAGCCAGTGAATATGGATTTATCCCAACAAATCTTGATGTGAATCTTTAATGGTCAAAATTTTGGCTCAAGAAAAATGAGTTCATCATTTATGCTACATTGATTGATAGGTTGCTCTCACAAAGACATATCGGAATGCCTCCCATGATCTACAAGGGCGAGTAGCTCGTACTCTTTGGGGATTATCAGTTTCAAAAGCCTATAAGTAGTCTCATATTTCTAAATTGGATATATAACTGTGCACGTGTGTGAAAATGCACTATTAAGTTCCTATGCCTACCTTCATGCATCTTAAGGAATTAGATAGCATATGGTTCGATGCATTCTAAAATTGCTTTAAATATGAATTTTGGCATGATGTGTCTTGCATCTTGCAAGAAATTGACATGCCCATACTTTTCATGCAAGCATGATTTAGCAAAATGTATCTATTAAATGCGGATGATAATGGGTCAATTTGTTGGGTTAACTAATCAAACCGACTAGGAACTCTTCGAATGTCAAATTCCAGGTACTTGTGACAATATTGCAGAGACCCTATAGAGTTTGGACGGTTTAAGCCTTTAGGACATTTCAAATATTCAAACCCGTCTCAATCATTGTTATATTAACAAAGTAACATCGCTTAATGATAATTCGTTAAATTTCTAGGATTTTGAGCATTTGAATGAGTTTGTATCCCTTTCAGGAAAGGAAATGCCAAAATTTCAACTATAGGGTGGGTTTTTGGAAGATAGTCAGAACCCCGTTTTCTCTTCAGGGTTGGGTTTGGTCCCAAGAGTTGCTACCTTAATCAGGTTGTTATGTTTGGGACCTAGTGGATTCTAGTTTAGGACTGGTCTTCATTGATATAAACTCATCCTGCTGCCATCCCCACTACTAAGAAATGATTGAGATGAGAAAAAAGATCCTATCTCAGCTTTTTGAAATAGTCCTGAAGCAAAGTGTCATTATAGGGGTCAAGACTTGGCTCAATACAATTTATCCAACATTTAATTGAAGCTCGAAACCTCAAAATATGACATGGATGTTTTTGTGCCAGAAGAAAAGAGATCTAAGGGATATATATGTTGATGATGTTGCCAACGAGATTAAGCATGGATAAGTTTTACCACAAGACTCATATGCATTAATTTGATACTCATATCCATGGTTTCTGTTGTTTTGTGAATTAGCTTATGTCATAACATTGGATGCATAGGAAAACAAGGTTTTGCTTGAGCTAGATGTTGTTAATGCTCCATCGTTATATATAGCATGACGAAAATTATTCATTCTAATTTCCACAGTATATAATTAATAATTTTCTCTTTTGCACGATATGTCTTCCTTTAGTAGTTTATTGGAGTGTGTCCAGATTGTTGTTCAGTGTCTATGTTTTCTGCATGAAATATTTGCTTTTGTTGTGTGATGTTAACTTGCAGACTTTTTAGGTAGTGTTGTTATTGTGTTAGAAGGTGGTGTTGCTCCTCTGATTGCTCTCGTTAACTCTGATTATCACGTAAGTCTTTGACCATGTATGCGTGCAATTTAATTTAGCCTTTGTGGGCTGCACAGACTGGCTTTTCTTATGCCATGATTTTATCATGGCCATGTCTCTATATATGTATCCTGATTTATCTTCCAATGTACATGAAAATAGATCAATTGAATATGATTCACAATGTTATTTTCAATATGTTCATGACTCTGCCTCTATGTAATATCGCTTTCAATGTCGCTTTCAATGTCGCTTTCATGCCTGGTAATGCTCTTCGCATATTGAAGGAAGAGGGAATTCCTACACTTGTTCATCTTTGTTCTTTATCGCCCTTCAAAACGATACGTTTCATGGCTGCATTAGGTTTGGCATGATGTTTGATGGCAGGTATCTTTTTCCAACCCGCAGCATAGTATACTGTGATCTTTTTTGGCGTACGAGCCTTATTTATTTATTTATTTATTTTCTTTAATGATATTTGGCCAAGGACGGATATGTGATGTAGATATGAAAATAGACGGCTAAATACCTTTTAATTTCGCTATAATGGAAATACTTGTCTAGTCATGAGCTGTGTGGCATTTCATTTGGTCAATGCATTTGTCTGTTTCCTCTCAACAAAAAGACACTTTTATTTTTTTGTCTATATTCTCATATTGAAATAGTTCTTATTATTTTAGCAAGATAAAAGTAATATACTGAAGCTTACTTGATTTATCTTGCAATATGGATGAACATGCATTGGTTGGGATTGTGAACTTAGATGAATCTAGAAGGATGGTTTTGGAGAATGTGGAAAATTATATCCTCATGTTGTCTGATCAGCAAGATTTCACTGCCGCAGCTGCATTGTCTACTTCTGCAGCATTAGCAAAATTAACAGAAAGAGCTTGTATTCCAATTTCAAGAAATTTCAAATGCAGGTCCCACTATCTTTCCTCATATCCAATTGAATTCTACTGCCGCAAATATGTAGATACTCTTGCCTGAAATTTTATCTATGAATTTTCCATCCGTTTCTCTTTTTATCTTCATTTGATTAATTTGCCCTTTCAAACATCTTTACTACATTCATCTTTGCTAATGAGAAATCAGAGGTAGGTAGTTTGATATATAAAACATGTACTCCATGGGAATCACTGTAAACAACTTCATTTCTAAAAGATGTGGAATAATTATCAGAGAAGCTATATTACTGGTTCAATATTGTTCATGTGAGCACAAGGCAAAGCAAGGAACTTTCGCCGGTTAGCTGTTTCAGCAAATAAACAAATGGCCACTTGCTTTGTTTGTTTACTTTTTTAGTTGCTCTTTTCACGCTATTGTTTTTCGTTTCCTCTTATCTTCTCCCTCCAATTATTTCTAAGCAAAGCTAAAATGGACAGATTAATCTTCTGAACTTCGAGCATTCGCAACATTTGCCTTTGTCCAGGTATGGCCTCCTACATAAGTTTTGTTGGATGATTACCTAAGATATATACAGATAAAACTAAATACAAACTCCAAGGGGTATATTATCCTTGAGTCAAATCTAGAACTATTTCATCTCTGAGTTCTATGCCTAATTTTAATTGCATGAATCTAAGTCCCAAGAGAGTTTCTTTCTCGCGATAACAAATGTGGAATTAAATTAAATTATTTCATCAATTTAGATTCATTTACTGTCCCAAAGACAATAGTCGTTATTGGAATCAAAAAGAAAATTGCATGTCATTTTTTCATTGAGACCTAATTGATAATGTGGGTAGGTCATAAGTGAAAGGGCGGAAAATGCATTTCAAAACCATTATTTTCTGAGAAAATTTGATAGAGCTACCACTCACTGACTCTTTTGGTTCAAATGAATCATATATCCAAATCTTGAGTTAGACAAATGGGAAAATTCTCTAATGCCGCGTTTGGGAGAAGAGCGGGAAGAAAATTGTGAGAGAAACAAACACAACTTTCAAAAAATTTCTTGCAAAAAAAAATTTAAGATTTTTCTCCATTTTGCACACAAATTTTCATTCACTTCATTATACTTCGTTTCCCAAACGTGACATAATTGTTTACGGCATATCATATTGCAGTTTGCAATTCCTAGTGTTGGTCAAATTTCGCACCATGTGAAACTTATGCAAAAAGCTGGAGCTGTTAGATTTCTGTGCACAACAGTTGATGGTGCGACCAACCATTCAAGGCCAAGATATTTGTAAGAATTGTACTTCGTAATATGGAGCACAATCAAGGAGAATCTTCAAAGGGGATTTGAAGTATTTTTGTCTTTGAATAATGATTTTCGAGTAAGATTCCGCTTCATTGTCTACATCTTAAAGTCATTCTCAGGATCAGTGCAGCACTGAATTAGGGCTTGAGCATCACTTAGACACATACTTATCTGACAAACTGTAACTACAATCTTGATAGTTTGTTGCCTAATTGTTTTAAGAGTAGCCAACTTTGAAAGTTTCGTCCTATAAAATTGATGAAATATGTAAAGGGACGATATGTTATTTCGTGTACAAGTATGATAATGTGCTATAAATGTGAAGAAAAATTGGCAAGAAGAATCAAATGATTTTCTTAGTGGCTCTTATATGAAGCAACATGCTAAAAAATTCTGAATAAAAAAAAATGGACCTTTTAACCACAATATGCTACCGTCGCTTGTGAACATTCTTATTAGCATTGTACTTTATCCAGCCGTCACATGTGTTCCTTTGATAAGTGTTGGGCATCCTTGTGCATAGTGCTTCTAGATGTGCTTGCAGTGAAAATAAATTTTCATAATTTTCTTTTACTATTTCTTTTTATTCAGTGGGTTTTGGAGGTTGGGTGGTTGCTTTCTTTACCCCAACATTACTAAATACAAAGGTGGATGACAGGGAGCAAATTTAACCTCCCCCCACCCCCCTTCTGCTTTGTGTAAGCATGCAATCTTTGTCTGCGCATTTATTTACTTAGTCATTTTTTAGTTCTTCATACATGAGTCTTGACTATACGGTTATGTCTTTGTAAATATTATTATAAGGAGAAATGTCCATGCCGAGACACCATTTGCTACTGCAATCACGAATAGAGTCTGACTCTCTCATTTCTTTGAACAAAATATTATAAAATAATTAATTGTCGAGTCATTTTTTTGACTTTTTTACATAAGCTTGATAAATAAAAGAAATGCTCTCACAGTATTATCTAGGAATTGTAAATGGTGCTCAATAAAATCCCCATTTTCTATTTTAAAATGTATAATTCCAGTACACACGCTACTTTAATTGACGTACTTGAAAAACTCTTATGTGGGGAGTTTGTACCTTTTGCAGTATCTCATCTCAGTTCTTCCCTAATTTACAGCATTGGCTGCATCTTTTGTATTAATGACAAGCAAATAATCAATGTTCCAATTTCTTAATACTGAGGAGGTGGACTAAGGTTATATGATATTTTTACCTATTGTCATTTTTTTTTTTTTTTGCTGTTTGGTTGGTGTTTTGCTTGATTGTTGATGGGGCACCAAATAAGGGGGGAAAAGTTTGAGTTGAAATGGTCATTCACTATCCATGAAGATAGTAAACTAAGGAATGATCAACTGCAAAGATTGACCAAACATGCAAAACCTTAGAATTCTAACCAGAGAATGATAACCTTGCCTTTCCTCATAGAGCGTGCAAAGAACATATTTGACTATCTTCATGGATAGTGAAGGACTATTTCAACTCAAACTTTTCCCTCTTATTTGGTGCCCCATCGACAATCAAGCAAAACACCAACCAAACAGCAAAAAAAAAAAAAAAAACAATAGGTAAAAATATCATCTAACCTTAATCCACCTTATAAGTAATAAGAAATTGGAACATTAATTCTTTGCTTGTCATTAACACAAAAGATGAAGCCAAATACCGTAAATTAGAGAAGAACTGATATGAGATACTGTAAAAGGTGCAAACTCCCCACATAAGAGTTTTTCAAGTACATCAATTAACATAGCATGTGCACTGGAATTATATATTCGAAAGTGGAAATGAGGATTTTAGTAAGCACCATTTACAATTCCTAGATAATACTGTGAGAGCATTTCTTTTATTTATCAAGTTTATACAGAAAAGTAAAAAATGACTCGATAATTAATTATTTTATAATCTTTTGTTCAAAGAAATGAGAGGGTCGAACTCTATTCATGATTGCAGTAGCAAATCGTGTCTTGGCACGAACATTTCTCATTATAACAATAGTTACAAAGACATAACTGTATAATCAAGACTCTTGTATAAAGAATTAGAGAATGACCAAATAATTGCATGCGCAGACAAAGATTGCATGTTTATACAAAGCAGAAGGAGGGAGGGAGGTAAATATGCTCCCTATCATCTACCTTTATATTTAGCAATATTGGGGTAAAGAAAGCAACCACCCAACCCCCAGAACCCATTGAACAAAAAAAAATAGTAAAAGAAAAATATGAAAGTTCATACTTACTGCAAGCACATCTAGAAGCATTATACACAAGGATGCCCGACACGTATCGAAGGAACATATGTGACGGCTGGACAAAATACAATGCTAATAAGAATGTCCATAGGGGACAGTAGGATATTGTGGTTAAACGGTCAATTTCCTTTTTATTCAGAACTTTTTAGCATGTTACTTCATATAAGAGCCGCTAAAAAAATCTTTTGATTCTTTCTACCGATTTTTCTTCACATTCATAGCACATTATCATATTTATGCACGGAATAACGTATAATTTTTTTTACATATTTCATCAATTTTATTAAGACGAAATCTTCAAAAGCTGACCGCTCTTCAAAACAATTAGGCAACAAACTATCAGGGTTGTAATTGCAATTTGTCAGCTAAGTATGTGTCTAAGTGATGCTCAAGCCCTAGTTAAATGCTGCACCGATCCTGAGAATGACATTAAGATGTAGACAATGAAGCAAAATTTTACTCGAAAATCATTCTTTAAATAAAGAAATACTTCAAATCCTCTTTAAAGATTCTCCCTGGTTGTGCTTCATATTATGAAGTACAATTCTTGTAAATATCTTGGCCTTAAATGGTGCGGTCGCATCATCAACTGTTGCATACAGAAATCTAACAGCTCCAGCCTTTTGCACAAGTTTCACATGGTGCGAAGTTTGGCCAACACTAGGAATTGCAAACTGTAATATGATATGCCACAAACAATTATGTCACATTTGGGAAACAAAGCAAATTGAAGTGAATGAAAATTTGGGTGCAAAATGGAGAAAATTTTAAAATTTTGTTTGCAAGAAATTTTTTGAAATTTGTGTTTGTTTCTCTCGATATTTTTTTCCCGCTCTTCCCCCAAACACAACATTAGAGAATTTTCCCATTTATCTAGCTCAAGATTTGAATATATGATTCATTTGAACTAGAAGAGTCAGTGAGTGGTAACTCTATCCCATTTTCTCAAAAAATAATGGTTTTGAAATGCATTTTCCACTCTTCTGCTTACGACCTACCCACATTATTAATTAGGTCTCAATGAAAAAATAACATGCAATTTTCTCTTCGATTCCAACAACGACTATTGTCTTTGGGACAGTAAACGAATATAAATGGAAGAAATAATTTAATTTAATTCCATATTTGTTATCGCGAGAAATGAACTCTCTTGAGACTTAGATTTATGCAATTAAAATTAGGCGTAGAGCTCAGAGATGAAATAGTTTTAGATTTGACTCAAGGATAATATACCCTTTGGAGTTTGTATTTAGTTTTATCTGTATATATTTTAGGTAATCATCGAACAAAACTTATGTAGGACGCTATACTTGGACAAGGGCAAATGCCGTAAATGCCTAGAGTTTAGAAAGATTCTTTAACATGGATATTAATCTGTCCATTTTAGCTTCGCTGAAAAATAATTGGAGGGAGAAGATAAGAGGAAACAAAAAACAATAGTGTGAAAAGAGCAGCTAAAAAAACAAACAAACAAAGCAAGTGGCCACTTGTTTATTTGCCGAAACAGCTAACCGGCAAAAGTTCCTTACTTTGCCTAGTGCTCATATGAACAATATTAAACCAGTAATATAGCTTCTCTGATAATCATTCCGCATCGTTTAGATAGGAAGTTGTTTGCAATGATTCTCATGGATTACACATTTTATTTATCAAACTACCCACCTCTGATTTCTCATTAGCAAAGATGAATGCAGTAAAGATGTTTGAAAGAGCAAATTAATCAAATGAAAATAAAAAGAGGAACGGATGGAAAATTCAAAGATAAATTTTTAGGCAAGAACATCTACATATTTGTGGCAGTGGAATTCAATTGGATATGAGGGAAGATGGTGGAACATGCATCTGAAGTTTCTTGAAACTAGAACACAATCTCTTTCTATCAATTTTGCTAATGCTGCAGAAGCAGACGATGTAGCTACGGCAGTGAAATCTTGCTAATCAGACAACCTGAGGATATAATTTTCAACGTTCTCCAAAGCCATCATTCTAAATTCATCTAAGTTCACAATCCCAACCAATGCATGTTCATCCATACTGCAAGATAGATCAAGTAAGCTTCAGCATATCACTTTCATCTTGCTAAAATAATAAGAATTCTTCCAATATGAGGATATGCGCAAACAAATCAAAGTGTCTTTTTATTGAGAGAAAACAGACAAATGCACTGACCAAATGAAATGCCACACAGCTCATGACTAGACAAGTACTTCTATTATAACGAAATTAAAAGATATTTAGCCATCCATGTTCAGATCTACATCACATTTCTGTCCTTGGCTAAATATCATTAAAGAAAATAAATAACTAAATAAGGCTCGTACGCCAAAAAAGATCACAGTATACTATGCTACGGGTTGGAAAAAGGTACCTGCCATCAAACATCATGCCATACCTAATGCAGCCTTGAAATGTATCGTTTTGGAGGGCGATGAAGAACAAAGATGAACAAGTGTAGGAACTCCCCATTCCTTTAATATGCGAAAAGCATTACTAGGCATGAAAGCGACATTGAAAGCGACATTACATAAAGGCAGAGCCACGAACACGTTGAAAATAACATTTTGAATCATATTCAATTTATCTGCTTTCATGTACATTGGAAGATAAATCATGATACATATATAGAGACATGGCCATGATAAAATCATGGCATAAGAAAAGCCAGTCTGCGCAGCCCACAAAGGCTAAATTAAATCGCAGGCATACATGGTTAAAGACTTACGTGATAATCAGAGTTAGTAAGAGCAATCAGAGGAGCAACACCACCTTCTAACACAATAGCAACACTACCAAAAAAATCTGCGGGTTAACATCACACAAAACAAAAGCAAATGTTTCATGCAGAAAACATAGACACTGAGCAACAATCTGGACACACTCCAATAAACTATTAAGGGAAGACACATCGTGCAAAAAAGAAAATTATTAATTACATACTGTGGAAGTTAGAATGAATAATTTTCGTCATGCTATATATAACGACAGAGCATTAACAATAGCTAGTTCAAGCAAAACCGTGTTTTCCTATGCATCTAGTGTTATGACATAAGCTAACTCATAGAACAACAGAAACCATGTATATGAGTATCAAATTAATGCATATGAGTCTTGCAGTAAAACTTATCCATACTTAATTTCATTGGCAACATCATCAACATATATATCCCTTAAATCTCTTTTCTTCTGGCACAGAAACATCCATGTCGTATTTTGAGGTTTCGAGCTTCAATTAAATGTTGGATAAATTGTATTGAGCCAAGTCTTGACCCCTATAATGACACTTTGCTTCAGGACTATTTCAAAAAGCTGAGATAGGATCTTTTTTCTCGTCTCAATCATTTCTAAGTAGTGGGGATGGCAGCAGGATGAGTTTACATCAACGAAGATTGGTCCCAAACTAAAATTCACTAGGTCCCAAACATAACAATCTGATTAATGTAGCAACTCTTGGGATCAAACCCAACCCTGAATAGAAAATGGGATTCTGACTATCTCCCAAAAACTCACCCTATAGTCAAAATTTGGGCATTTCCTTTTTTGAAAGGGATACGAACTCATTCAAATGCTCAAAATTCTAGAAATTTAACGAATTACCATCAAACAATGTTACTTTGTTAATATAACAATTATTGAGATGGGTTTGAATATTCGAAATGCCCTAAAGGCTTAAACCGTCCAAACTCTATAGGGTCTCTGCAATATTGTCACAGGTACCTGGAATTTGACATTCGAAGAGTTCCTAGTTGGTTTGATTAGTTAACCCAACAAATTGACCCATTATCATCCACATTTAATAGATACATTTCGCTAAATCATGCTTGCATGAAAAGTATGGGCATGTCAATTTCTTGCTAGATGCAAGACATAGCATGCCAAAATCCATATTCAAAGCAATTTCAGAACACATCGAACCATATGCTATCTAATTCTTTAAGATGCATGAAGGCAAGCATAGGAACTTAACAGTGCGTTTTCACACACGTGCACAGTTATATATCCAATTTAGAAATATGAGACTACCTATAGGCTTCTAAAACTGATAATCTCCAAAGAGCACGAGCTACTCACCCTTGTAGATCATGGGAGGCATTCCGATATGTCTTTGTGAGAGCAACCTATCAATCAATGTAGTATGAATGATCAACTCATTTTTCTTGAGCCAAAATTTTGACCATTAAAAATTTACATCAAGATTTGTTGGGATAAATCCATATTCACTGGCTTCTCTCTGCATCTCTATGTCTTTGACATGCTTAATGGCACATGTCATATTAATCAAGTTCAAAGTTTTCCTATTGACTGCAAGGAAAAGGTACATCATGTCCCTAAACTAGGACTAAGTTTCCCACAATGAAATATGTCCTACCATGATAAATCTAAACATAGGCCACAGACAACGGGTTTGAATTGCTAAAAAATACATGCTCAACTTTGCAGGTTCATCCTACTTAAATTTGCTCAGATACTTAATATTCCAGAGATCATACTAAAATGAGGATCCAGCCTCATTGGGATCGAACCTCATCACAACCATAGGGAAATGGGTGGCTCCATACCTATCGATGGCCTTAACCACAACATTGGGATAGAACCTCATCATCACAACCATAGTGTACACCCTAACGACAACAGTCCCAAGACAAAGCGATGGGCCATATATGTGAAAAATTGGTAGGACAATGAAATACACATTCTCGAAGTTTGAGTAATCGTACTAAGAAACTTTGAACCTTGCAAAGAGCTTGCACATGGTGATGAAATTACCGTGTGTGAGCACAACCTATTTGCTCACGACCATGGTGTTGGATGAGTACACTATAGACCCAGCATAGAAGCACTAGCGATGAATGCAGGGCAAGATGATGAAGCACCAGTGATGTGCTGGAGGTGGCAAATTTGAGCTCAGCTATGACGAGCACGCTCTTGGAAGGGAGAGATTTTCGAAAGAGGGCTTCATGCGGCTTGAGGTAATGGCGACAATAGAGGCGGGGGTGGAGGCAGAGACGGAGGTGATGTGCCAAAGGCGTAGATCTGAGCTCGGATGCGACGAGCAAGCTTCTAGGAGGGAGAGATTTTTTAAAGAGGGCTTCGTTGCTTGAGGGAGTGGCGATGGCGGAGGCGAAGACGCAGGCGACGGATCGGAGCTTGAGATGTGACGGGCAGGCTCCCAAGAGATATTTGAAAGAGGGCCTCGTGTAGCCTGAGGGGGTGTCTCTAGGACAGCAGAGGCGTCATGCCGGAGGCGACGGAGGCGTCATGCCAGATGCAATTGGCGGGCTATTGGGAAGGAGAGATTTTGTAGGGAGAGAGAGAGAGAGAGGTAGAGAGAGAGAGAGAGAGAGAGAGAGAGAGGGAGAGTAATTTCGTGCAGCTTGATGGAGAAGACAAAGAAGAGAGAGGGCGCTTCAAATGCGAAGGGCGAGAGAAGACAGAAAAGGACGCAGCAATTAATGAAGAGAGAGAATGAGAAGGCAAAAATTTGGCTAAAAAAAAAGGGGACCCAGGCTCCAGGTGGCGACACGTGTTGTATCCTGATTGGGCAAGTATACGGTGACATGGAGCACCCGGCCCACCCAATATTTTCTCATCACCATTGCTGGCCCTTCATGGCAACGGTGGGGTGACATTGGCGGTAGCAAGGGCTTGTAGAGCCCTAGCCATTTTCCTTCCCTTCCATTTTTTTAAAAAATTAATTTTTATCTAATACTAAAAAAGAAAATATTCAAAAATGCAAAGGATGAAAATGCTCTTATTAATTGATGAGTTAGACCATTCTTTAAGATTAACATGGCAACTTTAGGCACTTAATTGAAATAATATTCATTTCAAGCCTTCATTGTAAAAAAAATAGTGGCACTTTAGGTTTTTATTTAAAATAAAGTCAATTTCAGACCCTTATTTGAGAAAATAAATGCATTTCAGATTCTTATTTGGAATTTTCCCGACTTTGATGAAGGAAAGTTTGGCTTGCCGTTGGTATCGGTCACTCATTATCAAGGGGCCATATCTTTTTAAGTGATTCTCGCGGTGAAAAAGTTGGTGTTTAGACTTAGAAGCCTTTCAATGAACACATCTTGAAAGCCTTTACTTTAGATTTTGTTTGATCTATTGTGTTGAGAAAGCTGGAATGCTCCAAAGGACATATCTTTGGGTGATTGAGCACCGAATTGTTTTATTTACCCAAATCAATCAAGGAAAATAGTCCAAAAAATCATTGACTTTTTGCACTTTTATCAATTCTGTTATAATTTTCTTTTTATTTTTTGTCGATTGAGTTCATTCAATCAATTTTGACTGAAAGTCATTAACATGGACACTAGTGATGTCATGTAAGATGGTTGGTACCGATGTAAATAATTTTTAATGATATTTTAATATTTTAATATTTTTATTTTTTAATATATTTTTTCTTCTTCTTTCTCTTACCGGTCACCAGTTGGCCTTGCTTGCCATAAGTAAGGCGCGGTCGAGCAAGGGTGAGCCTCGCCCATTCTAAATTTGGCGAGGTCGGCTCTCGCCTAAGCTAAGGTAGTCACGCTGCATGTTGGCTAGGCTATTGGCTAGGCGAAGGCAAAGCACGGTGGCACTGACCCTTGCCCAAGCTAGGATGCCTTCGCCTAGGCAAGGGCGCAAGCAAGACCCGATGAGGGTGGCCTCATTTGAGCTAATGCTCCCTTCACCCGACAAGGCCTCACCTGTGGAGGGCAAGGCCAGCTCGCTTGGCCATGGCAGGTGGTTGGGCCATCAGCAAACAAAAGAAGAAATGGGGAAAAAAAAAAGAAGGAAAAAAATAGAAAAATTAAAAATTAAATAAAAAATTCGAAATATATTAAAATATTATTAAAAATTATTCACGTCAACATTAATTATGCCATGTACAATGGTTAATATCCATGTTAACAAAGATGGATTCAAATGGAAAAATATGAAAAGTTTTATAACTAAAATGACAAAATTAAAAGATTTACAATTGAATTGGCAAAAATATAATATGTTTAAGATTTTTTGTATAAATTTTCCAATTAATTATCAAATATCGAGATTATGAATTTCGTTATTTATTTTTTATTTGGGGATTGTAATGCTTCTCTCATTTAAATCATTGTGCTCCCAAAAACACATGAAATTTTTTCTTTCATCATGATTTGTACAATTTGCACTATTTTCATTCTCTATTGATATTTTTTTTTTGGTCAAAAGAAAAATACATTCATATATTAGAATAATACTTTTGAAGCACATAGAAAGCTTTCAAGCTTAATAAATCCCAAATAACCGTGGAACAAATTAAAAGCCAAAAAGCAAATAATAAAGCATAGTTTTGCAATTGGATACACACTCTCATCCCTCAAGAATAGATATGACATCGTAAATGATCGACGGCCAATTACCAAATTCAATGATGAGCTCTCACTGAGATCTCCCATTTCATTTACAACTGCATAGTGCATGTTTAAGTTTAACATCCTCATCATGGTCATCATGCAAAGACATTGACATCAAAATGTTGAAAAAACACAGATCAAATACCTAAAAGGAGCTCCCATATCTATATTTAGATTTAATTCGAGAGAGTGAAAACCCTCAAAACTTGACCTAAATCTAAATTGAAATATGAGAGCGATCTAATGTCAAAAAGGTTGTGGAGGCAAGTTACGAGCATCTTTTTCGATGGCTATTGACCACACGGATGGCTGAATTGATTTTCACATTCACCTAAGATCAGCTGTAGAAATTTTTTTCACGTACAAACTCTCAAAATAGATGAGAAGAAAAAAAGAAAGACCAGATAGTTTCAAAAGAGGGAAGACGGGGACAGAGAGGCAGATGGGGTACGGAGGTGGGGGGAGAGGGGGGGGGGGGGCGAGCAGGTCCCTCTCTCTTCCTGTCAATATATATATTACACTTTTTTTTTTTTTTTTGTCTTTTTGACCAAAGGCAGCAAGCTTTTACACTGCTCGTCTCCAAAATAAAAAAAGTAAGGGGATTTGCCATTAGTGGAGAATTAGGGACCATATGTTCAATTGAGACTAACCATCTTTGCGGGATTTAATAGTTTCATCCATTGTATTTGCTAACTACGGGAGACAGGACAATTTTACTTTTGCAAGATTTGGTTGGTGCCTTCCCAACATCACTCTTTCCTACTTGGGAGTCATTATAAAAGCCATCGTACATCCCATGAGAAAGCAGTCTCGTTTTGTGTTAAATTTGGACATTACCAATTTTCAGTCATGTCCTTATGTGATGATTTACCTTTTATGTTACTTATTACATAAAGGTTCTAATTTACCAGTTTTTACACAAATATGTAATTTGCATTCAAGACACCCAATTGCAACCTAGCAAAAATCCAATTTGTTCTAAACTAAAATTGTTGTTTTCTTTGAGCATAGACATTTCGATGGACATTAAAACCTCCTCAAACCTTTACCAAAGTTGAAGCCACGTTTCACCTTTTCTGTGTGTGTATATATGTATGTCATTTGGTTGGTAAATCATACAATTCCTAGATCAAATTTGGCTTAAACTCAAGCAGTTTTTTGATGACTAGCTTCATATATGGATTCAACCTAAGATCTCTTGTTCGATGGCTTATGTCGATTGATAAACTGAAGGAGAAACCCTAATACATCGTATTGATAGGCAGGAGCTATAGATGTATGATTCGACTACTGAGACGATAGGGGACTTTGGAAATTAAAAATAGAGTCCGAGTATAAATAAAGAGGTACCCATGTGATAGATTTAGGATTTATATGGTTGTATTTATATGTAAAATGTGTCATGCATAAAATCCCGTGTGAACTCGCGTGTCTTTCAAAAAAAAAAAAATTCCAAGAGCAAGAAGACAAAAATGAAATTAAATATCAACACCGATATGTGATTTGTCCTCGGAGGAACACACATTGGGTGGTCACAAGTACGTATATAGAAAGATAGGGTCTTAAATATTTTCGTAGGGAAATAAACTGTTCCCTTGATACTGCAGCCAAACGTTATTTTAGGTATCTTTTAGCCCGAGATTGGGATGCACTTAAAAAGCCAACCTATCGGCCAAGACAAAGCTGCGAGCCCGATGCAAGCACCTCATTGTCCCCAGCCCAGCCTATGGGTGTTGGCAAACCTCTTCAGAAACTCCACCATTACCACCTGAAGAAATATGGTCATGCTAACGATCCCCAAGAGCAACTTGTTCTTATGTATCCCTTCGAACACATTCTTTTCCTCCAGCTTCCTGGCGTTAAATACGTTGAAGACCTGGCAGAGGACGAAGCAGTTGAAGATAATTGTGTCCTTCACTTTCTCGTCCATTCTAAAGATGGAACTCCCCTTGAATTGTAGGGTCAGGAGCACGACAGCTTGGTACAAGGCCTGAGATGTGAGATTCCTCAACATGACTCTGTTGATAAGCGGCTCCGAACGTCCAATAGGGGGCTTTCGCATGAGATCATTTGCGGGTCGCTCCGTGGCGAACGCCAAAACTCCCAGGGTGTCCATGATCAAGTTCACCCAAAGAAGCTGGACTGCCGTAAAAGGGACCTCACCGGAAGAGACCACAGCAACGAAGTCGATGATGAGGGCGGCCACATTCAATGTGAGCTGAAACTGGATGAACTTTTGAATGTTGTTGTAGACGTACCGCCCCCACCTCAGCAGAGTCACCACAGAGGCGAAATTATCATCCAGGATGACGATATCTGAGCTCTCCTTTGCCACCTCAGTGCCTTGGATGCCCATGAAGAGGCCAATATCCGCTTCTTTTAGGGCTGGTTCGTCATTCGTGCCATCGCCAGTGACTGCCACCACATGTCCTTTCTGCTTCAAGCACTGCACCATCAAAAGCTTATCAAATGGGGACGATCTAGCCATTACCTGGATTTTCTCGATTGCTGCCATTCTCTGTTCGGGCGAGTAGTTGCGGAACTGAGCACCCTCTACTATGGCTTCTTCTTCAAGATCTTTGTCGGGATTGAGTATCCCACATTCCAAGGCTATAGCTCTTACAGTGTGCATGTTGTCTCCTGTGATCATCTTGATGTTCACTCCGGCACTTCTACAAGATGCCACTGCGTTTCTCACGCCCGGTATGCATGGATCCTTTATCCCCACTATCCCTAACAATGTAAGTCCATCTTCCTGAACTCTCCCATGATTTTGAGCAAGTGAACCATTGATTTTTTTGTAGGCAAATGCGATGCAGCGCAGGCTCTTGTCCGCCATATTTTTTATGGTTGTCCTGAACTCAGACCTCCCTTCATCATTCATGACATTCACCATCCCATTCTGGCTATAATAATCTGAACACAATGCCAAGATCATCTCAGCAGCTCCCTTCCAGTGTATGTGAATGACCTGCTCTCCTCTCCTCCTCACTGCAACCCCGCTTCTCTTTTTCTCAGAATTGAATGCCTCGACTTGGATTATCTCCCATTCTTGCTTCAGTTCATCCATCGTCATACCCAATTCGAGCACACCCCATGAAAGTATTGCTTTCTCAGTTGGACTGCCTAAAATTTCAGGAACTGATACAGAAGGTCGCTTTTGGACAGTACCGGTTGTGTTCAGACCGATTCCTTGTAGTAGGACTTCAAGGATGCTGGCTGCCATTTTTCTGGATGCATCTACACTCACTTGTTCTTTCCCCATCCAGAACTCCGTGACCCTCATCTCGTTCATTGTGAGAGTCCCAGTTTTATCTGTGCAGATCGTTGTGGCAGAACCCATGGTTTCACAGGCAGAGAGCTTCCGGACCATGGAATTGTCGCCCATCATGTGCTTTAAGGAGTAGGTCAGCGTCAAAGTGCCGGCCAAAGACAAGCCCTCAGGTATAGCCACCACCGCAATGGTCACTGTCGTGGAAACTATGTGCACGACAGCTTTTATGATGTCCCCCGGCTTGGTCTTCCCACTGGTGAATTCTCTGTGTCCAGCCTTGTCTTGGGCGTGTCCAGTGAAGTGGCGTACCATCAAGATGAGAAGTACCAATGCAGCCACCATCAGTCCAACCTTCCCGATGAAGGAAGTCAATCTGTTCAGACGGGCTTGGAGCGGGGTCTCCTCATCTAAGTCGCGGCTCACGGAACTCATCATTTTGCCCCATGCAGTGTTCATGCCAACAGAAGCGACCATCATGCGCCCATAGCCGTCTATCACTTTGGTGCCCGAGAGCAAGAAAGGATTCTCGCTGCAGACTTCAATGTGATCGCTTTCGCCAGTCATGCTAGACTCGTCAACCTTCAGGGAATGGCCATCCACAAAGAACCCATCAGCCGGAACCTGGTCGCCAATCTTCGGACACACAACATCCCCTACAACGATATCGGATGTAGAAATCGTTTGCCTCCTCCCATCTCTTACAACCTCCACTCTTGTGTTGCTGCTTTCATTTGAATGTTTCTGGAACTGCTTTTCTTGCTTGTAGTTGCTGAGAGCAGAGCCGACCATGAATGGAAAGATGGTGATGATTATACTTCCACCATCATACCAACCTTGTTTAAGGCCGCGACATTTGATACCAAATGCTAAAGACAAAACATCGGATGCCATGGGAATGACCTTGGTCATGTCTTTGAACTCAGCAAGCACGAAACTGAGGAAGTTCTTTGCCGGAGGCTCGATGTACTTATTCGCATTAAAAACATCGGTTCGCTGCATGAGGTCAGTTTTATCCCCGCTCAAGCCATTTTCGAGATTTGTCATGAGAATTGAAGGGAGGCGTTTAATGCCACCAAGTTGAGCAAGAGATTCAAAACTTTTCTCTCTTACCAGGTTACTCAGGATCTTCTGGTCGATGTCTTGAAGTGAAGGGCGATCTCCTTCGCCTGGATTATCATTGCTTTTGAGGTCAACGTTAATGGCAACATAAGAGAGTGACTGCAACAGATCTGTCTTCTTCCCAAGGACTTGTTTTGACAGAGACACGAGAGCCCTCGTGAAGTATATGATTATGAAAGCCAAGCGCCATCTTCGCCTATGAATGTTCGTCGTCAGGCTATCGCAGCAGTCAAGCACGGCATCAGTTGCTACTACTTCGCTAGGTTTAGAAAGCCTTAACGACGACATAAATGAAGAACACAAAGAAACGACAGAAGGGTTTGCTTGGGTTAGCAAAATGCGTTGGGTTCTGAGGATGAAGATGAGTCACTGATTGAGTTGGGTTTGAACGGATGGATTTGGTTTTAGTAGGTGATGTCACATTTCTACATATGTAGTGCAGTGTGATGAGAGTTTCCATACTGCCTGAAGTTCACAGGAAAGTTCGCTGCAGCTTCTTGGATAATCTTTCCACGAAGAGGCGTCGGATCTGTAATCACAATTACCCAAAATAATAAATTAATCCAGGTGATCCACCCGGAATGATCAAAATGAAGTGTATTCAAAAGTGCACTGAAGACTGAAGAGGACTCAATGTCAAGACCGCATCTCAGGTTACCTCCAGGCTCCTGCGTACGTGTGTTCAAGAGCAGTCTTGGCAGGCTACTGCGTACGTGTGTTCAAGAGCAGTCTTGGCAGGCTACTGCGTACGTGTGTTCAAGAGCAGTCTTGGTAATTATCTTATTTTCCCACTTCAGTAATTATAATTTACCTTCTCAGAAATAACCACTGCTACCAAAGGATCCGGAAGAATCTGTATTCCTTATAAATTCTTCAAAACCTTCGTAACAAAACTGTTATTCTTATAACAGCCCGAAAGCTATCGGTGCTAACACAACTCATTTAAATAAAGTGCCTAAAAACTTGTTTGTGCAGTATTAATCTCATTCCAAGTGGGATTAAAGAATGTAATGATACTAATTGAGTGGGGCCATATGGATGGATTTGGTTTGATTGGCTTTGATAGGTTATGTTGTCCCTTTCATGTTTTTATGTGTGTAGGGCGGTGTAATAGAGTTTTCCCACCGCATGAACTTTATGGGAAAGTTCACCGCAGCAACTTCGAAAGTCTTTCCTCGAAGAGGCATCAGATCTGTTATCCCAACGACCCAAAATTTTAATGTGTATTTGCTTTCTCGTGATATACCGGTTGGAAAGACGTGTCAAGAAAAGATGTTTGTCCAGTATTAATCTATACCCAAAAATAAGCTATTCAATCGATTATCGATCAACAAATTTATTAGTAAAGTACTACCACATGACGGGCCGGCAAACTAGATTAAAGAATGTAATGATTCCCTTCCGAGATCAAGTAATTGATTTATATTACGGCCAACAGCCGGCGAACAAATTCTGGGAGAGCGACTGCAAAACCCATCACGATAGTACTCTAAATAAGAATCCCTAACGACGCATCTGGAATTTGAACTTCTCTCATTCATGAGGGGAAGAGAGCCCAAGCCAGCTGCGCCGCTGAGGGCAGTGGTTATATTATTGGAACTTTAATACCATATTATGAGGGAAAAAAGAAGAGAATGATTATGTGATAATCTTTAATCTACTGTGAATAGCAATTCATAAGCACAAAAAATCAGATGATGAATAATTATAGTCCATACAAGTCAATCCTCATATGTGGAATATTAATTTTTCATATAGATTCATTTCATAAAATTAGTTGTTTATAAAGTAGATGTATAAAAGAAGTGTGGATGGTTCAGTAAATAAATTATATTGAATTATCAATGGAAATCTACCCTTATCACTTTTGAAAACAATTCTTACATACTTAGAATTACTTATCAAAATAATATATTTTTTTGGGTTATTGATTTTGATACAGATTGATAAAATATATTGCTTCCCACTTTCCCAGAAAAGGGTTTTCAAGATTATTCTACCTACAATTTCTTAGCAACACGGTACGTTAAAGTAATGGAACATCCGTACTTCCATGAATAAACAAATGGGGCAAAAATACCAAAAAGAAGACGGCGAAAGGAACAAAGCCAAGACAACAAATGGCCAAATTACCCGTAAAATACAAAAAAATATTTCGTTTTCGACAACGAATGTCAATGTGGGGCTCCATTATTAGATTGACCGGCTTCGTTGATTTGAGCTTTTATCCTATCGTTATCTCTCGTACCAACAGCCGACCACAAGAAACACAAATGGAGAGAGAGAGAGAGAGAGAGAGAGAGAGAGAGAGAGAGAGAGAACCCAGCTCGTCTTGTAGAACAATGAACATCAGAAGACAAAAATAAAGAATAAAATTAAAGCACGAGTAATCGAATGTTTAAGGCTCGACATACCACCCAAGCTTAATTGAGCCTGATTTTGAGTTAGAATTCAAGTTGAATATGTTTTGAGGAAGCTTGACATTGACTCGACTCGAGTCGACTTGGTCGGTCAATAAGTCTTACTTCGAATTTTGAATTCGAGCTTGATTTTGAGGAAAGAAGCACTATAATTGAGGATATATGATTTAAATCTATGGCATATAATTGCTCGATGAGTTTCACTTGGCTCATCCAACCTGCTATTGCGCCTAATGTACATTTGGTATGCTCTATCTTTCAGCCAAAAGAACACACTAGCTTACCACGTTACATGTGAAAAGGAATAGAGTTCACGGAGAAATTTGAGGGGACAAGTGTATAGAATTGGAGAGGCATCTTCTCAGCGGTCCCTGCTTTGAAAAACACTACGAAAACTGACAAAATATGAATTCGGTAGAGTTGTATTGCTTAGACCTTGGAATTGGGTGCGCTTTTGTTTGAAGCATTCATGGTTCATATCACGGAGAGTGAGTTATCAAACAATAATATTAACAAAAGAAGATAATATATCGGATACGAGATTTATGTAATTCAATTGTAAAGAATTACGTCAACATGAAAAATAGTGACGAATTTCATTATAGATTGTTGAAATATAATACGCGAAAACGATATAATCTTGCAATTTATGTCAACATAAAATCACCAGAGAAATAAATGAAAAATAATGACACTAAAAATTTACCTAATTTGATCTGAGTATCGATACTTACATTCACATGAAGAGTTAGCAGTAAATAATCCACTATAATCAAAAAATCAAAGTGTATAATTTTTCACACGCTCGAGTGTTTTTCACATTTAAATTTAATTTCAAACTCAAAGTATTTACAAATAAATAATATAAACTCACAACACAAAAATTACTATACATTTAAGCTAAAGCAAAACGTTATATATACTCCGCAAACAATAAAAACTCATATGCTTGTTCTTCTTTCGTACGGCTCCGTTGTTCTTTTTTTTTTTCCTTGTGTGCGGCGCTCCTTAGCTTTTTGTGGCACACCTCCAACAAAAAACCCACGTTAGGTTTTGTATGTGTGCCCAATAAAATCAACATATTTGACCTGGGCCCACCAACTTTAACTTCAACGCGGACTAGTCTTTTGCAGGAAAAACAGAAATCCTTGCTTTTCCTTTACATGGATTCCGTTGAAGAAAGATAACTTCTACCTTTGAATAAAGATAAATAAAGATAATAAAATATGTGAGACTCTTTTTGTTTTGTAACTGCATATGATATCTTCCTTACTTATTTTGCACATTCGAAAGAAAAGTCTAACGAGGAATTATTTTTTCATCCAATTTCTAATGCTCGGAAGAAAATCTTTATCAATAAATTCAGTTTGACAAATCATTATTCAAATTTAAATTTGAGACAATAATTTATCATAGATCATGCAATATAAGAAGATTTTACGCTTGATTCATTTAAACATATTCGATGTTTCACAAGCCCCAACACAAAAAAAAAAAAAACACACACACACACACAGTGTTTAGTTTTGAAATTTCTTGGGAAAGAATCTTTTAATCTCATAAAAAAATACACAAATCTTGCCGTAAGATTTGACGACTACAAATACTAATCCTTCTTGGTGTAATTGCATGAACAAACTTCAAGGCCAAGCACCCGTGTGAAAAGGGGCTACAAGAAACCTTCACGTCAGCCTCCGTGCTCACGAACAAACCTTGAGAATTGAAATATGGGCCTCTACTCGAGAACTCCACGCGTGAAGGAAACCGAATCAGGCTAGGATTCGGTCAACAAAGTCAACATATGGGCTTTCCTTTTTCTTTTCTTTTTTTCGTCTTTTATTTCTCTGAAATACGGTGGCTTTATATCGGCTTCACTGCACGACTTCCACACGGAAGTGAATTTCATATTATGAGATTCAGTTTATTTTAACTTTACTCGCAATTTAATTTGAATTGAGTTCGTTCAACAGCTCAAACTTAAGACATATTTAAACCATTCAAACAAGAGTTTATGAGAGCAACACAAGTAGATCTCCTCAATTGATGGTCGCTAGATCTCAAGAGAAGAGAAAAGTGTTTTTTTTTTTTTTTTTTGGTAAGGTAAGAATAAGAGAAAAGTATTGTAATATAGTAATACATAGAAATAACATGATCTTATAATTTACATCAACGTGAAATTATCGATAAAGACATTAGAAATTTATGTGATTAGTCCGAATATCGATACATACATTTATAAAGAGAGCCAACAATAAATAATAGACTATAACCGAAAAATTGGAGTTTACAGTCGCTTATACATTTGAATATTTTTCATATAATTTTGTAAATAAATATGTAAATTTACACCATAGAATCACCATGCGGTTCGAGACTTACACAAAACTCGTTCTTTTCTTTTCGTACTGCTTCGCGTTGTTCTTTCTTGTGTGGCGGGTAGCTCGTCTCGCCTCAACTGGCGTCGCCCTCACCGAAGAGAAACTGTGTTAGTCAACAAATTTGACCCTGTGCCCCTGCTTTAATAAATCCAACTGCCATTCGAGGACAGCAAAAGGAGAAAAGTATTTGCCCTCAAAAGTTAAATAACAAAGGAAAGCGTGCCCCATCCTTTGTCCTTTAGCCGGAGGCTTCTGCAGGTCAACGGTGGAGTCCTACACGCCAATGCACTCTTGGACTGTTTCGAAGAGCTAACCCAACAAATCTTATTCGGATAGGAAATAACAGATTTTGAATAAATTAAAATTCTTTTATGGATCAAGTTCCATAAAAATTCAAATTCGAGACATAATTTAACAAAAAAATATATGAGAGATAGAGACCATAAGTTATTATCGACATTGACATATTACTTTAAATGGTACAGATAATTATTTTTGAAAAAATGTTTTTTAAATTATTTATTTTTTACTAATAAACGAAACTTTAAGTGAGATTTTTCAAAGGAATTAAGCCTGTATTCTGGACCAATAATTAGACCCCAAAAAAAAAAAAATGAAAGTTGTCCGAATTCGCGGACTAGAAACAATCCTGAAGGCTGACGTACAAAACGGAGAGGGAGAGAGGGGAGGGGCTGACCTTTATCGCTTGTTTCACTGACAAAGGCGAATGGTTCTGGCGTGGGGTTCGGCGAGAGGACCCATTCTTCCTTTCCGCCTTTTGTTTTTTCTAGTTCTGCTTGGGGATCTGACGCGCTGGGGAATACGGGGGATCTGCCCCTCTGTTCTTTCCATGAAAATTTCTCGATGGAACAAGATTGGGTTTCCCAAAGAAAATGGGCTTTGAGCCCTTGGCCAATTAACAGGCTTTGGGGCTTTATGCACAGGTGTTGCTATTGATTGGCAATTGGACCGGTTTGGGATGGCAAGGCACATACATGAATGGTGTGCAAAAGACTCGGGAACCACCTGAATTGCTTGAAATCAGACTGGACCTCCCAAGAGCCGATGATTTTTAAGGGAATCGGTTCGGTTCTTAGTTCCAATAAATTGGAACTTATGGGTGTTGGTTCTGTTTTCGGTTCCAGGTGTGGAACCGCCCACTCATCTACCCAAACTAGACTAATAATATATAATATATATTTAATTTTTAATTTAAAAAATGAAAAACCCTAAATCCCTAGACCACTTACTAGTTTTTTTGTTAGATAGTTGTTTGTTTTTGCCTTCTCATAACAAGTTGGTGAGTGTGCTCTCTTGCTTACACACTTCCTAACATACTAATATTATTGGTTCATTAGCTCTAATTGGGAGTGTACTTGATGATGTGATTCTGTTGTGTGATTCTTTGTTGTATATTACAGTACTAACGTGTGAAGCTTGATGGGACTAGTTCTATAGACCCACCCTTAGTGGGCGGTATCCAACTTTAGGGTGGAAACCGCCCACTCAAAGTATACTCACCCTAAAATGTACATGAACCTGGTACCCAATGGCACATTTTGCCAAACTAAAACATGTGGAGTGAGATGGAAATGGAACGAAAGAAGAATGGAATAGAACGGAACGAGACAATTGAATTCTTACATTGGATTGTGTTAGAAAAACAATGGGTGTATCTAGTAACATGAGTGTTGAATGTTTAATCCATTCCTAAAGAATATGTTGAGGAGACAAAGGGTGAAAGTACACTAGAAGGTAAAGTATCTAGCCTAAAAATCCTCATCAAGGTTCTTTTGTGGCTCAGAAAATATTGAATTTCTTACGTACGAGATAATCGAGTTTGAATAGGCCTTATTAGGCAGGTGCTGGCCTAAGAAAGAAAACCGGTTGCCTGGGGGCCTTGATTTATCTTTTGGTTACCCTAGAATAAACAAAATTGCCAATATGATGCGAGGCGAGATCATTCAAGAAAAAGCTTAGTTGATTAGTTTTGTGAATATAGTCTAGAAATTTTGTATATTTGTCATGATTCATTTGCTTATTTTGATACTATCCCATCCTAGGAGTTACGAGGAAATTATTAAAAAAAAAATTTTAAACTTACTACACTTGAGTCAATTCAATTTTAAAAATTCAAATTTAGCTAATTTAATTCTAAACATTTTGATGATTTTCTAATGTAGTCTTTCTAGTCAATTTTGATTGGAAATCACTAATGTGAATGTTGCACATCCTACGTGACACAGTTGTCACTAATAGGAAACCTTTTTTAAAATATTTTTATTATTTTTTGAATATCTATTTAATTTTTATTTAATTTTTCCTTTTTTTTCCTTTTAGTGTTATTTTCTTTTTTACTTTGACCAATGAGGGCTGTCGGAGCTCACGAGCCACTAGTGATGGTTGTGGTTCTCACTTGCGGCCGCCTTGCCCAAATTTGGGTGATGTTGTCTTCACCTACAGCAATGGTCTTGCCTAGATCTAGGCGAATCCTGGCGACCTCACTAGTCATAATGAAAAAAAAAATAATTACAAAAAAAAATTGAAAAATTGTCCATTAGTCCTAGTTGTGCAATGTAGAATAGTTAGTGTCTACGTCAGCGATTTCTGACCAAAATTATTGGAATGATTACATTTACAAATTATTAAAAGGTTTAAAATTAAATTGGGTAAATTAAAAAATTTATGACTTTTTGATCATTTTTCGTCGAGTTACTCTATGTATAGAGTAATAAATTAACACGATGGTCGTTGTCTCCAACGCAATGATTGCCCCCACAAATTCATTCCCTGCGGCCAGAGAGTTGCAATTAATCAAAGCAGGTGATCAAGAAATTGGCGATCGTTAAGAAATTAAACTCTTAAAAAAAAGAAAAAGAAATTAAACTCTTGATGAAGGAAAGTTTGGCTTCCACCTCTGACCTCGGTCACTCATTATCAAGTGGCCATTTCAAAAAGTTGGTGTTTAGACTTAGAACCCTCCAATGAACACATGTTGAAAGCCTTCGACCTTGGATTTTGTCTGATCTATTGTGTTAAGAAAGTCGGAATGTCCGAGAGGACAAATCTTCAGGTTATCGAGCACGGACTTTTTATTTACCAGATAATCATCACAAGTCGAGACTATGAACTTTGTTATTCATTTATATGCGGAAATTATAATACTTACCCTCTTTTATAGTCTTTTTTTTTTTTTTTTTTTATAACCCAAGGAATCCGCGTACCGTACCAACACGGACAGTCTCGGTAGGCCCAGGGTGACGGGGGGTAAACCCTGGGGCCCCACAGGAGGACCCACCACCCCCGTGGAACGGATAAGACACCAAGCGTTTTCGCGGTGAGTCGAACACGTTCCCTCCTAAAATGGGTCAGTGGGTCCCCCCACGGTGGGGAAGACTTAACTAGCGGAACCACCGTGGCCGGTGGTACCCTCTTTTATGGTCTTATGCTTCGGAAATACCTTAAAATATTTTTTCCATTATGTTTTGCGCAGTTTGCACCATTTTCATTTTCATAACCTGTCTCTTGAGATTTCTTCTTTGAATTTCTTTTTGTCTTTTGGACATAAGGCAGCATCTAGCTTTCACACTGTTCGTCTCTTTCAAAAACCATACGTTTAATAGAGACTGACCATCTTCACGGGATTAAATAAGATTTATCCGTTGTGTTCGCTAAATCGGGGGGAGAGGACAAGATTTAATTTTGCAAGATGGGGTTGGTGCCTTCCCGACATCACTCATTGTGTTAAATATGAGCACGAACAGTTTTCAGTCATGTCCTTGCGTGAGAATTTTCCTTATAAGTTACTCATCACATAAAGGCTCTAATTTGCCAAATTTACCCAAATATGTAATTTTGCATTCAAGATACCTAATTGCAACCTGGAAAAAATCCAATTTGTTCTCTAAACAAACTAAAATTGTTTTTTCTTTGAGCATAGACATTTGGATGGACATGAAAACCTTCTCACACCTTAAACAATGTTGAAGCCACATTTCACCTTTGTGGGTTTGTATATATATCTATAGGCATATGCCATTTGGTTGGTAAAGGATACAATCGCCAAGAGCGGGTTTGACTAAAAATTGAGCAGTTTTTTTAAAACTAGCTTCATATATGGATTCGATCAAAGATCTCTTGTCGGATGGCTCAGGTGAATTGACGAACTTAAGGAAAGAGGCAACCCCAATCGATTAGTATCCATAGGTGGGAGTTGTAGTTGTATGATCTGACTATTGAGACTGTTGGAATTTTGTTTGTTAAAACAAAATAAGTGCCTTTTACTTTGTCCCACATATAAAAGGTGGGAGCAGGAGGATTAGTTTATTAATGAGGAATTTCCTTTTGTAGTTAAAGGAGTGATTAGGTGGGGCTAGACCCACCATACCCGCGTGCGGGTGCGCGGATAATTGCGCGATTATTTGGCGCGATTAGCACTTTGCACGCCTGCGCGCCCGCGGTTTAATTAGCATTAATCCCTTGCTTTTTATTTATTTATTTTTATTTTATTTTATTTTATATTTTAGTTCAAAGGTTGCCTTTTAATTTGAGAATTTCGGAAATGAAATATAAATGAAAATTCGAAATTCTATTTAAAAAATAATAATAATAATAATTATTATTATTATTATTCCGAATTTTATTTGTGTCTTTTCAAGACAACCTTTGGAAAATTACTTATTCGGTTTTAATTTTTCCGAAGGATTGCAATTGTTCAGTTTTCGACTTCTTCCGAAGAGTCTCATTTGTTTATCCGAACAATTTTCTAAAGACGTGTTTGTTCGCAATTTTCACGAAGAGTTGCAAGACCGTTTCATATAAATACTTGTCATTTTTCGGAAAGAAAGGTGTGGTCATTTTCGAGTCTTCTTTCTGAAAAACTGCAGCCAATTTTTGATTGTTTCTTAGAGAGACCTTGGAGAAATACTAGAATTGCTATTTAGTATTCTCATCCGAGACTTTGTTGTATCTTGGAGGATTTTTGCCGGTGACCATTAGCAACGTTGTGGGGCAAATAAATTCTTAAAGAAAGTGATATCACGCCTCAAAGTCCGAGTTGTTTTTACTCGATCCGATTTCATTGTTCAACCCATTTCGAAGACATATTTTACCAACAGAGACAACAAAGGATCTCGAAAGCTCACTCTCGCTATCAATATAAGAATTTCAAAAAATCTTCATATAAGAATTTCACGTGCTTCAAACACTTGGGATGGATTTCATGAGCACAAGCCCCTCTTAGATACTCTTCATTAAGAAAACCAACTTCTTATATAGCATAGAATTGGATCCAAAACAGGAATACCTGCTCAAAATAGAAAACCAACTCCAATTAAGTAAATTGTTCAAATTAGAAAAGTTTTTTTTCTTTTGAGTTGAAACTCGAGATATATTTTCAAAACAGTCCATACCCATAATGTAGTTTGATGTGGGAACTGTTTTCTTTCAACAAACTTTTATGTGCTAATTATTAGATAATGATAATTAAATCATATATACCATAGTCATCCCTCAATTACAAGCGCATATATCTAAAACCTCATATATAGCTAGCAAAAACAAGCGCAAAAAAAAAAAATCGTGCACGGTCTTCTCACTAACTCTAATGGCCATCCGAGTGATGAAACGAAATAACCAGATTGTCTGGATAAGTTAAAAGACTGCAATAAAATGATTAGAAAAGCATTTAGAGTACACACCAAATTCCTTGGCAGTCTCATTCATGTCGCTAGAAAATGATACATCTGTGCCTTTTCTCACATATAATACAAAAGAAATATAGGTCAGGCACCAGAATTTTACGGTATTGCTTCTCTCATTTCCTTTTGACCATACTTTTCCAGCTTCACGACCTTTGTTCAGCATATCTGAATATTCACGGAAACGACAGAGTCAAAGATGTTTGCACAGCAGTATTTTTGACTTTTTTTATCTTGGTGGTGCACATCGTCCTCCTAAATTCTTCATCTATTAATTTGTCGACAGGAAAGTCAATCTTACACTTTAATTTAAGCAAGAAGGGCAAAATATTTAAGTCTTGCGCATCATTGTTATCATTATAGTTAGCTTTCAACAGACATATAACAGTTTCAAGTGTTGCTACATCGGAAAGGATTTGCATCATATTTATGAAATTGTTGGTAGATATTAACCGTGTTTGCAATGAATTTTAGATGCTTTCGTCTAATAAATTACTGGAGTCGTCCCAGTCGAGAAAGTTCATGTCTTCCCGTGAATTATCAAACCCGTTTTAAGTTTCACTTTCCACTGCGTCGTCGAAGTCACGTTTGGTGGGTGAAAAAGAGCACAGAAGATTACTTGAAAATTCTTCTCCATTACGGCATCGAGAAAAAGTTTGAGATAACAATTCCGGAAAATTCGTTGAGATCGATTCTAGTACATGCGTGTTTGACCATTTCAAACATGTTCTTTGTTCCAACTTTCCCAGTCCTGGTGAAAGAAAGAGACAACCCATTAGATGACCACCGTTGGAGACTTCAGAATTAGAACTTGTGCAAGATCTAACTGGGGTTATATCGTCTGAGCTTCTTTCTTTCTCTCTCTCTCTCTCTCTCTCTCTCTCTCTCTCTCTCTCTCGATATGAAGCCAAGAAGAGGGGATGTGTTAACTAAACAGCAGACTGATGAGTTCCAAGAAGCGTTTTGTTTGCTGGACAAGGATGGAGATGGTAACCCTTAGTTTTTCGTTTTTATCCTTGTATTATTATCTTAATATACCTTTCCTAGTAAATAATCTTTTCATATACCCTCTTACTCTGTTTGCTAGCTTTTTGTAATTTATTGCTAATACCTGATCTACCTCTTCCTGAGATCTAACATACAGTTCTTCATGTTAATTTTGTGACATAAAAATCTGTATATTGCAGTGTTGATTGTTAAAGATCGACCAATGCACTGGAAGTGCCATTTTTTCCCTTTCTCATGGATGTGAAACCTTAACACTAATATAATGATCGTGTGCTTATTACATGAGAAGACAACAATTGCTTCTGCCTTTGGTGATCTCACCATGCAACTGTGTGAATCAACTGCTTCGATTCATTTTTTAGTGAAGAAGACTGATTTATAGGAAAATATTTTCTGCTTTCTCATTGAATTCTTCCAAGTTTATGTTCTTTGAAGTTCAGGTAGCATTTGTTGATCGTATAGGGTTTAACTTCGTTACCTGGCTCATAAATAGATAATAAATAGTTTCATATCAATCAAACAGGGGTTTCAGTTCGTTGGTAACACAAGGCTAGCGGTAGAATCAACCAATCATTAATTATTCAACATGACACCACGTGTCAAATAACGATGAAACAAAAAGAATGGGATTGTTCTCAATAGATATCAGAGATCAAAGCCATTCGTTTTAATTTTAGAAAATTGTATAGACTGTCAGAAAAGAGTTCTTATTATTAGAAGATACGAGCTAGTAAAAAATTTATTACCCAAGGCTAGGGATTGTGGCATGAAACAACAATGGAAGCTGAATCTGGAGCTTATATTAAAGTATATATGAGAAGATAGTATGTGGGATTAAGATATTCCGATTAAATATATCGACACCTAATATGCGTTTGCTCTCCAAATGATTGATTATTGGTTTGCTTGATGCGTAGGTTGCATCACATCTGTGGAATTGGCAACTGCACTCAAATCCTTGGACCTACATCCCACAGAGGAAGAACTTCAAAGCATGATCAATGAGGTCGATATCGATGGCAATGGGACTATAGAATTCGGGGAGTTCTTGAGTCTTATGGCCAGAAAAATTAAGGTATTTTCATACTTATATATATCGAAATAGCTAGTGTCACTTAAATCACATATTCACAAGTACTTGATTGGATGATTGTAAATGCATGATAATATATGTTTAGGAGACTGAACTAGAAGAGGAGTTAAAGGAAGCTTTCAAGGTCATTGACAAGGATCAAGATGGTTATATATCTCCTAATGAGGTATGAATTATTTCTAACCCCACATTCAATGTTCAGCTTATACTTTGTTAATTTTAGCTTGTTTGTATCTTGGAGCAATTCCTTCTAACCAAACCACATAAAAAAGAAGGGAAGGTGACAGAGAAATCTTGAATGAACTTTTATGAATGAAATTCATAAGGTAATTGTAAGATCTCCAATTTTTTTACATGGAAGCCCATATGAGGTGAGTACTATTTGACCCATGAAATATCTCATTAACCACATATAGGCCGACATAAGTTAGTCAAATGTTCTTATCCATTGTAGTACCTGCAGATGTAGGAGTATGGCATCTTCTGTGATATAACATCATTTTACAGTTGCAAACCTCTTACCTATCTTCCACTTTTGGGACTAGACTAAAATGAGAAGCAAACGTTAAACTTACACACCAAAATTAACATGAAGAAGCGAAAGAAAGGATCAAAGTCTCTAGCAATGGCTTCTAGTGATACTCTAAATAGTCGAATATCCGTCTTGCTCCTCTCGAACTTCATGAGCCTTCGAAGAACTTCCATTGACCTGCGTAGAAGCTTCCCGAGGATTTTTTTTTTCATCAATGCAATACTGGCAATGTGTATGGAGCTTAGGATCAAGGTAAAAACGTTTGCGACATGGATGTATTGAATGTTGACTGAGTTGGTAAGAATACTTCTGGCTTTATCCCTTGTGATGATCTCTCTTTTAGTATCAGTTTGGTTGAAATATGAGAGATTCCAGTTCTACTATTATACATACCATGTCTTTAGACTTGAAACTTCTCTTAAATGTTGGGTAACTGCAGTTGAAGCGTGTGATGATCAAACTGGGAGAAAAGTTAACGGAGGAAGAATTGGAAGAGATGATGAGAGAGGCGGATCTGGATGGCGATGGCCAAATTAATTACGAAGAGTTCATCAGGATGATGTTAGCTTTCTGAAAGGACTAACGCGACTGCTCGTGCTTCGTATGGATTTTATATTTAGCGTTGTATGGTCATAAAACATAACAAACGGAAAGAAATCTCAAGCTACAATAGTAATATCATTTGCCACGTGGGTTTATCATGGATTCATTTCCAAGTGCATAGTGTAAAATCACTCTACACTCATCAAACATTTCTGTAAGTTATAACTATTGAAGTTCTCATGGACTATCTTTTGGGCAACTCGATTGTTCTGTCATATTCTTTTACGTAATCTTTATTTTTTAAGCAACATTAACTCTAATTGTGTGCCTTACCTCTATGTGTTTTATTGGATGGAATCAAAATACTTTTAACTCTTCATAATGTATTGCATTGTAAGAAATGAAGCCATTTTTATTTGGATTAATATAACAAAAAATTCCAAATTGTTACATTTATGACAAATTTACTCTCTATTAATTTTGATAAAATTTTACTATCAAATTGTTAAATTGGATGACACGTGTCAATTAACAAATATACCAATTTTGGGATTTTAACTAGTGTATTAGTTTGTCATTTTCATTGTATTAATCTAATTTAATGGAAACTAAGGAGGTAAATTTATCATAAATGTATCAATTTGAGATTTTTGGGTATAAAAAAAAAAATTGAGATAAATTTATTATAAGTATATCTGAAGTTTTTTGTGGTAATAACACTTTTTATTTATATGCTATTGCACAGGTACAAGTGTGATCATTTTTATATGTACCATATCACTTGGAGTGCATGATGGAATCAACTTTACTTGAATTTACAATTATTAATATTTTCTCGTTCTTGTAAAGTGATTAATCATTTTGTACTTTGAATGTAGAAATGATTAGATGTGATGTTTAAAATAAATTATGGAGAGATTTTTCTACTAAATTGTCAATTTTTTTTTGACAAAGCTCTTCAAATAATATTAGGAGAAAATGCATTTCATGAATTATGAATACATATAAAGGGAAAAAGTCAATTTTAAAGGACCGCGCAATTTGGTAAAGTGTAATTTAAAAACCCATTAGAAAGCAAGTTTGACTTAAATTGGAAAAATTTACATCTTGTAGAGGACTTTCACTAGTTTTTATTTATTTATAAAAATTTCAAACCTTTGTCGATGGAACTCAAGTTGTTGGCCAATGAAATTGGCTACCAACCAGCCTCGCTTGAGTCACGCAACCTAGGCTTCACCTAAGGTCGAGCGACCTAAGGTGAGGCTGGTGGTGGCTTGCTGGCTACTCGTTGGTGACTGAGGCCTTCATTGGCAATGTTAGGGTTTTCAAGAACATTTCCATAATTACGAAAGAGTAGCGAGGAGAAAATTGGAAGAAAAAAAGTGTATTGACATTCCGAAAATGCTTAGAGCTTCAAGTATCTTTGGACATACCTCGAGCTAAAGGCCTTTAGAGGCTTTTCAAAATGTAATTGTATCTTTCCAAAACTTTCCAAGAATTTTGTCAAAAGGTATTTGCAGTTGCCAAGGGATTTTGGAGTCCAAAGCTTCTTGTGAATGCTATTTCCAAACACAGCCAATAATGTTCGAGTTTTGACATTGACAAATGATGAATTTATACAATTCTTTCATAGGCACGGAATTTGTAAAATAAGAAACGAAGGATCTTTCCACTTTACGTAATAATAATAGTGTAAATAAATTCTAGCAGATTTCGGTGATCACAAACTAATAAAGAAGCAAATTTGGTGCACATCTTTAATTTTAGCAAGACATAATGCTTTTCGTCTTCTCTGTGGTGTTGAAATTCTCTCCATGATTAAGTGCTCGATCCCACTTTGAGGCGGAAGCCCAATGAGCCACAGCAGGCTTTTTCCATATGTCTTTAGGAAAAATTTCTATAACTTCCATCCGAGAGGGGTTTCTTATTCATGAAGTAGACTACTCGTGAATTGATTATATGGAATAGGTTACAATGAAATACGTCAACATGATCATCAGTGACAATGATTCCAACATGATCTAACGGTCGAATCCTATTTGGACAATATATTTGGTTCTTGTGAGCTACGATGTTGACTTAATATGCACTCGGTAGTCAATTTCGAAAAGAACAACTAATTGCAAATATACTGGTTGATTGTTTACGTTTTGCTCTTCACCTAAAAGATTAATGCTATGTGATAGGACGTTTGATCTTAATGTGAACACTAGACGCAATATTTTTCAATCGACATTTTCTACAACACTCCGTTTGTCCCCCTGAGAGATGAAGGTTCCTCACCTTATTTTTCCGGAAAGTCTCAATAAATCTCAATCAACATAAGTTTGTTTTAATTTCTATAGTGCGTACATCCTTTCAAAATAACATAACTTTCAAATTTGTCATTGTTTTTCTTGTTCCCTTTTATTAATGTTAAAGTGATGAGGAAATTATACAACTTGTTATAATTTCCAAAAACTTAACATTATTAATTGACGTAGACTGCGTGCATATAAAACACTTATAGACTCCACAGATGAGCCATATGAGATATTTCAACACTTCATCTCATGTGCAAGAAGAACTAGGAACAGAACGTGGAATTTGACAAATGCATCATTGCACATGCAAAATAAACTAGAGCAAAACTAGAATCTAACACTACATTAAATCAATCATTCCAAAAACTTAAATTCATAGATGGAGCGATCACATATCCCATAGACAAGTGATGCAAAATATTTTAATACGACTATTTTCTCGTATAAAAAAAAAAACTTGAGTATTGTATGCGAAGTTTAATAGAAATTTACCAAGAAACGATTAAAAAGAAAAAGAAGAAGAGAGAAACCTCATTTCCAAGAAGGACAAGATATCAAATCCAAAATAATTGCCACATTTAGTTGAATCAAGTAAAGTCATACGGGATTGCATGACTCGACAAGAGGCTTATAATAGCATAACGTGCCTTTGAGTTTTTGACTAAATGAACTATTCAATACGTTATGTCTTTGTATGAAAAGAACTCAAAATATCATCTGTGAAGTTCAATAGAAATTTACCAACAAACGATTAAAAAGGAAAAGAGAGAAAACTCCTTTCTAAGAAGGACGAGATATCAAATCCAAAACTATTACCGCATCTAGTCGAGCCAAGTCAAGTCACATGGGATTACATGGCTCGACAATGGGCTTATAACAGCATAACGTGCCTTTTGAGTCTTTTGACTTAATGAACCATTCGATACGTTGTGTCCTCTCTCGTGCACTTCCTCCGTCAAAGCAAATGCCTCCACGTTCGTCTAAAAAGACTAAAACAAGACAAAGGCGTGGCGTGTTGAATCTTGCATCAAACGCACGACGGGGCACGTCCCTCATTGGCAAGAAAAATATTCATAGTAGAACGACTTATTATCCAAAAGTTGGGATGATAAGACACTGCGATGAAGAGGATTAAAATTAAAGAAGCCCACGACAGAAAAAAATTATGGACATGTACTCACTTTTTTCTTTTTTTTTAATATGGACATGTACTCACTTGGACATAATAAAAGTACCCGATTTTGATTTTTTTTTTTTTTTTAATTGTACCCGATGGTTGTGACTTCAGTGGTCTTCAGGTGAGAAAACGGGGCTCGCCCTCTGGTTTTTTGTTCTATTCTCAAATTATAAGTATTTGAAATGATTACTCTAACAAAAGAAAGTCTGGGTCAACATTATTCATTTCAATTCATGACATCGTTTTCTACGTAGATGGGGCCTAATTTCCCAAAAAAAAAAACCACCCAACATTAGGTTCAATCCCAATTTTGTCTTAACTTTTTTTTTTTGTTTCAGCAAAAACCCTAAGTTTCATATCCAATCCCAACTCTATACCGAACTTTTTTTTGTCTCATAAAAACCCTAAACTTTAAGTTCAGTTTTAGATTTGTCTTGAATTTTTTTGTTAAAAAAAATCATCAACTTTTAATCTATTCTCAAATCCGCCCTCATGGTCCGCTCTCAACTTGACGTGGCATTTCAACATCAATAAGAAATCCACATCAGTAAGTTGACATGAAAATTATCGTCAAAATGAAATCATTTTTAGGATATAAAAATTAGGATGACTAATGATGATTTTGGATGAAGGAGGACCAATGGGGGAAGATTTGAGAATAGAATAAAAATTGACTATTTTTCTCTTAGACAAAAAGAAGTTTGGGGAAGATCTGGGACTAGATTTAAAGTTGGATTTTTTAGATAGAGAAAAATTTAGGGCAAATTAGGAATAGATTTAAACTTCAATATTATTTCTATTTTTTTATAAATCAAATTCGCGACAAAATTGAAACCAAACCTAAAGTTGAGGTTTCTTAAGTAATTTGGCCATGTAAAAGGTATGTGATGGTTCACAACTCCGCCCAATCCAATTGACGGGTTGCTTTAATAATTGCCAACCATAAACACTTCTAGTAAAAAAATTTCTCCCACATACCTTGTTTCTATTGTGCTAAACCTTTTACTGACAATTTTTCTCCTCTTGGGAGGAACTTGAAGTTTTAAATTCATTGTGCTACAAAAGAAAGAATGATACATATGTGTAAATCAACAGAGTAAATTTTACCAAACTTAATTTTAGGACAGAGTGTTCTTAGGTGATAGTATAAACATAATTTTCTACCTTAGGCCAATGTAAGAAAAGGTAATTCTAAGCAAATTAAAAATTTTGAAAACATAATGCAAACTATTCAAATTCCTCTAATTACACAATCACTTATGAAACATTAAGCTAGCGTCTCTAACACAACTTGCCTTTTGCAATCGGAAATTGTTTATTAAAGGGTTTATCCCCACCTTCTTTGTATGTTAATTGCTTTGACAAGCTTTCAAATTGGTTCATTGGGGAGTTTCCTTCGAATATGTTGTAATATAATACACGGAAATGATGGGATTGTAATTTACGTCAACGTGAAATCACCAAAGAAATAAACGAGAAATAATAAGGATACTAGAAATTTACGTGGTTCGGTCCGAGTATCAGTACCTACCATTCACGGGAAGAGTCGGCATCAAATAATCTAATATAATCGGAGAATTAGAGTTTATAATCACTCACACGCTCTAGTGTTTCTCATACTTAAATTTAACTCCAAACCCAAAGTGTTTATAAATAAATAATTCATTTAGGCTCCGTTCGTTTCGTGGAAAATAATTTCTAGGAAAACATTTTTCGGATTTTCCAACGTTCGTTTCACGGAAAATGAATTTCTTAAGGAAAATGTATTCCATGAAAAGAAAAAAGTCTTCTAAATCAGGAAAAAATATTTTCCACTTTTGAAAAATGGAAAACATTTTTCTCACTTGATCTCTCTTATCTCACACTTCTACAAATCCTTGCTTTCTTCCCCCATTTCTTCTTCTTCTTTTCTTTTTTTATTCAAATTATTTTTTAATTTTCCTTTTCTTTTTTAATTCGAATTATTTTTAATTTCCTTTTTCTTTTCTATTTTTTTTTAATCTTTGTTTTCCATCTTCTTCTTTCTTGGCTAGTCGTCGGCCGTTGCTAGGCAAACCTCGAGCTCGTTGATTTCAAGCTCGCACTCTGCACTCTTGATTATCATTTTCTTTATTTACTCTATCATGCAGTTGTACATTGATCAAGCAAATGGCTCTACATGCTTTGCTTCTTTTTTTCTTTTGTTTATTAGAACACAAAAGACGCAGGGGAACATTCTTACCTTTTACCAAAAAAAAAGACGCAGGGGAAGAACATATTACTCAATTTGAAGATTCTCATTAAGGCTGTATATGCTTTGCTTCTTTTCTCTTTTGCTTCTTTTTAAAATCCATATGAACATTTTTTAGAGTAGATGAACGTTTTGCGACAATAAGGGAATAAAGATATGAAGCAAGTTTGCCCGGATTTAAAGGCAAGTTCATATTTGATGAATGTATAGGTTGGTAAGTGATGCATGCTTAAGTGGTGAAGTCTTAGAAAATATTTTCCTTACCGAACATCGGAAAATATTTTCCGAAACATTTTCAGGTTTTAGCCGAACACCAGAAAATATTGTCATTTTCCTGGAAAATGACTTATGAGAAAATATTTTTCGGAAATGGCCAATTTTTCGCGAAACGAACGGACCCTTAAACATAAATTCATGGCACAAAATCACCACGTGTTCAAGCTCAAACAAACGCTCTACGTACGCCAAAATCAAGAGCTCCAGCTTTCGTCTTTGGTCCGCGTACGTACAGATTCGCGTTTTTGTTCAAAGCTTCGTACATTGTCTCTTCTCTTGGACCCGCGGCTCTTGCTCATTTTTTTTTCTCTTTTGTTGTGCGGTGCTCTCAAGTTTTCTTTTCGTGGCTCGGCAGCGTGGACGTGTAGAGCTTCTTTCTTTACTTCCTTTTAGCTTTTATATTGTGTGTCCAAAGTCAAGACTTCTTCACTTTGGGCCCCACGTAGATGACCTTAATCGGCTCCTGCAAATAAAAAAGAAACTTAGCTCTTTTTTTTATTATTCTATTTTATTTCCTCTTTTGTAAACCTTCATGGAGTCCACAAATCTCCTTCTATTAACTGAAGACATTCAAGACCCAAAAAAAATTTCAAGTTTCTTTTCTTGTGCATAATCTTGAATATTATCTTCATCAGAAAAATATCTTCACAATCAAATAATAAAAATTTTATCTAAGTGAATTGCATTTTATAAACGCACATAACTTAACAAAATTTAAGGTCATGCATGCACAAAGAAAAACCTAGGAAGAATATCCGAGGTTGTGATGAGTGACTCAAAGGTTTCCTTATTCCAAGGGGCTTGAAATACAATTGTCACGACGAAAATTTCAAGTGAACCACCTAGGGTTTGGCTAATAGATTGTTAAATCTAGATTTAACTCGGACTCTCCAAAACCCATACCAATTCACGACTTAGGTTTAAGTTTGTAACATGCAAATGATTTTTCAATTATGAGTCGCCACTAATTTATTTTTTAGTGCGAATTAGAGATTTATAAGTTTGAAGACTTAATTACACTAGATTTTTCAATTAGGAGTCACCACTAATTTATTTTTTTGTGCGAATTAGAGATTTGTGAGTTCGGAGATTTGATTACGCTAGATTTCTCTAACGCCATTTTAGTATATTTCTCTTTTATTTCAAAAAAATGTTTTACATGCAGTTTGAATTAATTTTAATTCACTTCCCTAACATGTAAGGTAATCACCTATTTAACATCCAAATAAAACAGTGAATAAATTGCAATAGGACTTACATCAAAAACATCTGCAATGTTATATCAAAATTCATATAAACAATCATAAATATGACTTCTAATTAACATGCAATCACTATCTTTTTTTTAAAAGAATTTTCTCTCGTTTAATAAAATCTAATCCATATACAATGCAATATAAGCAAATGACCTAATTCTAATGACAGACAATCTCTAACTAAATGGACTTAGCAATTATCAATAAATGACCTGTATTTTATAAACCTAATTCTATATGACGTGCACATGGCATTTTTATTTTCTTAAAAAGAATGCAATCTATCTAAAAGATTTATCTAATCTTAAAATTAAACATGCAATTTTATTCTAATATGCAATAGAATGCTCTAATTCTATTTTTTTTTCTTTTTCTTTTCTATAAAATTTGAAATTAAAATTGCCACATAATTAAACGTGCAACTTAAATATTAAAAAAAAAACTAACATCCTAAATTAATGCATTTTTTGGATTTTTTTAAAATTCGAAATAAAATCATTATTCTAAATATGCAAGAAACAAGAAATATTCTAAAATGAACCTAATCCTAACTCATATATATTGTAAAATTGATTCAAACAACACAACGCCAAATCAAACAAGATAATATTGATATTCATAAATTGGCGAATCATATCTCGCGCATGAGATTGGGTTGGCCAATTTTTAAATAAAATCGCGAATCAAATTTTGAGCCTGAGATTGGATCGGCGATTTTTCCGACTGTTACGAGTCGAATTTCAGGGGCGAAAATCATACTATCAATCCCTAATTTAAGAGGCTACTTTAATGTCGGGAATTTCGATCATTTATTTCAAACAAATGATCAAAGTATTAAAATAAAGAATAAACTAAAGTAAATAACCAGCGCAATTCAATCCTTGGTTAAAAAAGGCACTGTTCACGCTGAAGCTCTGGACTGGTTCGCGTGCTACTGTTCACCCACCTGAGCGCCCTCTGTTTCCGGCCGTTCTGGCCGGCCGATTGCGCCCATTCTTGGAGACATCATTCCTCTACATCTAATCTGCCCTTCTACCGAGCGATTTCCCATGGTATGTCTTCCTCATCTGGAATCTCGGATCTGAGTTCTTAGGGCTCGAAACTTTGGGTTTGCTGTTCCCGTATGGCATCGTCCTCTAATCTAGCGGATGATACCAGGGGTAAAACCCATATTGTTGCTCCGGATGAGCACCCACACTCCCCCGCTCCCGCTCGCAACCCTATATTGCGTTATTCCTCGGCTTTGAGAGGATCTCGAGCCCATTCCAGGCGGTCGCGAAGCAGGGGAAGAAGTACGGCTAGAAGAGCTCGACCTCTGCTGGGTTTTCCTGCTCGCCTTCATGCTATTGGGCGTGAAAACGTCCCTTATGCTCGTCAAAATCGTAAGGACAAGAGTATCTCTTTTAGCCGAAACACTACTACCTCTGTTCTGCACGATCGAGAGCCTGAAGACCGTCCGAATATCCCGTCTAAGGCGTTGGAGAAGCCCTCTGGGACCCTGCAAGCCCCCCCTGCGAAGGTTCTCCCCCCTGCGCGCTCATGGGCTGCGGTAACCCGGTCGGCAACTAAAGGCTATGGTTTATCCTTTATCCCTCCGGCCACGATTGAAAACTCTAAAATTCTCCAGATGCCAGAGGAGATTCTGGAATCTACGCACCCAAAATGGGAGGAATGTCTGGTTGGATATTATATTGGTAAGCGGCTGCCCTTCTAGCTCATAGAGGACGCCCTCAAGAACGCTTGGGGCCATCATTTGGTTGAAGTCATTGCTGCTGACCTTGGTTTTTATTTCTTCCATATACCGGATAGTGAATTCAGGAGGAAAGTCTTGGATGGAGGCCCGATCACAGTAGCTAAAATCCCCTTGATCCTGCAACAATGGCACCCTATGTTGGAGCTCAAGAAATTAGTCCATAATACTGTCCCCATCTGGATTCGTCTCAGGAACATTCCTGTGGCACTATGGTCTGCTGCTGGGATCAGTTTTTTGGCAAGTGGTATTGGTAAGCCCCTATTCGTTGATAACCGAACAGAACAGATGGCAATGGTGGCTTTTGCTCGAGTGTGTATTGAGATCGATACATCTAACTCCTTCCCTGAAGTTATAGAGTTTATGATGAAGGGTGAGCTTAGATCAGTATCAGTCCAATATGAGTGGATCCCGACACTCTGTCCAACCTGCTCTTCATTTGGCCATAGATGTCCTGTTCCCAGTTCCTCAGGTCCTTCTAACCCCTCAGTCCCAAAGGCCCCTGCCCCTCGTCCAAATGAATGGCGTGAAGTGCGTGGTAAACGCAATAAACACACCCCTGTGCCTGCAAATGATGGCCTGATGAATGATCCGATTCCGATTCAACCCAAGCCCCCTCGTTTTGATGAAAATCAGATGGGAGATCTGCTACCTCAGACTCCGGTGGCCCTTGATATGCATCCAGAGTTAACCAGGCAAGAGGATCATCACCCTTCCTTTGAGTTGCTACTTGGCACCTCTATCCCTGGATCTACTGTTGTGATACAAAGGCAGGATTCACCTACCTCGAATAAATCTGGGCACTCAGATGAAGAGTTTGAAGATATCAGCTCTGGTGATAGTCAATCGGTATCCCCGTGTAAGCTGCCCTCATCTATACCGGAGGAACACGATAAAACCCCCCTTCAAAGTTCATTCAGGATGCCCCTGTTCGTCAAAAAGGTATCCTCCGCTCTGAATCTGCTGAGGCAAGTATTCCTGCTGGTCCGAAGCCTGTGCCTCCCTCGGCGAGGAAACGAGGTGGCAGGAAAAGGTAATTCTACTATCCCCATCCTATGTTTTTTGGTGTTTGGAATATTAGGGGTCTTGGACAAGCCCTCAAACAAGCTGAGATTAGGAATTTTGTGAGGACTAACCGCCTCTGCTGTATTGGTATTTTAGAGACTAAAATTTCCCCTGCTGCCTATTCCCCTGTTTCGGCATCCCTTATTCCTGGGTGGTCTTGGTCTACGAATTATTCTCATTCCTTCAGGGGTTGTATTTGGGTGGGTTGGAATCCCTTGGCTGCTTCTTTTTGTACCTCAGCTTGTATTGCTCAGGTCATTCATGGTCGGTTGGAGTGTTTTATTTCTGGTGTTGCTTTTAATCTTTCGGTGGTCTATGCGGAGCATTCTTTTGTCTTGAGAAGACCACTCTAGAATGACTTGATCTCCACTAGCTCCATTTGTCTGGACATCCCTTGGATTGTTGCTGGTGACTTTAATGCCATTCGGTATGCTTCTAACAGAGCAGATAGATCCAATTACTGGATTCCAGCCTTTGAGGATTTTGGAGATTGCCTCATCCAAGCTGGTCTAGATGATTTCCATTTTGTGGGTAACAGATTTACTTGGTCTGCTTCTTCTGGCCCTAATCGAAGACAAAGAAAGATAGACAGAGTGCTTACTAATGCGGCTTGGAACACCGCCTTCTCCTATTCGGAAGCCAACTTTCTCGCCCCTGGAGTGTCCGATCACTCTCCTATGGTGGTCAGGATTCTCCCTACTCCTATCTCGCGCAAACCCTTTAAGTTCTTCAATTACTGGATGTCCCACCCCAATTTTTTTGAATTGGTCCGACAAATCTGGGAGTTGCGTATGTCTGGTACGCCTATGTTTGTTCTTTGTAGTAAACTTCGATCCCTCAAACGCAGACTCAAGTTATTAAACAAGGAGGCTTACTCTGATATTTCGGCTAGAACTTCTGAAGCCAGACGCCTGCTGTTGGAAGCTCAGAACGCTATCCAGCTTGACCCTCATAATCAAGCTCTAGCTGATGCTGAAAAGAATCACCTCCATATCTTCTCTGACCTTCGCCTCAAGGAAGAATCCTTCTACAGACAAAAATCCAGGATCAGATGGCTTAAAGAAGGTGACTTAAACACCAAGTTCTTCCACCATTCGGTCAAGCGTGGCCATCTTCGGAATAGAGTTCTTTCGATTTCTGATGGTAGTAATGTAATTATTGATGAAGCTGAAGTGCAGCGTCTCTTTGTTGATCATTTTCAAAATCTGCTGTCAGCTTCTACCCCCTCTGCCATTCCGTCTGTTGAAGAGATCCGTGCAAATCTGGCTTCTACTCTCGATGATAATCACATCCAAGCCATCTCTCAGCCATTCATTGATGAAGAAATCAAATCTACTTTATTTTCTTTGGCCAGCGGAAAAGCTCCTGGCCCGGATGGCTTTAATGTTGATTTCTTCAAGCGGTCGTGAGATATTGTCGGCCCTTCCGTTCTGTTGGCAATTCGGGATTTCTTCTCTACGGGTCAGCTGCTTCGTGAGATCAATTCGACTATTCTTACCTTGATCCCAAAGACCCCCAATGCCTCCACGGTAAATGATTTCCGTCCTATTGCTTGTTGCAACACCGTATACAAGTGTATCACAAAACTATTAGCCAACAGGTTAGCTTCTATCCTCCCTTCTATCATTAGTGTTTCCCAGAGCGCATTTGTTAAAGGGAGGAGAATAAGTGATAATATCATGCTTGCTCAAGAATTATTTGCTCACTTCCACCATGAGCCATACTTTCCGAAAAACATTATTAAGGTTGATTTCTCCAAAGCTTATGACTCAGTTGATTGGAAGTTTATTGAGTTGTCTCTCCAAGCATTTGGCTTCCCTTCTATTTTCATTGATCGAATTATGACATGCATCAGAACCCCCAAATTCTCTATAGCTTTAAATGGCGATTTGCATGGTTTTTTCCCAAGTGGAAGAGGTATCCGCCAGGGGGACCCTATATCCCCATATATTTTCACTCTTGTAATGGAAGTCTTCACTGGCATTATTAACGCCCGCACCTCCAAGCCTGGATTTCGGTTCTTCTGGCAGTGTAAACCCACCAAGTTATCCCATCTATTCTTCGCCGACGATGTCCTGCTCTTCTCGGAAGCAAACATGCCATCTCTTAGCCACTTAATGGATGGAGTTAACACCTTTGCTGCTTGGTCTGGTCTCATCCCCAATCTTAACAAGAGTGAAATTTTTATCTCTGGAGGGCCTGAGTCTTTGAAGAGTACCATGGTTAATGCATCGGGTTTCAACCTTGGATCCTTGCCTTTTCGGTACCTTGGCGTCCCCATTATTTCCTCAAGATTAGGCAAGGAAGATTGTGTATCTCTGGTTGATGCTATAATGAAGAGAGTCCAGTCATGGACCAATCGCTTCCTCTCAACTGCTGGTAGGCTCCAGCTTATTAAATCTGTTCTCCATTCGATTCAGGTGTACTGGTCTTCGGTTTTTATCCTCCCCTCCGCAGTTCTTAATCGAATTGAGCAGATTTTTCGCCAATTTCTCTAGCGTGGCCCGAATCTTGGATCTGGTGGTGCTAGAGTTTCTTGGGAACAAGTCTGTCTTCCTAAAGCGGAAGGAGGATTAGGTATTCGTTCACTCCGAGTAAGTAATATTGCTGCCATGACTAAACATTTATGGCTGCTTTTCTCTGATAAGGAATCGCTTTGGACCAAATGGATCCATTCAATCTTTTTAAAGGACAAGAATTTCTGGATTGCGCCTAGGCCGACCGTTTGTTCTTGGTCTTGGAAGAAACTCTTTGGTCTGCGTGATTTGATTCAGAGGTATTTTGTCTGGAACATTGGTAATGGGCTATCGGCTTCATTCTGGTTTGATACCCGGCACCCTCGTGGTCCATTCAACAACTTATTCTCCGATTGTGACATTTATGACTCACGTATCCCTCGGAATGCTTCCGTTGCTAAGAGTATTGCTGCCCTCTCTATCCCGTCTAACATCGCTGCAGTTATCGGTACTTGGGATGATCCACTCCCCACCCTTAACAACCATGCTGACCGTCTGGTGTGGATTGGCCACTCTTCAGGTCAGTTCTCTACTGCTTTTGCATGGAGTATGCTTCGAGCTAGGGGCTCCTTGGTTAATTGGTCTCGATTTATTTGGAGTTCCACTCTTCCCCCGCGCTATCAGACCCATCTATGGCTCATCACCCGGAATAGATTGCCAACCCAGGTCTTGCTTCTATCGTATGGGAGGATCTCGGAAGGGTCCTGTGCCTTCTGCTCAAGTAGGCCAGACTCAATTGATCACTTATACTTTGGTTGCTCAGTCACGGGTAGGATGGTCTCGTTTTGGGCTCTAAATTGTCACTTGAATTGGCGAAATGGACCTTGGAAGGACAATCTTCAGTGGGTCGTCAGCCACCTCTCGGACTCGTCTTTCCATCACTCCATTTCTCGCTTTGCATTCGCTGCTATGTGCTACCTCATATGGAAGGAGCGAAATAATATCATCTTTCGGAATCAGACATTATTCCTGCCCGCCCTCAAAGAAAATCTTCGGAAAGCTGTCAAAGATAGAGTCTCCACATTTTCAAGAATCCCGGACAATCCGTGTAACCGAAGGATCCAAATGGCCTGGGGAATCCATCCTGCAATCTTTGAATAACTCTGTTATTAATCTCTGGCCCGTTACATCATTATGCTCCTCTTTTGGTTGCCTTGGTGCCTCGGCTGCTTTCCCCCCCCGGTCCGTTTATAGTCTTGGCAGGTTGTGGCTCCCAGGCTCTTGGCTTTTGCCTGGTCCTTTCTCTTGGCCATATGTTTGGCCTTTTGTTGCTGGTGCTTCTTTTCTACTATGCAACCCATCCGCCTCCCGTCCACTCAGTTTGACGCCTGTGTCATCTTGAGTGTATGCTTGGAGTCGGTTGGTTGTTGTGCCTTTGTGTAACTCTTTGGTTCTATAGCTATAATATTCTTACCTCTTACCAAAAAAAAAAAAAAAACTAAAGTAAATAAATAAAAAAACTACCTAATTTGATTTTTCAAATGAGATTTAATGACCGGCGGATCGTGTATCGCGATGGGGCTCGGTATGGCTCAAGGATGGGTTGCTGTGATGGTAGGTCGCCGGAGCTCCGACGAGGGGCAGCGGCTGGCAGATGCAGCAGCCGCGGCTGGTCGGGGGTCAGGCAGGAGCAGCAACGTCGGGTTGCAGCGGGCCGGCAGAGGGAAGCTCGGCAGCAAGGTGACCCGGAACAGAGGTAGCGGCGGTGGTGTTCGGACGGAAGGCAGCTCAGCGGCAGGGGAGCTCGGCGGCTGACTCGAGCGGGCTGGCGGCGCGAATGCTGCGAGGCGGTGACGACGAGCAAAATCGCAGGCGGAGCGGCGAGGCAGATGTGCGACGACCGGCTCGGGATCTGCTGGCGTCGAGCAGAGGCGGTGGGTGGAGACGCGACGGGCGAGGCAGACGGGAGCAACGACGGCGAACGGGCTACAGGCGGAGCGCGGGCGAGGACAGCAGCGGCGGGCGTCGAGCGCTGGGTCGCGGCTGCTGGCGTCGACGACGGAGATAGCAGCAGCGACGGTGGAAGCGGGGACGAGCGAGCGGGCAGAGCCGGAGCAGAGGCGGCGTCGAGGGCCGGCGCGGGCTGCAGGCGAGGCGTCGGCAGCGGCGAGCGAGGGAATCGGCCAAGAAGAAGAACAGTACTTCTGTTTTTCTCTGGTTTTTTCTTTTTTTCTTCCCTCTCACCTCACGTCTCTCACGTCACTTCACTTCTCTCTGTTCTGCTTTCCCTCTCCCTACCGCACGTCCCCTCTCTCGCTTACCTTCACTTTTTGACATCTGTTGTTTTTTCCCTCGAACGGAGAGAAGCCCCCCTTTACATGGCTCCTTTTGTAGGTAAAAAGAAAAATATGACATTCATGAAATATTTAATCTCTATTTTAATATACACGAAAATTGTTTATAACCTCCCAATCACAAAAATCTTTTTATTTTCCTCATCTTCTGAATATTCTCCACTAATTTTATCATATATTACTAAAAATAATATTGCAATGTGATTTTTTGAAATTTTAAAAATCTACCATAATATCATATCAAATCTTTAGTTCTCGCAAGATAATTTTTTGTCATTAAAAAGAATAGGCTTTGGCTAATTTGCTCCATTCATAAGCTTAATTCAACTCGTCAAATTAAAGTTCAAAATTACCAATTCAAACCCACCTGTTACCAGCCCAATGCAAAATGCAATAGTAACAAATAGGTATACCTAAAATTATATGCTATGCATTCTAATATTAATATTTTTTTCAAGAATAAAATTATTCTCTAACTTTTCTGTAATAAATAGATAACTGAGTCCCCAAAATTTAAGTGTCAACAACAATATTGCTCAACAATGGTCCAGGAGCACGAGGGCCCTACGGGACCGCATGGATCAAAGTAAGAGCAAAGTAATGGTGACAAAACAGTACAAATTGACAAAAGGTGAAAGGAATTCTGTAGAATTGTGAAAGTAACGGAGGGCATAAGTAGATAATAATGCAACAAAAAAAAAATTATCAGCATGATGATGAATGTTTGTTTTCTGATTCAGTCATGAACAGTCTTTATTTGTTTAATAAACTCCCATCGCTTCTCATAGTTAATCATCGACATTTCTATTGGCAAAAGATGAAAACTGAAAAGCAACCAAAAATAATTCTGTTGGTTATACAAAGGACTTTTTCAAGCCCTACTTATCCAAGCGTCGTTGGCAAGGGAAAATGACATCCTTGTGACCAAGCTTTCACACATAAAGATTATCATGGCAAATGCTTGTCTAGACTCAAATCTATATGAAGTGAATCAATTACATCGGCAGATTACATGTGTTGTACATAAATTTCACAAAATCAAACGGCTGTGATTGTGCTTGGTTGGATCAGATGTTATCCCCACGAGAATTTTTCAAGAATGCTGGTGGAACACTTCATATAAAAATGGGGAAAAAAAAGGGACAATTAGAGGGTAGTTGTGAGGGATCGAAGTTCTGATTTTGAGACGCTGAGGGTGCTAGGAGATAAGTCGTGCGAATATGCTCTTAACACTTGTATATGCTGCTGGCTGTTTTTCCCTTTAGAACATTAGCTGGGAGTGTGAAATTAAACCAACTTTTCTTCAATATTTGACAATGGAGGTAACATGAAATATAAAAATTAACTAAAAGTTTTTCTTCTTTTTTTGGGGGGGGAGGGGGGGGGGGGGTCGATTAACTAAAAGTTTAGGATAGAACCTTAGCGAATATTGATTATGATTTATTTGAAGTATCCGCTTCTTCTTATTGTATATACCAATTTCATATATATTTTTAGATTGTGTTTGATGGATCGGATAAAACTCTAAATAGATAACTATTATCTTATTTGGTGTTTGGAGTATCTTGAAATCCGAATATGACTGAATATAGTGTGAATAAAAAAATCTCACCTAAGGGATGGGATAGACTCGGATAGGATATATACAATTAAAAAATTAAAAAAAAAAACAGAAAAGAAAAATGTGAGCTTTGTCACAGGCTCAGTCGTCGTTGCCTCCGGCCATCATCTCACCGCAGTTACCTTCGTTGCCGCCATCTCACCACTGTCTCACACCATTGCCGCCCTCTCTCACCGTCGTCCCCGCCAAGTTTGCACCTCTCAGTTGATTTCTCTTCTCGCCACCACCGCCATCAATCCCGCCTCTTCTAGCTTTGTCACATGCAGCCCCAGGCACGTCTAGGATCGACCTCGGGCACCAACAAGTTAAAATGGACCTGAGGGCAAGGATCGAGCACTGACCAGTCGAAATCTGAGACTTGTGCTCGATCTGAGCCCCAGATTTTGTGTTACTGTACTTGTTGCGATTTCATCGCTAGCATCATCGTTTAAAGGAAAATCTTTTCATGGATATCTGGTGAAACTGGAAATTTTGTAGGATCTTCAAGAGAGAACGGATGATCCATATGTATATCAAATCTAGATGCTTTAACTATGCTCCGCATTCTGGTTTGGTTGAGGAAGGCCTGAAACTTTTGACTCTCCGTCTGGACACTCTACCAATGGGATTCAGAGAGAGAGAGACAACAAGGCGGAGAGGATGGATGACGGGTGCGATCAATGTCAGTGCAACGTGAGAAGTGCGAGGCAGATAAGAGGAGACGAGTGAGGGACTGAGCAAGTTTATGATGATCATATGGACTAGAGCAGAGGCAGAACGGCGTCGGTCAATGTTCTAGGAGGCGGAGGTGGTCGCGGCAGGCCGGGGCAGTAATCATATACAGTTTTCACAAATCCGATAACCAGATTTTTTTTTTTTTTTTTGCAAATCTCAAATAATTAATTTTTTGTGTTTTACGTTTAATCTAGTTTTGTTCATACATATCCGGATGTAGGATATTTTAAATCATACTCTATCCTATCCTTGTCCTAACCAACCTTATTTTATCAAATAGAATTGTTCGGACGACCAATTGCAGTTTTATTATGCTCGACATTCCGAAACAAATTCAACCAAAAAAAAATTATATTCTGAAACAAAATTAAATGAGAAATTAATATTTGATACGTAACAGTTAACTTGTGTGGACCACGCATTAAAGAAAGCACCTTGAAATTCATCCTGTCCTTCACCCAAATTTCTGGTCAAATACATTCGTTGCTTAATAACTTATTTTGGAAGGATATTATCTACAGCACTGATAGTACCGGTAATTTCTGAGAATGTGTTTTATAATTACTGAAATGGAAATATAAAGATCATTTACCATAACAAGTACGGCCCCAAAAAGAAAGATAATTATCAAATTTTGGGAAACTGTGATTACAGACGGATCTGAAACCTCTTCGTGGAAACCATCCAAGAAGCTGCAGTGAAATTTCCGGGAACTTCATGCAATATGGAAGCTCGTCACACTGCACTATATAATGTACTACACGACAAAATAACCTATCAGAACCAAATCCATCCGTTCAACCCAGGTCAGTCAGTGTTGTTCATCCATGTCGTCGTTGAGGCTTCGTAAACCTAGCGAAGAAGCAGCAACTGATGCAGCGGTCGACCAGCTTCGTAAACCTAGCGAAGAAGCAGCAACTGATGCAGTGGTTGACCACCGCGATAGCTCGACGAATATCATCCACAGGCAAGAAGAATATCATCCAAGGGCCCTCGAGTCTCTGTCGAAACAAGTCGTCGATAAGAAGAGAGACCTGTTGCGGACGCTCTCTTACGTTGCCATCGATGTTGAGAGCAGTGATAATCCACGCGAAGGAGATTGCCACTCTCTTCGAGACATCGACCTTAAAATCCTGAGTAACCTGGTAAGAGAGAAAAGTTTTGAATCTCTTGCTCAACTTGGTGGCATAAAACAAATCGCTTCAATTCTCATGACAAATCTCGAAAATGGCTTGAGCGGGGATGAAACCGACCTCACGCACCGAACCAATGTTTTTGGGCCGAATAAGTACAATACGCCGCCGGCAAAGAGCTTTCTCAGTTTTGTGCTTGATGCGTTCAAAGACTTGATCATAATCATTCTCATAGCATGTGCTGTTCTCTCTTTAGCATTTGGTATCAAACAGCACGGCCTTAAAGAAGGTTGGTACGATGGTGGGAGTATAATCATCGGCATCTTTCTAGTCGTCACCGTCTCTGCTGTCAGCAACTATAAGCAAGGAAGGCAGTTCCAGAAACTTTCCAAAGAGAGCAGCAACATTAAAGTGGAGATTGTAAGAGATGGCAGGAGGCAACCGATTTCCATATTTGATATTGTCGTAGGCGATGTCGTGTATCTGAAGATTGGTGACCAGGTTCCGGCCGATGGTTTGTTTGTTGATGGCCACTCCCTGAGAGTTGACGAGTCTAGCATGACTGGTCAAAGCGATCACATCAAAGTCGATAGCGAGAACCCTTTCTTGTTCTCAGGCACCAAAGTGATAGACGGCTATGGTCGAATGATGGTTTCTTCTGTTGGCATGAACACGGCGTGGGGTGAGATGATGAGCTCCGTGACCCGTGACTTAGATGCCCGTCTAAATAAGTTGACTTCCTTCATCGGGAAGGTCGGGGTGTCGGTGGCCATACTGGTGTTGGGAAAATATGGCTTCGAATTGGGTAGAACAATGAAGTCGGATCTTCCACAAAGCTGCTAATGGTCACCGGCAAATTTCCTCCGGGATACAACTAAGTCTTAAATAAGAATACTAGATAACAATTCTAGTATTTTTCTATGATCTCTCATGGAAAATAATTGGAAATAATGGCTGTTAAAACAATGAAAGAAAATATATGTTTGATCTTAAAACATACGTATTTATCTTTTCTTCTTTCGAATAGAGGCAACTCTTCAAAAGGTTGCAAAAAAGAACAAAGACAACATTCGTGAATACGTTGAGAAGACATAAAAATTCGGAATTAAATAAATAATAAATAATAAATAATCATAACTTTTCGTTAACAGTCACACTATTTCAATAAGACTTTATAGTTAATTTTTATAGAAAATAAATCTGAATTTTCAATAAATAAAATTAATGATCGTTGGTTAGTACTGAATCTCGTCTACGTGCGCACTCACATATTTTCGATGTGGGACAAAGCACATTTTCATTTGATTTATAAACAAATTACCAACAATCCCCCACTTTTGTTTGTAAAACAAAAACAAAAATAAAACGTTAGAAATATAAAGCCAAAATTTCTGTGAGATTAATATATAAACATAAAGGTCTCTTTCGAGTTAAACATTTACTTAATGCAAGTATCTCAAAGCTCTATCAAAGTGACAAGTAGTTCGGCTTTAAACTTGTACTTTTATATAATAGAACCGGACATATTGCACATACACTAATCTCTTGTTTCAGCGAAAAGTTTATATTACTCCACACTATTATGGCCTTGTACTTGATCCCGCTTCATGAGCTTTGATAAGAAGTGGCACCACTTCTAAGCTCATATAAGTATCTATATGTGTTTCTGTTACTATTAACACATTACAAGTTTGTACTATACTTCATTAAAAATTTAATTCAATCTACAAAACGTAACAGACGATACTAACTTCTCATATTAGGGCTATGTCAATATCAAACAATAACATTCAGTAACTTGTTTTTACCCATTAAACCTTGTAACTAGTGATTTTCTAGAAAAAGATCAAGTTACCATTACTGGTGATTTTAATTAAAGGGTTTCAGCCCAGTTTCTTGTGAGGTCATTATTACCATGTGTCTTGGTAAAGTCTTCGTCAAAAGATGGGCAAAATTATTACTTGACCTCACGTAGACAATTGTTATGGTACCATCTTTAATCAATTGTCTCACATATTCATGTCTTAGACTAATATATCTAGACTTACAATTATAAGTGTTACTATAGGCTCTTGCTAAAGTAGCCTGACTATCACAATGGATAGAAATAATAATTTGATATTTAACAACAAATTCATAGTCCATTTAGCCTATTTCTCAAATTCTACTAAAGCAATGATTCAAGACATCAAGCAATCAAGCCGATTCCAATTAATCTTGTGCTTGAATGCATGGCTCAAAATACTAAAGCATGAAACTAATCAAGACCAAAAGTCTAGCTCAATCACACGATACCAAAATTCTATAGACACCTTCCAGTTCTAGTTCAAAATTCACACGCTCATGTCAATCTCATAATGCATTGCGATTGAACTCACTTTTCTTGGTCAACCGCCTACAATGGTTAACAGCTCAAGCATACAAATGCGTACAAATTTCTTGTTACTGAAGTCTTAAATAGGGGCATATCGCATCTCTTCAATTCTATCATTATCCCACACATGGAATTGAACACACACGCCAAAAGATGACTAAAGACCTCAATGACAAATAATGTGGCAGTTTATGTGCTAAACATGGAGATAAAAATATCGTATACCTTAGCATATAAGCCGATAAGCAAAAAAGCAATACCTTAGTTCATTCTAGTAATCCTCCGACACATCCTTGAATGACCCAAAATTTAATATATACACCAAACATAACTGTACAATTGAATGTAGCATTTCCAGTAAAACAAGCAAGTGCAAAGTGGCTCAGACTCAACTAAAATATGGATCCCCAGTAATGGAGTCCAAAGCACATGTCTTTATGTTTGGAGTATCAACTTTACAATATAAGAAAATGCAAAATCACAATTTCCCAAATGCAGAACCAAAAAGTACTTTGGTGCAAGTGAAATTACTGAAAGACGAGAGAAAAACATCACACACCAAACTAATCCAAACTTATCATTTTTATTTATTTATTTAACTAATTGTCAAAATTAAGATTCCATCTTACAAATTACTCGTGCATCTCGAGCAAGCAATCTAATTTCATCTTACGTGTTGTCCAAAATCTTAAGACGGAAAATAAACAGATGCAAAATCTGTACTTCAACATATACCATATACACTAGGGACTAATCGAAGCATTACATAAGAACTTCAGGAAGTGCATAAACCAAGACAATGCTATCACCTCTCGAGTGATTCCTTTAGAAAATAATATTATGGTGTAAAGTAGAGTTACGAAATGACAAGAACTTCATCAATGCACCATGCATACCGTAAGCAAATCAACATAGTGCCGCAATTGCAAGTCTTTCGTTACTATACACAAGCGTAGAAAATTAAATTACCTGCGCAAATGTCCCACGTGTAAAACCAATCCATCAAGAAACCAGAGTACTTGTGGAGTTTGAGCACTCGCAGAACACATCCCCGCGATCTCGCAAGTAGTGCCAAGTCTGAATCTCCCACTATCATGCGCCAAAGGTGAAGCAACTTCAATCAAACAAAAGACCGCACAATCAATCTCGGTCACCCACGGAGTCACGTACCGCCCCGATTCTCGGGTGTCAGATTGAATTACCATTTTCACCTTGCGCTTGATCTCGTGGATCAGAGTCTCGACATCATCAATGTCGGGCACGAAGGTGAGAGATGGTTGATCCTCTGGAAAAATTTGCTAGCCATCCCCAATGAGCCGCACCAGCGCAAGCACTCAACATGCTTTGCATGGTGTAGCCATCAAGCGCAACATGTATGTAAGGCATTACCTGTAGAAATCTCAGCAAATTCGAGGAGGCCTTTAAGTTGCTTTTGCTACAACCGGCCTTCGATTTAGGGAATTGCATGGAGATAGATCCTAAACCGCCACAAGGCCCCACATCTTTAGAAGCGGGATTTTCATCCTCGTCTTTGCCGCCGGACTCACACAAAGACCGAGACGAACTGAGGTAATCGGTGCCGACATCATTGCGAGTTGAATATAGAGACGATAATCTTCGATGGCAATTGTGTGTATGGCGAAGCGTCGTGGTAATTCGCCGGGGAGATCGTCTCTGACCGGTGCGTGTTGTTGCGGGTGTGATCTTATTCTGCTTTGGCGTTTTTTCTCGACTTCTCCTGCGTAAACTTTGAAGTCCAGGCCACATCCGCCACATTGGATGGAGAGGTCTACACGCATATAATGATTCTGGATTTGTCTTTAACTTCAAGGTGACAGAGGCAGTGGAAAAGAACAAGCAAATAATAATAATCTGCAGTCCATCCATCCCATTTCCAATTTCTGAGAGGCATGTTGCGATGGGCAAAAGAAGAGGAAGATTCAGGATTCATGGACGACATCCCAAGGACCGCTAATGGTGAGCTACCACGGGCTGGTACTTCCTCCAACTCTAACTTCATTGTTACACAAATAAATCCTTAAAATTGTTGAGAAAATATGGCTTCGAATTGGGTAGAACAATGAAGTCGGATCTTTACAGTACTTCAAGTCGGACTTTGAGGCGTGATATCACTTTCTTTAATGATTTATCTGCCCCACAAAGTTGCTAATGGTCACAGGCAAATTTCTTCCAGGATACAACAAAGTCTCAAATAAGAATACTAGATAGCAATTCTAATATTTTTCTAGGATCTCTCATAGAAAACAATTGGAAATAATGGCTGTTAAAACAATGAAAGAAAATATATGTTTGATCTTAAAACATACATATTTATGTTTTTTTCTTTCGAATAGAGGCAACTCTTCAAAAGGTTGCAAAAAAGAACAAAGACAACCTTTCGTAAACAAATACATTCAAAGGATATGTTGAGAAGACATAAAAATTCAGAATTAAATAAATAAAAAATAAAAAATAAAAAATAATCGTAACTTTTCGTGAACAGTCACACTGTTTCAACAAGACTTTATAGTTAATTTTTATAAAAATAAATCCGAATTTTCAATAAATAAAATTAATGATCGTTGTTAGTATCAAATCTTGTCCACATGCACACTTACATTTTTTCGATGTGGGACAAAGCACCTCTTCATTTGTTTTATAAATAAATTACCAACAACTGGTGCTTCTCGTCTTGATGATCCGCTACTTCACTGGAAACACCCAAGATGATGCTGGACAGAGAGAATTCACCAGCGGGAAGACCAAGTCGGGGGCTGTGATAGACGCTGTTGTGCCCATGGTTGCTGCAGCAGTGACCATTGTGGTGGTGGCTATACCTGAGGGCTTGCCTTTGGCCGTCACTTTGACGCTGGCCTACTCCATGAAGCGCATGATGGGTGACAACGCCATGGTCCGGAAGCTCTCCGCCTGTGAAACCATGGGTTCAACCACAACGATCTGCACGGATAAAACCGGAACTCTCACATTAAACGAGATGAGGGTGACCGAATTATGCATGGGAAAAGAACATGTGAGTGTAGATGAATCCAGAGAAATAGCCGCCGGCATCCTTGAAGTCCTACCACAAGGAATCGGAATGAACACAACAGGAACTGTCCACATGCAACCTTCTGCATCTGTTCCTGAAATTTCTGGCAGCCCAACTGAAAAGGCTATACTTTCTTGGGGTGTGTCCGAATTGGTTATGACGATGGATAAACTGAAGCAAGAATGGGAGATAATCCAAGTCGAGGCATTCAATTCTGAGAAAAAGAGAAGCGGGGTTGCTGTGAGGAGGAGAGGAGAGCAGGCCCTTCACGTACACTGGAAGGGAGCTGCTGAGATGATCTTGGCATTGTGTTCGGATTATTATAGCCAAAGCGGGATGGTGAATGTCATGAATGATGAAGCGCAGTCAGATTTCGGGGCAATCATAAAAAATATGGCAGACAAAAACCTGCGCTGCATTGCATTCGCCTACAAAAAGATCGATGGCTCACTTGCTCAAGTTCATGAGAAACTTGAGGAAGATGGACTTACATTGCTGGGGATAGTAGGGATAAAGGACCCATGCAGACCAGGCGTGAGGAGGGCAGTGTCGGCTTGTAGAAGTGCCGGAGTGAACATCAAGATGATCACAGGAGACAACATGCGCACTGCAAGAGCTATAGCCTTGGAATGTGGGATATTCAATCCCGATGAAGATCTCGAACACGAAGCCATAGTAGAGGGCGTGCAGTTTCGCAACTACTCGCCCGAACAGAGAACAGCAGCAATCGAGAAAATCCGGGTAATGGCTGGATCATCCCCATTTGATAAGCTTTTGATGGTGCAGTGCTTGAAGCAGAAAGGGCACGTGGTGGTAGTCACTGGCGATGGCACGAATGACGCACCAGCCCTAAAAGAAGCAGATATCGGCCTCTCCTTGGGCACCCAAGGCACTGAGGTGGCAAAGGACAGCTCAGATATCGTCATCCTGGATGATAATTTCGCCTCCGTGGTGACTGTGCTGAGGTGGGGGCGGTGCGTCTACAACAACATTCAAAAGTTCATACAGTTTCAGCTTACTGTGAATGTGGCTGCCCTCATCATCAACTTCGTTGCTGCGGTCTCTTCTGGTGATGTCCCTTTGACAGCTGTCCAGCTTCTTTGGGTGAACTTGCTTATGGACACCCTGGGAGCTTTGGCATTGGCGACAGAAAAACCTACAAATGAGCTCATGCTAAAGCCACCAGTTGGACGAACTGAGCCGCTTATAAGCAGAGTCATGTGGAGGAATCTCATATCTCAGGCCTGGTACCAAGTTGTCATCCTCCTGACCCTACACTTTAAGGGGAGTTCCATTTTTGGGGTGGACAAGAAAGTGAGGGACAATTATTTTCCTCTGCCAGGTCTTCAACGAATTTAATGCCAGGAAACTGGAGGAGAAAAATGTATTCAAAGGGATCCATAAGAACAAGTTGTTCTTGGGCATCATTAGCATAACGATAATTCTTCAGGTGGTGATGGTTGAGTTTCTGAAGAAGTTTGCCAACACTGAGAGGCTGAACTGGGAACAATGGGGTGCTTGCATCGGACTTGCAGCTTTGTCTTGGCCAATTGGTTGGCTTGTTAAGTGCATTCCAGTCTCGGGCAAAGTGTCGTTCTTTTCCCGCAGAGAAGAAGCATCCTGAACCGAGCACAACGTTAAGCGCCTCAAGAAGAATCTTGTCTTTTATTATAAAAATGATTAGGGCTTATGAAACTGTTTTTATCTATACCGACTATTTTTTGTCTAATAAAAACCCTAAACTTGAAGTCTAGTTTTAAATTTGTCTCGAATTTTTTTGTAAAAAAAAAAAATCATCAACTTTCAATTTATTCTCAAATCCACCCTCATGGTCCGCTCTCAATAAGAAATCTACATCAGTAAGTTGACTTGAAAATTATCCTCAAAATGAAATCATTTTTAGGATATGAAAACTAGGATGACTAATGATGATTTTTGGATGGAGGAGGACCAATGGGGGGGGGGAGATTTGAGACTAGAGTAAAAATTGACTATTTTTCTCTTAGACAAAAAGAAGTTTGGGGAAGATTTGGGACTAGATTTAAAGTTAAGTTTTTTTAGATAGAGAAAAATTTAGGGCAAATTTGGAATAGACTTAAACTTCGATCTTATTTTTATTTTTTATAAATCAAATTCGGGACAGAATTGAAACCAAACCTAAAGTTGGGGTTTCTTAAGTAATTAGGCCATGTAAAAGGTATGTGATGGTTCACAACTCCGCCAATCCAATTGACGGGTTGCTTTGATAATTGCCAACCATAAACACTTCTAGTAGAAAAATTTCACCCACATACCTTGTTTCTATTGTACTAAACCTTTTACTAACTATTTTCCTCCTCTTGGATCAACTTGAAGTTTTAAATCCACTATGCTCCAAAAGAAAGAATCATATAGATGTGTAAATCAACAGAGTAAAAATTGTACCAAACTTAGTTTTAGGATGGAGTGTTCTTAGGTGATAGTATAAACCTAATTACTCTACCTTGGGCCAATGTAAGAAAAGGTAATTTTGAGCAAATTAAAATTTCTGAAGGCATAATGCAAACTATTCCAATTCCTCTAATTACACAATCACTTATGAAACATTAAGCCGGTGTCTCTAACACAACTTGCCTTTTGCAATCAGAAATTGTTTATTAAAGGGTTTATCCCCACCTTCTTTGTGCGGTTGTTGCTTTGACAAGCTTTCAAATTGGATTCATTGGGGGAGTTTCCTTCGAATCTGTTGTAATATAATACGCGAAAATGATAGGATATTACAATTTACGTCAATGCGAAATCACCAGAAAAATAAACCAGAAAGAATAAGAACACCATAAATTACGTGATTCGGTCCAAGTATCAGTATCTACCGTTCACGGAGAGAGCCAGCAATAAATAATCTACTATAATCGGAAAATTAAAATTTACAATTGCTCACATGCTCTAGTGTTTCTCACACTTAGATTTAACTCCAACCCAAAATGTTTATAAATAAACAACTCATTTAAACATAAACTCACGGTACAAAATCATCATGTGTGCAAGCTCAAACAAATGCTCTATGTACGCCAAAATCAAGAACTCTAGCGTTTGTCTTTGGTCCGCATACATATGGATTCGCATTTTTGTTTAAAGCTTCGTGCGGTGTGACTCTTCTCCTGGACCCGCGGCTCTTGCTTGTTTTTTTTCTCTTTCATTGTGTGGTGCTCTCTAGGTTTTCTTTTCGTGGCTCCACTCTCAGTGGCGTGGATGTGCAGAGAGCTTCTTTCTTTATCTCCTTTTAGCTTTTATATTGTGTTTGACTTTGGGCTCCACGTAGATGATCTTATTCGACTCCTGCAAATAAAAAAGAAACTTTGCTCTTTTTCTAATTCTATTTTATTTCCCCTTCTGTAAACTTTTATGGAATCTACGAATCTCTTTTGTTAATTGAAGACATCCAAGACCCAAATAGAATTTTGAATTTCTTTTCTTATGCGTAATCTTGAATATTATCTTCATCAAAAAAATATATGCACGATCAAATAATAAAATTTTTATCAAGTGAATCGCGTTTTGCAAACGCTCAAACTTGAAACATAATTTAACAGAATCTAAAGTTGTGTATGTACGAAGAAAAACCCTAGGAAGAGTGTCCGAGGTTGTGATGGGTGACTTAAAGGTTTCCTCATTCCAAGGGGCTTGAAATACAATGTTGTTCGACAATGGTCCAGGAGCAAGAGGGCCCTGCGGGACCGCATGGATCAAAGCAGGAGCAAAGTAATAGTGACAAAACAGCACAAATTGACAAAAGGTGAAAGGAATTCCGTAGAATTGTGAAAGTAATGGGGGTATAAGTAAATAACAATGCAACAAAAAAATAGAAATTATCCGCATGATGATGAATGTTTGTTTTCTGATTCAGTCGTGAACAGTCTTCACTTGTTTAATAAACTCCCATCGCTTCTCACACGTTGACGTTTTGTGTGGGTTTTCCATCCAAGCGTTGTTGGCAAGGGAAAATGATATCCTCGTGACCGAGCTTTCACGTATAAAGATTTTCATGGCAAATGCGTGTCTAGACTCAAATCTATATGAACTGAATTGATTACATCGGCAGATTACATGTATTGTACATAAATTTCACAAAATCAAACGGCTGTGATTGCGCTTGTTTGGATCGGCCATGATTCCCGAGAGTATTTTTCAAGAATGCTGGTGGAACACTTCATATAAAAATGGGGTGGGGGGGGGGGGGGGGAAGGGAAAGTAGAGGGTAGTTGTGAGGGATCGAACTTCTCATTTTGGGACACGCCAGGAGATAAGTCATGCAAATCTGCTCTTAACACATGTAAATGTTGCTGGTTGAGCTTTTGCCCTCAAAATATTTTAGATCATTAACTTAAGGGAGTATGAAACTAACCCAACCTTTCTTCAATATTTGACCATGGACGTAACATGAAATATAAAAATTAACTAAAAGTTTATCTTTTTTTTTTTGTTGGTCGATTAACTGAAAGTTTGTCTAAAAAGCGATATCATAGAACCTTAATGAATATTGAAGTATTTGCTTCTTGTTATTGCATATACTAATTTCATATACACTCTTAAGTTGTGTTTGGTGGATCAAATAAAACTTTAGATATGATAACTTTTATCATATTCGGTGTTTGGAGTGTCGCAAAATCCGAATATAAACCGGATATAGTCTAGATATAACTCTCAAAAAAAAAAAAATCCCACATAGAGAGTGGGATAGAGTAAGATAGGATATTTATCATTAAAAAAGATTAAAAAAATAATAAAAGAAAAATGTGAGCCAAGTCCAAGCTTTCCTGAAGCTTCTCTCTCACACGCTCACTCGTTGCCTCCAGCCATCATCTCACCGCAGCTACCTTCGTTGCCGCCATCTCACCGCTGTCTTACACCATCGCCGCCCCGCTCACCATCGTCCCCGCCAAGTTTGCACCTCTCAGTTGATTTCTCACCACCACCCTCAATCCCGCCTTTTCTAGCTTTGTCACATGCAGCTGCCAGGCACGTCTAGGATCGACATCGAGCACCAACAGGCCAAAATGGACCTGAGGGCAAGGATCGAGCGCTGACCGGGAAAAGTACCAAAAAAGTCCTAAACCTCTTGCATTGGTACCAATTCAGTCCTAAACTTTTCAATTGGACCAATTCAGTCATAAACCTTTTAATATTGGTACCAATTCAGTCCATCCGGCCAATTTTGGCCGGCCGGTGCTGACGTGGACGTCGGCCGGTGGCCGGAGGCTGACGTGGCGATTTTTATAATTTTTTTTATGATTTTTTCAAATTTTTTTATTAATTTTTATTAATTTTTATTTCTTTTTTTTTTCTGCTTTCTTCTTCGCAGTTGCCGGCGAGCCTCCGGTGAGGCTCGCCGGCCACTGGGCGAGGGCCGCGAAGCCCTCGCCTGCCGCCGGCAAGGGTCGCGGCCCTCGCCCGGCCTCTCCCGAGCCGCCGGCGAGGCGGCTTCGCCCGGATCTGGGCAAGGCCAGCCTCGCCCGCGGCTGGCGAGGCCATGGCGGCCATCGCCAGGGCGGAGGCAAGGGCCGCGAAGCCCTCGCCAGCCACCGGCGACGGTCGCAACCCTCGCTCGGCCTCGCCCAGGGCCGCGGGCGAGGCCAGCCTCGGAAGAAGGAGAGGAGGGTGTTGGGGCGGCGGGCTAGGGTTTTGGAGGCGAAGATCGGGCGGAGGAGCGGCGGCGTGAGTCGCGGGAGGTGGGGGACCAGGGCCTCGAATTGGGATCTCGTGGAGGTGAGGGCGGCGATGACGAGGTCGAGAAGCTCCGGGGTCGACAGCGGAGGAGGCGCCGGGGACTCAGCGGCAAGGCCAGGGCGAGGGTCGCGACCCTTGCCGGCGGCTGGCGAGGGCTTCGCGGCCCTCGCCTCTGCCCTGGCGATGGCCGCCATGGCCTCGCCAGCCGCGGGCGAGGCTGGCCTTGCCCAGATCCTGGCGAAGCCGCCTCACCGGCGGCTCGGGAGAGGCCGGGCGAGGGCCGCGACCCTCGCCGGCGGCAGGCGAGGGCTTCGCGGCCCTCACCCAGTGGCCGACGAGCCTCACCGGAGGCTCGCTGGCAACCACGAAGAAGAAAGCATAAAAGAAAAGGAAAAAGAAAAGAAAAAAGGAAAAAAATTAATAAAAAATCATAAAAAATCATTAAAAAAATTCGAAAAAATCATAAAAATTGCCACGTCAACGTCCGGCCACCGGCCGATGTCCACGTCAGCGCCGGCCGGCCAAAATTGGCCGGATGGACTGAATTGGTACCAATATTAAAAGGTTTAGGACTGAATTGGTCCAATTGAAAAGTTTAGGACTGAATTGGTACCAATGCAAGAGTTTTAGGACTTTTTTGGTACTTTTCCCAGCGCTGACCAGTCGAAATCTGAGACTTGTGCTCGATCGCAGCCCCAGATTTTGTGTTACTGTATTAGTTACGATTTCATCGCTAGCATCATCGTTTAAAGGAAAATCTGTCCATGGATATCTGGTAAAACTGGAAATTTTGTGGGATCTTCAAGTAGAGAACGGATGATCCATACGTATATCAAATCTAGATGCTGTAACTATGCTCAGCATTCTGGTTTGGTTGAGGAAGGCCCGAAACTTTTGACTTTCCGTCTGGACACTTAATCAATGGGATTAAGAGAGAGAGAGAGAGAGAGAGAGAGAGAGAGACAACGAGGCGGAGAGGATGGATGACGGGTGCGATCAAGGTCAGTGCAAAGTGAGAAGTGCGAGGCAGATGAGAGGAGACGAGTGAGGGACTTAACAAGTTTATGCTGACCATATGGACTGGAGCAGAGGCAAGACGGCGTCGGTCGATGTTCCAAGCGGCGGAGGGGGTTGTGGCAGGCCTGGGCAGTAATCATATACAGTTTTCACGGCTCCGATAATCAGATTTTTTTTTTTTTCCGCATATCCGAACATTTGCCAGATGTTGTGTAGGATATTTCAAATCATACTCTATTCTATGCTTGTCCTAACCAACCTCATCTTATCTAATAAAATTGTCCGGACAACTAAACACAATCTTATTATGCCCAATATTTTGAAACAAATTCAATAACCAAAAAAAAAATATTCTGAAACAAAATTAAATGAGAAATTAATATTTGACACATAACGGTTAACTTAGTGTGGACCACACATTAAAGAAAGCTCCTCGAAATTCATACTGTCCTTCGCCCAAATTTCCGTTTAAATAAATTCATTGCTTAATAGCTTATTTTAGAAGGATATTATCTAACAGCACTGATAGCACCGGTAATTTCTGAGAATGTGATTTATAATTACTAAAATGGAAGTATAAGATCACTTACCATAACAAGTACGGCCCCAGAAAGAAGGTAATTATCAAATTTTGGGTAATTGTGATTACATACGGATCTGAAACCTTTTCGTGGAAACCATCCAAGAAGCTGCAGTGAAATTTCCGGGATCTTCACGCGATACGGAAGCTGTTGTCACACTGCACTATATAATGTACTACACGACAAAATAACCTATCAGAACCAAATCCATCCGTTCAACCCAGGTCAGTCAGTGTTGTTCATCCATGTCGTCGTTGAGGCTTCGTAAACCTAACGAAGAAGCAGCAACTGATGTAGCGGTCGACCAGCTTCATAAACCTAGCGAAGAAGCAGCAACTGATGCAGTGGTCGACCACCGCGATAGCTCGACGAATATCAGGCGAAGATGGCGCCTGGCTTTCATGGCCATATACTTCACAAGGGCCCTCGAGTCTATGTCGAAACAAGTCGTCGATAGGAAGAGAGACCTGTTGCGGACGCTCTCTTACGTTGCCATCAATGTCGAGAGCAGTGATAATCCACGTGAAGGAGGTCGCCACTCTCTTCGAGATGTCGACCCTAAAATCCTGAGTGACCTGGTAAGAGAGAAAAGTTTTGAATCTCTTGCTCAACTTGGTGGCATAAAACAAATCGCTTCAAATCTCATGACAAATCTCGAAAATGGCTTGAGTGGGGATGAAACCGACCTCACGCACCGAACCAATCTTTTTGGGCCGAATACGTACAATAAGCCGCCGGCAAAGAGCTTTCTCAGTTTTGTGCTTGATGCGTTCAAAGACCTGATCATAATCATTCTCATAGCATGTGCTGTTCTCTCTTTAGCATTTGGTATCAAACAGCACGGCCTTAAAGAAGGTTGGTATGATGGTGGGAGTATAATCATCGCCATCTTTCTAGTCGTCATCGTCTCTGCTGTCAGCAACTATAAGCAAGGAAGGCAGTTCCGGAAACTTTCCAAAGAGAGCAGCAACATTAAAGTGGAGATTGTTAGAGATGGCAGGAGGCAACCGATTTCCATATTTGATATTGTCGTAGGCGATGTCGTGTATCTGAAGATTGGTGACCAGGTTCCAGCCGATGGGTTGTTTGTTGATGGCCACTCCCTAAGAGTTGACGAGTCTAGCATGACTGGTGAAAGCGATCACATCGAAGCCGATAGCGAGAACCCTTTCTTACTCTCAGGCACCAAAGTGATAGACGGCTATGGTCGAATGATGGTTTCTTCTGTTGGCATGAACACGGCGTGGGGTGAGATGATGAGCTCCGTGAGCCGTGACTTAGATGAAGAGACCCCACTTCAAGCCCGTCTAAATAAGATGACTTCCTTCATCGGGAAGGTCGGGGTGTCGGTGGCCGTACTGGTGCTTCTTGTCTTGATGATCCGCTACTTCACTGGAAACACCCAAGATGATGCTGGACAGAGAGAATTCACCAGCGGGAAGACCAAGTCGGGGGCTGTGATAGACGCTGTTGTGCGCATGGTTGCTGCAGCAGTGACCATTGTGGTGGTGGCTATACCTGAGGGCTTGCCTTTGGCCGTCACTTTGACACTGGCCTACTCCATGAAGCGCATGATGGGTGACAACGCCATGGTCCGGAAGCTCTCCGCCTGTGAAACCATGGGTTCTGCCACAACGATCTGCACGGATAAAACCGGAACTCTCACATTAAACGAGATGAGGGTGACCGAATTATGCATGGGAAAAGAACATGTGAGTGTAGACGAATCCAGAGAAATAGCCACCAGCATTGTTGAAGTCCTACTACAAGGAATCGGAATGAACACAACGGGATCTGTCCACATGCAACCTTCTGCATCTGTTCCTGAAATTTCTGGCAGCCCAACTGAAAAGGCTATACTTTCTTGGGGAGTGTCCGAATTGGGTATGTCGATGGATAAACTGAAGCAAGAATGGGAGATAATCCAAGTCGAGGCATTCAATTCTGAGAAAAAGAGAAGCGGGGTTGCTGTGAGGAGGAGAGGAGAGCAGGCCCTTCACGTACACTGGAAGGGAGCTGCTGAGATGATCTTGGCATTGTGTTCAGATTATTATAGCCAAAGCGGGATGGTGAATGTCATGAATGATGAAGCGCAGTCAGATTTCGGGGCAATCATAAAAAATATGGCAGACAAAAGCCTCCGCTGCATTGCATTCGCCTACAAAAAGATTGATGGCTCACTTGCTCAAGTTCATGGGAAACTTGAGGAAGATGGACTTACATTGCTGGGGATAGTAGGGATAAAGGACCCATGCAGACCAGGCGTGAGGAGGGCAGTGTCGGCTTGTAGAAGTGCCGGAGTGAACATCAAGATGATCACAGGAGACAACATGCGCACTGCAAGAGCTATAGCCTTGGAATGTGGGATATTCAATCCCGATGAAGATCTCGAACACGAAGCCATAGTAGAGGGCGTGCAGTTTCGCAACTACTTGCCCGAACAGAGAACGGCAGCAATCGAGAAAATCCGGGTAATGGCTAGATCATCCCCATTTGATAAGCTTTTGATGGTGCAATGCTTGAAGCAGAAAGGGCACGTGGTGGCAGTCACTGGCGATGGCACGAATGACGCGCCAGCCCTAAAAGAAGCAGATATCGGCCTCTCCATGGGCATCCAAGGCACTGAGGTGGCAAAGGAGAGCTCAGATATTGTCATCCTGGATGATAATTTCGCCTCCGTGGTGACTGTGCTTAGGTGGGGGCGGTGTGTCTACAACAACATTCAAAAGTTCATACAGTTTCAGCTCACTGTGAATGTGGCTGCCCTCATCATCAACTTCGTTGCTGCAGTCTCTTCTGGTGATGTCCCTTTGACAGCTGTCCAGCTTCTTTGGGTGAACTTGATTATGGACACCCTGGGAGCTTTGGCATTGGCGACAGAGCGACCAACAAATCAGCTCATGCTAAAGCAACCAATTGGACGAACTGAGCCGCTTATAAGCAGAGTCATGTGGAGGAATCTCATATCTCAGGCCTTGTACCAAGTTGTCATCCTCCTGACCCTACAATTTAAGGGGAGTTCCATTTTTGGGGTGGACAAGAAAGTGAGGGACACAATTATTTTCAACTGCTTCGTCCTCTGCCAGGTCTTCAACGAATTTAATGCCAGGAAACTGGAGGAGAAAAATGTATTCAAAGGGATCCATAAGAACAAGTTGTTCTTGGGCATCATTAGCATAACGATAATTCTTCAGGTGGTAATGGTTGAGTTTCTGAAGAAGTTTGCCAACACTGTGAGGCTGAACTGGGAACAATGGGGTGCTTGCATCGGACTTGCAGCTTTGTCTTGGCCAATTGGTTGGCTTGTTAAGTGCGTTCCGGTCTCTGGCAAAGTGTCCTCCTCCCGCAGAGAAGAAGCATCCTGAACCGAGCACAATGTTAAATGCCTCAAGAAGAATCTTGTCTTTTATTATAAAAATGATTAGGGCTTATGAAACTGTTTTTTAAATTCCAGATTATATGCATCGTAAGTACCAATCTAGATCTTATGCATGGCAAGTATATTCCTAGATGATGTGTCAAATTGCTTTTGGCTATTGAATCAAATCAACAGTTTATTGCCATCCATTATTTCAACCTCAGTATAGGTCTTGCTTGGTGAGCTGCTGTTGAGTTTGGATAATCTTGCAGATGAGGTTATTAATCAGTGATCATTCTATATGCCTGCTCTAACATTCATCTCTAAACTAGCATTCAAAAAGTTATCCTACAGGAAAACTTAAAAACAATTAGCCAGTTCCCAGCAAGCTTCGTCATGAGGCAGTAAAAACCCAAAAATGGCGAGAAACGAATGTTAATGCAAGGTTGCCTTTTCGGTTCTTTTCTCACATCATCAATCTCCTTTACTATATTAACACAACGGACATGGGCCCACGCGATGGAACAAATTTTATTTGATGCAAATGGCGAGAAACAAATCAAGTCACTTAAAGTAAACACAACTTGAAATTCTTAAGATTGCTAGCTTCCAACTAAAGTTGAGATGCTATCATCTTTTCCTCATAACTTATTTAGATATCTTCAACTAAATTCCCCATGTCCTGAAAAAGCATGACCAAATATTCTAGCAAACAACCAGAAGGAAAAAGTTGACAGAAGCAATGCAGTACATCATTACGTGATGGAGCTTGCTTCGCATAAATAGGATAAAGATTTCAATGGAAATGTGACATCTTTTAGAGGCTAATATTCTAAGGATTGTCTCTGCAAATCATAAGATGGCTGTAGCTGTCTTATAAGTACATAAATCTGATTGCCTAGAAGCAGCAAAACAGCACCACTTTGAAAAAGGAAAAAACAATATGACATGATTCTTTGGATGAAGAAAATAAATTTTCATAGGAGGATCCCGAGTTGACAACCCAATTCACCTATCAATCTGTCTTTAATCGACATCACAACTTGTCTGCACACATCTTGTGTTCAATCCTTCACCTCACTCCATGGGCAAAACCCTTATAGATTATATTCGATTTATATGACCATGTTGACAAAGTAATAACAAGACTCACAAAAAGAAACTTACACAAGCATATCGATTTCCAATGCTTTCATACCTAAGCATCACCAGTATTAGCCGATTCTTTTCATGTCACAAACGCAACAACCAAAAAAAGGCAATAGACTATGGAAAAAGGATAGAGACAAAAAGTAACAAAGACTTTGGTTGACAAGTGGAAAACAAACTTCCAAACCTGATTTGTGCTGGCCAGCAGGAGACCTGATTAAAGGCGAGGCAAGGCATTGCCAATGTGAAATACAATAGTCAAATTCTCGTACGGTTTACCTCATTTAGACTACCTTAAAAATGTTCAATTTAGCTTCTTCTCAATTCATACAATCAACTGACTTTCCCAGAAAAGGGTTTCTCAGATTGCAGCGGTAATTTTAAGTTCATTCATTACCATAATTTCTCAGCAATGTAGCAAATATAAAGTAATCAAACAGTAGTACTTCCATGAATAAACAAATAGGGCAACCAGAAAAAAGACCAAGAAAAACAAACTTGAGATTAGAAAAGAACAGAGCCAAGAAAAAACACGTTCCGATTACCCGTAAAAACTTAAATTAAAAATTTTCAACGATGAATGTCAAATGTGGGGCTCCCTTATTAAATAGACCAGACTTCACTGATCTGAACTTCTATTCCATCTTTATCTCACGTACCAACCAGCAAGTACAGAGGGAGAGAACCCAGCTCGTCTTCTAGGATAATGACATTGGGAGACAAAAAAAGCAAAAAACAAGAACCCAGCTCGTCTTTTAGAACAACAAACATCGGAAGACCCATAAAAACAAAATTTGTCCGAATTGCGGAGAACAAGCAATCCGTACGCACCTGGCTTTTAGAGAGAGAAACATGCTGACCCATCTCTCTCGTTTCACTGTCAAAGGTGCACTGAATCTGGCTTTCGGGGTTGGCGAGAGAGGGACCCAATTTTTGCTTTTCCGCTTTATTCCAGTTCTGCTTGTTAGCTGAAGCGCTGCGAAAATGGTGGACTTGCGTCTGCGCTTTCCAAGAAAATCTTCTTCTGCGAAGAAAACCGGTTTTCCGAACGAGAATGGGCTTTGAGCCTTCGACCCGTTGATTGATATGGGCTTCGGGCAGTGGGGATTGGGCCTATGAAGGGGTGGTGCCAATGATGGACAATTGGGCCGGTTTGGGCTGGCGGGCATGTTTACATACCCGATCTCCAAGGGCATGTTTTCCCGGAATAAGAATGTGTCGAACGAGTGAAAATGGAACTGAAGAACAGAACGGAATGGAATGAAATAGACTGAGATAGTCAAAATTCCTATGTTGGATTGTGACAGAAATCACCATCGGCACCATCCTCAAGGCATAGACATGTTAATCTTTTTCTCTCCAAGACTTGGCCGAGAACTTACTCTAGTAGCTTATTAAGCCACAGAAAATAAAATGCTTCGGTAGCATCTATTGATTGTATAGGGTTTAACTTCATTAGCTAGCTCATAAGTACATAATAAGTAGTATCATATCAATCGAGATAGGGGCTTCGCTAAGCTATCATGACCTACCCACATTGTCCACTATCTAAGAGTTCGGCTAATGGAATTCTAAATCTAAACTTACTTAGGGCTCTACCAAGTGCATATCAATTCATAACTTATCAATAAGTCGCCACTAATCGATTTATAGTGGGCCAATCAGACCCTAAGTAAAGCATTGGGAGAAATAACTTATTTCGAAGAACCAAAGATTAAATGAGCTTGAGGACTTGATTATACTATATTACTATAACGCATTTTCGGTACATTTTTCTTTTTTATTTTCAAAATATATTTTGCAAGCAGCTTTAATTGATTTTAAGCTATCTCTAATTGGCAAGATGGTCATGTAGATGCGCATCCAAGACTCAATAATCGAAGTGATGAATAAATTGCAAGCATAGGAGAGAAACACTTACCTAGATGCAACACAAGCACGGAATTCACTCAGCATTTTTTAGGATTTTCATTTATTTAAATAAAAGCTAGACTATGACGTACAAAAATAGTTTATATGACATGCAACTTTTAATTAAATAATCCTAATGTGCAAACTTATGGCTCACTTTTTTAATTAAATGGCCTAACTTTAACGACGGGCAATGATTAATATGTATAGACTCTACATGACATACACATTATATATGTTTTTATTTTTTTATTAAAATTCGTAATTAAAAATGAGGGAAATTAACTATCTAGAACAAAGATAATATCTAATTCAATTTAGGTATTGAACTCTGTTAATTCCTAATTTAAATTAGAATTTTATCTGACATATTATAGAATCTATTTAAACATGCAAGATGACCCAATTAATCTGCATGATATGCAATGCAATCTTTTTTATATTTTTTGGACAAGGAAAGCAATTTAATTAATATATTCAAACCGCTCAATCCATAAAGGTATCATCCCATCGATTCAAATATGGAACCAACATCTAATCATCGACTTGAAATTTCGCAAATAAAATCAACAAATTAATCTTAAGCCCTAAAAATCAAAATATCAATTTTAAAGGGTACTCATAACAATTCTATCTAAAGCTTTATAAATAGAATCAAAGATTATATGTAGTAGGGAATTGGGGAAAACATCCTAATTTGGGGATAAGCTTATCACTCAAAAATATGCATTATTTGGTTGCAATAATCAGAATGATCAGTAAGATATTCAATGGAATGGGATAACTATTATTGCCCAATTTGGAGAATTTGTTCCCAAATTCGAACCAGTGGATAGCGGATCGGATGGTGATTGGCGATGGTGCGCGGTGGCGGCGGAGGTGGTTTTCGGCTTTGACGGAATGGCCGATGAATATCGAAGCCCGGTGTGAATTAGTGGGCGTCGGATAATAGCCAGCAAGTATGAGAGGATTTTCAGCGTGACCTCCACTCAAAGCTTTGGTTGCAATAATCACCGCTTGCTAATTCTTCAATTGTGGTTGGGTGGTGCATGAGATTATGGTAGCCTGTGGTGGTGTCGCTCACGTGTTGGAAGCTACGGACGATCAGCAGAGGAGAAAATCCAGCACGTTGGGGCTGTGTTGGCGTTGGAGAACCTGAGATCGACTGGAGAAAATGCCGAGTACGCCTGGCGTTGCTAGAGCGGATGCTTCGACCGGGGGCTGACGCGAATCAGCAGCTTGTCGTCGCGGGTCGCGAGTGGCCGGCAGCGGAACAGAGCAGCTTCGTCGTCCCCGGTGCAGGCGGCGAGCAGCGGCAAAACTCGGGACGGTGACTCGCGTTGGCCGGCGAAGGAGGCGTGGCGCAGCGGCCCACTTCAAGCTCCGGTAGTCGGGACAGGAAGCAAAAGCAGCAGCGGCTCATCGCGGAGGGTGCGACGGCGGTGGTGGCGCGGCGATGGTCTCGGTTTGACGTGGCGGCGCTCAGGCAGTCGGGACAACGGCAGAGACGTCGAGGGGCGGCCTAATAGCAGGGACGTCGCAAGGGGGAGAGCAGCGTCGGGTCGTTGTCGAGGGCGGAGGAGCTCGCCGGAAGAAAGGATGCGGCGGCGATGAGTTGCAGGCGTCGGGAATGGGGGTACTTTCCTTTCTCTTTCCATCTGTCTCTCTCTCTCTCCTCACTGCTCTTCTGTGCCTCTTCTTTTTCTCTCCCGAAGAAAATACTAGGTACGTCTTATTTGCCAGCGTGGCGAGAAAATATTAGATGCGCCGGGCGCTCCACGTCACCGTGCGCCCGCCCTATCAGGATGCGACACGTGTGGCCACGTGGAGCCGGGTCCCGCTTTTTCTTTTAGCCAAATTTTTGCCGCGTCCTTCTCTCTCTTCATTAATGACTGCGTCCTTTTCTCCTCTTTGCACGCAAGCCGTCCTACCCCTTCCCCTCGCGTTCTCTTTCAAAATTTTTTGTTCTGCATTTTTCTCCATGAAACCTGCAACCTCATCTCTCTCGACCAAAAGCTCGCCAGTTGCCTCCAAGGTTGGCCGCCTCTACCGTCGCCGTCGGGAACCACTCGCTCCGAAGAACTCTTCCGGTCGTGGCTGGATCCCGAACTCTAACCATCTTCGCCTCGGCCTCTAAGGTGAGCGCGGACACCCAAAAGCCCGCTGGTCGCCTCCGAGCTCGGCCTCCTCCGCCATCGTCGCCAGGAGCCACTCGCTCCGAAGAGCCTCGCCGGTCGTGTTTGGGTCCCAAGCTTTGACCATTTCTGCCTCGGCCTCTTCGACGATCGCGTACGCTCAAAATCCAGCCGGTCGCCTTCGAGCTTGGCCACCTCTGCCGGTCGCCTCCTAGTTTGGCCACCTCTGCCGTTGCCGTCAAGAGCCATTCACTCCCAAGAACCCCGCCGATCGTGGTTGGGTCCCGACCATCTCTGCCTTGGCCTCTTCGGCGAGCGTGGACACCCAAAAGCCCGCTGCTTGCCTCCAAGCTCGATCGCCTCCGCTGTCACCACCAGGTGCTACTCGGTCCGAAGAGCCCCGCCGGTCGTGGCTGCGTCCCAAGCTCTAACCTTCGCCGCGTGTGCCTCCTCGGTGATCGCCGACACCCAAAAGCTCACCGGGCCCGTCCAGCAAGGATTGAGGATTGGTTTTCAAAGCATTGGGGAGGTGGAACCAACAGTTTTATAAGAAAAAGCAGCAGCAGCAGCCGGCGTTGATGCAGCGAGCCCTTCTCCAGCAGCAGTCGCTCTACCACCCAGGCCTCTTGGCTCCTCCTCAGGTTCCTCGCCTTCCCCGTCTTCTCTCGTGTTTGATGTCTTTTGCTTTGGAGCTTCGCGAGCCGTGGAAATTTCGATCGTTTGAGTGGATGCGTCTCGATCGCAATGATTCCGGGAGTTCCCGTGGGGTGGGGGGCGGGGGGGTTGTTTGATCCGAGGAAGATGATGGAGCGTGAACAGTTTGGTCGCAATCTAATTTTTGTCGTCTTGTGGGGTCGGGCTGTGTCGTCGGACGAGGGATTGAGGTCGCGGGAAGTGGTTTGTTTGTTTAATTTTTTTTTTTTTGCAGCTAAGGTGTGCAGTGCTTGTCCTTGGATACCCTTGAGCGCGTGTTGTGCAGTTGCTTGTTACATGTTGTGAAGACATCTTTCATAGTAGATTAGTTATCAGAAAGAAGGCAGGAATGCGGTAGAGCTTCTTGTCTTTCATTGTTTAGTTCGATTTGTTAAAAAACAAATGATCTGTGCAGATTATAGAGTTCACCAGTTGCCGCTACCCATAAGGTACTGAGGCTAGTGCGAGTAACTGTTGTTGTTGGCCTTTTCTTTTATCAGGAAATATATATGCATATATATCTACCTATACAGCAAAATTTATTGTCTAAAAATTGGAGTTCGAGACTGTTGTCTCAGTAATTCTTAAATCCAAAAATTGGAGTTCGAGACTATTGTCTTGGTAATTATATCTACCTATACAGCAAAATTTGACTATCTCTCCCATGGAGTTGATAAATGATGCTTATGTGTCCATCCTTTTCGAGATTGACTATCACTAGTATAATGTTAAATGCATTAGATGGAGTTATTGGGAAGCATCTTTTGCTTCTCTTTAATGGCTGTAGTTGGCGGCTTATTGCCTGGTAGTAACTTGTAGCAAGTGGATGGGTAAGAAGCTGATAATCAAGGGCATTGCTGCGCTCGCGCACACGCACTCTGCTAAACTGAAACTAACATATGTTCGCCTTAATTATGCGCTGTTCATTTTGCCTGATATTCCTTTTGTGGCCTGTGCAGATGTCGTTGTGGCACCTCCCTTTGTATACATTGACCAGGTTAAGAATTCATTAACGCCATGAATTGAGATAGCTTCTCAAAACTCTTGGACTGGGAAAGGTGGAGCTTTCACTGGAGAAATCAGGTAGGTTGCTGTTACTTGTTGATACACAAGACACCAAAGCCAAGGTTTTCTCCGTGTTTTTTTCTTCACTTTTATTGCCTTCTCTTCATGGAAGTTCATCCTGGTTGAAAGAATTCCAGTCTGTTAGGTTCCATGATATCATATGCATAAGTGATAAAGTTGGGACATCATGTCTTGTGAGTGATTAACTTCGTTGGTGTTTGAATATCCTGCTCTAGGAAAATAATTATAATTAACAAGCCTACCACAAGTGAACCGAGATGTTTTCATTTTAAAAGTCAATAAGGTAATTGAAATTTCATATTTTTGCATATGCAAGGAGAGGTGAAAATAGGGAATACTTCCATAGAATGTATCCTCAAGAATGATAATTGGTTGAGGATTTTGTTTTATTCCATGTCTAGTGCATTTAGTCTAAATATTTGGTCTTTCTTTGTCCCTGGAAACTTTCAGATTATCCTTTTTGTGAAGCTCCTTCTAGGCGTTAGGTCATTGTTTCTCAAAACTTAGTTTACCATGTTTAAGATGTTATGATGGATCATGAAGATGTCAATCATGGATTATCCCCTTCATTCCACTTCCAGTTCCTATGTTAATAGGAGTGGGACTTCTACTTTTTCCAACGGCAACAAAAAATCTTCGCCGTATGTGGGCTTTTCCTAGTATTTTCTTGTTAAGTATAGTTATGATACTTTCGGTCTATCTATCTATTCAGCAAATAAATAGAAGAAGCGCCTCACCCTCGCTCGTGGGAAATCGACTAACAGATGCTGTCTTGGCTTAGAAAATAAATCACTACTTAAAAAAAAATCCATGATACCATAGAAGTTACACAACAGAAAGTGCAAAGCTCCCTAAATTTTAAACTTTTTCTGTTTATTTTTTTTTTGCTGTTTCTATTATTTTTTTAATTATTGATGGGTAATTGCTTGAGTTTGGCTATTGAGTTGATAGTTTTACCCTTGAGTGTCCAGTGTCGTGATTATTTGGAGGTTTGGTTTGTTTAGGACGGCATTGAATTTCAAAATTCAATCTCTCTTCAATTCGGCAAAAACTCCAACGGACAAAGGTTTGCTCGCGTTAGTCAATTAATCCGCACGTGTAAAGTTATTCGATGGCTGAATCGGAGGTAATTTTGAAGTCATACTATGTAAAAGATATTTACTTTTTAAAAAAATGGATGGGATGTTATTTAACTTGTAAAAGTATTGCCTTAATCAATTTTTGTTCTTTGTTTGCAGCATGAAACTACTGATTTATCAAATGTTATTCGTGATTTGGAAAAAGATTTTGAGTTTACAATAGGAATGGTTTTTGCAAGTGAATTTGAAGCGTATCATAAATATGTGGCCTATGCTATAGGTAAAGGATTTGGAGTGAGGAAGTCTAAGATTAGAAAAAATGATAAAGGAGAAATAACTCGACGCACTTTTGTGTGTAATTGTGAGGGATATTCTATCAACTCATCCTATCAAAAAAGAAAATATGAAAAACTTGAAGTTAGATGTGGTTGCCCTGCATTTATCAGATTTAAAGTTGAGAACGGCACTTATGAAGTCATAGACTATGTTCCCAAGCATAATCATGAATTTATACCGGAACATCAAAGACATTTGATAAAATGTGGAAGAATGATTTCTGACACTTGCAAGGGTGTTCTAGTTGACATGGCGAAAGCTGGCATTGGGGGGACGACGGCATATAAGTTTTTGGCAAACGAAGCAGGAGGAAGCCAAAATTTGGGTTTCATCTTACGTGATTATCAAAATTTTTTGCAAGGTGAAAGATTAAATTATATAGAGGGAGGAGACTGTCAAAGTCTTCTAAATCATTTCCATTGCATGCAAATTCAAAATCCAATGTTTTTCTATGCACAACAAGTAGATCAAGATGGTAGATTGACCAATCTATTTTGGAGAGATAGTTTATCCAAATTTGATTATGATTGTTTTGGTGATGTGATGGTTTTTGATACCACATATCGTACTAATAGGTATAGCTTGATATGTGCACCTTTTGTTGGAGTTAATCATCATTGGAAGAACACTTTATTTGGTTGTGCATTTTTATTGGATGTGCATTTTTATTGGATGAGACTGCAGATTCATTTATCTGGTTATTTGAGGTGTTTCTGAAGTCTATGGGAAATAAAGCTCCAAAAACTATTTTCACTGATCAATATCATGCCATGGCAAAAGCTATTTAAATAGTGTTTCCGAATACTCAACATCGCTTATGCACTTGGCATATCGAGAAAAATGCTAATAAAAATATTCCACATCTTTACCAGAAGCCGAGATTTAAGGATAAATATTTCTCAAGACTTATGTATAAATGCAAATCAGAGGATGAATTTGAAACTACTTGGAGAAAAATGCAAGAGGAGTGGGATACTGAGAATAACAGTTGGCTTCAAATGTTATATGACTTGAGACATAAATGGAATTCTGCTTTTGGTCGTGATATTTTTTCTTGTGGTATAAAATCAAGTCAAAGGAGCGAGAGTACTAACAATGTCTTCCAACAATTTTCTAAGAAGACATCGACCCTTATCTTAGTGACTTGGAACATCTGCTAAAGCTTAGTGGTTCTATCCCATTTTCTCTTGGTGACTTGGAACATCTGCTAAAGCTATGAGTGTCATAAACTAGAAAACAACGATCACATGGAGATGGGAGGTATCATCTGATCTTGTGCTGACTTCAGTGTTTTTCTCTTTGGAGGAATCTTAGCAGAAATCACTTGACAGGATTTATTCCTGCTGAGTTTGGCAATCTGAGAAGCATCATGGATATGTGTAAAACCTATTATCTTAGTTGCCATAATTTCCTTTTGAAGACTGAGAAATTCCGGAGTCTCTAATTTAAGCCTCTATGTTGCAGAGATCTTTCAAATAATCATCTATCAGGCTTGATCCCTGAAGAACTTAGTCAACTTCAAAGCATATTCTCATTATACGCATTCACTCCCTTTGATAGGCCTTTGATGGTTTTCATAATATTCCTAAACTGGGATATATTTGGTGCTTGAGATTGTTATTCACAAATTCTTCGTTGTTTGAGCTTATTCATTTGTCCCATACTTCTACATACATAATGGGGACCATTGGCTACATAGACCCAGAATATGCCCGCACTTCTCGCCTCACAGAGAAGTCAGATGTCTACAGCTATGGAATTGTTTTACTGGAGTTGCTGACTGGCAGGAAAGCAGTGGACAATGAATCCAATCTCCCATCACCTGGTTTGTCTTTTGTCCAAAATCCTTGACTACCTCCTGTTTTTCTTTTAGGTCATAACTCTTACATGAACGAGACTGTTGCGAGTAGCGGATAGCCGAATCTTGGGCAATTGCATAATGTCGGCAGTTTAGTTGCCCAACTAAAATTTTTTTTAGATCTGGTCATGGTATCAAACATGTTCTTTGCACGCTCTGTGAGGAAAGGCAAGGTTGTCATTCCCTGCTTAGAATTCTAGGGCTCTGCATGTTTGGTCAATCTTTGCAGTTTCATTGTTCACAATAATGACTACTTGCATAATGCAAAATAAGTACATCTCGAGATTTCTCTTATATAAATTGCTTTGGATTCTCATTAGATCTTATCCAAAACTGCAAGCGATTCGGTAATGGAAACGGTTGATCCCAATGTCACTGCCCCATGTAAAGATCTCAGAGCATTGAAGAAGGTTTTCCAACTTGCTCTCTTGTGCACTAAGAGGCAACCATCGGAACGTCCTACCATGCATGAAGTGGCTAGAGTCCTCGGAAGCCTATTGCTGTCCACAACCCCACTGAAGCAGTTATCTGCGGTAGGGTCCGCTTTGCTTCCGAGCACAAAGATCGCTAGTTACATGGACGAGTATGTAAATTTGAAGACTCTGCACTTGGTAAATTGCTCAGCCATGAGCACCTCGGATGCCCAACTCTTCCGTGAATTTGGTGAGGTGATCTCTCATAACAGCAACCTGGACCTTGAAAAGTCGGCTTAAGTAAGGATGGGTAGGCTTTTAGGTGGGATGGAGGCAAAGAGGGAAAATGTATATATGTGGAACTCGACTCTCTCTTGTTAGCAAGCTAGTTTTTGTACTTATCTAGTTAGTATCAGCTTTCTAGCTGAAGTGAAAAGGTTGAACAAACTCACTGATACTGATAGGTCAAATGGGGTTGTGCCCCAATTCTTACCATAAGCGTTGCGCTGTGTTGAAGTACATGATACTAATTTTTTCACATAGATGTAATCAGTTGTCGAGTACTCTTAGCTCTGATGGTACAAAGTACCAATGAATGGATGCAGTGCAAAATAGATCAAAGATCGTTTGCCAAGTGATTTTGGTACATAGTGGAATACACAGCATCTAAATCTGGCTAGAAGTACCGACTTAAAGTTAACTCAGGTTTTACCACCTCAAGAATCTTCCTTTCCAAATTTTCTAGTAAAATTCTTGGGTTCTGATTCAGCAGAAAATACGCGAACATCTGAAATGGACTACTAACTTTTATTTGATGCAAGTGAACATATATACATACTACCAGTCCATCGTCCCGCAAAATACATGGGCAATGGCTTTGCACTTCAGATGTGGCTTTGCCCTGCTCGCTTCGTAGTTTTGCAACAACCTAATATCCTCGTGGAGAAATAAATTACTTAGTACAAGTGGAAGATGTATCCAAAACCTGAATAAAAACCATACACCCCCCAAACGCAAATGAACCTCGTGGGTATGAAACCGAACTAGGCCGAGCACAATCTATAGATCTCAAGCTAAATCCTCGGGGTCAGCTTTTTCAGTCATCGAGTCTTCACTTGCGGAACTAAAACTCTCTGAGTTGCACATAGCAGCAACCTTCAAAACAATGCACCGTTGCTCAAGGTGAGCGGTCTGCTCTTAGATATCCCCACCACGTTGCTTCCCAAGGAAAAATTGCAGCTTCTGTCCAACATGTGACTGGATGCGAAGATATTTCTACGCCTTCTGCTGTAAGCATTTTTCAATTTTACTATCTCTTTAACAGATGAAGAAATAGAAGCATTTGCTAAGCTCGTGAAAGATTTTCACTTGCCATCATAGAACTTCGATATGCCCCTCCTGCAAATATTCAAAAGCAACCATAATCAATGGCACATAAAGGACGGTATATCTTCATGGATAGTAAAGGACCATTTCAACTCAAACTTTTCCCCGTGTTTGAGAAAATCAACTCAAGTCGAAATTTTTTTTCAGGTAAAGCAATCATTTTGACATCAAGTATGCAAAAGCAGTCGCTTATCTCAGCTCTAACCTAACAAATCTAACCATCAGTGAACTCCAACTCCAACCTTTATGAGGAAAAGAGCAACCAAATCTGATAATCCCATGATAAGTGGAATTTGAAAGACATTCAACAGGTTATGAAGCAACATCATAATGCTACCTCCGGACACAGGACTTCAAGGCAAGCCATCACATTGTCCTAACTTAGTGTTCTTTCCCAGAAGATCTCTAACCGTAGTTCATGTAACGACCGATCAAAATTTGCTTCAATCAGATGAAATTGAAGCATCGTGACACGGGTATCTCCCTACGATGACGCATGAACGAGCATCCACTCCATAGATTGATCAACAACCTTTCTAAATATAACAAGAAATCAAACAGATACAAGGACAATCCAAGAAACATCCTTCCAAACACCACCGACACAAGAATCTCAACAAGCATGAGACTCGCAGCACAAATCGATCTAGACCCCCAAACCCATCCTTGAGTAAAAAGCCCCAGTAAGAGAGAACCCTTAAAGATACCAAATTTTAACTCGGGAGCTCGATCCAATGACCTCATAGTAAGTTGGTCAGAACAAAGTCAAAGAAGCAAGCTTATGAGACTACAAGATAGAAGCAAACAATGAGATTTTCGTCTTTATAATGTAGCTAAAATGTTCACTTAGAGGTGTTGCATGTGATTAAATCCTTGTGAAACTCAATCGGAGTTCTGAAAGCACATTCGGAAGTATTCCCAACCTTTACAAACTCCTGAGGAACGACCTTTCTCATAAATTTGACCCCTGACCACTTTGTTGGGTACTACATCTATATGAGACATGGTCTTCCCCAACAAAAATTTGTTGTACCTAAATGTCAGGCATCTCTCCTCTTAATAATTTCACCTGGAAGAATTTGATCTTCCATAGGTTTACCCAAACCAAAGCTGACGACAAGAAAATAAAGGCCTAATTCAATTCTGGCATGACTTCAGGAAAGTAAAGTTAAAAAATACCCAAATGAGAGGAAAATAAAGGGTTTGACTGTCTAAGCTGATAAGAAAACATACAGGCAGACTGTAAAGACAGTTTCAACCATAAGAATATTCCATGATTTACAAACCCTTGATGAGGAAACTCTTTTGGCTTGCAGGGTAGCTGTGAAGTAGTTACCAAGCTTGGGATGCTGAACTGAAATAGCCACAAATAGATTGTCCCTGGGAGCATTTGCTTTTATACTCCAATTCCCAAGCATGTCCTGCAATTACTTTAAGCAAGATAAAGTGTACTAAGTTATTCTTCCTAAAAGATCCGAAAGATAAGAAAAGATACTGAATAAGAAAGTACATGCTATTTTTCAAGGAAAAGGTTTTTGCACTGTGCAGATTGCAGACACTTCTTCAAGATTTAAATTGACTTGACTATTTTCAAGATTAAGTGAGTGAGAACAATCATATAATGGGAGACAGTATCCATAATCAGAAGTTGGAAATCCTTACATAAATTTCAGCATGGATAGGTCGTCCATAAAGTTTTAAAATATTTCCAGCCAACAAAGGGTGAGGTTATATATGGCAAGTCAGCTATTCAATATGTGTCAAGCTGGAGTGCCAAATATCCGTAAGTGGAAAACTTTTCTGATCTGCTATATTTTATTTGACATGCTAGTAGGGAGGTACATGACGGGCTTTGGAGACCACAATTATGAGAAGGGACATCATATTCACTCTCCATTAAGCACTAGAGCTTTCCTGATTCATGCACCAAATCTCATACCTACATAGCATGTGGAAGCACGATTATATCAAGACAAAACGTACACATTCAGAACACCTAACTTGAAGCTATTTACGGTGAGTAAAAAAGAAAAGAAACCTGTTCATTGTGGAGTTCAAAACTGTGACAAAAAAGTCATATCTAGATTTTGCAGTCGCATCTGAATTCACTAAATCGAAGAACTCCTCGAAACAACGAGCATACAGACCACGATCATGGCTAGATCCTTCCTGAAAAGCATCAAAAAACACCATCATGTCAACTTCCATATCAGAATTTTGTGGAATGATATGGTGGGTGAACGTGGTTCATCATAATGTTACAAAGGCCCCCGTTCAGATAACTATGATTGCCAAAGATCAAACCAATGACAATCAGATCTAAGAAATGCAAGCAACAGAACTTTTAGCTCCTTAAATTCAGACATGACATAAGACCAATATCTGACAGAACTATCTGCATTAATGGACCGTGCCCATAATGGCAGCCATACATGCATAATTCACAAAACACATCCTCATTCCAGATCAGTACCCTTTTGAATGCAATAAGAATAAAAAACAAAATACTTTATCTAAAAAGCCATACCCAAATATTTGGATATTTAGCTCATAGGGAGATAATATTCAGTGGGAGCATGTTTGAGAGAGAGAGATAGAGAGAGAGACCATAGTGTGCGTCTTTCCTGAGTTACTTTGTCCATAAGCAAATATTGACACATTAAATCCATCCAAAGCTGATTGAACCAATGGTTGAACATCATTAAATATATGAGCTGCACATGCACCAGTCCTACTATAAGATAACAAACCTCCACGCAAACCAGCCATGTAGCTAGTATATACCAAATTTTTTTTCAAATGATGCCTGTTATGTAACAAAATTAATCATTTTCTAGCTCACCCTGTCCAACATGAGGTCCATACACCCTATCAAATTCATAATCTTTCTTAGGATTGGTACTGGTCCCATCACCAGTGTCGACACAGATAGTAAGATCATCCGGGAATTCTACAGCAGAGGGACCTTCATCTTCAAATAATGGCGTGGAAAGTGGGAGAACTCAATTAAGAAACCAAAGACTGACCTTTGGATGTCAACAACTCATTGAACAACTTCCTCTTCTCACAGACGAGCGGTGCTATCCTAGCCTCACCTTCAAGGGCGACTTGATCTGACACAAAGCACAGAACCTGTCAAAAACCAAAATGAGAAAGCAAACGTGCGTCGAGGCACAACAGACGCCGCACCGCCTCACCTAGTTTCGGCTTCTTGTCGGCGATAACGCCGAGGTAGCGCGTGACTGCGTGACTCGATTGAGCTTCGTGTTGGAATACTCCTGCAGTTCAATCGCCTCTTGTCTCAGCTCCAAGTAATCCTGCCTCGCAAGCTGCATCCGGAAATCACTCTTCTCAGAGCTCGGCAACAGAGAAGGAATCAACCGAAGCAAGAAGCAAAAATTCGAAATAGTCAAATCCCCAACTCAATCGGGAGCCAAAATAGAGCGCGAGACGATCGGAGCGTTTCGGAAAAACTTGGACATTGTCCGCGAGACGCTGGACCTTGGACGCCAGCGGGAGCTGCGAGGGCGGCGACGGCGACGGAGATCGAGTACCGCCGGATGAGGGGGGCGCTCGGCTGGTGCTGGTCGTTGGCGTCGAAGGAGGCGGAGGTCGACGACGACTTCCGCGGCTCGAAGCCGCTCTGGACCTTGGAGGCCAGTGGGAGTTGTGAGGGTGGCGAGGAGGTGGCGGCGGCGGCGGAGATCGAGTACCGCCAGATGAGGGGGCGCTCGGCCGGTGCTAGTTGTCGGCGTCGAAGGAGGTGGAGGTCGACGACAACTTCTGCGGCTCGAAGCCGCTCTGAACCTTGGAGGCCAGCGGGAGCTGCGAGGGCGGCGAGGAGGCGGCGGCGGCGGAGATCGAGTACTGCCAGATGAGGGGGCGCTCGGCCGGTGCTGGTCGTCGGCGTCGAAGGAGGCAGAAGTCGACGACGACTTCCGCGGCTTGAAGCCGCTCTGGACCTTGGAGGCCAGCGGGAGCTGCGAGGGCGGCAAGGAGGCGGCGGCAGCGGCGGAGATCGAGTACCGCCGGACGAGGGGGCCCTCGGCCGTGCTGGTCGTTGGCGTCGAAGGAGGCGGTGTTGGACGCAAATTGCGTAACCCCAAGATCTCCATAACTAGAACAAGAACATGCATAATCGAGTAGAAAGATTAACGCACCTGATTTGGGATCCATTGTTCTTGAAGCGGAAGCGGAAACACAATGTTCCACGCGCAAGTTCTTCTCCTCTATTGCCCTCCGTATCACTGGCTCAATGAGGCGGCCCCCTCACGTGTAGCGTTAGGTAAACGCCCCTTAGGTGAGAATAATGTGAGAATTAGGGTTAGAGGAGAGACTTGAGCACTATTTATAGAGTTTCCAGCCAGTCCCCCTCATTACGGGCCAGGCTCAACTCGGCCCACACTAGCCAGCCCATATTAGACTAATTAAGAAACCTACTATCTCACCTTAGCCCAAACCCCGTAAAACAATAAACGTTAAACGGTAAATTACAATATCAATTAATATAGTCCATAATTAGAAAAACTCTTACATTCTCCCACTTGGACCATATTAATTGAAATCGTACTGTATGTGCGCACATTGGTCCAGAGATAATTCTTAATAGTCAATCCTATCCCATAAAGTCTTAAACACCGAATCATGGCGGTAACTGCATGTATACACACAGAGCCTTCCATGGTCACAAGTGCTCTCAACTTTATTGATATGAATTCAATATGGTAGTGTGGCAAATGGATAACATCTCTCATAGAGAGACCCCATTTGTCAGTCACCATTCTCTTAACTTTAGGTGTCACAAAAACTTGTGCCACTAGAGAATGCTTTATAGTTCCAATGAACCCACATATGTCTTGTCCTTACGGTTAACCTTTCTTTATGTATCACAAGACATATGCACAAGGCTAATAACCGGATGCCCGGATGCCCCTAGCCTTCACTCAAGGTTTAAGTAATACCTTGAGACTTTTAACAATATATATATTCAACATAATAACAATCCATTCAAAATATTTTATTGAATGCAAAAGTTGACATATATATATCAAAGTGTTACTAAATTGTAACAAAACAGATGTAGACTTTATTCAAAGAAAAATAAAAACACAGCTCCCACTAAATAACAGTATCTCAAGATGCTCCTAGGCCCATACTAATGACATGTCGATAAAAAACACACGGGCGTAGGCCTTTAGTTAGTGGATCTGCAATCATATCATCTGTAGGAATAAAATCTACTGCAACGTCACCATTCTGCACCGACTCCTTTATGGTCAAAAACTTGACCTCCATGTGTTTAGACCCTTTGAGACTTCTATTGTTATTAATAAACAATACTGCAGAGTTATTGTCACAATGCAGCTGGATGGGCCTATCCACAAAATCATAAATTGATAACTCCCTAATGAGGTTCCGGAGCCAAATAGCTTGAGTAGCAGCTGAAAAACATGCTACAAACTCCGCTTGCATGGTTGAAGAAGATATAGATTTCTGTTTCTCGCTCTTCCATGATACTGCACCTCCTGCCAACATAAATATGTATCTCGTCGTTGATTTCTTATCATCTTGACAACCAGCAAAATCTGCATCTAAATAGCCTGCTAGTTGCAAGTCTGGAACATGTCTATACATCAGCATATAATCTTTTGTTCTCTTTAAGTACCTTAAAACCTTCTTGGCAGCAACCCAGTGATCGTGTCCTGGATTTGACTGATATCTGCCTAGAAGCCCTGTTGCAAAAGCAATATCTGGCCTAGTGCAAACTTGAGCATACATGATGCTTCCAAGCACACTAGCATAAGGTACATCCTTCATTTGAGCTTTCTCAAAATCTGAATTAGGGCATTGTGAAAGACTCAATTTATCACCCTTAACAACAGGAGCAATTCCTGGTTTGCAATCCTGCATATTGAATCTTTCTAAAACACGATCAATATATGCCCTCTGAGATAAACCCAATGAACGGCATGAGCGATCCCTATGGATCTCAATGCCAAGAACAAAAGACGCCTCACCAAGGTCTTTCATGTCAAAATTTTTCGATAACATCCGCTTTGTCTCATGCAGCAGACCAATGTCACTACTAGCAAGCAAGATATCATCTACATGAAGTATGAGAAAAATATATTTCCTCCCACTGACCTTGGTGTATATGCACTAATCTACTTTGTTCTCAATAAATCCGAATGAAGTAACAACACTATGAAACTTGAAATACCACTGTCTAGAAGCTTGCTTAAGGCCATAAATAGACTTTTTCAATCTACAAACAAGCTGACCTGAGTCATCTGCTAGAAAACCTTCAGGCTGCACCATATAAACCTCCTCATCAAGGTCTCCATTTAGAAAAGCAGTCTTAACATCCATTTGGTGTAACTTCATATCGTAATAAGCTACCAACGCCAAGATCACTCTAAAGGAATCTTTAGAAGAAACTGGAGAAAATGTTGCTTCATAATCTATTCCTTCTCTTTGAGTGAAACCCTTAGCTACCAGTCTGGCTTTAAACTTTTCAATCTTTCCTTTGGAATCCCTTTTAGTCTTGAATACCCATTTGCAGCCAATAGGTTTACAACCTTCGGGCAATTCAACAAGCTCCCAAACGCTATTGTGTTTCATAGATTGCATCTCATCTTTCATCGCATCTAACCACAAATCTGATTGAGGACATGAGATGGCTTCAGTATAAGTCACGGGATCAACAACACAGCCTATGTCATAATCATGCTCTCCCAGGTCGACTAGATAGTCTGGTGGTATAGCTGAACGTCTTTCTCTAGTTGATCTTCTGAGTGGAGCTACTTCAACCTCATTCTGAATTTGAAGAGCTTGAGGAATTTCATCAGGAACTGTCTCAACAATAGGATCATGAGCCACATGAGGCTCCATAATTGTCTGCACAGGATGAGACATAGATCCAGTAATCCCCACCATACTATCATCTTCGATAACTTGTGAGCAGCTACCCTTTTCAGCTACATCAAATTCTAGAAATTTTGCAGTCTGAGATTCCACAATTCTTGTACCTCCATTAGGGTTATAAAAGCGATACCCCTTTGAATGGTCTGGGTAAGACACGAAGTAACATCGAATAGTTTTGGAATCCAGTTTACTCAATGTTGGATGATATAACTTCACTTCTGTTGGACATCCCCAAACTCTAAGATGATTCAAGCTTGGTTTACGCCCAGTCCACAACTCAAAAGGGGTAAATGGAATTGCTTTAGTAGGAACACGATTTAGAATATAAAGAGTCGTTTTCAAAGCTTCTCCCCACAGAAAATTAGGTAAATTTGTCCTACTAATCATACTTCTCATCATGTCCATAAGAGTACGATTCCGCCTTTCAGCTACTCCATTTTGTTCAGGACTTCCAGGCATAGAAAATTGACCTATTATCCCAGAATCCTCTAAGTATTTAGCAAATGGCCCTTTAAGCTGTCCAGCATCACCGTGCCTACCAAAATACTCACCACCACGATCAGATCTGATAATCTTAATAACTTTTCCCAACTGTTTCTCCACTTCAGTCCGAAAAATCTTGAATTTATCAAGAGACTCGAACTTTTCTTTAATCAAGTATAAGTATCCATATCGGGAATAGTCGTCAATAAATGTGATGAAATAAAAATTTCTGCACAAAGTAGCCGTGTATGGTCCACTAATATCAGTGTGAATAACCTCCAACAAGTCTGAACTTCGTACAACAGATTTCTTCTTTATCTTAGTCATCTTACCTCTGCAACAGTCTACGCAAGTCTCTTGATCATCTTTAAGAGTAGGCAAGATATCAGCCTTTATAAGCCTTTTTACTCTGTCTTTAGAGATGTGACCAAGACGTTTATGCCACAATGCATAAGACTGTTCCTTAGGTAGAGGTCTTTTGGAAACAACCTTTTAAGTGGAATAAGCAACGTATATGTCGTTGGGAGATAAGCTCAATCGATATAATCCATTGGATAAATTGCAACAACCAATCTTATTTACATAAAAAAACATGGAAATAGTATTACTCTTTATTTCAAAAGAGTATCCACACATGTCCAAACAAGACACAGAAACTAAATTCCGCCTAAAAGAAGGTATGTAAAAAGTGTTTCTTAACACCATCCGAAAACCAGAATCTAAAATCAAAATAACATCTCCCACAAACTCAACGTCAACTCCAACGCTGTTGCCAACAGTGAGCTTTGATTCATCCTGAGTTGGCGTCCTTCGGTTTATGAACCCCTATATAGTAAATGCAACATGATTAGTTGCACCACTATCTAGCCACCAAGAATTGGTCGGAACTTCAGATAGATTGGATTCATAAACTAATGCCAACGAATCATTACCTTTAGGCTCTCTCTTATTTCTCTTAGACAACCAAGCCTTAAACTTGCTACAACGTTTCTTCACATGTCCTCTCTCTCTACAAAAGTAGCAAAGAACACCATCCTTCTTGGTGATTGCCTTCTTAGGACCCAGAGTGTTAGAAGGACCTGCTCCTTCAGAATTTCCTTTGTTGTTGGAGGGACCAGCAACTTCTGAATTGCTTTTATGGGTATAAGTTTTCACCTTCTTACCCTTGTCACTAGCAGAACTAGAAGCATAAAAAGCAATATGTCCTTTATCTTTCTTTAATTTCTCTTCCTCTGCCACCAACCTTGCAATCAGGTCATTAACAGACCAGGTTTCATCTTGGGAATTATAATTGGTCTTAATAATCCCAAAATCAGGAGGAAGAGTATTTAGAGCTTGATGGACAATGCAAGCAGTAGGAATTTCAACATTGAGAGCCTGAAGCTTTGTCTGCAAATCAACCATTCTCAGAACATAATCTCTAACTCCACTAGAACCATCATACTTCATAGTAAAAAGTGTTTGCATATGTGTCCCTATCTTAGCATTAGGCGACACACGGTTTCTAGCCATTAAAGCTTCCATCATCTGCCTAGCATTGCAATCTGCAGGCAAACAACTTTTTAAGTGTTCCTGAATGGAACGCTTCATGGACAGCAAGCAAATTCTATTGCTCTTTTCCCATGCAGCAAAATTTGCTTTTTGAGCCTTTGTACTCTCGGTAGTCAAATCTGCCGGCCGATCAGCAGGAAGAGCCATATAAACGTCTGCCATCTCCATAGCAAACAGAAAATCCTCTCTCCATCTCTTAAAATTCAAACCAGCAAGAACCTCAATGGTGGCAGAGTTACCATTTACAGAAAAAGTGACTGAAAGACAAGCAATATATACAATTAGCATCATGTGAGCATTGTGTAACTTTACGCACAAGTACACATCCAGAGAGTTACATGCAAAATCACATAATCACCTTTGGGCAGAATACATGACAAGCAATTGTACACTCCCCACATGATAAGGGTTATGAGAATATATTCTAATCTTCGTGAATTCATCACCTTTGGGCATATGAACCATTAGAATCAGTCACTCCTCCACCACACTATCATGTATCCCTCCATGAACTAATACACAATCACCTCCTTTGGGAGTATAACTATGCATTACATCAGGAGACATCCCAATCAAATATACGAGATCGAAATTTCTCAAACCCAATTAAGTGTGCCACTTTGGCAGTCACAACTCAATTGAATCCTTGAAACTCTCTCATTCCAGGGACATAATCTTTACATCTCACATACATCATATACATGTGATTTAACTTTAGTGATAGGGGCATCATATCACTCAAATCACATGCCATACTAATTATATTGCCTTATTCATTAATAAAATACAATCAAGTTTAATTTTTATTAATGAATCACACTTTTATAATGTTTATGTGATAACATACCTGTATCCCAGCACCTGTATTTTCTAAATCATAGAAAAATACAAGAAAAATACGCAAAAAAAATACACTAAAAAGCACGTATTTAGGGCTTTGCATGTATTTTTACATCCATAAATTCATTAAAATATAAAATAAATACACCATGACGTAGGAAATAAGCATACGAGTCCGTCGCCGCCGACCACGCGCGAATTGGAGTCTCCACGCGCCCACACGCGCCGCCTGAGTGCGAGGCGCGTGGAGCACACGCGCGGCGCGTGTTCGACGCGCAGGAGGTGCGTGGCCGCGCGTGGGAGCGCATGCGGCCTCCTCCGGCGACGCGCCGCCCACGGTTTTCTTCGTCTCCTCGAGCCCAATCCGAATATATAATTTAATTTAATTTTTATTGAACGAAAGGTCTCGAAAATCACAAATTAGGGCAAGATGCGCACTAATTAGGGTTAATCCGTACAAATTAGGGCAAAATCAATAGGGTTCGTGTTCTAGGGTTATGGAGGCTCTGATACCACATGTTGGACCAAATTGCGTAACCCCAAGATCTCCATAATTAGAACAAGAACATGCATAATCGAGTAGAAAGATTAACGCACCTGATTTGGGATCCATTGTTCTTGAAGCGGAAGCGGAAACACAATGTTCCACGCGCAAGTCCTTCTCCTCTATTGCCCTCCGTATCACTGGCTCAATGAGGCGGCCCCCTCACGTGTAGCGTTAGGTAAACGCCCCTTAGGTGAGAATAATGTGAGAATTAGGGTTAGAGGAGAGACTTGAGCACTATTTATAGAGTTTCCAGCCAGTCCCCCTCATTACGGGCCAGGCTCAACTCGGCCCACACTAGCCAGCCCATATTAGACTAATTAAGAAACCTACTATCTCACCTTAGACCAAACCCCGTAAAACAATAAACGTTAAGTGGTAAATTACAATATCAATTAATATAGTCCATAATTAGAAAAACTCTTACAGGCGGAGGTCGACGACGACTTCCGTGGCTCGAAGCCGCTCTGGACCTTGGAGGCCAGCGAGAGCTGCAAGGGCGGCGAGGAGGCGGCGGCGGCAGCGAAGATTGAGTACCGCCAGATGAGGGGGCGCTCGGCCGGTGCTGGTCGTTGGCGTCGAAGGAGGCGAAGGTCGACAACGACTTCCGCGGCTCGAAGCCGCTCTGGATCTTGGAGGCCAGCGGGAGCCGCGAGGGCGGCGAGGAGGCGGCGGTGGCGGCGGCGGAGATCGAGTACCGCCGGACGAGGAGGGCGCTCGGCCGGTGCTGATCGTCGGTGTCGAAGGAGGCGGAGAAAGATTTTTGTGAGAGAGACTTCGTGCTGGAGAAGACAGAAGAGAAAGGGCACTTCAAATGGACTTCAAATGCAAAGGGCGGGAGAAGGACGCAGTCATTAATGAAGAGAGAGAAGGACGCGGCAAAAATTTGGCTAAAAGAAAAAGCGGGACCCGGCTCCACGTGGCCACACGTGTCGCATCCTGATACGGCGGGGCGCACGGTGACGTGGAGCGCCCGGCCCGGCGCACCTAATATTTTCTCCAGCATGGCAAATAAGAAGAGCTTTGGAAACGGACACGTGTCTCGGTGGGTCCAATTTGTCAGGTGAACTCTTCTCTCTCTTCTTCTGTCCCATTTCTCTCTCCTGCCTCATGCACGTTCTCTCTCCTTTCTCTCCTCTCTCCCCTGTACACCTCCCTCTCTCCATCAAAAAGATTCAGAAGAACTCCAGCATCACCCAACAAACAAAGAGACGAACAAAAACAATCGTCTCTATTCCTATCTAAAACTCGATCTATTTCCCGTTTCGATTCCAATCGCCGGTTTTTTTTTTTTGGTCTGTCTGTTTCTGTGCATTTTCGATCCGGCCCATTTTAGGCCACTTTTGTCTTCATCGGCGCTAGGAATCGAGGCTTCTTGGAGGGGTGTAGCTGCCGGAGACCGCGAACCGGGTGGAGAACTCCGGGAGTGCCGGGATGTTCGGATCGAACTTGCCCCTGGCTCTGCGTGTGAGTGGACCCCACGCCCTCCGAGATGCTCACACCGTTGGCAGTCGAGGCGGCGGCGACGGCGGCGGCCCAGGAGGCAGGAGTGAGGGTCTTGTTGTGGCACCGCTTGTGCCCGCCGAGAGCTTGGCCGGTAGATCGAGCACTCGTGCACCTTCCCGGACATGCCGGAGGAGGTGCTCGCCGCGGAGGTTGAGGTGGTCGGTCGGTTGTCCGCGCCGGCGAAGAGAAAGTGTGCTGGGAAGAGAGAAGAGAGAGGAGAGAGAGAGAAGGTGCAAGGAGGCAAGAGAGAGAGAGAGAGAGAGAGAGAGAGAGAGAGAGAGAGAGAGAGAGGAGAAGAGAGAGAAAAATGAGACGTAATTGATATTTTCCTTGTGGCCCCTTCGTCTTCAGACGCCGTGTCCTTTGACAGCAGGAACAAAGGCAAATGTGCATTCATGTGAATGCATTAATGAGGGAGAGCACAAAATAGACGTACATATAGACTCTTCTTTCCTCTTTCTTTGACTCTCTCTTTTGTATGTCAAAGGGAGCTTCACCCAATTATGACAAATAAATGATCATTACCCAAGTCCAAGGAGATGAGTAGAAGACAATAAAAGGAACCCCGCGTGATTAATCCCTTCACGCTTGTGGCTCATGAAATCCACTTGAAATCTTCTTCTTCTTCTGGCAATTTCGGCTGGCCAATTCTAATACGCCAATTTTATTTACCGTCGAGTTCACATGTTCTCATCAGTTTAGTTTTCTTTAATGTGCTCAAACTCAAAATAGTTTTTAATAATTTTTACATTCTTTGATATTGCTGAGCTATCTTCTATTTCCTTTTTATGAGAATATGGCCGAATATTGCTAAGCATCCGAATATCTCTCTCTCTCTCTTTTCTTTTCTTTCTAGAAATTCCCGCTCCCAATATCTTTTCCCTTCCATTTTGTTGGCCGAGTTTTCCACCGAATCTTGCCTATTCCTATAACCGAATTTCGGAAGAATAATACTAATCTTTTTTTAAATTAACAAATTTTCCAACTTTGTACATCTCACAAGTTAAGTTTCAGCATTTAAACAATGACGGGCTTGGTGAAATTCTCTCTTACTATGGGCTTAGCCCAACTTACTAAATTAAAAATCAAAACTATTAATTCAAACACATCCGCCGGTCTAATGCAAATGCAATTTTGCTATTTTTGTTTAGGGATTAAAGATTAATCTCTAATTTTTAAAGCAATTAATTACTAGATTATTAATCAATTTTAAGTGTCAACAGGCTCATTGGTAATACAATACTATCATTAGAATCATATCGTTGACTATTTAACATGAAACCACACAATGATACAAAAATAATGAGATTGTTCTCAATGGTGATCAAAGATCAAAGCCATTTGTTTTAATTTTAGAAAATTGTGTACACTGTTAGAAAGGAGTTCTTGTATATTGAAGATACATGCTACATTAAAATTTTGTTACCCAACACTAGGGGTTGTGGCATGAAATAGCAATGGGAGTTGAAAATGGTGCTTATATTAAAGTATATACGAGAAGATAGAAATTATGTGGGATTAAGATATTCTAATTAATATTTCAACACCTAATGCGCGTTTGCTCTCCCAAATGATTGGTTATTGGTTTGCTTGATGCATAGGTTGCATCACAATTAAGGGAATGGCAACTGCAAAATCCTAGGACCTAAATCCCACATAGGAAGAAATTCAATGCACAATCAATGAGGTCAATACCGATGGCAATGTATGATAGAATTCAGGGAGTTCTTGAATCTTATGGCCAGAAAAATCAAGGTATTTCATACACATGTTTATATATCAGTCAAAATAGCTAGTGTCACTTAAATCACATATTTGCAAATACTTGATTGGATGATTGTAAATGCATGATATATGTTCAGGAGAATGAACTAGAAGAGGAGTTAAAGGAAGCTTTCAAGATCATTGACAAGGATCAAGATGTTTACATACCTCCTAATGAGGTTTGAATTATTTCTAGTCCCACATTCATTGTTCAGCTTATACTTCGTCAATTGTAGCTTCTTTGTATCTTGGAGCAATTCCTCCTAACCAAACCCCATAAAAAGAGGGGAAGGTGATAGAGAAATATTGAATGAACTTTTATGAATGGAATTCATAAGACAGTTGTAAAATCTCCATTTTTAGCTAGGAAGCCCATTTTAGGCAAGTAATATCTGTGAAATATCTCATTAACCACATAAAGTCTGACAGACATAACCAAATAGTCAAATGTTTTTATCCATTACAGTATCCGCATATGTAGGAAAATGACCTGTTTTGTGATATAACATCATTTAACAGCATATAATTCTACATAACCACTCGCCGAATTCTCTATGTAACAATCCCAAGAAGGAGCCATTTCTTTTCTCTCGGTGCTTTCCTTCTCTTCTCTAGTCACTCAACTTTTCTTGAACGACCTTTCTAGGGTTAGTTTATTCTGCTTGACGTCTTTGTCTTATGTAGGATCTTTCAACAACAATCCACTTAGTCTTGGTTTTCCGTCTAAAAGTTGCAAATCTTTTACTTATCTTCCATCTTTGGGATTAGACTAATATGAGAAGCGAACATTAACCTTATACACCAAAATTAACATGAAGAAGGGAGAGAAAGGATCAAAGTCCCTGGTAATGGCTTCTGGTGATATTCGAAATACTTGAACATCTGCCTCGCTTCTTTCGAACTTCACGAGCCTTTGAAGAAATTCCCCTGACTTGTGTAGAAGCTTCCTGAGGAATTTTTTTATTTATTTATTCATCGATGCAATTTTGGCGACATGTAAGGAACTTTGGATCAAGGGCTTTAAAAGCATTTACGGCATGGATGTATTGAATTTTAACTTAGTTGGTAAGAATACTTATGTTACAATTTCAGACTCTTCTCAGTTTGTTGTGTTGGCAAATCTTATGCACAAAATTTTTTTCTTGAATTTGGAGTGCATGAAAGAGTCTACTTTACTTAAATTTACAATCATTAATATTTTTTCATTCCCGCAAAGTGAATTTAATCATTTTGTACTTTGAATGCATAACTTATTAGATGCGATATTTAAAATATATCATGGAGAGATTTTCCCACTTGACTGTTACTTTTTCTAGACAAAGCTCTTCAACTATTATTGGGTGAAAATAAATCATTTTATGAAATATGAATACATATAAGGGGAAAAAGTCAATTTTACTATAATATATGACATTTTTTTTTAAATTTATAAGAGATGATTACAATAAAAGTCTGTGACGCTTATAGTTTTTGCTCAATTGCACTCCATGTGTAGAATTAGCAAATGTGCACACGTGTTGTGTGCGTAAGATATTGATATTTGAAAGAGTAAGTTTGTTACATAATATTTGAATCATTATACAATGGGATAATAATTTTGATATAAAATATCAATAAAAGAAATTGTATCTATGAAAAGAGAATTATTTTGTGATTTGAAAACTTGTTAAGAAGGTTGTTGTAGGATAATGGGTGTGTTTAGGAACACTTTGAGGAAAGGGGAAAATGCAAACAACTTCAAGTAAAATGATTTTTCCAAAATGCAAATAGTGTTTGGTAAAATATAATTTAAAAACACATGCAAAAACAATTTTGAAATAAATAATATTTGGACAAAACTACCTACTTTTTTTTTTTTTAATAAAAGTTTCATACATTGTCAATGGAACTCAAGCCACTAGCGAGCCAAATCGACTGTCAGTGGCTAGATCTAGCCATTGGCCAACCTCACTTGAGTCATGCGACCTAGGCCTCGCATAAGGTTGGGCAGCGATGGCTCGCCAGCCGCTTGCTAGCTACTAAGGCCTTTGTTGACAACGTTAAGATTTTGGAGGACATTTCCGTAATTATGAAAGTATAGCGGGGGCAATGTTGAAAGGGGAAAAAGCTTATTTTGTATTTAGAAAATGCTCAAAGCTCGAAGTACTTCTGGACCTACCTTGGGCTAAAGCCTAAACGCCTTTTGAGGCCTTTCGAAATGCAATTGCATCTTCCTAAAATTATATAAGAAAAAAATTGTCAAACAATATTTACATTTGCTCAAGGGACTTTGGAGCCCAAAACCTCTTGAGAATGCAGTTCTCAAATGCATCCAATAATGCCCGACTTTTAATATTGGAAAATGATGAATTTACACAATTCTTCCATGGGCGCAATTTTTGTAAAATAAGTAACCAAGTATGTTTGGAGGAAGAAAGAATGATTGAGATGCCTTGAAATTAGAAGAATCTTTCTACTTTACGTTATAATAACATAAACAAATAACTCGAAGCAGTTTCAGGTGGTCATAAACTAGTGAAGAAGCAAATTTAGTGCACGTCTTTAATGTTAGCAAGACATAATGCTTTTTGTCTTCTCTATGAAGTGAAATTCTCTCCACCATAAAGTGATTGATCCCATTCTGAGACACAAGCCCAATAAGCCACATCAGGCTTTTTCCATATGTGGTTTAGAATATTTTTATAACTTCTATTTGAGACGGGCTTCATATTCATTGAAGTAGACTACTTCTCGTGAATTGATTATGTGGACTAGGTTTATAATGAAATACGTCAACACGATAATTAGTGACGATGATTCTCACATGATTTGAAGGTCAAGATGCTATTTGGACAATAAATTTGATTCCTTTGAGATACGATGTTGACTTAATACTCGGTAGTCAATTTCGAAAAGAACAACTAATTGCAAATATATTTGTTGATCCTTTACATCTCCTTCTTCACCTAAAAGATTAATGTTGTGTGATAAGACGTTTGATCTTGACATAAACACTAGACAAAATATTTCCCTATCGATATTTTCTCACAACACTCTTTTGGTCTCCCCAAGAGATCAAGGTTCCTCACCTTATTTTTCTTGGACGTCTTGATAAATCTCAACCCACATAAATTTGTATTTATTTCTAAGGCACCTTCATCATCCTTTTGAATCGATGCAGATTGCAACTTCCAAATCCGGCATTCTTTTTCTCGTGGATATTCTTGTTCCCTTTTATTAATGTCGAAGTGTTTGGGAAATAACATAACTTGATAGAATATCCAACCCAAATGTTTAAGCTTAATGATTGAGGTCCACCATACGTGTATAAAGGGCATACAAAACTACAAGAGTGATATGAAATATTCGAACACTTCATCTCATGTACAAGAAGAATTAAATTTAACAATTGCACATGCCAATAAATCGAATCAAAACCAGAATCTGATACTATATTAAGTTGTTCATTCTAAAAACTTAAATTCATAGAAGTAAACTGAGAAATTTATCGGCAAATGATTAAAAGAAAATGAGAAACTTCCTTTCTAAGGAGGATGAGATATCACAAATAAATATTACTGCATCTTGTCGTGTCTAGTCATAAGTCAAGTCAAGTCAAGTCAAGTCAAACTTAAAAGAAAAAAGGCAAGTCTTTTGGGGTTGCTTGCACGGTGGACAAGTGGCTTATAATAGCGTAAAAGTCAACTCAGAAATTTATCGGCAAATGATTAAAAGAAAATGAGAAATTTCCTTTCTAAGGAGGACGAGATATCACAGATAAATATTACTGCATTTTGTCGTGCTTAGTCATAAGTCAAGTCAAGTTAAGTCAAGTCAAGATCAAAAGAAAAAAGGCAAGTCTCTTGGGGTTGCTTGCACGGTGGACAAGTGACTTATAATAGCGTAACGTGCCCTTTGAGTATTTGACTAAATGTACCATTCCATACTTATGCCCTCTTTGGCACACTTTCTTCGTCGAAGCAAATGCCTCCATGTTCATCTGACCAAGACTGAGGCGTGGCGTGCACGACAGTGTACATCCCTCATCGGGAAAAGAAATAATCATAGTAGGACGGCTTATCATCCCAAAATGTACTAGAGTGATCAGGTCCGATTCGGCTCTACTTAGGAATCGAGAATCGGTTGGGTCTAGCTCCACAAAATCAATTACTTAAAATTTTTTTTTGAAAAATTAAGAAAAATACAATAGTTGTTATTATTTTTAAGTTTTACTATTATTAAAATATATGTATTTTTTAAAAAGATGTCGATCCGGTCTAATCCTGTGCAGTTCCGGTTTGGTCTAGTTTGATTCTCTTCGGAATTGAAAACTGGACTGCGATCATCAATTCCATTTTTATAGAATTGAGAATTGGACCAAACTAACCGATCTAGTCCGGTCTCTACGATTCTCAATTTGGGCGGTTTGCTGTGCTCACTCCCAAAGATTATTGTCGCGATTGACTGGTTCTTGAATTTTTGGACTTTTGCTGCCAGAAAAGATTAAACAAAATAGGCCCACAATAAACAAAAATTTAGTGACAGTACTCACTCGGAAATAATAAATGGACCCCATGGTCGTACTTTCGAAGGTCTTCAGGTGAGAGAACGGGGCCTGCCATTCGGTTTTAATTTATGACTCGAAAGGACCTCATCATTTTCTATGTAAATGAGCCCTTCTTTCCTAGCAACTCCTAAAATTAGATCAAATTTCAATTTTATTTTGAATTTTTTTATCTTGAAAAAAATTCTAAATTTTAGATTCAATTTTAAATCATTATAGATTTTTTTATCTTAGAAAAAACTTCAAATTTAAGGTCAAATTCCAAATATGCCTCAAATTTTGTTTTGTTAAAAAATTCATAAATTTTCAATTTATTACCCAACTTGATGTGGCATTTTCACGTCAATAAGAAATCTATATCAACAAGATGACATGAAAATTATCTTCAAAATAAAACCATTTCTAGGATATGAAAATTAGAGATAACTAATGAGGATTTTTGGATGGAGGAGGACTAATGGGGCTAGATTTGAGACCAGAGTAAAAATTGACAATTTTTTATTTAGACAAAAAAAATTTCGAGGGTAGATTTAGGATTAAATTTAAAGTTAGGTGTTTATTTTTAGACAAGGAAAAATTTGGGCACATTTTGAATAAATTAAAGTTTGAGGTTTTTCTTATAGATAACAAAATTCAAGGCAAAATTAGAACTACACCTAAAGTTGGGTTTTTCTTAGGAGAATTAGGCCATGAAAATGGTATGTGATAGTTCACAACTTCGCTCGATCCAGTTGAAGATTGTTTTGATAATTGCCAGCCATAAAGACCTCTAGTAAAAATTTTAATCTACTTACCTTGTTCTATTGTGTTGAACTTTTTATCGACTCGTTTCCTCCTTTTGAGATCAACTTGAAGTTTTAGATCCGTTGTGCTACAAAAGAAAGTATGATATAGATGTGTAAATTGACGGGGTAACTTACTTTTAAGACGGAGGGTTCTTAGGTGATGGTATCAATGTAACCTGGGGCCAATGTAGGAAAATGTAATAGTGAGTGAATTAGAATTTTTGTGGCCGTAATGCAAACTATTCAAATTCCTTTAACTACACAATCACATATGAAACATTAAATCGGTGTCACTAATACAACTTGCCTTTCGCAATCGGAAATCGCTTACTAAAGGGTTTATGCCGACTTTCTTTGCGTGTTCGTCACCCTGATCTAATCTTTTATGCTTTCGAATCAGATTCATTGGAGAGTTTCCTTTAAATCTAAGGTTGTCCATGCACAAAGGTTCCCTTATTCCAAGGAGCTTGAAGCACAATGTTGTTCAACGATGGTCCAGGAAAGAAGCTACGCGGGACCGCATGGATCAAAGCAAAAGCAAAGTAATGGTGAGGAAACAGCACAAATTACCAAAAGGTGAAAGGAATTTCATAAAATTGTGAAAGTAGTGGAAGTATAAGTAGAAGGGAAAATTTCAATTAAGGGCCTAGAGTGGAACCATTTTCTCAAAAAAGGCCTAAAGTGGACATTGTATTAAATAAGGGCCCGAAGTGACTGATTTAGTCGGGTTTCAACTTGAAAGCCATTCAAATCTTATTTGCAGCTAGGGGTATTTTCATCTAAAGACTTTTTTTCTTTTCTTTTCTTTCTTTTTTCATCTTGCTCACCTCCTTCTTGACAAATGCATCAAACTCCTCACGCACGAGCTTGCATAGGTGCAGACCAATTTGAACAATTTAGGAAAAGAAGAAAACGAAAAGATATTCAAGAAGTTATGCAATTTTGCAAAACTGCAAATTGCGTGCTTCAGTTATGCGGCCTCCCCATCAGCAAACTTCAAAGCACACGCTCTCTACATTATGCAATTTTGCATCCTCACCCAAGAACTCATCGATTTTGGCATAAGCCGGTTTTTAAGTTATTCGCCACCACTCACCTTCTCCGATGACGATAATGAACTTGAGAATCAAGCAACATCCATAAGTGGATTTTGTTTTTATTCAATTTGCTTGTAAAAACTTGTAATGGCAATTAAAGTAACAGTTTCATGCTCTCCCCACCAATGAAATTGCCTACGCCATGATAACTTCCACTCGTAGCTTCTTGGGAATGTTTTATTGGGTCTTGATTGGATTATTCATAACATTCATCCAACTTGCATTGAGGTGGAATATGTGGCTTCTTGAGCGGGTTCAGTTGTGTTGTGCATGTTGGTTACTTTCAAAAGCCGTTGAATCATTTTGACCCATGATTGAAGATACCCACCTTTGGTGGTGATTCGAATACGACAGCACTCAATCTAAAAAAACAAATGACTCTGGTCTACAGATGTTCAAACAAATTTGCCTCTCTAACCTTGAAATATTATCTACACATATTTGAGAGAGAATAACAAGATAAAAAAAAGTGCAAAATCGCTCAGAAATTTCCAAAACCACGTATTTCACTGAACAAATCAATGCACATGAGTATCATAGAGATTCCTCAAAAACCTCTAACAAATTTAGCTTAGGCACTTCAATCTGGCTTCTCCTCGCTAAGATCGATCATAGCCTATGTGAGCACCGATTTGAATTCAAGCATCGATGACAACGAGGGCAACAAGCTAATGGGTTACACCTTATCATGCATCGTGCTTGACCATGACCATAAGATATGGGGATTGAATCAAGCTGAGTGTCACATTTTGGTCCACTCCTGCTCAATCTAGGGCTTGGATTGACCTCCATCTTTCAACAAAGGTACTGGAATTGTTGTTGAGGGCAATGCCAAATGAGGTTGAGAGCGTTGATGGCTAATTCGGCAAGGAAGATAGAGATGGCCTTTGGAGAACCCGATCTAAAGAGTGAAAAAGGCGAAGGCACGATGATGATGAAGAAAAGAAAGAGAATGAGAAAATAAATTTAAAAAAGAAGGAAAAAATAGTCTTTAGATAAAAATACCCCTAGATGCAAAAAAGTTTTGGTTGGCTTTTAAATTGAGGCCCTTATTTGAAATTAAGTTGGTCACTTCAGGTCATTTTTTAAGACAATGTCCAATTTGGGTCATTTTTTGAGAAAACGGTTCCACTTTAGGCCCTTAATTGAAATTTTCCCTAAGGAGAATTAATCCTTTTTTATGGTAAATGACAATAATGCAACGACAACAAAAATAGAAATTCTTTGCCTGATGATAAATGTCTGCTTTCTGATTCAGTCAGAGCACTCTTCACTTGTTTAAGGAGCTCCCATCGCTTCTCATAATTAACTATTGAGATCTCCAATAGCAAAATATGAAAACTGAAAGGCAACCAAGAAAGAAAACCAGAAATAATTCTATTGGTTATACGGGGACTTTTTCAAGCCCTAGGTTCACGCTTTGTGTGGGTCTACCATCCAAGCGTCATTTGCAAGGGAAAATGAGATCCGTGCGATTGATTTTCTTTTTTTTTGGTTGATTCTATTCTATTCCTTGTGACTGAACTTTCACGCATAGAGATTTTCGCGGCAAATTCTTGTCTAGACTCAGATGCATATAAACCGAATCAATCACATCTGCCCATCACATGTATTGTATGTAAATTTCACAAAATCAAATGGCTGTGATTGTGCTTGGTTGGACTTGCCGTGATCTCGGCAAATATTTTTCAAGAATGCTAGTGGAACACTTCAATAAAAAAAAAGGGGGGGGGGGGGGGGAAATGTAAAATTAGAGGTAGTTGAAAAGGGATCGAACACTGATCTTGTGACACTGAGGGTGACAGATAAGAAAGAAGTCATGCATATATGCTCTTTACACAGATTTTGTTGGTGGATCTTTTGCCCTTAAAATAATTTAGAACATTAACTTATGGAGTGGGAAACCAAATCAACTTTTCTTCACTTTTCGTCTATGGAGGTAACATGAATTATATTATATCGATAAGTAATTGTAGGTAGATAAAGATTAACTAAAACTTTTTAAAAAAGTGATAGGTCGAACCTTAGTTAATATTGAATGTGATTTATTTAAGTGTGCTTCTTCTTGTAGTATATACAATTTCATAGGCACTTTTATTTTATTTAATATTTTGAAACAAAATTAAGTAAGAAATTAATACTTGACACGTAATAGTTGACTTGTGTGCACTAGACACATATTAAGTAAAGCACCTCGAAATTCACTTGATTCTTCACCTAAATTTCCAGTCAAATACATTTATTGCTTGATAAAATTTCCAGCCAAGTGACAAAATTTCCAGTGCTCAATAATCAATGCAATAGCTAATTTTTTTTTTTGGTCAATCATACTCTATTCTTACACTACACTTACTCTCAGACTTTTGCTCTACCTCTTGTAGGGCGTAGGAGTCGAAACTCACTCTTGAAACTTACTCGTTCCCATCCCATCCCCCCTGAGAAGGTGGGGATTTGAACCCCTCACCTCTCCCTTCCATGGTGGAAGAGTGGCCACTGGGGCGAATCCTAGTGGTTGCAATAGGTAATTGTGGAAGGAGATTAATAAACCACTGGGGTTTGCCTTATGAGAAGGGGAAGGCGGGGCTTCAAATTCTCACATTCTCAAGGGTTGGGATAAAGACGATTTACTTTTAGGTATGAATATTGACTCTCACGTCATGTAAAAAAGTAGGGCAAAAATATAAAAGTATGAATTAAAGACAGAGTAGAAGAGGATCCGCAAGGAAAAAAAGAAGAAGGAGATTAATACTGCAGGAAAACGTTTCCAGACAAGCTCTTTACATATTACTGCATTAAAGGTTTTGAAGAGATTCAGAAGGGCAACAGATTTTTCTCGAATCTTTTTGCGAGTACTCAATCAGCGGTAGTTTCTGAGAATGTGAGTTATAATTTCTGAAGTGGAAATATTAGATATTTACCAAAGTTATAACGGCAACATTAAGCAAATTCCCATTAAATTTGGGCAATTGTGATTAAGATCTGGGAACGTCTTCGTGGAATCCAAGAAGCAACCGTGAACTTTCCAGGAAGTTCCCTAAATTTCTCACAGCACTATATAATCTGAGAACCCAATGCGTCCGTTCCACCCAAGTCAATCAGTCTTTTGACTCCCTCAAGACTCATCTTCATCCTCTGAACCCCACTCGTTTTGCTGATCCAAGCACACCCTTTTGTCTTCTCCCTCTCTGTTGTTCATCCATGTCGTCGTTAAGGCTCCGTAAACCTAGCGAAGAAGCAGCAACCGATGCGGTGCTTGACTGCGGCGATGGCCCGACGAATATCTTCCACAAGCGGAGATGGCGCCTGGCTTTCACGGTCATATACTTCACGAGGGCTCTCGAGTATCTGTCGAAACAAGTCCTCGGGAAGAAGACGGACCTGTTGCGCACGCTCTCTTACGTTGCCATCAATGTCGACCTCAAGAACAGTGATAATCCACGTGAAGGAGATTGCCCTTCACTTGGAGACGTCGGCCCGAAGATCCTGAGTAACCTGGTAAGAGAGAAAAGCTTTGAATCTCTTGCTCAAATTGGTGGCGTTAAACGACTCGCTTCAATTCTCATGACAAATCTCGAAAAAGGCTTGAGCGGGGATGAAACCGACCTCATGCGCCGAACCAATATTTTCGGTGCGAATAAGTACAATAAGCCCCCGGCAAAGAGCTTTCTCAGCTTTGTGCTTGATGCGTTCAAAGACATGATCATAATCATTCTCATAGCATGCGCTGTTCTCTCTTTAGCATTCGGTATCAAACAGCACGGCCTTAAAGAAGGTTGGTATGATGGTGGGAGTATAATCATCGCCATCTTTCTGGTCGTCATTGTCTCTGCTGTCAGCAACTATAAGCAAGGAAGGCAGTTCCGGAAACTTTCAAAAGAGAGCACCAACATTAGAGTAGAGGTTGTAAGAGATGGCAGGAGGCAACCAATCTCCATATTTGATATTGTCGTAGGCGATGTCGTGTATCTGAAGATTGGCGACCAGGTTCCGGCTGATGGGTTATTTGTTGATGGCCATTCCCTGAGAGTTGACGAGTCTAGCATGACTGGTGAAAGCGATCACATCGAAGTCGATAGCGAGAACCCTTTCTTGCTCTCGGGCACCAAAGTGATCGACGGCTACGGTCGAATGATGGTTGCTTCTGTCGGCATGAACACTGCATGGGGCGAGATGATGAGCTCCGTGAGCCGTGACTTAGATGAAGAGACCCCGCTCCAAGCCCGTCTAAACAAGTTGACTTCCTTCATCGGGAAGGTCGGGGTGTCGGTGGCCGTACTGGTACTTCTTGTCTTGATGATCCGCTACTTCACTGGACACACCCAAGATGATGCCGGAAACAGAGAATTCACCAGCGGGAAGACCAAGTCGGGGGACGTGATGGACGCCGTTGTGCGCATAGTTGCTGCAGCAGTGACCATTGTGGTGGTGGCTATACCTGAGGGCTTGCCTTTGGCTGTCACTTTGACGCTGGCCTACTCCATGAAGCGCATGATGGGTGACAATGCCATGGTCCGGAAGCTCTCCGCCTGTGAAACCATGGGTTCTGCCACAACGATCTGCACGGATAAAACCGGGACCCTCACGTTAAACGAGATGAGAGTGACAGAGTTATGTATGGGAAAAGAACATGTGAGTGTAGATGCATCCAAAGAAATAGCGACCAGCATCGTTGAAGTCCTCCTACAAGGAATCGGATTGAACACGACAGGTACTGTCCACATTCGACCTTCTGAATCTGTTCCTGAAATTTTAGGTAGCCCAACTGAAAAGGCGATACTTTCGTGGGGTGTATCCAAATTGGGTATGACGATGGACGAACTGAAGCAAGAATGGGAGATAGTCCAAGTCGAGGCATTCAATTCTGAGAAAAAGAGAAGTGGGGTCGCTGTGAGGAGGAGACGAGAGCAGGTAATTCACATACACTGGAAGGGAGCTGCCGAGATGATCTTGGCAATGTGTTCAGATTATTATAGCCAAAGCGGGACGGTCAATGTCATGACTGATGAAGCAAGGTCTGATTTCGGGACAGTAATTAAAAATATGGCAGACAAAAGCCTGCGCTGCATCGCATTTGCCTACAAAAAGTTCGATGGCTCACTTGCTCAATTTCATGGGAAACATGAGGAAGATGGACTTACACTGCTGGGGATAGTGGGGATAAAGGACCCATGCAGACCAGGCGTGAGAAGGGCAGTGGTGTCTTGTAGAAGCGCTGGGGTGAACATCAAGATGATCACAGGAGACAACATGCACACTGCAAGAGCTATAGCCTTGGAATGCGGGATATTCAATCCGGAGGAAGATCTCGAACATGAAGCCATAGTGGAGGGCGTGCAGTTTCGCAACTACTCGCCCGAACAGAGAACGGCAGCAATCGAGAAAATCCGGGTAATGGCTAGATCATCCCCATTTGATAAGCTTTTGATGGTGCAATGCTTGAAGCAGAAAGGGCATGTGGTGGCGGTCACTGGTGATGGCACGAATGACGCCCCAGCCCTAAAGGAAGCGGATATCGGCCTCTCCATGGGAATCCAAGGCACTGAGGTGGCAAAGGAGAGCTCAGATATCGTCATCCTTGATGATAATTTTGCCTCCGTGGTGACTGTGCTGAGGTGGGGGCGGTGCGTCTACAACAACATTCAAAAGTTCATCCAGTTTCAGCTCACTGTGAATGTGGCTGCACTCGTCATCAACTTTGTTGCTGCGGTCTCTTCTGGCAATGTCCCTTTGACAGCTGTCCAGCTTCTTTGGGTGAACTTGATTATGGACACCCTGGGAGCTTTGGCATTGGCGACAGAGCAACCTACAAATGATCTCATGCTAAAGCCACCTGCTGGACGAACCGAGCCGCTTATAAGCAGAGTCATGTGGAGGAATCTCGTATCTCAGGCCTTGTACCAAGTTATCATCCTCCTGACCCTACAATTCGAGGGGAGTTCCATTTTTGGGGTGGACAAGAAAGTGAGGGACACAATTATTTTCAACTGCTTCGTCCTCTGTCAGGTCTTCAACGAATTTAATGCCAGGAAGCTGGAGGAGAAAAATGTATTCAAAGGGATCCATAAGAACAAGTTGTTCTTGGGCATCATTAGCATGACCATAATTCTTCAGGTGGTGATGGTTGAGTTTCTAAAGAGGTTTGCCAACACTGAGAGGCTGGACTGGGGACAATGGGGTGCTTGCATCGGACTCGCAGCTTTGTCTTGGCCGATTGGTTGGCTTGTTAAGTGCATTCCAGTCTCAAGGCAAAAAGTTGTTCTTTTCCCGCAGAGAAGAAGCATCCTGAACCGAGCACAATGTTAAACTCCGAGAAATAATACTTTTCTTTTATTATAAATATGGTTAGGGTTTAGGAAACTGTTTTTTAAATTCTAGATTTTATGCATTGCAAGTATTTTTTCTAGATTTTATGCATGGTAAGTATCTTCCTAGATGATGTGTCAAATTATCTTTGTCTACAGATTGAAATCAACAGTTTATTGCCATCCATTATTTCAACCTTTGTACTTTGGTCTTGCTTGCTATGCTACTGTTGATTTTGGAATATCTTCCGGATGAGGTTATTAATCAGGTGATCATGCTATATGCTTGCTTTAACATTCATATCTAAGCTAGCATTCAAAAAGTTATCCTTGTTGACGCCTTAATTTTATTTATGTTTGTTTTATTAAGTTGTTATTTTCTTTATTGGATAATATATAAAAAAAACCATATAAAAACAACAAAACAAAGTAAAAAAGAGACAAAATGAAAAAAAGGGCTGCAGCGTTCCAGACTCGGCCCGACCCGTGCGCCTGTCGTCTTCCTCGTGTGGATAAGCTCCACGCGCCGGAGACGGCGATGCGCGCGACGGCAGAGTTGCGAGGAGGATTGTAGCGTACAGAAAGCAGGGGCAGCTGGCACCGGACGGCGACTCACGTGGGAGGAGTAGCTGGCGTCGGATGGGACACCGGTTCGGCCGTCGGGGGCCGCTCGACGCGCAAGGGGGACCGACGATCGAAGTTCCGTCGACCGGCCACCCCCTCGCCTATAAATAGGCCTCCATTTCCGTCGTCGGAGAGACACACACGCCGAGAACGATCGAAGGCTGCAAAGCTTCGAGCTTCCTGCTGAGAGACTTTAGAAGGGGAGCCGAGGTTGAGCAAGCCCAGATCCGAAGGCTTGCGGCCGGAGAGGGAGAAGTTCTGCCGGAGAGACACAGAGAGAGAGAGAGAGAGAGGGAGCCAGATTGAGTCGCAGCCCTTGGACACCCCACTGAGAGACTTTAGGGGGGCCGAGGGTTCGCGGCCTCAGATCTGAGCCTCAGCGGAGGGGAGAGTAGAGAGAGAGACAGAGAGGGAGAGAGAGACGCAGGAGGGGAAGGGATTCAAGTGGGTCTTGCCATCGCGGTCTTCGCCCTCGTCGCGCCATCGCCGAGCAGGTATCGCGCTGTCACCGTCGCCATCACCCCTCTTGTAGTCCAGTCGTCGTTGTCGTCTTTGTCGCGGCCCTCGTCGCCGTCGCCGTTGCCGCCGCAGCACCTCAGCCTTCCCCTCTTCGGTGCCCCGAACCGAGAACCCTAGGGTTCCCGATTTCCCGGTTCGTGGCCTCGGGTCATCGGATCGGATCCGGGCTGCGAACCGGGTAGGGTTTCAAGGGGCGGTTGTGAGTCGAGTCGAGTGTTCGGGTCGGATCCTAATAGGGTTTATGGGGAGTTGAGTCGCGGAGCGAGCTGTTGGGCCGGGTCGTCGGGTCGGGCTGGATCCCTCCCAAAGCGACGGGCCACGGCGCCGTTTCAGTAAAAAAATAAAAAAATAAAAAGAAAGAAAAAGACGAAAAAATCTGAGTCGGGCGTCCTCGTTTAGATCGCTGGCCCGGGTCGGACCCAACCCGCGGATCCAACCCGGGTCAGTTTTTTATATTATTTTAATATAAAATAATATTTTAAATAAATAAATAAATAATAAATATTTTATTTTTCGAAAAATAAAAAAATCAGAAAATGTTTTATTTAAAAAATGTTAAAAAATGTTTTATTTAAAAAAATCGAGAAAAATCAAAAAATAATTTATTTTCCAAAAATATTAAAAAAATATTTTAAAAATATTTTATTGTCCGAAAAATCAAAAAATCAAAAAAATTTCATATTTTCCAAAAAATGCCAAAAATCCAAAAAAAGCCAAAAATTCATGAAAAAGCAAAAAAAAAATCAGAAAAAGCCAAAAAGACTTGTATTTTTCCAAAAAAAAATACCAAAAAATCCATTTTGTGTCCAAAAAAATTAGAAAATGACTCAAAAAATGTTTTTCCTCCAAAAAATGCATGAAAAATCCCTCGAACATCCAAAAAACCTCAGAGTTTAAACAAGATTAGGTACCGAAAGGGCAGTAATGATTAACTAGTGTAATCAAGTCCCCGATCCTAATTTCTCTGGTTGCGCAGGAGTGAGTATTTCTCCCGAAACTTCACTTGGGTTTTTAATCAACCCACCCCAAATCGATTAGTGGCGACTCCAATTTAAAAATTGATTTACAGGTTAAAAACTCAGACCATTAAGTCGTGAATTGGTGGACTTGGGAGAGTCCGGGCTTAATAAATTCAGCCGAGCCATTAGCCTCCTTAGGCGCTCGTACCCGATTGCGGGCGCCGAGAAAAAAGAGATCGCGACAGCTTGGCGACTCCGCTGGGGACTTTGAGGACTTAGACCATTTTATCTTTGTTTAAATGCTTTGCTGACTTGGTTTTTTTTCTTTTATGCAGGGTAATAGCTTAAAAAGCTTTTTTATTTTGTTAAAATAAAATGTTTTTGTGATTATAAACTGCCGTGCATCCTTAAATGTTTTAGCATTACACATGGCACACACAACCCGGCCGTCGGACCTGGGCCGCCATAGGATTTCTAGGATGGTGTTAAGAAAGATACGACCTCGAATGCGAGACTACGATGTAGAGGTTGCCTTTCTTTTCCCCGAATTTCTTTGCCGAGGTTAGGAGGGTATGTTGCTAACGCGAGACTGCGACAGGCGGATATCCTTTTAATCTCACCAATCCTTCTCAGTTAGAAATCGAGCCGCACGTCTCATGCGCATGTCTTTGTGCTTGCCATTTTTCTTTAAAAGCAAAATGATTTTTTTACTGTTACTCAGTCTTTTTATTTGGCCCATGGCAATTTAGGATAAGCTTTTCAAGTCCCAGTTTATATGCGATAGGGAAAGACGATATCTAGTTCATTCCTACTCCCAAGGCAGAGCTCTTCAGATGGTGGGGTCAATTAGATCAATTTGCCCAAGAGCGTGTGAAGGCCAAAGTTGGTCATCTCCTATCGTTGATCCAAATCACTATTCACCCTGAAGTCATACAAGCTATGGCACATTTCTGGTGCCTGAAGACGGTTACTTTTATATTCGGTAGGTTTGAGCTAACCCTAACCCTGGAAGAATACAGCATCATCACTGGAATGCCTCTCGAGAAAAAGCTTGTCAGGCCATCGACAGGCGCCCTCCCATTACGTGGGTTAGCACGGCTTTTAGGAACTGAAATCCATGTCATAAGGCAAATTCTTGAAAACAACCATAATATATGCCCTCTAGAATTCATGAATGCATGTTTTCAAAACCAGCCTATGATCCAAAAAAGCGAGATTTTCCTCCTGGCTTTTTTCGGGTCAATCGTTTTCCCCCATCAAAGAAATGCCATAAGTCCTAAGATGGCATGGATAGTTGATCAAATCTTGAGAGGAGGGAATTATGTCAACATGATTTTAACTGAAACATTCTTGTCTTTTAATCATTTTAAAGACAACTCGGAAAAAATCATGCGAGCATCTCCTGAAATTTCACAAGTCTGGTTCTTTTCTCACCTAAGAGAATTTCGAGACTTCATGCGATCATCTGAAACGAATGCTTTCGAAAACCCATTACAAAAATTTATGGTTTTAGGACCATACATTCACAATCAAAGCTGTTTAAATTGGGTAAGCTTCCTAAGAGACCCGGCTCCCGAGGCATTCCAATGGTGTGCTGGTTGGTTCCATGAAAAGAGAGCTCGCTTCGCTTACAAGCGCTGTCTCTCAATTCCGTTGCTCGGCCTCACCGGCGCCATTCTCTATCACCCTTATCGAGTGGCACGACAATATGGAGCCCTTCAGGAGATCCCACCACCTTTCATCAGGAAGATCTCTTCAGTTCTTTTCAACACAAGAACTGACTACGCATTCGAAGTTTCTACCGCTTAGGAAACTTGGGACAAGTGCCATCGCAAAAGGATTGTGGTACCTGAAGGGCTTGAGGGAGAAGAAAAAGCCCACCACACCTCCATGTCCTACATCCACAACCATCACATCCCGAAAAGATGGAAGCCATTAGTCCCTCACTCAATTAGCGAGAGCAACCAACACGAGCAAGCAGAGCTCATGGAGAGGGATTTGGGAATGGACTGGATGCATACCTCAGAGCCAGTTCAAGGAAGCAGGCGTTCTCGCAAGAACAAGGCTCCCCGTCGCATATAAATTGGCAATCATGTGCCCCTTAGTGTAAATAGTGTGAAAGTTATGTTCCATTGTTTAGGGACTCTTGTTTAATATCTAGTATTTCATCCTGTCTTTTCAATTTCAAGCAAGGAGTTTGTAGTCTATAAATCGTCTTTTGATAAATAAGAAAGTAGTTAGACCATTGCCATGGGTCAATCTTTGTTTACTGTCGTGCTCATTCATTGTTTTCACCACGAACAGGTAATTATGGATCGTCGACCACTAATCGCCCGTGAATGGCCTCATGCAATAGGGCCCGATCAAAGTGATGTACAAAATTGTCTCATTAACATTGAAGACGGCGTGGGACAGATGTCCATTGTCCTTCAACAACTCTCGAGACAAATGAAATCCACTCAAGTCAAACCCAACTCTGTAGTTGCCTTAAACACCGTCATGACACCCGTAAATTTGCCAGAAAATAACCAGTACCATAGATAGTTTGAAAGGATCATGAAAAAGTTAAACCAGCTGCAGGAGCATAATCCCATGGACCTGTCCAATTACGTCGGCATTGAGATCCCTGAAAAACTCAAAGCACCTGAATGCGAAAGGTATGCTGATACCTCCCGCCCAGAAACCTACCTCCAGGCCTACTTGGTCCGAAGGATGATTCAATCGTACCAATCGAGCTTGACTGGCCCTACCTTGCGGTGGTACATTGTCAGGAAGATTAGTCCCCTTAAAACCTGGAGGGAACTAATTCATGCTTTCCATCAAGAATATGATATTGACATCAGCCCTGACATAGCCTTGCCTTACGAAGAATTGATGATCACGGAACACAAAGAACCGTTAGTTGCTGAGATAGGAAAGAACCGTGTTGATGAAGCCTTGCATAATAAATGGGCGACGGAACAACATCATATTGCTAAGAAGTTTCCCACTAGGAAAGGCAAGGAACCTTTGTACGAGATCCAAGACACAGAGCCTGTTCAAGACCGGGGCACGACTAGACAACTCCCCAAGCTTACTCCAAGAGCTAGGGTCCAAAGAATACCAACCCCTATCAACTTGGGAAGTGAATCCGATAGTGAAACTCCAATGTCTCTCACTTCTTTTGACATAATTGAGTTGGCAAAACGAAGGGCCTTACTCAAAAGGTCTAGACCAGAAGCCAAGAAAAGAAAGCCTAAGTAGATCAATGCAGCACCTGCCGACGAGCCACCGCACCAAAGCTTCGAGCATTCCCAAGAATACAACTTTGAAGGCTACAATCCCCTAGAATACAACCCCAAGGACTTCCAACATTATTTCGACAATGAAACTGACGATTCATCATATAACTGTTTCCTACTCTCATCCGAAGATGAATGCTCGTCAGAAGAGGAAGCATATGTCTTTATCCGCCACGATCTTAACGAAGTACTAAGCTCTTCCTCTGACCATGAGGATAGCTTCAATACTTCATCCTCATTCGGAAATTTTGACCAAGAAGAAAGCAATGAGATAATCTCGGTAGAATCCAACTTCCCTGAAACAGAAAAATTCACTACTACAACAGATATGCAGTGGGAAAACCATTGGCCTAACCAAGATACATCAAGCCCGTCTTGCCCTCATAGGATCATGAGCCCCATAGCAATGTGGATATCCAATCTCTGCAAATATAACGGCACAGCTTGTCCCGTGGCCCACTTGCAGTATCTCCATGCGGAAATGAGTCGGTACTATAGCCCGATGTCGTTCACAACTCAGGCATTCCAAGAAACTCTTACGGGGTCTGCATTGCAATGGTTTATCACAGCAAACATTTATCTTCTAAAGGATTGGAATGAGCTGACTTCCACATTCTTGCATCAGTACCAAAGCCAGATCGGAACTGAACTGCCTTGTGAGAGCTTGGCTCACTTCACAAGAAAACCAATGGAAGATTTTCGAGCATACGCAGGGAGGTGGAGGGCTTTCATGATGCAAACCCACCCTCAACTGGCTGAAGAGGAGTTAATGAAGCAGTTCATAGAATTTTTGTCCTGCAAGCAGCTCTGTTGGCTGCATGGGTTACACTTCCGTAACTTCAACGAGGTAGTCATCGCATGCGAATACTTCGAGTCTACTGAAGACGAGGATTTCAAAGATGTTTAGCTTCAAGACCAGCACTATCAAAGCGCTCCTTTACACAGGAGTTTTCATGGGTTTTACTTGTTTTTATAATTTCATGTTTCTCATCTTATCTAATGTGCTACGGTTGTATTTTCCATTCCAAGTACTCTATTGTACAGTTGTAATATTTTGTTTTAAGAACATGAGGCGGTACTCCAAACCAGCCCAGTGATGCTATCCAACCATGAAAAAAAATATCATCCAAGGAGAATACTGAGGGTTGGGCTTCCTCATGCTTTTTCTCCCCCAAAGATGCATTTTGAAAATATATATATATATATTTCATCACCCAAAAGCTTTTGTCAAAATAAGATGATAAATTTAAGCACGTTTGTCTTTCTAACCCTCTCACTTTATGTTTCAGAACATCATCCTCTTTGATTTAGTGTGACAAAAGGTATTTGAAACTGGCACATCATGTGAGCTCGCCAAATTCAAAAATACCCTTTCAAGAAGACAATAGGGCAAACAGAAAATATCATCCCACTTCAAAGAAGGTAAGTTTTATTCTTTGAATATAATTTTAGAAATGATGTCATTTCTCTTCTATTTACAGGAAACGAAAAATAGGACGTAATAGGTACGGGCATACGGTTGGAATCAAGCCGTTCCTAAGAGCTTTGTATACTCCACCTTGCTCATGCCCAACTCCTTCATAAGCTAGAGCAATATCCTTTCCCCACAATGTGCCTGAGCAACCAGATGTTGTGGTTTCATCAACGGGACTTCCAGCTTCGACAAGCCCAGAAGCACAAGGAGGGGATCTTTTCTCTTTGAATTGGCTACTATCAACATGGAAGAAATCCAGACAATTGAAGCGGTCTCTAGCCCGTATTCAAAATGAGGACCTAGAAACCCGATTTCCTATTCAGACGCATGCTCTCGCAAGAAGTAATTGCCATCAGAGAATTAGAGGTTTTGATTGTCCATCTCAGATTCCATAGAAGCTTGAGGTACATGACTTTTGCCCAATGATGCTATAGTTAAAGACAGAAGGAGAAATCCCACAGAAGAAAGGCGTTGAAGATGAATCAACGACCAGCAATTATGCATACATGGTCACAAGTGAGGAAGGCCAATCGAAAGAAATGTCAAACTATGCCAAGACGAAAAGGCTGTCATCAACATTCAAACATCATCAGGAGTCAGCAAATACAAACTTTGGGGAAGAGTAATTTGGTATCATTTCCAATACTCCCCCCTCTTTGAATTCACTTTTGACATATTCCCCCTATTGGCAGGAAGCACCAGGATTCAAGAGCCAAATTTGATGGTTAGGTAAAACAATATTGGCCAAGCTAGTACATGGAAATGACCCACATCAAATTCACCTGGCTTCGTGTAAAAAGACATGTCATCCAGGAGCCAATTCAGAGAATAATTGACCTAATGAAGCAAGGGACATAGGACTTCGTGTCCCCCTCTCACTTTAGGTTCACCCAATCATCTGCAAACCAGTGAAGGGTAAAGTTGTATCGCTTCCAGTTATTCGACTCTTGAAAGAGTTCATGACTAACACATTCTCTCTTGTTTGTTGTAGGATTAACTGACTGTCAAAAACAAAGATAACAAACTCTCTCAAGCAAAATGGCGTCTCAAGTATCGCCAAAGCAAATGATAGAAAATCTTCATGCCTCAACTCACATTTGATTTTGGCCAGACTAATTGATCTACTTGTACATCTTCTCTTCTGCAAGGGCAAAAACAAAGATGCCCGATCAGATTCCCAACCCCGGCTGATCCTTCATGAGTCATATCCCTAATCAATAGGGATAACTATCGACACCCATTTGCAAATAACCATTTTGATGTCCAAAATTTAACATATTTGGAAACACCATCATGTTAACTCCTAAAGTTGTCAATAAGGTATTCTTTGAGTCAAAACCATTCACTTGTTTTGAAAAGTTCAAACTCCATCATATTCAAAATGTTGCATGTCATTTCCAGATGAATTCTGCATGATGATTTTGTCTGTCTAAATCACTAATTCCATTGAGAATTGTTAGAATAGACAGCTAAGTGAAGAATACAAGATTGATTGAGCATGCTAGATGAAGCGCGTCAGAATGATGATAGGCAAGCCATATCCCATACACAATCCCCCCATCTATACACTTGTGAGATGAGTGCAGAAGATTCCATGGCTGCAGGGTAAAGAGTTCTCTCGCGAATGGTACGATAACCAAAATAGTGAGAGGCATTCCATCGCTCACCCCATTGAGCCCCATACACTGGTGAAGCTTCTCTCATATCCTCGTAAAGAACCACCCCACACTGAGGCAGATCGGAGACAAAGCAGCATCACAAGGTGAGAAGAGAGATAGAAATTTTCTTGCTTGCACTTGCATCAATCTTCGGGTGTCCTTATTGCATATGAACACTCACGTTAATTTAAGTGCCCTAGAATGACGAAGAGCAATTCTTTCTCTATGCACTTGTATTCATTGTACAACCCAATTGGGTCTGTAAATTCACCCTCACATGGAGGCAAAGTAGAAGCTACTACCGTTTGAACAGCATAGCCCAGAGCGCCTACTGAAGATGAAGACTCAAGAGTCTAATAACGGTGCTTCGATTGAACTTGCCTAGGCTAGTTCCTCCAACGACAAGAATAAAAAAACATGGGCATAAAAAAGTAGTGTACCTGGTAAAAGCAAGGTCAATGCCCATAAATGAAGAACTGGAATAAAAATAGGGGCATGAAAAAGCAGCGTGCTTGGTAAAAGCAAGGCCAATGCCCCCCCAGTCAAAAATGCAGCCAAGAAAATGTTGTTGTTGTAGTCCGTAGAACATCCATTTGACAGTGAGAAGAAAGGCTGGTGACAAATGCCAAGGCAATCACCAGCTCTTACTTTTTTACACATGAATCAAGCCTACATTGCATCCCATTGTAAAAGTCTCTTCAGACTAGGGGCACTTCAATTAACGTAGGATTTCATATGTCTATAAGCATCGCTCGAAGAAGTACGAGCAAGACTATTCTATCTCTTTTCGCAGGACTCTTGACTTGCAAACCTGGAGATGATCGTGCGGCACTTCGTTCATGAGCCTTGACCTTGACGATCCCATTTGATGAGCTATTGACCAAGTCTTCATCACAATTTCAACAAAGACCTCTCACATTGGTAAAGTCGTACCACTTGTGAGAATACTCAAACCCCTGCTGACATGATGACAGTGAGAAGTGTGGTCCTTATAAATCCTGCATCAATTGTCATGATAGCCTTTTCCATGAGAGAGAGTGGAAAGTCCTTTCAGACTGAAAATCCCTCATCTGGCATGCTCAAGACATCTACATTTGGAATGAAGGTTGTCTTTCAAATTTTCCCCAGTGGAATTCGGATGACGCCAAAACTGACAAAATTGTCATGCATGAATCCCATTTAAACTCATGAATTTACTGCATATACAAATCATGTGTGCATATTGTACAAATATCAGACATACTCTCAGAGATCAGAGATATTGCCAGATAAGCATATCCCTATCTCCATTTGTCTTAAAGTACCTACCACTGTCCAGGTACTCTCTCCTTGACACTCGACCTATTCGAGTCGTCCCTTGAGTTTGGATGCTTGCAACTGTCTAAGTATTCCCTTGTCCTTGAATACCCACCACTTGCTAGGTACTCCCTCTTATCAACACTCGACCTATTTGAGTCATCCCTTTATCGTTGAATACCTACTGCTGTCTAGGTTTCCCTATTGTCTTTGAGTACCGGTCACCATTCGGATACTCCATTTTCCTGACACTCGACCTTTTCGAGTTATCCCCAGAGTATTGATACTTGTGACTAACCAAGTATCTCTTGGAATACTTACTGCTGTCTAGGTATCCCCATATCGTCAAGTACCCACCGTTGTCCAGGTACTTCCTTTTCATGACACTCAACCTGCCCGAGTTGTCCCCAAATAATATAGCCGCTATTCAAGCATTCCATTGGTTTGCTTGGCACTACCGTCCAGGTATGCTTTCTAGCACTTGGACCAGCCTGAGTGGTCCCAGATCATATCATTAAATACTTGTGTTCATCCAAGTATTCCAGTACTTTGTACACCTGCGACTACCCAAGTGTTCTAACCCTTTTGAGTGCCTGCGGCCATCCAGGTAAGTCTCATGCTACATTCAAGTTTATGTTACCAGGAGGTGAGAGACCTTCATGAATATCCAAGATACGTCCTCGATATTCCCCTCTACCAGGAGGTGAGAGACCTTCATGAATATGCGAGGCATGTCCTCAATATTCCCAATTACCAGGAGGTGAGAGACCTTCATGAATATCCAAGGTACATCCTCGATATTCCCAACTACCAGGAGGTGAGAGACCTTCATGAATATACGAGGCACGTCCTCAATATTCCCAATTACCAGGAGATGAGAAACCTTCATGAATATCCAAGGTACGTCCTCGATATTCTAACTACCAGGAGGTGAGAGACCTTTATGAATATCTGAGGCACGCCCTCAATATTCCCATTACCAGGAAATGAGAGACCTTCACGAATATCCCAGGTACGTCCTCGATATTCCCAACTACCAGGAGGTGAGAGACCTTCACAAATATGCGAGGTACGTCCTCGATATTCCCAATTACCAGGAGGTGAGAGACCTTCACGAATATGCGGGGCACGCCCTCGATATTCCATTTACCAGGAGGTGAGAGACCTTCATGAATATCCAAGGTATGTCCTCGATATTCCCACTATTAGGAGGTGAGAAACCTTCACGCATATGCAAGACCCATCCTCGATATTTTCACACGAATATCTCAGGTATGCCTTGATTCTTCCTTTGGAGTTTGTACCTGTGATCATCCAGGTATCCCCAAAGAGTTTGTACCTGTGATCATCCAGGTACCCCTCCGATGCTTGTGATCATCCAGGTATCCCCCAAGAGTTTGTACCTGTGATCGTCCAGGTACTATCTCCCAACAAATAGATGCCTTGAGAAAGGTCAGCGTATCTCCCGTCAAGGCGATCGAAGAAAGGTTCGGGTCCTAGACAAACCAACTTATTGCTCTAACAGGCGACCGAAGAAAGGTTCGGGTCCTAGACAAACCAACTTATTGCTCTAACAGGCGATCGAAGAAAGGTTCGAGTCCTGGAAAAGCAATTCCCCGTCAAGGCGACCGAAGAAAGGTTCGGGTCCGAGACAAACCACTGATTACTCCAACAGGTGACAGAAGAATGGTTCGGGTCCTGAAGGAGCAATCTCCCATCAAGGCGACCGAAGAAATGTTCGGGTCCTAGACAAATCATGGATTGTTTTAACAAGTGACCGAAGAATGGTTCGGGTCCTGGAGAAGCAACTTCCCGTCACGGCGACCGAAGAATGGTTCGGGTCCGAGACAAACCACTGATTAGTCCAACAGGCGACCGAAGAATGGTTCAAGTCCTGGAAGAGCAGTCTCCCTTCACGGCGACCGAAGAATGGTTCGGGTTCGAGACAAACCACTGATTACTCCAACAGGCAACCGAAGAATGGTTCGGGTCCTAGACAAATCATGGATTGTTTTAACAGGCGGCCGAAGAATGGTTCGGGTCCTGGAGAAGCAACTTCCCGTCACGACAATCGAAGAATGGTTTGGATCCGAGACAAATCACTTATTGCTGTAACAAGCAACTGAAGAAAGGTTCGGGTCCTGGAAAAGCAATCTCCTCATGCAACAGGTAAGATGACGCCTTGATACTTGCCAAAACTCGGGATTCACACCCTATCTCACTCACTCCCGGTAAGTAACTACAGGTATCTTCTTATCTGTCTTAGTATATGTAAAGTTATATTACTCTTTTTCCGCATAGAATAATAAGTCCCAAATAAAATATAATTTGCTGTGCATGCATAGATAAAATTTAGGCATCAGTTTGTCTTTGAATGCAACCTCTGCAAACTCACCTTCAAAGAGGGGCAGCTGTTGATGCCTTAATTTTATTTATGTTTGTTTTATTAAGTTGTTATTTTCTTTATTGGATAATATATTAAAAAAAACCATATAAAAACAACAAAACAAAGTAAAAAAGAGAAAAAACGAAAAAAGGGCTGCAGCGTGTCGAGCTGGGCCTTCAAGCCCAGCTCGACAGTCTTTCCTCCCCCCGCGCGGATCCAGACTCGGCCCGACCCGTGCGCCTGTCGTCTTCCTCGTGTGGATAAGCTCCACGCGCCGGAGACGGCGACGCACGCGACGCCAGAGCCACGAGGAGGACTGTAGCGTACAGAAAGCAGGGGCAGCTGGCACCGGACGGCGACTCACGTGGGAGGAGCAGCTGGCGTCGGATGGGACACCGGTTCAGCCGTCGGGGGCCGCTCGGTGCGCAAGGGGGACCAGCGGTCGAAGTTCCGTCGACCGGCCACCCCCTCGCCTATAAATAGGCCTCCATTTCCGTCGTCGGAGAGACACGCACGCCGAGAACGATCGAAGGCTGCAAAGATTCGAGCTTCCTGTTGAGAGACTTCAGAAGGGGAGCCGAGGTTGAGCAAGCCCAGATCCGAAGGCTTGCGGCCGGAGAGGGAGAAGTTCTGCCAGAGAGACATAGAGAGAGAGAGAGAGAGGGAGCTAGATCGAGTCGCAGCCCTTGGACACCCCACTGAGAGACTTTAGGGGGGCCGAGGGTTCGCGGCCTTAGATCTGAGCCTCGGCGGAGGGGAGAGTAGAGAGAGAGATAGAGAGGGAGAGAGAGACGCAGGAGGGGAAGGGATTCGAGTGGGTCTTGCCGTCGCGGTCTTTGCCCTCATCGCGTTGTCGCTGAGCAGGTATTGCGCCGTCACCGTCGTCACTGCCGCAGCACCTCAGCCTTCCCCTCTTCGGTGCCGCGAATCGGGTAGGGTTTCAAGGGGCGGCTGTGAGTCGGGTCGAGTGTTCGGGTCGGATCCGGGTAGGGTTTAAGGGGAGTCGGGTCGCGGAGCCGGGCTGGATCCCTCCCAAAGCGACAGGCCACGACGCCGTTTCAGTAAAAAAAAAAAAAAAAAAAGACGAAAATATCCGAGTCGAGCGTCCTCGTTTGGATCGCTCGCCTAGGTCGGACCCAACCCGCGGATCTAACCCGGGTCAGTTTTTATATTATTTTAATATAAAATAATATTTTAAATAAATAAATAAATAATAAATATTTTATTTTTCGAAAAATAAAAAAATCAGAAAATGTTTTATTTAAAAAATGTTAAAAAAATTTTATTTTAAAAAAATCGAGAAAAATCAAAATTTAATTTATTTTCCAAAAATATTAAAAAATATTTTAAAAATATTTTATTTTCCGAAAAATCAAAAAATAAAAAATATTTCATATTTTCCAAAAAAATGCCAAAAATCCAAAAAAAAAAAGCCAAAAATTCATGAAAAAGCCAAAAAAATTCAGAAAAAGCCAAAAAGACTTGTATTTTTCCAAAAAAAAAACCAAAAAATCTCTTTTGTGTCCAAAAAATTAGAAAATGACTAAAAAAAATGTTTTTCCTCCAAAAAATGCATGGAAAATCCCTCGAACATCCAAAAAACCTCAGGGTTTAAACAAGATTAGGTACCGAAAGGGCATTAGTGATTACCTAGTGTAATCAAGTCCCCGATCCTAATTTCTCTGGTTGCGCAGGAGTGAGTATTTCTCCCGATACTTCACTTGGGTTTCTAATCAGCCCACCCCAAATCGATTAATGGCGAATCCAATTTAAAAATTGATTTACAGGTTAAAAACTCAGACCATTAAGTCGTGAATTGGTGGACTTGGAAGAGTCTGAGCTTAATAAATTCAGCCGAGCCATTAGCCTCCTCAGGCGCTCGTACCCGATTGCAAGCGCCGAGAAAAAAGAGGTCGCGACAATCCTACAGGAAAACTAAAGAAAAAATTTCCTAGTTCTCAGCAAGCTTCTTAATGGGGCAGTAAAATCCCAAAAACTTATGCCTCAAGCTCATGCAAGGGTGGCCCTTTCTGTTCTTTTATTGCATCATATCTCTCCTTTACTATATTAACAAAAGCAAATGGTCCCACGCGACAGAACTAATTTTATTTGATGCAGATGGCGAGGGACGAATCAAGTCCCTTATAGGGAGCACAACTTCAAATCCTAATGTGCGAATTATATGGCACACTATTTTAACTAAATGGCCTAACTTTAATGACAGACAATGATTAATATGTAAATACTCTACATGACATACACATGATATATATATATATATAGTCAAATTTCATAATTAAAAATGAGGGAAATTAACTATCTAGAACAAGGATAATATCTAATTCAATTTAGGTATTAAACTGTGTTAATTCCTAATTTAAATTAGAATTTTATATTGAACAATATAGAATCTATTTAAACATGCAATATGACCTAATTAATCTACATGATATGCAATGCGATCTTTTTTGTATTTTCTGGACAAGGAAAGCAATTAAAATATTCAAACCACTCAATCCATAAAGGTATCATCCAATCGATTCAAATATAGAACCAACATCTAATCATCAACTTGAAATTTCGTGAATAAAATCAACAAATTAATCCTATGCCTTAAAAATCAAAATATCAATTTTAATGATACTCATGGAATCAACAATTCCATCTAAAGCCTTATAGATAGAATCAAAGATTATATGCGGTTGCAAATTAGAAAAAAATCCTAATTTGGGGATAAGCTTATCACTTGAAAATATATATTATTCGGATACAATAATCAAATTAAACAGTAAGATATTCAATGGAATGGGATAACTATTATCGTCTAATTTGGAGAATTTGTTCCCAAATTCAAACCAGTGGATAGCGGGTCGGATGGTGATTGGCGATGGTGCGCGGTGGCGGTGGAGGTGGTTTTCGGCTTTGATGGAATGGCCGATGAAATATCCAAGCCCGGTGTGAATTAGTGGGCGTCGGATAATAGCCAGCAAGTATGAGAGGATTTTCAGCGTGACCTGCACTCAAAGCTTTGACTTTTACTTTGACCAAACCATTGAATAACCCAAATAATCAACGCTTGCTATTTCTTCAATCGTGGTTGGTGGTGCATGACATTAGGTGTTCGAAGCTACGGACGACCAGCAGAGGAGAAAATCCAGGACGTTGGAGGCTGTGTTGGCGTTGGAGAACCTGAGACCGACTGGAGAAAATGCCGAGTACGCCTGGCGTTGCTAGAGCGGATGCTTCGACCGGGGGCTGACGCGAATCAGCAGCTTATCGTCGCGGGTCGCGAGCAGCAACGGAACAGGCAGCTTCGTCATCACCGGTGCAGGCGGCGAGCAGCGGCAAAACTCGGGATGGTGACTGGCGTTGGCCGCGAAGGCGTCGTAGGGCAGCAGGCGTGGTGCAGCCACCCACTTCAAGCTCCGGTAGTCGGGACAACAAGCAAAAGCAGCAGCGGCTCGTCGCGGAGGGTGCGACGGCGGTGGTGGCGCGGCGATGGTCTCGGTTTGACGTGGCGGCGCTCAGGCAGTCGGGACAACGGCAGAGACGTCGCGGGGCGGCCCAACAGCAAGGACGTCGCAAGGCGGAGAGCAGCGTCAGGTCGTTGTTGAGGGCGGAGGAGCTCGCCGGAAGAAAGGATGCGGCGGCGATGAGTTGCAGGCGTCGGGAATGGGGGTACTTTCCTTTCTCTTTCCATCTGTCTCTCTCTCCTCACGGCTCTTCTGTGCCTCTTTTTTTCTCTCTCCCTCTCTGTCTCTCTCTATCTCAGGCTAACTCTCTACTTCGTTCAGACGTCGTCTCCTTTGACAGCAGGCGCCCAGAATCAGCAACGATGCCCCCCCCCCCCCCCCCCCCCAAATTTATGTGCATTCATGTGAATGCATTAATGAGGGAGAGCACAAAATAGACGTACATATAGACTCTTCTTTCCTCTTTCTTTGACTCTCTCATTTTTATGTCAAAGGGAGCTCCACCCTATTATGACAAATAAATAATCATTTCCCAAGTCCAAAGAGATGAGTAGAAGACAACAAAAGGAACCCCGCGTGATTAATCCCCTCACGCTTGTGGCTCGTGAAATCCACTTGAAATCTTCTTCTGGCAATTTCGGCTGGTCAATTCTAATACACCAATTTTACTTACTGTCGAGTTCACATGTTCTCATCAGTTTAGTTTTCTTTAATGTGCTCAAGCTCGAAATAATTTTTAATTATTTGTACACTCTTCAATATTGCTAAGCTATCTTCTATTTCCTTTTTATGAGAATATGGCCGAATATTGCTAAGCATCCGAATATCTCTATTTTTTTTCTTTTTTATTTTGCAGAAATTCCCGCTCCCAATATCTTTTCCCTTCCATTTTGTTGGCCGAGTTTTCCACCGAATCTTGCCCATTCCTATAACCGAATTTTGAAAAGAATAATACTAATCTTTTTTAAAATTAACAAATTTTCCAACTTTGTACATCTCTCAACTTAAGTTTCAGCATTTAAAGAATGACGGGCTTGGCCAAATTCTCTCTCACTATGGGCTTAGTCCAACTTACTAAATTAAAAATCAAAACTATTAATTCAAACACATCTGCCGGTCTAATGCAAATGCAATTTTTCTACTTTTGTTTAGAGATTAAAGATTAATTTCTAATTTTTAATGCAATTAATTACTAGATTATTAATCAAATTTTAGGTGTCAACACGTTCATTGGTAATACAATACTATCATTAGAATCAGATCATTTAACATGACACCACACAATGATACAAAAAGAATGAGATTGTTCTTAATGGAGATCAAAGATCAAAGCCATTTATTTTAATTTTAGAAAATTGTGGACACTGTTAGAAAGGAGTTCTTGTATATTGAAGATACAGACTACATTAAAATTTTGTTACCCAACACTAGGGGTTGTGGCATGAAATAGAAATGGAAGTTGAAACTAGTGCTTATATTAAAGTATATATGAGAAGATAGAAATTATGTGGGATTAAGATATTCTGATTAATATTTCGACACCTAATGCGCGTTTGCTCTCCCAAATGATTGGTTATTGGTTTGCTTGACACATAGGTTGCATCACAATTAAGGGAATGGCAATTGCAAAATCCTAGGACCTAAATCCCCCATAGGAAGAAATTCAACACATGATCATGAGGTCAATACTGATGGCAACGGATGATAGAATTCTAGGAGTTCTTGAATCTTACGGCCAGAAAAATCAAAGGTATTTCATACACACATGTATATATATCATTCAAAATAGCCAGTGTCACTTAAATCACATATTTGTAAATGCATGATATATGTTCAGGAGACTGAAATAGAAGAGGAGTTAAAGGAAGCTTTCAAGGTCATTGACAAGGATCAAGATGTTTAGATACCTCCTAATGAGGTTTGAATTATTTCTAATCCCACATTCAATGTTCAGCTTATACTTCGTTAAGTGTAGCTTCTTTGTATCTAGGAGCAATTCCTCCTAGCCAAACCCCATAAAAAGAGGGGAAGGTGACAGAGAAATATTGAATGAACTTTTATTAATGGAATTCCTAAGATAGTTGTAAAATCTCCATTTTTAGCTAGGAAGCCCATTTTTGTGAAATATCTCATTAACCACGTAAAGTCTGACAGACATAACCAACTAGTCAAATGTTTTTATCCATTGTAGTATCCGCAGATGTAGGAAAATGGTCTATTTTGTGATATAACATCATTTAACAGCATATAGTTCTACATAACCACTCACTGAATTCTCTATGTAATAATTCCAAGAAGGAGCCATTTCTTTTCTCTCGGTGCTTTCCTTCTCTTCTCTAGTCACTCAACTTTTCTTGAACGACCTTTCTAAGGTTAGTTTATTCCGCTTGACGTCTTTGTCTTATGTAAGATCTTTCAACAACAATCCGCTTAGTCTTGGTTTTCTGTCTAAAAGTTGCAAATCTTTTACTTATCTTCCATCTTTGGGATTAGACTAATATGAGAAGCGAACATTAACCATATACACCAAAATTAACATGAAGAAGGGAGAGAAAGGATCAAAGTCCCTGGTAATGGCTTCTGGTGATATTCAAAATACTTGAATATCTGCTTCGCTTCTTTCGAACTTCACGAGCCTTTGAACAAATTCCATTGACCTGTGTAGAAGCTTCTTGAGGATTTTTTTTTTTTTTTTATTCATCGATGCAATTCTAGTAACTTGTAAGGAATTTTGGATCCAGGGGCTTAAAAACATTTACGACATGGATGTATTGAATTTTAACTTAGTTGGTAAGATTACTTATGTCACAATTTCAGACTCTTCTCAATTTGTTGCGTTGGCAAATCTTATGCACGCAATATTTCTTTTCTTGAATTTGGAGTGCATGATAGAGTCTACTTTACTTGAATTTACAATCATTAATATTTTTTCATTCCCATAAAGTGAATTTAATCATTTTGTACTTTGAATGCATAATTTATTAGATGCGATATTTAAAATATATTATGGAGAGATTTTCCCAATTGACTGACACTTTTTCTAGACAAAGCTCTTCGACTGAGAAAAAAGAATCATTTTATGAAATATGAATACATATACGGGGAAAAGGTCAATTTACTATAATATATAACATTTTTTTTTTATCTATAAGAGATGATTACAATAAAAGTCCATGACGCTTATAGTTTTTGCTCAATTGCACTCCATGTGTAGAATTAGCAAATGTGCACATGTGTTGTGTGCGCAAGATATTGATATTTGAAAGAGTAAGTTTGTTAAATAATATTTGAATCATTAAACATTGGGATAATAATATTGATATAAAATATACAATAAAAGAAACTGTATCTATGAAAAGAGAATTATTTTGTGTTTTGAAACCTTGTTAAGAAGCTTGTTGTAGGATAATGGGTGTGTTTAGAAACACTTTTAGGAAAGCTTCTAGGAAAATGCAAATGACTTTAGGTGAAATGATTTTTCTAAAATGCAAATAGTGTTTGGTAAAATATAATTTAAAAACACATGCAAAAATTTGATATAAATAATATTTGGATAATACTACTTTTTTTTTTAATAAAAGTTTCAAACATTGTCAACGGAACTCAAGCCACTGGTGAGCCAAATCGACTATCGGTGGCTAGATCTAGCCATTGGCCAACCTCGCTAGAGTCATGCGACCTAGGCCTCGCATAAGGTTGGGCAACGACGGCTCGCTAGCCGCTTGCTAGCTGCTAAGGCCTTAGCTGACAACATTAAGATTTTGGAGGACATTCCATAATTATGAAAGTACAGCAGGGGTAATGTAGGAAGGGGAAAAAGCTTATTTTGTATTTAGAAAATACTCAAAGCTCAAAGTACTTCTGGACTTACTTTGAGCTAAAGCCTATTGAGGCCTTTCGAAATGCAATTACGTCTTCCCAAAATTATTATTATTTTTTAAATTATCAAACAAAATTTTCATTTGCCCAAGAGACTTTGGAGTCCAAAATCTCTTGAGAATGCAGTTCTCAAATGCAGCCAATTATGTCCAACTTCTAATATTGGAAAATGATGAATTTACACAATTCTTCCATGGGCACAATTTTTGTAAAATAAGTAACCAAGTATTTTTGGAGGAAGAAAAAACGATTGAGATACCTTGAAATTAGAAGGATCTTTCTACTTTATGTTATAATAACGTAAATGAATAACTCGAAGTAGTTTCAGGTGGTCATGAACTAGTGAAGAAGCAAATTTAGTGCACGTCTTTAATTTTAGCAAGACATAACGCTTTTTGTCTTCTCTATGAAATGAAATTCTGTCCACCATAAAGTGATTGATCCCATTATGAGACACAAGCCCAATGAGCCACATTAGGCTTTTTCCATATGGTTCAGAATATTTTTATAACTTCCATCCGAGACCGGTTTCATATTCATTGAAGTAGACTACTTCTTGTGAATTGATTATGTGGACTAGGTTTACAATGAAATACGTCAACACGATAATTAGTGATGGTGATTCTCACATGATTTGAAGGTCGAGATGCTACTTGGACGATAAGTTTGATTCCTCTGAGATACTATGTCGACTTCATATTTGATAGTCAATTTCGAAAAGAACAACTAATTGCAAATATATTTGTTGATCCTTTACATCTCTTTCTTCACCTAAAAGATTAATGCTGGGTGACAAGGCGTTTGATTTTGACGTGAACCTCGACAAAATATCTTCCAATCGATATTTTCTCCCAACACTCTTTTGGTCCCCCCGAGAGATCAAGGTTCCTCTTCACCTTATTTTTCTTGGCCGTCTTGATAAATCTCAACCCACATAAATTTGTATTTATTTCTAAGGCACCTTCATCATCCTTTCAAATTGACGCGGATTCCAACTTCCAAATCTGGCATTATTTTTCTCGTGAATATTCTTGTTCTCTTTTATTAATGTCAAAGTGTTTGGGAAATAACATAACTTGTTAGAATGTCCAACATAAATGCTTGAGATTAATAATTGAGGTTGACCATATGCGTATAAAGTGCATATAAAACCACAAGAGTGATATGAAATATTTGAAAACTTTATCTCATGTACAAAAAGAATTAAATTTAACAATTGCATATGCCAATAAATTGAAACAAGACCAGAATTTGATACCATATTATGTTGTTCATTCTAAAAACTTGAATTCATAAGTGGGGTGCATTCAGAAATTTATGGACAAATGATTAAAAGAAAATGAGAAACCTCCTTTCTAAGGAGGACGAGATATCATAAATAAATATCACTGCATTTAGTCATGTCTAGTCATAAGTCAAGTTAAGTCAAGGTCAATAGAAAAAAGGTGTGACGTGCCTTTTGAGTATTTGACTAAGGCCCTGCATGTTTACGTTTCTGAAAAGTGTTCTTGGAACACTTTTTTTGTTTTTTTTATTCTTGAAACAAAAAAAAAAAACATAAATGAAAAACAAAAAAAAAAGTTGTTTCTTGTTTCAGAAACAATTTTGAAGAAACATTTCTCCTCTCTCTTCTCTTTTCTTCTTCTTTTTTTTCTTCTTTTATCTTTGGCCGGTCTCCGGCCTCGGCCATGGCCTACGACCGGCCGTCGAGGGCCGGCGGCGCCGTCAAGGGTCAGCGACCTTGCCGGAGCGTCGCCGGCCCCCGACGAGGCCGAGCCTCGCCCGCGCCAATGAAGCCAAGCTCGCCCAGCCAACGCGAGGCTTGGCCTTGCCGGATCTGGGCGAAGCCAAGCTTGCCTGGCAAAGGCGAGGCTGCCGGCCGAAAGAAGAAAAAATAAAAAAGAAAGGAAAAAATGAAAAATGAAAAATAAAATAAAAATATTTAAAAATTAAAAGAAACAAAAAAAAAATAAAATTTACCAAACGTGTTTCTATTCATTTTTTATTCCCGGAACGAGTATACCAAATGCCTTTTTTTATTCAAAAATTGTTCTCCAGAACAGAAACACTTTTTTCTATTTCTATTCCCTGAAACAAAAAAAGAATAAAAACGTTACCAAACGCGCCCTAAATGAACTATTCCATACGTTATGTCCTCTTTGGTGCACTTTCTCCCGTCAAAGCAAATGTCTCCATGTTCATATGAAAAGACTGAACCAAGACTAAGGCATGGCGTGCACGACGGTGTACGTCCCTCATCAGGAAAAGAAATAATCACAGTAGAACAGCTTATCATCCCAAAATTTATTAGAGTGATCGGTCGATCTGATTCGACTCTATGTAGGAACTGAGAGTCGGATTAGGAGAACTGGCTCCCAATTTTAAGGATTGGGAATTAGATCAGATCGACTTAGGATCGGGAACTAGTTCGGTCTAGTCTCATGAAATCGATTACTTAACAACAAAAGTTGAAAAATTAAGAAAAATACAAGAATTGTTATTATTTTTAAGATTTATTGATATTTTTAAGAAATTAAAAAAATATATTTCATTTTAAAAAGGAATTGGTCTAGTCTAATCCTTCCGGTTTGATCCATTTTGATTTTCTCTGGAACCGGAAACTGAACCGACAATCATTGGTTTCATTTTTATGGAATCAGGAACCATACCAAACTGGCAAATTCAATCTGGTCCAAGCAATTCTCAATTTGGGCGGTTTGCCCCTAAAGTTTATAGTTGCGATCAACTAGTTCTTCGATTGATGAATTGTTAAAGACTTGCGATTCAATTTTTGGACTTTTGCTGCTAGAAAAGATCAAATAAAATAGGCCCACAATAAACGAAAATTTTGTGACATGTACTCGCTCGGAAATAATAAATGGACCCCATAATTGTACTTTCAAAGGTCTTCAGGTGAGAGAACGGGGCCTGCCATTCGGTTTTTAATTTATGACTCGAAAGGACCTCATCGTTTTCTGTGTAAATGGGCCCTACTTTCCTAGCAACTCCTAGATCCAATTTCAATTCTATTTTGAATTTTTTTATTTTTTTATTTTAAAAAAATTCCTAAATTTTAGATTCAGTTTTAAATCATTATCGATTTTTTTATCTCGGGAAAAACTTCAAACTTAAGGTCAAATTTCAAATATGCCTCAAATTTTGTTTTGTTCAAAAAATCATAAACTTTCAATTTATTAACCAACTTGATATGGTATTTTCAAGTCGATAAGAAATCTATATCAACAAAATGACATGAAAAATCATTTTCAAATAAAATCATTTATAGAATATGAAAATTAGAGATAACTAATGAGGATTTTTGGACGGAGGAGGACTAATGGGGCTAGATTTGTGACCAGAGTAAAAAGTGACCGATTTTTCTTTTAGACAAAAAAAATTTCAATGGTAGATTTAGGATTGAATTTAAAGTTAGGTGTTTTTTTTTTTTTAAGACAAAGTTTAGAATGGATTAAAGTTTGAGATTTTTCTTATAGATAACAAAATTCAAGGCAAAATTGGAATTACACCTAAAGTTGGGTTTTTCTTAGGGAATTAGGCCATGAAAATGGTATGTGATAGTTCACAACTTCGCTCGATCCAATTGAAGATTGTTTTGATAATTGCCAGCCATAAACACCTCTAGTAAAAAATTTTAATCTACTTATCTTGTTCTATTGTGCTAAACTTTTACCGACTCATTTCCTTCTTTTGAGATCAACTTGAAGTTTTAGATCCGTTGTGCTACAAAAGAAAGTATGATATAGATGTGTAAATTGACGGAGTAAATTTACCAAACTTACTTTTAAGACGGAGGGAGGTGATGGTATCATTGTAACCTAGGGCCAATGTAGGAAAATGTAATTGTGAGGGAATTAGAATTTTTGTGGCCGTGATGCAAACTATTCAAATTCCTTTAACTGCACAATCACATATGAAACATTAAGTTGGTGTCACTAATATAACTTGCCTTTCGCAATCGGAAATCGCTTGCTAAAGGGTTTATGTTGACCTTCTTTGCGTGTTCGTCATCCCGACCTAATCTTTTATGCTATCGAATCAGATTCATTGGAGAGTTTCCTTTGAATCTAAGGTTATCCATGCACAAAGGTTCCCTTATTCCAAGCAGCTTGAAGCACAATGTTGTTCAACAATGGTCCAGGAAAGAAGCTACGCGGGACCGCATGGATCAAAGCAAAAGCAAAGTAATGGTGAGGAAACAGCACAAGTTACCAAAAGGTGAAAGGAATTCCATAAAATTGTGAAAGTAGTGGAAGTATAAGTAGAATTGATCTTCTTCTTTTTTATGGTAAATGATAATAATGCAACGACAACAAAAATAGAAATTATTTGCCTGACGATAAATGTTTGTTTTCTGATTCGGTCAGACCACTCTTCACTTGTTTAATAAGCTCCCAACGCTTCTCATAATTAGCTATTGAGATCTCCAATGGAAAAAGATGAAAACTGAAAAGCAACCAACAAAGAAAACCAGAAATAATTCTGTTGGTTACATGGGAACTTTTTCATGCCCTACGTTCACGCTTTGGCGGGGGGTTTGCCATCCAAGCGTCATTTGCAAGGGAAAATGAGATCCTTGTGATTGAACTTTTACGCGTAGAGATTTTCGTGGCAAATTCTTGTCTAGACTCAGATGCATATAAACCGAATCAATCACATCTGCCCATCACATGTATTGAACGTGAATTTCACGAAATCAAATGGCTGTGATTGTGCTTGGTTGGACTTGCTGTGATCTCGGCAAGTAATTTTCAAGAATACCAATGGACCACTTCAATAACAAAAGGGAAACAAAATGTAAAATTAGAGGTAGTTGAAAGGTATTGAATTACTGATCTTGTGACATTGAGGGTGACAGGGGAGAGAAGTCATGCATATCTGCTCTTAACAAATGTAAATTTTGTTGGTGGATCTTTTGCCATTAAAATAATTTAGAACATCAACTTAGGGGGTGGGAAACCAAATCAACTTTTCTTCACTCTTCGTCTATGGAGGTAACATGAATTATATTATATCGATAAGTAATTGTAGGTAGATAAAGATTAACTAAAACTTTTTGAAAAAATGATAGGTTGAACCTTAGCGAAAATTGAATGTGATTTATTTAAGTGTATGCTCCTTCTTGTAGTATATACTGATTTATATGCACTCTTCTTGTATTTAATATTCTGAAACAAAATTAAATAAGAAACTAATACTTGACACGTAATAGTTGACTTGTGTGGACTAGACACATATTAAGTAAAGCACCTAGAAAATCACATGATTCTTCACCTAAATTTCCAGTCAAATACATTTATTGCTTGATAAAATTCCCGTTGCTCAATAGACACATTAAGTAAAGCACCTCGAAATTCACTTGATTCTTCACCTAAATTTCCAGTCAAATACATTTATTGCTTGATAAAATTTCCCGTGCTCAATAATCAATGCAATAGCTAATCGTGGAAGGAGATTAATAAACTACTAATGTTTTTCTATGAGAAGGGAGAGTGGGAGGTTTAAATTCCAACATTCTTAGGATTGGAATAAGGACGATTTAATTTTGGGTGTGAGTTTCTATTGGTGTTTGTGCGGAAAGCGTGTGTGTGTGTGCAAGTATTATGTGTGAATAAAAATGGACTACAATGGCAAGGGAGAATGGGTAAAAAGAAAAAGAGAGCTTTTATTATGAAAGGTTTTATTACAAAGAAGGAGTGTGTGTAGTTTTTTCTACACTAAAACAAACACCACACCCCTATTTATAGGCGTGAGCACCGCCTTTCATTCACCGACATTGAGTACAAGAAATGATATAAAATTGCAACTTGCTTCTTTATCTCTGCTTGTTGCGGCTTCTCCCAATTCTTGTAGTTGCTTCTCCCTTATTCTCGATTTTTCTATTCTTTGCAACTCCCAGCCACTTTTGTTGACTTTTCAACCAACTTCCAGCTGGCTTTCTTACTTCATACATATACTTGTTGCCCACATAGTTCCAGAAAATTCTCCAACATATGAGAGTCTTCTTTAACTTGTACAAATTGTTGCTGCCGACTTTGCTCCTTCTCCATTAAGCATGAGTAGTCTAGTGAGTTCTAGAGTTTTCACAAAATGGATCATATTTTAACACTCCTCCTTGATCCATTTTTGTGATACTCCAAGCATGCCTCTCAATGTCTCAAATTTTGTTGATGGTAATGCTTTGGTGAATATGTCTGCAATTTGATCTTCAGTCTTACAATACTTTAGCTCGATATCTCCTTTACTTTGCACTTCACGGATGAAGTGATATTTTGTATCAATATGTTTCGTTCTTCCAAGAAAGATTGGATTTTTTGATATTGCAATCACGGACTTGTTGTCGCAAAATATTGGCGTTGATTCCATTTGTGGTTCTCCAATGTCTTCTAGAATTCTTCGTAGTCATATTACTTGACTAGCAGTCGTAGCAGCTGCGATGTATTCAGCTTCTGCAGTAGACTGTACCACTGAGTCTTGTTTTTTGGATATCCATGAGAATATTCTAGAGCCCAGAGTGAATGCATAGCCAGTTGTACTTTTCCTATCATCAGCTGAACCAGCCTAGTCGCTATCAGTGTAGCCAATGAGCTTGGCGTTAGCACTTGGGCGATGCCAAATGCCGTAATCTATAGTTCCTTGTAAATATCTGAGAATTCTCTTGGCAGCTCCAAAGTGAATTTGACTCGGACTTTGCATGAATCGTGATAGTAGACTTGTCGCATACATAATATCCGGTTGTGTAGTAGTGAGATATAGCAGACTGCCAATCAAACTTCTATAGAGGGAGGCATCGGTTTTTTCTGCTCAATCTTCCTTCAATAGTTTTTCATTTGTCATGAGCGAGGTTGAAACTGCTTTGCAATAGTTCATCTTGAATTTCTTTAAGAGATTCTCAGTATATTTTTTCTGCGAGATAAAAATTCCTTCATCTTGATTGACTTCAATACCGAGGAAATAGTTCATCAAGCCCAAGTCCGTCATTTCAAATGTTTTCATCATTTCTTCTTTGAATTCTTGGATCATTGTCTCATTATTTCCTATATATATGAGATCATCTACATATAGAGAGACAATGAGAGTATCGGACTTACCTTGAGTCTTGATGTAGAGTGTTGACTCACTCATACTCCTCCTGAATCCTTGCTTGATGAAGTATTCATCGATTCTACTATACCACGCACGTGGTGCTTGTTTTAACCCATATAGGGCTTTTTTGAGTTTGAGAACTTTTTCTTCTTGGCCTTTGAGGATAAAGCCTTCTAGTTGAGCTACATAAATTTCTTCTTGAAGATATCTATTTAGGAATGTTGATTTTACATCTAGTTGATAAATCTTCCATTCTTTTTGTGCCGCTAAGGCTATAAGTGCTTGAATAGTATCAAGGCGAGCGACGGGAGCAAAAGTTTCAATATAGTCAATACCTGGTTGTTGCAAGTATCCTTTCGCCACAAGCCTTGCTTTATGCTTCTGGATTGATCCATCCGCGTTGAGCTTCGTCTTGTAGACCCACTTGACGCCAATGATCTCTTTGTCTTCGGGCCGATCGAAAAGCTCCCAAGTTTCATTTTTCTCGATCATCTTGATCTCTTCCTTCATGGATTTTCTCCAAACTTCTTCTTTGGATGCTTGTTCGTAGTTTTATGGTTCCAAAATAGGAAAGTTGCATGTGTCGTAAATTCTTCTAAGGGCTTTTACCCTTAGTACTGGAGACTCTGGAGTAGATTCTTCTTGCGTCACCCTTGGAGAGCTTGGTGGAGTTACGTCATGAGTGGTAGAATCCGGTACTTCTTTTTCTTCTTGTGATGTTGACTCCTCTTGAGTAGGTATGTCTGGCAAGGTTATGTACTTCTTCTCAATCTTCTCACTCTCCCAATTCCAGGCAGCACTTTCGTCGAACTCAACGTCTCGACTAATCATTAGCTTTTTAGTTCTTAGGTTGTAAATTCGATAGCCTTTTGATTGGTCACTGTAGCCAAGGAATATTTCATTTTCTGTCTTTTCATCTAGCTTACTCCTTTTTTGAGCAGGGATGTGGACGTAACAAATGCATCCAAATACTTTGAGATGCTTTGCTGAAGGCTTCCATCCACTACATGCTTCGACTGGAGTTTTATTTTGAACTACTTTAGTTGGACACCTGTTTAGTAGGTATACAGCAATATAAACTACTTCTACCCAGAAAGTGTTGGGAAGGCCTTTCTCCTTTAGCATGGACCTTGCCATCTCCATGACAGTTCTATTTTTTCTTTCAGCTACTCTATTTTGTTATGGGGTGTAGCCAACAGTTAGTTGATGATGGACTCCTTCATCTTCACAGAATTTATTAAACTCCTTTGAATTGTATTATGTGCCTCTATCACTCCTTAGGACTTTGATTCTTTGGCCACTTTGATTCTCAACGTGGTTCTTGAATTTTCTGAAGATAGAGAAAACCTCAGATCTTTCTCGAAGAAAGTATACCCATGTCATTCTTGTATAATCGTCAATGAATAGGATGAAATATTTATTTTGACTAGGTGTGGGTGTCCTCATCGGACCGCACACGTCCGTGTGGACAAGTTCCAATGCCTCCTTAGCTTTCCATGAAACTCCAGATGGGAAGGACTGTCTCTGTTGTTTTCCAAGCAGACAACCTTCACAAACATCTAAAATTTCTGTGATGGCTGGAAAATCTCTCATCATATTTTTCTGATGGAGAGTTTTTAGCCCAGCAAAATTGAAGTGGCCAAATCTTCGATGCCATAGCCATGAATCATCAAGTTGAGCTTTCATGTCTATATCTTTGACATATTTCCATTGAATAGGAAAATTGTTATTTTTCATCTTAACAGAGGCAGTGATAGTTTTATATTTATCATAGATAATGCAGGTATCTCTATTAAAATATAGAGAATACCCACTTTGTATCATTTGGCCCACACTTAATAGATTTTGTGCAAGACGAGGAACTAGATATACATTATGTATATATTTTGGGCCTTCATTTGTTTCCACGGCAATGGTGCATTTTCCTTTGACATCTACTAATGCACCATTGCCCAACTTTACTTGGGATTTCGCTGACTTATCAATATCAGTGAATATAGATTCGTCCCCTGTCATGTGATTGCTACAACCACTATCGATGTACCATGTTTCACTTTTATTGTCATTTGCCGCTTGGCCTGTGTAGAATGTATTTTCTTCACTTTCTTTTTTTTCTACATAGTTTGCTCGATTATTTGTTTTCGAGCGACAATCTTTTTCTACATGGCCATATCTTTTACAAAAGCGGCATTGTTTTTTATTTTTAAACCAACAATCCTTCTCCAAATGATTTGTTTTCTTGCAAATACCACAAGGTGGATAATTTTCCTTTTTTATAATTTCTCCTCTTCTTTTGTTTTTCCATGAGCTCCTTCCACCATTTTTAGTTTGATGAGACCGTATATATACTTTAGACTGAAAGGCGCTTTCAACTGAATCTTCATCTTGTGCCATTAGTCTTTTCTCATATGCTTCTAGAGAGCCAATTAATTCACTTATTGATAGGGTCGTCAAGTCCTTAGTTCCTTCTATAGTTGTTACTATAGAGTTGTATTTTTTGGTAAGTGACACCAATATTTTCTCAACAACCCTTTGATCAGTTATCCCATCTCCATAGGCTCTCATTTGATTAACTAGTTCTTTTAATTTTCCACAATATTCTTGTACGGTCTCATAATTTTTCATTTTAGAATTCTCAAAATCTCTTCTCAGTGTTTGAAGGCGAATAGTGCGTATCTTTTCCGATCCTTGAAATTCTTCTCGTAGTATATCCCAAGCCTCTTTTGCAGTGCTTGCTCCAATTATTCTCGGAAATACGGTTTCCGAGGGAGCTTGCTGGATAAAATATAGCGCCCTTGCATCCTTTTGTAGTTGATCCTTCGAAACACTTGCACCTTTTGGCGGAGCCTCGTAACCTTTTTCCACGATGTCCATAAGTCTTGGCCCATCAAGAATGTAGTCATTTTTATGCTCCAAAAATCATAATTGTTCCCATAAAAAATGGGAATGGGAAATGAGGACGAGGTAGAACTGGCCATGGTTTAGTTAGTGGGTATTTGGAAAGGGTAGTTTTAGGAGTGGGTAGGTAGGACAAACGCCCAATACCAACCAAAGACGTGACTTTGATACCACTATTGGTGTTTATGTGGAATCGTGTGTGTGTGTGTGTGCAAGTGTTATGTGTGAATAAAAATGGACTACAATGGCAAGGAAGAATGGGTAAAAAGAAAAAGAGAGCTTTTATTATGAAAGGTTTTGTTACAAAGAAGGCGTGTGTGTAGTTTTTTCTACACTAAAACAGACACCACACCCCTATTTATAGGCATGAGCACCGCCTTTCATTCACCGACATTGAGTACAAGAAATGATATAAAATTGCAGCTTGCTTCTTTGTCTCTGCTTGTTGCGGCTTCTCCCGATTCTTGTAGTTGCTTCTCCCTTATTCTCGATTTTTCTATTCTTTGCAACTCCCAACCACTTTTGTTGACTTTTCAACCAACTTCCAGCTAGCTTTCTTCCTTCATACGTATACTTGCTGCCCACATAGTTCCAGAAAATTCTCCAACATATGAGTCTTCTTTAACTTGTACAAATTGTTGCTGCCGATTTTGCTCCTTCTCCATTAAGCATGAGTAATCCAGTGAGTTTTAGAGTTTTCACAAAATGGATCATATTTTAACAGTTTCGAAGAAATTCAACAGGGCAATTTCTTTGCGAGTACTCAATCAGTGGTAATTTCTGAGAAGGTGAGTCATAATTACTGTTAGATAATTTTCCAAAATTATAAAGGCACCATTAAGTAAAATTCCCATTAAAATTTAAGCAGTTGTGATTCCAGATCTGGAAACGTCTTCGTGGAAATGTCATCCAAGAAGCTACAGCGAACTTTCCAAAAAAAAAAAAAAAACTTCCAAGAACTTCACGCGCAATGAAAAATCACCGCACTATATAATCTCAGAACCCAATACATCGGTGCCACCCAAGTCAATCAGTGTTTTGATCCCCTCTGACTCATCTCCATCGTCTGAACACGACTCGTTTTGCTGATCCAAGCACACCCTTTTGTCTTCTCCCTCTCTGTTGTTCATCCATGTCGTCGTCGAGGCTCCGTAAACCTAGCGAAGAAGCAGCAACCGATGTGGTGCTCGACCGCGGCGATGGCCCGACGAATATCATCCACGGGCGAAGATGGCGCCTGGCTTTCACGGTCATATACTTCACGAGGGCTCTCGAGTCTCTGTCGAAACAAGTCCTCGGGAAGAAGACGGACCTGTTGCGGACGCTCTCTTACGTTGCCATCAATGTCGACCTCGAGAGCAGTGATAATCCCCGTGAAGGAGATTGCCCTTCGCTTGGAGACGTCGGCCCGAAGATCCTGAGTAACCTGGTAAGAGAGAAAAGCTTTGATACTCTTGCTCAACTTGGTGGCGTTAAACAACTCGCTTCAATTCTCATGACAAACCTCGAAAATGGCTTGAGTGGGGATGAAACCGACATCATGCGCCGAACCAATATTTTCGGTGCCAATAAGTACAATAAGCCCCTGGCAAAGAGCTTTCTCAGCTTTGTGCTTGATGCGTTCAAAGACATGATCATAGTCATTCTCATAGCATGCGCTGTTCTCTCATTAGCATTCGGTATCAAACAGCACGGCCTTAAAGAAGGTTGGTATGATGGCGGTAGTATAATCATCGCCATCTTTCTGGTCGTCATTGTCTCTGCTGTCAGCAACTATAAGCAAGGAAGGCAGTTCCAGAAACTTTCAAAAGAGAGCAGCAACATTAGAGTAGAGGTTGTAAGAGATGGCAGGAGGCAACCAATTTCCATATTTGATATTGTCGTAGGTGATGTCGTGTATCTCAAGATTGGCGACCAGGTTCCGGCTGACGGGTTATTTGTTGATGGCCATTCCCTGAGAGTTGACGAGTCTAGCATGACTGGTGAAAGCGATCACATCGAAGTCGATAGCGAGAACCCTTTCTTGCTCTCGGGCACCAAAGTGATCGACGGCTACGGTCGAATGATGGTTGCTTCTGTCGGCATGAACACTGCATGGGGCGAGATGATGAGCTCCGTGAGCCGTGACTTAGATGAAGAGACCCCGCTCCAAGCCCGTCTAAACAAGTTGACTTCCTTCATCGGGAAGGTCGGGTTGTCGGTGGCCGTACTGGTACTTCTCGTCTCGATGATCCGCTACTTCACTGGACACACCCAAGATGATGCCGGAAACAGAGAATTCACCAGCGGGAAGACCAAGTCGGGGGACGTGATGGACGCCATTGTGCGCATAGTTGCTGCAGCAGTGACCATTGTGGTGGTGGCTATACCTGAGGGCTTGCCTTTGGCCGTCACTTTGACACTGGCCTACTCCATGAAGCGCATGATGGGTGACAATGCCATGGTCCGGAAGCTCTCCGCCTGTGAAACCATGGGTTCTGCCACAGCGATCTGCACGGATAAAACCAGCACTCTCACGTTAAACGAGATGAGAGTGACAGAGTTATGTATGGGAAAAGAACATGTGAGTGTAGATGCATCCAAAGAAATAGAGACCAGCATCGTTGAAGTCCTCCTACAAGGAATCGGATTGAACACGACAGGTACTGTCCACATGCGACCTTCTGAATCTGTTCCTGAAATTTTAGGCAGCCCAACTGAAAAGGCGATACTTTCTTGGGGTGTATCCAAATTGGGTATGAAGATGGACGAACTGAAGCAAGAATGGGAGATAGTCCAAGTCGAGGCATTCAATTCTGAGAAAAAGAGAAGTGGGGTCGCTGTGAGGAGGAGAGGAGAGCGGGTAATTCACATACACTGGAAGGGAGCTGCTGAGATGATCTTGGCAATGTGTTCAGATTATTATAGCCAAAGCGGGACGGTGAATGTCATGACTGATGAAACAAGGTCTGATTTCGGGACAGTAATTAAAAATATGGCAGACAAAAGCCTGCGCTGCATCGCATTCGCCTACAAAAAGTTCGATGGCTCACTTGCTCAATTTCATGGGAAACTTGAGGAAGATGGGCTTACCCTGCTGGGGATAGTGGGGATAAAGGACCCGTGCAGACCAGGCGTGAGAAGGGCAGTGGTGTCTTGTCGAAGCGCTGGGGTGAACATCAAGATGATCACAGGAGACAACATGCACACTGCAAGAGCTATAGCCTTGGAATGCGGGATATTCAATCCCGAGGAAGATCTCGAACGTGAAGCCATAGTGGAGGGCGTGCAGTTTCGCAACTACTCGCCTGAACAGAGAGCGGCAGCAATCGAGAAAATCCGGGTAATGGCTAGATCATCCCCATTTGATAAGCTTTTGATGGTGCAGTGCTTGAAGCAGAAAGGGCATGTGGTGGCAGTCACTGGTGATGGCACGAATGACGCACCAGCCCTAAAGGAAGCGGATATCGGCCTCTCCATGGGAATCCAAGGCACTGAGGTGGCAAAGGAGAGCTCAGATATCGTCATCCTGGATGATAATTTTGCCTCCGTGGTGACTGTGCTGAGGTGGGGGCGGTGCGTCTACAACAACATCCAAAAGTTCATCCAGTTTCAGCTCACTGTGAATGTGGCTGCACTCGTCATCAACTTCGTTGCTGCGGTCTCTTCTGGCAATGTCCCTTTGACAGCTGTCCAGCTTCTTTGGGTGAACTTGATTATGGACACCCTGGGAGCTTTGGCATTGGCGACAGAGCAACCTACGAATGATCTCATGCTAAAGCCACCTGTTGGACGAACCGAGCCGCTTATAAGCAGAGTCATGTGGAGGAATCTCGTATCTCAGGCCTTGTACCAAGTTATCATCCTCCTGACCCTACAATTCAAGGGGAGTTCCATTTTTGGGGTGGACAAGAAAGTGAGGGACACAATTATTTTCAACTGCTTCGTCCTCTGCCAGGTCTTCAACGAATTTAATGCCAGGAAGCTGGAGGAGAAAAATGTATTCAAAGGGATCCAAAAGAACAAGTTGTTCTTGGGCATCATTAGTATGACCATAATTCTTCAGGTGGTGATGGTCGAGTTTCTAAAGAGGTTTGCCAACACTGAGAGGCTGGACTGGGGACAATGGGGTGCTTGCATCGGACTCGCAGCTTTGTCTTGGCCGATTGGTTGGCTTGTTAAGTGCATTCCAGTCTCAGGCAAAAAGTTGTTCTTTTCCCGCTGAGAAGAAGCATCCTGAACCGAGCAGAATGTTAAACTCCGAGTAAAGAAACTTTTTTTTTATTATTATTATAAAAATGGTTAGGGTTTAGGAAACTGTTTTTAAATTCTAGATTTTATGCATTGTGAGTACGTTTTCTAGATTTTATGCATTGTAAGTATCTTCCTAGATGATGTGTCAAATTACCTTTATCTACATAATCAAATCAACAGTTTATTGCCATCCATTATTTCAACCTTAGTACTCTGGTCTTGCTTGCTATGCTTCTGTTAATTTTGGAAAATCTTGCAGAGGAGGTTATTAATCTGGTGATCGTGCTATATGGCCTGCTTTACCATTAATATCTGAACTAGCATTCAAAAAGTTATCCTACAGGAAAACTAAAGAAAAAATTTCCTAGTTCTCAGCAAGCTTCTTAATGGGGCAGTAAAACCCCAAAAACTTATGCCTCAAGCTCATGCAAGGGTGGGCCTTTCTGTTCTTTTATCGCATCATATCTCTCCTTTACTATATTAACAAAAGGCACATGGTCCCACGCGACAGAACTAATTTTATTTGATGCAGATGGCGAGGCACGAATCCAGTCCCCTATAGTGAGCACAACTTCAAATCCTAATGTGCGAATTATATGGCACACTATTTTAACTAAATGGCCTAACTTTAATGACGGGCAATTATGAATATGTTAATACTCTACATGACATACGCATTATATATATATATATATATATTATCAAAATTCGTAATTAAAAATGAGGGAAATTAACTATCTAGAACAAGGATAATATCTAATTCAATTTAGGTATTAAATTGTGTTAATTCCTAATTTAAATTAGAATTTTATATTGAATATTATAGAATCTATTTAAACATGCAAGATGACCTAATTAATCTGCATGATATGCAATGCAATCTTTTTTATATTTTCTGGACAAGGAAAGCAATTCAATTAAAATATTCAAATTGCTCAATCCATAAAGGTATCATCCCATCTATTCAAACATGGAACCAACATCTAATCATTGACTTGAAATTTCGCTAATAAAATCAACAAATTAATCCTAAGCCCTAAAAATCAAAATATCAATTTTAAGGATATTCATGGAATCAACAATTCCATCTAAAACCTTATAGATAGAATCAAAGATTATATACGGTTGCGAATTAGGAAAAACATCTTAATTTGGGGATAAGCTTATCACTCAAAAATATATATTATTCGGATGCAATAATTAGAATGAACAGTAAGATATTCAATGGAATCGGATAACTATTATTGCCTAATTTGGAGAATTTGTTCCCAAATTCGAACCGGCGGATAGCGGGTCGGATGGTGCGCTGTGGCGGTGGAGGTGGTTTTCGGCTTTTGATGGAATGGCCGATAAAATATCGAAGCCCGGTGTGAATTAGCGGGCGTCGGATAATAGCCAGCAAGTATGAGAAGATTTTCAGCGTGACCTCCACTCAAAGCTTTGACTTTTACTTTGACCAAACCATTGAATAATCCGAATAATCACCGCTTGCTATTTCTTCAATCGTGGTTGGGTGGTGCATGACGTGTTGGAAGCTACGGACGACCAGCAGAGGAGAAAATCCAGCACGTTGGGAGCTGTGTTGGCGTTGGAGAACCTGAGACCGACTGGAGAAAATGCCTAGTACGCCTGGCGTTGCTAGAGCGGATGGCGCGGAAAGGGATGCTTCGACCGTGCGGTGACGCGAATCAGCAGCTTGTCGTCGCGGGTCGCGAAGCGGCAACGGAACAGAGCAGCTTCGTCGTCCCCGGTGCAGGTGGCGAGCAGCGGCAAAACTCGGGATGGTGACTCACGTTGGCCGGCGAAGGCGTCGTAGGGCAGCAGCCGTGGTGCAGCAGCCCAGTTCAAGCTCCGGTAGTCGGGACAGCAAGCAAAGCAGCAGTGGCTCATCGCGGAGGGTGCGACGGCGGCGGTGGCGCGGCGATGGTCTCGGTTTGACGTGGCGGCGCTCAGGCAGTCGGGACAACGGCAGAGACGTCGCAGGGCGGCCCAACAGCAAGGACGTCGCAAGGCGGAGAGCAGCGTCGGGTCGTTGTCGAGGGCGGAGGAGCTCGCCGGAAGAAAGGATGCGGCGGCGATGAGTTGCAACTTGCAGGCGTCTGGAATGGGGGTACTTTCCTCCTTTCTCTTTCCATCTGTCTCTCTCTCCTCACTGCGCTTTTGTGCCTCTTTTTTCTCTCTCCCTCTCTCTCAGGCTAACTCTCTTCTTCGTTCAGACGTGGTCTCCTTTTACAGCAGGAACAAAAGCAAAAAGCAAAAAGCAAATGTGAACTCATTAATTGGCAGCACAGGCGCCCACAATCAGCACCGATGCCCCTCAAACTTATGTTCATTCATGTGAATGCATTAACGCGGGAGAGAACAAAATAGACTCTTCTTTTCTCTTTCTTTGACTTTCTCTCATTTGTATGTTAAAGTGAGCTTCACCCAATTATGACAAATATATAATCATTTCCCGAGTCCGAAGAGATGAGTAGAAGACAACAAAAGGAACCCCGCGTGATTAATCCCTTCACGCTTGTGGCTCATGAAATCCACTTGAAATCTTCTTCTTCTTCCGGCAATTTCGGCTGGTCAATTCTAATACGCCAATTTTATTTACTGTTGAGTTCGCATGTTCTCATCAGTTTAGTTTTCTTTAATGTGCTCAAACTCGAAATAGTTTTTAATAATTTCTACACTCTTCGATATTGCTAAGCTATCTTCTATTTCCTTTTTATGAGAATATGGCCGAATATTGCTATGGATCCGAATATCTCTATTTTTTTTCTATTTTATTTTGCAGAAATTCCCGCTCCCAATATCTTTTCCCTTCCATTTTGTTGGCCGAGTTTTCCACCGAATCTTGCCCATTCCTATAACCGAATTTCGGAAGAATAATACTAATCTTTTTTTTAAATTAACAAATTTTCCAACTTTTTACATCTCACAAGTTAAGTTTCAGCATTTAAACAATGACAGGCTTGGCCAAATTCTCTCTCACTATGGGCTTAGCCCAACTTACTAAATTAAAAATCAAAACTATTAATTCAAACACATCCGCCGGTCTAATGCAAATGCAATTTTGCTATTTTTGTTTAGGGATTAAAGATTAATCTCTAATCTTTAATGCAATTAATTACTACATTATTAATCAAATTTTAGGTGTCAACAGGCTCATTGGTAATACAATACTATCGGTAGAATCAAATCGTTGACTATTTAACATGACACCACACAATGATACAAAAAGAATGAGATTGTTCTCAATGGAGATCAAAGATCAAAGTCATTTGTTTTAATTTTAGAAAATTGTGTACACTGTTAGAAAGGAGTTCTTGTATATTGAAGATACAGGCTACATTAAAATTTTGCTACCGAACACTAGGGGTGTTGGCATGAAATAGCAATGGAAGTTGAAACTGGTGCTTATATTAAAGTATATACGAGAAGATAGAAATTATGTGGGATTAAGATATTCTAATTAATATTTCAACACCTAATGCGTGTTCGCTCTCCCAAATGATTGGTTATTGGTTTGCTTGATGCATCGGTTGCATCACAATTAAGGGAATGGCAACTGCAAAATCCTAGGACCTAAATCCCACATAGGAAGAAATTCAATGCGCGATCAATGAGGTCAATACCGATGGCAATGGATGATAGAATTCCAGGAGTTCTTGAATCTTATGGCCAGAAAAATCAAGGTATTTCATACACACATATGTATATATATCAGTCAAAATAGCTAGCGTCACTTAAATCACATATTTGTAAATACATGATCTATGTTCAGGAGACTAAAATAGAAGAGGAGTTAAAGGAAGCTTTCAAGGTCATTGACAAGGATCAAGATGTTTACATACCTCCTAAGGAGGTTTGAACTATTTCTAATCCCACATTCAATGTTCAACTTATACTTCATTAATTGTAAATTCTTTGTATCTTGGAGCAATTCCTCCTAACCAAACCCCATAAAAAGAGGGGAAGGTGACAGAGAAATATTAAATGAACTTTTATGAATGGAATTTATAAGACAGTTATAAAATCTCCATTTTTAGCTAGGAAGCCATTTTAGGCAAGTAATATCTGTGAAATATCTCATTAACCACGTAAAGTCTGATAGACATAACCAACTAGTCACATGTTTTTATTTATTGTATGATGTAGGAAAGTGGCCTGTTTTGTGATATAATATCATTTAATAGCATATAATTCTACATAACCACTCGTTGAATTCTCTATGTAATAATCCCAAGAAGGAGCCATTTCTTTTCTCTCGGTGCTTTTCTTCTCTTCTCTAGTCACTCAAGTTTTCTTGAAGGACCTTTCTGGGGTTAGTTTATTCTGCTTGACGTCTCTGTCTTATGTAGGATCTTTCAACAACAATCCACTTAGTCTTGGCTTTCTGTTTAAAAGTTACAAATCTTTTACTTATCTTCCATCTTTGGGATTAGACTAATGTGAGAAGCGAACATTAACCTTATACACCAAAATCAACATAAAGAAGGGAGAGAAAGGATCAAAGTCCCTCGCAATGGCTTCTGGTGATATTTGAAATACTTGAATATCTGCCTTGCTTCTTTTGAACTTCACGAGCCTTTGAAGAAATTCCACTGACCTGTGCAGAAGCTTCCTGAGGAATTTTTTTTTATACATTGATGAAATTCCAGCGACATGTAAGGAACTTTGGATCAAGGGCTTTAATAACATATACGACATGGATGTATTGAATTTTAACTTAGTTGGTAAGACTACTTATGTCGTGGGAGAAGTGCCAAAGAAGTCATAAATCTTTTGTCTTTCTGCTGATTTAATCGTAAACCTTTTGTCGGTGCTGATTTAGTCCTAAACATTTTTATATTGTGCCAATTCAGTCTTTTCTGGCCAATTTTGGCCGGATTTTGCAGACTGGACACCGGACGACTAATGTGGCCTAATCGGTACTGACATGGACAACTTTTAATAATATTTTAATATTTTGATATATTTTGATTTTTTTATTTTTTATTTTTTTGTTTTTATTTTTATTTTTTTCTTTTTCTTCCTCTAGCCGGTCGCTGAAGCTCGGCGACTGGCTAGAGTTGACGACCGGCCAGGTCGACCTCGACCTCGTCGGCCACCTCGCCTGCTCGATGCGAGTCCGCCCTCGAGGCTTGGGCAGCGAGGGCGAGGGTGAGGAGGCGGCCTTGCTGCAATCACATCGTCCCCTACTCGCGCGCTTGTCCGCGCGTCTTCGCCTCTCACGCTCGTCACCTGCACCCTGCTCGCCGTCCGTCAGAGCTAATCCAGCTGCCTGCCATTGCCGTCGAGCTGGCCTCACGCCGAGCTAGCGGGGCTCGCCCTCGCCGGCCATTGGCAAGGCTCAACCCTCGCTAGATCCGGCTAGGGCGAGCCTCGCCGCCCAGCGCGAAGCTGCCCTCGCAGCCACTGGCGAGGTGGTTGGCGAGGTGGACCTCAACCTCGCCGGCCGTCGCCTCTGGCCGGTCTCCGAGCTCCGGCGACCAATTGGAGGAAGAAAAAAAGAAAATAAAAACAGAAAAATAAAAAATAAAAATAAAAATAAAAAATTGAAAATATTAAAAATTATTAAAAATTATTTAAAAATTATCCACGTCAGCGCTGATCGGACCACGTTAGTCAACCGATGGCCAGTCAGCAAAATCCGGCCAAAATTGGCCGGAAATGACTGAATTGGCATAACGTAAAAAAGTTTAGGACTAAATCGGCCAAAAAAAAAAAGCTTTATGACTTTTTTGGCACTTCTCCCCTTATGTCGCAATTTCAGACTCTTCTCAATTTGTTGCGTTGGCAAATCGTATGGATGCAATATTTTTTTCTTGAATTTGGAGTGCATGATAGAGTCTACTTTACTTGAATTTACAATCATTAATATTTTTTCATTCCCGTAAAGTGAATTTAATCATTTTGTACTTTGAATGCATACTTTATTAGATGCAATATTTAAAATATATTATGGAGAGATTTTCCCACTTGACTGTCGCTTTTTCTAGACAAAGCTCTTCGACTTTTATTGGGAGAAAAAAGAATCATTTTATGAAATATGAATACATATAAGGGGAAAAAGTCAATTTTACTATAATATATAACATTTTTTTTTATTTACAAGAGATAATTACAATGAAAGTCTGTGTAGAATTAGCAAATGTGCACTCGTGTTGTGTGCGCAAGATATTGATATTTGAAAGAGTAAGTTTGTTACATAATATTTTAATCATTAAACATTGGGATATTTATATTGATATAAAATATACAATAAAAGAAACTGTATCTCTTTGATGAAAGATTCTAGGAAAATGCAAAAGACTTTAAGATGAAATGATTTTTTTGAAAATGTAAATAGTATTTGGTAAAATATAATTTAAAAACACATGCAAAAACAATTTTGACATAAATAATATTTGGATAAAACTACCTAATTTTTTTTTTTTTTAATAAAAGTTTCAAACATTGTCAACGGAACTCAAGCCACTGGCAAGCCAAATTGACTGTTCGTGGCTACATCTAGCCATTGGCCAATCTCAATTGAGTCATGCAACCTAGGCCTCGCATAAGGTTGGGCAACGGCGACTTGCCAGCTGCTTGCTAGTTGCTAGGGCCTTCACTGACAATGTTGAGATTTTGGAAGACATTTATGTAATTATGAAAGTATAGCGGGGGCAATCTTAGAAGGGGTTAAAGCTTATTTTGAATTTAGAAAATGCTCAAAACTCAAAGTACTTATGAACCTTCCTCGAGCTAAAGCCTAAAGGCCTTTTGAGGCCTTTCGAAATGCAATTGTATTTTTCCAAAATTATCTAAAAAAAATTGTTGAACAGTATTTGCATTTATCCAAGAGACTTTGGAGCCCAAAACCTCTTGAGAATGCAGTTCTCAAATGCAGCCAATAATGTCCAACTTCTAATATTGGAAAATGATGAATTTACACAATTCTTTCATGGGCACAATTTTTGTAAAATAAGTAACCAAGTATGTTTGGAGGAAGAAAAACGATTGAGATACCTTGAAATTAGAAGGATCTTTCTACTTTATGTTATAATAACGTAAATGAATACTCGAAGCAGTTTCAAGTGGTCGTAAAATAGTGAAGACGCAAATTTAGTGCGCATCTTTAATTTTAGGAAGACATGACGCTTTTTGTCTTCTCTATGAAGTTGAAATTCTGTCCACCATAAAGTGATTGATCCCACTATGAGACACAAGCCTAATGAGCCACATCAGGCTTTTTCCATATGTGGTTTAGAATATTTTTATAACTTCTATCCAAGACGGGCTTTGTATTCAGTGAAGTAGACTACTTCTCGTGAATCGATTATGTGGACTAGGTTTACAATGAAATGCGTCAACACGATAATTAGTGATGGTGATTCTCACATGATTTGAAGGTCGAGATGCTATTTAGACAATAAATTTGATTCTGAGATACTATGTTGACTTAATATTCGGTAGTCAGTTTTGAAAAGAACAACTAATTGAAAATATATTGGTTGATCCTTTACATCTCGTTCTTCACCTAAAAGATTAATGCTGGGTGATAAGACGTTTGATCTTGTCGTGAACACTAGACAAAATATTTTCCAATTGATATTTTTTCACAACACTCTTTTGGTCCCCCCGAGAGATCAATGTTCCTCTTCACCTTATTTTTCTTGGATGTCTCGATAAATTTCAGCCCACATAAATTTGTATATATTTCTAAGGCACCTTCATCATCCTTTCAAATTGACGCGGATTCCAACTTCCAAATCTGGCATTATTTTTCTCCTGAATATTCTTCTTTCCTTTTATTAATGTCAAAGTGTTTGGAAAATAACATAACTTGTTAGAATGTTTAACACAAATGCTTAAGATTAATAATTGAGGTCGATCATATGCGTATAAAGTGCATACATAACCACAAGAGCGATATGAAATATTTGAACACTTTATCTCATGTACGAAAAGAATTAAATTTAACAATTGCATATGCCAATAAATTGAAACAAAACCAGAATCATATTAAGTTGTTCATTCTAAAAACTTAAATTCATAGGTGGGGTGAATTCAGAAATTTATCGACAAATGATTAAAAGAAAATGAGAAACCTCCTTTCAAAGGAGGACGATATATCATAAATAAATATCACTGCATTTGGTCGTGTCTAGTCATAAGTCAAGTCAAGTCAAGTCAAGGTCAATAGAGAAAAGGCAAGTCACCTGGGTTTTGATTGCATGGTCGACAACTGCTTATGATGGCGTAACGTGCCTTTTGATTATTTGACTAAATGAACTGTTCCATACGTTATTGTCCTCTTTGGCGCACTTTCTCCGTCAAAGCAAATGCCTCCAGTTCATCTGAAAAGACAAAACCAAGACTGAGGCATGGCGTGCACGACGGTGTACGTCCCTCATCGGGAAAAGAAATAATCACAGGAGAACGGCTTATCATCCCAAAATTTATTAGAGTGATTGGTTCCGATCCGATTCGACTTTACTTAGGAACCGAGAATAGGATTAGGAGAACCGGCTCTCAATTTTTGGGATTAGGAATCAGATCGGATCAACTTAGGATTGGGAACCAGTCCGGTCTAGTCCCATAAAATCGATTACTTAACAACAAAAGTTGAAAAATTAAGAAAAATGCAAGAATTGTTATTATTTTTAAGCTTTATTGATATTTTTAAGAAATTAAAAAATATATATATTTCTTTTAAAAAGGAGATTGGTCTAGTCTAATCCTGTCCAATTCCAATTCGGTCCAGTCCGATTCTCTTCGGAACCGAAATCGGAAATTGAACGAATAATCATTGGTTCCATTTTTATGGAATTTGGGAACCAGACAAAACTGACAAATTCAATCCGGTCCGGACGATTCTCAATTTGGTCGGTTTGCCATGCTCACCCCTAAAGTTTATAGTTGTGATCGACTGGTTCTTCGATTGACGAATTGTTAAGGACTTGCGATTCAATTTTTGGACTTTTGCCGCCAGAAAAGATCAAATAAAATAGGCCCATAATAAACGAAATTTAGTGACATGTACTCATTCAGAAATAATAAATGGACCCCATAATTGTACTTTCAAAGGTCGTCAGGTGAGAGAACGGGGCCCGCCATTCGGTTTTAAATTTATGACTCGAAAGGACCTCATCGTTTTCTGTGTAAATGGGCCCTACTTTCCTAGCAACTCCTAGATCCAATTTCAATTCTATTTTGAATTTTTTATTTTTTTATCTCGAAAAAAATCCACAATTTTAGATTTAGTTTTAAATCATTATCGATTTTTTTTTATCTTAGAAAAAACTTCAAAGTTAAGGTCAAATTCCAAATATGCCTCGAATTTTGTTTTGTTAAAAAAATCATAAATTTTCAACTTATTACCTAACTTGATATGATATTTTCACGTCAATAAGAAATCTATATCAATAAGATGACATGAAAAATTATCTTCAAAATAAAATTATTTATAGGATATGAAAATTAGAGATACTAATGAGGATTTTTGGACGGAGGAGGACTAATGGGGCTAAATTTGAGACGAGAGTAAGAAGTGACGATTTTTCTTTTAGACAAAAAAAATTTCGAGGGTAGATTTAGGATTGAATTTAAAGTTAGGTGTTTTTTTTAGACAAAGAAAAATTTGGGCACATTTGGAATGGATTAAAGTTTGAGGTTTTTCTTATAGATAACAAAATTCAAGGCAAAATTGGAATTACACCTAAAGTTGGGTTTTTCTTAGGGACTTAGGCCATGAAAATGGTATGTGATAGTTCAGAACTTCGCTCGATCCAATTGAAGATTTTTTTGATAATTGCCAGCCATAAACACCTCTAGTAAAAAAATTTAATCTACTTATCTTGATCTATTGTGCTAAACTTTTTACCGACTCGTTTCCTCCTTTTGAGATCAACTTGAAGTTTTAGATCTGTTGTGCCACAAAAGAAAATATGATATAGATGTGTAAATTGACGGAGTAAATTTACCGAAATTACTTTTAATATGGAGGGTTCTTAGGTGATGGTATCAATGTAACCTGGGGCCAATGTAGGAAAATGTGATTGTGAGGGATTTAGAATTTTTGTGGCCGTAATGCAAACTATTCAAATTCCTTTAACTGCACAATTACGTATGAAATATTAAGTCGGTGTCACTAATACAACTTGCCTTTTGCAATCGGAAATCGCTTACTAAAGGGTTTATCCCGACCTTCTTTGCGTGTTTGTCATCCCGACCGAATCATTTATGCTTTCGAATCGGAGTCATTGGAGAGTTTCCTTTGAATTTAAGGTTGTCCATGCACGAAGAAAAACCCTAGAAAGAGTGTCCGAGGTTGCGGTGAAACTCTAAGGTTCCCTTATTCTAAGGAGCTTGAAGCACAATGTTGTTAAAAAAAAAGTCCAGTAAAGAAGCCACGCGGGACCGCACGGATCAAAGCAAGAGCAAAGTAATGGTGAGGAAACAGCACAAATTACCAAAAGGTGAAAGGAATTCCATAAAATTGTGAAAGTAGTGGAAGTATAAGTAGAATTAATCTTTTTTTTTTATGGTAAATGATAAAAATGCAACACCAACAAAAATAGAAATTATTTGAGTTATGATAAATGTTTGTTTTATGATTCAGTCAGAACACTCTTCACCTGTTTAATAAACGCCCATCACTTCTCATAATTAACTATTGAGATCTCCAATGGCAAAAGATGAAAACTGAAAAGCAACCAAGAAAGAAAATCAGAAATAATTCTGTTGGTTCCTACGTTCTCACACTTTGTGGGTTTGCCATCCAAGCGTCATTTGCAAGGGAAAATGAGATCCTCATGACTAAACTTTCACGCGTAGAGATTTTCGCGGCAAATTCTTGTCTAGACTCAGATGCATATGAACCGAATCAATCACACTTGCCCATCACATGTATTGCACGTAAATTTCACAAAATCAAATGGCTGTGATTGTGCTTGGTTGGACTTGCTGTGATGTCGGCGAGTATTTTCAAGAATGCCAGTGGAGCACTCCAATAGAAAAAGGGAAATAAAAAATGTAAAATTAGAGGTAGTTGAAAGGTATCAAATTACTGATCTTGTGACACTGAGGGTGACACACAAAAGAGAAGTCATGCATATCTGCTCTTAACAAATGTAAATTTTGTTGGTGGATCTTTTGCCCTTAAAATAATTTAGAACATTAACTTAGCGGGTGGGAAACCAAATAAGTTTTCTTCACTCTTCATTTATGGAGGTAACATGAATTATATTATATAGATAAGTAATTATAGGTAGATAAAGATTAACTAAAACATTTTGAAAAAGTGATAGGTCAAACCTTAGCGAATATTGAATGTGATTTATTTAAGTGTATGCTTCTTCTTGTAGTATATACTAATTTCATATGCACTCTTATTGTATTTAATATTTTGAAACAAAATTAAGTAAGAAATTAATACTTGACATGTAATAGTTCTTGTGTTGACTAGACACACGTTGAATAAAGCACCTCGAAATTCACTTGATTCTTCACCTAAATTTCCAGTTCTCAATAATCAATGCAATAGCTAATAGTGGAAGGAGATTAATAAACCACTGGGGTTTGTCTTATGAGGAGGGGAAGGTGGAGGTTCAAATTCTCGCATTCTTGGAGATTGGGATAGAGACGATTTAATTTTAAGTATGGATTTCAACTTTCACGTCATATAAGAAAGTATGACAAAAATATGAAAGTGTCAGTTAAAGTAAGAATAGAAAAGGACCGGCAAAAAAAGAAAAAAGGAAATTAATACTGTAGGAAAACGTGACACGCTCTTTTCATATTACTACATTAAAGGTTTTGAAGAAATTCAGAAGGGCAACAGATTTTTTTTGAATCCTTTTGTGAGTACTCAATCAGTGGTAATTTCTTAGAAGGTGAGTTATAATTACTGAAATCCAATATTAGATATTTACCAAAGTTGTAACGGCACCATAAGCAGATTCCCATTAATTTTGGGCAATTGTGATTAAGATCTGCGAAAACTTCGTGGAAATGTCATCCAAGAAGCTACCGTGAACTTTCCAGGAAGTTCTCGCGCAATAAAAATTCTTGTTACACTGCACTATATAATCTAATAACCCAATGCATCTGTTCCACCCAAGTCAACCAGTGTTTTGACTCCCTAATACTAATCTTCATCCTCTGAAGCCGACTCGTTTTGCTGATCCAAGCACACCCTTTTGTCTTCTCCCTCTCTGTTGTTCATCCATGTCGTCGTTGAGGCTCCGTCAACCTAGCGAAGAAGCAGCAACCGATGCAGTGCTCGACCGCGGCGATGGCCCGACGAATATCATCCACAGGCGGAGATGGCGCCTGGCTTTCACGGTCATATACTTCATGAGGGCTCTCGAGTCTCTGTCGAAACAAGTCCTCGGGAAGAAGACGGACCTGTTGCGGACGCTCTCTTACGTTGCCATCAATGTCGACCTCGAGGGCAGTGATAATCCACGTGAAGGAGATTGCCCTTCGCTTCGGGACGTCGGTCCGAAGATCCTGAGTAACCTGGTAAGAGAGAAAAGCTTTGAATCTCTTGCTCAAATTGGTGGCGTTAAACGACTCGCTTCAATTCTCATGACAAATCTTGAAAATGGCTTGAGTGGGGATGAAACCGACCTCATGCGCCGAACCAATGTTTTTGGTGCGAATAAGTACAATAAGCCCCCGGCAAAGAGCTTTCTCAGTTTTGTGCTTGATGCGTTCAAAGACATGATCATAATCATTCTCATAGCATGCGCTGTTCTCTCTTTAGCATTCGGTATCAAACGGCACGGCCTTAAAGAAGGTTGGTATGATGGTGGGAGTATAATCATCGCCATCTTTCTGGTCGTCATTGTCTCTGCTGTCAGCAACGATAAGCAAGGAAGGCAGTTCCGGAAACTTTCAAAAGAGAGCAGCAACATTAGAGTAGAGGTTGTAAGAGATGGCAGGAGGCAACCGATCTCCATATTTGATATTGTCGTAGGCGATGTCGTGTATCTCAAGATTGGTGATCAGGTTCCGGCTGACGGGCTATTTGTTGATGGCCATTCCCTGAGAGTTGACGAGTCTAGCATGACTGGTGAAAGCGATCACATCAAAGTCGATAGGGAGAACCCTTTCTTGCTCTCGGGCACCAAAGTGATCGACGGCTACGGTCGAATGATGGTTGCTTCTGTCGGCATGAACACTGCATGGGGAGAGATGATGAGCTCTGTGAACCGTGACTTAGATGAAGAGACCCCGCTCCAAGCCCGTCTAAACAAGTTGACTTCCTTGATCGGGAAGGTCGGGGTGTCGGTGGCTATGCTGGTACTTCTCGTCTCGATGATCCGCTACTTCACTGGACACACCCAAGATGATGCCGGAAACAGAGAATTCACCAGCGGGAAGACCAAGTCGGGGGACGTGATGAACGCTGTTGTGCGCATAGTTGCTGCAGCAGTGACCATTGTGGTGGTGGCTATACCTGAGGGATTGCCTTTGGCCGTCACTTTGACACTGGCCTACTCCATGAAGCGCATGATGGGTGACAATGCCATGGTCCGGAAGCTCTCCGCCTGTGAAACCATGGGTTCTGCCACAACGATCTGCACGGATAAAACCGGGACTCTCACGTTAAACGAGATGAGAGTGACAGAGTTATGTATGGGAAAAGAACATGTGAGTGTAGATGCATCCAAAGAAATAGCGACCGGCATCGTTGAAGTCCTCCTACAAGGAATCGGATTGAACACGACAGGTACTGTCCACATGCGACCTTCTGAATCTGTTCCTGAAATTTTAGGCAGCCCAACTGAAAAGGCGATACTTTCTTGGAGTGTATCCAAATTGGGTATGATGATGGACGAACTGAAGCAAGAATGGGAGATAGTCCAAGTCGAGGCATTCAATTCTGAGAAAAAGAGAAGTGGGGTCGCTGTGAGGAGGAGAGGAGAGCAGGTAATTCACATGCACTGGAAGGGAGCTGCCGAGATGATCTTGGCAATGTGTTCAGATTATTATAGCCAAAGCGGGACGGTGAATGTCATGACTGATGAAGCAAGGTCTGATTTCGGGACAGTAATTAAAAATATGGCAGACAAAAGCCTGCGCTGCATCGCATTCGCCTACAAAAAGTTCGATGGCTCACTTGCTCAATTTCATGGGAAACTTGAGGAAGATGGGCTTACACTGCTGGGGATAGTGGGGATAAAGGACCCGTGCAGACCAGGCGTGAGAAGGGCAGTGGTGTCTTGCAGAAGCGCTGGGGTGAACATCAAGATGATCACAGGAGACAACATGCACACTGCAAGAGCTATAGCCTTGGAATGCGGGATATTCAATCCGGAGGAAGATCTCGAACATGAAGCCGTAGTGGAGGGCGTGCAGTTTCGCAACTACTCGCCGGAACAGAGAGCGGCAGCAATCGAGAAAATCCGGGTAATGGCTAGATCATCCCCATTTGATAAGCTTTTGATGGTGCAGTGCTTGAAGCAGAAAGGGCATGTGGTGGCAGTCACTGGTGATGGCACGAATGACGCGCCAGCCCTAAAGGAAGCGGATATTGGCCTCTCCATGGGAATCCAAGGCACTGAGGTGGCAAAGGAGAGCTCAGATATCGTCATCCTTGATGATAATTTTGCCTCCGTGGTGACTGTGCTGAGGTGGGGGCGGTGCGTCTACAACAACATTCAAAAGTTCATCCAGTTTCAGCTCACTGTGAATGTGGCTGCACTCGTCATCAACTTTGTTGCTGCGGTCTCTTCTGGCAATGTCCCTTTGACAGCTGTCCAGCTTCTTTGGGTGAACTTGATTATGGACACCCTGGGAGCTTTGGCATTGGCGACAGAGCAACCTACAAATGATCTCATGCTAAAGCCACCTGTTGGACGAACCGAGCCGCTTATAAGCAGAGTCATGTGGAGGAATCTCGTATCTCAGGCTTTGTACCAAGTTATCATCCTCCTGACCCTACAATTCAAGGGGAGTTCCATTTTTGGGGTGGACAAGAAAGTGAGGGACACAATTATTTTCAACTGCTTCGTCCTCTGCCAGGTCTTCAACGAATTTAATGCCAGGAAGCTGGAGGAGAAAAATGTATTCAAAGGGATCCATAAGAACAAGTTGTTCTTGGGCATCATTAGTATGACCATAATTCTTCAGGTGGTGATGGTTGAGTTTCTAAAGAGGTTTGCCAACACTGAGAGGCTGGACTGGGGACAATGGGGTGCTTGCATCGGACTCGCAGCTTTGTCTTGGCCGATTGGTTGGCTTGTTAAGTGCATTCCAGTCTCAGGCAAAAAGTTGTTCTTTTCCCGCAGAGAAGAAGCATCCTAAACCGAGCACAATGTTAAACTCCGAGAAAAGAAACTTTTCTTTTATTATAAAAATGGTTAGGGTTTAGGAAACTGTTTTTTAAATTTTAGATTTTATGCATTGCAAGTATTTTTTCTAGATTTTATGCATGGTAAGTATCTTCCTAGATGATGTGTCAAATTATCTTTGTCTACAGAATGAAATCAACAGTTTATTGCCATCCATTATTTCAACCTTTGTACTTTGGTCTTGCTTGCTATGCTACTGTTGATTTTGGAATATCTTCCAGATGAGGTTATTAATCAGGTGATCATGCTATATGCTTGCTTTAACATTCATATCTGAACTAGCATTCAAAAAGTTATCCTACAGGAAAACTAAAGAAAAAATTTCCTAGTTCTCAGCAAGCTTCTTAATGGGGCAGTAAAATCCCAAAAACTTATGCCTCAAGCTCATGCAAGGGTGGCCCTTTCTGTTCTTTTATTGCATCATATCTCTCCTTTACTATATTAACAAAAGCAAATGGTCCCACGCGACAGAACTAATTTTATTTGATGCAGATGGCGAGGGACGAATCAAGTCCCTTATAGTGAGCACAACTTCAAATCCTAATGTGCGAATTATATAATCAAAATTCGTAATTAAAAATGAGGGAAATTAACTATCTAGAACAAGGATAATATCTAATTCAATTTAGGTATTAAACTGTGTTAATTCCTAATTTAAATTAGAATTTTATATTGAACAATATAGAATCTATTTAAACATGCAATATGACCTAATTAATCTACATGATATGCAATGCGATCTTTTTGTATTTTCTGGACAAGGAAAGCAATTAAAATATTCAAACCACTCAATCCATAAAGGTATCATCCAATCGATTCAAATATAGAACCAACATCTAATCATCGACTTGAAATTTCGCGAATAAAATCAACAAATTAATCCTATGCCTTAAAAATCAAAATATCAATTTTAAGGATACTCATGGAATCAACAATTCCATCTAAAGCCTTATAGATAGAATCAAAGATTATATGCGGTTGTAAATTAGAAAAAAAATCCTAATTTGGGGATAAGCTTATCACTCGAAAATATATATTATTCGGATACAATAATCAAATTAAACGGTAAGATATTCAATGGAATGGGATAACTATTATCGTCTAATTTGGAGAATTTGTTCCCACATTCGAACCAGTGGATAGCGGGTCGGATGGTGATTGGCGATGGTGCGCGGTGGCGGTGGAGGTGGTTTTCGGCTTTGATGGAATGGCCGATGAAATATCCAAGCCCGGTGTGAATTAGTGGGCGTCGGATAATAGCCAGCAAGTATGAGAGGATTTTCAGCGTGACCTGCACTCAAAGCTTTGACTTTTACTTTGACCAAACCATTGAATAACCCAAATAATCAACGCTTGCTATTTCTTCAATCGTGGTTGGTGGTGCATGAGATTAGGGTAGTCCGTGGTGGCGTCGCTCACGTGTTGGAAGCTAGGACGACCAGCAGAGGAGAAAATCCAGGACGTTGGAGGCTGTGTTGGCGTTGGAGAACCTGAGACCGACTGGAGAAAATGCCGAGTGCGCCTGGCGTTGCTAGAGCGGATGCTTCAACCGGGGGTGACGCGAATCAGCAGCTTGTCGTCGCGGGTCGCGAGCAGCAACGGAACAGGCAGCTTCGTCATCGCCGGTGCAGGCGGCGAGCAGCGGCAAAACTCGGGATGGTGACTGGCGTTGGCCGCGAAGGCGTCGCAGGGCAGCAGGCGTGGTGCAGCGGCCCACTTCAAGCTCCGGTAGTCGGGACAACAAGCAAAAGCAGCAGCGGCTCGTCGCGGAGGGTGCGACGGCGGTGGTGGCGCGGCGATGGTCTCGGTTTGACGTGGCGGCGCTCAGGCAGTCGGGACAACGGCAGAGACGTCGCGGGGCGGCCCAACAGCAAGGACGTCGCAAGGCGGAGAGCAGCGTCGGGTCGTTGTCGAGGGCGGAGGAGCTCGCCGGAAGAAAGGATGCGGCGGCGATGAGTTGCAGGCGTCGGGAATGGGGTACTTTCGTTTCTCTTTCTATCTCTCTCTCTCCTCACTGCTCTTTCGTGCCCTTTTTTTTCCTCTCCCCTCTCCAGTGAGAAGGTACGTCTTATTTGCCAGCGTGGCAAATAAGAAGAGCTTTGGAAATGGACACGTGTCTCGGTGGGCCCAATTTGTAAGGCGAACTCTTCTCTCTCTTCTGTCCTCTCTCTCCTGCCTCCTGCGCTCTCTCTCCTCTATCTTCTCTTGCCCCCACTTTTCTCTCTCTTCTTCTGTCCCATTTCTCTCTCCTGCCTCATGCACGTTCTCTCTCCTTTCTCTCCTCTCTCTCCCCTGTACACCTCCCTCTCTCCATCAAAAAGATTCAAAAGAACTCCAGCATCACCCAACAAACAAAGATACGAACAAAAACAATCGTCTCTATTCCTATCTAAAACTCGATCGATATCCCGTTTCGATTACAATCGCCGGCTTTTGTGTGTGTGTGTGTGTGTGTGTGGGTTTCTGTGCATTTTCGATCTGACCCATTTTAGGCCGCTTTTGTCTTCATCGGCGCTAGGAATCGAGGCTTCTTGGAGGGGTGTAGCTACCGGAGACCGCGAACCGGGTGGAGAACTCCGGGAGTGCCGGGATGTTTGGATCGAACTTGCCCCTGGCTCTGCGTGTGAGTGGACCCCACGCCCTCCGAGATTTTTCACCCCGTTGGCAGTCGAGGCGGCGGCCGAGGAGGCAGGAGTGAGGGCCTTGTTGTGGCACCGCTTGTGCCCGCCGAGAGCTTGGCCGGTAGATCGAGCACTCGTGCACCTTCCCGGACATGCCGCAGGAGGTGCTCGCCGCGGAGGTTGAGGTGGTCGGTTGGTTGTCCGCGCCGGCGAAGAGAAAGCATGCTGGGAAGAGAGAGGAGAGAGAGCGTGCAAGGAGGCGAGAGAGAGAGAGGAGAAGAGAGAGAAAAATGGGGAGAGAGGAGAGAGAAGGTAGAAAGCGCTTGCAGAGAGGAGAGAGAGTGGAAAGAAGAGAGAGAAGAGTTCTCCTGACAATTTAGGCCCACCGCGACACGTGTCGCGTTCTACCCGATATTTTCTCCCTCCTCATTTGCCACGCTGACAAATGAGACGTAACTAATATTTTCTGTCTCGCCTCCTCTCTGACCTCTCTCTATTCACGTTCTCTCACTTTTGTTCTCCTTGTGGCCCCTTTCTCCTTTGACAGCAGGAACAAAGGCAAATGTGCACTCATTAATTGGCGGCACAGGCGCCCAGAATCAGCACCGATGCCCCCCAAAATTTATGTGCATTCATGTGAATGCATTAATGAGGGAGAGCACAAAATAGACGTACATATAGACTCTTCTTTCCTCTTTCTTTGACCCTCTCATTTGTATGTCAAAGGGAGCTCCACCCAATTACGACAAATAAATAATCATTTCCCAAGTCCAAAGAGATGAGTAGAAGACAACAAAAGGAACCCCGCGTGATTAATCCCCTCACGCTTGTGGCTCATGAAATCCACTTGAAATCTTCTTCTGGCAATTTCGGCTGGTCAATTCTAATACGCCAATTTTATTTACTGTCGAGTTCACATGTTCTCATCAGTTTAGTTTTCTTTAATGTGCTCAAACTCGAAATGATTTTTAATAATTTGTACACTCTTTGATATTGCTAAGCTATCTTCTATTTCCTTTTTATGAGGATATGGCCTAATATTGCCAAGCATCCGAATATCTCTATTATTTTTTCTATTTTATTTTGCAGAAATTCCCGCTCCCAATATCTTTTCCCTTCCATTTTGTTGGCTGAGTTTTCCACCGAATCTTGCCCATTCCTATAACCGAATTTTGAAAAGAATAATACTAATCTTTTTTTAAATTAACAAATTTTCCAACTTTGTACATCTCACAAGTTAAGTTTCAGCATTTAAAAAATGACGGGCTTGGCCAAGTTCTCTCTCACTATGGGCTTAGCCCAACTTACTAAATTAAAAATCAAAACTATTAATTCAAACACATTCGCCAGTTTAATGCAAATGCAATTTTGCCATTTTTGTTTAGGGATTAAAGATTAATCTCTAATTTTTAATGCAATTGATTACTAAATTATTAATTGAAATTTAGATATCAACAGGCTCATTGGTAATACAATACTATCAATAGAATCAGATTGTTGACTATTTAACATGACACCACACAATGATACAAAAAGAATGAGATTGTTCTTAATGGAGATCAGAGATCAAAGCCATTTGTTTTAATTTTAGAAAATTGTGTACACTGTTAGAAATGAGTTCTTGTATATTGAAGATACATGTTACATTAAAATTTTGTTACCCAACACTAGGGGTTGTCGCATGAAATAGCAATGGAAGTTGAAATTGGTGGTTATATTAAAGTATATACGAGAAGAAAGAAATTATGTGGGATTAAGATATTCTTATCAATATTTCGACACCTAATGCACGTTTGCTTGATGCATAGGTTGCATCACAATTAAGGGATTGGCAACTGCAAAATCCTAGGACCTAAATCCCACAGAGGAAGAAATTCAATGCACAATCAATGAGGTCAATACCGATGGCAACAGACGATAGAATTTGGGGAGTTCTTGAATCTTATGGCCAGAAAAATCAAGGTATTTCATACACACATATGTATATATATCGGTCAAAATAACTAGTGTGAATGCATGATATATGTTCAGGAGACTGAAATAGAAAAGGAGTTAAAGGAAGCTTTCAAGGTCATTGACAAGGATCAAGATGTTTACATACCTCCCAATGAGGTTTGAATTATTTATAATCCCACATTCAATGTTTAGCTTATACTTCGTTAATTGTAGCTTCTTTGTATCTTAGAGCAATTCCTCCTAACCAAACCCCATAAAAACAGGGGAAGGTGACAAAGAAATATTGAATGAACTTTTATGAATGGAATTCATAAGACAGTTTTAAATCTCAATTTTTAGCTAGGAAGCCCATTTTAGGCAAGTAATATCTGTGAAATATCTCATTAACCATGTAAAGTCTAACAGACATAACCAACTAGTCAAATGTTTTTATCCATTGTAGTATCCACAAATTTAGGAAAATGGCCTGTTTTGTGATATGACATCATTTAACAGCATATAATTCTACATAACCACTCGCTAAATTCTCTTTGTAATAATCCCAAGAAGGAGCCATTTCTTTTCTCTCAGTGCTTTCCTTCTCTTCTCTAGTGACTCAACTTTTCTTAAACGACCTTTCTGGGGTTAGTTTATTCTACTTGACGTCTCTGTCTTATGTAGGATCTTTCAACAACAATCCACTTAGTCTTGATTTTCTGTCTAAAAGTTGCAAATCTTTTACTTATCTTCCATCTTTGGGATTAGACTAATATGAGAAGCGAACATTAACCTTATACAACGAAAATCAACATGAAGAAGGGAGAGAAAGGATCAAAGTCCCTAGCAATGGCTTCTGGTGATATTCGAAATACTTGAATATCTGCCTCACTCCTTTCGAACTTCATGAACCTTTGAAGAAATTCCACTGACTTGTGTAGAAGCTTCCTGAGGAATATTTTTGTTTTATTCATTGATGCAATTCTGGCGACATGTAAGGAACTTTGGATCAAGGGCCTTGAAAACATTTACGACATGGATGTATTGAATTTTAACTTAGTTGGTAAGAATACTTATGTCGCAATTTCAGACTCTTCTTAATTTGTTGTGTTGGCAAATCTTATGCACGCAATATTTTTTTCTTGAATTTGGAGTGCATGATAGAGTCTACTTGAATTTACAATCATTAATATTTTCATTCCCACAAAGTGAATTTAATCATTTTGTACTTTAAATGCATAATTAATTAGATGCGATATTTAAAATATATTATGGAGATTTTCCCACTTGAATGTCACTTTTTCTAGACAAAGCTCTTCGACTTCTATTGGGAGAAAAAAGAATCATTTTATGAAATATGAATACATGTAAGGGGAAAGAGTCAATTTTACTATAATATATAACATTTTTATTTATTTATAAGAGATGATTACAATAAAAGTCCATGACGCTTATAATTTTTGCTCAATTGCACTCCATGTGTAGAATTAGCAAATGTGCACACGTGTTTTTTTTTTGGTAAAAGGTAAGAAATATATTAACTTAAGCTAAAGAGAAGCAAGAAGCTATACAACAAGAACTTAACACCAAGAACTTACACTCCTGAAGACAAGAATAGTCAAAGTGAGTGGAAGGGTGCCAAGGTAAAACAAGCCCACTTGCACAGGAGCAAAGGAATGCCAAAACAAAGGCAAAAGCAAACCAAATGGCCTAAACAGGGAGCCAAAAGAACAAAGACCCCAACAACAACACAGGTATAGCAATGAACCCGACGGTAGATTAGTCCACCAAAATGGAAGGGTTTATAGACCAGCAATGCAGTAATCTACAGTTCGTGGTGTTGGAAGGGACATGGTTAAAAGACAATGCTTTGTCTCTGACAACCTTCTCTAATTGCAACTTCATAGCTGGGAGGGATGGTGGCCTCCCCCGGAAGAGAACATTATTTTGCTCCTTCCAAATGATGTAGCAAACTAGGGGTGTGCAAAATACCCGGGAACTGCCCGGACTGCCCGGAACCGCCCGGAACCGGCGGTTCTTGAGGGAACTGGTCCGGTTCCCGGTTCCAATTTTTCGAAACTGGTGGGTACCGGTCCGGTTCCGGTTCCATGGGTGGATCTGCCCACCTGGACCAGACCGGAACCTTTTTAATATTAAAAAAAAATTACTAAAAAAAATCCTAGATTAGATCTCTTCTCCTCACTCCCTTCGTCTTCGGTTCTCTCTCTCTGTCTCTTCCTTGGTTCCTCCTAATCCTATCGCCATTTCGATTCCTCCCCAAGTGTCGACGCCACCGCCACTGCTGTTCGCCCCCTTGCGTCGGCCGCCACCCACCTCAGCCGCGGAAAATTGTTTCACGACCGTTCTATATTGAAAACCCGACCATAGACCTCCTCCCTTCCTTCCCAACTCATAGACCCGACCGTTCTATGTTGAAAACCAAAATTGTTTTGCGTCAATATCGGTTCTATGGATCCATCCGGGAACTGGACCGAACCGGCGGTCCGATTCCCGGGTGGATCCATGCAACAACGGGTGGATCCCGATTCCAATTTTTCGGAACCGGTCCTTAGCAGGCGGTTCCCGGTTCTAGGTCGGGAACCGGTCCTTAGCAGGCGGTTCCCGGTTCTAGGTCGGGAACCGTCCGCCCGGACCATGCACACCCCTATAGCAAACGGCTGCAAAAGCAAATCGGCCAAGGGTGGAACGAAAAGAATTCCCAGACAAATACTTGATCGCCCAGTGCAGGTTATCCACCCAAAATTTGTTCGTCCAAGCAAAATTGAATCTAGAAGCCCAAAAGGTTGCTAGAGCGGCAGGAATGGAACACCCAAAAAACAAATGGTCGACCGAGTCCGGACGACAAGAACAAAAGGCACAATTCACAGCTGGGATACGGCCATAGGAATGTGCACACGTGTTGTGTGCGCAAGATATTGATATTTGAAAGAGTAAGTTTGTTACATAATATTTGAATCATTAAACATTGGGATAAAAATATTGATATAAAATATACAATAAAAGAAACTGTATCTATGAAAAGAGAATTATTTTGTGATTTGAAAACTTGTTAAGAAGGTTGTTGTAAGATAACGGGTGTGTTTAAAAACACTTTTAGGAAAGCTTCTAGGATAATGCAAACGACTTTAGGTGAAATGATTTTTCCAAAATGCAAATATTATTTAGTAAAATATTGTCGCGACCTAAATTTCGGACGCACCACCTAGAGTTTAGGCTAATGGACTACTAAGTTTTAAACTTAGCTCGGACTCTCTCAAGTCCATACCAATTCGCAACTTAGGTTCAAGTTTTTAACATGCAAATGAATTTTATCTAGAAATCTTATGGTAGGTCAATTAGACATCTAAGTAAAATAATGGGAGAATTATTTTACTCATACGAACCAGAGATTTTGGGTACGAGGACTTGATTATACTAGACTTCTCTAATGCCATTTCGGTATCATTTCTTTTTATTTTCAAAAATGTTTTTGCAAGCAGTTTTGTTTAATTTTAACATAAATTACTATCATGCAAAATGGTGATTACATGGGTGCTCAATCATTATTAAACACTCAATGAATCAAACAAATTGCATCAAAAGAAATAAACACACAAAGCAAACAATTTTTTTGGGTTTTCTTTTATCTTGAAATTAAAACATGCACTTTAACTACATGATCTAATTTACTAACAAGCTATTTCTAATTAAACAAACTTAACATGCAAACTAATTGACATGCACCTAATATTTTTGTTTTTTAATTAAAATTCGTAATAAAAAGGAAATCTAATTAAACCATCTAAAATTAATAAGTTTCTAATTTATTTTAGGGATTAATTTGACCTAAACCCTATCCTATCTTAGAAGACTATTTTTTTTAAGAAAAATGAAATTATTAAAATGTGCAAACATTATCTAAGACCTATCTATATTAAAAAAAAGATCAATCCTAATCTATTCGAAGAATCATCTAAAAGTGCAATCCTAAAAAATGCAATCCTAATTTATTAAACCAACACATTCTCATGCAAGATTTGATTTTTGATTTTTGATTTATTTTATTTTATTGTTTGTATTTTTCAAGACAAGCAATTATCAAATAAACAATATATCTAAACTAATCAAGATATTCATCAAATAAATGATTAAAATAACCGAAAAAATAATTCATGGTCTCACGGATTAAATTAACGATTATTTTAACCCTAACCATCACAACATACGAGAAAAATCAAAATAATTAAAAATTTGAATCGAAGTCTTACGGGTTAGATTAATAATTATAATGATTTAATAACCAAAACATTATCAAAATGTCCAAAAAAATTAATTAAAAAAAGTGATCCAACATCTTACGGAGCAAATTAATAATTACAATAATTTTGGGTAAAACCCTGTGAATAATGTCTACAATATTCATAAAATGAACATAGAGATCCAATGTTTCAATTTAAATAACTAAGCTTAAATAAATAAAATAAAATAAAAATAAAAATAAACTACCTAAGGGAATAGTGCAGGAAGGACAGCAAGCGCGATGGGGGGTGGACATGGCGACGCAGAGATCGGATGGAGGGTGGCCAGCGTTGGAGCTCCGGCAAGGGGACCGGCGGAGGTGTGACGTTTGGCGCAGGCTGAGGGACATGTTTTGGTCAACACGGTGAGCTGCCACAACTGGTTCGCGACTTGCAGGTCGTCAGGTGGAGAGGACTCCGACGGTGGAGGCGTGCGGCGCTCAGGCAGTCGTAGGTTGCTGGTGTGAGGTGTCGGATAAAAGTTTGCTACAGTCGTCGGACGCATAGAGACGGAGCAGTGTTGGTCAGGAGGAGTAGGCGTCAGGGTGGTGTTTAACAGCGAACAAAGATGCTTGGGCGGAGGGCAGCAAGCGTCGAGGGTGTTGGCGACGTTGCGAGCGAGGCGAATGGGCGGCGACTAGCTCAGGGTTGCAGACCGGCGGGCTGCAGGCAAGGCAAAGACGCGGGCGTCGGACAGAAGCACGCGGTGATGGGCGCTGTTGTAGGTGTCGGGTTGCTTCAGTGGAGATGTAGGCGAGTGATGAAGGTGCAGCCGCGAGGTTGAGGCGAGCGTCGCTAAGGGCAAGCGGACGGAGATGCAGATGCGGGTGAGGCACGAAGGCAACATCAGTGCTATTGGGTCGTAGGCATAGTAGAAGTGGAGGTGGTTTGGGCGATGGCGAGTGGCGACAACGAGGTGGTGCAGTAGCAATGAGGGGTTGCTGCGTTGGAGGCAAGGCGCGACGACGGTGCTCGTAGTGGCGCGGCGACGGTGCTCGCATTGGCGCACCGGCAAGCAGGTTGAGGCGTCAGGGGCTCGGAGCTCGTCGGAAGGAGGACGGCAGCAGGCGGCCTATTTATAGACGGAGCGACTAGCAGCGAAAGGCAAAAGCCCAACCAAAGATGACGACACCCTTTTCGTTGGAAATATATCTTGAAGATACAATTCTATAGATTGTGATTTAGTTAATCGTGAATTAGTTTTGGTAAATAGGAAAGTAGAAAAATAGTGATTCTTTTATTATTTTTTCCTGTTTTATTCTTTTGTCTCTTACACTATAAATTTACCAATGTAAATGTATACAAATCAATATAGAGAAAGCATTTTCCAAATCTCCACTACGCTTTCTGTCATGATATCAGAGCAAAATTTTCTGGGCAAGCTTCTGCATCCTTAAGAATTGCCATCGTTTTCTTTTCTTCTCTGACTTGTTGACACAGATTTTCCTGCAAAGACAATCAGCCAAGCCAAACAATTAGGAATTCACTTTCTTGATACCATGGAGAAAAACAAGAACATTGAGAGTACCCTAGTAGAGGATTCTTCATCCCAAAATCAAACACTTATGCTTTTTGCTCCTAAAGATGCTCATGTTATTTCTGCTCCTGCTCCAACACAAGTCTCTGGCCCAATTCAGTGGCCCATAATTCCATGGTATTCTGTCTCAGGCCAATGGGCCACTGGGCCAAGATAGACATGGATTGGACCACAATTTGCGTACAGCTCATTTGGAGAGGAACCACCTGCAGCTTCTCGACCTAGTGGTGGTGGGCCGTTGCCCCAACCAACTTAGTTTCCAGAAATCGACCCAAGGAGTGGGTCGGGCCAGGGAAACCCGAATCAAGGATTCAGATCCATACTGGGTCAGGGGATGAATCCCTACCCGGTTCCTCAACCCGGGTACGTGCCCTAAGTGCTCCTCGTCGCCAGCGGCGTTTGTCTCGAACCAGGGGATTCCCTCTACATGTCGCCGGCCAACGAACCTGAGTTGAAGCTCATTGGAATGCAGGACTAGATAACTACACGGCCTGGACTCGAGATCTTCGACACGCCCTTGTCACTAAAGACAAGGACGACTTCCTCGATAGAGCTATCCCATTTCCGATCAACGAACGGTTTCAACGGCAATGGCGCAAGTGCAACCAATTGGTTCGCACATGGCTTGGTAACTGCCTCGCCCCAGAAATTGTCGTTAGGCTTCCACCTACCAAAGATTCCAAAATCCTTTGGGAGAGCATACGCGAGATGTATGGGTGCCTTGACCGAGCAAAGATGTTCACTATCACCCAAGCTCTATCGGAGTTGAAGCAAGGGAACCTTTCGATTACCTCTTGCTTCAACCGCCTTTCAGCTTAATGGAATGAGCTTGAGGCCGCCGAAGAATGACTCGAAGGGCCCGAGAACACCCTCAAGCAGTATCGCGAAATAAGGGAACGAGAAAAGGCGACCAGATTCTTACTGATTCTCAACGAGTCATTCTTGGCCTTCCAGTCGCAAATCCTCGCGATGGATCCTCTACTGCCGCTCGGCCGCATCTACCAGTTGGCTGTACATGAGGAGCACCACCAGATGGCCGTTGCCGAACATGCTCGGGTGGGTGAGGGCATGAGCCTTGCCATCCTTCCCTCTGGCGGAGCTTCCACAAACTTGGAAAAACAGAGAGTTGTGGCTGCGGCAAGAGGAAATGGAGGAAACGGAGGAAACCCTAAGACATTGCGAACGGACGGCTCAGATCAAAGATCTGAAGTGGACGGCTAGGATCATAGATCTAAAATGGGTGGAGCAGATAGATATGCTCAATTCGATGGCTGGGATCTCAGCATTGGAATGGATGGCCGAGATCAACGCGCTGGATCGGATGGTCACTATCTGTCCATGGCTTCAACAAAACCGGATGGATGGGATCATGCCACATCAGCTCCTTCTTACAACAAATCCTATGGGCTGCGGAATGCCATGTTAGCAAGAAAGTTCAGTGGGCAAAATTCCCAACTTAAAAATAAATATTGCGATTACTGTAAACGCCTGCACCATACTATTGAAATGTGTTGGAAGCTGCATGGAAAACCTAATGACAAGGACAAAAGGAAAGAATCCACAGTTTCTTAGGTTTTTGCACAAATGGTTGATGAATCACCTCATCAAATGATCACCCAAGAACAATATCAGAACATTGTGCAGATGCTAGATTAATTCAAGATCAGCGACAAGGGTGCAAGATTCTCAGGTACCTTCCTCTACAATAAGAATTCGATTTCAATTGATGTATGGATTATTGATTTAGGTGCTAGTGACCACATAGTATGCAACACAAATCTATTTTCTCACATATATGAAATGCTAGATTCCCCTATCACGATGCGTTTTCCAAATGGGAACATCACAAATGTTATCACAATTGGCATCGTAAATCTTGGTCAAAACTTTATCCTTAAAAATGTCCTATGTATTCTAGAATTTGAATTCAATCTCCTATCTATCTCAAGAGTATGTGAGGATAACTCTTGCCATGCCATATTCAATTTAGACAATTGTCTCTTTCAGGACCATTTGATTGGTAGAGTGATGGGCTTGGGTAGTATGGCACAAAGACTCTATTTCTGGAACAATTCCCCAGGAGATTTAGAATCATTGAATAAGCATGTTTCTTGTAAGCATGTCTCTTGTAATGTCATCAGTAAAAATAAAAATCTCCTTTTTCATCAACGATTGGGTCACAGTGCAATTTTTCCTCATCCAAAATGTCCAATATGTCTTTTAGCTAAGCAATCTCGAGCATCCTTTCCAAAAAGCACATATTGTGCAACAAGTCATTTTTCATTGCTTCATATGGACATCTGGGGACCTTATCATACGCCTCACCGTGACGGATCTCGTTTTTTCCTTACAATTGTTGATGATTACACTCATGCCACCGGGGTATATTTAATGCAATCGAAAAACCAAACTTTTGGTAATTTGTCAAATTTCCTTTCCATTATTAGGAACCAATTTGGTAAATCTGTACAACGAATTCGTACAAATAATGGGCGTTAATTTTTCACTTCTGATTGCAATGCATTATTATCCTCTAATGGTATACTTCATGAAAGCTCCTACACTTACACTTCACAACAAAATAGAGTTGTTGAGCGCAAACATAGGCACTTGTTAGAGGTAGCCCGTGCTTTAAAATACCAAGCTTCTATTCTAGAAGATTTTTGGGGAGATTGTGTGGTCACAGCAGCTTACTTGATTAATTACATGCCAACTCGGATTCTTAATGGTAGGACCCCTTTTGAGATGCTTTACAACAAGCAGCTTGATAATAATCACCTTAAAGTATTTGGTTGTTTATGTTATGCAACAAATGTGGGTCTTCAAGATAAAATGGGCCCTCGGGCCACTAAGTGTGTTTTCATGGGATATCCTTCTCTTTAGAAAGGATATCGAGTTATGGAGATTTCCACAAGGATTTTCTTCATTAGCAGGGATGTTGTATTCCATGAAGATGTATTTCCGTTTGAAGAAATGGTTTTTTCATCACAGCCCTCTTTACCATCAGGGCATGGTAGATATTTTTTATCCGATGAATCTTTATCTTCGACACCAAGGTTCTTTATCGCACCAAGACCACCTATCTCATCACCATCTCTACATATACCAATGGAATCTACATCTCCAAAAACAATATCGCCAAGTTTATCTGAAGACAATCCCCAGTCTCCTTCGACAACAGTTGCTTCACCAGTCCTTTCCGAATCATCGGATCCTCTAGCACATATCATCGAGCGGCCTCGATGTTTCGAACGACACACTCGTCCACCTACGTGGACCCAAGATTATTTCCACGATGAGTTCTTCAGGTACACAATATCCCATTACCTCATATGTGTCATTTGATTAGTTATCTCCAAGACACATGTGTTGTATTAGTCGTATATCAAAAGAATAGGAACCATCATCATTTGCTGGGGTAGCACGAGATCCTAGATGGCGACATGCGATGGAATCTAAACTTACTGCCTTAATGGAGAATCACACTTGGGATACTGTTCCCTTGCCTTCAAGACGGAAACCGATTGGTTGCAAATGGGTTTACAAGATCAAGTTCAAGGCAGATGGTTCTATTGAGCACTATAAAGCTCAATTAGTCGCCAAGGGATTCACTTAAAAAGAAGGCTTTGACTACCATGAAACTTTTTCTCCAGTAACTAAAGAAGTCACCGTACATTCCTTCTTGTCAGTTGCAGCCATTCGGAATTGGTCTCTCCATTAGATAGATGTGCATAATGCTTTTCTCCACGGTGATCTGGATGAAGAAATCTACATGGATATTCCTCAAGGATTACGTAGACAAGGGGAGTCTCGAGTATGTCATCTTCGCAAATCCTTATACGGATTAAAGCAGGTATCTAGACAATGGTATGCCAAATTCACTACTGCACTAACCAATGCAGGTTTTGAGCATTCTAAGTATAATTATGCCTTGTTTACACGAACTACAAAGGATTCATCAATTTACTTGTTGATATATGTTGATGACATACTTGTCATGGGAAATAATGATTCTGATGTTGCCAAGTTCAATAAGTATTTGCACTCCACTTTTCATATAAAAGATTTGGGACTACCAAAATATTTTCTCGATATCGAGATTGCCCGATCCGATAAAGGACTTTGCCTTAGTCAAAGAGAGTTCATCTTGGAGATTGTTTATGAAGCAGGGTTATCGAGATGTAAACCAGCAGTCATCCAGTTGAGCAGAATGTCAAGTTGACAACGCATGAGTATGATCTTAATTCCCCTTCAACCATCAAGGATTCAGTGCTCAAAGATCCTTCTAAATATTAGCGACTTGTCGGGAAATTGACGCATCTTACAATGACAAGACCTGACATATCTTATGCAGTACAAATACTTAGTCAGTTCATGCATATGCCAAAGCAATCACATATGAATGCGGCATTGAAGGTTGTGAAGTATTTGAAGGGATGTCCAGGCCTTCATATACTCCTATCTCGTGACTGCAATATGAAGATGATAGCTTTTTGTGACACAGATTATGCCACTTGTCCAATGACCAAAAGACCCATTACTGGTTTTTGCATAAAGATAGGAAAGTCATTGATCTCTTGGAAGACGAAGAAGCAGTCAACTGTATCACTATCATCTGCGGAATCAGAGTATCGAGCCATGGCAAAGGCTACCTGAGAAATAGTCTAGATACGAGGACTTCTCTTGGATCTTGGAGTACAGGTCAGTGGACCAAGTGAATTGTTTTGTGATAATGATGCTGCACTCAAATTAGCGGCAAATCCAGTCTTTCATGAGAAAACAAAACACATAGAAGTGGATTGTCACTTCACTCGGGATAAAATCAAAGATGGAGTTATTGTGACAAAGGGAATTGGAACAACAGAGTAATCTGCAGACATCTTCACTAAAGCATTATGTCAGAAACAGCATAAGTATTTGTTGAGCAAGCTAGGTATCCTTGACATCTACAGGCCATCAGCTTGGGGGGGTGTGCTGAAAATATTTCTTGAAGATTCCAATTCTATAGATTGTGATTTAGTCAATCGTGAATTAGTTTTGGTAAATAGGAAAATAAAAAAACGGTGATTCTTTTATTATTTTTTCCTATTTTTTCTTTTGTCTCTTACACTATAAATTTACCAATGTAAATGTATACAAATCACTAGAGAGAAAGCATTTTCCAAATCTCCACTACACTTTATGTCAATTTTTGCTTTTCTTCTTTTCTCTTCTTTTTTTTTTTTTTTTGCTTTTTCTTTTCTGTGCCTCACCTGTCGCACGTCCCCTTACTTCTTCTCTCACTGTTCCTCTCTGCCCTCTGCCCTCTCTTTCCTGACCTTGACTTCGTACGGAAGAGATGGAGGCTCCTTTTCTTTTCTTTTTTTTTTACTCTCTCTCTTGCACGAATCCTTTTCTCTCAATTCTCGCCCCCTCCTTCCATCTTTCGAATTGTCATTCTCTTTATAACGAAAACCTGTACTTACCTTTAAAAAGTTTGAAGCTACGCTTCCTAGATTGTGGGGATTAACGGATTTCAACCCTGATTAACCACCATAAATTAGCACTTCTTTTCACTCACATTAACAGAAACACATCCAAGTTCATTCTTGATTTTGCGAACAGTTCACCTGATGGGTATCACTCCTCGATATTTTCCTTTCGATTTATCAATTTAGCCGTTATTATCACCGATTTTGGGTTTGATTTCCATTTTGACTTTCTATTCACTTGATTTCCTGATTCTTCGTTGGAAATTTGGCTCCACATTTATTGAGAGTGAATATTTGTCAAAGCAGGAATAGCTAGTTAGAATCTCCACTTTCCATGCATAGTCAATCAAATTAATTTTCTTTTTTTTTCTTTTATTTGCTCTGATGCAATTTTTATTTTATTTCTTTTTTAAGGGGTTAAAATTAATCCCTAATTTTTATTCAATAAATCAATAACCGAGTTGTCAAAATTTAGGTGTCAATGGATATCATTTAAAAACACATGCAAAAACAATTTTGACATAAATAATACTTGGATAAAACTAAATTTTTTTAAAAATAAAAGTTTCAAACATTACCCATTGAACTCAAGCCGCCGGCAAGCCAAATTGACTATTGATGGCTAGATATAGCCATTGGTCAACCTCGCTTGAGTCATGCGATCTAGGCCTTGCATAAGGTTGGGCAATGACGGCTCGCCAGCTGCTTACTAGCCGCTAAGGCGTTCGCGGACAACGTTAAAATTTTGGAGGACATTTCCATAATTATGAAAGTATAGCAGGGGGTAATGTTGGAAGGGGAAAAAGCTTATTTTGTATTTAGAAAATGCTCAAAGCTCAAAGTACTTTTGGACCAACCGTGAGCTAAAGCCTAAAGGCCTTTTGAGGCCTTTCGAAATGTAAGTGCATCTTCCCAATTTTTTTTTTTTTTTAAATTGTCAAACATAATTTCCATTTGCCCAAGAGACTTTGGAGCCCAAAACCTCTTGAGAATGCAGTTCTCAAATGTAGCCAGTAATGTCTGACTTCTAATATTGGAAAATGATGAATTTACACAATTCTTCCATGGGCACTATTTTTGTAAAATAAGGGCGCGTTTGGTAACATTTCTGTTTAAAAATTGTTCTAGGGAACAAAAATAGAAAAAAATGTTTCTGTTCTGGGGAACAATTTTTGAATAAAAAAACGTGTTTGGTAAACTTGTTCCGGGAATAAAAAATAAACAGAAACACATTTGGTAAATTTGTGTTCTTTTTTTGTTTCTTTAAATTTTTTAATATTTTTATTATTTATTATTTATTATTTTCTTCTTTTGGCCGGTCGTCGGCCCTCGGCCATGGTCGGCGACCAGCCGACGAGGGCTGATGGCCTCGCCCAGCCACGGCGAGGCTCGCCGACCCCCGACAAGGCCGGCCTTGCCTTGGCTGGGTGAGCTCAGGCTCACCCAGATCCGGCGAGCCCGAGCTCACCCAGCCTTGCCTCGCACCGATGAGGCTCAGCCTTGCCTTGGCTGGGTGAGCTCGGGCTCGCCCAGATCTGGCGAGCCCGAGCTCGCCCAGCCAAGGCGAGGTCGAGCCTCGCCAGGGGCCGGCAATGCTCAGCCTCGCCGGGGGTCGGCGACGCTCCGGCAAGGTCGCCGGCCCTCGACGGTCGGTCTCGGCCATGGCTGAAGCCGGCGATCGGCCAAAGAAAAAGAGAAGAGAAAGAAAATTTGTTCTTAAAAATTGTTCTAAAAACAATAAACACGTTTTTCTTATTTATTGTTTCTGTTCCAAATGTGTTCCTGGGAACAAAAAAATAGATTTGGAACAAAAATGCAAACAAACGCATTTTTGTTCTTTTTTTGTTCCCTGGAACAAAAAAACAGAAATTTTGTTTATAAACAGAAATAAAGAACATTAACAAACAAGTCCTAAGTAACCAAGTATGTTTGGAGGAAGAAAAAACAATTGAGATACCTTGAAATTAGAAGGATCTTTCTACTTTATTTGATAATAACATAAATGAATAACTCGAAGCAGTTTCAGGTGGTCGTAAACTAGTGAAGAAGAAAATTTAGTGCACGTCTTTAATTTTAGCAAGACATAACGCTTTTTGTCTTCTCTATGAAGTGAAATTCTCTCAATCATAAAGTGATTGATTACATTATGAGACACAAGCCCAATGAGCCACATCAGGCTTTTTCCATATGTGGTTCAAAATATTTTTATAACTTCTATCCGAGACGGGTTTCGTATTCAGTGAAGTAGACTACTTCTCATGAATTGATTATGTGGACTAGGTTTACAATGAAAGACGTCAACACGATAATTAGTGACGGTGATTCTCACACAATATGAAGGTCGAGATGCTATTTAGACAATAAATTTGATTCCTCGGAGATACTTCGTTGACTTAATATTCGGTAGTCAATTTCAAAAAGAACAACTAATTGCAAATATATTGGTTGATCCTTTACATCTCCTTCTTCACCTAAAAGATTAATGTTATGTGATGAGACGTTTGATCTTGTCGTGAACACTAGACAAAATATTTTCCAATCGATATTTTCTCACGACACTCTTTTGGTCCCCCCGAGAGATCAAGGTTCCTCGCCTTATTTTTCTTCGACGTCTCGATAAATCTTGATCCACATAAATTTCTATATATTTCTAAGGCACCTTCATCATCCTTTCGAATTGACGTGGATTCCAACTTCTAAATTTGGCATTATTTTTCTCGTGAATATTCTTGTTTCCTTTTATTAATGTCAAAGTGTTTGGGAAATAACATAACTTGTTAGAATGTTTAACACAAATGCTTAAGATTAATTATTGAGGTCGACCATATGCGTAAAAAGTGCATACAGAACTACAAGAGTGATATGAAATATTTGAACACTTTATCTCATGTACAAGAAGAATTAAATTTAAGAATTGCACATGCCAATAAATTAAAACAAAATCAGAAGCTGATACCATATTATGTTGTTCATTCTAAAAACTTAAATTCATAAGTGGGGTGAATTCAGAAATTTATGGATAAATGATTAAAAGAAAATGAGAAACCTCCTTAGAATAGGACGAGATATCATAAATAAATATCATTGCGTTTAGTCGTGTTTAGTCATAAGTCTAGTCAAGTCGAGGTCAATAGAAAAAAGGCAAGTCACTTGGGGTTGCTTGCATGGTCGACAACTGGTTTATGATGGCGTGACGTGCCTTCTGAGTATTTGACTAAATGAACTACTCCTTACGTTATGTCCTCTTTCGCACACTTTCTCTGTCAAAGCTAAGCAAATGCAGTCATGTTCATCTGAAAAGACTGAACCAAGACTGAGGCATGGCGTGCACGATGGTGTACGTCCCTCATCGGGAAAATAAATAATCACAGTAGAACGGCTTATAATCCCAAAATTTATTCGGGTGATTGGTTTCAATCTGATTCAACTCCACTCAGGAATCGAGAATCGGATCAAGAGAACCGGCTCTCAATTTTTAGGATTGGGAATCAAATCAGATCGACTTAGGATTGAAAACCGGTCCGGTCTAGTTAGACACAATCGATTACTTAACAACAAAAGTTGAAAAATTAAGAAAAATGCAAGAGTTGTTATTATTTTTAAGCTTTATTGATAGTTTTAAGAAATTAAAAAAATATATTTCCTTTTAAAAAGAGGTTGGTCTAGTCTAATTCTATCCAGTTCCAGTTCGGTCTAATCCGATTTCCTCCGGAACCGAAAACTGAACCGATAATCATTGGTTCTATTTTTATAAAATTGGGAACCAGATCAAACTTGTAAATTTCAATTTGGTCCAAGCGATTCTCAATTTAAGCAGTTTGCCATGCTCACCCCTAAAGTTTATAGTTGCGATCAACTGGTTCTTCGATTGACGAATTGTTAAAGACTTGCGATTCAATTTTTGGACTTTTGCTGCCAGAAAAGATCAAATAAAATAGGCCCACAATAAACGAAAATTTAGTGACAGGTACTCACTCGAAAATAATAAATGGACCCCATAATTGTACTTTCAAAGGTCTTCAGGTGAGAAAACGGGGCCCGCCATTCGGTTTTTAACTTATGACTCTAAAGGACCTCATCATTTTCTGTGTAAACGGGCCCTACTTTCCTAGCAACTCCTAGATCCAATTTCAATTATATTTTGAATTTTTTATTTTTTTTATCTCGAAAAAAATCCTAAATTTTGGATTCAGTTTTAAATCATTATCGATTTTTTTTTTATCTCGGGAAAAACTTCAAACTTAAGGTCAAATTTCAAATATGCCTCCAATTTTGTTTTGTTAAAAAAATCATAAATTTTCAATTTATTAACCAACTTGATAAGGTATTTTCACATTGATAAGAAATCTATATCAACAAGATCACATGAAAAATTATCTTCAAAATAAAATCATTTATAGGATATGAAAATTAGAGATAACTAATGAGGATTTTTGGACAGAGGAGCACTAACGGGGCTAGATTTGTGACCAAAGTAAAAAGTGAAGATTTTTCTTTTAGACAAAAAAAATTTCGAGGGTAGATTTAGGATTGAATTTTAATTTTTTTTTTTTTTAGACAACGAAAAATTTGGGCACTTTGGAATGGATTAAACTTTGAGGTTTTTCTTATAGATAACAAAATTCAAGGCAAAATCAGAATTACACCTAAAGTTGGGTTTTTCTTAGGGAATTAGGTCATGAAAATGGTATGTGATAGTTCACAACTTTGCTCGATCCAATTAAAGATTGTTTTGATAATTGCCAGCCATAAACACCTCTAGTAAAAAAATTTAATCTACTTATCTTGTTCTATTGTGCTAAACTTTTTACCAACTCGTTTCCTTCTTTTGAGATCAACTTGAAGTTTTAGATCCGTCATGCTACAAAAGAAAGTATGATATAGATGTGTAAATTGGCGGAGTAAATTTACCAAACTTACTTTTAAAATAGAGGGTTCTTAGGTGACAGTATCAATGTAACCTGGGGCCAAATGTAGGAAAATGTAATTGTGAGGGACTTAGAATTTTTGTGGCGGTGATCCAAACTATTTGAATTCCTTTAACTGCACAATCACATATGAAACATTAAGTCGGTGTCACTGATACAACTTGCCTTTCGCAATTGGAAATCGCTTGCTAAAGGGTTTATGCCGACCTTCTTTGCGTGTTCGTCATCCCGACAATCTTTTATGCTTTCGAATCAGATTCATTGGAGAGTTTCCTTTGAATCTAAGGTTGTCCATGCACAAAGGTTCCCTTATTCCAAGCAGCTTGAAGCACAATGTTGTTCAACAATGGTCCAGGAAAGAAGCTACGCGGGACCGCATGGATCAAAGCAAAAGCAAAGTAATGGTGAGGAAACAGCACAAATTACCAAAAGGTGAAAGGAATTCCATAAAATTGTGAAAGTAGTGGAAGTATAAGTAGAATTATTTTTTTTAATGATAATAATGCAACGACAACAAAAATAGAAATTATTTGCTTGATGATAAATGTTTGTTCTCTCACTCAGTTAGAACTCTCTTCACTTATTTAATAAACTCCCATCGCTTCTCATAATTAGCTATTGAGATCTCCAATGGAAAAAGATGAAAACTGAAAAGCAACCAACAAAGAAAACCAAAAATAATTCTGTTGGTTACATGGGAACGTTTTCATGCCCTACGTTCACGCTTTTGTGTGGGTTTGCCATCCAAGCGTCAATTACAAGGGAAAATGAGATCCTTTTGACTGAACTTTTACACGTAGAGATTTTCATGGAAAATTCTTGTCTCAACTCAGATGCATATAAACCGAATCAATCACATCTGCCCATCACGTGTATTGAACGTGAATTTCACGAAATCAATGGCTGTAATTGTGCTTGGTTGGACTTTCCGTGATCTCGGCGAGTATTTTTCAAGAATGCTAGTGGAACACTCCAATATAAAGAGGGAAAAAAAATGTAAAACTAGAGGTAGTTGAAGGGGATTGAATTACTGATCTTGTGATACTGAGGTGACAAACAAGAGAGAAGTCATGCATATAGTAAATTATACTTGATTAAAAAATTTTAAAAAAGTGATGGGTCAAACCTTAGTGAATATTGAATGTGATTTATTTAAGTGTTTGCTTTTTCTCGTAGTATATCCTAATAGTTGACTTGTTGACTTGTGTGGACTAGACACACATTAAGTAAAGCATCTCAAAATTCACTTGATTCTTCACCTAAATTTCTAGTCAAATACATTTATTGCTCGATAAAATTTCCAATGCTAGATAATCAATGCAATAGCTAACTGTGGAAGGAGATTAATAAACTACTGGGTTTTCCCCATGAGAAGAAAATGTGGAGGTTCAAATTCTCACTTTCTTAGGGGTTAAGATAGGAACGATTTAATTTCGACTATGAATTTCAACTCTCACACCTTGTAATATGAGTTAGAGTAGGAATAGAAAAATGATTGGCTAAAAAATAGAAAAACAAGAAGGAGATTAATATCGCAAGAAACGTTTTCAAACATGCTCTTTTCATATTACTCCACTAAAGATTTTCAAGAAATTCAGAAGGGCAACAGATTTTTTTGAATCTTTTTGCGAGTACTCGATCAGCGGTAATTTATGGGAAGGTGAGTTATAATTACTGAAGTGGAAATATTAGATAATTTACCAAAATTATAACGGCACCAATTTTTTTTTGGGTCGGTTATAACGGCACCGTTAATAAGCACCTTCGTGGAAATATCCAAGAAGCTACCGTGAACTTTCCAGGAAGTTCCCGCCCAACCGAAAAAACTCGTCACACTGCACCATGTAATCTCAGAACCCAATGCATCCGTTCCACCCAAGTCAATCAGTGTTTTGACTCCCTCAAGACTCATCGTCATCCTCTGAACCCGACTCGTTTTGCTGATCCAAGCGCACCCTTTTGTCTTCTCCCTCTCTGCTGTTCATCCATGTCGTCGTTGAGGCTCCGTAAACCTAGCGAAGAAGCAGCAACCGATGCAGTGCTCAACCGTGGCGATGGCCCGACGATTATCATCCACAGGCGGAGATGGCGCCTGGCTTTCTTGGTCATATACTTCACGAGGGCTCTCGAGTCTCTGTCGAAACAAGTCCTTGGGAAGAAGACGGACCTGCTGCGGACGCTCTCTTACGTTGCCATCAATGTCGACCTCGAGAACAGTGATAATCCTCGTGAAGGAGATTGCCCTTCGCTTCCGGACGTCAGCCCGAAGATCCTGAGTAACCTGGTAAGAGAGAAAAGCTTTGAATCTCTTGCTCAAATTGGTGGCGTTAAACGACTCGCTTCAATTCTCATGACAAATCTCGAGAATGGCTTGAGTGGGGATGAAACCGACCTCATGCGCCGAACCAATATTTTCGGTGCGAATAAGTACAATAAGCCCCCGGCAAAGAGCTTTCTCAGCTTTGTGCTTGATGCGTTCAAAGACATGATCATAATCATTCTCATAGCATGCGCTGTTCTCTCTTTAGCATTCGGTATCAAACAGCACGGCCTTAAAGAAGGTTGGTATGATGGTGGGAGTATAATCATCGCCATCTTCCTGGTCGTCATTGTCTCTGCTGTCAGCAACTATAAGCAAGGAAAGCAGTTCCGGGAACTTTCAAAAGAGAGCAGCAACATTAGAGTAGAGGTCGTGAGAGATGGCAGGAGGCAACCAATTTCCATATTTGATATTGTCGTAGGTGATGTCGTGTATCTGAAGATTGGCGACCAGGTTCCGACCGACGGGTTATTTGTTGATGGCCATTCCCTGAGAGTTGACGAGTCTAGCATGACTGGTGAGAGTGATCACATCGAAGTCAATCGCGAGAACCCTTTCTTGCTCTCAGGCACCAAAGTGATAGATGGCTATGGTCGAATGATGGTTGCTTCTGTCGGCATGAACACTGCATGGGGCAAGATGATGAGCTCTGTGAGCCGTGACTTAGATGAAGAGACCCCACTCCAAGCCCGTCTAAACAAGTTGACTTCCTTGATCGGGAAGGTTGGAGTGTCGGTGGCTGTGCTGGTACTTCTTGTCTCGATGATCCGCTACTTCACTGGACACACCCAAGATGATGCCGGAAACAGAGAATTCACCAGCGGTAAGACCAAGTTGGAGGACGTGATGGACGCCGTTGTGCGCATAGTTGCTGCAGCAGTGACCATTGTGGTGGTGGCTATACCTGAGGGCTTGCCTTTGGCCGTCACTCTGACGCTGGCCTACTCCATGAAGCGCATGATGGGTGACAATGCCATGGTCCGGAAGCTCTCCGCCTGTGAAACCATGGGTTCAGCCACAATGATCTGCACGGATAAAACTGGGACTCTCACGTTAAACGAGATGAGAGTGACAGAGTTATGTATGGGAAAAGAACATGTGAGTGTAGATGCATCCAAAGAAATAGCGACCGGCATCGTTGAAGTCCTCCTACAAGGAATCGGATTGAACACGACAGGTACTGTACACATGCGACCTTCTGAGTCTGTTCCTGAAATTTTAGGCAGCCCAACTGAAAAGGCGATACTTTCTTGGGGTGTATCCAAATTGGGTATGACGATGGACGAACTGAAGCAAGAATGGGAGATAGTCCAAGTCGAGGCATTCAATTCTGAGAAAAAGAGAAGTGGGGTCGCTGTGAGGAGGAGAGGAGAGCAGGTAGTTCACATACACTGGAAGGGAGCTGCCGAGATGATCTTGGCAATGTGTTCAGATTATTATAGCCAAAGCGGGACGGTGAATGTCATGACTGATGAAGCAAGGTCTGATTTCGGGACAGCAATTAAAAATATGGCAGACAAAAGCCTGCGCTGCATCGCATTTGCCTACAAAAAGTTCGATGGCTCACTTGCTCAATTTCATGGGAAACTTGAGGAAGATGGGCTTACACTGCTGGGGATAGTGGGGATAAAGGACCCGTGCAGACCAGGCGTGAGAAGGGCAGTGGTGTCTTGTAGAAGCGCTGGGGTGAACATCAAGATGATCACAGGAGACAACATGCACACTGCAAGAGCTATAGCCTTGGAATGCGGGATATTCAATCCGGAGGAAGATCTTGAACATGAAGCCATAGTGGAGGGCGTGCAGTTTCGCAACTACTCGCCTGAACAGAGAGTGGCAGCAATCGAGAAAATCCGGGTAATGGCTAGATCATCCCCATTTGATAAGCTTTTGATGGTTCAGTGCTTGAAGCAGAAAGGGCATGTGGTGGCAGTCACTGGTGATGGCACGAATGACGCGCCAGCCCTAAAGGAAGCGGATATTGGCCTCTCCATGGGAATCCAAGGCACTGAGGTGGCAAAGGAGAGCTCAGATATCGTCATCCTGGATGATAATTTTGCCTCCGTGGTGACTGTGCTGAGGTGGGGGCGGTGCGTCTACAACAACATCCAAAAGTTCATCCAATTTCAGCTCACTGTGAATGTGGCTGCACTCGTCATCAACTTTGTTGCTGCAGTCTCTTCTGGCAATGTCCCTTTGACAGCTGTCCAGCTTCTTTGGGTGAACTTGATTATGGACACCCTGGGAGCTTTGGCATTGGCGACAGAGCAACCTACAAATGATCTCATGCTAAAGCCACCTGTTGGACGAACCGAGCCGCTTATAAGCAGAGTCATGTGGAGGAATCTCATATCTCAGGCCTTGTATCAAGTTATCATCCTCCTGACCCTACAATTCAAGGGGAGTTCCATTTTTGGGGTGGACAAGAAAGTGAGGGACACAATTATTTTCAACTGCTTCGTCCTCTGCCAGGTCTTCAACGAATTTAATGCCAGGAAGCTGGAGGAGAAAAATGTATTCAAAGGGATCCATAAGAACAAGTTGTTCTTGGGCATCGTCGGCATGACCATAATTCTTCAGGTGGTGATGGTTGAGTTTCTAAAGAGGTTTGCCAACACTGAGAGGCTGGACTGGGGACAATGGGGTGCTTGCATCGGACTTGCAGCTTTGTCTTGGCCGATTTGTTGGCTTGTTAAGTGCATTCCAGTCTCAGGCAAAAAGTTGTTCTTTTCCCGCAGAGAAGAAGCATCCTGAACTGAGCACAATGTTAAACTCCGAGAAAAGAAACTTTTCTTTTATTATAAAAATAATTAGGGTTTAGGAAACTGTTTTTTAAATTCTAGATTTTATGCATTTAAATACCTTTTCTAGATTTTATGCATGTAAGTATCTTCCTAGATGCATCAAATTACCTTTGTCTATAGAATCAAATCAACAGTTTATTGCCATCCATTATTTCAACCTTTGTACTTTGGTTTTGCTTGCTATGCTACTGTTGATTTTGGAAAATCTTGCAGATGAGGTTATTAATCAGGTGATCATGCTATATGCCTGCTTTAACATTCATATCTGAACTAGTATTCAAAAAGTTATCCTACAGGAAAACTAAAGAAAAAATTTCCTAGTTCTCAGGAAGCTTCTTAATGGGGCAGTGAAACCCCCAAAAACTTATGCCTCAAGCTCATACAAGGGTGGCCCTTTCTGTTCTTTTATTGCATCATATCTCTCCTTTATTATATTAACAAAAAGCAAATGGTCCCACGCGACAGAACTAATTTTATTTGATGCAAATGGCGAGGGACGAATCAAGTCTCTTACAGTGAGCACAACTTCGAATCCCTGGCTTTGAACTAAAGTAGAGATGCTGTCATCTTTTCCTCATAGCTTCTTTAGATATCTTCAACTAAATTCCCCATGTCCTAAAAGAGCATGACCAATGATTCTAGCAAACAACTTGCAGGAAAAGGTTGATAGAAGCAATGAAGCACATTTTTACAAGATGGACCTTGATTTGCATAAATAGGACAAAGATTTCAATGAAAATGTTACATCTTTAGAGGTTAATATTCTAAGGATTTGTCTCTCCAAATCAAAAGATGGCCATAGCTGTCTTACCAGTGCATAAATCTGATTGCCTAGAAGCAGCAAAAGAGCACCACTCCAAAAAAGGAAAGAAAAAAAAAACAATATAAAATGATTCTCCAAATGAAGGAAGAAGAGAAATTTTTCTAGTAGGATCCCAAGTCTACAACCCAATTCGCCTATCAACGCGAATAGCTGTCTTTAATCAACATCACAACTTGTTTGCACATATCTCAGAACCCTCATAGATTATATTCGATTCATATGACCATGCTAACAAAGTAATAAAAACAAGGCTCGCAAAAGAAGCTTACACAAGCAAATCAATTTCCAATGCTTTCATACCTAACCATCACCAATACTAATTGATTTTTTTTTTTTTTTTTTATGTCACAAACGCAACAACCGAAAAAAGGCAATGGACTGCTCTGTCTTGGCCAGCACAAAACCTGATTAGGGGCGAGGCAATGAGGAATCGCCAATGTGAAATACAATAGTCAAATTCTCGTATGGTTTAACTCATTTAGACTACCTTAAAAATGCTTTTTTAGCTTCTTCTCAATGCATACATCCAATTCACTTTCCCAGAAAAAGGGTTTTTCAGATTGCTGGACTACTAAAAGTTCATTCATTCCCACAATTCCCCAGCAACATAGTACATGTAAAGCAATCAAACAGTAGTACTTTCATGAATAAACAAATAAGGCAACCCAAAAAGAGACCAAGAAAAACAAACCTGAGATTATTAAAGAACAGAGCCAGGACAACACATGTTCCCATCAACCGCAAAAACTAAAATTTTAAAATTTTCAGCGATGGATATCAATGTGGGGCTTCCTTATTAAATAGACCAGACTTCACTGATTTGAGCTTCTGTTCCATCTTTGCCTCCCGTACCAACCAGAAAGCAGAGAGAGAGAGAGAGAGAGAGAGGCCAGCTCGTCTTCTAAGACAATGACATCGGGAGACAAACAAAAGAAAAAGACGAACCCAACTCGTCCTCTACAAGAAAAAACATCGGAAGACGGGAAAAAATCAAAATTTGTCCGAAATTCGCGGACAACCAGCAATCCGTACGTACCATCTGAGAGAGAGAGAGGGGGAGAGATGCTGGCCTTTCTCCCTCGTTTCAGCGTTGAAAGTGCTTTGAATCTGGCTTTGGGGTTGGCGAGGGGGACCCAATTCGTCCTCTCCGCCCTTTTCCGGTTCTGCTCGCGGAGCTGAAGCGCTGGGAAAACGGTGGATTCCATCGAAATTTTCTTCGGCAAGGAAAACGGGTTTATCCAAACGAGAACGGGCTTTGAGCCTTTGGCCCATTGATTGATATGGGCTTTGAGCATTGGGGATTGGGGCCATGAAGACGTGGTGCTAATGATGGACAATTGAACCGGTTTTGGCTGGCGGGCACGTTCACAAACCCGATCCCCAAGGGCATATATTCCCAGAAAAAGAGAAAATTGTGTAGAACAAATGGAAATGGAACCGAACAACGGAACGGAATAAAATATAATGAGATAATCAAATTCCTACGTGGATTGCGACGGAGATCATCATGGGTTCTTGACACGTTAATCTTTTTCTCTCCGATACTTGGCCGAGAACTTATACAAGTAGCTTGTTAAGCCATTGAAAAAAAAAGCTCATGAAAGTGAGATTTGATAACGATATCGATGTTGCTTAATTCGCCATCATCGATCCCTTGAGAGAGGATCCGATCGTTGAACGTGTTGAGTAAGTATCTTGCTTGAAAATCCCTACTTAGATTCTTTCAATGAAGAAAATATTGAATTCCTTCGTATAAAATCATAGGGTTTGAGTGAGACTAATTAGGCAGGTGCAGCCAAAGAAAGATCATTCAAGAAAAAGCTTAGTTGATTAGTTTGGCGAACAAGGTCTTGAAGTTTAGTATACTTATTCGCTTATTTTGAAATTATTTCTCTCCTAGGAGTTACTTTACGTGTTTGCCTGGAATATTAGGTTGACACGATGGTCATATTCTCCATCACAATGATTACCCCACGAATTCATCCCTTATGGCCAAAGAGTTACAACTAATCAAAGTAGGTGGTCAAGAAATTGGGGATCATTTCTAAGAAATTAAACTCTGCACGAAGGAAAGTTTGGCTTCCCATATCTTTTCGAGGGCTTCTGGCGGTGAAAAGAGGTTGGCCTTTAAAGACTTGGACCCTCCAATGAACTCACGTTAAAAGCCTGGACTTTGGAGTTTGTCTCACTATTTTTGTTGAGAAAGTTAGAATGTTCTAAAGGACGAATCTTTAGGTGATCAAGCACAAACTCTTTACTTATTCAAATCTGTCATCATGTGTCGAGATTATGAAGTTCTTTTATCCTTTTTTTCTTTGCAAGAATTGCTTTACTTCTCTCGTGGTAATTGATCAAGGTGGATACAACATTGTAAACGGAAATAGTACAAAAAAGTCATAAATTTATTACATTGGTATCAATTTAGTTTAAATTTTTTGATTTGACTAATTTAGTTATAAATCTTTGCACATTTGTACTAATTCAATTCATTAAATCGATTTGGGGTGAAATTGCTGATGTAGACGTTAAACATCCTACATTACACAGCTAGTGCTGACGAGGCTTGGCAAGGCTGCCTTAGCCTAGGAGAGGGTTGACCTCACCATATTTGGTGAGGGGGGCCTTGTTGGTGCTCGCACTTGCCTATGGCCGGCAACTGCCCATTGAAAAAAAAGAAAAAAGAAAAAGGAAAATAAGAAACAAATTCAAAAAAATTGTTGAAATATTATTATTGTTCATATTAGCGATTTCTGGCTTAAATTGGCAAGATGAATTGAATTTGTATCAATAAGAATTTAGGATTAAATTGGCCCAATTAAAAAACTTTATAACTGGATTAGTACCAATATAATAGGTTTAAAACATTTTTATTTATACTTTTCTCTATTGTAATCCGAGAACTTTGGAAAATCTTTCTTTCATCATGGTTGGCCCAGTTTGCTCGATTGTCATGTTAATAAAACTCTCTTCATACCTTTTTTGTTTGAAATTTTTCATCTTTTTGACCTCAGGCAGCATCTAACTTTCAATATGTTCGTCTCAAAGTGGGATATTATTGCCATTAGTGGAGAATCGTTTGCCATATGTTCAATTGGGACGAACCCCCTTAATGGGATCTAATAGTTTCAAGATCCAACACTCGAGCAGTTTCTTGAAAACTAGCTTCATATATGTATTGAATCCAAGATCTATTGTTGGACGGCTCACATCGATTGACAAAATAAAGGAGAGAGAAACCCACGTCCGTGATTTCAATAGTTTCAGTAGGCGGGATCTATAGTTGTGTGATCCAACTACTAAGACAATAGGAGACCTCGACAACTAAATCTTTCTTTCAATGCAGAAATCGGCATCAAGCTAAAGGCTAAATCTACTTATAACAGGCTATTTGCTGTGGGGAATATGAAGGTGCAGGATCCTTATGAAATATATGAGGAAGAAAGATATAGAGACTCAATTTATTTACTGTTGATATGTCTAGAAGAAGAGGATTGCTTCCACAACAAAACAAGGCCACTTCAAGATTGAAACAAAGCTCCTTACTTAAAGCATTGAGATTTCTTGTACATTTTCACATGACTCACAGCCACGCCGCTGTATTCCGCATTAAAAAAAGAAGCAACTTTTGGTGTTTTATCAGGGCAAAGTGCCATAAATGCATGTAACAAACCTGTGAAACAGTCACCTACCGAAATGTGTTCCTTTTTGGCAATACAATGAAGAAAAAAACAGAAAGAAGGGCTCGTGAGAGTGTGGGAGAGGGTGGTTAGGAACAGATCGATATCATTAATCATCATGTGAAAAGGAGACAAAAAAGAAGAGAGCTACGCGGAGTCCGAGTCCAATCCAAGGTTCCGGACAAAAGGATGTGAGGCAAAACCCCAACCCCCATGCAGAAGAGTCAATCCAAGCTTCAGTTTCAATCTGGTGCTCAAGTGGTCTTCCCTTTTGCCGTAATTCCAACCCAAAAGCATCAATCTCACAGACCAACCCACCAACACAAACAGAAGTGCACACCGTTCAAACAGTTCGAGAGAGCATTCATACATTATTGAGAACAATCTATCTATAAAGATATTACAAAGCGAGTCTACTGCAACTTCTTTTTCGAGTGCTGCAAATAAAACTTAAAGCACAAACAATTCATAAGTTTTAGGAATATGACGCCTCTTGTTATACGAAATTTAGATAACGAAAATCTGAATGCATAGGTCGATTTTCTAAAGCAAGTTAGTTGATGTTTTGGCAAGATGCACTGCTACATATTCTTTTTATTTCGTTCATGATCATCCTATTAAAGTTATATTGTGAAACTTATGAATTGTTGAAGGGGTCTATCAATCTATGAACTTTCTTTTGAGAACAGCATTTATTAGTTAATATGACCTCTCAACATTATTAACCGTGCCAGAATAAGCGGCGCTGAACCCATTGTGAGATCTAAGAAAAAATTAAGAAAATGCATGGAAGTCTTTGGTGAAAATGATAGTTCTCTTATGGTCAAACGTTTTAATTTTCGAACTTCATGACGCATAAAGTAAATCATTTTGTTGCTGCTTAAACCTAGGGATTGTATAGTACCAATACAGTGTGACAGCAAAATGAACATAACAAGCAACATAAGATGTCAATGCGCTTGCATCCATTTGACCTTGGAAAATATCTCCTTCGTCCTTTCCCTTATTTCTTTTTCGCCTTTGCTTATAATAACGTATTGAGCATGATAAGAACAAGGACTGATCTAAGCCTAAGGTACACAACCATTCACTTCCATCACCGTCTATATTAGTAGTTTTGAAATTAGAGAATGCAAAGTGTAACTAATGGATCTTGTAGTTTTCTTTAATATTTTTTTTGGCTAGTTCATTTGGTGGAAATATTGTTGCCTTCTTATATTCCTTTTGGATAAATGACCACTCGCTTGCAGACATTGACAGGCTTGCACGGATGAGAAAGTCCGGCATCGGGGACACCCGCCAAATTCTTGTTTGATGAAAGCTTTACAATCGATGCTGTGACTAATTAGGTGATTTAACAGAAACAATGAACTTTCTTTCCCTTTTCAAAGGAAACTTCACCCTCATCAGGTTTTTTTCTAGCCCATAGAGATGAGGAAGGGCAAACCAACTTCCAATTGCATTACCATAAAGATCTCGCATCTATTGTGTAATGTCCAGAATTAGGATGCGGAGAGGTCGTATACTCAGCACTAATTAGCAATCCATTCCATAAGTATACCAAGAAACATGCACTGCTACACCACCACCGGTCATTCCGTACATCGAGTTGTGATGATATCAAGTAAACATATAGATCTGTAGACCAGTCACGTTCTACCAGATCTATGAATGTTTGCATTCCAAACAGATCAGACGGATTTTGTTTTCTTTCACCTTCCGATTCTTTGGTCTGGTTATGAAAACAATTTGCCGTTCCTCGTGATAGTTGACTTGTTCAAGTTTCTTAAATCTTGTCATGCGTATGTGTGTATGAGAGAGAGAGAGAGAGAGAGAGAGGTGGTCCAAGTTAAATTAATCGATGCATCAGTGAAAATACAACAAGTCTATATTGGAGGCATTACAAGGATAGGATGACTCTGGCATTCGGATCCATCCCTGTGACTATTACGAAAAAGATAAAACGATTATGAATTCTCCACTAAAGAAGAAATAGAAGATGGTGATTAGCTCATTTCCTGCTGATTTAACATCTCAACCAGAATGAATTTTGTAATAATCGCAGTAGATCTACAACTTCAACAAGATAATTCCAACCATTTCTAGATTTTATGCATGGCAAGTATCTTCCTAGATGATGTGTCAAATTATCCTTGGCTATTGAATCAAATCAACAGCTTATTGCCATCCATTATTTCAACCTTTGTACTTTGGTCCTGCTTGCTACGCTGCTGTTGAGTTGGATAAACTTGCAGATGAGGCTATTAATCAGGTGATCATGCTATATGCCTGCTTCAACATTCATCTCTGAACTAGCATTCAAAAGGTTATCCTACAGGAAAACTAGAAAAACAATTTGCCAGTTCCCAGCAAGCTTCGTAATGGGGCAGTAAAAACCCAAAAACTTGTGCCTCAAGTTCATGCAAGGGTTGCATTTTCGATTCTTTTCTCACATCATCTCTCTCCTTTACTATATTAACAAGAAGGACATGGGCCCGCGCGATGGAACAAGTTTCATTTTATGCAAATGGCGAGAAACAAATCAAGTCACTTAAAGTAAACACGACTTCAAATTCTTAAGATTGCTGGCTATTAACTAAAGAAGAGATGCCATCTTCTTTTACTTGTAACTTCTTTAGATATCTTCAACTAAATTCCCCATGTCCTGAAAAAGCATGACCAAATATTCTAGCAAACAACTCGAAGGAAAAAGTTGATAGAAGCAATGCAGCACATCTTTACGTGATGGAGCTTGATTTGCATAAATAGGATAAAGATTCCACTGAAAATGTGACATCTTTAGAGGCTAATATTCTAAGGATTTGTCTCTACAAATCATAAGATGGCTATAGCTGTCTTATAAGTGCATAAATCTGATTGCCTAGAAGCAGCAAAACAGCACGACTTCAAAAAAAGAAAAAAACAATATGACATGATTTTTTGGATGAAGGAAGAAAATAAATTTTCATAGGAGAATCCAGAGTTGACAGCCCAATTCACCTATCAATGCGAATAACTGTCTTTAATCAACATCACAACTCGTCTGCGCACATCTTGCAATCAATCCTTCACCTCATAGATCATATTTGATTTATATGACCATGTTGACAAAGTAACAACAAGACTCACGAAAAGAAACTTACACAAGCGTATCTATTTCCAATGCTTTCATACCTAAGCATCACCAGTATTAGCCGATTCTTTTCATGTCACAAATGCAACAACCAATGAAAAAGGACAGAGACAAAAAGTAACAAAGAATTCGGTTGACAAGTGGAAAACAAACTTCCGCGTAACCAGCTGCCATCATTTTCCTGTACCACGCCCGGGATTGGTTACCCGGGGAAGGCATCGCAGGAGTCAGGCCTGGGGGGCTTATCCCTTGAGGGGGGTTACGTGCGCCCCGGCGGTTGGGATTATATATTTTTCTCCCTAATCCCAAGGGGAAGTTGTCTTTCCAGCGTCAAAGCCTTTTAAAGGTCTTGCTTAGGACCAATGGTCGTGAATAATGGAGAAAGAAGAAATCGTCCATTTGATTACGACGGCAGAGTAATCAGTCCGCGATTTCCAGGACAGCACCCGACGTGCGCACGAGTCTGGGCTTCCGGTCACAGCACGGAATTCCCAACCCTCACCCCCCAAAAAAATAATAAATAAAAAAAAAGGAAGAATCTCTACCGACCCGACCCAGTATAATTGTCGGGCGATGGAAAACTTCCAAACCTGATCTGTCCTGGCTGATTAAGGACAAGGCAATGAGGCATTGCCAATGTGAAATACAATAGTCAAATTCTCGTATGATTTACCTCATTTAGACTACCTTAAAAATGTTTTATTAGTTTCTTTTCAATGCATACATTCAATTCACTTTCCCAGAAAGGGGTTTCTCAGATTGCTGGAGTATTAAAGGTCATTCATTCCCACAAATTCTCAGCAACACAGTACATGTAAAGTAATCAAAGAGTAGTACTTCTTGAGATTATAAAAGAACAGAACCAAGAAAACACACGTTCCGATTACCCGTAAAAACAAAAATTTTAAATTTTCAACGATGAATGTCAAATGTGGGGCTCCCTTATTAAATAGACCAGACTTCACTGATCTGAGCTTTTATTCCATTTTATCTCACGTACCAACCAGCAAGCAGAGAGAGAGAACCCAGCTCGTCTTCTAGGACAATGACATCGGGAAACAAAAAGGGAAAAACAAGAACCCAACTCGTCTTTTAGAACAAAAGACATCGGAAGACCCAAAAAGAAAAAAAGAAAATTTGTCCGAATCGCTGACAACAAGCAATCCGTACGTACCTGGCTTAGAGAGATGCTGACCTTTCTCCCTCGTCTCACTGTCAAAGGTGCACTGAGTCTGGCTCCGGGGTTGGGGAGAGAGGGACCCATTTCTTGCTTTCTGCCTTTCTCCAGTCCGCTTGTCAGCTGAAGCGCTGCGAAAATGGTGGACTTGCGTCCGCGCTTTCCATGAAAATCTTGTGCTGCGAAGAAAACCAGTTTTCCGAACGAGAATGGGCTTTGGGCCGTCGGCCCGTTGATTGATATGAGCTTCGAGCATTGGAAATTGAGAAAATATTGGCTGCAGCTTTGACTCCAGCGTGTCTTCCTCCTAGTCCATTCACCGGGCGACACGTGTCACTCAGCAGCCACGCTGGAGTCCGAGCGCGTCCGAGAAAATATTAGGTAGTCCCGGACCACCACGTCACCGTGCGCCCGCCCAATGAAGAGACGAAACATGGCTCCACGTGGAGTCGGGCCCGAGAAAATATTGGGTGGTCCGGGACCTCCACGTCAGCGTGGTCCCCGACCACTCACGAGGTGCCATATGGCGCGGTGGGCCCATTTAGTGTCTTCTGCCTTCTTCCTCCTCTCTCTTCTCTTCCTAGCCTGCCGACGCCCTCTCTCCCCCTAGCCTGCACACTCTCTCTCCTGTCAGAGCATTTATTGCGGCTTAAGCTTTTGTTTTCTTTCTCAAACGAAGGAAAAGAAGCCCCGTTCGTTCCTCAGTCCCCTCCATTTGTTTTTCCTCTCGAAAATTTGAATATGAAAATTTCTCTCTCCCCGCGCTTGTTGCTGCTCTGCCGTGCATCAAGCGGCCGTTCCCCTGCCGTCGCCGACGAACCACATTACGACCGCCCCTACTCCAGTGCTCGCTCGCTTCGCTCCGTCGTTTGTTCCGGCGTGCCTGGGATCGCAGATGTAGCACGCTGAGGAGAAGCAGGCCTCTTCGAGCTCCCCTCAATGTCGGCGAGCGTCGGCCACCGAGCGAGACCCCCACACACCGGAAGGCTCGGAGGCGAGGTTGCTGGAGAAGAAAGGTTGAGCCCCTCTGCTTCCGCTGGTTGCTTCCATCGCCCCCCACCCTGACGCCGATGCCGCCGACGCTCCTCCGCCTCCCTCTCGCGACGTCCGCTCTGCTCTCTCTCTCCCCCCTCCGCGAAGTCGTGCCTCTCTTCCAGCGAAACGTGACGCCGACGGCCCTCCACCTCCACCAGTTGACTCTATCGCCCTCGACTCCGACGCCGATGCCGACGCTGAAGCCGACGCCGACGCCGATGCCGCTTCCTCCCCTGAACCCGACTCTGACGCCGACACCCCTCCGCCGGTTGCTTCCGTCAGCGTCGAAGTCTGTCGCCCCCGACTCCATCGCATCCTTCTACTCCATCCACACAACGCCATCGCCAGAGAGGCCACTCTCCCTCCCCCTCTCTTAGCCAATTTCGCTGCACCACACGAACCCATCACCGCCAGCCAGAACCCCCCCGCCCCCGTCGCCAGAATTCTCGCCGCCGCCGCCGCTGTGTCGGGCGGGTCCCAGGTCCCGCTCCCCCCTGGCAGAGTGCGCCGATCTCCGCCCCGTCGCCGCTTCGCCGCGTCGCCGGTTCCGATCCGAGTGGCCGGAGCTCGCCGGACGTTTCTTCCGTCGGGACTGGGGACCAACTCTGCCCGCTCTCGCGGAGTCGCTGCTGCTCGTCCTTGCGCAATCTGCTCTGACTCGTTGTCGCGAGGAGTTGTTGCGCGGAATTGTGGAGAGTTTGCCGAGCTGTAGCTGAGTAACCGTTGCTCTTCGCCCTCGTCGCTTGAGACCACAGCTTTTAAGCCTTTTTGGGTCACGATCAGGTAAAGTGGAGCCCAGGTTCTAAACGGTTTTCTTGAATTAGAGTGGGGAAATGAGTTGATCTTTACATTTGGCGTGTGTGCCCTCTTTGATCGTAGTCTCAATCGCGTGGAGTAATGCATGCTTAGTCCAATTGATATTTGATCAAACTTAACTGCTGTTTGGAGTTGAGGGGATTATTCTTGATTAAGATTCTGGAATTTTTTATTAAGGAGAGAAAGTAATGTCATTTTAATGCTAGCTCACCAATTAAGGTTAGGAGGCAATTCCATGCTTAATTACGATCCGAATCGTGAATCTTGTCATGAGGTGATGTTAGCTGGATGTTGGGTGTTTGCCGTTTAGATTTAGTTTTGCCTAATTGCATGATTCAATTGAGAAATGACTAGTTGGTTTGGATTATTGGTACTTCGGCAAAACACTATTGAGGATTGTCTGATTGGTGCCAGTACATACAAGAAAAGAATGGGAGTTGTATAGCCCATAGATACTTTCCTGGCTTCAGTATTTGTACAGTGCTTGTCTGGAATCTACTTGCTATCCTGCAGATTATGCATATCTTAGATTTTTACCAGTAGTTCTGATGCTGTCAGTGGTTTTTGTTGCCAATTTGATGGCAATAAGAGCTGCTTCCTTCCTTTCTCCATCTAGAAAGGGATTCATGGTGGATAGATGTTGATTGGTCCTACAAAGTTCTAGCAAAAGTAGTGACAAATCAACCTCAGGATTAGCTTCTATTTTCCACATCACCTCATAGATTAAGAGAAGAAGAGAACCATTATTTTAATACTCTATGGCTTTTCTTCTGGGATATTTGGGGTTGTGTGGATAAAAGCGGTTAGCTTCTGATATTAGAAGAGCACCGACTAGGCGATGTAGTGACAGAAAATGCTCGACAAATTGATATCTATGTATGTGTTCTCAGTTAAGTTTTTCTCTATGCATGCCATCCTTTCTATCTGATTCTGGAATTAAACTTTTTATATCAGGATGTTCGTGAATTCTGTGAAGAGACTTCGAATTATGAGGACTTCTGAGGCTAATGGACTTGGTACTGAATTACAGAGCCAATATTCTGAGACTTGATCGTGTACATGGTTTTGTATGATCATGATATTTAAAGCATTGTTGAGGATGAGTGCTAACCTTAAGCTGGGTAGCTCTGAAGCTATCCAGGTCCTTGTAGAGCATGGTTGCGATCTTTTGAGTGAACAGTGTGTATAGCTTGCCCATTATACGGTTGTGGAAATGAAAAGACTGGATAAATGGAGCATTTTGAAAATCATGGTTGCTCCTCTTGGTGTCCCTTTTCTTTATCTTTTTGTTAAGGTGACACTACCCTTTCTCAACTTTTGTCACTGCCGGTTAAATCAAACTTTGGAATGTCTTATGTATGTTGTGTGTACATATATTCTCGCAACTTATTTCTTGTTGATATGTGAGAGAGAGAGAGAGAGAGATGGACACTCTTCTTTCTTGTGAATTGTTTATTGGTTCTCCATATTCTCTGCGAAGAAATGAGATTTCATATTAAGAGTCTTTCTGATCAAGCCCACTTGAATTGCTTATCAAACTGGAATTATGGATGGCATGAGATTTGGCATGTAAATGGCCGCAAGTCTAGTATTGAGGTTGAAAACTGATGAACGATGCACCTGGACTTTTAGCAGAAGTTTTTAAAATTAATTATATGATGCAGATGCTTTCTCCTCCCTTCCAATAGTTAGGTTGTACCTTTGAACAGATTCCAAGTCAATTAATCATCGGTAAAGCAGCCAAGATAAGAACCCATTGACGTGTTTGAGCATCGCACTGGTGCTAACTTAAACCACGGGACAATCGATTATCCTTGTTTTTATTGTCCTGTTATATATATTAATTGCTAAGGCTTCTAGGGCGCACTCAATTTAGTATTTATTTACACAATGGAACATGGATTGAAACAACTCATGTTATAAATAAAAAACCAAAAATACCCTTCATAATCCATGAACCCCTTAATGCCATGAACTCCTTACACCATCAATTATCCTAATGAACTTGATCTACATGATTTCTATGTCATGCATTTTTCCTCATATTTAAGAATGTGTTAATTTCCATTGCCATTACCAACCATAACCTCTTAAACATAAACAACCATCTTGATATCCTTTGCTTTTCGGGTGAAAGTTACCAAGAAAACAACATAAGAAGAAAAACTAAAGCTTTATAAACATACTGTTGCAGTGATTCTGGACACGGACATATACAACAAATGAAGTTTTATTTGCAAAAAAAGGTACCTAGATCATATACCAGTGATCTTTACAGATATCAGAACCAGTAGCTACAAGCATTTAATTAAGAAATTCTACATACAGAGAAAAATTGAAGGAACTATTAGCCAAAAGGAACTCAAATGCTCAGAACTCAATCCCTAGAGAAGGCCATTTACAGGTGACGTGCTAAAAACTGGCTTGTCTTTGCTAACATTGCGGCACCATTGCTACTGCTCTTCCTCCGAGGTTTCGCCTCTCCGAGCATGGTTATGACATCCCTCATGCAGGGCCTATCTCTCAGTAGTTTTACAGTACAGAGGAGCGCTATGCTGAGCACATTACGAGATTGATTACTCAGATTCGAGGCCATTGCGCTCCAAAACCCAGCCCTTAGAAACCATAAAAGCCAAAGTCATGCGCACCGAACAAAAATAAAAGACCTAAACTATGACTCTTCGACCGATGAGCTAGCTAGAATACATATCTGAAACCAAACACAAAGTTAGGCTATATCCATTTTTCTTCTCCTATGTCTTTAGCATTTTACTTAAGTTTCTCACCAGTTAAAGGAAGCCTCTGTCATTGATGCAAGTGCAACTCCACCAACGATTGGTAAAAGAGAAGAGACAACCTAGATGGTTGGAAAGTGTAGGGGCCAAAAATGACAAAAAAGTTAAAATGGGAGGCGGATACTAAATGCTACACCATGAATATCATTAGTCTTTTGAGATCATCAGAAAATTAAGAAACATGAACATTACATGTTAAGTTCAACAGGTAACCATATTAACTTAGCAAACTAAATGGTTGCAAAAAATGACGCGCTTTACAACAACTCACAATAAAATGGTGCATCATTTAGTAACCAAAAAACTACATCAGAACTGAAAGCTGGAAATAAAGGGCAAGATCTATAAGTATTTGCACCTCCCCAAGAAACATAGCCAATAGAAGGACAGAAAAATGGCTCCATGTCGACGAATTCTCCGAACTCGTACCCATTCTTTTCTTGTATGTACTGGCACCAATCAGACAATCCTAAATAGTGTTTTGCCAAAGTACCAATAATCCAAACCAACTAGTCATTTCTCAATTGAATCATGCAATTAGGCAAAACTAAATCTAAACGGCAAACACCCAACATCCAGCTAACATCACCTCATGACAAGATTCGCGATTCGGATCGTAATTAAGCATGGAATTGCCTCCTAACCTTAATTGGTGAGCTAGCATTAAAATGACATTACTTTCTGTCCTTAATAAAAAATCCCAGAATCTTAATCAAGAATAATCCCCTCAACTCCAAACAGCAGCTAAGTTTGATCAAATATCAATTGGACTAAGCATGCATTACTCCACGCGATTGAGACTACGATCAAAGAGGGCACACACGCCAAATGTAAAGATCAACTCATTTCCCCACTCTAATTAAAGAAAACCGTTTAGAACCTGGGCTCCACTTTACCTGATCGTGACCCAAAAAGGCTTAAAAGCTGTGGTCTCAAGCGACGAGGGCGAAGAGGAATGGTTACTCAGCTACAGCTCGGCAAACTCTCCACAATTCCGCGCAACAACTCCTCGCGACAACGAGTCAGAGCAGATTGCGCGAGGACGAGCAGCAGCGACTCCGCAAGAGCGGGCAGAGTTGGTCCTGTTAGGGAAATCCCTTATGATGTTTTGAAGATGACAAAATAAATCAAACGCTACTAACATGTTTAATGGTTAAGTAATAGACCATGCAGATAATAGAACATATAAAGGATATTGTCAAAGTCTGAAGACGGCCAGAAGACTGAACGTAACATATGTCCAAAGTATATTATGAAGATTTCCAGACTTCTGTGTCAAAGTCTGAAGACTGCCAGACTTTAGTGTCAAAGTCTGTTCTACATCAGAAGTCTGTCAACTCTGACTAATTCCAGACTGAACATGAATGCTGAAGCTGAACCAGAAGATAGACTCTATTCTGAAGCTGAACTGGGTACATACCTTAAAGCTAAATCTGTTCAGAAGCAGATATGTTCAGACCCAGATTGTAAAGTCTATTGCACTCAGACTCAGATTGTAAAATCTATTGCTCTCAGACTTTACATCCAGACTCGACAGAACGTAACTCAAGCCCAATCATATAACGGCTAGTGATCTGGTTTGGATTCCACATCAAGATTGATTTGATTGATTCAATCTATTTGATTGACGATTGGATCTTGAAGACAAGAACTTTCTATACGAAGAAGCTTTACTTATGGAAACCAAGATTTCATTTGTATGGGCGATCAGAATCAATTTGGGATTCTACCTTTGTCACTCAACGGCTACCAAATCTTCTAGATACAGAGCTGTCCAATGGGTATATTGGAAGACGATTCTCCGGGATACTGTCCAACGGGTAGTTTGGAAGTGGAGGAGTATTTAAGGAGATCATGGACCGATGAGCAAGTAAGAGATAGAGCGTAGAATTTATAATTCCAAAGTCTGAGCGACCTTCGATCATAACACTTGTCTTTGGAGAGCTTAAACGTTTGTGATCGTGAGAGAAATACCAAAAGAGTGACTTAGTGAGATAGTGTGATATGTTAAGTGTTTGCACTCAAAGTTGTAATCTCTTGTTGATTGCATAGTGGAATCCAGCCAAGAAGGCTGTTAGCGTGGGAGAGTGGACGTAAGCTTGGATTAAGCCGAACCACTATAATTTCTGTGTTCTTATTCTCTTTCCTAACTCCTTTGTTTAAAGTTTATTTTATTCCACATATATTTGCCAAGATTTATCTTAAACACCTATTCACCCCCCTCTAGGTGTTCATACTAGCACTCTCAGGTCCCAGTCCCGACGGAAGAAACGTCCGGCGAGCTCCGGCCACTCGGATCGGAATCGGCGACGCGGCGACGGGGCGGAGATCGGCGCACTCTGCCAGGGGGGAGCGGGACCTGGGACCCGCCCGACACGGCGACGGCGGCGGCGAGAATTCCGGCGACAGGGGCAGGGGGGTTATGGCTGGCGGTGATGGGTTCGTGTGGTGCAGCGAAATTGGCTGAGAGAGGGGGAGGGAGAGTGGGCTCTCTGGCGATGGCGTTGTGTGGATGGAGTAGAAGGATGCGATGGAGTTGGGGGCGACGGACTCCGACGCCGACGGAAGCAACCGGCGGAGGGGCGTCGGCGTTAGAGTCGGGTTCAGGGGAGGAGGCGGCGTCGGCGTCGGAGTCGAGGGCGATAGAGTCAACCGGCAGAGGTGGAGGGCCGTCGGCGTCGCGTTTCGCTGGAAGAGAGGCACGACTTTGCGGAGGGGGGAGACAGAGAGCAGAGCGGACATCGCGAGAGGGAGGCGGAGGAGCGTCGGCGGCATCGGCGTCAGGGTGGGGGGCGATGGAAGCAACCAGCGGAAGCAGAGGGGCTCAACCTTTCTTCTCCAGCAACCTCGCCTCCGAGCCTTCCAATGTGTGGGGGTCTCACTCGGCGGCCGACGCTCGCCGACATTAAGGGGAGCTCGAAGAGGCCTGCTTCTCCTCAGCGTGCTACATCTGCGATCCCAGGAACGCCGGAACGAACAACGGAGCGAAGCGAGCGAGCACTGGAGTAGGGGCGGCCGTAATGTGGTTTGTCGGCGACAGTAGGGGAACGGCCGCTTGATGCACGGCGGAGCAGCAACGAGCGCGAGGAGAGAGAAATTTTCAGATTTAAATTTTTGAGAGGAAAAACAAATGGAGAGGACAGAGGAACGAACATGGCTTCTTTTCCTTCGTTTGAGAAAGAAAACAAAAGCTTAAGCCGCAATAAATGCTCTGACAGGAGAGAGAGTGTGCATGCTAAGGGGAGAGAGGGCGTTGGCAGGCTAGGAAGAGGAGAGAGAGGGGGGAAGAAGGCAGAAGACACCAAATGGGCCCATCACGCCACATGGCACCTCGTGAGTGGCCGGGGACCACGCTGACGTGGAGGTCCCGGACCACCCAATATTTTCTCAGGAGGAGAGAGAATGGGAAGAAGGCAGAAGACACCAAGTGGGTCCACCGCTCCACATGGCATCTTGTGAGTGGCCGGGGACCACAATGTGGAGGTCTCGGACCACCCAATATTTTCTCAAATTTGATAGAAAATAATGGTGGGCCCGACTCCACGTGGAGCCATGTGTCGCCTCTTCATTGGGCGGGCGCACGGTGATGTGGTGGTCCGAGACTACCTAATATTTTCTCGCGTCCCTTATATTAAAATAATCTTCTTTCTCTCTCCTATAGCGCTTGTACGCTAGTGACACGGCCCATGGACAAGCATGATCCAAGATCGTCCGTGAGGGGCCGTGTCGCGTACAAGGGGCTGCCCGGAAGCAGCCCACGAACGACCCCATGAGCAGAACGAGCGGACGGCCCATGCGCAGCCCGTGAGCGATCCCTGAGCAATGTTCGAGCAGCCTGTGACGGTTCAGCTGGTCGCGTGTCAGACGGACCTGCAACCCCGATCTTGCTTCTGACACACGCCCATGGTCTGCCCAAGGCTTGACGCGCGCGACCCATGGACTTCCCAAGGGCCTGCCGGATGCAGACCATCGAGTAGCATTCGAGTAGCCTGTTGTATAGCTTGTAATGATTATACGGATTCAAAATGAACCGTTGGATCGGAGGGACAATCCATGGCCAAGATGCGACCCACTCTTGTATAAATAGGAATCCCTCTCCCACCTTATAATCAGTTTGTTCACAAGCAATATACACTCTCTTTGCCCATTCGGTTCTTGTGTTTGAGCGTGTGTGTGTGCAAGGCTGACTTGGGATCACCGATCCTAAGGCCGCGCGGTGTTTGATCGACCGAAATTGATCGACCCGTGACAAGTGGTATCAGAGCCATCATTCTCAAACGAAATGGCCGATTCTCGTGCTGATGCTCCGGTCGTTCAAGGCGATTAGCGTGAAGATCGTGGGCGTTCAGCCAGGAGGGCTACCCGGTCGAAAAAGGCCCGTGCTGCCTCGTGTGCGAGGGATCCGAAGAGGGATCTGGAAAATCGTCTGACGGCCATAGAGGAGACCGTCACGGACGTGCAGGCGTTTGTGGACGACCTGCACCAGACCGTCGAAGGAGCGGAAGCCGGTAGGGAGGAGATCTTGGCCGAAGTGCAAGAGCTCCAAGCCGGCATGGGAGAGCTCCGTGTCGAGGTGCAAGGATCCTTCATGCACGAGCTGCAGCAGCGGGATGAGACTTGGGAAGCCGCGATGGCGGCCATGCGGGCGGAAATGGCGGAGATGAAGGGCAAGCTCACGGAGCTTGAAGCAGCACGCGTGAACGAGGTGATCACCGTGCAGTCCCGTGCCGATGCACCCAAACCAAAGGAGTTCAAGGGCTCCCGGGTGGCAAAGGACGTGGACAACTTCCTATGGTACATGGAACGACACTTCCAGACCATGGGAACGACCGACGACGTGATACGGGTGAACACCGCAGCCATGTATTTAGCTGATGATGCACTGCTGTGGTGGAGACGTCGTTCGGACGGTAGGAATGGCGATCCTATCGCGACATGGGCTCGGTTCGTCGAGGAATTTCGGCGAACCTACTATCCCGCTTATGCGGAGGAGGAAGCCCGAGGGGAACTCAAGCGCCTAGAACAAAAGGGCGGAGTTCGTGAATATGTGAAGCGGTTCTCGGAGCTGCTGCTCCAAATCCCGTCCATGACCGAGACGGAGGCGTTCCACCAGTTCATGGGCGGACTCAAACCTTGGGTCAAACAGGAGCTCAAATGGTGCAATGCAACGGACCTCACCACAGCCACTTCTGTGGCCGAGTCCCTTGTTGAATATAGGCCGGCAACCGCCGCCAAGCCCGACTTTCGACCGAGAGAAAAGGCCACTGGTTGGGGAGATCGAGGCCGGTTCCCTCGACCAAATGCTGGCAGGCCGCCTTCGACTCCTCATATGAATCAACCCGAGTCAAGCAACGGGAGATATCAACACAAGGTACGCACCTACAAGTGCTTCTTCTGTGATGGTCCCCATATGGCTCGGGATTGCCCAAAGAGAGGAAAGTTGGCGGCCCTGTGCAAGGAGGACAAGCCGCGAGAGGAGGCGCGGTTGGGATCGTTGCGGATCCTTGGAACGATCAAGGCTTCCAAGAAGGCCAAAGAACCGAAAGGAATGATGTTCGTAGACGTGAAGATCGGAGGTACCACAATGAGCACACTCGTGGATACTGGGGCGTCCGATCTGTTCATATCCAAAGAGGCCGCGAAGAAGTTGCATCTTCCGGTCGAGGCAAATGAGTCCGGTTGGCTCAAGATGGTGAATTCCAAGGAAGTCCCGACCAGCGGTATGGCCAGGGGCGTGGAGTTCCACCTGGGTCCTTAGACCAGCAAGGAAGATATCGAGGTAATTCCCCTTGATGACTATGACTTCATACTCGGTTTGGGATTTCTCGACCGGATCAATGCGGGTGTCATGCCCTTCGCGGATTGCATATGCATTCTGGACAAGCGGTGCCAATGCATGGTCCCGATCTACCGCGAATCGGGACGCGATAGGAAGATGCTATCGGCCATGCAGCTATCAAAAGGGCTGAAGAAAGGCGAGGTGACCTTCTTGGCGGCATTGAAGGAGGAAGGCGCGGAGGAAAGCTCGGTACCGGAAGAAGCATCCCGAGTCCTCGATGCCTTCCAAGACGTGATGCTGCCCGAGCTGCCCAAGAAGCTGCCTCCTCGAAGAGAGGTCGACCATCGGATAGAGCTGGTACCCGATGCTCGACCACCGGCCATGGCTCCCTATTGCATGGCCCCGCCCGAGTTGGAGGAGCTGAGGAAACAGCTCAAAGAACTGTTGGATGCTGGATATGTTCGGCCATCCAAGGCCCCGTTAGGTGCCCCGGTCTTGTTCCAAAAGAAGCATGACGGATCCCTCCGTATGTGTATCGATTACCGGGCATTGAACAAGCTGACCGTCAAGAATAAGTACCCGATTCCCCTTATTGCTGACTTGTTTGATCAGCTCGGAGAAGCCCGTTGATTCTCCAAGCTCGACCTTCGATCGGGATATTATCAAGTGCGGATTGCTGAGGGGGATGAGCCGAAGACAGCATGTGTGACCCGCTATGGATCATATGAGTTCCTTGTCATGCCATTCGGCTTGACCAATGCGCCGGCTACGTTCTGCACACTCATGAACAAGGTATTGCATCCGTTCCTCGATCGGTTCGTTGTAGTTTATCTTGATGATATAGTGATATATAGCCGGACGCTTGAGGAGCATGTTGAACATTTGAGCCGAGTTTTTCGGACCCTTCGAGAAAACGACTTGTATGTGAAACGTGAAAAGTGTGCCTTCGCACAAAAAGAAAGTCCGTTCCTAGGGCACATCGTTGGGGGCGGACGTGTGCGGATGGATGCGGCCAAGATCCGTGCCATTGTTGATTGGGAGCCACCAACGAAGGTGACTGAGCTGAGATCCTTTCTTGGTCTCACGAACTACTACCGGCGCTTCATCCGGGAGTATTCGCGCCTCACCGTGCCACTCACGGACATGCTGAAGAAAGAAAGGCCGTGGGAGTGGACGGATCGGTGTCAAGAGGCGTTCGAGCGGTTGAAGCGGACCATGACCAAAGAGCCGGTGCTTATGCTGCCCGACTACACCAAACCATACGAGGTGGAGACCGATGCTTCTGATTTTGCCATCGGTGGTGTCTTGATGCAAGAAGGTCATCCGGTGGCCTTCGAATCCCGAAAGTTGAATGATGCCGAGCGACGATACACGGTCCAAGAGAAGGAAATGACCGTGGTGGTGCACTGCCTTCGCACATGGAGGCACTATCTCTTGGGGTCCCGGTTCGTTGTGAGGACCGACAATGTGGCCACAAGCTACTTCCAAACTCAGAAGAAGCTTAGCCCAAAACAAGCTCGGTGGCAAGACTTCCTGGCCGAGTTTGATTATGTGCTGGAGTATAAGCCCGGAAAGTCCAATTCCGTGGCCGACGCCTTAAGCAGGAAGTTCGAATTGGCCAATGTGGTGAGCAGGCCTGATTGTCCATTGGTTGATCGTATCAAGGAGGGGCTGAAGCATGATCAAACGGCCCAAGCTCTCCTTCGATACGCCCAAGAGGGCTTGACGAGGAGATTTTAGCTTGAGGACGACCTCCTCTACACCAAAGGACGGCGACTCTATGTGCCGCTCCACGGGAAACTTCGGAGGGAAATCCTAAAAGAGTGCCACGACTCCAAATGGGCGGGACATCCGGGAATCCATCGCACCATGGCGCTTGTTGAAGATCAATACTACTGGCCGCACATGAGGGATGATGTGGAGACATATGTGCGGACATGTCTCGTTTGCCAGCAAGACAAGATAGAGCAACGGTCTCCCGCGGGACTCCTTGAACCGTTGCCTATCCCGGAACGTCCATGGGAGAGTGTCTCCATGGACTTCATCGTGAATTTGCCCAAATCCGAAGGGTGTCGGGCTCTCATGGTTGTGGTAGATCGCCTCTCCAAGTATGCGACGTTCGTGCCAACCACAATGGAATGCCCAGCCGAGGAAGCCGCCAAGCTGTTCCTCAAACACGTCGTCAAATATTGGGGCGTTCCACGCACGATCGTGAGTGATCGCGACCCTTGGTTCACCGGACGGCTTTGGACCAAGCTCTTCAAGTTGCTGGGGACGAGTCTCAATCTTTCCACCAGCATGCATCCGCAGACCGACGGACAAACCGAGCGAGTGAACGGATTGCTAGAAATCTATCTTCGGCATTATGTGAGCAACACGCAAGCGAATTGGGCACGGCTGATCGACGTGGCCCAATTTTCTTACAACTTGCAGCGGAGCGAGTCCACGAACCAAAGCCCGTTCGAAATCGTGACCGGGCAGCAGCCGCTCACGCCAAGTGCGATCGCTTCAGGGTATCGAGGAAGCAGCCCGGCTGCATATAAGCTCGCTAAGGAATGGGGTGAACACGTGGACTTGGCCCGGGCGTGTCTGGATAGGGCCGCGAAACGCACGAAGAAATGGGCCGATAAAAAGCGACGGCATGTAGAGTTTCAGGTCGGGGACTTGGTGCTAGTCAAGTTGCACCTCGTCCTTCGGTACAGAAACGTGAACAAGGGGCTGATCCGTCACTATGAAGGCTTTTCGAGTGATACAACGGATCGGAAAGGTGGCGTACAAGCTGGACTTACTGCCCAAGCTCAGGCTCCACCCCGTGTTCCATGTGAGCATGTTAAAACCGTTTCATGTGGACGAGGATGATCCGGATCGGGGCACATCGCAGCGAGCACCCCTTGGGGTGAAGACCTCCTATGATCGGGATGTTGAGTGTATCCTGGCGGATCGGATCATACGGAAGAAATATCGGGCACCAAGGAAGGAATATCTCGTCCAGTGGAGAGGCCTTCCTGAGAGTGAAGCAAGCTGGGAACCCTCCGAGGCTCTGTGGGAATTCAAGGGGCACATCGAAGCCTTCCATGCCACGGATGCGACGAGGGCGTCGCCAGATTAGGTGGGGGAGAATGACACGGCCCACGGACAAGCATGATCCAAGATCGTCCGTGAGGGGCCGTGTCGCGTACAAGGGGCTGCCCGGAAGCAGCCCACGAACGACCCATGAGCAGAACGAGCGGAAGGCCCATGCGCAGCCCGTGAGCGATCCCTGAGCAATGTTCGAGCAGCCTGTGACGGTTCAGCTAGTCGCGTGTCAGACGGACCTGCAACCCCGATCTTGCTTCTGACACATGCCCATGGTCTGCCCAAGGCCTGACACGCGCGACCCATGGACTTCCCAAGGGCCTGCCGGATGCAGACCATCGAGTAGCCTTCGAGTAGCCTGTTGTATAGCTTGTAATGATTATACGGATTCAAAATGAACCGTTGGATTGGAGGGACGATCCACGGCCGAGATGCGACCCACTCTTGTATAAATAGGGATCCCTCTCCCACCTTGTAATCAGTTCGTTCACAAGCAATATACACTCTCTTTGCCCATTCGGTTCTTGTGTTCGAGCGTGTGTGTGTGCAAGGCTGACTTGGGATCACCGATCCTAAGGCCGCGCGGTGTTTGATTGACCGAAATTGATCGACCCGTGACACTAGCCCTGCGCTCTCTCTCTCCTCTGCAGGGTCTGCACGCATTTATTGTATTCTCTTTCCTCTTCCCTCGTTCTTTTCTCCGAGTAGAAGAAAAGCCATTCCAAGCAAGCGAGCTTTCAAATTTTGAATCTCTGGTTTCGCTCTCGTTTGCTACCCCGCGCTCGTTGTTGCTGCTTCGGCATTGCGTTTGTCAAGCGGCCGTTCCCTGCTGTCGCCCGGCGCTCGCTCGTCCTGTCGCTTCCTCCGTCTCTGCTTCGGTGCTAGCTCTTTGCTTGGTTGCTCGCTCCATCTCTGCTCCGGCGCCGCTTTCCTTCGCATATTAATCTGCTTGGGCGGCCGAGATTTGGGAGATCCCATTTCTGCAACCACCTGCAGAGCAGCGTCGACGCCTTCTAGGCCGGTTACGAGATTTGTGGGATGTGTACACGCAGAGCAAGAGCAGTAGATTGCCCAAGTTCTAGTGGGACGGCTTCCAGACCGGTTACGAGTTCTTGATGAGTGACGTGCCGGGCGTTCGCGACGTCGCCGTTTCGGAGATCGCGAAGATTTCCCTTCGCTCCTTCACCTTCTCCGATCCTCTCGCTGCTCATTCTTGTCCTGCGGTAACCCATCCTCGCCCTTCAAAACCCCCCTTCTTCTATAATGCTTTCGTCGCTGGCTTCATTTGCTTGCAGAACTTTTAGTGCTGAGAAGTTGGGCATTTCTTGTGAAATTTTGGGAGTTTGGTCACTGACTTGTCCTTTCAGAGATTGGATGGAAGTCATGAGTTTATGAGGTCTTGGTTCTTGTCATTGAGCCCTCTAAAGGATGTCGTTAGTAGTTTAACCACGTCGAAGGAGCTTCTGAAAGTTCTTTTTCGGGTCGGTGGTCTCCAGAAGCAACATAAACCGACTATAGCCCTCGTCTCAGCCTTAGGAGTCGAGCTCGATCGTTCCATCATCCAGGTTGAGCAGTTGATCCATGAAGAGAGGTCTCATTCTCACCAGATTGATTTCCTCATGAAGCATTTCGCAGAAGAAAAGGCGTCTTGGAGAAGAAAGGAGAGGGAACGAATCATGGCAAAAACGCCTAGCAAATGTTGGTCCCAGTGGGAACCTTCTGATTGTTTGTTTCAACTTTTTGGACTCCTGATTGTTTGTTCGACTTTTTCGACTTCATGGGCTATTGTAAATTCTGATTGCAAGCAACATAGTTCATTTATACTTCCTGCTTGATAGTTGAGAAAGCAATGTTATATTTCAGTTGCACAGTAAACATGTCTGTATCCTGTGCAGTAGGACTCTTGTAACTAGTCTGTATCTTGGCAATGAAATAAGAACATTAATGATTTTTCTCATGAATTAATTCGATCTTTTCTTTCGGTAGCTCGGTGTCAAGTTTTTTTTTTTTTTTTTTGGGGGGGGGGGGGGAGGGAGGGGGGTTGGGGTTTCGCCGTTTCAATATTTTCTAGTTCCATGCACCTGGTCTTATTTCGACAGGCGGTTTGCCTTATAACAAATGCTGGCCCTCATGCCAGAGAATCTATTTGGTCAGTTGACGACGAAATGAGTTGTTAAGGAGCACATGGAATGATGAAGAGCATAGGTGGAATTATTCTCTCACGTTGATCATAACTCTCATGGAAAAGTTTATTTTAAGTTCTTTCAGGCAGATGACACTGATCTTGCAAACTGGGACAGCAGCAACATCAACATGGTACTTAGCAGCAAGAACTAAAATTGTGAATTGGGATGGTTTTTAACATCAGCACTAGACCAGCAACACATACAAGTATAGTATCAAAATTCTCGAATAGGACTAACGCGAGGACATCATTTGCTAGCAATTTCTAGTATTCCCTGCCCAACATGGAGATGACCACAAAAGGAAGGAAAAAAACTCCTCAATCCTGACTCGATTTGATTTCACATTCATTACTCTCTCCCACAGTCCCTACTCTCCATGCCGTGATCTTGCAGAGGCAAGGACTGGCTCCATGGCCTGATCGGACTAGCGAAATTCGACAGCTGATGGTCCTTCAGGCCTGCGAGTGCTCTGTTTCTTTTGGTTTTGTCTTCCTTGTTGCTGTCCATTTTAGCCCGGCGAGAAGAACTCTATTAGTCTCCCTGCGTCGAACCCATTCAGGTTGTCATGAGTTCTGGCACCGTCATGAAGATTCGATTCGCCCCTTTAGAGTTTCCTCTTCTTAAGGAGATGCTCTCCCATTGAATTTTGTTGGATGAAGATCTCCTCCCATTGAAGTTGAACTCATTATTTACCAAGACCCATTTCGAGTTCTCTTGATTAGTATCGTCGTGCGCGTAGCTCCACTTGTAGCTCCTGGTGTTGTTGTCCATGTGCAATTCGATCGAATGAAGATCGCTTTATGCCGATTCATTTCCTTTGCACTCCTCTCCATCAGCTTCTTTATTCTCTCAGAATAATTCGTTTTCAGCGCATTCAATATTGATCTTGTCGCTCAAGAACGCCTCGAGCTCCTTGGCTTTCTCTGATTTCGGAGAATTCTCATCTTTACTCATTTTGGATCTCATGTAGGCCTCGAGCTGAGCCCTCAGCTTTTCGAGGGCGGCATTCTTCTCTTCAAAATGGTACTTGGCCTCTGAAAGTTTCGTCCGCACTCTCTCCTCGCCAAAATGGTAATTGGCCTCTGAAAGTTTCGTCAAGAATGGGTTACCACAGGACGAGAATGAGCAGAGAGAGGATCGGAGAAGGTGAAGGAGCGAAGGGAAATCTTCGCGATCTCCGAAACGGCGATGTCGCGAACGCCCGGCACGTCACTCGTCAAGAACTCGTAACCGGTCTGGAAGCCGTCCCGCCAGAACTTGGGCAATCTACTGCTCTTGCTCTGCGTGTACACATCCCACAAATCTCGTAACCGGCCTGGAAGGCGTCGACGCTGCTCTGCAGGTGGTTGCAGAAATGGGATCTCCCAAATCTCGGCCGCCCAAGCAGATTAATATGCGAAGGAAAGCGGCGCCGGAGCAGAGATGGAGCGAGCAACGGAGCAAAGAGCTAGCGCTGAAGCAGAGACGGAGGAAGCGACAGGACGAGCGAGCGCCGGGCGACGGCAGGGAACGGCCGCTTGACAAACGCAATGCCGGAGCAGCAACAACGAGCGCAGGGTAGCAAACGAGAGCGAAACCAGAGATTCAAAATTTGAAAGCTCGCTCGCTTGGAATGGCTTTTCTTCTACTCGGAGAAAAGAACGAGGGAAGAGGAAAGAGAATACAATAAATGCGTGCAGGAGGAGAGAGAGAGCGTAGGGCTAGCGTACAGGCGCTATAGGAGAGAGAAAGAAGATTATTTTACTGAAAATATAAGAGACGCGCTCGGACTCTAGCGGCTGCCGGGCGACACGTGTTGCCCAGTGAATGGACTAGGAGGAAGACACGCTGCAGTCAGAGCCGCAGCCAATATTTTCTCTTGGAAATGTTGGTTGCCTCCCGCCATCTCTTACAACCTCCACTCTAATGTTGCTGCTTGCTTCTGAAAGTTTCCGGAACTGCCTTCCTTACTTATAGTTATTGACAGCAGAGACGATGACGACTAGAAAGATGATGATGATTATACTCCTACCATCATACCAACCTTCTTTAAGGCCGTGCTGTTTGATACCATATGTTAAAGAGGGGAAAAGTGCCAAAAAAATTCTAAACCTTTTGCCTTTGTGCCAATTTAGTCTTAAATCTTTTTTTGGTGCCGATTCAGTCCTAAACCTTTTTAAGTTGTGCCAATTCAGTCATTTCCGGCCAATTTTAGCCGGATTTTGCTGACTGGACGCCGGTCGGCTGACGTGGCATGATCGGCGCTGACGTGGACAACTTTTAATAATATTTTAATATTTTAATATTTTTTATTTTTTATTTTTATTTTTTTTATTATTTTATTATTTTTGTCTTTTTCCTCCAGCCGGTCGCCGAGGTCCGGCGACCGGCCAGAGGCGATCGCCGGCGAGGGCGAGGCCGACCTCGCCGGATCTGGCGAGGTCGAGCCTCGCCGGCCATGGGCAAGGGCCGGCGAGGCTCGACCTCGCCAGATCCGGCGAGGGCGAGCCTCGCCCATGGCCGCCTCGCCGGATCCGGCCATGGGCGATGGGCGAGCCTCGCCTCGCCGGATCTGGCGAGGTCGAGCCTCGCCGGCCCTCGCCCGACCTCGCCAGATCAGGCCATGGGCGAGGCTCGCCCTCGCCAGCCTCGCCGGATCTGGCGAGGCGAGCCTCGCCCATGGCCGGCGAGGGCCGGCGAGGCTCGACCTCGCCAGATCTGGTGAGGGCGAGCCTCGCCCATGGCCGCCTCGCCAGATCAGGCCATGGGGAGGCTCACCCTCGCCAGCCTCGCCCATGGCCGGCGAGGGCCGGCGAGGCTCGACCTCGCCAAATCCGGCGAGGGCGAGCCTCGCCCATGGCCTGATCTGGCGAGGCGGCCATGGGTGAGGCTCGCCCTCGCCGGCCCTCGCCCATGGCCGGCAAGGCTCGACCTCGCCAGATCCGGTGAGGTCGGCCTCGCCCTCGCCGGCGGTCGCTCCGGCGACCGGCTGGAGGAAAAAAAAAAAAATATATATATATATATATATATTAAAAGTATTTATAAAATATTTAAAAAATAAAAAAAATATTAAAATATTATTAAAAGTTGTCCACGTTAGCGCTAATCATGCCACGTCAGCCGGCCGGCGTCTAGTCAGCAAAATCCGGCTAAAATTGGCCGGAAAGGACTGAATTGGCACAACTTAAAAAGGTTTAGGACTGAATCGGCACCAAAAAAAGGTTTATGACTAAATTGGCACAAAGGCAAAAGGTTTAGGACTTTTTTGGCACTTTTCCCTGCTAAAGAGAGAACATCAGATGCCATGGGAATGATTATGGTCGTCTTTCAATGCATCAAGCACAAAACTGAGAAAGCTCTTTGTCGGCGACTTATTGTACTTACTCACACTGAAAACATTGGTTCGGTACATGAGGTCGGTTTCATCCCACTAAGCCATTTTCTAGATTTTTCATGAGAATTGAAGTGAGTTGTTTAATGCCACCAAGTTGAGCAAGAGATTCAAAACTTTTCTCTCATACTAGGTTACTCAGGATCTTAGGGTTGACGTCTCGAAGCGAAGGGCAATCCCCTTCACGTGGATTATCACTGATCTCGACGTCGACATTGATGGCAACGTAAGAGAGTGTCCGCAACAGAGGTCCTTCTTCCCGAGGACTTGTTTTCACAGAGACTCAAGAGCCCTCGTGAAGTATACGACCATGAAAGCCAGGCGCCATCTTCGCCTGTGGATGATATTCGTCGGGCTATCGCAGTGGTCGAGCACCGCATCAGTTGCTGCTTCTTCATAGGTTTACGAAGCCTCAATGATGACATGGATGAACAACAGAGAGACAAGACAAAAGGGTCGGCAAAACGAGTCGGGTTCAGAGGATGAAGATGAGTCTGTGGGAGTGAAAACACTGACTGACTGGGGTTGAACGGATGGATCTGGTTTTGATAGGTTATGTTGTCATGTATTACATATATAGTGCAGCGTGACAAGAGTTTCCATATTGCATGAAGTCCTTGCAAATTTCACGGTAGCTTCTTGGATGGTTTCCATGAAGAGGTTTCAGATCTGTCTGTAATCACAGTTACCCAAAATGTGATGGCTACCTTGCTTTCTAGGGCCGTACTAGTTATGGTAAATTATTTTGTATTTCTACCTCAGTAATTATAACTCAATTCTCAGAAATTACCAGAGACATCAGTACTCGCAAAAGGATTCCGAAGAATTAGGGCGCGTTTGGTAACGATTCTGTTCCCGGGAGTAGATTTTGATCAGAACTGATTCTTTTTGATTCTGTTCCCGGGAACTGATTCTAAGCATTTTAAGCCGTTTGGTAACTGTCCAAAATTTCCGATTCTGGAATAGAATTGCGTTTGGTACCGTGTTCATTAATTCTGTTCCAAATCAATTTCTTTTAATTTTTTTTACTTTTTTTCTTTTCTTTTTTTTCTTTTTTTCATTTTTTCATTTTTTTTCTTTTCATTTTCCTTTTTTTTCTTTTCTTTTACTTTTTTTTTCCTTTTTTCTTTTCTTTTTCTCATCTTCTTCTTCTTCTGGCCGGCGACCTCACCGGAGCGTCGCCGGCCCTCGTCGGCCGAACCTCGCCGGCAGTTGGGCGAGGCTCGCCTGGCCCCGCCGGTGGCCAGGCCGGCCTCGTTGGGGTTGGGCGAGGCCTGCCAGGCCACCGGCGGGGCTGGGCGAGCCTCGCCGGTGGCCAAGCGAGCCTCGCCTGGCCACCAGTGGGGCTGGGCGTCGCGAGGCTTGCCCAGCCCTTACCCAGCCCCAGCGAGGCTCGGCCTCGCCGGTGGCTGGGCAAGCCTCCGACGAGCTCGCCGGTGGCTGGGCTTGCCTCCAGCGAGCTCGCCGGACCTCACCCTGGTCTGGCGAGCCTTCGGCGAGCTCGCCGGATGGAGGACGGCGGCCGGCGGCGGCGGTGGACGGCGGCCGGTGGCGGGCGGTGGTGGACGGCGGTCGCGAGATTGGCCGAAGGGAAGAAGAAAATTTCTTGATTTTGATTCTCAAATTCTTTCCCGGAACAAGAATCAACTTTTTTTGGTTCTTGATTCTATTCCCAATCTGTTCCCGGGAACAAAAATTTTACCAAACGCGATTCTAGGCCGAAACTGATTCCGGGAACAAAGAATCAGAATCTGGCCCTGTTTGGATGGTTACCAAACAGGGCCTTAAATTCTTCAGAACCTTTCTATCAAATGTAGTAATTTGAAAATAACGTGTCTAGGAACGATTTGTCTACGAAATTAAGACGAGTGTATTGTACTACAAAAATATCTAAAACTCTATTCTCTGTATACGTTGTGTTTGTGCCCACCCAATGATTGTTCCTCCGTGGACAAATCAAATATCACGTTTGAGTCATTCATCACAGCCTCGTACACTCTTTCTAGGTTTTTCTTTGTGCATGCACAAACTTAAATTCGAAGGAAGATCTCGAATAAATCCTATTTGAGACCATAAAAGATTAGGTCGAAACAACAAACACACAAAGAAGGTAAAGATAAACCTTTAATAAGTGATTTCCATTTGCAAAAAGGCAAGTTATTTTAGTGACACCGGCTTAATATTTCATAAGTGATTGTGTGGTTAGAGGAATTTGAAGACTTTGCATTACGGCTACAAATTTTTTAACTCTCTTAGAATTACTTTTCCTTACATTGGCCCCAGGTAGAGTAATTAGGTCTATACTATCGCCTAAGAACACTCCATCTTAAAAGTAAGTTTAGTACGGTTTATCAATTTACACATTTATATCATACTTTCTTTTGTAGCGCAATAGATCTAAAACTTCAAGTTGATCTGGAATAAAAGAAAAGAGTTGGTAAAAAGTTTAGCACAAGTAAGCAGATAAAAAAATTTCAGTAGAGGTGTTTATGGCCGGCAATTATCAAAACAACCCTTCAATTGGATCGAGCGAAGTTGTAAACTATTACATACCATTTACACGGCCTAATTCTAAAAAAAAAAAAACCAACTTGAGGTGTAGTTCCAATTTTGCTCAGAACTTCTTTTCTCATTGAAAATAAACCAAAAACTCAAATGTTAAGTCCAAGCCAAATTTGCCCCAACTTTTTCTTTGTCTAAAACAACCTCACCTTTAAATCCAATCTCAAATCTACCCCAATTTTTTTTTTTTTTTGTCTAAGAAAAAATTCGTTGCCCAAAAATCGCCATTAGTCCTCCTAATTTTCATATCCTAGTAATGGTTTCATTTTGAAAATTAACTTTAATGTTACCTTGTTGATAGGGATTTCTTATTCGAGGCAAAATATGGAACCATATTTAAAGTTTGAGGTATTTTATGAGAAAAAAAAGTTAGGGCGTGCATGGAAACGTTCCAAAGAAATGTTTCTGGAACACTTCTGTACGGATTTTGTTCCCGAGAACAAAAAAAGAACAGAAACGCGTTTGGTTGCGTTTCTGTTCTTTTTTTGTTTTTTTGTTTCCGGAACAAAATAAGAACAAAAAAAAGAAACAACAAATTGTTGTTTCTTGTTCTAGAAACAAAAATGAAGAAACATTTTTCTCTTCTCTCTCTTCTTCTTCTCTTCTTCTTTTTTTCTTCTTTTTTTCTTCTTTTTTCTTTCGTCGGTCGCCGGCCTCGGCCATGGCCGGTGACCGGCTGTCGAGGGCCGGCGACGCCCTCGAGGGTCGGCGACCTCGCCGGAGCATCGCCGGCCCCCGGCGAGCCCGAGCCTCGCCTTGGCTAGGCGAGCTCGAGCTCACCCAGCCACGGCGAGGCCCGAGCTCGCCCAGCCAAGGCGAGGCTGGCGGCCCCGTCGGCCGGTCGCCGGAGGCCGGGGACCGGCCGAAAAAAGAAAAAATAAAAAAGAAAGGAAAAAATGAAAAATAAAATAAAAATGTTTAAAAAATTAAAAGAAATAAAAAAAGAATAAAATTTACCAAACGTGTTTCTATTCATTTTTTATTCCCGGAACAAACGTTACCAAACGCGTTCTTTTGTTAAAAAATTGTTCCCCGGAACAGAAACACTTTCTTTTGTTTCTGTTCCCTGGAACAAAAAAAGAACATAAACGTTACCATTCGCACCTTTAGTTATAAATTTATGAGTGGATCTGAAGTTTAGGTTTTTTTATGAGATAAAAGATAAGGGTCAAGACAGAATTAGAACTTGACTTAATATTGAATTTTTTTTTTCTCAAAAAATTAGGCTCCACTTGCATAGAAAATAATGTAATCCTTTTGAGTCCTAAATTGAAATGAGTAATGTTGACCCAGACTTTTCTATAGGTGTGAAGCTTTTATTAGAGTAATCAGTTCAAATACTTCCAATTGTGGGTATGATCAAAAACCTAAGCGTGGGCCCCGTTTTCTCACCTGAAGACCACTTCAATCACAACCATTGAGTACATTTCCTATATTTAAGTGAGTATATGTCACTGACATCCTGAATTTCAAGTTCTGATTTCGATTGGATAAGTTGGGCCTTTCATTGACGCGATTATAGTGTTTTTCTCTGATATGACCACTCACGAGATAACTAACCTATTAGGCGAAGCCGTTAAGGAATATAAACGCAATAGACTTGAGAATTCAACTAGGAATCGGCTATTCGACCGTGCTAGTCTGCAAGGGTTATTATTGCACAGTTAAAAATTGATCAGAGATCAGAGATAGGTTGATTCGATTGAGATGTGTGGCTAAATGTGGGTGATTCCACTAATTTGCAAAATTCTTGTCGATCGGCACTAGACTAATTTTTCTATCATTTTGGTGCCCTGTGTCCGTATTTGAAACTTTGAGATTTTCACGACAACCAAGAGTTACCAATGTGTCGAAGAGGTACGTGTGGCTTGAAGAAAATTGACCACGGGTTAATTGCGCCAAAAATTCCTAAAAGCTACCTAAGTTAAGGTCATGCTAAAATCGCGTCGGATTGAAATTAACCGCGAATTTGAATATGATTTTAGAAATTGAAAGTTCTGTCATATCGCGAGTCATTTTAGGAACGTCGACTCATCTTTCGAGGACTTTTCGGTGAGATCGGAATTTTTACGGAAAATCGATTCGGACGATTTGGAAAACGAGCGGAAATCTGAATTGACCAATTTGAAGGGATTTCTGACCTCTGGCGTGAATTACTTGATGAAAGGAAATTTCGTGGGTTTTTTTTGCAACAAATGGGATCTCAATCGAAGAAGTTTGTTTAGAAATCGAATTCTGAGAAAAAGGAATATAATTCAAATTTGAGGGAAATTTGTGGGTTAGAGAGGTGTCTTATTTCGATCCTCAATTGGACTTCAAATTATATAAGTTGGTGAAGAAATTGACCTTTGATAACCAATTATTCTTGTTTTAAGGTTGAGCAAAATTATAATTTTGTTTTATTTCAATTTTTCCTTCCCTCCATTGGTCCCATCTTAATCGCACGCCCTACTCCCTTTTTGGCCGACGTCCCCTGTGAAATTTGGTCTCCATTTGCCTTCTTTCATTGACTTTTCTTTTTGTTCATGCTTACCGCGGAGGTGGTCGCAGCAGGCCGGGGGCAGTAATCATATACAGTTTTCACAAATCCGATAATCAGGGTTTTTTTTTTTTTGGCAAATCTCAAAGAATATTATTATTATTATTATTTTTTTTTTTTTATGTTTTACGTTTAATCTAGTTTTGTTCATACATATTCGGACATTACCAGATATTATGTAGGATATTTCAAATCATACTATATCCTATCATTGTCCTAATCAAGCTTATCTTATCCAATAAAATTGCTCGGACGACCAAACGCTGTTTTATTATGCCCAACATTCTTAAACAAATTCAACCAAAAAAAAAAAAAATGATATTCTGAAACAAAATTAAATGAGAAATTAATATTTGACAAGTAGTGGCTAACTTGTGTGGACCACACATTAAAGAAAGCTCCTTGAAATTCATATTGTCCTTCGCCCAAATTTACGGTCAAATAAATTCCTTGCTTAATAGCTTCTTTTGCAAGGATATTATCTACAGTACTAGTAGCACCAGTAATTTCTGAGAAGGTGATTTATAATTACTGAAATGGAAATATAAAGATCATTTACCATAACAAGTACGGCCCAGAAAGAAAGATAATTATCAAATTTTGGGAAATTGTGATTACAGACGGATCTGAAACCTCTTCGTGGAAACCATCCAAGAAGCTGCAGTGAAATTTCCGGGAACTTCATGCAATATGGAAGCACGTCACACTGCACTATATATGTGCCTACACAACAAAATAACCTATAAAAACCAAATCCTCTCAACCCGACTCTTTTTGCTTATCCAAGCACAAAGTTTTGTCTTCTCTCTGTTTGTTGTTCATCCATGTCCTCGCTGGGGCTTCGTAAACCTAGCGAAGAAGCATCAACTGATGCAGTACTTGACCACCCTGAAAGCTCGACGAGTATCATCCACAGGCGAAGATGGCGCCTGGCTTTCATGGTCATATACTTCACAAGGGCTCTCGAGTCTCTGTCGAAAGAAGTCCTCGAGAAGAAGCTCGAAGTCCTCGAGAAGAAGAGAGCCCTGTTGTGGACGCTCTCTTACAATGCCATCAATGTCGAAAGCTCCACAAATATCATCCACAGGCGAAGATGGCGCCTGGTTTTCATGGTCATATACTTCACAAGGGCTCTCGAGTCTCTGTCGAAAGAAGTCCTCGAGAAGAAGCTCGAAGTCCTCGAGAAGAAGAGAGCCCAGTTGCGGACGCTCTCTTACACTGCCATCAATATCGAAAGCTCGACGAATATCATCCACAGGCGAAGATGGCGCCTGGCTTTCATGGTCATATACTTCACAAGGGCTCTCGAGTCTCTGTCGAAAGAAGTCCTCGAGAAGAAGCTCGAAGTCCTCGAGAAGAAGAGAGCCCTGTTGCGGACGCTCTCTTACACTGCCATCAATGTCGAAAGCTCGACGAATATCATCCACAGGCGAAGATGGCGCCTGGCTTTCATGGTCATATACTTCACAAGGGCTCTCGAGTCTCTGTCGAAAGAAGTCCTCGAGAAGAAGGGAGACCTGTTGCGGACGCTCTCTTACGTTGCCATCAATGTCGAGAACAGTGATAATCCCCGTAAAGGAGATTGCCCTTCGCTTCGGGACGTCGGCCAGAAGATCCTGAGAAACCTGGTAAGAGAGAAAAGCTTTGATACTCTTGCTCAACTTGGTGGCGTTAAACGACTCGCTTCAATTCTCATGACAAATCTCGAAAATGGCTTGAGTGGGGATGAAACCGACCTCATGCGCCGGACCAATAATTTCGGTGCGAATAAGTACAATAAGCCCCCGGCAAAGAGCTTTCTCAGTTTTGTGCTTGATGCGTTCAAAGACTTGATCATAATCATTCTCATAGCATGTGCTGTTCTCTCTTTAGCATTTGGTATCAAACAGCACGGCCTTAAAGAAGGTTGGTATGATGGTGGGAGTATAATCATCGCCATCTTTCTAGTCGTCATCGTCTCTGCTGTCAGCAACCATAAGCAAGGAAGGCAGTTCCGGAAACTTTCCAAAGAGAGCAGCAACATTAAGGTGGAGAGTGTAAGAGATGGAAGGAGGCAACTAATTTCCATATTTGATATTGTCGTAGGCGATGTCGTGTATCTGAAGATTGGTGACCAGGTTCCGGCCGATGGGTTGTTTGTTGATGGCCACTCCCTGAGAGTTGACGAGTCTAGCATGACTGGTGAAAGCGATCACATCGAAGTGGATAGCGAGAACCCTTTCTTGCTCTCCGGCACCAAAGTGATAGACGGTTACGGTCGAATGATGGTTGCTTCTGTCGGCATGAACACTGTATGGGGTGAGATGTTGAGCTCCGTGAGCCGTGACTTAGATGAACAGACCTCGCTCCAAGCCCGTCTAAACAAGTTGACTTCCTTCATCGGGAAGGTCGGGGTGTCAGTGGCCGTACTGGTGCTTCTCGTCTTGATGATCCGCTACTTCACTGGAAACACCCAAGATGATGCTGGACAGAGAGAATTCACCAGCGGGAAGACCAAGTCGGGGGCTGTGATAGACGCTGTTGTGCGCATGGTTGCTGCAGCAGTGACCATTGTGGTGGTGGCTATACCTGAGGGCTTGCGTTTGGCCGTCACTTTGATGCTGGCCTACTCCATGAAGCGCATGATGGGTGACGTCGCCATGGTCCGGAAGCTCTCCGCCTGTGAAACCATGGCTTCTGCCACAACGATCTGCACGGATAAAACCGGAACTCTCACATTAAACGAGATGAGCGTGACCGAATTATGTATGGGAAAAGAACATGTGAGTGTAGATGAATCCAGAGAAATAGCCACCGGCATCCTTGAAGTCCTACTACAAGGAATCGGAATCAACACGACGGGAACTGTCCACATGCAACCTTCTGCATCTGTTCCTGAAATTTCAGGCAGCCCAACTGAAAAGGCTATACTTTCTTGGGGTGTGTCCCAATAAGGTATGACGATGGACGAACTGAAGCAAGAATGGGAGATAATCCAAGTCGAGGCATTCAATTCTGAGAAAAAGAGAATCGGGGTTGCTGTGAGGAGGAGAGGAGAGCAGGCCCTTTACGTACACTGGAAGGGAGCTGCTGAGATGATCTTGGCATTGTGTTCGGATTATTATAGCCAAAGTGGGATGGTGAATGTCATGAATGATGAAGCGCAGTCAGATTTCGGGGCAATCATAAAAAATATGGCAGACAAAAGCCTGCGCTGCATTGCATTCGCCTACAAAAAGATCGATGGCTCACTTGCTCAAGTTCATGGGAAACTTGAGGAAGATGGACTTACATTGCTGGGGATAGTAGGGATAAAGGACTCATGCAGACCAGGCGTGAGGAGGGCAGTGTCGGCTTGTAGAAGTGCCGGAGTGAACATCAAGATGATCACAGGAGACAACATGCGCACTGCAAGAGCTATAGCCTTGGAATGTGGGATATTCAATCCCGATGAAGATCTCGGACACGAAGCCATAGTAGAGGGCGTGCAGTTTCGCAACTACTCGCTCGAACAGAGAACGGCAGCAATCGAGAAAATCCGGGTAATGGCTAGATCATCCCCATTTGATAAGCTTTTGATGGTTCGGTGCTTGAAGCAGAAAGGGCACGTGGTGGCAGTCACTGGCGATGGCACGAATGACGCGCCAGCCCTAAAAGAAGCAGATATCGGCCTCTCCATGGGCATCCAAGGCACTGAGGTGGCAAAGGAGAGCTCAGATATCGTCATCCTGGATGATAATTTCGCCTCCGTGGTGACTGTGCTGAGGTGGGGGCGGTGCGTCTACAACAACATTCAAAAGTTCATACAGTTTCAGCTCACTGTGAATGTGGCTGCCCTCATCATCAACTTCGTTGCTGCGGTCTCTTCTGGCGATGTCCCTTTGACAGCTGTCCAGCTTCTTTGGGTGAACTTGATTATGGACACCCTGGGAGCTTTGGCATTGGCGACAGAGCAACCTACGGATGAGCTCATGCTAAAGCCACCAGTTGGACGAACCGAGCCGCTTATAAGCAGAGTCATGTGGAGGAATCTCATATCTCAGGCCTTGTACCAAGTTGTCATCCTCCTGACCCTACAATTTAAGGGGACTTCCATTTATGGGGTGGACAAGAAAAAGAGGGACACAATTATTTTCAACTGCTTCGTCCTCTGCCAGGTCTTCAACGAATTTAATGCCAGGAAGCTTGAAGGGATCCATAAGAACAAGTTGTTCTTGGGCATCATTGGCATGACCATAATTCTTCAGGTGGTGATGGTTGAGTTTCTCAATAGGTTTGCGAACACTGAGAGGCTGGACTGGGGACAATGGGCTTGTTGCATAGGACGTGCAGCTTTGTCTTGGCCGATTGATTGGCTTGTTAAGTGCATTCCTGTTTTTTAAATTCCAGATTATATGCATTTTAAGTACCATTTCTAGATCTTATGCATGGCAAGTATCTTCCTAGATTGTGTCGAATTGCCTTTGGCTATTGAATCAAATCAACAGTTTATTGCCATCCATTATTTCAACCTCAGTACTTTGGTCTTGCTTGGTGAGCTGCTGTTGAGATGAGGTTATTAATCAGTGATCATGCTATATGCCTGCTCTAACATTTGTCGCGACCTCCCCAAAGCGGGTTGGACCACCTAAGGGTTCGGCTAATGGATTGTTAAGCCTAGACTTAACTCGGGCTCTCCCAAGCCTATACCAATTCGCGACTTAGGTTCAAGTTTCTAATATGCAGATGATTTTTATCATGGAGTCGCCACTAATCTATTTTTAGTGGGTCGATTAGAAACCCAAGTAAAGTAATGGGAGAATTACTTCACTCCTACGAACCAGAGATTAAATGAGTTCGGGGACTTGGTTACACTAGACTTGTCTAATGCTCTTTCAGTACCTTTTCTTTTTATTCTGAAAAGAATATTTTGCAGACAGCTTGAATTGATTTTAATTTACTTCCCTAACATGTGAGGTGATCATATAGGTGCACAAACCACCAATTTTAACACCCAGATAAAGCAGTGAATAAATTGCAGGGCTTACCTCATAGCAACGAAAGCATCTGCGTTGTTATATCATAATTTACATCAACACCCGTAGATATGATTTCTAATTAACACACAATTTCTTTTTTGTTTTCACTTATTTAATAAAAATCATGCAATATGCAATGCATGCTACTAATCTAACATGGAATAATATGATATAGGTGCACAAACCACCAATTTTAACACCCAGATAAAGCAGTGAATAAATTGCCTAACATGTGAGGTGATCATATAGGTGCACAAACCACCAATTTTAACACCTAGATAAAGCAGTGAATAAATTGCAGGGCTTACCTCATAGCAACGAAAGCATCTGCGTTGTTATATCATAATTTACATCAACACCCGTAGATATGATTTCTAATTAACACACAATTTCTTTTTTGTTTTCACTTATTTAATAAAAATCATGCAATATGCAATGCATGCTACTAATCTAACATGGAATAATATGACATGATAATATGGCCTAAACTATATGATGCAAATGCGATGTTTTTGTGTTTTCTTAATAAGCATGCAATATATCCTAGAGAATAAAATTAATTCTAAGACAATTCTTTTTGGTATTTTTCATGAAATTCGAAATGAAAATTGTCTAATAATTAAATGTGCAATCTAAATTAACCAAATGGCCTAATTCTAATGACGAGGAATTTCTAATTAAATGAACCTAGCGATAATTACTAAATGACGTGCATTTCATGAACCTAATTCTACATGACATACGCATTATTTTTTTTAATGAAAATTCGTAATTAAAATTGCTAAAATATATAATATATATATAACACTAAAGCGAGACCTTATCTATTTTAAGTTAGGATTAGACTAATCTAACTCCTATCTCAACTTAGAAAATTATCTCATCATGCAATTTAATTCAAAAGATTTTATCTAACCTAGATGCCATCTAAACATGCATTTTTAAAAAAAAGCTATCTATTTTATCATGTAATTTTATCTAGGAAAATCAATTCTAATCTACATGAAATGCAAATGCAATTTTTTTTGTATTTTTTAAAAAAACACAAAATCCTCCATGGTTGTTTCGCTGATAAAATCAATAAATTGATCTTTAAGCCTTAAAGACCAAGATATCAATTTTATTTTCGCGTGATTAATTATTCCATCTAAAACCTTATAGATGAAATAAAAAAATCATTGTGCGGTTGCGAATTAAGTGGTACGTCGTACGTCGGGGATTTTCAAACATGCATCAAGAACTAATTCAAATAAAGAAACGAAAACATAAAAAACGAAATATTAAAGATAAAATAACATAAAATAAAATAGATCTACCTAATAAAATAAACCTACCTAATTTGAACTTTTTCCAAATTTGCCTTAATGGGTGGTGCTTTGTGGACCACGATGGAGCATCAGCTCACGGCTAGGATGGCTGCTGCTGCTGTGAAGGGCGACTGTGGGCAGTGGGTACGGTCGTCGGAGCTTCGACGAGGGACAGCAAGCTCGGAGCAGGCAGCGAGCTGCTGTGGTGGCGTCGCTCGGAAAGGGACGGTAGCTGGCGGAGCTAGGCGGGCTCGAGCGGTTGCTGCAATGGCGTGCAGCGGAGTCGGGCAGAGGAAGGCGCGGTAGCAAAAGGGTGGAACCTCGGCGGCTGACGGAACGACAAGGGCAACGGCGACGGAACTTTGGGCGGTCAGACGTGCCGGGTCGTCGCGGGTCGGTGCGCACAGCAGGCGAGGCGGTGCGCGGCGGAGGTGGAGGTGCGGCGTCGGCTGGTCGTCGAGGACAGAGGCGGAGGCGGAGGTTGGCTGTGGGATTCGGGACGGTGCTGCTGGTGTTCGGGCGAAGACGGTGGTGGGCGCGGCGATGGGCAGGGCGCGGCGACGGGCGAGCAGAGGCGCGGGTTGTCGGCTTAATGCAGCAGCAACGGACAGGACTCGGCGTTGCGACAACGGGCGTAGCGACGAGCAGGACTCAGTGACAGGTGCTACAGCTTACGGGCGTCACTCGTGGCTTCGAACCGTGGGTGCAGAGGCGTGGTGGAGCGAGCACGGACGCGGGCAGCAGAAACCGGCGGAAAGTCCAGCGAAGGAGAAGAACAGTGGGCGCTTCTCCTTCACACGTCCCTTCTCCGTCTCTGTACTCTCTCTCTCTCTCTCTGTACTTTCAGTGTACCTTTTTTCTGTTTCTGGCTTCACCTTTTTGTTTTTCTCTGACAAACCTCTCTATTTCTTTTCTTTTAACCAAGGGAGAAGCCCCTCACAGTGAAATTTTTTCTTTTTTTTTCGCTCCTGTGTCTCTCTAGGGGCTCTCTTTTTTAATAGTTCTCACAAACCTCTCCCGGAAATTTTTTTCTCTCGAGCCTCCCTTTTAAGCCGAGGATCCTTGCTTATTTATAGGCAACAACCGACTTTAGTGTGAACAGGTGAACAGGAGGCAGTCGTAACTTTTCCTTGCTGTTCACGTTCGGTTCTTTTTTTCAAATATGGTGGCCACCGATCTACTCTTCAGCAAGGATAAATTATAAAAATGTTAGTCCATCTTCTTGTAGGCGTCTGTAGAATTTTCACGTCCCCCGTTTCATGCGTGCATGTGCATGCATTAATGAGGGGGGAGAAAATGGACGTTGGATTGTTATTTCTTCTTCATGCCTGCACATGTCCGCGCTCGCTCCACCACGCCTCTGCACCCACGGTTTGAAGCCACGAGTGACGCCCGCAAGCTGTAGCACCTGTCACTGAGTCTTGCTCGTCGCTACGCCCGTTGTCGCAACGCCGAGTCCTGTACGTTGCTGCTGCATTAAGCCGACAACCCGCGCCTTTGCTCGCCCGTCGCCGCGCCTCTGCTCGCCCGTCGCCGCGCCCTGCCCATCGCCGCGCCCGCCACTGTCTTCGCCCGAACACCAGCAGCACCGTCCCGAAGCCCACAGCCAGCCTCCGCCTCCGCCTCTGTCCTCGACGACCAGCCGACGCCGCACCTCCACCTCCGCCGCGCGCCGCCTCACCTGCTGTGCACACTGACCCGCGACGACCCGGCACGTCTGACCGCTCGAAGTTCCATCGCCGTTGCCCTTGCCGTTCCGTCAGCCGCTGAGGTTCCACCCTTTTGCTACCGCGCCTTCCTCTGCCCGACTCCGCTACACGCCGTTGCAGCAACCGCTCGAGCCCGCCTAGCTCCGCCAGCTGCCGTCCCTTTTCGAGCGACGCCACCACAGTAGCTCGCTGCCCACTCCGAGCTTGCTGTCCCTCGTTGAAGCTCCGACGACCGTGCCCACTGCCCACAGTCGCCCTTCGCAGCAGCAGCAGCCATCCTAGCCGTGAGCTGAGTCTCCATCGTGGTCCACAAAGCACCACCCATTAAGGCAAATTTGGAAAAAGTTCAAATTAGGTAGGTTTATTTTATTAGGTAGATCTATTTTATTTTATGTTATTTTATCTTTAATATTTCGTTTTTTATGTTATGTTATTTTATGTTTTTGTTTCTTTATTTGAATTAGTTCTTGATGCATGTTTGAAAATCCCCGACGTACGACGTACCACTTAATTCGCAACTGCACAATGATTTTTTTATTTCATCTATAAGGCTTTAGATGGAATAATTAATCACGCGAGAATAAAATTGATATCTTGGTCTTTAAGGCTTAAGATCAATTTATTGATTTTATCAGCGAAACAACCATGGAGGATTTTGTGTTTTTTTAAAAAATACAAAAAAAAATTGCATTTGCATTTCATGTAGATTAGAATTGATTTTCCTAGATAAAATTACATGATAAAATAGATAGTTTTTTTTAAAAATGCATGTTTAGATGGCATCTAGGTTAGATAAAATCTTTTGAATTAAATTGCATGATGAGATAATTTTCTAAGTTGAGATAGGAGTTAGATTAGTCTAATCCTAACTTAAAATAGATAAGGTCTCGCTTTAGTTATATATATATATATATATATATATATATTATATTAGCAATTTTAATTACGAATTTTTATTAAAAAAAATCATGCGCATGTCATGTAGAATTAGGTTCATGAAATGCACGTCATTTAGTAATTATCGCTAGGTTCATTTAATTAGAAATTGCTCGTCATTAGAATTAGGCCATTTGGTTAATTTAGATTGCACATTTAATTATTAGACAATTTTCATTTCGAATTTCATGAAAAATACCAAAAAGAATTGTCTTAGAATTAATTTTATTCTCTAGGATATATTGCATGCTTATTAAGAAAACACAAAAACATCGCATTTGCATCATATAGTTTAGGCCATATTATCATGTCATATTATTCCATGTTAGATTAGTAGCATGCATTGCATATTGCATGATTTTTATTAAATAAGTGAAAACAAAAAAGAAATTGCGTGTTAATTAGAAATCATATCTACGGGTGTTGATGTGAATTCTGATCTAACAATGCAGATGCTTTCGTTGCTATGAGGTAAGTCCTGCAATTTATTCACTACTTTATCTGGGTGTTAAAATTGGTGGTTTGTGCACCAGTATGATCACCTCACATGTTAGGGAAGTAAATTTAAATCAATTCAAGTTGCCTGCAAAATATTTTTTTCAAAATAAAAAGAAAAGGTACCGAAAGGGCATTAGACAAGTCTAGTGTAACCAAGTCCCCGAACTCATTTAATCTCTAGTTCGTAGGAATGAAGTAATTCTCCTATTACTTTACTTGGGTTTCTAATCGACCTACCAAAAATAGATTAGTGGCGACTCCATGATAAAAATCATCTGCATATTAAGAACTTGAACCTAAGTCGCGAATTGGTATGGGCTTGGGAGAGCTCGAGTTAAGTCTAGGCTTAACAATCCATTAGTCGAACCCTTAGGTGGTCCAACCCGCTTCGGGGAGGTCGCGACAGCTTGGCGACTCCGCTGGGGACTTGAGTTGAAACTCTTAGTGGACTTAGGCCAATTTTCTTTTTGAAAAAATATTTTTGTTTGGCAGCGAAGATCCCAAGTACGTCCCTAATGTTTAAGGTGTTAAATGTTCTTGCATGATGGGAGGTATAATGGGAAGTGTTTGCTAACCTTTGTTTTGTAGGGATGTGTAGGAATGTATGGTTTATTTTCGTGAACGAAGTGTTGTTTGATATAAACTGTTGTGCATGCCTTGCATTAAACACTACACTATTGCACAAACAACCTGCCGCCGGACCTGGGCCGCACTAGGACACTTAGGATGGTATTGAGTTGGATACGACTTCGACTACGAGGCCGCGTAGTAGAGGTTGCCCAACTCAATCCCAAAAGTTTCTTTCTTGGTGTCAGGAATGTGTACCTCTGCCTGCAAGACTGCGCCGCATTGGGGTATCATTCTTGACAGAGTCGGAGTTAAGAGGATTTGATTTAGTATGTAAGGCTGCGACTAGTCATCCTACCCTTTTAACTCCACTTTGCTTAGCCTTCCTAGTTAGAAATCGAACCCCACTTTTCATGTGCTTGTCTATGTGATTGCTTTAATCGCCTAGTAAAGTAAGTTCTCTACCATTTACTCATGCAATTTACTTACCTTATTATGTCTTTGGTCGGTCCATGACATTAGGTTGGTCGAGTCTTGGTCTATAAACAATGGGAAGGTCCGACATTCGATTCATGCCTGCACCAAAGGTTGAACTCAAATCATGGTGGGATCGTCTCGGTAATGATGGTCAAAGCTATGTGGAAAAAAGACTTGGTCGCCTTGTTCCCCTCCTTGATATCGATGTCCAAAGTGGTGTCATGCAAGCACTTGCTCATTTCTGGCGCCCCAAACATCAACGTTCATATTTGGTAAGCACGAGTTGACTCCGACTCTGGAGGAATACAGCATTGCCATAGGAAAACCTTTGGAATTGGAATTAATAAACCCACCCCTTGAATTAGAACCTGAATCAATTTTGTCTGACTTTCTCAGGATGGATAAGAATCAAATAAAAAGAGTGTTAAAAGATAATTATCATGCATGTCATTTCTCCTTCCTAGGTCAGAGTTTAATGCTGACACTCTTTTAAAAAGTAAGATTTTCCTTCTAGCCTTCTTCGGGTTTATTGTTTTTCCTCTTCGTAAAGGCGCCATTAATCCTTCTGTCACATTGGTGGTCAAACAAGCATGTGCCGAGATTAGTTTTGTCAACACTATTTTAGCTGAAACATTCTTGTCACTCACCAGATTTAAGGAAAATGAAGATAAAACTTTTCGTGCGCCAATTGAGCTTTTACAAATGTGGTTCTTTTCTCATATGAGTAGGATCGATATTCGCATGAAAATTATTAATCTCACTGATTCCCATCATCCCATCGAGGTGTTTAAAAATCATCAAAATCAAACTCCAAATCTTTCTTTCTCAAAATGGGTCAAATTATTGAAAAATCCGAATACCAAGATTTTCCTATGGCATGCTAAATGGTTCCAAGTCTCCAAGGCAAGTCTCTCTCATGGCGATAATGAGCCGATCCCGCTATTGGGGATCACTAGAGCCACTTCCTACTACCCACTCCGAGTGGCCTGTCAATACCAAGTTGTGCAGGATCTACTGCCCCCTCTTAAGCTGGGTTTGTTCCAAATCCAATTCATTGCCAAGGATGATGATCACAAAAAGGAGCTTCGCTATATCGAACAAGCTTGGCTCACATGTCACGAACAAAAATTGAGCTTGCCTGAAGATGAGCTTGAGGGGAAGGAAAAGACTCACTACGCCACGGCTCGGTACATCCGTCAACATAAGATCCCGATCGAGTTTCTCCCAAAAGTGTCAGATGTGACTGAAAAGCCCATTCGACAAGCAGAGCTTAATCGTCACAAAAGGAAGATTGAAGAACTTGAAAAGCAAGCCAAGAAGGACGCTAAGGAGAAGAGGCAATTACGTCGAGCGTTGGCTTCCCAATTGTTTATAGATCGGGCCAAATAAAGCGGCTTGAATCTATTTAGTCTTTTTACTTTAGCTTAATGTTTAGCAAGTTGAGTCATTTTACTTGATTAGTTTAGGGCCTTTCAAGTTTTTACATTATTAGTGTCAAACAATTTCATTAATAAATAAAAGCAGTTAGACTTTCATCATGGACCGGCGCGTTTTATACGAAATGCTTATTTGTATTCATTTCTTCAAATTAGGTGATAACGGATCCTCCACGTTCGCCTATCATTACACGATCAAGAGCAAAAATGGCCGACCAAACTGAAATGTGTGCTCGTATGACCGCTATGGAAAGCCAACTCCAGCAGTTGCTCACCTCTATGCAACTTATGACAGATCAAATGCAATCCCTCCAAGTGAATCAGACTCTTGCGCCCACTCTCCCTGAGATAGTAGTCCCAAAGCAGATGAACAAGGCCCAAATGGGTGATGACGACATGCCTGAGCTAGAGGATGACCCACTATTCGTCACAGCCGAAAAGGCTAAGCCCGACAATGTCCCTAAGGCGGAGCAAGATGAACGCTTCGCCAAACTTGAAGAGAAACTGAAACAATTGCAAGAGTCGCGGAATTCACTCCTGTTCGACTTGTCGGTTTATGAGAAAGTCAAAATGCCAAAAAAATTTAAGATGCCGGAGTTCGAAAAATACGACGGTACTTCCTACCCAAAAGCTCATTTGCAAATGTACCACGTACGCATGGCCCAATACGTCAAGAATGAGCCTCTCATGATCCAATCGTTTCATGCAAGCTTGACTGGGCCCGCACTTAACTGGTACATAATGAAAAATGTAAACCTTCTCGACACTTGGAATGATGTGGCTGACGCTTTCCTAAAGTAGTATAAGTTCAACATGGACATTGCACCTTCCCGAGAGGATCTTGAGCGGATGGAGAAGAAGAAAAATGAGTCATTTAAGGAGTATGCTGTAAGGTGGCGAAACTTGGTAGCTCAAATCACTCCTGAGCCTACAAACAATGAGTTGATGAAGTTGTTCGTCAAGACTCCCGTATGAGTTCCGTAACCGAATGGCTAGCACATACGTTGAGAACTTCAACCAACTTATCCCAGTGGGTGAACAGATCGAGATAAGGCTAAGAGATGGATGGTTCAATGAACCGGCTCATCAAGGAAAAAGGTTCACCATGAAGAAAGATAAAGAACCGACCACTGAAATCAATGTTGCATATGCACAACCAGCACCTAGTAAGCCTCCGATGGTTCGTGTCCCCGGGAATAAGCAAGATGGAGGCCGAGTGCTTGCACCGTGGCAATTCACCAAAAGGCAGTTCTCTCCTCTTCTTGGCCCTCTATCTCAAGTCTTGCCGATACTCCAAAAGAAAGGATTGATCTCCCACGAACCAAAGCGGCCCAATGCTGAAAAATTCTCCAACTATGATCCCTCCAAAAAATGTGAGTATCATATGGGAGAGGTCAGCCATTCAACTGATGAATGTTTGACTTTGAAGCACAAGATCCAAAATTTGTTGGATACTAAGGCATTTTCTTTCCGTACCACCCAACCGAATGTCAAGAAGAATCCATTGTCGGAACATCAGGGAAATGTGAATGCAATCTTTGAGTTCAATGCTGGCAAAAAGATGAACTTGAAGGTGTCTGTCAAAGATATCTATAGCGGATTAGTTAGAGTTGGTTACTATCCCACAGATGAGAATCCTCCCTTGCCTACCAAGAAGGAAAATGTTCAAGAAATGGTTAAGGCCGGCATGATCGTGTATGTTGATCAAGCTGGAATAGTGTCAACTATCTCTGAAGTCATCATTGATTGGGAGAAAGAATTTGCTAAGCTAAGTGCTGAAAAGAGTGAACCAGATCCATTGATCGAGGACATGCCCCCGCTTGAGGACGCCTCTGACCATGAAGGACTGATAGTGAAAGTGCCTTCAACTGATGAAGAAATAATTATTGAGATGCCCCAGCTATATGAGTACAAGGATAACAAAGCAATCCCTTGGTCATACGAGCTAGAAGTTGACCTGATTACAAGGTTTGGTCGAACCTATGCTCAAGCTAATGCCCAACCTGCAAAGCCAATTACTGACGAAGAGGCCAAAGAATTTCTGGCTATAATCAAAGCAAGTGAGTATAACGTGGTCGACCAGTTACGGATATTGCCCGCTCAGATCTCTTTACTTGAACTCTTGCAAATGTCTCCTACACATCAAAAGTCTCTAATGAAGGTTCTAAGCGAAGTTCGTGTACCAAAAACGATCGAAGTAAACAGGTTGGAGGAATTTGTAGGGTCAATTCTTCTTAAGGATTTAATAGCCTTTTCTGATGAAGAATTCCCTCTTGAGGGGAGGAGACATACTAAGGCGTTATATATATCCGTCAAGTGCAAGGCTTCCCATGTGGCTCGAGTACTCATTAATAATGGGTATGCATTGAATATCTATCCATTGGCGACTCTTCACCGCCTTAAAATAGATCATTCAAAAATAAATGCTGCAAAAACCTCCATCCGAGCTTTTGATGGTACGAGAAAGGAGGTGATAGGGGAGACCCACCTTGATCTGCAAATAGGGCCGGTGATGTTCAACGTCCTTTTCCAGGTGATGGACATTCCTACCGCATTCAATTTCCTATTAGGTCGCCCCTGGATTCATACTGCTGGAGCTGTGCACTCAAGTCTCCACCAAAGTGTGAAATTTGTTGTTAAAGGAAAGCTTGTCATTGTTCATGGCGAGGAAGATCATCGGATCTATCATGAGACGGCAATCCCCTATGTCGAGCCAGAGCGTAAGGAGGAGTCAAGTTACCAATCGTTTGAACTTGTATCCACTATTCATGCATCTCGAGGATCGACAGCACCCATCCCTGATATGTCTAATGCAGCAGTTATGGTAGCAAGAGTGATGGTTGGAAATGGCTTTATTCCTGGCCATGGACTTGGTAAAAAAGAGTAGGGTATCCGAAATCCTATTGAAGCCATTCGAAGGTCTCGTTCCGTCGGTTTAGGGTACCATGGAAAAGGAGGAGGACATGAGCAAGAGAGGAAAAACTCATTACTCCTCGACATCCGTGAGACATTCCCCGGCCCCGCTAGAATGATGCATGATGAAGGAGGAGTGATCGCCACCCGTGGTATCGTGCCCGATGGATGGAGTAGCATGGATGACCCGACAACTTCAAAGACAGAGGATCCAGATAATGGGATGGAAGGGATCACAACCCTATTCGATGAACTCCTTATAGGTGCCATTGACGAAGAACCATCGGAGGAAATGGGTGCTAGCCCACAAGAGTAACACGTTTACTTTTCTACACTCCCCTGCGTGGGAATCTTTATCGCTTTTAGGATTTGATGTTTTCTAGGGTTTGCTTATCGTATTTTGCATATCATTTGTCAGGAGTGGATGTTTGCTAGGGTTTCATTTCACTTTGATTGCACTACTTTTCAATCCAATAAATGTAATTTGATTGATGAATATCAATTACAATTACAAACTTTATTTTGAGGGCATGATGGGGTATACCAAACCAACCCGGTGATGATATCCAACCAATTAAAGAAAAATTCAAGGAGAATTCTGAGGCCTGGGCTTCATCATGCTTCCTCGTGTCAAAAATTTGTTCCAAAAAGTTTTGCCAAAATCCTTTAAATAAAACAAAAAAAAATTTGAAAAAAAAAATCAAAAAAAGAAAAATTAGAAAAATAGATAAGAAATCCATGCCGTTTAGCCCTGTTTGTCTTTCTGAAATATCCATTTTATGTTTCAGGAGCAACCTTATGGTAGGCAAGGAGGTGAAAATGGTCCAATCTAATGCCATGAGCGATGACGGTGATGACTATGATGATCCAAATGGTGACTCCATTGAAGTACAACAAAGTTGGGAGCAACATGAAAAAACCAAAGTTCTCACCTCCGAGCAAACCGTCACTCTTAATTTGAGTGATGCCGAAGATCCCAAAGAGATAAAAATTGGGGCAAATCTTCCCAAAGAGAGGCCGAGCTCCTGACTCAATTGCTAAAAGAATATCAGGATATTTTTGCTTGGACATACACTGATATGCCAGGTTTAGATCCATCAATTGTGGAACATTGTTTGCCCACTAATTCAGACATGCGTCCTAAGAAGTAGAAGCTTCGGAGGACTAAACCAAAGCTCTCGAAGAAGATAGAAGAGGAAGCAATGAAACTTCTCAAAGTGGGATTCATCGAAGTCTCACAATATCCTGAATGGGTGGCCAACATAGTATCGGTCATGAAGAAAGACGGTCGAGTCCGGGTGTGTGTTGATTATCGGGATTTGAACAAGGCCAGCCCAAAGGACAACTTCCCATTGCCACATATCGATGCTCTCGTAGATAGTACTGCCGGATTTGAATTATTCTCTTTCATGGATGGCTTTTTTGGCTACAACCAGATAAGAATGAAGGATGAAGACAAAGAGAAGACATCATTTATCACCCCGTGGGGAACCTTTCATTATAAGGTCATGTCCTTCGGACTAAAAAATGCAGGGGCAACTTATCAGCAAGTCATGGTTACATTGTTCCATGACATAATACATGAAGAAATTGAGGTGTATGTTGACGACATGATTGCAAAAACCCGACTTGAGAAAAGTCATGTTGAAACCCTCAAGAAGTTATTTGATCGGCTCCGTGAATTCAAACTCCGTTTAAACCCTACCAAGTGCGTGTTCGGGGCAGCATCGGGTAAATTACTTGGGTTCATTGTGAGTAGTAAAGGGATCGGGATTGACCCATCTAAAGCCAAGGCAATATGTGAGTTGCAACCTCCGTCGACAGTGAAGGAGGTCCAAAGTCTCCTGGGGAGACTAAATTACATTGCACGATTCATTTCCCAACTCTCTGAGACTGCTAAGCTGTTCTTCAAACTCTTGAGGAAAAATGTACAAGTTGAGTGGAATGATGAATGTCGAGAGGCGTTCAATAAGCTAAAGCAATATTTGATGAATCCACCAGTTCTTGTCCCACCAATATCGGGGCATCCTTTGATTTTGTACCTCACAATCCATAGTGAGTCACTCGGTGCGATGTTAGCTCAAAAAACTCCCGTGGATCAAAAGGAACAGGCCATTTATTATCTCAGTAAAAAGTTCACTGTCTCGAAGCTAAAATATTCTGATGTTGAAAAAACTTGTGCTGCGTTAGTATGGGTATTGCATAGACTGCGACAGTACACCTTGCATTACCAAACGTTTCTCGTAACTGAGAACGATCCCATCAAGTATTTATTTAATCAACCAGCTTTGGTGGGTAAGCTAGTCAAATGGCAGGTCTTGATTTCGGAATTCGACGTGCAGTTCATGCCACAAAAATCAGTTAAAGGCCGAGTAATTGCTGATATATTGGCTGAGAATCCTAGAAACTTGAATGATAATGATTGTCCTTTGGATGATCATATGTTGGCCATAAATGAAGATGCATGGTCTATGTTCTTTGATGGAGCTGTGAACTTGTCCGGTTCTGGTACTAGGGCAGTATTGATATCCCCAGACGGACAACACTACCTAGTAGCCGCGAAATTAATATTCCCATGCACTAACAATATAGCTGAATATGAAGCTTGTATTCTCGGACTTCATGCCGCAATTGAAATGGGAATGGCCAAATTGAAAGTATATGGAGATTCCGCACTAATCATACTCCAAACTGTAGGTGAATGGAAGACCAGGGATGCCAAATTACTTCCGTATCACAAGTACCTCGAGGAGTTGGTAAAGGAGTTCGATGAAATTTCATTCGACTACTTGGCTAGATCTCATAATCAGTTTGCCGATGCCCTGGCAATGTTGTCATCTATGTTGCAAGTTACTGATGGTTTAGAACTTGAGCCTTTGAAAATTGAGGTTCTAGCCAAACCTTCTTATTGCATGGTTGTGAATGAAGAGCTTGATGAGAAGCCATGGTATTATGACATCATGAACTATATTCAAAAGCAGGAATTTCCTGAAGGGAGCACTCCAGCCGATAGAAAATACATAATGAAGATGGCCTCAAAGTTCTTCGTCAATGGTAAGAATTTATACAAGAGATCTTATGATTCAGTTTTATTGAGATGCGTAGATGAAGTAGAAGCCACCCAAATCATGCAAGAAGTGCATGAAGGAGTTTGCGGCCCACACATAAATAGGCACATGTTAGCCAAGAAGATCATGAAACTAGGTTACTATTGGCTTGCGCTAGAAAGTGACTGCATACAGCAGGTTAGAAGTTGCCATTGTTGCCAAATTCATGGAGATAAAATAAATGTTCCTCCCACGGAGTTACGCCAGCTATCTGAGCCATGGCCTTTCTCAATGTGGGGGATCGATGTGATTGGCCCGATAAATCCCAAAGCTTCAAATGGGCACCGGTTCATATTGGTGGCAATAGATTATTTTTCAAAGTGGATTGAAGCCGCATCATATGCTAATGTCACAGCTCGAAACGTTGTGAAGTTTATTAGGCGTGACATAATCACCCGTTATGGTGTCCCCGAAGCAATTGTCACTGACAATGGGACAAATCTGAATAACAAGTTCGTTGATGAGTTGTTCAGTGAGTTCAAAATCAGGCATTTGAATTCATCATCATACCGCCCACAAATGAATGGAGCTGTTGAGGCAGCTAATAAGAACATTAAGAAGGTCCTAGCTAAGACAGCCGAGAATTATCAAGATTGGCATGATAGGTTACCTTTTGCTCTAATGGCATATCGGACATCGATCCGAACATCCACCGGGGCGACCCCTTTCTCCTTGGTTTATGGCATGGAGGCAGTCTTGCCTGTGGAAGTAGAAATCCCCTCTTTGAGAGTCTTATCCCAAGTGGAATTGTCCGAGGCAGAACGGACACAACAAAGGTTTGAGCAATTGAACCTGATTGATGAGAAAAGGTTAAAAGCTCTTTGCAATGGCCAAACGTATCAACAAAGAGTAGCCAAGTCTTTCAATCGGAAGGTACGGCCGAGACACTTCGAAGTGAATGATCTAGTTCTAAGAAAGGTGTTGCCGATTTTTCCTGATCCTAGAAGCAAATTTGCTCCAAATTATAGCGGCCCGTATATGGTGAAGAGGGTACTCCCTGGAGGTGCCTTAATCCTTACAGAAATGGATGGTCGTGAGTTTTCTAACCCTATTAACTCTGATGCTGTGAAGAAGTATTACCCTTGATAGACTTTGTTGTGAATCGAAGGTACTCATTTCTTCACTAAATTGTGTGGGAATGGAATGAATGAGATGAAAAGTAGGCCATGTTCCATATGCATATCAAATTAATCTGATTTGATACAACAGACGTGTTGACCCAGAGTTAGTTCAATTAAAAAAGAAATGCCTTGTGGACACTATCTAACGCCTCGGCCTGGTGGTATGGGGAATGAAAGGGTCCAAGAACGACCAAGGTTCGATCCCTGGAAACGGCAACAAGGTTGCCATACATCATAAAAAATAAAAAATAAAACATTTTTTTTTTTATCAATCCTTTTCTTTCCTCTTGAATTGCAAACTCTTTGTGCTCAAAGCTGATGAGTTCATGAAGTGATTGTGACCTTTCAAAGGAGAATTTTACATTATAGTTTTATCTGTTTGAATCACCAATTCCACTGAAGATTATCACCGCAAATTGAGTTAATGAATGATGTGGAATGGATTGAACATGCTAAATGAGACATGTCAAGATGATGAAAGGCAAGCCTTAACCTATACACAGTCTCTTGCTCGTACACTGGAGAGATGAGTATAAGAAGTTCCATGTTTGTAAGGTAAAGAGTTTTCTCGCGAAAGATACGATGATCGAAATGATGAGAGGCGGTTCATTCTCTATCACTACATGATCATCCATTGTTTAAACCCTTTTGAGCCCACACACGTGGATAATTTTTAAATTACCCCTGTCAAGAACCACCCCACATTGGGGCACGCTGGAGGTAAGACGACATCATGAGGTGAGGAAATTGATAGGAATATTCTTGCTCTCACTTGCATTAATCTTCAGGTATTGCTATTACATTGAATTCATACGGAAATTTAAGTGCCTTAGGATGATGAAGAGCAGTTCTTTCTCTATCCAACACACTCTATCCATTGCGTAGCCCCTTGAGCCTGTAAATTCGTTTCATTTAAACCCAATTGGTGATCATCCCCCACACTGGGGCAAGGCAAAAGGCAAATGTTCAAGCAGCAGAATCCCGAGTGCCAACAAAAAATGAAAACTCCTCAAGAACCCAAATGTTAAAGCATTATGTGGTTATTAAAAAAAAAAACAAAAGGGGCATGAAAAAGCAGTGTGCCTGGTAAAAGTAAGGCCAATGTCCATAAAAAAAATGAAAGAAAATGTCAAGATAAATGTTTATCAATTGTAAAAGGGTGTATTCCCAAAGGAATGGTACTCAAAGAATTGAAATGCAAAGTTTTTATAGTACCTATGAGGAAAATCCCAATGGTGAAGAAGAAGACCGGTGACAATGCCAAGATGATCACCAATTCTCATCCCCCTATACACATTTTGAGCCTAATGATCTATTCACTTCTCAACCCATGATCTTAACTTGCGTTACGTCACTAACAAAGTCTCTTCAGATTAGGGCATTGAAATTAACGTAGGAATTCAATTGCTTATAAGCATTGCTTGAAGAAGTGCGAGCAAGACCATTTCTATCTCATTCCGCAGGTTCCTTGACTTGTAAACCCAGAGAAGATTGCGAAGTATTGTTCTTTCATTAGCCTTGACTCAAAGAGTCCCTCTTTGTTGAGCCATTGACCGAGCCTACATTACAGTCCTGATAAAGACCTCTCAAATTGACCAAGTCGTACCGCTTGCGAGAATACTCGAACCCTTGTTGACATGATGAAAGTAAGATGGAGAGATTCTTGTGATCCCACATTAATGGTCGGGACAAAATAACATTCTTAATGAGAGTGAATGAAAGTCCTTTCTAACTAAAAGTCTCTCATGAGTGAAAATGATCTTAAACGATGATTCTCCCCAGTGGAAATTTGGTGGTGCAAATATGGTAAAACCATCATGCATAAATCTTGATTGAATGGATAAAAGCTTCAGTGGACTTTGGAGTGTGCTGAGTCACTTTCTTCTTTGGCGAATGCATGTATTTTGGCTCTAATCATGTCTGACAGGTAATGTTTCCTTGAAGACCCAAGAGCTCCTGACATTTATGTTGCCTTTCAGAAGCCTCGAGGTGAGAAACCTCCATGAATAGTTGAAGTACATCCTTGATGTTCCAAAACTTCTTTCTACCAAGAGGTAAGTGACCTTCACGAATATCTCAGGTTTGTCCTAGGTATTCCCAAATTCTTGATATATGTCTCAAAACTCTTCGTTAAGCATTTCGCTCTAGATGTGAATGCTTTTCGATCTTTTTCATTATACCTTAGTCTGGATCTAGGTATTTCAAATCCTCTTAATCCAATATTCATCTCACCTAACATTGAGTGTTTATTGGTTAAGTTCACAAATTCTCGACGTCTCAGTCTGGATCTGGATGTCTCAAAACTCTTTGTTAAGCATTTCATTCTAGATATGAATGCTTTCTGATCTTTCTCGTTATACCTTAGTCTGGATCTAGGTATTTCGAATCCTCTTAATCCAATATTCATCTCACCTAACATTGAGTATTTATTGGTTAAGTTCACAAATTCTCGACATCTCAGTCTGGATCTGGATGTCTCAAAACTCTTTGTTAAGCATTTCATTCTGGATATGAATGCTTTCCAATCTTTTTCGTTATACTTTAGTCTGGATCTAGGTATTTCAAATCATCTTAATCCAATATTCATCTCACCTAACATTGAGTGTCTATTGGTTAAGTCCCCAATTTCTTGACATCTCAGTCTGGATCTAGATGTCTCAAATCTCGTCGATCTTACTTGTTATACCTTAGTGTGGATCTAGGTATTTTGAGTTATTTGAATTCAACAAGGCATCTCACCTAACATTGAGTGTCTGTTGGATAGATTCATGCAGACTTTTCAGGAACCTGGACACTTGCCCGAGCAAATGAAAATTCATCATGTACTTCATGATGCTCTGACTGGTAAGTAATTATAGGTATGCTCTCCTTTTCAACATCTCACATTTGCATTACCATTTTCATGACATTGCATATAGGAAAAAAAAAAAAAGATCCATAGTCCCATCAAAATATCATTGCATGTTCATGGTCAAAATTTAGGTATCATATTGTCTTTGAATGCAACCTTTGTGAGCTCACCTTCAAAGAAGGGCAGCTGTTGACACCTAAATTTTGTCTAATAATTTAGTAATTAGTTGTATAAAAAATAAAAAAATATTAAAATTGTGTTTCATGTAATCGTATTTGTATCGGTACTAGAAGGGCAACAAGACGCAGCGGCTCGCAGTCAATTACATGCACAACAGAATGGTCTCTCCTTGCTGGTCTGAATACGCATAAGAGCGAAAGTCAAAAGAGGAGGAAGGAAGTCCTTGCACGACTGTTGTCTCTCCCTCATTAATGCATACGCATGCGTGCACAAGTTTGGCGGACGTGCAGATTCTAGAGGAACCCTTAGAGAAGCAAAATGAGCCCATGATATATTATATAATATGCTCTCTCTCAAGTGTGGGTGTTAACTCTAGTGAAGCAACGAGGAATTTGCTGAAGAAAGAAGCAAGTAACAAGCAAGAAGTCAAAAGTTGCGGCAATCCTATATAAGGGAGGGACAAGTAGCTATATAAGAAGCCCCTCTCGTTGCTTCACTAGAGTTAACACCCACACTTGAGAGAGAGCATATTATATAATATATCATGGGCACATTTTGCTTCTCTGAGGGTTCCTCTAGAATCTGCACGTCCGCCGAACTTGTGCATGCATGCGTATGCATTAATGAGGGAGAGACAACGGTCGTGCAAGAACTTCCTTCCTCCTCTTTTGACTTTCGCTCTTTTGCGTGTTCAGACCAGCAAGGAGAGACCATTCTGTTGTGCATGTAATCGACTGCGAGCCGCTGCGTCTTGTTGCCCTTCTAGTACCGATGCAAATGCGATTACATGAAACACAATTTTAATATTTTTATTTTTATTTTTTATACAACTAATTACTAAATGATTAGACAAAATTTAGGTGTCAACAACATTCATCTCTAAACTAGCATTCAAAAAGTGATCCTACAGGAAAACTAAAAAACAATTTGCCAGTTCCCAGCAAGCTTCATGATGAGGCAGTAAAAACCCAAAAATGGCGAGAAACGAATGTTAATGCAAGGTTGCCTTTTCGGTTCTTTTCTCACATCATCTCTCTCCTTTACTATATTAAAACAAAGGACATGGGCCCACGCGATGGAACAAATTTTATTTGATGCAAATAGCGAGAAACGAATCAAGTCACTTAAAGTAAACACAACTTGAAATTCTTAAGATTGCTGGCTTCCAACTAAAGTAGAGATGCTATCATCTTTTCCTCATAACTTCTTTAGATATCTTCAACTAAATTCCCCATGTCCTAAAAAAGCATGACCAAATATTCTAGCAAACAACCCGAAGGAAAAAGTTGATAGAAGCAATGCAGCACATCATTACATGATGAAGCTTGCTTTGCATAAATAGGATAAAGAAGTCAATGGAAATGTCGGGTCCCACGCGACAGAACTAATTTTATTTGATGCAGATGGCGAGGGACGAATCCGGTCCTCTATAGTGAGCACAACAAATCCTAATGTGCGAATTATATGGCACACTATTTTAACTAAATGGCCTAACTTTAATGACGGGCAATTATTAATATGTAAATACTCTACATGACATACACATGATATATATATTTTTATCAAAATTCGTAATTAAAAATGTGGGAAATTTGTTAGCTGGGTCCACCTTCATGTGGTGCCCAGCCAGCATTAAATTTAAAAAAAAAACAAAAAGAAAAGAAAAGAACAAAAAGAAGTGGAAGTTGTCGTGCGTGGGGTGTCCGTCGAAAAAGTGAAAAGAGGAGAGAGAAAAAGAAAACAAAAACTGCACAAGGAAGAAGAAGAAAGAGGGCTGCAACTTTGCGGCTTTGATTCAAAGGCCAAATATTGATGGAATCGGCTCAAATTTCAGTATGTTGTTCGTGAGACCGAGGGCTACGAGTTGATGGTTTTTGTTCGTCGAGAACCGTCTCCGAATTCTCCAGTTGCGGTTAAGGTTTTCTTACTCCAAACTTGTTTGTCTACCTATGTGGTGAGAAGAAGATGATTGTAATGTTGATGTTGAGCCTCTAGTGTGTGACTAGAGAAGAATACTTTGTGTATCCCGCTATTCTTGGTGATTAGTAGATGTTTTTGGGCAGTCCGTGGTTTTTCCCACATCAGGTTTTTTACGTTAAATCCTTGGTGTCGTTATTTGCTTTATCTACTTATCATTTCGGCGTTATATTTGCATTTTGTGAGGCTATACATTGCTGGTTGTTGTTGGAGGTTAAGAAATTTTAAGTTGATTTAGCTTCGGGGGAGAAATTAATCCTGGATTGTGTTTGGCCGTGGTGAATTGTTGTACCCGGGTTCTCCCCAACAAGTGATATCAGAGCACGGTTGAATTTTTAGTGTTAAATGGAAGAAACCAGCAGCACCATGTTTAAGTTAAATGCCTCGAATTATTCTATTTGGAAGCCTCGGATGGAAGATGTGTTATATTGCAAAGACTTATTTGATCCTATTGAGGGTGATGAAGCCAAAGGAGATAAGGAAGATAAAGAATGGGAGAGAATGAATCGGAAAACAGTTGGGTTTATCCGACAATGGATTGATGATAGTGTGTTTCATCATGTCGCTCAAGAAACGAGGGCGGACACTTTGTGGAAGAAATTACAAGATCTTTATGAGAGAAAAACTCCACAAAATAAAGCTCTTCTAGTTAAGCGACTTGTGAATTTGAGATACAAGGAGGGGAGTAACATGGCGGAACACTTGAGTGAATTTCAAGATGTTGTAAATCAATTGACAAATCTTGAGATTGATCTTGGTGATGAATTGCAGTCATGCTTATTACTTGGTACTCTTCCTGATAGTTGGGACACCTTGGTTGTGGCATTAAATAACTCGGCTCCTTTTGGTGTGCTTTCTATGAGCATGGTTAAAGAAAGCTTGTTCAATGAAGAAACAAGAAGAAAAGGCTTGAATTATGCTTCTACATCGGATGCTCTTGTTATAGAAAACAGGGCGAGAAGTCAATCAAGAATGTTTCAAAGAAATGATACCCGAGGCAAGTCAAGAGGAAGGTCGAAATCAAGACCAAGGAGGAGTGTCAAGTGTTATAATTGCGGCAAAATGGGACATTATGCAAAAGAGTGTTGGTTGCCAAAGAGAGATAGATTCCATGATAGAAATGGAGATCAAAAGAAAGAAGAGAAACAAGCTACAACGGCGGTTGCATCCGATGGCGATATTATGTTTGTATGTGATGACAAATATGTGAATTTTACATGCCAAGACTCTACGTGGGTTGTTGATTCTGCCGCTTCTTTTCATGTCACCTCACGACGTGATTACTTTGCTTCTTATCACGACGACGACTTTGGTTGCATTAGGATGGGAAATAGTGATGTTTCCAAGGTTATTGGCATGGGAGATATTTATTTGGAAACCGATGTCGGATGTAATTTGCTTTTGAAAAATGTGAGACATGTTCCGAATATTTGACTTCACTTGATCTCTACGGGTGTCTTGGATGATGATGGTTATTGTAATTCATTCTTTGATGGCAAATGGAAGTTGACTCAAGGTTCCATGGTAGTGGCAAAAGGTAAGAAGACATGCTCTCTCTACACCATGCAAGCTGACTTGATTAAAGAAGAGGTAAATGCAGTGGAGGATTCCTCAGTTGATTTATGGCATATGAGGCTGGGTCATCTTAGCAAGAAAGGACTTGAAACTCTTGCTAGAAAGAACCTTTTACCTTTGAAAGAGAAAAATTTAAAGGAATGCACTCATTGTCTGACTGGTAAGCAACATAGATTCTCATTTCATAGTTCCTCTTCACACAGGAAATTAAATGTACTTGATTTAGTTCACACTAATGTTTGTTGCATGGATGCTAGAACTCTTGGAGGTGCATTATACTTTGTGACATTTATTGATGACTATTTTAGAAAAGTGTGGGCTATTGCTTTGAAATCTAAAGATCATGTACTTGAGGCTTTCAAGCAATTTCATGTCAATGTAGAAAGAGAAACTGGGAAGAAGCTGAAATGTGTAGGGGCTGACAACGGTGGTGAATATAGAGGCCCATTTGAACACTATTGCAGGGATTATGGTATCAAGCTTGAGAAGACTGTTCCAAAAACACCACAGCATAATGGAGTGGCAGAGAGAATAAATCGGACAATTAATGATCGGATTCGGTGTATGCTTTCTCATGCGAAGTTGTCTAAGTCATTTTGGGGTGAAGCGATAAGAACAACAGTAGACTTGATAAATCTTTCTCCATCGGTTCCTCTTAAGGGGGATGTTCCGCAAAGAGTTTGGAGTGGCAAAGATATTTCCTACAGCCATCTAAAAATGTTCGGTTGTCGGGCATTTGTGCATGTTCCAAGAGATGAAAGATCCAAGCTTGATGACAAGTCTAAACAGTGTATCTTCTTAGGTTATGGACATGAAGAATTTGGCTACAGGTTATGGGATCCAGTTGCAAAGAAAGTCATTAGAAGCCGAGATGTGGTGTTTTGTGAGTATCAAACTATTGAAGACATTGACAAGGTGGAGAGACCAAAGAATACAATTCAACGTTCAGTTAGTTTCAGTCCAAATCCTTCTAATGTTGATAGAAATCATGGGGGAGAAGTGCATGGAAGTCATGAAGATGGTGAGTCCTCACATAATGTTGAATCTTCAGCTGATACAGGTGAAATAGCTGAGCAAGAGCAATCTATCCTACCTCAAGTTAGAAGATCTGAAAGAGAGCGTAGGCCTTCTCAAAAATATTTACCGCATGAGTATGTGTTACTCACTGATGCAGGGGAGCCAGAAACTTATGAAGAGGCTATATCATGTGAACGAAAGAGGAGCTTAAATCCTTGCATGAGAACCACACATTTGAATTGGTAAGGTTGCCTTAGGGTAAGAGAACACTCACAAATAAGTGGGTGTATAAGTTGAAGACGGAAGAAAATAGTTTACAACCACGATACAAGGTTAGACTTGTTGTGAAGGGCTTTCGTCAAAAGAAGGGCATAGACTTTGAAGAGATTTTTTCACCAGTTGTAAAGATGTCTTCTATTCGAGTTGTTCTTGGGTTGGCTGCCAATTTAAATTTAGAAATTGAACAACTTGATGTAAAGACGGCTTTTCTTCATGGAGACCTAGAATAGGAGATATATATGGAGCAACTAGAGGGTTTTGAAGTTGAAGGCAATGAGCACCTTAAATGTAGATTGAGGAAAAGCTTATATGGTCTCAAGCAAGTGCCTAGGCAATGGTATATGAAGTTTGAGTCATTCATGGAAAAACAAGGATACGGTAAGACAAATTCCGATTCTTGTGTTTTTATGAAAAGATTCTCAGATAATGATTTTCTTATTCTCCTACTTTATGTGAATGATATGTTGATTGTTGGGCATGATGCCAAGAAAATCAAGAGTTTGAAAAATGAGTTGAGTAAAGCTTTTGCAATGAAAGACCTAGGCCCGGCTAAGCAAATCTTAGGCATGAGAATTACTCGTGATAGGAAGAATAAGAAACTGTGGTTATCTCAAGAAAAGTATATTGAGAAGGTGCTTGAAAGATTCAACATGAGCACATGTAAACCGGTGAGTACTCCACTTGTAGGCCATTTCAAGTTGAGTAGTAATGAGTGTCCTTCAAGTGAGAAAGAGAAGGTTGAAATGATGAAAATTCCTTATGCATCGGCCGTGGGTAGTTTGATGTACACCATGGTTTGTACAAGACCAGATATTGCTCATGCAGTTGGTGTTGTGAGTAAATTTCTCTCTAATCCAGGTAAGGAGTATTGGACTGCTGTTAAATGGATTTTGATATATCTAAGAGGCACTTCTACACTTTGCTTGTGCTATAGAAATGCAAAACCTGAGTTGAGTGGCTTCTCGGATGCGAACTATGCCGGTGATGTTGATTCCCGAAAATCCACATCGGGTTTTATAATAATCTTTGCAGGGGGAGCTGTTTCATGGCAATCGAGATTGCAAAAATGTACCGCTTTGTCTACAACTGAAGCGGAGTATATTGCTATTACCGAAGGAGGTAAAGAACTTTTGTGGATGCAAAAATTCCTACAAGAGTTGAGCTTGAAGCAAGAGAAGTTTGTTCTATATTGCGATAGCATGAGTGTCATCCATCTTAGCAAGAATCCGGTGTTTCATTCAAGATCGAAGCATGTTGATATGAAGTATCATTGGATCTGAGAAAAGCTAGAAGAGAAACTCTTCCTACTTGAGAAAGTTCATACCAGCAACAATAAGTCCGACATGATGACCAAAGCATTGCCCGTGATGAAGCTTGATGCTTGTAGAAGAAAAGCGGGCATGATGAATCTTCCCACATGAGGTGGAGGGGGAGATTTGTTGGCTAGGTCCACCTTCATGTGGGGCCTAGCCAGCATTAAATTAAAAAAAAACAAAAAGAAAAGAAAAGAACAAAAAGAAGTGGAAGTTGTTGTGCGTGGGGTGTCCGTCGAAAAAGTGAAAAGAGAAGAGAGAAAAAGAAAACAAAAACTGCACAAGGAAGGAAGAAGAAGGAAGAGGGCTGCAACTTTGCGGCTTTGATTCGAAGGCCAAATATTGATGGAATCGGCTCAAATTTCAGTATGTCGTTCGTGAGACCGAGGGCTACGAGTTGATGGTTTTTGTTCGTCGAGAACCATCTCCGAATTCTCCAGTTGCAGTTAAGGTTTTCTTACTCCAAACATGTTTGTCTACTTATGTGGTGAGAAGAAGATGATTGTAATATTGATGTTGAGCCTCTAGTGTGTGAGTAGAGAAGAATACTTTGTGTATCCTGCTATTCTTGGTGATTAGTGGATGTTTTTGGGCAGTCCGTGGTTTTTCCCACATCGGGTTTTCCACGTTAAATCCTTGGTGTCGTTATTTGCTTTATCTACTTATCATTTCGGTGTTATATTTGCATTTTGTGAGGCTATACATTGCTGGTTGTTGCTGGGGGTTAAGAAATTTTAAGTTGATTTAGCTTCGGGGGAGAAATTAATCCCATATTGTGTTTGGCCGTGGTGAATTGTTGTACCCGGGTTCTCCCCAACAAGGGGAAATTAACTACTAGAACAAGGATAATATCTAATTCAATTTAAGTATTAAACTGCGTTAATTCCTAATTTAAATTAGAATTTTATATTGAATATTATAGAATCTATTTAAACATGCAATATGACCTAATTAATCTACATGATATGCAATGCAATCTTTTTGTATTTTCTGGACAAGGAAAGCAATTAAAATATTCAAACCACACAATCCATAAAGGTATCATCCAATTGATTCAAATATGGAGCCAACATCTAATCATCGACTTGAAATTTCACAAAGAAAATCAACAAATTAATCCTAAGCCCTAAAAATCAAAATATCAATTTTAAGGATACTAATGGAATCAACAATTCCATCTAAAGCCTTATAAATAGAATCAAAGATTATATGCGGTTGCGAGTTAGGAAAAACATCCTAATTTGGGGATAAGCTTATCACTCAAAAATATATATTATTCGGATGCAATAATCAAATTGGATAGTAAGATATTCAATGGAATCGGATAGCTATTATTGTCTAATTTGGAGAATTTGTTCCCAAATTCGAACTGGTGGATAGCGGGTCGGATGGTGATTGGCGATGGTGCGCGGTGGCGGTGGAGGTGGTTTTCGGCTTTGATGGAATGGCCGATGAAATATCGAAGCCCAGTGTGAATTAGTGGGCGTCGGACAATAGCCAGCAAGTATGAGAGGATTTTCAGCGTGACCTGCACTCAAAGCTTTGACTTTTACTTTGACCAAACCATCGAATAATCCAAATAATCAACACTTGCTATTTCTTCAATTGTGGTTGGGTGGTGCATGAGATTAGAGGTGTTAAAATGGGTCACTTGTTTATAATAAAATATAGTTAAATGGGTTTCACAATTAAAGGTTTAAGATAGGTGTGTCTTAAGTGGGTTTTAAATGGGTTGGGTTGAAAACTCATCTTTAACAAAAACATTATAATCCCTCCCTTCTCTCTTTAACTTTATAAAAATCAAAATTATAATTTTTTTATTTTTATTTTCTCTTTTCTTTTTCTTCCTTTTTTTTTTTCTTTCTCCTTCCTCCTTCCGGTTGCCGGCACGGCTACGGCCGGCGACTGGCCAGGCGAGCCTCGAGCTCGCTGGCGTCGGGCGAGCTCGAGCTCGCCGGATCTGGCGAGGCGGAGGCCTTGTTGACGCCCCGCGAGACTTGAGCCCGCCGACGTCGGGTGAGGCTTGAGCTCGCCGGTGTCGGGTGAGGCTCGAGCCTAGCCAATTCCGACGAGCCTCGAGCTCGCCGGATCTAGCGAGGCGAAGGCCTCGCCGGCGTTGGCGAGCTCAAGGCTCCAGATCTGGCGAGACTCGAGCTCGTCGGCGTCGGGCGAGGCTCGAGCCTCGCTGATCTGGCGAGACTCGAGCCCGCCGGCGTCGGGCGAGGCTCGAGCCTCGCTGAACTGGCGAGCCTCAAGCTCGCCCGATCTGGCGAGGCGGAGGCCTCACTGGCGTCGGCGAGCTCGAGGCTCGCCTGTGGCCGGTCGCCAGCCGACGTCGTGGCCGGCGGTGGGCCAAAGAAGAAGAAGAAGGAGAAGAAAAAAGAGAAAAAGAAAATTATATTTTAAAAATAAAATAAAATAAATTAAAAAATTAATTTTTTTAAAAAATAATTAAATTTCGATTTTTTTAAATAATTTTTTGTTAAATTTATAAAAATTGTCCATTAAATTTATATTGTATAAAACTATTTAGCAATACAATTTTAAAAAATTAATATATATAAAAGCTTGGAAGTATTTTAATAATATAATCTTTAAAAAAAACATAGGAATAAGTTTTTCTAAATTTGTTAAATATGAAAGTATTTTATTAATATGAGTTGGGTCGGGTCGGGTATGGGTTGGGTATGGGTCAGGTCGGGTTTGGGTCGAAAAATTTATATTAAACATAAATGGGTTATAAATGGGTTAATGGGTCAATTTGGGTCGGACCATTAATGACCCGACCCAAACCCGACCCGACCCACCCGTTTAACGGCTCTACATGAGATTATGGTAGCCTGTGGTGGCGTTGCTCACGTGTTGGAAGCTACGGACGACCAGCAGAGGAGAAAATCCAGGACGTTGGGGCTGTGTTGGTGTTGGAGAACCCGAGACCGACTGGAGAAAATGCCGAGTACGCCTAGCGTTGCTAGAGCGGATGGCGCGGCAAGGGATGCTTCGACCGGGGGGTGACGCGAATCAGCAGCTTGTCGTCGTGGGTTGCGAGCGGCAACAGAACAGAGCAGCTTCGTCCTCGCTGGTGGAGGCGGCGAGCAGCGGCAAAACTCGGGATGGTGACTCACGTTGGCCGGCGAAGGCATCGTAGGGCAGCAGGCGTGGTGCAGCAGCCCACTTCAAGCTCCGTAGTCGGGACAGCAAGCAAAGCAGCAGCGGCTCATCACGGAGGGTGCGACGGCGGTGGTGGCGCAGCTATGGTCTCTGTTTGACGTGGCAGCGCTCAGGCAGTCAGGACAATGGCAGAGATGTCGCGGCGCGGCCCAACAGAAAGGACGTCGCAAGGTGGAGAGCAGCGCCGGGTCGTTGTCGAGGGCGGGGCGGAGGAGCTCGCCAGAAGAAAGGAGGCGGCACGGGCATCCAGAATCAGCACCGATGCCCCCAAAATTTATGTGCATTCATGTGCATGCACGCATTAACGAGGGAGAGAACAAAATAGACCTACGTAGACTCTTCTTTCCTCTTTCTTTGACTTTCTCGTGGATTTCATAATCCCTTCACGCTTTTGGCTCATGAAATCCACATGAAATCTCATTCTTCTGGCAATTTCGGCTGGTCAATTCTCATACGCCAATTTTTTTCTGCTCGCATATGGTCGAGTTATGTTCTCATTAATTTGGTTTTCTTTAATGTGCTCAAACTTGAAATAGTTTTTAATAATTTCTACACTCTTTGATATTGCTGAGCTATCTTCTATCTCCTTTTTATGATAATATGGCTGAATATTGCTACCCATCCGAATATCTCTCTTTTCTTCTTTCTTTCTTTCTTTCTTTTTTTTTTTCCAGAAATTCCTGCTCCCAATATCTTTTCCCTCCCATTTTGTTGGCCGAGTTTTCCACCGAATCTTGCCTATTCCTATAACCGAATTTTGGAAGAATAATACTAATCTTTTTTGAAATGAACAAATTTTCCAACTTCGTACATCTCACAAGTTTCGTTTCAGCCATTGACGGGCTTGGCAAAATTCCCTCTCACTGAGGGCTTAATCCAACTTACTAAATTAAAAATTAAAACTATCAATTCGAACACATCCGCTGGTCCAATGCAAAGGCAATTTTGCAATTAATTACTAGATTAAAGATTAATCTCTAATTTTTAACGCAATTAATTAGTAGATTATTGATTAAAATTTATGTGTCAACAAGCTCATTGGTAATACAATACTAGCAGCAGAATCAAATTGTTGACTATTTAACATGACACCACATGATGATACAAAAAGAATGAGATTGTTTTCCATGGAGATCAGAGATCAAAGTCATTTGTTTTAATTTTAGAAAATTGTGTATGCTGTTAGAAAAGAGTTCAAAATGGAGTTCTCGTATATCGAAGATACAAGCTACATTAAAATTTTGTTACCCAACACTAGGGGTTGTGGCATGAAATAACAATGGAAGTTGAAACCGGTGCTTATATTAACGTATATATGAGAAGATAGAAATTATGTGGGATTAAGATATTCTAATTAATATTTCGACTCCTATGCGCATTTGCTCTCCCAAATGATTGGTTATTGGTTTGCTTGATGCATAGGTTGCATCACAATTAAGGGATTGGCAACTGCAAAATCCTAGGACCTAAATCCCAAAGAGGAAGAAATTCAATGCATGATCAATGAGGTCAATATCGATGGCAACGGACGATAGAATTTGGGGAGTTCTTGAATCTTATGGCCAGAAAATCAAGGTATTTCATACACACATATGTATATATATATCGGTCAAAATAGCTAGTGTAAATGCATGATATATGTTCAGGAGACTGAAATAGAAGAGGAGTTAAAGGAAGCTTTCAAGGTCATTGACAAGGATCAATATGTTTACCTGCCTCCTAATGAGGTTTGAATTATTTCTAATTCCACATTCAATGCTCAGCTTATACTTCGTTAATTGTAGCTATTGTGCGGAATATGGACCAAATAATCGGATAAAATAGTCGGAATGAAAGAAAGGGAATCGGATACCGTATTTACGTGGTTTGATCTGAATATCGAAACCTACGTCCATGGGAGAGCAGTACGGAATTCAATTATAGAAACAAGCGATATACCGAAGATTACACACTCTCAGTGTTTTTCAATCCCAAATTACATCAAAATGACTCACACATTATCTAGCCTATCATAATTCCTAATAAAACCTCACTCAAGGAATTAAATAGATTCTACTCATAAGAATTTAACTGGCTAAAACACTTGGGTATAATTACAACGAGAAAATCCCTCACCCAAGAGAACTCTCTGCACTCTTTTACAGTCTCAAAGCTCTCTCTCTCTCAGCCACCAAAACTTGGCGCCTTCTTCTCCTTCGCTCCTCTGCCTTTTATAGAGAAACAAGATAGAAATGTGAACTCATTCAGGCGCTCACAATCAGCACCAACGCCCACCAAAATTCATGGGCACGCATGCACACTTTGCATGGGAACGCATTTAATGAAGCAGAAAACATGCGCCCATAATCATTGAAGATAAGCATAAAAAAAGGATGGCCACCATCTTCCAAGATCATGTCCATGACGTTCAACTCCTTCAATTAATATTTTACCCTTTCTTTCCTTTTGTTGGTTGCAGCCGAATGAAATAGTAAAGGAAAGAAACAAGGAGTTAATGAAAGAAGACAAAACATGCCCACAACTTTTTACTTTGGCCTTTGTCTTATCGCCATGCATTCACATCCATGTGCATGCAATTAAAGAGGTAGAAAAAAAATGGACTTGGGAGGCGTGCACTTCTTTGACAAATATACACATGTGCAGAGGGCGTTCATGCTTTGCTTCTTTATTGTCAATTTGCGCTTGTCAATTTGCGCGAACTTTGATCAACAAATGCTCCTCGTGTGGATCGAATCTTGTATAAACTTAAACTTGAGACATGATTTTAATAATAATTTCTTTGTATCTTGGAGCAATTCCTCCTAACCAAACCCCATAAAAAGAGGGAAATGCGACAGAGAAATATTGAATGGAATTCATAAGACAGATGTAAAATCTCCATTTTTAGCTAGGAAGCCCATTTTAGGCAAATAATATTTGTGAAATATCTCATTAACCACGTAAAGTATGATAGATATAACTAACTAGTCAAATGTTCTTTTATCCATTGTAGTATCCGCAGATGTAGGAAAATGGCATGTTTTGTGATATAACATCATTTAACATAATATAATTCTACATAATCACTCGCCGAATTCTCTATGTAATAATCCCAAGAAGGAGCCATTTCTTTTCTCTCGGTGTTTTCCTTCTCTTCTCTAGTCACTCAACTTTTCTTGAACGACCTTTCTGGGGTTAGTTTATTTTTTATGTCTTTGTCTTATGTAGGATCTTTCAACAACAATCCACTTAGTCTTGGTTTTATGTATAAAAGTTGCAAATCTTTTTACTTATCTTCCATCTTTGGGATTAGACTAATATGAGAAGCGAACATTAACCTTATACACCGAAATTAACATGAAGAAGGGAGAGAAAGGATCAAAGTCCCAGGTGATGGCTTTTGGCGATACTCGAAATACTCAAATATTTGCCTCACTTCTTTCGAACTTCATGAGCCTTCAAAGAAATTCCACTGACCTGTGTAGAAGCTTCCTAAGTGTCATGACCAAATTTTTGGATGTGAACCACTTAGGGTTTGGCTAATGGATTATTAAGCATATAGACTTAACTCGATCTCTCCCAAGCTCATACCAATTCGCGACTAGGGTTTAGCTAATGGATTATTAAGCATAGACTTAACTCGAGCTCTCCCAAGCTCATACCAATTTGCGACTTAGGTTCAAGTTCTTAACATACGATTGATTTTTAATTAGGAGTCGCTACTAATTTATTTTTAGTAGGTAACAGGAGATTTACTTTACTCCTACGAACCAAAGATTTATAAGTTCAGGGACTTGATTATGTTAGATTTCTCTAACGCCATTTCGGTACCTTTCTTTTTATTTTGAAAAATGTTTGGCAAGCAATTTGGATTGATTTTAAATTTATTTCCCTAACATATGATGTAATCATATAGGTGCGCAATCCACCAATTTAACATCTAGATAAATGATAAATAAATTGTAAAAACTTACCTCAAAGTAACGAAAGCATTTACAATGTTAAATTAAAATCCACATCAACAACCATAAATATGATTCCTAATTAATACGCAATTTCTTTTTGTTTTCACTTAATTAATGAAAATCATGCAATATGTAATGCAATATTAACTAAATGACCTAATTATAATGACATGTAATTTCTAATTAAATTGACCTAGCAAAAATACTAAATGACATGCATCTCGGTGAATCTAACCCTAATGACGTGCATATGACATTTTTTTCTTTTTTCCTAAAAGAATGCATTTTATCCTAAATAATAAAACTAATTTAACATATGACATTTTTTGTATTTTTCATGAAATTCGAAATTTGGTGAAATGTGAAAATTACCTAATTAGATTAAAATCCTATTTAATTTATATTAGGAATTAGGTTGTGCCAAATCCTAATTTAAATTAAAATATTGTCTTAACCTAAATAATCCTAAAATGCAATATATCTTTAAAAAAACCTAAACTTATAATAAATTAAGAAAAAACATTATCTAAAATTAAACTAATTGCAATTTAACCCTAATATGCATTGACGTACAAAATATACCATAATTCTACATGACATATGCATGATGATTTTTTGTTGTTTTTTTTTATTAATTTTCGAAATTAATAATTGCCAAATAATTAAACATGCAATTAAAATCTAGCAACCTAAATTGATTATTTTAATTTTGATTTTTTTTTTCGAAAATTCATGATAAATAGAATGCTTAGCATAAATATGCAAATAACCCTAAAACATGCAATATTCTAACTTAGGCATATTTCAAAATAAATAAAGCAATCAAGTCCATTCAAAATTACTCAAAAAAATATCACACATCGTTCAGATAAATGATAATATTTCGCTAAGGGATAATATTTCGCTAGTAAAATCGATAAATTAATCTTAAATCTTAAATATCAAAATATCAATTTTATTTTCACTTGATTAATTATTTCATCTAAAGCTTTATAGATGAAATAAAAAACTCTAGCGCGGTTGCTCATCAGATGATATATTGAGATTTCCAATTATGCATAGATAGGTATTTCAACCAAAGAAAACAACATATAAAGAGATAATAATAAAAAAAAATAAAGAAAAACCTAAACTTGCCTAATAAAGTAAAGCAAAAATACCTAATAAAATTTTTCCTTTTCTTTTCTCTTTACAAAAGAAAAAAAAAAAAAAAACTTTGGCCGCCGGTTTTGGGGGGAGTCGGCCGGCGAGAGAGAGGGAGTCGCTGGCTAGGGTTCCGGTGAGGTTCCAGGGGCGGCACGACGGCGGCGCGGCACCAGGGGCTTCGGGATCGGCACGGAGCAGCGCAGCAAGACCGGTGGACAGCGTCGCTAGCGGCGCGGCAAGATCGGGACGGCGTCGAGCTGCAGGCTTTGGCTCCGGGCAGCAGGGCGTCGGTCGGACGGCCTGAGGACGGAATCGCGGCAGGAACGGCGGCTTCTGGCTTCTGGTTGCAGCGGCGGTGGAGAGGCGTCAGATCTCGCGAGTTGCAGCGGGGGCGAGCTCGACTCCGATCTACCGGCGTCGGGTCACGGCTGGAGCACGAGACGTCGAGCGCTGGGTCGCGGACAGCAGCAGCGTCGCGGGCCGGCGCGGGCTTCAGAGGCGACGGCGCTCGGAGACGAGACGGGGGGAAGCGGCGGTGGCGCGAAGGTGGCTGGCGGAGGCGGTGCCAGCGTCGGCTGGTGCGGCCGCGGGGCCGGCGCGGCCGGGGGGCTCCTCCCGAGGAAGACGAACAGTCGCGGTCCCCCCTTTTCTTTTTTTCTTTTCTTTTTCTCTCTCTCACGTCACTTCTGTTCTTTTCCCTTTTTTTTTTTTTTCTCTCTTTCTCTCCTAAAACCGATCAAGGTCCTCCCTTTTGCTCCAAATTTTTCGAAATTCCCCCCCCCCTTCGTCCGTACGTGCACTACACCTTTTATGAGGAAAAATTTAGATCTTTGAAGCGTATTTCGTTTCCATTCACTCGTGCATAATTTTTAGAATATATCATTGCACCACACGTGATATTCTCTTTTGTATTTTTCACATATTCTATCCAAAATTTTCTTTTTTGCTCGAAAATACATCATTTGGTATATATTGCCTAAATATGTGAAAAATCTCAGTGAAATATGTGAAAAATCTTACATTCACCGACAGTCCAATAAAATAAAATAAATGCTCCTAAACTATATGTCGTGCATTTTTTTTTTTGGTACGAAATTAACTCATTTTTATGCAAAAATTTAGATGTCAACACTGAGGAATTTTTATTTATTCATCAATGCAATTCTAGCAACGTGTAAGGAACTTTGGATCAAGGGCCTTAAAAAAATTTACGACGTGGATGTATTGAATTTTAACTTAGTTGGTAAGAATACTTATGTTGCAATTTCAGACTCTTCTCAATTTGTTGCGTTGTCAAATCTTATGCACACAATATTTTTTCCTTGAATTTGGAGTGCATGATAGAGTCTACTTTACTTGAATTTACAATCATTAATAATTTTTCATTCCCATAAAGTGAAGTTAATTATTTTGTACTTTGGATGCATAACTCATTAGATGTGATATTTAAAATATATTATGGAGAGATTTTCCCACTTGACTGTCACTTTTACTAGACAAAGCTCTTCGACTTTTTTTGGGAGAAAAAAGAATCATTTTATGAAATATGAATACATATAAGGGGGAAAAAGTCAATTTTACTATAATATATGACATTTTTTTAAAATTTTTTATAAGAGATGATTACAATAAAGTCTGTGACGCTTATAGTTTTTGCTCAATTGCACTCCATTTGTAGAATTAGCAAAAGTGCACACATGTTGTGTGCGCGAGATATTGATATTTGAAAGAGTAAGTTTGTTACATAATAGTTGAATCATTAAACAATGGGATAACAATATTGATATAAAATATACAATAAAAGAAATTGTATCTATGAAAAGAGAATTATTTTGTGATTTGAAAACTTGTTAAGAAGGTTCTAGGATAAGGGCTGTTTTTAGAAACAGTTTGAGGAAAGTTTTTGGGAAAATACAAACGACTTTAGGTGAAATGATTTTTCCAAAATGCAAATAGTGTTTGGTAAAATATAATTTAAAAACACATGCAAAAACAATTTTGACGTAAATAATATTTGGATAAAACTACCTTTTTTTTTTTTTTTAAATAAAAGTTTCCAACATTGTCAATGGAACTCAAGCCACTAGTGAGCCAAATCAACTGTTAGTGGCTAGATCTATCCATTGGCCAACCTCACTTGAGTCATTCGACCTAGGCCTCACATAAGGTTGGGCAACGACAGCTCGCCAACCGCTTGCTAGCTGCTAAGGCCTTTGCTAACAACGTTAAGATTTTGGAGGACATTTCCATAATTATAAAAGTATAGTAGGGGTGATGTTGGAAGGGGAAAAAGCTTAGTTTGTATTTAGAAAATGCTCAAAGCTCAAAGTACTTTTGGACCTCCCTCGAGCTAAAGCCTAAAGGCCTTTCGAAATGAAATTGCGTCTTCCCAAAATTATCTAAAAAAAATTATCAAACAGTATTTGCATTTGCCCAACGGACTTTGAAGCCCAAAACCTCTTGAGAATGCAGTTCTCAAATGCAGCCAATAATGTCCGACTTCTAATATTAGAAGATGATGAATTTACACAATTCTTCCATGGGCACAATTTTCGTAAAATAAGTAACCAAGTATGTTTGGTGAAAGAAAAAATAATTGAGATACCTTGAAATTAGAAGGATCTTTCTACTTTATGTTATAATAACGTAAACGAATAACTCGAAGCAGTTTCAGATGGTCGTAAACTAGTGAAGAAGCAAATTTAGTGCACGTCTTTAATTTTAGCAAGACATAACGCTTTTTGTCTTCTCTATGAAGTTGAAATTCTCCCCACCTTAAAGTGATTGATCCCATTCTGAGACACAAGCCCAATAAGCCACATAAGGCTTTTTCCATATGTGGTTTAGAATATTTTTATAACTTCTATCCGGGACGGGTTTCGTATTCGTGAAGTAGACTACTTGTCGTGAATTGATTATGTGGACTAGGTTTACAATGAAATACGTCAACACGATAATTAGCGACGGTGATTCTCACATGATTTAAAGGTGGAGATGCTATTTGGACAATAAATTTGATTCATCTAAGATACAATGTCGACTTAATATTCGATTGTCAATTCCGAAAAGAACGGCTAATTGCAAATATATTTGTTGATCCTTTACATCTCCTTCTTCACCTAAAAGATTAATGCTGTGTGATAAGACATTTGATCTTGACGTGAATACTAGACGAAATATTTTCCAATCAATATTTTCTCACAATACTCTTTTTGTCCCCTTAAAGAGATTAAAGTTCCTTGCCTTATTTTTCTTGAACGCCTCCATAAATCTCAACCCACATAAATTTGTATTTATTTCTAAGGCACCTTCGTCATCCTTTCGAATTGACGCGGATTCCAACTTCCAAATCTGGCATTATTTTTCTCGTGAATATTCTTGTTCCCTTTTATTAATGTCAAAGTGTTTGGAAAATAACATAACTTGTTATAATGTCCGACGTAAATCTTAAGATTAATGATTGAGGTCGACCATATTCGTATAGAGTGCATACAGAGCCACAAGAGCGATATGGAATATTTGAACACTTTATCTCATGTACAAAAAGAATTAAATTTAACAATTGCATATGCCAATAAATTGAAACAAAACAATCTAATACCATATTAAGTTGTTCATTTTAAAAACCTAAATTCATTGGTGGGGTGAATTCAGAAATTTATCGACAAATGATTGAAAGAAAATGAGAAATCTCCTTTCTAAGGAGGACGAGATACCTTAAACAAATATCACTACATTTAGTCGTGTTTAGTCATAAGTCAAGTCAAGTCAAGGTCAATAGAAAAAAAGGCAAAGTCACTTGGGTTGTTTGCATGGTCGACAACTGGCTTATGATGGCGTAACGTGCCTTTTGAGTATTTGACTAAATGAACTACTCCATACATTATGTCCTTTATGGCGCACTTTCTCCGTCAAAGCAAATGCATGGCGTCCACGACGCTGTACGTCCCTCATGGGGAAAAGAAATAATCATAGTAGAACGGCCCCCAAAATTTATTAGAGTGATCGGTTCCATCCGATTCAACTCTATTAGGAACGGATAATCGGATTGGATGAATCGGCTCCCAATTTTTGGGATCGGGAATCAAATCGGATCGATTTAGGATCAGGAACCAATCTGGTTTAGTTCCATGAAATTGATTACTTAACAAGAAAAATTGAAAAATTAAGAAAAATACAAGAATTGTTACTATCTTTAAGCTTTATTGTTATTTTTAAGAAATTAAAAATATAAATATTTTTAAAAAGGGGTTGGTCTAGTCTAATCCTGTCCAGTTCCGGTTTAGTCCAGTCTGATTCCCTCCGTAATCGGAAACTGACAATCACTACTTCCATTTTTATGTAATCGGGAACCGGACCAAACTAACTGACAAATTCAATATGGTCCGGGCGATTCTCAATTTGGGCTGTTCGCCGTGCTCATCTCTAAAGTTTATAGTTGCGATCAACTGGTTCTTCGATTGACAAATTGTTAAAGTCTTGCGATTCAATTTTTGGACTTTTGCTGCCAGAAAAGATTAAATAAAATAGGCCCACAATAAACGAAAATTTAGTGACATGTACTCACTCGGAAATAATAAATGGACCCCAGAATTGTACTTTCAAAGGTGCTCAGGTGAGAGAACGGGCCCGCCATTTGGTTTTTAATTTATGACTCAAAAGGACCTCATCCTTTTCTCTGTAAATGGGCCCTACTTTCCTAGCAACTCCTAGATCCAATTTCAATTCTATTTTGAATTTTCTAATTTTTTTATCTCGAAAAAAATCCTAAATTTTAGATTCAGTTTTAAATCATTATCGATTTTTTTTTTTATCTCGGAAAAAACTTCAAACTTCAGGTCAAATTCCAAATATGCCTCAAATTTTGTTTTGCTAAAAAAATCATAAATTTTCAATTTATTACCCAACTTGATAGGGTGTTTTCACGTCGATAAGAAATCTATATCAACAAGATGACATGAAAAATTATCTTCAAAATAAAACCATTTCTATGACATGAAAATTAGAGATAACTAATGAGGATTTTTGGACGGAGGAGGACTAATGGGGCTAGATTTGAGACCAGAGCAAAAGGTGACGATTTTTCTTTTAGACAAAAATAATTTCAAGGGTAGATTTAGGATTGAATTTAAAGTTAGGTGTTTTTTTTAGACAAAGAAAAATTTGGGCACATTTGGCATGGATTAAAGTTTGAGGTTTTTCTTATAGATAACAAAATTCAAGGCAAAATTGGAATTACACCTCCAGTTGGGTTTTTTCTTAGGGAATTAGGCCATTAAAATGGAATGTGATAGTTCACAACTCCGCTTGATTCAATTGAAGATTGCTTTGATAATTGCCAGCCATAAACACCTCTAGTAAAAAATTTTAATCTACTTATCTTGTTCTATTGTGCTAAACTTTTTACCGACTCGTTTCCTCCTTTTGAGATCAACTTGAAGTTTTAAATCCGTTGCGCTACAAAAGAAAGTATGATATAGATGTGTAAATTGATGGAGTAAATTTACCAAACTTACTTTTAAGACGGAGGGTAGGTGATGATATCAATGTAACCTAGGGCCAATGTAGGAAAATGTAATTGTGAGGGAATTAGAATTTCTATGGCCATAATGCAAACTATTCAAATTCCTTTAACTGCACAATCACATATGAAACATTAAGTCGGTGTCACTAATACAACTTACCTTTCGCAATCGAAAATCGCTTACTAAAGGGTTTATCCCGACCTTCTTTGCGCGTTCATCATCCCGATCTAATCTTTTATGCTTTCGAATCGAATTCATTGGAGAGTTCCCTTTGAATCTAAGGTTGTCCATGCACAAAGAAAAACCCTACAAAGAGTGTCCGAGGTTGCAGTGAAACTCTAAGGTTCCCTTATTCTAAGGAGCTTGAAACACAATGTTGTTAAAAAAAAGTCCAGTAAAGAAGCCACGCGGGACCGCACGGATCAAAGCAAGAGCAAAGTAATGGTGAGGAAACAGCACAAATTACCAAAAGGTGAAAGGAATTCCATAAAATTGTGAAAGTAGTGGAAGTATAAGTAGAATTAATCTTTTTTTTTATGGTAAATGATAATAATGCAACAACAACAAAAATAGAAATCATTTGCCTGATGATAAATGTTTGTTTTCTGATTTAGTCAGAACACTCTTCACTTGTTTAATAAAACTCCCATCGCTTCTCATAATTAGCTATTGAGATCTCCAATGGAAAAAGATGAAAACTGAAAAGCAACCAACAAAGAAAACCAGAAATAATTTTGTTGGTTACACGGGGACATTTTCATGCCCTACGTTCACGCTTTGCGTGCGTTTGCCATCAAGCGTCATTTGCAAGGGAAAATGAGATCCTTGTGACTGAACATTTACGCGTAGAGATTTTCGCGGCAAATTCTTGTCTAGACTCAGATGCATATAAACCGAATCAATCACATCTGCCCATCACATGCATTGTATGTGAATTTCACAAAATCAAATGGCTGTGATTGTGCTTGGTTGGACTTGCCGTGATGTCGGCAAGTATTTTACAAGAATGCCAGTGGACCACTTCAATAAAAAAAAAAGGGAAACAAAATGTAAAATTAGAGGTAGTTGAAAGGGATTGAATTACTGATCTTGTGACATTGAGGGTGACAGGCAAGAGAGAAGTCATGCATATCTGCTCTTGACACATGTAAATTTTGCTGGTGGATCTTTTTCCCTAAAAATAATTTAGAACATTAACTTAGGTGGTGGGAAACCAAATCAAGTTTTCTTCACTCTTCGTCTATGGAGGTAACATCAATTATATTATATCGATAAGTAATTGTAGGTGGATAAAGCTTACCTAAAACTTTTTAAAATAGTGATAGGTCGAACCTGAGCGAATATTGAATGTGATTTATTTAAGTGTCTACTTCTTCTTGAAGTATATACTGATTTCATATGCACTCTTATTGTATTTAATTCTGAAACAAAATTAAGTAAGAAATTAATACTTGACATGTAATGGTTGACTTGTGTGGACTAGACACACGTTAAGTAAAGCACCTCGAAATTCACTTGATTCTTCACCTAAATTTTCAGTTAAATACATTTATTGCTTGATGAAATTTCCAGCCAAATGTTAAAATTTCCAGTGCTCAATAATCAATGCAATAGCTAATTGTGGAAGGAGATTAGTAAATTACTAGGTTTCCCCATGAGAAGGGAAGGTGGGGATTCAAATTCCCATTTTCTCAGAGGTTAGGATAGGAATGATTTAGTTTCGAGTGTGGATTTCAATTTCACGCCTTATAATATGAGTTAGAGTAGGAATAGAAAAAGGATCGGTTAAAAAAAAAGAAAAACAAGAAGGAGATTAATACCGCAGGAAACGTTTTTAAACGTGCTCTTTTCATATTACTCCATTAAAGAATTTCAAGAAATTCAGAAGGGCAACAGATTTTTTCGAATCCTTTTGCGAGTACTCAATCAGCGGTAATTTATGGGAAGGTGAGTTATAATTACTGAGGTGGAAACATTAGATAATTCACCAAAATTATAACGGCACCATTAAGCACCTTCTTGGAAATATCATCCAAGAAGCTACCGTGAACTTTCCAGGAAGTTCCCTCGCAACGAAAACTCTCGTCACACTGCAACTATATAATCTCAGAATCCAATGCATCCCTTCCACCGAAGTCAATCAGTGTTTTGACTGATCCACACCCTTTTGTCTTCTCCCTCTCTGTCGTTCATCCATGTCGTCGTTGAGGCTCCGTAAACCTAGCGAAGAAGCAGCAACCGATGCGGTGCTCGACCGCGGCGATGGCCCGACGAATATCATCCACAGGCGGAGATGGCGCCTGGCTTTCACGGTCATATACTTCACGAGGGCTCTCGAGTCTCTGTCGAAACAAGTCCTTGGGAAGAAGACGGAGCTGCTGCGGACGCTCTCTTACGTTGCCATCAATGTCGACCTCGAGAACAGTGATAATCCTCGTGAAGGAGATTGCCCTTCGCTTCGAGACGTCAGCCCGAAGATCCTGAGTAACCTGGTAAGAAAGAAAAGCTATGAATCTCTTGCTCAAATTGGTGGCGTTAAACGACTCGCTTCAATTCTCATGACAAATCTCGAAAATGGCTTGAGTGGGGATGAAACCGACCTCATGCGCCGGACCAATATTTTCGGTGCGAATAAGTACAATAAACCCCCGGCAAAGAGCTTTCTCAGTTTTGTGCTTGATGCGTTCAAAGACATGATCATAATCATTCTCATAGCATGCGCTGTTCTCTCATTAGCATTCGGTATCAAACAGCACGGCCTTAAAGAAGGTTGGTATGATGGTGGGAGTATAATCATCGCCATCTTCCTGGTCGTCATTGTCTCTGCTGTCAGCAACTATAAGCAAGGAAGGCAGTTCCGGGAACTTTCAAAAGAGAGCAGCAACATTAGAGTAGAGGTTGTGAGAGATGGCAGGAGGCAACCAATTTCCATATTTGATATTATCGTAGGTGATGTCGTGTATCTGAAGATTGGCGACCAGGTTCCGGCTGACGGGTTATTTGTTGATGGTCATTCCCTGAGAGTTGACGAGTCTAGCATGACTGGTGAGAGCGATCACATCGAAGTCGATCGTGAGAACCCTTTCTTGCTCTCGGGCACCAAAGTGATAGACGGCTACGGTCAAATGATGGTTGCTTCTGTCGGCATGAACACTGCATGGGGCGAGATGATGAGCTCCGTGAGCCGTGACTTAGATGAAGAGACCCCGCTCCAAGCCCGTCTAAACAAGTTGACTTCCTTGATCGGGAAGGTTGGGGTGTCGGTTGCTGTGCTGGTTCTTCTTGTCTCGATGATCCGCTACTTCACTGGACACACCCAAGATGATGCCGGAAACAGAGAATTCACCAGCGGTAAGACCAAGTCAGAGGACGTGATGGACGCCGTTGTGCGCATAGTTGCTGCAGCAGTGACCATTGTAGTGGTGGCTATACCTGAGGGCTTGCCTTTGGCAGTCACTCTGACGCTGGCCTACTCTATGAAGCGCATGATGGGTGACAATGCCATGGTCCGGAAGCTCTCCGCCTGTGAAACCATGGGTTCTGCCACAACGATCTGCACGGATAAAACCGGGACTCTCACGTTAAACGAGATGAGAGTGACAGAGTTATGTATGGGAAAAGAACATGTGAGTGTAGATGCATCCAAAGAAATAGCGACCAGCATCCTTGAAGTCCTACTACAAGGAATCGGATTGAACACAACAGGTACCGTCCACATGCGACCTTCCGAATCTGTTCCTGAAATTTTAGGCAGCCCAACTGAAAAGGCTATACTTTCTTGGGGTGTCTCCAAATTGGGTATGACAATGGATGAACTGAAGCAAGACTGGGAGATAGTCCAAGTCGAGGCATTCAATTCTGAGAAAAAGAGAAGTGGGGTCGCTGTGAGGAGGAGAGGAGAGCAGGTAGTTCACATACACTGGAAGGGAGCTGCTGAGATGATCTTGGCAATGTGTTCAGATTATTATAGCCAAAGCGGGATGGTGAATGTCATGACTGATGAAGCAAGGTCTGATTTCGGGACAGTAATTAAAAATATGGCAGACAAAAGCCTGCGCTGCATCGCATTCGCCTACAAAAAGTTCGATGGCTCACTTGCTCAATTTCATGGGAAACTTGAGGAAGATGGACTTACACTGCTGGGGATAGTGGGGATAAAGGACCCATGCAGACCAGGCGTGAGAAGGGCAGTGGTGTCTTGTAGAAGCGCTGGGGTGACCATCAAGATGATCACAGGAGACAACATGCACACTGCAAGAGCTATAGCCTTGGAATGCGGGATATTCAATCCGGAGGAAGATCTTGAACATGAAGCCATAGTGGAGGGAGTGCAGTTTCGCAACTACTTGCCCGAACAGAGGGCGGCAGCAATCGAGAAAATCCGGGTAATGGCTAGATCATCCCCATTTGATAAGCTTTTGATGGTGCAGTGCTTAAAGCAGAAAGGGCATGTGGTGGCAGTCACTGGTGATGGCACGAATGATGCGCCAGCCCTAAAGGAAGCGGATATCGGCCTCTCCATGGGAATCCAAGGCACTGAGGTGGCAAAGGAGAGCTCAGATATCGTCATCCTGGATGATAATTTCGCCTCCGTGGTGACTGTGCTGAGGTGGGGACGGTGCGTCTACAACAACATCCAAAAGTTCATCCAGTTTCAGCTCACTGTGAATGTGGCTGCACTTGTCATCAACTTCGTTGCTGCGGTCTCTTCTGGCAGTGTCCCTTTGACAGCTGTCCAGCTTCTTTGGGTGAACTTGATTATGGACACCCTGGGAGCTTTGGCATTGGCGACAGAGCAACCTACAAATGATCTCATGCTAAAGCCACCTGTTGGACGAACCGAGCCACTTATAAGCGGAGTCATGTGGAGGAATCTCGTATCGCAGGCCTTGTACCAAGTTATCATCCTCCTGACCCTACAATTCAAGGGGAGTTCCATTTTTCGGGTGGACAAGAAAGTAAGGGACACAATTATTTTCAACTGCTTCGTCCTCTGCCAGGTCTTCAACGAATTTAATGCCAGGAAGCTGGAGGAGAAAAATATATTCAAAGGGATCCATAAGAACAAGTTGTTCTTGGGCATCATTAGCATGACCATAATTCTTCAAGTGGTGATGGTTGAGTTTCTAAAGAGGTTTGCCAACACTGAGAGGCTGGACTGGGTACAATGGGGTGCTTGCATCGGACTTGCAGCTTTGTCTTGGCCGATTGGTTGGCTTGTTAAGTGCATTCCAGTCTCAGGAAAAAAGTTGTTCTTTTCCCGCAGAGAAGAAGCATCCTGAACCGAGCACAATGTTAAACTCCAAGAAATAAAACTTTTCTTTTATTATAAAAATGGTTAGGGTTTCGGAAACTGTTTTTTAAATTCTAGATTTTATGCATTGCAAGTACTTTTTCTAGATTTTATGCATGGTAAGTATCTTCCTAGATGATGTGTCAAATTACCTTTGTCTACAGAATGAAATCAACAGTTTATTGCCATCCATTATTTCAACCTTTGTACTTTGGTCTTGCTTGCTATGCTACTGTTGATTTTGGAAAATCTTGCAGATGAGGTTATTAATCAGGTGATTGTGCTATATGCCTGCTTTAACATTCATATCTGAACTAGCATTCAAAAAGTTATCCTTCAGGAAAACTAAAGAAAAAATTTCCTAGTTCTCAGCAAGCTTCTTAATGGGGCAGTAAAACCCCAAAAACTTATGCCTCAGGCTCATGCAAGGGTGGCCCTTTCTGTTCCATTATATCATCATATCTCTCCTTTACTATATTAACAAAAAGCACATGGTCCCACGTGACAGAACTAATTTTATTTGATGCAAATGGCGAGGGAAGAATTAAGTCTCTTACAGTGAGCACAACTTCAAATCCCTGGTTTTCAACTAAAGTAGAGATGCTTTCATCTTTTCCTCATAGCTTCTTTAGATATCTTCAACTCTCATAGCTTCTTTAGATATCTTCAAATAAATTCCCCATGTCCTAAAAGAGCATGACCAAAGATTCTAGCAAACAACTTGTAGGAAAACATTGATAGAAGCAATGAAGCACATCTTTACACGATGGACCTTGATTTGCATAAATAGGATAAAGATTTCAATGAAAATGTTACATCTTTAGAGGTTAATATTCCAAGGATTTGTCTCTCCAAATCCAAAGATGGCCATAGCTGTCTTACAAGTGCATAAATCTGATTGCCTAGAAGCAGCAAAAGAGCACCACTCCGAAAAAGGAAAAAATAAAGCAATATAAAATGATTCTTTGGATGAAGGAAGAAGAGAAATTTTTCTAGTAGGATCCCAAGTCGACAACCCAATTCGCCTATCAACGCGAATAGCTGTCTTTAATCAACATCACAACTTGTTTGCACCTATCTCGGGATCAATCCTTCATCTCACTCCGTGGGCAAAACCCTCATAGATTATATTCGATTCATATGACCATGCTGACAAAGTAAAAACAAGGCTCACAAAAAAAGCTTACACAAGCAAATCAATTTCCAATGCTTTCATACCTAACCATCACCAATACTAATTGATTTTTTTTTTTGTCACAAACACAACAACCAAAAAAAGGCAATGAACTAATAAAAAAGGATAGAGACCAAAAAAAAAAAAAGTTTGGTTGAGGAGTGGAAAACAAGCTTCCAACCCTGCTCTGTCTTGGCCAGCACAAGACCTGATTAGGGGCTGAGGCAATGAGGAATCGCCAATGTGAAATACAATAGCCAAATTCTCGTATGGTTTAACTCATTTAGACTACCTTAAAAATGCTTTTTTAGCTTCTTCTCAATGCATACATCCAATTCACTTTCCCAGAAAAAGGGTTTTTCAGATTGCTGGACTACTAAAAGTTCATTCATTCCCACAATTCCTCAGCAACATAGTACATGTAAAGCAATCAAACAGTAGTACTTTCATGAATAAACAAATAAGGCAACCCAAAAAGAGACCAAGAAAAACAAACCTGAGATTATTAAAGAACAGAGCCAGGGCAACACATGTTCCCATCAACCGTAAAAACTAAAATTTTAAAATTTTCAGCGATGGAGATCAATGTGGGTCTCCCTTATTAAATAGACCATATTTCACTGATTGGAGCTTCCATTCCATCTTTACCTCCCGTACCAATCAGAAAGCGGAGAGAGAGAGAAAGAAAGAACCCAGCTCGTCTTCTTCTAGGACAATGACATCGGGGGACAGACAAAAGAAAAAGACGAACCCAACTCGTCCTCTGGAAGAAGAAACATCGGAAGACGGGAAAAAATCAAAATTTGTCCGAATTCGCGGACAACCGGCAATCCGTACGTACCATCTGAGAGAGAGAGAGAGAGAGAGAGGGAGAGATGCTGGCCTTTCTTCCTCGTTTCAGCGTTGAAAGTGCTTTAAATCTGGCTTTGGGGTTGGCGAGGGGGACCCAATTCGTCCTCTCCGCCCTTTTCTTGTTCTGCTCGCGGAGCTGAAGCGCTGGGAAAATGGCGGATTCCATCGAAATTTTCTTCGGCGAGGAAAACGGGTTTATCCAAGCGAACGGGCTTTGGGCCTTTGGCCCATTGATTGATATGGGCTTTGAGCATTGGAGATTGGGCCCATGAAGACGTGGTGCTGATGATGGACAATTGAACCGGTTTGGGCTGGCGGGCACGTTCACAAACCCGATCCCCGAGGGCATGCACTCCCAGAAAAAGAGATGATTGTGTAGGGCGAAATGGAAATGGAACTGAATAACGGAACGGAATGGAATAGAATAAAATAGAATGAGATAATCAAATTCCTACGTTGGATTGCGACGGAGATCATCATGGGTTCTTGACACGTTAATCTTGTTCTGTCCGATACTTGACCTAGAATCACAAGTAGCTTGTTAAGCCAATAAGAAATAAAGCTCGTGATGAAAAGTGAGATTTGATAACAATATCAGTGTTGCTTAATTCACCACCATCAATCCCTTGAGAGAGGATCCGATCATTGAATGTGTCCAGTAAAGTATCTTGCTTGAAAATCCCTATTTAGATTCTTTCAAATGGAGAAAAAATTGAATTCTTTCTTGAGCTATGAGAAAATATCGAATTCCTTCGTATAAAATCATAGGGTTTGAGAGAGACTAATTAGGCAGGTGCATCATTCAAGAAAAAGCTTAGTTGATTAGTTTGGCGAACAAGGTCTTGAAATTTGGTATATTTATTCGCTTATTTTGAAATTATTCTCCTCCTAGGAGTTACTTTACGTGTTTGTCTGGAATATTAGGTTAACACGATGGTCATATTCTCCATCACAATGATTACCCCACGAATTCATCCCTTGTGGCTAAAGAGTTGCAATTAATCAAAGTAGTGGTCAAGAAATTGGGGATCATTTCTAAGAAATTAAACTCTGCACGAAGGAAAGTTTGGCTTCCCATATCTTTTCGAGGGATTCTGGCGGTGAAAAGAGGTTGGCCTTTAAAGACTTGGACCCTCCAATGAACTCACGTTGAAAGCCTGGACTTTGGAGTTTGTCTCACTATTTTTGTTGAGAAAGTTAGAATGTTCTAAAGGACGAATCTTTAGGTAATCAAGCACAAACTCTTTACTTATTCAAATCAATCATCATGTGTCGAGATTATGAAGTTCTTTTATCCTTTTTATCTTTGCAAGAATCGCTTTACTTCTCTTGTGGTAATTGATCAAGGTGGATACAACATTGTAAATGAAAAGAATACAAAAAGTCATAAATTTATTGCATTTGGTATCAATTTAGTCTTAATTTTTTCATTTGACTAATTTAGTTATAAATCTTTGCACATTTGTACTAATTCAATTATTTAAATCAATTTGGGTGGAAACTGCTGATGTAGACGCTAAACATCCTACGTGGCATAGCTAGAGCTTACGAGGCTTGTCAAGGCTGCCTTAGCCTAGGAGAGGGTTGACCTCACCAAATTTGGTGAGGGGGGCTTGTTGGCGCTCACACTTGCCTATGGCCGGCAACCGCCCATTGACAAAAAAATAAAAGAAAAAAAGAAAAAAAGAAAAAGGAAAAAAAGATAAAAAATTCAAAAAAATTGTTGAATTATTGTTATTGTCCATATTAGCGATTTCCGGCTTAAATTGGCAAGATGAATTGAATTTGTATCAATAAGAATTTTAGGATTAAATTGGCCCAATTAAAAAACTTTATAACTGGATTAGTACCAATATAATAGATTTAAAACATTTTTATTTATACTTTTCTCTATTGTAATCAGAGAACTTTGGAAAATCTTTCTTTCATCATGTTTGGCCCAGTTTGCTCGATTGTCATGTTAATAAAACGTCTCTTCATGCCTTTTTTGTTTGAAATTTTTCGTCTTTTTGACCTCAGGCAGCATCTAACTTTCAATATGTTCGTCTCAAAGTGGGTTATTATTGCCATTAGTGGAGAATCGTTTGCCATACGTTCAATTGGGACGAACCCTCTTAATGGGATCTAATAGTTTCAAGATCCAACACTCGAGCAGTTTCTTGAAAACAAGCTTCATATATGTATTGAATCCAAGATCTATTGTTGGACGGCTCACATCGATTGACAAACTAAAGGAGAGAGAAACCCACGTCCGTGATTTCAATAGTTTCAGTAGGCGGGAGCTATAGTTGTGTGATCCAACTACTAAGACAATAGGAGACCTCGACAACTAAATCTTTCTTTCAATGCAGAAATCGGCATCAAGCTAAAGGCTAAATCTACTTATAACAGGCTATTTGCTGTGGGTAATATGAAGGTGCAGGATCCTTATGAAATATATGAGGAAGAAAGATATAGAGACTCAATTTATTTACTGTTGATATGTCTAAAAGAAGAGGATTGCTTCCACAACAAAACAAGGCCACTTCAAGATTGAAACAAAGCTCCTTACTTAAAGCATTGAGATTTCGTGTACATTTTCACATGACTCACAGCCATGCCGCTGTATTCCACATTAAAAAAAGAAGCAACTTTTGGTGTTTTATCAGGGCAAAGTGCCATAAATGCATGTAACAAACCTGTGAAACAGTCACCTACCGAAATGTGTTCCTTTTTGGCAATACAATGAAGACAAAAACAGAAAAAAGGGCTCGTGAGAGTGTGGGAGAGGGTGGTTAGGAACAGATCGATATCATTAATCATCATGTGAAAAGGAGACAAAAAAGAAGAGAGCTACGCGGAGTCCGAGTCCAATCCAAGGTTCCGGACAAAAGGATGTGAGGCAAAACCCCAACCCCCATGCAGAAGAGTCAATCCAAGCTTCAGTTTCAATCTGGTGCTCAAGTGGTCTTCCCTTTTGCAGTAATTCTAACCCAAAAGCATCAATCTCACAGACCAACCCACCAACACAAACAGAAGCGCACACCGTTCAAACAGTTCGAGAGAGCATTCACACATTATTGAGAACAATCTATCTATAAAGATATTACAAAGCGAGTCTGCTGCAACTTCTTTTTCGAGTGCTGCAAATAAAACTTAAAGCACAAACAATTCATAAGTTTTAGAATATGATGCCTCTTGTTATACGAAATTTAGATAACGAAAATCTGAATGCATAGGTCGATTTTCTAAAGCTAGTTAGTTGATGTTTTGGCAAGATGCACTGCTACATATTCTTTTTGTTTCGTTCATGATCATCCTATTAAAGTTATATTGTGAAACTTATGAAGTGTTGAAGGGGCCTATCAATCTATGAACTTTCTTTTGAGAACAGTATTTATTAGTTAATATGACCTCTCAACATTATTAACCGTGCCAGAATAAGCGGCGCTAAACCCATAGCAAGATTTAAGAAAAAATTAAGAAAATGCATGGAAGTCTTTGGTGAAAATGATAGTTCTCTTATGGTCAAACGTTTTAATTTTTGAACTTCATGACGCATAAAGTAAATCATTTCGTTGCTGCTTAAACTTAGGGATTGTATAGTACCGATACAGTGTGACAGCAAAATGAACATATCAAGCAACATAAGATGTCTAATGCGCTTGAATATCATCCATTTGACCTTGGAAAATATCTCCTTTGTCCTTTCCCTTATTTCTTTTTTGCCTTTGCTTATAATAACGTATTGAGCATGATAAGAACAAGGACTGATCTAAGCCTAAGGTACACAACCATTCACTTCCATCACCGTCTATATTAGTAGTTTTGAAATTAGAGAATGCAAAGTGTAACTAATGGATCTTGTAGTTTTCTTCAATATTTTTTGGCTAGTTCATTTGGTGGAAATATTGTTGCCTTCTTATATTCCTTTTGGATAAATGACCACTCGCTTGCAGACATTGACAGGCTTGCACGGATGAGAAAGTCGGGCATCGGGGACACCCACCAAATTCTTGTTTGATGAAAGCTTTTCAATCGATGCTGTGACTAATTAAGTGATTTAACTGAAACAATGAACTTTCTTTCCCTTTTCAAAGGAAACTTCACCCTCATCAAGTTTTTTTCTAGCCCATAGAGATGAGGAAGGGCAAACCAACTTCCGATTGCATTACCATAAAGATCTCACATCTACTGTGTAATGTTCAGAATTAGGATGGTGGAGAGGTCGTATACTCAGCACTAATTAGCAATCCATTCCATCATTAGTATACCAAGAAACATGCACTGCTACGCCACCACCGGTCATTCCTTACATCAAGTTGTGATGATATCAAGTAAACATATAGATCTGTAGATCAGTCACGTTCTACCAGATCTATAAATGTATGCATTCCAAACATATCAGACGGATTTTGTTTTCTTTCACCTTCCTATTCTTTGGTCTGGTTATGAAAACAATTTGCTGTTCCTCGTGATAGTTGACTTGTTCAAGTTTCTTAAATCTTGTCATGCGTATGTGTGTAAGAGAGAGAGAGAGAGAGAGAGAGAGAGAGAGAGAGAGAGAGAGAGAGAGAGGTGGTCCAAGTTAAATTAATTGAGGCATCAGTGAATGTACAACAAGTCTATATTGGAGGCATTCCAAGGATAGGATGACTCTGGCATTCAGATCCATCCCTATGACTATTACGAAAAAGATAAAACGATTATGAATTCTCCAACAAAGAAGAAATAGAAGATGGTGATTAGGTCATTTCCTGCTGATTTAATATCTCAACCAGAATGAATTTTGTAATAATCGCAGTAGATCTACAACTTCAACAAATTAATTCCAACCATTTCTAGATTTTATGCATGGCAAGTATCTTCCTAGATGATGTGCCAAATTACCCTTGGCTATTGAATCAAATGAACAGCTTATTGCCATCCATTATTTCAACCTTTGTACTTTGGTCCGGCTTGCTACGCTGCTGTTGAGTTTGGATAATCATGCGGATGAGGCTATTAATCGGGTGATCATGCTATATGCCTGCTTCAACATTCATCTCTGAACTAGCATTCAAAAAGTTATCCTACAGGAAAACTAGAAAAACAATTTGCCAGTTCCCAGCAAGCTTTGTAATGGGGCAGTAAAAACCCAAAAACTTATGCCTCAAGTTCATGCAAGGGTTGCATTTTCGGTTCTTTTCTCACATCATCTCTCTCCTTTACTATATTAACAAAAAGGACATGGGCCCATGCGATGTAACTAGTTTCATTTGATGCAAATGGCGAGAAACAAATCAAGTCACTAAAAGTAAACACGACTTCAAATTCTTAAGATTGCTGGCTACCGACTAAAGAAGAGATGCTATCTTCTTTTCCTCGTAACTTCTTTTGATATCTTCAACTAAATTCTTTATGTCCTAAAAAAGCATGACCAAATATTCTAGCAAACAACTCGAAGGAAAAAGTTGATAGAAGCAGTGCAGCACATCTTTACGTGATGGAGCTTGATTTACATAAATAGGAGGAAGATTCCTTTGAAAATGTGACATCTTTAGAGGCTAATATTCTAAGGATTTGTCTCTACAGATCATAAGATGGCTATAGCTGTCTTATAAGTGCATAAATCTGATTGCCTAGAAGCAGCAAAACAGCACGATTTCGAAAAAAGAAAAAACAATATGACATGATTCTTTGGATGAAGGAAGAAAAGAAATTTTCATAGGAGAATCCAGAGTTGACAGCCCAATTCACCTATCACTGCGAATAACTGTCTGTAATCAACATCACAACTCGTCTGCACACATCTTGCAATCAATCCTTCACGTCATAGATCATATTCGATTTATATGACCATGTTGACAAAGTAACAAGAAGACTCACAAAAAGACATTACACAAGCGTATCTATTTCCAATGCTTTCATACCTAAGCATCACCAGTATTAGCCGAGTCTTTTCATGTCACAAATGCAACAACCAATGGAAAAGGACAGAGACAAAAAGTAGCAAAGAGTTTGGTTGACAAATGGAAAACAAACTTCCAAACCTGATCTGTCCTGGCCAGCACGAGACCTGATTAAGGGCGAGGCAATGAGGCATTGCCAATGTGAAATACAATAGTCTAATTCTCGTATGGTTTACCTCATTTAGACTACCTTAAAATTTTTTTATTAGTTTCTTCTCTATGCATAAATTCAATTCACTTTCCCAGAAAGGGGTTTCTCAGATTGCTGGAGTATTTTTTTTTTGTTAACCAAGATTGCTGGAGTATTAAAGGTCTTTCATTCCCACAATTTCTCAGCAACACAGTACATGTAAAGTAATCAAAGAGTAGTACTTCTTGAGATTATAAAAGAACAGAACCAAGACAACACATGTTCCGATTACCTGTAAAAACTAAAATTTTAAATTTTCAACGATGAATGTCAAATGTGGGGCTCCCTTATTAAAAAGACCAGACTTCACTGATCTGAGCTTCTATTCCATCTTTATCTCACGTACCAACCAGCAAGCACAGAGAGAGAACCCAGCTCGTCTTCTAGGACAATGACATCGGGAAACAAAAAGGGAAAAACAAGAACCCAACTCGTCTTTTAGAACAAAAGACATCGGAAGACCCAAAAAGAAAAAAAGAAAAAAAGAAAATTTGTCCGAATCGCGGACAACAAGCAATCCGTACGTACCTGGCTTTGAGAGAGAGATGCTGGCCTTTCTCCCTCCTTTCACTGTCAAAGGTGCACTGAGTCTGGCTCAGGGGTTGGGGAGAATTGGAGAGAGAGAGGGACCCAATTCTTGCTTTCTGCCTTTCTCCAGTTCCGCTTGTCAGCTGAGGCGCTGCGAAAATGGTGGACTCGCGTCTGCGCTTTCCATGAAAATCTTGTGCTGCGAAGAAATTTTCCGAACGAGAATGGGCTTTGGGCCGTTGGCCCGTTGATTGATATGGGCTTCGAGCATTGGAAATTGGTTGCCTCCTGCCATCTCTTACAACCTCCACTCTAATGTTGCTGCTTGCTTCTGAAAATTTCCGGAACTGCCTTCCTTACTTATAGTTGCTGATAGCAGAGACGATGACGACCAGAAAGATGGCGATGATCATACTCCTACCATCATACCAACCTTCTTTAAGGTCGTGCTGTTTGATACCAAATGCTAAAAGAGAGAACATCAGATGCCATGGGAATGATTATGGTCGTCTTTCAACGCATCAAGCACAAAACTGAGAAAGCTCTTTGCCGGCGGCTTATTGTACTTACTCGCACCGAAAACATTGGTTCAGTACATGAGGTCGGTTTCATCCCACTAAGCCATCTTCTAGATTTGTCATGAGAATTGAAGAGTTGTTTAATGCCACCAAGCTGAGAAAGAGATTCAAAACTTTTCTCTCATACCAGGTTACTCAGGATCTTAGGGTTGACGTCTCGAAGCGAAGGCCAATCTCCTTCACGTGGATTGGCAACGTAAGAGAGCGTCCGCAACAGATCCTCCTTACCGAGGACTTGTTTTCATAGAGACTCAAAGCCCTCGTGAAGTATATGACCATGAAAGCCAGGCGCCATCTTCACATGGGGATGATATTCGTTGGGCTATAGTAGTGGTCAAGCACCGCATCAGTTGTTGCTTCTATAGAAAATTATTCACATAAACAACTAATCAATAAAGAAGAATCGAATTCATATATGACTGTAAAATACCGAGATCCATAAGCACAGCGAAATTAAAGCGTACCTATTTAAGCCATTACTTCACTTGAAGAAAAATAGATCACTCTAATAATCGGATATCTATTGGAATGCCACATCTTTCCCTCTATGATATATTTATAACAGTTTTTAATGGGATAGATCTATTGGAATACCAGATATTTCTTTCTATAATCTATTTATAATAGTTTTTATGGGATTAAAGCAACTGATAAGTATAACTTACCATTTATAGGCTAGAGAGGAGACCTAGCAAACCCTAATAAATAGCGTGTCAACTGGGTCATTCCCATTACGAGCTTCAATTAAACACAATTACCTACACTTTGCTACTCAACTAGGCTTGTTATTAATAGATACCAATACCCAATTTAATAAGATCACTTTTTTGTTTAACAAATATTGGAATATCCATTAACCCGATTATTTAAAATAGAAAATTAATTAATTAATGTAAGCTCATATTATAGAAAATTTCTAACATTTTCCCACTTGGGCTATATTAATTAATTTATTTTATTTTGAAAATGATTTTATATTGAAAATGACACTATCGGGTTAATAACTAAATATTTTGTTTTATGTGGCCACAACTTAAAAATAATAATATTCCAATAACGGCATCTCAAAACCAATCAAATCATATATAACCTTAGTATATGACTATGGAGATCAATGTGTCAAGAAAATACCACTACACATGACCTTCCATAATCACATATAATAAGTATTATATTTTCATGAATCATGAGTCTAGTAGTGTAGTAAGAAATAGTACCAACATATGATCAAAATATACACTATTTCTTATCGATTCTCAATGCAATTTCTCAACGACATGAAACTGCATTAACGCAATTTCTAAACAATATGAAATTGCATGACTATGTCACAATCCAATATGAGATCTCATAATCAGTAACATCCAGTCATCTTTAAACTAAATTTTGTCTAAAGATACTATTTTATACTTCCATTTCTCAGTCAATAGGAGAAAAGATAACAATAGAATCAATAATAACAATCATTGAAAATAAATGCTTTAATAGACATCATAAAAGTATTTCGGTCTACATATAACTATAATATATAAAAAAATACAAATTATATAACTCCCACTAACAAAAGAAATCAAAAGAATTTAAAACACACATATTCTTTACACGTTCTTTAAACAAAATGGGTCGTAAGCATTTTATTAAAGAATTAGCCAACATGAACTCAGTTATGATATTTTCAATCACAATGTCTCACTTTTTGATCAAGTTCTTAATAGTATAATGTTTGATCTCTATATATTTGGACGCATTGCTGATCTTATCATGCTTGGAATAAAACACAGTTGCAATATTGTCATATTGGATAACCATAGATCTAGCAATAGAGCCTACAACTCGCAATTCTGAGATCAAATTTCTAAGCCAAATTGCTTGAATTGACGCACCGTAGCACACTACAAACTCAACATATATTATAGAGTTCGTAATTAAGGTTTGCTTTGTGCTCTTCCAAAAAATAGCACATCCAACCATCATAAAAATATATCCATAAGTTGATTTCTTGTCATCCGAACAACTAGCAAAATTAGCATCTGAATATCCAATCACCTTTAGGTTTTCATCTCTGTTGTACACGAGCATGAAATTTTTTGTTCGTTGTAGATATCTCATCACATTTTTAGCTGTAACCCAATGTTCATGACCTAGATTTGATAGATATCTTCCAAGAGTATTCACAGTAAAAGCAATATCGGGTTTGGTACATACTTATGCTTACATAAGACTGCCAACTGCACTAGCATATGGAACATTGTTCATGACTTCTTTTTCAACATAATTCTTGTGGCATTGTTCTATACTCAATTTATCTCCTTTCACAATAGGAGCATCACTTGACTTGCAAGTCTACATATTGAATCTTTTCAAAACACGATTTATATAACTTTTCTGAGATAACCCTAGAACCATCTTAGATCTATCACAATGAATTTCAATGCCTGGAACAAAAGAGGCTTTCCAAAAATCTTTCATATCAAACTTTGTAGATAGAAAACTTTTTGTGTCATTCAATAGATCAACATCACTAGCAAGTAAAATGTCATCTACATAAAGTATTAAAAAAAAATATTTATTCGCACTTACTTTCATGTAGATGCATTAATCAAACTTGTTTTTTTTCAAAGCCAAACGATCTTACAACTTTGTGAAATTTCAAGTATCGCTGGCTTGATACTTGTTTGAGACCATAGATGGACCTTTGAAGTTTGCACACCATATGCTCCTTTCCAGCTTCTTTAAACCTTTCAGGTTGCTGCATATATACTTCTTCATCCAGATCTTCATTTAAAAAAGCTATCTTGACATCTATTTGATGAAGCTCTAAGTCAAAATAAGCCACCAATGCCATGATTATACGAAAATAGTCTTTAGTAGGTATTGGGGAAAAGACTCCAGTATAATCAATGCCTTCTCTCTATATGTACTCCTTTGTGACTAACCTTGCCTTGAATATCTCTATATTGCCTTTATTGTCTTTATTGGTTTCGAATACCCATTTGCATGCAATCGGTTTATGCCCATCTAGTACATCAACAAGTTTCCATACTTGATTAGTTGACATGGAAATTATCTTATTCTTCATCGCTCTTAACCATTTATCTACTAGATTACTATTAAGTGCTTTTTGAAGGTCGTCGGATTAACTATATTTTCAGTGTCGAAATCAGCTTCTCCAAGATAGACATGATAATCATTTAGAGGCGTTGGTCTTCTTTGTCGTTGTAATCTTCACACATGCATTTCTGGAGCAGCATCATTCGTCTGGGGAATTTCATTTGTGGTAGGAGGATCTACCAACATATTTTTAGTATCCGCTTCTTGTTGAAATTCTACTCTGCATGGCTCTTGCATATAATCATCATGTAAGATGGGCAATGGAATAGAGATTGTTTTATGTGGTTCTTCCCTTTCGAAAGATTGAGAAGAACTCTTTTCAGCAATATCTAATTCTAGAAATTTAGCAGTTTGAGATTCAACGATTCTAGTGCCACGAGTAAGACAATAGAATTTATACCCTTTGATATGATTAATGTATCCTATAAAGTAATCTTCGCACATGCATTTCTAGAGCAGCATCATTCGTCTGGGGAATTTCATTTGTGGTAGGAGGATCTACCAACATATTTTTAGTATCCGCTTCTTGTTGAAATTCTACTCTGCATGGCTCTTGCATATAATCATCATGTAAGATGGGCAATGGAATAGAGATTGTTTTATGTGGTTCTTCCCTTTCGAAAGATTGAGAAGGACTCTTTTCAGCAATATCTAATTCTAGAAATTTAGCAGTTTGAGATTCAACGATTCTAGTGTCACGAGTAAGACAATAGAATTTATACCCTTTGATATGATTAATGTATCCTATAAAGTAACATCTAGTAGTCATGGATTCAGTCTTCTTATGAGAATGATCATAAATTTTCACCTCTGCAGGACAATCCCAAACTTGAAAGTGATTAAGCTTGATTTTCTCCCCGTCCACAATTCAAAAGGTGTCTTCGGCACCGATTTACTAGGTATACGATTCAATATATAAGTTATTTTTTTAATTGCATCACCCCATAAGTATTCAGGCAAATTAGAACTGCGCATCATACATCGTTTCATTTCCATAAGTGTGCGATTGCGTCGTTCAGCTACACTATTCTGTTAAGGACTCCTAGACATTGTATACTGAGTGACAATACCATAATCCTCCAAATATTTTACAAACGGTCCCATTTGCTATCCAGTTTCAATATATCACCCATAATATTCACCACATTGATCAGATCTAACAACCTTGATAATTTTTCCCAATTGTTTATCCACTTTAATATGAAACACTTTGAATTTTTCAAGAGTATCAGCCTTGATAAGTCGCTTTACCCTTTCTTTGGAGATATGCTATAATCGCTTATGCTATAGCAATGAAGATCTTTATTTGATTAAAGATCTCTTAGCAACATTATTCTCGACATTGAAAGAACAATAAGGTCTATCGGGAGATGAGGATAATCGATATAATCCATTAGACAAAACACAATTTCCAATAATTCTGGAATCGCAACTCAAATTCACTCTTTTATTTGTAAAATAAAGACAATATCCAGTTTTTTCAAGCGAACAAAAAGATATTAAGTTTCTCCTAAAACTGGGAACATAAAAGACATTGTTCAAGATAAGTTAAAAACTAGAATCTAAATTCAAAACAACTGTCCCTATGAGCTTCACATCAACTCCAGTATTGTTTCCAACTTTAAGCTTTGACTCCCTTAGATATGGATTCCTTAAATTTGTGAAATCCTATAAGGTAGTAGTCTAATGAACAGTAGCACCAGAATCAAGCCACCAAGAATCCAGAGGAATATCAACCAGATTTGATTCAAAACAAACCAACAACTCACCTTGGTGACTTTCTTTTCTTGCTTTTAGCCAATATTAGAACTTGTAGCAATTGGTTCTCTTGTGACCTTGCTTCTTGTAGTGAAAACACTTGAAATTTTTATCTCCATTTCTCCCATAGTTCCCATTTTTCTTGAAATCTTGCCCTTTCTTTGGACCAAGAGCATTTGACCCTTTAGGCTTTCATTTGCCTATAGATGAACTCAACTTGGCATTGGCAATTAAGTGGGCGAACTCATACTTTTTCTTCTTTAACTTTTCTTTCTTAGTCACACACTTGGTAATCAAGGCATTAACACTCCATATCTCATTCTAAGCACGATAAGCAGTCTTAATATAGCTAAATTTAGCAGGCAGAACATTTAAGGCGTGATGCACAATATAATTTTCATAAAGAATTATTTCATGAGCCTTAAGTTTGGATTGAATGTGGACCATCTTTAGTATAAATTCTCTAACACCCATAGCAGCATCATACCTCATGTTCATTAACTCACTCAGCAAGTTCCCAACTTCAACCTTATCTGAGACTTTATATCTTTCTCCCACTGCTTCAAGGAACTATTTGGCATTCATATCTTCCGGCAAACCAGTAATGAGACGTTTAGCAATAGACCTCTTCATAGCAATGAGGCTTAGTCGGTTAGATTTTTCCCATCTAGCATAATGGGCCTTTTGATCTACAGTACTTTGATCATGGGGCCTTGCAGGTTCATCCTCACGTAAAGTCAAGTCAATATTAATGATGCCTAGAACAAACTCTATATCTTGCTTCCATCTCTTGAAGTTTGATTCGGTTAGCATTTCAACAGCGTCATTATTGTTATTTACAACAGATTTAACTGTTTGTCACACATAATGCAATAAGATCAATTATGGGTAATAAGCAATTCAACAAAAATAATTAATATATTATAAACTCCCCTTTGGACGGAGTGTATAATGCACCATTATTTTTCACAGCGTGAAATTTATAAAACAACAACAATGAGAATTACATATAATTGTTAAATATCCATCCCCTTTAGGCAAACAAATCTTTTAAATCATACATCTCCATAATATCAATATAGATGGGAGTTACATATAATTTTCAAAATATTTATCCCCTTTGGGTAGATAAATATTTTTCAATTATACATCCCCATCTTTCAAATATGGGAATTAATCTTCATGCTATTTTCCAAATTAATATACACAATAACCCCATTTGGGCGAATAATTGTATATACTAATTTTTTTTTATCAATAAGGAACTCCAAAAATTTATGCCCAAAATTCATCAAATAATATGAAACACTTTACAACATGTGCTTTCAAAGATCATACTGCATTTTTTCAAACAACAATTTTTGCCACAATTTTTTTATAATTTTAATATTTTGGACCCCACCCGCGGGCCCTGACCCGTGCTCGGCTGGTAGACCCGTAGGGGCCCACGTGGGCCACTTGGAACGGGCGGGCCACGAATTAAAATGGCCCATTGATAAAAAAAATGTATGAAATGGGCTAAGCCCTTTATTACGCCCAAAACCTCTCTTCATTTGGCTCATGGGCGTAAGCCCAGAGCCCATTGAAAACATTAAAAAAAAAAATTGAACGGGCTGTTTTAAATGAATGGCCCAAGATTCTGGGCGTGACTTATGAGCCCAGAATCCGAAATTAAAAGAAAATATGGGCTTTGCCCATATTTAGGCCCAGGCCCGGCTGGAGGTCTTCTTCAACCTCCAGCCGAGTCCCGAATTTCTGCAAACCGGGTCACACGACCCAGTTTCGACCCGAAGCTCCAAAAACACAAATTAACTTGATTTTTAATGAAATTTCTCCACATATAACATCAATATAATTTACTAGAATGAATTAAACAAAGAAAAATGAGTAAATCTCCACATATAAGCTTCAAAATTTCGGATCTAAACCTCCCATGGCTGAATTTCGGATTACTTAAATTTAAGCCTTAAAAACTCACTTTAATACAACAAAAGGATGCTAAAACATATATATATATATATATATATATATATATATATATATATATATATATATATATATATAACAATATCCATGCAACGATTTACAACGAACATCAATCAATTGCAAGTAATTTGAAAATTTTAGAACTTTTTCATGTATAAATCCTCGAATTTCAAATTTAAAATTCTCACTCAATTCTCAATGAAATTATACAAATTATATATCGTTGGAAAGATCTCAACATGTAGAACAAAAGCCTTATGGTTTCAGGATCAATCGAACAAAAAATCCACACGAAAAAATAATGCTCATATTCGGCTTAAAGAGGAAAATTTCGAATTTTTCCATTATTATTATTTTTTTCTTTTTTGGGTTCTACAATCATATATGATAGACTTTGATACCATATGTAGAAAATTATTCACATAAACAACTAATCAATAAAGAAAAATCGGATCCATATATAATTGTAAAACATCGAAATCAATAAGCGTATCAGAATTAAAACGTACTTGTTTGAGCCATTGCTTCACTTGAAGAAAAATTGATAACTTTGATAATCAAATATCTATTAGAATACCAGATGAGATCAATTTCAGTATAACAACTTTTAAAGCGTATAACCTACCATTTTATAAGTTAGAAATGGGACATAGCAAATCTTAATTAACAGCGTGTCAACTAGGTCATTCTCATTACGAGTTTCAGTTAAACACAATTGTCTACACTTTGCTGCTCAACTAAATCTGTTATCAATAGATGTCAATACCCAATTCAATAAGATCGCTCTTGCGTTTAATAAACATTGGAATATACATTAACCCGATTATTTAAAATAGAAAATTAATTAATTATGTAAACTCATATTATAGAAAATTTCCAACATCTTCTTCACTAGATTTAGGAAGCCTCAATGATTACATGAATGAACAACAGAGAGAGAAGACAAAAGGTTCAGCAAAACGAGTTAGGTTCAGAGGATGAAGATGAGTCTATGGGAGTGAAAACACTGACTTACTGGGGTTGAACGGATGGATCTGGTTTTGATAGGTTATGTTGTCATGTATTACATAAATAGTGCAGCGTGACAAGAGTTTCCATATTGCATGAAGTCCTTGGAAATTTCACAGTAGCTTCTTGGATGTTTTCCACGAAGAGGTTTCAGATCTGTCTGTAATCACAGTTACCCAAAATGTGATGGTTACCTTGCTTTCTAGGGCCGTACTAGTTATGGTAAACTATTTTGTATTTCTACCTCAGTAATTATAACTCAATTCTCAGAAATTACCACAGCCATCAGTACTCGCAAAAGGATTCCGAAGAATTAAATTCTTCAGAACCTTTATATCAAATGTAGTCATTTGAAAAGAACGTGTCTAGAAACGATTTGTCTACGGAATTAAGACAAGAGTGTATTATACTCCGAAAATATTTAAAAGTCTATTCTCTGTATACGTTGTGTTTGTGCCCACCCAATGATTGTTCCTCCGTGGACAAATCAAATATCACGTTTGAGTCATTTATCACAGCCTCGTACACTCTTTCCAGGGTTTTTCTTTGTGCATGCACAAACTTAAATTCGAAGGAAGCTCTCGAAAAAATCCTATTTGAGACCATAAAATATTAGGTCGAAACAACGAACACATAAAGAAGGTCAAGATAAACCTTTAATAAGCGATTCCCATTTGCAAAAAGGCAAGTTGTATTAGTGAATATTTCATAAGTGATTGTGTGGTTAGAGGAATTTGAATAGTTTGCATTATGGCAAATTTTTTTTAACTCTCTTAGAATTATTTTTTCTTACATTGGTCCCAGGTAGAGTAACTAGGTCTATACTATCACCTAAGAACACTCCATCTTAAAAGTAAGTTTGGTACAGTTTATCAATTCACGTTTATATCGTACTTTCTTTTGCAACACAATAGATCTAAAACTTCAAGTTGATCTGGAATGGAAGAAAAGAGTTGGTAAAAAGTTTAGAACAAGTAAGTAGATAAAAAAATTTCAGTAGAGGTGTTTATGGCCGGCAATTATCGAAACAACCCTTCAATTGGATCGAGCGAAGTTGTAAACAACAACATACCATTTACATGGCCTAATTCTCAAAAAAAAAAAAAAAAACCAACTTGAGGTTTAGTTCCAATTTTGCTCAAAACTTCTTTTCTCATTGAAAAAAAAAAAAATCTCAAATTTTAAGTCCAAGCCAAATTTGCCCCAAGTTTTTCTTTGTCTAAAAACAAACCCACCTTTAAATCCAATCTCAAATCTACCCCAATTTTTTTTTTTTTTGGTCTAAGGGTCCGTTCATTTAGCGGAAAATTGGTTATTTTCGGAAAATATTTTCCCAAAAGTTATCTTTCAAGAAAATGACAATATTTTCTGGTGTTCGGCTAAAACTTGAAAATATTTTGGAAAATATTTTTCTTTGTTCGGTAAGGAAAATATTTTCTAAGACTTCACCACTTAGGCATGTATCATTTACCGACCTATAAATCTATCAAATATAAACTCACCTTTAAATCCAGGCAAACTTACTTCATATCTTTGTTTCCTCATTGTCGCCAAACATTCAACTACTCAAAAAAAAATGTTCGTATTGATTTTAAAAAGAAGCAAAAGAGAAAAGAAGCAAAGCATGTACAACTCTCATGGGAATCTTCCAATTGAGTGGCCTGTTCTCCCCCTGTGTCTTTTGTGTTCTAATAAACAAAAGAAAAAAGAAGCAAAATATGTAGAACTCTTTACTTGAGTAATGTACAACTATAGGGTAAAATAAATAAAGAAAATGATAAGCAAGAGTGCAGAGCTCAAGCTTGAGATTGACGAGCTTGAGGTTTGCTTGGCAACGGTTGATGACTAGTCAAGAAAGAAGAAGATAGGAAACAAAGAAAAGAAAAATAAAAATAAAAGAAAAATAAATAAAAGAAATAGAAAAGAAAAAGGAAATTAAAAAATTCGAATTAAAAAATAAATTAAAATTAAAAAATAATTCGAATAAAAAAAGAAAAGAATAAAAAGAAAGGGGAGGAGGAAGTGAGGATTTGTAGAGGTGTGAGATAAAAGAGATCAAGTGGAAAACGTTTTCCCTTAATTTAGAAGACTTTTTTTCCTTTCATGGAAAACATTTTCCCTAAGAAAATCATTTTCCGTGAAATGAATGTCGGAAAATCTGGAAAATGTTTTTTCGAAATTATTTTCTGCGAAACGAACGAAGCCTAAGAGAAAAATCGTTGCCCAAAAATCACAGTTAGTCCTCCTAATTTTCGTAACCTAGTCATGGTTTCATTTTGAAAATTAATTTTCATGTACCTTGCTGATAAGGATTTCTTATTCGAGGCAAAATATGGAACCATACCTAAAGTTTGAGGTACTTTCTGAGACAAAAAAAGTTAGGTGTTAATTTATGACTGGATCTAAAGTTTAGGTTTTTTATGAGATAAAAGATAAGGGTCAAGATAGAATTAGGACTGGACTTAATATTGAAGTTTTTTTTTTTTTTCAAAAAATTAGGCTCCATTTACATAGAAAATAATGTGGTCCTTTTGAGTCATAAATTGAAAAGAATAATGTTGACCCAAACTTTTCTATAGGTGTGAAACTTTTATTAGAGTAATCAGTTCAAATACTTCCAATTGTGGGTATGATCAAAAGCCCGAGCGCGCCCCGTTTTCTCGCCTGAAGACCTCTTAAATCACAACAATCGAGTACATTTATTATATCCAAGTGAGTACATTTCACTATTTTTTTTTTTTTGTGGGCTTCTTTAACAATCCGTCTATTGAAAACCAGTTGATTGCGAATCTAAACTTTCGTTTAATAAGTTGTTCTAACATGAGTATTTTCTTCCAAATGCTAGACGTATACACCGTCGTGGACACGTGGAGCCCTGGAGTGCCATAACTTGGCAGAAATGGATACTTAAGTGCCATAACTTACGAAAGGTACACTTAAGTGCCAAAATCGAAGCAAAATTGATCATTTTAGTGCCAATCCGGCCAAAATCTGGACAAAACGCTGACGTGTCAATTTTCTGGCGAAGCAAGTGCAAAATGGCGTCGTTTTGATGCTGACGTGGTAAAAAATTTAATATAAAATTTAATTTAATTTGATTTAAAACTAAATTTAATTAAAACATTTAAAAAAATATTTAACATAATAAAAAAATTTAAAAATTTAAAAATTTTTAAAATTTTTTTAAAAATTTAAAAAAATACATAAAAAATTAAAAATTTAAAAATTTAAAAATTTAAAAAATTTAAAAATTTTAAAAATGTAAAAATTTTAAAAAATTTTAAAAATTTTAAAAATTTTTTTAAAAAAGGGAGGCGGTCTTGGCCGACCCTCCCCCACCTTCCGGCGATGGTAGAGAGGCTGTGGCAGCGAGGGCTCTACCCTCAACCGCTGGCTGCCTTCCTCCTCCTCCTCCTCCTTTTTTTTATTTATTAAAAAATAAATATAAATTATATTATTATTTTTTAAATTTTAATTTAATTAATTTTTATATTATATTAAAATTCAAATTATGCCAAAACAACGTCATTTTGGCCGATTTAAGGGTTCTATTCTGGCCAACACCCGAAACAACGTCGTTTTGGTGCTGACGTGGTAAAAAATTTAATATAAAAATTAATTAAATTAAATTTAAAACTAAATTTATTTAAAATTTTTATATAAAATTTAGAAAAAGGAGGCGGTTGAGGGCTGAAATTTTTTGTAAATTTTGTAAATTTTTGTAAATTTTTCAAATTTTTTGTAAATTTTTTGTAAATTTTGTAAATTTTGTAAATTTTTTGTAATTTTTTTAAAATATTTTGTAACTTTTTAAAATTTTTTTTGTAAAATTTTACATTTTTTTGTAATTTTTTTAAAATTTAAATTTTTTTAAAATTTTAAAATTTTAAATTTATTCTTAAATGTTTTAAATAAATTTATTTTTAAATTTAATTTAAATAATTTTTATATTATATTAAAATTCAAATTATGCCAAAACGACGTCGTTTTGGCCGATTTAGGAGTTCTATTTTGGCCAACATCCGAAACGACGTCGTTTGGGGTGAATTCGAGCTAACTCAGCTCTCCGGCAAGACACATCGGCAAGAAATATTAATATTTTAATGCCACGTATGATTTCCGGCCAACTTTGTCGGAGATGGCAATCGGGTGTCCCACTTTTCTTAAAATGTGACACTTAAGTGTACATTTCGTAAGTTATTGCATTTAAGTATTTTTTTGTGCCAAGTTATGGCACTTGAAGCGTTCTTTTGCCCACCGTCATGCATCTTATGCAAGATTCAACACGCCACGCCCTAGTTTTGTTTTAATCTTTTTAGATGAACATGGAGGCATTTGCTTTGAAGGAGAATGTGTACGAGAGAGGACATAACACATTGAATAGTTCATTTAGTCAAAGAGTCAAAGGCCCGTTCTGTTATTATATGCTTATTGTCAAGCCATGCAATTCGATGACACTTGACTCGACTGGACTCGATAGCTAGTGTGGGATTTGATATCTTGTCTCTCTTTGAAAGGGGGTTTCTCTTCTTTCTTTTTTTTTTTTTTTCCTTCTTTTTAGTCCTCTTTTGGTAAATTTCTATCAAATTTGCATATAGTGTTCAAGTTCTTTTCATACGAGGAAATGATTGTATTAAAGTATCTCATATCGTTTGTTTGCGGGATAAGTGGTCGCTTCGTCTATGAGTTTAAGTTTTTGAAATGAACGGTTTAATATGGTACTAATGTGAAAAATGTTTATAGTTAAATCGACCAAATTAAAAAATTTAAGATTAAATTAATTTTAATGTAATAGATTTCTGACTTTTTTGATACATTTCCATATTATGATATTGTATCCACCTAAATCAACTACTGCGAGAGAAGTAATGCAGTTCTTGCAAAGATAAAAAGGCTATAAAAACTTCATAACATCAACACATGATGATTGATATGAATAAATAAAAAGTTTGTGCTCGATCACCTAAAGATTTGTCCTTCACAACATTTTAACTTGCTTAACACAAATAGTGAGACAAACTCCAAAGTAAAGGCTCTCAACGTGAGTTCACTGGAGGGTCCACGTCTTAAACGCCAACTTTTTTCTCCGCCTGAATCCCTCGAAAAGATATGGAACCCAAACATTCGTTCATCAAGAGTCTAATTTCTTAGAAATGATGGCCAATTTCTTGTTCACCTCCTTTGATTAATTTCAAAATAAAGTAACTCCTAGGAGGGCAATAATTTCAAAATAAGCGAATAAATATACTAAAAATTCAAGAAAATGTTCACCAAATTAATCAACTGAGCTTTTCCTTGTACGATCTTGTCTCGCATCCAAATAGGGATTTTCAGGCAATATACTTTACTCGACACGTTCAATGATCGGATCCTCTCTCAAGATTGATGGTGGCGAATTAAGCAACATCAATATCATTATCAAAGGACGTCACAAGGCGGAGAGCACCATTGGGTCGTTGTCGAGGGTGGAGGAGCTCGTCGAAGGAAAGGATCCAGCGGCAATGAGTTGCAGGCGTCAGGGGATGGCCGAAGAAGACAATCCCCCTATTTTCCTCTCTCTCTCTCTCTCTCTCTCTCTCTCTCTCTCTCCTCACTGCTCTTTTGTGCCTGCTTTTTTTTTTTTGCCTTTCTCTCCCTCCCTCTCTCTCTGTCTCAGGCTAACTCTCTTCTTCGTTCAGCTCGTGTGGCCTCCTCTTTGACCTCTCTCTATTCAATGGCAGCACAGGCGCCCACAATCAGCACTGACGTCCCCCTAGTTAAAGATTAATCTTTAATTTTCTATATAATTAATTATTAAATAATTAGTCAAAATTTAGGAATTAATAACCTCGTTGGTAATACAAGACTAGCAGTAGAATCAACTAATCGTTGATTATTTAACATGGCACCACTGATGATACAGAAAAAATGAGATTGTTCTCAATGGAGATCAGAGATCAAAGCCATTCATTTTAATTTTAGAAAATTGTGTACACTATTAGAAAAGAGTTCTTGTGTATAGAAGATACAGGCTACGTTAAAATTTTGTTATCCAAGACTAGAGGTTGTGGCATGAAACAGCAATGGAAGTTGAATCTGGTGCTTAAATTAAAGTATATATGAGAAGATTAAAATTATGTGGGATTAAGATATTCTTATTAATATTTTGACACCTAATGTGCGTTTGCTCTCCCAAATGATTGGTTATTGGTTCGCTTGATGCATAGGTTGCATCACAATCAAGGGATTGGCAACTACAATCAAATCCTTGGACTTAAATCCCACAGAGGAAGAACTTCAAAGCATGATCAACAAGGTTGATACCGATGGCAACGGGATGATAGTATTTGGGGAGTTCTTGAATCTTATGGCTAGAAAAGTCAAGGTATTTCATGCACACACACGTGTGTGTGTGTCTATATATCAATCAAAATAACTAGTGTCACATAAATCACATATTTGTAAGTACTTAATTGGATGATTGTAAATGCATGATGCATGTCTAGGAGACTGAAATAGAAAAGGAGTTAAAGGAAGCTTTCAAGGTCATTGAGAAGGATCGAGATGGTTATAGACCTCCTAATGAGGTTTGAATTATTTCTAACCCCACATTCAATGTTCAGCTTATACTTCATTAATCGTAGCTTCTTTGTATCTTGAAGCTAACAAAACCCCATAAAAAAGAATGGAAGGTGATAGAAATCTTAAATGAACTTTTGTGAATGGAATTCATAAGACATTTTTAGCTAGGAAGCCCATTTTAGGCAACTACATCTGTGAAATATCTTATTCACCACGTAAAGTCTGACGTACCAACTAGTCAAATGTTCTTATCCATTATAGTACCTGCAGATGTAGGAATTTAGCCTCTTTTGTGATATAACATCATTTAATAGTATCTAATTCTACATAACTACTCGCAGAATTCTCAAGAAGGAGCCATTTCTTTTCTCTCGGTGTTTTCCTTCTCTTCTGTAATCCCCCAACTTTTCTTGAACTTCCTTTCTGGGGTTAGTTTTATTTCGTTTGACGTCTCTGTCTTATGCAGGATTTTTCAACAATCGCCCACTTAGTCTCCGTTTTCTGTCTAGTAGTTGCAAACCTTTTACTTAGTGAAGTGGAAATATAAGACCAGAAAGCAAATTCCAGTCAAATTTTGGGGAATTGTGATATCATATTTGAAATTTCTCCATGGAAAAACCATTCAAGAAGTTACAGCGAAATTTCTAAGAAATTCAGCCAATATGAAGACTCTCGTCACAATGCCAACGCCTCCATTTCTGCCTCTTTTGTTGTCTAAGCCGACCCTGGTCGACCCCGTATCAACTCAGATTCGAGGTCATGCTAGGCTCTAGATAACAAATTTAGGGCTCGCTCAACCTTAGATCGAGAATCTGAGGCTCAAGTTCGTCGGCCGAGCTCATGCTCGAGGACGGACTGAAAGGGCGGCGAGGTGGTGGACTGAGACGGCGGTGGGGCGGTGGCGGTGGAAGGAGACATTGTCGTCCCCATCGGAGTGAAAGGGAATAAGAAGAAAAAACAAAGGAAAAAAGACGGCGGTGGCCAGCACCGGTCCAGTAGACGATCGGCAGGTGGTCGTGTTTCTGCGACGGCGAAGGACGGCAGTGGGCGGCCGGAGTCGTGGCACCGAGCAGTCCTTGGTTCGGCTGATTGAAGGCGCTGGAGGCGTTCATGTTCGGGGAGGAAGACAGCTCAAGGTTGAAGATGCAGAGGAAAAAGACAAAACAGAAAAACGACAAAAATTAAAAAAAAATTGAAAATATAACGAAAAAGTTCTTTAAGAGGGAAGAGAGGCATCAAATAAAATTTGTTCCGTCGCGTGGGCTCATGTCCTTTTTGTTAATATAGTAAAGGAGAGAGATGATGTGAGCAAAGAACCGAAAAGGTAACCCTTGCATGAACTCGAGGCATAAGTTTTTGGGTTTTTACTGCCCCATTACGAAGCTTGCTAGGGACTGTCAAATTGTTTCTTTAGTTTTCCTGTAGGATACCTTTTTGAACTCTAGTTCAGAGATGAATGTTAAAGCAGGCATACAGCATGATTACCTGATTAGTAACCTCATCTGCAAGATTATCCAAACTCAACAGTAGCGTAGCAAGCAAGACCAAAGTACTAAGGTTGAAATAATGGATGACAATAACTGTTGACTTGATTCTGTAGCCAAAGGTAATTAAACACATCATTTAGGAAGATACTTGCCATGCATAAAATCTAGAAATGATACTTACCATGCATATAATCTAGAATTTAAAAAACAGTTTCCTAAACCCTAACCAATTTTATAATAAAAGAAAAGTTTCTTTTCTCGGAGTTTAACATTGTGCTCGGTTCAGGATGCTTCTTCTCTGCGGGAAAAGAACAACTTTTTGCCTGAGACTGGAATGCACTTAACAAGCCAACCAATTGGCCAAGACAAAGCTGCGAGTCCGATGCAAGCACCCCATTGTCCCCAGTCCAGCCTCGCTGTGTTGGCAAACCTCTTTAGATATTCAACCATCACCACCTGAAGAATTATGGTCATGCTAACGATGCCCAAGAACAACTTGTTCTTCTGGATCCCTTTGAATACATTCTTCTTGTCCAACTTCCTCGCATTAAATGCATTGCAGACCTGGCAGAGGACGAAGCAGTTGAAAATAATTGTGTCCCTCACTTTCTTGTCCACCCCAAAAATAGAACTCCCCTTGAATTGTAGGGTCAGGAGGATGATAACTTGGTACAAGGCCTGAGATACGAGATTCCTCCACATGACTCTGCTTATAAGCGGCTCGGTTCGTCCAACAGGTGGCTTTAGCATGAGATCATTTGTAGGTTGCTCTGTCGCCAATGCCAAAGCTCCCAGGGTGTCCATAATCAAGTTCACCCAAAGAAGCTGGACAGCTGTCAAAGGGACATTGCCAGAAGAGACCGCAGCAACGAAGTTGATGACGAGTGCAGCCACATTCACAGTGAGCTGAAACTGGATGAACTTTTGGATGTTGTTGTAGACGCACCGCCCCCACCTCAGCACAGTCACCACGGAGGCAAAATTATCATCCAGGATGACGATATCTGAGCTCTCCTTTGCCACCTCAGTGCCTTGGATTCCCATGGAGAGGCCAATATCCGCTTCCTTTAGGGCTGGCGCGTCATTCGTGCCATCACCAGTGACTGCCACCACATGCCCTTTCTGCTTTAAGCACTGCACCATCAAAAGCTTATCAAATGGGGATGATCTAGCCATTACCCGGATTTTCTCGATTGCTGCCGCCCTCTGTTCGGGCAAGTAGTTGCGAAACTGCACTCCCTCCACTATGGCTTCATGTTCAAGATCTTCCTCCGGATTGAATATCCCGCATTCCAAGGCTATAGCTCTTGCAGTGTGCATGTTGTCTCCTGTGATCATCTTGATGGTCACCCCAGCGCTTCTACAAGACACCACTGCCCTTCTCACGCCTGGTCTGCATGGGTCCTTTATCCCCACTATCCCCAGCAGTGTAAGTCCATCTTCCTCAAGTTTCCCATGAAATTGAGCAAGTGAGCCATCGAACTTTTTGTAGGCGAATGCGATGCAGCGCAGGCTTTTGTCTGCCATATTTTTAATTACTGTCCCGAAATCAGACCTTGCTTCATCAGTCATGACATTCACCGTCCCGCTTTGGCTATAATAATCTGAACACATTGCCAAGATCATCTCAGCAGCTCCCTTCCAGTGTATGTGAACTACCTGCTCTCCTCTCCTCCTCACAGCGACCCCACTTCTCTTTTTGTTAAAATATAAATATGCGCGGAAGCATGGTTTTAGGTAGTAGTTATAGTTAGTGGCGTGTGCAAGTGTATGGTGTAGTTTATAGAGGATGGACAAGGGACATGATTTGATAACTAAATGATATAGGACATGGAGATATGGGGGAAAATAGTTTCATTAGTTGAAGGAAATAGTTTGATGGAGATTGGTGGAGGTCTAAACCTCACACCTCCAAATGAATGAATTACAAGCCTATTTATAGGCATGAGTTACACCTTAGTACAACATTCTAGATTTTTATAGAATGTTCCATGTAGGCTTTATCTAGGAAATTCTAGATTGTAGTTTATCTATTCATCTTCTAGAGACTTCTACCTTCTACACTTTTCTTTTGCCACCTAAGCTAGATATTCTTAAGGATTTTTCTTGACTATTCTAGCTAATATCAATCTTGAAGCTTCTAGAAATTGGATCACACATTCCAACACTCCCCCTTGATCCAATTTCGGGATACTTCGGCTATTGTAGTTTGTCCCATGTCTTTTATCCCGTCTTCGTCCACGATCCCTTGCATTCTCTTGTCGAACCACTTGCACTTGCTTTCAATGTGCATTTCTTTTCTTCAATGATGTCCCATACGTCTCGGGGCATCAAAATGCTCTTAGTTGTAGTTGTAAGCTCGGGCTCTGGCTCTGGCTCTCGTAGGCTCTGGTCTGGCTCCGGCTTTAGCTCTGGCTCTGGCTCCGGCTCTGGCTCTATTGGCTCTCGCTCGGGCTCTGGCCTTTGATCCTGGCTCCGGCTCCGGCTCTGGCTCTGTTGGCTCTCGCTCGGGCTCTGGCCTTTTTAGTTGAGGATGGTGAGGACAAACGCCCATAACCATCCGACATGCCTAGTTCTGGCTTCATGATCCCTTACGCCTGGCTCAGTTACGAACCTGGGCATAACCTGGCTCTAATACCATGTTAAAATATAAATATGCGCGGAAGCATGGTATAGTTTATATTTGATAGAGGATGGACAAGGGACAAGGTAGGATAATTGAAGGACAAAGAACATGGGATATGGGAGATAGTTTCATTAGTTTATGAAAATAATTTTACAATAGTTGAGGTGTTGTTGGTGAGGGAGTTACATGATGTGGTTTATATGGTTAGCTCCCTTCACCAAAACATGGAGCACTTGCTCCTTTATATAGGCTGCCAAAGTAGGTGGAGGAAGTCTCTAGACTTCTCTACAAATAGCTACTAACATAATTCTCTAGACTTCTCTTGAAGCATTCTAGAATTCTAGACTTCTCTTGAAGCATGGACTTCTCTAGACTTCTCTTGCTTGTTCTAGGATTTTCTTTGATGCTTGGCTTTTGCTTGCTTGCATTCCCATGTGAATCTTCTAGATTCAACTAGCAATCTCCATTCTCAACAATTCTAGAAGGTTCTCACCTTCATGATTAAGTTAGTAGTTTCTAGATATTTTTAGAGAAAATTGATCACAATTTCCAACACTTTTTCTCAGAATTGAATGCCTCGACTTGGACTATCTCCCAGTCTTGCTTCAGTTCATCCATTGTCATACCCAATTTGGAGACACCCCAAGAAAGTATAGCCTTTTCAGTTGGGCTGCCTAAAATTTCAGGAACAGATTCGGAAGGTCGCATGTGGACGGTACCTGTTGTGTTCAATCCGATTCCTTGTAGTAGGACTTCAAGGATGCTGGTCGCTATTTCTTTGGATGCATCTACACTCACATGTTCTTTTCCCATACATAACTCTGTCACTCTCATCTCGTTTAACGTGAGAGTCCCGGTTTTATCCGTGCAGATCGTTGTGGCAGAACCCATGGTTTCACAGGCGGAGAGCTTCCGGACCATGGCGTTGTCACCCATCATGCGCTTCATGGAGTAGGCCAGTGTCAAAGTGACGGCCAAAGGCAAGCCCTCAGGTATAGCCACCACCACAATGGTCACTGCTGCAGCAACTATGCGCACAATGGCGTCCATCACGTCCCCCGACTTGGTCTTCCCGCTGGTGAATTCTCTGTTTCCGGCATCATCTTGGGTGTGACCAGTGAAGTAGCGGATCATCAAGACGAGAAGTACCAGTACGGCCACCGACACCCCGACCTTCCCGATGAAGGAAGTCAACTTGTTTAGACGGGCTTGGAGCGGGGTCTCTTCATCTAAGTCACGGCTCACGGAGCTCATCATCTCGCCCCATGCAGTGTTCATGCCGACAGAAGCAACCATCATTCGACCGTAGCCATCGATCACTTTGGTGCCCGAGAGCAAGAAAGGGTTCTCGCTATCGACTTCGATGTGATCGCTTTCACCAGTCATGCTCTACTCGTCAACTCTCAGGGAATGGCCATCAACAAATAACCCGTCAGCCGGAACCTGGTCGCCAATCTTCAGATACACGACATCACCTACGACAATATCAAATATGGAAATTGGTTGCCTCCTGCCATCTCTCAGAACCTCTATTCTAATGTTGCTGCTCTCTTTTGAAAGTTCCCGGAACTGCCTTCCTTGCTTATAGTTGCTGACAGCAGAGACAATGACGACCAGAAAGATGGCGATGGTTATACTCCCACCATCATACCAACCTTCTTTAAGGCCATGCCGTTTGATATCAAATGCTACAGACAAAAAATCAGAGGCCAGGGGAGCAATTACCATACTGTCTTTGAATGGATCAAGCAAGACGCTGAGAAAGCTCTTTGCCGGCGGCTTATTGTACTTATTGGCACCGAAAATATTGTTTCGGCGCATGAGGTCTGTTTCATCCACACTCAAGCCATTTTCGAGGTTTGTCATGAGAATTGAAGCGAGTTGTTTAACGCCACCAAGTTGAGCAAGAGTATCAAAGCTTTTCTCTCTTACCAGGTTACTCAGGATCTTCGGGCTGACGTCTCGAAGCGAAGGGCAATCTCCTTCACGTGGATTATCACTGCTCTCGAGGTCGACATTGATGGCAACGTAAGAGAGCGTCCGCAACAGGTCCGTCTTCTTCCCGAGGACTTGTTTCGACAGAGACTCGAGAGCCCTCGTGAAGTATATGACCGTGAAAGCCAGGTGCCATCTCCGCCTGTGGATGATATTCGTCGGGCCATCGTCGTGGTTGAGGGCGGCATCGGTTGCTGCTTCTTCGCTAGGTTTACGGAGCCTCAACGACAACATGGATGAACAACAGAGAGGGAGAACACAAAAGAGTGTGCTTGGATCAGCAAAACGAGTCGGGTTCAGAGGATGAAGATGAGTCTGAGGGAGTCAAAACACTGATTGACTTGGGTGGAACGGATGCATTGGGTTCTGAGATTATATAGTGCAGTGTAACAAGATTTTTCATTGCGCGTGAAGTTCTTGGAAAGTTCACTGTAGCTTCTTGGATGACATTTCCACAAAGATGCTTAATGGTGCCGTTATAACTTTTGTAAATTAACTAATGTTCTAAACAAGTAGACTTTCTTGATCGGGAAGGTCGGGGTGTCAGTGGCTGTGCTGGTACTTCTTGTCTTGATGATCCGCTACTTCACTGGACACACCAAGATGATGCCGGAAACAGAGAATTCACCGGCGGTAAGACCAAGTCGGAGGACGTGATGGACACCGTTGTGCGCATAGTTGCTGCAGCAGTGACCATTGTGGTGGTGGCTATACCTGAGGGCTTGCCTTTGGCCGTCACTCTGACGCTGGCCTACTCCATGAAGCGCATGATGGGTGACAAAGCCAAGGTCCGGAAGCTCTCCGCCTGTGAAACCATGGGTTCTGCCACAACGATCTGCACGGATAAAATCGGAATTCTCACGTTAAACGAGATGAGGGTGGCCGAATTATGTATGGAAAAAGAACATGTGAGTGTAGATGAATCCAGAGAAATAGCCACCGGCATCGTTAAATTTGCTTCTTCACTAGTTTACGACTGTTAAGGAAATAAGAACAACTCAGCCAACTCAGAGTGATTACTCTGCTGTCACAACTTCAACAAAGGAAGATAATGAAAGTGAAAGGGCTGCAGCTATTGTAAAGATCAAAGGAAGTATAGCACAAAGCATAAAGGGAAGCACACAAGTCAGGGGAGACTATTTGACTGGGAAAGCCACGTCATGAAGTGAGTCGGTGATGAAGACTTCACCGAAGACTTCAATTTACACGTGTGCTGTCAGTTTCGCTTTTCTGTTTTAGTTTTGTTTTTTCTGTTTTTAAGTTCAGTTTTTTGTTTTCCTTTTTCTTCTTCTGAGAAAAGTCTTCTTAGCAGCTTGCTGAGTTTACAAGTGAGAGAATGTGAAAACAGAGCACGCCATTGAAAATATGCTATGTGATGTATAGCATATACTGTGTAAATACAGAGAAAGAAGAAAAGTTTCATTCTTCAGTCTTCGTTCATCTTGTTCATCTTCACATGGTATCAGAGCATGGTCGATCATCCTTATTGGTTCTTTGCTCGCCAGATTTGGTGCAAATCGAAGGTGCTGTAGCTGCAGAAGCGGTTCTCTGCTCGCTAGATCTGGTCCTCTGATTGCAGAATCTGACTTGATCCGAAGCCGACGGCAACTGCGGTGACGACGGTGGCGAATCTGGTTTGGCAGATCACCCTTGGAAATCGAAGACTGATGGTCAGGGATCGCGAGGGGGCTCTCAATCGCTCTTCGCCAGTGGTTCTGAGGGTTTCTCGACGGATCTCTCTCGGTTTGGGGTGAAGAACTGCGACATCAGTGATATCGGACGCGGCGGTGACAGCGATTCCCACTCTGTGGCTCGATTCGGCTCTTCGCCGGTGGTTCTGAGGGTTTCTCGGCGGATCTCTCTCTCGGTTTGGGGCGAAGATCGACCGTGGCGGTGACAGCGATTCCCGCTTTGTGGCTAGATTTGGCTCTCCACCGAATTTGCTCTCTTCTTCTTGATTGTTCTCGAGGATCAGCGTCACTCGATCGGGCGCTCGAAGTGCGAAACTCATATTCGTGCCAAGTTTGAAGGTCTCAACTTAGCTTCGAGGGTAGAGATCTAAGGCCGATCACTCCTGTAAGAAATCCAGTGATGTTCAAGTCTCTGTGATAAGTCTGAACTTCACTGATTGCAGCAGATCAAAGTAGCTATTGATCATTCTCGTTTGATGGATTTGGAGATTTCAAAGTGTTTTAACATCAACATTATCATCGTCTTCTTCAAAGCTGTGAGAACACAAAGATGGCAGCAAGAACACAGAAGTACCCTTTCCCAATACATGTCAATATTTCCAATTTTGTCACAATCAAACTTGCTGAAGATAATTTTCTGTTATGGCAAGCTCAGTTTCACAGATTTCTTCGAAGCCAAGAACTTTTTGGCTTCATTAATGGTGAAATTCCATCACCTCCTCGAATGTTACATATTGAAGTTGAAGGGTGTGAAACTGAAGCTATAAATCCAGATTACACAGATTGGACAAAAATTGATCAACTTGTATCATCATGGATTAGTGGAGCTGTATCTGAAAACATTCTAAGCTTGATCATTGGCTTAGAAACATCCTATGAGGTATGGCAGACACTTCTTAATCGTTTTACACAGAAGTCAGTTGCTAGAGAGTTTGAACTGAGAGGAAAACTACAAGCCTGCCAGAAAAGGGATCAAGTTCTTTCTGTTTATCTCAGAGAATTCAAATCCATCTGTGATCAGCTAAATGCTATAGGAAGGCCTGTAGATGAGATAACCAAAATGTTTGGTGTTTTGGAAGGACTGGGTTTTGAGTATGAAAATTTTCGAACTACTATATACTGCCTGAAACCTCAACCAGAATATGATGAGGTAATAGCACAATTAGAAAGATTTGAAACAAGATTGCAGAACTATTCCAGGAACCAATATAACCCCAATCTAGCTTATTTTGGACAAAGACAATCTGAAATACAGAAGAAAGGAAACACTGACAGAGAATATATCCCTCAGAATTCTGGTTTTGCAATTCAAAGAAGCAATTATAGAGGGGGACATAACTATGGTCGAGGACGTGCTACTAACGGTAGAGGTCGTGGTTATGGATATTCTGAAAGAAGTCAGAACTACAGAACAAACACCTTGATTCAAGATCAAGGGGATCAGCAGCTTAGACAGAAAAATGACTTCCCTGGATCTAGTCAAGGGTTTCGACCATATGCAAGTTACTCACAGAGGTATCAGGACATCAAAACTTATCCATCTTCGACTCTAACCTTCAATAAACATCTGCAGGATGAGAAAATAACAGGAAGTGCTCGACTGGAGTGTCAAATTTGTAAACGTCCAGGACATGATGCACTTCGCTGCTGGTATCGATTTGATAACTCATATCAAGCTGAAGATATTCCAACAGCATTGGTAGCGATGCATCTTGAGGATCCAAAAGGAAATGAGTGGTATCCAAATACTGGTGCTACAGCTCACATCAGTGCAAATCCTGGTATTCTTCATACACTCTCTAAGTATAGTGGAACTGATACTGTCATGATAGGAAATGGGTCATGTCTGCCTATTACTTACATTGGTGATACTCTGTTAAATAATGAGGACAACTCATTACCTCTTAATGATGTACTAATTGTTCCAGAAATAAAGAAGAATCTTCTCTTAGTTTCTAAACTAACAGATGACTATCCTTGTTCATTTGTCTTCGATAAAACTGGTGTCTATGTAAAGGACAATCACACCAATACAACAATGAAGCTCGGAAGGAAAATTAGAGGACTTTACCGAGTGGACTCACAAACTACAGAAGCTTTCTTCACTTAAAGACACAGAGCTGCAGCAGAAGATGTGTGGCACCAGAGATTGGCTCACACAAACTCGAAAATAGTAAAGCATCTACAGAATCAGAAGTTGATTTACTGTAATGCAACAACACAGACTATATGTAGAAGCTGTCAAATAGCAAAGAGTACAGCTTTACCTTTTCCTTTATCAGACACTACATCTAATGTTCCTTTAGAAAAGATACACTGTGACATTTGGGGTCCCTCACCAGTTAGTTCTTTTCAGAAATTTAAGTACTATGTCATCTTTGTAGACAATTTTTCCCGTTATAGTTGGCTGTATCCAATGAAGCTGAAGTCAGAATTCTATGATATCTTTGTTGAGTTTCAGAAACTAGTCGAGAGGCAATTCAATCATAGAATCAAAATTTTTCATTGTGATGGAGGAGGAGAGTTCATTAGCAACAGATTCCAAAATCATTTAAGGAATTGTGGCATAAAACAGTTCATGTCTTGCCCACATACACTAGAACATAATGGAATCTCAGAAAGGAAACATCGTCATATAGTTGAACTGGGTTTAGCTATGCTGTATCACTCTAGAGTTCCATTGAAATTTTGGGTAGATGCCTTCATGACAGCTAACTATATTGTGAATATTCTTCCTACACCAAAGTTACAATTGGACTCACCTTACAGCAAAATTCATCATCATCAGCCAAGCTACGATCATCTAAGGGTCTTTGGATGTGCATGTTATCCTTGTCTTAGACCATACACACAACATAAATTCGATCCCAGATCTCTTACCTGTGTCTTCCTGGGATACAGTGAACGCCATAAAGGGTATCGCTGCCTTGTACCTACTGATGGTCGTATATATATCAGTAGACATGTTGTGTTTGATGAGAATTTCTTTCCATTCACAAAGAAGTTGACAACTGACTATGAACAGTATACTACTCTATACAAACAATGGGTGGAAGAAGTTAAACTTCTCGATTCTCCAAGTGCAGCACCAGTAAACAACGGCTTCACTGACTAGACAACAAATTTCTAGTATAGTCCTACTTTGGAAGATGATCACACTGATACATCATACATTGTAAGTACGCCACAAATTTCATCTTTCACACAGATGCAATCTAATTCAGATGCTGAAGAACAACCAGGTCTTACTTCCACAAGTGTTACACCAACTGACATTGTCATTGATCAAGGTACTGCTGCTGTTCATCATATGCTGACTCGACTGAAATCTGGTATTATAAAACCAAATCCTAAGTATGCATGTTTGGCTGAATATAAAGTGCCTCTGGAACCACGATCAGTTAAATTAGCCTTAGCTGATGAAGGGTGGTACAAAGCAATGCAAGAAGAAATGAATGCTCTGTATGAAAATCAGACCTGGATACTAGTTCCTAGAACTAACCATATGAATGGTATAGGCTGTAAATGGGTGTTTAAGACCAAATTAGCACCTGATGGTAGTCTTGACAGATTAAAAGCTCGGTTAGTTGCCAAAGGGTTTCATCAAGAAGAGGGAGTTGACTTTACTGAAACATTCAGTCCTGTTGTTAAACATGCTACCATTCGTATAGTACTTTCTGTGGCTATGATGAAAAATTGGTCAATACATCAACTTGATGTTAAAAACGCTTTCCTACATGGAGTCTTAAATGAGACTGTGTATATGGAGCAGCCACCTGGGTTTATACATCCTCAAAAATCTCAGTGTGTTTGTCTTCTCAAGAGGTCTTTATATGGTCTTCGTCAAGCACCACGTGCCTGGTTTGATAAATTTAGTAATTTTCTTCTTGAAAATGGCTTCTTCTGCAGTACAGCTGACCCTTCTCTCTTTGTTCTTCATACTGGTTCAGATACAGTACTGTTATTACTCTATGTAGACGACATAATTTTGACTGGCAGCTCAGCTCAGCTTCTAGCTACATTGATCAAGAAATTGAGCCTTCAATTCCACATGAAAGATCTCGGATATCTTCATTATTTTTTAGGAATTGAAGCCAAACGTACTTCTCAAGATCTCTTTCTTTGTCAGACCAAGTATGCCATTGATCTACTTAACAGAGCTCACATGACAGAATGCAAACCTGTCTCAACTCCTTTGCCACTTAGATAAATTGCTATGACAAATGATGATACTCTGCTTGCTGATCCACTTGAGTATAGAAGTATAGTAGGCGGTCTTCAATATTTGACGATCACCCAACCTGATCTTGCCTATGCAACGAATCTGCTATGCTAGAAAATGCAGCATCCAACAATTGCAGACTTTCATAAATTGAAAAGGGTCCTTCGGTATGTTAAAGGAACAGCACATCTAGGGATCTTCCTCCATTCTAACAGTTCTACAGCCCTCTACGGATACTCAGATGCTGATTGGGCTGGATGTGCTGACACCAGACATTCCACTACTGGTTTTTGCACTTATCTTGGCTCTAATCTTCTCTCTTGGTCAGCCAAGAAACAACCTACTGTATCACGCTCTTCCACCGAAGCTGAATATCGAGCACTTGCGTCAACTACTGCTGATCTTACTTGGATTAGCTTTGTCCTACGAGATATTGGTATATCTCTCATATCACCCACATTCTTGTTCTGTGATAACAAATCTGCTATTTCTCTTACAGCTAATCCCATCCTACATGCTTGCACTAAGCATATCGAAGTTGATTTTCACTTTGTTCGTGAAAAAGTATCCTCAGGTTCTATAAATGTTCGATATATTCCAAGTCATCTTCAGATTGCTGACATCTTTACTAAGTCCTTATCACGTTTTGCTCACTCTACTATTACAACCAAATTGGGTATGGGATTCTTAACCCTTCCCAATTTGAGGGGGGATGTTAAGGAAATAAGAACAACTCAGCCAACGCAGAGTGATTACTCTGCTGTCACAACTTCAACAAAGGAAGATAATGAAAGTGAAAGGGCTGCAGCTATTGTAAAGATCAAAGGAAGTATAGCACAAAGCATAAAGCGAAGCACACAAGTTAGGGGAGACTGTTTGACTGGGAAAGCCACGTCATGAAGTGAGTCGGTGATGAAGACTTCACCGAAGACTTCAATTTACACGTGTGCTGTCAGTTTCGCTTTTCTGTTTTAGTTTTGTTTTTTCTGTTTTTAAGTTCAGTTTTTTGTTTTCCTTTTTTCTTCTTCTGAGAAAAGTCTTCTTAGCAGCTTGCTGAGTTTACGAGTGAGAGAATGTGAAAACAGAGCACGCCATTGAAAATATGCTCTATGATGTATAGCATATACTGTGTAAATACAGAGAAAGAAGAAAAGTTTCATTCTTCAGTCTTCGTTCATCTTGTTCATCTTCACAACGACCACCTGAAACTGCTTCGAGTTATTCGTTTACTTTATTATAACATAAAGTAGAAAGATCCTTCTAATTTCAAGATATCTCAATCGTTCTTTCTTCCTCCAAACATACTTGATTACTTAATTTACAAAAATTGTGCCCATGGAAGAATTGTGTAAATTCATCGTTTTCCAATATTAGAAGTCGGACATTATTGGCTGCATTTGAGAACTGCATTCTCAAGAGGTTTTGGGCTCCAAAGTCTCTTGGGCAAATGAAAATTCTATTTGACAATTTTTTTAAAAATAATTTTGGGAAGATGCAATTGCCTTTCGAAAGGCCTCAAAAGGCCTTTAGGCTTTAGCTCAAGGTAGGTCCAGAAGTACTTTGAGCTTTGAGCATTTTCTAACTACAAAATAAGCTTTTTCCCCTTCCCAACATTACCCCCACTATACTTTCATAATTAGGGAAATGTCCTCCAAAATCTTAACGTTGTCAGCGAAGGCCTTAGTAGCTAGCAAGTGGCTGGCGAGCCGTCGTTGCCCAACCTTATGCGAGGCTTAGGTCACATGACTCAAGCGAGGTTGGCCAATGGCTAGATCTAGCCACCGACAGTCGATTTGGCTCGCTGGTGGCTTGAGTTCCATTGACAATGTTTGAAACTTTTATTTAAAATAAAAAAAGTAGTTTTATCCAAATATTATTTACGTCAAAATTGTTTTTGCATGTGTTTTTAAATTATATTTTACCAAACACTATTTGCATTTTGGAAAAATCATTTAACCTAAAGTCGTTTGCATTTTCCCCTTTCCTCAATGTGTTTCTAAACACACCCATTATCCTACAACAACCTTCTTAACAAGTTTTCAAATCACAAAATAATTCTATTTTCATAGATACAATTTTTTTATTGTATATTTTGTATCAATATTATTATTCCAATGTTTAATGATTCAAATATTATGTTTACTCTTTCAAATATCAATATCTTGTGCACACAACACGTGTGCACATTTGCTAATTCTACACATGGAGTGCAATTGAGCAAAAACTATAAGCGTCACAGAATTTTATTGTAATCATCTCTTATAAATTTAAAAAATGTCATATATTATAGTAAAATCGACTTTTTCCCCTTATGTGTATTCATATTTCATAAAATGATTTTTTTTTCTCCCAATAAAGGTCAAAGAGCTTTGTCTAGAAAAATTGATAGTCAAGTGGGAAAATCTCTCCATAATATATTTTAATATCTCTTCCAATAAGTTATGCATTCAAAGTACAAAATGATTAAATTCACTTTATGGGAATGAAAAAATATTAATGATTGTAAATTCAAGTAAAGTAGACTCTATCATGCACTCCAAATTCAAGAAAAAAAAATTGTGTGCATAAGATTTGCCAACACAACAAATTGAGAAGAGTCTGAAATTGCGACATAAGTATTCCTACCAACTAAGTTAAAATTCAATGCATCCATGCCGTAAATGTTTTTAAAGCCCTTTATCCAAAGTTCCTTACATGTTGCCAAAATCGCATCGATGAATAAAAAAAAAATTCCTCAGGAAGCTTCTACACAGGTCAGTGGAATTTCTTCAAAGGCTCGTGAAGTTCGAAAGAAGCGAGGCAAATATTCAAGTATTTCGAATATCACCAGAAGCCATTACCAAGGACTTTGATCCTTTCTCTCCCTTCTTCATATTGATTTCAGTGTATAAGGTTAATGTTTGCTTCTCATATTAGTCTAATCCCAAAGATGGAAGATGAGTAAACGATTTGCAACTTTTAGATAGAAAACCAAGACTAAGTGAATTGCTGTTGAAAGATCCTACATAAGACAGAGAGGTCAAGCAAAATAAACTAACCCCAGAAAGGTCGTTCAAGAAAAGTGAGTGACTAGAGAAGAGAAGGAAAGCACGAGAGAAAAGAAATGGCTCTTTCTTGGGATTATTACATAGAGAATTTAGCGAGTGGTTATGTAGAATTATATTCTGTTAAATGATGTTATATCACAAAACATGCCATTTTCCTACATCTGCAGATACTACAATGGATAAAAACATTTGACTAGTTGGTTATTGTCATGCCCCGAACCTTGAGCGCGCCAATATCCCACCATGGTCATGCAAATGCGACTTTCCCAGGTAGTGTTGCCGACCCCATTCATTTCTTATTGCGCAAGCAAAACGTATTATAAAACCCCTGACAATGAAATACGGGATAGAAAAGCATAAAGCAAAACCACAACATAACACTTTCATAATTCAACAGAATTACAAACAGAAGCCTACAGCCAAAAGTCTACAAAAGACCGGCTCTTAAAAAAAACTGTCCTACAACCTACAAGTCGGACACATTCTCCAATCCTTATGACTTCAGCTCTGCAACTCCTCAAGGTCAACCAAAGCTATCTTACCGCTCCGTTCACCAGGGACCTGAAATTGTAATCCCCAAACTGGGATGAGACAATGTCTCAGCAAGTTCAACCCCCTAAACCCCTATTAGAAAGAAAATACGCCCAAGGGTGGCCTAGCCACATCACACAGAAGACTTACCTCGCATTAGTCTTCATCTGCAGGTTAGCACAATTTATATAATTCAACCACATGCAATTATGATAACCAAACAACTATGGCACAATCACAGTATCAGAACAATTCAACCACTTGGATCATCTCAGCGATCAATCGACTCGGTCGATTACATGTCATTCTAGCAAATCAATCACTGCTTCCAATCACGACCCTATAGGGAGGTTTAACAACTAGTGGCAATCACGGCCCTACTCGGCATGACCTTTAATTAGGTGGTTAATCGCGACCAATCTCCCAACAATTTCCACACTTAGGATTTTATAAAGAATCCCTATCTATCGCAATCACACTCAATTTGCCACAACCAATCATCAATTTCAAATTCTAAATGCACAGCAGCGATCAGCACGAAATTCTGAGCAATTAGGGTCAAAAATAAATCTCTATTTTTTAATAAATAATAATATTTTGATAATTTATGAATATAATATAATATTATAAATTCTAGAATTTCGAAACATTCAAATAAATCAAAAATAAAACCTATTATGTCACATCAAGATTTATCATTAAATAAACTCTCTTAGCCTTTAATTAAGTATGCTTTAAATTAAACAAACCTCTTAATCTAAATCACAACTAAATAAACTAAACTAACCCCCTAAGCTTACTTAACTTAGACTAAGCACACTTAAGGCATCATTAATCCTCTAATCAAGATTTAGTGAGTTAAACTCACCGGATTAACGAGCCGAGCGGACCAAAACGACGAGGATCGACGCGAGGATCGACTTTTCTCAAGGCGGGCCAAGCATCTGGGGCTGGGAAGCCGGCCAAAACGGGCCAGACGTCCGCTGCCATACCCATTTTTCCAGTTGCTGGTCACGGGCGGAGGAGGGCCAAACGGCGGCTAGTTCGGGTCGGAATGGGCGGAGGAGGGCGGCGGCAGCTCGTGCAGGTGAGGCGGCAGCCAGGCGAGGCCTCATGGTGGCCGGAGGTGGCTGAATCGCGGCCTGTGCTGGCCTGCGAAGTTGCTGGAGACGAGGGCGAGCAGGGACAACAGCGGCGAGAGGCGGAGACGTGCGAGCGGCGCGGGGCAGACACGCGGCGGCGGTGACGGCGACGATGGCGTGCGGGCGGCGACGGCGACGAGCGGCCGTGCGGGCGGACGAGCTTGGCTGGTTCCACCGGTTGCCTCCTCTCCTCTCTCTCTCTCTCTCCTCCAAGTTCAAATGAAGAAGATGAAGTGGTGGGGCCCTTCACTTTTTGGGGATTAAATCCACCCCTCCACTTGTCAAGATCTCCACCAATTGGCCACCCACCATGACATTAGCCCATGATGTCATCATCCACTAACTTATTTCCTCTACAAGCTATTTCAATGGGTCCAAATCAATTTCCGCTGGGGTCCAATTCTTTGTACATCAAAGTCTTTAATTTCCAATCGATTCTCTTCTAACTGAGTCCAATTAAAGTCCATAAAATTAATCTAATGTCGCCACACTTCAATTCACATCTTCACTTCTCCATAGAACCAGCTTAAGTCCTAAAAGCATGACCAAGGACGGGCCTACTAATTTTTCGAGACAAATTAGCCATTCTCTGATTATTTTGCTGAAAAACTCAGCTTGCATGAAAAATCTTCTGAAGATGAGTTAATATTCCTAAAATGATTTGTGACACACCCTGACTTCCAATTTCTGAATTCGATCTCAATTTCACGGTTGATTTCAATTTGGTGCGATTCCAGTGCATCCTAACCTACAGGGTAGCTTTCAGGGAAATTTTCTTGCATCCGACCTGAGGGTGATCAGTCCTTAAGTTTGACGCGTTAAAATCCCTTAATTGCTTCGTCCAATAGGCTAGTCCTCTCATGAGTGGCCAACTCAGAGAGACAAACTATATACACAGATGAAATGCCCAACTCAATCAGCTGAAAATAGAATTAGAAAAATCGGGATGTCACAGTTATGTCTTTTAGACTTTACATGGTTAATGAGATATTTCACAGATACTACTTGCCTAAAATCGGCTTCCTAGCTAAAAATGGAGATTTACAACTGTCTTTTGAATTCAAGTCATAAAAGTTCATTCAATATTTCTCTGTCACCTTCCCCTCTTCTTATGCATGAAGTATAAGCTGAACATTGAATGTGGGATTTGAAATAATTCAAACCTCATTAGGAGGTATGTAAACATCTTGATCCTTGTCAATGACCTGGAAAGCTTCCTTAAACTCCTCTTCTATTTCAGTCTCCTGAACATATATCATGCATTTACAATCATCCAACGAAGTATTTGCAAATATGTGATTTAAGTGACACTAGCTATTTTGACTGATATATATATACATATGTGTGTATGAAATACCTTGATTTTTCTGGCCATAAGATTCAAGAACTTCCCGAATTCTATCATTTGTTGCCATCAGTATTGACCTCATTGATCGTGCATTGAATTTCTTCCTCTGTAGGATTTAGGTCCTAGGATTTTGCAGTTGCCAATCCCTTAATTGTGATGCAACCTATGCATCCAGCAAACCAATAACCAATCATTTGGGAGAGCAAACGAGCATTAGGTGTCGAAATATTAATCAAAATATCTTAATCCCACATAATTTCTATCTTCTCATATATACTTTAACATAAGCGCCCGTTTCAACTTCCATTGTTATTTCATGCCACAACCCCTAGTATTGGGTAACACAATTTTGATGTAGCCTGTATCTTCGACATACAAGAACTCCTTTCTAACAGTGTACACAATTTTCTAAAATTAAAACAAATGGCTTTGATCTTTGATCTCCATTGAGAACAATCTCATTCTTTTTGTATCATCGTGTGAAGTCATGTTAAATAGTCAACGATTTGATTCTACTGCTAGTATTGTATCACCAATGAGCCTGTTGACACCTAAATTTTGATTAATAATCTCGTAATTAATTGCATTAAAAATTAGAGATTAATCTTTAATCCCTAAACAAAATAGCAAAATTGCATTTGCATTGGACCGGCGGATGTGTTTGAATTGATAATTTTGATTTTTAATTTAGTAAGTTAGACTAAGCCCACAGCGAAAGAGAATTTGACCAAGCCCGTCATTCTTTAAATGGCTAAAACTTAACTTGTGAGATGTACAAAGTTGGAAAATTTGTTCATTTAAAAAAAGATTAGTATTATTCTTCTGAAATTCAGTTATAGGAATAGGCAAGATTCGGTGGAAATCTCGGCCAACAAAATGGGAGGGAAAAGATATTGGGAGCAGGAATTTCTGGGGAAAAAAACGAGAGATATTTGGATGCATAGCAATATTCAACCATATATTTTTTTTTTTGGTGACCAATATTCAACCATATTCTCATAAAAAGGAAATAGAAGATAGCTAGCAATATCGAAGAGTGTGGAGATTATTAAAAAAAAATATATTGAGTTTGAGCTCATTAAAGAAAACAAAATGAAGAGACCATGTGAACTTGACCATGTTCGAGTAAAAAAAATTGGCATATGAGAATTGATCAGCCAAAATTGTCGGAAGAAGAAGATTTCAAGTGGATTTCATGAGCCACAAGCGTGAAGGGATTAATCACGCGGGGTTCCTTTTGTTGTCTTCTACTCATCTCCTTGGATTTGGGAAATGATTATTTATTTGTCATAATTGGGTGAAGCTCCCTTTAACATACAAATGAGAGAAAGTCAAAGAAAGAGGAAAGAAGAGTCTATATGTACGTCTATTTTGTTCTCTCCCTCATTAATGCATTCACATGAATGCACATAAATTTTGGGGGGCATCGGTGCTGCGTGGGCGCCTGTGCCCCACCGATGCCCCAATTAATGAGTGCACATTTGCCTTTGTTCCTGCTGTCAAAGGAGACGACGTCTGAAGACGAAGGGGCCCCAAGGAGAACGAAAGTGAGAGAACGTGAATAGAGAGAGGTCAGAGAGGAGGCGACACTAAGAAAATATTAGTTACGTCTCCTTTGTCAGCGTGGCAAATAAGAAGGGAGAAAATATTGGGTAGAACGCGACACGTGTCGCAGTGGGCCCAAATTGTCAGGAGAACTCTTCTCTCTCTTCTTGCCACTCTCTCTCTCCTCTCTGCTAGCGCTTTCTACCTCCTGCACGTTCTCTCTCCTCTCTCCCTATTTTCCTCTCTTCTCCTCTCTCTCTCTCATGTGGAGGAATCTCGGATCTCAGGCCTTGTACCAAGTTATCATCCTCCTGACCCTACAATTCAAGGGGAGTTCCATTTTTCGAGTGGACAAGAAAGTGAGGTACACAATTATTTTCAACTGCTTCGTCCTCTGCCAGGTCTTCAACGAATTTAATGCCAGGAAGCTGGAGGAGAAAAATGTATTCAAAGGGATCCATAAGAACAAGTTGTTCTTGGGCATCATTAGCATGACCATAATTCTTCAAGTGGTGATGGTTGAGTTTCTAAAGAGGTTTGCCAACATTGAGAGGCTGGACTGGGTACAATGGGGTGCTTGCATCGGACATGAAGCTTTGTCTTGGCCGATTGGTTGGCTTGTTAAGTGCATTCCAGTCTCAGGCAAAAAGTTGTTCTTTTCCCGCAGAGAAGAAGCATCCTGAACCGAGCACAATGTTAAACTCCGAGAAATAAAAATTTTCTTTTATTATAAAAATGGTTAGGGTTTCGGAAACTGTTTTTTAAATTCTAGATTTTATGCATTGCAAGTACTTTTTCTAGATTTTATGCATGGTAAGTATCTTCCGAGATGATGTGTCAAATTACCTTTGTCTACAGAATGAAATCAACAGTTTACTGCCATCCATTATTTCAACCTTTGTATTTTGGTCTTGCTTGCTATGCTACTGTTGATTTTGGAAAATCTTGCAGATGAGGTTATTAATCAGGTGATTATATTCATATCTGAACTAGCATTCAAAAAGTTATCCTTCAGGAAAACTACAGAAAAAATTTTCTTAGTTCTCAGCAAGCTTCTTAATGGGGCAGTAAAACCCCAAAAACTTATGCCTCAAGCTCATGCAAGGGTGGCCCTTTCTGTTCTATTATCTCATCATATCTCTCCTTTACTATATTAACAAAAAGCACATGGTCCCATGCGACAGAACTAATTTTATTTGATGCAAATGGCGAGGGAAGAATTAAGTCTCTTACAGTGAGCACAACTTCAAATCCCTGGTTTTCAACTAAAGCAGAGATGCTTTCATCTTTTCCTCATAGCTTCTTTAGATATCTTCAACTAAATTCCCCATGTCCTAAAAGAGCTTGACCAAAGAATCTAGCAAACAACTTGTAGGAAAACATCGATAGAAGCAATGAAGCACATCTTTACACGATGGACCTTGATTTACATAAATAGGATAAAGATTTCAATGAAAATGTTACATCTTTAGAGGTTAATATTCTAAGGATTTGTCTCTCCAAATCCAAAGATGGCCATAGCTGTCTTACAAGTGCATAAATCTGATTGCCTAGAAGCAGCAAAAGAGCACCACTCCGAAAAAGGAAAAAAAAACAATATAAAATGATTCTTTGGATGAAGGAAGAAGAGAAATTTTTCTAGTAGGATCCCAAGTCGACAACCCAATTCGCCTATCAACGCGAATAGCTGTCTTTAATCAACATCACAACTTATTTGCACATACCTCGGGGTCAATCCTTCACCTCACTCCGTGGGCAAGACCCTCATAGATTATATTCGATTCATATGACCATGCTGACAAAGTAAAAATTGTTGGATATATTATTAATATAGTCCAAAATAATATGTTCACATACAAGCCCAATAGGTAAAAGCATGGTTATTTGGATCCATATGGGCCGAAGCCCAATAACGTGCATATAAAAACTCTAGGGTTTCCCTACGCTGGAGGTAACACTGTTGAGCGTTCCAAACTTGACGTCTCTTGGTGTAATACTTCAAGCAACTACTTCTTCTCTCTCAAACCTATTACCTCCAACAATCTTGAAGTATTAGGTTCGTGTGTCGGATTTGAACGAGTAAAGTGTGTTCTTGAAGATTTCGTCAAGACGAACTCGCGGCTGTAATTTACTTTCGATTTCGACGGTGATATTGGCCGGGATCTGAGTTTGAAGATTTGGGTGACCGAAATCTTTGATTCAAAAACCCAAAAATTATAGCCAATTTAAGAGGGTGAAACTGCTTGGGCTTTGATCTACTCGTCGCTACGAACATTTTGAGTGGTCACTCGCGTCAATCGGAGGTCGGATGAAGAAGTTATGGCACCCGGAAGTTTCCATCTGAATTTCTAGCGAATTTTGGGGACGAAATTTCTAGCGAATTTCGGGGGGCGAAATTTTTCAGCGAGTTTCAGCAACAAGGGCAGTCCATCTTAAGGTTTTTGGGCGCTCCAGATCCGTTTTTGGGGTTTGTTTTGGCAAATTCCATCTCTACAGAGCGGTTTGATCAAGGTTAGGGGAGTTATTCAACTTTGTTGCTCTGAGGACTTCAAGGTGCACTCTTTCTAACACTTTGCTTTGATTAAAATGGCAAAGCGTAGTTCCTATGATATTATAAAGTTGCAATCTTTTGATGTTACTAAATTTCATGGCTGGAAATTACATGTTCAATTTGGCATGAAAGAACGTGACATATTCTATACTGTATTGAGCGATTTTACATCTATCACTGAAGATGTGAATGAATATCAATGGAACAAAGATGAGGATTTTTGTAGAGATTACTTGCTGAACTCTCTAAATCCTAATTTGGCTATGACTTATAGTGAGTATAAGACGGCGAAAGAGATATGGGATCACTTGAACGCTCAGTTCCAAAAACAAGAGGGGTTATCTAAAACCCTCATAGCGGAGAAATTCTTTGACTTTAAATTCACTATAAATTCAAGCATCACCTCTCAATTAGTTGAATTTGAGAACATGAGGAACAAGCTGAAAGATGATAATTCTGATATGTCCGATAATCTCTTTGTTGGTCTTGTGTTGAGCAAACTGCCAACTGAATGGAGTTCTTTCAAGACTGAAATGCACAGACTGAAGGTACAAATGGGGGACTGGATGAATTAAAGAGGTATATTCACATTGAGGATCAAAATATCACTAGGAAGAGTTTGGAACAAGTGGGACAACAAAAGTCAATTGCCAACTTAGTTTCACATTCTAATAAACCTCAGAAAAAGTTCAAGTCACAAAAGGTGAATCCTCTTTACAGTTAAAGGCCATAAAGACTATCTTCAAAAAGAAGAAGAAGGGCAAGTGCCATAACTGTGGAAAATGGGGTCACTGGTCAGCAGAGTGTAAGTTGCCCAGGAAGCCAAATAATAACACACCACATAATGAGGCCAATATTCTAACTAGAGGATTTGAGCCTCGAGCCTTCATTGGAATGGTGGTGAGACAAAAGTGACTCATGCTGGAACTGCAAATTTGGTGCTTTCTTCAGGTAAATTACTAACTCTGAAACATGTTAGAGTAGTACCTTTACTTAAGAAGAATTTAATATCTATGAGTTTACTTGATAAAGCTGGTATGTCTTTTTCAACTATGAATGGTAGAGTAACTTTATCTGTTAACTCATATTATTTTGGTTGTGCATTCATGGTTAATGGTATGTATAGGTTGAGTTTAAATGCTGATAGCATAAACCATGTGAATTCTACTTTGATTGATCCAAAGTTGCTACACAATAGACTTGGACATGTGAATTACAGGAAAATGCAACATTTAGCTAAAACTCATAACATTCCATTAGATACTTCTATTCGATTTGATAAGTGTGAAGTGTGTGCACAGGCTAAAATTACTGGAAAACCCTTTAAATTGATTTCTAAAAGCACACAACTTCTTGAGCTAATACATTCTGACATTTGTGATTTTAGAAATTCCATTACTAAAGGTGGTCGGAAGTATCTAATAACATTCATAGACGATTTTTCTAGATATTGTCATGTCTATTTGTTGAAATCGAAAGATGAGGCTTTTGAAAAATTTAAGATTTTCAAGTCTAGAGTAGAAAATCAACTCAACTTGAAAATTAAGAGGTTTAGGAGTGATAGAGGAGGAGAATATACTATGTCAAGGTTCAAGGAATTTTGTGCTTCAGAAGGTATAATACTTGAAACCACTGCTCCTTATTCACCCCAATCAAATGGTGTTGCAGAGCGTAAGAATATAACGTTAACTGAAATGTTAAACTCTATGTTACTTACAGCTGGCATGCCTTCCTCCTACTGGGGAGAAACGGTTCTAACTGCTAATCACATCTTGAACAGGTTGCCGCACTCTAAGTTGTCCATGACACCTTATGAGATATGGCATAAGCGCCCTTGTAGATATGATACTCTTAAGACTTGGGGCTGTATTGCTTATGTAAGTATACCAGATCCTAAAAAACCTAAGGTGGGATCTAGAACTATTACTTGTGTATATCTAGGTAGTGCAGAAGATAGCGCTACAAATAGGTTTTTAGATCTATCTACTAACACAGTGATAGAATTTAGAGATGCAGTGTTCTTTGAAAACAAGTTTATCAGAGATCAAGGCTTGAATGTTTCTGGATCTACAGATATGATTTCAGAATCTCCTGTAGAATCTGAAGCAGGCCCTTCTGACACTAATTCCACACAGTTGGCTATTGAACCAATTCCAGTTAGAGTATCTACAAGAGAGAGAATTCCCAAAAGTTTTGGTGAAGACTTTGTTGCTTACCATCTTGAGGATGATCCATTCTCCTATCAAGAAGCAATGAGATCTAGGGAATCTCTACTGTGGGCAGAAGCCATAGATGATGAAATGAGCTCTCTGCTGCAGAATCACACTTGGTAGCTAGTAAATTTGCCAAAAGGGGCTAAAGCTATAGGCTGTAAATGGGTGTTGAAGAAGAAACTGAATAGTGATGGATCAATAGCCAGATACAAAGCACGCTTAGTAGCTAAAGGCTATAAACAACAGAGTGGAATAGACTATTTTGATGTCTATTCACCTGTGTGTCATCTATCAACTATAAGAATTCTTCTTGCTTTGGCATCTATTGAACACTTTGTAGTGCATCAAATGGATGTAAAAACAGCTTTCTTAAATGAGGATTTAAATGAGGAAATTTACATGGAACAACCGGAAGGATATGTTATGAAAGGTCTTGATGACAAAGTTTGTAAATTAAATGAATCTCTATATGGTCTTAAACAAGCACCTAAGATGTGGCATCTTAAATTTGATGAAGTGGTAAAGAGTTATCGCTTTCAGTCTAGTTATTCAGATAAATGCCTTTACCATCGTTCTATGTCAAATAAGATAGTCATCATTTGCTTGTATGTTGATGACATGTTAATTCTTGGTTCCGATCATTCTGTAGTGAGTGACGTGAAAGCTACTTTAGTTAAAGAATTTGACATGAAAGATCTTGGTATTGCTAATACCATTCTTGGTATGAAAGTAAGCTTTGAACGGCAAGTCATCTCTCTTAGCCAGACTCATTATATTGAGCAGCTACTTTCTACTTGGGGATACGATAAGTGTAAACCGAGTGAGACACCATGTGATTATGATAATAGACTGAGTCCTAATGAAGGGACCAGCGTGGATCAGTTAAAGTACTCGAAACTGATTGGTAGTCTCATGTATGCTATGAGTTGCACTAGACCCGACATAGCCTTTACAGTTGGTATGCTGAGTCGTTTTACTAGTAATCCTAGTAAAGAGCATTGAGATGCCCTTAATAGGCTAATGAGATACCTTAAAGGTACTAAAGATTATGCGCTTTATTATTCTGGTTATCCTCCAATTGTGGATGGATATTCTGATGCCTCATGGTGCTCAGATATTGGAAATAGTAAGTCCACTAGTGGGTATGTATTCACTTTGGGTGGAGCTGCTATTACTTGGAAATCCAAACGACAGACTTGTATTGCATTGTCGTCTATGGAATCGGAACTTTTTGCTTTAGCCTCAGCCGGTGAAGAGGCAGAGTGGATAAAGAATCTGATTATGGATATTCCTTTGACTCGGCTAAAGATTAATTCTTTAAGCCTATTTTGTGATAATCGAGCAGCTGTCCAAGTCGTCAAGAATACTCTCTTTAATTCAAAGAGAAGACATGTGAGACTAAGACATGCGTTGTTGAATTATCTGAGAGAACAAGGGGTTATCACCTTGATCGATGTGAAATCGAAGGATAACATAGCCGATACTCTCACCAAAGATATGCCTAAAGATCGATTATTCAAAACAGTGGGGGAACTGGGGTTAAAGACTATATAGGCAAGTCTTAACTACCATTTACTTACCTGTGTTTTGAATTATCAAATCTTTCTTTATTGGCTACAATGATAAGCACAGTTTATATGTTTCATTGATGTTCACAGTTGCTGACTAATTGAAGAGGGTGAGTTGTCTCATTCCAAATTTGATGAAGATGACTTTAACCTAATTCAAATGTTCTATCTGGAAAAATTGTGTCATTCCAAACTTGATGATGCAATTCAACTAGATTGGACTATCCTTTTTGGTTAAATGATCTCATTCCAAACTTGATGCTAGATTATTTGACTTTAAGGAATCAGTAATTGTGACATTCCAAATTGAAACATAGAAACAATTGTTTACATAAGAAGCCTATTTGTCTTGTTCTTAATTGAAACTTGATATTACATGACTAGGTTGTTGTAAGTGACTTGACTATTGGTCTTGTTCTTTGAAATTAGACAATAGTTATTCTCCTACAAATAAACTTAAGTTGATGGCTCTTTGTAAATCACATTGTTTAGGTCTTGTTCATAATTTATGAAACTGGCTTGATGCTTATGACATGATATTATGATGCTTTATGACATCAATATATGTTCTTCTCCGCCTGATGGAATGGTGCTAAGTTTTTATTCAATTGATTGAATTCATGATAATATGAAATTCATATTTGACATTCTACAGGGGATGGCAGAGATGGAGGAGAGCTTAATGAGTGGGATCCTGACTAGGATGACCTACTTGATGAATGAATATATATCACTTAGAGTGTGTGGGGACTTGACAGTTTACCTGCTATTGCCTATTTTGATGAAGTCCATTTACTTGAGACTTGCATTTTGCTATTTATATTTTGTGGACATTATTATGCTTGTTTCTTATATTTGTAAGGCCTTAGACTATTTTGACTGGCCTACTTATACTTGATTAATATGCATATATTGGTTGTGAACTGAATCTGAGATTTATTTTGGGATTTGGATTTTTAATCTCAGAACAGATTCATGATAAGAATGATTCACTTATTTAGTTTGCACATGATGATTTAGTTTAATACTTTATTGCTAGAATACTCTTTGACCGATCCGAGTTGATTGTCTTGGACTGAATGTGGATGATTCATGTTTGTTTGAACATTACACTGACCAACTTATTGGATTGTGCTGTATGGTGAACATAGGAGGAGATTGTTGGATATATTATTAATATAGTCCAAAATAATATGTTCACATACAAGCCCAATAGGTAAAAGCATGGTTATTTGGATCCATATGGGCCGAAGCCCAATAACGTGCATATAAAAACTCTAGGGTTTCCCTACGCTGGAGGTAACACTGTTGAGCGTTCCAAACTTGACGTCTCTTGGTGTAATACTTCAAGCAACTATTTCTTCTCTCTCAAACCTATTACCTCCAACAAAAACAAGGCTCGCAAAAAAAGCTTACACAAGTTCATACCTAACCATCACCAATACTAATTGATTTTTTTATGTCACAAAGGCAACAACCAAAAAAAGGCAATGGACTATTGAAAAAGGATAGAGACAAAAAAAAGAGTTTGGTTGACGAGTGGAAAACAAGCTTCCAACCCTGCTCTGTCTTGGCCAGCACAAGACCTGATTAGGGGCGAGGCAATGAGGCATCGTCAATGTGAAAAACAATAGTCAAATTCTCGTATGGTTTAACTCATTCAGACCACCTTAAAAATGCTTTTTTAGCTTCTTCTCAATGCACACCTTCAATTCACTTTCCCAGAAAAAGGGTTTCCCAGATTGCTGGAGTTCTAAAAGTTCATTCATTCCCACAATTCCTCAGCAACATAGTACATGTAAAGTAATCAAACAGTAGTACTTTCATAAATAAACAAATAAGGCAGCCCAAAAAAGAGACCAAGAAAAACAAACCTGAGATTATTAAAGAACAGAGCCAGGACAACACATGTTCCCATCAACCGTAAAAACTAAAATTTAAAATTTTCAGCGATGGAGATCAATGTGGATCTCCCTTATTAAATAGACGAGATTTCATTGATTGGAGCTTCCATTCCATCTTTATCTCCCGTACCAATCAGAAAGCGGAGAGAGAGAGAAAGAGAGAACCCAGCTCGTCTTCTAGGACAATGACATCGGGGGACAAACAAAAGAAAAAGACGAACCCAACTCGTCTTGTAGAAGAATAAACATCGGAAGACGGGAAAAAATCAAAATTTGTCCGAATTCGCGGACAACCAGCAATCCGTACGTACCATCTGAGAGAGAGAGAGAGAGAGAGAGGGAGAGATGCTGGCCTTTCTCCCTCGTTTCAGCGTTGAAAGTGTTTTGAATCTGGCTTTGGGGTTGGCGAGGGGGACCCAATTCGTCCTCTCCGCCCTTTTCCGGTTCTGCTCGCGGAGCTGAAGCGCTGAGAAAATGGCGGATTCCATCGAAATTTTCTTCGGCCAGGAAAACGGGTTTATCCAAACGAGAACGGGCTTTGGGCCTTTGGCTCATTGATTGATATGGGCTTTGGGCCATTGGCCCATTGATTGATTTGGGCTTTAAGCATTGGGGATTAGGCCTATGAAGACGTGGTGCTAATGATGGACAATTGAACCGGTTTGGGCTGGCGGGCACGTTCACAAACCCGATCCCCAAGGGCATGCACTCCCAGAAAAAGAGATTATTGTGTAGGACGAAATGGAAATGGAACTGAATAACGGAACGGAATGGAATGGAATAAAATAGAATGAGATAATCAAATTCCTACGTTGGATTGGGACGGCGATCATCATGGGTTCTTGACACGTTAATCTTTTTCTCTTCGATACTTGACCGAGAACTTACACAAGTAGCTTGTTAAGCCAATGAGAAATAAAGCTCGTGATGAAAGTGAGATTTGATAACAACATCGATGTTGCTTAATTCGCCACCATCGATCCCTTGAGAGAGGATCCGATCATTGAATGTGTCGAGTAAAGTATCTTGCTTGAAAATCCCTATTTAGATTCTTTCAAATGGAGAAAATATTGAATTTTTTTTTGAGCTATGAGAAAATATTGAATTCCTTCGTATAAAATCATAGGGTTTGAGTGAGACTAATTAGGCAGGTGCATCATTCAAGAAAAAGCTTAGTTGATTAGTTTGGCGAACAAGGTCTTGAAATTTAGTATATTTATTCGCTTATTTTGAAATTATTCTCCTCCTAGGAGTTACTTTACGTGTTTGTCTGGAATATTAGGTTGACACGATGGTCATATTCTCCATCACAATGATTACCCCACGAATTCATCCCTTATGGCCAAAGAGTTACAACTAATCAAAGTAGGTGGTCAAGAAATTGGGGATCATTTCTAAGAAATTAAACTCTGCACGAAGGAAAGTTTGGCTTCCCATATCTTTTCGAGGGATTCTGGCGGTGAAAAGAGGTTGGCCTTTAAAGACTTGGACCCTCCAATGAACTCACGTTGAAAGCCTGGACTTTGGAGTTTGTCTCACTATTTTTGTTGAGAAAGTTAGAATGTTCTAAAGGACGAATCTTTAGGTGATCAAGCACAAACTCTTTACTTATTCAAATCAGTCATCATGTGTCGAGATTATGAAGTTCTTTTATCCTTTTTTTCTTTGCAAGAATTGCTTTACTTCTCTCGTGGTAATTGATCAAGGTGGATACAACATTGTAAACGGAAATAGTACAAAAAAGTCATAAATTTATTACATTGGTATCAATTTAGTTTAAATTTTTTGATTTGACTAATTTAGTTATAAATCTTTGCACATTTGTACTAATTCAATTCATTAAATCAATTTGGGGTGAAATTGCTGATGTAGACGTTAAACATCCTACATGACACAGCTAGTGCTGACGAGGCTTGGCAAGGCCGCCTTAGCCTAGGAGAGGGTTGACCTCACCAAATTTGGTGAGGGGGCCTTGTTGGTGCTCGCACTTGCCTATGGCCGGCAACTGCCCATTGAAAAAAAGAAAAAAGAAAAAGGAAAATAAGAAAAAAATTCAAAAAAATTGTTGAAATATAATTATTGTTCATATTAGTGATTTCTGGCTTAAATTGGCAAGATGAATTGAATTTGTATCAATAAGAATTTAGGATTAAATTGGCCCAATTAAAAAACTTTATAACTGGATTAGTACCAATATAATAGGTTTAAAACATTTTTATTTATACTTTTCTCTATTGTAATCCGAGAACTTTGGAAAATCTTTCTTTCATCATGGTTGGCCCAGTTTGCTCGATTGTCATGTTAATAAAACGTCTCTTCATACCTTTTTTGTTTGAAATTTTTCATCTTTTTGACCTCAGGCAGCATCTAACTTTCAATATGTTCGTCTCAAAGTGGGATATTATTGCCATTAGTGGAGAATCGTTTGCCATATGTTCAATTGGGACGAACCCTCTTAATGGGATCTAATAGTTTCAAGATCCAACACTCGAGCAGTTTCTTGAAAACTAGCTTCATATATGTATTGAATCCAAGATCTATTGTTGGACGGCTCACATCGATTGACAAAATAAAGGAGAGAGAAACCCACGTCCGTGATTTCAATAGTTTCAGTAGGCGGGATCTATAGTTGTGTGATCCAACTACTAAGACAATAGGAGACCTCGACAACTAAATCTTTCTTTCAATGCAGAAATCGGCATCAAGCTAAAGGCTAAATCTACTTATAACAGGCTATTTGCTGTGGGGAATATGAAGGTGCAGGATCCTTATGAAATATATGAGGAAGAAAGATATAGAGACTCAATTTATTTACTGTTGATATGTCTAGAAGAAGAGGATTGCTTCCACAACAAAACAAGGCCACTTCAAGATTGAAACAAAGCTCCTTACTTAAAGCATTGAGATTTCTTGTACATTTTCACATGACTCACAGCCACGCCGCTGTATTCCACATTAAAAAAAGAAGCAACTTTTGGTGTTTTATCAGGGGAAAGTGCCATAAATGCATGTAACAAACCTGTGAAACAGTCACCTACCGAAATGTGTTCCTTTTTGGCAATACAATGAAGACAAAAACAGAAAAAAGGGCTCGTGAGAGTGTGGGAGAGGGTGGTTAGGAACAGATCGATATCATTAATCATCATGTGAAAAGGAGACAAAAAAGAAGAGAGCTACGCGGAGTCCGAGTCCAATCCAAGGTTCCGGACAAAAGGATGTGAGGCAAAACCCCAACCCCCATGCAGAAGAGTCAATCCAAGCTTCAGTTTCAATCTGGTGCTCAAGTGGTCTTCCCTTTTGCAGTAATTCTAACCCAAAAGCATCAATCTCACAGACCAACCCACCAACACAAACAGAAGCGCACACCGTTCAAACAGTTCGAGAGAGCATTCACACATTATTGAGAACAATCTATCTATAAAGATATTACAAAGCGAGTCTGCTGCAACTTCTTTTTCGAGTGCTGCAAATAAAACTTAAAGCACAAACAATTCATAAGTTTTAGAATATGATGCCTCTTGTTATACGAAATTTAGATAACGAAAATCTGAATGCATAGGTCGATTTTCTAAAGCTAGTTAGTTGATGTTTTGGCAAGATGCACTGCTACATATTCTTTTTGTTTCGTTCATGATCATCCTATTAAAGTTATATTGTGAAACTTATGAAGTGTTGAAGGGGCCTATCAATCTATGAACTTTCCTTTGAGAACAGTATTTATCAGTTAATATGACCTCTCAACATTATTAACCGTGCCAGAATAAGCGGCGCTAAACCCATAGCAAGATTTAAGAAAAAATTAAGAAAATGAATGGAAATCTTTGGTGAAAATGATAGTTCTCTTATGGTCAAACGTTTTAATTTTCGAACTTCATGACGCATAAAGTAAATCATTTTGTTGCTGTTTAAACTTAGGGATTGTATAGTACCAATACAGTGTGACAGCAAAATGAACATATCAAGCAACATAAGATGTCTAATGCGCTTGAATATCATCCATTTGACCTTGGAAAATATCTCCTTTGTCCTTTCCCTTATTTCTTTTTCGCCTTTGCTTATAATAACGTATTGAGCATGATAAGAACAAGGACTGATCTAAGCCTAAGGTACACAGCCATTCACTTCCATCACCGTCTATATTAGTAGTTTCGAAATTAGAGAATGCAAAGTGTAACTAATGGATCTTGTAGTTTTCTTTAATATTTTTTGGCTAGTTCATTTGGTGGAAATATTGTTGCCTTCTTATATTCCTTTTGGATAAATGACCACTCGCTTGCAGACATTGACAGGCTTGCACGGATGAGAAAGTCGGGCATCGGGGACACCCGCCAAATTCTTGTTCGATGAAAGCTTTACAATCGATGCTGTGACTAATTAGGTGATTTAACTGAAACAATGAACTTTCTTTCCCTTTTCAAAGGAAACTTCACCCTCATCAAGTTTTTTTCTAGCCCATAGAGATGAGGAAGGGCAAACCAACTTCCGATTGCGTTACCATAAAGATCTCACATCTACTGTGTAATGTTCAGAATTAGGATGGTGGAGAGGTCGTATACTCAGCACTAATTAGCAATCCATTCCATCATTAGTATACCAAGAAACATGAACTGCTACGCCACCACCGGTCATTCCTTACATCAAGTTGTGATGATATCAAGTAAACATATAGATCTGTAGATCAGTCACGTTCTACCAGATCTATAAATGTATGCATTCCAAACAGATCAGACGGATTTTGCTTTCTTTCACCTTCCTATTCTTTGGTCTGGTTATGAAAACAATTTGCTGTTCCTCGTGATAATTGACTTGTTCATGTTTCTTAAATCTTGTCATGTGTATGAGAGAGAGAGAGAGAGAGAGAGAGAGAGAGAGAGAGAGAGAGAGAGAGAGAGAGAGAGAGAGAGAGAGAGAGAGAGAGAGGTGGTCCAAGTTAGATTAATTGAGGCATCAGTGAATATACAACAAGTCTATATTGGAGGCATTACAAGGATAGGATAACTCCGGCATTTGGATCCATCCCTGTGACTATTACGAAAAAGATAAAACGATTATGAATTCTCCAACAAAGAAGAAATAGAAGATGGTGATTAGGTCATTTCCTGCTGATTTAATATCTCAACCAGAATGAATTTTGTAATAATTGCAGTAGATCTACCACTTCAACAAGATAATTCCAACCTTGTGGAAACACTTCTCGGGAAAAAGTAGAACCCATAATATGGTTCGAAAAATTCACAACTCCAGGAACATCAGCCATATGCCTTGTAAAGGAATCACCTCAAATCTAGCTACACCAATCCCTGGAACAATCTGCAAAACTTGTAAAATAAAACCATGAGAAGAAACCATGCTATATCATGATCTTCACGTATATATGCGTGAACTAATGGATTTGATCATATCATTTTTCTATGGCTGTGCGATTGAGTGACATAGGCTTATACAGAGCCGGCTGGACATGTATTGCCGCTTTTCTTGTCAGTAAGGAAGAAACTTTCTTGTCGTGCCTCTGCAAAAGACCACTGCATTCAAGATGAATCTGAAACCCTTTTTAAACAAGCCGATGTTGATTAGCTGAACCTGCAAAACGTGCATTTTGTGCATAATTTGTTCCTACGGTAAGTGAGAAACAATAAAACACAGTAACTACAAAAGAAAAGGCGAGAAAAGGAAAGGAGTGGATTTTTGGGAATGATAATGGTATGTAGTTGAGATTGAGACATACAAAATAGAACATAAGGGGAAGTACAAGACCTTAACTCAAGAGGGGTCCTTGAAATTGTGAACGGCAAGATCAACGCGAAGATCAGAGAAGAAGTAGGGTTTCTGGTTTTGGTTTTGGGATTTCTCATGCTTCACAGCAACAGTTGAAACTGCCAGATGATCTGACAGCTTCTTCTATTGAAGGCTCAGATCATGCTGGCAGCTTCAGCTATTAGTGGTGCATGATGATGATGATAAAGAGATGAACTGAAAGCAAAACCCTCTGCTTCAAGAAGTTGTGTTTTTTGGGAATTGGATGCATGATGATGATGATGATGAAGAGATGAACTGAAAGCAAAACCCTGTCTCACGAACTTGTGTTTTCTGGTAATTGGATCTCTCTATGTATTTTTCTCTCCTTGTTTTCTTGGGGAGTTTGTTTTTCTCAAACTTGGGTAGCCCATGAGAAGGCTGTTCTTAGAGAAGCGAGGGTTTTCTGAGAGCTATAAATAGAGAGAGAGAGAGAGAGAGAGAGAGAAAGATTCCTACTTCAGATCTACTTTTACTAGTTCCACGACTCTCTCTCTCTGTCTCTCTCTCTCTCTCTTCTCACTTTTGTCCCCATGTGATGACAGATACAATGGCCATCTTGTTTTTGTATTTTCTTGAATAATTAGGACGAAATAGACAAAGTCCATGAAAATTAGGAAATGTAATGTTTGTCTTAATGATAAAGACTAAGTAGACAACAATATATTCACTATTTGATATAATTCATTAATTGTCTGTGTAACATAAATCTGATTTCACTGTATTTCTAATTTGCATTATCAACACTTACTTTTGCAAAATCAGAGTATTTCGAATCAATACTGAACAAATTTTTAGAAGATATATGTCAAACACCTTACAAAAGTTGGAACAACTTTTTTTATGGCCCTATTCTCTACAAGAAAGTCCCACCAAATACCGTGGTCCTTACTAATGTGATTAGAAGAGCAGGTAGCATCTGGACATGGCAAACCAGTGACAAGAAATTAAATAAGTTTTGAGAGGGGACAACGAGAGCCTTGGGATATGGGAAAAGAAAAGAGAGAGAGAGCAAGGAAAGAGAAGCAATTGTTGTTGTGGTCCAAAAGGAGACAAATTGAATATTGTCACGCCCACGCCACCACATGCAGACATGGTTTTTGTTGCGAGTTTCTAAGCTGCCGATTTGAGGCCCTTTATGTGGTTTTTTAACTTTGCCTTTGATCTTGATGGCGACCGCCTTCACACCTCTCTCTCTCTCTCTCTCCACTGCGTTGTCCAGAAAGAGCAAAAAACAGAGCATTCGGGGGACCATTTGCATGCATTTCTTAGGAGGTAATGTACAAGGTTCACATAAAAGAAGATGCCAAAAAGAAAGCAAAAGTCTTTCCCTTTCTCTCTCGATCAATGAGTACGTCTACTACCAGAGGTGAAAAAGAGTCGACATAAGAAACCATTGTTGAAATTTCAATGAAATTTAAGATCCGTTTGTCTGGAAAAAAAAAAGAACTAATCATTTATTTCTTGAAAATGATTTCCACGAAAAATATTTTCCTTTATTATGGAGTTTTCATCGAAATAAATGCATTCTAAGTGAATTATTTTCAAGCACTCAACACTGACATGTCACATTGCATTTTATTAAATCAAATTTTTAAGCTAGTCTACTTTTCGATATATATGTATATGATTCTGGAGAGCTTTAGGGCCCCTTGAGCATTTAGGGTTCATTATCTTGGTCGACCAGGTCGGTGCAAGAAACCATGTGGACCATTCACGAGTCTTCACTTTCCCACCGCTGTAATCAAAACCTTAGCTCCCCGCTTCCTGAATGGCAAATCCTTCAAGAAAAGCCATCATGCGCTTGTTTACATCCACAGGGGCCGAAGCGTGCACTTCACTGAACATTTCTTTATTCCCACACCTTCAATTTGTTAGGTGAAAAGTAGACTTATCAAAGGGTTTGATTGGTTTCCAATCATTCAGTTAAAGCAATAAATGTCCTTTTCAAGGCCAAAACCCAGTGGATTAGCGTGGTTTTTATGGAGCTTTAGTTCGCAAAAAAGGAGTTGGCCCCAAAGAACAAGTTGATGCATAGCACTTGGAACAAAATGATGCAGTTCAGTTGATAGTTACATGTTGATTTCTTATGTTATTTTGGCTGTGAACTGACCGAGCGACCAATCCGATTGGGGAAACGCAAATGCTTATTCCCCCAAATTGGCCTTAGATTAATCCACACGCCTTGACTATTTTTGGCCACTTTTCTTGCTTTCCAACGTGCATTCCTCATGTGGCAAAGTGTTGTTGGCCCGACGGTTCGAGTAGGTGATTAGATTCATGCCATAATTTTGAACCGTATGCCATGAGTGGCATGGTGTCTTCATCAAGCGAAGGCCAAAACGAAGCTCCCTTTCGGCCACTAATATTCGTCGCTCGAATGCCAAACAAGTTTAAGGCCCATAAGTCCATCGATTCTCAAGCAAAAGCCAAGCTAAAGGTAGCTAGCGACTCTTTGTTTTATTCTTCTAGATAGGGAATATTGGAGCTTCGACAATCATCTCAAGTGTAAATCTATCGAGAGACAACTGGTTATCCAGCAGGGAATAACGTTTTTGACATTTGTCTATAGGGAGAGATCGAACCTAAAAAATTCTCTCCCCCAACCTAATTGATTATTCCATCCACCAACTACTATTATAGACCATCCTTGCTAATGAGTATGCCTGGTGTACAACTTCTCGATAGCTTATAGGACGAATGATTCTCTAAATTAAGTGATATTAATATAAAAACAGCATTAACTCTTTTGTGTTATGGACCAACTTATTTCCCTAGCTGTGATATTTTTTGCCCCCAAGTAATCGCTATCATGTCAATAGTTAGTAAAGAGATAACCGAGTGGAACAAATAAGTGGAAATCTGGGGAAAATAAATCCTTTTCACGAGATATTTGCGTTCTATATAATTTTCTCTTCACTTATAGAAATTAAATCATAAAATTGTGTTGGTATTGTCCTCGGAAAAAGTATTCTTTTCTTTTTCCAAAGGTGAATAGAAAACTTAAATGTATGTTACATGCTTTTACAAAAGGTGTCTTCTTTATTTGAGTCATGTTCCCTAGGTCCACTGCGTATCCATGGGGAATATGATTAAGACATAATCCGCATTAATATGAGCTAGGTTGGCTCTTTTCCATCATGTCTCATTATGTAAGATGAACAAATCACAAGTTGCCAAGTCAAGGGCGCACTCAATAATTGGATCCATGTGTCCAAGTTGGCGTTGGTCATTTAGATTGCATTTCATATCAAGGTGAGCCTCAAAACTCAATCAAGTAATGGCCAGCTTTTGCATTATCTACCCACAACACGAACAAATATATTAATAGATGCTGAGTAAGCCGATAATGGACATTTCGAACGCGTTTGGTAACGATTATATTTCTGGGAACAAATTCTAATAAGAAATCATTCTTTTTTATCTTGTTCCCAAGAACAATTTTTAAGCATTTTAAACCGTTTGGTAATTGTTCAAAATTTATAATTCTAGAATAAAATTGCATTTGATACTGTGCTCATTGATTCTGTTCCAAATCAATTTCTTTTAATTTTTAAATAATTCTTTTTACTTTTTTACTTTTTTTTTCTTTTTTCTCTTATTCTTCTTCTTTTGGCTGGTCACCAAACCGGCGCCAACTCTTGGCGAGGCTAGCCCTCGTCAGCTGAGCCTCATCGGTGGCCAGGCCGGCCTTGCCAGGGTTGGGTGAGGCCTGCCTGACCATGGGTGGGGTTGGGCAAGCCTCGCTGAGGTTGGGCAAGGCCCGCCTAGCCACCAGTGGGGCTGGGCGAGCCTCACTGGGGCCAGGTGGGCCTCGCTAGGGTTGGGTGATGCCCGCTTGGCCACTGGCGAGCTCGCCGGACCTCGCCCTAGCCCGGCGAGCTTGTCGGACTAGTTGCCAGCGGCAGCAGCAAATAGTGGCAAACGGTGGCCGCGGGATAGCAATCGATGAAGAAGAAGAAAAGAGAAGAAGAAGAAAATAAAAGGGAAGATGAAGAGTTGGTTTTTATTCTTAGATTTGTTCTCGGAATAAGAATTAAATTTTTTTTATTCTTGATTCTATTCCAAATCTAATTCTAGAAACAAAAAAATAAAAATTTGTTTCCGAGAACAAAAATTTCACCAATTGCAATTCTGTTTCCAAACTGCTCTGGGAACAAAAAATCAGAATTAGATACTGTTTGGATGATTACCAAACAGGGTGTTAAAGTGCTATTTTTCCAAATCCTTGGACTTCAAAGAAATTTTGGTGATCAAGTCAAAGTTTGGCTTGGCCCATTCAAGCCCCATAAATTATGGCTAGGTAGGTCTTTATTAGAAAGCCCAACCCAAAATGATAAGCTATTGGGTGGGGAGCTATCCACATGTAATAATTTGGCATCTACTCTGATATAATGGTAGAAACTCCAATCCAAAGGAATAAGTTAATAGATAAGGAGAGATTATGGTTGTGTTTGGAAGAGCATTTAGGAAAAGCCTTTGTATAAATGCAAAGCCCTTCATAACAAAGCGCTTTTATGATATGCAAATAGTGTTTTTTTTTTTTTTGGTAAAGGATATGCAAATAGTGTTTGGTAAACACTTTTTTGCAAATTTTCATATCCAATCTTGAAAGTAATTATATATATAAAAGAAAAGACTAGATGTTCACATGAGAGCTGGATCAAGAGACCTAGCCTAGGGGTTGGGCCACTGCGACCACAGGTGAGGCAGCCAAGCTTTCACAACCTCGGGCCTCAAAGGTCGTGTGACGTCGACGGCAACATCAGCCTGAGGTCACGACATCTCGGCCCTCACTTAAAATCGCAATGCTAGATTTAGGCTCCCTGGTGACATCATTGTTCCCGATCAGATATGCACAATAAAGAATCTGGATGATAACATTGGTTCCCTGGGAGTGAAGCTTACAGAGGAAGACGTGAGAGAGATCTCCGATGCCGTTCCAATTGATGACGTTCCTGGAGACCGGATCACCGAGCACTTGTTCGCTGCACGTGGAAGTATGGGAACACGCCCCCAAGAGACGGGAAATTGTCAGCTTACTAGACTTCTGTTTAGTGTGTTGATGAAGCTTGCTTGGCCTTCTGCTCTTGTTCGTTCCTTATAACTGAGTTCAGAAGATGAAACTCAGAAGAGCTTAGTAAAAGATAACGCCAAAAAAGGCAATTCTAAGTTAATGGCTTCTTTTGTGCTGCTCATGAAGCATTTGTTTGCTGGTTATTCTTCTCTGTTAAAAGAGTGATCCATATCCTTTGCCTTCTAGAGCAGCCCATAAAATTCTAGTATTGTCTCTTGCATGAAGTAGGTAAGATCAGTGGCTAGAAATACTTGGAAAGGAGTTAGAATTTGTAACGAGAGAAGAGCTCACATCGAAGCACTTGAGATCACTTGTTGTACCATGTCGGTCAACCTCGTGTCACAAATACTACCCGTCTCTACTTTCGATGGGGACAACTATGACTACTGGGGCATTTTGATGATGGGAAATCATTGAAAAACGATATACAGCTTCGAAAGAATGTGCGAGTGTTTTGACAAAGCAGCAATAAAAGGATGCAAGGGGTCTTTGAGCGAAGACCGTGAAAAATTCATGGGACAAACTATAAAAGGAATGTTCAACCAAGGTCGAGATGTCGAGAAGTATTCTCGGCGTATCACAAAATGGATGAGAGAGCGTTAAAATAAGCAATCTATTTTCAAGAAGCATCAAGGCCCCTCCTCTCCACACAACCAACTCAAATCGTGGATACAGTCAAAGAGCTTATGGATTACTTTTTTTTTTTTTTGGCTGAACTTATAGATTACTTGAGTTCCGGAATAAGAACGCTTCAAGTGCCAAAAGTTGGCACAAAAGGACATTTAAATGCCAAAAGTTACGAAAGGTACACTTAAATGCCACATTCGAAAAAAAAACGGATCACTTAAGTGCCACTCCGGCCAAAATCCGGCCAAAAGGCTGACGTGGCATTTTTCCGACGAATTTCCGGCGAAATGAACCCAAAACGACGCCGTTTTGCACGCTGACGTGGCAAATAATGCAAAAACGGCGTCGTTTTGGGCTGACGTGGTAAAAAAATAATAAATAAATTAAATAAATTAAATTTAAAATTAGATTTAGTTAAAATATTAAAAAATAAAAATTTTAAAATTAGATTTAGTTAAAATATTTAAAAAATAATAAATTTAAAATTAAATTTAGTTAAAATATTAAAAAATAATAATTTTAAAATTAAAAAAATATAAAAATAATTCAAATAATAATTAATTTAAAATTACATTTAGTTAAAATATTGAAAAAATAATAATTTTAAAATTAAATTTAGTTAAATATTAAAAAATAATAATTTTAAAATTAAAAAATTTAAATAATTAAAAAAATAATTTTCAAATGAGATTTAGTTAAAAATTAAAAAAAATTAAAATTAAATTTAGTTAAAATTTTTAAAAAAATAAAATTTATAAAAATAAAAAAATAATTTTAAAATTATTTTTAGTTAAAATATTTTTAAAAAATAATTTTAAAATTAAATTTAGCTAAAATATTAAAAAATAATAATTTTAAAATTAAAAAAATTTAAAAAAAGGGGGGGCGATGGCTAAGGCTCCCTCAACCACCGGGCCCCCCTTTTTTTATCAATTTTATTAAATTTATTAATTTTTTATTAATTTTTTAATTTTTTAATTATAATTTTTTAATATTTTGCTAAATTTAATTTAAAATTATTATTTTTTATTTTTTAAAAAATTATTTTAAAATTTTTAATTTTTAATATTTTAACTAAATTAAATTTTAAATTATTTTTTAAAATTTTTAACTAAATCTAATTTTAATTTTTTTTTAAATTTTTTAAATTTTTAATTTTAAAATTATTATTTTTTAATATTTTAACTAAATTTAATTTTAAAATTATTATTTTTTCAATATTTTAACTAAATATAATTTTAAATTAATTATTTTTGAATTATTTTTAAAATTTTTAATTTTAAAATTTTTAATTTTTAAGTATTTTAACTAAATTTAATTTTAAAATTATTATTTTATAAATATTTTGACTAAATCTAATTTTAAAATTATCATTTTTTAATATTTTAACTAAATCTAATTTTAAATTTAATTAATTTATTATTTTTTTATCCCATGAGTCCAAAACGACGCCGTTTTTGCATTATTTGGCCATGTCAACATGCAAAACGGCGTCGTTTTTGGCTCGGTTCGCCGGAAAAATGCCACGTCGGCATTTTGGCCGGATTGGCACTCAAGTGATCCATTTTGCTCCGATTTTGGCACTTAAGTGTACCTTTCGTAACTTTTGGCACTTAAGTGTCCCTTTGTGCCAACTTTTGGCACTCCAGGGGTCCTTGTCCCCTTGAGTTCCCATTGTTAAGAAATCGCATGTCGATTTCAAAAAAATAACGTGAGCAAATAATCCACTCAAGCAAAATATAATAATAAAATAATAGAATCAAAAGAATACACAAGAAAATTTATTATTGAAGTTCACCCAAACCCGGGCTACGTTTCCGCATGCATACATGGCTTAGAACTGTATTTGTTGATGGATAAAAGATTACCTTTGACTTTCTCACATATATAGATCTCCACAAGATAGGTACTTTAGGTTGTTAGTTTGCGCCGAATCATTGTGTTCCTCTTGAACTGCATCCTCACTAATAATAGGCTCATCTTGAACTTCTCCTTCGAGTGCACTCTGATTTGCTTGAACCGTCTTCACAAGGATTGTGTCGAGCTTAGCATATTTTGATTCTACTGCATTCTCATTCTCTGTCTAATGATCTTTGTACATCATTTTTTCATGCAATACCACATTTTGATTACGGATGACTTTGTTATTATCATGGTTCAAAAGCCTAGAGCCATACTCATCACCATTGTATTTGATAAAGACACAATTTTGAGAGTTGGTATCAAACTTCTTCCTATCCTCCTGTCAAATAAGCATATGCAATACAACCAAAAACTTATAAATATAAATAATTAACCTTTTTAACTAACCGTTGCTCTTGTGAAATTTCTTCACCCAACACATTAGATGTACTCCTATTGGTTAGATAAAATAGCTACATTAAACGTGGCAGCCTATAAATGAAGCAAGAGACCAACATGTAGTCTCATGTATCTCGCATGTTCCTGAAAAATCTTGTTCATCCTCTTAGCTACATTGTTCTCTTGTGAAGTTCTAGAAACAATCTTTAACCATATGTGCCTTCTCGGCTCAAGTATTTTGCATATTCCTTATTTGTATATTCATCACCATTATTAGACTTTAGAGCTTTAATCTGGTAACATATCTCTTTTTCTACCATGGTCTTCCATATTTTAACATCTCGAATATTTCTGATTTTTCTTTGAGAGTATAGACCCAGATCTTTCTTGGTGTATTATCAATAAATGTGACAAAATATCTCTTATCACCATGAGAGAGTTCCTAAGCCAGTCCCCACACATCAGTATGAACTCACTCTAGTTTCTAGCTTTTATTTTCTTGCCCATCCAATTAATAACTAACTGCCTTTAGTTTTCTATAAATGTAACTCTTACCAAAATCCAACTCAACATTTTGCAAATTTGGAAGTAATTTCATTGAATGCAACCGCTTTACACTCTTTTTACCAAGATGTGACATCCTGAAATTCGATCTCGTCTCGATAATATAAAATGGGCATTTCGTCGACATGCCTATGGTCCTTTTGCTCTGAGCTGGCCTCTCATGAGTTAACTAACCTATTATGTGAAGCTATTAATGGATATAAACACAACAGATTAGAGAATTCAATCAGAAATCGACTGCTTGATTATAATAATTGGCAAGGGTCAATATGACACATTTATAATTGAATTGTGATAAGATATAGGTCGATTTGATGGAATGACATAATTGAATTGCCGGTGATTCCGCAAGATTGCGAAATTCGCGTTGAATGGCACTATCCCGATTTTCTATTGATTTTATACTTGGGACATGTAATTGAAACCTTGCGATTTTTATGACAATTGAGAGTCGTCTACGAGTCGGAGATGCACAAACGTGGATAAAAAATTATTAACCACGGGTCAAACTCGCTAAAATCTCTAAAAACTACCTGATAGATTAGGTTGTACTAAAATCAGGTTGTACTAAAATCGCGTTTGATCGATTTTAATCAAAAAATTTAATTCGATTTTGGGAATCGGACATTTGAGCGTGTCACGATTTATTTTTAAGATGTCCCCTCATCTTTCAGAGAAATTCCGTCGAGTCCGGAATTTTACGGAAAATCAATTTCGAACAAATCAAAAATGAAAGTGGAAATTCGGATGGGCTGTTTTAAGGGATTTTTGGCTGCCCAAAATGGTTTAATTATGAGATTTTGAAGCTAAATTTCCATTGGAGGAGTGCTTGACTATGCTGGATAAGACTTTTAAGACTTTGGTCATAATGGGCTAGATATTTGCTAAGGCTTTCTATTGGCCATGCAATGGACTTTCATTCCCTCTTCCCTCTCTCCCAATTTCCCCCTCCCTCTCTTGCGTTCACCTTCAGCCGAAACCCACCATCTGCTCCATTTTCATTTTCTTCCTTCAGCTACTCCTCATCACTCGACCGACCACCACTGTCCATTCCACCACCGACCAATTTGCCTCACCGCCTCACGCCACCACCTTCAATTCGTCACCGCCCGCCTTGCTTATCTAGCTGCGCCGTCTCCTGACCATCCGCCTCAGCTCAGTCGAGCTGCCATCAGCCCACACCACCTCACTGCTCACCGCCTCCAGTAGCTGCCCATTCTAGCTACTGTCCCTACACCGTCTAGCCACCAGCACCTATAGCCAGCCCCGACCAGCCTCTAAGCAAAACTGAGCAGAATTGTGACCAACCACAAGCCATGAGCTTGCTGGGCTATTTTCAACTGCCATAAGCCTCCGTTGGAGACCCGATAGGTTCGGGTTTTCACCGTCATCGCGCTGCTGTCGGCGTGAACCCGCCACCATCCAAATCTGGTGAGTTAACTTCCTAATCCTTGATTAGGTAGTTAATTGCGCTTGGGGGTTAGATTAGTGTTAATTAGGATTAGTTGGTTAATCCTTAGTTAGATAAATTAGTTAGTTAGGTTAGTTTGGTTAGTATAACTAGATTGGTTAGGTGGTTAGTTGAGTTAGCCTATCCTAGGTTAGATTAGTTAACTTGGGTTAGATTAGTAACCATGGTTAGGTTAATTAAATAAATTTAATTTAATTAATCACAATTTAATTAATTAATTTTAATTAGCGTAAATTGTGCTGGATTAGCCGTTTAGTGAAATTTTACGCTAATTCTCGTGGTTGAATTTATATGTAAATTTGATGGTTTATTTATGCTATAATGTGCAATTGAATGCTTGGTGGTAATTATTGATTATTATTGCAAAAATATGATTTTATGGTATTTAAATAGAAAAAATACCAAGTGTTGGTTTTTGACGTCAAAAATTTGTATGTACTATATAAAATCGTTGAGTTTCAAAATGGGAGTATATCCTGTTTATTGGTTCGATTTAAATATATGACCACGCATTATTTTATTGAGATTTCTAATACTAAGAAAAGGGGCCAAGTTCATTATTTAAATACAATGTATTTGGATGCAAAGCACGGTGTTCTTGGCCAAGTATGTGTGTGCGTGTGGTCACTATCAGAACCCGTCACCCAATGGGAGTTGGGGAGGCGATGCCTGATTAGGTTCGGATGCCCCATGTTAACGGATGCCGGTCGTAGTGGAGGCTGAGCCAATGCTCCTTTATGGAATGCCGTCTAGGTGTAGACGTTGCCGTGCTCGACAGAGCTGGACGACGCTTGGTTATGTCGGATGACCGTCGACTATTGAGTTGGTCGTGACTGTTAGGTTGTAAAAACTGAAACATGCCCAAGTGGTTGTGATAGCTGCGCCTAATTATGGGATAAAATTGTGTAGCACAGAATGAGACTTGTCATAACGGTTTTACCTTATAATCTGGATCTATGTGATTGATATGATATGTTTTGGTTATTAAATTGTGCTTGTTGCATTGATAATAACATATGTGATGAGCTAACGTGCAGGTATCTTTACCCAAAAAAAAAAAAAATGCAAGTATGTGTCGAGGCGAGGTAACTTTTATATGATGCATGTTTTGGACCGCTTTTGAGGCGAATTTGTGTTATAACTGGGGTTTAGGGTTTTGACTCACTGAGATTTATCTTATCCCATCGTGGTTAACCATTTTTCAGGTCCTTAGTATAGAATGACGTCATGTTCGTTTTGGGTTCTTGAAGGAAATAGACTATGAGTCTACCTTTTTTCCTATTCCCGGGACCACTGAGACCCGTGAGTTAGTTGTGACCACTATTTTGGTTGATGATGGTCTCTGTCATTAGATATCTCATTGCTTCAAAGTGTGGTACATTAACTAGTGTAATGGGGCTTGGGAGGGTCCATTGTAGGGTTTTGACGGGCCTACCATTGAAACCAAGGATGGGGAGGTACCTCATCCCATGGACATCGACATTCCAAATGGTGTCGTGGAGGACCCAGCGCCGGAGTCGGAGGGATCTAGGGTATAGGTTGGTTAGGACCTCTTTTTGGGACAGATCTTTTGTATATGAACTTGTAGGTTTAACCTGGCATGTATATAAAGTATGGTTTGTGAAAAAGTGTTCGCATGTTTTGACTATCCTTGTGTTTGATTGTTCGGGTATTTATTTAATTTGCTTCCGCATGTGCTTAATTGAAAGATTAAAAGAAAGGTCAGCGACTTGTATTGGAAACGTTGCATTTTAATCAACCACTGAACGATGTGCGCATACCTAGGGTTCGGGGCGTGACACAAGATGTCCCAAATGATAATGTCAAACAGTAGATATATTACCTATAGCTATTGTAGTTGCAACCATATCACTAATATTGTCTCATTGGAGAAGATAAAGTGTACCCATATGTTTTTTCTTAACTGTCACTCTTACCCCTAATGTTAACTTCCCCTCTCTGCATCCAAAGGTTGTTACCAAACCTTCTTGGTTAAGTTAGTTGAGATCAGATTTTTTCTTCAATTCTAGAATATGTCTAGTTTTGTGCAAAACTAGACATCCTCCACTTGAGATATTCATAGTCACAATTCCTTTTTCAACAATCGGACAGATGTGTCTATTTCCTACAACCACTTGTTCAAAATCTCCATTGACATAATCAATTAATATGTCTCTTTTGCGATGTGTAATGGAAAGAAGTACTCGAATCAATAAACCACTTGTCCATAGTCAAGTCCAGCAGACAAACATAAGTTCTTTAGTAAAGGTTCATTACTAAGCACATTAGTTCCTTGATTCTCATCTTCCTACTTCATTTTTTAGGCTTCATATTGAAACCTTCGATGTCTAGTCTGGTGACAAAACCAACATTCATTTTTTGCAACTTGTCTCTTTCCCCTTGATTGTGACCTATCGCGCCCACTGATTTTTCCTTTACTTCTACTTTTCCCACAATTCTCCATTGCTAGTACTGTCGAAGATGTAAATGTGGAAAAATTATCTCCGCTTGAGACTTTCCTTCACATCTCTACATATATGATACTGCTCACAACATCATCCAAAGTCAAATCATTCTTCATGGTGCTCGAAATTCCTTACATTATGGTTTTGCAACTTTTCGGAAGAGAACATAAAAATAATAAAACTTGAAGTTTCATATCTAAATTTATGCAAACAAATTCCAACTGACTTGTGACCTGTGTGAAACTATTAATATGTTTTGCCACAGAATCTCTATCAAATAACTTCAAATTAACTAATTTCTTCAACAAAAATACCTAATTTGATGTGGACGGCTTCTCATAAATATTAGCTAAAATATTCATGGCTTCTTTTACAGTCTTTGCTTTTGCTATGTGGTACCCTATTTTTTTTTTAGCCCCAAATGAATGGCACCTTATGCCTTTTGATCAATAATTTTCCATTTGGATTTAGGTGTTGAATCCACTTCGTTGATCTTGGGTTTCTAACCCTCAAATGGTGCATATAGATCTTTTTGATAAAGATAGTCCTTGATTTGGAGTTTCCACCATCCGAAATCCTACCCATCGAACTTGTTGATTCTGATTTTATTTTCTACCATATAGTTTGCTTTCAATTGAACATCATTAAAAAAACCTCGATGTTCTTGATTAGCCAACCCAGACTCTAATATTGGTTATTAAGAAACCGTACGCCGATTTTAGAAAAATAACATGAGTAAACAATCCACCCAAAGAAAATTTATTATTGAAATTCACCCAAACTTGAGCTATGTGTTCATGCAGAGACACTCTGTGAATCCACTAGATTTCGAAAAAAGTTGAAATACAACAATGATTTTCTTTTAATATTAGGGCCAAATTAATTTTTTCTTTTATCTTTTTCTTTCCTCTCTATTTTCTTTTTCAAAACCTTGTCAACTAGCAACTAACTATCATTGATATAAGGGTGCAGCTTTTAACCTAAAACCAAAATTAATATAAAAGGCAAAAGCCCTTCATAGAAATTTGGCCTCATTCACCAATACCCATGAATAGATTCTTCTTGCCCTGCTCATGGAGAGGATGGCGGTGTTATGTCGTGAGTGGAGGAATAAGAATATCCACCTTTTCCTAGTGTTATGGACTCCTCACGCCTTGGTAGTATGTCTGGGAAAGTGACATACATCTTCTTGATATTCTCTTCCTCCTAGTTCCAGGCCGTGGTCAAAGGCAATAAATATAAAACTGCATATATTCATTATACTGGAAATGTTAACAGCAAATAAATGTAACGCAATAAGGTGCTGGAAATTGAAATATCAACAGCAAATATTTGTTCTACTGAACAGACGATAAAGTTAAAACCGTCTAAAGAAGTTACTGAATGAAGCGGACCCATAACTTCCCCATACAAAATTACAAATAGCTGTCCACATTCAAGAAATTGTTTATATGATTAATTCTTGGCCTTATACCGAAAGGAAAAGTTGACGTCATAGATGAGCATTGTGACGTACTTGGTGATGCAAAACCCAAGTACTGTTTCTATGATAAAGCTCGCTCTCGAGAATCTGCCTTGGAAATGGGTCAAGGTCAAAGGCCGCTTGTCCTTTTCTTTATTGGCATGGGGACCAAATGGGTCAGATAAGCATCTGCGTCTTGATCCAAATTCAAATCAATTGTCGCGTGGATGCGTTGCTGTTGCAGCCTTAGTAGTTTAGGAAACTAAACTCACTTCAGGACAGATACCTAAAATGTTTGACTGTCATTGTGATTGTTATCTTGTTTGACTGACTCGGGTTTGATCACCTCAAACTCCTATGTATGTATGGACGGAATTCGATGGAAATGAGACCAGCAAAACAAGTTAGTAGCAACTGCAAGGGCATCTGAGAATGGCCAGCGATCAGCATCGGGTTCCCCGAGTGAAACTCGGAACTCAGGGTCTCGAGGTTAGCTTTAAGAAATTACATCGTTTCTTGGTTAGATTCATTTGATGTCTTACAGTTGCAGCTGCTTCCTCATATATATGGAAATCTTCTTCTTTCTTCTTCGAATGATTGCAGGTTTCCAAGTTGGGTTTTGGCTGCATGGGACTGACAGGAGTTTACAATGATCCGGTCCCTGAGGAAGTCGGCATATCGATCATCACTGACGCGTTCACCAAGGGCATAACGTTCTTTGATACATCTGACGTATATGGACCCAAAGTCAATGGGACTCTAGTCGGGAAGGTGGTGCAAAAAATCGGAATATTCAAATTCTTCAGCCGATTGAATTTCAGCGACATTGTAAAATAAACAATTTTATATGTACAGGCATTGAAGAAGTTGCCACGAGTGGAGGTGCAGTTAGTCACAAAATTCGGTATGGCAAAACTGGAACCCGGCAATCTGGTGGTGAAAGGGACCCCGGATTATGTCTGCTCACGTTGCGAGGCGAGCCTCGAGCGCCTTGGATTACATCAATCTCTACTATGTGCATCGGATTGACACATCAGTCCCTATAGAGGAAACTGTAAGTTTTGATTAGCAGGTTCCTCATCAGTTCGATAGCAAGTACTCCACTAGAACTGGCTTAGGATTCACTAGTTTGCGATAATCACAGATGGAGGAGCTAAAGAAGTTGGTGGAGGAGGGAAAGGTGAAGTATGTCGGCTTGTCCGAGGCAAGCCCCAACACCATAAGAAGAGCGCATGCTGTCCATCCCATTACGGCCTTACAAATGGAGTGGTCGCTCTGGACTCGTGACATCGAGCAAGAGATCGTCCCACTTTGCAGGTAGTTACGTTATATTGCTGTCCTATCACTTTCAGAACCAAAAAACAAATGAGAACAGAGGAAACACTTCATAAGTTGTATCGTTTGGTACTTTATTAACAGCGTGATAGTTTGCTGGACTTAATTACTGGGGTTTTTCTTTTGGTCGGCCTGTTGAATGTTGAAGGGAACTCGGGATCGGCATTGTTCCTTACAGTCCTCTCGGCCGCGGGTTCTTTGGTGGTTAGGGCCCAAACAGTTTTCTGGTATGTAACTGCTCCGTTTTTTACATTCTTTGATTAGAAAAATTATGTTCACTTCCTATTCATATCACGGTCTTAAAGCTTCATTCACTAGTCGACCTTGCTAAACCTTTTGATTCTATTTCTTTCTCAGGAGAGACATCTTCCAAGGTTCCAAGCTGAGAATTTGGACAAGAACAAGATCTTCTATGCACGAATTGAGAAGCTAGCGGAGAAGCACAATTGCACCCCCACGCAACTCGCACTTGCTTGGGTTCTTCATCAAGGCAAAGATGTTGTGACTATTCCAGGTCAGCAGCCAAATTTGTGCGCCATCTTTTCAATTTGAAACATATGACATTAATTCAACACTTTTTCCCCAAAATTCTCAGCTTATCAGTAGACACATTGCATTATAAACAGTAAAAAATGTATGCCGTATCTGCAGGAACCACGAAGGCAGAGAATCTGGACAATAACATTGGTTCCTTAAGAGTGAAGCTCATGGAGAACGATTTGAAAGAAATCTCAGATGTCATACCTTTTGACAGAGTTGCTGGGAGTCGGATAAACGAGCACTATGCTCGCTACTCATGGAAGAACGCAAATACACCCCCAAGAGACGGCAATTTTCCAGCTTAAGACTAGTATTGCATGGTCCGTGAGGCATTGTTATGGCTCTCTTGCCTTTATGACTGTATGTGACTGAGGCCAGAAAGAATCACAAAATAGCTTGAACATAAAACCAGGGAATTTTAAGTGCTTGCTCTGTTTCAAGTATAGGTGAGAAAATATGTACTATTTTCTGGAATAAGAAATTATGAGCACACAGAAACATTGAGTGTCTTAAGAATAGACTTGACAGATAAGAAGTACATGTGTACTTTAATTGATGTGGGCCGAATGATCATCTATCATCAAGTCTGTGTGTGCCAAAAGTTCAGACCACGGCACTTGCTCCCTTGATCTAATTACATTTTATCTACTTATGACTACATTTCCTATCTCGGTTACTAGTTGATGTGTTAACTAAATATAATGCGTTTCAGTTATAACGTCTAGTTTATGTATTATAGAAGCATTAAGAAGAGCGGCGACAAATAAATGAAATTCGAAAATATTAATTATTTATCTGATGGGATAATAACACCATAAGAAAAGTGCATGCAGTCTGTTCCATAAAAAACCATCTTAATCAGGCGTGCCTGGCTCGAGTGGAGTCGCCTAAACCGGAAACTGTTTGCATTTGGTGACATGAGTAATTGAATTCATGAGTACAAAAGAAGCCAATGACTTAGAATTGCCTAATTTGGTTTTATTCTTATTCAAGCTATTCTGAGTTTTATTTTCTGGCAGCAGTTTCAAGGAGCAAAAGAGAGCAGAGAGCCCAACATTGCTTCATCACCACACTCAAGAGAAGTCTAATTAGCCGACGGTTTCCCATCTCTCGGGGGCGTGTTCGCGTACTTCCACAAGCAGCGGACAAAGTGCTCACTGACTCTGTCGCCGGCAATGTCATCAATTGGCACAGCATCTGAGATCTCTTTCACGTCTTCCTCTGTAAGCTTCACTCTCAAGGAACGAATGTTGACATCGAGATTCTTGATTTTCGTTGTTCCTGCAGAAACCGCATAATTTCAAAACAGATATCCCAATTCATGTTATCTGTGTTAATGATGTCGTAAACATCCGATCCTTACCAGGTATAGGGACAACATCACCTCCTTGATGGAGAACCCATGCGAGGGCAAGCTGTATAGGGGTGCAGTTGTGCTTTTTCGCTAACTTCTCCATTCGAGCATAAACAACCCTGTTTTTGTCCAAATTCCCTGCTTGAAACCTAGGAAATGTCATTCCCTGAGAAATGAGGGAAACAAATTAGCGAGGATTAGTGAAGAAGCTTTGAGGGCATCTAAGAGAGAAGAGCCCATTTAACCATTAACATACCAGAAAACTATTTGCAGGCACAGTTTCTGTGACTCCCTTGCCCCCGAAGAACCCACGGCCGAGAGGGCTATAAGGAACGATGCCAATTCCGAGCTCCCTGAAAATTTTGAGAGGTGGGCCAAAAGATTTAGGAGGGAACAACATACAAAGCGAAAAGGCTGTTTTTTGGAGAGCAACTTAGGAAAGAATTTGAAGTCTCCTCTGATGGAGATGAAAAACAATATACCTGCAGAGCGGGACAATTTCTTGCTCGATTTCGCGAGTCCAGAGCGACCACTCCATCTGTAAGGCCGTGATGGGATGAACTGCGTGCGCTCTCCGTATGGTGTCAGGGCTAGCTTCCGACAGGCCGATATACTTGACTTTTCCTTCTTCCACCAACTTCTTCAGTTCTCCCATCTGCATTTTTTCAAAACCAGTTGGTTTTATGAATTACTGATCGCTAAAGCCCATTAGAGCATCGACAATCATACACAAGCAGGAAAAGTTGCTAAACAGACTTACAGTTTCCTCTATCGGGGTTGATGTGTCAATTCGATGCACATAATAGAGGTCAATATATTCAACACCAAGGCGCTCGAGGCTCGACTCACAACATGAACGGACATATTCTGGCGTCCCCTTGATCACGTGATTGTCCGCTTCCATTTTCACAACACCGAATTTGGTGGCTAGCTGCACCTCCTCCCGGGGCAACTTCTTCAATGCCTGCATCAATGATATCATGAAGTTTTTCTAATAACCATAAAACTAAAATGTATCGGTCAAAAGACTAAAGTACTGGTTTTTGTGGGTTTCGGTTTAATCACATTACCTTTCCAACAAGAATCTCATTGATTTTTGGTCCATATATATCTGACGTGTCGAAGAATGTTATCCCCTTGGCGAAGGCGTCGGTGATGATTGAAATGCCGACTTCCTCCGGGACAGGATCATTGTAAATGCCCGTGAGTCCCATGCAGCCAAAACCCAACTTCGAAACCTGCAATTATTCGAAAACAACAGAAGAAGAAGAAGAAACCATTACTCATACATCTTGGCATGAAGCTGCTTCAATGGATCCGCAAGAATTTAATCAACAGGAGAAGTTTCAATACAAACCTCAAGACCCTGAGTTCCGAGTTTCACTCGCGGAATCTGAACCCCCTGATGCTCAGCCATCTTCGGATGATATCTTGAAGTTGTTACTTGCTGTATTTTCTGGTTTCGTGATCGTTATATTTCGTGCATATTTATAGGAGTCGAGGCGGCAAGGATAAAGAAAGGCAAACTTCAAATTATGAATAGCAAGTGGTAGTCTGGAAGGCGGCGTTTGACCATGACCCACCATGTAAGTAGACGTGTCTTAAGCTGTTGGCTACTTGAGTTTTGCATCATCCAATACGTCAAGAGCATTTCAATTCTTTAAAAAAATTTCTTATTTTTTATTTTTTTATTTCCCTTCGCCTGTCTGTAGTCTCGACTGTGGCCGGTGGGGGTGTCGCTACTAGACGTGGCTGGCTTACATTAGAAAAATAAATCAAAAAACAAAAAAAGAAAGTCTGCAAGATAAGGGCTCTCCTCTTCTTGATTGGTGCACTCATGGGATTTTTGCCTTTCCTCTTTTCACTGTAGAGTCTTGCTTAGTTTTTGCAGGGGATTTCTTCTTCAGCCGCTCCAAAGCCTTATTCAGCTCCTTTAGTCTTATTTTTTAAACCATTTTCAATCCAACTACCATTGGAGTAATGGTTCAAACACACAGAATAGCAGGAGGCTGAATGTTAAAATGTCTGAACAGTCGAGTAACATGAGCAAAGTAAGGAAGTTGACATTTGTCCTTCACAACTGTCCTATACATGTGCATTAGGATAGTATGAGGTAGTGAGAACTTGAATCCAATGTTGATTGCATACATCAGCTTTGCTTCAGAGTGAGATACTTTAGTTTTTGAAGTGGATTTGGGTCTGATGCAGTTGATCACAATCTTGTGAAGTAAGATATTGGAGGCCTTCATCCTAGAGTAGGAAATCTTACCTTTAGCAAATCTATCCCGAGCAAGTTCCAGTGTAGCATGAGCAATAGACACACTGATCGGTTGGAAACTCCTTCTTTCCACTCCAATCACATTAGCCAACGTGTCTACATCGACCACAAATTCTTTGTCCCTAACCATAAAAGAAAATCTATTTGCATCTAAAAAGGATAGATTTGAATAGAAATAAGCTGTGGGTAGGTGACAATCATCTCAGAGCAAAATCGTTCGAGTTGAAGGAGTGCAAGCTTCTTCCTCAGATTCACTTTCACTGAATCAAGAAAATCAAAGTCCACACTTCTAGGGTTCATAACCTCTCTCTTCAGCAATTTTGAATAAGTCATCTTGTGGTCCTTAGAACAAAATAAGTCTATCCTTTCACCACGAACATTTGTAGCAATGCCCATCCTGGGCTGAAAGTTCGAGTACATCCTTTTATCATCATCTTTCCTTTCAGGCTGATTAAAGGTTCCAAACCGTGGATTACTTGGAATGTTGACAAAAGTTCTTGTTGCCAAACCTTCAAGCACAATGCTCATACTTTCCATTGTTCTCAAAAAATGAGTCTCAATCCTATACCCTCTCTCGCTCAAAAACTCATCAATGAAAGTCATTGCAGTACCTCATTCCTTTAACTTAGAGTAAAGTTTGAAGAGAAATTCGGGTTTCAACGTTCGTACTGGTTCAACATCTTCAATAATCTTTTCTTCTGCTTGTTGCTGCGGAGGAACTTAAGTCCCTTATTGTGATGAGTGATGTGGTTGAGAATGTTGTTGATACTGCTGCGAAGAGTCCTCTTCCTCGGTCAGATCAAAATGGGTAGGACCTTCTGGCATGTGCTGTGGTCCCCTGATTGCAATTCTAGAAAACTTCCTCTGGAAAGACATTGTCACTATCTTGGAGGATTTCTTGAACTCGCTCGTTGAAAAAGGTGAAATTTTTTTGGATCAAACTTGAGAGAAAATGAGAAAAAGTAGGATATTTGTATTCTAGGGTTTGAGTGAGTGTAAATGGAGAAGAGAAATCTCGACAGTATATAAAGCAGATGAAATGGTGTATACGGATCATCATAAAGGAAAAATTAAAAACTGCCTTTATGAAAATGAAAAATTCCCATTAATTCAAAACCGAAAAAGATATTTACTAAAAATAAATAAGAAAGAAGCGATTCAAAAAGTAATTGTACCTTTTCAAATTTTCATCCAAAAATTAAATTACTTGCACAGAAATAACTTACAGTCGCAACTTTTGGAAGTTCTAAGTTTGATCATCTTCAAACTTTTAACTGATAGAAGATATGATGTTCAGTTTGGTGCGAATAAACTCAAATAGATTTTTCTCCAGCGACTTTGTAAATATGCCTGCCAACTAATTCTTCGAGTCAATAAATTGAATCATAACTTCTCCATTCTTAACATGATTTCTAATGAAATGATGTTGAATTTCTATGTGCTTTGCTCTTGAATGAAGAATTGGATTCTCTGTGAGATTAATGGCACTGGTGTTCTTGCATTTAACTCGATGCACAAATCTTCAATTCCAAAGTTTCTTAACTGTTGCTTTATCCATAAGATTTGAGAACAACAGCTCCCAAGAGCTACATACTTTGCTTATGTTGTTGAAAGAGCTACAGTACTTTGCTTCCTTGAGAACCAAGATAATAACTGTCGCGACCAATTTTTCGGGCGTGGACCACCTATGGTTTGGCTAATGGATTATTAAGCCTAGACTTAATTCGGGCTCTCCCAAGCCCATACCAATTCGCGACTTAAGTTCAAGTTCTTAACATGCAATTGATTTTTTAATCAGGAGTCGCCACTAATCTATTTTTTTGGTGGGTCGATTAGAAACCCAAGTAAAGTAACGGGAGTTTCACTTTACTCCTACGAACCAGAGACTATGGGTACGGGGACTTGGTTACATTAGATTTCTCTAATGCCCTTTCGGTACCATTCTTTTATTTTCAAAAAAAATGTTTTCGCAAGCAGCTAAAATTGATTTTAAATCTATTTTCCTAACATGTGAGGTGATCATGCGGGTGCGCAATCCACCAATTTAACACCCAGATAAACAATAAATAAATTGCAAAAACTTACCTCAAAGCAACGAAAGCATCTGCAATGTTAAGTTAAAAAACCACAGCAACAACCCTAGATATGGTTTCTAATTAACACGCAATTTCTTTTTGTTTTCACTTAAATAAAATCATGCAATATGCAATGCAGTATTAACTAAATGACATAATTCTAATGTCATGCAATTTCTAATTAAATGGACCTAATAACAATATCTAAATGACATGCATTTTATGAATCTACTTTTAATGATACGCAATGATATTTTTTTGTTTTTCCTAAAAATGCAATCTATCCTAGGGAATAGAACTAATTTATTCTAAGACATTTTTTGTATTTTTTTTCATGAAAGTTTGGAATTAGGAAAAATGTGAAAATTTATTTAACTAGATTAAGATTCTATTTAATTTGCATTAGGAATTAGATTAAGCCAAATCCTAATTTAAACTAAAATATTATCTTAACCTAGATAATCCTAAAATGCAAAATATCTAAACTCATAATAAATTAAGAAAGATATTATCTAGAATTAAACTAAGTGCAATTTAACCTTAATATGCAATGACGTACAAAATATGCACTAATTCTACATGACATATGCATGATGATTTTTTATTAATTTTCGAAATTAAAAATTGCCAAATAATTAAACATGCAATCCAAATTAAAAATCTAGCAACCTAAATTGATTGATTTGATTGATTTGATTTTTGATTTTAAAATTCGAAATAAGATTCCTATTCTAAATGTGTAAACCCTAAAATATGCAACATTATAACCCAAACACATTTCAAGATGAACAAAGCGATCATGACAAGTCAAAACAAGGATATCACACATCATTTATATCAAGGGATAACATTTCGCTGATAAAAATGATAAATTGATCTTAAGCCTTAAAGATCAAAATATCAATTTTATTCCCGCTTAATTAATTATTTCATCTAAGGCCTTATAAATGAAATAAAAAATCCTGGCGCGGTTGCGAATTGGGTAATATGTTGGAATTTCCAATCATATAATAAAGACTAATTATACTAAAAAAAAAACAAGATAAAGTAAAATAAAATAAATAAAGTAAACTAAAGAAAACTACCTAATGTGTTTTCTTTTCTTTTTTTCTTCTTTTTTTAAGCAAAGATGATGGATGCTCCGGTAAGGGGATTCACCGGCAGTGGACTCCGGCGAGAGCAGCAAGGGTAGCTACCGGCGAGGGACTCCGGCGAAGCAGGGCGACGGTGAGTAGCGGCAGGGGGAGGCTCCGGTGGCGTCGGGTCGCGGCAAGGACAGCAGCGCGGCGGCGGCTGAGTATTGGGCGGAGGCGAGCAGGGGCGGTGTGGTCTCTGGTGCTGCAGATCGGCGACGGAAAAGGCGGAGCTGGGGTGCTCGGGTCGCGGAGGCGGCTGGTGTTGCGGTGACGCGGCGGTGGGCGTCGAAGGCGCGCGGCAGCGGCGTCGAGGGGTTGCTGTGTCGGCGGCAAGGCGCGGTGATGGTACTTGCGGTGGCACGGCAGCGAGCGGGCTTCGGTGGCGTCGTGGGTGGTGCTGGTGCAGTGCTCACGGACGGAGGAGGTGCGACGCGAGCATGGGTAGGGGCTTCCACGCGAAGAAGACGAACAGTAGCTCCTGCTGCTTTTTTTTCTTTTTCTTTCTGGCCACACGTCACTTCTCTGCACTTTTTCTCTTTCTTTTGCTGACTTTTCCCTTTCTTTTCTTCTGCAGCTGCTGACTTCTTTCTTTTCCTCTGCAGTTTGTCAGAGGGGAAAAGAAAAAAGACTTCTCGGACGACAAAAGTGAGGAGGCCTTTCTCTTCTTTTTTGGTATTTTTCTTTCTTCTCTTCTCTCACGATCGTGCTTCTTTCTTCACGAAATTCTTTACGAACTTTTCTCTCCAATTTTTTTCAAATTCCTCCCCCCTAGCTCACGAAAGTTATGGCTCCTCTTATAGTGATTTTCATATGGCCATTTTTATAGCAACTTTCGACTTTCCATCTTCTGTTGCATTAAATCAAGCCTGCAAATCGGAACGTGATTTCGCAATCAGCTCGATCTTGCTCAGATTTCTTCAATTTTGCAAAATTCTTGCCCTTTGTTCACTTGATTTTAAAATTGTTGCTGCATTTAACAAAATCCGGACATCCATCGAAATTCTATATTTCCTTGCATACTTCAATCAAATCAATTTCCATTTTCATTTTTTTTTATTTGTCCAAAAAATGCAATTTTTATTTTCCTTATTTTCCTAGATTTGCTAAAAATAGGTGTCAACAATAACTTGTTGCTAAGCAATTGACAAGTGCCAAAAGTACTCTTTCTATCAACTCTGTAACCTGCTAAATCTGTGTCTGAATATCCAATGAGAGTATCCAATGAGAGTAAAATCTCATTTTTTGGGATACCACAGACGTAGCTTTAAAGTAATTGTAACCTATTTGATGATACGTTTTGCAGCACTTAGATGAGATTCTTTGGGATCTGATTGAAATCTAGCACTAATGCAAACACTAAACAAAATATCAGGTCTAGATGCAGTAAGGTAAAAAAGTGAACCAATAATACTCTTGTAGAGCTTTTGGTCTACACTCTTTCCTCCTTTATCTTTATACAGCTTTGAAGAACTTGACATTGGTATATTAATCTTTTTGCAATTTTCCAATATGAACTTCTTGATGAGGTCTTTTGCATATTTCTCTTGATGAATGAAAATTCATTTCTTCAATTGTTTGACTTGTAATCCAAGAAAGAAGGTTAATTCACCCATCATGCTCATCTCGAATTCATCCTGCATAGACTTAGAAAACTTATTGTACAGATTTACCTCAGGCTTTCTTACTGAAGAGGAATCGCATCTTGAGTAACCTCTTCCTCCAACGATGGTTGATTCATGCTTCATGGTGATTCATCTCTAGTGAGATAAAAGTGCGTTGGACCATCAGGCACAAACTAAGGCCTGCGACTAGCAATGCGAGATGATTTCCTCTGAGAAAACATCGAAATAGACTTGGAGGATTTTGACGACATATTCGTGAATGATCGAGTAAGAGACTTTGTAAAGAATATGAGGACAGATCAAGAGAAGCAAATGTTTGAGAGAGGTTAGGGTTTGCAAGGATTTTGGATATCGGGGGAAAAAGAGACCAAAGACTTATTTAAAGATTACGAACCAAGGCAACTGAACAGGCACAAAGGAAAATCTTCTGTTTTGAAATTTTTTTAAAAAGTAACTAACAATAATTTATGAAATATTAATTCTGAAAAATCAAAAGTGATATAACAATTTCCAAAAATATAAATGGCAAGTAATAATTCAAAAATAATCATACTCATTCAAGAAGGAAAGAAACTTACCTGCCAAAATTTGAAATACAACTACCTGAGTTTGTAAGGGCTTTCAGAAGAATGTCTCTACCAAAAGGTTGAATTGATGAGTTTGTTTCTACATAGACTTTAACCATAAGCAAGGGTAATATTCAACTTTTCACGAATGAGGACGAATGATCCTTTCAATAGTGGCTTGGTGAAAATTTTTGCTAATTGATGCTTCGAATCAATGAATTAAACATTGATTTCACCATTTTATACATGGTCTCTTATGAAATGATGATGGATTTCAATATGTTTTTCTCTTAAATGGAGAATATGATTTTTTGTAAGGTTGATCGCACTTATGTTGTCACATCTAATTTCAATATAAGGTTCTTCTATTTCAAAATCCTTTAGTTATTGCCTTATCTAGAGAATTTGTAAACAACAACTTTCAAGAACAACATATTTTATTTCTGCCGTACTGGAAGTCCAAATCCATACATGGAGGGTATGGAACATGAAGCTCGTGCATGAGAGAGAGAGGGTTTGAATTGAATTGAATTGAATTTCGCCATAAAAAGGTGGAGGTGGAGGTGGAGGTGTAGGCGGTGCGGGTGGGCGAGGGTGGAGCAATGGAGCACGTTAGCTTTTGCGATGACGGATCGAACGCAAGCTGCAAAACAAGAGAGTGGAAAAAAGGTGGAGTACTTCTGGGTACATGTTAGAGGCCACTCGCTTCGTTCCAATCAGAGGAGAGAGAGAGAGAGAGAGAGAGAGAGAGAGAGAGAGATGGCGGAGATTTTTATACAAGTGCTAATCCGAGTAAATATTAGGTGGTCCAGGACTGCCACGTCAGCGTGGTCCCGGACCACTCACACGGCGCCACATGTGAGGGAAGGGAGACAGAGAAGAGAAATAGGAGAGAGAGCGTCAGAGAGATGGGACAGGGGCAGGTCCTTTGGTTCCCTCCCCTTACATGTGGCGCCACGTGAGTGGTCCGGGACCACACTGACGTGGTGGTCCCAGACCACCCAATATTTTCTCTGCTAATATGGGTTCCATTTGCTTTTGGCTCTTTTGTTTGGACATTTGTACACATGGGTCAGTGCAGCAGATGCACTTCTTCCCTTGTCAGTCTTTTCCGGTCCATCTCTCTATCTCTCTATCTTCTTCCTCCTCTTTCCTTTTTTTTCCTTCTTTTCTCTCTTTTTCGTGTGCGATGTTATCTCTAAAATTTTAATTTATTTAATATAATTTTTAAAATTTAACCTAATACTTAATGTGATCATTATTAGCCTAATGTTCAATGTTCAATATAATTCTTTGATTAATTTGAGAATAAAGACAATATACAATTTAAGGACCAAATTAAGTATGTACTAATAATTCAAAGGTTACATTAAACAAATTGAAAGTTCAACAAATTATATTATATATTGAACTGAAGTTCAAAAATTACGTCAAATGAATTAAAAGTTTAAGAATTATATTATACATTGAGCCAAAATTTCATGACTCATTTATGTCTTTTTTTTTCCTAAAACTTATGAGTAATTATAACATACGTCGCTAATATATCATCTATTTATTTCTTAAAACCATCGATTTACAAAAATATTAAGAAGAACTCTTCCTGGATAGATCTCGCTTACCAATTCGTCTCACATAAAGCCCGCACTATGCGCCTGCACAAATGAACCGGCCGTGGAAGTACTCGAATTGCACTAGAAATAACTATGAGCGAATCAGCTATAAGTCCGACAGAGATACTCGTAAAGTTTCACGGACAAAAGGAAACATTAAACATATTTGAAGATAAATTTACCTAGTGCGGGTCGAGTCGCAAGAAAGTTTGGTTCGTGGCAGCAATGCAACAAATAAAGCGGGTGTTTTACGAGAAAATAATATGGTGATCAGCATTTACTATCCTTCTAATACCAAAGACCTGTGCAATGTCCTCGTCTCTAGTTTGGCATTACATATGATCTACTTATGAGTACTTCTCCTACCTTGGCTGCTAGATTGATGAGTTAACTAAATATAAGGCCTTTCAGTTATAACGTCTAGTTTATATATTAGGGAAGCATTAAGAAGAGTGGCGACAAATAAATGAAATTCAAAAATATTAATAATTTATCTGATGGGATAATAACACCATAAGAAAAGTGCATGCGGTCCGATCCATAAAAAACCACCTTAATCAGGCGTGCCTGGCTCGAGTGGAGTGGCCTAAACCAGAAACTGTTTGCATTTGGTGACATGAGTAATTGAATTTATGTTGTAAGCTTCGTCCGCAAGCACACATTCATTCTTGAAGAATTAATCCGTCCACGAATTGGATCAAAAGGCAGACTTATATATGAGCACCCTGAGTTATCATCAACCCATTGCTAGAAGAGGCGTAGAAGAGAAACATGTTTTACATGGCAGTGCAGTCGAAATGGTAATTCCAGTCAACTACAATAAGTAAGTGTGGTATGTATTTTTCAGATGCAAGCAGTTGCAGGGTTCGTGCCATCATCCGACAAAGTTGTCCAGCTAGAGTTAGAAAAGGCCGTCGTAGGCATGCATATCAAGCTGTTATGCCACGCAGAAAGACAGAATCTACAACTTCGTCCAGGCGGTTTTAAGTTCATTGTCAGTTCAGTAGAATGAATATTTGCCGTTGACATTTTGATTTCTGGCACCTTATTGTATTAGAGAATAATAACCAGCAAACAAATGCTTCATGAGTACAAAAGAAGCCAATAACTTAGAATTGCCTGGTTTGGTTTTATTCTTATTCAAGCTATTCTGAGTTTTATTTTCTGGCAGCAGTTTCAAGGAGCAAGAGAGAACAGAGAGCCCGACATTACTTCATCACCACACTCAAAAGAAGTCTAATTAGCCGACGGTTTCCCATCTCTCGGGGGCATGTTCGCGTACTTCCACGAGCAGCGGACAAAGTGCTCACTGACTCTGTTGCCGGCAATGTCATCAATTGGCACAGCATCTGAGATCTCTTTCACGTCTTCCTCTGTAAGCTTCACTCTCAAGGAACCAATGTTGACATCGAGATTCTTGATCTTCGTTGTTCCTGCAGAAACCGCATAATTTCAAAACAGATATCCCAATTCATGTTATCTGTATTAATGATGTCGTAAACATCCGATCCTTACCAGGTATAGGGACAACATCATCTCCTTGATGGAGAACCCATGCGAGGGCAAGCTGTATAGGGTTGCAGTTGTTCTTTTTCGCTAACTTCTCCATACGAGCATAAACAACCCTGTTTTTGTCCAAATTCCCTGCTTGAAACCTAGGAAATGCCATTCCCTGAGAAATGAGGAAAAACAAATTAGCGAGGGCTAGTGAAGAAGCTTTAAGGGCATCTAAGAGAGAAGAGCCCATTTAACCATTAACATACCAGAGAACTATTTGCAGGCACAGTTTCTGTGACTCCCTTGCCGCCGAAGAACCCACGACCGAGAGGGCTATACGGAACGATGCCAATTCCGAGCTCCCTGAAAATTTTGAGAGGCGGGCCAAAAGATTTAGGAAGGAAACAACATACAAAGCGAAAAGACTGTTTTTTGGGGAGCAACTTAGGAAAGAATTTGAAGTCTCCTTTGGTGGAGATGAACAACAATATACCTGCAGAGTGGGACAATTTCTTGCTCGATTTCGCGAGTCCAAAGCGACCACTCCATCTGTAAGGCCGTGATGGGATGAACTGCGTGCGCTCTCCGTATGGTGTCAGGGCTAGCTTCCGACAAGCCGATATACTTGACTTTTCCTTCTTCCACCAACTTCTTCAGTTCTCCCATCTGCGTTTTTTCAAAACCAGTTGGTTTTATGAATTGCTGATCGCTAAAGCCCATTTAGAGCATCGACAATCATACTCGAGCAGGAAAAGTTGCTAAACAAACTTACAGTTTCCTCTATTGGGATTGATGTGTCAATTCGATGCACATAATAGAGGTCAATGTATTCAACACCAAGGCGCTCGAGGCTCGACTCACAACACAAACGGACATATTCTGGCGTCCCCTTGATCACGAGATTGTCCGCTCCAATTTTCACAACACCGAATTTGGTGGCTACCTGCACCTCCTCCCGGGGCAACTTCTTCAATGCCTGCGTCAATGATATCATGAAGTTTTTCTAATAACCATAAAACTAAAATGTATCGGTCAAAAGATTAAATTACCAGTTTTTGTGGGTTTCGGTTTAATCACATTACCTTTCCAATAAGAATCTCATTGATTTTGGGTCCATATATATCTGACGTGTCGAAGAATGTTATCCCCTTGGCGAAGGCGTCGGTGATGATTGAAATGCCGACTTCCTCCGGGACAGGATCATTGTAAATACCCGTGAGTCCCATGCAGCCAAAACCCAACTTCGAAACCTGCAATTATTCGAAAACAACAGAAGAAGAAGAAGAAACCATTACTCATACATCTTGGCATGAAGCTGCTTCAATGGATCCGCAAGAATTTAATCAACAGGAGAAGTTTCAATACAAACCTCAAGACCCTGAGTTCCGAGTTTCACTCGCGGAATCTGAACCCCCTGATGCTCAGCCATCTTCGGATGATATCTTGAAGTTGTTACTTGCTGTATTTTCTGGTTTCGTGATCGTTATATTTCGTGCATATTTATAGGAGTTTAGGCGGCAAGGATAAAGAAAGGGAAACTTCAAATAATGAATAGCAACAGGTAGTCTGGAAGGCGGCGTTTGACTATGAGCGTAAGCAGACGTGTCTTGAGCTGTTGGATACTTGAGTTTTGCATCATCCAATATGTCATGAGTATTTCAATTTTTTTAAAAGTTTTTTTTCCCTCCGCCAGACTATAGTCTCGACGCCACAATGCCATCTCGATAGTGGCCGGTGAGGGCATTGCTACTAAACGTGGCTGGCTCACAATAGAAAAATAAATCGAAAAATGAAAAAGAAGTTCCAAAATATTATTTAATTTTTTTTAAAAATTATACATATCAGCGTTGACTATTTTATATAGGATAATCAACATCCATCTCAGTGATTTCCAACTAAAATTGATTGAAAAGACTGCATTGGTAAATCATCAAGAAGTTCAGAACTGCTGGCAAAATTAAAAAGTTCAAAACTTTTGCTTGGCTTCCTACATGTTATAGTTGGATATTTGCTCAACAATAAGGTTTATTTAGTTTGTATTCACATTTAGCAACAAAAAAAAAAAGCAAATATTATAGTATATATCATTGGCGTCCAGCCAAGAGATAATATTATCAAAGGAAGGAGCTTTTGCTCTTACGAGGGCTTTTGCGGCCTATGTATTTAATATACAAGCACAACAAAGCTCTATGGATGCATTTATTTTAACGTGTTGGTGTCTGCATGTCTCATACTTGCAATATTCTTTGTGTCTTTTTCTTCCTCGAGAAAAAAGAATACTCTTTAATTTGTTAACATCCAGCTTATCTTGAGAAAACATTTTAAAGGCATCATATGTTATTTTTCATAGCTATAATAATACTAGCTCCTCAATATGTGTCGGGGTGTGTGAGCGAAAGTCATGAAAGGGACGTGTGATGTATTGGGTGATGCAAACCTTGGAGCATCCAACAGCACGTGGAGACAATAGAGCCGTAGCGTGTCTGCTTGTGTTGGCGGTTCTAACCCCTCTTTTATGGGGCTCATTAGGTCAAACTATATCTTGTTTTAATATTCCATAGAACCGTCAAGGATAAGGAAATCAAACTAATTCATAAGAGAAGTGTGACATCCCCTTCTCCCCCCCCCCCCCCCCTCTTTTGTCTTCTTCTTCTCTCTTTCCTCTTTCTCTTCTCCCCACGTAATTTCTCCTCCCCCCTTCTGCCATCCTTCCCCCTTTCCCCTTTACCCTTTCCACTTTCTCTCTCTCTCTTTCTTTTCTCCCCTTTCCCCCTCACGTCACCTCTTGCAGCCCCTCTTTTTCTTTTTCTCTTCTTCTTCTCTCTCCCTCCCTCCCTCTTTCTTCTTCCCCCATGCGGGCCTGGGCGCGGCCCATCTTTCCTTTTCTTTTCGCCCTCACGCGACCACCAGCCCGGCCCATCCTCCTTTCCCGCTTAGCCCAGCCCGCGCACAGCCGGTCGTCTCCCTCCTACTGTCCTTCGCGCGACAACCTGCAAAGAATAGAAAGGATGAGCAACGACAGAGAGCAGGGGGATCGGTGGCAGGCGAGCGGCGTGATCCGCGGGTCCGGGGCAGTCCGGCCGGCAAGCTGGCAGCTGCAGAGGCCATGCGCGCCGGCCGGTTGCTCTAAAAGGGAAAGACAACGAGCACAAGAAAGAGAGAGAGAGAGTGAACCAGAGGGAGGAGGGAAGCTCGAGGGAGCAACTAGCCGTTGCCGGAGGCCCGTCCACCCGCCGTTGCCCACCACAACTCTTCCCCGAACGAGCTCAGCAGAAGAACTCCACAAACAGAGGAGGAAACACAGGGAGACATCCAGAGAGAGATCAAGAGGGAGAGAGGAGGAGAGATCGGGGAGTAGAGAGAGTTTAGAGGGCCGAGGACAAGAGAGCCTTATCTAGCGACTCAGCCACACTCCACCACTGTCCGACGACCTCTCCCAGCCGACGCCCTTGAGCCAAACCGGTAAGCCCCAACCTTCCTTTTGCCATATTTTCGGGCATACCGGGCCGGAGCTCGTGGCCGTTCGGCTCACCCGAGCTCTGGCCATCGCCCGTTGTGAGCGTCCTGGTTTAGCTATCGAGAGCCTCAACGCAGATCCCGATCCTATTCAGGCCGGGAATCTTTTGTTTTGATAGAGTACTCCACCTGTTCGGTAAAATGTCTGAATGAGATCTAGTCTTGTTTCGTCGTTTTGAACCGGAGCACAGGCGGTGGCTCTCGTGGCCATCGAGTCGCCTTTGGTCGGACAAGAGCTGAGCATTAGGCTCGGCTTGGTCAAGGCGGTGCCGTCAAGCCTCGGTTGGACTCAGAAACGCGGCATCTTGCTACAGCACCACCTCCGTCGTCGCGACTAGTCCGTTGCGAAGCAGCAGGTAGCGAGATGGGTCAGCAGGCCAAACCCGATGTTGTCGCTGGACTATCGTCGTCGATGCCCTGTGTAGAATATCAGTCGGCGGCCAAAGAAGTGTTGGTGTTAAGAGTGTTAGTTTCTAGAAATAAATTGCAGACGGAGGGAGACGTTCGTTGAAGAAGACGTTTAGTAGAGGAGTAGAACGCACGAAGGGGAAGAGGCAAATAAAAAATAGGGGTGTGTAACGGGAACCGCCCGAACCGAGAACCGACCGGACCGGACCGAACCGGTCGGTTTTGGGCGGTTCCCATGGTCGGCGGTCCGGTCCCCGGTTCCTAATCTTGGAACCGATGGCCGGTTGGTCCGGTTCCCGGTTTCAAGGTGGGAACCGGACCGAACCGGACCGACCGAACCGAACCAATTTTTTTTTATATATAATTTATATACATATAATTAATAAAACATATAAACATGATAACTTATTGCAACCAAAGTTGCAATTTGAGGTAGTAACCTCTTATGTGGCCAAGAGACCATTAAAACCCTTTTTGTTACTCTTTTATTTATAGAAAAAATCTCCTTGTTAGTTTCAATGTGAGATTAAGACTTCAAGAGATCCCGTGAATCACACGAGTGAAGTTTGAATATTTTGCACGTGAAACACGTGTGATTAGTTTTGTTGAATTGCCTGAGAATTGAATTGGATTGATCGGTTGAGAGCGCAATCACTCTTTAGTTCTTTATTGCAAAAAAGTAGAGTCGATTTTTTTGGACCAGACCGGACCGGACCGGAACCGATGGTCGGTCCGGTTCCCGGTCCTAGGACCAAACGGTCCGATCCATGGTTCGCAATTTTGGGAACCGGTGCTCCCGGTCCGGTTCTCGGTTCCAAGGTGGAACCGGACCGAACCGGGAACCGATCACCCCTAATAAAAAACAAAAGAAAAAGCAAGAGAAAAAGTGCAGCCAAAATTAATAAAAAACAAAGAGAAAAAGAAAGCAAAAGTTGCTTCAGGAAGGAGGAGTGGCAGAAAAGAAAGTGCAGTGGAAGAAGACGAAATAGGGAAGAAGACATGGCGTATAAAGAAAGAAAGAAAGAAAGAAAGAAAAATATTAAATTTAAAAGATTAAAAAAACTAAAAAATTAGAAAAAAATACCTTTTTGTCCTATTGGGTCGGATCCGGGTTAGGCCGGGTCAGCGGGTTGGATCGGGCTCCTTCGATCCGAACCCGCTCCCTCGAATATTATAACATTAAAAAATTTCAAAAAAAAAATTCAAAATTCAAATTTAAAAAGTAAAAAAATTTAAAAAATAAAAAAATCGAATAATAATAAAAATTCAAAAACTCCGAAAATTCAAAAATTCAGAAAACATAAAAATGCGAAATTTTAAAAAAAAATTCAAAAAATTGTAAAATCTAGTTTTTTTGGGGGGAAATTTGAAAATTATTTTTTTAATATAAAAAAAAACCGAAAAATCTGAAAAAAATTCTAAAAAAAATTAAAAGTCTTCAAAAAGGTTAAAATCAATCTCTTGGGTTATTTTCTTCTAAAAAATGGAAGTATTCAAATTTAGAGTTATGCTTAAATCTGATCAAGCCTTTAGGGCTTTACCTTAGGGGTTTTAGTTGTCCTTAAAGACGAATACCTATTATTGCGCAATTTTGGTATATTAATTTTGGCTTCTCTTTAGTCTAGTTAGGATAAGTATTTATCCTTTCTTTAATGTAAAATCTTTGCTCTCCCATGCAATATATTTAAATGCTTTCTTTAGTTGTTAATTGTTATTTTAATGATTGCGTACCCACACGATCATTTCACATGATAGTGGATAGGTATAAAATAAATCCAAACTGCCTAAAAAAAATATGTTCTTTTAAAATGAATAAGATTAGGTACTGAAAGGGTACTAATTGGTCAATTAGTATAATCAAAGTCCTCAACCTAGATCCTCTAGTTGTGTAGGAAGTGATGTACACTCTCATGCATCACTTGGTTTCTAGCCGACTCCAGTAGGCTAGAGACGACTCATTTTTGCAAAATTCTCAAAAATGCTCCAATGTCGCGAGAGGTATGGGCTTGGGAAAGCTCGTGTCTAATCATGGGCCTAAGGTCTGTCACTTAGGTAATACCCCTAAATCTGTTCCCTTCCATCGAGGGTAGGTCGTGACAGCTTAGCAGCTCCACTGAGGAATTAGTTTAAATCTTAGAGGACTTAGGCCTAAATCTATCTTATTCAGAAAAATAAGTTTTGTTTGGCAGCGAGGATATCGGGTATGTTGCTAAAGTGAGTGTTAAATGTTTTTGCAGTTGGGAGTTATGAGGGGAGGAGTGATTGTTAACCCCTTGTCTTGCAGGTGTGGAGTTACGAATGGATGTTTATGTTTTGAATTATGAAGTGTTGCTTGCCTATAAATTGTCATGCATGTGTTCCCTGCATTGCACTACACCATGGCACACACTACCTATCGTCAGACCTGGGCCGCATAGGATCACCTAGGATGGTGTTGAGATGCATACTACTTTGACTACAACCATGTAGTACGAGTCGCCCATAATTTCTTTCATGATGTCAAAGGTTTATACCCTGGTCTACAACCACGAGACATGGGTTGGTCATTTAAGGAAGCCGAAGTCATGGGTAACACGACCTAATCGTGATCTTGTTGGTTTAGTCTGCTGATCCTATGGCTCCATTTTGAGCCGTATAGAGTAGAAATTGAATCACATCTCATGTGCATGTCTATGTAATTAATTATATATAGTAAAAAAAAACAATCATCCTCCACTGTAAGTATCATTCTTATTTTTATTTGCTTTTTTTTAATTGAATTTTCATCTTAAAATTCACAGAAATCAATCGAATGCTCTCGATGATGTAGGCTTATGATTGAAAAAATAGGACAAGAGTTGATTTTCTCTTATCTATACAAGAGTTTTTTGTATTTTATCATTGTTTTTATTCTTGTTAAGAATCTTGTTTTCCATTTTGGGTTTTGATTGCGAATCCAATTGATGCTTTTGTAAATCATGCAACTAACATTTTTGAGTAATTAAATTCGATTTCATGAAAAACATCATTCTTTAAAAAGTACTTGAAGTATTTCAAATGGACCCTTGGAGCTGAATCTTTATACCTTAGCTTCGGAATGTTTTGAAGGAATTTCAAGAAGAACGTGCATAAAATTTTATCTCTTCACTTAGTCACTTTCTCGAGTTGGTCCATAAATGATACTTTGAGATGGTAAGGTTGTAATCGTTCCAGTAGGAACTTCTGGTATAACAACTCATTCGTTCATCCATTTTTGTTAAATAGGCAAAATAAAGGGATCATCTAAGATTGCTAATCACACCTTTTAAAGGACAAAAGTGTAGGCTCATGAAACTCGAGGAGCAAGCATGTGTCAAGGCTTTAGTGGCACCAATCTTCTGTAGAGGTGGAACGAAGTTAAATTCCATTCTAGGAAGTTTCTTTATTTGGAGATGCTTTAGGTACCAAATTAGCCCATCAATCTTGCTCACTTTGCTTAATGAGACAAATGAAAGGAGTTGCCAAGCATCCAAAAAAGGTGAAAGGAAAAGTAAATTGTATCGATTCCAATTATCCATTCCTGATACCATTTATGATATGACTTCTTCTTCATTGTCAATGAGACATCAAGAGTACCAAGTTTTGTAACATTTTAACAAACACGATGAAGCAATATTAAGTCATGTTCATCTTAAACAAAGAAAGATTCAAATGAAATAGATGAGCAATATTATCCCTTCCTCCTCTCCATAAGAGATACCTTGGGATGTTGATCGCCTGATTTCAGAAAATGATGTATTTCGTTCCTAAACTTGATTCTTTTTAGCATAAAAAATGACATATCATTTTCTTTGGTACAGGACAGACTCGAGCTGAACAAATGTTTGTTAAATAAAGAGTGGGAGAGCAACGTTTGATTTAGAAAAATCTCTCCTTCACCCACCAATGAAGTGTGTTGGAACAACATTGTCAAATTCATCAAGAAGAATGTATCGTTCCTTAATTGAACCTAATTAATAATGGAGATAATTCGCTTCATCTCCCCTTCTTACAGGGTGATATAAAAAAAAGTTTTACATTAATCGTAGAAGCAATGCTTTCTACCAAGGAGTTAGGAAAACATTAAACACTTAAAGATGAATGCAAGGAAAAGGTATTGTCGAGTTACCAAATATCAACGAAGGTAAATCCAAGAGATGTTAGCATCCAAAGGATGAAAGCGAATGAAGGTAATAATGTATCGTTTCCGACATTTCAATCCTTAAAAATTTTTGCACTAACATATTCTTTCACATTCTTTACAGGGTTATCAGGTCACCATACCACAGGTAAGTACCCTTTTTACAGGTTTATCGGGTCACCATACTTTGTGGGCTTTTTTGGGCCCTTTCCTGACCTTCTTGGGTGTCGCCATAGGCCCAAGTCTTGCTCGCCTTTGTGTCACCGTTGCCATGAATCGGTTTATTCACTAATCTAATAAGTTTACCTCATAAACTCTACTTAGGAAGTTAATTATGCTTAGAGGAATATTAATTTAAACTAAGTTTGGATTAGGAGGAATAGTTAGTCTAAATAGTTATTTAGTTGGTTAATTAGATCGATTAGATGGTATTAATTTAGTTAGAGGTTAATTAGATTATGTGATTTAGTTAGCTTAGTAGATTATTTAATTAGTTCAATTAGGTGGTTAGATTAGTGTATATAGCTTAATTAGTGATTTATTTAATTAATTTGCATTTATTTAATTATTTTGTAATTTATTTAATTATTTATTTATTTTCGAAAATTATAATGGGATAGTCGATCATTAGAATTTTGTGCTGATCATCGTGGTGCAGTTAGTTTGTGCAATTGAATGCTAATTTGTGCAATTTGATGTTAAGTGTTGATTTTAAATTATTATTTCAAAAATATGGAATTTTGGGTATTTAATTAGAAAAAGTACTATATAAAGTCGTGGAATTTTAAAATGATGGGATATCACGCTTTATGATTCGATTTGACCGTGTGTCCACGCACAAATTTTTACCGGGTGTTTTTAATATGAAGAAAATAGGCCAATCACATTATTTAAATTGAGGCATTTGAGTGCAAAGCACGATGTTCTTGGTCGAGATTAGATGTGCGTGTAATCGTGATGAGAACCTGTCACGAGCTTTTATGTTGGACGGTGCTCCTATGTGGAATGCCCCACTTCAATAGATGCCGAATCGCGGTAGAGGCCAAACCGATGCTCCTTCGGGAATGTCATCTAGAGGTAGATGTTATTGTGCTTGATGGGGCGAGACAATACCCAATTACGCCGAAAGACCGTCGACTGTTAAGTTGGCCATGCTCATTGGGTCGTAATGAATTGGAACGCTTGACTGAGTGAGATGACCGTGTCTGATTATAGGATAAAATTGTATGGCATAGAATGAGACGTGTTATAATGATTTGAACTTATAATCGAGACCCCTGTGATTGATTGATTTATTAAAGTGAAACATTCTAATTATGGGGTGCATATAATGTATGCATATGTTATATGAGCTGTACTAACGTGCGGGGAGGTGCTAAAGCGAGGTAAGTCCTCTATGATATGTATGTAGGCTGTCTCTAGATGTATTATCTTCCTAATTGGGATTTAGGGCATGAACTCGTTAAGATTTATATCTCACATCATCGTGGGTTACCATTTTTAGGGCCATAACGTGGAGGATTCAGAGTCCAAGGCTGAAGGTCCAGAATGTAGATGACCTAGTGGTTTTTTTTTTTTTTTTTTAGATAAACCTCTTGTACATAAACCTTAGGTTTGGCTTGATTGTCTATTAAGTGTGTTTTATGAAAAGGGTGTTGTCTTGCTTTTCTATCCCATGTTGTTTGTTGTATGGGGATTGTTATTTCGCTTCCACATGTGCAATAATCGATTCGGCCGGTAACGCATCCTGGGAACGTCGCAACTGTCATTTCATGATCTTAAGAAGATGTAGCTTGTCTGCATTGCCTGAGTACTTCTTTAGCTTCTGGTGCTAGATCATAATGATCCCATGTAGTGGATACATTATAATTCCATGCATCTTTAGGAATGGTCTTGTTCTGCTGGCACAAAATTCTCTAGAGTTCTCGGTATTGGTGTTCACAACATCCAACAGGTCTTGGATAAGATTTGTGAATCCGAACTTCTCGGCTGTCCGAGTGAGGTTTATAGGATGTGGTTCCTATATCCTGTGGGGCATTAATGATGTTGCCATTATTTCTGAAAAAATGCCATGGACGTCGGAAAAACAAGATGGTATGAACTTCAGGATTTGGTGTCATGGTTCTTAGCTCTTTTTCCAAGAGATGTTTCTAGTGAGTAGGAGGATAAAACCGATTGAGAAAGTCTAAAAGATTTTAATCACTTTCTCTTTTAATATTTCTTCCGAGTAAGAATATCCTTGTGAGGTTGACAATGAATCTTCTGTTTGGAATTTCAATAGCTATTAGGTACTTATTGTTTAAGTACCATAATAACATCTTGAGTTGATCAGGGAAATCATCTTCATTCCGGATAAGAGGACGTATGAATGGATAATATGAATTTAGCCAAAAAGGATAAAGAATCGAATATCCATTATTTCTGAACAGGTCTGTGTGGCATTGCTACATGAGATTTTCAAGGTTCTCCACGAGACTGTCATTCTGGATTTTTTGAATAATCTCCTGAGGATATTTCTAACTTGACAAATCTTTGATATTCTCAATCTTATATTTCACGCCATGATTGAGTATATGAAAAGCAGGCCTCTTGATGTACATGTTGATTTCGGCTGGTACTTTTAGCCTTGACAAGAAGTCAGCAAGCACATTATTCTTTCTAGGAATATGTTTAGTTTCAAAAGAGTATTTTGAAAACCATTCAGCCCATTGAAGCAGTTGAGAATTTGGAATCTGCTTCTGTTTAAACTTGGTCATTTGATGGAAAGATGCCATGTCTAATTCTACTAGGAAGTGATGGCCGATGAGATGGAATTCAAATTTTTTTATTCCATTTTTTACTACTAAGATTTCTTTAAAAGTGGAATGGTAATGCATTTCAGCTTATGAAAACTTTCCACTTTTGTGACCGCAAAGGAATCTCTTACCATCAATTTCTTCAAGCAGGATGGCTGCCCAGTATTCATCATTGGCATCGGTTTGGAGAATACTTTTTTCTATTGATGGTATTTGCAATGGTGGGAGATTTTGCATAATCTCCTTAAGTTCAGCGACTGCTTTAGTCTGAGTTTTTCCCCAAGGTAGGGATGTTTCTTTAGTATTGACTGGAATGGAATCAGCAGCTTTGCAATGTTTGGAACAAAATCCTGAGATAATTAATTATCCAAAGAAATTGCTGAACTTGTTTTGTTGTGAAGTTTTCTTGCGGAAACTTTAACAATTCCTGAGCAATATGTGGTCCTGGGTAGTATGTACCTTTGTTGAGGTGCATACCAAAAAATTCAATTTCTATCTGGGCAATATTCATTTTTCTTTGAGAAAGCATAATGCCATGCTTCTTTACAATTTCTGTGAATTGCTCAACGAGTTGACAATGTGACTGCTCATCAAGGCTATAGAGCAGGATGTTGTCAATGTAAATTGCTACACTTGACAAAATTGGTTGGAAGATATGATACATGGCCTTTTGGAAAAGGGATGGTGCTACCTTTAAGCCAAAAGGAAGTACTTTCCACTAGAAGTGCTGATTTGAAATACAAAATCCTATTATGGATCTATCTTCAAGATGAATGCCCAATTGCCAAAATCCAGCTTTGAGGTCAAATTTGGAATATATGTGGGCCTTGGTTAGGCCAGTAAAGAGAGAATCTCTAGAGGGTAAAGGGAATTTATCATCTTGGAAAAAAATGTTGAGAGGTTGATAGTTGATTACCAATCTCATTTTTCCCCTGTTTTGCTTGGCACGCTTATTGACATAAAAGACTTCACAAGCCCATTGAGAGTTGGAGATTTCAATAAGGCCTTGTTGTAATAGTTCTAAGCATTCCCTTTGAGCCAAAGCCTGATGTTCTGGCTTCATTCCCATGTGGCTCACCTTGGTTGGATTTATATCTTCATTCTTCTTGAAAGGAAGGCGAACAAAGAACTTTGGATTTTCCCATAAAGGATGGGAACACTTTTGAGCAAATTCCGAATGGGATTCCGAACAAGATTCTAACAACTTTTGCATGATTGGATCTAATAAACTCATCTGAATGGAAAAAAGTCTCTGAATGTTGACAAACTTAGAGAATTGGTCTTTATATCTAAGACCTTTTCTAGGGATAATACGGAGTTGAGGGATCTGAGTCATGATGTCCCACCCAATTATCAGATCTTTATTGGGGAGACTGGATCAAAAGATCTTTGTGGTTATTGAACATTAAGGAAAGAACTGGACAGTTATGGGAGTGGTCCTGACATTTGTAGAGAAAATATCTCTAGAGGCGGAGTTGAAATATCGGACATGGGAAGTCCAATATTCTTCGGGCAGAACTTTAGTATCTAGAATGGAACAACTTACTCCAGTATCAATAAGAGCAATAATAGTGATAGGTTTGGCAAACTTCGAGGTGAGGATTTTCACAGGGAAATGGGGACACTGAGTTTGACTTGAAAATATGTCAGAAGTTTGTTCTGAAGATGTGAGGGATATATGAAAAATATCTTCAGAGTCTAAGTCCGACTTAGTTTCACTGGAAGTTTGGTAAGAAGGAATGATACAAAGAGTTTGTTCAGATGGTTCTTCATCAGCAGAGAATAAGGATTCAATATTATCATTTTCAAGAAAAATACCTATTTCATTCTCAATGTGATGAATTAAACGATTCTGACCTTTTCTTGCTTGTAGACAATTTTTGGCAAAATGTCCTTTCTGATTGCAGATGAAGCAATAGTTTGATTTCTTGTGGCTTATGCGATCTTTCCTTTTGCGTAGGTATCACAATTTCTTCTTTTTCCGGAAGTTCTTGGGGCCATGTTTGGATTTCTTTATCTAGAACTTCTTGAAATGTTTCTTTTTCTGAGAAAACTTACGACAAGTACCATCACAGTCTTGCTTGGAACATTTGATCTTTAACTTTTGATGAGAGTAGGCTGTCTCGAGACCTTTGTCATCTGTGATGTAGGTACAGACCATCTGGCGCTTTAAGCACAATTCTTCAAGGCGTAGATGGATTTCTTGCTATATTTCTCCCAAGGGAATATCTTGTATTCTCCTTTGTCTACCGAAGAAAGATCTTTCAACCATTTGGGATAGTTCTTTAATGATGGAAGTTAGGAAAACATGCTTCAGATTTGGATCAGCTCCAGTCTAATAGAAAAGCTTAAGCATTTCTCGATAATGCTTATTAAGATATTTCTTTTGGAGAGAGCAACATTTTCTTTCAAAAAATTATCTTCTTTTCATCTCTATGAGGTCAGTGGGTTTTCCCACAAAGAAATGATATAAGCATGTGACATTAGAAAATGAATTTGATCTTGTTCTGAAACTGATTTCCACCAAAGTTTGAGGCTTTCTGTGAACATTGTAACGAAGTTGTAAAAGACATCATTCATATCATGATTGGTGATGGACTGAGTATTCAACCGAGTATGAAATTCTTCAAGTCTTTCTGGCCATTTGTGATAAGAAATATCATCGATGGTGAAAAACTGTTTTGATGCCATAGATACATGCTGTCCGGGATTGTTTGTCTGAACATTCTCTAGCTTAGAATAGTTTGATTCCATCTCATGATCTGGAGGATTAACCATGAATATTGATGAAGTTATTGACTTAATAGGGAATGAATCGTTAACAGGAATTGAGAAGGATGAAGAGGAGGAAAGGGATACTGAATCCGATTCAGTATCAAAGATGTTAGGAAAAGTTTGCTTAGCTGGAAATAGAATCTGATCATTTGGAATGGCAGGATCTGGCTGTTGGATAACAGGTGTTGACACCTTTTTTTTTTTTTTTTTATCTTTCAAATAGTATATAAAAAAAATCAAAATCAAAATCAAAAATAAAAAAAAATTAATTAATAATTTCATTTAAAAAAAAAGAGTTGTGAGGATCCGGGTCGGGCAGGATCCAGCCTTGGCCCGACCCACCCTTTTTTTTTTTCTTTTTTTCTTTTATTTTCGTCCTGCATGGGCCTGGGCCCAGCCCTACCCTTTACTTTTTCTTTTTTCTTTCCCTTCCCCTTTGCGCAGCCCAGCCCTCTTCTTCCCTTCGGCCCGACCCACCTTGTTGTCTTCTCCCTCAGCCGCTTTCTACACGGGGAACCAGCGAAGACGAAAGAGAAAGTAGCCATCTACTTGGGGAAATGGCGAAGCCGAAAGCAGGGGCAGAGGCCGAAGGAGACAGCATCATCTCGCAGAGCAGGCGAGCATTGGAAGGGAGGAGAAGTCAGAGCCGATTTGCACGCGCGCGTGAACGGAAGGATCGACAAAAGGGAGCTCGGTAGAGAGAAGAAGGGGGGATCGAGCACAAAAAAAACACAGAGAAAAAAAAACGAGAGAAAGAAACACAGGGGAGGAGGAGTCGTGGTGGCAGCCCTCGCCGCGCCACCGCTACCCCTTGCGACGCCTGTAGCCCGAAGCTGCGACGCCGCCGCTGCCCTCTGAGCGTCGACCCATAGTACCCGTCGCCGCAGCTCCCAACGCCAATCGAGCAGAAGAGTATCGGAGGGAGAGGCAAAAGAGAGCAGAGAGAGGAGAGCGAGCTCGGGGGGGGGGAGGGGGGGGAAGATGACTCACCGTCGCCATTCGTGCCGTTCTTGCTGTCACCACCCGCTCTGCCGCGCTGGAACGCTGACCCCGAGCCACTACTGTTCGCGATCCCGTCCGTGCCGTTGTTGCTGCCCAGGAGCCGCGACGCTGCTGCAGCTTCAGCCTCAACCCAACGCCGTCCAAACTGAGCCGCCGCCTCCCTGCTCGACGCCATCCGAACCGGCACCGCCGACCCCTACGCTCGTTGCCTCCGCCAGACCGCGCCAGCCTGTGACTCGCTGCGCTCTGCCTGCAACCGCGAGGACCGCCGCGTCTCCGCTCCTACTCCGCCCCTACTCCGCCGCGCCTCCACCTGCAGAATCCGCGAGCCCTGCAGCAGCTCGCCATCGCCCACCGCATCTCCGCTGTCACCCGCCGCGTCGCCGCCGCCGTCAAGTCCGTCGCTACCGTTGTTAGCACCGCCAAGGAGCCATAGGGCTTCGGCCACGAACCGGGTCGCACGAGTCGGGCACGGGTTGCGAAACAGGTAGGTTTTTTTTTTTTTTTAAACGATTTGGGCTTGGTTTGTTTTTGCTTGCGGGCTTAAGGATTTAAGAGCTTGTGGGTTTAGGGAGTTGTGGGCTTCATTTTTTAAAATAAAAGAGGTTGGACTAGATTAGGCCCGTTGGTTGGGCCTAATCCGAACTAAAGAAAGGCCCGACCAAGGCTAGTTGGGCCGGTTCGGCCGCCCCCCCTCCCCCCCCCCCCCCATTTGGACCGAACCCGGGTCCGGTCTCTGACCGGACCCGATCCGCGTTGACCGGGTTGGGTCGAATCGAACCCGACCCAGTTAACCTTTTAAAATAAAAAATTAATTTAAAATTTTAAAAATATTTTCTTTAAAAATTGAAAAAAGTAAAAAAATTTAAAAATTTAAAACAATTTCGAAAATCCAAAAAATATTTAAAAATTAGAAATTAGTTATTTTTCTTTAAAAAATTAATTAAAAAAGTAAAAAAATAAAAAATTTTAAAACAATTTCGAAAATCCAAAAAATATTTAAAATTAGAAATTAGTTATTTTCTTTAAAAAAATTAATTAACAAATTAAAAAAATTTAAAAATTTTAAAACAATTTCGAAAATCCAAAAAATATTTAAAAATTATAAATTAGTTATTTTTCTTTAAAAAATTAATTTAAAAATTTTATAAATTTTATAAATTTTAAAACAATTTCGAACATCCAAAAAATATTTAAAAATTAGAAATTAGTTATTTTTCTTTAAAAAATTAAAAAAAGTTTAAAATAATTTTAAAAATTTAAAACAATTTCGAAAATCCAAAAAATATTTAAAATTAGAAATTAGTTATTTTTCTTTAAAAAATTTAAAAAATTTAAAAATTTAAAAATTTCGAAAATCCAAAAATGATGGGGTTTGATTAGGACTTGCCATGCATTGCCATTTTAGCGTAATTAGACCTTTATGTGCTCGTATGTTGTCTACGTTGCATGTTTAATTTGCATTATCTAATTATGTTTGATTGCATGTGTTTAATTTTATGGCAATTAGGATCTTGATAATTATGATTGTTACTTTAATGATTACGCACCCGCATGATCACCTCATATGTTAGTGGATAAGTATAAAATCAATTCAAACTGCCTGTCAAAAATCATTTTGTTAAAATGAACAAGATTAGGTACCGAAAGGGCACTAATTGGTTAATTAGTGTAATCAAGTCCCTGAACCTAGATTCTCTGGTTGCGTAGGAAGTGAGGTACACTCCCATACCTCACTTGGTTTCTAGCCGACCCCAATAGGCTAGTGGCGACTCCTTTTGTGCAAAAATTCTAAAGAATATCCCAATGTCACGCGAGGTATGGGCTTGGGAGAGCCCGCGCCTGATCACGGGCCTTAGCCCGGTCCTTTAGGCAATACCCCTAAACCTGTTCCCTCCCCCCGAGGGTAGGTTGCGATAACAGGATCAGGTTGTTCCTGAGTACCGAAATCCTTTAAAAAAGATTCTAATGGATTGGATAACATCATATGATCTGGCCTTTCTTTTATGACGATCGAACTTGATTCTATGGGCATTTTCTCTTTCCCTTTGTTCTTATGTAGATTTTTTAGGCGATTTCGCATTTCTGCCATATCTGGTTCTTTTCTGAAAGAATCTTCTGGGATTGCAGCAAAGATAGACGTCTGGGGTGGTGGAGGCAAATACCCAGTTCTGACAGTAATTGCAAAATGATCAAAATGTCTTAACATTTCTTCTTCAAGGAGTTGGATTTGCCTCTTGAGCTTTTCTATCCCCGGCTTTAGGCTCTCTAGATGATGATACCCTAAATGTTGTCCTGATTCCAAGGCATTTAGCCTCTTTTGGAATTCAGAAACCATTTTCTTGGTGGTCTCATCATACTTTCGAAGATCTTGTTGCACATTTCCAATCTTGGAATCAATTGCTTTGAAGGCATTGTTTTGTGCTAACAGAGTCTCTGATTGCCAATTTAGAACAGCTTCAACAGCAGGAGTCTTTCTCTGTCTCCCATGTTCATCCACATTAGTGGGAGTCGGTATCTTAGGAGTACAGCGGTACATGCCTTGTGGATCAATGAATTCTTTCGAAGCTGGGAAAGAAAGTTTAGAACTTTCTCGAACAAGAGGAAGAAAATCTGTTTCATGGAACATGGCTATAGAAGAAGAGGGTGGTGTTTCTGCTAGAGCCTCAAGTGGGTAAGAATGCTTCTTAGCCCATTTTAGGATTGGCTTATAAAACGGGGAGAGAGCTTGTTTTTTTTTAGGAGGAGATAATGAGGGTGATTTTGGTGGATTTGGTGAAGCTTGGGGCTTAGTAATGAATTCTGGTGGTGGAGGTGGTGCATAAGAAACCATGAACTGGCATTTATCACACTCACTAAGAGTATCTACGGAGGGATCTCCGTTTAAGTATCTTTGATACACCTTATCCTTTAGTATTTTCCGTCGAGGTGGAGGTTTTGCAAAATGATCTACCTCGTTAGGGGAATTTGTACAATAAAAACATTGACAAAACGGATCCCATAAACAATTATCATAGTTGTCTTTGTAGTAATGGAACGGATGTCCATCATTGTTGAAGTGTCGAATAAGCTTTTTTGGATCTGGCTCGGAAATTGATTCTGGAATGCATGGGTCAATCATGAAGAGGGTCTGGAAGATAGAAGGACTTTCTTCATTTTCCTTGCGAAATTTGATTGAAACAGTTCCATATTTTTTCCGGACAAACTCAGAGTTCGTAGACTGGAAAGGCGTTATGCTAGTGTAGCTTTTCATAGTTGATGATCCAAGTCTCTGGAAGGAGCTTGGCCAACATATCTTTCGGGATATGTCTAGGAACGTGGATGCAGGACGCCTGATCATTTTGCATATAGATAAATAAGGCATCTTTGTTACCATTGTTGAAGTTTAGATCAAGAGCATGGTTCTGCACTCGATAAACCATTTGGTAATGTAGTGTTGCAGCTACAGAGTCAGCAGTTTGAGGGGCTCCAGTGAGTTGGACTTGGACTTTTAGAAAAGAGAGTAGCTGGGGGTCTGAAAGAGCGATGTTGAAGTTTAGATACAAAGTCACAAAGACTGTTCCAGCATTCAAAGTAGTTTGGACTGTACCGATGCAAGCATGCTGGTATTGTAAAAACCCGGTATCCAACAATGCAATTTTTGCCACAACTGGCAAACCTTTATGACCATGAAAGGTAAGAGCAAGACGAACAGCTCCATAATGACATGAGAATATCCTTGTTGAACCCATTGTCTAGGAAATTCTGGAGGGATTTGGAGAGTAACAAAGTACTCTTTTTCAGTAGCAAGAATGGGATGATGGTCGAATTTGGAGGACTGGACGTACTCCTTTACTTGCTTTGGGGTTTGATGAATAAGTTGGCGGATGGAGCGGATAAGTGAGAATGACCAGTTGGGTTTGGCACAAGCGGAGTAAGGGTTCATGAGAGGAAGTTGAGTTTCGGAAATCTTGGTTTCATCGCTAAGAGAGACTTCATAAAGATAATCTATCTTAGAAGCATTGGAAACACGAAATTCTGAAGGGGTTGAAGATGAAGGAGATGGAGTAAGAGAAACGGGTGCTTCGAGGATTTCTGGTTTTGTGGACATGATATGAAGAGATCTTCTTAGCACTGGATTCACCTACCAAGCGCATGGAACGGATAATATTACAAACGAAACCATTGCTCTGATACCATGAATGGACCTAGACTTAAAACTAGGGAAGGAAGAGCCAATTTTCTGCAGATATGCCTTCCCACAGTGGGCAAACAACCCATTCGAGCCCTTTAGGGATAGCCTTTTAGTAGAAAACCACTCTGCCCTTTAGTTCAGACTGCTGAGGGATGTGCGTGCGCTCGAGGTTCGGGGCATGACATCCCCGCTCGAAGTGGTATCAGAGCTGGTATGTGTTTGGAGTGATAAGGTGCAATGGGTCTTGGGATAGTTAACAGGAAATGCATTTTTCTTATGCTGATGCATGTGATTGACAGCTGATTGGTAGATTGTTTTGTGTAGGTCGCTCAGTTTTCTAATTCTGTATGGAATTGGAAAACAAAGGTTCTATAGAGATCCTATAGAATGATCAATCCGGAGCAGAGGGCTTATTGGAGGAGGACTACCAAGTCTGTTACTTAGTGTAGGATGCCGATTAGGGTTGGTATCCTAGGCAAAGCATCGACTCAGGCCAGTGCGGGAGAAAGAGTACTGCTGTAGGCTGGTACTGAGGGTGTAGCAGCACCGAGCGATCCTAGGTTCGACAGGATCGTTCAGGCACTAGAGACATTGGGAAGCATATTGAGTTAGCAAGAAGAGAATTAAGCCGCCACGACTGCCGCTATCACTGCTGCTGCCAATGCCGTAGCTGCCATTGCTACCGCACCTGTTGAGGTCCAACCTAGAATTGTGATGGGGGAGTGAGCCGCTGCATCTAGGTCGCAATCCGGGTCTAGCAAGGATGGTAATCGGTTTAAAAGAAGCAAATGTCAGGAGAAAGGTATCCCATTCCACCCAACTGAAAGAGTGGGATTGGAAAGCCATCACCCAACCCGATCGGCATGTGTCAATCTTGTAGGAAAAGACATGGATCTGCCCCATGTTTTACTAAGACAAGGGCTTGTTATGAGTGTGACCAACACTGTTGCCTTTAGGTGTATTATCTTCCTAATCAAGGTTTAGGGCATGAACTCGCTGAGATTTATATCTCACCCCGTTGTGAGTTACCATTTTCAGGGCTATAGTGTGGAGGATTCAAAGCCCGAGGCTAAAGGTCCAGAGTGTAGATGGCCTAGTGGTTTCTTTTTTAGATTGACCTCCTCTACATAAACCTTAGGTTTTGCTTGATTATCTATAAAGTGTGTTTTATGAAAAATGCGTTGTTCTGCTTTTCTATCCCATGTTGTTTGTTATCTAGGGATTGTTATTTCGCTTCCACATGTGCAAAAATCGATTGGATTGGCGACACATCCTGGGAACATCGCAATTTAGTCAACCACTGAGGGATGTACGCGTGCTCAAGGTTCAAGGCATGACAGTAATGGTAATATTCAACTTTTCACGAATGAAGACGAATGATCCTTTCTCTAGTGGCTTGATGAAAATATATGCTAATTGATGCGTCGAATCAATGAATTAAACATTGATTTCACCATTTTATACATGGTCTCTTGTGAAATGATGACGGATTTCAATATGTTTTTCTCTTGAATGGAGAATAGGATTTTTTTATGAGGTTGATCGCACTTATGTTGTCACATCTAATTTTAGTGTAAGGTTCTTCTATTTCAAAATCCTTTAGTTATTACCTTATCTAGAGAATTTGTAAACAACAACTTTCAAGAGTAACATATTCTACTTCTGTCGCACCTAAAGTCCAAATCCATACACAGAGGGTAGGGAACATGAAGCTTGTGTAGGAGAGAGAGGGTTTGAATTGAATTAAATTGAATTGAATTAAGTCAAAAAAGGTGGAGGTGGAGGTGGAGGCAGAGCGTGTGGGCGGGCGTGGGGCAATGGAGCGTGTTAGCTTTTGCAATGACGGATCGAATGCAGGCCGCAAAACGAGAGAGGAAAAGAGGGGGAGTACTTTTTGGTACATGTGAGAGGCCACTTGCTCTGTTCCAATCAGAGGAGAGAGAGGGAGAGAGAGAGAGATGGTGGGGATTTTTATATGAGTGCTAATCTGGGTTCCGTTTGCTTTTGGCTCTTTTGTTTGGACATTTGTACACGAGGGTCAGTGCAGTAGACGCGCTTCTTCCCTCGTCAGTCTTTTCCAGTCCATCTCTCTATCTCTCTATCTTCTTCCTCCTCTTTCCTTTTTTTTTTTTTTCCCTTCTCCTCTTTTTTCTGTGCGTGATGTTATCTCTGAAATTTTAATTTCTTTAATATAATTTTTGATATTTAACCTAATACTTAATATGATCGTTATTAGCCTAATGTTCAATGTTCAATATAATTCTTTGATTAATTTGAGAATAAAGACAATATACAATTTAAGGACCAAATTAAGTATGTACTAATAATTCAAAGGTTACATTAAACAAATTATATTATATATTGGACTAAAGTTTAAAAACTACGTCAAATAAATTAAAAATTCAAGAATCATATTGTACATTGAGACAAAATTTCATGACTCATTTATGTCTTTTTTCCTAAAACTTATGAGTAATTATAACATACGTCGCTAATATATCATCCATTTATTTCTTAAAACCATCGATTTACAAAAATATTAAGAAGAACCCTCCTTGGATAGATCTCGTGTACCAGTTCGTCTCACATAAAGCCCGCACTATGCGCCTGCACAAATGAACCGGCCGTGGAAGTACTCAAATTGCACTAGAAATAACTATGAGCGAATCAGCTATAAGTCCGACAGAGATACTCGTAAACTTTCATCGACAAAGGGAAACACTAAACATATTTGAAGATAAATTTACCTAGTGCGGGTCGAGTCGCAAGAAAGTTTGGTTCGCGGCAGCAATGCAACAAATAAAGCGGGTGTTTTACGAGAAAATAATATGGTGATCAGCATTTACTATCCTTCTAATACCAAAGACCTGTGCAATGTCCTCGTCTCTAGCTTGGCATTACATATGATCTACTTATGAGTACTTCTCCTACCTTGGCTGCTAGATTGATGAGTTAACTAAATATAATGCGTTTCAGTTATAACGTCTAGTTTATATATTCGGGAAGCATTAAGAAGAGTGGCGACAAATAAATGAAATTCGAAAATCAATTCCAGTCAACTACAATAAGCAAGTGTGGTATGTATTTTTCAGATGCAAGCAGTTGCAGGGTTCGTGCCATCATCCGACAAAGTTGTCCAGCTAGAGTTAGAAAAGGCCGTCGGAGGCATGCATATCAAGCTGTTATGCCACGCAGAAAGAATCTACAACTTCGTCCAGGCGGTTTTAAGTTCATTGTCAGTTCAGTAGAATGAATATTTGCCGTTGATATTTTGATTTCTGGCACCTTATTGTATTAGAGAAGAATAACCAGCGAACAAATGCTTCATGAGTACAAAAGAAGCCAATAACTTAGAGTTGCCTGGTTTGGTTTTATTCTTATTCAAGCTATTTCGAGTTTTATTTTCTGGCTGCAGTTTCAAGGATCAAAAGAGAGCAGAGAGCACAACATTGCTTCATCACCACACTCATCTGAGATCTCTTTCACGTCTTCCTCTGTAAGCTTCACTCTCAAGGAACCAACGTTGACATCGAGATTCTTGATTTTCGTTGTTCCTGCAGAAACCGCATAATTTCAAAACAGATATCCCAATTCATGTTATCTGTGTTAATGATGTCGTAAACATCTGATCCTTACCAGGTATAGGGACAACATCATCTCCCTGATGGAGAACCCATGCGAGTGCAAGCTGAATAGGGGTGCAGTTGTGCTTTTTTGCTAACTTCTCCATTCGAGCGTAAACAACCCTGTTTTTGTCCAAATTCCCTGCTTGAAACCTAGGAAATGTCATTCCCTGAGAATGAGGGAAACAAATTAGCGAGGATTAGTGAAGAAGCTTTAAGGACATCTAAGAGAGAAGAGCCCATTTAACCATTAACATACCAGAGAACTATTTGCAGGCACAGTTTCTGTGACTCCCTTGCCCCCGAAGAACCCTTGACCGAGAGGGCTAAACGGAACGATGCCAATTCCGAGCTCCCTGAAAATTTTGAGAGGCGGGCTAAAAGATTTAGGAAGGAACAACATACAAAGCGAAAAGGCTGTTTTTTGGGGAGCAACTTAGGAAAGAATTTGAAGTCTCCTCTGATGGAGATGAACAACAATATACCTGCAGAGTGGGACAATTTCTTGCTCGATTTCGCGAGTCCAAAGCGACCACTCCATCTGTAAGGCCGTGATGGGATGAACTGCGTGCGCTCTCCGTATGGTGTCAGGGAGCTTCCGACAAGCCGATATACTTGACTTTTCCTTCTTCCACCAACTTCTTCAGTTCTCCCATCTGCGTTTTTTCAAAACCAGTTGGTTTTATGAATTGCTGATCGCTAAAGCCCATTTAGAGCATCGACAATCATACACGAGCAGGAAAAGTTGCTAAACAAACCTACAGTTTCCTCTATCGGGATTGATGTGTCAATTCGAAGCACATAATAGAGGTCAATGTATTCAACACCAAGGCGCTCGAGGCTCGACTCACAACACGAATGGACATATTCTGGCGACCCCCTGATCACGAGATTGTCTGCTTCAATTTTCACAATACCGAATTTGGTGGCTACCTGTACCTCCTCCCGCGGCAACTTCTTCAATGCCTGCGTCAATGATATCATGAAGTTTTTCTAATAACCATAAAACTAAAATGTATCGGTCAAAAGACTAAATTACCAGTTTTTGTGGGTTTCGGTTTAATCACATTACCTTTCCAATAAGAATCTCATTGATTTTGGGTCCATATATATCTGACGTGTCGAAGAATGTTATCCCCTTGGCGAAGGCGTCGGTGATGATTGAAATGCCGACTTCCTCCGGGACAGGATCATTGTAAATACCCGTGAGTCCCATGCAGCCAAAACCCAACTTCGAAACCTGCAATTATTCAAAAACAACAGAAGAAGAAGAATAAACCATTACTCATACATCTCGGCACGAAGCAGCTTAAATGAATCCGCAAGAAATTGAACAACAGGAGAAGTTTCAACACAAACCTCAAGACCCTGAGTTCCGAGTTTCACTCGCGGAATCTGAACCCCCTGATGCTCAGCCATCTTCGGATGATATCTTGAAGTTGCTACTTGCTGTATTTTCTGGTTTCGTGATCGTTATATTTCGTGCATATTTATAGGAGTTGAGGCGGCAAGGATAAAGAAAGGGAAACTTCAAATTATGAATAGCAACAGGTAGTCTGGAAGGCGGCGTTTGACTTAAGCTGTTGGCTACTAGAGTTTTGCATCATCCAATACGTCACGAGCATTTCAATTCTTTAAAAAAAATTCTTTTTATTTTATTTTATTTATTTCCCTTCGCCTGTCTGTAGTCTCGACAGTGGCCTGTGGGGGCGTTGCTACTAGACGTGGCTGGCTCACAATCGAAAAAGAAATCGAAAAATGAAAAAAGAAAGTTCCAAAAAATTATTTAAAAATTTTTAAAAATTATACATATCAGCAATGACTATTCAACACAGAACAATCGACGTCTATCTTGGTGATTTTTGACTAAAATTGATTGAAATAACTGCATTGACAAATCATTAAGAGGTTTAAAACTGATAAAAAATTAAAAAGTTTCAAATTTTTGTTTGGCTTCATGCATGCTATAGTTGGATTTTTGCTCAACAATAAGGTTTATTTAGTTTATATTCACATTTAGCAACAAAAAAAGAAGAAGCAATTACTATAGTCTATATCATTGGTGTCCAGTTAATATATAATATTATCAAAGGAAGGAGCTTTTGCTCTTACAAGGGCTTTTGAGGCCTATCTACTTAATATATAGGCACAACGAGCTCTATGGATATATTTTTTATTTTAACATGTCAATGTTTTTATTCTAACGTGTCAATGTCTACATGCATCATACCTACTGTACTTTTTTTTTTGTCTTTTTCTTTACCGAGAAAAGAGAATACTCCCTAAATTTTTAGGGCACGTATAATAAAATTTCTGGAACAAAAACCAATTTCTATTCTATGGACGAGTTTCTGAGTAAAAAATCGCGTTTGATAACAATTCAAAATTTCTATTTCTGAAATAAAAATTCGTTTGATAACAAAATAAAATTTATATTTCTAGGAGTGGCAACAATCAGTGTCCTAGTTAGAGTCCGACATTCGGCGTTTGGTGACCAGCGGCAAGCGGCTGAAGTCCGAAGTCTGATGTTTGGCATCCGGCGCCAAGTCCGGTGACCGGTGGTGAGCGGCCAAAGTCCAAAGTTTGACACCAGAGTTTGACAACCGGCAACTGGCGTCAAACTTTCAGAGTTCGACATCTGATGTCCAACATCCGGAGTCCGACGAAAGGAGGTTGGCGGCAGGTGGTGGGCAGCCGACATCCGGCAACCGGTAGCGAGCGGTGGATGGTCGCCGGCGAACATCCAGCGGTTGGTGATGAGCCTTCGACATCTAATGATTAGCGATGAGCAGCCAACTATCGGTGGACGTCCGTCATTCAGTGACTGGTGGTTGGCAACGGGCGGCCAGAGTGCGGTGGTCGGTGGCCAATTTCTGGTGACCGATGGTTGGCAGCTAGTGGCCGGGGTCAGTGGTGGGCTTCCAGCATCCCACGGGCAGCATGTAGGCGACAAACGGTGACAAGAATGAACGATGAGAAAAATTTTGATTTCTCAAATTTGTTCTGGAAATAGAAAAGCTAAATATTTTAACTTTTGATTTCTGTTCCAAATTTATTTCTGGAATAAAAATCTATTCCAAAAATTGAAAGATGAAATTGCGTTACCAAACGGATTTCTGTTCTAAACTTATTCCGGAGAACAGAAAAATAGAAAAATAGAAATTTTATTATGCACGCCATTAACGTCCAACTTATCTTGAGATTCGGATGAGGATCAAGATAATTTTTTTTTTTTTTAAAGACTTCCTCAGGCCGTCCATATCATATGTTATCTTTCATAACTATAATAATACTAGGTCCTCACTATTTATCGGGGTGTGTGAGTGACGTCATGAAAAGGACTTGTGATGTATCGGGTGGTGCAAACCTTGGAGCATCCAACAGCACGTGGAGATAATAGAGCCGTAGCGTGTCTGCTTACGTTGACGGTCTGACCGCTTTTATATGGGGCGCATTAGGTCAAACTAGATCTTGTTTTAATTTTTCACCATTTGCGGCCATAGAACCGTCAAGGATAAGGAAATGAGACTAATTCATAAGAAAAGTATTTTTCACATGTTATATTGTGTAAAATGTTACGAGCTACTCCTGTATTGAGTTATATAATTATGTATATTGTGACATCAAAAATAATTTTAAAAGAAAATTGTTCGCATGATGTACTAATGTGAAGTTAATTCGAAATGAAAAGAGAGTTGGATGCAATTCTCATTGAGCTTAAAAAGGCATTTAACATTTTATAAGATACTTCACAACTGCTCATATAATGGTGGACCAAGGGAGCTAGTGATGGTCTAGTGCCTCCAGTCCCAAAAAATATTTATATTGTAGATTTAAATTCTTATTTTCTTAAATGTTAGTACCTTGAAAAACCCTAAACTGATATATTTGTAACAAATTTACCTAAAATTAAATTTTTTATCACAAAAAACTCCCAACTTGGCACACATTTGACAAATTTACCATAAATTGGTACACCTGTGATAAATTTACTCTTTATTAATTTTTGTTAAATTTTATTGTCAAATTATTAAGTTGGATGATATGTGATGATTTATTGGTATACTAGTTTGGGATTTTTACTCTCTATTTGTTACAATTATATCATTTTTATGATATTAATCCAATTTAATGGGTAGTATATTTGTTACAAATATATCAGTTTGGAGTTTTTGGCGATCGACAAATTAGTTTTGAGTAAATTTGTCACAAATGTACTAGTTTAGAATTTTTTGTGGTAAAAAATTAGTTTTTGGTAAATTTATCATAGATGTACTAATTTGGGATTTTCTATGTATTAACCCTTTTTAAATGATGTAATTAATAGTTCAATTGAAAATTTTGGTCCCAGCTCACCAAATCATGTATCTTAAGCACATTGAAGCATTAAGCGTGTCAAGGAATGGACCTGACAAAAAAAAAAAAAAAGACTTTCTACTTTGATTGTTGGGGGCCAAACTATCATCCATCATGAAGTCTAAGCATGTGCCAAAAATTCGAATTTCAACACTCTCCCTCGATCTAATTCCATTATCACTACTCTTTCTACCTTGGTTACTATTTCAATATGTCACCTAAATATGATGTGTTCCATTCTTTCTACCTTGGTTGCTAGTTCTCTATGTCACCTGTTGACACTTAAATTTTGGCGACTTATTTAATCATTTATTAATTATATAGAACATTAGGATTAAATTTTAAACTCTAGCAAATACAATACCCATGAAATTGCATGGCATATAGACATTAGGAGCATTTGCATTAATAGTAATAGAGCATTTTCGTTAAAAAAATGTAAAATTAATTAAAAGAACTATTATTTTAAAAAAAAAGAAAAAAGAAAAAGAAGAAAAAAAGAAGGAAAAGAAAGTCGAATAGGACCCCGCAGGGGCTGGGCCTGCCCGGCCCACCTCCTTTTTTTCCCTTCTTTTCCCCTTTTCGTTTGGGTTGGCCCATCTCCCTTCATTTTAGCCCGGCCCGCGCGTGGGTCTTCTTCCTCCTCACGCCGGTCACGCCTCTGCAAGAAAAAGCAAGGTAGGAGCCAGAGGAGATAGAGGATCGCGACGGGGCAGGCGGCGGCGTGATCCGCCGGTCTCCGATCGGTAAGCTGGCGATGGCAGTGGCCAGGCACGCCGGTCGCTAGCCATTAAAAGGAGAGACGCCGAGAGAGAAGGGGGAAATTAGATTTGGACGAGCGAGAGAGAGCGAGATCGAGAGAGTGGTTGGCCGTCGCCGGAGGCCCGTTCGTCAGCCGACGTATGACGCAGCCAGGTAGGCTTTTTCCGACTGTATGTCCCTTGTTTTTCAGGAGGCGTCGGGCCGGAGCTTGCGCCGACTAGTTCGCGCAAGTTCCGGTCCGAGCCGGTCCTCCCTGAAAGTTGCTAGCTGTTCTAGTATGCGTTGTTAGGGGTTCGTATCAAGTAGAAAATCTTCCGTGTCAGTAGCGCGCACCAAGTGCCTATGAAAATGCCTGACTGGGATTTGAGTTCTGAGGGTTTGTTGTAGCCGAGGATAGTTGTTCTACGTTCATTTTCATTCTGAATGTGTTTAACCTATCTCTAAGCGGATCTTGCGTGTTGCTAGTGCATGTTGTGTTGATCGTTGCCCAAATCCATGTCTCGAATGAGCCTAGGGCCTCCCTCTTGCCGATGCACTCCACATGTTTGATAAAATGTCACACAAAAGACCGGAAGCCATTTTACGTTTTAAATCGGGATCGATCCGTGTTTGCATCCATGGCCATTGAATCATGTTTGCTCTTTGTATGCTCATTGCGCTTTGGCGTGGTTTTCGCGAAATGATCATGTATCGTCGGAAGAGCGAGAGTTTTCGTCACTCCAGTGTATGGATTAACAGTCGCCGGAATAGGCGGCCGGCGGTCGCCGACGTCAGTACAACCGGCGGATGGTGTCGGGGACGACATGTTTGGGAGATGGTGTGTCGGGTCTTGCTGTTTCTGTGAGGATTTGGTTGTCAGCGAAAAAGGGGTTCGGGTGGTGGCGTCGGGGAAGAAGAAGACGCACGAAGAAGAAAGCCCGTGGAGAAGAAGACCAAAGGGGAAGAAAAAAAAAAAAGGAAAAAAGAAAAAGAAAAATAATTAAAAAAAGAATCAATTTAAATATTAATATTAACATTAAAAAAAAGTTTTAAGAAATTTTTTTATTGGGTCGAGTCTGGGTCGTTGAATCGGGTCAACGGGCCGGATCGGGTTTACGGTCCGAACCCTTTTTCCTAATATAATAATATTAAATATAAAAACATATTTACAAATTAAAAAAAATAATAAAAAAAAATATAAAATGAAATATAAAAATAAAAATTCAGAAACTTTCCGAAAATTAAAAAATTTCAGAGAACATTAAAAAATTCAAAACTTCAGAAAATATTGAAAATTTCGAAATTCTTTAGAAAATAAAAAATATTAAAAAATAATAAAAATTCCAAAATTTTCAGAAAATTCCAAAATTCGGAAAATGTTTAAAAATTTCAGTAGTAATTAGAAAAATAATAAAAAGGGAAAAATTAAAAAAGATTATAAAATCTAGAATTTTTTTGGAAAATGTGAAAGTTCAATTTTCCCCAAAAATCCTAAAAAATTATAAATAAATTTAAAATTTAAAATCCTCAAAAGGGTTAAAATTAATCTTCCGGGTTATTTTCTCCTAAAAAGTAGAAGTCTTTCAATTTAAAATTATTCTTAAAGTTGACCAAGCCCTTATAACTCTATATTAGGGTTTCAATTGTCCTTAGAGATAAATACCATTGATTGTGTAATATTGATACATTGATTTTGGCTTCCCTTTAATTTAGTTGAGATTAAAATTTATCTTTTCCTTAGTTTTTTTTTTTTTTTGGTAAAGTCTTTTCCTTAGTGTTAAGGCTATGCTATCCCATAAAATGTTTTTAATGCTTTCTGTGGTTGTTCATTGTTATGATAATGATTGTGCAGACTACCTGAAAAAACTAGTTTTTTTTTTTTTTTAATGTGAACAAGATTAGATACCGAAAATGCACTAATTGGTTAATTAGTGTAATAAGTCCCCAATCATAAATTCTCTAATTGCAAAAAATGAGGTATACTTCCACACCTCACTTATTTTTTAATCAACCCCAATAATCTAGTGGCGACTCCTCATTAGAAGATTTTACGAACACTTCAATGTCGCAAGAGATATGGGCTTGGGAGAGTCTGCATCCAATCATGAGCTATATGCCTGTTTTTAGGCAACACCCCTAAGCCTGTTACTTTTCCCCTCTGGACAGAAAAGATAGGTCGCTACATTACCTAAATATGATGGGTTCTAGTTTATATATCGGGGAAGCATTAGGAAGAATAATAGTGGGGAAAAAACTCAGATGGAATTTTGATGATTCCTAAATTATACCCGATATTAATACCTATTATGATAAGTGCGGATGGTGTGATAATTTTTTAGATGTCAATGTTTCTTATGATGTTAGCAAAGACGAGAAGCTAAAAAGTGACAATCAGCAGAACAAGTGCCAATATGACAAGTAGCTCATGGTGACTTGTAGAAACCAAGGCCAATCTAGTGTTCTTGAAGGTCTTTGAAGACTAATAAGTCAAAAGAATCAGTGACCTTGTAATCATGTGTCATTTCATCAATACTGCCACTGCACCTATTGAATGGGATGATCACACCATAAGAAGAGCATGCGTATGGATCTGGCCTGGGTGGAGTGGCCTAAACCCGAAACTGTTTGCATTTGGTGGCATGAAAAATTGAATTTATGTCATGACCTTCGTCCGCAAGCACAAATTCATTCTTGAAGAACAAAGGCTATATGATCAAGTGACTATCAACCTTTTGCCAGAATAGGAGGAGAAACAAAACAGGTTTAACATCACTACATAATGGAAATGATAATTGTGAAATTTTAGATGGGGAGAAATTGTTATTCTCATTCATATCTTCTGGTGCTTTACAATGTTGTATTTATAGGCTAATACACAGATAAATCCTAGCAAACAAAAATAAAGGAAAGAAAGCCTAAAAAAGGAGACAAGCTAAAATCCCACGATTTGTGGGTTAACAGTTATAATCTCATGATTTGTGGGATTTAATTAGAATCAAATCAGAATAAAAAATAAACTAAAAAGTCCTATGTATTTACTGCCATATAATCTGTCTATTTACAGCTCAACAACAATTTCTCTCCATCTAAAATTTCACATGGTATCAGAGCTTTAGGCTAGATTCATGAATTTAAAATTGTAGTCTTCATTGCTACGTTTTTTTAGCCTTCTTTGCTGTCTATTATTCTCCACAAATTCTTTCTTCCTTACACATCCTTAATGATAAGTCAAAAGAATCAGTGACCTTGTAATCATGTGTCATTTCATCAATACTGCCACTGCACCTATTGAATGGGATGATGACACCATAAGAAGAGCATGCGTATGGATTTGGCCTGGGTGGAGTGGCCTAAACCCGAAACTATTTGCATTTGGTGGCATGAAAAATTGAATTTATGTCACGACCTTCGTCCACAAGCACAAATTCATTCTTGAAGAACAAAGCCTACATGATCAAGTGACTATCAACCTTTTGCCGGAATAGGAGAAGAAACGAAACAGGTATAATCTCATGATTTGTGGGATTTAATCAGAACCAAATCTGAATAAAAAATAAACTAAAAAACCCTATGTATTTACCGCCATATAATCTATCTATTTACAGCTCAACAACAATTTCTCTCTATCTAAAATTTCACACGGTATCAGAGCTTTAGGCTAGATTCTTGAATTTAAAATTGTAGTCTTCATTGCTACGTTTTTTCAGCCTTCTTTACTGTCTATTATTCTCCAAAAATTCTTTCTTCCTTACACAGCCTTCATAGCTGCACTATTGCTCTTGTTCTCTTCTTAACATTCACTCTCCAAAATGGCCACATTTGAAATCACACCCAAAGCCACAAATCCTACCATGAACCAATCTGAGGAGGTCGCCTCAACACACATGACATGTGATCTTCATAATATCAAGCCAACCTATAAATTGATTGAGAAGAACTACCTCAAGTGGTCACAATTTGTCAAGACATATCTAAAGGGGAAAGAAAAACTCAGCCATTTACTTGGGATGGGACCCAAGAAAGGAGATCCTGATTTAGATGCGTGGGATGAGGCTGATTCCATGATCATGTCATGGCTATGGAATTCCATGGAACCAGCCATAAGCGACATTTGTATGTTTTTACCAACTGCAAAGGGGATCTGGGATTCCGTTCAACAGACGTACTCAAAGGCTCGTGATGCAGCCCAGGTATACGAAATTAAGGTGAAAACCAGTGGGACAAAGCAAGGAGGTAAGACTATTACCGAGTATGCTAATTCTCTACAGAACTTATGGCAAGAACTCGATCATTATCGAGTATTTCAAATGCAGTGTCCAAATGATGCGGCCATTCTAAACAGTTTTATTGAAAAGGATCGGGTCTACGATTTCTTAGCCAGGCTTAATTCTGAATTTGACCAAATCAGAATTCAAATACTTGGCAAGGAGAAAGTGCCATCATTGGAGGAAACAATTTCCTTGATTCGGGCGGAAGAAAGCCGTCGATCCGTCAAGCTAGAACCACAAGCTGTAGAAGGGTTAGCCTTGACAACTAGAAAGGTTGATGAAAAGGGTGACCTGCCAAGGAAAGACAACCGGGACAGCTTGTGGTGCGCCTACTGCAAGAAGCCCAGACATACAAAAGAACAATGCTAGAAATTGAATGGTAGACCAACTACTTTAGGCCGAGAGTGGGTGAATTGGGCAACACAGCCAAGGCCTCGGGTCCACCGAATTGAGAAAGCTGGTCAAGAAGAAGTTCAGGAGAAAGCAACCTTCAGCAGTGAAGAAATTGAGAAATTAAGAGGTTTGTTAGGGTCTCTTAATAAACCTTCCGGTGCACACTCACTAGCACTCTCGGGTAATTCTTGGGTTATTGATTCAGGGTTTACCGACCACATGACTCACACCTCATCCCATTTCAGCACTTGTACACCTTGTCCTAGCAATAAAAAGATTATTGTGGCAAATAGGTTTCTTGCTACTGTTGCAGGGGTTGGAAATGTTCCTATCATACCTAATCTTGTCCTTAAAGATGTTCTTCATGTCCCTAAACTATTCACCAATCTTATCTCAATACAGAAACTCACAAAAGATCTTCATTGTCAAGCTTTTTTTTACCCATCTTGCTGTGTTTTTCAGGATCGAGACTTGGAGAGGAGGATTGGACTTGCTAAGGAACATAATGGATTATACTATCTTGAGACACCTCTCATTACAAGAAGGATCATGAATAATCTGTCTTCGTCGTTTCTTAGTACTTCAAATCAAATAAAGAAGCCATTTGGCTTCATCATTTTCGTTTTGGTCATCCGTCATTTCAACTTGAGTATTATGTTTCCATCCTTGTTTAAAGATCTGAATATTAAAGACTTCCATTATGATGTTTGTGAATTAACCAAGCATAATTGTGTACCATTTCCTATTAGCAATCACCGTAGTTCTAATCCTTTTGACTTAATTCATAGTGACATTTGGGGACATTCCACGATTCTAAACATCTTTGGAGCTCGTTGGTTTGTCACTCTAATTGATGATTGCTCTAGGGTCACGTGGACTTTTTTACTCAAACATAAATCTGATATGAGTAGCATTATTCCTTCGTTTCATTCCATGATTCAAACTCAATTTGGGGTCAAGATCAAGGTCTTTCGATCGAATAATGCTAGAGAATATTTCAATAAAGTATTGTCTCCTTATTTTCAAAAGGAAGGCATTATCCATGAGTCATCTTGTGTGAATACACCACAACAAAACGGGGTTACTGAAAGGAAAAATGGCCATCTCATTAACACAACTCGTGCCTTGTTGTTTCACAGACAAGTTCCTAAAGCATATTGGGGGGAATCTGTTCTTACAACTACATACATGATCAATAGACTACCCTCACGTACATTAGACCACAAGACCCCTATGGAAGTTCTTTCTCAGTTCTATCTTCACCTTCGTACATCAATGGTCTTACACCTCGAGTCTTTGATTGCACTTCCTATGTCCACATTCATCATCATCAACAAGGAAAGTTAGATTCTCGTGCAATCAAATGTGTGTTTCTTGGTTACTCACAAACACAAAAATGCTATAAATGTTACCATTCTCCTAAAAAATTCGGGAGAAATACACTATCAGTGCCATAAGTTGTATATGGCGCTTACTTTGGTGTCAAAAGTTTCCATCGGATCACTTAAGTGCCAAAAAGTTTGAAAAACAATCATTTTAGTGCCAACTTCGATCAGATTGACTGGAAATCCGATGTGGCACTTTTTTATTAATTTTTGACACTGATGTGGCTCGTCGGAGAGTACAGTCAGCATGTAAACCACAAAACGACGTCGTTTGGTGTCTCTCCCCCAATTCAAAACTCTAAACCTTAAATCTGCCGGATAATCTCGGCCACCGCTGCCTTCTTTGTCCTCTTCTCGTCCCTTGTTGTCCTCTCCGACGCCGCCCATGGCACCGCCAAGCACCACCACCTCCTCCACTACCTCGACGAGTGCGGCGATCGCGGTGAGCAAGTCGCCATCGACCCCTCCGCCTCTTTCGAGAACCCGCGCCTCCGTAAAGCCTATGTCGCCCTCTAGGCCCTGAAGTAGGCCATCCTCTCTGACACCAACAACTTCACTGCCAATTGGGTCGGCCCTGACGTTTGCGGCTACTCCAACATCTTCTGCTCCCTCGACCTTGATGACCCCGGCGTCCCCATCGTCGCTAGCGTCGACCTCAACCACGGCGACATCGCCAGGTACCTCCCCAAGGAGCTCGGCCTGCTTGCCGACCTCACGGTCTTCCACCTCAACTCCAATCGCTTCTGTGGTAGCGTGCCGCAAAAATACTGGAACCTGAAGCGGCTATTCAAGCTAGATCTGAGCAACAACCGGTTCGCCGGGAAGTTCCCAAGGGTCGTGTTGGAGCTACCGGCACTCAAGTTCTTGGACCTCCGGTTCAATGAGTTTGACTGGTCGGTCTCGTGGGAGCTCTTTGACAAGGATCTGGACACCATTTTCATCAACACAACTGGTTTCGGTTCGACCTGCCGGATAATCTTGGCCACTCCTTGGTGTTGTTTTATAAATTACGATGGTTTTCCCTCCTCCTCCCCCTTCAACTGCCCACATCCCTTGCCTCCGCCTCCACCGGTGATGGGCCAGTCACCGTCCTTGACGGCCCCCGCGCTCGACAGCTGCGGTTCCGACCTCGACCCCGACCCCGACTTGGCCACTCAGCGGCGGCCAAGTCGAAGGCCGTGATCTCGCTCAAGTGCGAACGTCACGTCGCCAAGCGACGGTGGTCGAGCGAGCTAGGTCAGCGGCCGACGAGGATCGAAACCTTAATTTCAATCTCCAAATAAATAAAAAAAATCCCAAAATGAGTTGTGCGACGTCGTTTTTGTGAGGCCATTCACTTAGACGTCGTTTGCTTAAGGAGTACGGAAAACGACATTGTTTCTCAAGCCATGTTGATTTTTTTTTTAAATATAAAGCCACGTCATCATTTTGGCCGGAATCTCTCGCTGGTGGCACCAAAGTGATCGTTTTTCCTCCAATTTGGCACTTAAGTGATTTGATTGAAACTTTTGGCACCAAAGTGAGTGTTGTACACAACTTATGGCACTGATAGTATACTTCTCCAAAAAAATTCTATCTCTTTGCAGATGTCACTTTTGTTGATAATAAACCCTATTTTTCACAATCTTATCTTCAGGGGGATTTTTCAGTCATGGAAGATAAGGACCTTGGTGTCATTGATAACTTAGATTTATCGTCCAATGTCCCTATCAACCAAAACTCGTCCACTGTTGCTCATGAACTTATCTTGAATCCTGTCTCTTGTCCACCACAATCTACCACACAACGACTTGTCTCTGTTCCTATTCCCACTAGTCCAACTCATATTCATGATTCTAAAAGATTTTCTCAAGTGTATTCAAGGAGGACAGCCGTTCCAACACAAGAACAGGTCCAAAATACCACTCCGGGTACTGTTAATGAAAGCACGGTAAGTTATGAATCTCCTTTGGATGAACAGCTTACTGATACACTTGATAGTGATCTTGATTTACCTATTGCTATTAGAAAATGGATTAGATAGTGCACCAAGAAATCGGTATATCCACTATCAAATTATGTGTCCCTTAATAGGTTATCATCATCATACATAAACTTTATTATGAGTTTAAACACAATTGTTGTCCCTAACACCTTGTTTGAAACACTGTCAAAAGAGGAATGGAGGAATGCCATGAAAGAAGAGATGGAAGCACTTGAAAAAAAATAAAACATAGGAAATTGTTGACAGGCTAAGGGGGAAAATTTTAGTTGGTTGCAAGTGGGTATTCATTGTAAAGTACAAGGCAGATGGCTCTCTAGAGAGGTACAAGACACGATTGGTTGTGAAGGGTTACACTCAAACATATGGAGTGGATTACCAAGAGACATTTGCACCAGTGGCTAAAATGAATACTGTAAGAATTTTATTGTCTTTAGCTGCTCATTTTGATTGAGAACTTCAATAGTATGATGTAAACAATGCGTTTTTACATGGAGATTTGGAAGAGAAAATCTACATGAGCATCCCACCTGGTTTTGAAGGAAATGAAACAACATAAAAGGTTTGTAGACTTAAGAAAGCATTATACAGGCTCAAGCAATCACCTAGAGCTTGGTTTGGACGGTTTGCTAGAGTCATGAAGGCATCTGGGTATAAACAAAGCTAGGGAGATCATACAATGTTCACAAAACACTCGGATATGAGAGGAGTTACAACATTGTTGGTATATGTTGATGACATAATAGTCACAGGCAATGATGAAAGGGAGAAACAGTGGCTGAAACAGTGCTTGATTAAGGAATTTGAAATAAATGAGTTAGGGAAGCTACGGTATTTTTTGGGAATTGAGGTTTCGTACTCTAGGCAAGGGGTCTTTATTTCACAACGAAAGTATGTGATGGATCTTTTGGAAGAAACTAGAAAGCTTGGTTGCAAACCACTAGCTACTCCAGTTGAGCAGAACCAGAGGCTAACAGAAGCAAAAGAGGAGGTAGCAGTGGATTGAGAAATGTATCAGTGATTAGTGGGAAAGTTAATTTACCTTATTCATACCCGACCGGATATCTTCTATGCCGTCAGCTTGATTAGTCAATTCATGCATAATCCAAAGGAATCACATTTACAGGCTGTTCATCAAGTCCTACACTACTTAAAAGGTAGTCCAGGAAAGAAAATACTTTTCAAGAGGAGCCCAGATCTCAAGCTCGAGGCTTATATAGATGCGGATTATGCAGGCTCAATGGTTGACAGGAGGTCTACAATTGGTTATTGTACCTTCCTTGGAGGTAATTTGGTAACTTGGAGGAGTAAAAAACAGAATGTGGTGGCAAGATCAAGTGTAGAATTAGAGTTTAGGGCAGCGGCTCAAGGAATATGTGAGTTATTATGGATCGAGATCATTCTTGATGATTTGAAGGTTGAGTGGTAGAGTCCTATGAAGCTATTTTGTGATAATAAGTCCGCAATTAATATTGCTCATAATCCTGTGCAGCACGACAGGACAAAAGTATTGAGATTGATAGGCACTTCATCAAAGAGAAACTTGAAGAAGGATTGATTTGTTTGTCTTACGTTCCTTAGGACAGCAAGTGGTGGATGTCTTGACCAAAGGGCTTAATGGTGGAAGTTTTCATGAGCTAATTTCCAAGCTGGGAATGGAAGATATCTATTCACTAGCTTGAGGGGGAGTGTTGAGCTGTAAATAGACAGATTATATGGCTGTAAATACATAGGTTTTTTAGAAAGTTTTTTATTCTAATTTGATTTTGATTAAATCTCACAAATCATGGGATTATAGCTGTTAACCCACAAATCCAAATCGTGGGATTTTAGCTTTTCTCCTTTTTTTAGGCTTTCTTTCCTTTATTTTTGTTTGCTAGGATTTATATGTGTATTAGCCTATAAATACAACATTGTAAAGCACCAGAAGATATGAATGAGAATAACAATTTCTCTTCATCTAAAATTTCACAATAATTCTACTCAGCTACTACTTAGCAGTGTGGTATGTATTTTATGGGTGCAAGCAGTTGCAGGGCTCGTGCCATCGTCCGACAAACTTGTCCTTCTTGAGTAGCCACACACACAGACAGAATCCGCTACTTTGTCTAGGCGAATTTAATTTCATTCTGTTCAGTGAAATGAATATTTGCCGTTGACATTTTGATTTCTGGCATCTGGCACCTGATTGTATCGGAGAAGAATAACCAGCAAACAAGTGGTTCATGAGGACAAAAGAAGCCAATAAATTAGAAATGCCTGGTTTGGCTTTGTTTTTATATAAGCTATTCTGAGTTTTAATTTCTGACTGCTGTTACAAGGAGCAAAAGAGGGCAGAGAGCCAGACGATGCTTCATCAACACAATCAAAAGAAGTCTAATAAGCCGACGGTTTCCCATCTCTCAGGGGCGTGTTCGCGTACTTCCACGAGCAGCGAACATGGTGCTCATCAATCCTGTCACCGGCAACGTCATCAATCGGTACAGCATCCGAGATCTCTTTCATGTCTTCTTCCGTAAGCTTCACTCTCAAGGAACCAATGTTATCATCGAGATTCTTAATTTTTGTCGTTCCTGCAGAGACCACATAATTTGAGAACAGATATCCCAATTCATGTCATCTGACAATAAATGCCATAAATGTTTGATCCTCACCAGGGATGGGCACAACATCATCGCCTTGATGAAGAACCCACGCGAGTGCAAGCTGTACAGGGCTGCAATTGTGCTTTTCTGCTAACTTCTCCATTCGAGCGTAAAGAACCTTGTTTTTGTCCAAATTCTTTGCTTGAAACCTAGGAAATCTTCCCTGAGAAATAAAAGGGGAAAACTACTGTGGATTAGCGAAGAAGCTTTTAGACCGTCACGTATATGAATGTGAAACATCAAAGAAAAAAGTACCCATTTAACTGTTAACATACCAGAAATCCATTAGCAGGCACAGTTTCAGTGACTCCCTTGCCACCGAAGAACCCATGACCAAGAGGGCTATATGGAACGATGCCAATTCCGAGGTCCCTTAAAAATGTGGAGAGGCGGGCCAAAAGATGAAAAAAGAAACATCGTACCAAGCGAAAAGGTTGTTTTTGGTTGAACAACTTAAGAAAAAATTCGAAGTCTACTCCAATGGAGGTGAATAGTGATATACCTGCAGAGCGGGACGATTTCTTGCTCGATTTCTCGTGTCCAGAGTGACCACTCCATCTGTAAGGCCGTGATGGGATGAATTGCGTGCGCTCCCCGTATGGTGTCAAGGCTGGCCTCTGACAAGCCAATATACTTGACTTTCCCCTCTTCCACCAACTTCTTCAGTTCCCCCATCTGCGTTTTCATCCATTTGATTTTATCAATTGCTGATCACTGAAGGCCTTTTAGAGCATCGGCAATCATCCACAAACAGGAACACATGCTAAACGAACTTACAGTCTCCTCTATCGGGACCGATGTGTCAATCCGGTGCACGTAATAGAGGTCAATGTACTCGACACCAAGGCGCTTGAGGCTCGATTCACAACACAAGCGGGCATATTCAGGCGTCCCCTTGATCACCATATTGTCAGCTTCAATTTTCACCACACCGAACTTGGTGGCTAGCTGCACCTCCTCCCGCGGCAACTTCTTCAATGCCTGCCACAATTATATGACAAAGTTTTTCTAATAACCATATATCAAAAATGTATCGGATGAAAGATTAATTTACTAGTTTTGTGTGTTTCAGTTTATTCACATTACCTTTCCAACAAGAATCTCATTGGTTTTTGGTCCATATACGTCTGACGTGTCGAAGAACGTTATTCCCTTAGCGAATGCATGGGTGATGATCGATATGCCGACTTCATCCGGGATAGGATCATAGTAAATACTAGTGAGTCCCATGCAGCCAAAACCCAACTTTGAAACCTGCAATTATTCAAAAACAATAGAAGAAGAAACCACAACTCAAACATCTTGGCAAGAAGCAGCTTAAATTAATCCACAAGAATTTAATCAACCACGAACAATGAAACGACATGATAAAGTTTGACCATGTATGAACACCATTAAACTTAACGAACTAAAAGGTAGTTTTCAATACAAACCTCAAGACCCTGAGCTCCGACTTTCACTCGCGGAATCCGATCCCCCTGATTCTCAGCCATCTTCAGATGATATCTTGAAGTTGCTACTTACTGTATTTTCTGGTTTCAGGATCGTTAAAATTTCTGCAAATCTATAGGAGTTTAGGCGATAATGATAAAGAAAGGAAAACTCCAAATTCTGAGGTTTGAAAAAGTGGTGTCTGATCGACTAGCTTCTCGATATTTATCGGTATGTGAGTGACGTCATAAAAATGACTTTTGACGTACCGGGTGATGCAAACCTTAGAGGATCCAACAACCGTGGAGACTTTAGAGCCGTTGCGCATCTGCTTACGTTGATGAGTAGAGCCGTTGCGCATCTGCTTACGTTGATGAGTCATAGTCAGACCCCTCTTTTATGGAACCAATAGGTCAAACCATCCGGTCCCAAAAAATATTTATATTGTATGCTTGAATTCTTCTTCTTCTTTTTTTAAATGATGTAATTAAAACTTCAGTCGAGAAGTTAGGTCCCAGCTTGCCAAACCTAAAATTCTAGATTTGCAATTGGTCACACAAATTTTTTTTTAGGATGCTGCTCCATCCCGTCGTAGTAGGATGTTGTAAAGTCTCCTATCGTAAGCAGTACTTAGGTTTCGCATCACCCAATACATCACAAGGCTTTTAATGATGTCGATTTTTCTTTTGGAATAAGTCTACAAATTAATCATATAAATAGTTTATTGATTATGCACACTTATTGGTATAAGAACTTACAGTCTCCACATCATTCAGTAAGCTATTTCTGCAAATCAATCTTAATATATATGGCGATTAGCATTGTATGTCTTTATGACGGAAAAGAACTATTTAGAGTAAATAAGTCTTCGAACTCATAAAATGCCACCTTAAAATCATATGCGCATGAGTGGAGTGGCTTAAACTTGAAATCGTTAGCATTTGGTGGCATGAGAAATTGAATTGGAAATTACCAAAAAAGTTCTAAATCGATTTTAATTGAGCAAATTCAATCAAAAAAAAAAATTGCCAATATAATATTAAACCTTTTAACAATTTGACAATTCAGTCTATCCGATAAATTTTGGCTGGAAATTACTGACATAAATGTCAAATGTCCTATGTAGCGTCACAGGCACTGACGTGGATAATTTTTAATAATATTGTTTTTGAATTTTTTATTAATTTTTCTCTTCTTTTTTTTCTTTCTATTTTTTCATTGTGGTAGACAACCCTCGCTCAACCCTTGACGAGGCTCAAGCCCTTGCCAGAGGCCACAATGGTCTAACTCTTACTCGATCTGTGGGGGTAGCCCTTACTAGAGACTGCGAGGTCGAAGGCCATGCACTACTTTGAGTCGCATAAACATGCACTATGCTTGCTACTCTTGGGAGAATGCGAACACGCCCGGAAGAGGGGGAAACTTTACGGCTTAAGACTTGTTCTTGGCTCTATTTCCTATATGCCTGTATTTGTTTGAGGCCAGAAGTATCACAAAATAGCTTGAATATAAAACTAGGGATTTTGATTTTTAGTGTTTGTATTTAAAATAAGTTGATGGAGAAACATCTCAAAGTATTTTGATGATTCAAAAACTACTATTAGTGTAATGTTTATTATGATATTTGCAGATGTTCATGACAATGTATTGAAGACAAAAGTGACATCCATAATGGCCAAAGATCACAAATCTGTCTTTCCACAAACAGCACTAATGGACTTAAAAATAAGTTTTTTTTTTTTTTAGACTTAAAAATAAGTTAATAATGATATTTGTGTCGATGCTGAAGATATCATGTCATTGGTGATGTCATAACAACGTCCATTAGTGGATGATCGGTTGGATAAATAAAAAAAAGTTGTTGTCGATTGGATATGCATAGTAAAAGAATAGGAATATGTCAAAGAACTGGAAAGAGGGTTTTGTTAAAATTGTTAGAGTTATTTGTAATCGTTAGAGTTATCCGTACAGGATAGCAGCGCAGAACCTACTTTGGGATAGCTAGCTAATGTTCATACGAAAATACTATAGGTAGTTCATCTATGAACAGCTATATGAACGGATTTCAAATGGCTATCTCATTCTCTGAAGCATCCCCAAGGGGAAGATTGAGGATGCCTATATAAGAGAAGACATTGAAGGCCGAATGTTAGATGCCTAATACATGAAAACTAAATAGTACTCTGAGATGTACTCTTAGCTGATATTGTTCCTCTCTCTTGTAAACTTCGCTATTGTGTTCTTGCTATCTTGTAATTATGTGAAAAATCACGTGTACAAGAGTGATAGCAGCATCTGACTTCTGACGGTGTGGTCTATCATTTAAAAGGATTAGTGCTTGTTGATTTTAACTTGTTTAGTAGATTACTATTGCAATTTGGCCTGACTTGAGGCTATTAATGTGGCAGGTTGATGTAAGTTTTGTGTTAAAACAGAACCACTATATATCATTGTGTGCTATTATTTCTCTCACTAATACTTACTCTAGCAAACAATCAGCTCTAAAGATTTGAAACATCTACTTGACTTGATTTTCATAATAGTTGTCAATTTGTGCAAAATTGTCAAAGTTTACTAAAGCAACTTAAACACCCTCTAAATTGTATTGTTAGGCCCAAGATAAGTGAGCAAACATGGTAGTCGAGCAAAACATATACAAGTCAAACTTACAAAAGCAAACATAAGCACATATTTACGTATATCAAAAGCTGTTGCATTTATATGCCCATCCTAGTCTTGGGCTACTTATCTTCATTTTCATACATAGTCGATCAACAGGCTGGGGTAGCCTAACTCCTCTAATGAGCTTTTTCCAAAAAGGTAGGCCCATTCTCTTAAGAAGATCCCATGGGATCTACAAGAGGAACGAAGCCACGAATGGGACCTATGATGTCCCCGTCAAAAATGAGGCACCATGCCTCCTACATGTGAGGAAGTAAGGTGTCTTACCCCTTCTTGAACCCATACGATGGTACAGTATTTCCAATAGGTAACATCTCCTTCAACATCTACTATATCAGTCACGGTGATAACCATATCCATAGGAAGGCCGGGACGGATGGGCGACTGGGTCAAAACATCCATCACACACCTAAAACAGTGAAAACGACACAAATGAGTCGACAACTCAGTAAGTAGAAATCCCTAATTCCTCCATAGGAGAATGTCTCGCTGTTGATCCTCGTATACAAAATCATCACCCACTTGTCGATAGCAAATCAATAGCAAGGTTCGTGCCTTGCCTTGTTTATGTATATGAAATGCTCTCAATTATCTATGTGCTTTCAAGCATCAAAGACGAAGAGTTAGTGCATAAAGAACAAGCTTTCTAATGATCCATGACTTGCGACCATTACAATCCTAGAATGATGCGTGCATCATGCAAAACTCATTCATGCACTAAGTGACCCAATACAATCGTATGCTCAAATTTATGCAAGGACTCAACAACTAATACCAAAACAAACCCAACTTTTGCAAGCATCAATTTAAGCATCGGTACAAGCATAAGTTCAAGCATTACACGTGCATCAGTCAAGTACCACACGTGGACTTCCAATTTCACTCAGTTTAGTTAGTCGAAATCCATTGCCTCTTCCGATATCAACTAGGCATCGATCCCCTCTTGGCAACTGGCATTGTCCCAATCCTATTATCAGGACAACATCTAGGGCGACCCCCAGGTATCGACCTCACCTGGCCTAGCATCGTCCTCGATCTCAATATCAAGACAACATTCGAGGCTTTACCTAGGCAACAACTTGGCATACCCCAACGTCAGTAGTAAAGATCCATCGTGTGTCCATGCATCAAATATCAATCAATCTAGTTTTATCTTGATTCATTAGCCAGATGAAAGGCCCGAAGGCGTGCCATACAAGATGAATTAATGAACGACTCGTGTCTTACTAGTTAAAGTCATGCCGGATGCAATTCAAGCTCATGGTCTTGACTTGGCATTGTTCGCTCTGGCTTTGGCGCTGACTTGTTGCTTGTCCTGAGTAACAACATGCCTCAATGTTGTCCCAAGATCAAGTGCGGGTTGTGCATCCACCTCGACACATGTCCAAAATTGTTGAGGCCTTTCCTTGACATTTGGGTATGTTCGACACTCATGCGAGATCATGAACTTACTTGATGCAAGAATAAACAATTAAAACACATGCCAGAAGTGATTTGGGCTCGTGGTCTTGACTTGGAATCATTCGCTTTAGCTTTGGCATTAACCCAATTGTTTGCCCCAAGAAGCCACTCGCCTCAATGTTGTCTCGAAGCCAAGTGTGGGTTGTGCACCTACCTTGGCAAACGTCTAAAGTCACCAAGATCTTTCCTCGATATTCGAGAGTGCTCAATCCTCATACGAGACTACGAATTCACTTGATGAAAGAACAAGCAAATAACAAACATAACAAGCATAACAATACAAGCCAACACAAGCAAACAATGACAAGATCCTAAGATTGATACATGTAGCACCTCGCCCTATCGAAGAGTTAGGACAGTCTACTTACTAATTTTTGGACCTAGCTCCAAGATGGTTCTTGAGGATCGGTTGGCTGTTGGGGTGACTTGGAGGATGAGGGCATGAAAGAGAGTGGAAAGGGGGAAAGAGTATAGAATGGCTAAACGGCAAAATGCAAGGTTGGTTCCTCCTATTTATAGGTCTCCTCCCCTTAGATTTTTTGTGCAAGCTCATGATTAAGCGTAATTGGCGAGTTGACCTAGCTATCATCTTGAGTTGGCACCTACATTCCTTGGTATTCACTTGCGATTGGTCCACCTATCTGCTTGCTCCCAAAGGCTCAACGTAGGCTCATTATTGCTTATGGTGCCTAGGGGGACACATAAGCCCTCTTTTATGCCTAATGTCTTCTTTTAATTGGTTAGCCCTTGCCTTGATCACCAAGGCTATATCTTAGGGTCATTATGATTTAACATTCTAGGGAACACCTAAGTATGGCGATTCATCCATGTCATTTATAAACTAAGGTCCAAAGTTATTAAATGAGGCCTAGATATTTTGCTAAGCTATTTGGCACATAATGGATAAGGATGGACTATGTCAAAGATCATGGAAGTTCTAGAACTCCAATTAACCATTGACATTTGTCTAATGATTCATCCCCACATTAATTGATTTGCATCTAAAATTTTAATCAAAGGCACTCATGTATAAGGTGTCGCCTCATTGGAGAAGTCGTTCATACTTGCACACGATTGATGGTTCTATGAGACCTGAGGTTCGTGCCAAAGATTTATTGAACTTTAACCAATTGAGTGCGACTAAGTCGATAGTCTTCACGAACTTGTTCATGACCATTTTCAATTAGAATTTATCCATTAGATGTCCTAAAAATGACATTTGTGGTGGGGGTTCGCTGAAGTTGGGACATGGCGTGAGGGGTGGAGACGTAGGTGCTGGGAGTGGGGCTGACGGTGGGGACGTGTGGCGTCTGATGTTAGTGGCAGTGAGGGAGATGGGGCACGTGGGGAGGATGGTAGAGATGGTGACTGAGCGGTGGAGCAATAGAATGGAAGTGGGGGAGCTAAGCTTCGAAGGAAAAATGAAAGAGAGGCAGAAGCAATAGGACTCGGTGAAGTGGGCGCACGTAAGGGGGGAAAGAAGAAGGAAAGGGAGAGAAAGGGGGATAAGCAGCCAAGTTTGTCAACCAGCTGGCCAAGAAGCTTCAACAAATATCAAGCTACTTGAGTGGCTTGGCCTCCAAAGTCTTCTTCCCTTGCTGTCCAAGCTTCATCCACAAGCTAATTTCTTCACAAATCTTCACCATATGACTTCAATTTGATGTCCAAAATTAACACAGCAGCAACCCCTACAAATTTCTTGGTTTTCATCTACAATTTCACACCAAACAACTTCAATTTAATGGCCAAATATACCATGGCAGCAGCCTAAACAATTTCCCTTCAATCCCTCACAAACCAACTCAATTTGATAGCCAAAATTTCACACCACAGTGCCCATCCGAATTTCATTGAATTTAATTTGTCAAAAAATTGATTTTCCGCCAAAATTTCGGGCTCGCTGGAAATTCTTCAAAGGATGAGATGATGTCCTAAAAATAAATCGTGACACGTTCGAACTTTCGATTCCCGAAACCGAGTTCACTTTTGTGGTTAAAATCAACCGGACTCGATTTTAGTGTGACCTAACCTACCAGGTAGCTTTTAGGGGTTTTATTGCGTTTGGCCCGTGGTTGATAATTTTCAATTCATGTTTGTGCATCTTTGACTCATCGACGACTCTCGGTTGTGGTAAAAATCTTAAGGTTTCAATTACGGGCACTGGATACAGAATCGACAGAAAAATCGGTTTAGTGCCATTCGACACAAATTTTGCAATCATGTGGAAACACCCACAATTTAATTACGTGCTTCTGTCGAATCGACCTATCTCTGATCTCTAATCGATTATAATGGTCTCATATTGACCCTTGCCGATTAGCACGGTCAAGCAGTCGATTTTTGATTAAATTCTTAAGTCTATCGCGTTTATACCCCTTAATGGCTTCACCTGATAGATCAGTTATCTCGTGAGTGATCCGCTCAGAGAAAAACAACCGTGGGCGCATCGATAAAAAGCCAATTTCATATCATCGAAACATGGTTGAATTTACGAATGAATAAAAGAGTTTAGGGAAAAGAACAGAAACACAAAGTTTATAATGGTTTGGCTTAGATCAAGCCCACTGACTGGATTTCACTATGAATCAAAAGAGATTTTACAGTCTCACGTCCTTGACTTTACAAAGTAGAAACTCTACTACACTCCTCTAAAGTATTACAAGTGTTTGCTCTCTCTTTTGAGTACAAATTAAGCTCGACAAATGAAGTAGCAAAGAATTAGGAAGCTTCAGACTTTGAAAATTTTCTTTCACGCACTTCCTCGAACAACTTGAGAGTCCGCCTTAAATACTCCTTTATGCCTTCACGACCTTTGGCACTTTCCAAAGGAATCTATCCGCTGGACAAAATTAATTCAGGTGATCTCAAGTCGTTAGATGATTTGTAATGAAAACCTGTCAATCCCGTTTGCCTATACAATCGGGATCTTTGGTTTCCATAAGTAGAACCTTCCAAGTTTGTTCGCCTTATCAAAAGATCTTCACATCGGAGTAGATTCCAATAAGAATAATCAATCATGTAGATGTTATATCCAGCCATAAGGTCTTCCAAGAACCATACGAATTGAATCCTTGAAGATAATCCCACATCCAAATAAATTTTCATTCTTCGGTTTGAAAACTGTCAATGAGGGCAGACTTTGAGATTAAAGTCTAACGGTCTTCAGACTTTGACAGTAGAGTCTGGAGTTCTTCAGACTATAGTACTTGAGTCTACAAGTCTTCAGACTAGACTTTTGGAAATGTTTTGTCAGCTTCAAAATAATAAAAGAGTTTTTTCTAACAATCTCCCCATTTTTTATGGTGACAAAATTTTTCTGCGAATTTGAAAATTTTTTACTTGCAAAAGAACACTCAAGCAAAACGTGATATCTTATAAAATAAGTTGATTAGGACCTGGATAGCATCAATTCGGCAACACAAAAGACATGTTAATCTTGCAAGATAAATAACTATCCAACCACAATCAATATCACGAACTTAGTTACTGCAAGTGTCAAAAGATTCAAAATCAAACAGTAGTCAAAAGTCCAAAGTATACCAGTTCAAAGTCAGTCCAAAATGCCAAGCAAAAAGTCATCAAAATCAAACCAAAAAGATCAAAAAAAAAAAAAAAAGCCAGGAAGTCAGGTCAAATCTGCAAACTCTCCCTATTTTTGTCATAAGCAAAAAGTGGAGAAAAACTTTAAAAAGAGTCTTCTCCAGCTCCTTCAGAGTCTCCTTCAATTGTTGAATATTCTCACCCTTTGCATTATCTTGAACTTGAAGCTTCAGGGCTTGTAATTGATCATGTAAAGAGACCGAGGTGGCTTGATGTGCATATTTAAGGTTATGAAATTCACACTCTAACCCGTATAGTTGAGCCTTTATCTCTACCATAAGCTTGAGCAGTTGTCGAAAGTCTATTGTAGGTTCTGTTTGAGTACTAGCATCAGCATGGTCAGATTGAGGAGTGTTAATCGATGATGGAACCTCAGCTGGAACATCAAGAGTTGGAGATGATGCCTCAACATCAGTTTCAAGGAATTGAGAGGCATAGACATCCTCTGGATCTACTGAAGATCTACTAACATCACTAGTAAAAACAGACGAAGAAGTACCTCTTTTGTCAGTAGCTCCCCTTGTTTCTGTGCCTTCAGGTGGAGAAAAGAATTCATCTTCCTGTTCTTGCTCTTCTTCAGCACCAAGGTGATGTTTTTCCCTTTCTTCTCCTGCAGTTACACCTCTTATCTCTTTTGAGTCCTCTAACAAGGATACAACAAATGTGGGCACAAGAGAATCATCTTGACCCTTTTCTTCATCTTCGTTTCTTCCTCTTTCTTCTTCCTCTGTTCTTCGTTCTTCTTTCTCTTCACCTCTCTTCTCTATCTCTTCTCTTTCTCTGTTCTCTCTGTCCTCTATCTCCTCAAAACTAACAAAACTCTTCAAATTTCTTAAGGCAAAAGCGAAGAGAGTGATATCGTCCTCATCTTCTTCGTCCTGCAAGATAAGGGCTCTCCTCTTCTTGATTGGTGTACTCATGGGCTCTTTGCCTTTCCTCTTCTCACTACAGAGTCTTGCTTAGTTTTTGTAGGGGATTTCTCCTTCAGCCGCTCCAAAGCCTTATTTAGCTCACTCAGTCTCATTTTTGAAACCCTTTTCAGTCCAAGTACCATTGGAGCAATGGTTTGAACACATAGAATAACAGGAGGCTGAATGTTGAAATGTTTGAATAGTCAAGTAACAAGAGCAGAGTAAGGAAGTTGACCTTTGTCCTTCACAACTGTCCTATACATGTGCATTAAGATAGCGTGAGGTAGTGAGAACTTGAATCCAATGTTGATTGCATACATCAGCTTCGCTTCAGAGTGAGATACATCAGCTTTTGAAGTGGATTTGGGTCTGATGTAGTTCATCACGATCTTGTAAAGTAAGATATTGAAGGCATTCATCCTAGAGTAGGAAATCTTGCCTTCAGCAATCTGTCTCAAACAAGTTCCAGTGTAGCATGAGCAACAAACACACTGATCGGTTGGAAACTCCCTCTTTCCACTCCAATCACATCAGCCAACATGTCTACATCGACCATAAATTCTTTGTCCCTAACCGTAAAAGAAATCTATTCGCATCTAAAAAGGATAGATTTGAATAGAAATAAGCTGTGAGTCCTGGGTAGGTGACAATTGTCTCAAAGCAAAATTGTTCGAGTTGAAGGAGTGCAAATTTCTCCCTTAGATTCACTTTCACTAAATCAAGAAAATCAAAGTCCACACTTCTAGGGTTCATAACCCCTCTCTTCAGCAGTTTCGAATAAGTCCTCTTATGGTCCTTAGAACGAAATAAGTCCGTCCTTTCACTACAAACATTTGCAGCGACGTTCATCCTGGGCTGCAAGTTCGAGTACATCATTTCATCATCATCTTTCCCTTTAGGCTGATTAAAGGTTCCAAACTAAGGATCACTTGGAAAGTTGGCAAAAGTTCTTGCTGCCAAATCTACAGGCGCAATGCCCATACTTTCTATTGTTCTCAAAAAATGAGTCTCATTCTTGTACCCTCTCTCACTCAAAAACTCATCAATGAAAGTCAACGCAGTACCTCCTTCCTTTAACTTAGAGCAGAGTTTGAAGAGAAATTCGGGTTTTAGCGTTCTTACTGGTTCAACATCTTCAATAATCTCTTCTTCTGCTTGTTGCTGCGGAGGAACTTGAGTCCCTTATTGTGATGAGTGACGCGGTTGAGAATGTTGTTGATGTTGCTGCGAAGAGTCCTCTTCCTCAGTTAGATCAAAATGGGTAGGACCCTCTAGCATGTGCTATGGTCCCCTGATCGCAATTCCAGAAGACTTCCTTTAGAAAGACATTGTCATTGTCTTGGAGGATTTCTTGAACTCGCTTGTTGAAAAAGGTGAAAACTTTTTGGATCAAACTTGAGAGAAAATGAGAGAAAGTAGGATCTTTGTATTCTAGGGTTCGAGTGAGTGTAAATGGAGAAGAAGAATCTCGACAATATATAAAGCAGATGAAACGGTGTATACAGATCGTCATAAAGGAAAAAGTAAAAACTATCTTTTTGAAAATGAAAAACTGCCATATATTAAAAAAAAAGATAATTACTAAAAATAAAGTAAGAAATAGCAATTCAAAAAGTAATCGTGCCTTTTCAAATTTTTGTCAAAAAATTAAATTACTTACACAGAAATAACTTACAGTCGCAACTTTTGGAAGTTCTAAGTTTGATCATCTTCAAACTTTAACCGATAGAAGATATGATGTTCAATCTGGTGTGAATAGACTTAAATAGATTTTTCTCCAGTGGCTTTGTAAATATGTCTGCCAACTGATTCTTCGAGTCAATAAATTGAATCATAATTTCTTCATTCTAAACATGATCTCTAATGAAATGATGTCGAATTTCTATGTGCTTTGCTATTGAATGAAGAATTAGATTCTTTGTGAGATTAATGGCACTTGTGTTATCGCATTTGATCTCGGTGCACGAATCTTCAATTCCAAAGTCTCTTAGTTGTTGTTTTATCCATAAGATTTGAGAACAACAACTCCCAAGAACTACATACTCTGCTTCTGCTGTTGAAAGAGTTACAGTACTCTGCGTCCTTAAGAACCAAGACACCAGCTTGTTGCTAAGTAATTGACAAGTGCCAAAAGTATTATTTCTATCAACTCTACAACCTGCTAAATTCGCATCTAAATATCCAAAGAGAGTAAAGTCTCATTTTTTGGGATACCACAAACCTAGCTTTGAAGTAGTTGCAACATATTTGATGACGTGTTTTGCAGCCTTTAGATGAGATTCTTTGGGATCTGATTGGAATCTAGCACAAATGCAAACACTAAACACAATATCAAGTCTAGATGCAGTAAGGTAAAGAAGTGAACCAATAATACTCCTGTAAAGCTTTTGGTCTACACTCTTTCCTCCTTCATCTTTATCCAGCTTCAAAGAACTTGACATTGGTATCTTAGTCTTTTTGCAATTTTCCAATCCAAACTTCTTGATGAGGTCTTTTGCATATTTATCTTGATGAATGAAAATTCCTTTATTCAATTGTTTGACTTGTAATCCAAGAAAGAAGGTTAATTCACTCATCATGCTCATCTCAAATTCATCCTGCATAGACTTAGAAAACTTCTTGCATAGATTTTCATTAAGTGATCCAAAGATAATATCATCAACATATATTTGAGCAAGTAGAAAATCTTTACTTTATTTTTTAATGAACAAAGTAGTATCCACATTTCATTTAACAAAATCATTTTGAATTAGAAACTTACTTACCCTTTCATACCAAGCTCGATGTGCCTGCTTCAATCTATATAGGACATTCTTCAGTTTGTAAATTGAGTCTGGCTTTCTTGGTTCTTCAAAACCAGGTGGTTGTTCCACATACACTTTCTCTTGGATGAATCCATTTAGGAATGCACTTTTTGCATCCATTTGGAATAACTTGAAATTTTTATAGCAAGTATAAGCAAGTAATAATTTAATTACTTCTAACCTTGTTACTGGTGCATATGTCTCATCATAGTCTATTCCTTCTTCTTGCGTATATTCTTTGGCCACAAGTCTTGCTTTGTTTCTGACCACTTTTCTTTTCTCGTCCATCTTGTTCCTGAAAACCCATTTAGTTCCAATAATATATTTACCTTTAGGTTTAGGAATTAGTTCCCAAACATCGTTGATGCTGAACTGTTTGAGTTCTTCTTGCATAACTTCAATCCAGCTCTCATCAGCTAAGACTTCTTCTACACTTTTGAGTTCAATCTTAGAAACAAGTGCTAAAGCACTAGACTCTTCTTGCTTTTTGAATTTGGTACGAATTCCTTCATCAATGTTGCTAATGATGAGCTATTTGGGATGACTTAACTTATACTTTCAGTTGCTAGTTTGTTTGAAAGTCTGTTGATCCTCTGTTTTAGTTGAATCTTCTAGTTCATCTTGTTGTTTATCTTTAGAAGTCTGAATCACTTCAGGGGAAGTAGACTTTGCAAGATCTGGAGCAGGTTAATATTCTTCAAGTTGATTTTGATTCAATTGATTATGTACAGAGTCTTAAAATTTGACGTTCATAGATTCTTCCATAGACTGAGTCTTCTTGTTGAATACTTTGTAGGCTTTGCTTGAGGTTGAGCAGCCAAGAAAAATTCATTCATATGATTTTTCCTCATACTTACCAGTTCAATCATTTGCATTTTTCAAAACAAAACACTTACAACCAAATACATGAAAATAATAACCATTTGGCCTTTTCTCTTTAAATATTTCATAAGGAGTTTTCTCTAGAATAGGTCTTAAAAATACTCTGTTAATAATATGGCAAGCTGTAGAAACTGCTTTAGCCTAAAATCGAGAAGAAGTATTACTTTCAATTAAAAGGGTTCTTGCCATCTCCTGTAAAAATCTATTATTTCTTTCAATAACCCCATTATGTTCTAGAATATATAGAGAAAAGAAAACATACTGAAAACCAGATTCATCACAAAATTTAGCAAAGTCTTGATTCTTAAACTCACCTCTATAGTCTGTGCGTATGCTTGAAATAGCATAACCTTTTTCATTATGAACCTTCTTGGCAAATTTTGAAAAGTAAGAGAATGTTTCAAACTTACTTGCCAGGAAGTATACCCATGTAAAGTGAGAGTAATCATTTATGATTACTAGGCAGTATCTCTTTCCACCAATGCTTTGAGTTCTGATTGGTTCAAAGAGATCCATATGCAGAAGTTGCAAAACTCAATTAGTAGAAACTTGATTTATAGGTTTAAAAGAACTTCTAACCTGTTTTCTCAATACACATGGTGTGCATAATTCATACTTTTGATAATTCAGGTTGGGCAGTCCACGAACAAGCTTCTTGGAGGAGATCTTGGCAATCTACTTCATGTTAACTTGGCCAAGTTTTCTATGCCAAAGGTTTGCTTAATCTTGAATTGATATTAGACACTGAGAGCTTTCCGGTTTTACATCCAGAAAATAAATATTCCCATGTCTTTGTCTAGTGAAAGATTGAAAGAAATCTCTACTAGTTCTCAAACAAATGCCTTCTTGGAAATTAATTTTGAATCCAGTGTCGCACAGTTGACTAATGCTAAGAAGATTATAATTCAAACCTTCTACCAAAAAGACATTATTGATTGTGAGACTTCTAATTTTCACAATTTCACATCCAATAATTCTTCCTTTGTTGTTTCCATAAAAAGAAACTTTTCCACTATTTATTTGCATAAGCTTTATAAAACAATTTGAATATCATGTCATGTGTCTCGAATAGCCATTATCCAAATACCATTTGATCTTCTTTTTGATAGTGACCTCGATTTCTTTATTTGAGTCTAAGTCTGAATCTGTTTTAAAGTGTGAGTTTGATTCTGAATTTGCCATTAGACATATGTTGGCATATTTTTCATTACTTTCTTCGCATTCAGTATCGCTCCATATCTCTGCCTTAAGAGCCTTTTTATATTTCTCAGTTCTTCCCTTATTTTTCTTCAACATAAGGCAATTTGGTCTGATGTGCCCCCCTTTTTTTGCATTCAAAACAAATCACATCTTTATTGACTTCATCATCCTTAGTTGATTTGTTCTGAAATTTTTTAGTGCATTGCTTCTTCCAGTTGAATCTTCTTCCATTTCCTTGTCATGAGTGCTAGTTCTTCACCATCCATGCCATCTTCTGAATCTGTATCATCAAAATCATCGTTAGATTTTAAAGTAATTGATTTCTTACCTCATTGATTTGCTCCACTTCATATGATTGAAGCGTGTCAACTAATTCGTCAAAAGATAGAGACATGATCCTCTGGGTTTCTCTTATTGAGGTTTTCACATGATTCCAGTTTTTAGAGAGTCCACGCAGCAATTTATTGACCTTTATTGGTCCTAAGATTGGCTATCCTTGATATGCTAGGCTGTTTACAATTTTTGTAAAACGACTAAACCTGTCAGTAGTGGATTCTCCTAGCTTCATATTGTCCGAGTAGGATATTGACTTTTGTTTCTTTAACTCGATCAGTTCCTTCATAAGTGACATGCAACTTGTCCCAGACTTCTTTGGCTATTTCACAAGATGAAATTTTGTTATAATCAGTAGGAGATAAAGCACAGTATAAAGAGTAAATGGCTTTAGTATCAAGAGCTTGTCTCTTGGTTATTTCTTCTTGTGCCATTTCGCCAGCATTTGCAATTTCTTTTCCTCTTTCTAAGATTGATATGGCTTTGGGAATAATCCATTTTTTTTTTATTACGTCCCATTCTAGGAGATCTTTCGATCTCAAGAATGCCTTCATCTTATTTTTTCCACACATTATATTCCTTCCCATCAAAGTAAGGAGGTTTGGTGTTGTTTTGACCTTCAACCAAACTTGGAGCCAAACTACTAGCCATAGATCTTTAACTCAGAAATAAAAACATTTCAATAAAATGAGCACACAAGCTCTGATACTAATTGAAAGGGCTAGTGAGAATACCTAGAGGGGGTGAATAGGTGTTAAAAGAAATTTTGCGGAAACGTTTATAAATACTTTTTCTTTCAAACTGGAATCTACAAAGTAATGGACTAAAGCAAGTTCAGCAATTAAATAAATTTACGAATGAATAAAAGAGCTTAGGGAAGAGAATGGAAACACAAAGTTTATAATGGTTCGATTTATGTCAAGCCTACGTCCATTCTCCCGTACTGATAGCCCACTTGCTGGATTTCACTATGAATCAAAAGAGATTTTACAGTCCTATGTCCTTGACTTTACAGAGTAGAAACTCTGCTACACTATTCCAAAGTCTCACAAGTGTTTGCTCTCTCTTTTGAGTACAAATTAAGCTCGACTAATGAAATAGCAAAGAACTAGGAAACTTCAGACTTTTAAATTTTTTTTTCATGCACTTCCTCGAACAACTAGAGAGTACGCCTTAAATACTCCTTTATGCCTTCACGACCGTTGGCACTTTCCAAATGAATTCTTCCAATCTACCCATTGGAAAAAATCAATTAAGATGATCTCGAGTCATTAGATGATTTGTGATGAAAGCTCGTCAATCCTATTCGCCCATACAATCAGGATCCTTGGTTTCCATAAGTAGATACTTTCAAGTTTACTCGCCTTATCAAAATATCTTCAAATCGGAGTAGATTCCAATAAAAATAATCAATCATGTAGATACTATATCCAGCCATAAGGTCTTCCAAAAACCATATGAATTGAATCCTTGAAGATAATCCCGCATCTAAATAAATCTTCATTCTTCGGTCTGAACATTGTCAGTGAGGGCAGACTTTGAGATTAAAGTCTAACGGTCTTCAAACTTTGACGGTAGAGTCTGGAGTTCTTCAGACTATAGTACTTGAGTTTGCAAGTCTTCAGATTAGATTTTAGAAATGTTTTGTCAGCTTCAGAACAATAAATGAGTTTTCTCTAACAAAGAGAAAATTACACATGAGATCAATGGTGGTTCGACTTAGATTAAGTTTTTACAATTTTTTCGAGTGCTAACATCCAGTGTAAAATTCATGAGTGTTTGTTTTGTTGGTGCCAAGCTTCTTGTGTATTTTGTGCAAAATCAATACAAATCTTACCTTTACCAAAAAAAAAAACATCCAGTGTAAAATTCATTTTCTCTCATTAAGTCACTCTTCTTGTGAATTTCTCTCTTGAATACGATTTGTAAGAACTATTGATGAAGAACAAGTGGTTGGAAAGGTTTCAAACTTTGAAATTTCAATCTTCATGCCCTATCTCAAATAGATTGAATGACCTCTTTAAATACTCCTTCACGTCTCACTAGTCGTTGGCATTTTCTAGAGGAATTTCTTCCAATTAATCAGTTGGACAAAATTAATTAAGAAAATCATGTAGCCGTTTGAAGATTGATATGAAAATTCATTGATTCTAATCGCCCATACAATCAAAATCTAGATTTCCACAAATAGACTTTCCAAAAAGGAACTTTTCTTCTAAATTGATTTCATCAATTTGTGATTGATGCCATTAATATATTTATAAAAGGTAAGTGAGATTCATCATCAAAGAGCCATATATTGAAGAATAAATTCCTACTACGTACATTCTGAATCCTTATCGCAAGATCAATAAATCTGAGTCTGATTTTATTTTCGTTCTGAACACGATTTTAGTTTGGATTGCATTAGAGTGGGAAGACTTCTGAAATGAATAGACTTTGGCAAGAGTCTACAATATAACTTTAGAATTATACTATAAGAACTAGAAAATTTTGTCAACTTCCAAAACTTGGTAGGAGTTTCCTCAACAATCTCCCCCTTTTTATGGTGACAAAATTCATCCAAATTTAAGTATAATGTGGATATTATCCTACAAAATAGCACTTTAGCAGCACAAGATTATAGACGAAAATAACAGATAGTAAACAATTGCTGAAGTCTGGTCTACACAATAAAACACACATAGTTTGCACACATAAAAACACACTAACCACACCTGCATAGAAAACTCAAACACAACTAGCAAGTCAAAGCTTCAAATCTGCAAAATTCTCCCAATTTTTGTCAACAACAAAAATGAAAAAAACAAACAAACAAAAAGAAAATCATAAAAAAGAGTTGGTTTCGAAAATGATCGGGGTTGCTTGAAACATGAACAAGTCAGAAATTCTCCAAAGTCTACATAGTCTCCTCAAGCTTAGTCAGGCACCGATGGAAGATAGTCTCAACTTTTGCCAAATTCTGAGTGGTCTGTTGATTCATTTTTTGAACCTTGTCGTCAAGAGACTATACCTTTCTAGTGAGAGATTCTAAGGTAGTATTGAGAACAGCATGCAATTTCTGGATTTCAACCTCCATCCCATGTGATTGTGCCTTAATCTTTAGAAGGAGTTCCACTATTCAAGGATAGCTTGAGTCTGGTTCAATTTGAGCACTAGCTTTAGCAAAATGTACTAATGGAGCATCCAAAGGTGAAGAAACATCAATCTGAACATGTGAGATTTGTTGCTCCTCCTGAATATTAGCCTCTTTATCCTAGCCCCTAGGAGATTCTTCAAGGAAATAAGATGCATAAATATCCTCAGTATCTAGTGATTGACTAATACCATCACTTGCAGTTGGTTCTACTGTATGGTCATGAAGATGAGTTTCTCACCTACTCTCCCTGTTTTAGTGCCTTCAATATGAGGAATAATTCTTTCTCCTTCCTACACCCCTTTTTTGGCAGCACTGGTTTGTTGACCAATTCCCTGATTTTCTCTCCAGCATCTCCTTTACTAACTTCCCTCGTATCTTCTCATTTCTTGTAAGAATGCTCCTATTCCTTATTCAAATTCGCATCTCCCTCTTCTGCATTTGAGTCATCCTCCTCACTTTCTTTCACTATAGTTTCCTCTTCTACACTTTCCTTTTCAAGGCCTTTCTTGCTATCATCCTTTTTTTCTTCTTCAGAATCAGTTATGCCTCCAACACACATTTTTGGTTGAAAATTCTTGAACACCCTCTCATAAGTATCTTCCTTTTTACTCTCAGTCTAACCTTTGTATTGAATCGAGGATCAGCAGGAAAGTTGGTAATTCCTTTTTAGCTCTTCCGGCCTCTACTAGCCCTAAGTTTTCCATGGCTTTCAAGAACAAAATTTTGTTCTCATAGCCATTTTCTTTCAAGAACGAACATATAAAATCCATAGGACTTTCTCCTTTTTTAGAAAATTCATAATGTTTAAGAAGTACCTCGGGCTTTCTTACTAAAGAGGAATCGCATTTTGAGTAACCTCTTCCTCCAACGATGGTCAATTCGTGCTTCGTGGTGATTCATCTCCAGTGAGATCAAAGTGCGTCGGACCATCAGGCACAAATTGAGGCATGCAACTAGCAATGCGACAGGATTTCCTCTGAAAAGACATCGAAACAAACTTGGAGGATTTTGATGACATATTCATGAATGATTGAGTAAGAGACTTTGTAAAGAATATGATGATAGATCAAGAGAAGCAAATGTTTGAGAGAGGTTAGGGTTTGCAAGGATTCTAGATATCGGGGGAAAAAGAGACCAAAGAATTATTTAAAGAATACTAACCAAGGCAACCGAATAGGCACAAAGGAAAAACTTCCATTTTGAAAATTTTTAAAAAAGTAACTATCAATAATTTATGAAATATTAACTCCGAAAAATCAAAAGTGATATAACAATTTCCAAAAATATAAAAGGCAAGTAATAATTCAAAAATGATCATACCTGTTCAAGATGGAAAGAAACTTACGCGCCAAAATTTGAAATACAACTACCTGAGTTTGTAAGGGCTTTCAGAAGAATGTCTCTACTAGAAGGTTGAACTAATGAGTCTGTTTCTACATAGACTTCAACCATAAGTAAGTGTAACATCCTGATTTTCGACCATGTTTCGATTAAATGAAATGGGCTTTTTATCGAGGCTTCTATAGTCTTTTTCTCTGAGCTAATCACTCATGAGATAACTAATCTATCATGTGAAGCCGTTAAGGAATATAAACGCGACGGACTTGAGAATTTGATCAGAAATCGACTGCTCGATCGTGCTAATCGACAAGGGTCATTACGGCACCATCAAAATCGATTAAAGACCGGAGATATGTCGATTCGACAGAGGCATGTAATTAAATTGTGGGTGATTTCACCTGATTGCAAAATTCTTGTCAAATGGCACTAAACCGATTTTTCTGTTGATTCTGTACCCTGTGCTCGTAATTGAAACATTGGAATTTTCATGACAACTAAGGGTTGTCAATGAGTCGAAGATACACAATGTGGATCGAAAATAATCGACCGTGTGTCAAATGCATTAAAAATTCCTAAAAGCTACCCAGTAGGGTTAGGTCACACTAAAATCGCGTTCGGTTGAAATTAATCGCGAAATTGAACCCGGTTTCAGGAATCAAAAGTTCTGGCATGTCACGATTTATTTTAGGAATGTCAACTCATTCTTTGAAGAATTTTCAGCGAGCTTGGATTTTTGGCGAAAAATCAAAATTGGGCGATTTAAAATCGAGAAATTCGGAGGGCCATTTTTGTGTGAAATTTTGGCCTCTAAGTTGGATCAAATGGTGATGGGAATGCAAGAATTTGGTGTGGGCTCCTACCTTGGCATTATTGGCCATTGAATTGAGGTTAATTCAAGTGGATTTGGTCTGGAATTGAAGTGGAACACTTGAAATTCATAGCCATGGGAGGCTGCAACTTTTGGGCATCAATCCTTAGCTTGTGGAGGAAGATTGGAAGGGAAAAGTGGATGTGGATCAAGGCTGAAGACTTTGAGGGCCTTGCAATTGAGTTTTAAGATATTTTAGTTTTACTTTGTGGCCCATTTGTTCCCCCTCTTGTAGCAGCAACTTCTTCTTCCTCCTCTTCTTCATCAGCACTTCATCTCCATTTTCATTCCACCTTCTTGCTGCAAAACCAAGAACCAGCCAAGTCAGTCGCTCGACTAAGCTCCTCGCCTGCCAGCTCGTCCGTGTCGCTGTTTGCACGCCCGCGAGCTACCCTCGAGCTAGCGCTTGCCTGCTTGCTCCCCCTCCGGCCACGTCCCACGCGTGCTTGACATCAGTCCTGGCGGCTTGTCGCCGCCAACCTAGTTGCCCGTAGTCGTTCTCGAGCCACCTCAGTTGTTGTCGTCAACCCCTTTGCCCGTCCCCACACCAACCAACCCCCTCCTGATCGAGCCTAGCCTTCAATAGCCTTCGGTCCAGCCTAAAATAGAAGCCATCTTAGCTTTAGGTTGAGAACTTTGTGGGCTTTTTTGGGCCCTTTCCTGACCTTCTTGGGTGTCACCGTAGGCCCAAGTCTTGCTCGCCTTCGCGTCACCATCGCCATGAATCGGTTTATTCGCTAATCTAATGAGTTTACCTCATAAACTCTACTTAGGAAGTTAATTATGCTTAGAGGAATATTAATTTAAACTAAGTTTGGATTATGAGGAATACTTAGTCTAAATAGTTATTTAGTTGGTTAATTAGATCGATTAGATGGTTAGATTAATTTAGTTAGAGGTTAATTAGATTATGTGATTTAGTTAGCTTAGTAGATTATTTAATTAGTTCAATTAGGTGGTTAGATTAGTGTATATAGCTTAATTAGTGATTTATTTAATTAATTTACATTTATTTAATTATTTTGTAATTTATTTAATTATTTATTTATTTTCGAAAATTATAATGGGATAGTCGGTCGTTAGAATTTTGTGCTGATCGTCGTGGTGCAGTTAGTTTGTGCAATTGAATGCTAATTTGTGCAATTTGATGCTGAGTGTTGATTTTAAATTATTATTTCAAAAATATGGAATTTTGGGTATTTAATTAGAAAAAGTACTATATAAAGTCGTGGAATTTTAAAATGATGGGATATCACGCTTTATGATTCGATTTGACCGTGTGTCCACGAACAATTTTTTACCAGGTGTTTTTAATATGAAGAAAATATGCCAAGCACATTATTTAAATTGAGACATTTGAGTGCAAAGCACGATATTCTTGGTTGAGATTAGATGTGCGTGTGATCGTGATGAGAACCGTCACGAGCTTTTATGTTGGACGGTGCTCCTATGTGGAATGCCCCACTTCAACGGATGTCGAATCGCGGTAGAGGCTAAACCGATGCTCCTTCAGGAATGTCATCTAGAGGTAGATGTTATTGTGCTTGATGGGGCGAGACAATACCCAGTTACGCCGAAAGACCGTCAACTGTTAAGTTGGCCATGCCCGTTGGGTCGTAAATAATTGGAACGCTTGACTGAGTGAGATGACCGTGTCTGATTATAGGATAAAATTGTATGGCACATAATGAGACGTATCATAATGATTTGACCTTATAATCGAGACCCCTGTGATTGATTTATTTATTAAAGTGAAGCATTCTAATTATTGGGTGCATATACTGTATGCGTATGTTATATGAGCTGTACTGATGTGCGGGGAGGTGCTAAAGCAAGGTAAGTCCTCTATGATATGTATATAGGTTGTCTCTAGGTATATTATCTTCCTAATTGGGATTTAGGGTATGAACTCGTTGAGATTTATATCTCACCTCATCGTGGGTTACCATTTTTAGGGCCGTAACGTGGAGAATTCAGAGTCCGAGGCTGAAGGTCCAAAATGTAGATGATCTAGTGGTTTATTTATTTATTTATAGATAAACCTCTTGTACATAAACCCTAGGTTTGGCTTGATTGTCTATTAAGTGTGTTTTATGAAAAAGGTGTTGTCCTGCTTTTCTATCCCATGTTGTTTGTTGTCTGGGGATTGTTATTTCGCTTCCACATGTGCAATAATCGATTCGGCCGGCAACGCATCCTGGGAACGTCGCAACTGTCATTTCATGATCTTAAGAAGATGTAGCTTGTCTGCATTACCTGAGTACTTCTTTAGCTTCTGGTGCTAGGTCATAATGATCCCATGTAGTGGATACATTATAATTCCATGCATCTTCAAGAATGGTCTTGTTCTGCTGGCACAAAATTCTCTAGAGTTCTCGGTATTGGTGTTCACAACATCCAACAGGTCCTGGATAAGATTTGTGAATCTGAACTTCTCGGCTGTCCAAGTGAGGTTTATAGGATGTGATTCCTATATCCTGTGGGGCATTAATGATGTTGCCATTATTTCTAAAAAAAATGCCATGGACGTCGGAAAAACAAGATGGTATGGACTTCAGGATTTGGTGTCATGGTTCTTAGCTCTTTTTCCAAGAGATGTTTCCAGTGAGTAGGAGGATAGAACCAATTGAGAAAGTCTAAAAGATTTTAATCACTTTCTCTTTCAATATTTCTTCCGAGTAAGAATATCCTCGTGAGGTTGGCAATGAATCTTCTGTTTGGAATTTCAATAGCTATTAGGTACTTATTGGTTAAGTACCATAATAACATCTTGAGTTGGTCAGGGAAATCATCTTCCTTCCAGATAAGAGGATGTATGAATGGATAATCTGAATTTAGCCCAAAATGATAAAGAATCGAACCTCTATTGTTTCTAAACAGGTCTGTGTGGCATTGCCACATGAGATTTTCAAGGTTCTCCATGAGACTGTCATTCTGGGATTTTTGAATAATCTCCTGGAGATATTTCCAACTTGGCAAATCTTTGATCTTCTCAATCTTATATTTCACGCCATGATTGAGTATATGAAAAGCAGGCCTCTTGATGTACATGTTGATTTCGGCTGGTGCTTTTAGCCTTGACAAGAAGTCAGCAAGCACATTATTCTTTCTAGGAATATGTTTGGTTTCAAAAGAGTATTTTGAAAACCATTCAGCCCATCGAAGCAGTTGAGAATTTGGAATCTGCTTCTGTTTAAACTTGGTCATCTGATGGAAAGATGCCATGTCTAATTCTACCAAGAAGTGATGGCCGATGAGATGGAATTCAAATTTTTTTATTCCATTTTTTACTACTAAGATTTCTTTAAAAGTGGAATGGTAATGCATTTCAGCTTAGGAAAACTTTCCACTTTTGTGAGCGCAAAGGAATCTCTTATCATCAATTTCTTCAAGCAAGATGGTTGCCCAGTATTCATCATTGGCGTCAGTTTGGAGAATTCTTTTTCCTGTTGATGGTATTTGCAATGGTGGGATATTTTGCATAATCTCCTTAAATTCAGCGACTGCTTTAGTATGAGTTTTTCCCCAAGGTAGGGGATGCTTCTTTAGCATTGACTGGAGTGGAATCAGCAACTTTGCAATGTTTGGAACAAAATCCTGAGATAATTAATTATCCCAAGAAATTGCTGAACATGTTTTGTTGTGAGGTTTTCTTGAGGAAACTTTAACAATTCCTGAGCAATATGTGGTCCTAGGTAGTATGTACCTTTGTTGAGGTGCATACCAAGAAATTCAATTTCTATCTGGGCAATATTCATTTTTCTTTGAGAAAGCATAATGCCATGCTTCTTTACAATTTCTGTGAATTGCTCAACGAGTTGACAGTGTAACTGCTCATCAAGGCTATAGAGCAGGATGTCGTCATTGTAAATTGCTGCACTTGACAGAATTGGTTGGAAGATATGATACATGGCCTTTTGGAAAAGGGATGGTGCTACCTTTAAGCTAAAAGGAAGTACTTTCCACTAGAAGTGCTGGTTTGAAATACAGAATCCTGTTTTGGATCTATCTTCAAGATGAATGCCCAATTGCCAAAATCCGGTTTTGAGGTCGAATTTGGAATAGATGTGGGCCTTGGTTAGGCCAGTAAAGAGAGAATCTCTGTAGGGTAAAGGGAATTTATCATCTTGGAAAAAAATATTGAGAGGTTGATAGTTGATTATCAATCTCATTTTTCCCCTGTTTTGCTTGGCACGCTTATTGACATAAAAGGCTTCACAAGCCCATTAAGAGTTGGAGATTTCAATAAGGCCTTGTTGTAATAGTTCTGAGCATTCCCTTTGAGCCAAAGCCAGATGTTCTGGCTTCATTCCCATGTGACTCACCTTGGTTGGATTTATATCTTCATTCTTCTTGAAAGGAAGGCGAACAAAGAACTTTGGATTTTCCTATAAAGGATGGGAACACTTTTGAGCGAATTCCGAATGGGATTCCGAACAAGATTCTAACAACTTTTGCATGATTGGATCTAATAGACTCATCTGAATGGAAAAAAATCTCCGAATGTTGACAAACTCGGAGAATTGGTCTTTATATCTAAGACATTTTCTAGGGATAATACGGAGTTGAGGGATCTGAGTCATGATGTCCCACCCAATTATCAGATCTTTATTGGGGAGACTGGATCCAAAGATCTTTGTGGTTATTGAACACTGAGGAAAGAACTGGACAGTTACGGGAGTGGTCCTGACATTTGTAGAGAAAATATCTCTAGAGGCGGAGTTGAAATATCGGACATGGGAAGTCCAATATTCTTCGGGCAGAACTTTAGTATCTAGAATGGAACAACTTGCTCCAGTGTCAATAAGAGCAATAACAGTGATAGGTTTGGCAAACTTCGAGGTGAGGATTTTCACAGGGAAATGGGGACACTGAGTTTGACTTGAAAATATGTCAGGAGTTTGTTCTGAAGATGTGAGGGATATATGAAAAATATCTTCAGAGTCTGAGTCCGACTCAGTTTCATTGGAAGTTTGGTAAGAAGGAATGACACAAAGAGTTTGTTCAGATGGTTCTTCATCAGCAGAGAATAAGGATTCAATATCATCATTTTCAAGAGAAATACATATTCATTCTCAATGTAATGAATTAGACAATTATGACTTTTTCTTGCTTGAGGTCAATTTTTGGCAAAATGTCCTTTCTGATTGCAGATGAAGCAATGGTTTGATTTCTAGTGGCCTGTGCGATCTTTCCTTTTGCGTAGGTATCGCAATTTCTTCTTTTTCCGGAAGTTCTTGGGGCCATGTTTGGATTTCTTTATCTAGAACTTCTTGAAATGTTTCTTTTTCCGAGAAAACTTACGACAAGTACCATCACAGTCTTGCTTGGAACATTTGATCTTTAACTTCTGATGAGAGCAGGCTGTCTCAAGACCTTTGTCATATGTGATGTAGGTACGGACCATCTGGCGCTTTAAGCACAATTCTTCAAGGCATAGATGGATTTCTTGCTATATTTCTCCCAAGGGAATATCTTGTATTCTCCTTTGTCTACTGAAGAAAGATCTTTCAACTATCTGGGATAGTTCTTTAGGGATGGAAGTCAGGAAAACATGCTTCAGATTTGGATCAGCTTCAATCCAATAGAAAAGCTTAAGCATTTCTCGATAATGCTTATTAAGATATTTCTTTTGTGGAGAGCAACATTTTCTTTCAAAAAATTATCTTCTTTTCATCTCTATGAGGTCAGTGGGTTTTCCCACAAAGAAATTATATAAGCATGTGACATTAGAAAATGAATTTGATCTTGTTCTGAAACTGATTTCCACCAAAGTTTGAGGCTTCCTGTGAACATTGTAACAAAGTTGTAAAAGACATCATTCATATCATGATTGGTGATGGACTGAGTATTCAACCAAGTATGAAATTCTTCAAGTCTTTCTGGCCATTTGTGATAAGAAATATCATCGATGGTGAAAAACTGTTTTGATGCCATGGATACATGCTGTCCGGGATTGTTTGTCTGAATATTCTCTAGCTTAGAATAGTTTGATTCCATCTCATGATCTGGAGGATCAGCCATGAATATTGATGAAGTTATTGGCTCAATAAGGAAGGAATCATTAACAGGAATTGAGAAGGATGAAGAGGAGGAAATGGATACTGAATCCGATTCAGTATCAAAGATGTTAGGAAAAGTTTGCTCAGCTGGAAATAGAATATGATCATTTGGAATGGCAGGATCTTGCTGTTGGATAACAGGATCGAGTTGTTCCTGAGTACCGAAATCCTTTAGAAAAGATTCTAATGGATTGGATAACATCATCTGATCTAGCCTTTATTTTATGACAATCGAACTTGATTCTATGGGCATTTTCTCTTTCCCTTTGTCCTTCTGTAGATTTTTTAGGCGATTTCGCATTTCTGCCATATCTGGTTCTTTTCTAAAAGAATCTTCTGGGATGGCAGCAAAGATAGACGTCTGGGGTGGTGGAGGCAAATACCCAGTTCTGATAGTAATTGCAAAATGATCAAAATGTCTGAACCTTCCTTCTTCAAGGAGTTGGATTTGCCTCTTGAGCTTTTCTATCTCCGGCTATGGGCTCTCTAGATGATGATACCCTAGATGTTGTCCTGATTCCAAGGCATTTAGCCTCTTTTGGAATTCAGAAACCATTTTCTTGGTGGTCTCATCATACTTTCGAAGATCTTGTTGCACATTTCCAATCTTGGAATCAATTGCTTTGAAGGCATTGTTTTGTGCTAACAGAGTCTCTGATTGCCAATTTAGAACAGCTTCAGTAGCAAGAGTCTTTCTCTGTCTCCCATGTTCATCCACATTAGTGGGAGTCGGTATCTTAGGAGTATGGCGGTACATGCCTTGTGGATTAATGAATTCTTCCGGAGCTGGGAAAGAAAGTTTAGAACTTTCTCGAACAAGAGGAAGAAAATCTGTTTCATGAAACATGGCTATAGAAGAAGTGGGTGGTGTTTCTGCTGGAGCCTTAAGTGGGTAAGAATGCTTCTTAGCCCATTTTAGGATTGGCTTATAAAACTGGGAGAGAGTTTGTTTTTTCTGAGGAGGAGATGGTGGGGGTGATTTTGGTGGATTTGGTGAAGCTTGGGGCTTAGTAATGAATTCTGGTGGTGGAGGTGGTGCATAAGAAACCATGAACTGGTATTTATCACACTCACCAAGAGAATCTACGGAGGGATCTCCGTTTAAGTATCTTTGATACACCTTATCCTTTGGCATTTTCCGTCGAGGTGGAGGTTTTGTAAAAGGATCTACCTCGTCAGGGGAATTTGTACAATAAGAACATTGGCAAAAAGGATCTCAAGAACAATTACCATAGTTGTCTTTGTAGTAATGGACCGGATGTCCATCACTGTTGAAGTGTCGAACAAGCTTTTTTGGATCTGGCTCGGAAATTGATTCTGGAACGCATGGTTCAATCATGAAGAGGGTCTGGAAGATAGAAGGACTTTCTTCCTTTTCCTTGCCAAATTTGATTGAAACAGTTCCATATTTTTTCCAAACAAACTCAGAGTTTGTAGACTGGAAAGGCTTGTTATGCTAGTGTAGTTTTTCATAGTTGGTGATCCACGTCTCTGGAAGGAGCTTGGCCAACGTATCTTTCGGGATCTGTCTGGGAATATGGATGCAGGACGCCTGATCATTTTGCATAGAGATAAACAAAGCATCTTTGTTACCATTGTTGAAGTTTAGATCAAGAGCATGGTTCTGCACTCGATAAACTATCTGGTAATGTAGTGTTGCAGCTACAGAGTCAGCAGTTTGAGGGGCTCCAGTGAGCTGGACTTGGACTTTTAGAAAAGAGAGTAGCTGGGGGTCTGAAAGAGCGATGTTGAAGTTTAGATACAAAGTCACAAAGACTATTCCAGCATTCAAAGTAGTTTGGTCTGTACCGATGCAAGCATGCTGGTATTGTAAAAACCTGGTATCCAACAACGCAATTCTTGCCACAACTGGCAAACCTTTATGACCATCAAAGGTAAGAGCAAGACGAACAGCTCCATAATGACATGAGAATATCCTTGTTGAACCCATTGTCTAGGAAATTCTGGAGGGATTTGGAGAGTAACAAAGTACTCTTTTTCAGTAGCAAGAATGGGATGCTGGTTGAATTTGGAGGACTAGACGTACTCCTTTACTTGCTTTGGGGTTTGATGAATAAGTTGGCGGATGGAGCGGATAGGTGAGAATGACGAGTTGGGTTTGGCACAAGCGGAGTAAGGGTTCATGAGAGGAAGTTGAGTTTCGAAAATCTTGGTTTCATCGCTAAGAGAGACTTCATAAAGATAATCTATCTTAGAAGCATTGGAAACACGAAATTCTGAAGGGGTTGAAGATGAAGGAGATGGAGTAAGAGAAACGGGTGCTTCGAGGATTTCTGGTTTTGTGGACATGATATGAAGAGATCTTCTCAGCATTGGATTCACCTACCAAGCGCATGGAACGGATAATATTACAAACGAAACCATGGCTCTGATACCATGAATGGACCTAGACTTAGAACCAGGAAGGAAGAGCCAATTTGCTGCAGATATGCCTTCCCACAGTGGGCAAACAACCCATTCGAGCCCTTCAGGGATAGCATTTTAGTATAAAACCACTATGCCCTTTAGTTCAGACTGCTGAGGGATGTGCGTGCGCTTGAGGTTCGGGGCATGACATCCCCGCTCGAAGTGGTATCAGAGCTAGTATGTGTTTGGAGTGATAAGGTGCGATGGGTCTTGGGATAGTTAGTAGGAAATGCATTTTTCTTATGCTGATGCATGTGATTGACAGCTGATTGGTAGATTGTTTTGTGTAGGTCGCTCAGTTTTCTAATTCTGTATGGAATTGGAAAACAAAGGTTCTATAGAGATCCTATAGAATGATCGATCCGGAGCAGAGGACTTATTGGAGGAGGACTACCGCGTCTGTTACTCAGGGTAGGATGCCTATTAGGGTTGGTATCCTAGGCAAAGCGCCGGCTCAGGCTAGCGCGGGAGAAAGAGTACCGCTGTAAGCTGGTACTGAGGGTGTAGCAGCACCAAGAGATCCTAGGTTCGACAGAGGATCGTTCAGGCACTAGAGACGTTGGGAAGCATATTGGGTTAGCAAGAAGAGAATTAAGCCGCCACGACTGCCACTATCACTGCTGCCGCCAATGCCGTAGCTGCCATTGTTGCCGCACCTGTTGAGGTCCAACCTGGAATTGTGATGGGGGAGTGAGTCGCCGCATCTAGGTCGCAATTCGGGTCTAGCAAGGATGGTAATCGGTTTAGAAGAAGCAAATGTCAGGAGAAAGGTATCCCATTCCACCCAACCGAAAGGGTGGGATTGGAAAGCCATCACCCAACCGGATCGGCATGTGTCAATCTTGTAGGAAAAGGCATGGATCTGCCCCATGTTTTACTAAGACAAGGGCTTGTTACGGGTGTGGCCAACACTGCTGCCTTTAGGTGTATTATCTTCCTAATCAGGGTTTAGGGTATGAACTCGTTGAGATTTATATCTCACCCCATTGTGAGTTACCATTTTCAAGGCTATAGTGTGGAGGATTCAGAGCCCGAGGCTAAAGGTCCAGAGTGTAGATGGCCTAGTGGTTTCTTTTTTAGATTGACCTCCTCTACATAAACCTTAGGTTTGGCTTGATTATCTATAAAGTGTGTTTTATGAAAAATGTGTTGTCATGCTTTTCTATCCCATGTTGTTTGTTGTCTGGGGATTGTTATTTCGCTTCCGCATGTGCAAAAATCGATTGAGTCGGCGACACATCCTGGGAACATCACAATTTAGTCAACCACTAAGGGATGTACGCATGCTCAAGGTTCGGGGCATAACAGTAAGGGTAATATTCAACTTTTCACGAATGAAGACAAATGATCCTTTCTCTAGTGGCTTGATAAAAATATATGCTAATTGATGCGTCGAATCAATGAATTAAACATTGATTTCACCATTTTATACATGGTCTCTTATGAAATGATGACGGATTTCAATATGTTTTTCTCTTGAATAGAGAATAGGATTTTTTATGAGGTTGATCGCACTTATGTTGTCACATTTGATTTTAGTGTAAGGTTCTTCTATTTCAAAATCCTTTAGTTATTACCTTATCTAGAGAATTTGTAAACAACAACTTTCAAGAGTAACATATTCTACTTCTGTCGTACCTAAAGTCCAAATCCATACACAGAGGGTAGGGAACATGAAGCTCGTGTAGGAGAGAGAGGGTTTGAATTGAATTTAATTTAATTGAATTGAATTGAATTGAATTAAGCCAAAAAAGTGGAGGTGGAGGTGGAGGTGGAGGCGGTGCGTGTGGGCGGGCGTGGGGCAATGGAGCGTGTTAGCTTTTGCAATAACGGATCAAACGCAGGCCACAAAACGAGAGAGGAAAAGAGGGGGAGTACTTTTGGGTACATGTGAGAGGCCACTTGCTTTGTTCCAATCAGAGGAGAGAGAGGGAGAGAGAGAGAGAGATGGTGGGGATTTTTATATGAGTGCTAATCTGGGTTCCGTTTGCTTTTGGCTCTTTTGTTTGGACATTTGTACACGAGGGTCAGCGCAGTAGACGCACTTCTTCCCCCATCAGTCTTTTCCGGTCCATCTCTCTATCTCTCTATCTTCTTCATTCTCTTCTCTTTTTTCTGTGCGCGATGTTATCTCTGAAATTTTAATTTATTTAATATAATTTTTGAAATTAAACCTAATACTTAATATGATCGTTATTAGCCTAATGTTCAATGTTCAATATAATTCTTTGATTAATTTGAGAATAAAGACAATATACAATTTAAGGATCAAATTAAGTATGTACTAATAATTCAAAGGTTACATCAAACAAATTATATTATATATTGGACTAAAGTTTAAAAACTACGTCAAATAAATTAAAAGTTCAAGAATCATATTGTACATTGAGCCAAAATTTCATGACTCATTTATGTCTTTTTTCCTAAAACTTATGAGTAATTATAACATACGTCGCTAATATATCATCCATTTATTTCTTAAAACCATCGATTTACAAAAATATTAAGAAGAACCCTCCTTGGATAGATCTCGCGTACCAGTTCGTCTCACATAAAGCCCGCACTATGCGCCTGCACAAATGAACCGGCCGTGGAAGTACTCAAATTGCACTAGAAATAACTATGAGCGAATCAGCTATAAATCCGACAGAGATACTCGTAAAATTTCATCGACAAAGGGACACATTAAACATATTTGAAGATAAATTTACCTAGTGCGGGTCGAGTCGCAAGAAAGTTTGGTTCGCGGCAGCAATGCAAGAAATAAAGCGGGTGTTTTACGAGAAAATAATATGGTGATCAGCATTTACTATCCTTCTAATACCAAAGACCTGTGCAATGTCCTCGTCTCTAGCTTGGCATTACATATGATCTACTTATGAGTACTTCTCCTACCTTGGCTGCTAGATTGATGAGTTAACTAAATATAATGCGTTTCAGTTATAACGTCTAGTTTATATATTAGGGAAGCATTAAGAAGAGTGGCGACAAATAAATGAAATTCGAAAATCAATTCCAGTCAACTACAATAAGCAAGTGTGGTATGTATTTTTCAGATGCAAGCAGTTGCAGGGTTCGTGCCATCATCCGACAAAGTTGTCCAGCTAGAGTTAGAAAAGGCCGTCGGAGGCATGCATATCAAGCTGTTATGCCACGCAGAATCCGGCATGCATATCAAGCTGTTATGCCACGCAGAAAGAATCTACAACTTCGTCCACGCGGTTTTAAGTTCATTGTCAGTTCAGTAGAATGAATATTTGCCGTTGATATTTTGATTTCTGGCACCTTATTGTATTAGAGAAGAATAACCAGCGAACAAATGCTTCATGAGTACAAAAGAAGCCAATAACTTAGAGTTGCCTGGTTTGGTTTTATTCTTATTCAAGCTATTCCGAGTTTTATTTTCTGGCTGCAGTTTCAAGGAGCAAAAGAGAGCAGAGAGCCCAACATTGCTTCATCACCACACTCAAAAGAAGTCTAATTAGCCGACGGTTTCCCATCTCTCGGGGGCGTGTTCGCGTACTTCCACGAGGAGCGGACAAAGTGTTCACTGACTCTGTTGCCGGCAATGTCATCAATTGGCACAGCATCTGAGATCTCTTTCACGTCTTCCTCTGTAAGCTTCACTCTCAAGGAACCAACGTTGACATCGAGATTCTTGATTTTCGTTGTTCCTGCAGAAACCGCATAATTTCAAAACAGATATCCCAATTCATGTTATCTGTGTTAATGATGTCGTAAACATCTGATCCTTACCAGGTATAGAGACAACATCATCTCCTTGATGGAGAACCCATGCGAGTGCAAGCTGAATAGGGGTGCAGTTGTGCTTTTTTGCTAACTTCTCCATTCGAGCGTAAACAACCCTGTTTTTGTCCAAATTCCCTGCTTGAAACCTAGGAAATGTCATTCCCTGAGAAATGAGGGAAACAAATTAGCGAGGATTAGTGAAGAAGCTTTAAGGACATTTAAGAGAGAAGAGCCCATTTAACCATTAACATACCAGAGAACTATTTGCAGGCACAGTTTCTGTGACTCCCTTGCCCCCGAAGAACCCTTGACCGAGAGGGCTAAACGGAACGATGCCAATTCCGAGCTCCCTGAAAATTTTGAGAGGCGGGCTAAAAGATTTAGGAAGGAACAACATACAAAGCGAAAAGGCTGTTTTTTGGAAAGCAACTTAGGAAAGAATTTGAAGTCTCCTCTGATGGAGATGAACAACAATATACCTGCAGAGTGGGACAATTTCTTGCTCGATTTCGCGAGTCCAAAGCGACCACTCCATCTGTAAGGCCGTGATGGGATGAACTGCGTGCGCTCTCCGTATGGTGTCAGGGCTAGCTTCCGACAAGCCGATATACTTGACTTTTCCTTCTTCCACCAACTTCTTCAGTTCTCCCATCTGCGTTTTTTCAACACCAGTTGGTTTTATGAATTGCTGATCGCTAAAGCCCATTTAGAGCATCGACAATCATACACGAGCAGGAAAAGTTGCTAAACAAACTTACAGTTTCCTCTATTGGGATTGATGTGTCAATTCGATGCACATAATAGAGGTCAATGTATTCAACACCAAGGCGTTCGAGGCTCGACTCACAACACGAACGGACATATTCTGGCGTCCCCTTGATCACGAGATTGTCCGCTTCAATTTTCACAATACCGAATTTGGTGGCTAGCTGCACCTCCTCCCGGGGCAACTTCTTCAATGCCTGCGTCAATGATATCATGAAGTTTTTCTAATAACCATAAAACTAAAATGTATCGGTCAAAAGATTAAATTACCAGTTTTTGTGGGTTTCGGTTTAATCACATTACCTTTCCAATAAGAATCTCATTGATTTTGGGTCCATATATATCTGACGTGTCGAAGAATGTTATCCCCTTGGCGAAGGCGTCGGTGATGATTGAAATGCCGACTTCCTCCGGGACAGGATCATTGTAAATACCCGTGAGTCCCATGCAGCCAAAACCCAACTTCGAAACCTGCAATTATTCAAAAACAACAGAAGAAGAAGAAGAAACCATTACTCATACATCTCGGCACGAAGCAGCTTAAATGAATCCGCAAGAATTTGAACAACCGGAGAAGTTTCAACACAAACCTCAAGACCCTGAGTTCCGAGTTTCACTCGCGGAATCTGAACCCCCTGATGCTCAGCCATCTTCGGATGATATCTTGAAGTTGCTACTTGCTGTATTTTCTGGTTTCGTGATCGTTATATTTCGTGCATATTTATAGGAGTTTAGGCGGCAAGGATAAAGAAAGGGAAACTTCAAATAATGAATAGCAACAGGTAGTCTGGAAGGCGGCGTTTGACTATGAGCGTAAGCAGACGTGTCTTGAGCTGTTGGATACTTGAGTTTTGGATCATCCAATATGTCACGAGCATTTCAATTTTTTAAAAAGTTTTTTTTTTTTTTTTAATTTCCCTCCGCCAAACTGCAGTCTTGACGCCACAATGCCATCTCGACAGTGGCCGGTGAGGGCGTTGCTACTAAACGTCGCTGGTTCACAATAGAAAAGGAAATCGAAAAATGAAAAAGAAGTTCCAAAATATTATTTAAAATTGTTTAAAAATTATACATATCAATGTTGACTATTTCATATAGGATAGTCGACATCCATCTTGGTGATTTCTGACTAAAATTGATTGAAAATACTGCATTGGTAAATCATCAAGAAGTTCATAACCGTTGGCAAAATTAAAAAGTTCAAAACTTTTGCTTGGCTTCTTGCATGTTATAGTTGGATATTTGCTCAACAATAAGGTTAATTTAGTTTGTATTCACATTTAGCAACCAAAAAAAAAGAGCAAATACTATAGTATATATCATTGGCGTCCAGCTAAGAGGTAATATTATCAAAGGAAGAAGCTTTTGCTCTTACGAGGGCTTTTGCAGCCTATGTATTTAATATACAAGCACAACAAGCTCTATGAATGCATTTATTTTAACTTGTCGGTGTCTGCATGTCTCATACTTGTGATATTCTGTGTGTCTTTTTCTTCTTCGAGAAAAAAGAATACTTTTTAATTTGTAAACATCCGGCTTATCTTGAGATTCAGACGAGAACTGAAATTAAACATTTCAAAGACATCATATGTTATTTTTCATAGCTATAATAATATACTAGCTCCTCAATATTTGTCGGGGTGTGTGAGCAAAAGTCATGAAAGGGGACTTGTGATGTATTGGGTGATGCAAACCTTGGAGGATCCAACAGCACGTGGAGACAATAGAGTCGTAGCGTGTCTGCTTATGTTGACGGTTCTAACCCCTCTTCTATGGGGCTCATTAGGTCAAACTGTATCTTGTTTTAATATTCCACCGTATTGCGGCCATAGAACCGTCAAGGATAAGGAAATCAAACTAATTCATAAGCAAAGTGTGACATCCCCTTCTCCCCCCTCTTTTGTCTTCTTCTTCTCTCTTTCCTCCTTCTCTTCTCCCCACGTAATTTCTCTTCCCCCCTTCTGCCATCCTTCCCCCTTTCCCCTTTCCCCTTTCTCTCTCTCTCTCTCTCTCTCTCTCTCTTTTCTCCCCTTTCCCCCTCACGTCACCTCTTGCAGCCCCTCTTTTTTCTTTTTCTCTTCTTCTTCTCTCTCCCTCCCTCCCTCTTTCTTCTTCCTCCATGCGGGCCTGGGCGCGGCCCATCTTTCCTTTTCTTTTCGCCCTCACGCGACCACCAGCCCGGCCCATCCTCCTTTCCCGCTTAGCCCAGCCCGCGCACAGCCGGTCGTCTCCCTCCTACTGTCCTTCGCGCGACTACCTTCAAAGAATAGAAAGGATGAGCAACGACAGAGAGCAGGGGGATCGGTGACAGGCGAGCGGCGTGATCCGCGAGTCCGGGGCAGTCCGGCCGGCAAGCTGGCAGCTGCAGAGGCCATGCGCGCCGGCCGGTTGCTCTAAAAGGGAAAGACAACGAGCACAAGAAAGAGAGAGAGAGTGAACCAGAGGGAGGAGGGAAGCTCGAGGGAGCAACTAGCCGTTGCCGGAGGCCCGTCCACCCGCCGTTCCCCACCACAACTCTTCTCCGAACGAGCTCAGCAGAAGAACTCCACAAACAGAGGAGGAAACGCAGGGAGACATCCAGAGAGAGACCAAGAGGGAGAGAGGAGGAGAGATCGGGGAGTAGAGAGAGTTTAGAGGGCCGAGAACAAGAGAGCCTTAGCTAGCGACTCAGCCACACTCCACCACTGTCCGACGACCTCTCCCAGCCGGCGCCCTTGAGCCAAACCGGTAAGCCCCAACCTTCTTTTTGCCATATTTTCAAGCATACCGGGCCGGAGCTCGCGGCCGTTCCGCTCACCCGAGCTCTGGCCATCACCCGTCGTGAGCGTCCTGGTTTAGCTATCGAGAGTCTCAACGCGGATCTCGATCCTATTCAGGCGGGGAATCTTTTGTTTTGATAGAGTACTCCACCTGTTCGGTAAAATGTCTGAATGAGATCTAGTCTTGTTTCGTCGTTTTGGACCGGAGCACACGCGGCGGCTCTTGTGGCCACCGAGTCGCCTCCGGTCAGACAAGAGCTGAGCATTAGGCTCGGCTTGGTCAAGGCGGTGCCGTCACGCCTCGGTTGGACTCAGAAACGCGGCATCTTGCTACAGCACCACCTCCGTCGTCGCGACTGGTCCGTTGCGAAGCAGCAGGTAGCGAGATGGGTCAGCAGGCCAAACCCGATGTTGTCGCTGGACTATCGTCGTCGATGCCCTGTGTAGAATATCAGTCGGCGGCCAAAGAAGTGTTGGTGTTAAGAGTGTTAGTTTCTAGAAATAAATTGCAGACGGAGGGAGACGTTCGCTGAGGAAGACGTTTAGTAGAGGAGTAGAACGCACGAAGGGGAAGAGGCAAATAAAAAACAAAAGAAAAAGCAAGAGAAAAAGTGCAGCCAAAATTTAAAAAAACAAAGAGAAAAAGAAAGCAAAAGTTGCTTCGGGAAGGAGGAGTGGCAGAAAAGAAAGTGCAGTGGAAGAAGACGAAATAGGGATCTCAAGAGAAGAAGACATATGGCGTGAAAAAAGAAAGAAAGAAAGAAAGAAAAATATTAAATTTAAAAGATTAAAAAAATTAAAAAAATTAGAAAAAAAAATTCTTTTTGTCCGATTGGGTAGGATCCGGGTCTAGGCCGGGTCAGCGGGTCGGATCGGGTTCATCCGGTCCGAACCCAATCCCTCGAATATTATATTATTAAAAAATTTCAAAAAAATTCAGAAAAAATTTTAAATTTCAAATTAAAAAAAAATAATAAATAATAAAAATAATAAAAATTCGAAAACTCCTCCGAATGTTCAAAAATTCAGAAAACATAAAAAGTTCGAAATTAAAAAAAATTCAAAAAATCGTAAAATCTAGTTTTTTTTTGGGGAAATTTGAAAATTCTTTTTTTTTATATAAAAAACCAAAAAATCCGAAAAAATTCTAAAAAAAAAATTAAAAGTCTTCAAAAAGGTTAAAATCAATCTCTTAGGTTATTTTCTCCTAAAAAATGGAAGTGTTCCAATTTAGAATTATGCTTAAATCTAATTAAGCCTTTAGGGCTTTACCTTAAGGGTTTTAGTTGTCCTTAAAGACGAATACCTATTATTGCGCAATTTTGGTATATTAATTTTTGCTTCCTTTTAGTCTAGTTAGGATTAATATTTATCCTTTCTTTGATGTAAAATCTTTGCTCTCCCATGCAATTTATTTAAATGCTTTCTTTGGTTGTTAATTGTTATTTTAATGATTGCGTACCCGCATGATCATTTCACATATTAGTGGATATGTATAAAATCAATTCAAATTGCATAATAAAAATATTTTCTTTTAAAATGAACAAGATTATGTACAATTGGTCAAGTAGTATAATCAAGTCCCCGACTCTAGATTCTCTAGTTGTGTAGGAAGTGAGGTACACTCTCATGTCTCACTTGATTTCTAACCGCCCAAATAGGTTAATGGCGACTCCTTTTTACAAAATTCTCAAGAATACCACAATGTCGTGAGAGGTATGGGCTTGGGAGAATTCGTGCCTAATCATGGGCCTTAGATCCGTCCCTTAGATAATACCCCTAAATCTCTTCCCTTCCTCCAAGGGTAGGTCACGACAGCTTGGCGACTCCACTAAGGAATTAGTTTAAACCTTAGAGGACTTAGAAATACATCTATCTTATTCAAAAAAAAAAAAGTTTTGTTTGGCAGCGAGAATATCAAGTATGTCGCTAATGTGAGTGTTAAATGTTTTTACAGTTGGGAGTTATAAGGAGAGGAGTGATTGTTAAACCCCTTGTCTTGTAGGTGTGGAGTTGGGAATTGATGTTTATGTTTTCGATCAAATTCTTTTTTCTCATATTCTGAGATTGAAATTCAGATTATATTTTATGTATAGATTTCTCAAAACAAAAGTTACTTCATTTGTGCAAGAGAAATCATAAATCAATCTTTAAAAAGCAATGCCACTTTTGCATATAAAACTTTTAGAATAAGTGTGGACATTCGATTGATGACCGTTGATCAATTTCCAATGATGTCTGCTCTTATGATAAAATCTTTGTGAAATATTAAAACCTCGTAATAGGGACCATGGGGCATGTATCATCGCCTCAATTTTGTTATAAGAAGTGACCTCATTGAGAGATCATTTTCTCATTCACATACTAACATGGTCGTCTTCTTTATAGGTTATGTTTAATGCTCCTTGACATTCTTGTATTTGACCTCATAGAGAAGTGAATTCTAGAATTAGGACAAGAGTTGATTTTCTCTTATCAATACAAGAGTTTTTTTGTATTTTATCATTGTTTTTATTCTTGTTAAGAATCTTGTTTTTCATTTTGGGTTTTGATTGCGAATCCAATTGATGCTTTTGTAAATCATGCAACTCACATTTTTGAGTAATTAAATTCGATTTCATAAAAAACATCATTCTTTAAAAAGCACTTGAAATATTTCAAATGGACCCTTGGAACTGAATCTTTATACCTTAGTTTCGAAATGTTTTGAAGGAGTTTCAAGAAGAACCTGCATAAAATTTTATCTCTTCACTTAGTCACTTTCTCGAGTTGGTCCATAAATGATACTTTGAGATGGTAAGGTTGTAATTGTTCCAGTAGGAACTTCTGGTATAACAACTCATTCGTTCATCCATTTTTGTTAAATAGGAAAAATAAAGGGATCATCTAAGATTGCCAATCACACCTTCTAAAGGCAAAAGTGTAGGCTCATGGAACTCGAGGAGCAAGCATGCGTCAAGGCTTCGGCAGCACCAATCTTCCATAGAGGCAGAACGAAGTTGAATTCCATTCGGGGAAGTTTCTTTATTTGGAGATGCTTTAGATGCCAAATTAACCCATCGATCTCGTTCACTTTGCTTAATGAGACAAATGAAAGGAGTTGCCAAGCATCCAAAAAAAGCGAATTCGAAGGAAATGTAAATTGTATCAATTTCAATTATCCATTCCTGATACCATTTCTGACATGACTTCTTCTTCATTGTCAAGGAGACATCAAGAGTACTAAGTTTGGTAACGTTCCAACAAACACGATGAAGCAATATTAAGTCACATTCATCTTAAACAAATAAAGATTCAAATGAGACAGATGAGCAATATTATCCCTTCCTCCATAAGAGATACCTTGGGATGTTGATCGCCTGACTTTAGAAAATGATGTATTTCATTCCTAAACTCGATTCTTTTTAGCATAAAAAATGACATATCTTTTTCTTTGGTACAGGACGTACTCGAACTAAACAAAGGTTTGTCAAATAAAGAGTGGGAGAGCAACGTTTGATTTAGAAAATTCTCTCCTTCACCCACCAATGAAGTGTGTTGGAACAACATTATCAAATTCATCAAGAAGGATATATCGTTCCTCAATTGAACCTAATTAAGAATGGAGATAACTCGTTTCATCTCCCCTTCTTACAGGGTGATATAAAAAAAGTTGCACATTGACCGTAGAAGTGACGCTTTCGACTAAAGAATCAGGAAAACATAAAACACATAAAGGCGAATGCAAGGAAAGGGTATTGTCGATTTATCAAATATCCACGAAGGTATACCTAAGAGATGTTAGCACCCAAAGGATGAAAGCGAAATTGAAGGGTAATAATGTATCGTTTCCAAAATTCCAATCCCTAAAGATTTTTGCACTAACATATTCTTTCACATTCTTTACAAGGTTATCGGGTCACCATGCCGCAGGTAAGTACCCTCATTCTCAAAATTTAAAAAAAAAAATGGAGAATTTCCGTTACAAAAAAGAACATTTTGCGCTTTTCTAGAAACAAGTACAAAAATGAATAATTGAGAAAAAAAAACTTTCTACAAGCATTTTTTTTTTTTTGGTAAAGAACTTTCTACAAGCTTTTTGAACATCATTTTTATCTCAAAATTGTTTTCTCATTTTGGGGATTATTCATTTTGAATCAAAATTCCCTATGGAGATTAATCTACTCAGATGATCTCAGCAGAGTGAAATGGAGATGTTAATCATGCCAAGCATAGCATACTTAGGATGAGGAAAGGCAAGTCATTTCCAAACATATCATTCAAACACTTTTGAGAGTTGAGTGAAAGACGACATTCTCTTAGGACAAATGATTCATTCCCATTGAGTGCAAAGATCGAAATGATAAATGCTTTTTCTTCATCAATCCCAAGCATCAAGTTGACATCTTGCAACCCCTTTAGGCCGAATAAAGATGATCCTTCAAAGTACCCTTGTCGAGAATGACCCTACATTGGGGTAGTATAAGAGGTTACAATCGTGTTATAGAGCGAAAGATTGAGAAAGATCTATTACTTTCACTCGCATCAATCTTTTGGTGATAACTTCAGAGAAATTCTCATTAAAGCTTGACTCATCCCAAAGTGAAGAAGAACATTTCATTCTCTACCTAATTTAAGTATGATTATACATTTTTGAACCCCAAGCTGTGATCATCTCCCTTCATTGGGGTAAGGCATAAGAATTGACCACATACAATTGACATTTACAATAAAACATGAAAAGCATCTCGAAAGTCATAAGAGCTTCAAAAGTTTTTTTTTTTTTTTGAGCAAAAGCTTCAAAAGTTCAAAGAGTAAAAAGTTTGACAAACTAGGGGGCATGAAAAAGCAATGTGCCTGGTAAAAGCCAAGCCAATGCCCGTCAAGAAAAAGAGCCAAAAGGCTGCATTTTATGTGAAAAAAAATTATCAAAGTCCAAGTGCCTACATAAAAAAATCATCGCAAATGCAAAGGAAATTAGAAAAAAAAAAAAGGAACAAAGCTCCTATGCATAAATGATTAGTTAAGGAACTTTCGAGATGCGCTGTGTTTCAAAAGTCAAATGATTTCGAAAGATCGAGTGACCTAGTCATGATGCCATGATGATCGCCGACTCTTAAAAATCCTCTTAAAAATTTTAAGCCTTTCGAGCCTCTTCCAAGACAAAATTACAATCCTCTTCCGAAGTCTCTTATGATTGGGATGGTTTGAGTGAAAATGAGAATGTCATAAGGAAGATACTACTTGAAGGACTGCAGGTAATTCTATCTTATTTTATCTTCCAAGTTTTCAACTTATAAACCCAATAAAGATAACGACAAATGTTCATTTATTGGCCTTAAAGTAATAATTCCTTTGTGTAAGCCCTAACCAAGCCTATATTGCGGTCCTTTCAAAAGACTCTTTTGATCGATTAAATTGTGCTCACTGCAAATGTTTTTGAAGGCCTTTGATATGAGTTATGTGAGATACCCTCAGCAATCAGTTATTTCTCATGCGAATAGATGGGATCAAGCATCCATTTAATCAAGGTGCGTGAGAAGCCCTTTCTGACTAATAAGCTCTTGATCAGCATGCTTAATGAGCCTTTTTCACGAGTCATAGCAATTTTGATAAGAACTTGACTTCTAGAGAATTTGATGATTAATGATATATCCCCGAGCAAGATGACAGTTTTGCGCCACATGATGTTGATTGACATCGAATGTTTTTCTAAAGTAATCGGACTTAGCTTGATTAGTTTGTTCAATTAATGCTGCAATATTGCCTATATGTCTCTTGATGACGTCTCCAATGACATTTGCTCAAGTTGAGTTTGATAGGATTCCTCAATGAAGCCATGCAATTTTCAAGGGATTAGCAGGTGCTTCCCTAAAAACCAAAGGTTCATGGTCAGCCTTAAACCATGTTATCTCCAAAGGTTTATGATTAGCCTCAAACCATGTTATCTACAAGGTTCATGGTTAGCCATAAACCATGCCATTTCCAAGGTTGGTGGGTTTATCTTTAAACCATGAAGTTGGTGGCTTTTCCTAAACCATATGATTTGTGGGTCATCCTTAAACCACAAGATTGATGGGTCTATCCTTAAAACCACGGGGTTGGTGGGTCTATCCTTAAAACCACAGGGTTGGTGGCTTTTCCTAAATCACATAGTTCGTGGGTCATCATTAAACCGGTGGGTTTATCCTTAAAATCACGGGGTTGGTGGCTTTTCCTAAACCACAAGGTTGATGGGTCTATCATTAGAACCAAGGGGTTGGTAGCTTTTTCTAAATCACACGGCTTGTGGGTTCATCCGTAAACCACACTTGTCCGCATTCGATCGAGACCCATTTTTACACGGTGAGACATTTCTTTCAGTCGAAACTCGTTTGTACACGGTGAGACTATCATCTAGTGGAAACCCGTTTTTACACGGTGAGACTATTACAATCGGTTGAAACCCGTTGTTTACACGGTGAGACATTTCTTCCAATCAAAACCCGTTTGTACACGGCAAGACTATCATCTAGTCAAAACTCGTTTTTACACGATCAGACTATCACATTTGGTCAAAACCTGTTTTTACACGTGAGACATTTCTTCTAGTCGAAACCTATTTTTATTCCCCTTCTCAGCTGGCTTCTCCCGCACGTTCATCTGTTCCCCTCCTCACTCAAGCAATCTCTCCTTTCCGTTGGCTTCTGTTTTGTTTTCATTTCCCTACAACTTCAGTTTTTCATTTCATCTCTCCATTGAATTCCCCTCCATTTTGCCGCCCCCCCCCCCCCCACGCGTCTGAGTCCTTGATCATTTTGTCACGCCCCAAACCTCGAGCGCGCCAACATCCCACCATGGTCATGCAAATGCGACATTCCTAGGTAGTGTCGCCAACCCCATTCATTTATTATTGCGCAAGCGGAACGTATTATAAAACCCTTGACAATGAAATACGGGATAGAAAAGCAGGAAGTAAAACCACAACATAACACTTTCATAATTAAACAGAATTACAACAGAGGTCTACGGCCAAAAGTCTACAAAGACCGGCTCTTAAAAATGAACTGTCCTATGACCTACAAGTCAGACACATTCTTCAATCCTTATGACTTCACCTTTGCAACTCCTCAATGCCAACCAAAGTTATATGCCCGCTCCGTCTACCAGGGACCTGAAATTTTAATCCAACAACCGGGATGAGACATTGTCTTAGCAAGTTCAACCCTCTAAACCCCTATTAGAAAGAAAATACGCCCCGGGTGGCCTAGCCACATCACACAGAAGACTTATCTCGCATTAGTCTTCATCTGCAGGTTAGCACAGTTTATATAATTCAACCATGTGCAATTATGATAACCAAATAACTATGGCACAATCATATTATCAGAACAATTCAATTGCTCGAATCGTCTCAGCGATCAATCGACTTAGTTGATTACAAGTTAGTAAGATCATCATACGGTCATTCTAATTATTCAATCACTGCCTTCACTCGCGACTCTATAGGTAAGTCTAACATTTAGTGGTAATCACGGCCTCACTTGACAAATTAGAATTAGTGGCATCACGGCCCTACTCGGCACAACCTTTAAAATGTGGTAGATCACGGCTTAATGGGCACAACCTCTGTCAGGTGGTAAATCACAGCCCAATTGGGCGTAACCTTTATTAGGTGGCGAATCACGGACCTATTGGGCGCAACCTTTATCAGGTGACCAATCCCGGCCCTATTGGGCGCAGCCAAATCCAATTTGGTGGTAAATCTCAGTTCAACTGGCACAATCATACTTTGGCGACTTTCTAAGTTCACTCATAACCACATCACGGTTATCTTTCCATCAAATCCCCATTTATCGCAATCACACTCAATTTGCCACAACCAATCATCAATTTCAAATTCTAAATGCACAGCAGCAATCAGCACGAAATTCTGGGCAACCGAAGTCAAAAATAATTTTTCCATTTTTTTAAATAATAATATTTTAATAATTTCGAAATATAATATAATATTATAAATTCCAGAATTTCAAAAAAATTAAATAATTAAAAAATAAAACCCTATTATGTCCCATCAAGGCTTATTATTAAATAACTCTATTAGCCTTAATTAAATACACTTTAAATTAAACAAACTTCTTAATCCAAATCACAATTAAATAAACTAAACTAACCATCTAAGCTTACTTAATTTAGACTAAGCACACTTAGGGCATCATTAACCATCTAATCAAGATTTAGTGAGCTAAACTCATCCGATTAACAAATCGAGCAAACCAAAACGACGGGGACAACGCAAGGATCGACTTTCCTCAAGGCGGGCCGAGCATCCGAGCTCGGGAAGACAGCCAAAACGGGCCAAACACCCGTTGCCATATCCATTTCTGCAGCTGCTGATTTGGGGCCGAAGGAGGGTGGATTTGAGCTTAATCGGGCGGAGGAACGGTGGGGGAGAGACGATGGCAGCTTGGGGCGGTGTCGGACGGCGACTCCGGCGACGGCGAGCAAAGCGTGGGCGGCGAGCAGCTTCTCCGACAGTGCTGCAACTTTCGCTGGTCTTCGATCGGTCGGGTGAGCGGGCGAGGCGCGCGGACAACACAGAGTGGCGGCGGTGACAAACAAACGGCGAGGGACGAACGACGAGGCTCCGGCTGGTGGCGTGCGACGACCATGGCTGCTCGGTTCCTTCCTCCATTTTCTGGTCTTCGCACAGCAGAGATGGAAGGGGAAACCGACGGGAGAGGGAGAGGAAGGAGAGAGAAGAGAGAGAGAGAGAGAGAGAGAGAGATGGGACCATTCCCTTTTCTTTTTCTTTTTCTTTAATCCAACAAAAATGGCCCACCATGACCTCATGGATAATGTCACACTCCACTATCTCCCACAACCTTATTCCAATGGTTGCAATTCCACTTTCCGCCGGGGCATAAAATCTTGTACAATAATTTCTTCAATTCCACTTGATTCTCTTCCAATTGAATCAAATTGAAGACCATAAAATTAATCTGATGTCACCACACTTCAATTCATATCTTTACTTGTCCATAGAACCAACTTAAGTCCCAAAAGCGCGACCAAAGGCGGGCCTACTAATTTCTCGCACCAAATTAGCCATTTTCTGATTTAATTGTTGAAAAACTCCGATTGCATGATAAATATTCCAAAGATGAGTCAATGATCCTAAAATGATTTGTGACACACCATGACTTCCAATTTCTGAATTTAATCTCAATTTTCACGGTTAATTTCACTTCGGCACGATACTAGCGCGTCTTAATCTACCGGGCAGCTTTTAGAAATTTTCATGCATTTGACCTGTGGTTGATCAATTCAAGCCACAATGTACATCTTTGACACATTGGCGACTTTCGGTTGTCAGGATAATCTCAAGGTTTCAAATACGGACACAGGGTACCCAATCGATAAAAACGTCGGTTTAGTGCCGATCGACCAGAATTGTACGATCTGGTGGAATCACCCACACTTGATCACATGCCTCTGTTGAGTCAACCTATCTCCGGTCTTTAATCGATTCTTAATTGTGCCATAATGACCCTTGCAGATTAGCTCAGTCGAAAGGTTGCTTCCTGTTCAAATTCTCGAGTCTGGTGCATTAGAAACTTTTAACGGCTTCACCCGATAGACTAGTTTTCACATGAGTGGTTGACTCAAGGAAAAAAAACTATATGCGTGCTAACGAAATGCCCGTTTCAATTTATTGAAAATAGAATTGGAAAATCGGGATGTCACACATTTGGTCAACCCCACCTAGCACTGAAGACCCCTGCTGCAGCTCCACACCAACACCTCCACCGAATTCACGTTCGCTGCCTATGTCCCTTGGTCAAAGTCAACTTCACTCGAGTAGCCATCCACCGAGACACCACCGCATGTCCGAAGCTGCCCATCCCAGTCAACTCGACGATTTCTTTGCTGGCTTGTTGACCACTGATTCTCCTTGCGTGGCCACACAACCGAAGCAGCTCTTGCGCTGTCCATCTCCACCGAGTGATCCCCTCTCATCCGAAGCAATCTCCTCCTCCCAGTAGCAAGTCTAAGAGTCCAGCTCAACCCACAAACCAGCGGATTCAGCCCAGCGAATTTCTTTCGTGTCCAGCAAAGCCCGAAGTCCAACCTAGTGGATTTCAGCCCACAAGCTTAGCCCATTTTAGCCCATCTTCAGTTTTAGTCCAGCTCACTTGAAGTCCAAGAAGCAGGCCCAAGCTCATCAACCAAGCCCAGCATTTGCTGTGGGCTTGCAAGGCCTTTTAGGCCTGGTCCAAGTGCTTGTTGACGGTGTCAAAAGTTCGGGTTTTGACCGCCGTCGTGCCGCCGTTGCGATGAACTGGTTTTCACATTAAACCGATGAGTTTATGCACTAAACTCTACTTAGTAGGTTAATGATGTTTAATGGGTATTTAGTTTAATTTAATTAGAAATTATGTGGTTAATTAGATTAGATTAGTGATTTAATTAATTAATTATGTATGTTAGGTGGTTAGAACGGCTTAGTTAGGGATTAGATAAGCTATATTATTTATCTAAATTGGTTCGGTAATTTTCCGGGCCCTTCTCGGTATTTAATTTAGCAATCCCGGCCTAAGTTAGCAATTGTGGTATTTAAATTGAATTATTTAATTAATTTCGGTAATTATTTAATTAATAAATATTTTTCGGAAATTAGACCGGGATAGCCGGTGACTGGAATTTCATGCTAATTGTAATAGCGTGGTTAAGTTCTGCAATTGAGTGTTAAATTGTGCAAATTGATTGCCGATTGAAATTTTGAGTATTTAATTCCAAATTTATTTATTCAGAAAATCCCGGGTGTCAGATCTTAACATCGAAAATGGTTTTATGTACTATATGAAACAGTGGGATTTTAAATTTGAAGATATCAATTTTTCTGATTTGATCTGACCGTGTACCCATACACGACTACTTTATCGTGTATTTCCAATACGAAGAAAATAGGCCAGGTTCACCATTTTAATGGAGATATTTGAGTAAAATGCACAGTGCCCTAGGCCATATTTAAGTGGTTGTGTGTTGGTTAAAGAGAACCCGTCCTAGTGTTTATGCTGGACATTACTAAATCCCACTTTCGGGTTACGCATGCATTAGGGTAGCAGGTTGCAGTAGATTCTAGACCTAAGCTCCTTTGGGATAGCCGTCAATGTGACATAGCCGTGCTCAATGGGGAAGAAATGATGCTTGGCAACACCAGTAGACCATCAAACAGGGAGTCGACAGTACCCTAGAGGGGTTTAATTAACAATTGGAATGCATGATTGATTGAGTTTAATGTGCATGATTATGAGACAAAACTGTATGACATGGTATGAGATATGTCATAATGGTTTGGCCTTATAATCGGGACTCTTATGATTAAATGATTTGTCGAGGCATTTCAATGGTCATGTGCATTAATTATATGCATTTGTGTTATGAATTGTGCTGACCTGCAGGTAGATCTGAGACGAGGTAAGTCCTATGGTTGTGTGATCGTGTGGCTAGGACGCTTCTAGGCGTATTACCCTTTTAATTAGGGTATATAGTGTGAACTCGCTAAGATTTATATCTCACCCCATTGTGGGCTCAATTTTTCAGGGTCGTAGAGTGAAGGATCTGGAGCCTAGTTGAGGGGACCTGAGGAGTAGGTCAGTTAGGTCGGCTTCTTTTTTGGAGAACCGTCTTTTGTAGACTTTTGGTTACTAACCTTTTTATATAGCTTAGTTGGTTTATAAAGGCATGTTTGTTTGTGAAATTGTTGTATTACTTTTCTATTCCGAGATGGTTACTATTAGGGGATTTGTTATTCGCTTCTGTATGTGCAATAAAATGAAAGGATCGACGACTCGTCCTAGTAAGTCACAAAATTTTATTAACCATAAGAGGATGGGCATGTGCTCAAGGATTGGGGTGTGACACAATATATAGAAACCAAATATTACTTTAAGCTATTCTCCTAGCTAATATTGTTCCTCTATTTTGTAAACTTCACTATTGTGCTCTTGCTATATTTTTATCGTGTAAAAAATCAAGTGTACAAGAGTGATGCCGGCATCTGACTTCTGATAGTGTGATCCATCATTGGATAAGATCAATGTTTACTAATTGTAACTTACTTAGTAGATTATTAGTGCAATCCAATACAACTTAAGGCTATTAGTGTGGAAAGTGGGCATAGGCTTTTTGATAAAATTGAACTACTATGTATTGTTGTGTGCTACTATTTCTCTTACTCATTCTAGCACACAATCAGCTCTAAACATTTGAAATATTTGCTTGACTTGATTTTCATAGTAATTGCCAGTTTCCGCAAAATTGTCAAAACTTACTAAAATAACCTATTCATCTCTCGTCTAGGTTGTATTGTTAGCCCTAGCATAAGTAAAGAAACATGTATTATTTTCTAGAATGAGGTGTCATAAGCACATTGAAACATTAGGCGTGTCAAGGAATGGACTTGACAAAAAAATAAAAATAACTAACCTATCTACTTTGATTGTTGAGGGCCAAATGATCATCTATCTTGAAGTTGAAGCGTGTGCCAAAAATTCGAATCCCAACACTCTCTCCCTTGATCTAATTCCATTTATCTACTTATGACTACTCTTTCTACCCTCGTTCCTAGTTCAATATGTCACCTAAATATGATGTGTTCCCCTCTTTCTACCTTGGTTGCTTAAACTATATGTCACCTAAATATGATGGGTTCCACATATAAAGTCCAAATTATATATTGGGGAATTGAGAAGAACAGTAGTCGGGAAAAAACTCACATGGAATTCCAAAACTATACTTGGTATTAATACCTATTATGATAAGTGCAAATGGTGTGATAATTTTGCATATGTCAATGTTTCCTATGATATTAGCAAAGACGAGAAGCTAAAAAACCACAATCAGCAGAAGAAATGTCAATATGACAAGTATCTCATGGTGACTTATAGATACCAAGGTCAATCTAGTGTTTTGGATAGTCTTTGGAGACTGATAAAGTCAAAAGGATCATTGACCTTGTAATCGCGTGTCATTTCATCAATACTGCAACTGAACTTATCGAATGGGATGATAACACCATGAGAAGAGGACACGTATTCATCGGGCCCGGGTGGAGTGGCCTAAACCTGAAACTGTTTGCATTTGGTGGCATGTAAAATTGAATTTGTGTAGTGAGCTTCATCCGCAAGCACATATTCATTCTTGAAGAACAAATCCGTACACGATCAAGTGATTATAAACCATTTGCCAGAAGAGATGAAGAAACGAAACAGGTATAACATGACCACATAGTGGAAATGGTAATTCCACTCAGCTACTACTTAGCAAGTGTGGTAAGTATTTTTCTGGTGCACGTGCAGGGCTCGTGCCATCGTCCAACAAACTTGTCCTTCTCAAGTTAGAAAAGGCCGCAGGAAGCATGCATATCAAGTTGTTACGCCACACAGAGACAGAATCCGCAACTTTGTCTAGGCGGTTTTAATTTCATTCTGTTCAGTAAAATGAAAATTTGCCCTTGACATTTTGATTCTTGGCACCTTCTTCTATCAGAGAAGAATAACCAGCAACCAAATGTTTCATGAGCAGCACAAAAGAAGCCAATAACTTAGAATTGCCTGGTTTGGTTTTATTCTAATTTAAGCTATTCTGAGTTTTATTTTCTGACTGCAGTTACAAGGAGTAAAAGAAAGAGAGCTGAACGAAGCTTATCAACACACTCGAACGAAGTCTAATTAGCTGACGGCTTCCCATCTCTCAGGGGCGTGTTTGCGTGCTTCCATAAGAAGCGGACACTGTACTCATCAATCCTGTCACCAGCAACGTCATCAATCGGTATAGCATCCGAGATCTCTTTCATGTCTTCCTCCGTAAGCTTCACTCTAAGGGAACCAATGTTATTATCGAGATTCTTAATTTTCGTCGTTCCTGCAGAAACCACATAATTTCAAAACAGAAATCCCAATTCATGTCATCTGTCAATGAATGTCATAAAAGTTCGATCCTCACCAGGGATGGGCACAACATCATGTCCTTGATGGAGAACCCACGCGAGTGCAAGCTGTACAGGGCTGCAACTGTGCTTTTTTGCTAACTTCTCCATTCTAGCGTAAAGAATCTTATTTTTGTCCAAATTCCCTGCTTGAAATCTAGGAGTTTGTCCCTTAGAAATAAGGGTAAAAGTTAGCGAGGATTAGTAAAGAGCGTTTAGACCATCGTGGATATGAATGTGAAACATCAAAGGAAGAAGTGCCCATTTAACTATTAACGTACCAGAAAACTATTAGCAGGCAAGGCTTCTGTGACTCCCCTACCACCGAAGAACCCACTACCAAGAGGGCAATATGGAACAATGCTGATTCCGAGCTCCCTGAAAATTTGGACAGGCGGGCCAAAAGATTAACGAAGAAACATCGTACCAAGCAAAAAGACTGTTTCTTTGGGAAATAGCTTAGGAAAAAATTTGAAGTCTCCTCCAATGGAGGTAAACAGCAATATACCTGCAGAGCGGGAGTATTTCTTGCTCGATTTCGCGAGTCCAAAGCGACCACTCCATCTGTAGGGCCGTGATGGGATGAACCGCATGCGCTCTCCGTATGGTGTCGGGGCTAGCCTCCGACAAGCCAATGTACTTGACTTTTCCCTCTCCCACCAACTTCTTCAGTTCCCCCATCTGCGTTTTTCCAAAACCATTTGGTTTTATTAGTTGCTGATTGCTAAAGCCCATTTAGAGCATAGGCAATCATCCGCAAATAGGAAGACTGTCAAACAAACTTACAGTTTCCTCTATTGGGACAGTTGTGTCAATCCGATGCACATAATAGAGGTCAATGTACTCGATGCCAAGGCGCTCGAGGCTTGACTCACAACATGAGCGGACGTATTCAGGCGTCCCCTTGATCACCATATTACCCTCTTCGAAATTCACACCGAATTTGGTGGCTAGCTGCACCTCCTCCCGTGGCAACTTTTTCAACGCCTGCAATAGTGATGTAACCAAGTTTTTCTAATAACCATATAACTAAACTGTATCAGCTAAAAGACTAAATTACTGGTTTTGCATGTTTTGGTTTATTCACATTACCTTTCCAACAAGAATCTCATTGATTTTGGGGCCATATAAATCCGACGTGTCAAAGAATGTTATCCCCTTGGTGAAGGCATCAGTGATGATCGATATGCCAGCTTCCTCCGAGACAGGATCATTGTAAATACCTGTGAGTCCCATGCAGCCATAACCCAACTTCGAAACCTGCAATTATTTGAAAACAACAGAAGAAGAAACAGAAACCACAACTCAGGCATCTCCGCATGAAGCAGTTCAGATGAATCCACAAGAATCTAATCAACAGAAATAGTTTCAATACAAACCTCAAGACCCTGAGTTCCAAGTTTCACTCGCGGAATCGTAACTCCTTGATGCTCGGCCATCTTCAGATGATATCTTGAAGTTGCTACTTGCTGTTTTTTCTGGTTTCATGATCGTCATATTTCGTGCATATTTATAGGAGTTCAGGCCGCAAGGACGAGGAAAGGGAAACTTCGAATTATGGAGTTCAGAAAGTGGCGTCTGATCATGGCCCACGTGATTTTTGCATCACCCAATACGTCAGGAGCAGTGCAATTTTATTTTTTAAAACTTTCTCATTTTTTTTCTTTTTTCTTTTTATGTCAGTCCGCCAGTCCATTGCCTTGGTGGTGGCGGTTGCGACTAGAAAGGGTCGCTGGCTCACAATAAAAAGAAAAAAAAAGTTTCAAAAAATATTTTAAAATTTAAAAAATTATTCATGCCAATATCAATTGTGCTACGTAAAGCAACCGGTATTATATCCGATCAAAATTGGTCAAAATTATGTAAACATATTAGTGCTAGCTATATTGATTAATCATCAAAAAGTTCAAGATTAAGATAAAATTAAAAAGTTTAAAATTAACTTAGTCATTTTACAACAAATTTAAAACTTTTTGAACAAATTTCTCCAACGATAACTAAGGATACAGGGTGACTCTTGCTTGGTTATATAAACCCATACATCAACAATCATGCATCTTACAATTAGGTTTCTGCTCAACAATAGGGTTTATTTACTTTACATTCACATGTAGCAACAAAGAAAAAAACAAATACTATAGTAGGTGTCCTAGTAAGCACATCATATGTTATTTTCTTGAACTTCTATCTCATTTATAAGATAACTTGGCAGTAATATTACTAGTTTCTCGATATTTATGGTTGTGAGATGGCGTCATAAAAAGAACTTGTGACATATTGGATGACACAAATGTACTGTTGCGTCTTTGCTTACATTGATGGCTCACGGTCAGACCCGTCTTCTGTGGGAACCGATAGGTCAAACCATCTCTTGTTCCAATAAATTTTCTCCATTTTAATTCATTGATTAAGAAGAGAGCGTTGGATGCAGTTCTCCTGAGCTTAAAAGGACATTTGACTTTTTTATTAAATGTTTAATAACCACTTGACAGCTTCTCGTACAAGGGCAGATCAAGGGAGCTGGTGACGGTCTCGCGCCTCCTGTTCCAAAAATATTTATATTGTATTCATGAATTATTTTTTTTTTAAACGATGTAATTGAAAGGTCAGTTGAAAATTTTGGTCCCAGCTTGCCAAACCTAACCTTTTAGATTTGCAATTGGTCACACAAAATTTTTTAGGAAGCTGCTCCTCTATGTCATGGTACGATGTTAAAAACTCTCCTATCGTACCTGAGGTTTTGCATAATCCAATACGTCACGAGACTGTTCCTTCTTCTTCTTCTTTTCTAATGAAACTTATTGTGACATCCAGATTTTCAAGTTTTAATTTTTACTGGATAATATTGCTGTTTTCGTTCAGTTGAAGCCGGAGATTGTGAAATTGAGAAGCGTGAGGGAAATTGGATGCAAAATGCCAGGATAGACCAAGTGCTTTAATTTGAATTTTCCTTGGTTATCTAGGTGCCAATTTAAAAGAATTTGGGATAAGAATTTCTTAATTGAGGAAATTCTTTTCTTTAAAAATTTCTTCCCAATTCTTTCCTTTTTTGGCCAAGCATCCAAGTACCTTTTTCTCTCCCCCCCTTTTTTCCTTTTCTTTCTTTCTTTTTCTTTTTCTCTCTTTCTCTCTCTCTTCTCTCCCCTTTTCTTCCGTGCGGACAGCCCCCCTCCCCACGCCGACTCTCTCTCCTTTTCCTTTGCCGTTTCCTACTTTGCTTTCTCTTCCCCATTTGACTTTTCAACCGTTATCTCTTCTTCTCTCTCCTCTCTCTTCTCCCCCACGTGACCTTCTTCTTCTTCTTCGTTCTTCTTTGTGCGAACCAGACCTAAACTAGCAAAGAAGAGCAGCAGCTCGCCGAGGACCACCGTCGCCCGTCCCGCCGCCGCACCGGAGCCGAACCGCCCGCGACGCCCGCCCGCACAACGCCGCGCGTGCCGCCGGCCATCCCTCGCGCCCAGGCGTGCTCCCCCGCGCGATCCAGCTGCTGCCCATCCTCTGTCCAGCTCCGTTCGGCCACCTCCGGCCACCGTGGGCCACCACTCGGCCTCGCCAAGCCACCACCCGCTCTCCCGACCTCTTGCCGCCCCCAACCCTCTCTGTTTCTTGCTGTTTTGCAGCCGAACCAGCAAACCCACGGAGTGGGTATCTAGCTGTTCGTGGGCCGTTTTGGGCCGTTTCCCGGCCCCGAACCCGAGCCGTGCTTTGGGGACAATCGTTCCTCGCGTCGCCGCCGTCGGATTGATCCGATTTGCGCGCGATTTGGTGAGTAATCTCACTAATCCCTGATTAGTTGGCTAATTATGTTTTATGTTAGTTTAGTTTTAATTAATTATGTTTAGGTTGTTATATTAGAATTAATTAGCAATTATTAGTCAATTGTGATGCGATTTAGATAAATTGGTTGTGCAATTAACAAGTAGACGTGGTCTACTATTTATTGGGAGTGTCTCCGGAATTTTTGGACTCCTAATTGAGCTTCAATTTGATGATTCGGGCCTAAGTGAGATTTTTGGCATTTAAATATTAATTTTCGGAATTAAATTAAATAATTATTTATTTTCCGAAAATTCAAGGGAGATGGTCTGGAACCGGAATATTATGCGGATGACTGTGGTGAAGTCCGTTTATTTAATCGGGCTTTATTTTAAGCTAGATTGAATTTTTAATATTAATTAATTTTCGAAATTAATTAATTATTTATTTATTTCCTGAAAATTCAACTGGGATGACCCATGACCGGAAAATTATGCTGATGACCGTGGTGAAGTCTGTTTATTTAATTGGACCTTATTTTGAGCTAAACAGATTTTTTTAATATTAAATAATAATTTTCGAAATTAATTAATTATTTATTTATTTATTTTTCGGAAATTAAGTTTGAGATGGCCGACGACCGAAATCTCGTGATGATCGTCGTGGCGCAGTCCGTTTATTTAATTAAGTTTTAAATTGTACTGAATTGATTTAATTGTGAATAATTACTTTAGAAATGGGATGAATCATCATGAAATGCTCGGGGCTTGATGATTAGATATATCACCTCGGAGAATGCACATGGCTCGGTGACGAAGTATGTCGCCTTGGAGAATGCATGTGGCTCGGTGATTAAGTTTGGCATCTAAAAGGACACGTGGGCTCGGTAATTTGATGCATTACCTCGAAGAATGCACGTGGTCCCTATGAGTACATTTGACATCTTGAAGAGACACGTGGGCTCGGTGACTTGATGCATCGCCTTGGAGAATGCACGTGGGCCCGCTGATTCAAAATGACATTGAATTTTGAAAGTGGTCGAGTGGAACCGTAAAGCCATTGAATATTAAAAGTGGTCGAGTGGGACCGTAAAGCCATTGAATTTCGAAAGTGGTCGAGTGGGACCGTAAAGCCATTAAATATTGAATGTTGTCGAGTGGTGGGCTGTGTCTTCCACCTTTGCTTAAGATGTGATATGAGGATCGTAGTTCGTAATTGATGATTGAGATGGAATAATCGAATTGACCTAGAATGGTCCATCTGGCATGTAATCGACTAGGTCGATTGATCATTGATTTGATTTGATGTCGTGGATTGATTGACTGATTAGAAATGACCATGAGTGGTCTTGTTGGCTTGTAATCGACTAGGTCGATTTGATCGATGCTTCGATCGGTGATATGATTGTTTGAGTGCCTATTATGAATTGTACTGACTTGCAGGTGGGATATGAGACCAAGGTACATCTTCTGCCCTATGCGTGTATAGACAGCCTATAGTATAATAGTTTACTAATTGGGCTTAGTGGGGTAGAACTCGTTGAGACGTAGTCTCATCCCAGTTTGGGGAAAAACATTTCAGGACCCCGATGAGGAGCTGATGAGGAGGAGTCTGAGGAGGAGAACTCGGAGGTGAAACTTAAAGAGAAGGATTTTTTTGAAAGAAAAAGATAATCCCGAGAGGGGCCTTAAGTATGGCCTGGATGGGCTGAGAGTCTATCTTCTTCTGAGAATTCCTTTTGAAGTGATCAATTATGAATTGGTTTGTATTTTGTATAAAAGTTTAGTTATAAATTTCAATATGAAAAATATGGCCCTGCTTTTCTATCCCATCGTTTTATTGTCTGGGGATTTTAATTGCTTCCGCATGTGCTTAATAAATGAAAGGGTCGACGATACATTGTCCTGGGATATCGCATTATAAAATCGACCAAGAAGAGAAGGATGTGTGCATGCCTGAGGATCGGGGCGTGACACTTACGGTCTCTTCCAATGGTTTTGCACCACCCAATAGAAGAGCTTTTTCTGCGGAATAAGGCAAGAAATTAATCATATAAATAGTTTCTTGATTATAGACAGAAATTTACGGGCTCCACATCATTCAATAAGCTACCTCTGCAAACCAATCTTAATATATATGGCGATTAGCATTGTATGTTTTAATAATTAAATAAGACTATTTAGAGTAAATAAATCTCAGAGCTCAAAAAATACCATCTTAAGCCCGTATGGAGTGGCCTAACATCCCCAAGCTCCTGCCAAGGTCTAGCTTGCCCGACGGACCAATCCGACGCCGGCGATTGTCCAGCTCTGTTCGGCCCCTCTGGATCGACGCCTTCAATTCGTGGGACGACGTAGTTGCGGTTCTGGAATCTTAACCAAGAATCCAAGCGGTGGACAGTCCTAGCTTGAAGAGGAAAAGCTTAAAAAGGGAAAAAAGAGAAGATCATGAGACCAAAGAGGAGGCCACGTGTCGGGATTCTGGAGTATGCAACGCAGGCTTCTAAGGGAGTAAGAAGAGGGCAACAAGAGGAAAAGCCTAGCATTCGCTCACCAGGATTGCTCTGTCAATCCCATCAGGGCGTTCCCCCTCCGCGAGCCGAGTTGTTTGCGCTAAATTGCAACCTGCGCCGCTGCGCACCGCTCCCAGCCGTGACACCCCCGGAGTCCATCCGTGCCATTTTTATCTGTTTTCGTAGGTTTCCTGGGGACGCTTCATGAGCCCACCACCCGTCGCCGCTTGCCGCCGTCAAAGTTGTCTGCTACCATGCTGTCGAGAAGCCGGTCGTCATTCCAATCTTATTGTGTTGCAGTCAAATTTGGCAAGAATGTTCTCAAATTAGGTAAGGTGCTTATCTTTAGTATATTCTGTAAATTTTACACTCTTATTTGAGTGATTGGATATATTCTGATATATCCTATTAGATATTACAAATATTTTGTTGGATACTAAAATATTCAATTAGATGTTTATTTAAAAATGTGATATCCACAAAATCTCAAGATGTCCCTCAAGTTAGAAAATTTTCATAACTTAACAACACACCTTGATAGCCGTCCATTCTCTAACTATGAGATACGGGGTGCGGAAAATCTTTTATATATGATCATTGAATTACCCATTTCCAAATTTGAATGGATAACCTTTCATTAATATTCATAGTCACATGGATATGATTCTTAGATTATATTGTGTCTTTATCGAGAGATAGATAACGTAAGATTGTGGATTGCATTATTTAATTAAATATCTATCTATTGTTTGATTGCTCACCTTAAAAAGAAAACACAAAAAATTATGTTTGAATTAAATTTGATTCTTGCTAGAATATTGCTTATTTTAGGCCAAAATTGCAAGTCTAGATTAGGTATTTTATTTATTCCGAATTTCTAAAATAAAAAATGCCAAAAATATTACTCTAGGATGTTAGATTTTCCTTTTGTTAATTTAAATTGCATTTTTTAATTATTGGCTAATTTATTTTCGATTTTTTAATTAAAAATAAAATAAATGTATCTCATGTAGAATTAGGTCATCCCTTGCACACTATTTAGTCATTGCATGTTTAGGATCAATGTGTGACATATTAAGATAGTTTCATTCATTATTTGCCTGTCATTAAATTAGGTCATTTAATTAATGCCGCATGACATATATTTTGCATGTTAGTATTATTTAATTGTATGTTGCATGTCATGTTAGTATAGACTCATTTTTGTACGTCATTGCATTGTATTATACATATATTAGGTTTTATTAAATAAGAGAAAATCCTAAAAAAGATTGAGTGATTGCATGTCAATTAAAAATCATATATGAGGCTATTAATGTAAATTATGAGCAAACATTGCAACACTTTCATAGCTATGAGGTAAGTCTTGTAATTTATTTATTACTTTATTGGATATTAAATGGGTGAATTGTGCATTCACATGATCACCTTACTTGTTATGAAATAAGGGAAAATTCCAAAAATGGACCTAAAGTGCTATTTTTTTCTCAAATAAGAACTCGAAATGGACTTTGTTTCAAATAAGAACCTGAAGTAATTTTAGTTGTTTCAAATAAATGCCCGAAGTAGTTTTGGTCGTTTCAAATAAGGACCCAACCTCACCGATCGCTCATTAGGTAAATTTTCCGACCAATCAAGGGTATTTCGTCATTTGGCATTCCCTCCCCACCCCGCCTTCCTTTTTTTTTTTCTTACCCTTTTTTTTTCTTTTGATTCTTCTTCTTTCTCTTCGCTAGTCATCCAGCCCTCGCTGACCGTGGGCGAGGACACCCTCGCCGAATCGGTCTCACCTAGGGTTGCGAGGGCCGACCTCACGGATGGCCCCTAGGTGAGAGTCGCCTTGCCTGTGGCCGGCATGGGTGGCCCTCGCTAGTGAGGGCGACCATCGCCTAGCCCTTTATGGGCATTGCCGGTGTTTGGCCAACCATTGGCGAAGAGGAAGAAGAAGAACTAGAAAAAAAAAAAAAAAAAAGGAAGGAAAAAGGGGGAAAATGACAAATCACGAAAATACCCTTGATTGTCAAATAGTTGAGTCCTTATTTGCAATTGACATAACCACTTCAGGCCTTTATTTGAAATAAACATAATTACTTCAAGTCTTCATTTGAAACAATATCCACTTTAGGCCATTATTTGAGAAAGTAATGGCACTTTAAATCCTTATTTGAAATAATATCCACTTCATGTCATTATTTAAGGGAAAAATGGCACTTCAGGTCCTTTTTAGAATTTTCCCATGAAGTAATAAAATGAACTTTTCTTCTTCTTCTTTTTTGTCAGAAAATGAACTTAAACTGCCTAATAAACATTTTTTTTTTCATGAAAGGAATATTAACGAAAGGATATTATAAAAATCTAATGAAATCAAGTCCTTATACTGAAAATCTCTAGTTCGTAGAAGAAAAGTAATTCTCCTATTATTTTACTTAGATTTCTAATCAATCTACCATAAACTGAGTAGTAGCACTCCATATTAAAAATGATTTGCATGTTAAGAAAATGAACATTGAATTGCAAATTGGTATGGAATTGGGAAAGCTTAGGTTAAATCTAAACTTAATAATCTATTAGCTGAATCCCTAAATGGTGCATTGCAAGGGGTAAGATTGCAACAGGTACTAAATTTGATAAAGTGTTTTTGAAGGTCCTTGGAGACTAATAACGCTGAAAGGATCATTGAACTTGCAATCTCATATCATTTCATCGATACTTCCATTAAAGGTGGTCAACCGATTGACTAATAATTTGCACATCCTAATGATGAGATTTGGATCGTGCTAATATCAAGTCACGAGTGACGACGGGAAATTGTTCATCTAAGTATGACCGTCGATGATACAGAAAATAAGCCATTACAAGCTTGAAATCTGCATAAAAAAAAAAGCTAGAAAAAAATTGGAAAAGCAACTAACAGCTTTCAACATCAACCCGAGTACAGTGAGTTGACATCTGCAGTAGACCCTATTTTAGGAAATCTACAGATGTCAAAGGAAACGATTATATGGCCAATCCCAATTCTGGCAAGGGTCTCCATTGCTCTCAAGTGGCCATCTTGAACTTCTTCAAAGTCTCTAGTCGGCTATTTGAAGACGTCTATGAAAAGAGGACCGATCAAGCATGAAGAGGTTGGACAAGTGAAATACTAATAATACTATAGTTGTAATTTGTTATCAGATAGGAAATCTTCACTGTTCTTTATCTGATATTACCAGTAAAGGTTTCTTATTGTATTGTAATTACAAACAGTCAAGCGTACAAGTGTAAAAACAGTCTGTGTCCTAATAGTGTAATTTATCTTGTAAGAGCCTAGCGGTAACTTGCACTGCAAATTACTAATAGAATCCAGCCTATGTTAATGATGTTATTTGGAAAGTGCACATAAGTTTGAGGATAAAGCCGTGCCACTATAAATCGTTATGTGCTTTACCTTTCTAGCTCATTATCTGTGGTATCTGTTCACTATCACCACAAACATTGATTATCATCTCATCTCACTTTTTTATTGCTTCTGACAAATTCCGTGAAATATTTTCATAATCCTCATTAAAATTATTCGACCTGCTCTGGGACGTATTGTTACCCCAACCAGTACTAACAAATAAATGGAATTTAGAAATATTGATTTACTTACTGAACGGGATGATAACACCGTGAGAAAAGCACACGTATGTATCGGACCCGGGTGGAGGGGCTCTAAACCTGAAACTGTTTGCATTTAGTGGTATGAGAAATTGAATTTATGTCGTGAGCTTCATCCGCATGCACAAATTTATTCTTGAAGAACGTAGCCGTTCACGAATTGGAAAATGAGGAAGATTATAGGAACACCGATCAACCTTTTGCCAGAAGAGGTGAAAGAAACGAAACAAGTTTAACATGACAACATAGTGGAAATGATAATTCCAGTCAGCTAATACTTAGCAAGTGCGGTACGTATGTTACAGATGCAAGCAGTCGCAGGGCTCGTGCAGTCGTCGGACAAATTTATCCAGCTAGAGTTAGAAAAAGCCGTGTACGTGTGCATATCTGATTGTCTGTTCAGCGGTATAAATATTTGCCATTGACATTTTGATTTCTGGCACTTTATTGTATCAGAGAAGAATGGCCAGCAAACAAATGCTTCATAAGGACAAAAGAAGCCATCAACTTAGAATTGTCTGGCTTGGTTTTATTCTTATTTAAGCTATTCTAAGTTTTCTTTTCTGACTGCCGTTACAATGAGCAAAAGAGAGCAGAGAGCCAAACAATGCTTCATCAACACACTCAAAAGAAGTCTAATAAGCCGACGGCTTCCCTTCTCTCGGGGGCGTGTTTGCTTACTTCCACTACCTGTGGACATTGTGCTCATTGCTCCTGTCGCCGGCAACGTCATCAACCTGTGCAGCATCCAAGATCTCTTTCACGTCTTCCTCAGTAAGCTTAACTCTCAAGGAACCAACGTTGACATCGAGATTCATAATTTTCGTTGTTCCTGCAAAAACAGCGTCATTTCAAAACAGATATTTAATTCATGTTCTCTGTATGATGTCGTAAACATTCAATTCTCACCAGGGATAGGCACAACATCATCTCCTTGATCGAGAACCCACGCGAGCGCAAGCTGTAGAGGGGCGCAATTGTGCTTTTTTGCTAACTTCTCCTTTCGAGCGTAAAGAACCTTGTTTTTATCTCTAGATTTCTGGAAGACTTCCCTTTCATTTCTATTTCTTAACTCCATACTATTTACTATATTGTCAATTCTTTTACTTGTTGATTTAAGAAATCTTCTCTAAAACGAAACCTTGTATTTTCCATATTGAGCAATGATACTTTATAACGTGAAATATATATTTGATAAAGGGTAGTAGGATGCAACCGTCTTACCAATTTCTTTGCATGGGTCCATCACCTTCCGCACTTGATAACTGGGGATAACATCCTTCTCTTTTCACGCCTCACCAGGATTAAGCTGGAAACACACAACCACCTGCCTTCAATCAACAGCACTCCATGGATCCATACGCTATTGAGAGAGACTGGATATCAAAGGAATAATTGTATAATTTGTGCAAGGGAAGGATTTATTCCGTATGATAAATATGGTTACAACTGTGCAGTCCTAGACCCCAAAGTACGACAAATATGGTTACAACTGTGCAATCCTAGACCCCTAACGGTTCTAGCTGCTCATAATAACTCTATCTAGAAAGTAACTATGGAGGAAAGGACTAGAGAAAGCTTCCCAATCCTTGGCAGTCGGGTTTGCTTGCTCGAATGCTCAAGGGTTCCGATTGTGTCCTTCTTTCCGGTTGCATCTCCCTATTACAGCTCAAGGAAGGATTCATTACATTTATTGAAAAGTAAGAAGTAGTTGGATATACCTACCCAAGCATGGCTGCGTTGGTGGGGTGTTCCCCCCTGAACCAAGAGAACTCCATATATGCTCCATGATTTAAGTGGGGGGCCCCGGCAGTAGTTTGTTGGGCCAGTTTCTCCTGAAGTATAATCGGTGCTATGCTCCCGTAAGATGAGCTAGGCCGAATCCTTGGTATAAAAAAAAAAAAAAAAGTAGTTGGATATGACCTACTACTAACACATGGTAGATAGGCCTTAATTACTATGAAATCCTAATTCTAGACTCTTCTTCAATCATCATGTCAGAAGAGTCAGTTGAGCAGTTAAGGGCGGTGCGAACTTTATGGACTCCACATCATTCAGTAAGCTACTCCCGCAAATCAACCTTAACATATATGGCGATTAGCATTGTACGCTTTTATGACTGCAAATAGACTATTTTAGAGTAATTTAGTCTTTAGAGCTCATAAAATTCCACCTTAAAATCATATATGCTAGGCCCAAAAGGAGTGGCCTAAACCTGAAACCGTTTGCTTTTGGTGGCATGAGAAGTTGAATTTACGCCGTGAGCTTAGTCCACGTGCAATGATGCAATGATGAATGCCGTCGATGAACTGGAAAATCAGGCAGACTTACATTCGGAACAACCTGAGTTATCAATGGAAAATGTGAAGGTAACCGATCCGTCCCCATCACAGATGCGACGGAGCTTTGTCCACCTTCATTTTTTCCTCAGAAACCGACTTGTATATCTGGTATCCACGAAAAAATTTCTTAGTTATATCCCAAAGTGATGAAGTTTAAATGGAAGAAAAATATGCAGTTGGCCAAAAAAATAAAGTACAGAATAACAAGAGAAAAAAAAAAAAGAAGTAATCAAAACCTGGATATATTGAATTATTATTTAACAAATGGACTATGCAAATGTTCTTTTATCGATTATATCGGAATTGTGTCAGATTTTTGTGCTCAATTTTCATAAAAATAAATAAATAATGAACCCAATTTGGGCACCAGATATTAAATTATAAATTCCACCATCTAGCATGACGCATTTTACATCCGTGGATGTAAAATAAAAAGAAATCAAATTTTAAGAATTTGTGATGTTAGGATATGACCAAATACAAAATTTTGTAAAGTATATCTTCCCTTATTTTATATATTCTATAAAGATTTTTTACGTTTGGTCATAAAATGGATTTTTGTGTAGTTTTGCAATTAAATTACCTAGTTTTATCTAATTTTACAATTAACAAGCATATTCTCTTATTAAAAAAAGATACAAACATATACTAAACAAACTTACTGAAAATTGATCTAATCAAATCGTTCTACATCATGTGTCAACTAAAATTATAATCAACCGAATTTTAGATCTGCATTCACTAAATCACGTAGCTTTAATTAGTAGTGCAATTCCATTTTCACATTTCTATAACCACAAAACTATCACAAACACATTTATGTCGGCCGCCTCCGCTGGTCATTGGTTGCCGGTGGTCAATGCCAGCGATTGCCAATGCCACTGCCAGTCAAATCATAATCTACGATGTTTATAGTATTCTCTTAACTTTGTAAGACTCCGGATTTTCATAGCAATTAAGCGTTGAAATTTCGTAAAAATATAAAGAAAGATTTGTAAATTTTCATGTCAACATAGTGGACATGATAATTCCAGTCAACCTAACAGTAAACAAGTGTGGTCTGTAAATTTTGGATGCAAGCAGTTGCAAGGCTTGTGGCGTCGCCATCGTCGGACTAATTTGTTCGGCCACATTTAGAAAAAACCCTCATAAGCATGCATATCACGGAGAGAGAGGAAATCCGCAGCATCGTGTTGGCAGTTACGATTTCATTGTCTGTTCAGTAGAATGAATATTTGCTGTTTACATTTTGATCTCTGGCACCTTCTTGTACCAGAGAGGAATAACAAGCAAACAAATTTTTCATGAACGGCAGAAAAGAAGGCCATAAACGAAAGAGAAAAAATTGTTATTATCATAATTACATATTACATCAATATATATCGTGTGAGCATTAGGGCTCACAATCAATAAAAAGACTGAAGTACTCTTCAACACTTCCCTTCAAGTTGGGGCATAAATATCAAAGAGCCCAAACTTGTTACATAAAGTAGTCGCTCTACTACCCTGCAATGACTTAGTGAAAAGATCGGAAGTTGGTCTTCGGTCCGCGTGTATTGAAGTGTTATTTGATTGTTCTGAATCTTTTCTCGCACAAAATGGCAATCTACTTTAATATACTTCATGCGCTAAAAAAAATGGATTTGAAGCAATATGCATAGCATACTAGTTATCACAACACAGAACTGAGGAAGCTGAAGATGGCATGCTAAGTTTGGATAACAACATCCTCAACCAAAGCAACTCAATAGTCAAATGAGCCAATGCCCAATATTCCGCCTTGATCGAGACACCACCTATTGCTTCTTACTTTTCCAACTCACAAGATTGCCTCCCAATAACACACAACAACCACAAGTTGATCTCCTATCAATAGGACATGCAGCCCAATCAGCATTAAAGTAGCCAATAACACTATAATGTCCATGATTCTTGAACCAAATCCCTCTACCTGGTGCTTCTTTCAAATACTTAACAACATGTAACATTGCCTCCCAATGTGTAGTGCGAGGAGCACTCATTAATTGACTAACCACACTAACAACAAAAGAAATATCTAGTCAGGTGATAGTTAAATAGTTGAGCTTATCCACTAACATTTGATACCTACTTGAATCATGAAATAAGTCTCCATGCTTTGCATCAAGTTTCACATTAGGATCCATTGGAGTATCAACAGGCTTAGCTCCAAGAAAACCATCCTCACTGAGGATATCAAGAACATATTTCTATTGTGATAATGAAATACCATCCTGTGAGTAGGCCACATCAATGTCCAAGAAATACCGCAGACAACCCATATCTTCTTCATTGAACTTTGTTTGAAAAAACTATTTCAACTTGTGCATGCCCACAAAATCACTATCAATGATGATAATATCATCTACATACACAACTAGGAGAACACCCCTTGCAAAGGAAGTGGAACTAAACACATAATGATCCATGGTATAATGCCTCAAACCAAACCAAATAACTGACCATTGAAATGATCAAACCAGGCACAAGGAAACTGTTTCAACCCGTATAATGCCTTGTGCAAGCGACAAACGCCAGTAGACCTCCCTTGAGCAACAAACCCTGAGTGCTCCATGTATACCTCCTCTATCAAGTCGCCATGAAGGAATGCTTTCTGAACATCAAGCTAATGGAGAGTAGAGAAATGAAAACACAAACAGAAGGTATCTTTGCTACAAGAGAAAACGGATCATCGTAATTAACTCCATAGACCTAAGTATAACCTTTGGCAACCGAAAGCACCTTTAGGCACTCAACAGAACCATCAAGTTGAAACTTCACCGTGAAAACCCAACGACACGCAACAACCTATTTGTTGGTAGGTAATGCCATGTCTCATTATCCTATAGCACCCGCATTTCATCCTCCATAGCCCACCACCAACCCGGTTAAGCAAGGGCCTCTACAATAGTACTTGGCATAAACATAGTAGATAAAGAAGCAACGAATGAGGAATATGTAGGAGAAAGACAATCGTAGGATAAAAACTAAGAAAAAGGGTGACGAATGCTCCATATATACCTCATCTACCAAGTCGCCATGAAGGAATGCATTATGGACATCAAGCTAATGGAGAGTCCAATCATATCGGACAACAAGAGAAACAAAAACATAGACAAAAAGTATTTTTGTGACAGGAGAAAATGTATCATCATAATCAACTTCATAGGTCTGAGTATAACCTTTGGCAACTGAATGCGCCTTCAGACACTCATCAGAACCATTCAGTTGAAACTTCACTGTGAAAACCCAATGACACACCACAACCTGTTTGGCGGTAATTAACGGTAAGATGCCATGTCCCATTATCCTATAGCACCTGTATTTCATCCTCCATAGCCCGCCACAAATTTGGATAAGCAAGGGCCTTTGCAATAGTACTTGGCACAGACATAATAGATAAAGAAGCAACAAACGAGGAATATGTAGGAGAAAGACGATCGTAGGATAAAAACTAAGAAAAAAGGCGACGAGTATGTGCATGACAAGACAAATCAGTATAGGGGGTAAATTGGGAATTGGGTTGACTGATGTAAAAATGCATACCTTTGCTTTATGCGCTCAAAAGAAACTAGCGGATCAGAGGCCAAGGCATAAATTGGTGGAGAATCATGCTTATCTAACGCGGGCGGCGACCATACTACCTCACACTGAATTGGATGACGTCGTTGATAAGTCATGTCGGTGAACTAAAAATCGAGCAATATCCTGGTATACCCGACAAGGGGATAGGTTGTAGAGAGGCCATGGCCAAGGACAATGTATCTTCGGAAGGAGTCACCGGTTGAGTAGTGGAGGAATAATATGACTGATCCTCGAAAAAGGTTACGTGTGCTGAGACATAGAACCGCTGACTAACTAGACTATACACTTGTATCATTTCTGAGTTCGAGAGTACCCAAAAAACACTGGTTAGCCCGTGGATCGTGCTTATCATGACCACAATACAGCCAAATACACAGAGTGGTAGATTAAAAAGTGGACTCATAGGATTGAAAGTAGAGAAAAGTATGCCCCCACAAAGCACAGAGGATGGAGACAACTTATAAGATAGCATGCAGTAGGAATAGCATGCCCCCAGAACGTTTTGGGGAGGTTCATACGAAAAATTAGATAGCGAGCAACATCCAAGAGATGGCGATTCTTTCGTTCTGCCACCCCATTTTGCTAGGAAGTGGACTAAAGGTACAATGCAGAATCCCAAAGAAATGATTGAAAACCATAGGAAATAGCCATATATTCTTTGGCATTATCGAAGTGCAAACATTTAACATAAATACGATATTGATTGAGAATCTCTAAGTAAAACATATAGAAATAGGAATCAACTTCAATTCGATCTTTTGTCAAATATAACCATGTTACAAAACTTAATCATCCATGAACGTAACAACATTTATAACTAGATATATCATTGACATGATAGGTTCCCCAAATATCATAATAGACCAACTCAAAAGGACTTGACACACGACTCCGGACATGGGAAAGGAAAGATACTCGATGATGTTTGCCAAATTGACAAGCATCGCACTGGATAGGACTCATAAACGATGAAACAAGAGAAAAAAGACAAATTACATCATCATATAGAGTGTGCGCATTAGGGCTCACTAACAATGAAAAGACTAAACTACCCTTCAACAAAGCCAATAACGTAGACTTGCCTAGTTTTGTTGCATTTTTCACTAAGCTATTCAGAAATTCATTTCCTGAACTCAATTACAAGAAGCAAATGAGAAGCCTAGGATGCTGAGAATTTCCCATCTATTGGGGGTGTGTTCAAGTACTTCCATGACAAGCGAGCAAAGTGGTCGACAATCTTGTCGCCGGCAATTTCATTGATAGGTATAGCATTTGAGATCTCTTTCACGTCTGCCTCCGTGAGCTTCACTCCCAAGGAACGGATGTTATTATCGAGATTTTTTATCTTGGTCGTTCCTGCGAAAAGCGCCCAATATAAGAACAGAAACCCAGTTCCATGTCATCTGTTAAAGAATGCCATTTCATCAGATTCTCACCAGGGATAGGCACAACGCCATCTCCTTGATGGAGTACCCATGCGAGCGCAAGCTGTACAGGGGAACAATCGTGCTCTTTCACTAACTTCTCGATTCGAGCGTAGAGAATCTTGTTTCTGTCCATATTCTCTGCTTGAAACCTGGGATACAGTTCCTGAGAAATGAGGTGAGAAAAAGTTAGCAAGGAGGATTGGTGAAGAAGCGTTTAGACCATCGTGTACATAAAGTGAAATATTCAACAAAGAAAAGCCCCTTTAACTATAAACCTACCGGAGAAAGATGTGCCGGCACAGTTGCTGTGACTCCTCTGCCGCCAAAGAACCCACGCCCAAGAGGGCTATACGGAACGATGCCAATTCCGAGCTCCCTGAAATGGAGAGGCGGGCTAAAAGATTAAGAAAGAAGAGACAAACGTACGAAGCAGAGAAGACTCTTCTTTGGAGAACAACTTTGCAAAGGATTAGAAGTCCTCTACAGCGGCAGGAAACAGCAATGTACCTACAAAGTGGGACAACTTCTTGCTCGATGTCGCGAGTCCAGAGCGACCACTCCATCTGTAAGGCCGTGATGGGATGAACTGCGTGCGCCCTCCGTATGGTGTCAAGGCTAGCCTCAGACAAGCCAATGTACTTCACTTTTCCCTCTTCCACCATCTTCTTCAGTTCCCCTATCTGCAGTTTTTCAAAATCATTTGGTTTTTTGAATTTCTGATTGCTAAAAGCCTGTTTCGAGCATCGGCAATTATCCACAAACAGGAAGAGCTGCTAAACAAACTTACAGTTTCCTCTATGGGGACTGATGTGTCGATTCGATGCACGTAGTAGAGGTCAATGTATTTGACACCAAGGCGCTCGAGACTCGACTCGCAACATGAGCGGACATATTCAGGTGTCCCCTTAATCACGACATTGTCTGCTTCGGTTTTTGCAACACCGAATTTGGTGGCTAACTGTACCTCCTCCCGAGGCAACCTCTTCAGTGCCTGCGACAATGATGTCACAAAGTTTCCAAATAACCATGTAAGTAAATCAGTCAGCTAAAACACTAAATGACCAGTTTCGTGCGTTTCAGTTACTTCGCATTACCATTCCAACAAGAATTTCATTGATTTTGGGTCCATAAAAATCCGACGTGTCGAAGAATGTTATCCCCTTGGCGAACGCGTCAGTGATGATTGCTACACCAGCTTCCTCAGGAACAGGATCATTGTAGATTCCGGAGAGTCCCATGCAGCCGAAACCCAACTTCGAAACCTGCAATTATTCGAAAACAAAATAAAATGGAGGAGGAGAAACGGAAAGTCATACATTTTAGCACGAAGAAGCTGAAATGAATCCACGGGAATTTAACCAATCGCAAACAGTAAGACCGGTATTATGAAATTTTGATTTTGTACATACACCATTAAAATACGACAAAGAAAGAAGTAGTTTGGATGCAAACCTCGAGACCCTGGTTCCGAGCTTCACTCACGGAATCCGAACCCCGGCCATTTTGCCGATGATATCTTGAAGTTGCTACTTGCTGTACTTTCTGGTTTTTTGATCTGTCAATTTTCGTGCATATTTGTGGGAGTTTGTTGAGGTGACAAATACATGATAAAGAAAGGAAACTTTAGATTATTAAATAGTCAAATGCCATTGACCAGGACCCATCACGTAAGCATATGCGTAAGAGCACTACTTTGTTAGATACAAGGGTGAGTATGGTTCTAAAGTAGAAGCTATAGCCTAAGAATCGAACCAATGAGAACCTATAGGTTCCATTTTTAAAGCATGCAAGGCCCATCATGTAAGTAGATACACAAGAGCTCTCCTTTGTTGGACACAAGAGCTGAATATGGTTCTAGGTAGAATGTAAAACCTGAGAACAAGATTAGTGGAAACCTATATGTTATAGGTTTCAAGGTATGCATAGTAGGTTCTAGATTCTAAAAATTGAGAAATCTATTTCGACGAGTAGGTTTCAGATTCTTAGTTTGAGGAACTTGAAACCTGGAACCTATAACCTAGAATCTGAAACAAGTATTAATATTTTTCTTGGTTCATGACTTTGCGCAATTTTGCGATATTCTATGACATTTGATGATGAGTATATAACTTGGAAGCACTAGTCTAAGCTTTGATTTTATAACTAAAACTTTTACTTTATTAACGTTTATTTTATATAAGTTATGATCAGTGAATTGTAGCAGCAAGCGGTGATTATTAAATGTTTTAATTCATTACAATCATTCAATTAATAATATGGGGGGTAAACCCTAAAACCGACCCTAAAACTTGAGACCTAGAACCTATGATAGAGTAGGTCCTAGATTTTAGGGTATGCATGATAAGTTTCAAGTTCCAAATAATGAGAAACTTGTTCTAACAGTTAGATATCAGATTTCAAGTAGAACATAGACGGAACCTGAAATCGCTCATCCTTATATATATACTATCTAGATACTTCGGGTTCGCGTCACCTAGTATGTCGCCATCGTATTAATTTTTATTTTTCCTGGCTATCCTGTAGAGCCATTCCACGGGGATTGGCTATGGCCTAGAGAGATCCTTTCAAGCCAAAAATAGGAAGATTGCGGATGCAAACTCTCGGAGAAATTCAACAAGAAATCCACTCTGGAATCAACTACCCACAAGCTAGGAGGAAAGGAACATACAGAGATTCATAAAATTGAAAAGTGAATGGACATTTCCCTACAAGATGATGATGACCTTGAATCCCTTCCCTTTGGAAAATGAACCCGCTTCAAACATTAGTCGTGTCATCCCATAAATTATTAGAAACTAGCGAAAGTGAAAGGTCTGATTATGCCAATGAATTCATGAAATCCAAAGTATGCAGATGGCTCTTCATTTCCCACCCAGATTTTGGTCTATAAGTTGTTCTTGAATCATTCTGGGAACCACACACACCCTGGCAAAAGTTTCCGCTACTCGGTAGTGTTACAATAATAGAAATATTGGATCTCCGTCCTCATACTGAGACATTGTCAACATCACATTACTACAAGAACCATACATCAAATCGATCATCATCCTAACGATGCACAAAAGGTGCTGAATTTCGTGGGATCCAGCATAGCATTCGTTGCAGCAATAGAGTAAAATACCGGGTTACTCTTGCTCGGCTTTGTGAAGCCTAACAACAACAATCATACTTCGTTGCGGTCGGATTCACGTTCAACAATAAGGTCTGTTCAGTTCAGATTCACAGTTAGCAAAAGCAACAAATACTACAGGGTGCATCCTTGTTAGCACGCCATGTGGCTGGAATTTTATCGCATGTATAAAGTAACTTAGCTACAGTATTACTTGCTTCTTGCCATGCGGATGTGAGTGACGTCATAAAAGGACCTTGTGACGTATTAGCTGATGCAAGCTTTAAATTATGCAACAACACGTTGAGGCTGTAGGGGTGTTGCGTTGCGCATCTGCTTACATCGATGGTTAGTTTGCGCATCGGCTTACGTCATTGGGTCATTATCAGATCCCTCTCATCCTTTTGTGGGGCCCAGTAGGTCAAACTAGCTCTTCTTCCGATAAGGTTTCACCATATTACATACAATATTGTGTAAAATACTTATTGCAACTTACATTATCGTTCATTTATTTAGTTAGATATATTTTCAGTAATTAAACAATTTTTTGTACATATTATATATATATATAAGTGTTGAGGATAATTCTGAACTGTTTGCTTAATCTCTATCTGAGAAGTTAATTCGTAAGCAAATATGTACTCAATCATTAATTTTCTTTTTAAGAAAATGTTTGATGTTGTTCTCACTATGTTCTAAAGAGCATTTAACATTTTATGAAGTGTTTTGCAAATGCTTTGCGACTCCACATGTAAGCGGTGCAGGCTATGGAGAGAGTGATTGTCCTTTGCCGCTTGTCCCAAAAAAATATTTGTATTGTTCACTTGAAAATTTTATGAATTTTAAAATCATGCACTTAAAAGTTCGATTAAAAAGATGTGATTCCAGATTGCCAACACTAAAATTCTAGACCTGCAATTGGCCACACGCTATTTTTTTTTCTTAGGAAGCTGATCCACCCTATCGTAATAAAGTATTGAAATATTTATATTTCAGCATGGTTATTATAACATAACTCTAATTATACCATATAGACTACAGATGTCAACATTACAAATTTTTCTTTGTGTTTTGGCCGCCTCGACTCCTATATATACCTGGAATTTGACTAGGATTGAACCAGAAGATAAAGGAGCTAGCAATTCCTTGCGGGTGCATCTGAAATATGGCCCAGGAGCAACATGTTCAGATTCCCAGAGTGAAACTTGGAACTCAGGGTCTTGAGGTAATTTGCACAAAAGCTACTTCATGATCGCATGGAGTGCGAAAATCGATCACGACTTTTCGTCGTTGGACAATGATTTCTCATCCTAGATTCGACTTCTGAGTCCGCAACGAAAGGCAGAAGTTCAGTGCAGATGATAGATTCATGCGGTTGCTTTTTCATAAGGCAGAGAGATCATAACTTACGTGACTGTTGCTGACAAGTGACATGTGCAAGTTCTTTTGCTCTTTCTTGGTTTTATGCTGCTGCAGGTTTCCAAGTTGGGCTTTGGCTGTATGGGACTGACAGGAATTTACAACGATCCTGTCCAGGAGGAAGTCGGCGTATCCATCATCACCGATGCTTTCGCCAAGGGGGTAACATTCTTCGACACGTCGGATGTATACGGCCCGAAAACTAACGAAATTTTGGTTGGGAAGGTAATTGAGGACAGAAACATGCAAAATTCAAATCGTTTATAGTTTTAGTTCATGGAATTTTAGTTACGTGGTGAGGAAAAAGGAAGAGAAACTAAGGGACTTTTTTTACAGGCGTTGAAGAAGTTGCCTCGCGAGAAGGTGCAGTTAGCTACCAAATTCGGGGCGCTGCAAACCAAGGGATACGATGCGGCAATAAATGGAACGCCTGAATATGTCCGCTCATGCTGTGAGGCCAGCCTTAAGCGCCTCAATGTCGACTACATAGATCTCTATTACGTGCATCGAATCGACACATCGGTCCCGATAGAGGAAACTGTAAGTTTGGCAATGTCAAAGAAAATCTGAATAATTTCTCTGCTACGACGGACTTTAAACTCATCAGTTTTCAACAAATTTGCAGATGGGAGAACTGAAGAAGTTGGTGGAAGAGGGGAAAGTGAAGTACATTGGCTTGTCGGAAGCCAGTCCCCACACCATACGGAGAGCGCACGCTGTTCATCCCGTCACTGCCTTACAAATCGAGTGGTCACTCTGGACTCGTGACATTGAGCAAGAAATCGTCCCTCTCTGCAGGTACATTACTCTAATCTCTCGGAACATTTGCAACGAAGAAGTGGAGGAAAACTCTGTCCACGGACTTCCTAGTAGACTCCGAACCTTCATAAATTGGTCAATTTTAATTACATAGTCGGACACTTGGATTTAACTAGCGGAGTTTCTTTCTTCGTGTTGGCCCGCTTCTCGGATTTCCAGGGAGCTTGGGATCGGCATGTAAGAGTTTTCTTTATGTGGGCTACATTAATTGAGATTGTAATTACCGTTTTACGGTGTTGGTCTAATAAGGTAAGGCATAAAGCTTCTTAACAGTCGGATATGGGCCTGGCTTGTGTGGGCCGAGTTGGGCCTGGCCCGTGATGAGAGGGCCCATCCAAAACTCTATAAATAGTGCTAAGGTCCCTCCTCTAGCCCTCACTGTTCCAAAATTCTCTCTCAACTCACATAAGGCAAACCGTGAGTGGCGGTCTCATCGAGCCAGGATCCGAGGGTTATAGAGGAGAAGATCTTCAGCATTGAAGGCCCGGATTGTTGTCATTTTGCTCCAAGAACAATGAATAACAAATCAGGTACACAAATCTTCGTCTTCAACTTAAGGATGTTCGATTTTCTAGTTATGTTGATCTTGGGAAGCCGTTTAGACTGCCTACATTTGGTATCAGAGCCTGCATAAACTAGAAATCGAACATAGGGAGCTGCTTTGAAGAATTTATCCGAATGAAACTTGATTTTGATAATGTAGAAAGATTAATCTTGCTGAGCTAAAAGTTTTCGTGGGTAGCATGTCCCCGGCGGTGGCCGAATTTCCTGTTAATACCCATTTTCGGACTTGACTTAAACTCGGAACGTTTTGCTCGTTTTTCATGATTTTTGGTCCGATAAAAGTGAAATTTTATTGCATATATGGCTTCTCCTCGTCGATACGAGCATTTTGGTATGTAAAACGCCTCAAGACGACGCCGGAAACGGCCGCACGCACCTCCACGCGCCGAGACGGAGCTCGGAGTCGGCCCCACGCGCCGCCGCGCCGTTCCACGCGCGCGCGCGCGCGACGACGCGTGGCACACGCGCGCGCGCGCGCGACGACGCGTGGCACACGCGCGCCGACGCGTGGACCGACACGCGGCTTCGCGTGCACAGACCGCCTCGGCGGTTCCGCCTCTTCCAACACGTGTCGGAGATGACGTCATAGTGACGTCACACGCACCGCCTTACGTGCGACCGCCACGTGGCATGTGACGTCACGGATGACGTCACCTTGATCTGACCCGGGTGAACCGGGTTGACCCGACCCGTTGACTGGTTTGACCCGACCCCGTTGACCGTTGACCGGTTGACCCGAATTGTGACCGTTGACCGGGTTGACCCGACCCGTGACCGTTGACTGGTCGCACAGGATCGGTACGCCAGCGCGTGCAGCTCACGCGCCCCGCACTCTAGCGGCGCGTGAGGGCGCGTGTGACGTCCGTTGGGCGCGTGGTTGATTTCGTCGTCCTCGTATTTGAATTTCCTATCTTGTGGTTGCTTATTTGTATTTTTTGATGCATTTATGGATATGAAAATGCATGTGAAACCCTAAGGTACGTGATTTTGAGGTAATTTTGGTGTATTTTCATGAATTTCTCTATGATTTTGGAAATACAAATACATGCCTATGATTATATCATCACTTGAGGAATATGTGTAGTGTTGATATTAAAAGCATATATTAGTGGATGGAGCAATGCAATTAGCATGACTTGTGATTTTTAGTGACAAATAGCCCCTGTCATAAAGTCTAAAATCACATGTGAAAGGTAAATGTGAGTTATAAAGTTATATCCCTGATATGAGATAATCTCGATAATTCAGTTGGGTTGTGACTGCCAAAGTGGCACACTTGATTGGTTTTGAGAAATATCGTTCGCATATTGTAAAGGGATATCTCCTATTCAGATGCATGTTTATACTCCCAAAGAATGTAATTGTGTGTTAGTTTATGGAGGGATACATGTACAGCATATGGTTGAAAAGTGACTAGCCCTAGTGGTTCATACACCCAAAGGTGGTGAATTCGCGAAATGTTAGAATATATTTTCCTGGACCGTTGTCATGTGAAGAGTATACAATTGCATGTCATATATTCTACCCAAAGGTGCTTATATGATGATGTATGTAGCTCTTAAGATATGTGTTTAGCACTCACATGATGCTAATTATATGTATTGCTTGTAAAATCAGTCACCTTCTCTGTAAATGGCAATTCCATTGCGATTGAGGTTATTACTGGATCAAACTTCAAGAAATGGAAAGAGGATTTTCTGTTTGGGATGGAGTTGGCAGATGTTCATATCGCTCTTACTGAGGATAGGCCGGCAAACCTTACTGATGCCAGTACAGAAGTCCAGAAAGTACGTTTTGCTGCATGGGAAAAGAGTAATAGGATTTGTTTGCTCATTATGAAACGGTCAATTCAGGAACATTTGATGAGTGGCTTGCCAACTGACTGTACTGTTAAGGAAATGATGGAAGCTTTGGAGGCTAGGTATCGCGTCTCTTCCAATGCTGAGATAGGTACTCTTATGCAATCACTCTTTAATATGAAGTATGATGGTTCAACTTGAGTTAGAGATTATGTGCTTAGGATGGTAGATCTTCAGACAAAACTCCGAATTCTTCAGGTTGACATCCCTGAAGCTTGCATTGTGCACCAAGCATTAAATACTCTCCCTCCTGACTTTGGAATTATCAAGACGAACTATAGTTCGCAAAATGAGACTTGGTCAATCAATGACCTTATAGTAAGAGTAGTGGCGGAGGAAGAGAAATTGAAGAAAGAAAGAGGGCATCTTGCCTTGTATGCCTCTAGTTCTGCCAGTAGGAAGGGAAAATGGATTGCACATCATCGAGGAAATCCTAAAGTCATAGGGACTTCTAACCATATAGCTCCTAAGAGGGGAAATCCTGAAGCAGCTGGCCCTTCCACCACTGTGGCTCCTAGAAAGGCACCTTTTAAGAGGGAGGGTGTCCTTTGTTATTTTTGTAGGAAGAGGGGACATATAAAGAAACATTGTGATGGCTATAAAGCTTGGTTGTCTAAAAATGAGCATAAAGGTAATGATTCTTTGGCATTTGTCTGTGAATCCAATCTATCTGAAGCCTCATCCAGTTCTTGGTGGCTAGATAGTGGTGCGACTAATCATGTTGCATTTACCATACAGGGATTCACAAACATAAGGACGCCAAATCAAGATGAATCAAAGCTCATTGTGGGAAATAACAACAAGATCGACGTTGAGTTCGTGGGAGATGTCATTTTGATTTTAGATACTGGTTTTAATATGATGTTAAGAAACACTTTCTATGTACCTTCCTTTAGACGGAACTTAGTTTCCGTATCATGTTTGGACATGTGTGGTTACTCTTTTGAAATAAAGAACAATACAGTATCTATGTTCTTTAGTTCAAACAAGGTTGGATGTTGCGACATGTTTAATGGATTGTACGGATTGTGTTTATCTCCCAATGATATATACGTCGCTAATACAGTTGAAAGTGTTGTTCCCAAAAGACCTCTACCTAAGAAACAGTCTTATGCGTTATGGCATAAACGATTAGGTCATATATTCAAAGAAAGAGTAGAAAGGCTGATAAAGACTCACATCCTGCCTACTCTCAAAAGTGACTTAGAGACTTGCTTAGACTGTTGTAGAGGAAAGATGACTAAGACAAAGAAGAAAACCGCAATTCGAAGTTCTGATTTACTGGAAATCATTCACACTGATATCAGTGGACCCTATACTACAACTTTGTGCATAAATTTTTATTTCATCACGTTTATCGATGATTATTCTCGGTATGGTTACCTATTCCTGATTAAGGAAAAGTCTGAATCTCTTGACAAATTTAAGATCTATCGAACTGAAGTTGAGAAACAATTAGGAAAGGTAATAAAGGTGGTTAGATCTGATCGAGGTGGAGAATATTATGGTAGACATGGTAATGTTGGGCAAATTAAAGGACCATTTGCTAAATACTTAGAGGATTCTGGGATAGTGGCTCAGTTCACTATGCCTGGAAGTCCTGAACAGAATGGTGTGGCTGAAAGGCGTAATCGTACTCTCATGGATATGGTAAGGTGTATGATGAGTAGGACTAATTTGCTTGACTTTCTATGGGGTGAGGCTTTAAAAACAGCCCTTTATATATTGAATCGTGTTCCTACCAAAGTCGTTACATCGACTCCTTTTGAGTTATGGACTGGACGCAAACCAAGTTTGAATCATTTCAAGGTCTGGGAATGTCCTGCAGAAGTAAGATTGAATAATCCAACATTAGGTAAGTCGGAGGCTAAAACCACTCGATGCTACTTTGTATCTTACTCAGAATATTCAAAGGGATATCGGTTTTATAATCCAAGTGGAGGAACAAGGATTGTAGAATCACAGACGGCAAAGTTTCTAGAATTTGATGTAGCTGAAAAGCATGATTGCTCACAAATTAGTGAACATGACAACATGATGAGACCAGTTATGTCTTTCTCCTTACCTGTACAGACAATTATGGAGCCTACTGTGCCACAAACTGAACATGTTAATACTGAGAATCCCATTGATGAAACGGCCACAGATGAAGTTGTTCAAGTTCCTCAGACTCAAAATGAAGTTACAGTGGCTCCACTTAGAAGGTCTACTAGGAAAAGACGTTCAGCTATACCACCGGACTATATAGTCTATTTAGGAGAACATGATTACGATATAGGCTGCATTATAGATCCAATAACTTATATAGACGCCGTTTCCTGTCCTCAATCAAGTTTGTGGTTGGATGCAATGAGAGATGAGATGCAGTCTATGAAATATAATAGTGTTTGGGAGCTTGTCGAATTACCGGAAGGATGTAAGCCCATAGGTTGCAAGTGGGTTTATAAGACTAAAAGAGATTCAAAAGGAAAGATTGAGAAATTTAAAGCCAGACTTGTGGCCAAGGGCTTCACTCAAAGAGAAGGGATAGACTATGAAGCAACCTTTTCTCCAGTTTCTTCTAAAGACTCATTTAGAGTGATCATGGCGTTAGTAGCTCATTTTGACATGGAATTACATCAGATGGACGTTAAAACTGCTTTTCTAAATTGAGACCTTGATGAAGAGGTTTATATGGTGCAACCTGAAGGTTTTACAGTAAATGATCCAAGTAAGTTTGTGTGTAAACTAAATAAGGCTATTTATGGTCTCAAACAAGCTTCCAGACGGTGGTATTTGAAATTTCACAATGTTGTTACTTCTTTTGGTTTTGTTGAGAATAAAGTGGATCAATGCATATACTGCAAGGTCAGTGGGAGGAAATTTATTTTTCTTATACTTTATGTGGATGATATTTTGCTTGCAAGTAGTGATGTTGGATTGCTACGAGAAACAAAACAAATGTTGTCAAAGAATTTTGACATGAAAGACTTAGGTGAGGCATCCTTCGTTCTTGGTATTGAAATCCATAGGGATCGTTGTCATCGTATGTTAGGTTTATCTCAAAAGGCATATGTTGATTGTATTTTGGAGAGATTCAACGTGCAGGATTGCAAACCAGGAAATGTTCCTGTCGTTAAGGGTGACAAATTAAGTCTCTCACAATGTCCTCAATCAGATTTTGAGAAAAACCAAATGAATGATGTGCCTTATGCTAATGCGCTTGGAAGTATTATGTATGCTCAAGTTTGCACTAGACCAGACATCGCTTTTGTAACAGGGCTTTTAGGCAGATATCAATCAAATCTAGGTCATGATCACTGGGTTGCTGCCAAAAAGGTCTTGAGATACTTGAAAAGAACAAGAAATTATATGCTGATGTATAGATATGTCAATGATGATTTGCGATTGTTGGCATATTCAGATGCAGATTTTGCTGGTTGTGAGGATGATAGGAAATCGACAACAGGATATATATTCATGTTGGCAGGAGGTGCAGTATCGTGGAAAAGTGAGAAACAGAAATCTATATCTTCCTTTACCATGCAAGCGGAGTTTATAGCATGTTTTTCAGCTGCTACTCAAGCAATTTGGCTTCGGAACCTCATTAAGGAATTGACCATATTTGATTTTGTGGATAGACCCATACAGTTATATTGTAATAACAATTCTGCTGTGTTGTTTGTTAATAACAACAGAAGTCTCAAAGGGTCTAAGCATATGGAGGTCAAGTTTTTGACCATAAAGGAAATGGTGCAGAATGGTGACGTTATAGTAGAGCATGTTCCCACGGATGATATGTTGGCAGATCCACTGACTAAAGGCCTATGCCCTTGTGTATTTGAGCGACATATCATGAACATGGGCTTAGGAGAATTGGTGGATACTATCGTTTAGTGGGAGCTATTTCAGGTTTGCTCTAATGAAGTTTACTTCTGTATTTTGTTACTTTTTGTAACGTTTCGATATATGTCAACTCCTTCTGTATAAGTTGTTATTGAGTTGTGTATATATATCTAAGGAAAATCTCAAGGTACTGTGTAAATCTTGAGTAAAGGCTAGGGGCATCAAGTTATTAACCTTATACATATGTCTCAGTTACACATAAAGAAAGGTTAACCATAAAGATGAGACATATGTGGGTTCATTAGAACCATAAAGATATTCTCTAGTGCCACATCCGGTTTTCTGTGACACTTAAAGGAAAGAGAATGGTGATAACACATAAGGTATTACTCTTTATGAGGTGTTATCCGTTTGCCACACAACCATATTGAATCCATATCAATAAAGTTGAAAGCATTCGTGATCATGGAAGGCTCTGTATAAATACATGCAGTTACCGCAATGATTCGGTGTTGGAGACCTTATGGGATAGGATTGACTATTAAGAATTGCCACTAGACCAACATAAAGGTGTGCACATACAATACAGTTTCAATTAATATAGCCCAAGTGGGAGAATGTAAGAGTTTTCTTTATGTGGGCTACATTAATTGAGATTGTAATTACCGTTTTACGGTGTTGGTCTAATAAGGTAAGGCATAAAGCTTCTTAACAGTCGGATATGGGCCTGGCTTGTGTGGGCCGAGTTAGGCCTGGCCCGTGATGAGAGGGCCCGTTCAAAACTCTATAAATAGCGCTAAGGTCCCTCCTCTAGCCCTCACTGTTCCAAAATTCTCTCTTAACTCACATAAGGCAAACCGTGAGTGGCGGTCTCATCGAGCCAGGATCCGAGGGTTATAGAGGAGAAGATCTTCAGCATTGAAGGCCCGGATTGTTGTCATTTTGCTCCAAGAACAATGAATAACAAATCAGGTACACAAATCTTCGTCTTCAACTTAAGGATGTTCGATTTTCTAGTTATGTTGATCTTGGGAAGCCGTTTAGACTGCCTACACAGCATAGTGCCGTATAGTCCTCTCGGTCGCGGGTTCTTTGGTGGTAGGGGAGTCATAGGAGCTGTGCCTGAGAAGAGCTTTCAGGTGCGAGACATGCCTTGCTTCTTTTGGCTTGCGTATCATTTAGTCCAAGCTTCTCCAAGACAATCCTGAATCCTCATATTTGTTTCTTCAAATTTCCAGGAAAGGCATCCCAGGTTTCAACCCGAGAATTTGGAGAAGAACAAAGTCTTTTACACCCGAATCGAGAAGCTAGCAAACAAGCACGATTGCACCCCGATCCAGCTCGCGCTGGCATGGGTTCTCCATCAAGGGGATGACGTTGTGCTGATACCGGGTGTGTAGACAACTTGTATAGAAGCATCATTTGTACGATAATTACGTTCCCTTTTACTATGAAAAAACTGGACTGCGACCGCCTGTCCGGCCCCTAAAGCCCTCAAAAACAGTCTCTAATGACTACTGGCAACAGCGTTCCTATCGGCAGCAGCCGTCGCCTTCCACTTGCTACTAAAGAGACTAAGCGACTTTTTTCTGGTGCCCGTCGCTTGATCTCTACACGTCGTTTTATAAGTTCTCTGAATTTATGAATTCTCGGTTCATTAACAAACCTGCCGCCGCATTATGAATTATCTGAACTTGTATATCGCTTCTGTAGGAACGACAAAGATAAAGAACCTGGACGTCAACATCGGCTCCTTGCAAGTGAAACTCGCAGAGGATGATTTGAGAGAGATATCGGATGCCGTGCCAATCGAGGAGGTTGTCGGTGGCAGTATTCACGAAGGGTATGCTCGTCTCTCGCGGAGGTACGCGGACACGCCGCCCCTGAGAGCCGGGAAATCGTCGGCCTAGACTTCCTTCAGTTTCATGGAGCACTGTTCGGCTCTCTACATTGTTCTTTTCCTGTCTGTAACTGAGGTCTGAAATCGATCATGGGATCCCGATGCAAAAATAAAACCAGGGATTGGTAAGTCCCTTGGATCTGGAAGGGAAAGCTTGAATTAATCATCAATGATGATGTTGCATTTTGCGGTTGCTCTTTGATACCGTTTTGCAGATTTCTAGCTTTTTGCCCGAGAAAGTTCTCGGACAAAATATCTTTCATCAAAGGTTGGCTCTTCAGCTTTTTTGTGTACTAGGTTTTGTGTTGTTTCGGAAAGGAAGCGATTGGCTATAACTATTCAAATAAAAGATAAATCTAAAATACTTGAAAGTAAATTGGAGATAAAAGATAACTATAGGCAAGAAATAACAGATTAATGGTGTTCTTTGTTCATCTTTTTTCCGATCCTTTACAACTTAGTCTTCGGCTATCTATAGCCAGATAGAGCGAATAACTCTGGTCCGACGGTTATTACTTCAATTGTATATTGTTCGCGGAATACTTGGTGTTTCGATAATTGTATTGCCTAATCCACGAAGTGGGTAATACCTAGTGCTTCGGTAACTGATCTCTTTCTTATCCTCTTGCTTCCGAATGGTAATTGGGGCTGAGCCGTCGATAGTTTTAACTGCTGCTATATCCGAACTCCCGCGGCCCGATATATCCATTACAAGCCCAGTGGGCTTTATTGATTATCAACGGCCCACAGAGTCAACTTTTGGTGTTAACAATTTTTTAAAGCTTTGGTAACTCGTAAAACTCATTTATAGTGATAGTCGATGCATGATGCGTAACTAACGGACCCCCTTACTAAACTACCAACGTTATTAAATAAAAAATATGAGCTAATTCAATAATTTATCAATATTTATTCGACTAGGCTTATTAATGTGTTAATTTAAGTCATTTTTATCGTGTTGAAACTCCTAAGTCTTTCAATAATTGACCAACACTCATTTGTGGCCCTTACCATTTTGTCGATCCTAATTTAAGTGATGACCGATTTTTCTCTTCCAACTAATTAAACTTATCCAACATTTATTTGATTAATTTATAATGTTCATGCTTGCTTCATTATAATTTACCGACATTGTTTGACTAACTTACCAACCTTTTAGAATTTTGCTGACTTTTATATAAAATTGCCAAAGTGATTTTGTCAACTTTTCTTTGATTAAGGCACTAACCAGTTTTGGCTTATGAGCTCTTATTTTAGTCACTCGCCGCACCTTTATGCTTGTTTCATATTGTTAATTTTACTAATAACGTACGGTATTAATTTCTGTTAAAAAATTTGTGATCCATTTTCAATTAAAAAAAATCTAGAAATTACCGGATAAATCTTGCAAGTGTGAGAAGACAATTGAAGGAACATGAGAAGACTAGCTTGCAAAGGAAAACATTCTGGAAATCAAGGTTGCTTAATCATGAGAAAGCAGAGCCAAAAAAGTAAACAAGGAATGTCCACACAAACCTACAACCTGCAAACTAGAAGCATCCAAAGAGAATGACATTAAAAGTGCCAAAAATTGTGTACGGCACTCACTTTAATGTTAAAAAAAATTACAATCACTTAAATGCCACTTTAAAAAAAAAAATCACCTAGATGTCAACTCCGATTTGGAAGATCGGAAATCTAACATGGCCATATTTTGTTAATTTATTAGTCCTATGTGGCTCGCCAGCAAGTCCAATTAGCATATAACTCTAAAACAATTTCATTTAAAAGTTGTAAATAGTGATTATTTGAGTATCAAACTTTTTTGAAAGTGATCATTTCAGTATCGGTTATTATTAAAAAGCAATCACTTCAATTGCAAGCACACCTAGTGGACTAATTTTTTTTAAATAATATGCCAAATCATATTAAATTTTTAATTATAAAAGTCACATATTATTTTTTGCTGGAACTTATCATCATTGGTACTTAAGTAATCGTTTTTTCTTTAATTTTGCACTTTAGTGATCCTATGAAAACTTTTGACATAAAAGTATACATGACTTTTGACACTTTTAGTATTCTTCTGTTGAAAAATCTATTATGTCAGTTGTAATTGTCAATAAAAAGACTTATAATTCATCCATTTGAGGTTTAAGCCCTCCACTATGTGTAGAGAGTACAGCTCAAACCTACCGCTCTTGTAATTACCAAAACTAAATAAACTCTATCCTTAAATTATCTTATCTCGTCCCTTGTCCATCATCTACCAAATATATCCTACACATATGCACTCGCACACAATCAAACCACAAACTATCATAGATATCAAAATCATGCTTCCGCACACAATTACAAAATTTCAACAATTCCGTAGCTTTCTTATAATTATATTGAAGAGTTGTTAACGATTATACAAAGTTATAGTCTTTACTTTGATATATTCGCCGACTTTTCTATGACAAAATCACCTACTAGGTTTAGTTTACCAATTCTTATTGTGTAGTTTAACGATGTTTGTCTGGCACTTTACATTACCAACTTAAGCAATAATTACCAATATAATTTAAGCTTACTAAAATGTTAAAGCTACTCTCATTTTGAAATTTCTAACCTTAATATGAGTGATTTACTAACTTCCATTTGATTTGGTTATCAACTAATTTTAGTTTACCAATTCTTTTTCAAATCTTTAGCGGTATTTATTTGGTTGCTTCCGGGAAGCAATCGTAATAATTTATCAAATTGCATAGTTTAGCAACGTGTTAAAGAGTTACTAATTGCCATACGAAATTATCAATATTAATTTGAGTGATTTATCCTTTATTTTCCCATAAAAAAATTAGTCTTTATTACTCCTTTGCCAAAATGGATATTCTCCCTGTTGTTGGAAAAAGAATTAAGAGTCATATGAAAAGAGCTCAAACAGCATTTTAATGTATGCCAATCCATCTGGATTGATTTTTAGATGCGACTTAATCTATATCTTGTAGCTCCCGCGTTTTTCTTTTTCTTTTTTTTCTATTTTCCTTTTAATCTGTAGCCCTTAAAGCTTTCATACACTCACGTAGCTCACATGTAACATTTTCATAATTTTGAAAAGATTAAATAATATATTGAATTATGACGGGAAAAACGGGAAAGTAATAAATAAAAAAAACCTTTTTGCTTGTTTTGGTGTGGCATCCGGAAATTTTGATGACCCTCGAATATGCGACGGTCCCTGACTGAGCGATGGAAGTATCGTCGGACAGTGTTATCAACATCACAATAGACATCATTTTGTTATCGTCATCGGACCAATGTGTCTTGTTTAGTAATGGTCCGATCGTCGAATAAATCAGTCTTATTGGAAAGCTTTCATACCTTCAAGTGAGACCAAGACTCATTCCAAATGATTCTCAACCCTGCCAACTCGGGTATGCCAGTGAAGAAACACCCAAGGATCGGCCACCGGGAGTTGCCCATTTTCTCATGTGCATGAGAAATAGGAAACCTCGAATACTTCTTGCACGTTTATATTTTTCTATAGGCAGCTAACAAAAGGAAGATTGGATCACGCATGGGGGCTGCTTTCCCATCCAAGCTGCCCTGCGAATTTATGTTTATTGACTAAAGAAGTCAATTAACTTAAGAGAACGTCCAAAAGCGTGCATGCAGACGTGAGGAATCGTAACCACCGAAGGACAGCTCCATATTGCTTTTCTTTTATATGGCCGGTCAATTATGGAAGAGGATTATTGATTAAACGCCAGGTGGCTCTTCTTTCGGTGGACAACAAAAAGGGAGGATGTGGCTTTGCGGAAGACACGCCCTGCATGAGGAGTCGAGCTGGCTTGGCATGGAGAGGGACTCGCATGCAGGAGGCCACGTACACCCAGCTGTCTTCGGTTCCTGCAGCCACCGAAAGAAGCCCCCATGCAGTTGACTAAATTGTCAACAAAGTGAGGAACAATACCCTCGTACACAGAGGAGAAGAGAGAGAAGGAACCGAATGAAACTTGGACAAAGAGAGAAATCGAGAGTGAGCGGGTGAGTGAGAGAGAGAGAGAGAGAGTTTGGCCGAGAGTGAGCAGCGAGCGGGTGAACGGCGAGGAAGGAAGAGAAGGACTGCCTTCTGCCGTGCTCGAGCTGTTGCTGTCGTCGCCGCCCATCTTCGCTGCCGTTGAGCCGCGTTCAAAGACCCACGAGCTTTCTGTTCGGTTTGTCGATTGAGCTTAGGAGTGAGGCAAGTAGAAGTTCTTCAATCTATGTTGTGCTTGCTATTTTATCTAGCTAAGAGTTGGTGGATGTGAGAAAGGTGAAATTTTAGAGCTGCAAGTTGGATTTTGGACATGTAAGATGAAGCCAGATCAAGAAAATTAGGAAAAACGGGGCATGCATTGTGGATTTCGAATATGAGATGGAACAAGAATTTAAAAATCTGACTATGGAGGATTTTTGGAAGTGATAAGGCTGTGTTATAGTGTAATACACTTGTATCTATTTGATTGTGGATGTTGGAGGTCGAAATTTAAGGAGTAGGAGAAACTCTCATTAGGTTAATGGACTGTTTTGTTAAGAACAGTGTGATCCTCGGTGACCTTTTGATTTTTCTGTAATTTTCCAGCCACAATTTGACTAGTACATCTGTAGGTACTACATATAAAAAAATTTAGGGTAAATGGACGAGATTTAATTGATGAAATGATTTTCATACGGAAAAGCTAAATCTGGAAATTTTACAGAAACTGTAGCAAGAAATACCGAAGTTTTGACTCTAGATATGTATGGAATTTGACTTGGTGTTCATCATGAAATTTGTTCCTTTAGATCTCATTGATATCGTTTCAAAAGTTCATAATTTTCTGAGTCCATTTAGTATTTATTTCAAAATTTATACCAGAACTGTGCATTGTAAAAAAATTGGGCTATTCTGTTCTTGAATTTTACAAAAGTATCCGAAAGTGAAGGTATTTCGAATGGCTATGTGATATGATGGTAATGGCTGTGGATATTTGTGCAATATTGAGATGTGATAGAGGGTCCATGAGACGTCTTGTTTTAGCATTTGAGAATATTTTGTGAATTAAAAAGCTAACTTGTTACCATTGAACCCTCGGGTCAACAATGCCCTGGGAGTCGAGATGCCCAGAGGATCGAGTGAGTTGATGCCTTGTAGATGCCCAATGGCCTTAAATGGCTGAATGCCGGAGGTTATTCCCCAAGAGTTTTGGGATGCCCAGTGGTATGCTAGTTGGTACGTAATTTCGGATGGCCAGGATAACCATTTTCATGGGAGGCTCTCGAGGTTCTTTGTGATGCCAGGTGGGGTACGAGATGCCTGAAGGCGTGATTCACTCCAAATGCCTGGTAGCCATTGGTGGCCTTAAATGGCTGAATGCTGGAGGCTTTCGCGATGCCTAGAGGGATGCGAATGTCGGAGGGACGCAAATACTGGTCCTCCGGGAATGAAACCCTTTTGAATGATAAAATGAATGATTCTACTATAAATGTGCGGGGTTTGGATATAAGACTGTGTGTATGGCATGGAACGGAACATGATATTTCAGTTTGGCCCTATGATTGAAATTTGTCTATCTTGGATATGTTACATGGAAGGATTTTATGATTTTGGTGCATAGCTATCCTCTATTTCTTGTCTTGTCTACTATACTTGAATCTGGATATTAATAGTAATGCTTGATATAGCTTAATGAATATTTTACTGCTGAATGGTTGTACTCACCCCGTTTGGGGACTAAAATTTTAGACTAAATCAAGATACCTCTGCTACCACCGCCACCAGTAGATGGATCAAGTGATTGAATGTGACCATGAGGAGAAGGACAGCAGAGGAAGGAACTTTTGGATGCCGACACCGATCGATGGACTTTAAGTATACAACTATTGGAAAAGATGTCGGTCATCTTTTGAAGTATAGCCGAGTATAGAAGACTACGGCATTTTGGTGTACCGACTAAAAATGTCCATCTAGTTTTATGTGAATAAAAGTGCTCGGTTTATTACCTATAAATGTGTTTAGTTGGTGTGTATTGCTTTAATTTATGAAAGGGGAGTTGATGGATGTACTTCCGCTGTATAAACTGCGTAGGAATCGATTGAGTGATATAAACCCTCAGAACTTATGGATCCACTATAATTTTATGGTATCAGAGTGACATATTATCAGGACAACTGAAAGGGAATCAAACTGTGACGACCCCGACGGATCGGGGGCTGTTCGAGGGTGCCACATTTGGGGCTAAACAAATCAGATATTCTCCGAGGCTGCGTTGAAGTAGAGGTCGTTGACCTGAAACTTGGATGTCAATAAAATATCATAATACAACCAGAAGCGACGGGAAAGATCAATGGACAACCTCAGCGAGTCTGCTAACATATGCGCATGCTGTCGTGCCAACAACTGGTGGACAATTCTGAGATCGCACGAACCCTGCCCGAAAAGCAGAAGCAGATGTGCTAAAAAAGTGAAGGATAAAACTCAACACAGTGACATAAAATAATGGCAGGAGTGGAGGTTCCGAGAGTGAAACTTGGAAGCCAAGGACTGAAGGTAAAAATCAACGATCTTTTTTGGTGCCCATTACCATGTATGTCCAAGAAATGATTGGTTGTTTTTATTGTTGTGCTTCTCCATGACGATGTGTCAGTGTGTAGATCTGTTGGTTTTCACGAAAATTTTGGGTGGCTTGGGGAAGTGGGCATTGGATTTATACATGAAAGTTTCGAATTTGAGCCGTGGGTAATGAGTAGAATTGTCGGCTACACATCCACTAATGCAAAAAGGGGGCTTTGCGATGCTGCAAATGTTGAAATTGGATATGGTTTCTTATTTGTGTCTACAGTGGAAGCACAGAGGTCTTGTCCAGCCAAGTCAATTCGACACAGTTCAGGTGTGCTTGAGTTTGGCTCTACTCGATCGAGTGTTCAAGGTTGGAGTCTGGACACTCGACTTGAGCTCGATGTAGCTTGATTTTTCAAAGAGACTGAGCTCAATTCGTGAGGAATTTGGTATTCTCAACTACTCTTGACTTATTTTGGTCTAAGATCAAATTAAAAGTTATTGTGCTCAAGAATAAATTCGCGTTCTCAAAGTCCAAAAGAAAAAAGAATTAACATGGTACATGTTTTTCTTTTATCCATAACCGAAAAACTCATATATCAAACTACTCTAGCAACCTCGCAAGCTGCTCACACTAAGAATTTTAAACTTGAGCTCAATGCTCTTTGGTATTTGGGCACACATATGCCTAAGGATTTTAGTGAAGCAGGACTAATCTGCTAGTTGAGATTGAGCAGATCGCTAGTACCGACACATCTGTCTCCCCACCTTACAACGGAGTTTTTGAACTTTAATAGCAATGTTCAGCTTGGAAATATGAACAGCATTTGACCTGATATGCCCGTTCTGAAATGGTAAGCGGCAAACTCACCTCTTTTTTTACCACAGTTATCCAAGTTGGGGTTTGGATGCATGGGGGTAACTGGCGTCTACAACTCTCCACTTTCTGAAGAGGATGGCATCACCATAATTAAGGATGCTTATCGCAAGGGAGTCACCTTCTGCGATACAGCCGATGTGTATGGAACAAATGCCAACGAAGTTCTGGTGGGAAAGGTACATATCTCTGCATAAGCAGTGACATTTGCATTTGACCAATCAATTAGTTGTGCCAATTCGTCCAGTTCGTATGTCAAGTGCAGAAGTTACTTTTCTTCTACTAAATATCAAATTGGCTGAAAAGGACTCTGCATCTTTTTCTTTCCTTGTTTTAGCGAGCCCGAAAAAGGTGGAGGGTTAGTTATATGGGGTTTAATTTAGCTTCTCCCCTTCTTATATTATGAACTTGAGCTTTCTTGGATAACCCTTCTTAGATCACTTCTTTGGTCATGTAATCAAACATAATAAGAGAAAGAAGGAAAAGAAGAAAATGTTTGCTCTGGACAAATGTTCTCCTTCTAATTGGTTTTTCCAGAGATAGGGGAATCTGATCGTCATATGGCAGGCTTGATTTAATGATATTGTGATTCGATTTAGGCCTTGAAGCAGCTCTCAAGAGAAAATATTCAGCTGGCCGCCAAATTCGGTAGAGTGAGAGTGGAAGCTTCTCAAATGGTGGTTAAGGGTGCTCTGTGTTGGAGAAATCTTCTTGAAGTATTTTGGAGCTGACAAACGTGTCCATCAGTCTAGTCTGAAGATTTGCAGACTCTACTATTTAAAGTCTGAAGACCTCTGGACTGCCAGACTCAAGACTCAAAGTCTATTCTCATTGACAGTTTCTAATCCATCAAAAAAGGGCTATCCAGGACTGGATGTTTCGTTAAGGATTTGACCTTATCGACTAGAGAATATCTCTTGGCTGGATATGACATAACGGAATCCTTTATTGATTCAAAGATTGAGGATCCGATGATTGGCGAAGTATACTTGGAAGGGTCTACTTATGGAACCGAGATCTTGATTGTATGGGCGAGCATGATTGATGGGCTATCGACATATTCCTTAAATAGCTCGAATGATCTTCCTAATTGATTCTGTCTAACGGGAAGATTAGAAGAACTCCTTTGGTAAGTGCCAACGGGTATGATGGCATAAAGGAGTATATAAGGAAGACGTTCCAGTTGTTTGAGTGTGTGTGCGATAGAAGAATTCTAAAGTATGAAGCTCTTTGTTCTTAGTCAATTCATTTTTTGAGCGAAATCTTATACGCAAAAGAAAGTCCATATTCTTGAGAAACCTTGAGGAAGTGTAGTAGAGTATCTACACTGTGGAATCAAGGGAGAGCCTTGCTATAACAATTCTTTTGTTCATAGTGAAATCCAACCGGTGGATTGTCAGTGCGGAAGAGTGGACGTAGGCTTGAAATAAGCCAAATCACTATAATTTCTGTGTTCATTTTCTCTTCCCTACTCTCTGCTTTACTTTGATCATAATTTGCTTTGTTAACGAAATGAAAACTTCGTTTCTATTGTCTGCTTAGTATTGCTCTCTTATCTCGAGAAAATATTTTTTACACCTATTCATCCCCCTCTAGGTGCTTATACTAGCTATCTCACCCTGAATATGTGCAATCGTGTTGTGAAGCTTGCATGAAGTGCCTAGGCTTGGAATACATTGATCTTCATTATCAGCATTGAGTCGACAGTTCAATTCCCATTGAAGAAACTATAAGTGCTTCTTTTGCAATTTTTTTCTTTGGGTACCCCTTTTGCATTTCTTGTGCATGTTTACCATCCTGTCTTCTGATGATTGATTTTTCTCTTGAAAAATTATATTCCACCCCATCTAAAGCCATGCATTTCCTAGTACATAGATGGGAGAACTTAAGAAACTGGTGGAAGAGGGAGAGGTAAAGCATATTGGTCTGTCTGAGGCGAGCCCAGACACTATTAGATGAGCTCATGCGGTTCATCCCATTACGATGGTACAATTGGAGTGGTCTCTCTGGACTCGTGATATTGAGGAGGAGATAGTTCCGTTATGCAGGTTAGTTAGTCCACAGTAGCATCTTTTACTTTGTTTTATTTGGGGTAAGAAAAAAAGTTTACGAGTACATATCCCTCAAGCTCTCCTAAGCTCATAACTCGCGTGACAGTGGAGTGTCGCAATCCATACCCACACGAGCAACACACCTTTAAAAAAATGGTTAGGTGTGGTTATTGGATTTAAGGGTACCTTTAACCATGGTAGCCTTCTCGATAAGCTCGCCCATAAGGATGTCATCACTTCATCCTTTGGGTTATTCCCATGTCGAGCATGTTAAACCATTGTGAGTTTCTCATACCTCGTGCGACGAGTTATTTAAACGATCTAGTTGTTTATGACAACCTAAAAATAAGACGGGAGTTGCTGCTAGTCTCATCTTAGGGGTCGGCTAAAAAACCCAATCGAGGGTCGAGAGTGTTCCCTCGATTTCTACGCAACCAAATATATAGATTCGATGACTTAGGTTACGCTAATATTTCTACTAGCGCCATTTCGGTACCTAAATAGTATGTTGTGTTTTCCTAACATGTCTATGCGTTTCTTTTACATTTTCGAGATCATTTGTCTTAAACTAAGTGATCATGCATGGTTGGTCATTTTCATTCTATTTTATTTCTAGAAAAACAAGAAAAGAAAGCAATCAATGGAATTGAAATTGCAAAACAGTAAGTAAACAATTAAGGAACACAATAAATCTGTCATGCATCCTAAAAAATATAAAAGAGAAACACAATTGAAAAATGATGAAAGAAAGAGATAAAACCCATAACTTGATGGGTTTTATATAACAAATGAAACTCGAGATATATGTCAAGAAATGAATAGTACATGATAATGGTCGGAATGGACATCAACCTCCACCGTCTTTGCACTTTCTCCATCTTCGAGGTTCTAATCTAATCCTAATTTAAGAAACTTATAACTAGGTACATACAATAGAAAGAAACAAGCATACACATCAAAACATTCAAAAACAATGTATCATGTTAAAATCCATCATTTAAAAGAAGTGCAATACGAAAGGCAAATTTTGGGGCCTTGGGTTCAGCCTTTGTCTTTCATGCGAGGTCCCACTGAGACACCTACCCAATCTTTTTTTTTTTTTTTGGACTTATAGCAATTGTTGACCAATTGTATTCTCGCATGGCCAATAATGCTAATAAGTCTCCAATCAAGCGACTATATGATCCCAGGGTTTTCCCTCGATATCATACATCGACCCTACTGTTCATCTAAAAATCACATGCATTACAGAAAAAATTAAACATGCATGCAAGTCTTTTGAACCTTGTTTCTCAACCAATCAAGCAAGAAAGTGAATCGTCAGCGGGTCACTTATTACCAAGGGCATGCGCCAATCACAAACACAAGCAATTTCTAATGCATGATGGGATGATATGCATGAAGGGTACACGAGATATTTTAAGAAAAAACATATCTCAACATCATTCATGAAAAGTTTTGAGACAAGGTGATGTCTTAGCTATGAAAGGCATTCAATTGCCAAGGCTAGCCCGAGCCTCCCATTAGAAGTTACAAGCATTGCGGGCATTTTGAATACAATTCAAACCGTGACTTTCACATTGTCAAAATAATTTTTTTTAAAAATGTTTGAAAATATTTAGGATAAAGAATATTTAGACTATGGAACACATTCAATTGCCAAGGCTAGCCCGAGCCTCACATTAGAAGTTACAAACATCGCAGGCATTTTGAATACAATCCAAACCATGATTTTTCCTTAAGCCAAATTGAGTTTTGGAAAATAACCTTTTTAGGAATCGTTTTTGAGAAACATCACATGTATCAAAATATTTTTTTCGAAAGATGCAATTTGAAAAGGCCGATTGTTTAACAACAAATATCAAAGCATTCAAAACAATTTTCATAAAAATGTCATGTCCTAATTTCATGCACAAACTAACCTAAAAGGTGTAGCTAAACAATCACAATCATATTTATATTAGGAAATTTCAGAACAAACGTATAAGGATAGCAAAATTGAGTAATACCCATTGACAATCTAGCTATGGAAAAATTTCGTAATATGTATGACATGATAATGAACAACTTTCATGAAGAAAGTTTTCTTGAACGAGCTACACATGAATTTACAAAAATCAAACAACAAGCAACAGCACATCAGATATTTGTCAAAACAACAGGATATTCAGCTAATGTCACGAGAATTTATCCTATCAGAACATGTCTAGAAATTATCATATTTATACACAACATAGCCAATATGATGACAAGCAAGTTTCATTAAGAGGCCAAATTCAGATTCCAAATAGAAAAAAAGAAACAAAAATATCAAAGTTTTGTCCAAATAGGGGTTAAAACAGGGGTCCGAATTTGATCCTTTGTTCAGATTGTGATCTAACTTTGAAAAAAATGGAAAATAGTCTAAATGATGAGCAATTGGTATGAAATTGGTGGCATTATTTTAAGTGTGTACTATATCTTCCTAGAAGAGCTCGAGTCCAAATTAGGTTAATTTCGTATCGTAAAATCGAGATTTTTAAAAATGCGCATATTAGTAATTAAGACAACAGAGCATAAGCATTCATTACAAAACCTTAAAATCACTCAAAAAATGCCTAATGACATGAAGAAATCACACCAGACTTAGGATTGGATGCGACGGAAAGTTTGGATAGTCACTTAATCCTAAGTTTAATCCTAAGTTGGCATGCAAAATGTCATACAATTTAAATGACATTATGAGGTAATTCATGATTCGTAATGATATGCTTGAGAATTCTAAGTATGATGAACACTTTTTGTGAGAAAATTTGATGTTGATGCATGATGGGGCGAGTGATTTCAAAATGGAAAATTTTCTTTTGAGATTTTTCTAATTAAGTATATGGAGTAGTGTATACGGGGAAGAAACGAATGGGAATAAGAAAAGATAGAACGATCTCCTCCCAAGGTATAAAAGCCATGCCACCAATCGAAAAAGAAGATCGAGATCTACGAAGTTCACCACCAAGGCCTAAAGCTTACACTAGCCAAAGATAAAGGACTTCGGGATAGGAGAAGCTCACCACCAAGGCCTAAAGATTCCACCAGCCAAGGATAAAGGGCTTATTGGCTCACCACCAAGGAGTGATCTATGCTCCAAGGATAAAGAGACCGAAAGGAGTTATCCACTATCCAAAGAAGTTCACTCAAGCAGAGAATTCTCGCAATTTCCATTCATCAAATTCGTATCTCCATATATTGGATAGTTTTCCCCTGTTTATAAGAGGATTTTAGACTTAGGAAATATAAAAAACAGACTTTAATGACCTATGAACTTAAACATTTGACTCTTGAAAACTACATAACAATAAAGATACCTAGGAACTTAGGAAATGCATTTATTAGCACGGGAACTTGCATTCTTGAACCTTCAGCCTTCTAAAATTTGTGCTTCTCCCTTGACCAGAAAATAACTCTCTTGAAACTTCATCAATTGGTCATGCAAAACGTCTAAAATGGCCTCCCATTGATAGTTATTGACATGCCACAAAGTATCGATAAGTAATTGACATTATTCATTCAAAATGATCTATCGAAGTACATGATGCCCAATTTCTTTCTTGGCTTAGAGAAGTATCGATGGCTTTGAGTTGGTCAATGGAGCTATGTTGGATGCTCTCACATCAAATGTGCAAGATGAAATTCAAATAACATGACCCAAACATGTATACAAACCTTGTAACATGTGGTTCAATCATCAAGAAGGAATGATTATTAGATTTTATCCCTAAAAGACTCAAATAAGCATGGGAATGTGCACATATGACAAGGTTTCATTTCAGCAATAAGTTTACAGAACAAGCATGATTTCAACCATCTTCAAGACATGCATAAATCCTACCAAAAATCTCATATACAGAGCATATAATGATGAAGATTTCTCGATAAGAGATCAAAACTCAATTAAGATCATATGAATCATGGTAAAAATGACAAAACATTTCACATTATATGTCCAACACATGTTGCTGCAGTACCTTTTACTCTAATGCATGCAATTGATTTACGTTGCCAAAGTAAAAACCTTGTAAAGTGCGCATCAATTGAACATATATATCATATATTTCAACTTTCATGAAGGATTGAGACCAAATAAGTGCATTTATGGATTCAATTTCATCAAAACAAATCTTAGACTAATATAGGACAGACTGACCTATGTCAAGATCTAAGTAATTTTGACCTAATTAATCATGTCTAAAAATTTTGAAAAACACACAGGATATTCACAACACGTGTATGAGCAACTTTTATGAAAGAAATTTATTTCAGAAATCAACACCAAAATTAGCACAAAAAGAGCAAAAACAGAGATTCACTAAAACAAATCTCAGACAAATACAGGACAGACTGACCTATGTCTAGATCTAAGGCGTTTTGACCTAACTAATCATGTCCAAAAACTTTGAAAAAAATACAGAAGATGTACAACACTTTTACGAGAAACTTTCATGAATAAAAGTTATTCCATAACTCAACACAAAAATCAGCAAAAAAAAAAAAAGAAATTGATAAGGAATAGATTGACCTAAGCCTAGATCTAAGTAGATATGACCTAGATGAACACATCTAAAAATCATGAAAAAATTACATAAAATGAATGGCATGATTTGGAACAAAAATCATGCAACAAATTTTGTCAAAAAATGATCATGAAAGTCAGCACAAAAATAGCAAAGTCAGAAGGCAAAACCGGATCAGAACAGAAAAAAAAAAAAAAAAAAAAAAAAAAAAAAAAAAAAAAAAAAACCTAAACTACTACAGAATTGTTAATCTTTGGAGGTGTTTTGGAAAGCCAAACAATGGCCGTTTTGGACATGCAACCTATCGTTTCGAAGCTTGGGACGTCTACTATCTAATCCTAAGAGGAATCAAGCTGCAATGAGGTCGTTTAGGATCTCGTTTTGGCCAAAATAGTAACCTATGTATAGGCCTACGAAAATCATAAATTAGGCTTAAAATCACAATGATCATTCAAATCATCAACATCTCATTGCAACATTCATACTCATCAATCTTAAGCATATAAAAGCTCATAATCTTGAATCTTAGCCCCGATCGACTAACTCGATCTTACTTCATCGGATTCGAGTTTTGAATCTTTACCTTTGTCGCGATTTTTGTCGATTTCTATTACGATTAGTCGGATCAAATTGCCGGATCACGATTGAGACTCCAAGAACCTAGATTAAGTCACTATAGCTCGGATCAGGACCAATCGAACCTTCAGCTCAAGGAAAAAAAGGAAGAACCGGTCCAAAACGGACTAGCCTTGACTCACCAACGAAGATCGGGGCCACTGGTGAAGATCTGGCCACCAATCTAGTCTCCTCTTTCCACAACAGCGTCAAAGATTGCTACTACAACAAATCACCAGCAACTTGAAGGCTTAGAGAGCTCCGGCGACCACCGATTCTAGCCTAGAACGAGATCGGTCCAAAAGGCAAACCGAATCTAGAGAGAGAAAGTGTGCAATCTGTTTGGGGGAGGATTTTGGAGGGAGAAAAGAGAGAGAAAGGTCTAAAGAGGGAGGAAATTTCACTTATATACTCCCACATTAAGCGATTTTGGCCGTCAATTTGACCCAATGGCCAAAATCTTAATCCAACTGTCACAAATCTATTTCGAAAACTCCATTATGATCTCGAGGTGTTGGGTAATTGATCTAGTGGGTTTAATTTACAAAAAACCAAGCCAAAATCGGGAATTGCGTCAAAATGTCTAATTATAGGTCAATTTGCAATTTGACGAAATTCGATAACCAATTTGTAAAATTTTGGGAAATTGAAGGCGTAGAAGTGAAATTGGGATTAAGAGGGTTCTAGAACCGATGGCCAGAGGCCAAGAATCGGCCGGTAAGGGCCCGAACCTGCCAATCCTGTCGACGGCCGATCAGACTGGCCGAACCAGTTCGGTCCGATTCGGCCAGATTTTGACAAGTTTGGTCCAATTCCTACTCTTTTGTCCACTTGGGACCCTTGTGGGTCAAAAATTTATGCAATTCGACCCCTAAATAACCTAATTGAAAATGAATTTTATCCTTGTTATGAAGAAATTGATCAATTAAGATACAATTAAGCTAATCAAACCTTATGACGTGATCTAGGGGTCTTTTATTGACCTAATTGAATTATCATGAAAAAATGAGTCGAAACCATGGGTGCTTTGAATTGGGCCTAAAGGGATAAAATGGTAAAATTTGCAATATAATTGGCAAAATTGCAAATTAACTAAAACTGAATTCAATTAGTGTCATAATTGCCATATCTAATGAGCTACCCATAGGTAAGATCACTTACCATATTCAAATTGACCTTGAATTGAAGTGCTCAAACTTAGGTAAAAAATGGATCTAAGCCTAATATTAAATTTGGACCTAGATTTATGAAATTAAATCATAGCCATGAACGGGTCAATTTGAATTTTGTCAATTGAAGCTTAATTGATTGACATTCTAATGTTTGGGAGGATAAAATTCTTCAAATTGATGAGTACTTGTGTGAATTTCACAAAATCAATCTCGAATTTGGACTTATCTCAAGAAAATGAGTGAGAAACAATTGTCCATTCGCAAGTTATGAATGATCCATTTTGGTCCCCTAATGAGAGCTCAAACGGCAATTCGTATTTTAACTCGGTAAATCATGAAATTGAATGCTCAAACAGATTTCGGACAGTCCATAAACCAAATGTCAAAGAAGGAATTACACCTAATTATGACTAGAGTAAAAGTAATTTTATTTTTTGTCGATTTAGAACCTAAAACTGAAAAATTCAGAAATTAAGATTCTTAATTGAATTTTTTGAAATTTTCAAAACAAACGTCAAATTGGCATTAAAAGAAATATATTTGTGCATTTTTTATTTTTTATTTTTTATTTTTGTCAAATGTTTGACCAAAAGTCAACTATTTAGTTGAATTTTTGCTGAAATGTTGATTTTTTGATCAAATCTTTGAATTTTCAAGAAATTGATTTGAAAAAGGTGAAATTAAAGCTAAGTGAAATTTTTTTGGGTGAAATTTTTTTGGGGTAAAAGGTCAATTTTTGAGCCAGGGTTGACTTTTGATCAAAAGGTTGACCATAAAGTCAACTCAAAAGTCAACTGTTAGACTTCCCAGGTTTTTCTTGAAAATGAACTAAAAATTGCTTAAAAATGATAAAGCAAAGGAAAGAAATGAAAAATGACATTTTTTAGTCGAAAGATAGGTTTCGTCGCAATCAAAAATCTAAATCTCGATTTTTTATTGTTTTAATGATATGTCGACTAAAAATCAGGTGTTAACACTTGTCAACCGGTGTATTGTGCTTATCATGACCACAATATAGCCAAATATACGGAGTGGTAAATAAAAAAGCAAACTCGTAGGATGGAAAGTAGAGAAAAGTATGCCCCCACGAAGCACAAAGGATGGGAGACAATTTATAAGATAGAATACAGTAAGAATAGCATGCCCAGAACGTTTTGGGGAGGTTCATATGAAAAATTAGACAACGAGCAACATTCAAGAGATGGCGATTTTTTCGTTCTACCACCCCATTTTGCTGGGGAGTGGACAAGAGGTCCAATGCAAAGTCCCAAAGAAATGATTTGAAAATCAGAAGAAATAGCCGTTTTTTCTTTGGCATTATTGAAGTGCAAACATTTAATAGAAATATGATATTGATTAAGAATCTCAAAGTAAAACATATGGAAACAAGAAAAAACTTCAATTCGATCTTTTATGAAATATAACCATGTTACGCAAAAATAATCATCCACAAACATAACCACATACTTATAACTAGACATATCATTTACATGACAGGCTATGAAGCACAGACATGTTGTCCATGCCTCCATGTCGTGTTCGACATGTGTTAGATACGTTGACACGCTCGGACATGGTCGAACACGCGGTCAACAAGTGTTGGAATTTCCGACACGTGGTCAAACACGTTTTGACACGTGTGTCTGGAAGATGGAGGGTGGAGACGAGGGAGCAGAGATGAGCTGCAAGTGACGGTGAGCCCACGACGGCGAGAGACGGAAGAGGAGAGGAAGGCGGTCATGCGGCAAGGAGGAGGAGAAGGATCAAGAGGAAGAGGAGAGAAAGGGGATTGTGCGGAGAGGAGGAGGAGGAGAAGGATCGAGAGGAAGAGGAGAGGGAAGGGAGTCGTGCTACGAGCGGTTAGGAGGAGGAAAAAGAGGGCTGGCTAGGGTTTTTGATAAGAAAACTAAAAAGTATTTTAAAAAAAGGAGGTCTGATGGTGTGAGTTTTAATTTTGGGGGAAGGGAAGTGACAGATGAGCTGTCACTGTCATGTGGGAGGGTAATAGGGGGAGGGAAATAAAAGTGTAATAATTTTTTTTTAAGAAGGGGGGTGGGGGGAGTAGGTTGTGTGGATTTTTTTTTAAACGGAAAAATAAATAAATGACATTAAAAGTATTGAATTTTGAATAATGATAAATTTTGGTCATTTGTAGAAGATTATGAATTTATTTAAATAAATTGATTCTAATTTATTATTAATCATTAGTTTCATCAATAACTTTTATTAAAGTTAAAAACACATTTCCAAACATGGATACAAATTAACTATGAATATGTTTTTTGAATTTTTAATAAATTAACTTATTAATATTATTAGTGTAAATTCATTGTAGGCTCTTTTTTTAATTAATTAATTATTTATGAATTTGAATAAAATTAATTAAAAATAAAAACATTCTTTTAATATACAACTTATCACAACGTGTCGGAATTTTCTATTTTTGAGAAATGACGTGTCGTGTTGTGTCGCGTGTCTATGCTACTTAGATAACAAGTTCCCCAAATATCAAAATGGACCAACTCAAAAGGACTTGACATACGACTCTAGACACGGGAAGGGAAGGATACCGATTATATTTGCCAAATTGACAAGCATTGCACTAGATAGGACTCATAAACGATGAAAAAAGAGAAAAATGACAAATTAAATCATTAGATATAGTGTGAGCATTAGGTCTCACTAACAATGAAAAAACTAGAGTACCCTTCAAGAAAACCAATAACGTAGACTTGCCTAGTTTTGTTGTAATTTTCACTAAGCTATGCAGAAATTCATTTCCTGAACTCAATTACAAGAAGCAAAGGAGAAGCCTAGGATGCTGAGAATTTCCCATCTATTGGGGGTGTGTTCGCGTACTTCCATGACAAGCGAGCAAAGTGGTCGACGATCTTGTCGCCGGCGATTTCATCGATAGGTATAGCATCTGAGATCTCTTTCACGTCTGCCTCCGTGAGCTTCACTCCCAAGGAACCGATGTTATTATCGAGATTCTTGATCTTGGTCGTTCCTGCAAAAAGCGCCCAATATAAGAACAGAAACCCAGTTCCATGTCATCTGTTAAAGAATGCCATTTCATCAGATTCTCACCAGGGATAGGCACAACGCCGTCTCCTTGATGGAGTACCCATGCGAGCGCAAGCTGTACAGGGGAACAATCGTGCTGTTTCGCTAACTTCTCGATTCGAGCGTAGAGAATCTCGTTTCTGTCCATATTCTCTGCTTGAAACCTGGGATACAGTTCCTGAGAAATGAGGTGAGAAAAAGTTAGCAAGGAGGATTGGTGAAGAAGCGTTTAGACCATCGTGTACATGAAGTGAAATATTCAACAAGGAAGAGCCCCTTTAACTATAAACCTACCGGTGAAAGATGTGCCGGCACAGTTGCTGTGACTCCTCTGCCGCCAAAGAACCCACGACCAAGAGGGCTATACGGAACGATGCCGATTCCAAGCTCCCTGAAATTGAGAGGCGGGCTAAAAGATTAAGAAAGAAGAGACAAACGTTCGAAGCAGAGAAGGCTTTTTTTTGGAGAACAACTTTGCAAAGGATTAGAAGTCTTCTACGATGGCAGGAAACAGCAATGTACCTGCAAAGTGGGACAACTTCTTGCTCGATGTCGCGAGTCCAGAGCGACCACTCCATCTGTAAGGCCGTGATGGGATGAACTGCGTGCGCCCTCCGTATGGTGTCGGGGCTAGCCTCAGACAAGCCGATGTACTTCACTTTTCCCTCTTCCACCAACTTCTTCAGTTCCCCCATCTGCAGTTTTTCGAAATCATTTGGTTTTATGAATTTCTGATTGCTAAAAATCTGTTTCGAGCATTGGCAATTATCCACAAACTGGAAGAGCTGCTAAACAAACTTACAGTTTCCTCTATGGGGACCGATGTGTCGATTCGATGCACGTAATAGAGGTCAATGTATTCGACACCAAGGCGCTCGAGGCTGGACTCGCAACATGTGCGGACATATTCAGGTGTCCCCTTAATCACGACATTGCCCGCTTCGGTTTTTGCAATACCGAATTTGGTGGCTAACTGTACCTCCTCCCGCGGCAACCTCTTCAGTGCCTGCAACAATGATATCACAAAGTTTCCAAATAACCATGTAAGTAAAATCAGTCAACTAAAACACTAAACGACCAGTTTCGTGTGTTTCAGTTACTTCGCATTACCTTTCCAACAAGAATTTCATTGATTTTGGGTCCATAAAAATCTGAGGTGTCGAAGAATGTTATCCCCTTCGCGAACGCGTCAGTGATGATTGCTACGCCGGCTTCCTCAGGAACAGGATCATTGTACATTCCGGAGAGTCCCATGCAGCCGAAACCCAACTTCGAAACCTGCAATTGTTCGAAAACAAATAAAATGAAGAAGAAACTGAAAGTCAATACATTTTAGCACGAAGAAGCTGAAATGAATCCGCGGGAATTTAACCAATCACAAACAATATGGCCGATGTGATGAAATTTTCATTTTGTACATACACCATTAAAATACGACGAAGAAAGAAGTAGTTTAATTGCAAACCTCGAGACACTGCGTTCCGAGCTTCACTCGCGGAATCCGAACCCCAGCCATTTTGCAGACGATAACTTGAAGTTGCTACTTGCTCTACTTTCTGGTTTCTTGATCTGTCAATTTTCGTGCATATTGGTGGGAGTTTGTTGAGGTGACATATATAGTGATAAAGAAAGGAAACTTTAGTTATTAAATAGTCAAGTGCCTTTTTCTTTTTTCGAGTCGGTAATAGTCAAATACCATTGACCAGGGCCATCACGTAAGCAGATGCGCAAGAGCTCTACTCTGTTAGATACAAGGGATGGCACGACTAATTTTGGTGACGTCATAAAAGGGCCTTGTGACGTATAGGCTGATGCAACCTTTCAATTATGCAACATGTTGAGGCTGTAGGGGTGTTGCGTTGTGCATCTGCTTAAGTCAATGGGTCATTATCAGATCCCTCTCATCCTTTTGTGGGGCCCCAGTAGTAGGCCAAACTAGCTCTTCTTCCGATAAAGTTTCACCATATTACATACTATATTGTGTAAAATGTTTATTGCAACTTACGTCATTGTTCATTTATTTAGTTAGATATATTTTCGGTAATTAAACAATTGTCAGTACATATACATGTATATACACATTTTGGTGTCGAGGATACTTGTGAACCGTTTGCTTAATTTATATACAAGAAGTTAATTCGTTAGCAAATATATACTGAACCACTAATTTTCTTTTTAAGAAAATGTTTGATGTTGTTCTCGCTATGTTTAAAGTGACATTTAATGTTTTGTGAAGTGTTTGGCAAATGCCTTATGACACCATAATTGAGTGGCGCAGGCAATGGGTAGAGTGATTGTCCTCTACCGCTTTTCCCAATAAAATATTTGTATTGTTCACTTGAAAATTTTAAGAATTTTAAAATGATGCGCTTGAAAGTTCGGTTAAAAAGATATGGTTCCAGACCGCTAGCACTAAAATTCTAGACCTGCAATTGCCCACACAATATATTTTTTTCTTAGGAAGCTGCTCCACCCTATTGTAATAAGGTGTTGAAATATTTATATTTCAGCGTGGTTATTATAACATAACTCTAATTATACCACATAGACTACAGATGTCAACATTACAAATTTTTCTGTGTTTTGGCTGCCTCGACTCCTATATATACATGGAATTTAACTAGGATTTAACCAGAATGTTGGGAATGACTGATCCCCGAAAACCGAATTCGACACTAAATCGAACCCCTAAATCAATGCGGAAGACGAAACCCGGGAAAACACGCATCACCGATTGTAAAGCACACCACGGAGTCGAGCATACCTTGTTAGCCACAGATTAGACACCGACGCTGATAAGAGGAAGAAAATCTGGCCCCGTTCGATCCGATGAAGCCTTGAAGGGAAGACAGTGTCCGTTTGCTTACTGTTCGTTTTTGTTGGAGAGAGAGCGAGGGAGAGAACGTACGTACGTTCTAATTCCAAGAGATATCTTCTCTCTCTCTCTCCTCCCTTTTATACCTTCCCCATCCACGGGCCCTATTCCCGTGGGCCGGGCCTTTTGGGCCCAGCATGGGCGGACGGGCCTTAAGCCCAATATCAATTAAAACCATCATCTCCCACTCGCACATTGTGGGCCGAACAGAATTCTCTTTACTTCTCTTCAACATTCATACCGGTGAATAATCCGTGCAACTAGCATACTTTGAGAGCTCGTTGCCATACATCTGTTAGGAATATATAGCAGCTCATAATGGGCATCACACTTCGAGTAGATTTAGTATGCAGTACCCTAGATCGATTGATCACATTTATATCTCTCTTGATCTCTTTCAAACAATGATATATATATTGTATTCACAATTATGATTATCCCAAAGACAGTCATAATTGGTTAACCGGTGAATACAAAACTACAATGTGATTCTCCAAAATCGATCTTCCTCTTTCCTTCAAACTCTCAATTTCAGTTCAGCTTGCTTTTCTAGAAATGCCCCATTAGATCGAATCAAACTCATGACCATTGGCAACATCCTAAGATAACAAACACTAAATAGAAATCTTGAGAATAAGTAAGAGTCATGAGGAGACTAAAAATTGAGGAACTCTTTTCCTCAAGAGTCTCACACAACATAAAAAGTTGAGATTAAACTTTTGACACTCTTATTGGTCGTCTCATGCATACGTAGTATGAAATACGTATTACGGTATTAACTCCTTTCCCATGGAGCATATGTCTACACATTTCTATACCGTACATATGATAGTTCAGACATACCCAATATCTAACTTGAGTTCACATATCTACTCATTTATTAAATTCATCAGAACTCACATCTGGCATCATAGATAGATAAAGTAAAATATGTGGGGTATTTTACTTTCGGACATAGTAAGTATCATGTCCTCATCTTAACACTTAGTTAAGGCGACATACATGTTTTAAGCTTGAGCTCTCGATTATCACCTAGATAATAAGCTTAAAAACAGTTTCATCTCTATTTATCACACAGTAAATAGAGGCAATTACCCGCGTGAGTGGGCTAATCTTATATCTGTTCGACATACTTTCTCAACTAAATGTAATGCACTAAGCATTAAGATGCATAAAGATCAAACAAAGATTCATAGGCATTAATGATGAAAATACAAATTCATCAAATGTGAACTCTTAGGGAAATTACAATATTCAGTACATCATCCTCTACGCAATCCTAGAGATTTCACATGGCCACAAAACACATCTCTAGGTATTGGCTTTGTTATAGGATCTGCTACCATTCTATGCGTAGTATGTACTCTAAGTTCACATCCTTTCGTGCAACCATATCCTTGACAAAATTATACTTGGTATCTATATGTTTGGTCTTGCCATGATATTTGGATCTTTAGTGTACACTTTTGCTGCTTGACTATCATAGTTAACTAATAACAAATCTGCAGCACTTCCAATAACACATAAATGATCCAATAATCTCTTAAGCCAAACATCTTCTTATACTGCTGCTGATAATACCACGAACTCAGTTTCCATCGTGGACAAGGCTATACACTTTTGTTTCTTACTGCTCCAACATATGGTGCCATTATTCGGTAAGAGAACAAACCCAGAAATAGATTTCCTTTCATTTAAATCTCCTCCCCGATCAACATCAGAATAGCCTTAGAGTTGCAGATCATTTCTTTAATGACTCATCGTATAATCAGCAGTCCCTTTTAGATACCTCAGTATTCTCTTAACGGCTTTCCAACGTGCTTGACCTGGATTGGATTGGTATCTGCTCACCATTCCAACTGCAAAACATATGTCAGGTCTTGTACACATCATAGCGTACATAAAGCTTCTAACAGCACTAGCATAAGGAACATGTTTCATTTGTTCCTTCTCTTGTGGAGTCCTTGGACACAGTCTATGGCTCAATCCTTCACCTTTTGCAATAGGAGTGTCTATGGGTTTACAATCCCATATCATTCAATTCAAAATTGGAAGACAACCAACTTTTGACAGTATTAACAAACTCCATATTGTTTCCGGCAATTAGTATATCATCAACATATAATGATATGATCACAAATTGATCTTAGGATCTTTTGATATATACACAATGATCCTTATCTATCATTGTAAAGTCATATCCCATTATGGCATTATGAAAACGTATATACCATTGTCTTAATGACTGCTTAAGACCATATATCAACCTCAAAAGTCGACATACTTTTTCTTCTTGGCCTTTCACTATGAAACCAGCAGGTTGTTCCATATGTATTTCTTCCTCTAATTCTCCATTGAGGAAAACAGTCTTTACATCCATTTGATGTAACTCAAGATCCAGACTAGCCACTATTGCCAAAATAATGTGAATCGAGGTAAATCTCACTACAAGAGAAAACGTATCTTCATAATCAATTCCTTCCTATTGATTATATCCCTTCGCTACAAGGCGAGCCTTATGCCTTTCAATCGAGCCATCAGCCTTTCGCTTTATTTTGAGAACCCATTTGTTCCCAATAGCTCTGCGTCCTTTTGGCAGATCAACCAGTTCCCAGACTTGGTTTGATTTCATTGACTTAATTTCCTCTTCTATTGCATTAATCCATTTTTCCTTACGAGGGCAATTCAGAGCCTCATTAATATTTCTTGGCTCATCCTCATCTTGTGGAGCAATTATAAAAGTTTCCCCTTCAATCTCAAAACGTCGACAGAGAATACTTTGGCGACTTGTTCGCTATATGAGAGATTGTACACTTAGCACATCATTTCTCAATATGCTCCCACTCGGATTAGATAATGATGATATCATTTCATCATGTGGTTGTAATTGAGAATGAGTTGAATTCAATTCATCACTTCTCATATTACTCCCACTTGGATGAACTCCATTAATATCATTATCTTGATCCAAGGTTTCAAATAGGAAGTAATCTTCCCCTATTTCGCCCTTCTTAAGAAATTCATCCACTAAGAATGTGACATCCCGTGATTCAAAATTCAGTTATTCTCCCACTTTCCTGCTCACTTATGAACACATACCCTTTCGAGTGTTCGGAGTATCTCATTAAAATACTCTACTTTTATCTGGGACTCAATTTCCCAAACTTATGAGAGGACATATGAGTATAGGTAGCATAACCCCATGGCTTAAGTAAACTTAAGTCCGGTTTCTACCTATCCATAACTCATATGGAGTGGAACTAACTGATTTGGAAGGCACCCGGTTAAGTATTTAGGCAGCAGTTAACAACGCATCACTTCAAAAAAAGTGATATGTAAGTTAGCATACGCCATCATAGACCTAACCATTTCCAGTAGGGTTCTGTTTCTTCTCTCTGCAACACCATTTTGTTGAGGAGTATATGGAATAGACAATTGTATTTCTATTCCTTTTCACAACATAATTTTCTGAACTTATCAGATAAATATTATCGACCTCGATCGGATCTAAATACTTTTATTTTCTTGTCTAATTGATTTTCAACCAAGTTCATAAACCTTTTGAAACAACTTATGCTTCAGATTTATGAGAAATCAAATAGACACATCCGAATCGAGTATAATCATCTATTAAAAGTGATGAAATAAACAGTCCCATGCCTTCCTCTCACATTCATTGAACCACAAACGTCATAATGGATTAAATGCAGAGGAACGTCAGCTCTTTTACCTTTTCCAAATGGTTTCCTTGTCGTTTTCCCTTCTAGGCAATGCTTACATATGGACAAATCGACTTATTCAATATTGCCCAACAAGCCCTCTTTGGCTAGTCTATTCATATGTTGTTGGCCAATATGACCAAGTCAAGCATGCCACACATTCACATCATTATCATATGAAGTAGGAGACGTGAAACAAGGGAATAACATATATTGACATCACCACAGTCAACATTTAGTACAATAAAACCATCTAGAAAGTGACCACAATTATAGTAGTTTGTATCCAAATACAAATCTACAGCTCTATTATGGAAGTTCATATTAAAACCAAGCTTAACCAACAACAAAACAGACACTTAAATTTCGACGAATCTCCAGAGCATTTAGAACATCATGTAGGAACAAGTTGCGTCCACCACACATGTTCAGTTGGCAGGTGCCAATCCCTATTAACTTCAGCTCTGGAGTTGTTTTCCACATAGATCCACTCAGTTCCAGTTGGTATTCGTCGGAATTCCACGAAGGATCCTTTATCCTTCGCTACATCGTATGTTGCTCCTGAATCTACAGTCCACAAAGGATTGGATTCAGCCAATAATTCAAAACTTGACACATAATCAAAGTTCTCAAATGTACAAGAGGTGTTTACCTTCTTTGGCTCACGACAGTCGCGAGCATAATGACCCTTCTTGTCACAGTTGTAACATTTCACCCTTGACATTTTCTTCACTTGAGGACGTTTTCCTCTCTTGTGTTGGTTAACTCTTGATCTCTTGCAATAAGGACTTGATCCTTTGCATTCCCACATATTGAACGAATCAATACGCTTGCGCTTAGAGCTTAAAACCCTTTATGAGCTAGAACCAGCATTGCAAATATCTATTCTCAGCTCACATGCCGTTAAGCGGTCCTCTACCAGCTCAAGGTGGCGCACAGCATTCTCAAGATCTTCCATAACATGGTCAAGAGCTTCTAGTGCTTCTTGCTTTTCCAACACATATTGAATCTTCATATTCAATATTTCACAATTGTAGCCGTTCATATCAGCAATTACATTCTTAGTTGCTGAACCATCGTTCTGAACACATCAAACATACATGCACGAATAATTAATGCCTATCATTTATGCATCCCTATTTGCACAGACCCATCATATCAATGAATAATTTCAAGTAAGGTTTCAAAATCAAAAGGTCACTACGTTTCCAATCATCCTCCAAAAATCCTAACTTAAAATTATCATTAATATGATTGTCTTATGCAAATAAATTCTATGAAGTTACAAAAACTTCTATTACTACCCACAGCTAATTACCCACAGCAACCAGCAATAGCAGAAAGCAAATAAAATCTTAACATCGAATAAAATAACAATGCTTTCACATGATACAACTAACATATCGGTTGCTACATCAACAAAAATCAAGTAGTAAACATTACATAATTAATCAAAGAAATAAATAGGGAATGTCCCTTCTAATCTATCGGCCAAAACATCTTAGAAAACTGAAGGTAGATTGCCAACCATGGAAAAACTTTTGGAGAGCTCTCATGTCGCCACCAAGGCGCATTCACTCTGCGCCATGTGGTGCTCAATCTAAGGGTTGAAGTTTTGGCCAACTCAATCCTATAGTACTCTCTTACAAAAGCTTCCACTAGCCCCCTATAATCCGGGACCACGTTGATCTCCCATAGCCGATCTAACATTGCTTGCCATTCAAGTGGAAGAGTGTTCATCAAAGCCGGCACCTTCTCAAAGTCCGGCATAAGGTAACCATTCCAGATGATTTCCTGTATCATCTGATTGACCTTGACCATGTGTGATACTAAATCACCATCAAGTCACCGATAATCAGCTAACTCTTTCATCAGCCTTTTTAGTCTAGCTCTTCCTTCGTCCGTTCTTGGGATTGCAGGTATCCGTGCATAACACATCATAGTTCCTGCAACAAATGCAGAACTAAAATGGATCACTTATAATCCATAATAAACAAAATGGAAAATACATAAATTTCCATGATTCATGCAACAAATGCAGAATAAAAATGGATTACCTACAACCCACACAGACATAATTGAAAAAAGAAACAAATTCCTTCTTTTTTTTCCGGGTCAACGGGTCAACAGTCAACGGGTCGGGTCAACGAGCGCGTGGGTCGGAGGACCGGTCGGACCGAACGGACCGGTCGGGCCGGTCGGACAAACCGACCGCACGTGCCGCACGCGTGCGCTGGCTGACGTCATGCAGTCGTCAGCCGACACGTGCCTCGCGCGTGAGCGTGCTGACGTCACGCAGACGTCAGCCGCACGTGCATGGCATGCACCAGGCTGATCGGGTCGGGTTGGTTGCCATCGGGTCAGGTCGCCGGCCGGTGACCGGCCGGCCAACCGTCGTCGGCGTTGACGTCATCCCGACGGTTATCGACCGTTGGGTGACGTCACGATGACGTCAGCTGTTGACATCAGCACGCGTCGGTTCGCCGACCGGTGCGTGCCGTTTCGCCGGTCACCGGCGCGCACGTGCCGATTCATCACCGGCGCGTGTGGCGCACGCGCTGGCCATAGCCAGCGCTTCGAGCGCGTGGCGCCCACACGCAGCTGCTTGTGGCCGCGCGTGTGGGCGCATGCGGCGTCGTCCGGCAACGCACGACATGTCGCCGGACTCGTCTCGATGTCGCCTTTCACCCAGTGCCTTCAGAATTTGATTCCGACTTACTGAAACTTAGAAAAAAGGACGTACAGTGCTCGGGTGTCGGGATTTCACGCCCCGATCCGTACGGCCGAGAATTTTTTACGAAAAATCAATGAAAAAACATCAAACAGGTCAGGAAAACGTGAACTAGGGCTCTGATACCAATGTTGGGAATGACTGATCCCCGAAAACCGGATTCGACACTAAATCGAACCCCTAAATCAATGCGGAAGACGAAGTCCGGGAAAACACGTATCACTAATCGTAAAGCACACTACGGAGTCGAGCGTACCTTGTTAGCCACAGATTAGACACCGACGTTGATAAAAGGAAGAAAATCTGGCCCCGTTCGATCTGATGAAGCCTTGAAGGGAAGACAGTGTCGCCGTTTGCTTACTATTCGTTTTTGTTGGAGAGAGAGCGAGGGAGAGAACGTACGTACGTTCTAATTCCAAGAGATATCTTCTCTCTCTCTCTCTCCTCCCTTTTATACCTTCCCCCTCCACGGGCCCTATTCCCATGGGCCGGGCCTTTTGGGCCCAGCATGGGCGGACGGGCCTTAAGCCCAATATCAATTAAAACCATCACAGAAGATAAAGGAGCTAGCAATTCCTTGCAGGTGCATCTGAAATATGGCCCAGGAGCAACATGTTCAGATTCCCAGAGTGAAACTTGGAACTCAGGGTCTTGAGGTTATTTGCACAAAAGCTACTTCTTGATCGCATGGAGTGCGAAAATCGATCATGACTTTTAGTCTTTGGACAATGATTTCTCGCCCTAGATTCGACTTCTGAGTCCGCAACGAAAGGCAGAAGTTCAGTGCAGATGATAGATTCATGCGGTTGCTTTTTCATAAGGCAGAGAGATCATAATTTATGTGATTTCTTGCTGACATGTGCAAGTTCTTTTGCTCTTTCTTGGTTTTATGATGCTGTAGGTTTCCAAGTTGGCTTTGGCTGTATGGGACTGACAGGAATTTACAACGATCCTGTCTAGGAGGAAGTCGGCGTATCCATCATCACCGATGCGTTCGCCAAGGGGGTAACATTCTTCGACACGTCGGATGTATACGGCCCAAAAACTAATGAAATTCTGGTTGGGAAGGTAATTGAGGACATAAACATGCAAATTTCAAATCGTTTATAGTTTTAGTTCATGAGGAAAAAGGAAGAGAAACTAAGGGACTTTATTTACAGGCGTTGAAGAAGTTGCCTCGCGAGAAGGTGCAGTTAGCTACCAAATTTGGGGCGCTGCAAACCAAGGGATACGATGCGGCAATAAATGGAATGCCTGAATATGTCCGCTCATGCTGTGAGGCCAGCCTTAAGCGTCTCGATGTTGACTACATAGATCTCTATTGCGTGCATCGAATCGACACATCGGTCCCGATAGAGGAAACTGTAAGTTTTGCAATGTCAAAGAAAATCTGAATAATTTCTCTGCTCCGACAGACTTTAAACTCGTCAGTTTTCAACAAATTTGCAGATGGGAGAACTGAAGAAGTTGGTGGAAGAGGGGAAAGTGAAGTACATTGGCTTGTCGGAAGCCAGTCCCGACACCATACGGAGAGCGCATGCGGTTCATCTCGTCACTGCCTTACAAATCGAGTGGTCACTCTGGACTCGTGACATCGAGCAAGAACTCGTCCCTCTATGCAGGTACATTGCTTGCTCTACTCTAATCTCTCGGAACATTTGCAACGAAGAAGTGGAGGAGAACTCTGTCCACGGACTTCCTAGTAGACTCCGAACCTTCATAAATTGGTCCATTTTAATTACATAGTCGGACACTTGGATTTAACTAGCGGAGTTTCTTTCTTCGTGTTGGTCCACTTCTCGGATTTCCAGGGAGCTTGGGATCGGCATAGTGCTGTATAGTCCTCTCGGTCGCGGGTTCTTCGGTAGTAGGGGAGTCATAGGGGCTGTGCCTGGGAAGAGCCTTCAGGTGTGAGACATGCCTTACTTCTTTTGGCGTGCGTATCATTTAGTCCAAGCTTCTCCAAGACAATCCTGAATCCTCATATCTGTTTCTTCAAATTTCCAGGAAAGGTTTCCCAGGTTTCAACCGGAGAATTTGGAGAAGAACAAAGTCTTTTACACCCGAATCGAGAAGCTAGCAAAGAAGCATGATTGCACCCCGATCCAGCTCGCCCCGGCATGGGTTCTGCATCAAGGGGATGACGTTGTGCCGATACCGGGTGTGTAGACAACTTGAATAGAAGCATCATTTGTATGATAATTACGTTCCCTTTTACTACAAAAAAAAATTGGACAGCGACCGCCTGGCCGGTCCCTAAAGCCCTAAAAAACAGTCTCTAATGACTACCGGCGATGGGCGTTCCGACCAGCAGCAGCCATCGCTTTCCACTTGCTACTAAAGAGACTAAGCGACTGTTTTCTGGTGCCTGTCGCTCGATCTCTACACGTTGTTTTATAAGTTCTCTGAATTTATGAATTCTCGGTTCATTAACCTGCCGTCGCATTTTGAATTATCTGAACTTATACATCGTTTATGTGGGAACGACAAAGATAAAGAACCTGGACGCCAACGTCGGCTCCTTGCAAGTGAAACTCGCAGAGGATGATTTGAGAGATATCAGATGCCGTGCCAATCGAGGAGGTCGTCGGTGGCAGTATTCACGAAGGGCTCGTCTCTCGTGGAGGTACGCGAACACACCGCCCCTGAGAGCCGGGAAATTGTCGGCCTAGACTTCCTTCAGTTTCATGGAGCACCGTTCGGCTCTTCGGCTTTTTTGTATATTGGGTTTCATGTTGTTACGAAAAGGAAGCGATTGGCTATAACTACTCAAATAAAAGATAAATCTAAAATACTTGAAACTATAGGCAAGAAATAACAGATAAATGGTTGTCGTGACCTACCCCACGGGGAGGGAATAATGTAAGTTTAGGCTGCCTAAAAGACATGCTTATGAGCCATAATCAGACACAGACTCTTCCAAGCCCATACTTTGCGCGACATCAGAGGATTCATAGGAATTTTGTAATAAAGAGTCGCCACTAACCTATTGGGGTCGGCTAAAAACCAATAGGTATACTTCACTTCCTACGCAACTAGAGAATCTAGGTTCAAGGACTTGATTACACTAATTAACCAATTGGTCATTTCAGTACCTAATCTTGTTCATTTTAGAAAGAAATTTTGTCAAGCAGATTGAATTAATTTTAAACCAATCCACTAACATGCGAAGTGATCATATGGGTACGCAATCATTAAAATAACAGTTAGCAACCAAGAAAAACGTTTAAATAAATTGTATGGGAGAGCAAATATTTAACATTAAGGAAAAGATAAATGATAATCTTAACTGGACTAAATGGATTAAAACAGCAAAAGCATGCAAACAAGAGTAATTGTATTTAAAGACAATTGAAGCCCTCAGGTAAAGTCCTATGGGCTTACTTAATTTTGTAGCACACTTTAGAGTTAAGAAACCTCTCTTTTTAAGAAAATAGCTTGAAAAGTTTGTTTTTAAAAATTTTCAAATGAAATTCTGAATTTTTTGACATTTTTTTTAATTTTCTATTATTTCAAATTTTAAATTTTTTTAATTATTAATCGATTTTTCAATATTTTCTGAAAGTTTTAACGTTCTCTAAAAGCTCTTGAATTTTCGGAAATTTTAATATATTTCTATTATTTAATATTATTTTATTCGGAAAAAAAGGTCCTGACCGGGTAAACCCAATCCGGCCCGTTGACCCGACTCGACAACTTGAACCCAACCCGATTGGATTAAAAAAGGAAAGCTTTTTAAATAAAAAAAATTGTTTAATTAATTATTATTTTTAATTTAAAAAAATTAAATGATTTTTGTAATTCCTTTTTTGTCTTTTCCTCACCTCGTCCTTTTCCCTGCACATTCTGCTCGTTGGTCCTTCCCGAAGCCAACTTTTGCCATGTTATAGTTTTTTATTTTTATTTTTGGTTTTTACTTTTTTCTTTTTTTTTTTACTTCGTCCCTTCCCCCTGCACGCCTTCAACCCAGCTTCATCTTCAGCCTCTCGCCCCTCCTTCAACGAAGCCGAAGGTCCACAGAAAACCAGAACATCAACCTTGCTTCTTTAAAACCACTAGGATTCGCCCTAGTGGCCATCCTTCCAACATGGAAGGGGGAGGTGAGGGGTTCAAATCCCCACATTCTCAAGAGAGGATGGAGTGGGGATGCGTGAGTTTCAAGAGTGGGTTTCGACTTCCACGCCCTATAAGAGGCAGTGCAAAAGTCTGAGAGTAAGTGTAGGGTAGGAATAGAGTAGGAATGACAACAAAAAAAAAAACTTACTTCTTTAATGGCCAAAAAAAAAAAATTCCAAGCACTAAAAGAATCTGAGCTTAAATAAAATGATTTAAGCCTCTTGCAAACTACGCCCGTCCACCTTGCAATTACTGTTCATAGCCACAAACACTTTCTTTCAAAATCACCAGTCAAGGAATGCTTATCCGGAAAGATGCCGTGCATATGAAAACGTTGAAACACGAACATACGAAACGGAAGGTAGCAATGGGGACCTATTAAAACTCATTTGACAAGCCAAGGATCCAGGGAGGACTAAGAACGGATGTAGGTATTTCGGTTAGACATATCCTCGAACACGCAGAGGGCATCGGCCAAACAGAAGATTCGCATTTATTGGAGACACGAAATTATACCAAAATCAGTGAGCAAGGTTCGACTTTGTAGCGGAAACAACTGATTATGCTCAGTGCGAACAATATAACCACGAGCATCGGGTGCAAAGAAGACCAAATATGGGCATCTAGCCTGGGCATTTCATCAAGCATATGGCGTGCACTAAAGAAATAAGAGATTTTTGCCTCAACCGATACTCAAACGCGACCCTAGTCCTAACTAGTGAACACCGAGACATCCGTGAAGGATCGGTAGGACCAGAGCTCACGCGAACTGGTCGGTCACGAGCTCCAGCCTAATACCTCTCAAAATGACGTATCGTGGTTTGAAGGACCTACTTGGTTTGGACGGCGGACAATGGGCTGACCTCAGGCGACGGCGACGCTATCTCAATCTCACTCTCTCCCTTTGACTGGCTCAAACCTCTCCCCAGCTCCCTCTCACTCGCTCAAACTCCCTCTCAGTCCCCCAAAAAAAAAAAAAAAACCAAGAATCCGCCCTCTTCTCTTTGCTCTCTTCCTTTTAAGCCTGGCAAACGACAGGTCCGCATGGCTTCTGCCACCGGCAGCTTGATCTCCGACCTGGGATTGCGTCGTCTTCTGCCCACGCCATCCTCTGCCTCGCCCTTGGTTTCTACGTTTTCTTTTTTTGCCAAAGCCAAATCAACGTGAGGGTGATGTGAGGAAGACCACCCACGCGTGGGCTGGGCCGCAATGAAAGGAGTTGGGCCAATCTGCGCAAAAAGAATAATAGAAGGAAGAAGAGGGCTGGGCCGACCTAACCTTGGCCCAGACTCGCTTTTTGTCCTTTTTTTAAAAATTTTCGATTTTAAAAAAAATTAATAATTAGTGATAGTTGTGTAAATGTTCCTAATGTCTGCTCGTAACGGATTTTAATGAAAACATACACGATGCATTTTAATGAAAGTGCCTTTTTTAGCGACTAATTCATAAATTTATACACAATTAAATCCTAAATAAAATCGTAAAATTTAGGTGTCAACAATAGTATTCTTTGTTCATCTTTTGTCCGATCCTTTACAACTTGTCCTTGGCTATCTAAGCTAGATAGGGCGAACAACTACTCCGATGGTTATTGCTTCAATTTTAATTGTTCGTGGAATACTCGGTGTGCCTTCAATAATTGTATCACCTTATCCACGAAGTGGTTGATACCTAGTTTTGCTTCGGTAACTGGTCTCTTTCTTATCCTCTTGCTTCCAAATGGTAATTGGTGCTGAGCCGTCAACAATTGTAACTGCTGGTATATCCGAACTCCCGCGGCCCGATATGTCCATTACAAGCCCAGTGGGCTTTGTTGATTATCAACGGCCCACGGAGTCAACTTTTGGTGTTAACAATTTTCTAAAGCTCTGGTAACTCGTAAAACTCATTTATAAAAATAGTCGATCCATGATGCGTAACTGACGGACCCCCTTACTAAACTACCAAGGTTATTAAATCAAAAATATAAGCTAATTCAATAATTTATTAAAAACTATTTGACTAGGCTTATTAATGTGTTAATTTAAGTCACTTATGTCATGTTGGAACTACTAAGTCTTTCAATAATTGACCAACATTCATTTGCGTCACTTCCCATTTTGTCGATCCTAATTTAAGTGATGTACCGATTTTTCTCTTCCGACTAATTTAAACTTACCCAACATTTATTTGATTAATTTATAATGTTCATGCTTGCTTCATTATAATTTACCGACATTGTTTGACTGACTTACCAACCTTTTATAATTTTGCTGACTTTTATATAAAATTACCGAAGTGATTTTGTCAACTTTTCTTTTATTAAGGCACTAACCAGTTTTGGCTTATGAGCTCTTATTTTAGTCACTCACCGCACCTTTATGCTTGTTTCATATTGTTAATTTTACTAATAACATACGGTATTAATTTCTGTTAAAAAATTTGTGATCCATTTTCGGTTAAAAAAAAAATTCTAGAAACTACCGGATAAATCTTGCAAGTGTGAGAAGACAATTGAAGGAACATGAGAAGACTAGCTTGCAAAGGAAAACATTTTGGAAATAAGATTGCTTAATCATGACTCATGAGAAAGCAAAGCCAAGTAAGTGAACAAGGAATGTCCACACAAGCCTACAACCTGCAAACTAGAAGCACCCAAGGAGAATGTCAACACTCACTTTAATGTTAAATATATAAATATATTGACATGGGCATATTTTGTTAACTTCTTAGCCTTATGTGGCTCGCCAGCAGGTCCAATTAGCATATAACTTTAAAACAATGTCATCTAAAAGTTGTAAATAGTAATTATTTGAGTATCAAATTTTATTTAAAGTGATCATTTTAGTATAAGCTGTTATTAAAAAGAAATCACTTCAATGTCAAGCACACCTAGAGGACTGAATTTTTTAAATAATATGTCAAGTCATATTAAATTTTTAATAATAAAAGTCTCATATTATTTTTGGCTAGAACTTATCGTCATTGGTACTTAAGTAATCGTTTTTTTCTTTAAATTTGCACTTTAGTAGTCCGATGAAAACTTTTGACATTAAAGTATACATAAGTATTCAATCAATTTATCACTTACCGTGATGAGGGCCATCGCATCTTCTAACTCTATGATGGAGGAGCTTGCAAACTCTTCTTGTTCCTCCATTGCAAAGGATGCTTGGAAATCCCACTTTTCTTCACTATCATTTGCCGCAGCGTTTCCTTTAACTCTTTTGAATCGACAATCCTTGGCAAAGTGACCTATTTTGCCACACATGTAACACCATCCATTACGCCTTTTATTCTTCTTTTCTTTATTGTCGTCCTTATTGCGGTCTCGATGAGCTCTCCTTGGCCGAGGTCCACTTCCTTCTATTCACTTTTGCCATTCTCCATGACTTTTTCATGATTTGCCATCTCTTGCACCTTCTCTATTTCTATTCTAGCCATTGAACCCTCTTTTATGACTGAAGATGGCACTTTCATCCTCCTTAATTAAAACCTTAGAAATTTGTTATCTAAGGCTTCTTGGTTGGCCAATATATTCTCCAATTCTGTTAGAGTTTGCTCATTTGCCCATCCACGGGTGGCCGTAACAATACCGTTATATTCCGACCTTAACCCGTGAATTATTATTCTTCTCATTTTTGTCTCAGAGATGGCATTCTGAGAATCTAACTTAGAAATTTCTTCACAAATAGATTTAACTTTAGAGCAGTATTGACTCACCATCATACTTTGTTACGAGATTGAGAGGAGCTTATTCTCCCGGCATTGTAACTTGGCATCATTTGTCCTCACAAACAGAGTCGCCAAATTATCTCAGGCCTTCTTCAGGGTCCTCGCACTCTTTATGTGTTGCAATAATTCATCTTAAACAATCACGACAAGAACGTAAAAAGCCTTACCTGATTTTATGTTCCATTTTCTTAATTCGCTATCATTCGTGGGTGGTGTGGTGTTGCTCCCGCCAACGATATCCCACAAATCTTGACCTAGCAAGTAATATTGCATGCGGATACTCCAATTATTATCATTTGAGTTGTTAAGCTTGTCGATGCCACTTACCGAACTTGAGAAATAAGTAAGCCTGGTCCCAGACCAACCGACTTCACAATCCCAGATTATGCATTGGTAGAACCCCAACATACTCCGCTCCTTAGCTCAATGAACCTGACCGCCTACTCACTTACAATGGTCCCCGACCACTATCTTCACACGATCTCTGACAACCTGCTCTGATACCAATTGTTGAGAAGCAAGTGGATGTACAAGTAAAATAACTACTTCTTTATAAACAATATTACAAACTCTTTATACTATCACACTCTCACAACTACTCACTTTACTTGCTCACCCACTCACTTCACAAACCACACACGAACACAACTTTTTGTGCATACACCCACTCACTCTCTATCACCCTATACTTACACTACACTCTACACTCACGCCACCTACTCCACCCACTCACACGCTCTTAGTTGGACTCTTGCTCATGCACACATGAGGAGCAAGTTGCTCCTATTTATAGGATGGAAAGTCGGTGACTTTGCTGGATTTCTACACTATTCTACAACTATTATTTTATTATAGCCTGACGACTAGATTTCTTTGGAGAAGTCCAGAAGCGGCGCAGCTTTTCTTGATGGACTTTTGCTAGAGAATTCTAGAGAGAAGGAGAGAGTGGCGGTGCTCTCTTCAACAAGGAACATACATAGATTCAGAAAATTGAAAAGTGAATGGACATTTCCCTCCAGAATGATGATGACCTTGAATCCCTTCCTTGTGGAAAATGAACCCGCTCCAAACATTAGTCGTGCCATCCTATAAATTATTAGAAACTAGCAAAAGTGAAAGGTCTGATTATGCCAATGAATTCATGAAATCCAAAGTATGCAGATGGCTCTTCATTTCCCACCCAGATTTTGGTCTATAAGTTGTTTTTGAATCATTCTGGGAACTATAAACACCCCAGCAAAAGTTTCGGCTACTTGATAGTGTTACAATAATAGAATCATTGGATCTCCATCCTCATACCGAGACATTGTCTACATCACATTACTACAAGAACCATACATCAAATCGATCATCGTCCTAATGATGCACAAAATGTGCTGAATTTCGTGGGATCCAGCATAGCGTTCGTTGCAGCAATAGAGTAAAATACCGAGTTACTCTTGCTCGGCTTTGTGAACCCTAACAACAACAATCACACTTCGTTGCGGTCGGATTCATGTTCAACAATAAGATCTGTTCAGTTCAGATTCACAGTTAGCAAAAGCAACAAATACTACAGGGTGCATCCTTGTTGCACGCCATGTGGCTGGAATTTTATCGCATGTATAAAGTAACTTAGCTACAGTATTACTTGCTTCTTGCCATGTGGATGTGAGTGACGTCATAAAAGGGCCTTGTGACGTAAAGGCTGATGCAAGCTTTAAATTATGCAACAACACGTCGAGGCTGTAGGGGTGTTGCGTTGCGCATCTGCTTACGTCAATGGGTCGTTTGCGCATCGGCTTACGTAAATTGGCGATTGTCAGATCACTCTCATCCTTTTGTGGGGGCCCAGTAGATCAAACTAGCTCTTCTTCCGATAAAATTTCACCATATTACATAATATATTGTGTAAAATGTGGCAACTTACGTTATCGTTCATTTATTTAGTTAGATATATTTTCGGTAAGTAAACAATTGTCTGTACATAAACATGTATATACACATATTTTGGTGTCGAGGATGCTTGTGAACCATTTGCTTAATCTGCATACAAGAAGTTAATTCGTAAGCAAAAACATATTGACCCATTGATTTTTTTTTATAAGAAAATGTTTGATATTGTTCTTGCAGTGTTTAAAAGGACATTTAACGTTTTATGAAGTGTTTGGCAAATGCTTTACAACTCCACATGTGAGTGGCGTGGGCTATAGTGAGAGTGATTGCCCTCTGCCGCTTGTCCCAATAACGTATTTGTATTGTTCAATTAAAATTTTATGAACTTTAAAATGATGTGCTTAAAAGTTCAGTTAAAAAGATGTGGCTCTAGATCGTCAACACTAAAATTCTAGGCCTGCAATTGGCCACATGATATTTTTTTTTTCTTAGGAAGCTACTCCGCCCTATTGTAATAAGGTGTTGAAATATTTATATTTCAGTGTAGTTATTATAACATAACACTAATTATACCATATAGACTACATATGTCGACATTACAAATTTTTCTTTGTGTTTTGGCCGCCTCGACTCCTATATATACATGGAATTTGACTAGGATTGAACCAGAAGATAAAGGAGCTAGCAATTCCTTGCAGGTGCATCTGAAATATGGCCCAGGAGCAACATGTTCAGATTCCCAGAGTGAAACTTGGAACTCAGGGTCTTGAGGTAATTTGCACAAAAGCTACTTCTTGATCGCATGGTGTGCGAAAATCGATCATGACTTTTCGTCGTTGGACAATGATTTCTCGCCCTAGATTCGACTTCTGAGTCCGCAACGAAAGGCAGAAGTTCATTGCAGATGATAGATTCATGCGGTTGCTTTTTCATAAGGCAGAGAGATCATAATTTATGTGATTTCTTGCTGACATGTGCAAGTTCTTTTGCTCTTTCTTGGTTTTATGCTGCTGCAGGTTTCCAAGTTGGGCTTTGGCTGTATGGGACTGACAGGAATTTACAACGATCCTGTCCAGGAGGAAGCCGGCGTATCCATCATCACCGATGCGTTCGCCAAGGGGGTAACATTTTTCGACACGTCGGATGTATACGGCCCAAAAACTAATGAAATTCTGGTTGGGAAGGTAATTGAGGACATAAACATGCAAATTTCAAATCGTTTATAGTTTTAGTTCATGAGGAAAAAGGAAGAGAAACTAAGGGACTTTATTTACAGGCGTTGAAGAAGTTGCCTCGCGAGAAGGTGCAGTTAGCTACCAAATTCGGGGCGCTGCAATCCAAGGGATACGATGTGGCGATAAATGGAAGGCCTGAATATGTCCGCTCATGCTGTGAGGCTAGCCTTAAGCGCCTCGACGTTGACTACATAGATCTCTATTACGTGCATCGAATCGACACATCGGTCCCAATAGAGGAAACTGTAAATTTTGCAATGTCAAAGAAAATCTGAATAATTTCTCTGCTCCAACGGACTTTAAACTCATCAATTTTCAACAAATTTGCAGATGGGAGAACTGAAGAAGTTGGTGGAAGAGGGGAAAGTGAAGTACATTGGCTTGTCGGAAGCCAGTCCCGACACCATACGGAGAGCGCACGCGGTTCATCCCGTCACTGCCTTACAAATCGAGTGGTCACTCTGGACTCGTGACATTGAGCAAGAAATCGTCCCTCTCTGCAGGTACATTACTCTAATCTCTCGGAACATTTGCAACGAAGAAGTGGAGGAAAACTCTGTCCACGGACTTCCTAGTAGACTCCGAACCTTCATAAATTGGTCCATTTTAATTACATAGTCGGACACTTGGATTTAACTAGCGGAGTTTCTTTCTTCGTGTTGGCCCGCTTCTCGGATTTCCAGGGAGCTTGGGATCGGCATAGTGCCATATAGTCCTCTCGGTCGCGGGTTCTTTGGTGGTAGGGGAGTCATAGGAGCTGTGCCTGGGAAGAGCCTTCAGGTGTGAGACATGCCTTACTTCTTTTGGCGTGCGTATCATTTAGTCCAAGCTTCTCCAAGACAATCCTGAATCCTCATATCTGTTTCTTCAAATTTCCAGGAAAGGTTTCCCAGGTTTCAACCGGAGAATTTGGAGAAGAACAAAGTCTTTTACACCCGAATTGAGAAGCTAGCAAAGAAGCACGATTGCACCCCGATCCAGCTCGCCCTGGCTTGGGTTCTGCATCAAGGGGATGACGTTGTGCCGATACCGGGTGTGTAGACAACTTGAATAGAAGCATCATTTGTATGATAATTACGTTCCCTTTTACTACGAAAAAATTGGACTGCGACTGCCTCTCCGGTCCCTAAAGCCCTCAAAAACAGTCTCTAGTGACTACTGGCGATGGGCGTTCCGACCAGCAGCAGCCATCGCCTTCCACTTGCTACTAAAGAGACTAAGCGACTGTTTTCTGGTGCCTGTCGCTCGATCTCTACTCGTCGTTTTATAAGTTCTTTGAATTTATGAATTCTCGGTTTATTAACAAACCTGCCGTCGCATTTTGAATTATCTGAACTTATACATCGTTTATGTAGGAACGACAAAGATGAAGAACCTGGACACCAACATCGGCTCCTTGCAAGTGAAACTCGCAGAGGATGATTTGAGAGAGATATCAGATGCCGTGCCAATAGAGGAGGTCGTCGGTGGCAGTATTCACGAAAGGTTTGCTCGTCTCTCGTGGAGGTACGCGGACACGCCGCCCCTGAGAGACGGGAAATCGTCGGCCTAAACTTCCTTCAGTTTCATGGAGCACTGTTCGGCTCTCTGCTTTGTTCTTTTCCTGTCTGTAACCGAGGTCTGCAAGATCATGGGGATCTTGATGCAAAAATAAAACCAGGGATTGTTAAGTCCCTTGGATCTGGAAGGGAAAGCTTGAATTAATCATCAATGATGATGTTGCATTTTGCAGTTGCTGTTTGATACCATTTTGCAGATTTCTAGCTTTTTGTCCAATAAAGCTCTCGGACAAAATATCTTTCATCCAAGGTTGGCTCTTCGGCTTTTTTATTTATTGGGTTTTGTGTTGTTTAAAAAAGGAAGCGATTGGCTATGACTATTCGAATAAAAGATAAATTTAAAATACTGAAAGTAAATTTGAGATCACAGATAACTATAGGCAAGAAATAACAGATAAATGGTGTTCTTAGTTCATCTTTTTTCCGATCCATTACAACTTGTCTTCGGCTATCTATAGCTAGATTGGGCGAATAACTGCTCCGACGGTTATTGCTTCAATTTTAATTGGTCGTGGAATACTCGGTGTGCCTTCAATAATTGTATCGCCTTATCCACGAAGTCGTTGATACCTAGTGCTTCGGTAGCTGGTCTCTTTCTTATCCTCTTGCTTCCAAATGGTAATTAGTGCTGAGCCGTCGATAATTATAACCGCTGCTATATCCAAACTCCCTCGGCCCGATATGTCCATTACAAGCCCAGTGGGCTTTATTGATTATCAACGGCCCACAGAGTCAACTTTTGGTGTTAACAATTTTCTAAAGCTTTGGTAACTCGTAAAACTCATTTATAATAAGAGTCGATGCATGATGCGTAACTAACGGACCCCCTTACTAAACTACCAACGTTATTAAATCAAAAATATAAGCTAATTCAATAATATATCACAATTTATTTGACTAGGCTTATTAATGTGTTAATTTAAGTCACTTATGCCGTGTTGGAACTACTAAGTCTTTCAATAATTGACCAACACTCATTTGCGCCACTTACCATTTTGTTGATCCTAATTTAAGTGATGTACCGATTTTTCTCTTCCAACTAATTTAAACTTACCCAACATTTATTTGATTAATTTATAATGTTCATGCTTGGTTCATTATAATTTACCGACATTGTTTGACTAACTTACCAACCTTTTAGAATTTTGCTGAATTTTGTATAAATTGCCAAAGTGATTTTGTCAACTTTTCTTTGATTAAGGCACTAACCAGTTTTGGCTTATGAGCTCTTATTTGAGACACTCGCCGTACCTTTATGCTTGTTTCATATTGTTAATTTTACTAATAACGTACGGTATTAATTTCTGTTAAAAAATTTGTGATCCATTTTCGATTAAGAAAAAATCTAGAAACTACAGGATAAATCTTGCAAGTGTGAGGAGACAATTGAAGGACCATGAGAAGACCAGCTTGCAAAGGAAAACATTCTGGAAATCAAGGTTGCTTAATCATAAGCAAAGCCAAGAAAGTGAACAAGGAATGTCCACACAAGCCTACAACCTACAAACCAGAAGCATACAAGGAGAATGACATTAAAAGTGCCAAAAATTGTGTATAACACTCACTTTAATGTTTAAAAAAAAAAAACCCGGATCACTTAAATGCCACTTTAAAAAAAAAAAAATCTCTTAGATGTCAACTCCAATCTGGAAGATTGGAAATCCGACATAACCATATTTTGTTAATTTCTTAGTCCTATGAGGCTCTCCAGCAAGTCCAATTAGCATATAACTCTAAAATAATGTCGTCTAAAAATTGTAAATAATTATTATTTGAGTATCAAATTTTATTTAAAGTGATCGTTCAATATCAATTGTTATTAAAAAGCAATCACTTCAATGTCAAGCACACCTAGTGGATTGAATTTTTTAAATAATATACCAAGTCATATTAAATTTTTAATTATAAAGCCACATATTATTTTTGGCTAGAACTTCTCATCGTTGGTACTTAAGTAATCGTTTTTTCTTTAATTTTGCACTTAACTAGTCCGATGAAAACTTTTGGCATTAAAGTATACATAACTTTTGACACTTTTAGTATTATTCTATTGAAGAATCTATTATGTCAATTGTAATTGTCAATAAAGAGACTTGTAATTCATCCATTTGAGTATGTGAGGTTTAAGCCCTCCACTATGTGTAGAGAGTACAGCTCGAACCTACAGCTCTTGTAATTACCAAAACTAAATAAACTATATCTTTAAACTCTTATCTCGTCCCTTGTCCATCATATACCAAATATATCCTACACATATACACTTGCACACCATCAAACCACAAACTATCATAAATATCAAAATCATGCTTCCGCACACAATTCCAAAATTTCAACAATTTCGTAGCTTTCTTATAATTATATTAAAGAGTTGTTAACAATTATACAAAGTTATAATCTTTACTTTGATATATTCGCCAACTTTTCTATGACGAAATCACCTACTAGGTTTAGTTTACCAATTCTTATTGTGTAGTTTAACAATGTTTGTTTGGCACTTTACATTACCAACTTAAACAATAATTACCAATATAATTTAAGCTTACTAAAATGTTAAAGTTACTATCATTTTGAAATTTCTAACCTTAATATGAGTGATTTACTAACTTCTGTTTGATTCAGTTATCAACTAATTTTAATTTACCAATTCTTTTTCAAATCTTTAGCGGTATTTATTTGGTTGCTTCGAGGAAGCAATCATAATAATTTATCAAATTGCGTAGTTTAGCAACGTGTTAAAGAGTTACTAATTGCTATACGAAATTATCAATATTAATTTGAGTGATTTATCCTTTATTTTCCCATAAAAAATTAGTCTTTATTACTTCCATTGCCAACATAGATATTCTCCTTGTTGTTGGAAAAATAATTAAGAGTCATATGAAAAGAGCTCGAACAGCATTTTAATGTATGCCAGTTCATCTGGATTGATTTTTAGATGCTACTTAATCTATATCTTGTAGCTCATGAGTTTTTTTTTTTTTTTTTAATCCGTAGCTCTTAAAGCTTTCATACACTCATGTAGCTCACACGTAACATTTTCATAATTTTGAAAAGATGAAATAATATTTTGAATTATGACTGGAAAAAGGGGAAAGTAATAAATAAATAAATAAACCTTTTTGCTTGTTTTGGGGCTAAACAAATAGAACATTCTCCAAGGCTGCGTTGAAATAGAGGTCGTTGACCTGAAACGTGGATGTCAATAAAATATCTTAATACAACTATAAGCGACGGGAAAGATCAATGGACAACCTCGAGTCTGCTAACGTATGCGCATGCTGTCATGCCAACAACTGGTGGGTAATTTTGGAAAAAAGTGCCAAAAAAGTTCTAAATCTTTTGTCTTTGTGCCGATTTAGTCCTACACCTTTTTTTTGTACTGATTTAGTCATAAACCTTTTTAGGTTGTGCCAATTCAGTCATTTCCAGTTAATTTTGGCCGGATTTTGCTAACTGAACGATTGCCAATTGAAATGGCCTGATCAGCGATGATATGAACAACTTTTTATAATATTTTAATATTTTTAATATTTTTAAATTTTTGAATTTTTATTTTTTATTTATTTTTCTTTTTCTTTTTCTTTTCTCCTCTTCTTCCTTCAGCCGATCGCCAGACCTCGACCTCCTCGACCACCTCACCAGTGGCTATGAGGGCGGCCTTGCGCGGGGCGGTGAGGCTCGCCCTCGCTGGATCTGGTGAGGCTTGAGCCTTGCCCATGGTCAGCGAGGCTCGACCTCGCCAGATCCAGCGAGGGCAAGCCCTGCCAGCTCGCCGAATATGGTGGCGAGTCAGCGAAGTGGCGAGTAGCGGTGGACGGCATTGGGCGGCATCATTGCGACGATGGTCTCACGTGGCCAGGGTTTCCTCGACTTGGCCGGGAGAGGACTCTCTCTCTCTCTCTCTCTCTCTCTCTCTGTTCCCCACTCTCTGGTCCCCATGCTTGAACCCCCTCACTCGCTAGATCCAACAAGCTGGCAAGGCTCGCCCTTGCTGGCAATGGGCAAGGCTTGACCCTTGCCACCCAGGCCTCAAGGGCGAGCCTTGCCACCTTACACGAGGCCACCCTCGCGACCACTAGCGAGGTGGCTGACAAGGTCAACCTCGACCTCGCCAGCCACTGATTGCTGAGGTCTGGGGACTGGTTGGAGGAAGAATAGGAGAAGAAAAAGAAAAAGAATTCAAAAATATTAAAATATTATTAAAAGTTATCTACGTTAGTGCCGATCAAGCCACGTCAGCCGACCAGCGTCCAGTCAGCAAAATCCGGCCTATATTGGCCAGATAGGATTAAATTAGCACAACCTAAAAAGGTTTTAGACTAAATCGGCACAAAGACAAAAGGTTTAGAACTTTTTTGGCACTTTTCTTGGCAATTCTGAGATCGCACGGACCCTGCCCAAAAAGCAGAAGCAGATGTGCTCAAACAGTGAAGGATAAAACTCAACAGAGTGACATAAAATAATGGCAGGAGTGGAGGTTCCGAGAGTGAAGCTTGAAAGCCAAGGACTGGAGGTAAAATCAACGCAATCCCAGATCTTTTTTGGTGCCCATTACCAGGTATGCCCAAGAAATGATTGGTTGTTTTTATTGTTGTGCTTCTTGATGACGATATGTCAATGTGTAGATCAGTTGGTTTTCACGAAAATTTTGGGTGGCTTGGGAAGTGGACATTGGATTTATACATGAAAGTTTCGAACTTGAGCCGTGGATAATGAGTAGAATTGTCGGCTACACATCCACTGATGCAATAAGGGGGCTTTGCGATCCTGCAAATGTTGAAATTGGATATGGTTTCTTATTTGTGTCTACAGTGGAAGCACAGAGGTCTTGTCAATTCGACACAGTTCGGGTGTGCTTGAGTTTGGCTCTACTCGATCGAGTATTCAAGGTTGGAGTTTGGACACTCGACTTGAGCTCGATGTAGCTCGATTTTTCAAAGAAACTAAGCTAAATTCGTGAGGAATTTGGTATCCTCAACTACTCTTGACTTATTTTGGTCTAAGTTCAAATTAAAAGTTATTGTGCTCAAGAATAAACTCGCGTTCTCAAAGTCCAAAAGGAAAAAGAATTAACATGGTACACGTTTTTCTTTTATCCATAACCGAAAAACTCAAATATCAAACTACTCTAGCAACCTCGCAAGCTGCTCACGCTAAGAATTTTAAACTTGAGCTCAATACTCTTTGGTATTTGGGCACACATCTGTCAAAGGATTTGAGTGAAGCAGGACTAATCGGCTAGTTGAGATTGAGCAGATCACTAGTACTGACACATCTGTCTCCCCACCTTCCAACGGAGTTTTTGAACTTTAATGGCAATGTTCAGCTTGGAAATATGAACAGCATTTGACCTGATATGCCCGTTCTGAAATGGTAAGCGGCAAACTCACCTCTTTTTTTACCACAGTTATCCAAGTTGGAGTTTGGATGCATGGGCTTAACTGGTGTCTACAACTCTCCACTTTCTGAAGAGGATGGCATCACCATAATTAAGGATGCTTATCGCAAGGGAGTCACCTTCTGTGATACAGCTGACGTGTATTGAACAAATGCTAACGAAGTTCTGGTGGGAAAGGTACATATCTCTGCATAAGCAGTGACATTTGCATTTGACCAATCAATTGGCTGTGCCAATTCGTCCAGTTCGTATGTCAAGTGCAGAAGTTACTTTTCTTCTACTAAAGATCAAATTGGCTGAAAAGGACTCTACATCTTTTTCTTTCCTTGTTTTAGCGAGCCCGAAAAAGGTGGATGGTTAGTTATATGGGGTTTAATATAGCTTCTCCCCTTCTTATATTATGAACTTAACCTTTCTTGGATAACCCTTCTTAGATCACTTCTTTGGTCATGTAATCAAACATAATAAGAGAAAGAAGGAAAAGAAGAAAATGTTTGCTCTGGACAAATGTTCTCCTTCTAATTGGTTTTTCCAGAGATAGGGGAATCTGATCGTCGTATGGCAGGCTTGATTTAATGATATTGTGATTCAATTTAGGCCTTGAAGCAGCTCTCCAGAGAAAATATTCAGCTGGCCACCAAATTCGGTATAGTGAGAGTGGAAGCTTCTCAGATGGTGGTTAAGGGTGCCCTGAACATGTGCCTAGGCGTGAAGCACCTAGGCGTGGAATACATTGATCTGCGTTATCAGCATTAAGTCGACATTTCAATTCCCACTGAAGAAACTGTAAGTGCTTCTTTTGCAATTTTTTTCTTTGGGTACCCCCTTTTGCATTTCTTGTGCATGTTTACCATCCTGTCTTCTGGTGATTGATTTTTCTCTTGAAAAATTATATTCCACCCCATCTGAAGCCATGCATTTCCTGGTACATAGATGGGAGAACTTCAGAAACTGGTGGAAGAGGGAAAGGTAAAGCATATCAGTCTGTCTGAGGTGAGCCCCGACACTATTAGATGAGCTCATGCGGTTCATCCCATTACGGCAGTACAATTGGAGTGGTCTCTCTGACTCGTGATATTGAGGAGGAGATAGTTCCGTTATGCAGGTTAGTTAGTCCACAGTAGCATCTTTTACTTTGTTTTGTTTGGGGTAAGAAAAAAAGTTTAGGAGTATATATCCCTTTAGCCCACGAAATCGTGCAATATTGTCTTCTATATGACCAGTCAAACAACTTTATGTTGCAGCCACAGGTGCAGTGTTGACATTCTTTATAATGTTTCCTAATCTAAAAATGCTGTCTCGGTGTTGCCAAATGCCAGTGAGCTTGGTATTGGAATAGTTCCATACAGTTCGCTTGGCCTTGGCTTTTTTGGTGGCAGAGCTGTCGTTGAAGATTTGCCTTCAGACGGTAATCTGGTATTCAGCCATTTCATTTGGTATAGAAGTTCCATTTTCAAGCTCCAGTTCTTGAGTCTTCAACGAAAATGCTCTGTGATTTGAAGACACTATTTTGATTCTTTTAAACTGGAAAAAAAAAAAATTGTTGGCACCACAAAGTATGTTTTGAAAATAAGTACTATAAACTATGGGAGAAGCGGAAAACAGTGGATTTTTATTGGACATTCAAAGCACAATCTTCTCACTGGTGATTGAATGACAACCCAATTTACAAAAGTTATATTCCACGGAGACTAATGCCCGTGTACTCTATGAAAGGCCACAAACCCTCGATTCAGAAGGGAGAACCTGGATAAGAACAGAAATTTTTACTCTCAGATGGATAATCTCGCCAAGAAACATGGGTGCACACCAGCACAATTAGGACATGGGTTTTTTGGCGAGGAGACATGGTTGTTCCAATACCCGGTGAGTCCTCTAGCAGATAAGCTTCTGCTTCAAATTAAATCTTCTACTAGTATGATTGTTACTGTGTTGTGGACTTTTTGAAAAGTAAAAGAAAGAATAAGCCATCAAGTAGCTGTTGTGTATAAAAAATGTGGCCTTATGAATTGCCGGGAAGAAGTCGTGCATTTCTACTGTCTTTGTTTTAAGCAAATACTCTCAAAGTGACTTCTAACATAATTCCGTGGAATGTTTGCTAGTTTTCTTATAACTCCAGGGACAACTAAGATTAAGAACTTGGATGACAATATCGGCTCTCTCAAACTACAGCTTATCGAAGAAGATCTGAAGGAAATCTCTGATGCTGTACCTGTCAATGAGGTAGCCAGAGGTAGAACCTATGAGAGCATGAATGAAGTGATTTGGAAGATTGCTAATACACCTCTACCAACTCAAAGTCTGAGCCCAAGAATTTCACGGTCTGGCCGGGCAATTTAAGCATTTGTTGACTGTGCAATAATGAAGTATGTGAGCACTGATAGGGAAAATGAGAAGATGACTCGTGAACTTTGGCAATGCTTCTGCTCCTATGGCAACAAAGTAAATGTGCCATGCCCGTTGGAGAGAGCACTTCTCTCCCCTTAAAGCATAAAAATAACATGCCGGGCAATGGAAGTTACATGATGATTTGTTGTATAAATACATTGTCGGAGCAACGGAAGTTGCATGATGATAAAGAAATGAAAGTTGCATTTAGCTTAGAGTTGTATGGTACAGCTTGGATTTAATTCATGTTTTGTTATATTAGTGTTTCGTCAGTGTTATTCAAATAAGAGTAATTGCATGTAAGAGTTCACAGGGTACTATCCGAAACTAAATAACATGGCCATATATATTCTTTGTTCGACATTGTATCAATTTTTCCATTTTCACATCTCATTTTATGTGGCTTTTATCATGTTTGGACTATCTTGTTATTGAATGTTCTTGTGTGAATTTGTGATGCATGGTCATTTAGGTGGATCTGCCTAAGAATGAAAAATGAAGATAATCACATAGTCAAAACATTTTCAAAATGACGGAAAAAGTAGTAAACAGACACTAATAGGCTTTAGTGTAATTGAGCCCCCTTTTCTGTATCTTCGATTTATGGAAAAATGAAATGATCTCTTGCATGATAAATTAGTGTCAACTTAAAAATGAAAGAACAAATTTCCATAATAAACCAAGTTAACCAACATAGTGATTAGTAGAGTTTTGGAGCACTCATACATCATGGCACTTGTTGCTAGAGAAAAAGTAAAGTTATTGCAAAAGATCTCAAAGAGTATCATAATACATATTGATTTTTTTTTTTGTCAGTCTTATTCTATTCTTATTCTACATTCACTCTCAGATTTTTGTCCTGCCTCTTGTAGGGCGTGGGAGTCGAAATCCACTCTTGAAACTCACGTGTCCCCATCCCATCCCCCTTAAGAATGGAGGGATTTGAACTCCTCACCTCCCCCTTCCAACATGGAAGGGTGGCTACTGGAGCGAATCCCAGTAATTTATAATACATATTGATTTGTCTACATCAATTTTTACAATTAATTAAATGAAAATTTTACGATTCACGCACTTCATTTCTTTTGGATTGGTAACTTCCAAAGCTTTCATTTCCCAAATGTTGGTTACTTTCTTATAATTTGTTTTAAAATTTTGATGAGAAAGTCAAAAGCATACATTTTAAATTATTTTGATGAGGGTAAGCGAACGGAAAATGTGAAGTTGCGTTGAAATTTAGAAGTGGCTTTTTTCCCCCTCTTGAACTGAAACGACAATGTCAATAAAAAGTCAAAAGATCTTTAAAATGAAGGGGAAAGAGAAATAGAAAACCTCTACGAGCTTTGATCGCAATGACGTATAGGCATGCGTCATGAACCTGTGGCAAAGTCCATTTCAGATGGAAGCTTGGAAATGGAACTTGTCGTACCGCCTTTGCTCTGAAGACAGCATATATGCACTCCGCACCACTGGACACCGAAGCCATCAAAACAGTGAAGGAGAAAAATCAGCACACCTGACAGAAACCTAATGGCAGGAGTGGAGGTTCCAAGGGTGAAGCTCGGAAGCCAAGGACTGGAGGTAAAAATCAACGCAATCTCAGATCTTTCTCCAGTGCCCATTACAAGAATTTCCAAGAAATGATCAACTGTCTTTCTTGATTCTGCATGTACTGAAAGGGCTATGCATTTTGTTGCTGTGCTTTTTTATGACGGTTTATCTGTAGGAAATGTGTAGATCGCATTCATTATTTTATGGGATTTTTCGGTGGTTTGGGAAGTGGGTGCTGGATTTATGCGTGAAAGTTTTGAACTTGAGCCGTGGGTAATGAGTAGAATCCTCTGCTGGGCATTTTACCGATACAATGGGGGGTTTTTGCGATAGCACTGAAGTTGGGTGTTTGATTGCTTATTTGTGTCTACGATGGAAGTAGAGGTCCGATCCAGCCGTGTCAACTCGAGACAGTTTAGGTGCGCTCGAGTTTGACTCGACCTCACTCGAGCGTTGGAGGCTGGAGTCCGGACGCTTGACTTGAGCTCGATCTAGCTTGATTTTTCAAGAACCTGAGCTCATTTAATAAAGAATTTGATATGTTCTACTATTCTCGACTCGATTTAGTCTAAGCTCAGGTTAAAGTCATTGAGCTTGAGAATGAACTCATGTTCTTAAAAGTCCGATTGAAACATCTTTTATGTATAACTAGAAAACTCAAATATCCAACTACTTGACCGAGTTTGTTAGCTGCTCGCCCTAAGCATTTTGAAGTTCAAGGTCAATGCAATTTGGTAATTAAGCTCTCATATACCAAAGGAATCAAGTCAAGCAGGACTTATCTGCTAGTCGAGATAGCTAGTGCCATGACGCATTTGTATCCCACCCCACATCAAAGTTTTAGAACTTTACTGGTAACGTTGAGACTGAAAATATGAACTGCCCTTTGCCTAAAATACATGTTCTGAGAAATGGTAAGTGGTAAGCTTCCCTATTATTTTTGCCCCAGGTATCGAAGTTGGGTTTTGGATGCATGGGCTTGAGTGGTGTCTACAACTCTCCAGTTTCTGAAGAGGATGGCATCGCCATAATTAAGGATGCTTATAGCAAGGGAGTCACCTTCTTTGATACAGCCGATGTGTATGGAGCAAGTGCTAATGAAGTTCTGGTGGGAAAGGTACATATCTCTGCATAAGCAGTGACTTTTTCTTGTTACCAATCAATTGGTTGAACCAATTCATCCTGTTTGTATCTCAGAAGCAAAAGTCAGTTTTCTTCCACTTTAAGATCAAATTCACTGAAAAAGACTCTGCATCTTTTTCTTTCCTATTTTTGACGAGCCTGAAAGAGGTTACATCCTGAGGGAGGGTTAGGTATATGGGATTTAATTTAGCTTCTCCCCTTATTATATTACAAACCTAACCCTTCTCAGATTTCTCAGATCACTTCTTTGGTCATGTAATCAAAGATAGTGAGAGAAAGAAAGAAAAGAAGAAATTGTTTGCCTTGGACAAATGTTCTCCTCCTAATTGGTTTTTCTAGAGATAGGAAATCTGATCCTCATATTGCTAGCTGATTTAATGACATTGTGATGCAATTTAGGCTTTGAAGCAGCTCCCAAGAGAAAATATTCAGCTGGCCACAAAGTTCGGTATAATAAGAATGGAAGCTACTAAGATGGTAGTGAAGGGTACCCCTGAATATGTGCGGTCATGTTGCGAAGCTAGTTTGAAGCGCCTAGGTGTGGACTACATTGATCTGTATTATCAGCATCGAGTGGACACATCAATTCCCATTGAAGAAACTGTAAGTGCTTTTGCAATTTTTTTCTTGGGCACCCCTTCTTTGGATTTTCTATCGGAAAATTACATTACATATCATCTGAAGCCATGCATTTCCTGGTACATAGATGGGAGAACTTAAGAAACTGGTGGAAGAGGGGAAAATAAAGTATATTGGACTGTCTGAGGCAAGCACAGATACGATTAGACGAGCTCATGCAGTTCATCCCATTACAGCATTACAAATGGAGTGGTCTCTTTGGACTCGTGATATTGAGGAGGAGATAGTTCCATTATGCAGGTTAATTAGTCCACAATAGTATCCTTTACTTTATTAATTCGTTCATTTGTCGTCCTTTAGCCCACAAAAAATCATGCTACATTGGTCTGCTATATGAGCTCTCAAATGACTTCATGTTGCAGCTGCATATGCTGTGTCGAAACTCTTCATAATATTTCCTGATCTACAAATGCTGTCTGGATGTTGCTAAATGTCAGGCAGCTTGGTATTGGAATAGTTCCCTACAGTCCGCTTGGGCGTGGCTTTTTTGGTGGCAAAGCTATCGTTGAAAGTTTGCCTTCAAACAGCATTCTGGTATGTAGCCATTTCATTTGGCATAGAAGGTCTGTTTCAAGCTCCATTTCTTGAGCCTTCGGTGGAAATGCTCTGACTTTTTTAGACAATATTTTGCTTCAGTTACTTTGGGATCAGAATGCGTTTGCCCCAAAAATTGTGTTCTGAATTCTGTAATCATGGTGGAGCAGAAAACTGAGGCTTTATTAGTTGCAAAACTAGGGATTAATATAGGGCAATCAAAGCACAATCTTTGCACTGGGTGATTGAATGACAACCCTCTTTGCAAAAACTATATTCCACGGATACTAATGCCCATGTTCTCTTTGAAAGTCCACGCACCCTCGATTCCAAAAGGAGAACTTGGATAAGAACAAAAACATTTATACTCGGATGGATGACCTTGCAAAGAAACATGGATGCACCCCTGCGCAATTAGCTCTAGCATGGGTTCATGGACAAGGAGACACGGTTGTACCAATCCCTGGTGAGCCCTCTATATGATAACCTTCTGCTTCAAGTTAAATTCTGCCACATGTATGATTGTAACTGCAGTGTAGACTTTCTTGAAAGGTTAAAAATGAGCAATTGTGTAGCTGTTGCATATGAAAACCACGCAGGCTATTCATGGGTCTATATGGCCCCATGAATTGCCGAGAAAGACATGGATTTATATCATCTTTGTTTCAAGCAGATGCTATCAAAGTGACTTCAAATATGATTCCTTGGAATGTTTGCTGTTTTCTTTTTCCTATCTCCAGGGACAACTAAGATCAAGAACTTGGATGACAATATCGGCTCTTTAAAAGTAAAGCTTACTGAAGAAGATCTGAAGGAGATCTCTGATGCTGTATCCATCAGTGAGGTAGCCGGTGGTAGAACCTACGAGAGCATGGTTCATGCGACTTGGAAGTTTGCCAATACACCTCTACCAACTTAGAAAGTCTGAGCCCTAGAATTTCAAAGTCTGGCCGGTCTATTTAAGCATTTGTCGACTGTGCAATAATGACATGTGAGCACTGATAGAGAAAACGAGAAGATGACTTATGAACTTTGGCAATGCTTCTGCTCCTATGACATTGAAATAAATGTGCCGTGCCCATTGGGAGAGCACTTCTATCCCTTTCTCTCTCTCCCCTTAAAGCATAAAAATAACATGCCTTGCCTTATTTTCGGAGTGTGAAGCATTTCCAGTTTTGCAAGATCTTGTTGTTTACCGTCCTGTTTGGGAAGAAGTGGTTTCACCCAGGAAATTTTAGTCTGCAGCTAGTACATCAATCGTCAGCTAGATAAGATTTATGCGGAATCATGCCCTCCGCTTTGTTTTTTATGGTTCAGTGGCAAGGTCTGCAGGTCTGGCACCAAGAATATATGATGTCGAACACATTTTGGTTTAAATTCTAAAGGAAGTTCGACTCTTCTTACTGTCAAAAGAGCCATATTAAACAAAGAAAAGCGAAGAACTGCTGCTGTGTTATCCTAGGATAATCAAACAGGACTCATTGTAAAATACTCGTTGACAATAATTTCACCTTACTTAGGGTGCATTTGGTAACCACCGACTAAATGGTATTTGATTCTTTTTTTTTTTTTTATTCTCGGGAGTAGATTTGGAATAGAAATTTATTTGGTAATTTTTTTTGTTCCCGTTAATAGATTTGGAGTAAAATCAAGAAGTAAAAAAAAGTTAATTCGTTGTTCTCAAGAACAATTTTAGAATCAAGCCAATTGAATTTCTTTTCTTTTCTCTTTTTCTTTCCTTCTTGTTTTTCTTCCTTTTCTCTTCTTCTTCAACCACTGCTGAATTCAGCCACCGCCACCACTACCGTCCACCATTGCCAATCGTTGATCACCGGTCACTAGCAATCAGTTGGGCGAGTTCAGACGAGCTCACCGAAGGCTTGTTTAGAATGTGTTTGGTAACTATTCTGTTTTTTAAAACAATTTTTGATCATAAGTAATTTTTTTATTTTGTTTTCAAGAATAATTTGTAAGCATTTTGAGCTGTTTGCTAACTGTTTAAAATTTTTATTTTTGAATAAAATTATGTTTAGTATCATTATGAAAATTTCTAATCCAAATAATTTTTATTTTTTTTTCTTTTTTTTTTTTCTCTTCTTCTTCAAGGTTTGTTGGTTGTTGGCCTTAAGATGATCAACGACCGGCCAAACAAGAGTCAATGACCTCGCCAAAGCGTCATTGGCCCTCGGCGAGGCCATGCATCATCGACCGAGTCTCGTTGATAGCCAGGTGAGGCTCGACTGAGCCTTGGCTCGCCGTTGGTGGGGCTCGATCTCACAGAGCCACCACGAGGTTGGCCTCGTCAAATATGGGTGAGGTCGAGCCTCACCCAATCAATGATTGGGTTGAGCCTCACTCGGCCAAACGAGGCTCACTTATGACCAAGGGAGGCCTGGGCGAGCCTCCAACGAGCTTAGCGGACCTCGCCCTGGCCTGGCGAGACCTCACCCAACCCTTCATCGGCGAATGGCGGCGTTTTGAAGAAGAAGAGAGAGGGAAGAAGAACAAGAAGAAATAAGAGAAAAAGAAAAAAAAAAGTTGGCTTGATTATAAAATTATTCCTGGGAACAAAGAATCACCTTTTTTTTTTTTACTTTTTGATTCTTTCCAAATCTATTTTTGAGAACAAAAAAATAGAAATTTATTTTCAGAAATAAAAATTTTACCAAACGAATTTTTATTCCAAATCTACTCTCAAGAACAAAAGAATAAAAAGTTTCATTATTTCACCAGTTGCCAAAAGCACCCTTAGCCATCGACGAGGCTTGGCCAACAAGGCGTGGCCGGCCCTTCCAACAACCGGCTGAGGAAGAAGATAAAAGAAAAAAAAAAGAAAAGAAGTAATAAAACTATTTAAAAATTAGAATAAAATGATTTGAATTATAAATTTTAAGAATGGTGCCAAATACAATTTCATCTTCAGAATTTTGAGCAGTTACTAAATATATAAAATTTGTTCCTGAGAATAGAGTAAAAAGGAATTATTTCTAATTAAAAAATTTGTTCCCAGGAGTGGAATGATAACCAAACGTACCTTTAATGCACTAAATTTTCTTGTAGTGATATAGTTGCATGCAGCCCTCTTGAGCTTCGGATTATCATTATTCTTTCCTCTCTCTTTTTAGGCGAATCTATTTTGCTGAAGTTTGGCATGGGAGACTGCTTTATTTAGTATATCCAATTCAGCCGGATCATGACTCATGAGGGTGTATTTATCCCTCTTCAAATGAGTGGAAGAAAGGAAATTCCTTGATAAAGCATAGGTGAGGTAAGGCAACAAAAATACCTGAGCCTCCACGGTCCTAATTTGCAATTTGACAGTGAAGAATATTGAAAAAACTTAGGTAATGAAATTATATTGAGGCTTTGGGAGAGTAAGGGCGCGTTTGTTTGCACCATATTTCTGTTCCCAGGAACAAAAATTTCTGTTTTTTTGTTTTTTTGTTTCCAGGAACAAAAAGGGAACGGAAATAATCTTATTTCTGAAACAAAACTTAGAAACACTTTTTTATTTTCTTCTTCTTTTTCTTCTTTTTTTCTTCTTCTTTTTTCTTTCGCCGGTCGCCGACCTCAGCCATGGCCGGTGACCAGCCGACAAGGGCCGGTGGCCTCGCCCAGCCACGGCGAGGCTTGCCGGCCTCACCTTGGCTGGGCGAGGCCGAGCCTAGCCCAGCTACGGCGAGGCTCGGCCTCGCCGGGGGCCGGCGAGCCTCGCCGTGGCTGGGCGAGGCCGCTGGCCCTCGTCGGTCGGTCGCCGGCATGGCCGAGGCCGCCGGCCCTCATCGGCCGATCACCGGCCATGGCCGAGGCCGGCGACCGGCCAAAAGAAGAAAAAATAAAAAAATAAAAAATAAGAAAAAAAAATATAAAAAATAAAAGAAATAAAAAAATTATACAAATTTACCAAACGTGTTTCCGTTTATTTTTTGTTCCCGAAACAAATTTACCAAACGCATTTTTTTATTAAAAAATTGTTCCCCGGAATAGAAATACATTTTTTCTATTTCTGTTTCCTATAACAATTTTTAAACAAAAACGCAAACAAACGCACCCTAAGTTTCGTTATTCCTAAAAGACTCAAAACAAGTGGATGTGATGAAAAATTCACATGTATTCTTCGTAGGAGACATGAAAGTGTACGGAGTGTTTTAGTACAACAATAAGGATATGTTTGTTTGAGGGATAACTTAATGATAAAGGAAAATATTAATAAATCATTTTTTTTTAAATGATTAGCTTTCTTTCATTTAGTGATATATGACTGAAAATATTTTATGGTGTTTGAATCTCATTTGGAAAATTATTTCATTCTCATGACTTCATCTCAAGCAAAAGAAAAATTCACGTTTTAAATAATTTTTTAATCTTTTCTTTTCTTTTCTTCTTTGTTTTTCTTTTTCCTTCTTCCCTTGCCAATCGCCAGTCAAGGACTACGACTAATGATAGGTCACAAGCGAGGCTCGACCTCACCAAATTCGGCAAGGTCAAGTTGCTAGATCTAGCAAAGTCGAGCCTTGTCGGCCCACACCTATGGCCAGTCACTAGCTGTCATTAAGGCGTAGCAATTGGTTTTGGCGGAGGGAAAAGGAAAAGGAAAGAAAAGAGAAAAAAAAAAAAAAAGAAAGAGAAAAAGAAAAGAAAAAATATAAAAAAAAGGAGGAATTCCCAAAAGCATTTTCACCTCCTTAGATTTAGGAATTCGCTTTCCTAATTTTGTATCATTGACTGGAAAGTGTTTTTAGTTGGTTAAATATTTTCTGCGAACTAAATGGGTGAAAATTCAGAAAAGTAATTTTCGAAAGTACTTTCACTCTAACAAATACACGTGAAGGGTAAAATGCTTTTGCATGATTGTACTTTGGATTGAATGATGTGGTGTAACTTGAACTTCTTAACCTTTTTCCAATGAAAAATCTCCATGTACCGTTCAAAAGGAGCCAATCCGGAAAAGCTAAAAATCAAAACATATCAAACTGAGCTATCTAAGAAAACTTATCCGGAACAAAAGAAGAAGAAGAAGATAACACATGCTCTGCCTCCAGAAGGAGCAGAAAAAGAAACTCAAATCAAAAGCTGAGAAAATAAATGGCAGGATTGAGATTCCTAGAGTGAAGCTGGGAAGCCAAGACCTGCTAGGTCATGCTTACTGTTTTTGTTCGTTAAATTCTACTGTAAGGTGAGAATGCTGAACTCTGATCTACACCCTTGGTAGATTATGCTCATATATCCGGCCTTCTATCTCATGTTTCTGTCGCTCTTTTTTTATGCTTGAATAACCTTCCCATGATCTCCCATCCATTGAGCAACGTCTCATTAGGCAAAACCCAATCTCGAGCTAGAACATCAGGAGGTAGATAGATGCCAGTTCAACATAATCATGGATCGGCTTTGCGATGAGAGTGATACTACCACTTTACAGAGTCTTACGAGGAAGTCATGGTTGAGGTCATCTTCAATATCAATTGTTGAAATGCGTGAGCTTGAAGCTTAAGTCATTAGAAAAACAGGTACCAGGCATTAGTCCTTCACCAGCAAAAGAAAAGAGTAAACATTACCTTATCCCCAATTGTTCAATCTAGATCTATTTGCACTTGATAAATCGAGAATGCAAGTTGATGATCTTTCTTATGATTCATCAATTATTGGGGAAAAAAAAAGAGCAGGTGTGCACATAGCGCCGTAGTTGAGAGAGCTTTTGCTTCAAATCTAAAGCACCAAGGAAAAAGAAAATTATTACCAATTGTCTATTGAAAATCCAAATGTTCGATTGAGTTAAAAAGCGTTAAATTGACATACAATTAGGCAATGAGAAATATTGAGGCCTGGCGAGAGCGAGTTTATTTACTCCTCAATGGCTCAAAGAAGCGGACGTAATAAAAAGTTCACAATTCTCCATGGGAAAAATATAGGTACACACAACGTTTTAGTACGACAAGCAAAATGGGTAAAATAATGTGGTGTAAGCTGACCTTCTTGACCTTTTTACATTGAAAAGTGTCCATGTACTATTTCAAGTTTTGCAGTATCCCTCTTTCCTCAATTATAAGAAAAGTTGTCAGTGACTCATCAGAGTCTTAAAGTATCCATAAAGTGACCCCAGATATTTGAATGAAGTGATTGATCCTAAAAGTTAATGGATGGAAATGCATTGAGGATAACGTATACTCTACCTCCAAAGGAGCCAATCCAGAGAAGCTAAAATTCAAAACACATCAAACTGGGCTATCTAAAGATCGCACATGCTCTGGGAAGCGAAGGACTGGAGAAAGTAAATGGCAGGATTGGAGATTCCAAGAGTGAAGCTGGGAAGCGAAGGACTGGAGGTGAATTTAATCAAAACCCTATCCCAAATCTTTGAATGCCCATGCCCATTTAAGTTTCTCCAAGAGCTGCTCGGTCTGTCTTGCTCTTTTTGTTCATTAAATTTCTACTATAAAATGAGAATGCTGAACTCTGTCTACATCCTTGGGGGTCTCTGGCTGGTAAATGTATCTGGGGATTGTCAGTGAATGGTTCAGAATTTATTTTGATACTTTGTTAGCTTCTGGAACCATGGGGAAAAGATTACTCTCCTCATGTTCTATGTCTGTGCGCTTCGAGCTTATGGCCTGTAATTGAAGGCACAAGAGTGCTGATCACTCTCGAATTTGTTTTTGTTCAGGTATCTAAACTGGGGTTTGGATGTATGGGCTTGACTGGTGTCTACAACGCTCCACTTTCCGATGAGGACGGCATCGCGATAATAAAGGAAGCTTATAGCAAGGGAATCACGTTCTTCGACACAGCCGATTCGTATGGAGCAAATGCTAATGAAGTTCTGGTCGGAAAGGTACAGTGTTATACCCGTATAGGCATTGTGCTTCATTGGCCTCGTACGTTGCCATGCCAGTTATTGTGCGCCTATGATCTCAAGCTCAGTATTTGGTATTTCCAGAGAGGCTGAGGTACTAAAGATGAGATGCTTTTCCACCCCTGTTTTTATGCGGGCACTATTGTTTCTGAAAGCTTATAAATTCGCTATTCTGCTTAGTGTTGGTTCATTTTAGTCATGGAAATAGAGAAAAAAAGTAAGGAAGGAAGGCATTATCGCCCTCCGGTAATGTTTCCCTTCTATTTTGCTTTCATGGACACCAATTTTCCTCAATTTAGCAAGGTTGGTTTGATGAATTATGATGCAATTACATACGAATTGAAGATGAAGATGCTTCTGGTTTTACTTTGCAGCTTCTTGTGGATCTGATCCTCTTTGTAGTCAATTTGATTGTAATTTTCTTATAGGCCTTGAAGCAACTCCCAAGAGAAAACATTCAGCTAGCCACAAAGTTCGGTATAGTGAGATTAGACTTTTCCAACCTGGTAGTTAGGGGCACCCCTGAATATGTGCGGTCATGCTGTGAAGCTAGTTTGAAGCGCCTCGATGTGGAATACATTGATCTGTATTATCAACATCGAGTCGACATATCAGTTCCCATAGAAGAAACTGTAAGTACCCTTTTTTGTTGTCTAACTACATTGGCTGAGTACTTCTTTTCTATCATTTTGCGTGATCATTCGCTCTGTATAGTAGTATTTCGGTGATTGGTTCCTTGAGGACAAATACAGACAAATGTCAAACCATGTATTTCCTGTTCCACAGATGCATGAATTGAAGAAACTGGTGGAAGAGGGAAAGATAAAGTACATTGGTCTATCTGAAGCCAGCCCTGACACGATTAGAAGAGCTCACGTAGTCCATCCAATTACGGCTGTACAGATGGAGTGGTCTCTCTGGACTCGTGATATCGAAAAGGAGATAGTTCCATTATGTAGGTTAGTCTATATTGGCATCCAGACTCTGTTGGTTTGACCATGCATCTACTGTTGACTTTGATGTGAAATTGATGGATTGATAGTGTGACTTGCTAGGGAGCTTGGTATTGGAATAGTTACGTACAGTCCTCTCGGCCGTGGCTTCTTTGCTGGCAAAGCTATTATTGAGAGCTTGCCTTCCGTCAGCTCTCTGGTACGTCCTATTCATCTATTTCAACTGGAAGGATGCAATGCTACTGCAAAAATGTGTCATCTGGATATGAATTTCAGTTAATTAACTGAACCATTGGTTGAACTAGAAAACTGGCCGTTCGAGGCTTTACGGGTTGTACAGTCTCATCTTGATTATGTTACCATTCATGTGACTTTCTGTTGGTTTTGTAAGCCTCTACATCTTTATGACATTGGTAGACACGATCTCCTCGAAGGAATTTTCAGTAATGACTAGTGGGGACTTATATATTTATAGCAACTGATGCAAGAAAACTCTCCCTTGAAAGTTCACCCACCCCAGATTCAGAAAGGAGAACCTGGACAAGAATAAAATCATCTACTCTAGGATTGAAGATCTCGCGAGGAAGCATGGATGTACAACAGCTCAATTAGCTCTAGCATGGCTTCTTGAGCAAGGAAACGGGGTCGTACCCATCCCCGGTGAGTCCCCTAGAGCTTATATTTCAAGTTGAATGACTCCCGTGTATGTCGGAGTGTCCTCTTCTAACAAAGTGAAAAAGATCCAGCAAATGTAGAAAAACCATGCGTTCCCCCCAAAATAACCAAATAAGGAAAAAGAAAAGAAAGAAGGGGGAAAGCAAACCAGTGAGAAAAGAAAGAAAAAACAACAGAATCAAACAAGCTCTTTCTGATGTAATTCCTGGAATGTTTACTGGTTTGCTGTGAACTTTGCTAGGGACAACTAAGATCAAGAACTTAAATGACAACATAGGCTCCTGGACATTAAAGCTCACTGAAGAAGATTTGGAAGATATTTCGAGAGCTGTGCCCATCAACGAAGTAGCCGGTGATAGAACATACGAGGGCGTGATGCATGCAACATGGAAGTTTGCTAACACACCTCTGCCAACCAAGAGGTGCTAAGCATAAGAGGTTCACGATCGCAGTCCTGCTGCCCAGTTCAAGGATTTGAAGACTCCAAGAATGCAATGACTGATGAGTACGTTAAATGGATACAGAAGGCTTGCGTACTTTGGAGCTGCTCTTTGTTCTCCTAGCCATCACAGGAATTGCAGTCAAGCCTTCCTTCTCATGTTCTAATGCTGTTTTTAATGCTTGCAAGACATCATCAATGCACTTCATTCACTTTAGGCTTTGCGACTGATCAAACTGTTAATGCCACGCTATGAGGTCTTTGTCAAGACTTTATTCCGATTCAACTAAGAGAAACTTTCATTCTTTACTTCAAGCAGAAGGAGCCACTTTATGAAAATTACATGTAAAGTACCGATGCTTTATCCATTTCCAGGGACATCAAAACAGACGAAGACAGATTACTTCTTTCCCATGTATTCTGACAAGCATAAAGTTAAATCTGAGGGGCAAACGACAATAGCTGTTTCCTAAGACAAAATACCATATAAGCAAATCCCTGTCCCTTTCCTTTTTCCTGAGCAAAACCAATGACTAACCATGAGACTTGAAAAGAGTGGCCAAAGGAAATGATGCAAGGGACAGGAGCAGAAGACACGGTTGTTTGTAGGTTTGGCCTGCTCAATTCTCATGTACCAACCCCATTCTTCTTACCCACTGGCTTCTCCTCATTTGCATCTTCTGTCCCAGCAACACAATGTGAAGTGAACCTCATGAGCTTTTTACCTGATGGAAGCCATCCAATGCTTCACTCAAGCCCGTGGGAAGCTGCTGAGGAGTGTAAGAGCTTTTGAGCCACATAAGCTCATTTCAAATGAGCACTCATTCTTCTTCTACATCTTCTTCTCCTATCATGTAGAAAAGGTATGAACACGATTCAGTACCAACAAAGCCAATCCTCCCAAATTAACTTGCAAAAAACAAAGAACCCATAATTCATCAAAGCCAATCTCGGAGTATTTGATATACCCATTTCTCTATTGCGAAGAACATAACTATCTTTTTCTTTGAATAAATTAATTGAAAATTAATCATTAGATGAAAAAGAAAGGAATTAAATGCCAATTTTACTTTCTTTCTTTTTTTATTGAAGGGGGCTTCAAGCGTTCATGTGTTGAGGAGCTAAGTAGCACTGACACGTAACATATGACATGCGACGTGACGCGAAACAACACACGACACGTCGTTTATAAAAATATAGAGATTTGCAACACGTTAGGACACGTTATATAATAAATGTATAATTATATATATATATATAATTATTATTTTATAATTATTTTAATCAAATTAATTTGATTCAAATTCATAAATAAATAAATAATAAAATATTATAGAATGAATTTACACTAAAAATATTAATTTACCATATATTAATATCATTTTTTGTTTTAATTTAACAAATTCAACTCCATTCTAATAATTCACAAAATTTGGATAAGGAAAACAAGTCATTCACATCCTAGATTCACGTGTTAGAGGTATTGGAAAGAAAGAAAAAAAAAACTTGGGATGTGAATTTTGCATCATAAGAAGTGAGTCAAAAGAAAAAAAGAATACTAAATTTTTCTTCTTTTTCTATTTATTATTTATATATATATTTTATCCCTCTTTTATTGAGAATTTTTAACATTGATTTTGAGTATGAAATCGAAATCTCGCATATTGAAATTCCAATTTGAGTGTTAAAAAGTATGGAGAAAGTTGACTAGGTGTTGAATTCAACACATATTAATCGAGTGTTCGAGAATATTGAAAGTGTCGGTACGTGTTCGCCACAAGATGAAGGTTCTTCGAGAGTGTCGGTTCTTCTCTGGCGGACCTAGGACTCTCTCCGGTCAATGTCAAGTCAACCGTTGACTTGACCCAGAGGCGTTCCACGAACTCCTTCTTCTTCCTCGTTCATCATCAGCATCATCACCATCATCATCATCATCGTCCATTCTGCGATCCCTTCCTGTACGGAGATCTGAGCTCAGAGAGAGAGAGAGACGGCGGCGCGGAGGAACCAGGTCCGCCACGACGGCTCCAACGACGAAGTCGACTACGACACCGACGACAGGCTCGATGTCTCTCTCTCTCTCTCTCTCTCTCGCCGAATCGTCCCGAAAAAATCGTTGCTTTTTTTGCTGGGTTAGTGCATTGGGTTAGGGGATTGAGGTACGATCGCGGCTGATCATTCGGTTTTGTTTGTTTTTTGTCTTTTGTTTTTTTTTTTTTTTTTTTTTTTGGCTGTAGTTGCCTTCGTCAGATCGTCGCGGACGGTGACGATCTGGTCGTCTCCGAGGACTCCGATCTCGCCGCGGCGGACCAGGGCGCCGGCGGCGGCAGCAGCGCCGAATTGCTCAAGTTGGAGGAGCTGGCTCGATTGCTGCAGGTAGGATTCGATATTTGTTGGATCGCGGGCATCACCTGAAGTTTGCTGAAAATTGGCGCGGCCGACTTGTGCTTTTCGTTTGAGAAATTTATCCGGCGCTCCAATTTTAATATTCTCGTCAGATAGTTGTGAAGTTTCAATTTTCTTTGCAGAGTCTTGGCATGGAGGCAAGATTGAGGCCAGATATTGATATAGTTCGCGGGGTAATAACAATCTCTCTGTACTTCTTTTTCTCTCGTCCGTGTCGGTGAGAACGATATTAGCCGCTTGACTGAATCAATGCCGTGAAATTTAGTATGAGAATCCTGAAGCCCAAGAGGCTGCTCGGAAGACTGTACCTGTAGACGAGCTTGAGGAGAAGGCATTGGTACCTCTGGCCAAGGTGAGAGGGGTAGTGTGGTTTTGCTTTGACTTCATTTTGCCTTTGAGAACCCGCATTGTAATTTTTGCTTACCGTCAAGGACCAATTTGCTGATGTTTTCTCTTGCAAACAATGAGCATTTCTGTTGCTTTGGCCATTCATGAGTGTAAATTAAAATATGATCAGGTGGGGAACTTCAAACCATCCAAAAGTGAACGGGATCATGCTTTCTTAATACAGCTGCTTTACTGGTTCAAGCGTACATTCAGGTGCTTTTAACGGTTGTCCATTAGATTTTTCTGCTTAGTTCTTCTAAATTCTGGATAGTGTTATATCTTTTGCAGTGATTGCTGATATGCGACCGCAGCTGAAGAGTTTTTTCATCATTTCATGTTTACATCACCTATTTTTATTATAGTGCAACAGTTTTTTGAAGTATTCCTACCACTAGGCTTTTCATACTATTCATTTAGCGTACAGGGAAGTGCCCGTGGTACATATTAGGGGCGAGCATCGGTTTCGGGTCAATCCTGGACCAACCTTGGACTAGCCCAATCCTGTTGGTTCTGATCCGGTTCCCAAAAAAATCAAATCGATCCTCGGTTCTAAAATTTTTGGATTAGCATTGTGCATGTTGGGCCTCGATCCTAGGAATCTAGGATCGATTCAACCCGGACCACCCTGATTCTATATATATTATATATCTAATATATTATTTATAATTTTTTTATATAGATAAAACCCTAAAATAAACGGCGTCAACAATATTAAATAGCTCATTAGTAAGAAGTTCAAGTAATTTAACATTATTTTTTAGTAACTTAGATATTTTAATGTCTTTTACGGCATCAATAGCTATTACAAATGAGGAAAATATTTTTGTGATGAGTCCTCACAGTGTTCAAAATAGCATAAATAGCTTCTCATGGCATCCTCCTTTAGTGCTGGTTCTCTTCTGGCTTCTTTGTCCTATTAATATTTAATTTGCCAAAATCGAAAGAAACAATTTCTCCGCTCGCTACTTAACACTCACCTCACTCGGTTTAAGTCACTCGTGCCGCTCGTCGCTCGATGTCGCTTAGCTTGTTGCTCCCTGGTCGACGCTTGACGCTCACCCCACTCGTCGCTTGCCTCTCTTAGCTGACCTCGCTCGTCACTGAACCCAAAGGGTCGGTTTGGTCCTCGCTCACCTTTTTAGGGAGTATAAAGAATGAAACAAAAAAATTATAGGTTGGTCTCGAGTTGACTCTGGAACCGAACTAAACTCATTAGGTCGGTCCGGTCATCGGTTGCTTTTTCAGAGAATACAAAAAAATGAAATAAATAAATTATCGATTGGTCCCGGGTTGACCCTAGAACCGGCCAAGCTCGATAGAGTTGGTCCTTGGTCTCAAAAATTTAGGATCAACACTGTGCAGATTGGTCCTAGGATTCGGGAGTAGGCCGACCCAACCCAGACCATGCTCACCTCTAATATATATATGGATAGGGTTCACGGTAGAAGTCTTGTTTTTTCATGGGTTTTAATTTTGGACGTCATGCTCATCCTGATCAGCACTGAGGATCTAGATGTCATTATTGTATGCTTAAGTGGAAGCAGTCCTCTCGGAAAAATCAGACATCATACTCTAAATGTCAACCGTGTTGAACTACGAAAATCCCAGTTCTATTAACCAGAGCATGCTTTGCACCTTTGTTTGATATGAGGTTTAAATTCTGATTCAGGACTGCAGGATGGCAACTTTGCTTTTTACACTTGCCATGCTTAAGCAAATAGTTGTTTAGTGATCTTTATAGGAGCATGATGGGCGGACATGACGGTTGAAAAGGGAAAGTTTTATCATTTAAGGCACTATATGTCAGAGTTAGGAATAATCATCTTAAGACAGGTAGAAAAATTGAAGGCTGAAAAAATAAGAGGGGGAAATAATGACGTCGTTTATAATGATGAAAAGTGCAAAAGAGGAATTTCGTGTTCCTTAAAGTACTATGAATAAATTACTAACCTGTGTTCTTATATCCTTGTTGCCTCTGAAAATTTAATATCCAAACTGGAATATAAGAAGGGTCTGAACTCATCTATTTTTGCAGCTGGGTTAATGCTCCTCCTTGCGAAGGATGTGGTGGTGAAACTGTAGCTCAAGGCATGGGCACACCGCTTCCTTCCGAACTTCGTTATGACTGTTCTCACGTTGAAATTTACCGGTAGGAAAAGATTACTATCTTATTCCCATCTGATTAGCCCCCATTCCCCTAAAAAAAAGTAATAATAAATAAAGAAGAAAAACCTTCCCTGTTTAATATCATCATGCAGCCAACTTTAGATTTTATTCAAAATTTAGACTTGTGCTTTCCTGAAATACGCTGTTCTCTTGGCAACCTTATGTACATATTATATGGCTGGGGAATTAGTTCATCTGCACTTTTATAGTAACTCATTGAGGAGTACATATTCCCCGGGGGAAATAAGCAAAAACATTCTCAAAGTAACAAGAGGTTTTTGCTATTTAAGAAGCAGATATTTGTTTAGGAGGAGAAGGAAAAGAATAATGTCATGGTTGAAGATTATTTGCTGGAGCATATACCGTGAGAATATCACATCTATCTTAACTTCTGTACGGCACTCACGTGCATGTCATAACTTCTAGAAAAGGTAAACTTGAGTGCCATAACTTCTATTCAATCACTAAATGCAATGAGTTCTAAAAAAAAGTCGTTCGAGTGTCATAGCTTTTAAAAAAACTTTTACTCCATGTATGGAAAATCTCTTGTGGCATGATACTTGTAATGAATGTTTTTTAAAAGTTGTGACAGTCAAGTAATTATTTTAAGAATTCATGGCACTTAAGTGAACATCTTTTGAAAAATCATGACACTTAATTGACCAAAAAAAATAAATTATGACACTTAAGTGAGTGTCGTATGAAAGTGATGACACCTATGATGTCCTTATCTAGTTTTCAGAACTTTGAAGTTTTTAACATAAAAAAATTGACTCGAGAAAAATCCTTGGAACTAGGAAGGCAAAAAAAATATGTTGGACTTGGAGTACATCAAAGTTCGAATGTCAAACCCCATATTCGGGAATAATTATTGGCAGAGTGTGATAGACTGCTAGCATTTTGAATATTGGAGAAGTGCTTATCCGGTCCGCTACCTTCTTATGAGCACATTTCCTTCAGGAAAAGAAAAGGAAAGAACCAAAAAAAAAAAAAAAATTGTAAGATTTGAATTCAAGATGTTTATGGTTCCCTTTGCTAAACTGGCCTTTCTTATTCTTTTTGTTGTCTTTTGCCAATTCTAGCTGCACACGCTGCTCAGAGATCACGCGCTTTCCGAGATACAACGATCCAGTGAAGGTATTTTGGTTTCTAACCTCAACAGAAATTAGTTCTTTGGCGTCCTCCCTTTTCCCTTGAGAGAATATTGTACTCTACAGACAACTAATTATTTCCCTCTTTTTCTATTGGAAGCTCTTAGAGACAAGAAGAGGCCGTTGTGGGGAGTGGGCAAACTGCTTTACATTCTACTGTCGTGCTTTTGGTTATGAAACCCGTCTGGTTAGTTCCTTTTTTTCCCCCCTTAATCCTTCAGGCTTCATGATACGCTGGGTCTAAACTTTGTAATTTCTTCTTTATTTCCAAATAAGAAATTAATCTGCCAAAATGCATACTTAGTCTTCAAATATATAGGATTGATTGCATGTTATGTTATTTGGTGCAGCAAATGTACTTGGTATAGGTCTCGTGATAAATTTGAATAGAAAAAATTGGTTTGAGTATGAACTTACGTGAATTAAACCTCAAGTCGTTTGCTTTGCCATTACATGCTATGGGTGGATCATCTACAAGATAATATTATGTTAAGGCACACTTTGTTGCATTTTGTATCAGCCAATTAGCCTCAATATGAACTTGCATGAATTAAAGCTTAGATCACTTATTTTGCCATTTCATATTTGTGGGTGCATCGCTGTCTCCGAAATGATAATGTGTCAAGGCACTCTTTCTTGTATTATTTATTGTGTCATATGAGGTCTTAATGGCTCTTCCCCCTTCGCTGTCTCTTGTTCTTGTGTAGGTTGTAGATTTCACTGATCATGTGTGGACAGAGTGCTTTTCAGTACATCTGGGAAGGTAGAAACATCATTAACATGCTGCAACTCGTTCACACTTAGTGTGAAGCATGATTTTTAATCAACAATCACAAATATTTCCTATTGTGCATGATTGTGCAGATGGATGCATCTTGATCCTTGTGAAGGAGTTTATGACGAACCTTTGTTATATGAAAAGGGGTAACACAGTTTGATTCCCCTTTGATTGTGACTCATTCTAAAATGTTTGAGAGAACTACTTTTGCTTTCCAATATTGAGAGAACTACTTTTGCTTTCCAATATTGAGAGAACTACTTTTGCTTTCCAATATTGAGAGAACTACTTTTGCTTTCCATTCTTAATATGCTAGGTGGAATAAGAAATTGAATTATGCATTTGGGATAGCAAAAGACGGAATCTATGATGTCACAAAACGCTACACAAGGAAGTGGCATGAGGTAATTTATCTTTTCAGCAGCATATGGTCCTAACTGGGAGTTTCACCAACATCCACAGTAGATTTTGTTTTTCTGCTTGTAGATTTTCACCAACATAAGATTTATACTCATATGTTGTGTTATGGTATGGAAAGACAGATTCTCTAAGTAACCCTTTAAATAATAGCACATCACCTGAAAATAGATGGGTCGTTGATATTTATTTTGCAAGTAACTTGTCATGACCCTTGAGGGGGTAACTTGAGTTGAGTAATTGAGAGAATCCGATAGATTGTGCCAAATTATTTCTTTCTTGGTTTAACATGCAGGTTTTAACACGGCGAAACTTGATCACGGAGACATCTCTTTCAGCTGTTTTAGCTAAGTTGACAGAAGAATGTCGTCAAAATTTTACTTTTGAGGTGCTTTCTGCCCTTGAAGATCGTGAGAAAAGGGAAATGGAAGCAATTGAGAGAGATCTTCATGCAGCAGATGATGCCTCAGTATCTTTACCTGGAAGGCAAAGTGGGGACAAGGAATGGCGCATCTCGAGATCAGAGATTGGTCCAGATGACAATGGCTCTTTTAGTAGCTCTTCTTGCCCAGTTCGTGTTTGCTTTGATGAGCATGTAACGAAAATCTATGATGCATTTTCTCCTATCCTCTCTCTCTTAGCAGACAACTCTGTTGCTAAACTTAGAGCTCTCGAAGTTTTTGAGACTTTTAGGGAACTTTTAGAAAAGATGAGGAAATCACCCTTCAAAACAAGGAGAGTGTCACTTGATTCAGCTTCAATTGGGACACCACCATTTGTGCATCAGTTGCTTCCTTCCTTCAGCGAGTTACTTAATGCACTCTCTCTGAAGTGTGAACACGTGGACGGGAAAATTGACATATCTCTGGCTGGTGACCCTGTAAAAACCTCGCTAGCATTACCTGTAGTTCTGGATGCTTTGGATGACGTGATCCATAACCTTAGACAGAGTGACCATTTCGGTAGTGATGTTCTGTCCTTTCCACTGTTGAAATCTAATAGAATCCACTCTGGTTCGGTTCTCGCAAGTGGTGAGGAACTTCCTCTTGGAATTGTAAGTAGTGTTTTGCTCTTTGACTTTGTAAGCTTCCTTCACAGTTCTACTCGTCGTACCTCAATGTTATGTCATTAAACTAGTCTGATGACTTTCAGGCCACAGCAGCATTTGATGGTACTCGTGAGACCAAATGGGAGGAACCAAATGGGGGTCGAGGTAAAATGACCTTATCTATGAGAGTTTTAGGATTGTTTTTTCATTTGGCACTCTGACGGTGAGATCATGGTGAAAGCATGATGGATCACCAATGAATTTCGTATGGTTGCTGTATCCTCTGTATGTTCTTTCCAACTGTTAGTTTGTGTTTTCATTTGTTAGTTACTGAAATTAGTGTTGCAGGTTGTTGGATCATGTATAAAGTACCGGATGGCCAGATGAGAGAGCTTGTGGCTTGCGAGTTGATGTCTGCCAATGACGTTCCAGAAAGAGATCCTATGAATTGGTGCGCTTCCTTCTGCATAGTCCTCTGTTGGCGTGTGGATTCTATTGTTCATGTTGTTTACGTAACTTTAAAAGTATACTTCTGTTATTGCTAAAACCATGCGTGATGTTCATAAACCATTTAGTCAACAAAATTCATCTGGTTTTCGTGATTCCCTAGCAGTCTGATTGCATATCATATTCCTATGAGCTTAAGATGCATCAAGGAATGTATCGATCTTGTTTCGGTCATTGATCATCAGACCATTGAATCATATGTTCAGAGATAGTCAATTCCTTATTCCTTCCGGCATTGATGCCCTAAATATAGGTTAGAAGAATCACATTTAAACGAATTGCTACATTTCGGTCACTTCTCAGGGTCCTGGAGGGAAGCAGCGATGGCGGATCCAGCTGGCATATATTGGATGAACAGACTTCCCAGCTGTTTAACAACCGTTTCGAGCGCAGGACTTTCAAAATTAAAACGAAAGTGCCCCCATCCAATGCTTTCAGGTACAGTGTCAACCGAAGATTTTTTTTTTCCCCATAGTTTGAAAGTTAGATCTGATCAATCGTTCACTTGAGGTTACATATCTCAGGTTTAGGTTTCTCGCAGTTCAAGATGTTCAATCAAACTCGCGGCTGCAGTTAGGAAGCATCGACCTTTATGCAAGCTGCAGCTGATGCACCCAAACCCAAGCCAACCGGGGCAGTTTCAATATATTGCAGTAGCCAACCCGTGTCGGAACAAATGGGAGAGATAAAGTAATATTGTCATAATTCTGAAAAGCTCAAACTATTCCTGAAGAGAAATGGTGCCTGCATTGTTCCATTCTCTTCCCCTCCCCAGAGACTGCTACATGTATCGCCTGATAGGACAGGACCAGGCATTGAACTGCTATGTATTCTGAATTTGACTCTTTGGTACGTTGTCAGTTGCCTATTGCCAGACGTGGATTGGAAAAGGAATTACTGAAGAAATTCAGCTGAGTCAAAAGCTCATTTGCCATCTTGAGCCACAGTTGCTACTGATCGTAACACTTTGAACAGCTGGAGCCTGCCGGCTTCGGATCTACTCGTCGTCGAGCCATTGATTTAATAATAAAGAAAGGATGGAAAAATCAACATTCCTCATTGTTTAATGATTCTTTCCCCCCAAATCATTTGTCCAAATCAGATAGATGTTTATGCAGCAGAAGCAGCTACCGAAACGACACTCTCTCACCTAACCTTAATCGCACCAAAAACATTAAATTTCTCAAAATTCTCCGACAAAGACAAATCTAAATACAGAACAAACCAACTTTAACAGCCCATCATCCTCCGTTCCCCCAGAAAATGGCCTCCGCCGCCGCCGCCTCCTCCGTATCTTCCTCTCTGCCACTTCCTGCCACGGCGGCCATCTCACCCTGCACGCCCCTGGCACCCTCGACCTGTGCGCCCCTTCCTCAACTCCGAAGCCCCTCTCCATCAGAGCCCTCTCCGCCCCATCCCCATCCCCATCCCCCGCCCTCACCCCAGACAACCTCAAGAAAATTGCCGCCGACAATGTGTACTTTGGAGCTGCTCTTTGTTCTCCTAGCCATCACAGGACTTGCGGTCGAGCCTTCCTTCTCATGTTCTAATGCTGTTTGTAATGCTTGCGAGACCTCGTCAATGCACTTCATTCATTGGCTTTGCGACTGATCAAACTGTTAATGCCACGCTACGAGGTCTTTGTCAAGACTTTATTCCAATTCAACCAAGAGAAACTTTCATTCTTTACTTCAAGCAGAAGGAGCCACTTTATGAAGATTAAATGCAAAGAACCGATGCTTTATCCATTTCCAGGGACATCAAAACAGACGGGGACAGATTACTTCTTTCCCATGTATTCTGACAAGCATAAAGTTAAATCTGAGGGGCAAACGACAATAGCTGTTTCCTAAGACAAAATACCGTATAAGCAATTCTCTGTCTCCTTTCCTTTTCCTTAGCAGAACCAATGACTAACCGTGAGACTTGAAAAGAGTGGCCAAAGGAAATGATGCAAGGGACAGGAGCAGAAAACACGGTCGTTTGTAGGTTTGGCCTGCTCAATTCTCATGCATCAACCCCATTCTTCTGACCCACTGGCTTCTCCTCATTTGCATCTTCTGTCCCAGCAACAAAATTTGAAGTGAACCTCATGAGCTTTTACGTGATGGAAGCCATCCAATGCTTCACTCAAGCCCTTGGGAAGCTACTGAGGAGGGTAAGAGCTTTTGAGCCACATAAGCTCATTTCAAATGAGCACTTATTCATCTTCTGCATCTTCTTCTGTGAGCACAATTCAGTGCCAACAAAGCCAATCCTCACGAATTAACTTGCGAAAAGCAAAGAGCCCATGATTCATCACAGCCAATCTCGTAGTATTTGATATGCCCGTTTCTCTATCGCGAAGATCATAAATATCTCTTTTTTTTCGAATAAATTAATTGAAATTTAATCATTAGATGAAAAGAGAAAGGAATGAAATGTCAATTTTACTTTCCTTTTTTTGTTTTTTTTTTTTTTTGTTTTGGGCTTCCAGTGTTCATGTGCTGAGGAGGACCTGGGGACGCTCTCAGGTCAATGTTAAGTCAACCGTGGACTTGACCCCAAACGCATTCCACGAACTCGTTTTTGGTCATTCATCATCAGCATCATCATCATCATTATCATCCATTCTGCGATACCTTCCTGTACGGAGATCTGAGCTCAGAGAGAGAGAGAGAGAGAGAGAGATGGTGGCGCGGAGGTTCCAGGTCCGCCACGACGGCTCCGACTACGAAGTCGACTACGACACCGACGACGGCCTCGAAGTCTCTCTCTCTCTCTCTCTCTCTCTCTCTCTGTGATTCTTGCTGCAGCTAAGGCATTCGCCTCTCCGTTTTTGCAGGTGTTCAGATACCAGCTTTTCTCCCTCACCGCGATCCCTCCCGACGAGCAAAGGGTTCATCTCTCTCTCGCCGAATCGTCCCGAAAAATCGTTGCTTTTTTAGCTGGGTCAGTGCATTGGGTTAGGGAATTGAGGTGCGATCGCGGCTGATCATTCGGTTTTGTTTCTTTTTTTTTTTTTTTTTTTGGGCTGTTGTTGCCTTCGTCAGATCGTTGCGGAAGGTGACGATCGGGTCGTCTCCGAGGACTCCGATCTCGCCGCGGTCGCCGGCAAGCTCCGGCTCGTGTCGATCGATGAGGAAGGGGAGAGGGCGGCGGACCAGGGCGTCGGCGGCAGCAGCAGCGCCGAATTGCTCAAGTCGGATGAGGAGCTGGCTCGATTGCTGCAGGTAGGATTCGATATTTGTTGGATCGCGGGCATCACCTGAAGTTTGCTGAAAATTGGCGCGGGCGACTTGTGCTTTTCGTTTGAGAAATTTATCCGCCGCTCCAATTTTAATATTCTCATCAGATAGTTGTGAAGCTTCAATTTCCTTTCGTTCTTTTAGGCGGAAGAGGAAGCACTGCTGTTGCAGCAGTTTGTCGTGGACGATAATAGTGCTCGCATGGAGGAAAGATTGAGGCCTTACATTGCTCGAGTTCGCGGGGTAATAATATTCTCTGTCTGTACTTCTTTTTCTCTCGTCCGTGACGGTGAGAACGATATTAGCCGCTTGACTGAATCAATGCTGTGAAATTTAGTATGAGGATCCTAGAGCCCAAGAGGCTGCTCGGAAGACTGTACCTGTAGACGAGCTTGAGGAGAAGGCATTGTTATCTCTGGCCAAGGTGAGAGGGGTAGTGTGGTTTTGCTTTGACCTCATGTTACCTTTGAGAACCTGCAGTGTAATTTTGCTTACCGTCAAGGACCAATTTGCTGATGTTTTCTCTTGCAAACACTGAGCATTTTTGTTGCTTTGGCCATTCATGAGTGTAAATTAACATATGGTCAGGTGGGGAACTTCAAACCATCCAAAAGTGAACAGGATCATGCTTTCTTAATACAGCTGGTTTACTGGTTCAAGCGTTCATTCAGGTGCTTTTAACGGTTGTCCATTGCATTTTTCTGCTTAGTTCTTCTAAATTCTAGATAGTGTATATTTTCTGCAGTGATTGCTGATATGCGTCCGCAGCTGAAGAGTTTTTTCATCATTTCATGCTTACATCACCTATTTTTATTATAGTGCAACAGTTTTTTGAAGTATTCCTACTACTGGGCTTTTCATATTCATCTGCTTCGTGGGTAGATAACTTCTTCCAGCTATTCATTTAGCATACAGGGAAGTGCTCGTGATACATATATGGATAGAGTTCATGGTAGAGTCTTGTTTTTTCATGGGTTTTAATTTGGGACCTCATAGTCATCTTGATCAGCACTGAGGATCTAGATATCATTATTGTATGCTTAAGTGGAAGCAGTCCTCTCAGAAAAATCAGACATCATACTCTAAATGTCACCCGGGTTGCACTATGAAAATCCCAGTTATATTAACCAGAGCATGCTTTTCACCTTTGTTTGATATGAGGTTTAAATTCTGATTCAGGACTGCAGGATGGCAACTTTGCTTTTTACACTTGCCGTGCTTAAGCAAATAGTTGTTTAGTGATCTTTATAGGAGCATGATGGGCGGACATGACGGTTGAAAAGGGAAAGTTTTATCATTTAAGGCACTATATGTCAGAGTTAGGAATAATCATCTTAAGACAGGTAGAAAAATTGAAGGCTGAAAAAAATAAGAGGGGGAAATAATGACATCGTCTACTATGTAAATCTTTTAATACTTACCTTTATAACATGGTTTATAATGATGAAAAGTGCAAAAGAGGAATTTTGTGTTCCTTAAAGTACTATGAATAAATTACTAACCTGTGTTCTTATATCCTTGTTGCCTGTACAAATTTAATATCTAAACTGGAATATAAGAGGGGTCTGAACTCATCTATTTTTGCAGCTGGGTTAATGCTCCTCCTTGCGAAGGATGTGGTGGTGAAACTGTAGCTCAAGCAATGGGCAGGCCGCTTCCTTCCGAACTTCTTTATGGCGGTTCTCGCGTTGAAATTTACCGGTAGGAAAAGATTACTATCTTATTCCCATCTAATTAGCTCCCATTCCCCTAAAAAAAAGAAAAATTAAGAAGAAAAACCTTCCCTGTTTAATTTCATCATGCAGCCAACTTTGGATTTTATTCAAAATTTAGACTTGTGCTTTCCTGAAATACGCTGTTCTCTTGGCAACCTTATGTACATATTATATGGCTGGGGAATTAGTTCATCTGCATTTTTATAGTAACTCATAGAGGAGTACATATTCTCCAGGGGAAATAAGCAAAAGCATTCTCTAAGTAACAAGAGGTTATTGCTATTTAAGAAGCAGATATTTGTTTAGGAGGAGAAGGAAAAGAATAATATCATGGTTGAAGATTATCTGCTGGAGCATATACCATAAGAATATCACATCTATCTTAACTTCTATACGGCACTCACGTGCATGTCATAACTTCTAAAAGACGTAAACTTGAGTGCCATAACTTCTATTCAATCACTAAATGCAATGAGTTCTTTAAAAAAAAAATGTTCGAGTGCCATAGCTTTTTAAAAACTTTTACTCCATGTACCGAAAATCTGTCATGTCATGGTACTTGTAATGAATGTTTTTTAAAAGTTGTGACACTCAAGTAATCATTTTTAGAATTCGTGGCACTTAAAGTGAACGTCTTTTGAGAAATCATGGCACTTAAGTGACCCAAAAAAGAAAAAATTATGACACTTAAGTGAGTGTCGTATGAAAGTTATGACACCTGCGATGTCCTTATCTAGTTTTCAGAACTTTGAAGATTTTAACATAAAAAAATTGACTCATGCAAAATCCTAGGAACTAGGAAGGCAAAAAATATGTTGGACTTGGAGTACATCAAAGTTCGAATGTCAAACCCCATATTCAGGAATAACTATCGGCATAGTGTGATAGACTGCTAGCATTTGAATATTGGAGAAGTGCTTATCCAGTCCGCTACCTTCTTATGAGCACATTTCCTTCAGGAAAAGAAAAGGAAAGAACCAAAAAAAAAAAAAAATTGTAAGATTTCAATTCGAGATGTTTATTTGTAGCTATCTGGATGACAAAAGTATTTGAAGCAAATTAGCTTGGTGAATATATTAGATGTTATGCTTGGCTTTATGGTTCCCTTTGCTAAACTGGCCTTTCTTATTCTTTTCGCTGTCTTGTGCCAATTCTAGCTGCACACGCTGCTCAAGGATCACACGCTTTCCGAGATACAACGATCCAGTGAAGGTATTTTGGTTTTGTAACCTCAACAGAAATTAGTTCTTTGGCGTCCTCCCCTTTCCCATGAGAGAATATTGTACTCTACAGACAACTAATTTTTTGCCTCTTTTTCTATTGGAAGCTCTTAGAGACAAGAAGAGGCCGTTGTGGGGAGTGGGCAAACTGCTTTACATTATACTGTCGTGCTTTGGGTTATGAAACCCGTCTGGTTAGTTCTTTTTTTCTTTTTTTTTTTGCCTTAATCCTTCAGGCTTCATGATACGGTGGGTCTAAACTTTGCAATTTCTTCTTTATTTCCAAATATGAAATTAATCTGCCAAAATGTATACTTAGTCTTCAAATATATAGGATTGATTGCATGTTATGTTATTTGGTGCAGCAAATGTACTTGGTATATGTCTCGTGATAAATTTGAATAGAAAAAATTGGTTTGAGTATGAACTTACGTGAATTAAACCTTAAGTCGTTTGCTTTGCCATTACATGTTCTGGGTGGATCATCTACAAGATAATATTATGTTACGGCACACTTTGTTGTGTTTTGTATCAGCCAATTAGCCTCAATATGAACTTGCACGAATAAAAGCTTAGATCACTTATTTTGCCATTTCATATTTGTGGTTGCGTCACTATCTCCGAAATGATAATGTGTCAAGGCACTCTTTCTTGTATTATTTATTGTGTCATATGAGGTCTTAATGGCTCTTCCCCCTCCACTGTCTCTTGTTCTTGTGTAGGTTTTAGATTTCAATGATCATGTGTGGACAGAGTGCTTTTCGGTACATCTGGGAAGGTAGAAACATCATTAATATTCTGCAGCTCGTTCACACTCTCTGTGAAGTATGATTTTTAATCAACAATCACAAGTATTTCCTATCGTGCATGATTGTGCAGATGGATGCATCTTGATCCTTGTGAAGGAGTTTATGACGAACCTTTGTTATATGAAAAGGGGTAACACGGTTTGATTCCCCTTTGATTGTGACTCATTCTAAAATGTTTGAGAGAACTACTTTTGCTTTCCAATATTGAGAGAACTACTTTTGCTTTCCATTCTTAATATGCTAGGTGGAATAAGCAAATGAATTATGCATTTGGGATAGCAAAAGATGGAATCTATGATGTCACAAAGCGCTACACAAGGAAGTGGCATGAGGTAATTTATCTTTTCAGCAGCATATGGTCCTAACTGGGAGTTTCACCAACATCCACAGTAGATTTTGTTTTTCTGCTTGTAGATTTTCACCAACATAAGATTTATACTATATGTTGTGTTATGGTATGGAAAGACAGATTCTCTAAGTAACCCTTTAAATAATAGCACATCACCTGAAAATAGATGGGTCGTTGATATTTATTTTGCAAGTAACTTGTCATGACCCTTGAGGGGGTAACTTGAGTTGAGTAATTGAGAGAATCCGATAGATTGTGCCAAATTATTTCTTTCTTGGCTTAACATGCAGGTTTTAACACGGCGAAACTTGATCACGGAAACATCTCTTTCAGCTGTTTTAGCTAAGTTGACAAAAGAATGTCGGAGAAGTTTTACATCTCAGGTGCTTTCTGCCCTTGAAGATCGTGAGAAAAGGGAAATGGAAGCAATTGAGAGAGATCTTCATGCAGCAGATGATGCCTCGGTATCTTTACCTGGTAGGCAAAGTGGGGACAAGGAATGGCGCATCTCGAGATCAGAGATTGGTCCAGATGACAATGGCTCTTTGAGTTGCTCTTCTTGCCCAGTTCGTGTTTGCTTTGATGAGCATGTAACAAAAATCTATGATGCATTTTCTCCTATCCTCTCTCTCTTAGCAGACAACTCTGTTGCTAAGCTTAGAGCTCTCGAAGTTTTTGAGACTTTTAGGGAACTTTTAGAAAAGATGAGGAAATCACCCTTCAAAACAAGGAGAGTGTCACTTGATTCGGCTTCAATTGGGACACCATCATTTGTGCATCAGTTGCTTCCTTCCTTCAGCGAGTTACTGAATGCACTCTCTCTGAAGTGTGAACACGTGGATGGGAAAATTGACATATCTCTGGCTGGTGACCCTGTAAAAACCTCGCTCACATTACCTGTAGTTCTGGATGCTTTGGATGACGTGATCCATAACCTTCGACAGAGTGACCATTTCGGTAGCGATGTTCTGTCCTTTCCACTGTTGAAATCTAATAGAATCCACTCTGGTTCGGTTCTTGCAAGTGGTGAGGAACTTCCTCTTGGAATTGTAAGTAGTGGTTTGCTCTTTGACTTTGTAAGTTTCCTTCACAGTTTTACTCGTCATACCTCAATGTTATGTCATTAAACTATTCTGATGAACTTTCAGGCCACAGCAGCATTTGATGGTACTCGTGAGACCAAATGGGAGGAACCAAATGGGGGTCGAGGTAAAATGACCTTATCTATGAGAGTTGTAGGATTTTTTTTTTCATTCGGCACTCTGATGAAGAGATCATGGTGAAAGCATGATGGATCACCAACGAATTTTGTATGGTTGCTGTATCCTGTGTATGTTCTTCCCAACCGTTAGTTTGTGTTTTCATTTGGTAGTTACTGAAATTAGTGTTGCAGGTTGTTGGATCATGTATAAAGTACCGGATGGCCAGATGAGAGAGCTTGTGGCTTACGAGTTGATGTCTGCCAATGACGTTCCAGAAAGAGATCCTATGAATTGGTGTGCTTCCTTCTGCATAGTCCTCTGTTGGCGTGTGGATTTTATTGTTCATGTTGTTTACCTAACTTTAAGAGTATACTTCTGTTATTGCTAAAACTATGCGTGATGTTCATAAACCGTTTAGTCAGCAAAATTCATCTGGTTTTCGTGATTCCCTAACAGTCTGATTGCATATCATATTCCTATGAGCTTAAGATGCATCAAGGAATGTATCTATCTTGTTTCGGTCATTGATCATCAGACCATTGAATCATATCTGTTCAGAGATAGTCAATTCCTTATTCCTTCTGGCATTGATGCCCTAATTATAGGTTAGAAGAATCACATTTAAACGAATTGCTACATTTCGGTCACTTCTCAGGGTCCTGGAGGGAAGCAGCGATGGCAGATCCAGCTGGCATGTATTGGATGAACAGACTTCCCAGCTGTTTAACAACCGTTTTGAGCGCAGGACTTTCAAAATTAAAACGAAAGTGCCCCCATCCAATGCTTTCAGGTACAGTGTCAAGCCAAGATTTTTTTTATTTTTTCCCCATAGTTTGAAAGTTAGATCTGATCAATCGTTCACTTGAGGTTACATATCGCAGGTTTAGGTTTCTCGCAGTTCGAGATGTTCAATCAAACTCACGGCTGCAGTTAGGAAGCATCGACCTTTATGCAAGATGCAGCTGACGCACCCAAACCCAAGCCAACCGGGGTGGTTTCAATATATTGCAGTAGCCAACCCGTGTCGGAACAAATGAGAGAGATAAAGTAAAATTGTCATAATTCTAAAAAGATCAAATTATTCCTGAAGAGAAGTGGTGCCTCCAGTGTTCCATTCTCTTCCCTTCCCCAGAGACTGCTACATGTATCGCCTTATGGGGCATGACCAGGCATTTAGACTCCAATGTATTCTGAATTTGACTCTTTGGTACGTTGTCAGTTGCCTATTGCCAGACGTGGATTGGAAAAGGAATTAGTGAAGAAATTCAGCTGAGTCAAAAGCTCATGTGCAATCTTGAACCACAGTTGCTACTGATGGTAACACTTTGAACAGCTCGAGCCTGCGGGCTTCGGATCTACTCATCTTCGAGCCATTGATTTAATAATAAAGAAAGGATGGAAAAATCAACATTCCCTCATTGTTTAATGATTCTTTCCCCTCAAATCATTTGTCCAAATCAGATAGATGTTTATGCAGCAGAAGCAGCTACCAAAACGACACACTCTCACCAACCATTGCCAACCGTAAAACCTCACTCCACCAAATGGCTCACCAGAAAAGGAAAAAGAAAAGACCACCTAACCTTAATCGCACCAAAAACCTTAAATTTCTCAAATTTCTCAAATTTCTCAGACAAGGACAAATCTAAATACAGAACAAACCAACTCTAACCGCCCATCATCCTCCGTTCCCCCAGAAAATGGCCTCCGCCTCCGCCTCCGCCGCCGCCGCCGCCGCCGGCACCATCTCCTCCGTATCTTCCTTCTCCGCCGCTTCCCGCCACGGCGGCGGTCTCACCCTGCGCGCCCCCGGGACGCTCGACCTGCGCGGCCCTTCCTCAACTCCGAAGCCCCTCTCCATCAGGGCCCTCTCCGCCCCATCCCCATCCCCATCCCCCGCCCTCACCCAGGACGACCTCAAGAAGATCGCCGCCGACAAGGCCGTGGGCTATGTCCGCAGCGGCATGGTCCTCGGCCTCGGCACCGGCTCCACCGCCGCCTTCGTCGTGGCCAAGCTCGGCCAGCTCCTCCGGTCCGGCGAGCTTTCGGACATCGTCGGGGTCCCGACCTCGAAGCGCACCGAGGAGCAGGCCCGGGGGCTCGGCATCCCGCTCTCGGTCCTCGACGACCACCCGCGGCTCGACCTCGCGATCGACGGCGCCGACGAGGTGGACCCCGATTTGAACCTGGTGAAGGGGAGGGGCGGGGCCCTCCTGAGGGAGAAGATGGTGGAGGCCGCGAGCGACAAGTTCGTGGTGGTGGCGGATGAGACCAAGCTCGTAAGTGGGCTTGGCGGGAGCGGATTGGCAATGCCGGTTGAGGTGGTGCAGTTCTGCTGGAAGTACAATTTGGTGAGTGATTCTGGAGCCCGGTGACTGGTTTTGTTTATACGTTCTTGATTTAATGTTGAAATGTTGAAAGTTCTTATCTTTGGGAATGTGTATTGAAATGGAGTTGTGTTGGTGTCACTTGCTTGGAAGGATATGTTACTTCTGCAGGTGATTCTGGAGTGCGTTGTGATGTGAAGTTCTTGATTTGAACATAAAGTTTTAATTTTTTGGAGTTTGGGTTGAAATGGAGTAATGTTGGTGTTGCTTGACAGAATTGGTGAAATTTTCGGTGGGTTGGTGTGATCTCCCTGTTGAATTTGATTTGAAGTAATGTGTTTTACTTTTTCCTTGCGGAAGTTTTGTTTTTGTAGTGATTCTGCTGTTCATTTTGTCTGATCTTAGTTCACCTGTTTTTGCGATGGAGAATTGAAATACGAGAAATTGGATTAATCTTGCATGTTTACAACTTCCTCATGACTTGCACGGCACGTGGCTGCATCATTCATTCTCGGTGGAGATCTGAGGAAACCCCAGCATGCCTTTCAAATTTCTAATGGAAAAGGGATTGTGGAGTTAAAAGCTTTCTGCTGTTGACGTTTATTAATGTGCTTGTCGGTATGGTTGAGCTCCCTCAAATGCTGAAAATTAGGTTGATTTTTTATGACAACAGGTAAAGCTTCAAGAATTGTTCAATGAAGAAGGCTGTGAGGCAAAACTGAGGTTGAACCAGGATGGGAAGCCCTATGTCACAGATAATTCTAACTATATTGTGGACTTGTACTTTAAAACTCCAATTAAGGACAGCTTAGCAGCGGGGAAGGAAATATCGGCATTCGAAGGGGTGGTCGAACATGGACTGTTTCTCGACATGGCAACAGCAGTGATCATTGCCGGAAAGAATGGCGTAGAAGTAAAATCCAAGTGATTTTCCCTGGGGAAGGGTGAGCTTTGAATGTGTATCTTCATTCAGATTTTGTAATTCTTATATGGATGCTTAATTTAGTCCGATAAATATTGTGGTATATTCGCAGTTTTTGAGCTGCTAACTGCATCAGATCCTCCTTCAAATGTGAAAATTTTGAATAAAAGAGATATACTGCTCTGACGAATCGTTTCAAAGCATTTTCTGTCATATATTAGATTCCAGAATATATACCCTCTGTTCTTTTTTGTTTCTTTGCATTTTTGGTGCAACTACTCAAATAATGATTCAGAAGATTCATTGCAAAAGTATCCTTATGGGAGCATCAGTTTTGTTATGGATCATCACCCAATTAACAGAAAGAACCAGCATCCTAGAACAGGTTGCCTTGCTTCATGACTATTCGAGTGTATTAACATAGCTGGGATTGCTTGGATTCATGGGGTTTGACATGCTTGCTCACTGATACTGACTCGACAGCCAGGTACTCTTTATTTTCTTTCTGATAGATTTGTAGTTTAGAGAGCTAAAGGAGTTTCTCGCCGGTCTACTTTTGGCAAACTTGAGGGAGTTACTCCGTAAGTGCCTAAACTTACATTGGGCTTGGGTGTTGAATGTATGCTTTGTCTTTAGATTGCAGTTGGGTCACCTTTGGATTTATCGTGCGTAACTTTCGGCTAGCACGTCGCGTAAGCAGACCAAATTGCAGTACTTTACTAAATGGCATAGTGATCATATTGCTCTCTCGTGTCAAAAGAGAGTGCTTCGTTCAGCTAAGGAACCTCTGTTTCTAGTAATCTGTCAATCAGCACTAATGCGTGACTAATAAAGTGGGCAGAGATACAGCTGACGGTATCTAGCTTTTTAGCTATACGATCTCTGAGATTAACTAGCACTGTCAAAAATAGCGTGAAACATCAGCTTGCAAGGAATGGGATCACATACAAGATAGAACTAGGGCGCGCGTTTGGTAATGATTCTGTTCTCGAGAGTAGATTCTAATCAAAAATGTTTTTTTTTTTTTGTTATGTTCCTGGGAACAAATTCTAAGCATTTTAAGTTGTTTGATAACTGTCTAAAATTTTTTATTCTGGAATAAAATTGTGTTTGGTACTATACTCATTGATTTTATTCCAAATCAACTTCTTTTAATTTTTAAATAATTTTTATACTTTTTTTCTTTTTTTTCATTTTCTTTTCTTTCCTTTTTTTTTTTTTCTTTTTTCTCCTATTCTTCTTCTTCTTCAAGCCAATCACCGGACCGACGACCGGCTTGACGAGAGCTAGTGACCTCACTGGAGCGTCGCCGACCCTTGTCAACTGAGCCTCGCCGGTGACTAGGCTGGCCTCGCCGAGGCTGGCGAGGCCCGCAGTGAGGCTCGCTGAGCCTCGCGGTGGCTAGGCGAGCCCAGCCGAGCTGGGTGAGGCTTGCCGAGCCTCTGGCAGGGCTGGGCGTCGCGAGGCTTGCCTAGCCTCGCCAGTGGCCAAGCGAGCCTCACCGTGGCTGGGTGAGGCCTGCCTAGCCACCAGTGGGGCTGGGCAAGCCTTGCCAGGGCCTGGCGGGCCTCACCCAGCCTCGCCTCGCCGGTGACTGGGCTTGCCTCTAGCAAGTTCGCCGGAGACTCACCAAGCCAGGGCGAGGTCCGGCGACCTCTTGGACCTCACCGGAGTCTCGCCGGCAACCACTAGCGACCACCGACAACGGCGGTCTGACGGTGGATGACGGCAGACGGGCAGTCAATGAAGAAGAAGAAGAAAAGAGAAGAAGAGAAAATAGAAGAAGAAGAGTTGTTTTGATTCTTAGATTTGTTTCCGGAACAAGAATCAACTTTTCTTTTTATTTTTGATTCTGTTCCAAATCTACTTCTGACAACAAAAAAATAGAAATTTGTTATCGGGAATAAAAATTTTACCAAATGCGATTCTGTTCCCAAACTACTCCCGGAAACAAAGAATCAGAATCTGGGCTTTTTTGGATGGTTACCGGCCCTAGTCTTTCTTTGTTACACTAGTGATTGCTAAATTATAAGATGTGATCTTATGACACGATACTAGTGATTCCGCTTCTTGAGTTACTTTTTTCCTATCGAAATCCATTTACGCGTGATCATTTTATCGAACCAAATTCATCATCGACGAATAAAGAAACCTTTTATAAGGAATGCGCAGCTAGATATTTGATCTATTATATTGCCATGAATAGGTCGTTTTCCTCAAGACGGCGATTCGGATCCACCATTTTCTTAACAGCTTGACATTTTCTACTGATGATAAGGATTCCCAGAAGAGCAAATTATGTGGATGTTGACTTGGGAAGTGTCTCTACTGCGTTGCTTATCTTTTTCTTCGCATCCGATAATGTCTAGCCTTGAATGAGAAAGCTATATGATAGCGCTATTAGACGGGTTTTGCGTTTATGCAGCACACTTGCACGCTAAGTAATACCTACACGGACATGCAATATGACACAATATAACACATCGATACGTCATTTATTAAAAAGTAGAGAAATCTAACACATTGGAATATGTTATAAATTAAATGTGTTTTTTTAATATATACATGATTATTTCAATCAAATTAATTTGATTCCAATTGACAAATAAATAAATAATAAAAAAGAACTCATAATGAATTTACACTAAAAATAGTAATTCATCATTTGTTAATAACATTCATTGTTTTAATTTGACAAATTCAATTATATTCCATTCCAATAATTCATGAAACTTAGAGAAAAATAATAAAACATATTCCACTATTAAATTTAAAATTTAATAATAAGTCAAAAAAAAACAATTTACATTTCACCATCATATATAATAACGAGTCCTTTCCCCCCTTTATTATTTTTATTATTTTTATTTTTACATATTTACATTTTTAACTCATCATTATTGAAAATTTTTAAATTGATCATGTGTATGTCGAAATCGCGTGTCAAAATTTTGGACTTGCATAATGAAGCGTGTGGAGAGAATTAACCACGTGTAAATTTTTTGACACCTATTGATCCCATATTGGAATATGTCAAAGCGTATCGGACAAATGTTTGAGTGTTCAACACAACATGAAGGCTCCCAAAAAGTGTCGATACTTCTGAGCTTGCACGTGCCTACATGTGCCTGAGAGAGAGAGAGAGAGAGAGAGAGAGAGAGAGAGAGTAGGACTAGGCCTTTGTAGTCAAAAACGTGTGTATACGCTGTCTATTATACATCAATAATGTTTCACCTACTCCCGCACCTTATTAATACACGAAAGACTTTTTACACCACATAAAATGAAAATAATGAAGAGAATGCATCATCATCAACAACGACCCTGTGCGTATTCAAGACCATGACATGTGTAGTATAGACCAGGTAAGAGATATAGATGGACCCGGCACATCCCCCTCCTACTTCTTCAGGACCAAAGCAATAGATGTGGTGAGGATGGCCATCCAAACGATCTTGCCCGGAAGGACAGCGTAAGCTGAGAGAACAGGAACAGAGTAAGCTGTCAGAATAGTATTTTGCTGCGTATGAAAGACTGTCCAAAAGTTTATCAGCAGGATTTTTTCTTTGAGGTAGACCAAACAATTGATTTTTTCCCTTCTTTGCTACTTAAAACAGTTAAACCAGCAGTTCTCGGAGACACCCGATTCACGTTGCACCCGACTTGCTGTACCGTCTACTAATCTCATGCAACTAACGGGACGTCACAACGATGGCAAACCCAATATGAATGTGTATGATCCTGGTGTACTATTTGTAACCGCTAATTCAGGTAGAGATTTTCATTTGGAGTGTAATTTGAGGCATTGTGTGGACAGGAAGGAAAGGATTACTTGTAGGAGTGTGTGACAAGGTAGGCTTTGTGCGTGTCAACGGCGTAGTGAGGCGAAATTTGAATAATGGCCAAGTACCAAAGTCTTTTTCTCCAATTAAAAATCACCACGCTGCAAGTGTATCAGATCACAAGTACAGGTGGTTTGACTTTTCTAATGCAGACGCTTAAACCCTACCAACCCGAATGAAAAGACGTTTCTTTTTTGTCCTGATTCGTACTGATCAATGGGTCTTTATCATAAGACTTCTCCAGAGAGAGGCCATTAGAGGTTTTCTATAGGTCACGCTTATGTGAAAAGGGGTTTATTCGAAGATCTAAATTCCCCTTTTGCCTCCTTTAACATGCATCTTTCATTCTGTAGCTCTTAATATCTTCTGCAATCGAAATGGTTGTCGAAGTAACATTTAAGCAGAGATATTGTGCATAAGACTGTTGTTTGGCTGCCAATCTCACCGTGACTCCCGCTACCTAAGGAAGAAGGCGTTGTGCTGGTCGAAGTGGCGACTTTGATTCCAAGCTTGGCGCAATCAGCTCCAATTGCACCTTCAATACAAACAACTCAAATGACCAAACTATACAAATAAACAAGGAACATGGAGGTTAATAAGAGACATTTCATTGCGACTTATAAATTCTTGTTATTGTTCTTACAATCGTTGAAGCAAGGGAAAACGCTGACGTTCATCAGATTGCTATAACCAGGACTGCACTGACATATATGATCGTATGATGTTGATTTGCTGCATGTTCCTCCTCCGCAATAGGTCCAGTAGCAAGCTGCAGGAGCAAATGAGTAGAGCAATCTTCAAATTCAGAAAATGAAAGTTCAGAAGTAGTTTAATGAAGAAATTATAAAAAGGGGTTAAGTTGATTACGGTCAAGGAAAGACCAGTTGAATGGAACCGGTGGGATCGGCGGAGGAGCCGGCATGCAAGAGTACTGCAGCGAACCTGCATTAAGAACATGTTTGCCAGTTAAACGAGTTTTTGTTATGTACTTGTGTTTTAAAGATTCAAAAGAACATATTCTTTCATATTGATAAGTAACAGTATCAAAAGAAAGTATATTAATCGGTAACAGTTGCAGTCATTAGCCAAAGCAAGTTAACGGTTGAAGTTTGCCCCACTCCGTATCTTAAAGTAAGCTAGATGTGCATTTCCAGCTAAAGAAAAGCCTAAAACTTGCATATACAGCATTTGTCAACTTCAACCCCCTAACCCAATATCTCAAGCTTAAGATCGCATCAATTCAAGGAAAATAAGTAGCTGCACAGAAGTATTCATATAACTATATATGATATTGCAGGAAGCGAGGTGGGTAAGGAGTTGAGCTCCCGCTCTTCCTTGACGCAGGACGGTGTCTCAGCAGTAGTGTTTGAGAAGAAGCGAGTTTACTCACAATTGGGAATGACACAAGGGAGGAACTTGAGATCGTCTTCATTGTCCAAGCGCGTCCTCCTCCATCCGGCCTCGCACTCGCAGATGTAGGTGAAAGGGTAGCTCGAATTCGTTACACAGGTCCCTTTTCCACACTCCACCTCATCACACACCTTCTCTATATTTGTTTCATCACAAAAGAGCACATTTCCGTGTATTAGCATAGCATCTCTGCTTTAGAGAGAGAGGGAGAGGGAGGGAGGGAGGGAGGGAGGGAGAGAGAGAGAGAGATGATGATGATGATGATGAAATACCATTAAAAGGAGTCCAAGGGAATCCTAAAGCTGCAATTGGTAGCAGCACAAGCACAGCTAAGAAAACTGTTAACCTGGAAGTAGCCATAACTACTAACAAGCTATATTTGCAAGAGCTGGCAGTTGAGCTTTTCTGATAAGACGTATCCGACGGAATATGTATATATATAGGAACGAGTTTTCTAGGTACCCATTAGAAAACAACGAACTAGAGAATGAGATTTTCCAACTCACGGAAGCTTCTTCAGAAATTGCACATTAATTTGAAATCCGCCGAACGGGTCATAGGGTGTATTGTCCACCCCGACAAGTCAGTGGGAATTTTCAAATTATTTTTAGCATTTCTTGCACCTTGGTTTAGTGCTTCTGTTGTCCCATAGCCTCCAATTGCTGACAGAAAAACCGGAAAAGAAAGAGAGAGAACAAACAACCAGGTCCAGAAGTGGGTAGGGTCAGTCCAATGTCATTTTCAACATGGAAAAGATGAAGATCAGAGTTTTATCTGGTCCAGACAAGCCAAGACCTGACAGATAGAAATTAGAATATCCGGGGAGATGTGAGAGATGGTGCAGAAATTCAGAACAATGAGATTTGCCGGTCCGTTTTTCGTTTTTGCATGTCACAGAAGCTTCTTCCATTTCATGTGTGCGAAAATTCAGTCTTAGCCAATAAGAAACAGACGAGGGACAAGTAGTTTAGCAGTCGTTTATGTATGGGCCCAAGCGTTTTGGTGGGGATTGAGATTGCTGAATTCTCAGCTGAATTGGATTGGCCTAACTTCCAAGGAAGGACCGAGGAACGCCGCGTCCTCACGACTCGACCCGGAACTCCAAAAGATTGAAATTGAGGAATCGTGAGAAGAGGAGGTAATTCGATTGACCGTAAAAGAAAGAAAGCGGACCAAGTTGGAGTAATTTTCACAATTCGATCGGTCTGTAGCTCGGTACGTAGTAGGACTAGAAAACTAGATGAGGCCCCTACTGTTATATCCTCTTCTCTTCCCCAGAATTCTCTTTTATTTCCGATGCGTTGACTCTTGTTTTTGCAACTCGGGGTGGTTTGGTTCAAGTCCTTTTCCTAAGTCAAATTTTCTGGTTTTTGAGCATGACTTTGTGTCACAGACTACCAAAACAGGACGGCACATTGATCACGGATATCCGCTGACACTTTCTAGAAGTACTGCTCTTGACAAGTTCGATCAATATACACAGTGAGAACACTTGGAAAAATCGGTGCGACCTATGGATCCGGGCCCATGCTTTTGTACGACTTCGTCATGCTGTTTGTCCCGTCGATAGCTCCTAACTTTAACTCATCATCATGTTAAAAAAAAAAAACTCATCATCATGTTTGGCGCATCATGCCAGCAGTCAACCCCCCCCCCCCCCCCCCCCCCAAACTCCTGCAAGCGCCCCCCCCCCCCCCAAACTCCTGCAAGCGCAGGGAAATGGCTTGGCCGTCTTCTTACTCGAAAGACGGGGTCTCAAGCATAACTGACATTATTTTGTTGTCAGATATACGTTTCATCGGCAAAAAATTTTTGCATCTTCAAAATTTCAAACTAAACCTTAACAATTACCATCTTAGACATATATAGGGTCATCTCAACTTATATTCAAAATCCAACTTCCCCAATCTTATTCATCGATAGCAAAAGAATCTGAAAAAACACATGACATGAATAAATTGAGAGTAGTTTTTTAAGAATAGAATTTTTTAAGGTTTTGGGTTGGGGAGAGCTGGGCCTGTTATAACACATTGTGAGCCCCATTGTCTTGAGAACAGTGGCTCTTCATGCACTATGTTTATGAAAACAATAGCAAGAGGATGTTGACAATTTTACAAGTTATAAGCTTACAGGTTGCGTTAGAAAAATGAAATCCTAGATACTTTTTCAGTTTCTACAATGCAGAAAAGAAATCTCGGAAGATGACAACCTTTAGAGGTTATAAAGCTTCAGGAGAATGGCAAATGGCAAGACAGGAAGTGAAAACTATCTGCAGGCCTCAACCAAACAATTAATTTGACTGAATCACTCGAGTCCACACAGCCCCAGATCAAACCAGGACAAAAGTTCATTACATACAACAAAAGCTAATGAATTCAAGAGCTTCTTGAGTTTCTATAAGTACGGAATTCATAGAGTATAGAGCAATTCAGGAAGAGGGTCTGCGTTAATTCTCAGTTTCTTTTCCCTTATTGTGGTGCTAAAAAGATGGGAAAGGCCAGCAGATGGATCCGAAACTTCTTGTTAAGGAAAAGGGATGAGAAAGATAACAAGAAGATCAACGATGCTTCTGTTTTATCTGGGTATGTGGCTGCCAGCAGCGGTTTACCACTGCCAACCCCGAAGATAAAAAGGCGGTGGAGCTTCGGGAAATCCGCAGCCAAAGGCAAGGCACACAAGCTCTCAAGGTCAATGGACTTGACCGAGACCGCTCAGCTGGTGATGCAGGCGAGGGCCGAGTTTCAGCTTCAGCGCGACCGCTCATTGGCACTGTTGGCCATAGCCAGTGATAAACATGCAGCTGCAACGAAAATACAGGCCGTCTTTCGCTCTTACTTAGTAAGTATCGTTGTTCGTACAGTAGTTCTTGTTAAAGCAGTTTCTAATTCGTCAATTAAAATGAAGCGAATCAGGTCCAAGAATAGATGTAAGGATCCTCATGTTGTGTTGCAGAAATTTGACTGCGTTTTTGTAATATCAGTCACAAGCTTTAACGTTTATTATCATCTGATGACAAAAATTGCAGGCAAGGAAAGCATTGTGTGCTTTAAGGAGTCTAGTGAAGCTACAAGCCCTTGTAAGGGGTTTCCTTGTAAGGAAGCGGACTACAGCCACTCTACGGTGCATGCACGCGCTAATGTCAATTCAAGTCCGAGCCCGTGTTCAAAGGATCCAGATGGCAGAGGAAGCACAAGTCACGGTTCCTAGGCGGTCGTCGGTCCATAGAAATTCATTCCAGGATGGCTACAACAGAAAAGCACAGAAAGTAAGTGAAAAGCAAATTTTCACACGCAATACGCAATTCAAAACTTTGATGTTTGAACATTCCTTCAGAGATTGTATTTAGTGATGATCCATTCATTTTAGAAGAATATAGTGTATCTGCAATTCGGTATTATAATTAGTGAAAACGAATCTTCATGACACTCCTGAGCAAACAGGAACCGCTGGATAGAAATCCGATAGAGTCATGCCAAGTCTCAAAGAGCAAGAGTGGCTACTTCAATCAACCAAAGGTGGAAAGAAGAATAGAGCAAGGCTTTACCACTTACTTTTCCGGAGACCTCTCGGTAGCGAGACAAGGACAACGGTACAAGGAATACTTCTTTTCCTCGGCACAAAACACTCCCCAAGACAATCGGTCCGTCATCACTAAAATGAGATCAAGAAGAGATTCTTTCACTTTTCATCACACAGATACTGCGGACTCTGCATCTCAGAATTATGCATTGGGGCCGCATTACATGGCAAACACAGAGTCATCGAGGGTGAAAACCAGGTCTCAGAGCGAACCAAAGCAGCGGCCCAAGTGGAGCGCATGGCAGAAGAGCAAGCAGACCCCATCGGTGGAAGGTACAAGCACACAGCTCGGGACTCAGTTGAGAGACCTCACTCCGGGGACGAACCTCACTTCTCAAGAAAATCAAGAACCGTGGTTCGTAAAGCTCTATAAGTCAAGGAGATCGGTCAACGACAGTGAGAGCGATACCACCACCGGCACTGTGACTACTCATTCCAACTATAGCAGACCTCTTATCGCCTACGAGGTATGACTCGAATTGAAGTACATAAGTGGTGGTTACTCTTTACTTTCTTAACAAAGATCTTGAACTTCTTGGATATGCTTGCTGCAGCCGCATTTGGCTATGTTCTGAAGAAAGCGTAAAGCGTATTTCAGAGACCAGAGCGTGATGCCATCAACTTGGCAGTGAAGGAGGTGGTTTTTGTACATGAGAATGCAGAAGATGGTTCATTGGTCACCTAGATATTCAGATTTGGATTGTAATTGTGTGGACCTCAGAATTAAAGCATTACCACTGTTGCCTGTTACTTCCACGTTTGAATGCGAGCCATCACCACGGGTTGGCATAAGTTCAAACGGCTATGTATAAAGAGACCGACCAAAGTCTCCAAAAGACGAATTTTCATTCAGGCCAAAAAGGAACATTACATGCATATAAGGTCATCGTTCTAAACCCCACGAGCAGTGCGAGATACTTGAACAAAATCATCTTAAATTGGAAAAAAATTTCATCCAACAATAACCTAGACATATGCCCAATATTGGTACAGATCTGCAATTATATGATACCATACCAAAAGATTTTCTGTGCATGCATGCGAACTCCATGTATGGTGCACGTTACTACGTATCATTCTATATCTGATTTCCATCAATGCATCTGCCTGCTCATACACACTGACACACGAGAGAGAGAGAGAGAGAGAGAGAGAGGTCATATCTGCAAAGATTTATCCTAGCCAGTATTCAATACGTACACTACGATGGAACTAATGTCACTGTACTGTCAGCTTAGATTTGAACAATTGATGCAGACAATACCAAGTGGAAGGTCATAAAATGGAGTGGCAAAACTGTAAGTGCCCAGAATTCTAACCTAAATACTCATTTAGTCTGCCTAGAGTGCCTAGTGCCTCCCGTATCCATCCCCGTTGACAAGCTTCTACGATCCCACTCTGATCAACTACGACTAACAATTATGTTACACGTGGCATCGGTTCTATTGAACTACTCTTCTGGCTTCGAAGTATTCTCCTTGAAGCTCTTGGTTATCCAAATGGCAGTTTCCCTAGGGGAAACTTTTCCAGGCCCGAATGGCTTGAGAAGCACATTAAGCTCGTCGTACCTTGCCTGCTGCAACAACCTTGCACTAAACTCAAGCAGCCCTTCCAAAGCCTCGGCTCTTTGCTGGTATGATGACATGTCAAACCGGCGCTGCCGTGAATCGGACGAAGTGCGGCTTGATGCCCCTGCAGTTGCATTTTGGTTAGAAGAGTCACTTCCATCCTCCCTCTCAACCTGAAACATACTTCTCTGAATCCCCTGCCAGAGATCAGAATAAGCAGGCTTTCCAGAAGATTTGTTGCAAATCTGAACCATGCATTTGTCCTTCATTATTGATTTGTCTCCATAATGCGGGGAGCCAGAGGAACCTTTAGCAGAAGTTCTCTGAATAGGTAAGAAGGGTTCTTCACATGAAGATAGTGGAAATTCAGCTATCTTGTCTATCCGTGGTGAGTTGACGGATACATCAGGAGACTTCAGATGGTGGAGAATATTATCACTGGGCAGCGGGAAAGATGCTCTGCGAGCTGCAGGGCCAGGATTCTTCAGAGCACGTGAAACAGGAAGCTGAAAAACATTAAACAAAGAACAAAGCTCAAAGTCAAAGGCCAAAAATTGTTAACTATAAGTACCAAACAGTGGCTCAAGACATATTTAGATGGTGCATGTAAAGAAAAGGAGGGTTTCTGATTTTACTGATTCACGCTTCTTCAGTGGTTCTGTTCGTCTTTTCGGAGTGGCAGAAGCTTTTGCAGGACTTATTTTTGGGTTTTTGACGATACTAAATGCTTTTGAATAAACTGGCTTGCAAATCACTGTGCTTTGTGTGCTTGCAACTGACAGTTCTTCGAATTCCTCATTTAAATAACTAGGAACATATCTTCCTTCAGTGGAACAAACAGAATCATGCTCGGCACCAGATATACTTGGATTCAAGGCCCTATTATTGCTGGACGAGTACCGGTATTTCCTGTAAGCCCGAGCATCTTCTGGCCACTGGGCAGGCAATGTATTGCGTCTGGGGCTATTCATTTTCATTTGTACTTTGAGAACATAAGGCTGAAGATGTCGGTTACCAAGCAGTTCAGCAGCCTGAAAGGGATAAAAATTAACTTAAATTGGAGAAGGGATGGTAACAGATTCAAGAAGCAAACATGCAAATTTCAGTCTCTCTATTTCATAATCAGAACATGTGCAGAGCTAGATATAATGAGGGCTGCCAACTAGGTACTCCATGCAATATTTAATAATTGTGCATTGCACCTCTTGAAATTTTGAGTTCCAGTAACAATAAGACAGGTGGAAGCCTTTCAGAAAGGACAACTGGAATCGAAATATGTGCAAGATCTGGGAATTTTGAAGTTCTTTATCCCTAACCCCCCCCCCCCCCCCCCTTCCTTCTCGAGTAGGGTTTTGTAAATTCCTTATTTGCCGCCCACAATGACTTAAAATTTTGCATCCACCACTGAGTCCATGTTATGCATTTACAATGTAATCAACTGTTTTATCTCAAATAGAAGGATAAAAAAGAGACCTCCTTCAAGAAAGTGAAGAATCACTGATTTGTTGCTCCATATTAAACTAGGAAATACTGAATTTACAGCTGCAAAGATAACAGTCAAACAAGCAGAAACTTGCATGATGAAAAGGTTGGCTACATGCTTAAGATCAGCAAAGAATAAGGTATCTGTATGCATACACTTGAGAGAGCTATATTTAAGAGAGAAACCACATACACTTGGCCTGAGTTCTGGATTTTTCCGTAGCATGCTTTTGATAAGACTCCGGCTGAAATTGAAAATGAACAATAATATTAGAACCATTGTACTCCTCTGCTATTTCAGGAGAAACGATACCCATTACTTTAGGACTTACAATGCCCCAGAATACTTTGTGGGAAGTGGAGACACTATGGACTTGTTGATTTTGTTTATCAGTGCTTGCATATCCTGTGAAAGCACACACCAAATTTGAGAAATGCAGCACACCCATGGTATAAAGGATATTCTGGGGCACATAGCAAATACAAAGCTAGTAGAATTAAGTTGCAGTAAATACAGGAGAGAAATTGGAGTACAATCTAAAAGTTTCCTTGGTACCTAAACTTTGAAATTCACTGTACCAATTTAAAATAGGTCTGATGTAATAACAGCACAAACATGCACTGCACCAACATTATCAGGAAGAAAAGATGGCATTTAGAACTTACGAATGCTTTAAATGCAGGCTTATGTGCAGTCATTTCATACATGCAGCATCCTGACCAATAGATACACCAGCAGAATTAAGAATAAAATACAAAGGAGGGAAACAATAATAGTTCTTGCTCTTGTCCTGGTTAAAAATAAGGAAAAAGGCATTCAAGCAGCTACACAGATCTTACCAAGAGACCAAATATCGGATTTTGAACCGTAAGGAATATCAGCAAGTAGCTCTGGACACATGTAGCTGGGAGTTCCCACGACCTGAGTAACAATGATTCGTAAGAGAAAGCAAATAAGGAATACTATTCCATGGTGATGTATTGTACAGAATTGGTAGCTAGCAAACTTGCAGTTCCATTGTTCAAGATCAATGTGGAGAAATCTGTAGAAGGTGGAGAACAGTAGGCCAAGAGCAATGTCCATTTGCTATCTGGTTTGTTATTTGTAGCAGCTGTTCCGTTAAGCCTTTGTAACTGATTCTTTATAATACAACTCACTTGCTAGCTTAGCCAAAAGAAAAAGGAACTATGCTACATCAACTCATGGAAGTTTAGTTTGATGAGAGACAGCAAAACATACCGAGGAAGCAAGATCATCAGAAGTAAGCATTTTGGCAAGTCCAAAATCACCTGTACACAACATTTATCGCTGATTGTTCAGCAGACAATTATGACGATCTCTAAAAGAATAATAGAAGAATAGAATCACTTACCTAGGCGTATATCCTGGTCTCTTGTCAAGAATATATTGGAGCACTAGAGAAACCACAGAACAGTATCAGTATGAATAACTTAGAACACTGCAATACAGTCACAAATTACACAGATATGCCTCAAACCTTGACATCTCTATGGAGGATGTGCTTCATGTGTAAGTAGTCAAGCGCCATGAGAAGCTGCACTAGCCACTTACATAATTTCTGGAAGGACCAACGAAGAACTAATGAATATGACTATTAGAACATTAATGCAGCAAGAACTGCATTGTTAACCATCATAAAGGTAAAGTTAAAGCTGCAACAACGAAAACAGAACAAAAGTGGAAACCTCTTCAGAGAAAAGCATGCCATTAGCCTTTTTGATAGCTTCAGCCCTGTAGCACAGCCAATAAGTAAGCAAGTATTTAAGATTGTGCCATGATTCAGCTTGTGACTTTATCAGATCAATCATCTTGAAATTCAGAAAGCTAGAGCTTACATATCTCCTCCTTCGCAGTAACCTAATATTATGCAGACGTAGCAACCCTGAGATAGAGGCATTTTCAAACTAAAGTTAGGCCCCATATGCAAAAGCAAAAGCTAGAGTCACAAAAGGAAATGTAAAATAACCAAAGCTCATATATACTTAGGTTGAGCTGTGGAGGACTAATACTAAAAGCTTCATCAGAAAAGACATTGTGCAAGGAGTCAATGGATATTCTTAACATTTATTTCCAGAAGACAAGTGCAAAATGAGATATAGCACAATTTGTCAAAAGGCATAGAACTGATACATGCTGGACAGCAATTTACATTAGACTTATAACATACGTGATGATGAATTTTTACCTTCTCCACCCATGAATCTTTATACTCAACAATAAATGGATTCCGCATTCTAGAAATAAGCTCCATCTGCAAAAGCATTGAAAAGGTTAAAATAAAGATAGACAAGCCAACTTTAATCCAATAATTGAAGTTTCCTCTTCAAGTAAAGCAACTGAAAGTATGTTCAGCGCAAATGTACTAAGCTAATCAGCTTCAAAAGGCTACAACATGCTAGAAAAAGAAGTTGTCAGAGCTCCTATTAGTCCAAGCGACATTTAGCTCAAAACAGTTTCTCAAACATGTAATAACCAAAGCACATTATCAGAAATACACTTCACCTCCGGCTAATCAATTATATTTAGTAGCCAATTTTCTCTAATGAACGCCACTAAATCATACTGCTCAACAACTAGAAGTTAGATTAACAAGAAAACCTCATAAATTTAGCATGAATGGACAAGGAAACATGAGTCTTACAGCAATGGGGTGGCTTTAAGAAGGAAAAATATGAATAGCAGCAAAGAGTATAAAGTTGGGAAGAAAAAATTATAAAAACCAACCTCCTGATGTGCGGATCTACGGGTCCTATCAGTTTGCCGAGCAAGACGAATCTTTTTCAACACATACCTTAATAACATACAGACAAGCAGAAAAGAATGACCAAAGAATCAGACATCCTAGGTACAGAGATACAGATAAATGAACACTGGTCCTACAAAGTTTTTTGTTATTCAAATATTAGACAAAAGGAAATTAGCAAGAGCACTTGTTGAGTAGTCCTCACTTCTTTTTTTCATGTTTATGCCTCACGAGAAGAGCGGAACCAAAAGCCCCTTTGCCGATTTGCTCTAGGATCTCGTATTGCTCCATGTTGATTATACCTATAAAATCTGCATTTACCAGATATGAACAGAAAATGAGAGTTGCGCTATCAGACATAATCCTCCGTTCCCACTGACAGAAAAAAGCGCTTGGAAAACTTCTCCTCATCCAAGCAAACAAGACACTTGAGCAAACTCACAAATCGATGTATAAGCCTAAGTCAATATAGCCGGAAATAAATGACGAGAAAGTGTGGCACTACCAGAAATTCTGTAGCAGAAGTAAAATTGCTAGTAAGAAAAAAACATATTTTCTGCAGAAATTAGTGGCTAGAAATGCAAAAGATTATAACTTTCTAACTCCAAGAAATTACTGCCTCATGAGTACATAAATATCTCAACAGCGCTATATCAGATGGTTTATTCAAATCGTCGCAAGCAACTAAGCACGGAGCACAAATCTCTACCTGAGCCCTTACATTAGCTAATGTAATTTGTCTTAATAGGTAGAAATGAGAAATATTATAACTTTCTAGCTCCAAGAATCAACTGTCTTATGAGTAAATAATATCTCGACAGCGGACATCGAACAGAGTACAAAGCCGAAATCTTCACCCCGAACACTTACATTAGCTAATGCGAATGGTCCTTTTTCCGACTCAGTTACCAGAAGCTTTCATGATATCCCGAGAATGTCTGATGATGAACGGCAGCGTCTTCCCCTTCCGTTACCTGCATTTCTCACCCAACAAACACAGCCGTTGAAAAGCAATGCCGGCACCGAACAGAACAGAGAAAGAGACGGCGAGACGGCCGCGAGCAGCTACCGACACAAATCTCCGAGTCACAACTTACAAGCGCCCCGCAATCAAGCAGAAAGATTCTAAAGACGAAAAAGGAGGCAGATTCAAAGGGGAATAGAGCCAGCGCCTTTTGACTACCTGTCCCAACGTCGAAGCCCGCAACAAGCAACAGAACCCAGCAAGCGAAAAATCAAATCTCGGCACGCGCGAGCCAAGCACGCAGCAGCAGCAGCAGCCAAATGCAGCTCGAGAACCAGTCAGCGCGAGCCCCCGGAAACACTCGCCAGATTCAAAATCCGGGCCCGACCCAAGATTCGCACCGAAGGGAAGAAGCGAAAGGGAGGAGCGGGGAATGCAGCATTGCCCGCGGGAGGCGCGGACGGATCGGGGGGCAGCTGGAACGGAGCTGAAGGCAGCTGGAACGGCGTTAGAGAGAGAGAGAGAGAGAGAGAGAGGAATCTGAGGGGGGAGCTACATTGGCAGGGGGAGGAGGAAGCGACAGCGCTGCGACGTACGGAGGAGGAAGAGGAGGAGGAGGAGCAGGAGGGGAAGGTGCAGCTGCAGCAGCGGCCTCGCCATTGGTGCTCGCCTCGAGCGAGACGACAAAGGAAGAGAGAGAGAGAGAGGAAAATGGTAATGGTGTGAGCTGAGCTCACAGAAGCAGACAAAAGAAGCGAGGGCGGTGGAGGGGGGTGCTGGGGGAGATAGATATATTTGGGCTGATATAAGATATTGACATTTATTAAAATTGAAAAAATATATTTAATTAGATTATTTATATTATTTAGATTAAAGATTAGAGAAGAGACAGATCAGGAACGGCTTTTCGATTTTTTTTCCATTTTCACAGCCTCTATCTATTAGATAGGATAGCTTAGGGGTCTGGACTCGCCATGTGACCCCCGTAGAATTTCTCGATCAATGTCCACTCCAGCAATGATTTACCAAATAGCTAAAGACAAGAAAAAATCGCCCCGCCCGTTGTCCTCACCCGCCCTTTAAGTCTCAATTAAAAGGGGTTTCATATAATAGAAATTATATCAAATTGAAAAATATGTAAATAAATAAACTTGGAACGAGCTCTCTCTCTCTCTCTCTCTCTTTCTCTCTCTAACTTCCTACTGAGAAAGTAAAGATCAGCTGTTTGACTAGATGCGAAGGAGCTGATAGAGAGAGGGGCCTCTTCTAGGTAAACCTTTTGTCAGCATTTGTTCTAAACTCTTTCCTTCTTTTTTCCTGCCGACCCATATGCACAATTTGACATTAATTTGGAGCCTTTTCTTCTCCAATCCTTTTCGCAGCCATAGAAAACACATGCCCCATTCGATCCGAGAGTGACGCTACGGTCTCCACCGTTACGGTCGATCCAGATTCAATTAACCACTGCCGTCAAGGATCGAATGGTGGGATCCCATTTTAAAATGCCAGCTTCTCTTTATGGTCATTCCTAATAAGAAATTCATTATTTATATAAATTGGAAAAGAAAAATGAGAAGAGGATAATTTTGACCGAATCTCTTATTTTCTTTTTTTCCACCTTTACATAAATATTTCATTTTGTTTTTTTCCTTGGGGGGAAGTCACAAGTGGGGGAAGCAGAAAGGAACGTACGAAACCGACCAAAGGAAGCGGCGGTGGGGCCCGCCCGCTTTTGCGCGCCCCCCTGCACTTCCCCATGACTTCTCTTCGATCCCCGCGACCCCAACTCCCCCCCCCCCCGCCTTCAATCACGAGGCCCCCGTTATCGCTTCCCCCCACTGTACCCCGCGAAATGACCGAACCGCCCCTCGTCTGCCGCCGAAATCTCGAAAACCATAAATTGACCCGATTCCAGTCCTCGTTAAGCCGTTGACTTCCTTCTTCTTCTCCTCCTCTCTTTTTTCCTACTTCACGAGGGAGATTTCGGTTTTACTCTATTGACTCCGGAATTTCAGGAATCAAATTTACTCCCTTTTATTTTTTTTCACAGGAGACTCAACACATAATAATCAGTATTTATGTGGTGTAGAAGTGACGGATAGTGCTATTTTACGGTGCATATACAATAATGTAAGGAAAAGCAAGTCAAATGATATGTACATATTTCCGTGATTTAAGTACAAACTGGGTTAGAAAGACTATCACACAAGCAATGTGATTATAGTTAGTTGCAACTCATTATATATAATGTCTTTGTTTTAGTTAAGAGTCTCATGGTAATTTTACAAATGTTTTGACAACAAATATATTGTGATTCAAGAATTGAAATCTTTTTTTTTTAACACTGGGACATCAATCCAGACGTACATAATTCAGGGATGGGAATTGAATTTCAAGGTCTATTTTTTTCCTCGTAACACGAGATGTTCAAACCTATTGACTTGACTAGTATTCATGAGTGCATACAAATCATTCCATCCACATCCTAAACTTACTTTGAGCGGGAAGCATTGTGAATTAAGTACAAAATCCTACCTCATAGTGACCATTCTATCTAATCACCGGCTTTTCGGATTGCAAGCCTCCTAAGGTTGTTTGAGACCATTTTCTACTTGCCCAAATACTCGATTCCATTGTCTGGGCTTCTCAAGGCTTCCCATTTTCTAATCTATCGGGGAACGATTATTCCTGACCTCATGCACATGTGTCTACAACTTTGAAGTAACAAATCAAAAAGGCAAAAATTAGAATGGGGTTGGCATTCTATGTGCGAACTTAATGACCGTCCCATGTGTTGGTTGGCATGTTGTGACAAAACATTGGTCAATGTATTCAATGGCCATCATCATTCGAATGCGCACCCCCCACCTCATGCGTAGCCTCCTATGAAAACTAAGCGATGAAGCATACGTTATATTGTGCAGTTTGCTTCCATGGTCGATGCGTATCTTTCGTTATATATGGACCACTGAAGAGGAAAATGGAGAAGTGGTACAACCATATCATGATGTGCCAACCCTTCAATCTTAGAATTTATGTCAAGGCCTAGTGAAGGATCTCTCTCTCTCCATATCATGATGTGCAAACTCTTCGATCCTAAAATTTATGTCAAGGCCTAGTGAAAGCTCTCTCTCTCCCTGTCCCTCCCTCCCTCTCTTTTCTCCCCTCTTGGATCCTTTTTCTCTTGGCATATGATGGTGGATTGGCACGTTTTCTTTCACGTAGCAATCATAGTTGATAACCACCTTTCAAGCGGTTGGAGATGATGCCCTTGGCTTATCTACCGAAAAGAGAGAGAGAGAACCATCGATTACTAGTCGAGGTGTGCATGTTCTCTTTCTCCTCTTTCTCTTTCCATTCGTTTAGGGCGAGAGAACAGGTCATCTTTGGGCAGGAGAAGCGTGAATGAGAAGTCTCCTAGAGTGTTTGAAAGAGATGGGAGTTTGTTGCTAACCATATCGAGATTCATCACATGTGCAGTTGAAATTTAATCGATCTATGGATAAATCGAACTATAATTATGAGTACATCTAAACGATGCATAGATAGAATACATATATGAATCCAATGTCCATTCATAGTCCAACGAGATGATGAAACCTCAACACTCGAAATCGCCTCGTGGCAATTATGGTTTGAAGTCCAAACATAAGTAACTTTCGTGAGAGAGAAATCCACTACTTAATCATTAGAATATCTTAACAAAAACCCTTTGGCATGAGCTTTGATGTAATGAATAGGAATTATCAACAAACACATTTGATTGTGTTTGGCATAGAATATCCAATTCAAAAGCTTAACTTATAGGCAAATGTAAATCATGTGTATATAAAAAGCATAGAAACCCCATATAGAAAGTTATATATATATATATATATATATATATATATATATATATATATATATATATATTAATACCCCTCTTGTGGATAAGTTGAATTCAGGAATGATAAGTGAAAATTCATAGATCAAGAGGCTACACATACAAAATAAAAATGGGAGCAAAACTTGACTTCAATATCATGTTAAAATCTTCGATTCAATAACTTAAAGTTACAAGTGAATTGATCACATATATGTAAAAAGCATAAAAATTTCATAGACAAGTGCGTGGAATTCAGCCTTTGTGATAGTAAACAAATTGTGTCTGGCTGGCAATTTAGATGCCACACAGCTTGGCGGAAGAGCCGTCACTATCAGGGGACGAGTGATGGAAGAGCCGACCAAGTACTTTAGTCGATTTCAATTACTCCATTTTCGTTCAAGGCACACGCGGTTTGGTCATGTTGCCTAATTCTCCCATTTTGGCAAGTTGATGGCCTCCACCCACTCGAGAACAATCCAAACCAATTTCAAAATATAGCTTTCTAGTATCGGGTCAGGTCTACATTTCTTATCCGACGAAAGTGCCTGAGGCAGGACAAGGCATTTCGATAGGAACTTCTTCCTAAGGACTATCTCAAATGAGCACCGAACATAGAAACCCCATCCTCTTTTGGAAACACGAGAGGGTCATGATCATCTCTACCAACTTGGCTGAACTTTTTTGACATGAATTGAAGGAAGCTTCATGGCCTCCTCCTAAAGTTGTCCTGTGCATTTGGAGTCATTCATTAAATCAGAAATCCTCTCTTCTGCTAAGATTACACAGCAGCGCAGGCACAGGGCCCAACTGCACTTTGCCATTTGAAGTGAAGTGAAGTGAATACTGAAGGTTACTGTTCAGTGGCTTATGCTTGGTGGAAAGTGCTTAATTTTGTTTCTTGGAGTTAGAGATAATGTTTCAGTTAATCACCATTTTTTTCAGCTTCGAGTGGATTAATTCTGTTCGTCAAAAACCCATCAAAGGCTTCTTACCATCGGTACGCGTCAAGGAATGGTCCCCTGTCCTTTGATATCCACATAAAGGACATGATTGAGCATAAATACCCTATTTGACTTCTATTCAGATGGTTGATCACAATCTTGACAAATAATAGGACCCATAATGACTCCTAATAAACCAACAAAAAAAAAAAACTAAAGTTTTATTCTTTTTTTTAGCATCTACTGTTAAAAATTATTCATTTCCCAATCTAGTCATAAATATTGTTTCTTGCCGCATCATTGTGGTTCTATCCTACCAAGATTTTGTTTCTTTCATAAAAAAGAACAATTTCAAAAATATTTTCTAATAAATAATCTCGTGCATCATCTTAATTAATTTAGTAATTTAAAAGTATTTTCTTCGTTTTCAAAAATATTTAAATATAAATTATTGTCAATAGTGGAAATATTTTTCATTCATTTATTTTTATAAATAAAACAAGTAATCGATTTTTTAAATCGCTTATTTTTTTAAAAATAAAGAAAACTTAAATGAGTTTTTCCCCCTAAGTTTTGACTTCTTCCTCTCTCTTTTTCCCTCTAAAATCGTTGACCCCTCTTCACTAAATCATGACTTAATGATGAATCTCTGTCCACATTGGCTTCCAAGCATCACAATACAATTTTTTTTTTTAAAATGGACCGCTTTCTCTCTTTTGTAATTTCCGGGCACCTCCAAAAAAAATTGCCAAAAGATTCCAAGCTTCGCTCAAGAGGACAAAAGCCCTTTTGCCCTCAATAAATTAATTTTTTCAAAACCCCCCCAAAAAAATCATATTTCCTGGCAAAGGACAAGCAGAGGATCCTTTGGCTATCGGCAATGTCACGAGATCTGAGGGCAGCACCCAGCAACTCGGTTGGTGACCCTGCAAATTTTCCAACAGAGCAAAAAAAAAATAAAAATACAAATACAAATATAGAAAGGCAAAAAAGAAGAAGAGAAATTCATTTAATGTTGGCCACTATAGATTCATGAATCTAATTTCCATTTTCCACCCCTCGAAAACAAGAAAATCTCACCGATCTCTATTTTATTATAAAAGTCTACCTACAAACCCCGTTCTTTTCATTATGACCCCCCACATTCTTGAAGAAGAAATTAGACGAGGGGCGGAGATGGCTTCGGTGGGACCACTTGTGTCCGTGCACGGGGCCCACCCTCCTTTTGCTATCTTCCGCCTCATTGCCTATGTTATTTTCTTTTTGTTTGGACTTTGTTGGTAGAATAATTGCTGTCGGTGAGGCTTGTGGAGACTTTGATTAAGCTTTAATTGGGGGAGACAATCCTCACCAAAGCGAGTCACCACCACTAGTGTCATTAGGCCAGAGCCCTAATAATTCCGGCACAAGGTCTCGGATTTGACTCTCACTTTACTTAGGATCGTGTCAAATAAAAAAAAAGTAATTTCTTGCGAATCTGTCGATTTGGATGTGACTGTTTATCTTTGATTGAATTGAGAAGTAGATTCAACTCAATATGAACAGTTAACCTAGGATACCACCTAAATTATTACACAGAGAAAGGGTAGGAGAGATTCGGATTTCTGGTCTCTTCATAGGATCAACATATTCAATGTTGTTGAAAGACGATTAAAGTCGAGCAATAATAAAGCCTATCCAACGAAGTCAGAATGGCCGAAAAGATCATCAATTTCGCAAGAGTTGTGTTTTCCTTTTCATGCATCCGTGACGGATCACCTAGAAAACAAGTCTAGGAAATGGAGTCGTCAAGAAGTTGATGTTCAAAAAACTTGGTTTTCTTCTCATGCATCCGCAGGACAAAAGGGTGAGAAATTAGTGGTGAAGCAACCGCGCGAACGTGACCCAAACAAAGAGCAGAAAGTGCCACCCCACCATCGCAAAGTGATCTCCAATGTTTCCGAACAACTTTACACAAAAAGCTTTGAAAATCTCTCTTCCCCCACCCCAAATAATAATAATAATAATAATAATAATAAATAACAAAATCCAAACGAGTCTACTTCATGTCATCGTCCCCACCGTTGGACCCCTCTTTAATTACGAAGTACAAGTATGCTTAAGTAGGTAAAATCTAGACCGATGGAATGCCTCTCCAACATCGTAGATCAAGCAAGACGAGAGTCAAATCCCGAGCCGGCATATCAGTGCGTAATGTCGTTGTTATTGGACGACAAAGAATCAAACCTGTGAAGCTTCCAATTGATCTTGCCTTTTCCCTTACATACTTTTTGAACGATGGTTGCATCATTGTCATCCATACCATCATTACTTTGCACCGACGCACCGCTCCACCTACGAAAAATTTGTGCTCTTTTGGTATTTAGGAGGTTCATACAATCCATTACTTCCAACCACGGAACTTCACATGCCTTGCCAACTCCATGACAACACGTGACACGACGTACTTCTCTAAGCAAATTCAGTGGAAAAATTAGTGTTTTGTCCAATGATGAAGGTCAAGATGGCCAGTTTATGATTAGCCACGGGACATAATCAATGGAACATCTCATTCGAACAAAGGTTACATCATGTTAAAATATTATAAGACCGTCCATAAGTATAGGCCCTCGAACTCGCTCGGGACCCTCTAAATCGGGAGATTCTGCTCAGATGTCACCTCTCGTCGCTCCTTTCGGTCTCGTCAAAACCCTTTTTACGTGGTGGCAGTCTTGTTTTTGCATCTCATTGTGGTCATAATCTATGTTTTGGTATATGTGGACTGCCAAGATCAAATTTTGCAACCAAGACTCACTTGGGCCTGTCCTCTCCTTCCTCATTGAATCAAGCCCATCCACTGACCTTCTGGGCTAGGGCCCAAAACCTAATGGGTTAGGCCCCTGATGACTCCTCCTCCTCCTATCCATTTTCATGGGCCACATCTGGCAAATGGATTATGTTTTACTTATGCAGATGTCTGTCAAAAATATAAACTTTTCCAAATTGCCAGTATCTAGCATTTCACGTATCAGTCACACGTCCGACATAAAGGACCAATCATATTGCTTGCATGTCGTGTCTCATCATTTCGCGACTCTTGATTTTCGCAATCCCTTGAATCCAATCGGCCTACCGTGCTGCATACATGTAATTATCGCACGAAATACCTTTTATGGTCCACATGCACTGAATTCTCGATTCAGCCTTACTTTAATTTAATTTTTCGCATTATTGTCTCATTGTTGGGTCATTATTATGTCGACCTTCGCCGGATCACGACGTGGCACGAGAACTAAAAAGGTCGTCAACGAGGACCAAAGTCAAATCTTCCGGCGCCTCCTCGGAAAAAGGAGGAGAGAAAGGCCGGAAAAGAGGGCGCCGGACGGAGGACCGCGCTCGATCGCGTTGACTTCCGGAGGGGGAACCGAAGGGAGAGATCGGTTGGTGGACCTCCGATCCGAGCCGTTGGATGAGCGCGGGCGCACGTGTGGCCTCCCGCAGGGGGGCTCTCCACCCTCCGATTCGGTCCCAGACGGTACGGGCAAGGATTCGGTGGAGCGGCCGCGCAGCGTACGGTGCGGTGCGCCCGCACGAGCGTCGCGTGCGCGACGTCGATGCGGGGAGGCAGGGTTGATCGACGGCGGGGAGGCGAGGACGGGGTGGGTCCCGGGGTTGGGCCCCACTTGTCAGGACGCTGCTCGAGAAGGTCAGTGTGTACTATAATCGTAATGTAAGAAGAAGCGCGTCAGACGGCCACCTGTCATGTGGTGGGGCCCGCTGCAGACAGAATTATTATGTCGCGCCCCCACTGAGCTGTCAATGCGTAAGTGATAAGAAAAAAATATTGTTTTTATTTTAAATCATCGAGTTTTACGGAAATACTGAGAAAATGACGACAAAAGAACCATTTTTGGAATAAGGGAAAAAATAATTGAATAATAAATTACATTTTTTTTTGGTCGAATAATAAATTACATTGGCCTCGTACAAATGCAGGGCAGGGAGTGCTATCGAAAGGGGTCTGGTGACATTCTAATTTATTTTGACATTTTATCACTTAATCAAACTAGCTGAATTTAAAAATCATTGGACACACTCGACAATATTAAGTGAATAAAATTAAAAAATTTCGAGATTTAATGTGGTTATCACAAAGTGTAAGTCACCGTCAGTGTATGACATGGTCAAGGTCGTGTAAATAATGAGCACAACCAATACTAAATTGTGACTGGATTTTTTTTCGTATATCAATCAATTGAGAATCTATGCTCATGATGTTTTGTAATTTTGTTTGAACTTTTCATGTTCATACGTGTGGCTAAGACCTTACATAGCGAATGGCAAATGTGGCCCCTCAAAGTTTGAATTTAATATTCATTACATCCAAATCAAATGCTTGATAGACAAAATAGGACTTGAATTAATAAAAAAAAAAATGCATCTTATAAGAAAAATCAGAAAGGAATAATAGTGTAAATATGATTGCGGTAAGATCATTATTAAATCATTATCACCCGTTTCCATGAGGGCGTTCAATGTAAAATCACAAAAAATATTCCTCAGTTCTCATTAGATGAAATTAACATGTTAGAGTCCATCTTCTAGTATATTTGATACTATAACTTATCTTTTTGCCAGTACCTCATGCTATAACTGAAAATCTTCTTTTCATCTCACTTTTCAGAGCTTTGGTGTGATAATAAGACTATAAATGCAGTTTGACTTCTCTTTTCTCTTTCACAGTCCATCAAGTATTTAATTGCCCACCTCTCTCTGACCAAATGAGGAAAATAGGGTCAATTGTAGTTTGATTCATTACTTAGTAAACTAATTTTGTAAATCCATTTTCGCAAGTCTCACCTAAGTACAAATGACGAGACTAACACAAAATTAGAAAACATATGTTAAGAAAAGAATCAATCTAAATTAATAGCTCCTACTTATGTTTATGATTTTTTTTTTTTTTGGATGATAACATTAATAGATATAGGAAAGAGTGTCTAACATTTTAGATACGAAATACGTTGCACACTGCAATAACTTCATAAGTACAGACATCACCAAGTCATCCTTTCAAAGTTGAGTAAAATTAATGTAGAATAAACTGGCGATAATATTAGTTCCTTGTTCTCACTTTGAAAATCACCTATCGATCTTTCAAGAGGAGTAATGATTTGTTACAAAATTAGAGATAATTCTCCTCCACGGTTAGAAAAATAAGTTTTGTGGAGCCTTATACTAAATTGCCATGCATAATAGATAAATATAATGTATAATTTAATAGCCATCCATAAATTTGTTGTCATTACTCCCAAGTGAAAATGCAGGGTGAGAACCACTGCAAGTACAATATAAGTTTAACATGGTAGTAGCTTGTATGCATATATATACTATCAATAAAACTTTGCATTAAGCGAACATTTTATTATACCCAAAAGGGTTCATATTTTTCAAAAGAAGGGAATCAATTTAATAGAATATCGCAATTATCATCTTTTTCGCACCCCCCCCCCCTAAAAAAAAAAAAGGAAGAAGGAATTGCATTGTCTTCCACAATCTCTGAGATATGATTGTTCTATTAACTTTTTTCTATTTTTTTTTTCACTTTGCCGGGCGCGCACGAGTGGCGTTGTAAAGTAATGAGAGAATCATGCGTGACAATAGAAAGATAATCTAAAATCTCATTTTTCAAACCTGTCGGTGCACATGGCTACAACTTTATATACTGACATTGTCCTCGGACGAGAGAAATCATATATTTATATATGATAGAAACAAAGGGAGGAACATAACAAAAAGGGACTGCTAGTACTCAAATCTTCGCAAGAAGAAAAAGGTCCAGCTAGCCTACCACTTTATGATTATTATCATCATGATTGCACACCAAAAACATGCAAACGAAAAAAACTCTTTTTCTAGAACTCAAAACTCAAAATTAGCAGCTGGAGCTACCTGATTGGCAACGTCCTTGTCTCTACCTGCACTGAATTGCGCAGCCGACGAATCGCCGTGAGCGCTGGTCGCCGGCAAGGGCTGGTCGGCGGGCGGCACCGTGGCGGTGGCGGTGGCAGTGGCAGTGGCGGCAAGTTTTCCTTGGCTGTACAGGTGGCTCAGTTGGTGGAAATAGGGGCACGTCCTTGAGTCGAGAGACCTCTTCTTGTCGTTGTCTTTGGTTTTTCGGAAGTACTTGTTTATGTTCTCCCACTTCTCTTTGCACCTCTTGGCACTCCTCTCGTAGCCCAGCTCCGACATCTTCTGTGAGATTCTCTCCCAAAGTGGAGCTCTATTGTTGCCGTTGTTGTTTGATCCTTCCAATTTGTGATCTTCGTTGTTGGTACCACCATAGAGACTGCACCTAAGGTTTATGAGCGCTTGGACTTCATCTCTTGGCCATCTCTTCCCGAGGTCCGGATCTTTGGCCGCGTTTGGGGCTGAGTTTTGCGACCCATGATGGGTCTTTTGATGGGGGTTGGGAGGATTAGGGTTTTGAGGAGTCATGGCGGTCAAAGTTGGTGGGTTGGACCTGGATTCAGTTTGAGCCATTGCTGCTGAAGCTGAACTTGGGTCTTGTTTGGTGGGTGTGCTTTGGAAGGAGGAAGAACAAGTGGAGTGGTTGTGATTTTCCAGGGAAGACGAAGTGGGAACTTCAGCAGCATGGCTTTGCTTGTGCGTGCCCATATGGGAAGTGCTAGAATTGTCATTAGGGTTTGAGGAGTTGGGCTCAGCCAAGGAGCATGGACTTGAAGAGTTGGATAGCAAATGCGGACTGTGATCATCATCCCCATCGAAGGAAGTGAACTTCTTGAGGAACTCAATGATGGTAGCCTGTCTGTTACCTGCAATGGCCTGCTCGTGCGCCCTAGCATCAAGCTCCTTGTTCATCCTCTCCATCTCCTGCCTCTTCCATGCTTCCTCTTTCTCCACCATCTCCTTCTCTCTCCTCACCATGTCCTCAAGCAGCTTGTTGTGCATCTCCTCCTGCTGAGCCATTAACCTCTGGACAACGCTCTCACATAAGCCCTTGAACAGCTCATATTTCACTAGTCTCTCCTGTGATCTTTTCCTCTTCTTGCCCTTTGAGGATGACCTGTTGATGTGGTCCTTATCATCTGTTGCTGCCTTTTTGTAATTTTGCTCTGATGCGTCATTCACGGTCGCAAGCAATTCATTTCTTGAATTGGTGCCATCGAAGTTCTGGATCATCTGACCCGCCATCTTGTCTTCTTCTTCTCCTGCTCTGAGCTTTCCCACCTTATTATCAGTGCTCTTGTCAGCTGCAAGTATTGGAGGATTGTTCTGGTGATCTCCATGATTACTATTGCACAGCTCTTCAAGCTCACTCAGCAACCTGTCGTTCTTTGGATAACTAGCACTAGCAGGTGTATATGATCTGATGCTTTCTTCTTCAAATTTTTCCTTGCACTCAGCAGCACTCCTTCTGAAGCCAAGCTCTGCAAGCTTCCTGCATGCAACCCACTTTAAAATAAGAATACGCGCAGACCTTGTTTCTTGTTTAATAGGCCATGAGAGTTTATTCCTCCATTTGTTTAACTTTAGGCACTATCTCTGTCTAGTTATTTTTTTTGGGGAAGGCAATTTTTTAAGCTTGAAGATCCCTATGCAAACTGCTGCTTCATTTTCTTTGGTGTTAGGAAGAAACTGAACCAGTCATCAACAAGATTCTGAGCCCCAGTTCATCAAACTAATTCGGAAAGTCCAAGAAGACTATGAGATTGATGCATGCATGTGTGACACATATGCACACCTGGACAAACACACATGCACAGAGAAAAAACCTACTTGTGTCTCTCTTTCTTTTCCAATTTGGTAAAAAAGAAAAAAAAAACTGATTCGTGTTTACCTGGATATATGTTCCCAAGTGAATTCAGGGAACCAATTCTCCATGCCAGATCTGATTTTAAACAGTGCAAGCACTTCATCACTAGTCCACTGGCGATCATCATCAACAGTGGCTGCTTCTGCTAGTTTGGATCTGTCTCTCTGATCAATGCCCAAATTCACAGGGACCAAGCTGTTCTCACCATCTATCTCTTCATGAATGATGTCCTTCTGGGCTCGAGGCGGTTGGTGCAGCGGTTGCAGGAAATGGGGAGGCGGCTGCTGCAGGTGGTGGTGGTGAGGAGGGTAGAGATCGAAGGCAGCGAAATTCAAAGAAGCGAGAGGCGGCGGCGGGGGTGAAGAGGCATGTTGAAGCGGGAAAGAGAGAGGGAGAGAGAGTGATGAAGCTCTCGAGGAGGCTAGGAACTGGTGAAACTGGTCCGGCACTCCATCGAACATCTTGTGTTTGAGCTCTATCTAACTCTCTCTCCCTCTCTTTACCCCTCTCTCTCTCTCTCTCTCTCTCTCTCTCTCTCTCCCCCCGCAACTCTGCTCACTGTAAATTGGCAAAGTGATACCAAGAAAACTACAAAGAAAGATCCCTCTCTCCTCCCTCCCTCTTCCCCTCTTTCTCTCTCTCTCTCTCTCTCTCTCTCTCCCCTTCTCTCTCTTCTCCCATATTCATTTATCAAGGATTTTGTCCTGTTCCGGCAAAGAGATGATAACCCACCACGCTCTTTCGGCAGGAGGTGAAGTCAGTGTAGAGGGACGGGGACAGCAACCTGTCATCAGATTCAAATCGTCCGTGCTGTCAATCACCATCCTCTCTCTCTCTTCCGCTGGCTGGGAACTAAGGGGGAGCGCGTGCGGGAGCAGCAGCGTCCGCGAGCGTTGGGGATGGGCAGAAGAGGAGGAGAAAAACAAAAACGAGTGATGAGTTTCGAAATGCGTACGTGGGGGGTGTATCCGAACGGAGGTTTTGGGAGGGGGGGCATCTCGGTCCCTAGAATCCTATGCACCAGCGGGTGCTGATGATGGTGTAATTAACGGCAATTGTATGGCAGGACACGTGAATTCATGCAGAGGCTGGGACCGATTTATTGAATTCCTTCGGGAAGGTGGCGCCGCTACTCTGCTGCTCTGGTCTATTGAATGCCCGGTGCACCCTTGATTGTCGCTTATGCTGCACGATAGGGATGGGCATAGTTCCAGAGTAAAACTCGGAACCTGAGAACCCAGGGCGATAGGAACCTGTTAAATTGTAAGTTTCAAGGAATGTAGAGTAGGTTCCGAGTTTCAAAAATGAGGAATTTCTTCGAGTAGGTAGGTTCCAAGTTCTATGTCCATATTTTAGATGGAACTCATACAGAACCTAGGATCGCTTACCCCTATCGCATGATATGTTGGCGAGACTTGATCGTGTTAGCTACGCAATTGCATGTGCTTGGCCATGAGATCTCATGAACAAATTTGAACAATTTGGTACAAGGGCATTGAGTCATGCGGTCATTGTTCAAGTTAGGCCTACTTTGCACGCCAAGCCCGGGCCAGCGATGTTCTCCTTCAACGTCCGCATGGCATCTCTCTACTCTCATGTTGCAATCGATGCGGATCTCGTCTTGACTTCTTGTGAGTGAAACTAAGTCCCCCTTCTAAACAGGGCTGATAATATGGAAGGCGTCGAGAGATTAGCAAGTCATTCTTTCCTAGAGGCTTAATCCTAAACATTGCATTGAGTAACAAGAAAAAGGCACAATTAATAATAAATACGATGTTGTCACGTCACGTGATGATAACATTTGGTGGGTAAATTGTTTCAGTTCACTTTAGGGTCTAATTTGGCATGTCTAGATAGTTCTACACAAAACAGCATCGAAAGGCCGAGAATAGAACTACTATATGAAGATGATGGAGAGTGATCTGGCCAACTTACCAAGAAATTTTTTTTTTTTTTTTACGAGGAAAGGAACAGATCATCCTTGGCAAAGGTGCTTTTCTTTTCCAACCAAGAGTTGTCTTTTCATCAATCTTAGGAGAGATCGATTCCCCAAAAAACATTGATGCTAGAGTAAAACCCTCTTTGTCATGGTGCTGCTGCTGCTGCTGCTGACTGAAACAGTCCAACATGAGAGCATGTGCACGTCAGAATCTGAATCCATTTCAAGTAACGAGATGATGACTACACACTTAGCACATCATGATACAAAATTTGTCTCCTTTCCTTGTCAAGCCATTGAGTATAACATTTCTTGTTATAGATCTATAAAAACAAATCATTCTTTTTTTGAAAAATATCAATAATATATCTCGCCTTTCACTCGATAATAGCCACTTACCTCTAATTGTGAAAAGACCAATGCTAAGGTGACAGCTCTGCCATTCTTTTCCTATTCTTGGTCACAGAATATCCCATAGAATCGGGCTACTTAGCCGATTTTCAAGGGATAAATTACAAAAGTTTCATCTGTTGTATATTGTTTATGCAGATGCAACCAATAATTTAATTTTTTGTAATATTAAGTATGCATTATTCAACGTAGAAAGAATCAATTTTCTTACATTTAACTTCCTTTCAAAACTTACAAACTTTTGAAAGATTAAATTTTAAAAAAGAATTATGAAATACTATGTCAATATAAAAAGCCTAATTTGTTAGTCAGTACAAAATAATTACATTATGATATGCTGGATGCAATTGACAACACAACAAACTCTAATTATACAATAATGAACATGATTTGAAATTTTTTTCCTAATAATTTAATAGAGAGCAACTCTTTAGCATGTAAATCTCCCATAATTATCACATATTTTATACATAAAAACCACCAAAAGTTTAATTTTTGTTGAAAAGAAGTTTTTCATGCTATGTTTGATACTTATGGCTAAAGTAGATTTTCAAGTTATGTCGTGTTTATTTATTAAACAGATCGAAACAAATTGAGCATGCAACTAGGAATTGATTAAATGAATCAACTTTACATTGACCTATGTGCATCCTCCTTGGTAGGAAATGAACACAGTCAAAGAATATATATATATATATATATATATATATATATATATATATATATATATATGAAGAGTCATTCAATTAATGAAGTCGATTTAGAGTGAACTTTACTTTTTTTTTAATATGGCTTTCACACTTAGATTTTTAGTTAGCAAAAAATATATGAAATGCTTCAAACTAAACAAATATAGACACATAAAATCATGTATAATACTCCATAATTTTTAAAACCTAATATTCTAAAAGTTTTAAATTTTCAAAGAAAAGTTAAATGCAAAAATCTTTTTTTTGTTGTTGCATAGAATAATACAACCTTGATATTACAATCTGTGTTTGTACGTCAATTCGAATATCCTTGTACTCAATTTCTTTATTATTTTTGCATCATAACTCTATATGGCAGGTAAAAGTTTTTATTTTTCAAATGAAAACGGATGAAGTAAGCAGGCCAGTTTCATGGAATAATGTGTGATCGTGAAAGCAACGTTACTAGGAAAAAAATTTACAGAGCGATTGCCATCGCATTGCTTTTTGGAAAGTACCAAATATGCACATGATCAATATACATATTTGCATCAATTATCCCAGTGCCCTTGTACACGAAAATGCAATTTTGTGCCAAAAGTGCCCATCCCTAAATCCAAAAAATTCTGCACCCACTCAAAACACTCAGTACCAACTACAAACCAAATCACCCAAACCCTCAGCAAGATGCCAAAATGAGGGTAATTTGGTTTTTTGATGTGGGTTTTGCTTAGAGGTATGTCCGTGGTACTTTTGCTATATTGGTATGAAAGTGATTATTGGGTGAAAAATAAGGGATATTATTTTTGTATTTTCCCCCCTTTTCTGGATACACATGGAAACTTACCAGGGCATTGTAAGTGTAAAACATCTTTTTGATGTGTTAAGTTAGCATGCAGCAATAATTTCGTCAGTGTAGAATTACATCAGTGGGAAAAAGGTGGGTCCTGAATTCTCTGCATAAAGAGTTTCATTTGGAGAAACTGCTTAATTAGGATAATCAATATTGGACCGATCCTATTACTAGCACTATGCTCAAGGTAGTTTGAGTCTTTTAATAGAACAAAGTAAATTTTCATATAATTGACTTTACATGATTATATATACTATTACATAAAGTAAAGAGAATCTCATATTTTATAGGGACCACTTTTTCATTTTTCATTTTTTGTCTTTTTCAAAATATCTATCTGCCAATTGTTTTATAATACTTTATTAATGGGTAGATGCGTATGATAATAATTCCATTTATATTTCTTGTGTTTCCATTGTGGAATTCAAAAATCTTCCATATGATAAACAATCATAAATTTTTATTTTCAAATCTCGAAATAATTTTCTCTTTTTGCATACTACATGTGTACAATATTCATATTCCCTCCATGAACTTTTTTTTTTTCCGGTTATCGATAATTCAAACGGTTCCGAATAAGGTGGTGTTGAAAAATCTTTCTAAATATCAATTTTTGCAAAGCCCTTTTTGCAAGTAATTTTCATCATAACATCTTAATCATCAAAATGGAAGCTTGCTATCCACTAACGAGACAAAAGCTGCACTTTTTCACAGGCCAAGAACTGGGCCTCACCTCTGTGTTGGGCCGGTTTTGGGCTCTTACGCATCTCCTTCAACTCCTCTTCATTTCGCATAAACAGATTATCATCTAACACTATCCTATCGAGATATTTACGGACCAAAAAAACATATTTCGACTCTACTTTTGATCATTTCATTTCATATACTATCACGAAGAATTACAAGCCTTAAATTGATCCCACAGGTGTAATGTTAGGATAAGATCATAGCGGAACTGTGTAACGCGGAAACCAGCCTTTCATCGCATTCCCACAACCACAAACTCAAACTTCCTTTGTCATTGACTTTAAGCATCCAAGGGTCTATTCAAGATCCAATTGTGGAAAATCCCTCTTAGTCCACACAAACTTATGTTCTCTTGGGTGTGCTCGGTGTCGAGTGCTTTAGGAGAATTATTAGTTGTATCTGAACGACGATATCCAAAGGATGTCAACTGTTAGATCATGTGGATCTCATGTGAGATTCATATGTTAGATTTATTGAATTAGATGCATGCACGTAAGATTCAAATGTTACATCAATTGAATCAGGTGCATGCAACAACTCCTCGGTCTTTGTGCCTAACCTCAAAACTAGCCAGCAAATAAACACGCGATAACCAAATTTATGCAATTGCCACATCAATCTATTCGATATTAAAATCGATGAGACAGATTGGGACAACCCAATCTACCAGTGATCAAGACAGTGACCAAGAAAAATGGACATGGCTTTTGTCGGTAACCCTTCGTCTGATGTTGATTAAGTTGCGCTGGATCAATCATTTCCTTGTTTGGCAATAATTAATCCCCCCGCAACGTCCCGATTCATTACATAAGAAAGAGACAAAGATGTCATTCAGATCACTGCCATCTTTATTTGAGGAATTCCGGCCAGGACAAACGGATCTTAGCTGTTGCTTAGACCATACCCGCCTTTCCGAATTTGCCCATGTCACGCTCAAATGATTGTGCCAGCTATCATTTGAGTGGTCTAAATCAGAGTCATTTTGGTCTGTGCATGTGTGTGTGTGTGTGTCCTGCATTTGGCAAGCCCCTCTTACGGTTCAGCTTAACCGTAATGGAGATTTTAAGAGGTGTGGTCAATTGAGAAGAGAGGAAGGGAGGGGGGGAGGGATGGTAAAGCAATTCATGGTGATGGATGCGTGGATGAGAGAAGCTGAAGAAGCTTCAGAGTTGATGGAAGAGCTAGAGAGCAAGGTCAGGAACAAGAATCCTCAGGAGATGTGCAGGCTCAGTAACGCCACTAAATCCAAACTCCTTGAGCTTGGCACGAAGCTTGATCGCCTTGAGTCTCTCCTTCACAATCCACCCTCAAAACCCGTCTTGTACTCTCTCTCTCTCTCTCTCTGTTTCTGCTTTAAACTGCTCTTCAATTTCTTGAAGGAATTAGTTTATCTGTTCACGCCTCTCATTGAATGACCATCTGGTGTTTTGAGTGAAAGAATGCTATTGGGAATTGTGCCCATTAATTCTTTTTTTGGTCTGAATGAGCCTTTGTTCAGTAGCCTGTATTCTTTTACTAGAGATGCGCATGGCTATAAACGGACAGGCTTTTGGATTCTGTTCGTACGAAATCACTGTGATAAAGCTTCCTAATTTCTTGGCTATTGAAACTTTAGCTTACAATGGAGGATTCCATTAGAAACAAAAGATTCACATTCACATGGACCAACTTGTCCACATTTTCATATTAGACCACCTGACTTTATTTGCTCGTTGAAGAATGGGAAACAAGAGGAATCTTCTGAGCATGTGCGGACGCTGCTTAGGTTGCCAATGCCAGCATGAGTAAATTCTTCAATTGCAGTTTTTCTGCAGAACTGATGAAGATTTAGGTTGGCGATGGAAAATGCTGTTGGATATTCAGCTGCGAACAAGAGAAGTGGCCGTCAGTCTGCTCATGCCAGCATCTCCAAGCAGGTATGACATTCACTGTGTCAACTTGCATTAAGGTTTATAAAGTTGATAGACTGGTGGCAATTGTTAGATTAGTTGGTCCAATAAGGTAAAATTGTCAAGTTTGGCTGTACATAATGCTCCGCTAATGACTTCCCTATAGGAGATGAGCAGCAAGCTATTTTCTTACTTCCTTTAGAGCTACAGTTCTGAAACCAATAACTTTGGCAAAAAGAACAAAAGTAGATAGGTAAATCTGAAAAACTTGTTTGATTATTGGAGGCTTCACATCATAAGTATTTTATCTTCTTTGAGACTTGCAAAAAAGTCGATCTCCCTTACTTCAAAACGACTAAAAAGCACAAACAACCTTGCGGTATCATCTAGATCATCTATGTTGTTAATTACAGTATAGTTAAGTGAGTACAACCATGTGGTAGGCTAAGATAAATGCTTCCTTTGCTTGAGGTGTAGGAAAATGTAAGTCAAACTATTGACACGACCTTGCCATTTCTTTATCTCAGCTTTTGCATTTTTGTTGCATCCAGGCCTGGAGATTTACATTCTGCGGACTCCAAAGAAACCAGTCAATCTACCAGCCTTTACAATCAAGGTGCATTTATTTTTTGTCGAATCGTCATACTTGCTACATGAATTTGTTTTTCCATATTAAACTGGAAGCAGAAACACTTACATTTGACAGGGAAACTGCGCGACCTCTAGCATTAGTTTCCTGAATGAATTACGGGAACAAATTGTAGTAAGCAGACACCAGAAAACTAAACTCTATAGGAATGACAACTTCAACGACCTTAAAATTTTGGCTCATGAATGGGAGAGACAAAGATGTTTTGGGTTTCTTGATTTTACTTTTCTTGTTGCCATTGATCTACCTTTGACGATTGGTTATATGAATCTGCCAAATTGAGCAGTAAGCCTTGTCTTCATCTTGAATTTTTCAATAATCTTAAGTGGACCGACTGACTTGTTATGCAGATGAGATGGCAGCCTCATTTTCGAAAGATGACCCAGAGATGCTAAGACCTCTTTTGGTAAGTCATCATCCTGTTCTAACCACCAAGTAATCTATCCTCTGCACATCTTGTGTTCCGTTGGCTCATCCTTTTTCACTGCTTCGTTCTTGACAGTCGGATAATGCATCTCAAATTCATAAGCAGGTACTTTTTGGCTGGACAAAATTTAAAAAAAATAAAAATTCAATCTATATATGCTTGTTTATATAATCAAATGCCTGCGTTCATTGTGTGCAGGACTCTTTCACTGCGAAGAGTTGGCTGTGGAAAGCTTGTTGGATCATATGTTCGATACTTGGAGCAACCGCACTTCTCTTAACATTGTTTGTTGTCTGTGCAACAATATGAGATACCATCAACAATTCAATACACCTGGAATTCGTTATTAAAACGGATTTCCTTAATGCTGATGCTGCAGTGCAGTGGGTAATTTGTGATCTTGGAAGGTAAAAGTAAATGGAATAGACCTAGACGACATTAGGAAAGAAAACAAAAGACCATGGTAAAATCATATCTGATGTACTGTCACATCATCTACTTTGGAGACACCAAGGGATGATATCAATGAGAGGTCGATTCTAGTATGAACAAAGTACTCTTATCTCTTGTTGACAATTTTGCGAGTGATTCTCTCTTTATTATTAAGTTCATTGATCAGCAAAAAGGCGGTGTCTTCTATGTATTGGTTAACGAAATTTTAAAGTAGGAGAACATTGGATCCAATCATCAAGCGGTATGCCATTTGCAGTGCATATCATATTAACTGCTATCCATTCTTCATCAATTTTCCTCTTGGCAACTGCCACTATCATGTTACTGTTAAAGACCAAGACGAGATCTCCAAGTTTCAAAGTGCCCCCTGGTAGATGGAATGAAGAAACCTTGGGTTTCAGAATAATCTTTGGGACTCTCATGCGATTTGATTGTTCCACGCCTAATGTGTTGTTTAGGTCCAGCTCTTATATCCATCTGAAGTGTTTTTGTGAGGCTGAGAAGAGACAAAAAGCGTCTTCTAGTGATTTACTTCAGCCTGCTAAGTTAGCTGAATTTATTCTACGATTATGCCAATGCATAGACCTTGCTGTCCCAGAGAGCTGATACATTGTGGTATCAACATTTATTTGCTGCAACAAGAACCAAGTCTCCCTAATCAAGAGTCAAACCAATGTCCAATGATTACCACACAATTCATCAGCTCAGAAGTGTTTTCGCTGGACAATTTGTTCTCTCATTTCGGATTTCTCTCAAAGTCACATGAAACAGAAAGAAGAGACTAAATGCTGTCATAAGCATGACATAAGGCATCTACTAACTCAAAATTTGACATCCTGTTAAGAGCATCTTTTCATTTTGCGGGTTCCTTTTTGGGCTTAAAGACAAGTTACTTGCGAGGGGAAGTGGGTACCACAGTTCTGGTGGCATTTCATCAATATAAGCAGCAAAAGAAAAGGGGGAAAAATGGTGGCAATTTTCTTTTTCTGCAAAGTTTTTTCAGGCTTTATCTCATCCAGGTCAGACAAACTGAAACTCACCAAGAAAACCTTCTACACAGGAACACCCAACACTAGGTACTAATTGCCGTAACACCCATGAAAAAGATAAGGTGGACAGCATTAAACACCCCACTAAGCAAATGCCAAACCCATGAAACAAGACAAAATTAAAAACAGAGCCGACATAAAGATGATATCACAAAAAAAATATAAAAATTGAGTTTTTTTTTTTTTTTTTTGTAATTACATATTGGGTGCCCCATTATCTCTTTTAGTGGCAATAACATTCCATTAGCTAAAAAATAATTCCCACCGTATCAACCGCAATAACCTCCAAAATTTCAACCAGCAGACTCAATTTTAAGCCTTCGATTACCTGACAAAACTCTCTTACAGCATCTCTCCTTGTCCAGATACCCTGAAGCCTAACTTTATCTCTCTAAACTATTTAGCACTGTAGCCACTTATGTTTCTCTCTATCTCTCTCTCTCTCTACCCAAGGAGAGTGCTGGCGACGTTAAAAACTACAAAATTCTGTGATTCAGACACGTCCCACGCCATAAAGTTTTGAGCTTTGCCCAGCTTCTTGGGCTCTTGGCACCTGCCTATGGCTTCGCCCGTTGCTTTTCCGACGACCTCCGTGACCCGGACCCGGAACGGAAATGGTGAATTCTTGCTATCGGGTCGCCGCCGGCATCTGTGGAAGGTGCCGCAGAGGCTGTGCGTTCGGTCATCGCTGGATTCGAATGTGTCAGACATGAGCGTTAATGGTATGCAGAGCTCAAATTTCACTCTGTTCTAGTTCTAGTTTTCTGGGTTCAATTTACTTTTTTCGCTTCTGTTTCTAGTTTTTTTGCGGCTGATTAATCTAATTCGAGAGAGGGCCTGTTATTGTTTTAATGGACCTTACGAAATTCAAGGTGAAACTTTTTCATATTATACTCAGATTAAGTGTTTTGGGACTGGGAGTATATTCTGCCGTCCATTTCTATCATGATGAAGAGCTGATAAGAGTGAGAGTCAAGTGTTGGTTAAAAATGATTTGCCAGTCCTGGGTTGTCTAATTAGTTTAAGCTGTGTGAGGAGGAAGGAGAAATGTGTATATTATTTGACTGATGATTGTAAGTTGGGTTGATAATCTCGGGCTTTTAGTAGTTGAATCCGGCTACCCAACTCGCTGGTTTTCTCTGCAGCTCCCAAGGGCTTGTTCCCTCCAGAGCCTGAACATTACAGGGGGCCGAAGCTGAAAGTAGCAATCATAGGAGCAGGGCTTGCCGGTATGTCAACTGCAGTCGAGCTTTTGGATCAAGGCCACGAGGTCCGCTTTTCTTTATTCTAAAGGCTTTCCAATACGCAACAGCAATAGTTACTTGTTTGTTGCCATCACTTGGTTTTTCACCTCTGAAAGAACATCAACTAGATATTTTAATTATATGATCTCAAAGTGATGGGGAATCAAATTAATGTTGGACTTTGAGTGAATTATAGAAGCATGCTTTGCTTGAGAAAATTTAAACATTTGTTTATGTAAGCATTGCTTCATTTGGGAGCTCATGTGCGCAACTAGTGGTTAATGTTCTTTGGATACCTTCTGATGATATTTTTGGTGGTTGTAATCATGTCTTATATTTTCAGGTTGATATATATGAGTCAAGGTCCTTCATTGGTGGGAAAGTTGGTTCGTTCGTTGATAAACGTGGAAACCACGTCGAAATGGGTCTGCATGTCTTTTTTGGCTGCTACAACAATCTTTTTCGTTTGATGAAGAAGGTGAACATATTGTATTTTCTCATTATGAGAATGTAAATCAATAATGTGTTTTCTTGGGACTAGTCTTATCTTTTTGCTAGGAACTAATCATTCTTTATGCAGAGTAAGTCTGAATCATTTTTAAGTATGTTAAAGTATGGAAATTCTGCGGTTTCTGATGATTTCTCTTTCATTTTCTCTTCAACATAGGTGGGTGCAGAGCAAAATTTGCTTGTGAAGGATCACTCCCACACCTTTGTGAACAAAGGCGGTGAAATTGGTGGTATTGTTCAACCTTTAAAAACTGACAATAAATTGCCTTTTTTCTAGCTTCGTGGCAGAATTCATTTCATGATAAAACCCTTACATTGTGGTGATGTACAAATGAGTTATTTTGGAGTAAAACTTCATGAATCGATTTTTTGTCAGAACTTGATTTTCGGTTTCCTGTTGGTGCTCCACTGCACGGGATTAATGCATTCTTGTCAACAAATCAACTGAAGGTAATGTTTCAGGAAGAATACATTATGAATATTTCTCTTTCTTCCTGATGCTTGCTACTACTGCCTAGATTTCCATTATGCTGTAATTCACTAGCATTTAAATTTTATTGACGAAATAATCTAACATATGAGTGTCTTGTAATCTTCTTTCAAGCGAACTTTACTATTCAAATGGTTTGAACATTAAGTTTTGCTTTGCATGATATGTGTCAATTACCCGCAGCTGTGGTTACCAACTAGGGCTTTGATTGATACTGGATATAAAAAAGCAAACAATTTTTCTGGGACATGGTTTCACAGATGACATAAGCGCTCTTTCTTCAATCATTGCATGCAGACTTATGATAAAGCCAGAAATGCCATTGCTCTTGCACTGAGTCCAGTCGTGAAGGCTCTAGTCAATCCAGATGGAGCGCTGAAGGACATACGTGATTTGGATAGTGTAAGATGATAAACTTAGTGGTCTATTCTTTTGGATTATCTTCTCATTTTCATCTATGTGAATGGATTCCAGAATCCTGTAGAGGAATTTCTTCAAGTGTTTTGTTTTAGTTACGTCTCTGGAGGTTCTTCTTTCCTTGGAACTTCATAAAATTTCTTCCTCTTCTCCATGGTAGTTTCACTCAATAACGTTTCAGTTGTTGCTTAATTGCTAAAATTCTGTTGCCTCTTGCAGGTAAGCTTCTCTGATTGGTTTATGTCCAAGGGCGGCACACGGATGAGCATCCAGAGAATGTGGGATCCTGTTGCCTATGCCCTTGGATTTATAGACTGTGATAACATCAGCGCTCGCTGTATGCTCACAATATTTGCATTGTTTGCCACCAAAACAGAGGCTTCTCTACTACGCATGCTCAAGGGCTCTCCAGACATTTACTTGAGTGGCCCAATTAGGAAGTACATTACAGACAAAGGAGGCAGGTATATGCATCTTTTCAAAAGATCCTTTCAAAGCGAGTGATTGACAATATTTTTTTCCCTCATTTTCAAGTGATCTATGTTAATCTAGAATCTCTCTCCGCTAGAACAGGTTCCATCTTAGGTGGGGATGCAGAGAGATACTCTATGATAAATCTGCTGATGGAGGGACATACATTGCAGGACTTGCTATGTCTAAAGTAATATGTTCACCTTCTTCCCTTAAGTTGGAATGCCTATGGTACTAGTTCATGCATTTAAAGACATTTTCTAGGACTAGTTTGTCAACTACTTGATTTGTGAAGCTCTTTTTTCCTGACATTATCTAGTCAGTCCAAGAGAAGTCTTCTTGATATGTCTGACCAATTTAGCATTACTCGTGTATATTTCCTTGCGAAGAAATACCCCAAAGAAAGAAAAGAAATGTACCAAGCCATCATCAAATAGGACCTGTATTAAGCCAATAAAAGGTCTTCCCATCAATTTAATCAAGATGACAACTCCTTCGGCTGATAAGCTTTCAGACAATTCTCTTACTGTGTGAGTTATAGATTGGTAATTTACGCTGCTGATAATCATCAAGTGGCCTTCGAATTGGTCAAGGAAGAGGTTATAAAGTTGATTTGTTTCAATAAAGCATCAAGTAAGTGCGATGGTATCCTTCTCTTGCTACAGTGTGAATAATCTTCCAATGCTAACAAACATTAATGGCATTACCACAAGCTGCATATGGTTTTCAGGAATGCGCATCTCTTATTTTTGTCAGGCTAACATAAGGTTCATGGAAATTTGTTTCTCAGGCTACCAATAAGAAAGTTGTGAAAGCTGATGCTTATGTAGCAGGTCTGTAATTAGATCTTCTATCCAGGTATTCTTTACTTTTTTTCTTTAGATTTATGAAAATCGAATATCATTAGATTCGCCCACCTGAATGGCAGCATGTGATGTCCCTGGCATCAAGAGACTTCTACCGTCACAATGGAGGGAATGGGAGTTCTTTGATAATATTTACCAGCTAGTTGGCGTGCCTGTTGTCACTGTGCAGCTTCGGTACAATGGCTGGGTAACAGAGTTGCAGGATCTAGAGAGATCAAGGTAATCTTCTGTGGAATTGTGAATGTGAGTTTTGCAAAAATAATGCGGTCTCTTACTAAAGCTAGCTGCAAAAACCCAAAATTCCATTCTCCTATACTTTAAAGAGCATATTACGGACATGTTAACCGAGAGACAATTGATAGGCAATTGAGGAAAGCTGCTGGGTTAGACAACCTTCTTTACACTCCAGATGCAGATTTCTCTTGCTTCGCAGACCTTGCGCTCACTTCTCCAGAAGATTACTACATTGAGGGACAAGGTTCCTTGCTCCAGTAAGAAAATTCACTGTTTCTTTTGACAAATGTTTACAAAGCTCAATTTCTTTGAGATCTGCTGTTTTGAAGATGGATCTTGTTGGGTAAACAATATTCGAGTTCTTTATAATCGCGAAGAAGTTTCTTCATTTTGTTAGGACTATGTGCATATTTTCATTAGTTCAGAATGGGTGATCTCTCTCTCTCTCGCCCCCCCTCCCCCCTCTCTCTCTCCTTCTCTCTCAGAGAGCTTACAAAATCTGAACTAGAGAAAAGAAAACTTTTGATGGGAAAATGAATCTCTTTATCAACACTTTCTTAAGCAATATGCCATGAGGCTTCTCTTGGGTTATTTGTTTCTCATAATCTTAAATGTTTCTTAGACCGAACTTGTGTCAAAAGATCTATTGTCAAGATTCATTGCATCAGATTCGAAATATTGATTAAACTTTAATATAGGTCTTTTGCATGCTCATCAAACATAGAATGTAGTTTATGTTTGAATGCTAACAAATATTTATAGTCTCCTGGTTGGATGTGCCATGACTGATTTAAATCTGTTTTATTCCAGATGTGTCCTGACACCAGGTGATCCATATATGCCTTTGCCGAATGATGAGATCATCAAAAGAGTCTCTAAGCAGGTTCGTCTTTTAGAAGCCCAATCTTTCTTTGAATGACACCGTCCCTTCCTTTAAGATGGAACAAGTAGGCTTTGTTCTTTTGCTTAAATCCTAGGTTCGGAACTTTTGTGCACTTCTCTTATTGCACCATGCCGTACATGCTCGGCATGTTTTCAATTCTGATATGTTTACGGCCTCCTTTTGTATCAGGTCCTCACATTGTTCCCGTCAGCTCAAGGCTTAGAAGTGACTTGGTCTTCTGTCGTCAAAATTGGACAATCTCTCTACCGAGAAGCTCCTGGTAAAGATCCATTCAGACCTGATCAGAAGACACCCATCAAAAACTTTTTCCTCGCCGGCTCGTACACAAAACAGGTTATTTTACTTTTTCTTAGGTTGATGTGAGCTTAATGGCTGATTCTGTCAAATAAAATCGAGAAGGAGGTGGCTTAAGAATTTGCTTTTGCAGGATTACATTGATAGCATGGAAGGCGCCACTTTATCCGGGAGGCAGGCTTCAGCATACATATGCAATGCTGGGGAAGAGCTGGTGGCTTTGCGAAAGAAGATAGCCACCGCTATCGATTCTCAAGTCCAGGAGAACACTCCTAATACCAAGGACGAGCTAAGTCTTGTCTAATACGCAGGCTATTGATTTTACAGGGACGAGAAAGGCGACGTAGCCGGGAGGCGCATTAATCACAATGTAAGTTGCATCCTGAATGGGGAGCAAGTAGAAGTATCCATATGTATCGTGAAACCGATAGCGTAACGGGGATTGTATTTCGGGGCTTGTTCAATGAAAGAAATTGGTGGGGGGTTGATCATCTGGTGAAAGTTCCTGCTGCAATCAACTCTCTGAAATTTAAGCTAGATGGTCCCGTTTCATCAGTGTGATCATGGGTTGAAGCTTGTGCGTTCTGTCAACCATTCTCGTTTTCTTCTCTCCTCTTCTTCCATCCTTTTCGCTGCGACGTTCAAATACTCGGTACCTAAAGTTTAAATGATTTCATTTCCGCGGTTTGGTTATGACTGAAATCCAATTATTTTGAATAACGTTGTCAAAGCAACTGTCTGATTGACTAGGATCATTAGTATTTTTCTGCAAACATTGAAATTTTGATGGTTATCTAGATGAGTTAGCATACATTCAGGTAATAAAACTCTATGCTAGGTCTCTAAACTGATGGGTTGGGCATCTCGAGTCGATCCCGGCCCATAAGGACTTTGTGGATGGACAGCCTCGCTCTGTCGAGCCTGGTCTTGACAACATGCTTTGGGGTCGAAAGGAAAGATTCTTTTATGTGCTCAGTCCATTCGAGATCAATATACCCACGCCATTCAATCAGATTGATTCGACAGGAGATGTGGAGACTGTTAAAATAATAGTTATTTCTTTTTCTGCACATTTAGCTAATTTGTTTGTCGGTTATCATAGTTTTTAGGAGTTAGTGGAGTAATTGATTTATGTAGATAATTGATTGTTATGTCCTATTTTGGTGGTGTTTTATTATGTATTTGCCTTTGTAAAGACTTCAAAGTTCTGAACAAAAAAGAAGCTTCAACCTCATCTCTCCTCTCCTTTAGCTATTCTACAGAGACTCACCAGTCGATTTGTTCATGTTAAGCTCACACGAACCCGATAATATGCTGTCCAAGCAAAAATCCCAGTTCAAACCATTAATCCAGCACGCCAATGGATGATCCACATGGAACTTGGCCCCATGAAGATCGTCATCAAGGACGCAAAATCCAACCAAAAGGGCGAAAAAGGAACTTCAAAAGGTGCTGCATCACCTGCCCTCTTCCCCTAGTCAAACGTACATCTCCACAAGAAAACAATAAATCCGATCAGTTTGACGTTTGTGGAGCACGGCCGAATCGGATCGAACCTAGAGCTATGGACGCGGTCGCAATCCGCCGGATCGCCCAGTCCAACATTATTTCAATTTCCAGGAAGAATTACGAGTCACATCACATGTCAGCATGGCACTATGCCAACCATATGTTTCTCTACTCAAACGTCATTTCCTGCACTGTCCTGATGAGCTCGCGCCCGATGGAACTGGATGCAGCACGAGAAAACGGGATCAACCCCACGCGCGTGATCTCGCCTTGCGCAAAACGTCGTCTCCATGCGTTTAGAAATCTCGGGAAAAAAAGGCGTTGCGGATGGCGACTGATGATGGGTTTTCGTTCAAACCTCGCGATCCGTGGACTTCGAGGCCTTAAAAGAGACTTGCAAGTTTAAACATTTCGGCTTCTTTTTTTCAAACAAAGATTTAGTTGGTCGTACACTCCTATTTAATTTATATAATCATGCGCCGTACAATGTGGAATGGCTCTCGTTGTTGTCGAAATATACCAATTATTAATTGAGGATGATATTCAAATCGATATCATTGATTTCTTCCCATTGCAGAGCTTCGGTAGGTGGTATCTCATTACATCTTCTTGTATTGTGGTATTGAAGAAACATGGGGATATGGAAAAGAACCTTTAATATATGCCGGACGACAGACCCGGCTGGATCCTAAGTCGATGAATAATAGTTTTTTCGCAGATTTTGCGATGGGATCATGGACGGCTTGTATGGGGACGATTCTAGGAAACGGGTCGTGTATCCAAAATCCTGAAAGGGCTGCACAGCATGCGCCATCTCGTTCTTGATTAACCCGGGAAAGCCTCGCTCGCAACAGGAATACCTCCTACACTCGACCCGGGCCTGCCGACATGCCTGGTGCTCAGGAATCGCCAGGATCGCCCTCTTTCTCTCTCTCTCTCTCTCTCTCTCTCTAGGGAGAGATCCACCGAAAAAACCTACACATGATACACAGACACGCGAGGAACATGGCATGTGCGGGTTAAGGTTGGGTGGGATCATGGATGCCATCCTCACATGCCTCTTAAAAGACTTGTCGTCGGCGCATGTGAGACGAGGAAGTTGCGGCTTCAACGAGAGAACCGCGGCGACCCCACGAACACTCCATCATTTTCTTCTTCTTTCTTCTTTCTTTCACCCTACTTGAACTTCGTGAAACATGACGAGGTTGTCCCGATGCGATTCTCTTTTAAACGACGTTTCGATAATCCCTGATGTAAAATGTAGAAATCGAGGTTTGCATTTTTTACTTTTTTTTTTTACTGTAATTTCTGTCGCGTAAGTACTTTCTATCTAAAAGAGTTAAATTGAGAAGTTCAAATCCATCCTAGTCCGGACGTGGGAAAGATAATTTATGTCGAATTTACAGCATGTCGGATCATAGAATGAGGATTTTCATTTTCTCGGGCTGATATGTAAGGTGAAAGAAATTCTATGGATTCTTGATGATCAGTCATATATTTCATTCGTCAAAAAAGAAAAATAATCTCGTATTTTTAGGGGGATTTTAATTTTTCTTTTCTTCTGGAAGAATATGCTTCTCAATTGCTTATTCTACGGATGAAACAACCGTGACTGGTCAACTATTATGTCTAACGTGCGTGAACATGCTAGTTCAGGAATAAACTAATGCCACGTTTGGGAGGTTGAGGGAAAGGAAACTTTAGGGAAATTATGAACGTATTACCAAATGTGCAAATTAAATAGCTAAATCCTTGTTGACTGACCTTTATATGACTCCACCACCTCTCCCTCATTCCATATGAGAAGAGTTTTAGAGTTTCGACGACCTCGCACCGGTCGACATCGTACCGTTCACGTCCTCAGCGCACAAAAACAGGAGCCGTGGGCGGACATGGACCTGCCTTCCTAGCTGCTTCGACCTCGAGCCGCGAAACAGCACATGCCCCCATCACGCAACATCCGCACCATGAGAGCTCGAGGCCGGGAGGGGGGGAGTCCGTAGAACCGAGATGATTTCTCTCGCAGAGAGGTGTTTCTTTTCTGTAGAAACAGTATGGTATTCAGCAGTTCTCGCAAGACAGAGAGCTTGTCTTTCAAGTGATGAAATTCTGGCTTTATGACCAGGGAAGTTGCCATTGCGTCAGCAGCCGAAGTAGCAAGAAAGCGAAGGATAAAACGACCTTCCACATAAAGCTTTGGGCCAGTAAACATCGAAGTTGAGAGACAGTTCATTTTCAACCATTCAGCGCGGGATAGCCGGAAGGAGCTTTTGATGTGGAAAGGGATGCCCATGTCGGTCCTAAATTTATTCTGTAAACGAGCAAGTTCTTAGCAGATGATCCAACGACTCAACAGCATGAGCACACATGAGGCAAGAAGCGTTGATGTTCGACCCTCCATCAGCCAAAAGGGTTACGGTGGCAATCGCATCATGGTTAAACAACCAGAGCAAATGCTGGATCGTGGGTAAAGTTTTTGCCTGACAAAATCAATCCCAGTCACCTCCATGATTCGCCTCACCACAGATATGACTAGCTAGGTGATAGCAGATGAGAGCGAGAAGTAGTAGTAATACAAGGCAGAAGCTAACAAAACTTTGCAATTAAATCAATGTAAAGTCACTAGAGAAACATCTAATAGAGATTTAAGTAATTGGATTTGAGTGTCAATATGTATTTCACGGGGAGAACCAATAACAAGTAATCCACTAATAATCAGAGAATCAAAGTTACAATCACTCATACGATCAAAGTGCTTTTAGCACCTAGATTAAGCCCAAAATAAACCCAAAAATATTATCTTACAATATCTCACTGATAATTCACTATAGAAACTTACAGATAGAAAATATGATACTACTCTTGTTTGTTCTATTTCATCTAATAGCAATTCCATCTAAAATAGGAAATTTGTTTTGGGAAACCTACTTAAACTAGGAAATTTGCTCAAAATAGAGACATATTTTCAACAATCTCCACCTTAACTTGATATCTAAACCAAGTCATAGTGCCTATTACTCATCTCAGTATTACGAAATCGCATGCCGATTCCAAAAAAATAACGCAAGCAAACAATCCACCAAACTTAATATAATGATAAAGGAACAAAATCAAAAGAATACGCCATAAAATTGTTATCAAAGTTTACCCAAACTTGGATTACATTTCCATGCAAAAGCACTCTGCGAATCCACTAGATTTCAAAGAAAGTTCGAATACAACGATAATTTTCTCTCAAATCAAAACACAGAGATTGAGAACTCTCAAAAGAAAAAAAAAACTCACCTTTTCTTCTCTCCTTTTCTTTCCTTTATATTTCCTTTTTCAATGGCTTGACGGCTAGCATCTAACTATACTAATATAAAGGTGTAGCTTTTAACCTAAAAGCAAAATTATTAGAAAAGACAAAAAAAAAAAAAAACCCTAAAAAAGATTTAGCTCCATCTAACAATAATCTTCCACTTGAAGACAAATATACCCAATACACCAAGAGTGCGCATGACAAAATTTCTATTTCTCAATTTCTCTGTTTCTCTGTTCCCCGGAACAGGTTTGGAACAGAAATCCGTTTGGTAACGCAATTTGATTTCTCTATTTCTGAAACAGATTTCTATTCCAGAAATAGAGAAATTGAAGAAATCAGAAGCTGAAATTTTTAACTTCTCAGTTTCTAAAATAGAAATTAGAAACTAAAATCATTTTAGAAACTAAAATCAAACCATATAAAAGAATCTTGCACTTTCTTACTAACTTAATTCACTCATAACCACAACTTCACAAATTATTGCTAATTTTCTTTTTCTTATTTTGCTTGTGTTTTTTTTTTTTTTGCATTTTTTTTGCATTTTTTTTTTTGATAACTTCCTCTTTAGGATGAAAGGCAATTGAATGGGTCCCCAATTTTCAAAAACGACCAAAGTTCTTAAATGCTTACTTAAAAACAATGGGGCTCTTTCCTCCTAGAAAAGGCATGCGCATGGCTAGTTGAAGAAAAAGTTCTTACGTAATAGATGAATAAAAAACGTGCCTAGAAATTTAACCTTATTTTTTTACGAATTCAAAATTCTTGCAAAATCAAAATAATTAGATTGTTACACAATCTTGAATTTTAATTCGAAGGCAAGAGATTCAAAAGAATCTCTCTCTTTGCTATGCAAGGGCCATTAAAGGTTCATTGAGCAACAATAAAGAAATTAGGGATGAACAACTGGACCGATTCAATTCGAGAATCAAAATAAACCTACCTTCCCCTGATTAGTTCCTAACCATAAACATTACTTTAAGGTAAAATTCTCATATATTCCTTTACACCATTAATCTTATTTTGTTGATAATATTATATAATACTAGTTTTTGATAAAATGACAAGACTGTATAGGCGCCATTGATGGCACCCATATTCATGCTTCCGCAGTACTTATCTGAACTTACGCAGGATGGGCTTGCAAACGATACATTGACCGAGGAGGGAAATCAACTAAATACACTTAGGAAACAATTGCTAATAAAATGGCAATGGATAATAATATGCCGGAAATTCCATGAAATCGTATTTTCAACTTTTGTAATGTATTAGTATTATTTCGATTATTATTTTGTATTTGAGGATTTCCAATGTTGTTTTAGTATTATTTCGACTATTATTTTGTATTTAAGGATTTCATATGTTGTTATCTAATCAATTTATATTCCTAGAAATAGAAATTTTGTTATGTTATCAAACGGATTTCTGTTTCAGAAATAGAAATTTTGAGTCGTTATCAAACGGGTTTCTTTGCTTAGAAACTTGTTAGGGGAATAGAAATTAAGAAATTGATTTCTGGCCAGAAATCAATTTCTATTTCAGAAATTTTGTCATGCGCAGCCCAAGCAACTTTGCATCCATCTTCTTCAAAAGTTAGTAACTAAAAAACTTGTGCTTCTGCAATATTCCTCATCAATTAACATGGAGTAATACCAATGGTAGTAGTATTGAAAATATGCATCTCTTTGTCTACTACCTTGGTCAAAATGTCATTAATCATCTACAACTTTAACTCATTATCTTTCAATGATGACTTAATAAAGTGATAATGCTTCTTCATATGTCAAATCATTGAATAATAAGCTGTATTGTTTGCTAAGTGCACTGTACTTTAACTATCATTCCACAATGTATTGATTAGTTACTTTCAATGTAACTCCCCCATTTAATCTTGTAACCACATGATTTCCTTGGAGGCTTACTTTGCTTCTGTTGTTGATAGAGCCGCTATTTTCTATAGTTGAGATACTCGACTCATTGATGCACTTACAACTATTAAGATATATCCAGTGGTACTCTTATTATTATCTTGCTCACTTGAGTAATCTGCATCTACATAACCCTGCAACTTTAAAATGTACCACTATAACAAAAAGAGTAATTTGATGTACATGCTAGATATTTGAATATCCATTTTGTTGTATTCTAATGCTCTTTGTCTAGGTTATACATATATCGACTCATATCTCCCACTATTTGTGCAATGTTTGGTCTCATGTTTACCATGACATCAAACTTCTCACTACTAATACATATGGAACTACCGTCATTTCACTTTTTAAAGTCTAAGTACTTGGACACAATTTTTTTTTGGAAAGTTTGAACTGACTCGCTAGAAGAGTCATCACCGGTTTTGCCTTCTTCATGTCAAATCTCTTAACACCTTATTCACATAGTCTTCTTGCAACAACTAGAATTTCTTATTTTTCTTGATGCTGATGATTTTCATGCCTAAAATATTCTTGACATTTCCCAAGTCTTTCATAGCAAATTGCAATGATAACATATTCTTCAGTTTTGGACGTGCGAACCCCTAGAGTGCCATAACTTTGCACAAAGGGATACTTAAGTGTCATACTTACGAAAGGTATACTTAAGTGCCAAAATCGGAGTAAAAGGGATCACTTGAATGCCAATCCAGCCAAAACTCGGCCAAAACGCCAACGTGGCATTTTTTCGGCGAACCGAGCCTAAAACGACATCGTTTTGCACGTTAACGTGGCCAAATAATGCAAAAATGACGTTATTTTGAGCTGACGTGGTAAAAAATAATAAAATTAATTAATTAAATTAAATTTAAAATTAAATTTAGTTAAAATATTACAAAATAATAATTTTAAAATTAAATTTAGTTAAAATATTTAAAAAATAATAATTAAAGAATTTAAAAAATTTAAAAAAAAAAAGGAAAGGGGGGGAGGCGGCTGAGGGATCAGCCCTTAGCTGCCGCCACCGGGAAGGGCCAGCAATAGCGGGGGGAGGGTCGGCCGGGTCCCCAGCCGACCGGCGGCAAGGGCTCGCGAGCCCTCGCTGTCGGTCGGCCGGGGTCACTGGTCCCTGGCCAGGGCCTGGCGACCCCGGCCGACCCTCCCCCCTGCCGTCGCCGGCCCTTCCCGGCGGCGGCGGCTGAGGGCTGAGGGCTGATCCCTCAGCCGCCTCCCCCCCTTTCTTTTTTTTTTTTTTATAAATTTTTTTTAAAATTTTAAAATTTTAATTTTTTTAATTTTAAAATTATTATTTTTAAATATTTTAACTAAAATTAAATTAAATTAAATTAAATTAATTTTTTGATTATTTTTTTACCACGTCAGCCGAAAACGACGTTGTTTTTGCATTATTTGGCCACATCAGCGTGCAAAACGACGTCGTTTTGGGTGCGCTTCGCCGGAAAAATGCCACGTCGGCGTTTTGGCCAAACTTTGGCCGGAATGCCACTCAAATGATCAGTTTTTCTTCGAATGCGGCACTTAAGTGTACATTTTGTAAGTTATGATACTTAAATGTCCATTTGTGCAAAGTTATGACACTTGAAGTGTTCTTTTGCCTCAGTTTGGCGATTCTCTTCATATTGGAGCTAGCCACTAGCATGCCATCCATATATAAAAAGAGATACACAATATCACAATCATCATACTTGTGAAAATAAACACAATGGTCAGCCTCAGTTTGTAAATCTGTTTTCTTCCATGAAACCATTAATCTTTAGGTACCATTACTACATAGTTTGTTTTAAGCCATACAAGCTTTTCTTCAAGCAACATATCATGTGCTTCTTACCTTTGACTTCAAAACCTTTAGCCTTCACATTGGAACCTTCAGTGTCTGGTTTGGTAACAAAACCAACACTCATCTTTTGTAACCTCTCTTTTCTCTTGATTGTGACCTACCACATCTGTTGAATTTTTCCTTGTTTTTATTTCTCCCATGGTTCTCCACTCTAGTGCTGTCAAAGATGTAGATGCTAAAAAATTAAGTCCACTTGAGAGTTTCCTACGCATCTCTTCATCCATATGTCTATTAAACCCATGCTGAGTTTGAACTTGTCTTGAGGAATGAACTTGGTCCACATGTCCACAAGAATTTCTGACGCAAGAAACTTCTTCACAGTCACATCCTCTCTTGACATGTTAATTTTGACACAAAAATTTTGGTCACCAAGGAGCTTGATTCTCCGACTTCTACCAAACATGCTTTCTTCCTCGATTAAGGGGCCAATTATAAGACGACAAAGAGGTGGGTTTACCCATCAAATTGTCACTTCAGGGTGAACTAACCTTGCCATTGATCGCCATCCCAACTCTAGTTTAGAAGACCTCATTAGCAGCAAGAAAGGCTCTATCAATTCTAGAGTTGTTATGCCTCTTCTCAGCATGCTTCGTGGGTTCACAACAACAATCCCTGCATTTTTCTCTTTGTTGAGGGCGAACCCCACGGGAAATCCCATTAATCTTATCAAGTTCATCGCAGGTAGTTTCAATTCTCAAGCAGGAGACCCTATTCTAGATTCGTCAAGAAGATCTCTATACCTTCACGAAAATGGAAGCATTCAACTGATGAAAGATTCCATGCGTGACCTACACGAACCGAACTAACCCAACATGCCAGCTTCTCTTTACACCAGCTGCCTTCAAGATAACTACGTGCATCAGCAAGTGAAAAAATCATTAGACAACTGATGGTCAAAGTTGGACCCATGCACGCGTTCCCGGTCAGCTTTCACACTACACGGATGAAAAAATTAACCAACCGATCTCATTCATCGAACCTTTCAGGCTTTCACCATCACAGAACAGTCACGTCCTCCTTCCATTGGCTCCAGGAACAAGACAATCCCTACCAGGAACCCCGGATACTCTTTCTACTCTTTTAATCATGCTTCTGGTGTAATTTCGCCGTCACGCGCATATCAAGCCTACGTAATCCCACGATTCGTTTTCGTCTTCATTAAAATATGAAGCTACCGAAACGAGAAGATTCCAGGCACTTACCTCCGGTTTCAACGTTCTCGTACAGTCCTACCGAACTCGTACGGCGTTCTACGGAAGCCAGAGGACGACGGGTCAAGACCAAAACCCCTGCAAGAGGTGTCCGCTTTCTAACGTCGTTTTACCGGATGATCTGTTTACGATTAATAAAGCTTTTGCATGCACCGAGGGACATCGTGATAAAAGTGCACATGGTCTCGTGATAACGACGGGAGCCTTGGTCTCTAATGGAGAAAGATGTCTCGATATTATTAAAGATGAGAGACGTCGCTAAACAAAGTTAAAGTAAATTTTTGCAAGATAATGATGATCGCTTTACAGCTTTGGTAAAATGTATATTTTATAAAAATACAGCTTCGTTTGGAGGGTTGCTTGGGAAAGCGGTGGGGAGAAAGTGCATGTGCGAGTCAAAGGCGGAATATTACGTAAGTGCGTGTGCAAGTATTTGGATATGAGAGGTTGCTTTTGGGATGAGATTCAAGAAGGATATTCAGTGAATGTATGTAGCGCGCTTTGTGTGATGTGTAACTTCGGAAGTCTTAGTACCTTTTTTTCCCCCGATATTTGGAGCCCAATTAAATAACATCAAAATCATCTCTCTCTTGACAAGCATGGGTCACGGTTCGTGATTTTCTCGTACTCATGAATTTTTGTGAGTGGAGCTTGGGGATTTTGAGTAAAGAGAGAGTGATGCAGAAGGGACGGATACAATTGATCTATAGAAATCGCGTCAGGATAGTTAATGTTAAGAGTTTTGGGATAGAAAATTTATGTTACTTAGGAGTTCAGAAGGCTGGGTTAGCCTACCCTACACAAACTAGTCGGGTGTTAATGCCGCTCTCCTGATAAGGCCATGGCAAGCCAAACAGTTTTGTAGTCTAAAGTGATATGTTGTCTCGCTCAACGGACTAGACGCCTAAGCTAAGCTAGACATGGTATGATCTTATATAAGGAAGCTATTCACCATACTGTTATCTGGAACAATTATAGAAGAAAGGCTAGCCTAGTGTTTTCTACTCTAGTGTTTTTTGCTCACCAGGTACCACATGGGTTATTTCATAGCCAATGAACTATCGATTCGACAAATGGTATCAGAGCAAGGTCTCTTCAACAAGTGGGTTGAGTTAGAGAAAACATGTGGTCTTCATGGTCCTACAAGGGCAGAGAGTGAATTACTAGAGCAAAAGGTGGTCGGACAAAACGCAACTCTTGTCCAATTTCTAGGATGGCAATGCGGCCACAAGAAAGATCCGATTTCTCATTCAATAGGGAAAATGTTCCTAGATTAATTGGCGAATCTCAGGAGGAAGCATGTTGCCACGTTTTCAACGAGGAAAGAAACCTCTATTAGTCTGCTAGGATCAAGAAAAGTTTAGTAGGCAAAATAGGGTGCTGCCCAAATGTGCAATTGGCAAAAAATGCCACACTTGCTAGGAAAAGCGTAGGTAACCAAAGTAACCTGTACAGTTACGATAAAAAGAAACTACCAATGGGGTAGCATTTTTTGTTGGATGAATGTTACCATTCAATATCTCATCCAAAGTGGAACATCAATGATTAAGGAAACGTAGGGAAGTGACAACACAACCTGCAATGAGGACGTTATGGAATTGAGCACGGCTAGTACTCGTGAACACTTGTGAGTGAAGCTTGAGGTTATTGAGTGAAGAGCAAGTGATGTAGAGGGGACGAATACAATTGGTCCGTGTGAGTAACGTTAGGACAGTTGATGCTAAAAGTTATAGGATAAAAAAAAATTATATTACTCAAAAACTCTGAAAGCAGGGATGGTCTCCCGTTCATAAACTAGTCAGAAGCTAATACCGCTCTTCTGATGAGATCATGGCATGCCGAAACCAATTGTGAAGCTTAAAATGATCTGCTGTATAGCTCAACGAACTAAACACCCGAGCTAAGCTGGGCATGGTATGATCTTATATAAGATAGCTATTCGCCATATTGTTCTCTAAAAAAAAAATTATGGAAGGAAGGTTAGCCAAGTGTGTTTTTTGCCCACCAAGCGCCACACGGCTTATTCCTTGGCCAAGGAACTTTGGACTTGTGACACTTGCGTGCAATCCTTCACATTGGAAATTAGTTGGGATATAGCACGCTAGTTACACAACGCTTACATATATGCCTGTCCTAGAGCATAGGCATAAGAAAATTATCCAAAAAATCTCAAACCTATTGTATTTTTATTAATTTAATCCAAAATCATTTAATTGTACCAATTGAGCCTAAACATTTACGTTTCGCTAATTGAGTCTATCTAAATAATTTTGACCATAAATCACTGACTTAGACACCGGTTGTTCTATGTAGTATAGTCGACGCTGACATTAATAATTTTTAATAATATTTTAATATTTTATTTCAAATTTTTATTAATCTTTTCTTCTTCTTTTTTCTTTTTTCTTTTATTTTATTTCTCTTTCTTCCCTTTTTCCTCCTCTAGCTGCTCACTAGCCTTTAGCGAAGCGCGCCCCTGCTGGTCACTAGCTAGAGTGAGCCTCACCTGCCCCTAGCGAGAGGCTCAATCTCACCATTGCTAGGTGAGGTCAACTTGGCCCAGCAACTCCCGTGACTCTTGGTTGGATGTGCCGTGCTGCTTTATTCCAGATGTGTCCTGACAACAGGTGATCCGTATATGCCTTTGCCGAATGATAAGATCATCAAAAGAGTCTCAAGCAGGTTCTTCTTTTAGAAGCCCAATCCTTCTTTGAATGGCAGCCCTGTCTCATTAACAGGGAACAAGTTGGCTTTGTTCTTTGCTTAAATCCTAATAACCTGGAATTACCATGAAGTGTTGTTGATGTTTAAGCATGCCTTATGTAGTTCCTCTCAGGTGCTATTTTAGTTCGGAACTTTTGGGAACTTCCCTTACTGCTATGCCTTATATGGCATGTTTTCATCTGATATGTATGTGGCCTCCCTTTGTATCGGGTCCTCGCATCACCTGCCCTCTTCCTCTTGTCAAACATACATTTCTACAAGAACAATAAATCCAATCAGTTTGACGTTCTTGGAGGACGGCGGAATTGGATCGAACCTGGGGCTATCGATGTGGTCGCGATCCGCCGGATCACCTGGTCCAACATTATATTGAATTCCCAGGAAGAAGTACGAGTCACATCCTATGTCAGCATGGGACCATGCCAACTATATTTTTCTCTACTCGAACGTCATTTCCTGCATTACCCTGATGGGCTCACGCCTGATGGAACTGGATGCAGCACGAGAAAACGGGATCACCCCCACGCACTGATCTCGCCTTGCGCAAAACGTCGTCTCCATGCATTTAGAAATTTCGGGAAAAAAGGGCGTTGGGGGATGGCGACTGATGATGGGTTTTCGTTCAAACCTCGCGATCCGTGGACTTCAAGGCCTTCAAAGAGACTTGCAAGTTTAAGCATGTTCAGCTCATTTTTTTTTTAACAAAGATTTAATCGGTCGTACACTTTTATTTAATTTATATAATCATGCGCTGCACAATGTGGAATGGCTCTCGTTGTTGTCGAATAATGCCAATTATTAATTGAGGATGACATTCAAATCGATATCATTGATTTTTTCCTATGGTACAGCTTTGGTAGCTGGTTTCTCACAACATCTTTTTGTATTATGGTATTGAAGAAAAATGGAGATATGAGAAAGAACGTTAGGATATGATCGGACGACAGACCCGGTGGAATCCTAAGTCAATGAATAGTACTTTTTCGCGACGGTGTCGTGGACGGCTTGTATGGGGACGATTCTAGGAAACGGGTTGTGTATCCAAAGCCCCGAAAGGGCGGCACAACATGCACCATCTCGTTCCTGATTAACCCGGGAAAGCCTCGCTCGCGACGGAGTACCTCCTACACTTGTTAGTTTGCTAAACTACTGTCTCGACCACTCTGATCGACCTGAGCCCGCCAACATGCCCGGCGCTCGGGACTCGCTGGGATCGCTCTCTCTCTCTCTCTCTCTGTCTCTCTCTCTCGGGAGAGATCCGCCAAAAGTCTACACATGATGCACAAACACCGGAGGAACAAGGCATGTGGGGGCTAAGGTTAGGTGGGGATGCCATCGTAACATGCCACTTAAAACGACTTGTCGTTGGCGCATGTGAGACGAGGAAGTTGCGGGTTCAACGAGCGAACCCCGACGACCCCACGAACACTCCATCATTTGCTTCTTCTTTCTTCTTTCTTTCCCCTACTTGAACCTCGTGAAACATGACGAGGTTGTCCCAATGTGTTTCTCTTTAAACGGCATTTCTATAATCGGTGATGTAAAATGTGGAAATCGAGGTTTGCATTTTGTTACTCTTTTTTTACTGCAATTTCCATCACAAAAGTACTTTATTTCCAACAGAGTTGGCGGTGTGGACGTGGGAGAGATAATTTTTGTCGAATTTACAACGTGTCGGATCATAGAATGAGAATTCTAGTTTTCTTGGGCCGACATGTAGGATGAAAGAACAGAAAAGCTCTACGGATTCTCCACGATCAGTCATATAACCCATTAGTTAAAAAAGAAAGATAATCTCGTATTTGTAGGGGAATTTCAATTTTTTTTTCTTTTAAAAGAATATGCTTAATTACTTATTATACAGATTAAACAACCATGATTAGTCAACTATTATGTCTAACGGGTGTGAACATGCTAGTTTAGTAATAAACTAATGCCACGTTTGGAAAGTTGAGGGAAAGGAAACTTCAGGTAGAGACTACGCATTTCTTTTATTATATATATTTCCTCTACTCTTTCTCACAAGAAATTACAAATTTTGTCTTCCTTTTTCCAAAACAAGAGGGGAAACTATGAACGTATTACCAAATGTGCAGATTAAACAACTAAATCCGCGTTGCCTGGCTTTTTATATGACGACACCACCTCTCCCTCATATCATATGGCAAGAGTCTTAGAGTTTCAAAGACCTTGCACCGGTCGACATCCTGCCGTTCGTGTCCTCGGCGCACAAAAACGTGAGCTGGCGGACATTGGCCTGCCTTTCTAGCTGCTGCAACCTCGAGCCGCTGTTCAATCAAAACAATGCATGCCCCCGTCGCGCGACATCTGCACCATGAGAGCTGGAGGCCGGGGGGGGAGTCCGCAGAACCGAGACGATTTCTCTCGAACATAGTTGTTTATTTTCTGTAGAAACAGCATGGTGTTTAGCAGTTCTCGCCAGACAGAGAGCTTGTCTTTCAAGTAGTGAAATTTTGGGTTTATGATCAGAGAAGTTGCTAATGCGTCTGCGGCCAAAGCAACAGGAGAGCGAAGGGTAAAATGACCTTCCACATAAAGCTCTAAGCAAGCAAACATCGAAGTTGAGAGACAGTTCATTTTCAACCATTCAGCGAGGGATAGCCGGAAGGAGCTTCTCATGTGGAAAGGAATGCCCAAATCAGTCCAAAACTTATTCTGTAAACGAGCAAGTTCCAAACAAATGATCCGACATTTCAACATCACGAGGCACATAAGGCAAGAAGCATTGATATTCAACCCTCTATATCAGCCAAGAGGGTAATGGTGGCAATCGCATCATGGCTAAACAACCAGAACAAATGCTGGATCTTGGGTAAGTTTTTGCTTTGCAAATCCAATCCCAGTCACCTCCATGAATGGCCTCACCACAGATATGATTGGCTAGGTCAAAGGCAGATGAAAGCGAGAAGTTGTAGTAATATAACGCGGAAGCTGACCAAACTTTGCAATTAAATCAATGTAAAGCCACTAGAGAAACAACTGATAGAGATTTATGTGGTTCAATCCGAATATCAATATCTATTTCACAAGGAGAATCAATAATAAATAATCCACTAATAATCGAAGAATTGGAGTTACAATTACTCATACGATCAAGTGCTTTCAGCACCTAGATTAAGCCCAAAACAAACCCACAAAGATAAAATCTGATATTCCTCTTGTTTGTTCTACTTCAACTAATAGCAATTCTATCTAAAATAGAAAATCTGTTTTGGGAAACCTACTTAAACTAGGAAATTTGCTCAAACTAGAGACATATTTTCAATAATCTCTACCATAACTCAATGTCTGAACCAAGTCATAGTGCCGATTATCCATCTCAGTGTTATGAAATCGTACACTGATTCTAAAAAAATAACGCAAGCAAACAATCCACCAAACAAAATATAATAATAAAAAAATAGAATCATAACAACACGTTAAAAAATTTGTTATCGAATTTTACCCAAATTTGGGCTACATTTCCGCACAGAGACACTTTACAAATCTACTAGATTTCGAAGAAAGTTGAAATATAACAATGATTTTCTCTCATGATCAAGGTACAAAGATATTGAGAACCATCATAAAGAAAAAAATACTCACTTTTTGTTCTTTCCTTTTCTTTCCTATCTATTTTCTTTTTCTTTTTCAGCATCTTGACAGCTAGCGTCTAACTATGCTAATATAAAGATGTAACTTTTAACCTAAAAGTAAAACGAATAGAAAAGACAAAAAGGCTCCTAAAAAAGATTTGGCTTCATCCACCAACAATCTCCCACTTGAAGATAAATATATGCGATGCACCAAGCAACTTTGCATCCATCTTCTTCAAAAGCTAGTAATTGAAAAGCTTGTGCCTCAGCAATATTCCTCATCAATCAACATGTGGTAATACCAATGGTAGTAGTACAGAAAATATGCTTCTCTTTGTCTACTACATTGGTCAATGTGTCAATTGGATTTTTCGAGTCATCAATCTTCTATAACTCTAACTCATTATCATTCAATGCTGACCTAATAAAATAATAACTTTTCTTGATATCTCTAGTCCTTAAGTGATAAGCTACATTATTTACTAAATGCACTGCGCTTTGACTATCACTCCACAGTGTACTGATTGGTTGCCTTTAATGCAGTTCCTTCATGTGATCTTGTAACCACACATGATTTCCTTGGAAGTTTCCGTGATGGCCACGTTCTTTGCTTCTATTGTCCATATAGTCACTAGTTCATGCAGTTGAGATACCTAACTCACTATTGTACTTAAAACTGTAAAGACATATTTAGTGGTACTCTTATCATTATCTCGATCACCTGAGTGATCTGCATTTATATAACCTTGTAACTTTAAAGATGTACCACCGTAACAAAAAGAGTTATTTGATGTACCTACTAGATATCTCAATTTCAATTTCATTACATTCCAATGCTCTCTACCTAGGTTTTGCATATATTGACTTACTACTCCCATTGGCTGTGCAATGTCTGGTCTCGTGCTTACCATGATATACATCAAACTTCCCACTACCAATGCATATAGAACTGTTGTCGTCTTATCTTTCAAAGTCTTGAGTACTAGGATACAATTTTTTTTTGGAAAGTTTAAAGTGACTCACTAAAGAAGTCGCCATCGGTTTTGCATTGTTCATGTTAAATCTCTTTAACACCTTGTTCATATAGTCTTTCTACAACAATAATTTCTTATTTTTCTTATTCCTGATGATTTTCATATCTAAAATATTCTTGGCATCTCCCAAGTCTTCCATAGAAAACAATGATAATAACATATTCTTTATTTCTGCGATTCTCTTCTTATTAGAGCTAGCCATCGGCATGTCATTCACATAAAGAAAGATACACAATATCACCATCGTTATACTTGCGAAAATAAACACAATGATCAGCCTCATAGTATACAAATCCGTTTTTTTTTTCTTAAAACCATTAATCTTTAGGTACTGTAGCCACGGAGCTTATTTCAAGCCATATAAGCTTTTCTTTAAGCAACGTATCATGTACTCCTTATCTTTTACTTCAAAACCTTTAGGTTGCACTATATATAATTCTTTATCTAAGTCACCATGTAAAAACGCTATTTTCGCATCTAACTGCTTGATATAAGGATCTTTTACTACAATTATACTTAGCAGAACTCTAATTAATATCATTTTCGCTGCAGGCGAAAATACTTCGTAATAGTCGATCCCTCCTTTTTGAGAAAAGCCCTTAATTACAAATCTCACCTTATATATGACACTACCATATACTTCGTTCTTAATCTTGTACACCCACTTGTTTAATAAAGCTTTACAACATTTGGGCAACTTGGTTAACTCCCAAGTTTTAATGAGCCCATCTCATCTTTCATAACACACTCCCACTACATGTGAGATGTATTTTATTTTGTCTCGTCATAAGTCTCCGGTTCTCCTAAATTTGTATGTAAAACATGGCTCAGAATAGTATTAGCTAATGAATCAAAAATCACCTTTAGCTTTCTCACACATGTAGACTTCCTCAAGACAAGTACTTCAGAGTCGTAAGTCTACCTCCAATCACTGCGATTCTCTTGAAATGCATCCTCACAGATAATAGGCTCATCTTGAACCTCTTCTTCCAGTGCACTTTGATCTACTGGAACCATCTTTGTGTGCATTGTGTTCAGTTCAATATATTTTGGTTCTATAGTGTTGGAAGATATGAAGATATATTTCTGTAATTTCTTGTAATAGGAAATCAAATATACTTTAGGATAGAAGAAGATAGGCAAATATAGAATTTCCTTTATTACTTTCCTTCATTGTAATTAAATACAATGTTACATGTACAGAATCATTCAATGAAAAGAAGATAATTGCTTCTTCGCCTATCATCTGTCCTTCGAATACCTTCTTCTTCTTCTTTTTCTGACATGGTATCAGAGCCTCTCTGGTTCTGAACTGTTTTGCTTCCGCTTCTGATTGCCTCATACTCCAATCTCGAATTTTCAGAAAAAGCGTTGCCAAAGGAATCAAAGTTCTTGATTGCCTGAAGGAACTGCATCTGCAAAGAAGAGATAAAAGAGGAATCAAAATTCTTTTTTCAATATGTCTATACCACCAGAACAAACCTCTACTCCCGTTGATGAATCTTCATCAGATGTTTCGACGCGAGCCTTGGGAGACCAAGATCCAGCTGCTATAGTCCCTGCAACAGAAAGGCAACAACAAATTCATGGCCAACCTCCGCACGTGCCGTGGCAACAACAGGCTCAGGCAATTACAGGGCAACCATTCGTAGGTCACCCTTACCAATGGATGCCTTATCCATGGTATCCTGGGCCTATCCCCAACGCATCATTGCCTGGCTACCACGGCAGCGCGCGGGTTGAAGCAGGTCTACCAACCAGCGACGGGGCAAACCCTAGCATCAACCCGGAGCAGACGGGCGGATCACCTATGCCAGGACAGGGATTTCAGAATGCGGGATACGGATTTGGCCTCGGGGGTTCGGGTCAGGGAACGAATCCCTACCCGACTCCTGCACCAGGTTTCTTTCTGTATCAATTTCTCAATAACAGTGGCCGGCCGGAACCTGGCGATCCATTATACACAACAAACGGCGACGGTCCAGAATTGAAGATTATAAGTCAACAATTGACAGGTGCAGATAATTATTCAAGTTGGTCGCGCGAGTTCCGGCGGGCACTCATAACAAAAGACAAGGAGGTTTTCATCGACGGATCGTTCCCGATTCCGTCCGACGAGAGAATGGCACGAATCTGGAGGCGATGCAGTCAATTGGTAAGAACCTGGATTGGGAACTGCATCGCACCCGAGATCGCGTCCGGGCTTCCCCCGACGGAGGATCCGAAAAAAATGTGGGAAAACATTAGGGAGATGTATGGAAAACTCGATCAAGTGAAAATTTTTTACCTAACACAGCAAATTTCAGATCTGAAACAGGGGAACATGAGCATCGCAACAGTATACAACAAGTTATCGAGCCTCTGGAATGAGTTAGAGGCGGCCGAGGAAAAATTCGATTGGCCCGATAACATTCAACAACAATACAAGCAGATGCGAGAAAGGGAGAAAGCAACAAGATTTCTCCTCATCCTCAACGAAACTTACATGTCTTTCCGATCTCATATACTCACCATGGAGCCTCTACCAAGTCTCGGCCGGATTTATCAACTCGCCATACAGGAGGAGAGCCAACAGAGATCGGCGGACCATGGCAAAGGAGGAGATGGAATTGCACTGGCCGCGAAGACCCATTTTCGTGCGACACAGAGAGGTTCGGGGAGGAGAGAGGCGGAACTAGGGTTCGTTCTTGAGGGTGGTGAAAACCCTAGGGCCCTTATAAAGAGAGGCGCGGACGGTGGAGATCAATTCCACTACCAATCCGACGGTTTGCGCTCAATCCAGGGGGCGACAGGATCGGACGGTCCGCGTGGGATCATCTCCGCTTCATCCGACGGCTCACGTCCTGCTCCATCCGACGGCTCCCGTAGCACTTACCTAATCGGATCGGACGGCTACCGATCTACTGGCATGCGCGGCCCACTTCTTGGAGGATCCGACGGTCCATATGGGCCTATTTCGACCCAAACATTTAGGCCCAATCTAAATTCAAAAAATAATGGGCCGAAAGGAAGAGGTAAGATGTACTGTGATTATTGTAAGCGACCGCACCATACAATTGAGAATTGCTGGAAATTACATGGAAAGCCAGGAGAAAAAGAAAAGGGGAAATTTTCCTCAGTTTTTCAGGTAACAGGCCAGCACATGGGAAAATCAATTACCCATGAACAATATCACGAGCTGATGGAAACTTTGAAGAAATTGGATCCCTCGGATAGTGGAGGTAGTTTCACAGGTACATCTTATTGTTTGATGAATTCGATTTCAAAGAATGCATGGATTATCGATTCAGGTGCTAGTGATCACATAGTCTGTGATCGGAATTTACTTTCAGATATTACAAAATTATCTTTTCCTATATCAGTACAACTTCCAAATGGTCATACCACCAAAGTCACAATGACTGGGACTGTAAAGCTTAGCTCTCTTGTTACTATTAAAAACGTGCTTTACGTACCCGATTTCCATTTCAATCTGATCTCAGTTGCTCGAGCCTGTGAAGAAAATTCATGCAATATTCTTTTCCATTTTGATAAATGTTTCTTTCAGGCCCGTTCGACTGGCACACTGATGGGCTTGGGTAGAGTCAGCCATGGCTTATATTTTTGGTTGGATTTTCCACATTTTTTTGAGTCATCTTTTGTTCAATTCAATAAATATCTATGTAATGCTACTGCCGATGGCATTAATTTCCTTAATCATAAACGTTTGGGTCATAGTGCATTATTTCCATATCCCAAATGTCCTATCTGTCCCATGGCAAAGCAAACACGTGCTTCTTTTCAGAATAGCAATTCTCGAGCAGCGGATATTTTCTCTCTTATTCACGCTGATGTTTGGGGGCCTTATCATACTTCAAATCATGATGGCTCTAGGTTCTTCCTCACCATTGTGGATGACTATTCTCGTGCTACATGGATTTTCCTTATGCAATCAAAAAACCAAGTCTTTTCTCATTTAAAGACATTCATTTCCTTATCCAAAACTCAATTCCAAAAACCAATCCGTAGGATACGTACTGATAATGGAAAAGAATTTTTTAATACTGAATGTACTTCCTTATTCACTATGCATGGAATATTGCATGAGAGCTCTTGTGTTTACACACCCCAACAGAATGGAGTTGTTGAGAGAAAACATCGCCATCTTTTAGAAGTGGCACGTGCAATTAAATTTCAAGGATCTATTCCTGAAAAATTTTGGGGAGATTGCGTAATTACTGCAGCATACCTGATAAATCGTATGCCATCACGCATCTTAAAGGGAAAGACACCCTTTGAATTATTATATGGGAGAAAGCCGGATTTATCTCATCTCAGAGTTTTTGGATGTCTGTGCTATGTCACTACGGTGGGCCATAAAGATAAAATGGCGCCACGAGCTACTCAATGCATTTTCATGGGTTATCCTACTTTGCAAAAGGGATATAGGCTTTATGCACCATCAACAGGAAATTTCCTTATCAGCAGGGATGTTGTTTTTCATGAAGATGTTTTTCCCTTTTCATTAACATCTTTACCAGAAGAAGACAACACAAATCGCCAATTCCTATCAGAGGAAGATTCCTCCACTGGCGGAACATTTATTATCCCTCCTGCTCCAAGAGAAGTTGATGTCTTGCCTACAACACCTCTTGTAAGTCCTGCTGACAATTTCATTGAGCAGCCATATATAGAAGAATCATTACATGAAGAACCAGCACAGTTAGAGGATACTTCAGAAACAACCACTACTGAGGCAGTATCCACCACACCAGAGGAGCCACAGAGGCGTTCTCATCGAATCACTCGTCCACCAACTTGGACAAAGGATTATATCTGCGGTTCTTCACATTTATCAGGTACACGATACCCCATCTCTTCTTATGTCTCCTTTGATAGATTGTCGGCAGACCATCTATGTTGCATAAGTCGTATTTCCGAAAGTCAAGAACCTTCTAGTTATAATGAAGCCAAAGATGATCCTCGTTGGCAAAAGGCCATGGAATCTGAATTACATGCATTGATTGACAATCACACTTGGGATGTTGTCTCTATTCCTACTCATCGCAAACCTATTGGATGCAAATGGGTATATAAAATAAAATATAGAGCAGATGGTTCTGTGGAAAGATACAAAGCACGATTAGTGGCAAAAGGCTTCACCCAACGAGAAGGTTTTGATTATCATGAAACCTTTTCGCCTGTAGCAAAGGATGTGACGGTTCGTACTTTTTTGTCTATTGCTGCTCTTCGTGATTGGCCATTACACCAAATGGATGTCCATAATGCTTTCTTACATGGTGATCTGGATGAAGAAATATATATGGAGCTTCCACCCGGATTACGGAGACAGGGGGAGTCGAAGGTATGTCGTCTCCGTAAATCTCTTTATGGTTTGAAACAAGCCTCCCGACAGTGGTATGCTAAATTCACAAGTGCACTCTTGGCTGCTGGGTTCAAGCAATCCAAGTATGACTATGCCTTATTCACCTGGACAAAAGGTATGTCATCCATTTACTTGATGATCTATGTTGATGATATCCTGATTATGGGGAATGATTATTCTGCTGTTAGAAAACTTAAAGAGTATCTGCATTCGACCTTTCATATCAAAGACTTAGGGTCGCCTAAGTACTTTCTTGGGATTGAAATAGCTCGCTCAGATCAAGGCATCTCATTAAGTCAGCGGAAATTTGTGATGGAGATTATATCAGAAGCAGGTTTATCAGGTTGTAGACCATCGATCATTCTTATTGAGCAAAATGCTAAACTGACCTCTGTCGACTATGACACCGGCATATCCTCTTCTTCTGATGATCCTCTGTTGCAAGATCCCTCAGGATATCAGAGACTAGTAGGGAAATTGATATATCTCACAATGACTAGGCCGGATATTTGTTATGCAGTACAGACTCTTAGTCAGTTTATGCACAGTCCGAAACAATCTCACATGAATGCAGCCCTGAAGATTGTGAGATACTTGAAGACTTGTCCAGGTTTGGGAATACTTCTTTCCCGAAAGTGTAACATGGAAATGACAGCTTATTGCGATGCAGATTATGCCACATGCCCAATGAGTAGAAGGTCTATTACTGGTTTCTGCATCAAGTTTGGAGAATCATTACTCTCATGGAAGACAAAGAAACAGTCTACTGTATCTTTATCATCGGCTGAAGCTGAATATCGGTCTATGGCCAAGACTGTATGTGAAATAGTCTGGTTAAGGGGTCTACTTCTGGATCTCGGAGCTCCTGTTAAAGGACCAACTTTACTCTTTTGTGATAATGATTCAGCACTCAAGCTTGCAGCAAATCCTGTACTACATGAGAGGACAAAACATATAGAAGTTGATTGTCATTTTACTCGGGAAAAGATTCAAGAAGGAATTGTCGAGACAAGAGGAATAAGGACTTCGGAACAGCCTGCTGATGTATTTACTAAACCTCTTTGTCAAAGACAACATACATATTTTCTACACAAGCTAGGAGTCTTAGACATATACAGACCGCCAGCTTGAGGGGGAGTGTTGGAAGATATGAAGATATATTTCTGTAATTTCTTGTAATAGGAAATCAAATATACTTTAGGATAGAAGAAGATAGGCAAATATAGAATTTCCTTTATTACTTTCCTTCATTGTAATTAAATACAATGTTACATGTACAGAATCATTCAATGAAAAGAAGATAATTGCTTCTTCGCCTATCATCTGTCCTTCGAATACCTTCTTCTTCTTCTTTTTCTGACATATAGCCTTCTCATGATTTGTTTGACGATCATTGTACATCATTTCTTCATGAAATACCACATTCCAATTGTAGATATTCTTCTCATAATTCCAAAACCTATAGCCATACTTATCGCCACCGTATTCGATAAAGATGCACTTTTGGTACTTAGCACTAAACTTTTTCCTATCCTCCATGTCACTTAGAGCATATGCAATACAGCCAAACACTTTTAGATGTGAATAATTAATTTTTTTTCTCCTAACCACCAATCTTGTAGTATTTCTCCATCCAACATACTAGTTAGACTCCTATTAGTAGATAAATAGTTGTATCAACTGTGGCAACCCATAACTATAATAGGAGACCTGCATGTAGCCTCATGCATTTCACATGTTTTAGAATAGTTATGTTCATCCTCTCAACTACACTGCTTGAGGAATTCTAGGAATAGTCTTCAACCTATGTATGCCTTCTCGGCTCAAGTATTCTGCAAATTCCTTACTTGTATATTCACCACCATTATCTGATTTCCAAGCTTTAATCTGATAACCTCTCTTTTTTTCTACCATAGTCTTCCACATTTTGAACATCTCGAATACTTTTGATTTTTCTCTGAGAGCATAGACCCAAGTCTTTCTTGTTGCATCATTGATGAAGGTGACAAAATATCTCTAAACACCATAAGAGAGTTCCTGAGCTATCCTCATGCATTAGTATGAACTAACTCTAGCTTTCGGTCTTTATTCTATAGCCTCTTCCATTGAAAACTGACTGTTTTCTAATTTTCATAAATACAACTCTCATATAAATCCAACTCAAATTTTTGCAAAACTGAAAGTAATTTCCTTAAATATAACTGCGTTACATCATTTTCACTAAGATATCCCAAATAATAATGCCAAAGAATACATAAATTACCTGTAGCGACTATAGTTGCAACCATATTATTGACATTGCCTCATTGGATAAGGTAAAGTATATCCGTCCGCTTTTCCTTTGTTACTACTCTTACCTCTGATGTTATCTTCCACTCTTCGTATCTAAAAGTTGTTATCAAACCTTCTTGGTCAAGTTCACTGGTTGAAATTAGATTTTTCTTTAATTATGGAATATGTTTGGTTTCATACAAAACTATATGTCCTCCACTTGAGATATTCACAATCACAATTCCTTTTTCCAATAATCGAAAACATATGACCGTTTCTCACAACGACTTGCCCGAAATCTCCATTAACATAATTATCAAATATGTCTCTTTGCAAGGTACAATGGAAAGAAGCACCAAAATCAATGAACCACTTGTCGGTCGTCAAGTCAAAACTTGCAAACACAAGTTCTCTAGCAAAGTTTCATAGCCAACCACATTAGCTCATTGATTCTCATTTTGCCACTTCTTTTTTGTATGCTTCACATTGAAACCTTCGGTATTCGATTTGGTGACAAAACCAACACTCATCTTTTGTAACCTATCTCTTTCCCCTTGAATGGAGGAAATATTTTAGTGGTTTGTTGGTACCACCTTAGCTATTGAGGTGGCATGTGTTTTTACTCAAATCTAATAGAAAATCGACACATGTCTACTAATGTGGAATAAAAGTAAAAAAAAAAAAAAAACTACCATATGTTCACCCATGGATGCTTCCCCTCCGTTGTGCTCTTGCTCGCCTCCATCTTCCACCGTTGTTGCTCGTGGCCGACTCTGTCGCCCCTTGTAGTCGACTCTTGGTCAAGCCCATCGACGGCCAACCCAACCCTTCGTTGTCATGGCGGCTTGCAGTTGTTTTTCATCCAAATTTGAACTGGAATCATGTCTCCAAATCTGATCTCTTCAATGGCGATGGGCAAGGTTGAGATCTCGAAGGCCATGGACAGATCTCAAATATCAAGGAAAAAAAACAAAGAAGTTGTCTTCTTGCAATCGACTCATGGTTGGCCATGGCGACGGTGAGGTCGAGATCTCAGAGGCATGGACAACGCTCAAATATCGAGATCTATCGTCCTTTCCGATTAGGTTATGGTCGGCCATCGATGAATGATAGAGACGAGGCCTAAAAGCATTCGACTAGGGGTGAACGATGCCGACGATGGCCATGTACGAGTGTGAATGATTTCAAGCCATGGAAAGCCAGATCTTGAGATGGGGAAAACAAAGGGAGCCAACCATGCTCGCTTGGATGTAGTAGTGGTTAGCTTGGTCACGACACTGGTGACTCCACTCGTGGTCCGACGGCCATGGACTAAGGAGAAAGAAGAAAGGGATGAAGAGATGTTTAAATTTTTATTTAGATTCCACATCAATTGCTTACATGAATTGATGGACATATGTCAATATATTAGTGGGTATGAGCGAAAATAATATATGCCACCACAGTGGGTGATGTGGTGCTAATAAACCACTGGATATTTCCTCCGTTGAATGTGACCTATCATGCTCGCTGAATTTTTCCCTGCTTTTATTTCTCCCACGGTTCTCCATTGCGAGTGCCGTCGAAGATATAGATTTTAAAAAACTATCTCCATCTGAGACTTTCCTTGAGACTTTCCTACGCATCTCCTCATCCATATGTCCATTAAACTCAAGTTGAGTTTAAACTTGTCTTGAGGAATGAACTTGGTCCACATGTCCATAGAATTTTCTGACACAAGAAACTTCTTCACAGTCACATCCTCTCTTTTTTTTTTTTTTTGAACGAACAGTCACATCCTCTCTTGACATGTTACTTTTGACACAAAACTTTCGGTCACCAATGAACTTGATTCTTTGGCTTCTACCGAACATGCTTTCTTCCTCGGTTAAAGGGCCAATTATAGGACGGCAGAGAGGTGGGTGTACCCATCATATTGTCACTTCAGGGTAAACTAACCTACCATTGATCGTCATCCTAACTCCAGTTTGGAAGACCTCATTAGCAGCAAGAAAGGCTCTATCAATTCGAGAGCTGTAATGTCTCTTCCCAGCATGCTTCATGGGTTCCTAACAACAATCCCTGCATTTTTCTCTTCATCGAGGGCGAACCTCACGGGAAATCACCATTAATCTTATCAAGTTAATCGCAGGTAGTTTCAATCCTCAAGCCGAAGACCCTATTCTAGATTCGTCAAGAAGATCTCTATACCTTCACGAAAATGGAAGCATTCAATTGGTGAAAGATTTCATGCATGGCCTACACGAACGGAACTAACCCAACATGCCAGCTTCTCCTCTTTACACCGGCTGCCTTCAAGATAACTACGTGCATCAGAAAGTGAAAAAAATCATTGGACAACTGATGGTCAACTTTGGATCGACGCACGCGTTCCTTGCCAGCTTTCACACTACGCAGACGAAAAAATTAATCAACCAATCTTATTCATCGAGCGTTTCACCATCACAGAACAGTCACGCCTTCCTTCCATTGGCTCCAGGAACAAGACAATCCCTACCAGAAACCCCCGATCTTCTTTCTACTCTTTTAATCAAACTTCTGGTGTAATTTCGCCATCACGCGCATATCAAGCCTACGTAATCGCATGTCTCGTTTTCATCTTCATTAAAATACGAAGCTACCGAAACGAGAGGATTTCAAGCACTTTCCTCCGGTTTTAAGGTTTTCGTACCGTCCTACCGAACTCGTACGACATCTTACGGAAACCAGCGGACGACGGGTCAAAACCAGAAACCTCTGCAAGTAGTATCTGCTTTTTAACGTCTTTTTACGAGATGATCTGTTTCCAATTAATAAAGCTTTTGCATAAACCGAGGGACATCGCGATAAAAGTGGACATGGTCTCGTGATAACGACGAGAGATGTGTCCATATTATAAAAGAAGAGCGGCGTTGCTGAACGAAACTAAAGTAAATTTTTGCGAGATAATGATGATCGCTTTACAGCTTTGGTGAATGCATATTTTATATATGTACAGCTTCGTTTGGAGGGTTGCTTGGGAGAGGGGTGGGGAGAAAGTGCATGCACGAATCAAAGGCGGAATATTCCACGAGTGCGGGTGCAAGTGTCTGGATGTGAGAGATTGCTTCTGGTATGAGATTCAAGAAAGATATCCGGTGAAATGTATGAAGGGCGCTCGGTGAAATGTGTAACTTTAGAAGTCTTAGTGCCTTTTTCTTGAGTTATATTTGATATTTAGAGCCGAATCGAATCGAAATCATCTCTCTCTTGGCAAGTATGCGTGCACGCTTTCGCGTTGGAAATCACTCGAGATATTGCACATTAGCTACACAGCCCGTATGTATATATGCCCGTCCTCGCTCCTAGATCATAGGCACGAGGAAATTGGGGAAATTGTCCAGATAATCATAAACCTATTATACATTTATTTATTCGATCATAAATATTTTAATTGTATTAATTGAATCATAGACATTTCGCATTTTGCTAGTTAAGTCATTTAGTAATTTTGACCAAAAAGTACTAACACGAATGCCATACGTCTCACATGATATGGTTAGCATTGACGTGAGCAATTTTTAATAATAATTTAGTATCTCGTCATTTTTTTTATATACTTTTTCTTACTTTTTCCTTCCATTCTTCCTCTCTAGGTAGTCACAAGGCCTCGATGGCTGGCCAGAGGCGAGGGCCAGCGAGGTCAACCTTGCCGACCTCTAGCAAAGCTCCTCCCCCACTCCCCCTTGGGGGTTGGCCACTGGCAAGGGTGAGCCTCACTCACCCCTAGCAAGGTTAGCCTTGCCTCACCACTAGTAAGGCTCAACCCTTACCAGATTTGGTGAGGTCGAGCCTCACCAAGGCAAGCGAGGCTCACTGAAGGCTAGCTAGGTCGACCTCACTAGACGTTGCCTCTAGCCGGTCGTCAAGCCTTGCCAATCATGCTACTTAGGATGGTCAGTAGGACGGCCAATGTTCATGTCAGTAAATTTCTTACTAAAATTGGTTGAATAGGTTCAATTAGTAAAATATGAAAATATTTAAAACTCAAGTTATACAATCAAAAAGTTTAGAATTGAATTGGTAAAAGTGTAATAAATCTTTAACTTTTTAAATAATTTTCCTAGAGAAATTTGAGATAGCACTCGCATTTAACATGTGTAATCAAAACATTAACAATAATGATATCTACAAATAGTGATGGAATTTGTAGGACATAACTATAAACCCACCGAGTTCATGGGATTGGGGGCATGATCGATTATATATCTAGATATTATGACCATACACGAGTGTAAAATCTCTCGATGCCCCCCAAATTAAAGAGAGAGAGAGAGAGAGAGAGAGAGAGAGAGAGAGAGATTTCGAACGTTTCAGAGTCACAACATTTCATTTCACGTCCATTCTAAGTCCACCAACGCATGCATCCTGGCGACGCTTCACATGCAATAATTGGAGCTAAAAAGGAACACCCCGAACATCTCTTTTCGGAAGAGCCACCATCGAATCCTGGTGTCGTCAAATCGAGGGGATCTTCATGTCCCTTAAAGAGGCCAGCAAGTGCAGATGCCAAGTTGACGAGCCCACGTGTTGAGTTCAGGGCGTGAGGGTACATGGATCGGTACAAATCCAATCCCCATTGCGTACGTACGTCCATGCATGTGTGCCCGACTACACACGCTGCGAGCCCCTCCCTGTCCTGTCCATTTCCAGCTCTACAATCACCCGACACACAAACTTTTAAGAGGAGAAAAGAGGGATCGTGCTTGTGGGGATCGGTCCAAAAGTACTAAAAAATCTTCAAAGAGAGGGATTCTATAGATATGCTGGGCAAGCTTTTTAATACGTGTAAGGTGTTAGGGAAAATTTGATTGCAAATGAAGATAGAAAAATAGTAATAGATCCTTAATACTTTGATACCCGATAACAATTGCTATCTTTAAGATATTATTTATCCATACTATTATTATTGTCAAGTTTAAAATAAACATATCTACGATATATATATATATATATATATATATATATATATATATATATATATATATATATATCAAAATCGTAGAGAAATGAGTTTATTAATTACTTAATTCTCTCTTGAAATTTCATTTTAAAGATGTTAAATTTGCATATATGAAAAGAGAAGAAGAGATAGTTCTAAAGAAAAAACATTTATGGACATATGTGATTATTATAAGTAATATATGAATCGATCTCTATTAATGACAACTAATTAACACTTCTTTTGGAAATAGATATCTTATCCCCAAGCATCTCCATTCTTAATGTCAAGAATAACTTCATTTCATAATTATTGATAACCTTTTTTTAGGACAAAGAGTCACCCCTTTTCATAACCAAGAGCCGTGTCTTCTTTTAATTAAGAGTCACATCTTATCTTAATCAAGAGTTATGTTTTCTCTTAATCAAAGTCCATTTGATTGGTACGTATAATCTAAATCATGACGAGTCCCAATCATTACCATCCGTCTTATACATCACTCATCCACATTGATGATTTTTCATAAAAATTAGCTGGAAGGACTATATTGAACTTTCGCAGAAGGTTTTAGGACTTGTTGGGAAAATTGGAAGAAATTTTGACTAAATTCACATTGGTATAATAGATTTAAAATTGATTAAACAAATTAGCCGCTGTTTCTCTGATAAGAACCCCCACCCCTTTATTCAATGGACGATATTGAAACAATGTAATTAGAGCCGACCTGAACGATTTGCATCATCACCGACGTCATATTTTGAGAAATATCCAAAAGCACCGAACCAAAGTGACGTTGATGTACCGGTTGTGCCTATAATGCACTAACACGCATTACTTTGCATTAGTATGCACATATCACGCCACCATTCTTTTTAAGAAAGAGAAATTCAAGCGTATAGAATCTACTCCCTCATGTACCAATTTCAAGGGGGTGCACTCTCTGGTGCATAGTTTGATTCCATCTATACTTTATATTTTCAGAGAAAATTTAGATATGTGGGATCTTTTTAATGTGGATCTTTATACAAAACTAATTAGGCAACTAGTCAAATGCCAACATTAATGAGTTACCCAAGTCTTATATCTCTTGAGATTTTTCTGTTGTCTATCTTAATCGAACTACTATCCCCTTCAAAAGATGAGAAATCGAACCTTCCATCTCCCCTTTCTCTTGTGGGAAAGATAGCCACCAAGGCAACCCTCAGTAATTTTTGCTAACTCGATTTAACTTATTGTTATTAAGAGCAAAATTAAATTGAACATAATGAATCGGATTAAGGTTCTTGTCCCCAAAACCCTGAATTAGCAAAAAGCTCAATTCAAGCCATGGCAATGGCCGCCCCCATAATGAAGAGACAAAAGAACAGCCAGATTTCAAAATTGCCACTGCTGATCGCACGTCTTAAAAATATATATTTCTCGGCCTGCTTTGGACGGGTACATGGAAAACTCAGCATGGAATCCTCGATGCACCTTTTGTAATTTATAACGAAACGTTACACAAGAAAGAATTCAACTCTTTCGTCTTCCTCCTCTTTTTAATGTAACTGGCGTTGATTAGAAAATGAGATTCTCGGATGAACTCATTTTGCAACCACCATCACAATTCAGATTCGATCACTTGACATTTTTCTTCTGTCTCACTTCATCTCCTTAATACCTAATTTGGAACTACAGGACAGAGAAAAATTTAGATTCGAGTATAGTGTATCTTCGCCAAAACCTGTCTAAATGATCGACTACAAATTCCATGAGGTTGGTTTAGAAAGTTCAAGTTTCGGCTCTGGTCATAACCCTCGTCTGATGTGTGAAATTGAACCAATGTATCATTAGTCAAAACTAATCGTATCTATTCGGAAAAAACAACACAAACGGTAGTCGTATGCCAAAAAAAGTAAAGAGCTGGAGTCCATGAGAATCACACCATGCATCAGTCTCTGTGAATTTTATCTAGCCCTTCATTCACCTGGTGGTATTAAAACTCTATTTCCGGTACAAAGTAGAAAATACACAACTTTTTTCGTTTTTTTCCATTGCTGGCGAAATCTTCTGCGAAGGAGAGTCGGAGGAGGCGTAATGTGCCGAGCAGACCAAAAAAAAGGAGAAAACGACCACCCTGGAGTCGGTCAAGATGAGCCAAATCCATTTGTCATGTTCCCTTTCCTGTTCATGGCGTTGGCTTGGGACGGGTGTTGTTTGGCTTCTCCATGTCTTACTTCATAAATTAGACATTAATGAACTTGTGAAAAATGAAAAGTACATGCGCTCTCCAGCTCTCTCTCCTCAACTCTCTCCCTCTCCCTCTCTCTCTCTCAAATAGCTACACCCTCTCTCTCTCTGTCTCTCTCTCTCTCTCTGACCAAAAGTTGGTGGAAAGCAATAATTTGTGCATGATAAACGGCCTTTCCAGTGCACATCCTCGGCGAGTCAGGAAGATTAGGAAGGGAGCTTCAAGGACGGCAGCTGCCAGCACAAAAAAGGAGACGCCTTGGACTTTGGAGGTTGGAGGATGAATGGTCTCTCGCAAACCGAACCAGACCCTTCTGAGTTTGTAGAAGTTGATCCCACCGGAAGATATGGCAGGGTACTCCCAATTCGCTCCCTCGCGCCTGTTGAATCCGAATCTGTGTTTTTAATCGTCTGGATTGGGAGATTGATTTGAGTTTCTTCTTGCTTTGTTGCAGTACAATGAGATCCTCGGTAAAGGAGCTTCAAAGACAGTGTATGTATTTTCAAACTTTCTGAATGACCCATTTCGTGTTTCCTTCAAATTTTCAACCTTTTTGTTCGGAAACCGTCCATTTCATTTTGGGTTCTGGGAAATTTTGCTTTTTAAAGGTTCTTCTCTGAGCTCCCACAAATGGGTCATTGTTAGATTGAGGATTGGTTTGGGAAATTAGTGATTTTTCTCACCCTTTTCTGACGCAGTTATAGAGCATTCGACGAGTATAAAGGCATAGAGGTGGCTTGGAATCAGGTCAAGCTCTATGACTTCTTGCAGAGTCCTGAAGATCTCGAGAGGCTCTACTGTGAAATCCATCTCCTGAAGACGCTGAAGCACAAGAACATAATGAAGTTCTACACTTCTTGGGTTGACACTGCCAATAGGAACATCAACTTTGTTACTGAAATGTTCACTTCTGGGACCCTTAGGCAGTGAGTATCTCGTGGGATTCTGGTGATTTCTCTGGAAAGGCTTTTCCAGATCCCCAATTGATTTTTTTTTTTGGTTTATTTTTTCCCAAACACAATACAGGTACAGGTTGAAGCATAGGAGAGTTAACATTAGGGCAGTGAAGCATTGGTGCAGACAGATCTTGAAGGGACTTCTCTATCTTCACAACCACGACCCACCGGTGATCCACAGGGATCTCAAATGTGACAACATTTTTGTCAATGGAAACCAAGGAGAAGTGAAGATTGGAGATCTTGGTTTAGCAGCGATTCTACGGAAATCTCATGCCGATCATTGTGTAGGTACATCCTAATATTCCATCTGTCGTGTACATATAGTCGATAGCTGCCACGAGTCAATTTATCAATAAGAAAGAGGGAATTTCTATTGTTCTGGAGTTTTCTTGGTCGACGATTATCTAGGTTTGTGGTTGAAGAAATTGTCAGTTCTTATGTTTGAGGTGAATATCTCAGGGACACCAGAATTTATGGCTCCAGAAATTTATGAAGAGGCTTACAATGAATTAGTGGACATATACTCATTTGGGATGTGCGTATTGGAAATGGTCACGTTTGAGTACCCATATAGTGAATGCACGCACCCTGCTCAGATCTACAAGAAAGTTATCTCCGTAAGAGATCGATCTTTCTCACTTAATTTCATCATCATGCCTTTTACTTTTGAGTGTTTTGTGGAAAAGTAGATTCAATAATGAATGTTAAATGTCTTTACTTTAGGGAAAAAAGCCAGATGCTTTGTATAAAGTGAAGGATCCAGAAGTGCGACAGTTTGTTGAGAAATGCTTAGCTACGGTATCTCTTAGACTTTCTGCTAGGGAGCTTTTGGATGACCCTTTTCTTCGAATCAATGAACGTGAATCAGATTTGAGATCACTGGATTACGGAAGAGAAGTTGATGAGATGGGTCCTATGTTGAGGGAACCATACCTGCCTTGCAGCGATGGATCGTACGGTAATGGATATTGTAATGGTTATGGTTATACACCTGCAAATCAATGGGGTTATCACCCAGCTGAGCTTGAATCCAGCGGAATGGAACTCTTCGAGTGCCATGACGATGATCATCCTGCAAATGTTGATATTAGCATAAAGGGCAAGAGAAAAGAAGACGGGAGCATATTTTTAAGACTCAGAATTGCAGACAAAGATGGTTAGACGCGTCAAACTGTTATTTTATTTTCAGCCTTTTTTCTTTTACGTTTTTCCGCTGACCAATTAAACATTATATTGCATTATTCTGGGCAGGTCCTATCCGGAACATATATTTCCCTTTTGACATCAAAATAGATACAGCATTAAGTGTAGCCACAGAAATGGTTGCTGAGTTGGATCTAAACGACCAAGACGTGACTAGGATTGCTGATATGATTGATGGGGAGATATCTTCTTTGGTTCCAGAGTGGAGGCCAGGGCCCAGAATAGAGGAAACGCCACGGTTTGCAAACCAAAATTTTTGTGAGAACTGTGCATCCGACCGCACCTCCACTGGCTCCTTCGTGGAATTTTTATCACATCACCCTGAGTTCACAAACACGCAGATGCAGTGTTGCAGGAACGGATGCGCTTCAACGCATGGTAGGTTCGAGGAGATAACCTACCAAGCTGGCGGTCCGGAGCATCACACGAGAGAGGGTGCACCAAATGTGTGGAGCACATCAGAGGGCTCAGATTATCAGGATATCTGGGATCAGCGGGAAAGTCGTGAACTCAGTTCGGCAGGACCCTCTGAACCCAGTCACACTGATGAAGAGAGTGAGAGGTTGGATGTATCAGTTTCAAAGGAAACTAGGTCAGAGATGAAATCAGAAGATAAGGTCCCATTTAGTGCTAGAGAATCTATTCTGAAAGGGATTGGTTCGTGCTCATTGTCAGCGTATCCATCTTTTTGCTGTGATCTATCAGATGATTATGAGAATGTGGTCCAGCGCGAATTAAGATGGCAGAAAGCAAAGTATCAGATGCAGTTGAGAGGACTCGAAGACCTACAACTCGGACAGACTTTGAAAGTTCCAGCTCACTCTAACCGGGAAGTGAAAACAAATAATGTGGTTTCCCCGACTCTGGTTCAACTTTTAAGTACACAGTTGCAGGATGGAGTTCAACTCCCTGCTTATAACGAGCATTCGACTTCAAATGGTCCTAACTGCAGGTATGATGTTAGCCCCAATTTGGAAACCCGAAGGGCCCAAAATTGTGAGGCGGATGATGACTCCTCAAGAGAAGTAAAAACGGCCACTGCTGAGAGTTGCTACACCATGTCACTGCTTCCACACACGCTCCATAGGACGACATCCCTCCCCGTTGACGCCATTCATATATAGGTTCATAAGGCACTTCTCATTCTTGTACATGTCTAATACATCCCTAGAGAGGCTGCCATTGTCGGATCCACCATTTTCAGGCGTGTAATGATGTTAGAAAAACAATGACAATGTCTATTGAGTCGCAATTCTTTATATTAGCCATTTGCTGAGTTTATTGCAATGTCTGGCCTGGTTATATCGGAGCTCTCATTCATTTCTTTCGCCCGCCTTAAAAGTTTGATTCATTATTCTGTTGCCAGTGTAATGCTGCTTTTAACCTTGGGCGAAAATTAAGCAGCATGGTCAGGCAGCATAGTCGGTCTTATGCTAGAGTGTTTTTGGGTCGTTCTCTCAATGAACAAGGTAAGGGGAATTACTACTAAAGTGTGCAGAACTATCAAAGAGTCTCCTTGTTCATTTCGCATGCACACAATGGTCATGTAATCATAACTACATGCCAGCATCACCCGTTATGTCAAATTTTATGGACCCATCTGGTATACCAAGCATTGCTGAGCTTTAAGATTATATGGTGTACCTTAATATCCCCAAAGCTGATCACATAACTGTCCATGCCTGTCATGAGTTGGAGAGTTGAACATGGAGGAGGAACATTGGATCTGGCTGTGATGATGCGGCTGAATTATTTGCCTTGTTCCCATCTTTATGTGGGACCACAAGCCCTCGTGCCAATAATTTAGAGGTGGGCTTTTCTTCTTTTTGAACACAGAGAGAGAGAGCATAATAGGGAGGTCCACCAAATTAAAAGCATCAGATAACCATGCACCCAAAAAAAAAAAAAAATGAAAAATCTTAACCATCTGCTTGCACTCACATGGCAAAAGTTGATTTACGGGTGTTAGGCCGGTCCTCCCCCACATTGCAAGACTTGCATTCATCTTTAGGTTTTTGACCTTAAGGCGCGCACGCGCGTTGGAAACACACGTTTGCAAGTCACTGGCAGGACAAGTCGTGGAGTGCTGTCATCAATCAATACGAGACTAGGGAACTCCTCCTCCTGGGGTCAACAACTTTGAAAACTGAAGCTTTGGCGTTTGTCTTGGGGGATATGAGAAAGATGATTGAGTGCGGCCGTTCTTGATGCTTTTCTAACCGGTTTTTTTGACGTGGTCATGGCCTGGCGGGGGCGATTGCGCGTGGTCCGCGGAGAGGGATGAAGTTGGAGGCCAAGTTGCATGGGGGAAGAACCAGCACCCATAATAGAAAGTCAGAAAGGCATATTGAATTCAATTTTGGGTTAACTTGGTCTACTATTGTGGATTCTCTTGGGATCATTAGCTGGCTATCTTTATTTTTGGGGGTTATTGATAAAGTTCACAAGGCAAAACAAGAAAAGAAGAAGAAGAAGAAGAAGATGGACAAAAACTTCGTGATGGCATGTACAATTTGAACTCTTGTGGAGAATTCAAAGAGTCACGTTGTAATGGTTTTTCCTAGAAAGAGTGGATTAGGAAGTTAATGATAATTGATAGATGAAGATAGACATAAAGCAAGAAGCATTATCAATGACAAAGTGGCAGGCAAGGTCAACTTGTAGGGTTGAACTGATTGAACAACAAGAAAATTGAAAGAGATTAGACATTGCCACCTTTTTTCTAAGTGCTGCTATGGGGTTGTTGATAGTGATATGAAGTTGATCTAAGTACGTAAAGAAAATGTCTAAAAAGAAACGGGCGTTTAAGATGCATTGCGTCAATTCAGTTATAATTTTTTTTTTCCAATTCAGTTATAATTTTTTTTTGTTAATTTAATTCTAAATTTTTTGTTTTTGTGCCAGTTCCGCCAACATTAATATGGACCTTTTAAAATAATATTCTAATATTTTTTTAAATTTTTTATAATTTTTTTTTTTTTTTAGTTTTTGCCCCTCCATTCAGACCAGGTGAGGCTATCAACTGGGCAGCCCCCACCAAATGCTGGTGAGGGTGTCCTAGCCCTTGCCTATGGTCGACGGTGGGTGGAAGGGGAAAATCAAAGAAAAAAGAAAAAAAATATTTAAATATTATTAAAAGAAATTCATTTCAATGTTAATAATGCTAGCCTCGACCAGCCAAAATTGGCTAAATTAACTAAACTAACACAAATACAAAAAGTTTACGACTGAATTTTCAAAAAAAAATAAAAAATTTATAATTGAATTGATACAATTACAATATATTTATTACTTTTTGACACCGGCTATGAAATATGACTCACATGTATAAAGATCAAGCTGCAGTCTATTCATATCACGAATATATTAATTTATAAATTGATTTTTCGAATACGCCTAACATTACCTTCGGATGTTATCATTAAAACACGATAACAGTCCGAAGGACGAGATGAAAGAATTCCTCAGCGGGTCAAAAGTTGGTATATCGCGTCCTTTTCTAGAAGTTGATGGTAATGGTCGGCACACCGGATTTACTCCGTGGAGGGTTAGGAAGTGATCTGATATGACTCATGACCTATGGTGGATCCTAGATATCTGTCCATTTCAAACCATCTGAATTAAGACTGGTTTAAAAACTTCCAGAAGAAAGGAAGGGGGAAATATTAGGTTGGTTCCACAGTTCTTGTTTAGCAGTACATTTGGAGGACCTGGTACCATCAAGAAATAAAGAAGAACAGGGCAAAGCAGACCGTTTCTTGCAGGCCTCGGAGTTGCAACTTTGTTCCGGCATCGAACTTGTTTAAAGTTAGAAATAGACCAAACAAAGAGCTTCGTGTACTCTCGACAGGTCAAAGTGGAAGCTTTTGGCTCTACCTGATTTGGGCAAACGGCACTCCAATCGCTGGGAAAAACATGCAGAACAAATCCGAACGGCTTCTGGGGACTCGAAACACCGCATTTATTGTGATAAGTGGGAAACGATGGGACTTTGGAGCCATCAGTTTATGGCTTAGTGAGGTCCACTCCAACATTCCCAAAATGTAAGTGAGGTGGTGGAAAAGCCTGATGTGCAATCCACCGACACTGCTCACAACCATAACAAGTACGAAACCCTCAACAAAGGCTAAAAGCATGGAGACATTGCTTGGGGAAGTACACAACATGCACGAGAATGGTAGGGAAAGTTAGGCATGGGTCTCTATTCCTTGCAAATGACAAGTACTTGATGTTCTCCACCACGTAATTTCCCTATTCTTGATGATATTAGGCTGTTTCCACTAAAAAGAACAGGACCAAAATTCATTTCTAGGGTCCTTTTCTTTCAAAGTCCTACTCTGACGCAGACATGCCAAAATAGTTTTGATTAACTACTTCAGGAAATCCCATTCATCTGGCAAGAAAATCAAGATACAAAAACTTCATTCTGTATCTCATAAGCTCAAGCCTTGGAAGATACAACTCACAGGCATTAAAGTCATGGAGCTGGTAGGGAGAAAATAAAAGCCTGTACCTTGGCAGCTCGATTACAAAAATTTAATGGTATTAACCTATTCATTTTGTATACTATAAAGGACCTATTCTATACAAAACACTCCAAGCATACAACTTTGACTGGGATCATACCTCTGAAAAAGCCTCATCATATATCTTATAAAGGCCTCAGTAATGGGTAATCTTCGAGAAGCTCCCTCTCTGATAGTGTGTCATTTTCATTTTGAGGGGTCCACAACACCTCAACTGCCTGCATGACCAACAAAGAGATGTCAGAAGCGAATGAAGAGATCCTCAGGGTAAATATTCATAGAAATTTCTACGTTCTTACTAGTATTTTGCTAGAGGGAATGGACCCAAGTTTCTGCAAGGCTTCTTTCAGATCTCCACCACCATTAATGGAAGGCAATTTATGGACTCCTTCAGCAGCCACTAGAATGGTTATCTGACAAGAAAGAAAATTGTAAGCGACAAAAGAGGGCTGAAAGATAATGGTAACGTAAGAGCCAAGTAAATACAACTCTTTAATTAATCCATGCATCTAGTTCTTAAATCTAATTTTTAAAATTCTCAACCTCATGCAAAAAGCTCTATAGGACAAACTGCAGGTAACAGCAGTTTTTAATATAGGAAGGCAATAAAACTAGAAACTACAATTTCTTTACTTACCAAAAAAAAAAAAAAAAACTAGAAACTACAAGCCTCGTGATGCGTGATCATTCATAGTTCTAAACTAAAAGGTAGATTCACCGAAGCTCATACAGGTTTAACATCTTCCCATAGTTCCTGACTAAAAGATTGATTCAGTGAAGCATATACAGATTTAACATCTTAGGCTCCGTTGAGGTGATGAAAATGTGTAAGTGGGATTCAACTAATCTCATTTAAGTGACTACCACAAGCTTTTGCAATGAAACTTCAACCAGACAAAAAACCATCACCGGCTTTGGATGGCTTTAAGCTTCCATAACAAAATAATAATAAATAAATAAATAAAATAAGCCATGCTCATAATTTGGTTTTCAGAGCCAAGGTAAAGCAAAGTCCAATAACATAATAACATTCAATGAATATCAGGGATGTCGACTCTGGAAATGGCAGCAAAATGGCCATCCATTATTTTTTGATGAGCTCCCCAAAATCAATATCACCACAAGTCCGGAAAATCCCCTAAGATCTCAATAATCAATCTTATAAATCTTACAGACTTGTGATAGAATCTGTCACATAAGGACTGTAAAAGCATATAAACTGAAAAATCTGATAGCAGACCTATATAGTTCTAAGGCTTAAAGATTTCTTGATTACATCAACTCAGCTAATAAGAAGGTGAAGTTATAGGTCAAATAATACAGCAAGGAAATGAAAACTGCTAGGATCAATGACATACACAAAAGATCAGTTGGATAATGCAAGGTTTTTATCAAAACACCAATTCAGGAACTTACCACTATGTACTCATTACTAAATCCACTAGATCTCTGGCTGGTGGTACTTTGTTTTCTTATGTTGTTCACATTAACAAGTGTCTCTTCATCAAATTTCCCTCGCTCTTCAATTGACAGCTGATTGAAACGCTTCTCCCCATCCTCCATGCTCCGCTTCACATCCACCTAAATAAAGACCCAATCGCAGAAAAAATTTAGTGTAAAGACATCAAATCATTACATTGAAAGGAAATCAATAAAAGAAAAAACTCAGACAGGAAATTGGGAATCACAGTTGCTACAAGCTAGATGCCCAAGTAGAATAGACCCAGTATAAGAAGCCTATCAAGAAATTATTTTCTAATATCTCATATAGCAAATTAGGATAAGCAAGACTTCTATTCTGTGTGTCAAGCTGGAATTATCATGTAGATGTTTTTGCTTATGGTACAGGGTTTATAGTACACTTATCATCCCTAGTTCTTTCTTTTCAAGAGGAAATTCAACTAAGGTAGCACTATTGGTTCTGGTGCATTAAGCATCACAACTGCACAATCCTATCATAAAGAACAGGCCTTCTTCCAACAAGAGAGTGCATACAAACTAGAACCTTAAGCTTATCCTAGCTGGGGAAACACAAGTGTCATAGCGGATGGATTGATTACTGACTTGGTATAAATATTTGTCGCATTTGATGATGCCTCCAAATATGATTATAATCACAATTACTATTTTCCATGTGTTACAAGACTTCCCATTCTCAATAGAAATTCACTAAAACTTCTAGGTCAGTGAAAGTTGAAGATCATGGATTTAACTTACGGATGAATAACCAGAGATGCAGTAATCAGGATGACGGAGTAAAGCAAGTGTCGTCTCTGCACGAAGATTTGCCAATAAGTACAATTCAATAATATTTAATAATCAAAGTGCATAGACATGAGTGCTCAATCTTCCCAATTCAAAATCATTGGTCAAAGAGAGGGGAAAAAACAAAAAGAATAGCGCTTTGTATAAGATGCTTGATCCCATCATAGCCCAGATGTGGACACACTTATGTGAATGTCTAAATGGAAAATAAAAGTTCTGTCAATTTCCCTAATGCTGATGGGATGACATAAAAGATTCTCCACATCATTTCAAGATAAGCATGAAAGACTATTGAGAGACACGTTAATCCCTACATTTCATTCCCTTCCTCCATTTGATTGTTTGGTCAAACACTTTAGCAATATGGCCATATTCCTTCCCTTCCTCATTTGTTCCACATTGACATGTAAGGAAACAAACAACTTAACTACCAAACAACTTTCATGGAGATGTTAGGAAAAAGAACTTCAAAAAATTTACCATTTCAGAGTTCATTTGAAACTAGCAGACGTTAGGAAAGGCATCACTTGTGAAAAAGGCAGAGAGGAAGAATAGGAAATTTACCAGTCAGGACGTAGCTAAGACCCTGAGATGAGGATGTATCTGCAACATCCGCTATCTTATTAAGATCTCTTTGAAGTGACCTTCCCATGCCCAACAATCCCACCTGAACGAAATGATCTAGGGAAACTCAAAAGCTAAAAAGGACTATATAACTCCATATTTACAAATATTCATAGTGCCTTAAGAAGCTAGTAGATGGTGGACTACCAATATTGTGCAACCAAAGTACATCACCTCAACTTTTTGCCCACTTCACTCGTATGAAAGAAAAAAGAAATACATCTTCCACACAAGTTGCACAGATCATTCCAATTTAGCCTCAACAACAAGGCATTTGTCTCGAATTTGAAACCACCCAACTCATGGCAGATAATCCAAATTTAGTTCCAATTCCAGCATTTATAGCATCTAATTGCACTTCTATCGAGGAATCCAGGGACAATCCCAACTATTCCTCTGATTACTCGCACCTTGACTAACCAAAATTGCCAACTCATTTATCCGAATTCCTAGTAAGCACCTCCTAACAACACATGGTAATTCCAAGCTTAATCACTTTTATCCCCCAAGAACAGAAGGACCCTTGATTCACACAATCAAGAAGTTCACAGAAACATGATCAAAGTGCAGTTCTCAAAGAAAAGCTATTTATGCATGTGTATTATATCAGCAATAGAACCTAGACCCCCTTCACTTTGTGCATTTGCAGAATGGCCTCTTGCACTTCAATTTTCAGCAATTGTGATGCACAAACTATTCACATTCGCTTCAATGTCTATTCCATCCATCCTTTGCTAATCTTACCATGTCAACAATTCGGTTGCCATGTATGATGGTGCCATTGCAAATAAAAACCCAAACGAAGATGGACAGGTGGGATAAAGGAAAATATGAATAAAACAGACAGTAACTTTGAAGTCATTGCAAAGGCCACTATACAAGTACCCCGAAGGCGTTCGATCATTTCTCTCCTACATCAACAATGATGATTGATGACTAAATTCTGCCCCCATCTAAAGCAGATAAACTCCACCTAGTTAGCGGGACCAAACCAAACTCAGAGCCGCAGACGATTGCAAACCATGAAGCATTTCAACAAACACCAAACAATCACTCATACCTGCAGCTTGAGCACAGTCGTTTTCTCCGTCGCGGTGAGCACGCCGCCCTCAGACCGATCCGAGAGAAACCCCGAGACCAGAAGGAACGCGGCGAAGCCCATAAATATCAAGAAGAAGCTCGACCCCGCGCCCACTCCGACCCCGACCGCCGGCCCCACGTAGGCTCCACCAAACGGCGAGGGCGCGTAATACGGAGCCGAGTACGGAATGCTAGGGCTGGGCGCCCTCGTCGTATAGCTCCTCGAAGACGACGACGACGACGACGACGATCGCGACGACGAAAACGAACTCCCGCCCATCCTCCCGCCGGAGGCGGCCAATGCGGAGTTAGGATCGTAGGCGAGCAGCAGGCCGAGCAGGATCGCGGCGACGGCGGGCCTCTTGAGCGACTCCAGGGCCCTGGCGACCGCGCTCAGGACGACCTCGAGCGGGTTCCGCCGACGATCCTCCGCGCCCGAGGAGCTCGCGGCGGGCAGGTCCCCGCGCCGCGCGGAGCACCAGGCGACGCCACGGCGGCCGCGGACGGCTTCGGGGCCGAACCTCGGAGCGCGGGTGCCGAGGCGGGCGCGGCGGGCACCGGGGAGGCAAGGCGGCGACTTGCGGCCGGACCCGGGGAGCCTGGGCTGGAAGAGGAAGAGGGTCGCGGCCGTGGCCATGGAAGGAAGCCAATGCCGTTGGAGGAGGAGGAGAGAGGATTTCTTGGGGGAGAGAGGAAGGAAAGGAGCGAACTTTAGGAGGGAGATATTATTTTTTTGGGTGACGGAAGGAGGAATGGGCTCGTGTAGAGAGAGGTAGAGAGAGAGAGGAGGCTTGTGGTGGAGGCGGCGGAAGGAGCATGAATGAACCTCATCTCTCCATGGAGACCACGAGATTTTCAGTCATTTAATGTTATGCCCAGCTCAAAATGACCAGATAAGATAATAAAGTGGCACCAATGGTCTATTCACTTTGACCAAACGTCCAATCTGATTTCTAAAATTTCAATTTACTCTATGTAATTCATGTATTTTGATTGAATGTGCTATACGGGTTTCTAAACTTTGAATATATTCGATGAAGGTCATGAACTTTCCGTAAATATTTAGACTTATCCGCAAACTATATGAATATAATCGATTTTATTTTTTCATTAATTTAGGTTTAGAGATAATATTGAGCATTTTTATATTGTTTATGAACTAATTTGAGCATTTATTGAAAGTTCAGAGATTATATTAAATAAATTTAAAAAGTTGAGAGACGACATTGCTCGTTGAATTAGTGATTAGAGACTTCATTAAACAAATTGAAATTTCAAGAAGGTGATGGTACAATTTATAATATGAATAAAACGAGGCCAAGATTGCATTTTTCAGCTCGATGGCGAGGCGAAGACGGACCCAGGTGAGCGGCAGAGGTTGGGCCCTTTGGCAGCCCAGCCCAAGAAGAAGATGGCGACGAGGAGCTTCGCTGACGCGAAATCCTGGGCATGAAAAACCCTAATGCTATAAATTCGAAGGCATCGCCTTCCGGGAGGTGCCTGCCGAGATCTCTCCGCTTCGCTGCGCGCCTACCGAGAAGTGACCGACCGAGCGGGGGGAGAAAGAGGAGGAGCAGCAGAAGCAACCATGGCGGACAAGGCAGTGACCATCCGGACCCGCAAGTTCATGACCAACCGGCTTCTCTCCAGGAAGCAGTTCGTGAGTCTCTCTCTCTCTCTCTCTCTCTCTCTCTCTCTCTGTGGAAGGAGCTTGTTCTGTGGCGTTTGCGTATCGTTGGGCGGCGCGAGATTAGGTTCGTGAATGCGGCGTTTGGGATTTGGTGATGTGGGATCGGCGGGTGGTGGGGCGCCGGAAGGGGCCGTCCGGTCTTAGGCTAAGTTCCTCCTGAAGAAGGGTTTTGGGTTTGAGCCGAAATGGTTTCGAGGGTTTTGAAGGTACGGGTCCCGGGTTGCGAGAATAAGCCGCGGAGGGTTGTGTGTATGGTGGAAAGGTTGCTGATTTGTCGGCGGAAGTTGGTGAGGACAGAGCATCATTGGCTGTGAAGCGCCGTTTTCTCCCGTCGGGGCGGATTGTGGGATTTAGAAATTAACCGGGGGGGAAATGAATGGTAGAGTGATACAATTTGCTGCGTCTGTTTTCTTGGGTCGAAACAAGAGTTGGGTTAGTTTAGCATTGACTTCAGAATCTTAAAATGCAAAAGATGCCGTGTGTTTTTGTGGTAATGGTGAGTAGGCGATGGGAGCGAAACTTGATTATGCAGATATATGGAGTCACCGAAGTTCGGAGTGTTAGTTGAATAGATTGTATTGATCAAACCCTTTTTACTGGCTGCTGATGTTTTGATTTGCATTTCCCTGTAGGTCATTGATGTACTTCATCCTGGAAGACCCAATGTCTCCAAGGTAATAAACTGTTTATTTGACAGTCAAAATCCTCTCAATCTGGCGCTTGCGCCGCAACTATTGGAGATATTCTGCCAAAGAGATGTTTGCTAAATGGGAGTCTTTTTGGTCTGTAGGCGGAGCTGAAGGAGAAGCTTGGAAACATGTATGATGTGAAGGACCGAAACTCCATCTTTGTGTTCAAGTTCCGAACTCATTTTGGAGGTGGGAAATCTACTGGCTTTGGTTTGATCTATGATTCAGTTGAGACTGCCAAGAAGTATGAGCCCAAGTACAGACTCATCAGGGTAATTTTCCTCATGTCATCTAATTTTTCGTGGTTCCTCTTTCTCCTCATTTGTTGAATTGAAATTGTACTCCTGCCTACTGAATCTCCAGTTGTTCCTTGCTGAAGTGATTATATATTTATAATGCGGTTTAGCATACCTTGCCATACCTTGGCTACATGCAGTAGACGTGTTGCTGAGAGACCCCAACTTGTGGGGCTCCCCACCCTTTATAAACCGCACAATATAGCTGGTTAAGCTTATCTTCTTTGGGCAGCATGTCTTAGTCTAAGGTTCTGCAGTATATATGAAAGCCCTGCAAGCTACTTTATAATTGAAACATAACCATTATATTCCGGAAAAATTATCTTTAGTAGTATGGACTCTGCAATTTACCTTTTGAATGCGGGACATAAATTCTTTGCGTGTGGTGGTTTTGGAATGAAATAGTGCACTTGATTATCTTATGGCGTGGTCCCTTTTCTTACTAGTAGACACCCTCCATAACCAAACTTTAGTGATGATTAAGCTCTGAGTAAAGAAGGTAATTTTGCATGGCAGAATGGACTTGATACCAAGGTAGAGAAGTCGAGAAAGCAAATGAAGGAAAGAAAGAATAGAGCCAAGAAAATCCGTGGAGTAAAGAAGGTAATTTCGAATCTATGTTTCTTTCTGGTTTCTTGGTCCCAGATGGTGTTGTTGTTATTCTCAATCTTTCCTACTCTCGTGCAGACTAAAGCAGGCGATGCTGCCAAGGGAGGGAAGAAGAAGTGAGCATCTAGAGTCTTGTTGATTCTGAAGTCTAGGATATGGGAGTCAATTTCAATTGCAATATGTTCCCTTGTTAGGAGGTAGCTATGGAGTGAATTGTTTGTTTCTGCTGTTCAATCCGGTGTTTAGTCGGTTTACGAATTTTGACTGTTCTGTGGAGGACGAAATTTTAGAAACAGAGATGAAGAAGCTTTGAGAGAATGTTCTTGCTTTTGTTAAAGATACTTAGTGATCAAAGCTCCTGTAATTTTTGGTCTTCGGGAAAGGACTCCCCTCGTTTCTTCTCTTTTTACCATCAATTTTGTTACATCCTTCACTTGGTGGTAAGTGACACTGATATATCCCTTGGACCGGTCCAGGCTCGAACCACGTTTCGAGACAAGTACCGCCTCGGCTGACCACCCTAGGAACGTTGATGATAACCAAGCTTGTTTGTAAAATGAGATCCCAATACGGCGGTATTATTTATCAGACGTGCATTTTGTCATCTTCTCTGGCGTTGGATGCATTGAATTGCCGTGTACGTCGAGTAAATCAATAGGGCGGGGGAAACGGGCGGGGGCCGGGCGTACTACTGCTCCTGCCCATGTGGCATCCGCAGGGTGCGGATTCCATGTGCCCCATGTCCCCGTACCTAGGCCACTACCGGTATAGGTGGCTCGATGATGACGGGACGTATTTGGTTGGAGTTGATCAGATTATGAATCATGAGGAAGTTTGGATGGTAAGGGGCGCACAAGTAAATGAGTGGGTTTGACATAAACCATCACAGGATGCCGACCACCCTATCGTTCTGAAACCATAGATGTCAGGAGTGTACAGTAACAAGAAACGGACGGTCCAAGTACTTATCATAGGACTGAATTTTGTCGACACCCTCCACAAACCTTCATCAGAAGCGTGATTCTCGAGCAAGGTGGAGAGCATGGCGGAGGATTGAGATGTAAGCACGCGTCCGGAATAAGAGGGAAATCAGCCCCTCTGATTCGTGCATCGTTGCCCATTGTTCTCACTTTCACGGGGTCAAAGCCGAATTGATGCGGGTGGGCCGCGGTCTGATTCTCAATATTGTTCCTATCGGGCTATGTAAGTCCAAATCTGTTGTCGTCGAGATGGTTGGCAAGAATCAGAAGCAACGCCTACCCCGCAATATTTCATGCTAACAAGGACATATTGAGCACCTTACAAGCAAGCATCCAAAGATGCTTCCGGCAAGCAGTAACCATCTCAACCGATACTTAGCTCTAGTGGCATCATGCCTCTATCTTCTTTTGGACCACGGCTAGGATTTGGTTTCTACCATCGCAGGTGCCGAAGTATGGAGAGATGCTCCAGCGGACTGGTCACGACATGAGAACAAACGAATTTGATGAACATGCAAGGATTTTTTTTCACGTTTCTTTTCTACCAACAGTCACCGTGAAATCTTTGCAAAAGTTTGTTTTTGCTTTGGCACACCATGTTCTGAGGCTCTGAGGACACACGAGAAGGCTCCACTTTATGAGACAAAGCTAAGAGGGAAAAACGAACGAGGAAAAAGTATCGATCTGGACTGTTCAGCAGTTTGTTTCTTCTTACCGCGTTCGTATAATTTAAGAACACTCTCTCCCAATTGTAATGTTGCCCCCTGATTAGCCCAAAAGGACCCTCCCAATCAGGAAGAAGCTGACCTGAAATTGCATGTGCTGCTTCCAAAAGAGTGTATGAGGGCTCGGACCTTCTCAAATCAGGAAAGAAACTCGTTAACTAGCAGTCCGAGCAAACTCAGTAGCAGCATTGAGTGAACTACTAAGCTTTCTCATCTCCCTCAAAGAGACTAACAAATCAATAAACGGAGAGTAGATGGTAATATCCCAGATTCCTCGGAAAGAGAAATCTAGCAGAGCATTGTTCAAATGGGCAAGGCAAGTTCATTCCGTATCCTCAACCATCGTCCAATAAAGTCTAATATTAGGTACTGTCGAAACGTTAAATTGTTTTACTCCATCCAAACTCCCTCCATGGAACAGCAGACACAAACAAGAACAGCATACGACTATCAGCAAATAACAGCAATCAGAAAAAAACCATCTAACAAAATCATGGGTAACTAAAGGCCGTGGCTGTGAGAACGCAGAGGCAAATTAGAAGTGACAATATAATGCTCGTATTATATATGAACTCATTATAAGCATCAGCCAATAAGTTATATAGCATCAGAGTTTGTGAAGACAAAAATGGCCAAGATTGAACTATAGGATCTAAGTAATAACATGCCCCTCTTCCCACCCACTAAATTTCCTAGCAGTGATAGATTAGACCTATTTATGTATCCCCTGCCATTCATTGTGGAATACACACTCGCAGGCATGAAACAATTTGCACCGTGCAATTTACAAGTTCACCAAGTTGTTTGAATATCACGCTTCAAGAATTCCACAACTTCAATAATGTGGAGGTAACGATAATTAGACCCAAAATTTGTTATCGTGAACAATGCAACATTTCCCGATTTTGACGGCTAAATTTACACGTGAACTGCTAAACATCAAAATGACTTGAATGCACGACGTCGGTGCATCAAACAGAAGAAACATTTACAACGACAAGTCAAAGTGCAGAAGGCACGACACAGAACAGTGCCAAAAAGTATAGATACTATCATCTTTACTAGTCATATGCTAAAAGATGCTAAGATGCATCCATCCTCTATATAAGCAGCATGACATGCTCATGAACTCGCCTCTCCCACATACTACAAGTATAACAAGGAAGTATTTGCACATATATAGAGAACATTTTTAGCACAAAAGGCACCAAGCCAATTCAAAGTCCTTTCAGAAAATGAAAAACCAAGGATAAGGATGCAGCTCCAGCTCTATTTTTAGCCAAATTCTTCTTGTTGCAGATCAGACAAGTTTTTAACAAAGCTGATGCATACAAAAGCAAATCAGAATATCCAACTCCCATGAACAAATTCTTGTCATTGCAGATCATACAGGTTTTCAACAAAGCTGATGCATACAAAAGAAAATCAGAATACCCAACTCCCATAAATCTAATCAACCACCACAAAACATAAGAACTTACATGAACTGAAGACAATTCAGAAATCCTACAGGACAGATCCTGCCAGGCAAGTTAGAGCAATTCAATTATTTCATCTACCACTGTCGATTCATAGTCGCCATTATCTACATAACCCAGGAAAACATGACCAATCTATCGGAGGCTAAATAATTAGAAATAATTATTCAACAACTGCCCTATCATCTTTCAAAGAAAGGTGAAACCGAAACCTCAACTGGCCACTACACTATCAAGTGTCAACTATTTATCAATGCCCAATCTATTTCGCGAAACTTGAGTGGGGGAAACAAGAAAACTCAAACTCACTTACAACTGACATCCCATGAAAATGAAAAGCGCAGTGGCTAATTCCTTAAATCACCCTCCTCCGCTAGAGCGCAGCTCCTCTATAGTCGCCTTGATATGATCCTGCACCAACTCCAACCGCTTCGAATACACCTCCAACTCCATTATCTGCTGCTTCCTCCACCTCTCATCCCCAGTTTCGCCCGTGCTGCCCACTCCGAGTCCCACTCCATAACTGAACGGCAACGGATTCAACGCTGCCGTAATATACCCAAACCCTCCTCTTGATCCCCCGCCACCAAATCCCCCGCCCACTGCAGCCCCACTCAACAACTCCTTAAACAATGGCGACAAGCAGCTCCTCACAGTATCCTCAATCACTCCCGCGACACCCGGACTCGCATTCGCATTCGAATTCGCGTTCACATTCAGATTCAAATTGGGATTCGCATTATTCGACATAGTGGGGCCATCGACCCCTAAATTCCTGTCCTCCACCTTCACATGCTGTAGTTGCACCTGCACCTGCTGCGGATGAGACTGTGGCTGCGGAGGACGCTGCCTTTTGCGCGACTTGGTGGGCGTCGTGGCCGGATCGAAAAAAGGGTTAGGATTAGGAGTTGTAAAAAGGTGATTATTGAAATTAGGGTTCCGAACGGCGTCGTCCTCGTCGTCGATGTGGTCGTTGTTAGAGCCGAGGGGGGCGGCGGCGACGTTGGTCCAGATCCTGCGGGAGATCTCGAAGGTGGTCTGGTCGTGGGGGCTCTTGAAAGCGAAGTCCTTTCCGGAGCTCATCCGGCTGAGCACGTTCCGGTACTTCTTCTTAAGCCGGCGGAGCTTCTCGACGAGCTGGTTCTTGTTGAAATCGAGCTGGAGCTTGCACTTGATCTGGTCGTAGAACGCGGCCGTGTCGTGGTGGCCGCCGGAGGGCGCCCCGCCGCGCTGCGTGGTGTAGTCGAGGAACCCGCGGAGGAGCTCGATCTCGTCCTCGTCGGTCCAGAGGCGCTGGAACAGGGGCTTGGCGACGGTCACGGCCGGGGAGGGCCGCTTGAGCTCGGAGGGGGAGATCGTGCCGACGATCGGGGGGACGGGGGAGGCGGCCGGGGCGGCGATGGAGACCGCGGCGGAGGCGGAGGGGGGAGCGGCGGCGGCGGCGGGGGCGGAGGGGACGGGGAGGGGGAGGGGATCGGAGCGGAGGGGCGCGGGGACGGCGACGGTGACGGCGGCGGCGGAGGCGGAGGCGGAGGAAGCGGGGTGGGGGAGGTGGTGGTCGAGGGGGGTGGCGGTGGGGAGGGAGGAGGAGGTGGAGGCGGAGTCGGCATCGTCGTCGAAGACGTCGTCGTCGTCGTCGGGGAGGACGCCGACGCCGACGCCGGGGGCGGAGGAGGCGTGGTTGGGGAGGAGCTCCTCGTCGTCGTCGTCGTCCTGGCTGTCGTCGTCGTCGTCGAGGTCCTCCTCGTCGGGGAAGACGGCGGCGCCGTCCTGCTCGGAGGCCATGAGAGCAGCGGAGGAGGGGGAGGTTGGGGGTCGGAGGGGGGGAGGTTCGATGTTGACGATGGGATGGATCGGGGGAAAGCGTTTAGAGAGAGAAAGAGAAAGAGAGAGAGAGAGGGTTGACGGGGGGGATTGGGTGGGTGCGTGGGGGTGGGTTAGCGTGTGGGGCTGGGGTTGGGTTGGGTGCGGTCCCGTGCGCTGCAATTAGCCCACCCTCCCCTTGCCTCCCCCTATCTTTTTGCGTGCCTCCAACTTACTTTTTCCCCCCCTCTTTTCCCTCCATCCTTTTATTTATTTTTTTTTTTTATCTATTTTATTATAATTGTTAATTATTGTTATTAGTATTATTAGTCTTTTTTTTGCTCTTGATTTCTCCTGCGAAGTGAACTACTTTTTAATCCCCAATTTTAAGGATGATCGGTTCTCGGTCCATCCAATTCGGTTTAGGAATTAGGAATCAGGAATTGGACCGGAAGGACGGGTCTTCAATTTTGAGAACTGGGGACCACTAGTCCTGTTTGGTCTTCAGTTATTTCGAGCGCTTCATATTTTGCAGAAGTAAACAAGTCTGTCCAAAATATAATCACCATATTCTCATTTCATTGTTAACGCTTTGAAAATAGTATAAAACAAAATCCCGAGTTACCCAAATGAATTTCCCTTGTATCTTGTGTTGTATTATTTGTGTGCAAATTACATTCCAATCAGTAATTTTATTCAAAATGAATGCATGATTTGATTGAACGTGTCTCGTTGTGAGTTCAGCTAAAGATGAGGCGTAGGTGTCATGGACGAATTTGAAAAGACCGAAATAGGATAGCAAGAAGAGGCGTCCATGAGGGATTTTAGATTATTGAATTTATATTTTAAGAGATAAAAAAAAATAATCGGTCTAATTCCCTTCTTCGGAATCGTGAACTAAACCAGTGAACCAGTTTCGCTTTTAGGGAATGGGAAACCACACATTCGATTTTAATCGAGCGATTCTCGATTCAATTAATCTGTCTTGCTCACTCTTGCCCACTTATAAACTTTTCAATCTTTTGCACTCTCCATCTAATAAATATTTCACAAAAATAAAGAAAATCAACATGTAGATGACGGGTTTCCAATGGTACCCAGTCAGTCGGTTTGATCCAGTCCCCATCCGTTCTCCGACCTGACTTTATTTGGTCCCAAGAAGAGAATTGGACGCGTTTCGATTTCAAGTTTGTTCCTTTTATTTTCATCAGTCCACTAATGATGTGATGTGTCGAATTACTGTTCAGATGTTGGAAATACTAGCGGATGTGGCTATTGTAAATCATGTAGCTATCGTTATATGTCACAGAAAATGAAAAGTTTGAAAGTTATTTTTCTAAAAATTATTTATTCTATCGCTTTAAATAATCATTAATGAAAAATATTTTTTATTATTCACAATAATTTATGTTTGAATATTTTTGTGGACAAGTTCATTCGTTATTGTAAGTGATGTAAATAATTATTTTTAGAAAAATATTTTATAAACCATTTTTTCCGTAAAATAAATGAAGCCTTCATATATTAGTTAAGTTTCAAGATAACAATTTTGCTAGGTTGATAAAAATGGACAATTCTCATTGGTATTGTGCGAGGTTTAAAAACAAATTATATAGAGATAACTTGAATATGTCCTAATTCGATTTGACATGCTAACTTTATACGATGACACGAATTGACACAAACTAACATGCTTTCATTATGATTATACTATTCAACATATAAAATCAAAATTAAGATGATTAAATTGACACAAATTACAAGCAATATTATTAGGGTAAGGCTTATAATCAGATTGAATCACCCAAATCTGGAAACTTATTAGTTCCTACAATTTGAAGTCAATGATTATCGATTCGATTCTTATTTTCATTTGTGAAATCGAACCGATACTTTTTTCATTAGCAAGTTAATGATACCTGATCACATTTCATCACACTTTCAATATCTTTCCAAGGAGTTTTTCATTGATTAAAGATCCGAAACACAAAAAAATGAGAATTCAGACTATTCAACAACATCTATAGTCTTATAGGGAATAGGTAGGGTTAAAAAAAAAAAAAACAGATATCACCATCAATTCCCAAACCCACCCATAAACTGAATCGGACTGGTTCTTGATTTCAAAAACTTGGAACCGACACTTCTGGTCCGGTTCTTGGAATGATCAACCTCAATGATTATTGCACGCTCGCCCGAATCGTCCCGGCCGAAAGATATGAATCATTGTGGGACAAATGACAATTCATGTGAGTGGGCCATGGTCCACGACCAACAAGCCCGTGATTGAAACTATACACAGTATTTATTATTTAGGCTCAGTCACTCGTGTTGGGGATGGACCCGAGCCCATGTCACCCTCGCTTGTAGTCCTTTTTACTATATATAGTTGAAGAATGGACTATGCAGAGAACGAGTGAAATTTCACCATGAACAGGGACAAGAACCCATATTCATCTTCTTCTTCTTTTTAAGTGACCCAAGAACCCATACAATTGGCAGCCGGGTGAATAAATCTGGGGGGACACGTAAGCGAGAGGACCCACCACTCCTGGCGTCTCATCTAAGACCCCAAGCGACCGTGAGGGGATTCGAACTTCTCCCTTCGTAAGGGGGAAAGAGCCCAAACCATCACGACCACCAAGGCGGTGGTACCCATATTCATCTTTGATATGTAATTTTACGAGAAATGCAAAATTTTCATTCACCTATCATACATGAAAAATCCTATAAGGAAATTTAAAGGGCGTGCATGGTTGCACTTTTATTTTTTGTTTATGAACAGATTTTCTGTTTTTTTGTTCTCGGGAACAAAAAAAAAAATAGAAACGCGTTTGTTTGCATTTTTGTTCCAAATTTGTTTTTTTTGTTCCCAGGAACAAAATTGAAACAGAAACAAGAAACAAAACAAACTTGTTTCTTGTTTCTGGAACAATTTTTTAGAACAAATTTTCTCTCTCATTTCTTTTCTTCTCTTTTTTTATTCTTCTTTTTCCTTTGGCCGGTCGTCGGCCTCGACTATGGCCGGCGACCAGTCGTCGAGGGCCGGCGAACTCGCCGGAGTGTTGTCGACCCTCGGCGAGGCCAAGCGTATCCGGCCCCTGGCGAGGCTAACAAGGCTCGGCCTCGCCTTGGCTGGGTAAGCTCGACCTCGCCCAGATTCGGCGAGGTTGAGCTCGCCCAGCCACCGACGAGGCTCGGCGTCGTTGGACCACTGCCAGGTTGGCGTGCGGTGGCTGGGCGAGCTCGGCCTCACTAGATCTGGGCGAGGCCGAGCTCGCCTAGCCACCGGCGAGGCTCGGCCTCGCCAGGCAACCAGTGGCTAGGCGAGCTCAGCCTCGCCAGGGGTCGGCGAGCCTCGCTATGGTTGGGCAAGGCCGCTGGCCCTCGTCAGCCGGTCGCAGGCCACGGCCAAGGTCAGCGACCAGCCAAAAGAAGAAAAAAAAAAGAAAGGGATATGTGCAAGACAAGTCCTAAAACTTACAAGGAAAGTGTAATTGAGTCCTAAAACTTACAAAAAGTGCAATCAAGTCCTAAAACTTGTCAAATTGGTTCAATTTACTAACGGAAAATGCTGACGTGGTATTTTAAATGATTTTTTATTATACACGTGACTTTTAACATTATTTTTATTATTGTTTAAATTAGATCTAAAAACAAAAAAAAGGAAAAGCTAATTTTTTTTTGGTCAATAAAGCTAAATTTATTTAAAAAAACAAAACTGTGCAAAAAAAAAAAAAAAGCACCAGTGGTGCTTCCGTCGCTGCCCATCGCCGGAGTGGCCGGCGACAGTCGTCGGCTTTGGGAGGGGTGGCCTGCCCTCGCTCGGGCAAGGCCTCGCCGTCCCTCACGAGGGGCCGGTGACCATCACCCGCCCTGGGCGAGACCTCGCCAGCCCTCGCCTGGGGTCGGCGATGCTCGCCTAGATCTGAGCGTCCCCGGCACGGGATCGGGTGGAGTCGTCGGTGGCGGCTAGGCGACGACGGTAGTTCGGTGTAGCAATGGCGTCAGGGGGGTCAGCGGAAGGACGTCGGGGAACGATAGCAGCCCAGCACCGCAAAGGGTCACGGCTGGTTTGCTGGGGACGGCGTCGGGGCTACGACGTCATGGCTCGGCAGTAGTCCGGTGCAGCGATAGCGACGGAACCCCTGCCCTTCGGAACCCACTCACTCAGATCTGGACAACGTCGGGGCACGGCGTCGAGAATGTGACGGAGCTGAATCGAAACGCCCAAATTTGGGCGAGCATTGCCGACCCCAGGCGAGGGCCGGCAAGGCCTCCCACAGGGAGGGCGAGGGTCATCGGCCCCCCGTGAGGGCTGGCGTGCCCAGATCTGGGTGTCCTCACCCGACCTAGCAGGGGTGGTCGGGCCTCGCTTGGCGCCGGCGAGCCCAAGGCCGGCGATGGTTGCCGGCCGCTCCGGCGATGGGCTAGGGCTGCGGTGGAAATGCCGACGGTGCCATTTTTTTTTTTTTAATAGTTTTGTTTTTTAAATAAATTTAGTTTTTCATTTTTAGTTTTTAAATCTATTTTTTAAACTCTTTGAATAAAAAATAATTTTAAAAAACCACGTGGAAAATATAAATTCATTTAAAATATGATGTTAGCTCAACGTCAGCATTTTCCGTCAATAAATCTAATGGTGTTAAATTTAGGATTTAATTGAACCAATTTGACAAGTTTTAGGACTTGATTGCATTTTTTGTAAGTTTTAGGACTCAGTTGCACTTTCCTTGTAAGTTTTACGACTTGTGTTGCACATATCCCAAAAAGAAAAAAGAAAGAAAAAAAAAAGGAAAAAAAATTTAAAATTTTAAAAATTAAAAGAAACAAAAAAAGAACACAAATTTACCAAACATATTTCTATTCTTTTTTTTATTCCTGAAACAAGTTTATCAAATGCGTTTTTCTGGTAAAAAATTGTTCTTCGAAACAAAAATAGTTTTTTTTTTTTTTTATTTCTGTTCTCTGTAACACTTTTTGAACAGAAACACAAACAAACGCGTCCAAATTCACCGTAGATAGAGATTCAATATAGTGACTTTATTTATTTTTATTTTTTTTGTAATATTTCTCTTTGTTAGAAATCTCATTTACTAAAAATAATTTTCTTTCGCGAGCATAGCATATTAGTATAAATGATTACTTTAATTAACAATCAACATTCAAGGTAGATTTTAATTCAACCAAAATGGTGGGACGGATTATCATATCATATCTGATCCTTTTACGTCTCTTATTATTCTTACGGGAAGTATCTCATATGAATCGTGGTAATGCTAAGAATGCAATGCCTAATTTGAACTGGATTGAGAACCATCTTCTTCTTCTTCTTCATGGGTTTTCTCCATTATTTCTTGGCAAAAGTGCTAAATAGAGAAAAAAGAGAAGACCAAGAATTGGAAAAAAAATGCAGGAAACGGGGAGTGAGTGTGCTTTGTGTGTTAGCGTTGTGTGGGGGGGAATGCTTGCAAATGTCTCTCTCTCCTCCCCACCTTATCCAACCACAAAACTCTAGACGCTCCTCTGCACAGCAAAAGCATATGCTCTTCCTGCCTCTCCCATGGATTCTCTGTCCCTCTCCTCCACCTCCAGCTCCTCTGCAAACCCAACATCAAGAATTCCTCACTGAACTCCCCAACCCCAGAATCCCACCACACCAGCACCAGCACCAGCAAGAACTAGGCTCATCTCATCAATGGCTTCCGCCACCACAAGACCCACCTTCTCCTTCCACCTCTCCACAAACCCCAAACTCACCCACCACCACCACCACTCCCTCCCCACCTCCACCAACCCCAGGATATCCAAGAAGCTCCACCTCACGACCAGGCTAAACCCGAGCCCGAACCCGAACCCGCCATTCCGGCCCCGCTCCGTCGACGTCTCCAAAGAAGATAAGCCCACCTCGAGCCAAGAGCCGCCCGCCCCGCCCCCGCCGCCCGTGCCCGCCCAGGAGCAAGAAGGCCCGCCGCCGCCGCCGCCCGACGACGGCCAGGACTTCGACAGGCGGCGGATGGAGGAGAAGTTCGCGGTGCTGAACACGGGGATCTACGAGTGCCGGTCGTGCGGGTACAAGTACGACGAGGCGGTGGGGGACCCGTCGTACCCGATCCCGCCGGGCCTGCCGTTCGCGCAGATGCCGGAGGACTGGCGGTGCCCCACGTGCGGGGCGGCCAAGAGCTTCTTCGAGAGCAAGAGCGTCGAGATCGCGGGGTTCGCGCAGAACCAGCAGTTCGGGCTCGGCGGGAACACCCTCACCTCCGGCCAGAAGGCGGTGCTCATCTACGGCGGCCTCTTTTTCTTCTTCGTCCTGTTTTTGTCCGGTTACTTCTTGCAATAAATCCAAAGAGTGAACTCGGGCTGCTGCTGGTTTTGTAGCTGCTTGGCTTTTCTTCTTTTTTGGGTTAAGGGGAAATCTCATTGTATGTTTGTGCAAAATAGAATTTGAAAGAGTTAATAAAAGTTTGGCAACTGTTGTAGCACTGTTATATAGCTGTTCTAAGTTGGTAAAAGTTAGAGCTCGATTCTCTAATGATTATATATCATATTGTTGATGTTGGAACATCTCCTTCGATTTGAGTACAGAGGATGCGAAATCTGCAGCAGCAACCCGCTCGTATCGAGTCACGGAATGCGCAGATGACCTGGTCTGGGTTAATGTTTCCGCTAGGCTCTCAACGGCCATAAGATGACTCGCAGTCACATCGTATCATCTTCAAAAATGCCTAGCAAAAGATCAAATGCATCTATCGCACGCCTGTAATCTTCCATAGACCCGAGGACTTCCGACCATAATGGAGTGCTGTCGCTAGTCAATATAGTCTCTGATTGCACTTCCTAGGGAGTAAAGAGCAGTGCAGAGTGTCTTGACTTCACTGTGGCATTCAGGCAACGCCGCGAGGGAAAGAGACTGTCAACTACTTGCCCATCGATACCAATTTCTCAACAATTTCCCAACAACACCGCAGATGATAGTGCAATTTTGCTGATTATAAGCCTAGAACCACCATCCCTGAATATGAATAATGGATCACAGTACTTTACAACGCTGGAGAACTAAATAAATCCTACATATGACCTGCACCTATGATACAGAAGCGCCGTCCAACGGCCCATCATGAGCAGGAACGCCTCCTCCACAGCAGTTAATGGAGTGCTGATTATAAATATAGATCTGTTGCAGAATAAGCAGAGGTTGGTCGTATCCACACTTGCCCCAAGGAATCAATCAGCAGGAAATTTGATCAGAATCACCCGCCAGAAGGTGGCATTAGAACTGGAGCTTGGGCGGCTCGAGATCCCATTAAGCTGAAGAATTCCACAGTTCTCGCCGGTTTAGACATGGATCGTGAAACACTGTTGTTTCGTTTAAGGTAAACCATTGAGATGCCAAGAAGCTTCATGGAGGTGGAAGATCACTTGCGTTTTGACTCGATGACGAGTTTTCCATACCCAACATCTCGTTTGACACCCGGGTCTTCACCTGATAGACCATTTTTACCTGCTTCTCTGATCCTCCTCCAGTGACAGCTCCTTGTCGTTCCCTGTGTACTCCATTTCCAGCGACCGCCTTCTTGATGATCCATTTGGAGGGTGGGGGTGGCGGTGGGCCCACATTTTGCATAGCCTGGTCGGGTGTCAGTGAAGAATGCCCGGGATTGGGGGTCCTTAGTAACATAGGGACATTTTGTTTAGTTCTGACACTTTCTTCCACTGCCAAAGCAGACATTCCATTCCTCAAATTCCTATGCTGCTCTTGATTTTGAGACCTATCCATTGGCCTCACATGCTGTTTGCTTCCTTGCCAACCATTTGATAAAGGCGGATATCTCGAATTACCAATCATGCCTTGATTGTAGTTGTGATTCCCATAGTACTGGGGGGGATCTTCACTGAAGCCCCTTTCGTACCCAGAGGGACCAGCTGGTCTCGGTCTATTAAGTGGATAATATCCCTGAAAGTTCCGATTGCGTGGTGGTTCCAAAATACCAGAGGATTGATTGTTGTTGGACTTGATATTTAGTGTACTCTTGACAAGACGATGAGCTGCTTCTCCCAGCATTGGACCGACCATTGCTCCAGGTACTGATGGCCTACAAGAACACAAGCACTGCAATTAGATGGGGAGAGAAAAGAGAGAAGTGTCTCCAAACAGAAATGATGGGAAAAAAAGGTTCACCGAAGAATTCACAACCCACACTCAATAACTTGTAGGAGTAACCAAATTTTTTTTCCAAATGTCCCTGCTTTCAAATTAATTCTCAACTGCAAATTCTATGGCAACACAAGCCTCTAAATTGATATAAATCACCAACGCAGAAGCAGAAATATAAAACAAACGGACAGACATATCAATGCAGACGGCAAGACCATTAGAATTCACTCTCACCTTTCTCTTCCATGGTGGCGCCTGCCGTAATTATCTTCATGCCATAACACAGGAAATGGCTTGATATCCAAAGGTCCTAAAACCTATAAAAGTGAAAAAGTGAGCCATCCATTTTCTTGTCACAACATCCAATATCAACTGACCTAAACATTGATTTAAAAAAGGTTTTCCCATATGAAATAACCCCCACTTTTCAACTGTATATTTCACACCAATGTGGAAGGGGAAAAGGCCTCATGTAACATCAAATACAAAGTCCTACATGATGTACATAAGGTTTTGCCGAATAAATTGTATACATTGAGAACAAAATACAAATGTTTACTTCCAAATTAACATATATGAACCAGTAAGCACATCATGTACCTTTGGAGGAATGTCAACACCATCAGGCAGTCTGGGAATGTGCTCGTGCTTTGCAGGATTGAGATAAGTAACATTACTGCGAAGCAACAGGGATTGTGAATAATTCGAGTTTGTCGCCCAAGAATTGCAAAAGCAAAAAAGACACTTACAGTACTTGATTGTTTACAATATCCTCTAATCTACAGACAGGTGAACGAACTACATTGCTCAGTACATTCCTCTCAGTTAGCCAGAGGAATCCATTCATTCCACCACTGTAAAAGATTGGCAAAAAATGAATGCAGCAGAATAAAAGTTAACCCAATTGCAGTCATGTAAAATATACACACAAGCTTTTATGCCAGAAAGAGGCTAGCTGACCTAGCATTCGTGTCAATCGGTACTGGATATCTTTGATATGGCCCTAATTGATAGCTTAATTGGTGGTACCAATAAACTTGTACAGACAAAGGATGGAATGGATGAACATAGAGCAAATCGAACATCACACTATTTCGTAGTTGCTCCTCCTCCTATATAAACCAAGTCAATCTGTGAGCATTCTTGAGCATCATGAGATGGAGAATTCAAATTACAGAGGAGTTGCAGATAACAATGCCACCTAAAAAAATCATGAGCTGATGTTTGAAAAAAAAAATGAAAATGAAAAGAAAATGAAAAGGCAGAAATGGCATCAATGAATCTTGGAGTTAAACAGGTCAGCCTACAAAATTGCACCTCCAAAAAACATGATACTCCTTGCCACAACCCCAAGCTAAGCTCAGTATTGATCAAGTAACGGTCTCCAAATAGGTAGGAAAATATCCTTGCCACAATATTAACAATCAGTGAAGCATGGAAGCACTCTTGAAGGCTTTAGCAAAACATTTTCATTCAACTACAGATGTTTAGTATCACTGGACCAAAAACTCAGAATGCACACTCATTAAAAAAACTCATTTTATCCAATACAAATCCTACAAAAGAGCATCTTAAATAAATGTTAATACACAAAAGAAAATGTCAAGTTAAAAAAAGATATAAAGTAGCTATGACAGTCCAGTCAGGTTAAATAAGAATAAAATTCAAGATAAGAGCTTTCTTACTGTTAGATAGACTTCTAGTTTCCTCGTTTCAGTGAGCAATTTCTTCTCTTCAATGAACGGCAGTTTGGCAATACCCTAATTCAAGAAAGAGGAACTTTCGATTTATTCACACAAGATAGCCACAACAAGAACAATGTCAAGTGGACAAGTTAGACCGTACCTGCCATGCGAATTTCTTTCCATTCATGTCGACCTCAAAATCTGTCAACATAATAACAAGGAAAAGTTGTGAGAGAGAGAGAGAGAGAGAGAGAGAGAGAGAGAGAGTTTTGCCTGCTCCTGGTTAGTATACCTGAAGGATAAAAGTCAAGGATTGGTGAGGAAGGATCCGTCATCAGTTTTCTGTACTGTTCTGGCAGAGCACTTGCACTGTAACACCAGATATGAGCAGTCTAAAAAGAAAATTTGAAGTACAAAAAGGACTAATATAACGGTCCCCAGTAATTTCAAAAGCAGAAGAAAACAAAAAGAAACCTTGCAGATGGTAAGGTTCCCATGAGCTGATCAAATGGTTTGAAAGGCTCTCCCAAGAAGAATGTGATCTCCAGACCAGCTAAATCCTTGAGATCAGAAGCAAATGGAGCATAATGGAATGGATAGTACCTGAACAAGCATGTATACAACTTTCAATAATTCAGATATAAAAAATAGGCTAATAAAAACTCGTGTAGTATGAAAACCAAATTGCAACTTAACAGTAGCATTGACAGTAGGGAAATCATAGTGTGGTAATTCAATACATTTCGAGTAAAGCTACCCAGAAAATGAAGCATGCAGGATTCATCTGATTAAACAAAATAACAAGATTTTTGCTCAATATCCCAGCAGGAGGTCTTCAAAGTACCGTCCAATACGCACAGTTCATAAGCACATTCTAGGCAATGGAATCAGATAATTGCTATTAAAAGGCAGTCCAATACGCACAGTTTATAAGCACATTCTAGGCAATGGAATCAGATAATTGCTATTAAAAGGCATGTAAAGATGGATCAGTATTGGTTCTTGCAGACCTTAATGGTAAAACTCACCATTGCCAGGATCGAACACCTTGGTAATAATACCAACAGACCCAACATAAACCTTCGACGTATTTCAAAACCTGCAAAGCAGAAATGCCATCAACCATTAACCTCGATACAAAACTGCAGTTGTAATAATCAGACAGGTAGGAAAATACTAGCAATTGAGAACTTCACAAACAAAAGAAATTAACAGTTATCCAAGGGCAAATGTACTGAGGAGCCACACAATCGATAAGAAGGAACTGCGGCCGAAAATGAAGCATCTGACAATGAGGAAGTCATCCAGTTGATAAGTCCACTATATATCTTTACGATGCTAAAGAGGTAGGAAGATAATAGCAATCTAGGACTTCACAAACAAGAGAAATTAACATTTTTCCAAGGGCAAGTATTGAAGAAGCCACACAATCTGGAATGAGGAGCTGCAGTGAAACTGAAGCTTCTGACAATGAGAACTCATCCAATTAATAAGTCCATGCCATATATTTACAATGCGAAAGATATCAAGTCACAAGGAAGCTTCCACTCTTTTCTATCACACTCAAATTTGGCACCTAGGGGCATATGGATTTGAACCATGCAAAGACCAAATGCAACTACATAAGCATCTACTTGAGATACGTCAAAACATCTATTTGCTCTAGTAGGATCCAGATGGTACCAGCTTAGTTCACCAAAAACCATTTTGAACAAACGATTGAGCCAGAATGTTCCAGCTTAGTTCCTGGCATCAGAACATTCCAGCTTAGTTGACCAATACCCTTTTACCCAACAATAAAAAGAAAAGCTAATGCCCCAATAGCAACATTTCTTCCAGAATATCTAACTGTCATACTTAAAATTGTCTAAGATAAGCAGAAGAATAAATTAGCCTCATCCGAAGTCCAAATGCAGTTGACTAAATGCTATTCAGATCCTTCTTCCATAGAAATCACCAAGCAAAACATTGGCTGTGAAAACTATCAGGTATACTCCTAAATAAATCAATCTACATAAAGGGAACACTTCCTATGGAAAATTAACGTAAAAAGAACTTCCCTCTTGATTCATATCAGAAAAAGGAATTATCAATATGTCTTTCCTATTTAAAAGAACACAGTTACAGCTCAAAGCTACATAACTTCCACATCCACACAGATTTGCAATAAAAGTAGACATCTAAATGTAAAGGAACTGCTATTAAGAGATTCAGAATCTGAAGACTGCTTTACCATCCAAACAAACTAAATCAATGCCACAAACAATCACAATAATTAAAATCAAGGAGAGTAAGCACAGAACACTGTAAAACAAATATATACTAAGTTACCAAGACAAACGAGACGAAATAAAAGCAAAATAATTATGAGAAATAGTACTGATATTAAAGTAAGTAAACTGAATGCTCCAAGATACAAGAAAAAAATTACCGTTTCCTTCTTAACTCTCTCTATCTCCTCCGGAGTTGACACATGAAATTTCTCTGCATAATACCTTTCCTTGTATCCAGGCTCCCCTAATCTAACCTGATTTCAAACCATAGTGTATCAAACTCAAGAATTGATTATTTAGCTCGTAAAGCTTCTCATGTTTCCTTTGAGATATTGATAATGGGACTGACAATAGATATAATTCATCCACAAAAATAACACATCAAAAAGTCAAACTTTTCAATTTATCTAACTACTCAAAATATGTAAAAGGTAGATCATTCTCTTCAGAACGCTTAAAAAATGGTATCTTCACTCATAAAATGTTCATTTGAGAGCATATGGAAAAAAGAATCACAGTTCAATGGTACACCGTGTGAAACTTAGCTTCTCCCATCTGGTCAGCCCCCACCCCCGCGCCCCCCCCCCCCCCCCCAAAAAAAAAAAAACAAAGGACACACAAGAAAAGATGAACATAGCAGAAATACTATGGCCCCCAAAAAAGAGTAGCGTCAACACCATTCAAGCTCATGTATGGTACACACTGGAGTCCATAAGACATCACTCATCATATAAGACTATGCTTTCGGTTAGACAGCGCAAGAGTTAAATAATGCTAAAATCTATTGAACAGAGAGGTTGGAGTAACCAAAGCTAGGAAGATGTTAAAGGAGCCACTTAAAGATTGATTCATTCGACTTGTTAAGTGCACATCTTTTCAGTGCACCTGATCTCTTCATTAAATCCCAACCTACAATCAGAGAACTAAATCAAACTTAATGATAGTCCCCGCCTAAACAAAACTGCATCATCTTTATTGATTACAGAAATCATGACTTGCCACATTTCAATTGCCTTTGATCAACTGAAAGTGCAAAACAGAAGATATTCAGTTACCACACAGGTAAAGGAGAAAATCAACTCTTTGCATACCTTGTCAACAGCTGGACTTTGTAATTCTTCTGATGACTCTCTTCTTGATCTAGATCTCATTTCTTCATTATTCTCCAGTGCCTAGAGAAAATGTCGAGCATAAAGTTAAATAGGAATGAATGCTGGCATATGTATTGTATTCACTAGTCTGTACTAAAAGTGTCACATGCTTTAATTGATTAGGAGTCCTGAACGACTATCTTCAATGGAATTAAAAAAAAAAAAAAAAATCTATTTCCACTCCACTTGTTCCACAAATAACACCAAAAGAAACTGAAAGAATTTGGATCATTCTTTGAATTCTCCGTCATATACTGCCTTACAAGCAGATTGAATTTATAGCATTCATAAATGAGCAAAGTTACCTGCTGTATGCGAGTTCGCTTCTGAAAAATTTGATCTTCGTAGACAGCAACAGACTGGATAAAATGTTCTACTCTGTCTAACATGACCTGGACACAAGAAAGAAATTAAAACTCCTCATCAAAGACTGTCAATACATTAAATTTTACAAGAAACAAATAGACTAATGGATTCACACAACCATCACAAACTAGGATTTGTTGGATTTTCTACCAAAACCTTAAAAAAATATATATATATATATATATGAAAAAATACTCTGCATATACCAACTGATTTGAGGTGTTCACTAAATAAAATCAAATTCACCAGAGTTAAAACAAAAATATAAGAAAAAACGCAAAATAGAAAATGTCTTTCCAAAAACATACTGACAGCAAATAGTTATGGCAGCTAAAAATAACTAGAAAAGCCTTGTGGAAACCACATCCTAAAGAAGAAATAAACTCTTCAACAAACAAGAACATGTAACCCAAACAACTAGTATTAGAGCAACCAACCCACGAATTCATCATCCAACCACAACATTACCCAACTGGAAACTGCATATCAAAGGATGCATAATGAAACTACCTCGCCTGCTTCAGTAAGGTAACCTCCCATGGCAGTGAACTCCCTTTTATAAACCATCACTAGTAAATTGATAGCACCCTGAAGAACAGAAAGATGAACAATGAGCATTCTAAGTCCGCATAATTAGTGAGCACACAGAATAAACCCAAGCAAAACCACCAGGTTAGCATGAAATCGTGTCTCTGTCAGGCGAAAAGTTGTGAACATCTTAGTTCGCGATTGCTGCCACGCATAATAGTGATCTGATCAAAGGACCTAGATGTGACATACCTCCCTAATCTCCAATGTAGGCATATGTGGAAGGAAGTCATTGCCAACGAAGAAACATAAAAATACAAAATCATCCACTATCCTTTCGAAATCAATCTCGAACGGAGGATTTGGTATGTCCAGATCATGCTGCAAGTACTCCCGGAGTACCCAAATGTTGAGGAACTGCCACATTACAAACAGTCATACAAAGGAAAAGCAGGGAATAAGAGACTGAACATGAAATCAGAGTTCAACAAACCTGATATTTCTTCTTGTGGATAGGAATATCGTTTAACATATCATCAGCAGTCTTGCCACGACAATCAGCAGCCAGGTGACCAACTTGGCCGCACTGAAAACATTTTTCCTGTTGTCCTGGAAAAGTGACCACCTGCAGATTTTTTGGAGAGAGAGGAAAAAAAAAGGGACACCAGAAATGAGATCCTGCCAAATCCCACAACCCAAAATGGAAAATTGGATAATCTATTTACCTCTCTGAGAATTGAAAAGTGAATCTCATGTGTTGCTAACGAAAGCATAATCAGGTCAGCATCCTGATTATAGTGAACCAAATTAGATAATAACTCAGAGGAATCTAAAGTAACCAGCCGAGAAGAGGGAAAGCTATTAGTACAGAGGCAGAGTGCAAAACAAATTTACCAGGCCATAAAGACAGTGCCGAGTGTTCGGATCAAAACCACGAAGATTCCTTTGCAATCGTATATATGACATAATCTTGTGCTCTCCTTCCCCAGGAACATTTGCATCAGAAAGAATAACCTTCAAGAATCATCCAATGCAGCCGCATAAATAAATTTAGAGAGAAAGAATCCTGAAAACAGAGTTTTACCCCAATAGAGATGAATTACTCCATGGGCCAGGAATTATCCAAAGTGAAAGGCACTAAGAAAGCAAATGCTAAATAAGATGTCAACAAACCTTTGTCTGCTGCCAGCCAGGATAACGATTTAATCTCACTTGTATATAATATTGAAGTGCGACAGAAAGAACTGCCATAAATTGTGTGCCGGGAGTAATGACATTTGAGTCGCAAGTTTCTGGCTTTTCCTTGGGAGCAAGGATTTGTCCCTCAGCCTCAAATTCTTTCCTCAACCGTTCCTCTTCAGCTTCCTGCATGATTGAAGTAGAGATAAAAATCTTCAAAATAATGTGATCATGATGATTATAATGGCAACTTGAGAAATCTTACTGCATCAGCTGCATCTTTTGCAGCCCTAAAACGCCGAGAACGCTGTTGGTTCATTTTAGCTCTTGGTGCAACTCCATCTGCATATTTTTTCAGTTAGATTAATCTGCATGGTTGATATGGATAATAATAAAATACTGAAGCTTACCAATTGCCAGGTAAAGAAGCTTTCTAGGACGAACCAATGAGTAGACATGATCAATATAATCAAATATTGCCTTAAAGACGTCATCGTAGCTAGCAGGAGGACGCTGCACAATCGCATAAAGCTATAGTCAAGAGAAATTTTATGAGGAAGTAAAACATAGATAACACATTGCGACGAAAAATTGTGTAAATGTCTTAACTCAGGGGGCAAAATAGAGAAATTTTACATGATGCTTCATATATGGTTGTATAAAATTATCATAACGTACACCATAATCCCAGGGGCATTAGCTCCCGCTAGTTCCCATCTTAGGTCAGTCACTGCTACAACCTGCCTTACTGCCTTACTGCCTTACTTAGTACAGAAGAATCCTGACAAAGCTAAATTACATTTCCTAGTGAACGTGGCTACTGCCAACCCAACGCATCCCCGAAGCATGGACGTTTGCAGTCCTTGGTTTCAACTACTCTCTCTCTCTCTCTCTCATTTCATCAGTTGAAATACAAAGACGAGCTAAAATGGTGATGACCACGTAGAAGCATCTATCTGCACGCACAAACCAAACATCCCCCAACGTCTCGCCTAAAATCATAAGGCATCCCAAAGCACTATATCCATGAGAAGCCAATCTCTCCGGCTATATTCCACAAATAAACTCGCACTCGCACGCCTAGCTCGCGTATATGCGGAAGACTAACCGAATTAAACATTTCCCACAGCACAAAAACTCAAATTTCCCACATTCACCTCCTACCCTCTTCCAATATCAACCAAACTACTCATCTCAACATCCAGCCGCCCCCCCTAAAGAGAAAAACCTCTCACAATTCCAGCTCGAGACCACCGAAATTGAAAAGAACCCGATCACACACAAGCGCGCCGAAGAGGAGGAAGGAACACACGCACGCACGCACGCACGCACGTACCCTGCCGTCGGGGTGAAAGCACGGATGGATGATCCCGTTCATGTCGAGGTACAGGTTGTCGAACTCCATCCCGTTAGGGTTGGGCCTCGAGGGGTCGATCGGCAGGGCGGCGCCGCCGGCGTCGAGGGCCGGCTCGTCCTCGACGACGTCGGCGATCGAGCTCGGGTACCGATCGGCGAGCCACCGGTAGAAGGCGGGGACTCCCATGGCGCGCGCGAGCCTTCGGACGGGGAAGGGCGGCCGTGCTCCGGCGAGTCAACTCGGAGATGTAGAGAGAGAAAGGAGAGAGAGAGAGAGAGAGAGAGAGAGAGGATTTGAGACGGTTCGAGATCTGCGCGTTGGGCGGCAGTGGCGCGATGGCTCGGCCCGGGGGATGGGTCAAAAGGTTGGTGCCGGGGGCGAGGACTGTCCACGTGGCGTCCCCGTGGGGACGGTGATTCGGCCCGTTTGGCTGCGGGGGCCTGGATAATCTTGGATAAGAGACGTTGGGGGTGCTTTGCTTCCGGCTTAATTAACTGAACTAAAAAAATAATAATAATAACTGAGCTTAGAAGTCGGTTTCAACCAGTCTCGACCTCACCATTTTATCTTTGGCCTATGTATTACCTGTCACAATTCCTTCCATCGGGCGAGGTAAATGTCCTCCAACAATTCTCCAATCATTTTCACAAATGATTAGCCAACGGGATATTTCTAGAGAAGCTTGATTATATAATTTCAAATGACCAAAAAAGGTAATAAATGCTTAATTCAGCTTTATGTACCAAATATATTCTAAATGTGACTTTCTCTTTCTAATAAATATCACAAAACTACCTTAACTTACACTTGACTAAACCAAGCTTATTTGGTAGAAACAACTTCGAAATGACTATGCAGTCACATGCTACACAACAAAACTAAAATGGCTTTTTTTAAACTCTTGCGATGCGCGTTACAAGTTGGTTCAAAGTCATTTGGGAGACATATTAGAATTAGGTGAGATCATATAATTCTTTTTCAATCTCTTGTAGCAACCCGATATGACGAGGGCCAGAGTATCATTAGGGCAAGAGGGCATAAACAAGGAACTAATCTCGATAAGCTCCTGGATAGCAAAGGGGAGAACAAAATAAATTCCACATTGATCACTAAGAGATGATTCTTGAATTATATATGTGGGAAGTTGGAATTAACTCATAGGAGGCATATTTTTGCTTAATGACAATGCCGACCATTGGAAATTTGATATTTAGCATGCTCAAGTGATGGTATAAATAAGATAAGTGATCTTACAAGAAAGTGCCTACCTATACATCCAATCATAAAACTGCAATCAAAGGAAATTCCATATTTAACATGCTTAAGTGATGGTACTAATAAGATAGGTAACTTTTATGAAAAAGTACCTACCTGTACATCCAATGATAAAACCACGAGACTCAATATGAAGCCGGTCAAAACAAACAATATTTGAAATGAATCAATTCATGTCACAAATGGTAAGAGAGTGAGACCCCTCAATATGGGTAAATAAAGAATGGGGGTTACATTACGAATCTCTTACGTTTAAGTAGTAATATTCTTGCATAACTCCTGAAAAAAGGCCACCAAAATAATGAGAGCCGATATGAGTTTGACATCTCCAATAAAATCTTTAGCATGATACTAGATAATGCCAATGTGAGCACCTCCCTAATTTGTCCTTTAGTCCAACAACCAAGTCTCCTTTGCAAGAAGATTTTATTCCAAATGAGGTGTGTTTGTTATTGTATAACTTGTGCACGCAAGATGGCCTTTACCAGTTATGATTCCATCTTTAACATATGTGGGAGGGTTCAATGCATTAGATCCGCCCTACCGAGCAATCAACAGTTGGAGGTTCTGTACATGACACAAGAAAGGCAAAAATTTTCTTTGGACATGAGAACGAGGTGGACTTCAACATACAAGATGTTCAATTAGACATTTGAGGAGATGGGTATGCCCGTGCTCTACTCTACCACTCATATCAGAAGTGCCGGTCTCTAGCCATTGCCTAACAAGATTGGAGGGTTGCAAGATCTTTTAGGCCTAACACCCTAAAAAAAACTATCAATTTTAGCTTCAATCCCAATTCTGCCTTATCTTATAAAAAAATCATTAACTTTTGGTTTAGTCTCAATCTTATCCCGATTTTTTGTTTTGTCTCGTAATAAACCACCAACTTTAGGTACAATCCCAATTCTATCATTTTTTTTTTAACTTTTAAAAAATCACTAACTTTTACTGAATCACATATTTACCCTTATTAACACTTCAAAATTGCCCTTAGTGATGTGGCATTTCCATGTCATTACTCTAGTTTTTCCCTAAATTTTAGATAAAAGAAGACATCGATTGGAGATAAATATTGTCCGCCCAAATGATATCTTCTTGGATATTACATTTGAGTAAAAACTAGAGCAAATAGGGGTTGGCCATCTTCAATTGCTTTTACCATTAAGAAAGTCTTCCTTTCATCTTGCTCGGGATCTTCAATTTTGTGCTCAATATTCAATCTCTCATGCTCGGGAGTCTTCTATCTCTTATGGTTGGAGAGCTCACACTCAGGATGCTCGAATACTCATGCTTGGGAGTTTTTCATCTTTCAATTGTCAAAAGAAGTTTTGGATGGAAAGTTGACGAGTGCAAATTTAAGACTCAAGTAAAAGTTTGTAATCTTTTATGAGACAAAAAAAAGTTAAAGGTAGATTTGGACTAGATTTAAAGTTGTTTTTCATGGGACAAAAGAAAATTTAAGGTAGAATTGAGAGCGGATTTCAAGTTGGAGATTTTTTAAGGGGACAAAAGATATTATGATAAAATTGGGACTGAACCTAAAGTTAGATTTTTTTTTTTTTTTTATGGTATTAGGCCAAAGGTTTTAGGGATTTCTTGCAGATTTTTCAGTGATATAATGGATATTTTGAGTGTCAACGATTATCTATCAAGTAATTGTGTCCTTCCATTTCTACACCTCATTTAAGCTGAATTGGCAAACAAGGAGGGCAATCCCTTCTTCAGTTAGTGCCCATAAATGTGAAATTCCTCAAATGTTACAAGGACATTGTGCTTATTCTTTTTGTAGCCAGAGTCTCAGATTCAAGGTTCAAGTTGGAGAGGCTCAAAACTCTCATTGATCCATAAAATGAAAATTTGGTAGTGGGTGAGGAGGTCTAAGGGAAAAATATAATTATAGAGGTAATGAATTGGCTCTGAAATATGCATGCTGCATAAGCCTGTCAATTTGATGCAACGAGTTTCGAATCACGAACGGAGAAATTGCCCTCATGGTGCGGTCTCTACTGGGCAAGAAAAACACCCCAAAGTATTCACTAGGCCTTTGGCTTCATCTACTGGTATGTTGAAGACCTACTAGGGAATGGAACAACTCCCAATACATTGATAGAGTTCGTGAAAACAGCATCAACGTTTGGCAACAATGGTTTGAAATAGTGGAAGAGGTGACCCGACACTTTTCAAATTCTCTCCACCATGGGTCGAAGCTTACATAGCCCACCGGTATCTACAGTACCTTTGGAGTTTGTGTCCAGTACTAGCCAATAATTCTTGAAAGATAATACGTCTAATTCATCTATATAAAAATTAACAATGATTGTACCACGGCGTGATAAGTTTTTGCAATAATTTACTCCATAAGAAAGTGCCTAACATGGAAAAGAGACAGCGACGACATTTATTGTCCGAATCATGCCAAAGATTAAGTTCTAGCGCACTTGAACTTTTCCAGTTGAAGAAGCCTGCATGCCGTCTTGACCCGTTGAAGAACCAAGGATTGACAGCGGTGCAAGGCAATCTGCTGCTTGGAATCTTATATTTGACCACGTAGAGTAATGACAAGGTGAGGAATCGGGAAAGGATGTTATACTTACAACTTGTTTTGGTTCTCTCAATTTATCGCGTAATGCTTCGTCACTAGAAATTTATTGAAAAATTATATAAATGATCGCCTAATTTTAGAAGTTACTGCACTCTCAGCAACCATATTTCCTATTTTTCACGTAAATATGAAACTAAATTAATGTGTGTCCATTGATTCCATATAGTTAGTAAATATATGAAGTACTAAACAATTTTTCAATGGAAGCGAAAAATTGATCCGGGTTAATTGAATTCCAATTTGATTAAGTTCTAAATTAGCATTATATTCTTTGAGAATCCCAGTTAGCTAGAATAATGGGAAAAGATAATTTAATTTGTAGCCAATCATAGGTGAGTGTATCTCTAATTGTGTTTCAAAATCAAACTCAATCAAAAGATCTTAATTTAGATTTTGTAGAGCGTTTCTTCTTCTTCTTCTTCTTCTTTTTTTTTGGTATTAGAAAATATTATGGATAGAGTTGGATTTATTTTACACATTTAAATAGACGAGGACTTATCCATGCAAAAGCTTATTCTCATGGCCTCATCGCGCCTCCTATTTTGATTAAAGTTTAATTTGGATACGGAGATAGAGATGTCTGGAACTTTTACTGGGCATTGCTGGTGAGCGAGGACAATAGTCATTTGTTGCATGCACGATCTATGAACTCTGGACCGCTAGAGTTTGAACTGGGTGGGGTTTAAGAGATGTGATTGTAGAGTGCGTTTATTTCGCAAAAAATGTATAATACATAAAATATTTTTCTATGAATGATCGTTTGTATTCCTCACAAAAATAAATGAATGTAAAATGTTTTCATCATCCATGAAAATAGTATGAATTGTTTTTGATAATGCAAATATTTTTCATTAACGAATTATTTTGAGTGATATAAGTGATTTTTTTACAATAAAATATTTTCTAAGTCATTCATTTCTAGTGAAATAGATAAGATCTGAATCTTTATGTTAAATTTTAAGTCTAGAACTGCAATTATTTATCTTGCCAATCTTAATTCCAGAAATTAAATTACGAGACCATCTCCCATGACACCAAGATAAATGTAGACATCAAACCGGCCACCCTCCCCGGAGTCTCCTTGCCCGGTCCGCAAGTAATGCAATGCTCTCTGTTTCTTTTTTTCGTCGTGGGTATTAATGAAACAAAATAGAGAGATTACAGCGAAATCCCCCTGTATTTCCATGAAAATACTAACATCTCAAAATTTTCTTAACTAAATATAAAATATTTCAGAAAAGTACAACGATTCTACGTAATCAATTTGTTCCAATTAAATTGCTGGGACAAATAATTTGCAATTAGAGTTCAGCAAATCTTTTGTAACTATTTTCATTCGAAGACGGCCTTTGTTCGACTTGTGACTTTCGTCGATGCTGGTACTGTTGGAGAAACTAAGTGTGTTTTCCTTGTCACGTAGGAAAAGTGGGAGGAAGTGGACTAATTAATAAGTGTGGAGTTTTCTTTGTATAACTAAAGGAATGATTGCGTAGGGCTAGATCCCACCATACCCGCGTGCGGGTGCACGATTATTTGGCGCACTTTGCACGCCTGCGCACCCACGAATTAATTAACACTAATCATTTTGTTATTTATTTAAAATTCGAAATGTTATTTTATTAAAAAAATTATTCCGAATTTTTCTTTGTGTTTTTTCAAGACAACCTTTGAAAAGATGCTCGTTCAGTTTACAACTTTTTCCGAAGGGTTGCAATTGGTCGTTCTTTCAACTTCTTATGAATAGACGCCTTTATTCAACTGGGCAATTTTCGAAAAGACACGTTTGTTTATTTTTGGCAATTTTTCACGAAGAGTTGCATGTGTTTTAAGACTGTTTTATATATATACTTGTCAATTTTTGGAAAAACAAGAGTGATCATTTTCGAGCCTTCTTTCTAGAAAAACTGTAGCCATTTTTTTTCGATTGTTTTCTAGAGAGACCTTGGAGAAATACTAGAATTGATATATAGTATTCTCATTTTGAGACTTTGTTGTATCTTGGAGGATATTTATTGATGGCCATTAGCAACACAAATAAATTCTTAAAGAAAGTGATATCACGTCTCAAAATTCGATTTGAATACTCTAAATATCCGTCTACATTATTTTACCTAATTCGAAGCCATATCTTCCAATAGGTACGCGGGTCCGGTAAATAGTTGTCGACCGGGGGGACTTAATTGAAAATGTTATAATATTCAAGGATTCGTTTGCCCAAACTGGAAAAGATGATAGTAATACAAATTACAATGACTAAAAAAGTCAAACGTGTTCATGTCGTCACCTTCGCGCGTGCTACTTTACCCGGAAGCCGAATGAAAACGATCCGGCTTTTCATACATACAAAAAACCAGACAGATGGCAGTTCACAAGCAAGATCATCTGGAGCTCGCGTTCCAAGCTTCTCTCTCTCTTCGTCGTTTCTTCTCGGAGAAGGTAAGAGCTCGCATGTCTTTCTTCTTCTTTTGTTTCGGAACTGGAGTGCATGCGATGCGTCCGCTCTCGTCTTGAAGCTTGCTCCTGTTCTCTTCTGCTGCTGAAGAAAAGCTTCGCGTGCATATTCTTTGCTCTCTGTACTCTGCTCTTGCTTATGATACTGTGCGCGCACTGAGTTTTGTGAGGGACCCAATACCGCGCTCTGTGTGCGTGCTCTTTACTCGCGCGCATTCCACGCAAGCCCGACTCTGGGTCTCATCGGTGTCGAATCACTTCGTACTGTGTTCGCTCGAGATGCTGATTTCGCCCAAGGCTCGATTCTGATGTGATTCCCGCAAAGTGGCTCGGAGCTACTTTGCTTCCTTCTAGAAGTTGTAGCCCACCAACTTGTTTATAAGAATATGCTTTGTGTGCTGAGAGAAGCGGCTGTTTCAGATTGTGCTGCGACGAAACATGGTGGAAGGGGAGTCCCTTATTAAGAAAGATGTCACTGAGGCAAGCAGAGTTGCATCTCCTTCAGCACCATTTGTGTAGATATAGTTGCTAAGGCGCTGTACTCTGATCGAGTGCTGTTTCGGTGCAGACAATTGGCAAGACGCCCCTGGTGTACCTCAACCGTGTGGTGGAGGGTTGTGTTGCCCGAATCGCTGCGAAGCTCGAAATGATGGAGCCCTGCTCAGGTGTCAAAGACAGGTTTGTAATTGGAATTTGAATACTGTGGTGTCCATTTCCAGTCAAATTACAGATTCCTCACGATGCCAGGAGGTTGGCACTTGTCGAAAGAAGCATGAATTTAATCGCCACCTCTGGTCTATATATTATTGCATAAATGAAACATTTTCTTTAGCGATGTGATTTGTTCTGATGAATTGCAGTCACAGCCAATGCTTTTGTCCTTGATTGTAGGATTGCGTCTAGAATGATTGCAGATGCTGAGGAAAAGGGTCTGATTAAACCGGGAGAGGTTAGTTTTGGTTGTTCAAGTTTCTTCATGTAGACTGTCCATCTGTAAAAGCTGTTCAGAATGGCAAGTCTATTACATTCATGTTGGAAAGCCTCTGATTCTCTATATCGCTTGGTGCCTCTTGGGCGATGTAACTGTTGGTGTGATCCAAGTTGGTTGAATAAATTGATCATGGATTTGACAATCAAATAAGGCATGAATGTGCTTTAAATCCTCATTTGTCTAGTACATCAACTACACAAAAAAATTGCAAAGGTTCAAGTCTGTGTCTGATAAACTCAGTGTAACAAGAAAAAGTTTCTATATGTGCCAAGTGAAAATATGGAACTGACGAAACTTCCTCTGTTGTGATGTATTCAAGAGTGTTCTGATTGAGCCTACTAGTGGTAGCACCGGAATAGGGCTGGCATTTATGGCTGCTGCCAAGGGTTATAAACTTATAATTACCACGCCTGCTTCAATGAGTCTTGAAACAAGAACCATTCTCCGTGCTTTTGGAGCTGATCTGGTCCTCACGGATCCAGCCAGGGGCATGAAAGGCGCTGTTAAAAAGGCTGAAGAGATAGTGGAAAGAATACCCAATGCATACATGCTTCATCAATTTGAGAACCCTGCCAATCCCAAGGTATACAGTTCACACACTTAGTAATGCTTCTATAGCTAGCTGGTTGGAGAAGCTTAAGTTCTTCCTGCTTTCATAGATCCATTATGAAACGACTGGACCGGAGATCTGGAAAGGTTCAGGAGGCAAAGTTGATGCCCTCGTTTCTGGGATAGGAACTGGAGGTACAATAACAGGAGCAGGAAAATATCTCAAGGAGCAGAACCCTAAGATCAAGGTGTGCATTTCTATCGCCTAGTTATATTTCTAGGCAACTTTACCGTTTCTCATGTTTTTCATTTAATACATCTGTGTATTTAGCTCTATGCCGTAGAACCTGCGGAATGTGCAGTATTATCCGGTGGCAAACCTGGTAAGTCATGATCTTCAACACACTGTTGGATCCCTTTGTAACTGGTAGTGATATTACACTGGCTTAACTTTTCATTGTGTACTTTTCCTTTTCCTTCTGCACCAATTGAAGGACTTGGATGAGGAAACATATTTTGTGTTTGGGTTTTGGCTGTGCCTTCTCTTATTTATCTCCCTCTCCGATGCATGATTAATATACTGCATGAAGAACTTAGGAATGGCTGTCCTGATTTTTCAAGGATACGGGTAGAGTAGCAACTACTTGCCTGGAAATTAACTTCATTGTATGATTGATATGATCAATGAACCGCAGATTTGGGTCATCCATTTCCTTTTCTTCTCATGACGGTTCAGCTACTACATACCCTGGTTCTGCCCAGACAGCCTTTTGTTCAGTCACTAGAACTTATGAATTTGCTACATTTGTGTGGGGAAAATTTTTTGCTTAAACTTTCTGTGCTTTCATATATTTTGGTGATGTTCAGCATGGTTCTATGATAATTTAATATACACTACAAAATGAATTGCCGAAGGTCCACATAAAATACAAGGCATTGGTGCTGGCTTCATCCCTGGAGTGCTAGATGTGAATTTACTTGATGAAGTTATTCAAGTAAGTTTTGATCCGTACAAGGGGAAAAATTTGTGCTGTTTTCTTTCTGTTTTCTGGTCCTGCCATCATGTTCAATTATCCTCATTCCTAAATTTCATAACATCCACACTGTTGCACAAGGGAAAAAGGACTAAACATGCAAACAGAAAGTCTGCTCTCTTGCTGATATCCATCCTACTACGTGATAGATCATCATTTGTATTCAACAAAATGACAACAACTCTTCAATTGCACATGCCTTTTACGATTTGCATACCGTTAGCCAATGATCTTTGTGTTGTAAATGTGGTTCCTATCAAGTAATTCACATTGGCTATTACAGGATTCTCTTTCTGACTTTGCAGGTATCAAGTGAAGAAGCTATTGAAACTGCCAAGCTGCTTGCAGTGAAGGAGGCTTTGCTGGTAAAGAGACTTGTCTATCATTAGGCATTGAAACTTCAGAGCCCCACCCCAGGAAATGATGCACACACTGGCTAATATCCATTTTTAACTTATTTCTTGAAACATGACATGATTGTGGCACTTCAGAGTTCTCTGCTGCATGCTTTTTAAGTGGCTTCTTTGTGATTTTATCTTTTTCACTTGCAGGTCGGAATATCGTCGGGTGCAGCTGCTGCAGCTGCAATTAATATTGCAAAGAGGCCAGAAAATTCTGGAAAGCTCATTGTGGTGAGTAAATTTGCTTTTATTGGACGTCGTTAGCAGAATATCATGTATTTTACAAGTGACTTCGCAATAACATAGCCGTGTAAGCAAGCGCATATCTTCTTGTTCGGCGAGTTCGGCTTAATTAAGTTTTCTTCAGCTTGATGTCAAGCTTCAGTTGAATGAAACTACTCCTATTTTCCTTCTCAAAATGATGAAAACCCATTTCTAGCTTGTTCACACTCTTCTTCAGCAGCAAGCAGCCATTCGATCATACTCATGCTAAAATGTTAACCCTGCTCAGGTGGTCTTCCCGAGTTCTGGAGTCTTCTGAGCTGTTTCAATCAGTGAAGCAGGAGGCAGAGAATATGCTCTATGAACCTTGACTAATTTCCTCAATGTGTTGACATAATTTGATTTGGTTTAATAGACTCATGAAGAAGAAATTCCAGCCGGCCCATTCTGATGAAGAATTGTGCGCCGTGACAAGTATTTAATAATGCGCTAAGGGGACATGACATGTATGTTTCTTTTTGTTTCCCCCCTTAACAGTTTTTCTTTTCCTTGCTTCCAACCATGTAAACTTTCGTGATAGCTTTCATAATCGTCTTGTAAGTATACTTTCTGCATTCGGCCAAGGGGAAAGGTGACAATTAATACTTCAGATTTACTCTTTTTACTTCCTCCACTTGCCATGCGTTCTGTAATTAAATTAGCTATATGCATAAAGCTGATAGCAGTTCCATTTCATACTTACTCGAAGAAGTAACATTTAGATCACGATGAACATGACTATAGGAGAGCTAATTCTCGTACGCGTCAACTTAGTGACTTGGAAAATATAGATCAGCGTGCTAGCTTTTGGCAGCAAGGCGAAAATTTTCGGCCTTCAATATGCCTCCGAAGGCTCCACCAGAAAGGCCATAGGATTGGTGCTTATCACTCTGCGGGGACAACGTAGGAGGACGAGAAACTGTACACGTGCAAATCCTGCAAAGGCTCTTTCAAATACGCATACTTTCTCAGCAACCCATCTCTAACGTACCCGGCCTTCTCCAACACTCTGGCCAGTTTCTTCGTCCACCCCGACGAAGGCTTGAACCCTCAAGACAACATGGAAATCCCGGAACACCTGGGTAAGGGTCATTTTCGCCGCTCGGTAGCCACGCCAGGAACGTCATACTCAGGAAGTACTCTACGTTAAAACTAAGGAATTGGGTAGGGGCCGCGCGAACGCAGGCCCCCACTGCCACAAATTATGACGTAGGCTCGGCCACTTGGGCCGACCTTGGGCTAGCACCCCTCCGTAGTGCAATGGAGGTCACTAGGCCCAGGCCATGAGCCTTCTTGATCGCCCATTGACCCCGTCCAGGTAAGTGATTTGCTCGGTGCACAGGCCTTTGCTTTTACGCAGGTCGAACTTTCTCGCCATTCAGTAGCCACTCCGTGTGGGACAAACAGAGAGAGAAGGAGATGGAGATGGAGGAGTCGCTCAGAATTTGGGTGAAGAATCAAAAGGGTGTTTCTTGCGAAGAGGGGACTCGCGAAGATTCGTGATTGTGCTACAGCAGTTCGCAGTGGTTGCTTTTTTGGCTGATTCACCTTGAGGAAGAGAGAAAAGGGTTTAAAAAAAAAGAATGGGAAAGAGCATGGAAATGAAGGAATTCCAGTCCAAACTTCTCGGATATATTTGATCAGCTTGTTCGAACAGTTCAAATAGTTCTTACATAGATGTTTGTGAGCAGCCAGACTTCCTCTCTATGACAATCCTCGGGTTGATTAACTTACGCCATAAAAGAAGTCAACTTCCATGTAGTAAGAGTACCGAACCCTACTCCTTCTTGGGGTCTTGGATTTTTTTTTTTTTTTTTTATTGATAAACTTGCTCTTGGATCCTTCTTGTTTCTTCTTGTGAGCAAAGGACTCTTGTTCTTAGCTGTCTGTTATTTAGTGCGCAGCCCGGAGGGCAAGACTGATGATTGAGTGAAAAGCATTCACTGTAAAACGGATGTAGGTCCTTCCGGTCTTTCACCCTTTAGTGTTGGTCCTTCCAGTCTTCACCAATCTTTTTGCTATGCTCGTCTGTCTAAGTTCCTTCAAAACGGATATTACCTGAAATATTGACAACATCCGTATGTATCAAGCTAGTGAGATATTAATGGATTCTTTTGTCATCTTTAAAATATTATAGGAGGTTTTCTTAACAATCATCCCAGATTTTCTCAACAGATGGTATAATGATGGTATAATGGAATGTTATAAAGCTCAACTAGTAACGAAAGACTTTACTCAGTGTAGGGTATTAAATATGATGAGACGTTTGCTCCAGTTACTCATCTTATATCTGTCCAAAGTCTTCGTGCTTTCACCTTTGTTAAGCAATGACCTATGTTCCCGATATATGTTAAAAAGGCATTCTTCAATGACGATCTTACTGAGGAAGCATATGTGGAACCTTCTTCTGAAGAAACTCAATACTCCTAATAAAGTGTGTCAATTATATCTCAAGCGAGGTCCTCATGCATGTTGCTCCAAGTTCAATTCTAGAATGCCTTGGATTTACGTCAAGACCCTATCACAATGCTCTTTTTGTTCAACAAACATCTCACGGGTATATTTTGCTACTCATATATGTGAACAACATCATTATTACTAGCAATGATCATACTAGCATTATAAAACTCTAATGGTATTTGAGTCATTAGTGAGTACTAATTGGATGGGTGACCTAATGAGAAGGTGTCCACCTCTACATCCAATTGTAAAATCGCATGTCTCAATGTAAGATAGATCAAAGGAAATAATAACTTTACTAAGTTCATTCGTAGGTGTCCTAATGGTAATAGAATGGTTCCCCTTGATATGGGTTAATGAAGAATGGGAATAATGTTACTGAATTCTTAGATTAAAAAGTAATATTCTCGCTTAATTCCCGAAATGAGTGCAACGAAATAATGAGATTTAGTAATGACTTTGACATCTCCAGTGAAATCTTCAGCAAAACGCTAGATAATGCCAATGTGAACACTTCCCTCATCTACCCTCCCGTCCAATGACAATAAGTCTCGGTTGCGATGGGGTTTTCTTCTCTGACATGAGGAAGGCAGGCTGAAACTTTTCATCCAAACATAAAAATGAGGTGAACTTCAATGTACAAGACGTTGGTATAGACATTTGAGGAAATGGGTATGCCGATGCTCTACTCTACTGCTCGTAGCGAAAGTTCCAATAGCCATTGCCCAACGAGATTGTGGGGTTGCTGAACTTTTTAGGGATTTCTTGTTAGTTTTTTAGTAATACGACGGATGATTTGCGTGCCAGCAATTGTCCATTAAGCAGTAGTGCTCTACCATTTTCTATAACTCATGTTAAGTTGAATTGGCGAACAAGGAGGGCAATCCCTTCTTCAATGAAGTGGTATTGCCCATAAATGTGAAATTCCTCAAATATTACGACGGCATTACGCTGGTTCTTTTTGCAGCCACATTATTGAGTTCAAGGTTCAGGCTGAAGAAGTCTCGAAACTCTCATCATTCCATGATAAGAAAATATGACGCTGGGTGAGAAGCTCCGAGGGCAACACAAAATAACAATGGCATGGAGTTTAAATCATACATACTTTACTTTTCGTGAAACAAGCGAACCCTAATCTGTACGTCTGATTCTAAGTCCCGATTTGCAATTATTTACTTTTCCAACCCTTTTTCCGAAAATCAAAATACAAGACCATCATCTCCCATGATACCAAGATGAATGTAGACGTGAAACCGGCCACCTTCACCGGATCCTTCCTTCCATGGTACGCAAATGACGCAGTGCTCTCTGTCTTTATATTTATCTACTGAGTCTGTCAGACGGAACTTGTTGATTTTTCTATTCCCTTTTCCTTGTCGGGGGCCTCGTGGCTATTAATAAAACAAAAAAGTGCAACACACAGCGAAACTCACCTGTATTTCTACGAATATGTCAGCATGTCCATGTTCATTCCGATTACATTGCCTGGATAAGTATCATCATCGTCGACCAAGGGACTTGATCGAAAAAAATTCGTGCAATCTTTTTACCTGCCGGCGAACCGGCAGAACTAGGTCTTATTCAGAATTTTCCCTTTTGACTTTTAGTCTGCAAATTCATGTCGTCGCCTTCGCTTGTTACCTTAAACCAGGAGTCGGACGAAAACGATCCCCAGTTTTCACATCTACATAAACCGGACAGAAGGCAGTTTGCAGACAAGCTCATCTGGAGCAGGTGTTAGAAGCTTCTCTCTCTCTCTCTCTCTTCGTTGCTTCTTCTCTGCGAAGGTAAAAGCTCCTCCCGACGAATTCGATCTCTCTCTCGGCTGCCCATTAACGAGAACCGCAAGCTCGCTGCCTGGTCGCTCTTTGTTTTTTCTTTTTCGGTTTGGAGCTTTGTTGTTCGTCGAGAAGACTCGCATCGCTTGACGAACCGTGAGTTCGGACAAGGGTCTGTCCAGATTAAACTGTCTGTCTCGCTTTCGGGTAGTGGAACCGTTCCTTGGCTCGATTGCGCTAGCGTTTGCATGTTGTTTTGTGTGGAGCTAAAAGTGCATGCGATGCGTCCGTCTAGCCTTCGAGCTTGTTCCTGTTCTCTTTTGCTGCTGAAGAAAAGCTTCGCCATGCATTTTTTTTTCTCTGCACTCGCTCTTGCTTTGATACCGTGTGCGCACTGAGCTTCGTGAGGGACCCACTACTGCACTCTGTGTGCACGGATTCTACGCAAGCTCAGGTTGAAGTTCTCGTCGGTGTCGAATCACTTCGTACTACGCTGGCTCGTATGCTGATTTTGCCGGAGGCGCGAATCTGAGGCGATTCACGCGAAATGGCTTGGAACTACTTTGCTTCCTTCTAAAGATAAATATCTACGAACTTATTTGTGAGAATCGAAATCGTGTTTCTATCTCTTATTCTTTGGTGCTGAGAGAAGTGGCTGTTTCAGATCATATGGCGACGGACATGGCAGAAGGGAACTCCCTAATTGCGAAAGATGTCACTGAGGTAAGCAGTGTTGCATCTCCTTTAACACCATTCGAATAAATAGCTGCTAAAGCGCTATTTTGACCGAGTGCTGTTTCGTTGCAGATAATTGGCAAGACCCCCCTAGTGTACCTCAACCATGTGGTGGAGGGTTGTGTCGCCCGAATCGCTGCAAAGCTCGAGATGATGGAGCCCTGCTCAAGTGTCAAAGACAGGTTTGTAATTGGAAGTTTTATACTGTATTGTTCATCTCCAGTCGAATTACCGATTCCTCCTGATGCGAGGAGATTGGCACTTGTCGAAAGAAGCATGAATTTAACCGTCATCTCCAGTCTATATATTATTGCATGGATGGAACAATTTCTTCAGGGATGTGATTTGCTCTGATGAATTGCAAACATAGCCAATGCTTTTGTCCTTGCTTGTAGGATTGGATATAGCATGATTGCTGATGCTGAGGAAAAGGGTCTCATTAAGCCAGGAGAGGTTAGTTTTACTTGTTAAAGTTTCTTCATGTGGAGACCATCCATTCTATGAAAGCTTTTCAACTGGATAAGAGCTCATGTTTGTCTCTTGGATTCTCAATGAAATGGCATGGCCAATCTGTTACATTCATGTTGGAAAGCCTCTCATTCTCTTATACCCGTTGCCCTGTCAGGAGATAAACTATTTTTGTGGTCCAAGTTTGTTGAATAAAGATTGATGGATTTGAAAATCAAATAAGGCACTAGTGAGTTTGTATCCTCTTTTGTTAAGTACATCAACTTCTCTAAAATATCGCAAATGTTCAAGTCTGTCTGATACACTCGGTAAAAGAAGAAAAAGTCCCTATATGTGCCAAGTGAAACTAAGGAACTGATGAAACTTTCCTCATTGTAATTTTTTCAAGAGTGTTCTGATTGAGCCTACGAGTGGTAACACCGGAATAGGGCTGGCATTTATGGCTGCTGCTAAGGGTTATAAGCTTGTAATTACGATGCCTGCTTCAATGAGTCTTGAAAGAAGAACCATTCTCCGTGCTTTTGGAGCTGAGCTGGTCCTCACAGATCCAGCCAGGGGCATGAAAGGTGCTGTTAAAAAGGCTGAAGAGATATTGGAAAGAACACCCAATGCATACATGCTTCAGCAATTTGAAAACCCCGCCAATCCCAAGGTACACAATTTGCATGCTTAATAATGCTTCTATAGCTAGCTAGTGGGAGAAGCTCAAGTTCTTCCTGCTTTCATAGATCCATTATGAAACAACCGGACCAGAGATCTGGAAAGGTTCAGGCGGCAAAGTTGATGCCCTCGTTTCTGGGATAGGAACTGGAGGTACAATTACAGGAGCAGGAAAATATCTCAAGGAGCAGAACCCTGAGATCAAGGTGTGCATTTCTATCGCCTAGTTAATATTTCTTGGCAACTTTACTGTTTCTCGTGTTTCTCATTTATTTCTTCTGGGTTGCATTTAGCTCTATGGCATAGAACCTGCGGAAAGTGCAGTATTATCAGGCGGCAAACCTGGTAAGTCATGATCTTTGATATGCTCTTGGATCCCTTTTTTAGCTGGTAGTGATATTACACCAACAATACTTTATTGTGTATTCATTTATTTCTTCTGGGTTTGTGTTTTAATTGTGCTTCTTTGTTTGTCTCCCCCTCTAATGCATAATTAATATACCGCAAGAAGAACTTAGGAATAGCAGTCCTGATTTTTCCAAGGATACAAGTAGAGTAGTTATCTAATTATGTTAAACAAAGCAACTACTTGCCCAGAAATTAACTTCAATGAATAAACCACAGATTTTGGTCATCCATTTCCTTTTCTACTCATGATGGTTCGGCTACATTTATGTGGAGAATAAAAATATGCTTAGACTTTCTGCCTTTTCATATGTTTTTGTGATGCTCAGCATGATTCTATTTTAATTTCATGCATTATACAAAATGAATTGCCGAAGGTCCGCATAAAATACAAGGCATCGGTGCTGGCTTCATCCCTGGAGTGCTTGATGTGAATTTACTTGATGAAGTTGTTCAAGTAAGTTTTTATCCGTACAAGGAGACCAATTTGTGCTATTTTCTTTCTGTTTTCTGGTCCTGCCATAATGTTCAATTATCCTCATTCCTAAACTTCATAACATCCATGCTGTTGCACAAGGGAAAAAGGACTAAACATGTGAACAGAAAGTCTGCTCTCTTGCTGATATCCATTCTACTACCTGATAGATCATCGTTTCTATTCATCAAAATGACAACAACTCTTCAATTGCACATGCTTTTTACGATTTGCATACTGTTAGCCAATGATCTTTGCATTGTACATGTGGTTCCTATCAAGTGGTAAATGAGTAATTCACATCGGCTATTACAGGATTTTCCTTCTGACTTTGCAGGTATCAAGTGAAGAAGCTATTGAAACTGCCAAGTTGCTTGCAGTGAAGGAGGGCTTGCTGGTAAAGAGACTTGTCTATCATTGGGCATTGAGACTTCCGAACCACCACAAACCACCCCCCCCCCCCCAAACAAAAGGAAACAATGCGCATGCGCACTATGGCTAATATCCATTTTAAACTCATTTCTTGAGACATGACATGATCGTGGCACTTCAGAGTTTTCTGCCACATGCCTTTTAAGTGGCTTCTTTGCGATTTTATCTTTTTCACTTGCAGGTTGGAATATCGTCAGGTGCAGCTGCCACAGCTGCAATTAACATTGCAAAGAGGCCAGAAAATTCTGGAAAGCTCATTGTGGTGAGTAAATTTGCTTTTACTGGACATCATTAGCAGAATATCATCCTTTACAAGTGACTTCGCAATGACACAGCTGTGTAAGCGAGAGCATATCTTCTTGTTCTGCGAGTACGGCTTACTTAAGTATTTTTCAGCTTGATGTCGACTTTCTGTTGAACGAAACTACTCCTAATTTGCTTCTGTAAATGATAAAAAAGTACAAGCATTTCTAGCTGTTCATACTCTTCTTCAGCAGCAAGCAGTCGTTTACTTACTTAAATATTAACCCTGCTCAGGTGGTCTTCCCAAGCTTTGGAGAGCGTTATCTGTCTACTGAGCTGTTTCAATCCGTGAAGCAGGAGGCAGAGAATTTGCTCTATGAACCTTGACTAATTTCCTCACATACTTTGATTTGGTTTCATTGACACGTCAAGAAGAAATTCCAGCTGGCCCATTCTGATGAAGAATTGTCCATGATGAGCATTCAATAACACGCTATGCGGACATGTATGATTTTTTTTCTGTTTCATCCCTTCAGTTTTTCTTTTCCTTGTGCAAATCAAACTGCTCAGGCTGGCTGCGGAGCGTTATATTTGTACTGTAGTCTTCCGACCATGTTAACATTCGTGTGAGCTTTCATGATTGTCTTGGAAGTATAACCTTCTGCGTGCGGTGAAGTGGAAAGGTGACAATTAATAGTTCAGATTTACTCTTTTACTTCCTCCACTTGCCATGCTTTCTGTTGTCAAATTAGCCATATGCATAAAGCTGATAGCAGTTCCATTTCATACTCCATGAAGAAGCAGCATTCAGATTTTGATGAACGAGACTATACTAGACCTAACTCTCTGACATAAATGTAGATGAACCAGTGACTTTTAAACGTAGATCAGTCTATTAGCTTTTGGCAGCAAGTCGAAAATTTTGAGAGTTTATTACACCTTCGTGACTCGACCCAAGGGGCCAATCGGACCGGTACTGGGGCCAATCGGACCGGTACTAATCAGTTTGCAGGAATGACGACCGTGGAAAAGAAACTGTGCAAGTACAAATCCTGCAAAGTCCTTGTGAACCCAGCCTTCCCCAACACTCCCTGGGAAGGCCTCTATCGTCCACCCCGACAAGGCTAAAATCCTTAAGACATCAGGGAAATCCCCGAACGCCTGGGACGGCGCCGCTCCCATCGCTCGGGTCACTGCGCCGAACAAGACAACGCGCCTCTCTTATCATTTTTAAAATGAGCAAAGATGTTAGCTGCCAGGAAAGTTGAACTACAGAATTGGGTAGGGGCCGCGCGAACGCAGGCCCCCGCTGCCACAAATTATGACGTAGGCTCGACCACTTGGGCCGACCTTGGGCTAGCACCCCTCCTCAAGTGCAATGGAGGTCACAAGACCCAGGCCATGAGCCTTCTCGATCGCCCATTGACCCCGTCCAGGTAAGTGATTTGCTCGATCCCCAGGCCTTTGCTTTTATGCGGGTCCAACTCTCGCTCATTCAGTATTCACTCTGTGTGGGACAGAGAGAGAGAGAGAGAGAGAGAGAGAGAGAAAGGACTCGGTCAAAATTTGGGGTGAAGAATCAAAAGGGTCTTTCTTGCGAACGGGGGACTTGCCAAGATTCTTCATCGTGCTATTGCAGTTCGCAGGGGTTGCTTTTTTGGCTGATTCACGTTGAGGAAGAGAGAAGAGGGTTGAAGATTAAGGGGAAAAAAAAGGTGGGAAAGAGCATGGAAATGAAGGATGTCCCATTCCATACTTCTCTGGGCATATATGATGAGATGAATTTGATCCGTTGGTTTGAAAATGTGCTCATCACGGTTGAAAAGAGCTACTTTTGTCAGCAATCTGGTGAATCTATGCAATCTCACTTACAAATCACTATTCATCAATCTTCTTGGGTACATAATTGATCAAGATTTCACTCAACTACTCACCTTATCACAATATCTTGAAATCATCACGAACTTTCCATTCACCTAAACTTGTTTTACTCTATCGAGATCCATCTAGTTCTTAATGTGTCTTTCACTGTGTGCTCAGGAAGTCATCAATAGTCCCAAGCCTTCCTTATATCAACATTATCTGAAACAAACGATATTTATATTTATCAAATAATAATTAGAAATAAATGGCTTTGTCAACTTTAAAATATCATAGAAGGTTTTTCCAACGCTCATCTACCCTGGTTCTGTTTAAATAATCTTTTATTTTGTTCCAGAACATGCGAGTTTGCTACGTATGTGTGGGGGCATCTAAATATGCTTAGATTTTTCTGCCCTTAATAATATTTTTGTTATGTTCGGCGTGATTCTATCTTAACTTCACGCACAAACACAAAATGAATGGCCGAACGCATAAAAATACAAGGCATCGGTACTGGCTTCATCCCTGGAGTGCTTGATGTGCATTTACTTGATGAAATTTTTCGAGTAAATTTTGATCCATACGAGAGAACAAATTTGTACTTTTCCCATTTTTGGCCTACCATCTTGTTCGATCATCTTTCATTCCTCAATTTCATAGCATCCATGCTATTGCACAGGGGATAAAGGACTTGACATACCAACAGAAAGTCTGCTCTCTTGCTGATACCCATCTTACAACCTGATACAGTCACAATTTCTCGTCGTCTAAATGACAGCAACTCTTCAATCGCACGTGTTTTCCATGACCAGCATACCGATTAGCCAACGATCTTCACTTTGCTTTGTAAAATCAAGGGGTACAGGGATTGCATAACTCTTAGGACAAACTCATGCGCTTTCCATCTCTTAAAGAACGATTGGCACTAGTACACCTTCTGCTCTGTTCCTTCGATTCCTGCAATTTGGCAAGGTTGGATCATGTGTCATTGTCAATTCATTAACTGCCACCTAAGGGGTCAATTTAAATGACTTCACAAGGAAACTTGCTAATTTTGGAAAATCTTTATTCACAATTGCAGCAGCATTGATGGAGTTTATGCTCTAAATGGTAAAACATCTACTATTGGTACCTCCAATCTTTTCCATCACCTTGTTCTAGGCCCAGATACCAGAAGCTCACCTTGGATGAAAAAGCCCTTGGAGATTCAATTTTCATTGAAGAGAAAGGCAAATCCTCTCCTGTCGGTATATCATTGTATGTTAAGCTTCTGAACGTAATGTGACCTCTATTGAGTAATTTCTTGGTAGCTATCACAGGACTGTCTCTGACTTTGCAGATATCAAGTGAAGAAGCTATTGCAACTGCCGAGCTTTTTCCAGTGAAGGAGGTTTTGCTAGTAAATTGACTTATCTATCGAGGGCATTGAGACTTCAGAACGCAACCTAGGAAACAATTCGCACACTGACTAAAATCCGTATTTAACTGATTTCTTGGGATATATCATGATCACAGCAATTCAGAGATTTTTGCCGTGTGCTTTTCAGCTGGCTTCTTTGTGATTTTATCTGTTGCAGTTTGCAGGTCAGAATATCATCAGGTGTGGCTGCCGCAGCTGCAATCATACTTGCAAAGAGGCCAGAAAATTCTGGAAAGCTCATTGTGGTGAGTTAATTTGCTATTATTGGACATCATAAGCAGAATAGCTGTGTAAGCAGCATACTCTTCTTGATTTGTGAGTGTGGCTTACTTGAGTTTTGTTCAGCTTGATGTTGACCTTCTGTTGAATAGAACTATTCTGTTTTCCTCTATTCAAAAGACTAAAAACCATTTCTACCGGTTCATACTCTTCTTCAGCGGCAAGCAACCATTCGATCATACTTATACCGAATGTTTTACCCTGCTCAGTTAGTCTTCGCAAGCTTCGGAGAGCGTTATTTGTCTACTGCGCTTTTTCAATCCGTGAAGCAGGAGGCAGAGAATATGCTTTATGAACCTTGACTATGAGTCGGCATATTTTCATCTGGTTTAACTGACAAATCAAGAACAAATTCTGGCGGGTCATTTCTAATGAAGATTTGTCCTAGTAACAAGTATTAAAAACGTGCTATGGTTCTGTTCCCCCTTCAGTTTTTATGTTTTCACCAGTGCAAATCAAGCTGCGCAGGCAGGCCATGGTGCTTGATATTCGTGCTGTATTCTTCCTACCACGCAAACTTTCGTGTGAGCTTTCAACTGTCTAGTAAGTACAACCTCCTGCGTTTGATGGAGAAGGGGGAAGGTGGCGATTAATAGTTCGGATTTGCTCTTTTACTACCTCCACTAGCCATGCTTTCTGTCGATTGAATCCGCCATGCCAATTTCGGAAGTTCTTCAATATGCCCAAAAAAGAAGAAAAAGAAAGAGCTCTTTCATATGCAAAAAGCTGATAGCAGTTACATTTCATACTCCATGAAGAAGAAACATTGAGATCGCCATGAACACGACTATTGAGGAGCTAATTCTCGTACATGAATGAAGATAAACTTAGTGACTCGAAAATATAGATCGACCTCTTAGCTTTTTCCTAGCAAGGCAGGAAAATTTTCGGACTTCAATATGCCTTCGAGACTCGATTCGTAAAGCCATCGGATTGGTACTTATCAGTCTGCGGCGGCGGGGACGACGTCGGTAGACAAGAAACTGTACAAGTACAGATCCTGCAGAGTCCCCTTCAGATAGGCATACTTCCTCAGCAACCCATCTCTCGTGAACCCGGCCTTCTCCAACACTCTCTGGGAAGCCTTATTGTCCGCCCCGACAAAGGCTTGAATCCTCAACACGTCAGGCAAATCCCCAAACACCTGGGACAGCGTCATCCTCACCGCTCGGGTCGCCACGCCCTTCCCCCACCACTCCCTGGCCACGGCGTACCCGATGTCCGCCCGGCACCTGTCGTCCCCTGACCCAGGCCAGATGGAGACGACCCCGACGCAGCGGTCCCCGACGCACACCGCGCGGCGCCAGGGGTGCGGCATGCAGACGTCCCTGATGGTGGCCAGGGCCTCCTCTCTGGAGGCCAGCGTGTTCCATCTCAGGAACCTGGTGACCTGGTCGTCACCTGCGAACGAAAGGAAGTCATCGGCGTCGGAAATCCTGAAGGGACGGAGACTCACGGCCGATGGGTCAACTCCCTCCATCCCAAGGCATAAAAACCTACGATTTCTCCGATGCTGAACTCAAAAGCTCACATGTTCTTATCAGTTAAAGAAGAGCGAACCCTCATTTATTATTCCTAAAATCAGAAAGACGAAGCTGCCAGTAAAGTGGAAATAGAGAATCCTCACGGGCTTGACTTGGAAAGATAAGACTAGGGAATTGGGTAGGGGCCGCGCGAACGCAGGCCCCCGCTATCACAAATTATGACGTAGGCTCGACCGCTTGGGTCGACCTTGGGCTAGCACCCCTCCTAAGTGCAATGGAGGTCACTAGGCCCAGGCCATGAGCTTTCTTGATAGCCCATTGACCCCGTCCAGGTAAGTGATTTGCTCGTTGCCCGGGCCTTTGGTTTTATGCAGGTCAAGCTCACTCGCTGATTCAGTTGTTACTCTGTGTGGGACAAACAGAGAGAAAAAGAGAGAGAGAGACATGGAGATGGAGATGGAGATGGAGGAGTCGATTAGAATTTGGGGTCTTTGAGTGTGTAGCTGTGGTTTCCGGGGACCCATTGGGTGGTCGAAGGCGAGAAGAATCGAAAGGGCGTTTCTTGCGAACGGGGTACTTGCGAAGATTCGTGAGGGTACCGTTGTAGTTCACAAAGGTTGCTTTTTTGGCTGATTCACCACGAGGAAGAGAGAAAAGGGTTGAAGATAAAAAAGTGGGAAAGAGCATGGAAATGAAGGATGTTCCATTCCAAACTTTATCTTGTAGTTCCCAAAGGTCGCTTTGTTGGCTGATCAGCTGAATTTTATCAGTTTGTTTGAACACTTCAAATGGTTCTAGATGGATGTCTGCATCGCAAGCAGTCGACTTCCTCCATATGACAATCCTTAGGTTGATTAACCTACACCATAGATAAAGTCAAATTCCAAGTAGTAGGAGTATGAAACACTACTCATGTTGCTTGTGGGTTCGATGAACTTGCTCTTGGGGTCTTCTTGTTTCTTCTTTGGAGCAGAGGCTCTTGTTCTTAGCTGGTTGTTATTTAGTGGGCAGCCCAGATGACAGACTGATGAGTGAGTGAAAATCGTGAATTGACGGAAACAGTGACTTCATCTCAACGAATGCTAAGTCAATGCTGCTCTCCGTAACGTTGAGAGAGAGAGAGAGAGAAACCGGAGTTCCAAAGCCTTTTGAATATTATAGGCGGCCGACTCGGCCTAAAAAAAGAAATGAAAGATGGTGGTGACGAAGCAGTGGGCAGGGCACGGAAGCTTCGAAATCTGTATATGAATCCTCACCTTCCTTTTTCTTTAATTGGACAAGCAAGTTTTAGTTTGTATTCTTAAACTCTCCGACCTTTGCGTGCTCCAATTTCCTCCTCGCCGTCAATGTCTGCCTTATCTTCCTTGCTGGGTTCAATCCAGTCTCCTCTATTTAAACTCACATTGCTCGAATAGCTTTCCCCTGCAGAGTGATTGGTGAGGCATACTGCGTTTTCTGATCAGTGGTCTGGTGAGTTTGTTAATAAAAAAGCGAGTTGCAATGTTTTGATCGCTGCTGCTTCTCTTGTTTATAGGTGCCAGTTGAAGTTTGTGATGCGTGATGGGTTGAGTATCGATGGTTCTGAGTTGGTCCATGGAGCTACGTTGGATGCTTCCGCATCAGTTTGTGAGAGTTTCTGGAGCTTTTGTCGGATTTGTTCATTTGAAGAAAAAAAATCATGGTGAAACTTATGGGTGTTGGTCAAAATTCTGCCAAGCTTATGTTGAAAGATACCTCAAAATGTTGGTTTTTTGTTGCTAGAGACTGAGAATGAAGAAGATTGTACTTTCAGAAAAGAAGTAATGATATGTGCAGTCAGTTGCTTGTCAAAGTTTTTTATTTTTTTAGATGCTCAGTCAAAATAGGTGTAGATATTCTCCTAGAGGATGTGAAAGGGAATTGTGTGTTTCCACTACTCTTTCATCGAGGTTGACAGTCGATGAATTTCGTCCATGCCTTTTTTTTCCCCTTTTACGCCTATGATTGAGCTGATTTGAGTGTTCTGATTGTTGCTGCAAGTTGGCTTCGTTGGATATCATTTGCTTGCCCTTCATGCTCGAGTGATGTGGTTTAGTAGAAGCATGGCCTAGGCTACTGTTTTGCGGAATAAACAATATATAGAATGCAAAATGCATGGATGGAATTACAAACAAGATCAGTCCCTTGGTTGTCGCTTCTCAATTGACTTTCAATTGGAAGACTTATCTCGCTATTTATTTTCTTGTTGGCTTCTAGATTGTTGTGAAAACACGACATGGAGGGACAATGTGCTATCAAGAGAGATGTCAGCGAGGTAAACTCTATATTAATGCCATTTTCCCAATGTCATTATGATTCTATCACAGAGTTCCTCTTGGTTGTGTGCTATCCAATTAAGGTTTTTCTCATTGGACTGTGCAGTTAATAGGCAATACTCCGATGGTTTATCTCAATAATGTTGTGGAAGGCTGTGTAGCTCGCATTGCTGCGAAGCTTGAGAATATGGAGCCTTGTTCTAGCGTTAAATATAGGCAAGCAACAATTATCCCTCTGTTACTGCTGGCTTGCATTTATTAGCACACTCTGATAGATATTCGTTATACAATTTACGCAGGATCGCACTTAGCATGATCCAAGTTGCTGAGGAAAAAGGCCTGATAACTCCAGGAAAGGTGAATTACATGGGGCTAAAGTTTTCATTCTGAACATTTACACGGTCACTGTTGCCTATGTTTAGCTTACTGATTTTGGAAAATGGTTTTTAATGGATGTGTGGCGATTGAAGACCATCCTTATCGAAATCACCAGCGGTAACACCGGCATTGGTTTGGCTTTTATTGCTGCCCTTAAGGCCTATAAGCTAATCCTTGTCACGCCGGTTTTTTTTTTTTTTGTGACCCAGGGAACACCCGCACGACCGGCAGCCGGAGAGTAAACCCTGGGGGCAACGTGGGGAAACCACCACCCCACGCACCGGGCAAGGCGCACAAATGACCCAACTGCCTCCCTGCAACTTGCGTTGCAGGGGCTTCGAACCCAGGCCTCCACGGAGGAATGCACTAGGATCTACCATCGGTGCCACCATGGCGGGTGGTCTTGTCACGCCGGTTTCATATAGTATTGAGAGAAGAATTCTGATGCAAGCTCTTGGAGCTGAGGTATATATCACGGACCCCGCCAAGGGATTAGATGGGGTCCTTGAAAAGGCTGAGGAGATCCAGCACATGACACCAAATAGTCACATCTTCCTACACCAATTTAGCCAAGAAAGGCCGCTTGGCCTACAACAACTACACCAGAGAGGCTTAGCCACAAACCTCGGGTGTGTTGAAATGGTTGTTAGGAGATGTACACAAAAAGCCCTTGTTCGGTCCTGGTTGCATTTTTAATGGCCTATTCTTTCATGATTGCCATGTTGCCAAAAAAAGGACAAATGAAATTATCTAGAATACCCTATCTTCTTCTTGAAGGAGGGTGACTCATCATTCTACCTAGGTTTTTCTAAATATGGTCATGATTATCAAGGATTCACCTTGCGGATTAAGCAAAGTATCCAAGCCAAATGTCCCAATAAAAATAGGACATATTTGAGCTAATTATGGCTACCCTATAACCTTGATGTTACCTTATCTTTTAGGGTGCCACTTATGCATAATGACTTGTTCCTTTAATAATGAGCATAGTGCTTTTGTGGCCCAATAAAAAGGAGACAAGCAAGGCTTCAATCAATAACACTAAGTCATTAGATCTCCACCTCATGAAACTAGATGTGCAATATCTCTAAAATTGGTGTGCCACCTTACGACTTAAGTTTGCTACCTCAATGGCGCCACCTTAAAAAATATGATTGGACTGCTTGGATGAGTAATGATTAGCTTGGTGCTTATAAATAGGGCAGTCTCCCATTCATTTCCACCACTTAGCCCACTTTGTCATTCATGTCTACCATCCTCCCCCTTCCTCGTTCTCTCGGCCACACACCACCAACCTTTCAAGCCATTTAAGTTAGTTCTTGAGGTTTGTCAAGATAAGTAAGATTCATCATTTTCTTCTAAGAAAGTAGATCTCATCGTTGAGGTTAGTAAGTGCTTACCCGTCAAGCTTTGGGTAGTGTGCTATGCCTTTTGTTTGATTTTATTTGTTATGGACATGGTCGTGTGCTTGAGTCGTGTATGTTCGGAATGGAACCAAGGTTCGTTCAAGTTAAGTTCATCGCAAGACAAAGTTGCCCAAGCCATAAAGTCTTGGTTTCGGCATAAATAAGATGCTAGGTCCAAGTCTTGCTTGGTGCGAGAATCGCCCAAAACCGCAAGGTCCTAAGTCGACATTGAGACATGTCGATTTTATGCCTTGATCGGTACAAGGATCGCCCAAATTCACTAGGTCTTGATAAGGCACCAAGGCATGTCGATCTCCATAGTTCAAGTGGATGCAGGGACTTTGTGATTGGCATTGAATTAAACCACAAGCCAAGGTCATTTTCGATACATGTGTATTCACATCGGGTCGGAGCCGAGGTCCGTCAAGTTTGGGATCATCACTAAAGCGAGGTGCACCCAAGCCTCGAGGTCTTGGATCGGTATTGAAGCGTACCGTTTCCAAGCCTTGCTCGGTGTGAGGATCGATGTTACGTGTTCGGTTCAAGTCACGGATCAAGGATCGTTCCCAACATATTGTATAGTGCAATGCTAGGATTCATGGCACACACATATGAATGAGCACACATTCGGGCCATGCATATGTCGGCTAAGAGAAAATATAAGAACCGGCTTGTATGATGCATTATGCATGCACTTAAAGAGGAAAAAACATCTATCGCCATACAGCATTGGCGGCGATGCCTCGTTCATTGAATCGGATGCCTCAGTTAAGCTAGGATGCCTGGATCTTGAATCTAGAAGTCTCAGGAAGCTAGCCCCGAGAAGTCTCGGTTGAGTCGAGATGCCCTGGTCGAGCTAGGAAGCCCAGTGAGAAGCTGGAAGCCCCGGTCAAGCCGAGAGGGCCTGGTGAGCTAGGACGACGCTAAATGAATTTGCATGAATACCGGTTATGCATAAGTATGATATGTTGATGTGTTCATTATTAAGCTAAAGGTAAGCACGCATTGAAGCATGTTGTGATGAGCATCTATATGTAGTCAAGATGTAGCAATTAGATTGATATTGATATGTCATTGACACTATTTGCAAGTGTTGTACTTGTTAGGCTTTGATGATGAAATGCTTTTCTAATAGAGAGCTAGGAATTTTACTTATTGAGTTTCCCCAAAACTCACTCCCTTATCTTTCAGTCTTGTAAGCACGGAAGTCTCACCTCAGTTTTTGGGAGCTAGTCACACTAAAGGAGATATGAATTCTCTTGACCTATGTGGAAACTTGTATTGTGATGTAAAATGGAAAGAGGGCCTCTAGAGAAAAGACTTGTAAAAGTACTATTGTAATATAAAGTAAAGTAATGTGTTATGTGTGATGTATGACCCTGTCTTCCAGCTATTGTTTGTCTGGGAAGTTTGTTTGTTCACGCTTTCACATGTATTTAAGAACAAGATAAAAAAAATCGGGATGGCAACGAGCTTAGGACGTGCGAAAATAACCCTTGTCGCTCGTGACTCTAGGGATGGAGTTGGGGTCGTGACAAATCTGGACAGTGTTTAGCTCAAGGTGGAATTAATTAAAAACTCATGAGGTAGCAGGTACTAGCGAAATAATTGACACATATGATACTTGTAGCGAGGTGGAGCCGATAGAGCCATTGGTTGCTGTAGCAAGGTGCGTGTTCGACCTTCTATCAAATATGAATGTAATGATGGTTATGTCGGAAAATCCTCGTGGAGTGGCTAATTGTGCAAGTAGAGTTGGCATCTTGATGAGGTCCACAGTTATTGTGTGGCTATGGGAAAGTAGTAGCAAAATTTTCACTTAAGTGATTGTGACTTGGTGCCGGGGTGAAGATTGTTAAAATATATTTTGAGTTTAAGCCTATTGAACAATGCTCGATGTAAATAAATTAAACTGGCGGACTTGTGATTTTGTGGGACTTCTTTTCCGGTTTAGCTGCACACGATTGCATTTATATTCAGCCGAAATTGTGAGAAGAAGAAGATTGCGCGTGGCTTTCTTTTAAGGTTGTCGTTGATCACACGTGACTTTGTGATCCTCAGCCGAGTAAGAAAGTCAAAACAAAAGCGGGGAGAGAGAGAGAGAGAGAGAGAGAGAGAGGAGCCGCAAGAAGAATTGGCCAAAGTAAAAAATTGTGGGCTCCGTTTGATTCCATTCGTTCATTGCATGGGACAAAGAGGGAGAGAAAAGCCATGCGCAATCCTCTTCTCTTCTCACAATTGCGGCTGAACATAGACGCGATCATGTGCAGCTAGACCGAAGAAGTCCCACAAAATCACAAGTCGGCCAGATTAATTTATTTAGATCGAGTACTGTTTAATAGGTCAGATTCGAGATACATTTTAACACTTATTCTAAACAAATGCCAAGTCCATACTGCTCTGCACAACGTTGAGAGAGAGAGAGAACCCTTTGAATATTATCAGGTGGCCCACTCGCCCCACAGAGAAGTGGAAGATGGTGGCGAGGTGACCAAGTAGTGGACAAAGCAGGAAAGCTTCGAAATCTGTAAATGAATCCTCAATTTGCTCCTTTTGTTATCTTTCTCTTATTTAATTACAGAAGCAAGTTTTACTTTGTCTTCTTAGACTCTCTGATCTTTACTTTGTCTTATTAAGTCACTCCATTCTTCTTTGTGGGGGTATTCCTCACTTGTGCCTTATCCTAGGTTGCACTGATACCCGACACGACACGTCGACACATCATTTCTCAAAAATAGAAAATTCCGACATGCTGGGACACGTTATATATTAAATGAATATTTTTATTTTTAATTAATTTGATTAAAAAGCTAACTTTAACAAAAATTATTGATGAAAATAATAATTAACAAGAGATTAGAATGAACTTATTGAAATAAATTTATGATATTCTATAATAATCAAAATTTATTATTATTATTTAACATTCAATATTTTTATTTTTCGAAATAACTTTTTAATCTCATTTATTTTTATTTTTTTATTTTTACCAACCCACTGTCCACCCAAAAAAAAATTATTTGAATGCTTTTATTTTCTGACCCAAAAAAGTCCCCCCACCCATTTATTTCACCCGCGTTCCTTTCCCCCCACAATTTGTCAGCTCCTTCCTTTGAAAATTGAAATCACACTCCTCCACCCACCCCCTTCAGCCTTCACGCCAAATCCCATCAAAACCCCTACTTTTAATTTCTTTTTTCTACTTACTTTTCTTGTCAAAAGCCTAAAACTAAAATAGAAGCAAACTTGAGAACCCTAGCAGCCGACGCCTCCTCCTCCTCCCACGACAGGAATGGAGCCGCCGCGGCATGTGGTTGCGCCACAGCGGCCGCAACAACAGAACAGATCAGGATGGCGGCGAAAGTCGCGGCGAAGATCATGCTCGAGACCTTCCTCCAAGCCTGGATGTACCCGAGCTTCTTGTCGAGCTTGCTCTTCCGGAGCTGCAAGCTTCTCGAGCATGGTGACGTGGTTCCGGTAGACAGCCTGGAAGATGCGGAAGAACTCCTTGGTGAACGGGTCGCCGGCAGCCTTGAAGTTCCTCAGCTCCTCCAGCGTCCTGGCGGCTCTCTGGGTCGCTCTTCCTCTAGCCCTCCCTTCCCGTCGCAGCCTTGCCGTCGCTCGCGGCCCTCGCCTCCACTCCATCGCCTTCTTCAACGACCTTCGCACTTGCACACCTGCCCTGGAAACCGACGCCTCTCGCAACTCCGGACAAGCGTGTCCGAGCGTGTCGGACACGTGTCGGGTGTCGGTGCAACCTAGGCCTTATCTTCCGTACTGGGTTCAATCCAGTCTCCTCTACTTAAACTTGCACTTCTCGAATGGCTTTCCCATGCAGAGTGATTGGCGAGGCATACTGCATTTTCTGATCAATGGTGAATTTGTTAATAAAACAGCGAATTGCAATGTTTTGATTGCTGCTGCTTCTGCTCTTGTTTATGAGTGCCCGTTGAAGTTTGTGAGAGTTTCTGGAGCTTTTATCAGATTTTTTCTTGTGAAAAAAAAAAAAATCATGATGAAACATATGGGTGTTGGTCAAAATCCTGCCGAGCTTATGTTGAAACCTGATATCTCAAAATGTTGGTGCTTTGTTGCTAGACACTGAGGATGAAGAAGATTGTTCTTTCAGAAAAGAAGTAATGATATGTGTAGTCAGTTGCTTCTCAAAGTCTTTTAATTTCTTAAATGCTCAGTCGAAATAGGTGTAGATATTCTCCTAGAGGATTTGAAGGTCGGGGAATTGTGTGTTTTCACTGCTCTTTCATCAAAGTTGACAGTAGATGAATTTCGTCCATGTCTTTTTTTTTCTTCCTTTTACGCCTATGATTGAGCTGATATAAGTGTTCCTATTGTTGCTGCAAGTTGGATATCATTTGCTTGCCCTTCGTGCTGAAGTGATGTGGTTTTGTAGAAGCATGGCCTTGGCTATTGTTTCGTGGAATAAGCAATATATAGAATGCACAAAGCATTGATGGAATGACAAACAAGATCAGCCCCTTGTTTGTCGCTTCTCAATTGACTTTTTGAGCGAAAGACTTATCTCGCAATGTATTTTCTTGTTGGCTTCTAGATTGTTTTGTTAACACGACATGGAGGGCCAATGTGCAATCAAGAGAGATGTCACCGAGGTAAACTCTCTATAAATGCCATTTTCCCAATGTCATTATGATTCTCTTACAAAGTTCCAGTTGATCGTGTGCTATCTGCATTTGGCATTTAGGATAAAATTTTCTATCATGCGTTAATGCCTGCCCAAGATGGAATAAAGTTAAATATAAGGGGATATAAAACAGATAAAATTATCCCATTGAGAGGTGGGATAAAGGTAAATATAATTTCTAATATTTATAATTGAAAATTTTATTTTTCTCGAATAACGAACTTCTTAAATTAACAAAATTAATATTATATTTCAATATGAATAATATTTGAATTCTAATATAATAAATTCAATATATAAATATAAATATATTTATATTTATTACATATTTTAGGTATATTATTACAATTTACTATTTAATAAAATTTTATTAGAGAATGATGGAAGGAGAAGAAAGATATAAAAAAAATTAATTAAAAAAGAGGGGAAAATAAAATAAAAAAGCAAATAAAAATAAAGTAGTCAAAAGTGTTACGAGAGATTTTTCCAATCTCGGTTCATTTATACTAATATGCCGTTTATATCAAATAATGTACATGAAATAATGTGAATATATCCGATTTTATTATTGTAATCACTAAACTGTGATAAGGTTATAGCAAATTTTTTGAATTTTATATCTTATTATATTCAGTCCTATTATGATTAGAAATTCGAACAACCGAATGTATAGTAATGTGTTTCTCATTGGATCATGCAGTTAATAGGCAATACTCCTATGGTTTATCTCAATAATGTTGTGGAAGGCTGTGTAGCTCGCATCGCTGCAAAGCTTGAGAACATGGAGCCTTGTTCTAGTGTTAAAGACAGGCAAGTAACAATTATCCCCCTGTTGCTGCAGCCTTGCATCAATCAGTACACTATGATATATATGTCGTCAACACAATTTACGCAGGATTGCACTTAGCATGATTGAAGATGCTGAGGAAAAAGGCCTGATAACTCCCGGAAAGGTGAATACAATATTACGTTGGGCTAAAGGTTTAATTCTGAATATTTGCACGCCCATTGTTGCCTATGTTCTACTGATTTTGGAAAATGGTTCTTGATGGATGCATGGCGATTGAAGACCGTCCTTATTGAAATCACCGGTGGTAACACCGGCATCGGTTTGGCTTTTATTGCTGCCATTAAGGGCTACAAACTTGTCCTTGTCATGCCCGCTTCATATAGTCTTGAGAGAAGAATTGTGATGCGAGCTTTTGGAGCTGAGGTATTCCTCACGGATCCTGCCAAGGGATTAGATGGTGACCTTCAAAAGGCCGAGGAGATCCGGGACAGGACACCGAATAGTCACATGCTCCTGCAGTTTGAGAATCCAGCGAACCCAAAGGTTCTTTATTTTACTTGTTGGTTTTTTCTGTCTGATTCATTTGAAATAACCTGCGTATAATATTAGGTCCACAATTCAAAGGATTGAAGAGTTGGTTTGTGATTGTGGCTGTAGATTCATTATGAAACTACTGGCCCAGAAATATGGAAGGACTCAGGAGGAAAGGTGAATGCGTTCGTTTCAGGAATAGGGACAGGAGGAACTGTAACTGGCGTGGGCAAATTCCTTAAGGAAAAGAACCCAGAGATCAAGGTCAGCTCGAATTCCAAACGCATGTTCAGTTAGTTTCAGAGAGATAAATGACTGCTAAGTATATGTCTTTGTTTACTCTCTCGTTTACATCCAGGTGTATGGAGTCGAGCCAGTTGAAAGTGCAGTCCTGGATGGCGGAAATCCAGGTGAGTGCATGGATTCATCTTCTCTGCTCTCTGACTCGTCTTTGCTATTGTTGGAACTCTGTGCAGTACAACTTTGGATATCACTGAGTTAGGAGCGAGTTCTTTCCTTTTCCTTCTTACTTCTTTTTGGGGGGCGGGTGACACTCATATTTTCAGTAGTGATGGTAGCACTGGCAAATAGCATGAAAAAAAGGCATTGTGCTATGTAGGAGACAAATTTCACCTTTTTTCATCCTCCTGTCCAGATCTATGCTACGGACTTTTTGATATGTATCAACTGTTTTTGGTCGATTAGTTGATATCTGAAACATACAATAGGCAAGCACTTGATACAAGGAATTGGCGCTGGTTTCATCCCACCAGTTTTGGACGTCGGCTTGCTTGACGAGGTCCTCCAAGTAAGTTCCGAACATTAGGCTGAAAATTTGGTTAGACCATCCGCCTTGCTGTCAAGTTGAGGATACTTTCCTTAACTGATTAAATTACATGACATTTTGTGGCTCCAGATATCAAGTGAGGAAGCTATCGAGACTGCTAAGCTTCTTGCCCTGAAAGAGGGTCTATTGGTACTGACTTTTAACTCTGTCGCAACCCGTCTTCTCTTTCCGGATCCACTGACTGCCTTTTGCATTCTCACCTTTGGAAATCTTCCATTTTGTCTTTGAATAGGTAGGGATCTCTTCTGGGGCTGCAGCTGCAGCTGCAATAAAGTTGGGAAAGCGGCCGGAATTTGCAGGAAAACTGATCGTTGTAAGTGTTAACTTCTTTGCATGTTGTTCATCTGTGATGCCTTAAGCTAAAAAGAGATGCTACTATTTCTTCCTTGATGATTCGTTGCTCATCTTTGATCCGACACTTTGCTTTCCTCTTAATTCCCACCTTCAGTTTCCGCATGCAATGTTCCCTCTCATGCCATTATTCTGGCCCTGACTTTCTCCCTCTGCTCTCCTTCCAGGTTGTTTTCCCTAGTTTTGGAGAGCGTTATCTTTCGACCACCCTTTTCGATTCGATCAGGGACGAGGCTCAAAACATGACTTTCGATTAGAGTGACAATAGCCACTACTTGGTCCGATGTTTGTGTGAAATAAGCAGGGCGCCCTATTAATGGAGATCTCAACTTGTCTACTGAAATGTTGGCTACCACGGGCCTCCATATGCCGATGCCGTCCCGAGCACATTACAACAACTCCGTTGTCATTCCCTGGAATGACTTGCTTTCATTTGAGATTCAGTATGTTAAGATGTTTGCTGGAACTAATTTGTCAATGAGACCCTGTATATGATCTTTTCCACTCTTTCAATCTTAGGGACTCCATTTATGTTGAAATATAATATTCGGAAATCGACGAGAAATCACCAAAAAAATAAATGAGAAATAATAAGAATATTAGAAATTTATGTGGTTTGGTTCGAATATTAATACATACGTCTACGGAGAGAGTCAGCAACAAATAATCAACTATAATAAGAGAATCATAATTTACAATTACATGCTTGAGAATTTCCTGCATCTAAATTTAAATTCAAGTTCAAAGTGTTTATATATAAATAATTTACTTGAACGTAAACTCACCGCACAAAATCATTGTGCATTCAAGCTCAAATAAAATGCTCTATGCCAAAAACAAGAACTCCAGCATTCGTCTTTTGCCTCGCGTACATATGTCTACGCATTTTTGTTCAAGTTTTGCAGCTCCTCCTAAAGAAAGAAAACGTACTGCTCCCCTGGTAATGACGGGGTACCCTTGGGAAGTCTTCCCCTGGTGGGGTACCAGCTGAACCAGGCAGGGTCGCCCTGCCCTTGCAGGGGCCCCCCGATCGTAAGACCAGACTTCTATAAACTACTCCCTTGGTAATGACGAGCACTCTTGGGGAGTCTTCCCCTAGTGGGGTACCAGTTGAACCAAGCAAGATCACCCTACCCTTGCAGGGGGCCTCCCAACCGTAAAAAACTAAGGGGGTAGAGGCAGCTCCCGTGCCTCGGGAGCAGTTTAAAGACCTGCTCAGGTCTTGTCTTAGAGGGAGTTCCTTAGCCGCTATATTTATCGAGGTACGGGAGCTGCCTCTACCCCATTAGTTTTTTACAGTCGAGGGGCCCTTGCAAGAGCAAGGCAATCCTGTAGTCCCTGAGGAAGGCTTCACGGGAATCAAGCCCGGGGGCTATCCCATTCATAGTTTACATCCCCCGACTGATTATCATTACCCTATTTTATGTTTTGGATTGACTCCGATAAATATAATAGTTTAAGGTCATGTTCGGGACCATTTGCCCCGCGTACATACGTCTACACATTCTTGTTCAAGTTTTGCGGCTCCTCCTGAAAAAGAAAACGTTCTGTTTTTTTATTTGTGCGCCCAAGGTCAAAATTTGACCTGGGCCCACGGACTAAACTTCAACGTCAACTAGGCTTTTGTAGGCAAAAGAAAGAAATCCTTTACTTTATCTTTTATGCTTTCCGCTTTTGTTTGGTAGTGGCAGATCAACTTCTTTCTTTTGCTTTCTTTTGTATGTCCAAAACATACTCCAACAACAGGAAAAACTTTTTCATCCGACTTATAATCTACTTGGGAAAATCTTTTTCAATAAATTTGATTTAATAAATCGTTATCTAAATTCAAATTTGAAACATTAATTTAATAATTTGAATAAAAAGATGTATGTAATTTCATATGAACTTCATTTGATTTCATGCTTCAGTTTGGTTCTATTGTCAAACTTCTGATGCCATAATACCAAAAAAAACTCATACAGATGAAACCCGAGCTTTCGATTCATCGTGCTGTGCTTCATAATCATGTTTTGGGTACCAAATTACTTTGCATTGATCTTACAAGCAACTTAGGTAGAAAACTTATAGAGCACATTGGCACTAGCAATCATGAACTTGTCTTGCATTTGATTTGGTGGATGAACTTAGGCTTTCCAAGTTGTTTAAAATACACACGATAACCATTATGTTTTAAAAATCAATTTATGGCTAGAAATTGATTTTCCTATTTCTATTCCCCAAACAAGTTTTTAAGCGAAAAAAGGCGTTTGATAACCTTATAAAATTTATATTCTTAAAATAGAAATTCATTTGATAACAAAACAAAATTTCCTTCTCTTGAGTGGTTGTGGGAGGCGTTTGGCATTCAGCGATCGACGGAAAGCAAATCAAATGGACATCTGGTAGCTAGGGGGCATTCAGCAAATGGTAGCTAGAGGCCGGCCAGTAGTGACTAAAGTGAATGATAAGAAAATTTTTGATTTTTCACTTTTGTTCTAGAAATAGAAAAATTAAAAATTTTAACTTCTAATTTCTGAAGTAGAAATCTGCTCCAAAAATAGGAAAATGAAATTGCGTTAGATTTCTATTCTAAACATATTCCAGGGAACAAAAACAAGAAAAATAAAGAAACATAATGGTTATCATGCACGTCCTTAGACTTGTGAATATCAACATAATGAACGAAGGTGAATATTGATGGATTCTTTAAGGGCCTGCATGGCAATGCTTCTCTTCTTTTGCTTCTCGGAATTAAGAAAAAAAATCCATTTGGTAACATCAAATTTTTTTTCCGCCAAAAAAAAAAAAAAAGTGAATGGGGAATAGATTTGGGACAGAAACGAGTAGAAAAAAAATAGTTTCTTATTCCTGAGAACAATTTCTAAAAAGGGTTAATATCCTAAAAAACCTTAAATTGGTATATTTGTAATAAATTTACCAAAAACTAATTTTTTAGTATGAAAAATTCAAAACTGATATATTTGTGACAAATTTACCCCAAATGACCATAAAAAATCTCAAATTGATACACTTATGACAAATTTGCTCAAAACTACCACAAACCCCAAATTGGTATATTTGTGAAAAATATACCCTTTGTTAAATTGAATTAATAACACAAAAAACCACAAAAATGATACAATTGTGAGGAATATATAGTAAAATCCCAAACTAATACACTAGTCCATTATCGCATATCATTCAACTTAGTAATTTGATAGTAAAATTTAATGAAAACTAATAGACGGTGAATTTGTTAAGATATATCAGTTTTGGGGTTTTTTGTGATTAAAAAATTAGTTTTGAGTAAAATTGTCATAAATGTACCAATTTTTTGTTTTTCAGGGTATTAACCCTTTTAAAAATAAGTCATTTTTTTTCTTTTCTTCTTCTTCTTGGCCGTCACTTGCCATTTGTCCGTTACCTACCAGCTAACACGGCGAATAGCTGGTGAACGGTTGGCTGGCGATGGTAGCGATGGCAAGGAAGAAGAAGAAGAAGAAAATAAAATAAATCTTAACAAATTTTTAAAAAAAATTGTGGACCATATCAAATACATTTCTATTTTTTTTTTATTTCGAGAATAGAAATTTTGCATAGTTACCAAACACATTCCTTTACTTATAAATTTTTTTAGAAAATAGAAATAGAAAAAGACTATTTATGAAAAGAAATTATTTCCTAATACGAAAATGTCACTAAAAATATATAATGCTCAACGATAGGGTAATTATAATTTATAACGGAGAATTGGCAATTCTTATCCATGTGTCTAATATAGAGACAAGAAGTTGTGTTATCGCGATACATTATACTTTTTTTAGTTAAACCTACTAAAAAAAAAAATACACTCAAGCATGCTAATTTCATGTCAATTCATTTGATTTTGGAAGTCACTCAAATTGGAGTGGTAACTTAGGCCATGTTTAGTAACACTCCAAATAATACATAATCTCATCCTTTCTTCCGAGGAACAAAAGAGTAGAAATTCATTTGGTAAACTTTTTTATTCAATTTTTTTTATCCCAGAAATAGATTTGGAATAGAATCAAAATATAGGATAAAATTACTTTTTATTTCCGAGAACAATTCTAGAATCAAGTCTAATTTTTATTCTTTTATCTTTTCTAATCTTCTTCTTCTTCCTCCTTTTGGCTAGTTACTGACCTCGGCCATGGTCAGCAATCAGCCTCACAAGGGCCAACAACCGAAGGAAGGAGAAGATAAAAATGGAAAAAGAAAAGAAAAGGAGAAAAAAGAGAGAAAAATTTAATAAAATTATTAAAAGATTAACATAAAATGGTTTTGAGTAGAAATTTTAAGGATTTTACTAAATGCATTTCTATTATGGGAATAGAAATTTTATGCAGTTTACTAAACATCTTCAAATACTCATAAGTTATCTCTGATAACTATTTTGTTCTCAAGAATAATTTCTTTTTAAAAATAATTTTTCTACTTTCATTCCCTAAAATAGTTTTTGAACAAAAAAATGCATTTAGTAACTATACAAAATTTTTATTCCTAAAATAATTTTAAAAAAAGAATGCATTTGATACTATCGTCAAATTTTTTGTGGCATAAAATTTCTTTTAATTTGAAATTCTTTTCTTTTCTTTTCTTTTTTCTACCTTAAATCTTTTGTAACATAAAATTTATTTTAATTTTTTTCAAAATTTTCTTTTATTTCTTTTCTTTTTTACCCATCTTCTTGCTTTTACGCAGGTCGAACTCTTTCGCTTTTACGCTACCTATGCTGCTTGTGGGGTCAATAGACTTGCTCTTGGAGATGGTTTTTATTTAGTGGGCAGCCCAGATTGTGAAGATGATGAAACTATACTGAAGAATCAGAAATGCAGAAATTTTTGTACTGAGGAATCGAAGATACATAAGCAAGAAGATGTATTTGTAAAGTTCAAGATTGATCAAAAGAAACTCTGTATTCTTCTTGTTTCGATCACAATGTACTTCAGAACTTGTACATCAATGAGCAGAGAGAGAAATCTTCATCTCAACTTCGTACTTTTCTATCTTTCATCTGTATATTGCTGTACTTGTTTACAGAGTATATAAAAGCAATCGAGGACTCAAAAACCACACACGAAACTATATACATTTTCCTATTTAAGAAGATGAAGACTAACTGAAAAAACTAATTTCCTTTTTTTGACTTTCTAACTGAATAACAACTTCACAAGTCTTCATAGGCTAGCAATCCGCAATCTGTGTTTATCTTCTTTCATAAATTCTCCATCGTTGATGACAGTCTTATTACTCTTCATCTTAGTCGTTCATTTACAGCTTCTTCTTTCGACTGGTATCAGCCACTTGTTCTCTTTTTGCTTGTATCAGCTTCACTTGCTTTTCTCTTTTGTCAGCTTCAGCAGCCTCAACAGCATCATCTGCTCTATGTCGATATATCTTAACACAGATGACAGACTGATGAGTGAGTGAAAATCATGAGTTGATGGAAACAGTGATTTCATCTTTACATTTGCTAAGTCAATGCTGCTCTGCGTAGCGTTGTGTGAGAGAGAGAGAGACCGGCGTCCCAAAGCCTCTGAATATTATAAGCGGCCGACTGGGCCCACGGTGGAAGATAGTGGCGACGAAGCTGTGGACAAAGCACGGCAGCTTTGAAATCTGTAAATGAATCCTTAACTTCCTCTTATTTAATTGGAGAAGCAAGTTTTAGTTTGTCTTCTCCTCGTCACTGTTTGCCTTATCTTCCTTACTGGGTCCAATCCAATTTCCACTATTTGAACTTGCACTGCTTGGGTAGCTTTCCCCTGCGGAGAGATTGGCGTACTGCGTTTTCTGATCACTGGTGAGTTCGTGAATAAAACTGCGAACAGCAATGTTTTGGTAGCTGCTACTTTTCGCTTCTTCTGCTCTTGTTTCCGGGTGGGCGCTCGTTGAAGCTTGTGAGAGATTCTTGAGCTTATTTTAGACTTGTTCTTTTGACAAAAATAAATTATGGGGAAACATATGGGTGTCGATCAAAATCCTGCCGAGCTTATGTTGAAACCTAATATCTCAAGATGTTGGTGCTTTGTTGCTAGACACGGAGGATGGATGAAAAGATTATACTATCAGAAAAAGAAGTAAGGCATGCTGTGTAGTCAGTTGCTTCAGAAAGTCTTTTAATTTCTCAAATACTCGGTCGAAATAGGTGTGGATATTCTCCGAGAGGATGTGAAAGTAAGGGAATATTGTGTTTTCACTGCTCTTTCATCAAAATGGACAGTTGATGAATTTCGTCCTTGTCTTTTTCTTTCCCCCTTTTATGCCAATGATTGAGCCGATTTAAGTGTTCCAATTGTTGCTGCAAGTTGGCTTTGTCTGATATCATTTGCTTGCCATTCATGCTTGAGTGATGTGGTTTAGTAGAAGCATGGCCTAGGCTACCGTTTTGTGAAATAAGCAATATAAAGAATGCAAACTGCATTGATGGAATTACAAACAAGACCAGTCCCTTGGTTGTCGCTCCTCAATTGACTTTTCCAGTGAAAGGCTTATCTTGCAATGCATTTTCTTGTTGGCTTCTAGATTGTTGCGAAAACACGACATGGAGGGACAGTGTGCTATCAAGAGAGACATCACCGAGGTAAACTCTCTCACAAAGTCCTGTTGGTCGTGTGCTATCCAATTAACGTGTTTCTCTTTGTGTTGTGCAGTTAATAGGCAATACTCCAATGGTTTATCTCAATAATGTTGTGGAAGGCTGTGTAGCTCGCATCGCTGCGAAGCTTGAGAATATGGAGCCTTGTTCTAGCGTTAAAGATAGGCAAGCAACAATTATCCCTCTGTTACTGCTGGCTTGCATTTATTAGCACACTCTGATAGATATTCATCAATACAATTTATGCAGGATCGCACTTAGCATGATCCAAGATGCTGAGGAAAAAGGCCTGATAACTCCAGGAAAGGTGAATTACATGGGTCTAAAAGCGCTATTCTGAACATTTATACGGTCACTGTTGCCTATGTTTAACCTTCTGATTTTGGAAAATGGTTTTTGATGGATGTATGGCGATTGAAGACCGTCCTTATCGAAGTCACCAGCGGTAACACCGGCATTGGTTTGGCTTTTGTTGCTGCCCTTAAGGGCTACAAGCTAATCCTTGTCATGCCAGCTTCATATAGTATTGAGAGAAGAATATTAATGCGAGCTTTTGGAGCTGAGGTATATATCACGGATCCGGCCAAGGGATTAGATGGAGTCTTTCAAAAGGCTGAAGAGATCCAGAGCAGGACACCGAATAGTCACTTGCTCCAGCAGTTTGAGAATCCTGCAAATCCAAAGGTTCTTTATTTTAATTGTTGATTTTCTTATGCCAATTCTTTTTAATTAAACTGTATACGCATTTATGTCCACAATTCGAAGGGTTGAAGAGTTGGTTTGCGATGGTGTCTGTAGATTCATTATGAAACTACTGGCCCAGAAATATGGAAGGACTCGGGAGGAAAGGTGGATGCCTTCGTTTCAGGAATAGGGACGGGTGGAACTGTAACTGGCGTGGGCAAATTCCTCAAGGAAAAAAACCCAGAAATCAAGGTCAGCTTGAATTCCAATTGCGTGTTCAGTTAGCTTCAGAGGGATAAATGACCGCTAAGTGTTTGTCTTTGTTTACTCTTTCGTATACATCCAGGTGTATGGTGTTGAGCCAGTTGAAAGTGCAGTCCTGAATGGCGGAAATCCAGGTGAGTGCATGGATTTATCTTCTCTCCTCTCTGACTCGTCTTTGCTGTTTTTGGAACTCTGTGCAGTAGAACTTTGGATGTCACTGAGTTAGCAGCAAGTTCTTTCCTTTTCCTTCTTCTTTTTTGCGGGGCGGGGTGGGTGGCTGTTATTTCCCCAGTAGCGACTGTAGCATAGGCAAGAAGCATGAAGACATGGCAGCATGCTATGTGGGAGACAAATTTCACCTTTTTTTCATCCTCCCGTCCAGATCTATGGTACCTTCTTTTTAATATGTATCAACTGTTTTTGATTGATTAGTTGATGTCTTAAACATATCATAGGCAAGCACTTGATACAAGGAATTGGTGCTGGTTTTGTCCCACCAGTTTTGGACGTGGGCTTGCTCGACGAAGTCCTCCAAGTAAGTTTCAAACATTAGGCTGAAAATATGGTTAGCCTATCGGCCCTGCTGTCTAGTTGAGGGTACTTTCCTTAACTGATTAAATTATATGGCATTTTGTGGCTACAGATATCAAGTGAGGAAGCTATTGAGACTGCTAAGCTTCTTGCCCTGAAAGAGGGTCTATTGGTACTGACTTTTAACTCTGTTGGAACCCACCTTCTTTTTCCGGATCCATTCAACTGCCTTTTGCATTCTCACCTTTGGAAATCTTCCATTTTGTCTTTGCATAGGTAGGGATCTCTTCAGGGGCTGCAGCTGCAGCTGCAATAAAGTTGGGAAAGCGGCCGGAATTTGCAGGAAAACTGATCGTTGTAAGTGTTAACTTCTTTGCATTTTGTTCATCTGCAATGCCTTAAGCTAAAAAGAAATAATATCATTTCTTCCTTGATGATCCGGTGTTCGTCTTTGATCCGACACTTTGCTCTTCTCCTAATTCCCACCTTCAATTTCCGCATGCACAGTGTTCCCTCTCATACCATTATTATCGCCCTGACTTTCTCCCCCTGCTCTATTTCCAGGTCATTTTCCCTAGTTTCGGAGAGCGTTATCTTTCGACTGCCCTTTTCGATTCGATTAGGGACGAGGCTCAAAACATGACTTTCGATAAGAGTGACACTAGCCACAACTCAGTCCGAAGTTAGTGTGGCAATAAACAGGCCGCCTATTCATGGAGATCTCAACTTGTCTACTGAAATATCAACTACTGGTTTTCACATGTCGATGCCGTTCCGAGCACGTTACGATGACTCCGACTCACTCCTGGGAATGAGTTGCTTTTGTTCAAGATTCAGCATGTTAAGATGTTTGCTGGAACTTGTTTGTCAATGAGACACTATATGATCTTTTCCTCTCTCTTGCAATCTAAGGGACTTCTAGCATCTGAATAAGATGTCTGTAATTTCCTACGAACCTTGTTGGGATCCATGCTTCGGTCCTGTTCTATTTTCGAACTTTCAATGCCGTGATACCAGAAGTACTTGTACAGATGAAACCCGAGTTTCCGATTCATCACACCGTGCTTCATAATCGTGTTTCGAGTACCAAATTAACTTATATCCATCTTACAAGCAACTTAGCAGATGTTCTATGAGAGGGAAGTTTAGCTTCATTATCAGAAGACTGATAGAGTACATTAATATATTACCATAATAGTCTTGATGGAAGATATTTGTAACGTAATAAACGGAATAAAATGTCAGGTCGTCTAGTTTAAACCCTGTCAGTACATAAAAACATATTATCACGTTTTGAGGGGTATTGGATAGTGGAATATAACGTACAGATTTGGTGATTTCATATTTGCAATCGCAAATCGATCACACTTCGCGCATCCGTTCAAGGTTTTGAGATTTTTCGTATTTGCAGATTTTCATCAATGGCCGGAGGTATATCAATCTTTACATTTTCGCAAATCAATCCCGAATTATGCACATATTTGTTTGTGAATGATAGATCGAAATCGTCAGTTTTTATTTAGATTTTGTCTTATAGTTATAGAAAAATGAAATTGCATTACCAAATAAATTTCTGCTTCAAACAAGTTTCGAGGAACAAAATATAGAGAAATAGAACGGTTATCATGCGCGTTGTTAAACTCATGAAGATCAAGATAGTGAACGAAGGTGAATATTGATGGATTCTTTAAGGTTGCGCATGGCAATACTTCTTTTCTTTTGCTTCTCGGAATTTAAAAAAAGAAAAAAAGAAATCCATTTGGTAACGTTAATTAATTTTTTATTATCCATAATAGAAAAGTGAATAGGGAATAGATTTGGAAGAGAAATAAAAAGTAGGAAAAATTAACTTTTTTTTTTAAACAATTTCTAGAAATAAGTCATTTTTTTCTTTTCTTCTTCTTCTTTGTTGCCGCTTGCTAGCCATCCGCCACCCGTCGGCCAGTGTGGCGGATGGCTGGCAAACGATTGGCTTGTGGTGGCGGGCAACGGCAAGGAAGAGGAAGAAAAGAAAAAAAGAAAAGAAAAGAAATCTTAAAAAATTAAAAAAAAAATCTACGTTACAAAAAGATTTGTAGACCATACCAAACACATTCTTGTTCTTTCTCTATTCCGAAAATAAAAATTTTGTGTAATTACGAAATGCATTTTTTTACTCATAAATTGTTTCAGGAAATAAAAATAGAAAAAGACTATTTCTAAAAAGAAATTATTCTCCAAAACAAAAATGTTACTAAACATACCCTAAATATAAAAAGCTCAATGATAGGGTAATTATCATTTATAATAGAGAATTGGCAATTCTTATTCAGCATGCTAATTTGGTGTCAATTCATGTAATTTTGGAAGTCACTCAAATTGGAGTGGTAACTTAGGCCATGTTTAATAACACTCCAAATAGTATCTAATTATATTCTTTTCTTTCGGGAAACAAAAGATTAGAAATCCATTTGGTAAATTTTTTTGCTCCCAGAAACAAAAATCTATTTTTTATTCTTGAAAATAGATTTTGAGCAGAATTAAAAAGTTAAAAAAAAAGTTACTTCTTATTCTCGGAAACAATTTCGGAATCAAGCCTAATTTTTATTCTTTTCTCTTTCATTTCCTTCTTCTTCTTCCTTCTTTTGGCCAATCACTAGCCTTGGCCATGGCTAGCGAGCGGCCAAATGAGAGCCATCAATCGGAGAAAGGAAAAGATGAAAAGGGAAAAATTTAATAAAATTATTTAAAGATTAAAAGAAAAATGATTTGGAATATAAATTTTAAAAAGTTTACCAAACACATTTCTATTCCGGAAATAAATATTTTTTTGCGGTTTTCTTAGAAATTATCCTCGGGAATAGTATAAACAAATCATTTCTGAATAAAATGGTTATCGGCATTTCTATTCTCGAAAATAATTTCTTTTCAGAAATTTTTTTCTATTTCTATTCCTTAATATAGTTTATGAGTAAAAGAATGCGTTTGGTAATTATATAAAATTTATATTTCCAAAATACAAAAAAGAATAGGAATGTGTTTGGTACAACTTTCAAATTTTTTGTAACATATAATTTTTTTAATATCTTTATGATTTCTTTTTTCTTTCCATTTTTTTCCTTAAATTTTTTATGACATAAAATTTCTTTTAATTTTTTAATAATTTTTTCAAAGTTTTCTTTTATTTTTATTTTTTTCCCCTCTCTTCTTGCTTTTACGATGGTCGAACTCTCTCGCCGATTCAGTAGTCACTCTGTGTGGGACAAAGAGAGAGAGATGGAGATGGATGAGTTGGTCAGAATTTTGGCTCTGAGCGTGTAGCTGTGGTTTTCAGGGACCCATTGGGCAGTCGAAGGCGAGAAGAATCGAAAGGGCGTTTCTTGCGAACAGGGGACTCGCGAAGATTCGTGATGGTAATGCTGTAGTTCGCAAAGGTTGCTTTTTTGGCTGATTCACCACGAGGACGAGAGAAAATGTTTGAAGATAAAAAAGTGGGAAAGAGCATGGAAATGAGGGATGTTCCATTCCAAACTTCTCCGGGTATACCTGATCATTTCAAATGGTTCTAGATGGATGTCTGCAAGCAGTCAACTTCCTTCTCTATGACAATTCTTAGGTTGATTAACCTACACCATGGATAAAGTCAGATTAGGAGTAGTAGGAGTATGGAACACTACTTATGTTGCTTGTGGGTTCAATGAACTTGCTCTTGGAATCTTCTTGTTTCTTCTTGGGAGCAGAGGCTCTTGTTCTAAGCTGGTTTTTAGTCAGTGGGCAGCCCAGACGACAGACTGATGAGTGAGTGAAAATCTTGAGTTGACGAAGACAGTGACTTCATCTTAACGAATGCTAAGTCAATGCTGCTCTGCGTAACGGAAACGCTACTTATGTTGCTTGTGGGTTCAATGAACTTGCTCTAGGAGCCTTCTTGTTTCTTCTTGGGAGCAGAGGCTCTTGTTCTTAGCTGCTTGTTATTTAGTGGGCAGCCCAGATGCCAGGCTGATGAGTGAGTGAAAATCGTGAATTGACGGAAACAGTGACCTTATCTTAACGAATTCTAGGCCCTGTTCGTTTGTGTTCCATTTTTCTGGTCATGAACAAAATTTCTATTTTTTTCTTTTCAGGGAACAAAAAAAGAACAGAAACGCGTTTATTTGCATTTTTGTTCCAAATCTATTTTTGTTGTTCTTGAGAATAAATTTGGAACATAAACAAAAAACAAGTAAACTCGTTTATTATTTTTGGAATACTCCCGAGAAACAATTTTTCTTCATTTTATTTTTTTCTTCTCTTTCTTTTCTTATTCTTTTTTCTTTGGCTAGTCGCCGGCCTTGACCTCGCCGGAGCGTCGCCGGCCCCCGGCGAGGCCGAGCGTCACTAGCCCCTGGCAAGGCTTGGCCTCACCGGTGGCTAGTGACGCTCGGCCTCGCTCGGGGCCAACGAGCCTCACCGTGGCTAGGTGAGGCTGCTAGTCATGGCCAAGACCAACAACCGGCCAAAAAGAAGAAAAAATAAAATATAAATATTAAAAAAGTAAAATAAACAAAAAAATTATATAAATTTACCAAACGTATTTCTGTTTTCTTTATTTAAGAAATAAATTTACCAAATGCGTTTTTCTGTTAAAAAATCGTTCCAATAAAAAAAAATAGATTCCAAACGCACCTAAGTCAATGCTGCTCACGTTGTGTGTGTGTGTGTGTGTGTGAGAGAGAGATTCATAGCCTTTTGACTATTATATTATAGGCGGTCGGCTCGGCCCCAATAAGAAAAAGAAGTGGAAGATGGTGGTGACCAAGCTTCGAAATCTGTAAATGAATCCTTGGACCTGAACAAGTCTTTAAAAGGTTCTCCCCTGAAAATGACCATCCCAGGGAACCACTCCTCACAAGCCATTTACAGGCAAGTGAGGGGTAGTATGGGATAAAGGTTGACGTCCTTTTTCTTTAACTGGACAAGCAAGTTTTAGTTTGTCTTCTCGAACTCTACGACCTTTGCGTGCTCCAGTTTCCTCCTCCTCGTCACTGTCTGCCTTATCTTCCTTATTGGGTTCAATCCAGTCTCCTCTATTTAAACTCGCATTGCTCGAATAGCTTTCCTCTGCAGACCGATTGGCGAGGCATACTGCGTTTTCTGATAAGTAGTCTGGTGAGTTTGTTAATAAAACAGCGAATTGCAATGTTTTGATTGCTGCTGCTTTCGTTGCTCCTGCTCTTTTTTATGGGTGCCCATTGAAGTTTGCGAGAGTTTCTGGAGCTTTCTTCACATTTGTTCTTTTGAAAAAAAAAAAAAAAATTAGGGCGAAACATATGGGTGTTGACCAAAGTCCTGCTGAGCTTATGTCGAAACCTGATATCTCGAGATGTCGGCGCTCTGTTGCTAGACACGAAGGATGAAAAGATTATACTATCAGAAAAAGAAGTGAGGCTTGCCGTGTAGTTAGTTGCTTCAGAAAGTCTTTTAATTTCTCAAATGCTCACTCGAAATAGGTGTAGATATTCTCCTAGAGGATGTGAAAGTCAGGGAATTGTGTGTTTTCACTGCTCTTTCATCGAAGTTGACAGTTGATGAATTTCGTCCATGCCTTTTTTCCCCCTTTCACGCCTATGATTGAGCTGATTTAAGTGTTCCGATTGTTGCTGCAAGTTGGCTTCATTCGATATCATTTGCCTGCCCTTCGTGCTGGAGTGATGTCGTTTAGTAGACGCATGGCCTTGGCTACTCTTTTGTGGAATAAGCAATACATAGAATGCGAAATGCATTGATGGAATTACAAACAAGATCAGTCCCTTGGTTGTCGCTTCTCAATTGACTTTCAATTGGAAGACTTATCTCGCAATTTATTTCCTTGTTGGCTTCTAGATTGTTACGAAAACACGACATGGAGGGACAGTGTGCTATCAAGAGAGACGTCACCGAGGTAAACTCTCTATCGATGCCATTTTCCCAATGTCGTTATGATTCTCTCACAAAGTTCCTGTCGGTCGTGTGCTATCCAATTGACGTGTTTCTCATTGTATTGTGCAGTTAATAGGCAATACTCCAATGGTTTATCTCAATAATGTTGTAGAAGGCTGTGTTGCTTGCATTGCTGCGAAGCTTGAGAATATGGAGCCTTGTTCTAGCGTTAAAGATAGGCAAGCAACAATTATCCCTCTGTTACTGCTGGCTTGCATTTATTAGCACACTCTGATAGATATTCATCAATACAATTTATGCAGGATCGCACTTAGCATGATCCAAGATGCTGAGGAAAAAGGCCTGATAACTCCAGGAAAGGTGAATTACATGGGTCTAAAAGCGCTATTCTGAACATTTATACGGTCACTGTTGCCTATGTTTAACCTTCTGATTTGGGAAAATGGTTTTTGATGAATGTATGGCGATTGAAGACCGTCCTTATCGAAGTCACCAGCGGTAACACCGGCATTGGTTTGGCTTTTATTGCTGCCCTTAAGGGCTACAAGCTAATCCTTGTCATGCCAGCTTCATATAGTATTGAGAGAAGAATTCTAATGCGAGCTTTTGGAGCTGAGGTATATATCACAGATCCGGCCAAGGGATTAGATGGGGTCCTTCAAAAGGCTGAGGAGATCCAGAACAGGACACTGAATAGTCACTTCTTCCGACAGTTTGAGAATCCTGCAAATCCAAAGGTTCTTTAATTTAATTGTTGATTTTCTTCTGTCGGATTCTTTTAATTTATCTGTATACGCATTTATGTCCACAATTTGAAGGATTGAAGAGTTGGTTTGCGATGTTGTCTGTAGATTCATTATGAAACTACTGGCCCAGAAATATGGAAGGACTCGGGAGGAAAGGTGGATGCCTTCGTTTCAGGAATAGGGACGGGAGGCACAGTAACTGGCGTGGGCAAATTCCTCAAGGAAAGAAACCCAGAAATCAAGGTCAGCTCGAATTCCAATCTTGTATTCCGTTAGTTTCAGAGAGATAAATGACCACTGAATATATGTCTTTAGATGCTCTCTCATTTACGTCCAGGTGTATGGCGTCGAGCCAGTTGAAAGTGCAGTCCTGAATGGTGGAATCCAGGTGAGTGCATGGATTTATCTTCTCCCCTCTCTGACTCGTCTTTGCTGTCGTTGGAACCCTGTGCAGTGCAACTTTGGATATCAGTGGGTTAGGAGCGAGTTCTATCCTTTTCCTTCTTGTTTTTGCGGGGCGGGGTGGGTGACTGTTATATCCTCAATAGCGATGGTAGAATGGGCAAAAAGCATGAAGAAATGGTATTGTGCTACGTAGGAGACAAATTTTACCTTTTCTTTTTATCCTCCTGTCCAGATCTATGCTACTGACATTTTGATATGTCAACTCTTTTTGGTCCATTACTTGATGTCTGAAACATGTCGTAGGCAAGCACTTGATACAAGGAATTGGTGCTGGTTTCATCCCACCAGTTTTGGACGTCGGCTTGCTTGACGAAGTCCTCCAAGTAAGTTTCCAACATTAGGCTGAAAATTTGGTTAGACTATCTGCCTTGACCGTCAAGTTGAGGATACTTTCCTTAACTGATTTAATTACACTACATTTTGTGGCTCCAGATATCAAGTGAGGAAGCTATTGAGACTGCTAAGCTTCTTGCCCTGAAAGAGGGTCTACTGGTACTGACTTTTATCTGTCATAACCCGTCTTCTTTTTCCAGATGCATGAAGTGGTCCGTCAGGAGAAAATTTCAGACCATATTGCTGTCACGGCCCTTATATACTAACTGTCTTTTGCATTCTCACCTTTCGCAATCTTCCACTTTGTCTTTGCATAGGTAGGGATCTCTTCAGGGGCTGCAGCTGCAGCTGCAATAAAGTTGGGAATGCGGCCAGAATTTGCAGGAAAACTGATCGTTGTAAGCATCAACTTCTTTGCATTTTGTTCATCTGCAATGCCTTAAGCTAAAAAGAGATTCAATTACTTCTTCCTTGATGATTCAGTGTTTGTCTTTGATCCGACACTTTGCTTTCCTACTAATTCCCACCTTCAATTTCCGCATGCACAGTGTTCCCTCTCATGCCATTATTCTGGCCCTGACTTTCTCCCTCTGCTCTCCTTCCAGGTTGTTTTCCCTAGTTTCGGAGAGCGTTATCTTTCGACCGCCCTTTTCGATTCAATCAGGGATGAGGCTCAAAACATGACTTTTGATTAGAGTGACAACTGCCACAACTCGGTCCAAAGTTAGTGTGGAAATAAACAGGTCGCCTATTCATGGAGATCTCAACTTGTCTACTGAAATGTCAACTACTGGTTTTCACATGTCGATGCTGTTCTGAGCACATTACAACGACTCCGGCTCACTCCCAGGAATGACTTGCTTTTGTTCGAGATTCAGCATGTTAAGATGTTTGCTGGAACTTATTTGTCAATGATACACTGTATGATCTTTTCCTCTCTCTTGCAGTCTGAGGGACCTTAGCATCTGAATAAGATGTCTGTAATTTTCAACGAACGTTGTTTGATTCCATGCTTCGGTCCTGTTCTATTTTTGAATTTTCAATGCCGTGATACCAGAAGAACTCATACAGATGAAACCCGAGCTTCTGATTCGGTGCGCTGTGCTTCATAATCATTTTTCGGGTACCAAATTACCTTATATTGATCTTACAAGCAACTTAGCAGATATTATATGAGGGAAGCTTAGTTTTATCAGCAGAAGACTGATAAAGCACATTGGCAAAGGCAGTTGCGAACTTGTTTTGCATATAATCCGGTGGCTGAACTCAGATTTTCCAAGTTGCTTTAGACTCGTGAAGATCAAGATCGTGAAGGAGATGAATATTGATCGATTCTCTATATATACAAAGTTCACCGATACGGTAATTATCATTTATTATAGAGAATTGGGAATGCCTATTTGCATGTCTAATATGAGAAGTCGTGCTATCGTGAAGCATTTATAATTTTTTTTTAACCTACAAAAGAAAAAAAAACACTCGGGCATGTTAATTTCATGTTGATTCATATTATTTTGAAAGTCACTCAAATGGGAGCAAGTAATTTAGAATTATTGGGAAACTCAATGAGAAAGGGTTTGGTAAATCATTCCGATAATCAATCTTTTATATATATATATATATATATATATATATATATATATATATATATATATATATACCTTGATTTTGGCAGAATATTCGAATAAACAATTTACTAACAATTACTTAAATGTACCAACCTTTATGGTGACTTGCCACATTTTAGAAAATCAAGAAAAAAAGAAAAGAAAAGTTGCCAAATTTTAGGAAAAATTCTAAATGAGGCCTGAAATACTTTCGTTTTCTTAAATAAGGGTCCGAAGTAAATTTTGTTTCAAATAAGAGTTTAAAGTAGCCAAATCCTCTCAAATAAGGGCCTTTAGGTGACCAATGACTATTTCGATCTTTGGAAAAAAGGGTATTTTAATAAATAAAAAAATTGTAACTTTTTTTTTCTTTTTTTCTTTTTTCCTCTTCGCTCCCCCGGCCCTCACCATTGACGGTCAACGGAGGTCGCCTACCTCAAGCGAGGGCTCGCCGAATCTGGCAAGGGTCGCTCTTGCCAATGTCGAGCAAAGCTTGGGTTGTCAATAATACCCGCATCTTGATATTTTATAACCCAAAGTTGTTTCTCCCGTTAAACTTCTCAATTTCAGATTTTCTCTGGGACATAATTGCAACAATAGAATTTCTGGATACTAGCAAAAACTACTAATCACAATCAAAAATTTTGATCCCGGCTTTGTTACTAATTGTTGGAATATAATACGTAAAAAACTACAAAATCTTGTAATTTACGTTAACGCAAAATCACTAGGGAAATAAATGAGAAATAATAAGGACATCAGAAATATATGATTCGGTTCGAATATCGGTACCTACGTTCATGAGGAGAGCCAATAGCAAATAATCAACTATAATCGGAGAATGAGAGTTTATAATTACTCATACACCCAAGTGTTTCTCACATCTAGAATTAAACTCAAACTCAAAGTGTTTATAAATAAACAAATCACTTGAACATAAACTCATTGCATAAAATTACCATGTATTCAAGCTCAAAACAAAAATGCTCTACATACACCAAAATCAGAAACTCCAATGTTCATCTTTGGTCCGAGTACGTACGGCTTTGTAAGGCTTCTTTCTAGACGTCTTTCTTGTGCAGCACTCAAATCTTGCGACTCCTCCTTAAGAAAGAACGTGCTCTGCTTTTTATATGTGTGCCCAAGGTCAAAATTTTGATCTAGCCCACCGACTTAAATATTCAGGGGGAACCACTTCTTTTTCTACAATTAAAGGTTTGAAACCCTTCCTTTTTCTTTAATTTTATATTATTTCCTCTTGTATAAACCTTCGTGTAGTCCAACGAAGCTTCTTTTGTTGACCGAAGACATCCAAGTTCCAAAAAAAATTTAGAATTTCTTTCCTTGTGCGCAATTTTAAATATTATCTTTATCAGAAAAAATATCATTACAATCAAATAATAAAATTTTTATCTAAATAGATTGCGTTTTGCAAACGTTCAAACTTGAGACATAATTTAACGAGGCTGACGAAGGAGTGAAAATCGTGAATTGATGGAAACAATGACTTTATCTTGACGAATTATAAAGGCGCGTTTGGTAACGTTTCTGTTCAAAAATTGTTCAAGGGAACAAAAATAGAAAAAAATGTTTCTATTCCGGGAACAATTTTTTACCAAAAAGATGCGTTTAGTAAACTTGTTCCGGAAATAAAAAATGAATAGAAACACGTTTAGTAAATTTATATTCTTTTTTTGTTTCTTTTAATTTTTTAATATTTTTATTTTATTTTTCCTTTTTTCCTTTCTTTTTTTATTTTTTCTTCTTTCGGCCGGTCCCCGGCCTCCGGCAATCGGTCGATGAGGCCAGCAGCCTCGCCCAGCACACGGTGAGGCTCGCCGGCCCCCGACGAGGCCGAGCCTTGCCGTGGTTGGGTGAGGCTCGACCTCGCCTTGGCTGGGCGAAGCTCGGGCTCGCCCAGATCCCGCGAGGCCGAGCCTCGCCGATCGCCGACCCTTGATAGCGTCGCTGGCCCTCAACGGCCGATCGCCAGTCATGGCCGAGGCTGGCAACCGACCAAAGAAAAAAGAAAAAGAAAAGAAGAAAAAAAAAAGAGAAGAGAGAGAAGTGTTTCTTCAAAAGTGTTTCTGGAACAAGAAATAATTTTTTTTTGTTTTTCATTTCTGTTCTTTTTGTGTTTCGAGAACAAAAAATCAGATTTTGAACAAAAACGTAAACAAACGTGTTTCTGTTCTTTTTTTTGTTTTTGAAAATAAAAAAACAAAAAATCTGTTCTTAAACATAAAAAAGAAATGAAAACATGTAGGCCTAAGTCAATGCTGCTCTAGGTAACGTTGTGTGAGAGAGAGAGAGAGATAGAGAAATTCAAAGCCTTTTGAATATTATATTATAGGCGAGAGAGAGAGAGAGTGAGGGCCTGTTTGTTTGTATTTCTTTTTTGTGTTTTTAAACACTTTCTGTTTTTTTGTTCCTGGGAACAAAAAAGGAACAGAAACGCGTTTGGGTGCGTTTCTGTTCCTTTTTTGTTCTTTTGTTCCCAGGAACAAAAAAGAAACAGAAACAAGAAACACAAATTTTGTGTTTCTTGTTTCTGAAACACAAATCAGAAACAAAAAAGGAACAAAATTGTGTTCCTTTTTTATTTCTTGGATAGTGCTCGAACAACGCCTCTCTCCCCCCCGCGACGAGCTTCTCCTCCTGCGACCTGCGACGAGCGACGAGCTTCTCCTCCGGCGACCTGCGACGAGCTTCTCCTCCTGCGACCTGTGACGAGCGATGAGCTTCTCCTCCTGCGAGCAGAGAATTCCATTGTCTTCTCCGGCGCCGACAGAGGCCTCTGTCTCGACAGCCGCTGCTCCTTCACCAGGTAAACGTGGTCACTGCTCCTCCTTCACTGATTGTCTTCACTTCGGCGAGAGCTCAAGTGTTAGGGCTCGCTCGAGCTAGCGCTTGCCCAGATCTGCGAGCCGCTTGCTCGAGCGAGTCTCGCAGATCTGGGCGAGTGTTGCTCCCCCAGATCTGCAACAGCAGCTCGTCTGCTCGCTCGAGATCTGGGCGAGCGAGCAGAGCAGCGAGCGTCGCTGCTGCTCAGGCTCGGCTCGAGCGAGCAGAGCAGCGAGCCGCCCGCTGTGTGTCGGAACTGGAACCATCGGCGGCTCTTCTGCCGTGCCCAATGGTGCTGGCTTTGGTGATGGGGGAAAGGGCACGAAATGGGGCAAATATCTGGCCTTTGCTGGCGTTCCTCGACACCATGACGAGTTGCTGTTCTGTTGATCTTTGTCCCGCGATCTTGTTGTTCTGTGGCAAAAAAAACGATGCCCTATCTAGGCCAATATCTTCCAGTGGGTATTTTCCTAGTCTGCTTACTGCTGCTACACTTTTCATTGTGTGTGGACTGTCAATTGACAACATCGGGCATGACAAAATAGCCTTTTATCACTCTCAGAGTTCTATACATTATTGTTTCTTTAATCTCAATCTCTATGACATCATGTAGATCTATGGATTTGTGGCTGAATATATCAAAGTGATGTGAATCAATGTCGAAGTTATTGTTATTTATTTTTCTGCCTTTGTGTTAAAGCTTCTGAATTTGTGTTTTGTCCCGTATTGCTTGGATTTGGTCTAATATTAGTATTTTCTGTGTGTCTCTATGAACCCTTGCGACTCAGCCACATTTTGATCCAATCGGAAGTTGAGGAAGAAAAAGGAAAAAATGGGTGTTAAAAGTGAGAAAGACAAAAGGAAGAAGATGACGCCCGAAGAAGAGAACGTGTAGAGGGGTAGACTAAAGGGGAGGAGAAAAATAAAAGTGAAAGAAAAGAAAAGAACAGAAAAAAAAAAAGGCACGTGAGAAGAACAACGTTGTCGACTTGTTCATTTAGTACATTCTTTGTGAATCTATAAGAACAACGTTGTTCGACTTTTTTTTGTAGGAATGTTGGGGATTATACATTATGCGAGATCCTTCATATCTTATGACTATAATGCTTTGATTTTTTCTCTTTAAGTTATGGATTTGCAGAGAATGGAGGGTGCTGTTTCATTGTTGCCTTATTGCTTATTGTCTTGAATTTTTCTTTACTTAAGGTACATCCTCAATTGGTTGATTCATTCTAAGGTGAACGCTGATGCTTTGAGAACTTCGGTGGATCCATCCAAACTTCAGTGAATTTGCCAGTCCCTGCCACATAAATCGCAATTTGCTGAATTTGGAAACAATCATCCGCACGCTAAGGTTGGCCTCTCGGCTTTTTTTTTTCATTTTCTTAATCTTAGAGATCTTATAATTTAGTTGGACCATTCACAAAATAAGATAGGGTATACGGATCCATATAGGTTACCATGCTAATTTTGTATATGGCGTGTAGTTCTTACGGTTTTATGTTAATGATTTAATTCATAACTCATGTGATGCTCAACCGGTCGAAGATTCAATGGCATCCGAGAGACACTCATTCAATGCAAAGTGGACGGAGTCTATAACCAATATACTTATCGGTTTATTGGTGGATGAGGTCAAAAAGGGAAACCGCACCTCTTCCACTTTCAACAAAGTCGGGTGGAGGAATGTACAGTCTGAACTCAGTAGACAGACAGGATTCCAATTTACCATGGTTCAGCTGAGGAACAAGGTAAACAAACTGAAAAAACAGTATGGCAGTTTTCACAAACTAATTTCTCAGTCCGGATTTGGTTGGGATAATGTCAACAAAAGAGTTACTGTCGACGATCCAAGTGTATGGGAATCTCATATCAAGGTATTTCTTAACTTTGTGGTCATTTTGATATCATTACAGATGTCAATTATGAAATGTATGATTATATTGCTGAAATGTCATTATTGTAAAAATTGTAGGATAATGTCGAGTGGGCAAGATTCAAGAAGAATGGACTTCCTCAGTATCCTGAGCTTTGTATTATTTTTGGTGGTACATATGCTAGTGGGAATTATGCCGTAGGATGTGCTCAAGAAGACAATCTGTCGGATGATGATGACAATGGTGATGACAATGTACGGGGTGACAATGGTGATGACAATGTACGGGGTGACAATGGTGATGACAATGTACGTGGTGACAATAGTGGTGGCGATGCAGATGGTGTCAATGCAGGCGGTGACTATGATGGTAGCAATGCAAATGATTTCATTGGATACCATAGTGATGACAGACTTTTTACAACAGACGATACTGGAACTTCAGCTCGTGGGAAGCACAAATTGGATAGAACTCCAAATAGTAGGCGGAGAAGAAAGAGCAACCAATCCAGTTTTACTGAAACTTGTAGAGCCATACAAGATTTTCTAAAAGTTAGGTCATCAACTCCATCTGGTGATGGCTCTGCGAGCTCAGGGACTTCACAACCACCTGTTGACCCTTTCTCCGTATCTACTGCGGTCCAGATTCTAAACAATATGCCCGAGCTAGAGCAAGATGTTTACAATAAAGCAGTGGAACGAGCATGCGTCAATCGTGAATGGAGGGAGGCTTTCATTACATGCATACCTGCAAGGAGGATTGGCCTTCTTCAATTTCTTTAGTAGATATTTGGAAATATATTATGAATTGCATGGAGTTTCATTAGACTGTATAACGTATATTATCTATTAATCTTTAGTTTATTCAAATATGATTAGTGTTGAGACTCTTGTACTTATATGTAATGGCATATCTTATTGAGATTTTATGACTTATGTTATTAATTGTTATTAGGATGTGTTTTTAAAATCTATATTGATGTTTTGGTCATTTTTGTGATTGTATAGGTACTATGGAAGGGGGATCAAATAGTGTGTCTAATGAGCAAGTACAACCAGTTGAACAATTCTCGGGTGATGACATTAACATATTGGTAGCGTGGCTCTGCTTAGCTACGATGGAGACATCCCTCCATACGAGAGAACCTATTAGGGACAGTCAATTATCAGGAGGAGAATGGATAAGGGAGATTGTTCATGGACATTCAGATAGGATATATGAAGCATTTAGGATGGAGAGACATGTTTTTCTGAATTTATGTGACTTAATGAGGGCAAGGGGTTGGTTGAAAGATAGTCGATTTGTTCAAATAGATGAACAAGTTGGGATATTTTTAAGTGTGGTTACTCACAATAACTCAAATAGAGATTTATGTGAGAGATTCCAACATTCAGGAGAAACGATCAGCAGGTATTTCAATAAAGTGTTGAAAGCAATGATCAAACTTTCAAAGGAGATAATCAAACCACCGTCCTTTGACGTTATTCCACAAGAAATTCTTATTGATCCTAGTCATAAACGCTACTTCAAGGTATGATTTTTATATTGATTTTATACCGTCAAATACATGTAGTTGATAATCTTATATTATATTAGATTGTTAATATATTAACAGGGCTGCGTAGGTGCTATGGATGGCACCCATATAGATGCTACCGTTCCTGTGTCTCAGCAGATTCCATTTAGAGGTAGGAGTGGGAGAACAACCCAGAATGTGTTGTGTATTTGCTCTTTTGATATGAAATTTACTTTCGTGTATGCTGGATGGGAAGGATCTGCCAACGATTGTCGAGTGCTTTCAGCAGCACTCGAAAATCCGCAACTGCAATTTCCCCGACCACCACCTGGTATTTACTTTGTTTATGAAGACAATTTTATGATTATATATTATGGTTCAATATCACAACAAATTTTATATATATCATGTTACAGGGAAATATTACGTGGTAGATTCAGGTTATGCAGCACTTCCAGGATTTTTAACTCCATTTAGAGGCGATCGGTATCATCTAAGCGAGTATAGAGGGAATGGGGGACGACCAAGGACAGCAAGAGAATTGTTCAACAAAAAGCACTCTTCACTGAGAAATGTAATTGAGAGGTCATTTGGGGCATTAAAGAATCGATTCACCATTTTGAGACAAATGCCTCCATTTACAATTCGGAAGCAAGCACTTGTTGTAATTGCTTGTTGTGCTCTCCACAATTACATTCGGGATCAAGATGCGATGGATAGAAACTTTTCCCTATATGGAGATCCGGAATATCTATGCGGACCTACAGAATTGGAGGTTGCAGATGATACATTGCATGATGCACCTGGAATAAACATGCTTAGGACAAGGATTGCAAATAAAATGGCGAGGGATCATAATATGCCTGAAATTTCATGACTTTGTGTTTCCGACTTTTGTAATTTTATTTTTAAGTATTCACTTATCAAATCCAATGTATTAATGGTTCAACGATGAACTATATTACTTCATTATTGTGATGTTATGTATGAAAGGGTCTACGTAGAGATCTATGAAGTATTCTTCTTTTAGGTAGCTCTTATTGTGGGATTTTTACTTACGAAATTTTGTTCCAAGTATGCACATGACCATGTTCAAAAAGTTTGTCTTCACCAACCATGAACAAAATTAAATTGATGAGCATTTCATTAGAGTGATAATGCAATACCAAGTTTACACTTTATTGAAAAAAAAGGCACGTGAGAAAAATTTGGAACAAAGTTTATTTATAAAATTTTCTTCAGAGTATGCACTTATAACCATGTTCAGAATGATTGACTTTACTCACCATGAACAAAATTAAATTGATGAACATTTTATGATAATGAGAATTAAAAGTCAAGTTTACACTTTATTTAAAAAATAAATAAATGGGAAAATTTTGATACGAACTTAAAAAAATTTCTTCCGACTAAGCAAATACGATCAAGTTTAGAATGTTTGTTTTCACTTAATATGAACAAAATTAAATTGATGAGCATTTCATGAGAATGATAATTCAATACCAAGTTCACATTTTATTAAAAAAAAAATAATTGAAAAAAAACTGGAATAGAAATTTTGTACATTACCAAACGTGTTTCTGTTCTTTTTCTATTCCAGAAACAGAATTTTTTTACAGTTACCAAACGTGTTTCTGTTCTTTTTCTATTCCAGAAACAGAAATTTTATACAGTTACCAAACGTGTTTTTTTGTTCAGAAATTGTTCCCAGGAACAGAAACACTTTTTTCTATTTCTGTTTCCTGGAACAATTTTTAAATAGAAACGCAAACAAACGCAGCCCTGAGAAATTCAAAGCCTTTTGAATATTATATTATAGGCGGCCAACTCGGCCCCAATAAGAAAAAAAAAAGAAGAAGTGGGAAGATGGTGGTGACGAAGCAGTGGACAAGGCGCAGAAGCTTCGAAATCTGCAAATGAATCCTTGACTTCCTTTTCTTTAACTTGACAAGCAAGTATTAGTTTGACTTCTTGAACTCTACGACCTTTGCGTGCCTCCACTTTCCTCCTCCTCGTCACTGTCTGCCTTATGTTCCTTACTGGGTTCAATCCAGTCTCCTCTATTTAAACTCGCTTTGCTCGAATAGCTTTCCCCTGCAGACCGATTGGCGAGGCATACTGCGTTTTCTGATAAGTGGTCTGGTGAGTTTGTTAATACAACAGCGAATTGCAATGTTTTGATTGTTGCTGCTTACTCTTCTCCTGCTCTTTTTTATGGGTGCCTATTGAAGTTTGTGAGAGTTTCTGGAGCTTTCTTCACATTTGTTCTTTTGAAAAAAAAAATTATGGTGAAACATATGGGTGTTGACCAAAATCCTGCCGAGCTTATGTTGAAACCTGATATTTCAAGATGTTGGTGCTTTGTTGCTAGACACGATGGATGAAAAGATTATACTATCAGAAAAAGAAGTGAGGCATGCTGTGTAGTTAGTTGCTTCAGAAAGTCTTTTAATTTCTCAAATGCTCACTCGAAATAGGTGTACATATTCTCCTAGAGGACGTGAAAGTCAGGGAATTGTGTGTTTTCACTGCTCTTTCATCGAAGTTGACAGTCGATAAAATTCGTCCATGCCTTTTTTTCTCCTTTTACGCCTATGATTGAGCTGATTTAAGTGTTCCGGTTGTTGCTGCAAGTTGGCTTCATTCGATATCATTTGCTTGCCCTTCGTGCTGGAGTGATGTCGTTTAGTAGACGCATGGCCTTGGCTACTCTTTTGTGGAATAAGCAATACATAGAATGCGAAATGCATTGATGGAATTACAAACAAGATCAGTCCCTTGGTTGTCGCTTCTCAATTGACTTTCAATTGGAAGACTTATCTCGCAATTTATTTCCTTGTTGGCTTCTAGATTGTTACGAAAACACGACATGGAGGGACAGTGTGCTATCAAGAGAGACGTCACCGAGGTAAACTCTCTATCAATGCCATTTTCCCAATGTCATTATGATTCTCTCACAAAGTTCCTGTTGGTCGTGTGCTATCCAATTGACGTGTTTCTCATTGTATTGTGCAGTTAATAGGCAATACTCCAATGGTTTATCTCAATAATGTTGTGGAAGGCTGTGTAGCTCGCATTGCTGCAAAGCTTGAGAATGTGGAGCCTTGTTCTAGCGTTGAAGATAGGCAAGCAACAATTATCCCTCTGTTACTGCTGGCTTGCATTTATTAGCACACAGTGATAGATATTCGTCAATATAATTTACGCAGGATTGCACCTAGCATGATCCAAGATGCTGAGGAAAAAGGCCTGATAACTCCAGGAAAGGTGAATTATACGGGGCTAAAAGTTTCATTCTGAACATTTACACGGTCACTGTTGCCTATGTTTAACTTACTGATTTTGGAAAATGGTTTTTGATGGATGTATGACGATTGAAGACCGTCCTTATCGAAATCACCAGCGGTAACACCGGCATTGGTTTGGCTTTTATTGCTGCCCTTAAGGGCTAAAGCTAATCCTTGTCATGCCAGCTTCATATGGTATTGAGAGAAGAATCACCAAATACTCACTTCTTCCGACAGTTTGAGAATCCTGCAAATCCAAAGGTTCTTTATTTTAATTGTTGATTTTCTTCTGCCTCATTCTTTTAATTTATCTGGATATGCATTTATGTCCACACTTTGAAGGATTGAAGAGTTGATTTGCGATTGTGTCTGTAGATTCATTATGAAACTACTGGCCCAGAAATATGGAAGGACTCGGGAGGAAAGGTGGATTCCTTCGTTTCAGGAATAGGGAGGGGAGGAACTGTAAATGGCGTGGGCAAATTCCTCAAGGAAAAAAAACCCAGAAATCAAGGTCAGCTCGAATTCCAATCGCGTGTTCAGTTAGTTTCAGAGAGATAAATAACCTCTAAGTATATGTCTTTATATACTCTCGTTTACGTCCAGGTGTATGGCGTTGAGCCAATTGAAAGTGCAGTCCTGAATGGCGGAAATCCAGGTGAGTGCATGGATTTATCTTCTCTCCTCTCTAGCTCATCTTTGCTGTCGTTGGAACTCTGTGCAGTGCAACTTTGGATATCAGTGGGTTAGGAGCGAGTTGTATCCTTTTCCTTCTTGTTTTTGCGGGGCAGGGTGGGTGACTGTTGTATCCTTAGTAGCGATGGTAGAACGGGCAAAAAGCATGAAGAAATGGCATTGTGCTGTGTGGAGGACGAATTTCACATTTTTTTTTCATTGTCCTGTCCAGATCTATTGTACCTACATTTTGATATGTATCAACTGTTTTTGGTTGATTAGTTGATGTCTCAAACATATCATAGGCAAGCACTTGATACAAGGAATTGGCGCTGGTTTTATCCCACCAGTTTTCACAAGTCTCCAATACTTTCGACTAGGAGTGATTGTGGCAATGTTAACACAGATCTGGATGGTGTTCAGTTCAAGGTGGAGTTGCAACCAAAAACTCGTGAAGTAGCAAGTACTAGCGTAATAATTGACACATGATACTTGTAGCTAGGTGGAGCCGATAGAGCCAATGGTTGCTGTAGCAAGGTGCGTGTTTGACCTTCTATCAAATATGAATGCAATGATGGTTTTGTTTTATCTGTGACATGTCGGAAAATCCTCGTGGAGTGGCTGACTGTGCAAGTAGAGTTGGCGTCTTGATGAGGTCCACAGTTATGGTGAAGTCCAGAAAGCACTCTGTGGCGAGTGAGCCCATTAAGGCTGTGGGAAAGTAGTAGCAAGATTTTCACTTAAGCGATTGTGACTTGATACTAGGGTAGAGATTGTTAAAATGTATCTCGAGTTTAAGCCTAGTGAACAATGCTTGATCTAAATAAATTAAACTGGCTGTGATTTTGTGGGACTTCTTTTTCGGTCTAGCTACACATGATTGCATTTATATTCAGCCGCAATTGTGAGATGAAGAAGATTGCGCATGGCTTTCATTTAAGGTTGTCGTTGATCACGCGTGACTTTGTGATCCTCAGCCGAGTAAGAAAGTCAAAAGAAAAGGGGGAAGAGAGATAGAGAGGAGCCGCAAGAAGAATTGACCAAAGTAAAAAATTGTGAGCTTCGTTTGATTATATTCGTTCATTGCATGGGACAAAGAGGGAGAGAAAAGCCATGCGCAATCCTCTTCTTCTCACGATTGCGGCTGAACATAGACGCGATCATGTGCGGCTAGACCGAAGAAGTCCCACGAAATCACAAGTCGGCGAGATTAATTTATTTAGATTGAGTATTGTTTAATCGGCTCAAATTCGAGACATATTTTAACACTTATTCTAAACAAATGCCAAGTCAATACTGCTCTGGATAACGTTGAGAGAGAGAGAATCCTTTAAATATTATCAAGTGGCCCACTCGCCCCACAGAGAAGAAGTGGAAGATGGCGGCGAGGTGACCAAGCAGTGGACAAAGCAGGAAAGCTTCCAAATCTGTAAATGAATCCTCAATTTGCTCCTTTTGTTATCTTTCTCTTATTTAATTACAGAAACAAGTTTTACTTTGTCTTCTTAGACTCTCTGATCTTTACTTTGTCTTATTAAGTCACTCTATTGTTCCTTGTGGGGTACTCCTCACTTGTGCCTTATCTTTTTTACTGGGTGCAATCCAGTCTCCTCTATTTAAACTTGCACTTCTCGAATGGCTTTCCCGTGCAGAGCAATTGGCGAGGCATACTGCATTTTCTGATCAATGGTGAGTTTGTTAATAAAACAGCGAATTGCAATGTTTTGATTGCTGCTGCTTCTGCTCTTGTTTATGAGTGCCCGTTGAAGTTTGTGAGAGTTTCTGGAGCTTTTATCAGATTTTTTTCTTTTGAAAAAAATAAATAAATCATGATGAAACATAAGGGAGTTGGTCAAAATCCTGCCGAGCTTATGTTGAAACCTGATATCTCAAAATGTTGGTGCTTTGTTGCTAGACACTGTGGATGAAGAAGATTGTTCTTTCAGAAAAGAAATGATGATATGTGTAGTCAGTTGCTTCTCAAAGTCTTTTAATTTCTTAAATGCTTAGTCGAAATAGGTGTAGATATTCTCCTAGAGGATTTGAAGGTCAGGGAATCGTGTGTTTTCACTGCTCTTTCATCAAAGTTGACAGTCGACGAATTTCATCCATGTCTTTTTCTACCCCCTTTTACGCCTATGATTGAGCTGATTTAAGTGTTCCGATTGTTGCTGCAAGTTGGATATCATTTGCTTGCCCTTCCTGCTGGAGTGATGTGGTTTAGTAGAAGCATGGCCTTGGCTACTGTTTCGTGGAATAAGCAATATATAGAATGCACAAAGCATTGATGGAATGACAAACAAGATCAGCCCCCTGTTTGTCGCTTCTCAATTGACTTTTTGAGCGAAAGACTTATCTTGCAATGTATTTTCTTGTTGGCTTCTAGATTGTTGTGTTAACACGACATGGAGGGCCAATGTGCAATCAAGAGAGATGTCACTGAGGTAAACTCTCTATAATTGCCATTTTGCCAATGTTGTTATGATTCTCTTACAAAGTTCCAATTGGTCGTGCGCCATATGCGTTTGGCATTCAGGACAAAATTTCATATCATGCATTTAATATTTGCTCAAGGTGGAATAAAGTCGGATATAAGAGGATATAAACCAAATAAAATTATCTCATCAAGAGGTAAGATAAATGTAGATAAAATTTCTAATATTCATAATTGAAAAGTTATTTTTTTCGAATAACAAACTTCTTAAATTAATAAAAATATTATTATATTTCAATATGGATAATATTTGAATTCTAATATAATAAATTCAAAATAACAAAAAATAAAAATTTAGTTATTTTTTTACCAAAAAAAAATTAGTTATTTTTATTTAATCTTATTCTTATTTATATATTCGAATTAATTGTATGTTATAATATAAATTCAATAGATAAATATAAATATATTTATATTTATTACATAATTTATGTATTTTAGTATTCTAGGTATATTAGTACAATTTACTATTTAATAAAATTTTATTAGAGAATGATGGAAGGAGAAGAAAGAAATAAAAAAAAGAAATTAATTAAAAAAAGAGAGGGTAAAATAAAATAAAAAAAGCAAATAAAAATAAAGTAGTCAAGAGAGACATTTTTCCAATCTTCGTTTGTAAAATTTTTAGTTCATTATACTAATATGCTGTTTATACAAAATAATGTACATGAAATAATGTGAACATATCCGACTTTATTATTGTAATCACCAAACAGTAGATAAAGATATAGCAAAATTCATGGATTTTATATTCTATCCTATCAAGTTCTATCATAATTAGAGATTTGGACAACCGAACATATAGTAATGTGTTTCTCATTGGATCATGCAGTTAATAGGCAATACTCCTATGGTTTATCTCAATAATGTTGTGGAAGGCTGTGTAGCTCGCATCGCTGCAAAGCTTGAGAACATGGAGCCTTGTTCTAGTGTTAAAGACAGGCAAGTAACAATTATTACCCTGTTGCTGCAGCCTGCATCAATTAGTACACTATGATATATATGTCGTCAACACAATTTATGCAGGACTGCACTTAGCATGATCGAAGATGCAGAGGAAAAAGGCCTGATAACTCCCGGAAAGGTGAATACAATATTACGTTGGGCTAAAGGTTTAATTCTGAATATTTGCAGGCCCATTGTTGTCTATGTTCTACTGATTTTGGAAAATGGTTCTTGATGGATGCATGGCGATTGAAGACTGTCCTTATCGAAATCACCGGTGGTAACACTGGCATCGGTTTGGCTTTTATTGCTGCCATTAAGGGCTACAAACTTGTCCTTGTCATGCCCGCTTCATATAGTCTTGAGAGAAGAATTGTGATGCGAGCTTTTGGAGCTGAGGTATTCCTCACGGATCCTGCCAAGGGATTAGATGGTGACCTTCAAAAGGCCGAGGAGATCCGGGACAGGACACCGAATAGTCACATGCTCCTGCAGTTTGAGAATCCAGCGAACCCAAAGGTTCTTTATTTTACTTGTTGGTTTTTTCTGTCTGATTCTTTTGAAATAACCTGCGTATAATATTAGGTCCACAATTCGAAGGATTGAAGAGTTGGTTTGTGATTGTGGCTGTAGATTCATTATGAAACTACTGGCCCAGAAATATGGAAGGACTCAGGAGGAAAGGTGAATGCGTTCGTTTCAGGAATAGGGACAGGAGGAACTCTAACTGGCGTGGGCAAATTCCTTAAGGAAAAAAACCCAGAGATCAAGGTCAGTTCGAATTCCAAACGCATGTTCAGTTAGTTTCAGAGAGATAAATGACTGCTAAGTATATGTCTTTGTTTACTCTCTCGTTTACATCCAGGTGTATGGAGTCGAGCCAGTTGAAAGTGCAGTCCTGGTTGGCGGAAATCCAGGTGAGTGCATGGATTCATCTTCTCTGCTCTCTGACTCGTCTTTGCTATTGTTGGAACTCTGTGCAGTACAACTTTGGATATCACTGAGTTAGGAGCGAGTTCTTTCCTTTTCCTTCTTACTTCTTTTTGGGGGGCGGGTGACACTCATATTTTCAGTAGTGATGGTAGCACTGGCAAATAGCATGAAAAAAAGGCATTGTGCTATGTAGGAGACAAATTTCACCTTTTTTCATCCTCCTGTCCAGATCTATGCTACGGACTTTTTGATATGTATCAACTGTTTTTGGTCGATTAGTTGATATCTGAAACATACAATAGGCAAGCACTTGATACAAGGAATTGGCGCTGGTTTCATCCCACCAGTTTTGGACGTCAGCTTGCTTGACGAGGTCCTCCAAGTAAGTTCCGAACATTAGGCTGAAAATTTGGTTAGACCATCCGCCTTGCTGTCAAGTTGAGGATACTTTCCTTAACTGATTAAATTACATGACATTTTGTGGCTCCAGATATCAAGTGAGGAAGCTATCGAGACTGCTAAGCTTCTTGCCCTGAAAGAGGGTCTATTGGTACTGACTTTTAACTCTGTCGCAACCCGTCTTCTCTTTCCGGATCCACTGACTGCCTTTTGCATTCTCACCTTTGGAAATCTTCCATTTTGTCTTTGAATAGGTAGGGATCTCTTCTGGGGCTGCAGCTGCAGCTGCAATAAAGTTGGGAAAGCGGCCGGAATTTGCAGGAAAACTGATCGTTGTAAGTGTTAACTTCTTTGCATGTTGTTCATCTGTGATGCCTTAAGCTAAAAAGAGATGCTACTATTTCTTCCTTGATGATTCGGTGCTCATCTTTGATCCGACACTTTGCTTTCCTCTTAATTCCCACCTTCAGTTTCCGCATGCAATGTTCCCTCTCATGCCATTATTCTGGCCCTGACTTTCTCCCTCTGCTCTCCTTCCAGGTTGTTTTCCCTAGTTTTGGAGAGCGTTATCTTTCGACCACCCTTTTCGATTCGATCAGGGACGAGGCTCAAAACATGACTTTCGATTAGAGTGACAATAGCCACTACTTGGTCCGATGTTAGTGTGAAATAAGCAGGGCGCCCTATTAATGGAGATCTCAACTTGTCTACTGAAATGTTGGCTACCACGGGCCTCCATATGCCGATGCCGTCTCGAGCACATTACAACAACTCCGTTGTCACTCCCAGGAATGACTTGCTTTCATTTGAGATTCAGTATGTTAAGATGTTTGCTGGAACTAATTTGTCAATGAGACCCTTTATATGATCTTTTCCACTCTTTCAATCTCAGGGACTCCATTTCTGTTGAAATATAATACTCGGAAACAACAGGACAATTTACATCAACGAGAAATCACTAGAAAAATAAATGAGAAATAATAAAGACATTAGAAATTTATATGGTTCGATTCGAATATTAGTGTATACGTTAACGGGGAGAATCGGTAACAAATAATCAACTATAATAAGAGAATCAAAATTTACAATCGCATGCTCAATATTTCCCGCATCTAAATTTAAATCCAAATTCAAAGTGTAAATGTAAACTCATGGCACAAAATCATTGTGCATTCAAGCTCAAACAAAATGCTCTATGCCAAAAACAAGAACTCCAGCGTCCGTCTTTTGCCCTGCATACATACGTCTACGCATTCTTGTTCAAGTTTCGCGGCTCCTCCCGAAGAAAGAACACGTTCTGCTTTTTATTCGTGCGCCCAAGGTCAAAATTTGACCTGGCCCCCGGACTTTAACTTCAACGTGAACTAGGCTTTCGTGGGCAAAAGAAAGAAATCCTTACTTTATCTTTTATGCTTTCCGCTTTTGTTTGGTAGTGGCAGATTAACTTCTTTCTTTTGCCTTCTTTCGTATGTCCAAAACATACTCCAACAAGAGGAAAAACTTTTTCATCCTACTTGTAATCTACTTAAGGAAAATCTTTCTCAATAAATTTAATTTAATAAATCGTTATCTGAATTTAAATTTAAGACATTAATTTAACAATTTGAATAAAAAGATGTCTGTAATTTCATATGAACTTCATTTGATTTCATGCTTCAGTTTGGTTCTATTTTCAAACTTTCGATGCCATAATACCAAAAATACTCATACAGATGAAACCCGAGCTTCCGATTCATCGTGCTGTGCTTCATAATCATGTTTTGGGTACCAAATTACTTTGTATTGATCTTACAAGCAACTTAGGCAGAAAACTGATAGAGCACATTGGCACTGGCAATCATGAACTTGTCTTGCATTTGATTTGGTGGATGAACTTAGGCTTTCCAAGTTGTTTAAAATATACATGATAACCATTTTGTTTTAAAAATCAATTTATGGCTAGAAATTGATTTTTCTATTTATGTTCCCCAAAACAAGTTTTTGAGCGAAAAAATGCGCTTGATAACCTTATAAAATTTCTATTTTTGAAATAGAAATTCATTTGATAATAAAACAAAATTTCCCCCTCTTGAGTGGTGGTGGGAGGCGTTTGGCATTTAGCAATCGACGGAAGGCAAAGGGACATCTGGCAGCTAGGGGGCATTCGGCAAATGGTAGCTAGAGGCCGGCAAGTAGTGACTAAAGTGAATAATGAGAAAAGTTTTGATTTTTCACTTTTGTTCTAGAAATGGAAAAGTTAAAAATTTTAATTTCTAATTTCTAAAGTAGAAATCTGCTCCAAAAATAGGAAAAATGAAATTGCGTTAGATTTCTATTCTAAACATATTCCAGGGAACAAAAAAAAAAGAGAAATAAAAAAACATAACGATTATCATGCGCGCCATTAGACTTGTGAATATCAACATAATGAACGAAGGTGAATATCGATGGATTCTTTAAGGGCGTGCATGGCAACGCTTCTCTTCTTTTGCTTCTCAGAATTAAAAAAAAAAAAATCCATTTGGTAATGTCAATTAATTTTTTTATCCCCAAAATAAAAAAGTTAATGCGGAATATATTTGGGACAAAAACAAGTAGAAAAAAGTAGTTTCTTATTCATAAGAACACTTTCTAAAAAGGGTTAATACCCTAAAAAACCCTAAATTGGTACATTTATAATAAATTTACTCCAAACTTATTTTTTGACCATGAAAAATTTCAAATTGGTATATTTGTGACAAATTTATCCCAAATGACCATAAAAAATCTCAAATTGATACACTTATGACAAATTTATCCAAAACTGTCACAAACCCCAAATTGGTATATTTGTGAAAAATATATCCTTTGTTAAATTGAATTAATAACACAAAAAACCACAAAAATGATACAATTGTGAGAAACATATAGTAAAATCTCAAACTAATACACTAGTCCACTATCACTAACAGATTTGGAACAAAATCAAAAGGTAGGATAAAGTTACTTTTTATTTTCGAGAACAATTCTAGAATCAAATCTAATTTTTATTCTTTTATCTTTTCTAATCTTCTTCTTCTTCCTCCTTTTGGCTGGTTATTGACCTCAGTCATGGTCGGCAATCGGCCAGACAAGGGCCAACAACCAAAGGAAGGAGAAGATAAAAATGGGAAAAAAAAAAAGGAGAAAAGAGAGAGAAAATTTTAATAAAATTATTAAAAGATTAAAAGAAAATGGTTTTGAGTAGAAATTTTAAGGGTTTTACTAAATGCATTTCTATTATGGGAATATAAATTTTGTGTAGCTTACTAAACACCTTCAAATACTCATAAGTTATCTCTGATAACTATTTTGTTCTATTAAAAAATAAATTTTCTATTTTTATTCCCTAAAATAGTTTCTAAACAAAAAAATGCATTTGTTAACTATATAAAATTTTTATTCCTAAAATAATTTTAAAGAAAAGAATGCCTTTGATACTATGGTCAAATTTTTTGTGGCATAAAATTTCTTTTAATTTGAAATTCTTTTCTTTTCTTTTTTCTACCTTAAATTTTTTGTAACATAAAATTTCTTTTAATTTTTTATAATTTTTTTCAAAATTTTCTTTTATTTCTTTTCTTTTTTACCTATCTTCTTGCTTTTACGCAGGTTGAACTCTTTTGCCGATTCAGTAGTCTTTCATTGTGGAACAAAGAGAGAGATGGAGATGGATGAGTTGGTCAGAATTTTGGGTCTATGAGTGTGTAGCTGTGGTTTTCAAGGACCCATGGGGCGGTCGAGGGCGAGAAGAATTGAAAGGGTGTTTCTTGCGAATAGGGGACTTGCGAAGATTCGAGATGGTACCGTTGTAGTTCGCAAAGGTTGCTTTTTTGACTGTTTCACCTTGAGGAAAAGGGTGAAAGATAAAAAGGTGGGAAAGAGCATGGAATGAAGGATGTTCCGTTCCAAACTTCTGTGGGTATATCTGATTAGCTGAGTTTGAAACAGTTCGTTTGACCAGTTCATATGGTTTTAGATGGATGTCTGCAACAGTCAACTTCCTCCATATGACAATCATCAGGTTGATTAACCTACACTATGGACAAAGTCAATTTCCAAGTAGTAAGAGGATCAAATGTTAGATACTGTTGCTATGCCGATTGATCTTGATTGAGCGAATATTTTATGGGAATATTATGTATATATTTGGGATATTATGTATATTTTTATTCCTTGGTTATTTAGACACTTTGTATTATAAATAGATTGTAATTACATACTGAAGGAATTGAGAAAGCAATACAATTCTCCCAAACCCCAAGCTTTCTACTTTTCTGACATGGTATCAGAGCCTCCCGCCTTGGCCTATCTTCCACAATGCCTTTTTTTTTTTCCTTCTTTTTTAGGGAGGAACCATGTCAAAGATTGAGGATTCAACTTCCTGTGTTTCTGAAGGAAATCCACAGTCTCTCAACAATCAAAGAGAAGATGTCGTCCCTGCAGAACAACATATGAATCCATCAGAAAGTCAAACGGGCCTCGTGCAACCCAACACGGGATTTGCAGGCCCATACATTCAGTGGGTACCTATACCAATTCAGCCAAATCAAGGAGGTCCAACTCAGAACTCACCTCAAATCGCGCTTGAGGATTGGTGAGCCAGAAGAAAGCCCATCACACATACCTGGAGCAGGTTTTGAATACGGGGCGAGCTGGACTTTCACGAGTCACAGAGGTTCGGGTCCTAGATACGGGGCGAGCAATCCCTACCCGACTTACGGGCCCAAATTCTTTCCTTTTGCCGGAGTCGGCGGCCAACCAGACTCCGGAGACCCGCTGTACACCGCCACCGCTGATGGACCGGAGCTATGCCTGATCTCCCAACAGCTGTTGGGACCGGAGAATTACTCTTGGTCTCGCGAGCGCTCGTGACCAAGGACAAAGACGGTTTTTTGAACGGCACCATCCCGATACCATCCGACGAGCGACTTGCATGACGATGGCAGAATTGCAACCAGCTTGTTCGGACCTGGATAGGAAATTGCCTCACTGCGGAAGTCGTCGCTGGGGTACCACCAACTGAGGATGCCAAAAAATTTTGGGAAAATTTACAGGAGATGTATGGTAAGCTAGATAGAGCAAAAATTTTCACACTAACACAAGCTTTATTAGATCTCAAGCAAGGAAATTTGTCGATCTCGGCCATCTATAATAAACTCTTTGCCCTATGGAATGAAATCGAAATGACAGAGGAGAAATTGCACGGACTCGAGGCAACCTTGGCTCAACTAGACCATGAAAGATCGAGAGAAGGTTACAAGGTTTCTACTTGTGTTGAATGAGATCTACTTACTGTTTCGTAGCTAGATCTTGGCCATGGATCTAGTTCCCTTGCTTGACCGCATATACCAGCTTGCGGTTCAAGAAGAATCCCAGAGGCTGGCGTCATCCGAGTATACGAAGATAGGCGACCGCGTCATGCTCGCAACCAAGGCCTCATCGGAGCATCGACCGGTGTCTTCAAGATCCAGCCATGGAGGTTTGTTGAAGAAAACAGGGATGCTAGGGTTACGCGAGGAAGAAGAAGAGGTCTTTTATTTACCTCAAATGGACGGTCAGGATTATTTCGGGAGATCGGACTCGGGCAGCTTGCGAGGGACGAACGGATGAGATCCGATCTTCGAATCTGACAGTGGAGGCTCCTTCACATGATTGGACGGCTCACCTTTCGCCCTTGCAGCGCCGCGATTTGACGGTCCATCAATGTTCGTTTTAAAGCGATCCAACGGCCAAAATTCGGGCACATCCTCGAACATAAATAATTCAAACAAATGGAAAAGGTAAATTTTGTGATTATTGCAAAAAAAAAACTTATCATACCAAAGAAAATTATTGGAAATTGCATGGAAGACCAGGGGTGAAGAAAGAGCGAGAATTTTCTGTAGCAGCAAATGCTAAGGTAAATCAACCCATCAGCAATAATCAGCTCCAACAAATCATGAGGACCTTAAGTCAGATGGGAATTCAAGAAAAGATGTCTAGCTATGCAGGTATTTCTTATTGTTTGATGAGTAATATTTCGAGCAACGCATGGATTATTGATTTAGGTGCCAGTGACCATATAGTCCGTGATGAACGTTTCTTTTCTAAATTAGACAAATCCTCAAGTCATATTTCCGTTCTCCTCCCAAATGGTAGTGATATTTCAATAGATAAAATTGAGGATGTTGAGCTAAGTCCTTCCATCACACTAAAAAATGTCATTTTTCATTCCAAATTTTTAGTTCAATCTCCTTTCCGTATTTAAGATTTGTCAAGACAACTTCTGTCAAGTCACTTTTGATTTTGACATTTGTCTCTTTCAGGCTCCTTTGACTGGGACACTGATGGGCTCAAGTAGGAATTTCGATGGACTTTATTTCTGGACAGCATTTCCAAAGAATTTTTCATTCAATAAGAGCATCTTATGTAATGCCAATCATAATAAAAATGTCTCTTTATCCCATCAACGTCTAGGCCATAGCGCCGCTTTTCCTTATCCCAAGTGTCCTATATACCCATTAACTAAATAGTCCAGAATGTCTTTTCCACAAAGTACATCACATGCTACTAGAGCTTTCTCATTATTACACATGAACATCTAGGGCCCATATCACACCCCTCATCGTGATGGGTCACGCTTCTTTCTCACCATCGTGGATGATCATACTCAAGCAACTTAGGTTTTTCTTATGCAGTCCAAAACCCAAGTCCTTTCACATCTCAAAAATTTTATTGTTCTAATCAAAAATCAGTTTAACAAATCAGTACAACGGGTTTGTACTGACAATGCATGAGAATTCTTCAATCATTAATGTTTTTCATTGTTCATTTCCAATGGCATTCTTCACAAGAACTCCTGTGTCTATACTCCTCAACAAAATGGGATTGTAGAAAGAAAACACCGTCACTTGTTAGAAGTTGCTCGAGTCCTTAGGTATCAAGCCTCAATTCCTGAAATGTTTTGGGGAGATTGCGTGGTCATAGTGGCATACCTAATCAATCAAATGCCATCTTGAGTTTTGAGTGGAAAGACTCCATTCGAGTCATTGTTTGGAAAACGTCCCGACATTCATCATCTTCATGTTTTTGGATGTTTATGCTATGTATCTACCACGGGCCCTCAGGACAAATTGGGTCCCCATGTCCTTCCTTGCATATTTATGGGATATCATACCCTTCAAAAATGATATTTGGTTCTTGATCCATCTACCGAAAGATTCTTCGTCAGTAGAGATGTCATCTTTCATAAAGATATTTTCTCCTTCAAGGATAGGCTACCCTCGTATCAACATGACGATCCCTGACATCTTCTCATCCTTTTTCGCATGAAGAGAATCCTCCACAAGCACCAATGATGATGCTTCCACAAGTAATGTCTCCTATAGCATCTTCAGATGTCGATACACATGTTGCTTCGGATGGGGACAATGCAATTTCCAGCCTTCCTTCATCAAGTATACCCAAAGGACCTGAATCTTTGGAATCCAATATTCTAGCAGATGATACTTTTGCAAACTCACAAATTGATGTTCCATCTGAACCAGCTAATATTCAGTGATCAAGACGCACAGTTCAACCACTAACATGGACAGTGGATTACGTTTGTTCCTCCTCAAAAAAGTGTGGTACACAATATCCTATTTCCTCCTATGTCAGCTTTGCTAATCTCTCTCATGAACATAGATACTATGTTAGTAGAATTTCTGAACAACAGGAACCTTCATCTTATGATGAGGCTGCCACAGTTCCTCGTTGGCAACAAGCTAATGAAAGATGAGTTACAAGCTCTCATCAAGAATGAGACTTAAGATATTGTTCGCCTACCTCCCCATCGTAGACCCATAGGATGCAAATGGGTATACAAAATCAAATACAAAGCAGATGGATTCATTGAACGTTACAAGGCCAGATTGGTTGTGAAGGGATTCACCCAGAAGGAAGGATTTGATTATATGAAAACTTTCTCTCCTATTGCCAAAGAAGTCACCATACGGTCCTTTCTTTACATTACCGCCATTCGTGACTGGCCTCATCATCAAATGGACATTCTCAATGCCTTTCTACATGGAGATCTTGAAGAAGAGATTTATATGAATATTCCACCGGGATTTCGCAGACATGGGGAGGAAAGCGTGTGCCGTCTTCAAAAATCCCTATATGGGCTCAAACAGGCTTCTCGTCAATGGTATGCCAAGTTTACCAGTGTACTTACAACTGCAAAATTCCAGCAATTTAAGCATGACTATGCTTTATTCACATGGAAACAAGGTACGTCATTCCAGCAATCAAAGCATGACTATGCTTTATTCACATGAAAACAAGGTACGTCATATCTACTTATATATGTTAACGATATACTCATTATGGGAAATGATGCACCTGCCATTGAGAGATTCAAGGAGTATTTGCATTCTATATTTCATATTAAGGATTTGGGATCTCTCGAATACTTTCTTAGGATAGAAATTGCGTGGTCAAATAAAGGCATATGTTTAAGCCAACGGAAATTTGTCTTAGAAATTGTGTCAGAAGCAGGTTTGTCAGGATCTAGGCCGGCTATTATTCCAGTCAATCAGAATATCAAGTTAACAACAACCAAATATGACAAAGGGTTGTCACCTATAAACAAGGATCCTTTGCTTAAAGATCATTTTGTTTATCAAAAACTTGTTGGAAAGCTTATTTACTTGACCATGACCAGGCCAAACATTTCTTATGCAGTTTAGATTCTTAATCAGTTTATGCATGCTCCAAAATAGTCTCACATGAATGCGGCGTTGAAGGTCATAAAATACTTGAAAGGATGTCATGGATTGGGAATATTGCTGTCTTGAGACAACAATATTGAGATGACAACATACTGTGACAGAAATTATGCTACTTGCCCCATGAGTAGAAGATCAGTCACAGGATTCTGTATAAAATTAGGCGATTCTCTAATTTCATGGAAGATAAAGAAACAATCAACCGTATCTTCATCATCCGTTGAGGCAAAATACTGAGCAATGACGAAGATTAGTTGTGAGATGGTCAGGATAAGAGGCCTTCTTCAAGACCTTGGTGTACAGATAAAAGAGCCCACTGTCCTATTTTGTGATAATGATACTGCACTTAAAGCTTGCAATGAATCTAGTATTCCACGAAAGGACAAAGCATATAGAGATTGATTGTCACTTCATCCGAGACAAGATCCGGAGTGAGGTGATTAGAACAAGAGGGATAAGAACGGCAGAGCAACCTGTGGACATTTTTACCAAGGCCTTATGTCAAAAGCAACATTCGTATCTACTAAACAAGCTAAGCGTCTTCAATATGTATAGATCGCCAAGCTTGAAGGGGAGTGATGAAGATACTATTGATGATGCCGATTAATCTTGATTGAGGGAATATTTAATGGGAATATTATATATATCTTTGAAATATTATGTATATTTTTATTCCTTAGTTATTTAGATATTTTGTATTATAAATAGATTGTAATTATATAGAAAGCAATACAACTCTCCCAAACCCCAAGCTTTCTACTTTTCTGACATCAATCCCTAGCAAGAATCCCCAAGCTATATGACTGTCTTGTTGGCTATTTTATCGGTAGAAAGTTACCGTTTAAGGTTGTTGAAGAGTCCCTCGAGAGAGCTTGGGGACCGGCATTGGTTGAAGTCCTGTCTAACGAAAGGGGATTGTTTCTCCTATGGATCCCTGATAAGGATTTCAGGAGGAAACTCCTGGAAGGCGGTCCTATAACCGTGGCGAGAATCCCCTTTATACTGCAGCAATGGCAGCCGGGAGTTGAACTTAAGAGAGACACTCACATGGCTGTTCCGATATGGGTGAGATTGAGGAACCTTCCTTTTGCGTATTGGTCAGCCCAGGCGATTGGAAAGGTAGCTAGTGCTGTTGGCAGAACTTTGTATGTCGACCAAAGAACGGAGCAGATGTCTATGCTCACTTTTGCCCGTGTGTGTGTTGAAATAACGGTTCAACAGACCTTGTACGAGTCTATAGACTTGGTTACGGAAGGGAAAACAGATGTGGTTGAAGTTGAATACGAATGGAGGCCATTAGTCTGCACCAAATGTGGAATGTTTGGCCATAGCTGCAAAAATACTGTTCCTGTTCTTGCTCCTTCTGCTGTAGAGGATGCTAATGTGGATCATTCAGAATCTAATTCTAAAGCGAACTCTGAGCCTAAGTCGGTATCCACCAAGGGGAAGGAAGTGGTTGTTCCGACCTCATCCGAGCAAAAGGATGATAGCTCTCACGCTCCTAGGCGAGACCTGGTTTCTGCAGATACGGTTGTTGGTACTGATATTTCAAGATCTCTGTTCATTGGAGAATCAAGCACTCATTGTAGGGTGCCTTCTCGCCCAGCTGAGAATGATCATTTGATCAATGCTGATTTAATTGAGCATGAGAATGCCGAGATGGGCTGGAAGCAGATTAAACGAAAGACCAAAAAACAAAGGAAGAAACAGGCAGCCAGAGAAGCTGCTGAGGCTGCTCGAAGGGCGGTGAAATCCACGGTATCCTTCGGCTTATCGCCTATTACGGAGGAAGGTTAGGTGCAAAAGAGTGACACTGTTATCCAAGAAGAAGGCTCTCAAGTAGAGTTGCAGTCCCCAAACGCTCAATCTCCTACTGTGGCTGACCCTCCTGGATCGGATCCTTCTATGGTCCAAGAGACCTCTGAAGATATTTGTAATTCAAGTGTTCATGATTCCTCTGATGAGGACCCTTCGAATGTTGAAGAACCCACAAGCAATAAACCGAATCTGCACTTGACTAAAAGCCTGCAAGATCAGCTTGCTAAGCTGCTGGAAGATTTGCCTCTCCCTGTTGGTGCGAAGAAGCCTGTTAAGGGCTCCAAGACCGCTAGGAAGAGGTAAGCCATTTCCTCCATTTTTTTTGGATGTTTTTTGGATTCTGGAACATTAGGGGTATTCTCGATCCGTTAAGGCGTGCGGAAATTAGGCGCCTTGTTGCGGTTAATAATCTTTATTATATTGGCCTGATCGAGACGAAAGTTCCAGAAGACCGTTTTGATGAAATCTCATTCACCCTTATTAGGGGATGGAAATGGGTTGTGAACTATAATTACTCTCCCCGGGGGAGGATTTGGGTCGGGTGGAACCCGGATTTTGTCTCCTTCTCCCCTATCTCTATTAATGAGCAAGCTATCCATGGCTGTCTTAATTTTAATATTACTGGTTCCAATTGCTGTGTTTCTGCTATATATGGGCAACATTCTTTTGTTCGTCGTAGACCACTTTGGTCAGACCTTCAACACTATAATGCTATCTTTCAGAATGAGGCATGGCTGGTTGGGGGGGATTTTAATGCAATTAAAGACCCCTCAGATAGAGTTGGTAGTTCTACCAATTGGATTCCCTATTTTGATGAATTTGCAAACTGTTTAGCTCAAACTGAGCAGACGGACCTCAGATTTGTGGACCTCCAGTATACATGGTCTACTTCGGCAGGCAGCTCAAGGAAGTTGAGGAAGATTGATCAAGTGTTGGTAAATAATAAGTGGAACGTGGATTTTTCCTTTTCTGAGGTGGCTTTCCTTAACCCGGGCATATCGGATCATACATCGATGATAGTTAAAGTTCTTCAACCGCCTCGCTCAAGCAAGCCATTCAAGTACTTTGAATTTTGGGAGGAACATCCAGACTTTAAGTCCATTGTCCGTCAGGTATGGGATACGTCGGTGATAGGTGTTCCTATGTTTCAGCTAGTATCTAAGCTCAAGTTGTTAAAGGCCCGCCTCAAGCTCCTCAACCGAGAAGCTTTCTCGGAGATCTCACAAAGAACATTGGAAGCGAGAGAGGCCCTTAGTGCCGTTCAATCTGATCTCCAATCTGACCTGATGAATCCTCAGCTTGCTGAAAGGGAGAGGTGTTGTCGTCGGGATTTTGTTGATCTAAGGAATCAAGATGAGTCCTTTTACCGTAAAAAATCCAGAATTCAGTGGCTAAAAGGAGGAGATAAAAACACGAAATTTTTCCACCAATCGGTCAAAAGGAGGCAGCTCAGTAACCGAATTCTATCCATTAAAGATTCCTCTGGGACTATTATAATTGATCTCTCGGCGCTGCCCCAGGTTTTTATTAATTTCTTCTCCTCATTGCTATCTCCGCATGAGACTTTATCTAAACCATCTTTTGAGGAGTTGAAACGTGCTATACGCCGACCCCTTAATGATGAGCAGATTCGTGTCTTCAATGAACCAGTCACAGATGACGAAATCAAATCCACTCTATTCTCACTTGCAAAGGGCAAGGCCCCAGGCCCGGTTGGTTTCCCATCGGAATTTTTCAAGTCTAATTGGGAGATTGTAGGTCCCTCGATATTGCTGGCTGTTCGGGACTTCTTCCACTCCGGGAGAATACTCAAAGAGGTAAATGCAACGATTCTTGCTCTTGTGCCTAAAATTCCCAATGCGAGTGCTGTGTCGGATTTCAGACCGATTGCTTGTTGTAATACCATTTACAAAGTTATCACTAAAATACTAGCTAATCGAATAGCGGCCGTGTTGAATGAGGTGGTCAGTGAATCTCAAAATGCATTTGTGAAAGGCAGGAGAATTAGAGATAACATCCTCCTTGCCCAAGAACTCTTTGCGGGCTTTCATCTTCATCCTTATCTTTCAAAATGTGCGGTTAAGGTTGATTTTCACAAAGCATATGACACGGTGGATTGGGACTTCTTGGAAAGTGTTCTTCGTGCATTCCAATTCCCTGAAGGATTCATCAAATTAGTTATGGCTTGCGTTCGGACTCCAAGATTCTTGATAGCCATTAACGGTGATCTTCATGGTTTTTTTCCGGGTGGCCGTGGCCTTAGACAGGAAGATCCCATGTCCCCATACTTATTTACATTAGTAATGGAAGTATTTTCTGGAGTGTTGGCTTCCCGCACAGCAAACCAGGACTTTAAATATTTCTGGAGGTGTAAACCAGTTCGACTATCTCACCTGTTCTTTGCCGATGACGTTTTTCTATTTTCCCAAGCGGATTGGTCCTCGGTGTCCATGCTAAAGAGAGGCCTTGACATCTTCTCTTCTTGGAGTGGTCTCCTTCCTAACAAGAACAAGAGTGAGATCTTTATATCTGGTTGTGATCTCTCCATTCGAAATAGAATCCTCTGGGCATTCGGATTTCAAGAAGGTAAGCTCCTTGTTCGTTACTTGGGAGTTCCTATTATTTCCTCTAGACTGAGTAAAGCCGATTGTATTGCTTTGACGGACCGCATCACTACTAGAATCCAATCTTGGACTCACCGGTTCTTATCATTTGCGGGTAGATTACAACTCATCCGTTCGGTGCTCCATGCCATTCAATCATTATGGACGAGTGTATTTACTCTTCCTTCCTCGGTTCTGGACAATATTGAAAGAATCATGAGACAGTTTCTATGGAAAGGAACGGCCTTGGGCCGTGGTGGAGCTAAGGTTGCATGGAAGGGCGTTTGTCTTCCTAAAAATGAAGGTGGATTGGGTATTCGGAATCTGAGGGATTGCAACAAAGCTTCAATGGTAAAATTTATATGGTTCCTCTTCCACGATAAGGAATCGTTATGGTGTCGTTGGATCCATTCCATCTTCTTAACCAAAAGGAACTTCTGGATTGTGTCCCAACCCAGATTATGCTCCTGGTCTTGGAAAAATATTCTCCAACTTAGAAGTTATTTTCGAAATTCCTTTAGATGGAAGGTTGGAAACGGCTACACGGTGTCCCTATGGTATGATTACTGGTTATCGTGTGGCCCGCTTGATGCATTCGTGCCCTCATCATTCAGAAATAGACTTCGCATCCCTGACCATGCGGTTGTTGCTGACCTTTTCTCTCCATTGGGCCAGCCCTTAAAGGAATGCTTGGTGAGACGCGGTATATATCTTCCAGAGTTGACTTCGGGCAATGACAGGTTTATCTGGTGCAGTCATCCCTCCAGTTTATTTTCGGTTTCATCGGCATGGAACCTTATTAGAGCCAAGAAATCTTCGGTTAACTAGGCGCCTCTAATATGGGATTTCGCTATAGTCCCTCGCTACCAGTTCATTCTCTGGCTAATTGTAAAGAATCATCTTCCCACCCAAGTAATGCTTCTATCCTATGGTCGTATTAACTATAGTGTGTGTGCCTTCTGTAGTGAAGTCCCTGATTCAAAAGATCATCTTTTCTTCGGATGTCGCATCTCAGCTTCTTTGGCCTTCTTCTGGGCCGCCAGATGCAGCCTTCCTTGGAGAAATCGATGCTGGGATGAGGTACTCTCTTGGGCCCGGAAGTTCCTATCTGGAAATGACTTCTATCACAGAATAGTTCGGTTCTCCTTTGGTGCCCTTTGCCATCTCATCTGGAAGAAGAGGAATGCAATCTTTTTCAGAGGTGAATCTCTTGTGCTTCCGGTGCTCGAAAATCACCTTATCAAGATGGTTAGAGATAAAGCCATCACCTTTAAGAATGTCTCTCCCTCTCCGAGGAATCAAAGACTTCAAAGAGGATGGGGCTTCGACCCGAGCGTGTTTCTAAGTGGATCTGCTCCTTAATCGCTATGTGCTTCTCTCATTTCCGTTCCGCATTCTTAGGCTATTCACTGGAGGATTGATGGGTCCATCACCGCGCCGGTGCTCCTTGGGTGTCACCTTCGTGTTTGCTAGCGGCCTCGGCCCTTGTTTCTTTTTCATCGGCTCCCCTTCACTTTTGCCAATTGGTTAAGAGTGTGGGTTATGGAGCCGATCTTTTGTACATTTGTCCTTCTCTATAATATTATTACCTTTACCAAAAAAAAAAAAAATTCCTAGCAAGAAAATATTGAGTGGGTTTTATTCTCTATGTAAGCGAAATGTATCACCTACAAAATTCGACACGTGGCAATTTTGGGCTCACCTACAAGCGTCCACTCTCCCCATTAACTCCGTCTCTCTCCCGTTTACCCTCTCCTCCCCTCCGTTTCTGCCCACAACTGTTTCTCCTCCCCTTCTCTCTCCACTTCTCTTTTCTTTTCTTTTTTTTCTTGCGTCTGCCATGGCTCGAGCGCGAGTCGGCTCATGGCCGCTTCAAGTCAAGGAGGGACGGCGCGCCGCCGGATGGTGTCTGCGTTGAGCTTCGTTTGCGGTGAGATAGATTGAGGCCGAGCTCGAAACTCGAGCGCTAACCAAAGCTCCGAGTTTGAGGTCGAGCAAGTGTTGTCCATGGCTGGTCACAGTGGCCGCCATTGCCTTGACGATCGTCTTGCTTGAGGAAGATGACGAGTCCGGCGGCGGCGCTTGGAGCGAGTCTATTACGGGAGGAGGAGGAGAGCCGGGGGGCGGCGGCGGCGGACGACATGGAGGCGGCCTGGGAGAGGAGGGCGCGGACGCGGGAGGGGTCGGCGGGCTGCTTCGGGGTGGGGATGCACTCCACGCCGGAGCGGCAGTTGGCAACGCACCAGGACTGGATGAGGCGGAGGAGGGTGTGGTTGGGGATGAGGGCGGAGTCGAGGAGCGAGGCGTGGGTGACGGGGCAGGTAGTGTTGCCGGCGGCAATCCAGGGCTCGATGCTGGACCGGTCGTAGGTCTGCCCCGTCGACACCGTCACCGGGTCCCGCATCAGCTCCAGCGAGATGGGGCACCGGAAGTGGTGCGGGATCTGGATGCCCACCATGTCCAGCGGCTCCAGGCTCAGCCCCACGCATTTTTCTCTCACTAGGAACGGCGCAAAAAAGCTCCCTTTTGTTCGTTACTGTACTCCCTCTCTCTCTCTCTCTCTCTCTAGAATGTGGGCACCGGATGAAGTGAAGGATCGACCCTTGCAGAGCGCGCAGGTGGGCACTGGTGAAATTCCTTCTACGTTCGTGAGAGGACGCTGGTTTCTTCCTTATACAAAATCGGGAGCAGAAGAGAGAAAGAGGGAAGAGAGAGAAAGAGGGAGGGAGAGAGGACAATCGATATCCTTTCTCCGAATAAACAGCTGGTTTTTGTGGGCAGAAACGGAGGGGAGGAGAGAAGGTAAACGGGAGAGAGACGAAGTTAACGGGGGAGAGTGGGCGCTGACAGATGAGCCCAAAATTGCCACGTTTCAAATTTTGTATGGTGATACGTTTCGCCTACAGTGGAGTGGGTAAAACCCACACAATATTTTCTCCTACTTATCCTGCTTGTGGGATTTATAGACTTGCTCTTGCAGCCTTCTTGTTTCTTCTCGGAAGCAGAGGCTCTCATTCTTAGCTGGTTGTTATTTAGTGGGCAGCCCAGATGACAGACTGATGAGTGAGTGAAAATCATGAGTTGATGGAAACAGTGATTTCATCTTTACATTTGCTAAGTCAACGCTGCTCTGCGTAGCGTGGTGAGAGAGAGAGAAACCGGAGTCCCAAAGCCTGTGGACAAAGCACGGCAGCTTTGAAATCTGTAAATGAATCCTCAACTTCCTCTTATTTAGTTGGAGAAGCAAGTTTTAGTTTGTCTTCTCCTCTTCACTGTCTGCCTTATCTTCCTTACTGGGTCCAATCCAATTTCCACTATTTGAGCTTGCACTGCTCGGGTAGCTTTCCCCTGCGGAGAGATTGGCGAGGCGTACTGCGTTTTCTGATCATTGGTGAGTTCGTGAATAAAACTGCGAACTGCAATGTTTCGGTAGCTGCTACTTTTCGCTTCTTCTGCTCTTGTTTCCGGGTGGGTGCCCGTTGATGCTTGTGAAAGATTCTTGAGCTTATTTTAGATTTGTTCTTCGGAAAATAAAAATTAATTATGGGGAAACATATGGGTGTTGATCAAAATCCTGCCGAGCTTATGTTGGAACCTGATATTTCAAGACGTCGGTGCTTTGTTGCTAGACACAGAGGATGAAAAGATTATACTATCAGAAAAAGAAGTAAGGCATGCTGTGTAGTCAGTTGCTTCAGAAAAGTTTTTTAATTTCTCAAATGCTCAGTCGAAATAGGTGTGGATATTCTCCGAGAGGATGTGAAAGTAAGGGAATATTGTGTTTCCACTGCTCTTTCATCAAAATGGACAATCGATGAGTGTCGTCCATATCTTTTTCTTTCCCCCTTTTACGCCAATGATGGAGCTGATTTAAGTGTTGCAATTGTTGCTGCAAGTTGGCTTTGTCTGATATCTTTTGCTTGCCCTTCGTGCTCGAGTGATGTGGTTTAGTAGAAGCATGGCCTAGGCTACTGTTTTGTGAAATAAGCAATATATAGAATGCAAAATGCATTGATGGAATTACAAACAAGACCAGTCCCTTGGTTGTCGCTTCTCAGTTGCTTTTCCAGTGAAAGGCTTATCTTGCAATGTATTTTCTTGTTAGCTTCCAGATTGTTGCGAAAACACGACATGGAGGGACAGTGTGCTATCAAGAGAGACATCACCGAGGTAAACTCTCTATTAGTGCCATTTCCCAATGTCATTATTATTCTCTCACAAAGTTCCTGTTGGTCATGTGCTATCCAATTGATGTGTTTGTCACTGCGTTGTGCAGTTAATAGGCAATACTCCAATGGTTTATCTCAATAATGTTGTGGAAGGCTGTGTAGCTCGCATCACTGCGAAGCTTGAGAATATGGAGCCTTGTTCTAGCGTTAAAGATAGGCAAGCAACAATTATCCCTGTTACTGCTGACTTGCATCAATTGGCACACTCTGATAGATATTCATCAATACAATTTATGCAGGATCGCACTTAGCATGATCCAAGATGCTGAGGAAAAAGGCCTGATAACTCCAGGAAAGGTGAATTACACGGGTCTAAAAGTGCTTTTCTGAACATTTACACGGTCACTGTTGCCTATTTTTTTTTTTGGTAAGAGTCACTGTTGCCTATGTTTAACCTTCTGATTTTGGAAAATGGTTTTTGATGGATTTTTGGCGATTGAAGACTGTCCTTATCGAAGTCACCAGTGGTAACACTGGCATTGGTTTGGCTTTTATTGCTTCCCTTAAGGGCTACAAGCTAATCCTTGTCATGCCGGCTTCATATAGTATTGAGAGAAGAATTCTAATGCGAGCTTTTGGAGCTGAGGTATATATTACGGATCCAGCCAAGGGATTAGATGGGCTCCTTCAAAAGGCTGAGGAGATCCAGCACAGGACACCAAATAGTCACTTCTTCCGACAGTTTGAGAATCCTGCAAATCCAAAGGTTCTTTAATTTTATTTGTTGATTTTATTCTGCCTGATTCTTTTAATTTATCTGTATACACATTTATGTCCACAATTTGAAGGATTGAAGAGTTGGTTTGCGATGGTGTCTGTAGATTCATTATGAAACTACTGGCCCAGAAATATGGCAGGACTCGGGAGGAAAGGTGGATGCCTTCATTTCAGGAATAGGGACGGGAGGCACTGTAACTGGCGTGGGCAAATTCCTCAAGGAAAAAAACCCAGAAATCAAGGTCAGCTTGAATTCCAATTGCGTGGTCAGTTAGTTTCAGAGGGATAAATGACCGCTAAGTGTATGTCTTTGTTTACTCTTTCGTATACATCCAGGTGTATGGGGTTGAGCCAGTTGAAAGTGCAGTCCTAAATGGCGGAAATCCAGGTGAATTGGATTTATCTTCTCTCCTCTCTGACTCGTCTTTGCTGTTTTTGGAACTCTGTGCTGTAGATGAGTTAGCAGCGAGTTCTTTCCTTCTTCTTCTTTTTTGTGGGGCGGGGCGGGCCGCTGTTATTTCCACAGTGGCAACTGTAGCATAGGCAAAAAGCATGAAGAAATGGCAGCATGCTATGTGAGAGAAAAATTTCACCTTTTTTTCATCCTCCCATCCAGATCTATGGTACCTTCTTTTTGATATGTATCAGCTGTTTTTGATTGATTAGTTGATGTCTGAAACATATCATAGGCAAGCACTTGATACAAGGGATTGGTGCTGGTTTCATCCCACCAGTTTTGGACGTGGGCTTGCTCGACGAAGTCCTCCAAGTAAGTTTCAAACATTAGGCTGAAAATATGGTTAGCCTATCTGCCCTGCTGTCTAGTTGAGGATACTTTCCTTAACTGATTAAATTATATGGCATTTTGTGGCTACAGATATCAAGTGAGGAAGCTATTGAGACTGCTAAGCTTCTTGCCCTGAAAGAGGGTCTATTGGTACTGACTTTTAACTCTGTTGGAACCCACCTTCTTTTTCCAGATCCATTCAACTGCCTTTTGCATTCTCACCTTTGGAAATCTTCCATTTTGTCTTTGCATAGGTAGGGATCTCTTCAGGGGCTGCAGCTGCAGCTGCAATAAAGTTGGGAAAGCGGCCGGAATTTGCAGGAAAACTGATCGTTGTAAGTGTTAACTTCTTTGCATTTTGTTCATCTGCAATGCCTTAAGCTAAAAAGAAATAATATCATTTCTTCCTTGATGATCCGGTGTTCGTCTTTGATCCGACACTTTGCTCTTCTCCTAATTCCCACCTTCAATTTCCGCATGCACAGTGTTCCCTCTCATACCATTATTCTCGCCCTGACTTTCTCCCCCTGCTCTATTTCCAGGTCATTTTCCCTAGTTTCGGAGAGCGTTATCTTTCAACTGCCCTTTTCGATTCAATTAGGGACGAGGCTCAAAACATGACTTTCGATTAGAGTGACACTAGCCACAACTCAGTCCAAAGTTAGTGTGGCAATAAACAGGCCGCCTATTCATGGAGATCTCAACTTGTCTACTGAAATATCAACTACTGGTCTTCACATGTCGATGCTATTCCGAGCACGTTACGATGACTCCGACTCACTCCTGGGAATGAGTTGCTTTTGTTCGAGATTCAGCATGTAGAGATGTTTGCTGGAACTTGTTTGTCAATGAGACACTATATGATCTTTTCCTCTCTCTCTTGTCTCTCTTGCAATCTAAGGGACTTCTAGCATTTGAATAAGATGGCTGTAATTTCCTATGAACGTTGTTTGGATCCATGCTTCGGTCCTGTTCTATTTTCGAACTTCCAATGCCGTGATACCAGAAGTACTTGTACAGATGAAACCCGAGTTTCCGATTCACCACACCATGCTTCATAATTATGTTTCGAGTACCAAATTAACTTATATTTATCTTACAAGCAACTTAGAAGATATTCTATGAGAGGGAAGTTTAGCTTCATTAGCAGAAGACTGATAGAGCATATTAATATATTATCATAACAGTCTTGATGGAAGATATTTACAATGTAATAAACGGAATAAAATATCAGGTCGTCTAGTTTAAACCCTGTTAGTATAGAAAAACACACCATCGCGTTTTGAGGGTTATTAGCTAGTAGAACATGACATAAATATTTAGTGATTCCATATTTGCAATCGCAAAATCGATCATGTTCCGCGCATCCGTTCAGGGTTTTGAGATTTTTCATATTTGCAGATTTTCATCAATCTTTACATTTTCGCAAATCAATCCTGAATTATGCACGTATTTGTTTGTGAATGGTAGATTGAAATTGTCAATTTTTATTTAGATTTTGTCTTATAGTTATAAAAAAAAAAAAGAATTGTGTTACCAAATAGATTTTTTTGTTCCAAACAAGTTCCGAGGAACAAAAATATAGAGAAATAGAAAGGTTATCATGTGCATCCTTAAACTCATGAAGATCAAGATGGTGAACAAAGGTGAATATCGATGGATTCTTTAAGGTTGTGCATGGAAACGCTTCTTTTCTTTTGCTTCTCGAAATTAAAAAAAAAAAAAATCCATTTGGTAACCTTAATTAATTTTTTATTCTCCCGAATAGAAAAGTGAATAGGGAATATATTTGGAAGAAAAAAAAAGTAGGAAAAATTAACTTTTTGTCTTGAAACAATTTCTAGAAATAAGTCATTCTTTTCTTTTCTTCTTCTTCTTCTTTGTTGCCGCTTGCTAGCCATATGCCACTTGTCGGCCAGTTTGGTGAATGGCTGGCAAATGGTTGACTTGTGGCGGCAGGCAATGACAAGGAAGAATAAGAAAAGAAAAGAAATCTTAAAAAATTAAAAAGATTCTACGTTACAAAAAAAAATTATGGACCATACCAAACACATTCTTGTTCTTTCTCTATTCTCAAAATAAAATTTTTGTATAGTTACGAAACACGTTCTTTTACTTATAAATTGTTTCAGGAAATAGAAAAAAGACTTTCTAAAAAGAAATTATTCTCCAAAATAAAAATGTTACCAAACGTACCCTAAATATACAAAGCTCAATGATAGGGTAATTATCATTTATAATAGAGAATTGGCGATTATTATTCGTGTGTCTAATATAGAGATAAGAAGTTGTGTTATCATGATATTATATAGAGATAAGAAATTGTGTTATCATGATATTATATATATATATATAGTTAAACCTACAAAAGAATACATTGCAGCATGCTAATTTGGTGTCAATTCATGTAATTTTGGAAGTCACTCAAATTGGAGTGGTAACTTAGGCCCTATTTGATAACACTCCAAATAGTATTTGATTATATTCTTTTATTTTAGGAAACAAAAGATTAGAAATCCATTTGGTAAGTTTTTTTGTTCCCAGAAACAAAAATCCGTTTTTTATTCTTGAAAATAGATTTTGAGCATAATTAAAAAAAAAAAAACTTACTTTGTATTCCTAGAAACAATTTCAGAATCAAGCCTAATTTTTATTCTTTCCTCTTTCATTTCCTTCTTATTCTTCTTCTTTTGGCCAATCACCAGCCTCAGTCATGGCTATCGGGTGCCCAGATGAGGGCAACAATTGGAGAAAGGAGAAGATGAAAAGAGAAAAATATAACAAAATTATTTAAAGATTAAAAGAAAATGCTTTGGATTAGAAATTTTAAGAAGTTTACCAAACGCAATTCTATTCCAGAAATAAATATTTTTTGGCGGTTTGCTTAGAATTATCCTCGGGAATAGTATAAAAAAATCATTTCTGAATAAAAATTATTCTAGAAAACAAAATGGTTATTGGCATTTTTATTCCTGAAAATAATTTCTTTTCAGAATTTTTTTATTTCTATTCTCTAATATAATTTTTGAGTAAAAGAATGCATTTGGTAATTATATAAAATTTCTATTCCAAAAATAGAAAAAAAATAGGAATGCGTTTGGTACAACTCTCAAATTTTTTGTGACATATAATTTCTTTTAATTTTTAAATATTTTTATGAAATTTTCTTTTTTCTTTTTTTCCCTTAAATTTTTTATGACATAAAATTTCTTTTAATTATTTAATAATATTTTCAAAATTTTCTTCTTTTTTTTTAAATTTTTTTTCCCCTCTCTTCTTGCTTTTACGCTGGTCGAACTCTCTAGCCGATTCAGTAGTCACTCTGTGTAGGACAGAGAGAGAGAGATGGAGATGGATGAGTTGGTCAGAATTTTGGCTCTGAGTGTGTAGCTGTGGTTTTCAGGGACCCATTGGGCTGTCGAAGGCGAGAAGAATCGGAAGGGCGTTTCCTGCTAACAGGGGACTCGCGAAGATTGGTGATGGTAATGCTGTAGTTCGCAAAGGTTGCTTTTTTGGCTGATCCACCACGAGGACGAGAGAAAAGGTTTGAAGATAAAAAAAAGGTGGGAAAGAGCATGGAAATGAGGGATTTTCCATTCCAAACTTCTCTGGGTATACCTGATCATTTCAAATGGTTCTAGATGGATGTGTCACGGGCCTAGAAATGGACGACCCGAGAGGTTCCCCAAGGTCGACCCCAACTCGCCCGTGGACTTCCTGCTGTCAATCGGATTCCCACCGAGTCTTCTCCCCGAACATTGCAAGGGCAAGAACCACCGTCATTAAGTCATACTACGGGAGTCTGTTCCCTTTATTTATGTCGGTAGTTGGTAGACGACACTTATGTCGGTAGTTGAGGCGGTGCGATCTCGTCCGCCGATAGCATTCTAGATCAAAGGTTGTAATCCGAGGCCCTCAACTATAAAAGGGGTGTCCTCCTTCATTTGTAAGCATCCACTACTTCCGCAATACAAAGCAAGTCTTCTTTCCAGAGCTCTTCTCTCTAGATACTTTCTCTCTCTACGATCCGGGTAAGGCGAGCGAGTGAGCGTTCGACTGTGTAAGGCTTAGCTTAGGCGCTTTGGCGATCCATTCCGATCCTAGAGTGCCCGAGTCGCCGCGCGGTCACGATCCCTATCGATCGGCCCGTGACAAGTGGTATCAGAGCAAAAGAGAGATCCGTATCCAAGGGATTGAAGAGCACCAACTGTTCGAAAGAATGTCGAGCCAAGATGCGAATATAGTTGGAGAAGCTGTGCCAGTCAAGGACACGCGCAGCAAAACAAAGAAGAGAGATACCTCGGTGGATGCTGCGGCTACGTTCGATGAGAAGATCGGGAAGGTTCGGAGTGCCGTGCTCGAACTCATGGAAGGTCTTGACGATGTGCGAGACCGGATCATGGAGGTTGAGGGCTCGCTCCGTGAAGACTTCACGACCGGCATCAACCAAGCCACGGCTCCATTATTCGACAAAGACGAAGCTCTCGAAGCATCGATCGATGGTTTGAACGAGCGCGTCCAAATAATCGAGGAGGTAAGCCCGTGTAGGGACGAGGTCGAAGCCATGAAGGCAGAGATCCAAGAGCTCAAGACCGAGCTCGCCCTATGCAAACTTAGCATCACGAATGGTGCGGTGCCTGCTCAAACGGTGACCAAGATTGAGGTCCCGAAGCCAAAGGAGTTCAAAGGCAACCGGTCCGCCCAAGAGGTGGACAACTTCGTGTGGAGCATGGAGCAGTACTTCGGCGCCGTCAACATAAACGATGAGTCGATCAAGGTACGAACCGCTTCCATGTTCCTGTCTGATACGGCGATGCTGTGGTGGCGTAATAGGTGTGACGAGAGTAGACGCGGTGCTGATCCCGTGAACACGTGGGACGACTTCGTGAGGGAATTCCGCGACTACTTCTTCCCCGAGTTCGCTCAACAAGAAGCCCGGAGCAAGCTCCATCGCCTCGAGCAAAGAGGTACGATCCGAGAGTACGTGAAGGAGTTCACGGAGCTCAAACTCCAGATTCGCAACCTGAGCGAAGAGGAGGCTTTCGGAGCGTTCATGGATGGACTCAAGCCATGGGCACAACTTGAGCTGAAGAGGCGGGACGTGAGTAGTCTTGCGCGTGCGCTAAGCATGGCCGAGTCACTCGTCGACCTCACCAGAGTTGAACCGAGAAACAACCGAACAAGAGATTGGAGGTCGGATCGACCCGAAGACGACACGAGAGGCACTCCCCGAGGCGCGCCCGATCAAAACATCCGAGCCAAACCATGGGGAGAAGGGACCTCTAAGCCGTCCTTCCAAAGAGGTCGACCACCGATCGACTACGCGAGTAAGTTCGATCAACCTCCGCCCTCTCCTTGCTTTATTTGCAAAGGTCCGCACTGGACCCAAAAGTGCCCACAAAGGGGCCGTGTCAACGCCCTCCTTGCCATCGAGGAAGAGAAGGAGGCACCCAAAGAAGACAAACGGCAGATTCGGATCGGGGCTGTGAAGATGGTCAACTCCGGCCAAGCCCGATCACCGACCAAAGGAGAAGAAATCACTCCAAACACCGACATGTTCTTCGTGGAGGTCGAAGTGGGTGGCCGAACGCTTTACGCTTTGGTCGACACCGGCGCATCCAACATGTTCATGTCGACCGAGGTCGCAAAGGTCTTGGGTCTACACATCGAGCCGTCCGGGAAATCGTACAAGCCTATCAATTCGGGCGACTTCCATGGCGTTGGAGCAACACCCGACGTGGACGTCAAGATTGGCGGATGGAAGGGACGAATGTCGTTCGAGGTAATCCCTCTTGATGATTATGATCTCATACTCGGCATGCAATTCTTCGAGAGTGTGGGAGCCATGATCGACATGAGGACGAAGTGCATGATGATCCTCGACAAAAAGTGCCCGTCGATGATCCCCATGATCAAAGGGGTGGTCGACACCAAGACCATCGCGTCAATCCGACGCCTCGACAAGAGCTTGAAGGCCGTCATGCGCATCAACAAGCTGTCCGAGGTGAAGTCGCCGACCAAGCTGGATCCGACTCCAACACACGCCATGCCTATCCAAGCACTCTTCCCCGAGGTTGAGTGTGCACCGCGTGCTCCGTCCAAGCCAAAGACCACGCCACGCGCATCCGACTTCATCATCGAAGGATGTGGTCCTTCGTTCATGAGCGTCCGAGCGAAGCGAAACAAGAACACCAAAGCTCGTGCCAAAGCCCGTGCTCGTGCGAAGAAAGCCGACCGCCAAGCTGAGAGCGACGAGGACGTCGCTCGAATGAGTGGGGGAGAATGTCACGGGCCTAGAAATGGACGACCCGAGAGGTTCCCCAAGGTCGACCCCAACTCGCCCGTGGACTTCCTGCTGTCAATCGGATTCCCACCGAGTCTTCTCCCCGAACATTGCAAGGGCAAGAACCACCGTCATTAAGTCATACTACGGGAGTCTGTTCCCTTTATTTATGTCGGTAGTTGGTAGACGACACTTATGTCGGTAGTTGAGGCGGTGCGATCTCGTCCGCCGATAGCATTCTAGATCAAAGGTTGTAATCCGAGGCCCTCAACTATAAAAGGGGTGTCCTCCTTCATTTGTAAGCATCCACTACTTCCGCAATACAAAGCAAGTCTTCTTTCCAGAGCTCTTCTCTCTAGATACTTTCTCTCTCTACGATCCGGGTAAGGCGAGCGAGTGAGCGTTCGACTGTGTAAGGCTTAGCTTAGGCGCTTTGGCGATCCATTCCGATCCTAGAGTGCCCGAGTCGCCGCGCGGTCAAGATCCCTATCGATCGGCCCGTGACAGATGTCTGCAAGCGGTCAACTTCCTTCTCTATGACAATCCTTAGGTTGATTAACCTACACCATGGATAAAGTCAGATTCCGAGTAGGAGTATGGAACACTACTTATGTTGCTTGTGGGTTCAATGAACTTGCTCTTGGAATCTTCTTGTTTCTTCTTGGGAGCAGAGGCTCTTGTTCTAAGCTGGTTTTTAGTTAGTGGGCAGCCCAGACGACAGTCTGATGAGTGAGTGAAAATCTTGAGTTGACGAAGACAGTGACTTCATCTTAACGAATGCTAAGTCAATGCTGCTCTGCGTAACGGAAACGCTACTTATGTTGCTTGTGGGTTCAATGAACTTGCTCTAGGAGCCTTCTTGTTTCTTCTTGGGAGCAGAGGCTCTTGTTCTTAGCTGCTTGTTATTTAGTGGGCAGCCCAGATGCCGGGCTGATGAGTGAGTGAAAATCGTGAATTGACGGAAACAGTGACCTTATCTTAACGAATTCTAGGCCCTGTTTGTTTGTGTTCATTTTTTCCGGTCACGAACACAATTTTTTTTTTTTTGTTTCAGAGAACAAGAAAAGAACAGAAACGAATTTATTTGCGTTTTTGTTCTAAATCTATTTTTTTGTTCCTAAGAATAAATTTGGAACATAAATAAAAAAACAAGTAAACTCGTTTCTTATTTTTGGAATACTCCCGAGAAACAATTTTTCTTCCTTTTATTTTTTTCTTCTCTTTCTTTTCTTATTCTTTTTTCCTTGGCCAGTCGCCGGCCTTGACCTCGCAGGAGCATCGCCGGCCCCCGGTGAGGTCGAGCGTCACTAGCCCCTGGCAAGGCTTGGCCTCACCGGTGACTAGTGATGCTCCGCCTCGCTCGGGGCCAGCGAGCCTCACCATGGCTAGGTGAGGCCGCCAGCCATGGCCAAGACCGACAACCGGCCAAAAAGAAGAAAAAATAAAATAGAAATATTAAAAAAATAAAAAAAATTATATAAATTTATCAAATATTTTTTTTATTTAAGAAATAAATTTATCAAATGCGTTTTTCTGTTAAAAAATCGTTTTAATAAAAAATATAGATTCCAAACGCACCTAAGTCAATCTCACGTTGTGTGTGTGTGAGAGAGAGATAGATTCATAGCCTTTTGACTATTATATTATAGGCGGTCGGCTCGGCCCCAATAAGAAAAAGAAGTGGAAGATGGTGGTGACCAAGCTCCGAAATCTGTAAATGAATCCTTGACGTCCTTTTTCTTTAACTGGACAAGCAAGTTTTAGTTTGTCTTTTCGAACTCTACGACCTTTGCGTGCTCCAGTTTCCTCCTCCTCGTCACCGTCTGCCTTATCTTCCTTACTGGGTTCAATCCAGTCTCCTCTATTTAAACTCGCATTGCTCGAATAGCTTTCCCCTGCAGAGCGATTGGCGAGGCATACTGCGTTTTCTGAGAAGTGTACTGGTGAGTTTGTTAATAAAACGGCAATTGCAATGTTTTGATTACTGCTGCTTTCGCTGCTCTTGCTCTTTTTTATGGGTGCCCATTGAAGTTTGCGAGAGTTTCAGGAGCTTTCTTCGCATTTGTTCTTTTGAAAAAAAAAAAAAAATTAGGGCGAAACATATGGGTGTTGACCAAAGTCCTGCTGAGCTTATGTCGAAACCTGGTATCTCGAGATGTTGGCGCTCTGTTGCTAGACACGAACGACGAAAAGATTATACTATCAGAAAAAGAAGTGAGGCATGCCGTGTAGTTAGTTGCTTCAGAAAGTCTTTTAATTTCTGAAATGCTCACTCGAAATAGGTGTAGATATTCTCCTAGAGGATGTGAAAGTCAGGGAATTGTGTGTTTTCACTGCTCTTTCATCGAAGTTGACAGTTGATGAATTTCGTCCATGCCTTTTTTTCCCCTTTCACGCCTATGATTGAGCTGATTTAATTGTTCCGATTGTTGCTGCAAGTTGGCTTCATTCGATATCATTTGCTTGCCCTTCATGCTGGAGTGACGCACTTTAGTAGACGCATGGCCTTGGCTACTCTTTTGTGGAATAAGCAATACGTAGAATGCAAAATTTATTTCCTTATTGGCTTCTAGATTGTTATGAAAACACGACATGGAGGGACAGTGTGCTATTAAGAGAGACGTCACCGAGGTAAACTCTCTATTAATGCCACTTTCCCAATGTCATCATGATTCTCTCACAAAGTTCCTGTTGGTCGTGTGCTATCCAATTGACGTGTTTCTCATTGTATTGTGCAGTTAATAGGCAATACTCCAATGGTTTATCTCAATAATGTTGTGGAAGGCTGTGTTGCTCGCATTGCTGCGAAGCTTGAGAATATGGAGCCTTGTTCTAGCGTTAAAGATAGGCAAGCAACAATTATCCCTCTGTTACTGCTGGCCTGCATTTATTAGCACACTCTGATAGATATTCATCAATACAATTTATGCAGGATCGCACTTAGCATGATCCAAGATGCTGAGGAAAAAGGCCTGATAACTCCAGGAAAGGTGAATTACACAGGTCTAAAAGCGCTTTTCTGAACATTTACACGGTCACTGTTGCCTATGTTTAACCTTCTGATTTTGGAAAATGGTTTTTGATGGATTTTTGGCGATTGAAGACCGTCCTTATCGAAGTCACCAGCGGTAACACCGGCATTGGTTTGGCTTTTATTGCTGCCCTTAAGGGCTACAAGCTAATTCTTGTCATGCCGGCTTCATATAGTATTGAGAGAAGAATTCTAATGCGAGCTTTTGGAGCTGAGGTATATATTACGGATCCGGCCAAGGGATTAGATGGGGTCCTTCAAAAGGCTGAGGAGATCCAGCACAGGACACCGAATAGTCACTTCTTCCGACAGTTTGAGAATCCTGCAAATCCAAAGGTTCTTTAATTTTATTTGTTGATTTTATGCTGCCTGATTCTTTTAATTTATCTGTATACGCATTTATGTCCACAATTTGAAGGATTGAAGAGTTGGTTTGTGATGGTGTCTGTAGATTCATTATGAAACTACTGGCCCAGAAATATGGAAGGACTCGGGAGGAAAGGTGGATGCCTTTGTTTCAGGAATAGGGACGGGGGGCACTGTAACTGGCGTGGGCAAATTCCTCAAGGAAAGAAACCCAGAAATCAAGGTCAGCTCGAATTCCAATCGCGGGTTCAGTTAGTTTCAGAGAGATAAATGACCGCCAAGTATATGTATGTTCTCTCATTTACGTCCAGGTGTATGGCGTCGAGCCAGTTGAAAGTGCAGTCCTGAATGGCGGAAATCCAGGTGAGTGCATGGATTTATCTTCTCCCCTCTCTGACTCGTCTTTGCTGTCGTTGGAATCCTGTGCAGTGCAACTTTTGATATCACTGGGTTAGGAGCGAGTTCTATCCATTTCCTTCTTGTTTTTGCGGGGCGGGGTGGGTGACTGTAATATCCTCAATAGTGATGGTAGAACGGGCAAAAAACATGAAGAAATGGCATTGTGCTATGTAGGAGACAAATTTTACCTTTTTTTTCATCCTCCTGTCCAGATCTATGCTACCGACATTTTGATACGTATCAACTCTTTTTGGCCAATTAGTTAATGTCTGAAAGATGTTGTAGGCAAGCACTTGATACAAGGAATTGGTGCTGGTTTCATCCCACCAGTTTTGGACGTCGGCTTGCTTGACGAAGTCCTCCAAGTAAGTTTCCAACATTAGGCTGAAAATTTGGTTAGACTATCTGCCTTGACCGTCAAGTTGAGGATACTTTCCTTAACTGATTTAATTACGCGACATTTTGTGGCTCCAGATATCAAGTGAGGAAGCTATTGAGACTGCTAAGCTTCTTGCCCTGAAAGAGGGTCTACTGGTACTGACTTTTATCTGTCATAACCCGTCTTCTTTTTCCGGATGCATGAAGTGGTCCGTCAGGAGAAAATTTCAGACCATATTGCTGTGACGACCCTTATTTACAAACTGCCTTTTGCGTTCTCACCTTTGGCAATCTTCGGCTTTGTCTTTGCATAGGTAGGGATCTCTTCAGGGGCTGCAGCTGCAGCTGCAATAAAGTTGGGAATGCGGCCAGAATTTGCAGGAAAACTGATCGTTGTAAGCATCAACTTCTTTGCATTTTGTTCATCTGCAACGACTTAAGCTAAAAAGAGATACAATTACTTCTTCCTTGATGATTTGGTGTTTGTCTTTGATCCGACACTTTGCTTCCTACTAATTCCCACCTTCAATTTCCGCATGCACAGTGTTCCCTCTCATGCCATTATTCTGGCCCTGACTTTCTCCCTCTGCTCTCCTTCCAGGTTGTTTTCCCTAGTTTCGGAGAGTGTTATCTTTCGACCGCCCTTTTCGATTCAATCAGGGATGAGGCTCAAAACATGACTTTCGATTAGAGTGACAATAGCCACAACTCGGTCCGAAGTTAGTGTGGAAATAAACAGGCTGCCTATTCATGGAGATCTCAACTTGTCCACTGAAATGTCAACTACTGTTTTCACATGTTGATGCCGTTCCGAGCACATTACGACAACTCCAACTCACTCCCAGGAATGACTTGCTTTTGTTCGAGATTCAGCATGTATATTTGCTGGAACTTATTTGTCAATGAGACACTGTATTATCTTTTCCTCTCTCTTGCAGTCTAAGGGACCTTAGCATCTGAATAAGATGTCTATAATTTCCTACGAAAGTTGTTCGATTCCATGCTTCGGTCCTGTTCTATTCTCGAATTTTCAATGCCCTGATACCAGAAGAACTCATACAGATGAAACCCGAGCTTCTGATTCGGTGCGCTGTGCTTCATAATCATTTTTCGGGTACCGAATTACCTTATATTGATCTTAAAAGCAACTTAGCAGATATTCTATGAGGGAAGCTTAGTTTTATCAGCACAAGACTGATAAAGTACATTGGCAAAGGCAGTTGTGAACTTGTTTTGCATATAATCCGGTGGCTGAACTCAGACTTTCCAAGTTGCTCAGACTCATGAAGATCAAGATCGTGAAGGAAATGGGTATTGATCGATTCTCTATATATACGAAGTTCACCAATACGGTATTATCATTTACTATAGAGAATTGGGAATGCCTATTTGCATATCGAGGGTCCGTTCGTTTTATGGAAAACAACTTCCAGGAAAATTTGCGGTGTTCGGATGACGGAAAATAGATGGTCAAGGAAAATATTTTCCGGTCAATGGAAAATCTCCCCCATCATATTGTGAAAATCATTTTATGTACGCGCGAGAGCGCGATCTTCTGTTGCACTTCTTTCTTTACTCATCGGCCATGTCTGCCCTCTTTCTCACGAAACATAGGGTTTCTGATCTCATCATCCTCCTCCTTCGACACCGACGATCAGCAACGGCGGAGCATCCCCTCATCCAGCATTGTTGGATGTCTGCCGTCATGAAGCCCTGGGTTTTTGATCTTGTCATCCTCCTTCGATGCCGACTATTAGCAGCAGCGAGGCCGGTGCTGGATCTCCTCCATGGGTTTCTGATATCATCCTCCTCACTCAACGCCGACAATTAGCAGCGGAGTGTCCCCCTCGTCCAGCGGTGCTCAATCTCTGCGACGTGCCCTGAGCTCGTCGGATCTAGCCACCGGGTCTTGGTCGGCCGCCAGGCAACTGGCCATCGTCAGCCATGCAGCGGTGGAGGAAGGAGGAGGAAAAAGGAGGAGCAAGGAGCAAGGAAAATAAATAAATAATAAAAATTTTGATTTTTTAAAAATACAAATAATTAAAAATTCATTTAGAAATAAAAAATAAAACTAATTTTTTGGTCAATTAAAAATATTAAAATTCAATTTTTGATAATTTTCCCAAACAATTAAATTAGCTAACGAACGGTAGAAAATATTTTTCTTTCAAAATTCAAGTTTCAGTCGAATACAGAAAAATAGAATCATTTTCCTAGAAAATGGCTTCTGAAAAAATATTTTCTGGAAACATGATATTTTCCACGAAATGAACGGACCCCTAATATAAGAAGTGCTATCGTGAAGCATTTATAAATTTTTGTTAAACCTACAAAAAAAAAAACACTCGGGCATATTAGTTTCATGTCAATTCATATTATTTTGAAAGTCACTCAAATGGGAGCAGGTAATTTGGAATTATTGGGAAACTTAACGAGAAAGGGTTTGGTAAATCATTGCGATAATCAATTTCTGTATAATCAATCTTACACATATAACTTATTAATACGTCCATTTTGGCAGAACATTTGAATAAAAAATTTACCAACAATTGCTTAAATTTACTGATCTTTATTGTAACTTGCCACATTTTAGGAAAAAAAAATCGCTAGATTTTAGGAAAAATTTTAAATAAGGGTATGAAGTATTCTTATTTTTTCAAATAAGGGTCAAAAGTAGATTTTGTTTTAAATAAGGATCTCAAGTAGTCAAATTGTATCAAATAAGGGCCTTTGGATGACTAATGACTATTCCGATAATTAGAGAAAGGATATTTTGATTTAGGGTTAATATCCCGAAAAACCCCAAATTGGTACACTTATAATAAATTTACTCCAAACTATTTTTTTATTATGAAAAACCCCAAACTGGTACATCTGTGATAAATTTACCCCAACTAATCATAAAAAACTCTAAACTACTACATTTATGACAAATTTACCCTAAATTAATTTATTCGACCACAAAAAACTCCAAACCAGTAAATTTGTGATAAATATATCCTCCGTTAAATTAGATTAATACAAAAAAAATCATAAAAATTGTAAACTATGACAAACGGTGCATAAAATCCCAAATTAATATATCAATTAACTGTCACGTGTTATTTAACTTAATAATTTGAAAATAAAATTTAATAAAAACGAACGAAGGGTAAATTTGTCACAAGTGTCGATTTAAATTTGTCAAAGGTATATAAATTTTTGGATTTTTGGTGGTCAAAAAAATAGTTTGGGGCAAATTTGTCACAAGTGTACCAGTTTGGAGTTTCTTAGGATATTAACCCTTTGATTTAAAAAAAAAAAATTGTAACCATATTATTTTTTCTTTTTCTTTTTTTTTCTTTTTTCCTCTTCCCTCCCCCAACCATCACCGTCGATGGTCAACAAAGGTTGTCCACCTCAAGTGAGGGCTCGCCAGATCTAGCGAGGGTCGCCCTGCCAGCATCGGGTGAGGGTCACCTCACTTGGGCTAGTTGGGGCAAGGGTTGCCCGAGTGATATTTGGTGAGGGCAACCCTTGCTAGATCTAGCAAGGAGTGCCGTTACCCAACGTTAGTGAGGGTTGGCCTCGCATGAGTCCAACAACCTCCATCATGGCCGACGGAGGAAAGGGGAAAAAATAGACAGAAAAAGAAATAAATAGAAATAAAAAATTAAAAGGTGAGAATGACCTTTGATATGAGAGGTTAGCCCTCTTTTGAAATTGATAATACAGCTACTTTAGGTCCTCATTTGAAACAAGTTCCACTCCAGGCTATTATTAGAGATGATTTGACCACTTTAAGCACTTATTTGAAACGAGATTTACTTCAAGCTTTTATTTGAAGAAATAAGAGCATTTTAAGCTCTTATTTATAATTTTTCCTAGATTTTATTTCTTAAAAAGAATTTTTTTCAAAAAATTGCTTTGCATTAATAACATAAATGGATAATGACATAAATAGTTCATAAATTTTGGCCCACTATGTAATTTGATCCTTGAATTTTTAATTTGATTAATATAATCAAGGAACTTTAAACTAATAAGCAATGTAGTTCTTGAATTTTTAATTTATTCAATGTAATTACATGTATCAAAAGTTTAGGTTGCACATTGGTTTAAAATTCAAATACTATATTAAATAAATTAAAAGTTCAAATGTCAAATTGCATATTAGATTAAAATTTGTTTGCTTGTGTCATTATCCTGAACACAAACTTGTGAGAGGCCTAAAAACCGAATGAGGCCTTCGAAGCTGAATTGGGTTCGAAACTGTTTTGATCTTGCCCCCCATGGCAGCGCCCACCACTCGGCTTGGCTCTCCAAACTCTGCCTTTTCTTCTTCTTAACGCTCCACCTCGCTAATGTTACTATGATATGTCTTCTCTGTTGGTTATTTCTCAAAACTCCTTATTGAAGCATCGTAGTCTCGTCGAAGATCACATCTTTGTTAATTAGAAAACCGGCTAATTTGGGATTAGTACATCACAGTCGATAGCCTTTCACCCCTTGTGCATAACCAAAAAATATGCACTTCTTCGCCCTCAACTCAAACTTACCATCACTCACATGAACATACGTAGGACATTCGAATATACGTAATCCGAAATAGTCTATAGGTCTCCTCGACCATACTTTCTCAAGAGTCTTCCACTCGATAACAGATGATGGAGATCGATTAACTAGGTAACGTGCCATATTCACTGCTTCAACCTAAAATTCCTTGTCAAGTCCCGCATGCGAAAGTATGCATCAAGCTTACTCAAGCAAAGTTCTATTCTTCCACTCTGCCACATCATTATGCTGTGGTGTCCTAGATACTGTTCGATGTCTGATAATACATTATTTCTCGTAAAACTCGGTAAATTTTTTATTATAAAACTCTATGTTATTATCGGTTCTCAAATATTTGATTTATTTATCTGACTGCTTCTCAATCAATACCTTAAATTTCCTAAACTTATTAAACACATCATATTTGTGTTTCAAAAAGTATACCCATATTTTCCTCGAATAGTCGTCGATAAATGTTAGCATATATAGGGTACCTCCTTTTGAAGGAACCAAAGATGGGCCCTGGACGTCTGAATAAATATATTTAACTGGTCGTTTGGTCGAATGAGCAGCTGTAGTAAACTTAACTCGGTGCTGCTTCCCAAAGATGCAATGTTCATATTAGTCTAGCTTCCCTATTTTTTGACCATTTAACAACCCTCTTTCACTTAGTATCGTCATACATGCCTCACTCATGTGCCCTAAACGCATATGCCATAACTGAGTTAAGTTAGAGTCTGACTCACCTAATGAAACTGTAGCGATTTTAGTCACGATCTCTCCAAGTAGATGATAGAGAGTATTCACTTTCTTTCCCTTCATCACCGTCATGACACCTCGAGACATCTTTAGTACTCCACCTTCAGCGGTGTACCTACATTCGATGTCGCCGAGTGTTCCCAGAAAAATAAGATTATTCTTAAACTCCAGTACATGCCTTACATATGTTAATGTGCACACCATCCCATCGTGCATCCCAATCCGAATTATCCTATCACCATAGCCTTACAAACTACGTTATTCCCCAAAAAAACTTTACCACCATATATAGTCTGGTAAGTAGTAAATTAGTTCTTATGAGGTGTTGTATGATAAAAACACCCGAATCCAACACTATCTATTTGTCTCATGACAAAATAATAGTAACACATAAAATAGCTTCTGTATCACTAGTGCTTACCTCGGCAACGTTCGCCACACTACTTGTGGCATTCTGTCTATCATCTTTAATTCTGCGCTTTGGACAATCTCTCCTGATGTGTTCCTTCTCATGACACTCAAAGCACTTCACGTGTCCCTTGGACTTTCTATAACGTGATTTCAATATGCTTTTACCTCTGCTACTACTAGGCCCTCAATGTTATTCTCTAGCCCGAATCCTCAGTGCTTGTGCTACTCTTTGCGCTCGACTATCATCTTGCAATTTTCTTTGTCACTCCCTAGAGAATAAGGCGGACATTACCTGTTCTGAGGTAATAGTAATATGCTATTGCAACAGTGAATCAGTAAAGTGCTCTCATGACCTTAGTAAAGAAGCTAACAACATCATGACATATTCTTTATTATCAAGTATCTTATCAACGTTTTTTAAATCCATTATGAGTTTATTAAATTCATGTAAGTGGATTCTGATAGACGTACCTTCGGTATATCTAAATTGAAACATTTTCTTCAATATGTATAAACGATTGTTCAAACATTTCACATAGAGTACTTGAAGTTTTGTTTATAATACTGCAATATCCTTCTTCTCGGCAATCTCTATTAAAACCTCATCCGACAAATTTAACAGAATTGTGCTCTTTGTTCTTTCCTTTAACTTTACCCTTTCAGAAGCTTTGATTATAATCGCCAATTTATCTTCACCATCTAGTGCCTTGGTTAAAGCTTGGTTGTCAATAATACCCGCATCTTGATGCTCTATAACCCAAAGTTGTTTTTTCCTTTAAACTTCTCAATTTCAGATTTCCTCTTGGACATAATTGCAACAATAGAATTTCCAAATAATAATCAGATAAACAAAAACTCCAACTCACAATCAAGAATTTTGATCCTAGGCTCCGATACCAATTGTTGGAATGTAATACGTGAAAAACAATAGGGTCTTGCAATTTACATCAATGTAAAATCACTAGAAAAATAAATAAGAATAATAAATATACTAGAAATTTAAGTGGTTCGATTCGAGTATCGATACGTTCACGAGGAGAGCCAGCAGCAAATAATCCACTATAATTGGAGAATCGAAGTTTACAATCACTCATACATTTAAGTATTTTCCATACCTAAATTTAAGCTCAAACCCAAAGTGTTTATAAAGAAACAACTTATTTGGATATAAACTTACCGTATAAAATTACCACACATTGAAGCTCAAAACAAAAATGCTCCGCCAAAATCAGAAACTTCAACGTTTGTCTTTGGTTTGAGTACGTACAGCTTCGCGTTCCTATTCAAGGCTTCGCACAGCTTCTTTCTGGACGTCTTTCTTGTGCTGCACTCAAATCTTGCGGCTCCTCCTTAAGAAAGAACATGTTCTGCTTTTTATATGGGTACCCAAGGTAAAAATTTTGACCTAGCCCACCCACTTAAATATTCAGTGTGAACCACTTCTTTTTCTACAATTAAAGGTTTGAAACCCTTCCTTTTTCTTTAATTTTATATTATTTCCTCTTGTATAAACCTTCATGTAGTCCAACGAAGCTTCTTTTGTTGACCGAAGACATCTAAAATCCAAAGAAAATTTTGATTTTCTTTTCTTGTGCGTAATTTTAAATATTATCATTATCAGAAAAATATCATCACAATCAAATAATAAAATTTTTATTTAAATAGATTGTATTTTGTAAACGTTCAAACTTAAGACATAATTTAACGAGGCTAACGAGGGAGTGAAAATCGTGAATAAACGGAAACAGTGACTTTATCTTGAAGAATTCTAAGTCAATGCTGCTATGCGTAACGTTGTGTGTGAGAGAGACAGAGAGAGAGAGATTCAAAGCCTTTTGAATATTATATTATAGGCGGCCGACTCGGCCCCAATACAAAAAAAAAAAGAATTGGGAAGATGGTGGTGACGAAGCAGTGGACAAGGCGCGGAGGCTTCGAAATCTGCAAATGAATCCTTGACTGCTTTAACTTGACAAGCAAGTATTAGTTTGACTGCTTTAACTCGACGACTTTTGCGTGCTCCACTTTCCTCCTCCTCGTCACTGTCTGCCTTATCTTCCTTCCTTACTGGGTTCAATCCAGTCTCCTCTATTTAAACTCGCATTGCTCGAATAGCTTTCCCCTGCAGAGCGATTGGCGAGGCATACTGCGTTTTCTGATAAGTGGTCTGGTGAGTTTGTTAATAAAACAGCGAATTGCAATGTTTTGATTGTTGCTGCTTACTCTTCTCCTTCTCTTTTTTATGGGTGCCTATTGAAGTTTGTGAGAGTTTCTTTTCTTCACATTTGTTCTTTTGGAAAAAAAAAAATTATGGTGAAACATATGGGTGTTGACCAAAATCCTGCCGAGCTTATGTTGAAACCTGATATTTCAAGATGTTGGTGCTTTGTTGCTAGACACGATGGATGAAAAGATTATACTATCAGAAAAAGAAGTGAGGCATGCTGTGTAGTTAGTTGCTTCAGAAAGTCTTTTAATTTCTCAAATGCTCACTAGAAATAGGTGTAGATATTCTCCTAGAGGACGTGAAAGTCAGGGAATTGTGTGTTTTCACTGCTCTTTCATCGAAGTTGACAGTCGATAAAATTCGTCCATGCCTTTTTTTCCCCTTTTACGCCTATGATTGAGCTGATTTAAGTGTTCCGGTTGTTGCTGCAAGTTGGCTTCATTCGATATCATTTGCTTGCCCTTTATGCTGGAGTGATGTCGTTTAGTAGACGCATGGCCTTGGCTACTCTTTTGTGGAATAAGCAATACATGGAATGCGAAATGCATCGATGGAATTACAAACAAGATCAGTCCCTTGGTTGTCGCTTCTCAATTGACTTTCAATTGGAAGACTTATCTCGCAATTTATTTCCTTGTTGGCTTCTAGATTGTTACGAAAATACTGACATGGAGGGACAGTGTGCTATCAAGAGAGACGTCACCGAGGTAAACTCTCTATCAATGCCATTTTCCCAATGTCATTATGATTCTCTCACAAAGTTCCTGTTGGTCGTGTGCTATCCAATTGACGTGTTTCTTATTGTATTGTGCAGTTAATAGGCAATACTCCAATGGTTTATCTCAATAATGTTGTGGAAGGCTGTGTTGCTCGCATTGCTGCGAAGCTTGAGAATATGGAGCCTTGTTCTAGCGTTAAAGATAGGCAAGCAACAATTATCCCTCTGTTACTGCTGGCTTGCATTTATTAGCACACTCTGATAGATATTCATCAATACAATTTATGCAGGATCGCACTTAGTATGATCCAAGATGCTGAGGAAAAAGGCCTGATAACTCCAGGAAAGGTGAATTACATTGGTCTAAAAGCGCTATTCTGAACATTTACACGGCCACTGTTGCCTATGTTTAACCTTCTGATTTTGGAAAATGGTTTTTGATGGATGTATGGCAATTGAAGACCGTCCTTATCGAAGTCACCAGCGGTAACACCGGCATTGGTTTGGCTTTTATTGCTGCCCTTAAGGGCTACAAGCTAATCCTTGTCATGCCGGCTTTCTGTAGTATTGAGAGAAGAATTCTAATGCGAGCTTTTGGAGCTGAGGTATATATCACAGATCCGGCCAAGGGATTAGATGGGGTCCTTCAAAAGGCTGAGGAGATCCAGAACAGGACACCAGATAGTCACTTCCTCCGACAGTTTGAGAATCCTGCAAATCCAAAGGTTCTTTAATTTAGTTGTTGATTTTCTTCTGCCTGATTCTTTTAATTTATCTGTATACGCATTTATCTCCACAATTTGAAGGATTGAAGAGTTGGTTTGCGATGGTGTCTGTAGATTCATTATGAAACTACTGGCCCAGAAATATGGAAGGACTCGGGAGGAAAGGTGGATGCCTTCGTTTCAGGAATAGGGACGGGAGGCACAGTAACTGGCGTGGGCAAATTCCTCAAGGAAAGAAACCCAGAAATCAAGGTCAGCTCGAATTCCAATCGCGGGTTCAGTTAGTTTCAGAGAGATAAATGACCGCCAAGTATATGTATGTTCTCTCATTTACGTCCAGGTGTATGGCGTCGAGCCAGTTGAAAGTGCAGTCCTGAATGGCGGAAATCCAGGTGAGCGCATGGATTTATCTTCTCCCCTCTCTGACTCGTCTTTGCTGTTGTGGAAACCCTGTGCAGTGCAACTTTGGATATCTCTGGGTTAGGAGCGAGTTCTATCCTTTTCCTTCTTGTTTTTGCGGGGTGGGGTGGGTGACTGTTATATCCTCAATAGTGATGGTAGAATGGGCAAAAAGCATGAAGAAATGGCATTGTGCTATGTAGGAGGCAAATTTTACCTTTTTTTTAATCCTCCTGTCCAGATCTATGCTACCGACATTTTGATACGTATCAACTCTTTTTGGTCGATTAGTTGATGTCTGAAACATGTCGTAGGCAAGCACTTGATACAAGGAATTGGTGCTGGTTTCATCCCACCAGTTTTGGACGTAGGCTTGCTCGACGAAGTCCTCCAAGTAAGTTTCCAACATTAGGCTGAAAATTTCGTTAGACTATCTGCCTTGACCGTCAAGTTGAGGATACTTTCCTTAACTGATTTAATTACACTACATTTTGTGGCTCCAGATATCAAGTGAGGAAGCTATTGAGACTGCTAAGCTTCTTGCCCTGAAAGAGGGTCTACTGGTACTGACTTTTATCTGTCATAACCCGTCTTCTTTTTCCGGATGCATGAAGTGGTCCGTCAGGAGAAAATTTCAGACCATATTGCTGTGACGGCCCTTATATACTAACTACCTTTTGCATTCTCACCTTTGGCAATCTTCGGCTTTGTCTTTGCATAGGTAGGGATCTCTTCAGGGGCTGCAGCTGCAGCTGCAATAAAGTTGGGAATGCAACCAGAATTTGCAGGAAAACTGATTGTTGTAAGCATCAACTTCTTTGCATTTTGTTCATCTGCAACGACTTAAGCTAAAAAGAGATACAATTACTTCTTCCTAGATGATTTGGTGTTTGTCTTTGATCCGACACTTTGCTTTCCTACTATTTCCCACCTTCAATTTCCGCATGCAGTGTTCCCTCTCATGCCATTATTCTGGCCCTGACTTTCTCCCTCTGCTCTCCTTCCAGGTTGTTTTCCCTAGTTTTGGAGAGCGTTATCTTTCGACCGCCCTTTTCAATTCAATCAGGGACGAGGCTCAAAATATGACTTTCGATTAGAGTGACAATAGCCACAACTCTGTCCAAAGTTAGTGTGGAAATAAACAGGCTGCCTATTCATGGAGATCTCAACTTGTCCACAGAAATGTCAACTACTGGTTTTCACATGTTGATGCCATTCCGAGCACATTATGACAACTCCGACTCACTCCCAGGAATGACTTGCTTTTGTTCGAGATTCAGCATGTTAAGATGTTTGCTGGAACTTATTTGTCAATGAGACACTGTATGATCTTTTTCTCTCTCTTGCAGTCCAAGGGACCTTAGCATCTGAATAAGATGTCTGTAATTTCCTACGAAAGTTGTTCGATTCCATGCTTCGGTCCTGTTCTATTCTCGAATTTTCAATGCCGTGATACCAGAAGAACTCATACAGATGAAACCCGAGCTTCTGATTCGGTGCACTGTGCTTCATAATCATTTTTCGGGTACCGAATTACCTTATATTGATCTTAAAAGCAACTTAGCAGATATTCTATGAGGGAAGCTTAGTTATATCAGCAGAAGACTGATAAAGCACATTGGCAAAGGCAGTTGTGAACTTGTTTTGCATATAATCCGGTGGCTGAACTCAGACTTTCCAAGTTGCTTAGACTCATGAAGATCAAGATCGGGAAGGAAATGAATATTGATCGACTCTCTATATATTCAAAGTTCACCGATACAGTAATTATCATTTATTATAGAGAATTGGGAATGCCTATTTGCATATCGAGGGTCCATTCGTTTTACAGAAACAACTTCCAGGAAAATATTTTCCGGAATTTGTGGTGTTCGGATGGCGGAAAATAAATGGTCAAGGAAAATGTTTTCTGGTCAATGGAAAATCTCCCATCATATTGTGGAAATCTTTTGACGTGCTTAAGCACGTGCTCTCGCACAATCTTCTATTGCGCTTCTTTCTTTACTCATCTGCCATGTCTGCCCTCTTTCTCATGAAACTGAGGGTTACTGATCTCATCCTCCTCCTCCTTCGACATCGACGATCAGCAGCAGCAGAGCATCCCCTCATCCGGCAGTGCTGGATCTCTGCCGTCACAAAGCCTGGGTTTCTGATCTTGTCCTCCTCCTTCTTCGATGCCGACAATTAGCAGCAGTAGAGCTAGCGGTGCTAGATCTCCTCCCTCACGAAGCCCTGGGTTTCTGATCTCGTCCTCCTCCTTCAACGCCGATGATTAGCAGCAACGGAGCATCCCCTCATGTAGCGGGACTCGATCTTTGCGACGTGCCCTGCTTCCTCTTCACTGTTGGTCAAGCCGAGCCTCAAGCTCGCTGGATCTGGCGACCGAGTCTTGGTCGACCGCCGGGTAGCCGGCCATCGTCAAGCATGCGGCGGTGGAGGAAGGAGGAGGAGGAAGGAGGAAGGAAAAGAAAAGGAAAGAAAAAATAATAAATAAAAAAATTGATTTTTTAAAAATGCAAATAATTAAAAAAATCATTTTAAAAATATATAAAAATAATAAAAATAATTTTTTGGTCAATTAAAAGCATTAAAACTTTTTGATAATTTTTCCCAAACAATTAAATTAGCTAATGAACGGTGGAAAATATTTTTCATTCAAATTTCAAGTTTTAGTCAAATACCGATAAATAGTCATTTTCCTAGAAAATGGCTTCTGGGAAAATATTTTCCGGAAACATGATATTTTCCACGAAACGAACGGACCCCTAATATAAAAAGTGATATCGTGAAGCATTTATAATGTTTTGTTAAACCTACAAAAAAAAAAAAAACATTCGGGCATATTAATTTCATGTCAATTCATATTATTTTGAAAGTCACTCAAATGGGAGCAGGTTATTTAGAATTATTGGGAAACTTAATGAGAAAGGGTTTGGTAAATCATTCCGATAATCAATTTCCGAATAATCAATCTTATACATATAACTTATTAATATGTCGATTTTGGCAGAATATTTGAATAAAGAATTTACCAACAATTGGTTAAATTTACTGACCTTTATTGTAACTGGTCACATTTTAGGTAATGAAAAAAAAAAAAGTTGCCAGATTTTAGGAAAAATTCTAAATAAGGATATGAAGTATTATCGTTTTTTCAAATAAGGATCAGAAGTAGATTTTGTTTTAAATAAAGATCTCAAATAGCCAAATTGTCTCAAATAAGGGCCTTTGGATGACTAATGACCATTCCGATAATTAGAGAAAGGGTATTTTGATTTTAAAAAAAATTGTAACCATATTATTTTTTCTTTTTTCCTCTCCCCTCCCCCGACCATCACCGTCGATGGTCAACGAAGGTTGCCCACCTCAAGTGAGGGCTTGCCGGATCTAGCGAGGGTCGCCTCACTTGGGCTAGGTGGGGCGAGGGTTGCCCAAGTGATATTTGGTGAGGGCAACCCTTGCTAGATCTAGCAAGGAGTGCCGTTACCAAACGTTAGTGAGGGTTGGCCTCGCCTGAGTCCGACAACCTCCGTCATGGCCGGTGGAGGGAAGGGGAAAAAATAGAAAGAAAAAGAAATAAACAGAAATAAAAAATTAAAAGGTGAGAATGACCTTTGATATGAGAGGTTAGCCCTCTTTTGAAATTGATAATACGGCTACTTTAGGCCCTCATTTGAAATAAGTTCCACTCCAAGCTATTATTTGAGATGATTTGATTACTTTAAGCACTTATTTGAAACGAGATTCACTTCAAGCTTTTATTTGAAGAAATGAGAGCATTTTAAGCTCTTATTTAGAATTTTTCCTAGATTTTATTTCTTAAAAAGAAATTTTTCAAAAAATTGCTTTGCATTAAGAACATAAATGGATAATGACATAAACAGTTCCTAAATTTTGGCCCACTATGTAATTTGATCCTTGAATTTTTAATTTGATTAATATAATCCTTGAACTTTAGACTAATAAGCAATGTAGTTCTTGAATTTTTAATTTATTCAATGTAATTACATGTATCAAAAGTTTAGGTTGCACATTGGTTTAAAGTTCAAATACTATATTAAATAAATTAAAAGTTCAAATATCAAATTGCATATTAGATTAAAATTTGTTTGCTCGTGTCATTATCCTGAACATAAACTTGTGAGAGGCCCAAAAACCGAATGAGGCCTTCGAAGCCAAATTGGGTTCACTCCTGTTTTGATCTTGCCCCCCTTGGCCGTGCCCACCGCTCAGCTCAGCTCTTCAAACTCCGCCTTTTTTTCTTCTTAACGCTCCACCTCACTAATAACACCATGATATGTCTTCTCTATTGGTTGTGTCTCAAAACTCATCATTGAAGCATTGTAGTCTCGTAAAAAATCACATCTTTGCTAATTAGAAAATCAGCTCTGGGATTAGTACATCACAGCCAATAGCCTTTCACCCCTTGTGCATAACCCAAAAATATGTACTTCTTCGCCCTCAACTCAAGCTTGTCATCACTTGCATGAGCATACACAGGACATCCGAATAAACGTAATCCAAAATAGTCAATAGGTCTCCTCGACCATACTTTCTCAAGAGACTTCCACTCGATAGCAGATGATGGAGATCGATTAACTAGGTAACATGCCATGTTCACTGCTTCGGTCTAAAATTCCTTGTCAAGTTCTGCATGCGAAAGTATGCATCGAGCTAGCTCAAGCAAAGTTCTATTCTTCCGTTCCACCACGTCATTCTGCTGTAGTGTCCTAGGTACTGTTTGATGTCTCATAATACATTCTTTCTTGCAAAACTCGATAAAGTTTTTACCATAGATAACTATGTTATTATCAGTTCTCAAACACTTTATTTATTTATTTGACTGCTTCTCAATCAATACCTTAAATTTCCTAAACCTATTAAACACATCATATTTGTGTTTTAGAAAGTATACCCATATTTTCCTCGAATAGTTGTTGATAAATGTTAGCATAAATAGGGTACCTCCTTTCGAAGGAACCGAAGATGGACCCTGGATGTCTGAATAAATATATTCAACTGGTCATTTGATTGAATGAACAGCTGTAGTAAACTTAACTCGGTGCTACTTCCCAAAGATGCAATGTTCACATAAGTCCAGCTTCTCTATCTTTTGACCATTCAACAACCCTCTTCACTTAGCATCGTCATCCATGCCTCACTCATCTGCCCTAAACGCATATGCCATAACTGAGTTAAGTTAGAGTCTGACTCACCTGATGAAACTGTAGCGATTCTAGTCACGATCTCTCCAAGTAGATGATAAAGAGTATTCACTTTCTTCCATTTCATCACCGTCATGGCACCTCGAGAGATCTTCAATACTCCACATTCAGCGGTGTACCTACATCCGATGTTGTCGAGTGTTCCCAGAAAAAAAAATAAGATTTTTCTTGAGCTCCGGTACATGCCTCACATTTATTAATGTGCACACCATCCCATCGTGTATCCAAATCCGAATTATCCTATCCCCACAGCCTTACAAACTACGTTATTCCCCAGAAGAACTTTACCACTTCTAGTAAGTAGTAAATAAGTTCTTATGAGGCGTCATATGATAAAAATACCCCAAATCCAGCACTATCTATCTATCTCATGACAAAATAGTAGTGACACATAAAACAGTTTTTGCATCACTAGTACTTCTCTCGGCAACTTTCGCCACACTACTTGTGGCATTCTGTCTATCAACTTTAATTCTCTGCTTTTGACAATCTCTCCGATGTGCCCCTCCTCGCGATACTCAAAACACTTCACGTGTCCCTTAGACTTTCTATAACGTGATTTTAATCTACTTTTACCTTTGCTACTACTAGGCCCTCCATGTTGTTCTCTAGCCCAAATCGTCAATGCTTGCACTCCTCCTTGCGCCAGACCATCATCTTGCAATTTTCTCTATTACTCCTTAGAGAATAAGACGGACTTTACCTGTTCTGAGGTAATAGCAGTACGATACTGCAACAGTGAATCAATAAAGTGCTCCCATGACTTTAGTAAAGAAGCTAATAACATCATGTCATATTCTCCATCATCATCAAGTATCTTACCAACTTTTTTAAATTCATTTTGAGTTTATTAAATTCATCTAAGTAGGTTCTGATAGACGTACATTCGGTATATCTAAGTTGAAACATTTTCTTCAATATGTATAAGTGATTGTTCAAACATTTCTTTACGTAGAATACTTGAAGTTTTGCTCATAATATTGCAATATCCTTCTTCTCGACAACCTCTATTAAAACCTCATTTGACAAATTTAATAGAATTGTGCTCTTTGTTCTTTCCTTTAACTCTACCCTTTCAGAAGCTTTGATTATAATTGGCAACTCATCTTCACCATCTAGTGTCTTGGTTAAAGCTTGGTTGTCAATAATACGTGCATCTTGATGCTCTATAACCCAAAGTTGTTTTTTCCTTTAAACTTCTCAATTTCAGATTTCCTCTCGGACTTAATTACATCAATATAATTTCCAGATAATAATCAGATAAACAAAAACTCCAAATCACAATCAAGAATTCTGATCCCAGGCTCTGATATATATTGTTGGAATATAATACGTGAAAAACGACATGATCTTGCAATTTACATCACAAAATCACTAGAGAAATAAACGAGAATAATAAATACACCATAAATTTATGTAGTTCGGTTCAAATATCAGTACGTTCACGTGAAGAGCCCGCAGTAAATAATCTACTATAATCGGAAAATTAAAGTTTACAATCACTCACACACTCAAGTGTTTCCCACACCTAAATTTAAGCCCAAACCCAAAGTGTTTATAAATAAACAACTCACTTGGATATAAACTCACTGTATAAAATTACCACACATTCAAGCTCAAAAGAAAAATGCTCTATGTACGCCAAAATCAGAAAGTTTAACGTTCGTCTTTGGTTCGAGTACGTATGACTTTGCCTTCCTATTCAAGGCTTCGCACGGCTTCTTTCTGGACGTCTTTCTTGCGCTGCACTCAAATCTTGCGGCTCCTCCTTAAGAAAGAACATGTTCTGCTTTTTATATGCGTGCGTCAAAATTTTGACCTAACCCACCCACTTAAATATTCAGTGTGAACTACTTCTTTTTCTAAAATTAAAGGTTTGAAACCCTTCCTTTTTCTTTAATTTTATATTATTTCCTCTTGTATAAACCTTCATGTTGTCCAACGAAGCTTCTTTTGTTGACCGAAGACATCCAAGATCCAAAAAAAAATTCGAATTTCCTTTTTTGTGCATAATCTTAAATATTATCTTTATCAAAAAAATATCATCACAATCAAATTATAAAAATTTTATCTAAGTAGATTGCGTTTTGCAAACAATTAAATTTAAGACATAATTTAACGGGGCTGATGAGGGAGTGAAAATCGTGAATCGACGGAAACGGTGACTTTATCTTAATGAATTCTAAGTCAATGCTACTCTGCGTAACATTGTGTGAGAGAGAGAGAAATTCAAAGCCTTTTGAATATTATATTATAGGAGAGAGAGAGAGAGTGAGAAATTCAAAGCCTTTTGAATATTATATTATAGGCGGCTGGTCCTAAGCAAGACTTTAAAAGACTTTGATATCCTGGAAAGACATGATAGAGGGAGGAGTTCTCCCTCGATAAAAATGGAACCCCCACGAGGGGCCCGACCACAAGGAAAACCAGGTAACCCGACTTGGATTCCCGTGACGCCTTCCCCCTTAAAACACAGGGGCTTGGTACAAGGAAACGAAGGGTCTTCTCCCAAACAGGAGAGAAATTCAAAGCCTTTTGAATATTATATTATAGGCGGCCAACTCGGCCCCAATTAAAAAAAAAAAAGAAAGTGGAAGATGGTGGTGACGAAGCAGTGGACAAGGCGCGGAAGCTTCGAAATCTGCAAATGAATCCTTGACTTCCTTTTTCTTTAACTTGACAAGCAAGTATTAGTTTGACTTCTTGAACTCTACGACCTTTGCGTGCTCCAGTTTCCTCCTCCTCGTCACTGTCTGCCTTATCTTCCTTACTGGGTTCAATCCAGTCTCCTCTATTTAAACTCGCATTGCTCGAATAGCTTTCCCCTGCAGAGCGATTGGCGAGGCATACTGCGTTTTCTGATAAGTGGTCTGGTGAGTTTGTTAATAAAACAGCGAATTGCAATGTTTTGATTGTTGCTGCTTACTCTTCTCCTGCTCTTTTTTTATGGGTGCCTATTGAAGTTTGTGAGAGTTTCTGGAGCTTTCGTCACATTTGTTCTTTTGAAAAAAAAAATTATGGTGAAACATATGGGTGTTGACCAAAATCCTGCCGAGCTTATGTTGAAACCTGATATTTCAAGATGTTGGTGCTTTGTTGCTAGACACGATGGATGAAAAGATTATACTATCAGAAAAGGAAGTGAGGCATGCTGTGTAGTTAGTTGCTTCAAAAAGTCTTTTAATTTCTCAAATGCTCACTCGAAATAGGTGTAGATATTCTCCTAGAGGACGCGAAAGTCAGGGAGTTGTGTGTTTTCACTGCTCTTTCATCGAAGTTGACAGTCGATAAAATTCGTCCATGCCTTCTTTCCCCTTTTACGCCTATGATTGAGCTGATTTAAGTGTTCCGGTTGTTGCTGCAAGTTGGCTTCATTCGATATCATTTGCTTGCCTTCGTGCTGGAGTGACGTAGTTTAGTAGACGCATGGCCTTGGCAACTCTTTTGTGGAATAAGCAATACATAGAATGCGAAATGCATTAAAGATCAGTCCCTTGGTTGTCGCTTCTCAATTGACTTTCAATTGGAAGACTTATCTCGCAATTTATTTCCTTGTTGGCTTCTAGATTGTTACGAAAACACGACATGGAGGGACAGTGTGCTATCAAGAGAGACGTCACCGAGGTAAACTCTCTATCAATGCCATTTTCCCAATGTCATTATGATTCTCTCAAAAAGTTCCTGTTGGTGGTGTGCTATCCAATTGACGTGTTTCTCATTGTATTATGCAGTTAATAGGCAATACTCCAATGGTTTATCTCAATAATGTTGTAGAAGGCTGTGTTGCTCGCATTGCTGTGAAGCTCGAGAATATGGAGCCTTGTTCTAGCGTTAAAGATAGGCAAGCAACAATTATCCCTCTGTAACTGCTGGCTTGCATTTATTAGCACACTCTGATAGATATTCATCAATACAATTTATGCAGGATTGCACTTAGCATGATCCAAGATGCTGAGGAAAAAGGCCTGATAACTCCAGGAAAGGTGAATTACATTGGTCTAAAAGCGCTATTCTGAACATTTACACGGCCACTGTTACCTATGTTTAACCTTCTGATTTTGGAAAATGGTTTTTGATGGATGTATGGCAATTGAAGACCGTCCTTATCGAAGTCACCAGTGGTAACACCGGCATTGGTTTGGCTTTTATTGCTGCCCTTAAGGGCTACAAGCTAATCCTTGTCATGCCGACTTCATGTAGTATTGAGAGAAGAATTCTAATGCGAGCTTTTGGAGCTGAGGTATATGTCACAGATCTGGCCAAGGGAATAGATGAGGCCCTTCAAAAGGCTGAGGAGATCCAGAACAGGACACCGAATAGTCACTTCCTCCGACAGTTTGAGAATCCTGCAAATCCAAAGGTTCTTTACTTTAATTGTTGATTTTCTTCTGCCTGATTCTTTTAATTTATCTGTATACGCATTTATGTCCACAATTTGAAGGATTGAAGAGTTGGTTTGCGATGGTGTCTGTAGATTCATTATGAAACTACTGGCCCAGAAATATGGAAGGACTCGGGAGGAAAGGTGGATGCCTTCGTTTCAGGAATAGGGACGGGAGGCACAGTAACTGGCGTGGGCAAATTCCTCAAGGAAAGAAACCCAGAAATCAAGGTCAGCTCGAATTCCAATCGCGGGTTCAGTTAGTTTCAGAGAGATAAATGACCGCCAAGTATATGTATGTTCTCTCATTTACGTCCAGGTGTATGGCGTCGAGCCAGTTGAAAGTGCAGTCCTGAATGGCGGAACGCCAGGTGAGTGCATGGATTTATCTTCTCCCCTCTCTGACTCGTCTTTGCTGTCGTCGGAACCCTGTGCAGTGCAACTTTTGATATCACTGGGTTAGGAACGAGTTCTATCCTTTTCCTTCGTGTTTTTGCGGGGCGGGGTGGGTGACTGTAATATCCTCAATAGCGATGGTAGAACGGGCAAAAAGCATGAAGAAATGGCATTGTGCTATGTAGGAGACAAATTTACCTTTTTTTTCATCCTCCTGTTCAGATCTTTGCTACCGACATTTTGATACGTATCAACTCTTTTTGGTCGATTAGTTGATGTCTGAAACATGTTGTAGGCAAGCACTTGATACAAGGAATTGGTGCTGGTTTCATCCCACCAGTTTTGGACGTCGGCTTGCTCGACGAAGTCCTCCAAGTAAGTTTCCAACATTAGGCTGAAAATTTGGTTAGACTATCCGCCTTGACCGTCAAGTTGAGGATACTTTCCTTAATTGATTTAATTACGCGACATTTTGTGGCTCCAGATATCAAGTGAGGAAGCTATTGAGACTGCTAAGCTTCTTGCCCTGAAAGAGGGTCTATTGGTACTGACTTTTTTCTCTGTCATAACCCGTCTTCTTTTTCCGGATGCATGAAGTGATCCCTCATGAGAGAATTTCTGACCATATTGCTGTGATGTTGCTTATATACTAACTACCTTTTGCGTTCTCACCTTTGGCAATCTTCTGCTTTGTCTTTGCATAGGTAGGGATCTCTTCAGGGGCTGCAGCTGCAGCTGCAATAAAGTTGGGAAAGCAGCCGGAATTTGCAGGAAAACTGATCGTTGTAAGTATCAACTTCTTTGCATTTTGTTCATCTGCAACGCCTTAAGCTAAAAAGAGATGCAATTACTTCTTCCTAGATGATTCGGTGTCTGTCTTTGATCCGACACTTTGCTTTCTTACTAATTCCCACCTTCAACTTCCGCATGCACAGTGTTCCCTCTCATGCCATTATTCTTGCCCTGACTTTCTCCCTCTGCTCTCCTTCCAGGTTGTTTTCCCTAGTTTCGGAGAGCGTTATCTTTCGACCGCCCTTTTCGATTCAATCAGGGATGAGGCTCAAAACATGACTTTCGATTAGAGTGACAATAGCCACAACTCGGTCCGAAGTTAGTGTGGAAATAAACAGGCTGCCTATTCATGGAGATCTCAACTTGTCCACTGAAATGTCAACTACTGGTTTTCACATGTTGATGCCATTCCGAGCACATTACGACAACTCCAACTCACTCCCAGGAATGACTTGCTTTTGTTCGAGATTCAGCATGTATGTTTGCTGGAACTTATTTGTCAATGAGACACTGTATGATCTTTTCCTCTCTCTTGCAGTCTAAGGGACCTTAGCATCTGAATAAGATGTCTATAATTTCCTACGAAAGTTGTTCGATTCCATGCTTCGGTCCTGTTCTATTCTCGAATTTTCAATGCCCTGATACCAGAAGAACTCATACAGATGAAACCCGAGCTTCTGATTCGGTGCGCTGTGCTTCATAATCATTTCTCGGGTACCGAATTACCTTATATTGATCTTAAAAGCAACTTAGCAGATATTCTATGAGGGAAGCTTAGTTTTATCAGCACAAGACTGATAAAGTACATTGGCAAAGGCAGTTGTGAACTTGTTTTGCATATAATCCGGTGGCTGAACTCAGACTTTCCAAGTTGCTCAGACTCATGAAGATCAAGATCGTGAAGGAAATGAGTATTGATCGATTCTCTATATATACGAAGTTCACCAATACGGTATTATCATTTACTATAGAGAATTGGGAATGCCTATTTGCATATCGAGGGTCCGTTCGTTTCACGGAAAACAACCTCTAGGAAAATTTGCGGTGTTCGGATGACGGAAAATAGATGGTCAAGGAAAATATTTTCCGGTCAATGGAAAATCTCCCCCATCATATTGTGAAAATCATTTTATGTATGTGCGAGAGCGCGATCTTCTGTTGCACTTCTTTCTTTACTCATCGGCCATGTCTGCCCTCTTTCTCACGAAACATAGGGTTTTTGATCTCATCATCCTCCTCCTTCGACACCGACGATTAGCAACGGCGGAGCATCCCCTCATCCAGCATTGTTGGATCTCTGCCGTCACGAAGCCCTGGGTTTTTGATCTTGTCCTCCTCCTTCGATGCCAACTATTAGCAGCAGCGAGGCCGACGGTGCTGGATCTCCTCCATGGGTTTCTGATATCGTCCTCCTCCCTCAACGCCGACGATTAGCAGTGAAGTGTCCCCCTCGTCCAGTGGTGCTCAATCTCTGCGACGTGCCCTGAGCTTGCCGGATCTAGCCACCGGGTCTTTGTCGGTCGCCGGGCAACTGGCCATCGTCAGGCATGCAGCGGTGGAGGAAGGAGGAAAAAGGAGGAGGAAGGAGCAAGGAAAATAAATAAATAATAAAAATTTTGATTTTTTAAAAATACAAATAATTAAAAATTCATTTAGAAATAAAAAATAAAACTAATTTTTTGGTCAATTAAAAATATTAAAATTCAATTTTTGATAATTTTCCCAAACAATTAAATTAGCTAACGAACGGTAGAAAATATTTTTCTTTCAAAATTCAAGTTTCAGTCGAATACAGAAAAATAGAATCATTTTCCTAGAAAATGGCTTCTGAAAAAATATTTTCTGGAAACATGATATTTTCCACGAAATGAACGGACCCCTAATATAAGAAGTGCTATCGTGAAGCATTTATAAATTTTTGTTAAACCTACAAAAAAAAAAACACTCGGGCATATTAGTTTCATGTCAATTCATATTATTTTGAAAGTCACTCAAATGGGAGCAGGTAATTTGGAATTATTGGGAAACTTAACGAGAAAGGGTTTGGTAAATCATTGCGATAATCAATTTCTGTATAATCAATCTTACACATATAACTTATTAATACGTCCATTTTGGCAGAACATTTGAATAAAAAATTTACCAACAATTGCTTAAATTTACTGATCTTTATTGTAACTTGCCACATTTTAGGAAAAAAAAATCGCTAGATTTTAGGAAAAATTTTAAATAAGGGTATGAAGTATTCTTATTTTTTCAAATAAGGGTCAAAAGTAGATTTTGTTTTAAATAAGGATCTCAAGTAGTCAAATTGTATCAAATAAGGGCCTTTGGATGACTAATGACTATTCCGATAATTAGAGAAAGGATATTTTGATTTAGGGTTAATATCCCGAAAAACCCCAAATTGGTACACTTATAATAAATTTACTCCAAACTATTTTTTTATTATGAAAAACCCCAAACTGGTACATCTGTGATAAATTTACCCCAACTAATCATAAAAAACTCTAAACTACTACATTTATGACAAATTTACCCTAAATTAATTTATTCGACCACAAAAAACTCCAAACCAGTAAATTTGTGATAAATATATCCTCCGTTAAATTAGATTAATACAAAAAAAATCATAAAAATTGTAAACTATGACAAACGGTGCATAAAATCCCAAATTAATATATCAATTAACTGTCACGTGTTATTTAACTTAATAATTTGAAAATAAAATTTAATAAAAACGAACGAAGGGTAAATTTGTCACAAGTGTCGATTTAAATTTGTCAAAGGTATATAAATTTTTGGATTTTTGGTGGTCAAAAAAATAGTTTGGGGCAAATTTGTCACAAGTGTACCAGTTTGGAGTTTCTTAGGATATTAACCCTTTGATTTAAAAAAAAAAAATTGTAACCATATTATTTTTTCTTTTTCTTTTTTTTTTATTTTTCCTCTTCCCTCCCCCAACCATCACCGTCGATGGTCAACAAAGGTTGCCCAACTCAAGCGAGGGCTCACCGGATCTAGCGAGGGTTGCCCTGCCAGCATCGGGTGAGGGTCGCCTCACTTGGGCTAGGTGGGGCAAGGGTTGCCCGAGTGATATTTGGTGAGGGCAACCCTTGCTAGATCTAGCAAGGAGTGCCGTTACCCAACGTTAGTGAGGGTTGGCCTCGCATGAGTCCAACAACCTCCATCATGGCCAGTGGAGGGAAGGGGAAAAAATAGACAGAAAAAAGAAATAAATAGAAATAAAAAATTAAAAGGTGAGAATGACCTTTGATATGAGAGGTTAGCCCTCTTTTGAAATTGATAATACAGCTACTTTAGGTCCTCATTTGGAACAAGTTCCACTACAGGCTATTATTTGAGATGATTTGACTACTTTAAACACTTATTTGAAACGAGATTCACTTCAAGCTTTTATTTGAAGAAATAAGAGCATTTTAAGCTCTTATTTATAATTTTTCCTAGATTTTATTTCTTAAAAAAAAAAAATTTCAAAAAATTGCTTTGCATTAAGAACATAAATGGATAATGACATAAACAGTTCCTAAATTTTGGCCCACTATGTAATTTGATCCTTGAATTTTTAATTTGACTAATATAATCCTTGAACTTTAGACTAATAAGCAATGTAGTTCTTGAATTTTTAATTTATTCAATGTAATTACATGTATCAAAAGTTTAGGTTGCACATTGGTTTAAAATTCAAATACTATATTAAATAAATTAAAAGTTCAAATGTCAAATTGCATATTAGATTAAAATTTGTTTGCTTGTGTCATTATCCTGAACACAAACTTGTGAGAGGCCTAAAAACCGAATGAGGCCTTTGAAGCTGAATTGGGTTCGAAACTGTTTTGATCTCGCCCCCCATGGCGGCGCCCACCGCTCGGCTTGGCTCTCCAAACTCTACCTTTTCTTCTTCTTAACGCTCCACCTCGCTAATGTTACTATGATATGTCTTCTCTATTGGTTATTTCTCAAAACTCCTTATTGAAGCATCGTAGTCTCGTCGAAGATCACATCTTTGTTAATTAGAAAACCGGCTAATTTGGGATTAGTACATCACAGTCGATAGCCTTTCACCCCTTGTGCATAACCAAAAAATATGCACTTCTTCGCCCTCAACTCAAGCTTACCATCACTCACGTGAACATACATAGGACATTCGAATATACATAATCAGAAATAGTCTATAGGTCTCCTCGACCATACTTTCTCAAGAGTCTTCCACTCGATAACAGATGATGGAGATTGATTAACTAGGTAACGTGCCATATTCACTGCTTTAGCCTAAAATTCCTTGTCAAGTCCTGGATGCGAAAGTATGCATCAAGCTCACTCAAGCAAAGTTCTATTCTTCCACTCTGCCACATCATTATGTTGTGGTGTCCTAGATACTGTTCGATGTCTGATAATACATTCTTTCTCGTAAAACTCGGTAAAGTTTTTATTATAGAACTCTATGTTATTATCGGTTCTCAAATATTTGATTTATTTATCTAACTGCTTCTCAATCAATACCTTAAATTTCCTAAACTTATTAAACACATCATATTTGTGTTGCAGAAAGTATACCCATATTTTCCTCGAATAGTCGTCGATAAATGTTAGCATATATAGGGTACCTCCTTTCGAAGGAACCGAAAATGGGCCCTGGACGTTTGAATAAATATATTTAACTGGTCGTTTGGTCGAATGAGCAGCTATAGTAAACTTAACTCGGTGCTGCTTCCCAAAGATGCAATGTTCACATAAGTTTAGCTTCCCTGTTTTTTGACCATTTAACAACCCTCTTTCACTTAGCATCGTCATACATGCCTCACTCATGTGCCCTAAACGCATATGGCATAACTGAGTTAAGTTAGAGTCTGACTCACCTAATAAAACTGTAGCGATTCTAGTCACGATCTCTCCAAGTAGATGATAGAGAGTATTCACTTTCTTTCCCTTCATCACCGTCATGACACCTCGAGACATCTTTAGTACTCCACCTTCAGCGGTGTACCTACATTCGATGTCGCCGAGTGTTCCCAGAAAAATAAGATTATTCTTAAACTCGAGTACATGCCTTACATATGTTAATGTGCACACCATCACATCGTGCATCCCAATCCAAATTATCCTATCACCATAGCCTTACAAACTACGTTATTCCCCAAAAAAACTTTACCACCATATATAGTCTAGTAAGTAGTAAATTAGTTCTTATGAGGCGTTGTATGATAAAAACACCCGAATCCAACACTATCTATTTGTCTCATGACAAAATAGTAGTGACACATAAAACAGCTTCTGCATCACTAGTGCTTACCTCGGCAATGTTCGCCACACTACTTGTGGCATTCTGTCTATCATCTTTAATTCTGCGCTTTGGACAATCTCTCCTGATGTGTTCCTTCTCGTGACACTCAAAACACTTCACGTGTCCCTTAGACTTTCTATAACATGATTTCAATATGCTTTTACCTCTGCTACTACTAGGCCCTCAATGTTGTTCTCTAGCCCGAATCCTCAGTGCTTGTGCTACTCTTTGCGCTCGACTATCATCTTGCAATTTTCTTTGTCACTCCCTAGAGAATAAGGCGGACATTACCTGTTCTGAGGTAATAGTAGTATGCTACTGCAACAGTGAATCAGTAAAGTGCTCTCATGACCTTAGTAAAGAAGCTAACAACATCATGCCATATTCTTTATTATCAAGTATCTTATCGACGTTTTTTAAATCCATTATGAGTTTATTAAATTCATCTAAGTGGATTCTGATAGACGTACCTTCGGTATATCTAAATTGAAATATTTTCTTCAACATGTATAAGCAATTGTTCAAACATTTCACATAGAGTACTTGAAGTTTTGTTTATAATACTGCAATATCCTTCTTCTCAGCAATCTCTATTAAAACCTCATCTGACAAATTTAACAGAATTGTGCTCTTTGTTCTTTCCTTTATCTTTACCCTCTCAGAAGCTTTGATTATAATCGCCAACTTATCTTCACCATCTAGTGCCTTGGTTAAAGCTTGGTTGTCAATAATACCCACATCTTGATGCTCTATAACCCAAAGTCGTTTCTTCCTTTAAACTTCTCAATTTCAGATTTCCTCTTTGACATAATTGCAACAATAGAATTTCCAGATAATAATCAGATAAACAAAACTCCAAATCACAATCAAGAATTTTGATCCTAGGCTCTAATACCAATTGTTGGAATGTAATACGTGAAAAATGATAGGATCTTGCAATTTACATTAATGTAAAATCACTAGAAAAATAAATAAGAATAATAAATACACCAGAAATTTACGTGGTTCGATTCGAGTATCGATACGTTCACGAGGAGAACTAGCAGCAAATAATCCACTATAATTGGAGAATCGAAGTTTACAATCACTCACACGTTTAAGTATTTTCTATACCTAAATTTAAGCTCAAACCCAAAGTGTTTATAAAGAAACAACTTATTTGGATATAAACTTACCGTATAAAATTACCACACATTGAAGCTCAAAACAAAAATGCTCTACGTACGCCAAAATCAAAAACTTCAACGTTCGTCTTTGGTCTGAGTACGTACAGCTTCGCGTTCCTATTCAAGGCTTCGCACAGCTTCTTTCTGGACGTCTTTCTTGTGCTGCACTCAAATCTTGCGGCTCCTCCTTAAGAAAGAACATGTTCTGCTTTTTATATGGGTGCCCAAGGTCAAAATTTTGACCTAGCCCACCCACTTAAATATTCAGTGTGAACCACTTCTTTTTCTACAATTAAAGGTTTGAAACCCTTCCTTTTTCTTTAATTTTATATTATTTCCTCTTGTATAAACCTTCATGTAGTCCAACGAAGCTTCTTTTGTTGACCGAAGACATCTAAAATCCAAAAAGAATTTTGATTTTCTTTTTTTGTGCGTAATTTTAAATATTATTATTATCAGAAAAATATCATCACAATCAAATAATAAAAATTTATTTAAATAGATTGTATTTTGAAAACGTTCAAATTTGAGACATAATTTAACGAGGCTAACGAGAGAGTGAAAATCGTGAATAAACGGAAACAGTGACTTTATCTTGACGAATTCTAAGTCAATGCTGCTAATGCGTAACGTTGTGTGTGTGAGAGAGACAGAGAGAGAGAGAAATTCAAAGCCTTTTGAATATTATATTATAGGCGGCCGACTCGGCCCCAATAAAAAAAAAAAAAAGAATTGGGAAGATGGTGGTGACGAAGCAGTGGACAAGGCGCGGAGGCTTCGAAATCTGCAAATGAATCCTTGACTGCTTTAACTTGACAAGCAAGTATTAGTTTGACTTCTTGAACTCGACGACTTCTGCGTGCTCCACTTTCCTCCTCCTCGTCACTGTCTGCCTTATCTTCCTTCCTTAGTGGGTTCAATCCAGTCTCCTCTATTTAAACTCGCATTGCTCGAATAGCTTTCCCCTGCAGAGCGATTGGCGAGGCATACTGGGTTTTCTGATAAGTGGTTTGGTGAGTTTGTTAATAAAACAGCGAATTGCAATGTTTTGATTGTTGCTGCTTACTCTTCTCCTTCTCTTTTTTATGGGTGCCTATTGAAGTTTGTGAGAGTTTCTTTTCTTCACATTTGTTCTTTTGAAAAAAAAAAAAAATTATGGTGAAACATATGGGTGTTGACCAAAATCCTGCCGAGCTTATGTTGAAACCTGATATTTCAAGATGTTGGTGCTTTGTTGCTAGACACGATGGATGAAAAGATTATACTATCAGAAAAAGAAGTGAGGCATGCTGTGTAGTGAGTTGCTTCAGAAAGTCTTTTAATTTCTCAAATGCTCACTAGAAATAGGTGTAGATATTCTCCTAGAGGACGTGAAAGTCAGGGAATTGTGTGTTTTCACTGCTCTTTCATCGAAGTTGACAGTCGATAAAATTCGTCCATGCCTTTTTTTCCCCTTTTACGCCTATGATTGAGCTGATTTAAGTGTTCCGGTTGTTGCTGCAAGTTGGCTTCATTCGATATCATTTGCTTGCCCTTTATGCTGGAGTGATGTCGTTTAGTAGACGCATGGCCTTGGCTACTCTTTTGTGGAATAAGCAATACATGGAATGCGAAATGCATCGATGGAATTACAAACAAGATCAGTCCCTTGGTTGTCGCTTCTCAATTGACTTTCAATTGGAAGACTTATCTCGCAATTTATTTCCTTGTTGGCTTCTAGATTGTTACGAAAATACTGACATGGAGGGACAGTGTGCTATCAAGAGAGACGTCACCGAGGTAAACTCTCTATCAATGCCATTTTCCCAATGTCATTATGATTCTCTCACAAAGTTCCTGTTGGTCGTGTGCTATCCAATTGACGTGTTTCTTATTGTATTGTGCAGTTAATAGGCAATACTCCAATGGTTTATCTCAATAATGTTGTAGAAGGCTGTGTTGCTCGCATTGCTGCGAAGCTTGAGAATATGGAGCCTTGTTCTAGCGTTAAAGATAGGCAAGCAACAATTATCCCTCTGTTACTGCTGGCTTGCATTTATTAGCACACTCCGTTAGATATTCATCAATACAATTTATGCAGGATCGCACTTAGTATGATCCAAGATGCTGAGGAAAAAGGCCTGATAACTCCAGGAAAGGTGAATTACATTGGTCTAAAAGCGCTATTCTGAACATTTACACGGCCACTGTTGCCTATGTTTAACCTTCTGATTTTGGAAAATGGTTTTTGATGGATGTATGGCAATTGAAGACCGTCCTTATCGAAGTCACCAGCGGTAACACCGGCATTGGTTTGGCTTTTATTGCTGCCCTTAAGGGCTACAAGCTAATCCTTGTCATGCCGGATTTCTGTAGTATTGAGAGAAGAATTCTAATGCGAGCTTTTGGAGCTGAGGTATATATCACAGATACGGCCAAGGGAATAGATGGGGTCCTTCAAAAGGCTGAGGAGATCCAGAACAGGACACCGAATAGTCACTTCCTCCGACAGTTTGAGAATCCTGCAAATCCAAAGGTTCTTTAATTTAGTTGTTGATTTTCTTCTGCCTGATTCTTTTAATTTATCTGTATACGCATTTATCTCCACAATTTGAAGGATTGAAGAGTTGGTTTGCGATGGTGTCTGTAGATTCATTATGAAACTACTGGCCCAGAAATATGGAAGGACTCGGGAGGAAAGGTGGATGCCTTCGTTTCAGGAATAGGGACGGGAGGCACAGTAACTGGCGTGGGCAAATTCCTCAAGGAAAGAAACCCAGAAATCAAGGTCAGCTCGAATTCCAATCGCGGGTTCAGTTAGTTTCAGAGAGATAAATGACCGCCAAGTATATGTTTGTTCTCTCATTTACGTCCAGGTGTATGGCGTCGAGCCAGTTGAAAGTGCAGTCCTGAATGGCGGAAATCCAGGTGAGTGCATGGATTTATCTTCTCCCCTCTCTGACTCGTCTTTGCTGTCGTCGGAACCCTGTGCAGTGCAACTTTTGATATCACTGGGTTAGGAACGAGTTCTATCCTTTTCCTTCGTGTTTTTGCGGGGCGGGGTGGGTGACTGTAATATCCTCAATAGCGATGGTAGAACGGGCAAAAAGCCTGAAGAAATGGCATTGTGCTATGTAGGAGACAAATTTACCTTTTTTTTCATCCTCCTGTCCAGATCTTTGCTACCGACATTTTGATACGTATCAACTCTTTTTGGTCGATTAGTTGATGTCTGAAACATGTTGTAGGCAAGCACTTGATACAAGGAATTGGTGCTGGTTTCATCCCACCAGTTTTGGACGTTGGCTTGCTCGATGAAGTCCTCCAAGTAAGTTTCCAACATTAGGCTGAAAATTTGGTTAGACTATCCGCCTTGACCGTCAAGTTGAGGATACTTTCCTTAATTGATTTAATTACGCGACATTTTGTGGCTCCAGATATCAAGTGAGGAAGCTATTGAGACTGCTAAGCTTCTTGCCCTGAAAGAGGGTCTATTGGTACTGACTTTTTTCTCTGTCAGAACCCGTCTTCTTTTTCCGGATGCATGAAGTGATCCCTCATGAGAGAATTTCTGACCATATTGCTGTGATGTTGCTTATATACTAACTGCCTTTTGCGTTCTCACCTTTGGCAATCTTCTGCTTTGTCTTTGCATAGGTAGGGATCTCTTCAGGGGCTGCAGCTGCAGCTGCAATAAAGTTGGGAAAGCAGCCGGAATTTGCAGGAAAACTGATCGTTGTAAGTATCAACTTCTTTGCATTTTGTTCATCTGCAACGCCTTAAGCTAAAAAGAGATATAATTACTTCTTCCTAGATGATTCGGTGTTTGTCTTTGATCCGACACTTTGCTTTCTTACTAATTCCCACCTTCAATTTCCGCATGCATAGTGTTCCCTCTCATGCCATTATTCTGGCCCTGACTTTCTTCCTCTGCTCTCCTTCCAGGTTGTTTTCCCTAGTTTCGGAGAGCGTTATCTTTCGACCGCCCTTTTCGATTCAATCAGGGATGAGGCTCAAAACATGACTTTCGATTAGAGGGGCAATAGCCACAACTTGGTCCAAAGTTAGTGTGGAAATAAACAGGTCGCCTATTCATGGAGATCTCAACTTGTCTACTAAAATATCAACTACTGGTTTTCACATGTCGATGCTGTTCCGAGCACATTACGACAACTCCGACTCACTCCCAGGAATGACTTGCTTTTGTTTGAAATCCAGCATGTTAAAGATGTTTGCTGGAACTTATTTGTCAATGATACACTATATGATCTTTTCCTCTCTCTTGCAGTCCAAGGGAATTTAGCATCTGAATAAAATGTCTGTAATTTCCTATGTACGTTGTTTGATTCCATGCTTCGGTCCTGTTCTATTTTCGAATTTTCAATGCTGCGATACCAGAAGAACTACAGATGAAACCCGAGCTAATGATTCGGTGCGCTGTGCTGTGCTTCATAATCATTTTTCGGGTACCAAACTACCTTATATTGATCTTACAAGCAACTTAGCAGATATTCTATGAGGGAAGCTTAGGGGCTGTTTGTTTAAATTTGTTTCTGTTCCCGGGAACAATTTTTCAACAAACACGCCCTTAGTTTTATCAGCAGAGACTGATAAAGCACATTGGCAAAGGCAGGTGTGAACTTGTTTTGCATATAATCCGGTGGCTGAACTCAGACTTTCCAAGTTGCTTAAGATTCATGAAGATCAAGATCGTGAAGGAGATGAATATTGATCGATTCTCTATATATACAAAGTTCACCGATATGGTAATTATCTTTTATTATAGAGAATTGGGAATTCCTATTTGCATATCTAATATAAGAAGTTGTGCTATCGCGAAGCATTTACAATTTTTCGTTAAACCTAAAAAAAAAAAAAAAAAAAACACTCGGGCATATTAATTTCATGTCAATTCATATTATTTTAAAAGTCACTCAAATGGGAGCAGGTAATTTAGAATTATTGGGAAACTTAATGAGAAAGGGTTTGGTAAATCATTCCAATAATCAATTTCCGAATAATCAATCTTATACATATAGCTTATTAATACATTGATTTTGGCAGAATATTTGAATAAACAATTTACCAACAATTGCTTAAATTTACTGACCTTTATTGTAACTTGCCACATTTTAGGAAATCAAAAAAAAAAAAAAAAAAGTTGCCAGATTTTAGGAAAAATTCGAAATAAGGATCTAAAGTATTCTCGTTTTCTCAAATAAGGACTAGAAGTTAATTTTGTTTCAAATAAGGATCTCAAGTAGCTAAATTGTCTCAAATAAAGGCCTTTGGATGACTAATGACTATTCTGATAATTAGATAAAGGGTATTTTGATAAAATAAAAATAAAATTGTAATCATATTATTTTTTCTTTTTCTTTTTTCCTCTTCTCTCCCCCGACCATCACCGTTGATGGTCAACGAAGGTTGCCCACCTCAAGCAAGGGCTCGCCGAATCTAGCGAGGGTCGCCCGAGTGATATTTGGTGAGGGCAATCCTTGCTAGATCTAGCGAGGAGTGCCATTACTCAACGTTAGTGAGGGTTGGCCTTGCCTAAGTCCGACAACCTCCGTCATGGCCAGTGGAGGGAAGGGGGAAAAAAAAGAAAGAAAAGGGAAATAAACATAAATAAAAAATTAAAAGATGAGAATAACCTTTGATCTAAGAGGTTAGCCCTCTTTTGAAATTGATAATACAGTTACTTTAGGCCCTCATTTGAAACAAGTTTCACTCCAGGCTATTATTTGAGATGATTTGACCACTTTAAGTATTTATTTGAAACGAGATTCACTTTAAGCCTTTATTTAAGGAAAATAAAGCATTTTAAGCTCTTATTTAGAAATTTTCCTAGATTTTATTTCTTAAAAAGAAAATTATTCAAAAAATTGCTTTGCATTAAGAACATAAATGGATAATGACACAAACAGTTTCTCAACTTCGGCCCAATGTATAATTCGATCCCTCAACTTTTAATTCGATCAATGCGATCTTTGAACTTTAGACAAATAAGTAATGCAGTTCTTGAATTTTTAATTTGTTTAATGTACTTACATGTATCAAAGTTTAGATTGCACATTGGTTTAAAGTTCAAATACTATATTAAATAAATTAAAACCTTATATATCAAATTGTATATTGAATTAAAATTCAAGTACGGTTTGCTCGTGTCATTATCCCGAACATAAACTTGTGAGAGGCCTAAAAACCGAACGAGGCCTCCGAAGCCGAACCGGGTTCGCTCCGGTTCTGATCTCGTTCCCCATGGCGGCGCGCACCGCTCGGCTCGGCTCTCGAAACTCCGCCTTTCCTCTTCGTCGCGCCGCGCTCGCCGCTCTCTACAAACCCTCGGCAGACCCTATCCAGCGTCGAGAGCGAGAGAGACAGAGAGATATGGAGACGGAACCTCCGACGCCGCCGCCGCGGCAGCTGCCGGAGCCGGCGGTGCCGATCTTCAGGGAAGGCGTGGCGCTGACGCTCTCCCGGTGGTCGGCCCTCCAGATGGCGGTCGACAACGAGTGGGGCGGCCGGAACTCGCGGCAGAGGGCCGACGAGCTCGGCCACGACATCTTCACCTGGTTCACGCAATCGAAAGGTAACGACACCGCCCCGATTACGCCGGAGGTTTTTCGAATAGTTCGCAGCGCGTTTCGTTTTGCTGAACGCTGTAATCTTTTTTTTTTTTTTTATCCGATCAGAACCACTTTACATCGACGATTTGGAAGATCTTCTGTACGAAGCCATGATTGCCCTGAACACCGTGGCCGAAGACGGCAGCGTCGAGGAGGTATCGGCTAAGCGACCTCGTGGCATCCGTTTGTCGGGTTAAGCTGATGAAACGATGTCGTCGTTGTGCTGAGTCTCTGCGTTACTGCTCTGCAGGTGGCGGAGAAGTTGGTGATTATGCATGAAGAATGCCTGGAAGGGAACTTCGCGGCTGTTGAGAAGCTGAGGGAGGCTGCTTTGAAGAGAGTGGCGCCGGCGCATGTCAAGCAGGTAATTCTTGTGGGAAGCTTTGCCTGGATGGTGTAGGCTCCTTGTTTTTCTTGTTTGAGGCGATCGGTGATTGCTTGATGATGTGAGTATTGTATCTGTTGTAAAAAAATTGAAGAAATTAGGTTATCATTGTCGATAGCACCTTGGAAAGGAAGTGATGAGACTGCTATTCCGAAGCGTAAAGCTGCCTTTTCAGCAATGCACATGTATAATTATAAAGCCGTTGGGACAATTGATCTAGGAAAACAGCGAGTAAAGTTACCGCGTGGTGAATTTTGCTTCGGTCAGACCATAAAGAGGATGAACAAAACAGATGGATCTTGTGCAATAATAATTTTACTTTCTCTTATGGCCACCTTCATCTTTTGCAAGGGAATTGTGCACATCTTCATACTTGGCATCTTGCTCTGGGCGGAACTTTTCGTTCACTATAAGTTTGGGGGAAAAAAAAAATTTCTTGTGAGGCATGGTCACTGGTGTAGCTGTGATCACATAGTTTCTGCTGAGTGTGCTAGCAAGTCGAGCCATCTACAATCGTGTCTTGGTTGAGACTGGAGACATGCTTAATGGAACTTTATTTGGTTTCTGCTTGCTTGTGTTTAATTTTCAAGTGGGAAGCATATTAAAGGAGATAGTGAGGAAAAGCTACAGTAGGGCCGTCTACATATTATTGCGATGCTAAGATTCTTTTGGGTGGCGTTCCCTGCATTTCAGTTTTTCCCCCTTCTCTGTTGTTGATTTTGAGATCTTGACCTGGGGAATTTCTTCTTATATCACCATTCCATATTACTTCAGTCTTTTTAGCATGATATGTAAATTCGGGTGTCTTCAAGATGAAGTTCTCATTGAAGGTTTGGCATTTTAAGACTATGCAACTGATATTCCAATTCATAATAAGGGTTGGCATTTTAAGACTATACATGAAATTTATCTTATCATGTACAGCTTATTAACTAGGAATACATTCAACAAGGGGATTTGTCGATTATATTCTGGGAAACATCTTCTGCATGATCTCACTGTGAATTGCATGCGGCACCAGAAGTATTTTGTGTAAAGTGCATCTGCGTATTGACGGAGACATTTATCTTGCATTGGAGACCACTGCATGCATCAAAACTGCGAGAGTTGTAATGCAAGTCACGAAGCCTCCTTGACACAACTTCATGTCTATGTAGGTCGTTGAAGGAGAAGAAGAGGAAGACAGTGATAGCGAAGACATGACTGTGGACGATTCACCATACATGGTGGTGGATGCACCGAAATCTCAGCCAAGCCCGACTCCGGCCAACCAAGCCAGAGAGGAGGGGCGGCCAACTCAGGCGGCTGATGCAGATGGATGGACAGTGGTCAGTTCAAGAAAAAGTAAGGGTAAAAAGTAGTGTACGCGACCAAACTTGTGTAAGGCTCTGCGAGTATGTATGGTGTAGTTTGTTGTTACTTCCCTTCTTGCCAAGTTCAAAAGTGATTGTTGAGAGTCGATAATTTTTTGCTACTTCTCTTCTTGCCAAGTTCGAAAGTGATCCTTGAGAGTTGATATTTTCTTATCATCGTCGGAGATTGTATGAATTTTTTATGTTGTTTTGATTACATAACATAAAAATGAGATATACCCGGGAGCTCTCTCTCTCTCTCTCTCTCTCTCTCTCTCTCTCTCTCTCTCTCTCATTCATTTTTTGCTGATTAGCTCAGTCTTCTCCCCCTTCTCAGTGACAATTACTGGGATGTATAAACGGTGGAGGAGGAGGAGGAGGAGATGAGCATTAACTTCCATCTTCCATCTATGTAAATTTAACATTATAGGTAGGGGTGTGCAGCCAAATCAGTTTTACCTGGAAACTGGACTGGATCGCCTAAAAACAAGTTCGGGAACAGGTTTTAAAATTTTTAGAATCGGTTGAAATTAGTCCATGAACAGGTTCTGAGCGAATACCCATTCGGGAACGAGATCAGGCCGCCTTGTATTGGAATTGATTTTATAAGCTAAAAAGTCAAAATGCTAACTTTTTTTTCCCTAACTTTTTTTCCCCTTAAATTCTAACCTCCGCACTCCTTCGGCCTTTATCTTTCCTTAGAACTCTTTGCTAGTTTTTTCTCTTCCCCTACATTTTTTGGATAAATTGAGAATGGAGTTTTATAATTTATATTTTATGTTACGTGTTTGATATTTTTTGTTGTTTATAATCAAACGTGACTACATATTTATCTTATTGATTAATGTTTTGGTAGATAGGGATTTTCGTTATTTATCTTATACTTTGAACCATTTTATTGCTCATAATCTCATACAGTTTTGTCATAGAATATGAACCAAAAAAAATGAAAAAAAATATATATATCTTGAATGGACTTGAAACTAGACTAAAAAAACCAAATAGGTTGTGGAAACCAATTTCAAAAAACAAATAGAGTAGGATTTAGGATCTAAAAATTGGGAATAAGTTATATTATGATAAGTTCCAGATTTCAGCTTTAGAGCCTACCTACCTTCCCTTAAAGAAAAAGAGAGATTATGCTTTAACCGGACTGTGTGAAACACGAACCAGTTCTGATACTAAAGGAAACAAGGTACATAAGTCTGCCAGTTTCAGGCAGTTTCAAGAAAGAACAGAGCTGTTCTCTTTTACATTTTGGACATCCATGCTAGTACTAGTAGACCTTAACCTGTATATCGGATAGGAGATTCATGAACTATATGTCAGGGACTTTATCTTTCTCATTCCGGTCCTTGTTGCTGAGTCTTTTCCAGCTATAAAATACCAATTTGAATTCAAATCAAATGTTGAAGATGAGTCTTTTCACCAAGTGTTGTAGAAATCCACCATGTCTTGCTTATTATCCACTTTCTACCGGTAATTTCATCCAGATTCTTCGTCAATATTTTGTCATATTATCCATTCACTGCTTGTACCATGGTCCATCCAAATTGATCATCCACATTCAAAACTCTTTGACAACGATATAGTGTCATGTAATTTGTTCACCTCTTGTAATTTAGAGGTCCATCAAAACAATTGACATTTTTTCAACATAACATACCAAATGTGCATGTTATTAGCTTTTGAGTATTCCGTCATCACTAAAATAGACGTAAGGAAATTCGTAGATAGTTGACTCAATTGCTCTTTTGGAGCTTGAGAACACGTGGAATCAGTGATGAAGCCTATATAAAATTCAAAAATGTTGCTAGAGATGTGAAACATTTACATACAAAGAGAACGCAAATTCATTATATTTACCTGCCCCACAATTTCCTCTCATTTTCAACTTAACATCCAAGTAACTAAGAAGCCTCAAAGAGTTTCGACCCCATTGCAAAAGTCTCCCACAATTTCCTCTCATTTTCAACTTAACATCCAAGCAACTAAGAAGCCTCAAAAAGTTTCGACCCCATTGCAAAAGTCTCCCGTCCTCTTCGTGTCTCTTTCCTCTTTTTTTCTTTTATGTATGCTTCATGCATCAACTTGCAATTGAGTTGAATTGTCAAAGAAAAAAACAAAGTTGTGGAGAAACACGAAAGACATAAAGTAACGCACGTGTCTGTCCTTCTGCTTTTTCAGTTTCCTTGCGTTTGCATTGGAATTTCGCAGGCAGTTGAGGGGAAATTTCATGTGTTTATCACATGGACATGGCTTGAAAATGGCCACCCTATTCCACGCGTTATCACTTTCCTTGCACTTGTTGGCGTGAAAACTTGTCCTCACAGCCCATATGCTTCTTTTGCTGCTAATCTACAAGTTTATTCTAACGCATCTCTCTGGACGATCATTTCCGCGTCCCTTCGGTGTTGACCTGTCTCAGCTTTTCCAACGCACCGCAACTAGTAATCAACCGTTCGACGCGAATTCCCCTCCCGATGGATCCCGAGATGCAAGTCATCTGATTCGACGGTTGGGATCGCTTTCATCAGATGTTGGGACGATGAATGAAGGAAAGAGGTGCTGTCTGCTGTCCTATCGCCAAATCAATGCCAGCCCGAGACAATTCGAACCAAAATTTAGGCTACGAAAAAGAAATGAATGACCCACGGTCGGGAGAATTATCAAAAAAGTCTTAAATTTATTGTAATTGTGCGAATTCAGTCCTAAACTTTTTTTTCGAGTCAATTTAGTCATAAACCTTTTTACAATTGTGCCAATTTAGTCCATCCGGTCAAAGTTAACTGGCCGGCGCTGACGTGGACGTCGGCCGGGGACAGTTGGCTAGCGAGGCAATTTTTTAATATTTTTTCGAATTTTTTTTTTCACACCTTCTTCTTCCTCTGGCCGGAGGCGAGGGCCGGTGAGGTTAACCTCACCAGCCACTGGTGAGGCTCGCCCCCGCCGGCCACTGGCGAAGTGAGCCTTGCCCAATAACGGTAAGGCCGCTAGCAAGGACCGTCGCCAGATTTGGACAACGAGGCTCACCGTCCAAACCTGGCGACAACGAGCCTCGCCCAGTGATGGCGAGGCTTGGCCTCGCCCAGCCATGGCGAGGTCGAGCCTCGCTAGATCTTGCAACGACGGCCTCGCTGGTCACCGGTGAGGATCGTCACCAGATCTCGAGGGCGTCCCCGGAGAGGGTGCGGACGAGTTTGAAGGGGGCGGCAGGGCCCTAGCCCAGGTCGCTGACGACTAGAAGAGCGAGAGGTCACCAGACTCTTCTTGAAATTAAAAATAATCTATTTTCTCTAACCTACCTGTTTTCCATATATGTCAAAGCATCGAACCAGCTACAAAATACCAATTTGAATTCAAATCAAATTTTGAAGATGAGTCTTTTCACGGCAGAAATACACCACAAATGCCAAAACTTGGCACGGATGGACACTCAAGTGCCACTCCAACCAAAATTCGGCCAAATTGTTGACGTGGCAATTTTTTGACAAGGTGAGTGCAAAACGGCGCCGTTTTACATGTTGATGTGGCAAGAAAATGCAAAAACGACGTCGTTTCGTGTATGATGTGGTAAATAATTAATATAAAAATTAATTAAATTAAATTTAAAACTAAATTTATTTAAAATATTCTAATATTAAAAAACTTAAAATTAAACAAAAAAAAGGGCGGGGTCAAACGGAGGCGGCTGAGAGCTGAGCCCTTGTCGCCGCCACCTCCCCACCACCGCCGGAAAGGGCCGGCAACGGTGGGGAGAGGGTCGGCCGGGGTCGCCGACCCCTGGCCAACCGACGGCAAGGGCTCGCAAGCCCTCGCCGGATCTGGGCAAGGGCCGCAACCCTCGCCCATCGTCTTTTCACCAAGCCTATATATGCTCAAAATTTGGTTGTAGAAATCCACCATGTCTTGTTTATTGTCCACTTCTGCCCATAGTTTCATCTAAATATCCTGACAATATTTTTTCCAATCATCTATGCACTACTTGTACCAAGGTCCTTCCAAATTGATGATCCACATTTAAGCCTCTGAGACGATGACACAATGTCCTGTAGTTTGTTCTTCTCCTGCAATTTAGAGGTCCATCAAAACATTTGACGTTTTATCAACATAACCCTCCAAATGTAGATATCATTAGCCTTTGATTATTTTGTTTCACTACAATAGTCACAGGGAAATTCGTAACACAAATATGTTGAATATTTTTTTTAAAGAGTGATCCTAGATAATCGACTCAAGTGCTCTTTTGGAGCTTGAGAACATGTGGAATCAATATTAAAGCCTATGGGAAATTCAAAAACGTTGCTAGAGATGCGAAACATTTACATACAACGAGAATGTAAATTCATTGTATTTTCCAGTCCCCGCAATTTCCTCTCATTTTCAACTTAACATCCAAGCAATTAAGAAGTCTCAAAAGTTTCGACCCCATTGCAAAAGTCTCCTGTCCCCTTCATGTCTCTTTCCTCTCTCATCTTTTATGTGTTATGATTCATGCATTAACTCGCAATTGAGTTGAATTGTAGAGAAAAAAGAAAGTTATGAAAAGCATGAATAAAGTCACGCGCGAGTCTCTCCTTTTGCTTTTTCAAACTTATAATGGAGTCGGGCCACGTGTTTCCACTCTCCTTGCACTTGTCGGCGTTAAAATTTGTCCTCATAACCAATATGCTATTTTTATTTTTGCTGGTAATCTACAAGTTCATTCTAGAGTTGTGGAAGGATAGGCCAAATCAAGAAAAGAGATGCATTGGGAAACTCATTGGGAAAGTCATCGATAGCAGATTTCTTCTTGATGGGTGAGACCCATGTGAGATGGGAATCGAACTAGAATTTTTATTTGAATAACCGATACTTATAAGTGAATTTTTCTTACCGTACTAGATTCTCGTTTTAGATTCTTATAAGTGAAACATCAAAAGTTTATAATATTTGATAGAATATGCAATCAAGTCCTAAATCTTGACTTTATGTAATTAAGTCCGGGAAAATTACCAAAAAAGTCTTAAATCTTTTGTAATTATGTTAATTCAATTATAAGCTCAGTTTTTTAACCAGTTGAGTTGTAAACCTTTTATAATTACGTCAGTTCAATCCTTCCGATCAAAATTGGCCGGTTAGTGCTAACGTGGCAACTGGTTGGCAATGCCAGCGATAATTTTTTAATAATATCTTTTGAATTATTTTATTAATTTTTTAATCTTTTATACCTTTTTTTCTCTCTTCTTTTTCCTCCCTCTTCCTTCTTTCTCCCTCCTCCTCTCTCCTTCCTTTGGCTCCAACGACTAGCTAAAGGGGAGGGTTGGCCAACCGTCGGACTAAGGTGGCCAGGCAAGCTTGCCTTGCCATTGCTAGGCGAGAGCAAGCTTGGCGAGGGCTAGCTGGTCATCGGAGCCAATGGAAGAAGGAGGGAGGAGAGAGAGAGAGAGAGAGAGAGAGAGAGAGAGTTAAAAAAGATTAAAAATTAATAAAATAATTCGAAAAAATAAAATATTATTAAAAATTGTCGCCAATACCAGTCAATGGCTACGTTAGCATCGATTAGTCAATTTTAGCCGAAAGGACTGAACTGATACAATTATAAAAGATTTAAGACTTAATTAGTCAAAAAAATAAGTTTATGACCGAATTGACATAATTACAAAAAGGTTGTAACTTTTTTGATAATTTTCCCAATTAAGTCCTAAATAGTTTTCATTGAATATAGTTTAATTCTATTGGCATACTCATGGTTAAATTTGCTAACGTGAATGCCAAAATCTGAATTGACATTTTGTAATTTCATTTAACATACATGGCTTTGATGTGGCACTAATGTGGGCCCCACATCGGGAAAATTCAAAAATTAAAAAAATTGGAGAAAAAACTAAATAAGATTGAAAGTCATAGAGAGTGAAACCGTCGGAAAGGGCTGTTTTGAGGATTTGGAGACCGCACGACTGCCCCGACTTCGTTGCTTTCTCTGTTCTCCCTATAGTTTTCACGAGCGAGGCTTCTTTCTCTTAAAGATATAGGTTTTGACTATTTTCTCTCTTCCTCTCCCTTGATAATTCTAAAATATTTACTCATATATAGGCAGGTTTTATCCCCTCACAAAGAGATCATCCTATATTGGAAAATGGATAGAGCTAAAATTGAACTACAACGGAGATATATACAAAAAAAAGTTTTATGTTGTTTGGCACTGAGTACTTAATTTTTTTAGAGCATTTCATGAATCATTTCTTTCTCTTCCTTATTGTCTATTGTTGATCTTAGCATCCCTTTTCTGCTCCGGCTTCTCTTCTTCTTCTCCTTATTGTCTCATATTATTTGATATTAGAGCTGAAAAAACTGTTCATATTGCGTTGAAATTTTCCATCAAATTGGTTTACGTGCGAATCCTATTTTTACATGATGATGAGTTTTTCTGACCTAGGCATTTTTGTTTCCTTTATCATCAGCCTCAGCTATATTAAACTATAAGCTATAGATCTCATTGATTTTTTGTAATTCACAGGCTTAGCTTATACTAGAAAATGGAGAGAACTAAACATGAAGCAAATTATATGCACGCATGGAGATATATACAAAAATAAATTTGTGCTGTTTTTTAATTGAATACTTGATTCTTTGAGCATCCAACCAATTAAATGAGTCGTGATACAGTCCTAATACTTTAGATTACTTTCGTGGCACCTCTCAGCAATTATGTTTGTGTTTTCAGGATGCCTTTTACGTGTTTAAAGTTGAAAAATGTACAACCCACCAGAGAATTTTATGTGCTTGACCCAAAAGATACTTTAATTCTTTTCCTTTTAGGACAGGCACAGGTACCTTCCGACGCGTTTCTGTAAAAGTTGTTTGGCGTTTTTGAGAAAGCTTGACGTCTCACTTCAGCTTTTAACTTTTGCTTTGCTCACAAAAAATATGCACATGAAGTCCCAGATTTTTTTTTTTATGTAAAATATAGAAATAAGTGCATTAAAAATTCTAAACTTGTCTCTAAAATATAGTTTGTTTTTTTTGGTAAGGTAAGAATATATTGACTTTAACCAAATGTCCCTAAAATATAGTTAGGTCCCAAAACTTAAAAAAAAAAATACAATGAAATTCTAAAGCTTGTTAAATTGATCCAATTAAGTTCTCCGGTTGATGGCACTTTTTGACAATTTTATGACTCGATTGTACTCTCGCGACAAATTTGAGAACTTACTTGCATTTTTGAAAGTTTTAAGGCTAAATTGTATTTTCGTGATAAATTTTAGGACTTTTAGTGAATTTATCTTTAAAATGTAAGTATCATTTCTGAGATGACGCATAGAAATATTGACTTGTTTTGGAAATGTTTATGATTACACTACATTCACGAGGGTTTTCTTATTTGTCCTTCTTAGGTTCACATCGAACTACTCTGCCTTCCAATGGTTGCCGCTTCAAGCTACTCTACGGGTAGAAATTACTAAGTCGATAGAATTAGTATATTATGCATGAAGAAAAGCCCGTTATAAAATTATTTAGGAACTATTACAAAGCGACCGTTCTTTCCATGGGGATTTTTTTTTTTTTTGACTTGGTAGATTAAGAATCTACTTCTTATCTTCCTTTATTCACTAATAATACAAAAAATTTAAGAGAGTATATCATGTTAGTAGTAGTAGTGAAATGTCACGGAGAGGAACACTAGAAAGAGGTGCAAGATGAGGGGGAGGGGGTGTTCCTTTTAAACTTGCTATTCTTACTAAAAAAAATGATTAATACCTAACAAAAAAAACCCCAAACTATATCCACTTTAATACAAATATGCCAAACTTTTTTTTATGTCGTTAAAAGTCCTAAACTTGTCAATTATGACACAAATGTCTCAAATTTTTTTGTGTCATAAAAAATTATATATATATATATATATCAGTGTGACAAATGTACTTTAGATGAAATTATAATAAATGGTAGATATGTTACACGTGTATAAATTTGAGTTTTTTTTTCTTGATACAAAGAAAGTATAAGGTATATGTAATCTGAGTTTTTTTTAACGTATCTGCCAAAAATGAACTGTGCGTGGATCGAGGGAGGAGAGGCAGTGTGTTTTTAAAGAAAAATAAGAGGACTGGCCAAATCTTGGATGCGCGCGGGGAGTTTAGCGGGGTTCATAAAGTCGTGTGTTTATTGTCTTGTTAAAGAAGACTTAATATCCAAGCAACAAAAAATCCAAAAAAAGTTTCGACCCACTAGAGAAATCTCCTGTCCTCTTCATTTCTTTCCTCTCTTGCTTTTCATGGATGCTTCACCCGCTTACTCATAATTGAGTTGAATTGTCAAAAGATAAAGAAAAGTTGTGGAAAAGACAAAAGGTAGAGTCATGCGCGTCTCCCTCTTTTGCTTTATCGTCCCCCCAAATCTTGAAGAGATTCTGTCTCTTTCTTGTTCTTTTCTGCGTGATAGATCTTGAGGATGGATGATTGAAACGTCTGTAAATGTATATGCAATGAATTTTGCTAAACTTTGCAACTAATTAAATGAGATTTTGCATCTATGTCTAGTCATTTTTTTGCTATGGTATTTTGGTAGGGAGGAGTCCCTTTCACTTGGCTCATATCATAAGTTATACAGATTCCATTTGGATGACATTTTTTTTTTTTAATTTAATCTTTCCTTTGTTGTCTTCTTTTATCTCAATTTCTAAGGCAGGCGGCTGCTCTAACAGTTCGAGTACAATTTCACTTTCCGTGCGATTACATGGAGCTTTCACAAGGAGTTGGGTGGCAGCTTCACGTGTTCATTATTTGGGCATGGCTTGAAAATAGCGACCCACCGTCTCAAGTCGCTTATTATGACTTTCAGAGCCAATGAAATTGGAAATTTTTCTTATCCCTCGCATTTCAAGTATTTTGAGGAGGACTAACTTTCTTCTTGTGGGAGTCCAAAGTCTCGGCCACTTTTCTTCAACTGCAGACCTACAATTTAATCATGTATGTAAGAAATGTGCCATGTCTTGAGTGGATCCAATTCGTGCCATCTCTTGAATGTATCCAATTTGATCTTGCTTTGAGAGGGATAAAGCTCCGATTTGGACTTATAGGCAGCCCCTCAGCTGATGGTAGTGATATTGTCCATTTTGATGGCGGATCGCTCACCCTGCATAGTTTTTTTAATATGCTTAATTGAGCTTATGATAGACTTTTCTATCGACATAATAGGTCTAAACACGGGCAATCATGGATGAGAGACATATCCTATACCTAATATCCCAAATAACTAACTTTGTGATCACATTTACAAAGAGACTGTTTGGTACAAAGCTAGTTTTGTGATCACGCTACCACCCCAAGCTTTTCTAGCGAGAGCTAGTGACCCTCAAACAATTATTGGCTAGGGTTGCTAGCCCTCGCTGGCGTCACGCGGTAGTGGCGCCTCCATCACCACCACTATGCGGCTGTCCAAACCTTGTAGCGTGGTGGCAATGCTAGCGCCACCTTCGGACAACACAGGTGAGGATAGGCGACTGTCTTTGGCCCTTGCCAAGACCCTGGCGAAGATCAACGACTCTCTCGCTGGCGAAGCATGGGGCACCGCTGCCAAGTCCTTCAATTCTATGGATTCTGTCCTTTTGAAATTTATGTATTTTCAAATTGTTTGTGAGACGGTGGAAGTGCCCCCACTTCATCGCTTTCTCTCTTCTCCTTATAATGAGCCTGCACTTCTATTTCTCCGTCCTTCATCCTCTTGCTCATTTTAGTTGGCACGAACCTGTAAAATATTGAATCAAATAGCTTGAATTTTTAGAATGTTATGTCGATTCAATGAGCTTAGGGAAAATGAAATATTCTACCTCTAATCAAGGATGCAGACCGATTGAAGGGAGTAATCATGAGGTGACTTCTTCCTCTGAAGAGATAGCTTTTGGTTATTTTCTCACCCTCTTCCGTGAGGATTCTGGAATATTTAAACATATATAGTGATTATTATGTCTCCTTATAAAGAGATCAGCTTATTCTGGCAAAATGGATAGAGCTAAATGTGAACCAAATTATATATACGAGACAATTGTGTTTGATTCTTTGAGAGCATTCAACAATTTTTATGATTCGTGACAAAATCCCACTGCCTAAATCAAATTTTGTGCCACCTCCAACAATTGCGTTTGTGTTTTCAAGATGCGTTTCTTTCATGGTTAAAGTTGAGAAATGGGACAACCCACCAGAGAATCTCATGTTCTTGTCCGAAACGATCGGTTAAATTTTGTTTTTTTTTTTTTTTTGGGACAAGCACAGGTACCTTCCGACCCAGTTTCCGTAAAAGTTGTTTGGCATTTTTTGAGGAGAAAAGTTTATGTCTCCCTTCTACTTTTCTACTTTTGCTTTTCAATTGCATTATTGTCCTTCTCAGGTTCACACCGAACTAGCGTGCCTTCGAAGGCTGCCACATCAAGCTACTCTATGGGTGGATCTTATGAATATGCATGCATCTGATAGCCCGTCATTGAATTTTTAAGAACTAGTGCAAAGCGCCCGCTTTTGTACCGGGAGTTCTTTCTTGACTTCGTTGATTATTTAATCTTTTGTAAATAAAACATTAAGAATTAACTTATTTTTCTGTTGTCACGAATAACGCAAATAATATAAGAGAATATATCATGTTTATAGTTGAAGTGAAATATATATTTCCTTTTATCTCCACACACTTTGGAATTACAAAATGAATTGTGGAAGGTACATAATCTTGAAAGTAATTTAATAACACCAATCTGATCTTTTATACTCATTCATACATCATGCCCCTTGACTTTCAATTGGATTTTTTTTTATCTTTCAAGGATCAATTAATGTTTGTACGAAATAGACTCATTTAATAGCAGGATAAAAGTTCATAATATTATGCATACAATCCCAAAAAAAGACATTCTTACGGAGAACAATACTAAAAAGAGTTGTAAAATTAAAGGGGATAAGACATACCGTGTTTCCTTCTAAACTAGCGAAAGAACATACACATATACTTGTTAAAAGAATTAAATAATGGTTGATAGGAGAGTATCAGATTAGTTGTTATCAATAATGAAAACATTTTTCATTGACTAAATTTTTTAAGCGATATAACTAATTATATTTTGAATTTTTTTTTTAAATTTTGAGTTATTCATGAAATAAACACATCCGTAGTTTGATCACTTCCATGAAAAGGAAGTTTGATGGCTCTTTGATCTGCGTGCTCTTTTCACATGCTCAGCTAATGTGAAAATGAAATGTGCAAGGCTATGCTGCTGTGAAGTTCGCCGATGCGTGCCTGCGTTGCTTTAGGGGCGACGTGGGCATTAATTTGTAATATCAAATTGCATTATCAGTTGTGCAATGCCGCAATAAGCAAATGATATACAGAGGGAGCTGAATAAGCTGGAGCTCGTCCTTGGCACTAGGCTTGAAGTTTCAAGAGACTCAAGTGCAGCTTTTCATGGCTTTGCCCAGAAGATTTAAGAGACAAATGAGCAAGAGAGCCATTATAGAGGCACTTCTTGGGTAGTGGGTAGAGGGAGTAGAAATTATCATTTGGACACAAAAGCACTAGTTTGAGAATTTTCAATTGGAGATGTCTTTCCGGAGATTCGCACGAATCACCAGCAGCAAGTTCTCACATCAAGAATGCGTCTTTTTTTTTTTTCCAGAAAATTTAATATGTGAAAAACATTTTTCGAAAAATAATTAGTTACATCGCTTAAAAAATTTAGTCAACGAAAAATGTTTTCATTATAGATGATAATTTACGAGTAACTATTTTTGTTGACGGAAAAAATATTTTTCATGTATTCAATTTTTTAATCAATACAAATTATTATTTTTCAAAAAGTATTTTTTAAATTTTAATTTTTTTCACGAAATAAATGCACCATAAAGTCATCTTACGCAGAGCATTTGGACTAAAATGTCTTAGATTGAAAACCAGTTCCACACCCCACCCCCCTTTCTCTATATATACATATATTTTCTCCTCCAGTTTCACCAGACTCGCCTTCTTGTCTTCTCCCGATCTCGATCTCTCGGATCGCAGCCTCGCGTTTGTCGGTTGGCCTTCAATAATCAGCCCATTAGGTATTTGCTCTTTATGTGGTTTCTTTTTCAGTTTCTTTGTAAAATGATTCACATTTCGGCGTGCTGCGACTTCGATCTCTACGTTTTCGATTTCTTCGACAATTTACCATAGCCAGTCGATGGCCGAGTCATGAAAGCTCATTGAAAATTTTCTTTCAGATCAATTCTATCTCAAGTCTCGATTGCTACGTGCGATGGCACCAGTCACTAACACATCAAGAATGAAGTACGAGGTGTTCCTCAGTTTTAGGGGACCGGATACTCGGGATAACTTTGTTAGTTGTCTCTTTTGTGACATGAAGGATAAAGGAATCTGCGTCTTCAAAGACGATGAAAATCTCCGTGTTGGTGAGAAGATCGAGGGAGAGCTTTTGCAAGCCCTGGATGACTCTCAAATCTATATCCCCATTTTTTCTAAGGGATTCGCTACCAGTTCATGGTGTCTGCGTGAGGTTGCACATATGAGAGATTGCACTTCAAAGTCGGACGGGAAGAAGGAGATTCTTCCCGTTTTCTTCGACGTCACGCCAAATGACGTCAAGTGTAGAACCGATCTGTACAGAGATGCCCTGCCTGAACATGAGAAGAAGTATGACTCCCGTGAAGTGAAGCGCTGGAGGGATGCCCTTGTTGAGGTTCCGACTACAGTAGGCTGGAAGCTGGAAGGGCAAGGGTAACTTTTTGACAACTCTTTTTTAGCTATATTTTTAGTATACTATGTGAAGTATTTATTTTTTAAGATAAAATTTAATTGGTCAAGTTATACAAGATATAGATCGACTTTTATATCATACTCAATTACTCTTCGGGTTATTAACTTCTCCATAATTGATATATAAGTGAAAAAAAAGTTAATGCGAATGTTTTGTCATGGTCAAGTTGTTGAATGTTGAGTTAGCATCTTGTTTGGCTGTCAAAAGCCGCAAAACAAACATAAATAGCAAAATAAATCATTTTCAACAATTTAGAGAAAAGAAAAAGAAAAACAACAAACAGACAAATATTAATGCTTATTCATTGTAGATCAAACATCCTGATTTTGTACTACTAGCTTATGAATATTTGATCAATCTCCAAATGTTGCGTACACATTAGAAATAACTAAAAATTATATGATGAACATCAGTTTTCAACAAAAAAACAAAAAAACGATTTATTTGTTTTATGCAGAATTAGGAAACTCAGGTCTGGTCACATCTTCTCTACTATTTTTAAAGTAACTATGTAGACTGTTATGGTGGTGAATTTTATCTATAACATATCACGGCTCTCCCTCGTGTTTAATGGTGCTTCTTACAAAAAAAAAAAAAGGCGGAACATAAACAGCCCATTTAATTGCAGTAAAAGCCATATATTTCATAGTTCTGATTTTAGGAGTATTTTAGAAATTCTGATAATATTCCACCTTTATTACATATGTTATTCATGAAACCAAAGAGTGTAAGAGATTTATATTTTTAAACTCAGTAGAGTTATAGTTATTAAAACTATTAAACTTCAGCATAACAAGTATTACATTGGTGATTGCTAGAAGCAACAATCTCGCATCACACCCTCCCTTTGTTCATTGAAAAACTCAGACACTTGTCACACATTAATTGGCTTTTTTTTTATAATTAGCTTGGCTTGTCACCATTCTCTAACGTCTCCTCAAGGGTAATGGCTATATGGACAGTATCTCGATGGAGTCTCCCAGATCTCATAGAGATTTCCGAAGAGAGAGAGAGAGAGAGAGGGAGAGGTGACTTGGACACGTTAGTGAGCTTCCTATGGCGTGAGTTTATTGTTGCTCAAATTGAATCTTTAACTAGCCAAAATCACTAAACTTAATCTTCATTTATTTAATCTATGAATAAGTAGAAGGACAAAATCGTCATAAAGATATTATTATATTCCTTTCCACTCCTCTTCTTCAACCAAATATTAGATGACCTAATTTCCTTCGGTTCATATTTTTTCCTTTCGTAAGCATACAAACAGTCATAAAATCCAATTATTGCTTTCTTTTGATCAATATCCTAATCCTTTACATTTCCTCTTAATCACTGCATCCAAACTAAGTATTAGTGTTTAAACTCAATCGATGAGAGTTTATGCAGTAATTAGTGTTTAAATCCAAACAATGGAGATCTGGGCAGCAGCCAAAACAGCTAATTCAAGCCCTTTGTAATTTAGATAGTTTTCATTGTAAATGGATTCAAATTTCTCAATTGCAAAACTGCCATTGTTTATAAATCGTTCTTGATATATGTAGCTTATGTTGGCAGGCACGGTGTACTTATAAAACAGATTGTTCGAGAGGTTCTACTTAAGCTGGATGGGAACAACAGACATCTTCCAAACCATCTAGTTGAAACGGATGATCTAAAACATATAGAGGAATTGTTGGATGTTGACTCTAATGACCATGTGCGTTTTATTGTAATCCATGGGACGGGCGGTATTGGTAAATCAACTCTTGCTAGTATTATCTTCAACCGATTTCGGTCTAAATTCAACTGCAGTAGTTTCCTTGAAGATGTCCAAAGTCACGATCCTTTAGAGATGCAAAAGAAGCTACTAGCTGAAACACAGGGGGTGAACTTTGCTCAAGAAATCTATGACACCAACACCGGGATTGATCGCATAAAAAAAGGACTTCGCAAAAAGAAAGTTTTGATTGTTGTCGATAATGTGGATGACAAAAAGCGACTCGAGAAACTCGCAGGGAGCTGCGATTGGTTTGGTTGTGGAAGTAGGATCATTGTCACACTCAGGCACCTAGGGACAATACACAATGAAGACTACCAAACACAACCTAGCAATTACATGCATTACTCGGTAAAGGAGATGCCTTCTTATCAAGCGATTCAGCTTTTCAGCAAGTATGCTTTTGGAAGTGATACTCCTCCAGACGACTGGTACAAATTTTCAGAAGAAGTCGTTTCAATCGTGGGAAGGCTTCCTTTGACTCTACAAGTCGTGGGTTCTTCTTTCGCCATCACAGTCAAATCCGAGTGGGGGGACACATTGGAGGACTTCAAGCAGGCCCCACATAAGGATGTTCGAGATACACTGATGATAAGTATCAACAAATTGGACAAAATAGAAAAAGCCATATTCCTAGACATAGCATGTTTTTGCATCGAGGAAGATAAGACTTATGCGGAGTACATGTGGCATACTAGCGGCAATTCTCCACGTAGAACAATTAATCTTCTTCTCCACATGTCGTTGATAAAGATCGATAAGGGCAATAGGTTCTGGATGCACGATGAAGTTCGAGATCTAGGAAGGTACATTGTCATGGAAGAGAATTTCAAAGATGGAGAGCGCCGTTGGGTGCAGATTGATGAGAATAATGTAGACATACTAAGGAGCAAAAAGGTGACGTTTAGAGTAGAAGATTCAATCAATCCAGCAAAATCTTTGGTCATTTTCCAAAAATTGAGAATATCGGTTGATGGCCTGCTTTGTTTTCTAACTTACATAGTAATAGAAAGCAACTCTTAAACAAGGAAAGTATATGTTTTCATGCCTTACCCATGTGAAACGAGAAAAAAGCTAACGCACCGTTTGGTCAGTTGAAATTCTTCATTTCTTGTTTTGGTGAGAATGAAAATGAGCTTTTTGTTTCCTTTGAAAAGGGGTTTAGTCTATGAAAAGACAGACCTATCAACATCGAATGGGCAGTTTAAACGTGCTTGATTTGCCTTATTTGCAAGTTGAGAGGAAGAAAATTAATTATTTTGTCAAAATTTGCGTATGATTTAATTAGATTGGGGTCAAAGAAGAACAACTGATACTGTTGACTACTAGCATTGATGTTTTGCTACTTATGGTGTACACTCATCTTTATCTCTACTACTGCCGGCAGAAAAAAGGAGCTGTCCAAGCACTCAGTTTATGCATCAGTCATGACATAACACCCGATGAAATAGCCTGTTTGCCAGAGCTGTGGTTCCTTGGAGGGAAAGGATTGACTTTCGTAGGCGACTTCGAAAATTGTCTTCGTAGTCTGAGATGGCTTTCTTGGCTTTGTTGCTCGTTGGATTTTTCAGCGACGAATCTTTACCTGGAGAATTTGGTTGTGCTCAACCTTTCAAGGAGCAAGATCACCGATGATTGGGGTGGATGGAGGCAAATCCAGGTACCAACGCACCTCACTCATGTTCACTTCAAATTTATCAATTAACCTTCATAGTCTCGTACTTTTTGTCGACACGTAATCCGCCTTGTTTTTCCACTACAGGCGGCGAAATTGAGAATTCTAGATTTGACGGAGTGCCACGAGTTAACCAAGACACCCGATTTTTCAAAGTTTGGCAAGTTGGTTAAATTGATTCTCACAAATTGTCGGAAGTTGTCTATGATTGATAGCTCAATCGGTAAGCTAGAACTACTCGATACTTTGGATATCAGGGGATGTAGTTCCCTCCAAAGGTTGCCCGAAGAAATCGGTTCTCTAAAAAAGTTGTCGAAGATTATCATGCCCTATGACAAACGCATCAATCTTGAGCTTCAACGCGACCTAAATTCATATTCGGATGTACGTCCTCTTGGTATCAAACAACTTCCTCACTCTATTGGAAGGTTGAATCTCACACATTTGGATTTGTCTTTTTGCGAGAACCTATATGAGCTTCCAGACTCTATTGGAGAACTAAAATCATTGGTCGAGTTGCATTTAGGATTCACAGGGATCTACAGTCTCCCTTCTTCCATTGGAAGGTTAAAGAATCTCAAGTATTTGTTTTTATTTAGATGCAATGATCTACTTGAGCTTCCACACTCTCTCGGGGAGCTAGAATCATTGGTCGGGTTGTATTCAACTTATTTGGAGATCTCCGTTCTCCCAGATTCTATTGGAAGGTTAGTGAGTCTCACACATTTGTCCTTTCTTTCATGCAAGAATCTACATAAGCTTCCGGACTCTATTGGGGAACTAGAATCATTGGTCAAGTTGGATTTAGAAGATTCGGGTATCTCCGTTATCCCTGATTCCATCGGAAGGTTAAAGAATCTCAAATATTTGCTTTTATTACGTTGCCGTGAATTACAAGAGCTTCCGAACTCTATCGGGGATCTAGAATCATTACTCGAATTGGATTTAATGTTCTCGAAGATCTTCATTCTCCCTGATTCCATTGGAAGGTTAACGAATCTTACGTATTTGGCTTATCCTTTAAGCAAGAGTCTACCCGAACCTGCAGTACATTTTACGAAAAATGAATTTCTTAAGTTCTCCACTCTTCCTCGTTTTATTGAAAGGTTAAAAAATCTCAAGCGGTTAGGTAAATCTGGGTATAACTATGGGGTTTCCTTCCCTCTATCGGGGAACTGGAATGATTGGTCGAGTGTCACGACTGCCTAGGCGGCCTTACCTAGGCGGCGCCCACCGATCGGCTTGGCTCGGCTCTCCAAACTCCGCCTCTCTTCTTCGTCGCGCCGCGCTCGCCGCTCTCTACAAACCCTCGGCAGACCCTCTCCAGCGTTGAGAGCGAGCGAGAGAGAGATATATGGAGATGGAACCTCCGACGCCGCGGCAGCTGCCGGAGCCGGCGGTGCCGATCTTCAGGGAAGGCGTGGCGCTGACGCTCTCCCGGTGGTCGGCCCTCCAGATGGCGGTCGACAACGAGTGGGGCGGCCGGAGCTCGGGGCAGAGGGCCGACGAGCTCGGCCACGACGTCTTCACCTGGTTCACGCAATCGAAAGGTAACGACACCGCCCTGATTACACCGCGCCACGGCGGCGGCGGAGGAGGTTTTTCGAATAGTTCGTAGCGCGTTTCGTTTTGCTGAACGCTGTAATTTTTATTTTTGTTGATCCGATTAGAACCGCTTTAGATCGACGATTTGGAAGATCTTCTGTACGAAGCCATGATTGCACTGAACACCGTGGCCGAAGACGGCAGCGTCGAGGAGGTATGCGGCTGAGCGACCTCGCGGCATCCGTTGTCGGTTTGAGCTGATGAAACGATGTCGTCGTTGTGCTGAGTCTCTGCGTTACTGCTCTGCAGGTGGCGGAGAAGTTGGTGATTATGCATGAAGAATGCCTGGAAGGGAACTTAGCGGCTGTTGAGAAGCTGAGGGAGGCTGCTTTGAAGAGAGTGGCGCCCGCGCATGTCAAGCAGGTAATTCTTGTGGGAAGCTTTGCCTGGATGCTGTAGGCTCCTTGTTTTTCTCGTTTGAGGCGATCGGTGATTGCTTGATGGTGTGAGTATTGTATCTGATGGAAAAAAAAATTGAAGAAATTAGGTTATCATTGTCGATAGCACCTTGGAAAGGAAGTGATGAGACCGTTATTCCGAAGCGTAAAGCTGCCTTTTCAGCAATGCATATGTATAATCACAAAGCCTTTTGGACAATTGATCTAGGAAAACGGCGATTAAAGTTATCGCATGGTGAATTTTGCTTCGGTCAGACCATAAAGAGGATGAACGAAACAGATGGATCTTATGCAATATATTTTACTTTCTCTTATGGCTACCTTCATCTTTTGCAAGGGAATGGTGCATATCTTCATACTTGGCATCTTGCTCTGGGTGGAACTTTTTCGTTCACTATAAGTTTGGGGGAAAAAAAAATCTTGTTAGGGATGGTCACTGGTGTAGCTGTGATCACGTTGAGTTTCTGCTGAGTGTGCTAGCAAGTTGAGCCGCCTACAATCCTGTCTTGGTTGAGACTGGAGACATGCTTAATGGAACTTTATTTGGTTTCTGCTTGCTTGTCTTTAATTTTCAAGTAGGAAGCATATTAAAGGAGATATTGAGGAGCTACAGTAGGGCCGTCTACGTATTATTGTGATGCTAAGATTCTTTTGGGTGGCGTTCCCTGCATTTCAGTTTTTCCCCCTTCTCTGTTGTTGATGCTAGGAATCCACTTTCTTTGTTTTGAGATCTTGACCCGGGGAATTTCTTCTTATATCACCAGTCTGTATACTTCGGTCTTTTTAGCATGATATGTAAATTCAGGTGTCTTCAAGAAGAAGTTCTCACTGAAGGTTTGACATTTTAAGACTATGCAACTGATATTCCCATTCATAATAAGGGTTGCTGATGCTTCTCTCAGGGCTGGCTATGCATGAGATTTATCTCATCATGTACAGCTTATTAACTAGGAATACACTCAACAAGGGGATTTGTCGATTATATTCTGGGAAACATCTTCTGCATGATCTCACTGTGAATTGCATGCGGCACCAGAAGTATTTTGTGTAAAGTGCATCTGCGTATTGACGGAGACATTTATCTTGCATTGGAGACCACTGCATACATCAAAACTGCGAGAGTTGTTTTGCAAGTCACGAAGCCTCCTTGACACAACTTCATGTCTATGTAGGTCGTTGAAGGAGAAGAAGAGGAAGACAGTGATAGTGATAGTGAAGACATGACTGTGGATGATTCACCGTACATGGTGGTGGATGCACCGAAATCTCAGCCGAGCCCGACTCCGGCCAACAAAGCCAGAGACGAGGGGTGGCCAACTCAGGCGGCTGATGCAGATGGATGGACAGTGGTCAGTTCAAGAAAAAGTAAGGGTAAAAAGTAGTGTACACGACCAAACTTGTGTAAGGCTCTGCGAGTATGTATGGTGTAGTTTGTTGTTACTTCCCTTCTTGCCAAGTTCAAAAGTGATTGTTGAGAGTCGATAATTTTTTGCTACTTCTCTTCTTGCCAAGTTCGAAAGTGATCCTTGAGAGTTGATATTTTCTTATCATCGTCGGAGATTGTATCGGCAGAAACGGAATTTTTTATGTTGTTTTGATTACATAACATAAAAATGAGATCTACCCGGGAGCTCTCTCTCTCTCTCTCTCTCTCTCTCTCTCTCTCTCATTAATTTTTGCTGATTAGCTCAGTCTTCTCCCCCTTCTCAGTGACAGTTACTGGGATGTATAAACGGTGGAGGAGGAGGAGGAGGAGGAGGAGATGAGCATTAACTTCCATCTTCCATCGATGTAAATGTAACATTATAGGTAGGGGTGTGCAGCCAAATCAGTTTTACCTGGAAACTGGACTGGATCGCCTGAAAACAAGTTCGGGAACAGGTTTTAAAATTTTTAGAATCGGTCAAAATTAGTCCAAGAACAGGTTCTGGGCGAATACCCATTCGGAACCAGACCAGGCCGCCTTGTATCGGAATTGATTTTATAAGTTAAAAAGTCAAAATCCTAACTTTTTTTCCCTTAAATTTTAACCTCCACACTCCTTCGGCCCTTGTCTTTCCTTGTCTTTCCTTAGAACTCTTTGCTAGTCTTTTCTCTTCCCTCTTTGCTAGTCTTTTCTTTTCTTTTTTGAATGGATAAATTGAGAATGAAGTTTTATAATTTATATTTATGTTACGTGTTTATATTTATCTTATTGATTATTGTTTTGTTTTGGTAGATAAGGATTTTTGTTATTTATCTTATACTTTGAATTTTATTGCTCATAATATCGTATGATTTTGTCATAGAATATGAACCAAAAAAATGAAAAAAAAAAAATCTTGAATGGACCTGAAACCGGACTAAAAAAACCAAATAGGTTGCAGAAACCAATTTCAAACAAATAGAGTAGGATTCATGATCTAAAAATTGGGAATAAGTTATATTATGATAGGTTCCAGATTTCAGCTCTAGAGCCTGCCTACCTTCCCTTAAATCAATCATGTCCAATTATAGCTTTGTCATTGATCCATGGATGGAACGGTGCACTACATGTTTTCGAAAAGAGAGATTATGCTTTAACCGGACCGTGTGAAACACGAACCAGTTCTGATACTGAAGGAAACAAGGTACGTAGTCTGCCAGTTTCAGGCAGTTTCAGGGAAGAACAGAGCTGTTCTCTTTTACATTTTGGACATCCATGCTAGTACTAGTAGACCTTAACCTGTATATCGGATAGGAGATTCATGAACTATATGTCAGGGACTTTATCTTTCTCATTCCGGTCCTTGTTGCTGAAATTGAGCCGGGCTGCTGCCGCCACTGTTGCTGAAACCCCCGCGGGATGCGTGGTCAGGAATGGGTCGTTCCTTATCTCAGCAACCGTGACTCCTTCCACATCTGCACGCGTCACCGGCTTATCCGAAGGCAGCTTCGACGAAGCGCCCTGTACAGAACGGTCAGCATTTCGTTACCCAGAGTCATTGCGTTTCTAGGCGACCTACGTCTCTTGCAACATCTATGCCAGAATGCCAATTTCTAAACCAAAATGCTGAAAACTACGAAGAGTAATGTCGGATCGATTACCCATAAAACATCAGCCATTTTTGTCTTCTCCTCGGCCCGGGTCGTCCTGGCATTGAGAGTCGCAGCCGACTGAGCGGCGGCTGCTACTCCCCCGGGAGCTATGGTGGTGCGGCCCGTCGCTCTCACTTCTGCAGCTTGTATAGCAGCTGCATCACTCCGCTCCACCGGCTTGTCTCCGATTGTTAGGGCGGTGGCTTCCAGGGCTTCTCCAATCGTGATTGGGCAGCCGCCAATGCCATCGTCATCACCGCTCGATTTGTTTTTGTTTTCAGGCACGACGGGACCAGACACTAGAGGAGCCCGCTGCGAGTATTGTCCTAGGACCTGTGGTAAGAAGCCACAACAAGCGAACGATATCTCACAAATTAGTTCGTGTACCGAACGATAGTTAGGATAATACTAACCGGACTTTTCACTTGAAAACCATACCTGTCCCCCAATGGACTCGGTGATCACGTGCCGGCCCGGAAGATCCGAGGCGGCCACGTTCACTCCCTGCTCTGCCACTATCTCGTTCATGCTATCGTGCCCGACCACGCCGGCATCCTCATTCCGCGTGGCCACCGACTGCATCGCCGATGCAGCCGTGCCCTTCTGGACCTGGCCGAGCGTCAGGTTCTCGGCGGTCTGCATCAGAGCGGCGTCCTTGGGTGCCACTGGCTTGCCGGCGAGCTCGCCCTCGACGGAGGCGAACACGTTGCCGTATTTCACGGGCTCTTGAGCCCTCCTGCGCGGCTGTTCTTGGCTCATTGCGGAGGTGAATGCAGGCCGTGGATCTGAGGGACTCAAGGAGGACTGGGGGATAATTTATCAGCAGTTCGTTCGTTCATTTTTGCTATTTATCTTTTGGGGCACTCGGCGAAGCCTTGAGGTGGCCTTAAGGAAGGGATGCAAAACGTGCAACAGATGGCGTTTGGAAGAGAAACGGTGACATGCAGCGATCACGTATGCAAGAGATCACAATTACCGAGGCAAAAAGAAAACAATCTTTTTATCACATCATTTGAATTTGGATTAATACTATAAAAAATCTTAAATTGATACACGTAATAAATTTACCCCAAATTAATGACACATTTACTTCCGTCAAATTACTAAACTAAATGATACATTACAATTGATCAAATCAATCGATGAGTATGCCAATTTTTTTGACATTAATCTAATTTAACGGAAACTAATCAACGATAAATTTATCATAAATATATCAATTTAGACTTTTCTACCCTCAAGAAATTAATTTTAGATAATATTTTGCGATATTAACCCATTCGGAGACATTTTCACATGAAAGTTTGCTAACCTTAACTGTATCCTAAGAGTCAGATCAGGAAAAACAACAGCACCAGAGAACAGACACAACCTTCCAACCGCTAAGTGCGGAAACTAGACCATGCTTCCATCATCCATGGTCTGGGGCCAAACCGGCAGCAACAACACAAAAGATGAACTTCTTGTTTAACCGGTCAGAAGCATATGGACAGACGTTATTAACACGGTACAAAGCGAAAATGCAGAAAAACCAGCTCCAGACATCTCAAAAGTTCAGCTTCATCAGTTGACATGATTAGTCTTCAGGAATTACCCCCAAGAGATCTCTACAGGTCCCTGAAGTATGAGAGTTGTTAGGTTTCTCCCCCGATGAAAGACTCCTCCTCCTCGTCATCCGGTCCTTCGGGGAGAGGACAGCCTTGGTAGGAATTATTGTCGACGCAATACTGCAAAAGCTTTTCCCAGTAAGGGTCCTAGATAAAGCAAAGAATCGAGGTCAGTCATGAACATTGGTCATGCGCAAAGTGTCCGCCCTTTTTGCGGTGATAAGTTGTCAGTACAAGCAATACACAGTGCATAACCTTCAAAGATTCGAGATCTGATATGGGTCAAGTGCAGTTACCTTGCTAACAATGTGAGGGTTTCCGATGATGACGAGCAGAGACCGAGCACGGGTTACTGCAACGTTGAATCTCCTCGGGTTGCTTAAGAATCCGAGACAATGAGCTCTGTCAAACTCGGTATGCTTCAATGTCGATCGGACAGTGGAGACAATGATGACCTCTCTCTCTTGTCCCTGAAACTGTTCAACACTTCCCACCTTGACGCCCAACATATCGTACTTTTCGAGTACCTTTCTGATTTTCACCACTTGCTGCTGATACGGTGTTATTACCCCAATGTCGGCTTCGCTCATACTCGAACTGTCTCTCAACTTTTGGATGAAATCGACGACTTTACTTGCTTCAATTCGATTGAACCATGACGGGTTATTACCCTCTCTCTCATCACAGCCTTGAATGCCAATAAATAGAATGGGGAACTCCTTGTTTGGAAGCAGATCAGATGATGGGATCGCGGAACAGGAGTTTTCCTTACATGCTAACAATTTCCCTTCATAGAAGAGCTTTGAAGGAAGATCTAAAATGGCAGGGTGGCACCGATAGTTTCTCACCAGTTTTGTCACAAACCCGATGTCCTCATTCAGATAGTTTTCGTGTTCAAAGAGCCTCTCTAGGAAAGATTTTCCCAATCCACGAGCCTCCGCATCTTTGGACTGTATAACGGGGCCAAGTTGCTTCGGGTCTCCGGCTAGTACAACCACCGTCTCCTTCCCACAAAGGTTGGCAACAGGAACCATGCATTCAGGCTCCGAAGCTTGCCCGGCCTCATCCAGAAAAATATGGGAAAAGTGACCCCTTTCTATGCCTTCTGCACGAAGGAGGGATGAGCTCGTATATGTAGATATGATGACCCTATAGCGCATCAAAGCCTCGAGAGGAGGACATCTGAAGACAGACTCCACAAAATAGCAGTAGCGGATGTGTTCTGCCTGAAGATCATGGTAAGGACGACTGGTAGCATTGAGCCTGAAAATCTCACTCTCTTTGACTTGGGCAACCTCATTTGTGATTAGTTTTTCAAGTATATGATCTGCAGCACTGTTGGAAGCAGCACAAATAAGAACCCTTGACTTACTCCGCATTTTGTATACCTGTAAAATAGCTTCGACCAACGTCATTGTTTTACCGGTTCCTGGAGGCCCGAAAATCACATAGGGAGGAGCACCTTTGCAACCGAGAATCATCTGAATGCAACGCGTTTGCTCCTCGTTCAAATTAGATGTAAAAGGCACAAAGGGTGATGTTTCGATCAACATTCTGCCATTTGAAACTGTTGGAAACAGAATTTCATTTCCTAACAGCTCCGCAGCTTCAATGGCCTGATACAACCGCCTCATGTTTACCCGATTACAAGCGAATTGAACACTGTAAAAGTTTTTGTTATAATGACGCTCATGAAATTCATCCGCAAATCTTAAAAGCACTTCATCAGCTTCCACACGTTGAATGCAGCCCTGAACAGTGCTCAATCAATCAGTAATTTTCAATGAACATGTAAGTCACTTAATAGTGAGGTTATCAGTCAAGGAGAGTAATTTCAACTAAAGATATAGCAATAAAAGGCACAATAGCATTGATTCTCTCCGGAACTTGTAACATCAACAGCTAATCAGGTTTTATACTTCAACAGTTTTTAAGGAAAAATCTTCAAGGTGCTAAAAGAAGATAGAGCATCTATTTTCTCTTTCCTGAGCACTAGGAAAATTCAAAGCCCCCGCAGGGTAATTATTTGTGATCACACCTCCACCTCTTCCCCTGTGAGGTGAATTTTCATCCTCCAGCAAAAGTACACAGCATGCAATATAAATGAAAAATGCACAAAATTTTAATGCATAGGTGGTTTGAAAGATACCATACAAGATGGTCAACGAACCTCGTAAGGAATAGTATGAGCCATGACTTCATAAGCAAGCTTCACCCGGACAATATCGCCTTGTAAAAGTGAAGGCCTCTTCTCAGCAAGCCCAGGAACCACCAAAGTTAGAAGACGAGCACCCTTCCTTGTCATTTGGACACACTCCATGTTATGGCGCCTCATTTCTTTCTGAGATGAAAAAATAGGAGTGCCAAGGTTATTTAGATCACAAGAATAAAGAATCCTTAATCAATGCTTCTTAAGTATTATTGTTACCTCCAAGTTTAGCTCTTCGATGATAACTAATGCATTGAAGTAAGCTGAGTAATTCTCAGTTGTCAAGCCTTCATCAAGAACATCGGGGACCTGGTTATTCATAAACAACTCCCTGAAATTCTTCGGGATGGGGTACTCCTGAAGTACACGAGACCTAGATCTTTGGGTCTTTTCCCTCACATAACGGTACGGAACCGCAAACTCACAGTTTTCCATGGTAAATTGTTTTCTTCTTGGACCTCTTATGTATGACCTGTTTGGAGCCAGAGACTGAGCGATCTTATCCTCAGCCAATAAGAAGACTACGCGTTCAATCCTAGCATCCTCCACATCAAAATGGACGATGGCTTGCTGCAAGCCCATATCGTTCGGCTTGCAGGATAACCAAATTTTTAGAGTCTGATCTGGATGCAATACTCTATCCTCCAATTCAGAACCTTGACGAAATGATCGAACATATCTTTCGTCTGAATTGAGAGATGGCGGTTCCATCAGAGACAATGCAAATGAGTTTGGAGGATTAGATGAGAAAATCCTGATCCCCCAAAGTTCCACCTGGTCACTGCCGGTATTCTGTATAGTAATCGAACATTTGGAAGTTTCTCCTATGAGAACATGCTGAGGCTTCTCATCTATTAAAGGAAATGGAGCCGAAATAAGCACCGGTCCCTCTTCATCTGGTTCATAATCACTTGAACATTGGTTATAATCTCCGATAGTTCCCATTGGCGACCAAACTTTTGACCCTACAAGAGATCCTGATCACACGCCAAGAATGGTAAGCAAGCATTTTACCAAGTACGGCAGCTCCAGCGACCACTTTTTGCCCTTTCAAATTAAAATTTTATATACAACCCCGGAAAGATATAACAATTAAACAGGTATGCCCACGATTTCGAGCTTCAGAAACTAATTTTCATGACGGATAGAAACATATCCAGTGTGATCAGTTCATAAATGCAGATGCCAAAGATTACAGAAACACAACTAATTGACGATAAGTACGCGTTTACTCAATGAACAAGATCAACTAAATGAATCTTTAATGCCGGCGCGCATGTGCCTAATCTAGTGCCATGCCCACACTCCACAGTGCCAAATCAGAATTCAAACACCAACATCAAAACCATTTGGATTTAGACCTTCCAAGCATTCGAATGTGGGGTTATGTATTTGCTAATCAACTGCTCCTTCAACACAAAGAAAGCCCAGAATCACTGTAAGTCCACGCTCCAAAAAAGAACCCTTTAAAGCCATCAAAGTGATGGTTTGTGCCCTCCAGCTACTATGTTGTTCGGTGCATTCAAAAGGCAAATTACAGACAATCAACCAGAACTGCATGTCCTACGTTGAAACGCAAATTAAACCTAAGAAATCCGCATAAAAAATAAAACTTTAATGGACAAAACAAGAAAACAACGAGAACCCACCTTTGATCAGACAAAATGGAGGCCTCAAGAAGGGACTTTTTTCAGGGTGCTGTCGAGAGGAAGACAGTGAAGTGCGGATTGATCACTAAAAATCTGAGCTTTTTAACGAGGAAAAGAGAGGTACCAACGTCCTGGAGAAGGCAGAAACAGCGAAAGCAAGTCAATCACGGTCAATGGCCTTTAGTGATTCTCTCTCTCTCTCTCTCTACACTCTCCCTCCTCGTTTTGTCAATTGCCTTGCTCTTTACAGGACGAAGACAACTGAGTACGGAGGAATTCGTAAGGGCCTTATGGATGAATCATTTCATTTCATTGCAACTTCATTCGACAGAACGTTAAAACGGTGGAAAACCAAAAATTCTCTGATAGGCCGAGGCCCGACAGTGGCCAGCTGTCGCCACATCAGCTCTGGTGGGGGCCATCGCATGCATACGTCGCGGGATATGATTGGAATTGACTGTCGAATGCAAGGGATATCGTGTAGACTTTAAGACTTTTCTAAACCATTGAATCAAGTCTGTCCGAGATAAATCTAAGGAAAGCATTTTATTTACTCGTTTATAACCAATTGCGATAATTTATAATTAAGTGAATCTTGCTTAGATAGTATGCCGATAAAGGATTTGTGAATAAAGAAATGAAATCTCAATTCCTCCACCTTCCTAAGTTGCCTTCCTCCTTAGAATTTGTATATTACTTTAGAATTTCTTAACATGTCAAATAATTCCCAATTCTATTCTTTTATTCTTCGGAAAAAAAAAAAGAATCCGTATGGTAACAATTTTTTTCCAAAAATAAATTTATTTTTGAGAATAAATTTGAAATAGAATAAAAAAGTTTTAAAAAAAAAAGGTTCTTCCTTTTTCTCAAGACAATAGTAACTCTAGCATCAAGCGTAAATCATTTTTTTCTTTTAATCTTTTATTTCCTTTTCTTTTTCTCTTCTTCTTCTTCTAATCAATCGCCGGCCACAACAATAGTCACCGATCAACTAGATGAGGTTGCTAGCTCTTGTCTAGTCGGTTGCCAACCAGCCAACCAGAGGAAGAAGAAAAGGAAAAAGAAAATTAAAAAAGAAAAAGAAAAATGTAATAAAATTATTTAAAAATTAAAATAAATTCTAAATCACTAAAAAATTTAAGGATCGTATCAAACGCATTTCTATTTCATGAATAGAAATTTTGAATAGTTACCAAACGCCTCCAAATGCCCATGAACTTGTCCATGAAACAAAATTAGAAAAAACTATTTTTGAGCAAAAAAAAAAAATTCGTGAATAGAATGGTTAGCAAACATACCCTCAATTTAATTCTCGCTTTATATTCATTTGCTCTTTCCATCCTCCTTTGTCCCTCCAAAATCTTAATTAAGTTCTCTATGAAAAGAGTTAAAGTGTTAATTTGCTCACTTTAATGCATAACAATAGATAGATAATACATATATTTAGTAGATTATTCATAATTTTGTTGATTTTTCTTCTTATGATTACATCTGTTTGAGTGCCTTTCATCGATTATTTACCGATAGTGTTATTAAATATAGAATTCGACGTGCCATAACAATTAGATTATTTCATTTCCATATTATTGTACAGGCTAGCGTCATTGCTAGTCTCCACTTTGTCCTTCACGAGACTTTACATGTTACAACACAACTACTTGAAACTTGGAAGAAATTCATCATTCCTACTTTTTATCCCTAAGTGGGTGAACAAGACACATAAACAAGATGGTAACGAAGCATTTCAGGACCTGAGAAGTGGAAACACACCAACCCTTCTACTTATACACAGGTGATAGTAGTTCTGTCTATTACAGATTGGAAATCAGCACTTGTAAGCACAGAAACATTGCTTCGGAACAGGCGGCGCAGTGTACAGATCACACATGCCTCTTCCATTGAACTGGTTCTTGCAATCCTGCCAGCATTTGTCGCCGCCTTTGCAGGTCCAAACTTTGTGGCAATCTTTTGCTTCCGCTAAGGGAACCCTTTTCTCATCTGTTGGCATTAAACAGTTCAGATCATGAGAGAAAGCCCATTTTATGTACAGTAGTTACACGTTAAAAGAACTGGCGCTTTTGATTGTGAGAACTTTGTCTCCAAAACAGTTAAGATCTTTTCATTGATACTGGTGTTTATTCAAGAGCAGGCTTCCTATCACTGCTTATGAACAGGAAGGATAGAACTCAAAAGAAGATTAGCTCTCTGATATCGGAAAAAGTATTGATCTCATCTTCTGTTTGCTGTGGAAAGACAGCACCTTCCATTCCGCACAAGTGTACATAATTTGCCTGCAAAAATATACTGATGCTTTCCCCTATATTTGCAGATCTCATGCATAAAGTTACTAAGACGGCAGTAATCTAAAAGCTAAAGTTGTCATCTTTCTTGCACGGAGTAATGCAAGAAGTAGATACATGGTCATATATCAAGTACAAGGAAGCATCAAACAATCTGGCCCAAAGTTTTGGCGAATGGTAAAAGTTAGTACCGCAAGAGAGGATGAGCAAGAGGAGGAAGCACAAAGTGAAGTATTTAGCCATTTCTGCTAATGCTGAGAGATGCCGAACTTTGAAACACTTTTGAGGAACACACTTGTTGTACACTTTTTAAGGACACACCTTCTGTTGTACTTCTTAGAGGAGATTGTGCCATTATATACTGTCATTCTAGCAATGGAACGTGCTTGAAGAGCAAGCTTTTGTTTAGTGGAGTATGACATGGATATGGATAATCTGCCTGTGTGCATTATTGGTTCTTTATTCTACAAAGCACAGAATACTACACTAGTGAAGGCGATAGTGGATGATCGAGTAATGGCTACTAACCCAGAAAAGCATTCTAGAATTGGAGATGTTTAATGTTTAAATGAAAATGGAGACAGGGCAAACCGCATCTTCTGATCTAGGTGTGAATTTTTTACAAGTCCCAGTGCGAATAGGCTAAGCATGCATTCGCTTTAAAGAGTTTTGCTGCTTTAACAGAATTTATCAACCTAGTTCTATGATGAAAGCATCATGACATAATCAGGATTCGTAACTAATGACTTTTGCTGTGACCAATAGATGGTTTCTTTCGGATGGAATGAAGTTTTACCCGATTGAGGAAATAGGAGTGCGTGGAAGAAAGAAGCAATACTTAATGCTCGTTGATGCATAATAGGCATTTAAAGTAAGATAGCATTATTGATCCTGCTGATTCTTGATATGAAATTGGCTTTAGTTCATCATAATTACTCTTAAGTAATATCTTCTTAGTACTCTCATGGATCTACTGGACAGACAACAGGGACCAGCCTTTGGTGAGTAGATTTCTAGTTCTCTTGCGAACTGCAGAGGCAAGCGAGCTTTCCAGTAGGTAGGGAGGGAGCTAAGCGAGATTTTCAGAGAGAGAGAGAGAGAGAGAGATAACGGGTACTAACCCAGAAAAGCATTCTAGATTCGGAGATGTTTAACGTTTAAATGAAAATGGAGACAGGGCAAATCGCATCTTCTGATCTAAGTGTGAATCTTCCACGAGTCCTATCGCGAATAGGCTAAGCATGCATCCGCTTTAAGGAGTTTGGCTGCTTTAAGAGAGTTTATCAACCTAGTTCTATGCCAAAATCATCATGACATAATCAGAGTTCGCAACTAACGAACTTTGCTGTGTCTAATCGATGGTTTCTTTCGGATGGAATAAAGTTTTACCCTATTAAGGAAATAGGAGTGCATGGAAGAAAGAAGCAATGCTTAATGCCCACCTATGGATCATAGGCGTTAAAAGTAAGACGGCATTATAAATCCTGCTGATTCTTAATATGAAATTGGCTTCAGTTCATCATAATTACTCTAACCAATATCTTCTTGGAAAAAAGTTAACCAGTACTCTCATGGATCTACTGCACAGAAAACAGGGACCAGCCTTTGGTGGGTAGATTTCTCGTTCTCTTGCGAACTGCAGAGGTAAGCAAGATCTTCAGGAGAGAGAGAGAGAGAGAGAGAGAGAAAGAGAGAGAAAGAGAGAGATCTGATCTTACAATGGTCTCGAATTCATAAAAGAGGAAATTCAGATGCACAGCCTGATCCGCTGACTGCAAAAAGGAAGTCATATTCCTGGTTCCATATAGAGATTGAATCAGGGGATATGGAGATGTACCTAACTGTATGCTGGCAGGTGCTCGTGCAATGTTCTTTTAGATAACAAAAATACGGAGGGTGGTCACATTGAAAGGAGTTGGAAAATGTTTCGTAGGCTACAAGCTACAAGCTACAAGCCTAGATAATACGATCCAGACTAGATGTTCTCAATTCTTGCAACCCGAAAATGTAAAAGAAATAGATAAATGACATGGTTCGATATTCTGATTCAACCAATTGGCATATACTAAAGATGCCTCAGTGGCTCACTGATCATAAGAGCCTGAAACTCAGTGACATGTTTAAACCACATTGAATTAGGATCTAAAGGTCTCGTTGGTGGATAGGAGAAATATGCCGCATATATAAATGACAAAATCTGCATCTCATTCATCTTCATAAACTCTATCAACTTCCATTGTGATATAGAGAGATGGAATAGAAAGACAGAAAATTGAAACTACAAAGCAGAATTCTGTAACTCTTTTCACATGAGACGGAAACTACAGCATATGAGGAATCTAAAGAATTCATAGCTGGACAGCATACATGTGTGGCAGATTAATGAAATGATAAATCAGCATCCGATACATAGTGTGACAGCCTGACAGATTCCATCAACTTCCTTCCAGTGTAACGTCAAAGATCAGAGAGAAAGACACAAAGAATTGAAACTACAGGGCACGATCAAATTTATGGTACAAATCCCTCAACTGCCAAGCTCCAAAAGCTGTTCCCTTCTGATCTATTTGTACATCATCCGCCGGATGGTGAAGCCTCTCCCAGGATCTTTCAAAGAGCAATCCAGCAATACCCTGCAAAAATGGGTGGATGCTGCATGCTTCATTCTTCTTTCGAATGTTCTACAGTCCCAATATTCTATGCCTTAAACCTTTTGAACTCAAACCAAATCTCATAGTGGTTAAAGAGCAAGCTGTCATGCGTGTGCTTGCCAACATACTCAAGCCCTAAGCTTGTGAGCCTTCTTGTACACTCCTCACCTCCCAATCGTGAGCAAAACTTTATGTTGTGTGAAACAAATATGCGTCCTTCATGAGGTTTCAACTTGCCCACCAATCTCTCCAGTCCAACCCATACAAGCTTATCAGGCATGTGCAGGAACACAGCACTAGCATATATCAGATCATATGTACTTCCTGAACCAAACTTGGTGAAGACCATATCCTCGCCCCGCACAATCAAAGGGCGTTTATACAAAAGACCACGTGAGGGAAGCTCGTATCTGAATGCAGCCATTAAAGAAAGCTCATCCCTCTCTAGGCAATGAAAGTGATCAGGATCTAAGTAACTAATGAAATGCAAGCCAACTCGGAGTGTCCCACATCCAATCTCAAGAACACGTGAGCCAGGTTTAAGGTGCACAGCCTCCGCGAGAAATTCAAACACATCACGACCCCCTGCCCAAGGCTCACCATAGTAGCTATGGTGCTCTTCGACGAGAAGCTCCCCAGGACAGGGAAAGGCAGTATGGTTGCTTGAATCTGGCTCTTCATAATGGGATATGCCCTTGAATCTGGATATATGAAGACACTGGTCATATCTTTGAAAGCACAATCATACAAATCAAAGAAGACACATTGTAACATAACAACCAGGTGCAAGAGGTTACTAAGTGGAAAAATGCGTACTCACACTATAATGGGTATCCTAATGGTACGTGACATACTCCGTGGAGATGACAATCTACTTCAAAGTTTCAGATAAAAACTCATCTAATCTCTCATCAAGTATATCACAAATCAACAACAAGTACTGAACAATCTACAATACATCAATCTCTGTTCAAGATCGAGCATCAAGGAAGAATATACAGTCAAAATGGAGCCAAAACATAAAGAACAAGCAACCAAATGCAACTGAAGACAGGCTCCCGACTTAATTCTACAAATCTCAGCGAAAGGTGGTACACAGATTCATTCACATAAACTAAAGGCTGCCAATTTGAGATGCGAAATGATGACACGAGCCAACACTACATCTGCAGCTCCAAAATAATCGCTGAGAGAGTCGTCATACCCGACATTACACCGCGCACAGTCATTCGAACTCAGTGCGACATACCCATGCATCAGAAAAATCAAATTTTGACCATATGGGTCGAGACTTCAGTCACTCTAGCTACGAGACGGTAGCACGGAACACGAATTGCCACCCGCATTGACACGAACAATCACTCAGCACACTGCAACAGCAACAGTAGAGAAGAGAAGCAAATTACTGGTTAAGATCTTCGAGCTGTTGAGCTCGGGTGCGAGGATTGATCCCCTTCCGGAGCACGTTGTCCTGCATGTGCAGCCCGTTCGCCCGGATCTGATCCTTCACCCACTCGATATCCGTCTCCGTCGGCTTGATCCTGCCCCCAATCCCGCCTCCTCCTCCGCCGCCGCCGCCGCCGTCGCCGCCGGCCACGGCGGCGGGGTAGGGGCCGGGGCAGGAGCAGGAGGAGAGGGAGAAGAAGAGGAAGAAGAGGAAGACGGCGGCGCCGAGGACGGAGAGCACGAGGACGGGGACGGTGACGACCACGCCTCGCTGGGGAGCCATGGATGCGAGCTCGGCGCGCTGGTTTGGGAGATTTTTTCTAGGGCTTTCGCCGCCCGCGATCCGATTTGGGGGTTTTGAATCGAATCGAAGTGGTGACGAACTGCTCCGTTCGTGTTTTTTGGGGGACTAACGTTGTTGTTCGTCTCTTCCTTATTTTCGACGAAAAATACAATTTTCGGTGGAGTCGTGAGTAAAAAATTGTGGGGTTAAATTCGTTTCTGTTCTTTTTTTTTTCAGTTTGACCACCGGATTATATTTTCCTGTTCAGATTGGTCCTTTTGCTGAGGAAGACTTTATGGGCCATGCTAACATGATGAGAACATTGCAAAGTGAGGTAATTACTTTTCTCGAAAAGGCCCATTCGACCGCGAAAATAGAGCAAAAAGAAAATCCAACGGGTGATGTTTGGGTCCTCGCTAGACTCAAGCAAACGATCCTAGCTTTTACTTGAAACGTACCCACACGTGGAAAGACATAAAGAGAGATAGGATGGCTCGATCTTTGCTGAAGATTTGGGGGCGAGAAACCCATGGATTTAAGCAAAGTTATGACACTTGCCAATGATTCTTGTCGTCGCATCCGAAGTGGGGAGAAAGATTCCCTCCATGTGTATATGCTTCTAAGTGAAAAAGGCAGTCACATCCCCTTCAAAACTCATCCTTTCTCTGTCAAATTCGCGTCCTTATCTATCTATTATATATTCATTTCATCTCAGCAGTTACGCGCATCCCAGTGGTCCGTTCAAATACTCGATGGTAGGATAAATGTAACCCCCGAAAAAGAAAAGGACTCAATTGAAACGCAAAAAGTCTAGAGCCGGCGTTAAAATAATTCCGAGAAAGTTCGTCGCCGAAAAGAGGAAAAGAAGACAAAAACTGGGAATGGTGAAATAGGCGGTCCAGTCCAGGCGAAACGAAAAATCTCTCTTTTCAGAATAGGGATTCGCTCTCTCCAAATCTCGTTCCGACTCTGCTTCAGTTTCGTGCCCCTCGCGACCGCGCCGGAACCGCCGTCGCCCGGCGATCGATTCGCCTCCGCCTCCGCCTCCGCGCTTCGGCGTTTTTCATGCGCGGCAGCAGCTCGTGAGTCTTCGATCCCTCGAACTGTTCTCGTCTCTCGATTTCGCGCGCGCGCGCGCGCTCTCTGCTTTTGTTGTTAGCTTTTTTCCCAGTTGCAATTGGCGGCGTCTGTTTAGGGCACGCGGAACCTGCGCGAACCTCCCTCGCTCGCTCGCTCGATCGAGCGGAGTCGAGGGGAATGAGGCTGGGGACTTCGATCGGCGGTGCGGGTTGAGGTTTGAGCTGAGCTGCTGCGGGTGTGGTGTGGGGGTTGTGTGGCTGAATCGCTCGTTTCGTCGTTTCGTGTCCGGTTATGCAGTTCGCTGTGAATTGCGGCGGACGGTTGGGGTTTCCGTTGCTGCGTCTCGGTTTAGCGGTTTAGTGTGGCCCACTAGTTTATCTGGATTGTCATTTCCGGGTGGCATCTTGGGCACGGCCTTAGTTTTATCGCGGGCGCTAGATGATGCGTTTACTTACCTCGGGAGGTTACGTTTTGCGGATAGGGAGGACGACCTATGAGTGAGAGATAGCTTGTCGGCCCGAGAGAATGGGGGGACACCGTGGCGATTCATTCAATTTAATTCCTCTTTTGAAAGCTATCCCCGACTCCATACTATGATATTCCCATCTTTCTATGCTCTATACCGTTTGTTAGCTCTTTGATAGAGTTTCCCTATCTGCTCCGTGGCATTTAGTTTAGGGATTGAAGATGGTTAGAAATATCGTAAATCGAATAAAGGGAATGCGAAATCATGAGCTTTAAATGTGACTAGAGCACTCAGTTTTCCTCATCGAAAGACTTATGTGTGCTCAATACAAGGCATGCATTGCTTTGACTGTTTGATGTGTCTGATTTTAGGGTTTACTTGAATCGTCTGTATCAATTGATTATTGCCTCCCATCTTATGATTTTTTTGAACCATTTCAAATTCCAATGATCTTGAGAATGAAGTAAGCCCATTTCTCTTTCTCATTTGCATTTTTCCTATGAACATCGGTATTTTAATCTTCCCAGTTTTCCTCTCCTCATTAGCTCTCGGGTGCAATATCTTTATTTTGTCAATGATATTCAGTTTAGGGCTTGAATCTTGTAGCTGCTTGCAATAATCTTGTGAAAAAGGTGTTCACTTGTAAAACTGTTGAAGGCTTGGGGTTTTTCCCCACTATAAATCCAGTACATAGTTATTTGTTCCTGTCGAACATCATTACTCTCTGGTTGATGGTGTACTTCAGCGTGGGACTTGGTTCAAATTTTAGCGTATTTTTCTTCTAACCTGAGTTCATCTTCTTATTTTGCATGGTTACACCAGTCCCTTACATTATTCAATATGTGGACAATGCATCTTTTATATTCTCTTTGCTTGAATAGTAAAAATCAAGTTTCGTTGGTGGTGTACTTCCTTTCTCAATAGTTTGAACCTATGACATCAGTTTGTTCAAGCTTGGACTTCTAACTGTTATCTATGACTCTTTTGGTGTTCTCAAACAACTAAATCTGGCCACACTTAGAATGTCTGTGGGTTCATGTTTTGCAGGGATAAGTGATGGAGGATGTAAAACATAAATCTCGGAAGGAGGCAGAATCAAAGAAAGCTCATCGAGATCATGATCGGGAAAGAGAAAGGGAGAGGAATGGGGAGAGACATCGAGATAAGGAGAGGGAAAAGAAAGAGCGCGACAGTCGACATTCTGAAAGGGAGAAGAGTAGTGATTCTGATGAGAGGTATGAGAGAGAAAGGGAGCGAGAGAAGGATAAGTATAGAGAAAGGGAAAAGGATAGAGTAAGAAGTCGTGACCGTGAGAAGGAGAAATCTAGAGAAAAGAAGAGGGATAAGGAGAGGGAAAGGGATAGAGAAAAAGAGGATAGAGAGAAGGAGAGGGAGAAGGAGAAGAGAGAGAGGGCAAGGGAGAAGGAGAGGGAGAGGGAGAGGGAGAAAGAAAAGGAGAAGAGGGAACGTGAGAGGGAAGATAGGGAGAGAAGTAGAGAAAGAGAGAAGAGGGAACGTGATAGGGAGAAGGAAAAGGAGAGGGAGAGAGAGAAGGAGAAGGAGAAGGAGAGGGAGAGGGAGAGGGAGAGAAGGATACGAGAAAAGGAAAAGCGTCGGGAAGTTGATAGTGATTATAGTGAAGATGATTCCCAGGAGCATGGCAAGAAGCGTCGAAGGAGAGACGATGATGAAAATTATGAAGAAAGAGATCGTGAAAAGGGTAGGAGCAGGGGAAGCAAGCGCCGTGAGAACAATGAAGATAGCCCGAGGAGGAGGACTGACGAGGAGGATTCAGAGAACAAGGACGATAAGCCCACTCGAGAAGAGGAATTAGAGGATGAACAAAAGAAATTGGATGAGGAGATGGAAAAGAGGAGGAGAAGAGTTCAAGAGTGGCAAGAGCTGAGGAGAAAGAAGGAAGAGATGGAGAGGGAAAAGCACGGTGAAGTGAATGTGGAAGAAGGAAAGTCTGGGAAGGCCTGGACTCTTGAAGGAGAATCTGATGATGAGGAGGCTGCTCCCACAGTGAAACCAGATATGGATGTGGATGAAGATGAAGTTGCTGATAATAAAACTGGGGATGCCATGGTGGTGGATTCTGAGAATGGAGAAACTGCTCCAGCTTTAGAAGAAATGGAAAATGGTTCTGGTGGAGATGAGGAAATTGATCCATTGGATGCCTTCATGAATGATTTGGTGTTACCTGAAGTGGAGAAGCTGAATAATGCTGTGCCTACTGCAACTGCTCCCGACGATAATTCAGAAATGAAGAGAAAAGATAAGAAAATTAATATGAGTAATGGAAAACAGGCGAGGAATGGTCCAAGTAAGTCTATGGGAAGAATTATCCAGGGGGAGGATTCGGAATCTGACTATGGAGATCTTGAGAATGATGGAGATCGTACAGAAGATGAAGATGATGATGAGTTCATGAAAAGGGTCAAGAAGACAAAAGCTGAAAAGCTGTCCTTAGTTGACCATTCTAAGATTGATTATGAACCATTTCGCAAGAATTTTTATATTGAAGTAAAGGAGATTTCGAGGATGAGTGCTGAAGAGGTAGCTGCATACAGGAAAGAGCTGGAATTGAAGCTCCATGGAAAAGATGTGCCAAGACCAATTAAAACATGGCACCAGACAGGACTTACAAGTAAAATTCTGGAGACTATAAAAAAGCTTAATTATGATAAGCCAATGCCTATTCAAGCTCAGGCTCTCCCAATAATCATGAGCGGTCGAGACTGCATAGGTATTGCAAAAACTGGTTCTGGCAAAACCCTTGCATTTGTGCTGCCAATGTTGAGGCACATCAAGGACCAGCCACCTGTTGTAGCCGGAGATGGGCCGATCGGTCTGGTGATGGCACCTACGAGAGAGCTTGTCCAGCAGATACACAGTGATATAAAGAAGTTTGCCAAAGGAATTGGTGTCAGATGTGTGCCTGTTTATGGAGGTTCTGGTGTTGCCCAGCAAATTAGTGAGTTAAAGCGGGGTACTGAGATTGTTGTCTGTACTCCGGGTAGGATGATTGACATTCTTTGCACTAGTGGAGGGAAGATAACAAATCTGCGTAGGGTCACGTACTTGGTCATGGATGAAGCGGATAGAATGTTTGACATGGGTTTTGAACCTCAGATCACTAGAATTGTCCAAAATATCCGTCCAGAACGTCAAACTGTTCTATTTTCTGCCACTTTTCCTCGTCAGGTTGAGATTCTGGCCCGTAAGGTCTTGAACAAACCTATAGAAATTCAGGTCGGTGGCAGGAGTGTTGTGAACAAGGATATTGCCCAGTTAGTCGAGGTGAGACCGGAAAGTGAAAGGTTCCTGAGACTGTTAGAATTGCTTGGTGAATGGTATGAGAAGGGGAAGATCTTGATATTTGTTCATACTCAGGCAAAATGCGATGATTTGTTTAGAGATATGCTGAGACATGGGTATCCGTGTCTCTCACTTCATGGGGCCAAAGATCAAACAGACAGGGAGTCCACGATAAATGATTTTAAGAGCAATGTGTGCAATTTACTGATTGCTACTAGCATTGCTGCCAGGGGACTCGATGTGAAGGAGCTTGAACTGGTGATTAACTTTGATGTTCCTAATCATTATGAAGATTATGTCCACCGAGTTGGTCGGACAGGTCGAGCTGGTCGTAAAGGCTGTGCTATAACATTCATATCAGAGGATGAAGCTAGATATGCACCAGATCTTGTCAAGGCCTTGGAACTTTCTGAACAAGTAGTTCCTGATGATCTAAAAGCCCTTGCTGATGCTTTCATGGCTAAAGTGAATCAGGGACTTGAGCAAGCTCACGGAACTGGTTATGGAGGAAGTGGTTTTAAGTTCAATGAAGAGGAGGATGAAGTTAGGCGAGCGGCCAAAAAGGCACAGGCCAAAGAATATGGCTTTGATGAAGACAAGTCTGATTCAGATGATGAGGATGAGGGGGTCCGGAAGGCAGGTGGTGACATCTCACAGCAGGCTGCCCTTCAATTAGCTGCCCTTGCTGCAGCTTCCAGAGTCAGCACAGCTTCAAACGTGACTCCTAGCACAGTTGGTCAGATGCCAAATGTACTTCCTTCTGCCCTTCCTGGTGTTCTTGGTTCCACAACTTCTGCGGTTCTACCGGGGACTCTGCCTGGTTTGCCCACTGATGGGGCTGCCCGTGCAGCAGCTATAGCAGCTGCCATCAATCTACAGCATAATCTTGCAAAGATTCAAGCTGATGCCATGCCCGAGCACTATGAGGCTGAGTTGGAGATAAATGATTTTCCTCAGAATGCTCGGTGGAAAGTTACCCACAAGGAAACTTTGGGCCCTATTTCAGAATGGACTGGTGCAGCCATTACCACCAGGGGTCAGTTTTTCCCTCCTGGCAAAATACCAGCTCACGGAGAGCGGAAGCTCTACTTGTTTATTGAAGGTCCTACCGAACAATCTGTCAAGAGAGCTAAAGCAGAATTGAAACGTGTTTTGGAGGATGTCACAAATGCAGCACTATCACTTCCTGGTGGAGCCCCACAAGGCAGATATTCAGTTATTTAAGTGTAAGGACACAATAGACAGCTGTCTTACTCAATGTGTTTTTGGCTATTTTAGTTTTTTTTTTTTAAAAACTAATTTTGGCTATTTTAGTTTACAATGATTATAAAGCTCCTTTGCAAGAAGAGACAGGAAAATGACCTGGTTTTCTCGAACATTATATCTCCCATTCCTATTAATTGAATTTCTTACTTTAGGTTATGAGTTGTGCTTAGGGGACTCTTGCGATTCTTTTCCCCTTTTGATTCCCTTTTTGTTTGTTTATCTTGTGGAGCGTGGGATGTAAGTCTGTGATGGCGTGTGCCAGTCCCTGCCAAGCACAATTCCTGTTGTGACTGAGAGATTGATTAGTTCCATGGTGCGACTTCTTTTTCGACACCTTTTTGATTGAAAGCATTTAGAGCTTGTAATGCAATCTAAGTTTTGTCTCTGTTGTACATGTTTTTGTTCCCCAATGCTTTGATTTATCATTACTTAGTCGTGCCTTTGCAGATTTGAGGACGGTGGTTGCCTGCTCAAAGGTGTTGTGCATCTCAAATTATGAAGATTTGAATGTGCATGCCAGCCACTCTACCGGTACTAGCGAGGAGAATGGGCATATGAGTGTTATTTGTTTGAGGGTTGCGCTTCTTGAATGAGTAGGGATGGTGTTTCTTCGTAACCATTGGTTCATACTTTTTCTAAAGGAAAAGATCTGTCGGTTCTGTGCCCGGATGTGTCCCTCTCCTTTTTATGGTGCAGGAATGCTGGAGGTGACTATGAAGAATTCTTCTGCTGTCGCCACTTCTCATTGTGTAGTGGCATCATGATTTTTCACATCCTTCCTTGCTCTTTTGAGCTGGAGGAGATTATGACTGTACAGAGGTCGCCCATTGTATGAATTCTCCTTTTTGACATTTCCGTGTGAATCATTAGAACTGTAGCATACTAAAGCTGAGATCGAGCAATAGCAAGATACATTATGAATTACAGTTTACGCATCCTTATCGTTAAGTTCTTTTGCTGATTCGTTTGTCGAGCTTTGACTCGAGAGGTCTGACGATAGAAGATGAAAATCGTACCCCATGCGATGATTTAATAATCCACACAGGATATCGTCACCATCTTTAGTTAGTGTGGTTGCCAACTTTCCAGGAAAAGGGGTGAAAATATTATTCAATTCGGGTTGTGCCGCAGATGGCTTGTGGCCCAGCCGGTTGGCCCTGTAATTATTGGTGGCTGGACCCTAAGATGTTTGCTTTTTCGTTTGCTGGAAAGGACAGAGCATCAATCTCAGACCTTCTTGCTTTATGTAGTGTTTCTGTAAGGACACGACATAAGAAACTTTCGAGCGTGGATGGTTCACCATCAGTAACTATTCCGCCTTTGGATCGTGCTGTGGTCATTTCTTTTCTCGGTTATAGTATGCTAGTGACACGGCCGGCCGACCCGTGATACTAGCATCATTGTTTGAATTGTTTGTTTCTTTTTCCTGTCCGTCATCATTCTAGTATTGTTTCGATTCTTTCCCTGCTATTCATGACAAGTTAGTCGCTGGTGGTAAGCTTGAGCAGAGCCACATGATTCGAGCCGTCCGGACCTTTATTTAGAGACATGATTGGAACTTGATTGTTGGAGCGATGATGCTCCGGGTGTTATATAGTGATGATTAGCGGCTGTTATCACAATTCGCCAAGAGGGTCATTGCTTTGTCTATTGGGTGGCGTTAGTCAATATCAGGCTCATCACAAAAGAGAACTTTCAAGGGTGTGTGGGTCTCGCGCGTTCAGCAGAAAATCAGACAATCAAAGGAGCAATTCAAGATACAAAGCTTCATGCTTTCCTGCTCGGAAAAGGCAGGCTTTCCAGCTTCATATCTAGCCATGCCAACAACCGGTCCAAGTCGATTCTCAAGATGGACAATTTCTTAGTCGCAGGACCTCAATCGGTGTTGCTATTCAATCGTACGATCTGCAAAGACCGATGGACCGGCTTCGGTCGACCCTAACCGCAACGGCCTTCAAGGGTGGAGGGATATCATCTAGGTGGTCTCAGATCTTGGTTAAAAAGGATGAGCCATGGAGCGACTCCGGTTTGATGAGGTTCTTATAACTGAAAAAAATAAATAAATAAATAAAAATAAAAAAGTCTAGAAGTTTCTTAGGGAAATTAGTGTATGATGCTAATCCTGTGTAGAAGACACTTCTTTCACGCTGAAACTAACGACGCGCGTGAGGCGACTTGTCATGGAGAAAGGGACAGCGACATTTCAGTGCCTCTCCGCCTCCGGTCTCGAAGAGAAGCCTTTTTCTCCTTTGTTTATGAAAACGACAATGGAGTAGAAAGTCAAGGGTTCTTAAAGCGTTGCTCACTTGAAATTCAAAGATGAGTTTTTGTTTTTGAAACACAAATACATTTTTTTCAACGAGAAAATCCACTTTGAATATCTTGGGTCTCGGTTCCATCAGGCGCTATATTAATTTTATAGATCAACCAGGACATCAGTTAAGATCCGAATGAGTTGGTCAAGTATATTTTTCTCGAGAGGATATCTAACTTTTCTTATGTGTAACAGAGCGTTGTATGTTAGGCTTTATTCGTTTACAAACAATAAATGATCCGAATTTTTTTTTTAAATAATCGTTTATATTACTTGGAATAATTAATCAATGAATATATTATGTTTAAGCATTTGCATAGATAATTAAAAAAATTCATTTCATTTATTTTTATAAATAATATAAAAAAATTTTAAGAATTTTTTTTTAAATTATTTATTGTTTTATGAAAAAAAAACATGTCTTTTTTTCTTTGTTTGAAAGTTTGTAGTGTAACCGCGTTTGGTTTAAAGTTAGAAAAAGGAACGTAGCCGGCGGCAATTTCCTTCGTACGAGAAAGAATATCCAATAGAGACAAACGGACATATTCGCCCCATCCAAACTCTGAAGCAAAAGAGTTGGACAAGCAAAATCCATTAACTGCCCATCCATCCGGCTCTGTCTAAAACAAATCGAAAGAAGAAAAGTTTTTATTATTTTAAAAAGTGTATCAACTAATTTAATTTCTAATTCTTGCCATTGAATAAGACAATCATGTTTTTCCGAGAATATGGAACATTATCCAAAAAAATGTGAACCCATCTTGGGCTGGTTAAATTCAATATTAATTTTTTTAATTTATCCAATTTAATCTCGAACCTTGTAACGATTTGCCGATATAGTTATTTCGTTCAATCTTGATTTGAAATTGTTGATGTGATAATCCAATTAGCGCTGATGATCCCATGTGACATAATTGACTTAATAATTTGATTTGTAATTCCTGTATTTAATAAGACAGCCATGTTTTTTTTTTTTCAAGAATGGGAACAATTGTCCAAAAAATATTAAATCCTCAAATTCAATCATAAACTTTCTATTTTGGCCAAATTAATATTGAGTTTTTGACGATTTGTCAATATAGTCTATTCAGCTATTCTCAACCAGAAATTGCTGATGAAGTGATCTAATCAGCACTACCCATCCTACGTGATACGACCAACCTAATAATTTAATCTATAATTCTTGCTATTTAATAAAATAGCTATGTCTTTCCAAGAATGGAGTAGATTGTCCAAAAAATCACGAACCTATCATGAGGCAGTTAAATTCAATTATGAACTTTTTAATTTATTCATATTTAATCTTGAATCTTTTGACGATTTATCGATATAATCCTTTCGGTCAATCTCGATCAGAAATTGCTATGTCGTAATCCATAAGCACCGACTGTTTTATATGGCATAACCAACCTAATGATTCAATTCCTAATTCTTGCTATTAATAAGATAGCCATGTTTTTTTCAATAATAGGAAAAATTGTCCAAAAAATTTTAAACTCATGGTGGGACGGTCAAACTCAACCCTAAACTTCTTAATTTAGGCAATTTAGTCTTTAACCTTTTGATGATTTGTTATAATCCTTCTAGCCAATCTCAATCTGGAAATTATTGATATGACAATCTAGTCAAAATTGTTCACCTCACGTGGCACGATCAACGCTAATGTAAATGATATTTGTAATTTCGTTTTCATATCTCTCTCTTTTTCCTATTTCCCTCCGCCGGTCTTGAGTGGAAATCCTTAATCAGGACATCAAACAGAAGAGAAGGAAAAAGAAAAAAGAAAAAAAAAAGAAGAGATCACCCAGGCGGGTGCAGGATAACGGAAGCGTACGCCCGCGGGCACCGGATCGCCAGCGATCGGCACCGAGGTGCCTCCTCCTCTACGTCGTTAAAACCTCCTCCCCCTCCCCCTCCCAAAAAAAAAAAGAAAAAAAAAGGGAGGCCCGGGTCAAAGGGACAAGAAGATCGCCCCACGATAAATCCGAAAACCCACCATCCCCACGCCCCTCTCTCTCTTCCGGTGTCAAACTCAGCTGCTTCTCTCTCCTCTCCCTTCTCTCCCTTCTCTCTCTCTCTCTCTCTCTCCTCCGCTCGCGCACCAATATCGGAGACGACACCCGCCGGCTTCCCCAGCGCGGCGCCATCGGAAACGGTCGCCTTCGGGGTGGGCGGAACAGCGCTCCTACTTCTTCGTCGTCCCCCGCCTGAGGTTAGGGTTTCTGCTCCCCCATCCTCTTCTGCTTCTCTCTCTCTATCTCTATCTCTATCTCTCTCTCTATCCGGCGTCCTCGCGCGGTCCGCAGGAGCCGGCGCGTCTTCTTCCTTTTCTGATCCGACGATCGTCGCCGCCGGACCGGTCGGCCGATGAGGGCTCCGATTGTAGGATCGGCCTCGTCCTGATTTGTGCGTGTAGATCAATTGGTCAGTCCACCGGCCGGATTGACCAGGACTTTCCTGGTTTGGGGGATTGGTTCGCTCTCGATTGTGTCGGGAGTCTCGGATGGCGAAATGCGGATTTGACGGCCGCGGCGAGAGTGAGGTCCGGGGATAGGCTGTTGCGGTGCTTTTGTGGTAGATGAGAGAGTTTGGGGGGTGGGGGGGGGGGATGGTGCGGTTGGAAGTTTAGGTAGGAGAGATTGTGCGTGAGCGGCGGAAGATGTTGAACGGAGGGTAGCGTGATTGTGATTTCGGATTTTGAGTTTGGAGAGTCGGGGCCTGTGAGGTAGGCATAGATATTTGTTCTCGTCTCTGGTGTTTTTATGGCTTCGGTCGCTGAGGACGACGAAATTGTCGCCTGTCACGGTAAATTCAAGGGAGCGGAGCTCTAGTTCGTGTGCGTTTTTGCGTGCTGAATCTGTGGCGAGTGTGGTCTTTTCTGTTCTTGCACGAACCTATCAAGAGTACTTAGCATGATCTCAGAAGCTCCTAATGCGTGGCTTTATCGTGGCAAATGATGCTCCTGGTCTGTCGTGTGTATGCACGCTTGCGCGTCAATGTTGTCAAAAATTTTAAATTGTTGATTCTTCGATTACATAATTGTGTGATTTCCAACAAGTATGCGAAAAATTCTCTCTCCTCTTTTTTTTTTTTTTTTAATTGATAAGTAGGAAAACTTGTCTTTTGTTCATTTGTGCATGGTACTTTTCCAGAAGTTGCTCCCTTTTCTTATGTTGCTACAATCAGAAAATGTGAAGCTGAGCTGCATGGAGATGAAAATCTTTCCTCACATGCACCTCGGATGTGTTGCTGAAATAGTACTAAGTCACTGAAATACTCGGGACGCACTTACCCTACGCACCAAATATGTGAAACCTGTATATGCAGCCATGTGCGAATTGAGTTATAGGTCCATGAAGACAACAACTGCCTCAAAATCTAAAATGTTGTCCTTCATGCTTGGCTTTAACCATCTTTGTTTTGTCACACGAATGCCTTTTTTTTTATAATTTTTTTTTAATCTCTTTTGAGTATTCTCCTATTCGTCTCTTTTCAACTTTCCTTGATAATTGTGTGTAGCTTTAAGAAATCTACTTTGGGTCTTGTTTTATTTCAATATTTCAATTCATGCTCATAGTTTAATTCTATATAATCTGCCACAGTTCTGAAAATTACGTTAAACTAATGAGCTAAGTAACACTAAGTGAACTTATTGTGTATGCAAATTAAGATGGTTAATTAATTGTTTATCTTCTTAAAGGACAATTATATTAGTATTGGTGGATGAATCTTGTCCTTTGAAAGCATTTTATACAGCAACGTATGTCTGTAGCCTGCTGGTGCCTACAGAAAAGAACATTCTTGGGTGGTTCTTTTCCATTTGAGGCCTCTCATCTCTATGGCATTACGTATGTTGGAATCTTCTTTGGATAGACTGGAATTCAGTGATAGAATAGTTAGCCTGGATAACTAATTTTTTTTAAGGTCCAGGTTGATGTGCTCTTCTCAACTCTCTATAAATAATGAATATTCAAGTATGTCTAAGAATACCTAGGTACCAGGCTAGAGGATGTCTGGAAGAAGTCAACTACTGGACATTTTTTAACCAAATTTCTGAAGCATATCTGAGATTCAATTGAGAAAATAGAAGAAAAGCTTACCATAGAAGATACTGTAAAGAAAATTTCCCTTTAACCATTTGTGTATTTCAATTGCAGAGGATCCTGAGATGCACCGCGTGGGTAGTGCAGGAAACACGGCCAGTTCTACCCGCCCTCGCAAAGAGAAGAGGTTTACTTATGTATTGAATTATGCCGATGATGCAAAGGTTAGTACCATCAGTCCTTTCTTTTATTTGATATACATTTTAGGGTTTTATTTTCTCAAATTTAACAAATTTTGTGCTTTGCTTAGGTTGGACCCATGTTTGTCTAGTTGATGGAATTTCTAATTTATGATTGTAGAAACTTGATTTAAAGGCATCAGCTGGCATAATGTAAACATCTTCAGGAGTGTTTTAGGAACTCAAAGAGCTTTGTTTACTGGATATGAGTTACTAGTAGTACCGTTCACTTGATATATTAATTTTCAACTATAGCAAGAAATGTCATGCTGACCACATGCCTAGTTTCAATCTTTGCCTTCCAATGTTACTTTAGAGAACCTTTTTGTGTGCCCCTTACTACTTTTACCATCACAAATGTTGAGTTTGCAGATGACTGTATCTTCTTCCATTTGATTTGGGTAGTTCTTCCCCCTTAGTAACAAAGAGATGCTTTATGTGATATGTTAAAATCAAACTTCCGTTGGTGATACCAAATAAGTTTTGTTTACTCAGTCATAGCAAACAACTTTAAAACCTTATCATTGTTGTTGTTTCTCTGTATGCAGCATTGTGCAGGTATAAATTGTTTATCCTTATGGAAGTCAACATCAGATGTGGGTGATTACCTTTTTACCGGGAGCCGTGATGGTACTTTGAAGAGATGGGCATTGGACGAAAGCACAGCTACTTGCTTGGCTACATTTGAGTCACATGTCGATTGGGTGAGGTCTTTTTTGCCCTTTCTTTATTAGTTGTGACAACTTCCTTTGGTTTCACTAGGAATATATGTTGCTAGTTCCTGGGGCGTTCATATTGAGTGTTCCTCAACAGATTCTGCATTAATGGTGGAGAACAATGGCAACAACCTTTGAAGACTTATGAGATGCTTGCCAAATAGAGATTTGCTGTTTCTTTTGTAAATAATCAAGAATCTTCTTGAGCAATTTGGGTCTATTAGGATTTTAATAAGTTTCCCTTTCTTAGTTGGACTTGGAAAAATGTTTCCTTTTCCTAGTTGGTAGTTGGTATGTTTTTCCAAGTTTTATTAGGATATATAAGGTTTCTTATATTGACTTAGAGCAGTACTTTAGAGTCTCTATATATGGTTTTAATTGTCTCTGTCGAATTGAGTTGATGATTGTTTAAATTTGGCAATTTCGTTGCTTTGGAATTGTGTGATACAATTCCTCTCTTAGTTGTGATGCTTAGGAAGCTTTTGGTGTGAAGTTTGAAGATTTATTCTTTGTTGTGGGACTCGTCGTCCTACATTCCTATCTGGGAAATAATAAACCTTATATATCCTAATAAAACTAGTAGAACACATATCCACTACCAACTAGGAAAAGGAAACTTTTTAAAATCCAAATAGACTCCAATCACTTGAGAAATTCCTGATTAATCCATGAAAATAAACACCAAATCCTCATTTGGCACACCTTTTGCAAGTGTTAAATGGTTATTGCCATTGTTCTAGACTTGGGTTTGTTCTTTAGAGTTCTTTTATGCAGTTGAATTTCTATGTAGTGCTTGGTTATCCTTGTGCCCCGGAATATGAATAGGAGATGTTTGAGAATGTATCAGTAAATTTGATGTCATGTTTTTGCAAAACCAATATAACATCAGTAAGTATTGGTTTTGCAGGTTAATGATGCTGTCCTGGCGGGTGATAACACCCTTGTCTCTTGTTCTTCAGACACAACTCTAAAGGTATTATCTAGTTGATGATTGTTATCCCTGTAATATTGATATGATATTGAGTGATTTTTTTAGTTCTTTGATTAGTATTCTCCTTATACATTTTCCTTTGTGATTTTGAAAAAAATAGACCTGGAATTGCTTGTCTGAGGGAGCTTGCACGGGGACTCTTCGTCATCACTCTGACTACGTCACTTGTCTTGCTACAGCAGAAAACAATGTAATTTCCTTGGCAATATCTCTGTGATAACCTACATTCTGAAAGGTTCCCTAACTTGCAGCCCTATAAGTTTTGATGGAATTAGTTCAAATTAAGCATTGGTCCTTCATATATTTTAGGGAAGCCAGTTTCTGATTGTTCTGTAGTGTCATGCATTTTAGAGCAATGTTGTTGCCTCTGGTGGCCTTGGTGGGGAGGTCTTCATCTGGGATCTTGAAGCAGCACTTGCCCCGGCCTCAAAGTCTAGTGATCAGATGGATGATGATTGTTCCAATGGCATCAGTACTAGTGGGAGTTCTCTACCTGTTAGTGGTTTACGCAGCATTGGTTCAAGCAACAGCATTTCTACTCATCCCAGTCAGTCTCCTGGCTATGTTCCAACTGCGGCTAAAGGTCATAAGGAGTCGGTTTATGCACTTGCTATGAATGGAAGTGGAACGATTCTTGTTTCTGGTGGAACTGAAAAGGTACATTTTTGTCTGTGATGCTCATCGAGAATTTGTCATGGTCCTTCACTGGAGGTTTTCGGTTTAGAGTTGATAGTAGTTGGATGTTATAGAAGGCATATTCCAGTGACACTCAAACTTGAGTATCTGCCTTTTGAATTTATTTTCTTAACTGAGACTTCTTGTATAATATTAGCAATTGCTGCATTTTATTTCCATATACACGATTCTTTTGCTCATTCTTTTTAAGTGCTTGTACTGTATTTCAGCAGAAAGAGAAGTGCTGATTGTGTATAAATACGAAATTTTGCAATGATGGATATCATATGATTTTCCTTTAGGTCGTGCGTGTTTGGGATCCAAGAAGTGGTTCTAAGACAATGAAGCTTAAAGGGCACACAGATAATATTAGAGCTCTACTTCTTGACTCTTCTGGCCGGTTAGTTTTACATAGTATTGACTTCTTTATGCAGATGTTGCATGAGATATTATACTTATGCACATTAGGATTTGTGTTAGTTAATCAGGTTATAGGAGAGAAGGTTGTGTTGGAAAGGAGAGTTAGGATTGATGTAGATGCTTTGCTTCACATTTTTGGCAATCCTTATCCTTAAAGGATAATAGGAAGGTCAGGGCACTTATAATCCTTTGTTTTTCCTCTCTCTCTCTCTCTCTCTCTCTCTGTGGAGGACTGGCAGTTAGAGCAGGGTTTGTCTATGGTAGTTGTGCACAATGAGGCATTCTGTATATGAGATGGTCTATAATTTCATCAGTCCTGGATACTTGCAAGTTTGGCCTGTCTTGTTGGATGCAGATGCCTTCTCAAAGTTATATTCTCATTAGAATTGTCTTGGTATTTCCATTTGCAGGTTTTGCTTATCAGGATCCTCTGATTCTATGATCAGGTTGGCATGTGATTTCCTTTATTCGTCTTTCATATCATAGCTGTGATATGTTGATTCATGTGGATGTAGGGTGTTGGTGTTATGACAACTTCATGTTTTGGAACTCTAGGATATGCTTCAGAATGTTGCTTTCCCATAGGGGTAGGTAGTAGTGGCATGGCTAGGTAGTTGATGGGAACTCTATTATGTATCCTAACTGGCTATTTTGCGGGCAAGAGTGTACCGTATTTTCTTTGTTCCTTATAGCATCATTTATTTGCATAGCGCAACCTCCTGTCTGTTGTCGAGGAATCGATTCATTTGTTTTATTTGTGTCTGTGTCTGTGTCATCTTCCCTCTTTCTGATAACAAAAAGAGATACTATTATAAGCAATTCTTCTTATGTGTGCTTTGGAAACATCAATTGGTAGGTGAGTCTATCATATCACTGGGATCATGTCCTGCAGATCAAAGTCTTTCTGTAAACTTTATGCGAGTTGGATCTTCTGAAAATCTTGTTAATATGAGTCTACTGTGAAGTCACTTCTTTTGGACTATGCTAAGTGCATTGGCTCACATTTTCAAACCGTGTTAAACAAGTTTTTTTGCATCTGATCCTGGATCGAACACGAAATTTCTTCAAGACATGCTTGTTTTGAGTGGTTAGCCTTGAAGTTGAAGATACATTTTTATAAAGTATGATTCTCTTTTAATCCAAGAATTACTAGTTGATAGTTTTTCAATCTTCTGGCAGCTTGACATGTGCAAAGTAATGCAGTTTTTCTCTGTCAAAACTCCAGAATTGGGGAGATGATGTATCATGGTTTAATTAAAATTGTATGGAATCAAATCAAAGGGAGGTATAAGGGCGCTAGCTCCCTCCTCTAGTAGCATTTTTGTTTTGTTGGTAGTATGCTGTTTTCTGGGTTTGGTGTGAAATAGTATAGGCTTTTGTTCAAATCCTCTCTCCCCTTTCCCTCTGAATGAGCTTGCTCACTTGGGTAGAAGCTGATGTGCACAAAAGCGAGCTCATTGAATTGAAATAGAGAGGCACAAGTGCAAGCTCATTGTAGTTGGCAACTCCAATGGTGTGTTGTAGAGCCCAGTTGACATCTGGTGGTGTCTTGCAGATCTTATACCTGTGACTGTACTGTGTCCCAATATTATTTTGGTGTGAATAGGCATATCTATGTGATACCTTTATCATCAGAAATACTTAATTGCAAACTTTTGCTTCTTTCTTTATGTAAATGGTATGTTGATCTGATCGTTCATTTCTTCTCCTAGACTGTGGGATCTTGGTCAGCAGCGATGTATTCATTCCTATGCCGTGCATACCGATTCAGTTTGGGCCCTTGCCAGCACTCCGACATTTAGTCATGTCTATAGTGGTGGCCGAGACATGTCGGTGAGTGTAGTTTCTTTGAGCATCTTTGACTGTAAATATGAAATTATCTTTTGTTTTGCATGCACTGCTGGCATTTCTAATAGCGATAGTGATGACTAGATGTCTTTATCCGCAGTTGTACTTGACCGATTTGTCAACAAGAGAGAGTCTTTTACTTTGCACGGAGGAACACCCTGTCTTGCAATTGGCATTGCATGATGATAGTATATGGATCGCGACAACAGATTCTTCCGTACATAGATGGCCTATTGAAGGACGTAACCCACAAAAAGCTTTCCAAAGAGGTGGCTCATTCCTGGCGGGGAATTTGTCCTTCTCAAGAGCAAGAGTATCTCTAGAAGGATCTACCCCTGTAAATGATTCTCCTCCTTTACACCCTGGCTAATTATTCAAAGATTCTGTTCGAGGCTGAGATTGTAAAAACTAGCAATTGCAACCTCGTGATCTCATGGTGCTTATGCATTATTTGCCATTTGCTGGCAAATGTCATAGTCTTAGCTAAGATATGGTTTTGTTGTAGTCATTCTGCATTTGATGCTTTTGAATGTTGACTTTTAGGTTATTTGCACAACTTCTCCATATAGGTGGGTTTAGTTGCAGTCTGACCTTATTAGACTTTAATAATCTGCAACCCTTCCTGATTGACTCTTGATTCATAAGGAGAAATCTTTTTTATTTTTTATTTTTTTTTATATCATTTATTTTGTGCTTCATAGTCATTTTTGGCCATTTTGCTGGTTATTTATATCTCATATCGATATTGAAGAAGCTTATGCAACCTCAGATGTGAAAAACACAGAAAGAAAATTTCTTCCTTACTTTATCCTGTAGTATATGCGATTTTGCTGGTTTTGTTTCCTTCAACAACATTTGAATTTGTTTACATGGTTATGTCGTTTTGTATTAAATTAGCAGGAGTACATTTAATGTAAGACTAGAAGTTGTAAGGTCAAGAAAGGTTACTTGCATTTTTCCTCTGAGAAGTTTACATGAATTTATCTCCTTCTGTTGCTTGCATTCTTGTTTCTCTCATTGCTAGCAATTGTTCTGCATCTGATTATCTGGTTTAGGAATTGCTGACAAACAAATGATTAATGGTACAGCTTCCTGTAATTAAAGAACCGAAGCTTACCATCCGGGGTAATCCTGGAATAGTGCAACATGAAATTTTGAATAACAGAAGGCATGTTTTGACCAAGGTGAATATAGTCTGTAATGCCCCATTCTTTTCTTTTTAACAGTCGCTGCTGCGGCTGTTAGGCGCTTGTTTGAATGGGTGGTCCTAATGGGCTTTGTTATTTTCCCGATAGGATTCGGTGGGTTCAGTGAAACTATGGGAGATTACAAGAGGCATTGTGGTGGAGGATTATGGAAAGGTCAGATTAGTGACTTTTTTTCTCTGTAGTTTGATTTAGCTTAATTTCTTAATATTTAGTGTGTTATTCTTGTGATTAGCTTTCTATAATTCTACTTGCATTTTTTCTGTTTATTTCACACTTTCTATATGGCACCTTCAGTATAATTCATGGTTTTGATGTTTATGATATAATATTCTGATGTTAGGTATCCTTTGAGGAGAAAAAAGAAGAATTATTTGAGATGGTAAGAACTGTATAGCTACTGCTATGATTTGTAATTCTGTCATACGATAAGATTGTTTCCACTTACTAGTGTGTGCTGTGTCAGGTAAGCATTCCTCCGTGGTTCACTATTGATACCAGGCTGGGTAGCTTATCTGTCCATTTGGATACTCCGCAATGTTTTTCTGCGGAGATGTATTCAGTAGATCTAAACATATCTGGGAAGCCAGAAGATGATAAGGTGAGATATGTGCTGGTTTCCTTATCTCTATTTTGTATGTTAGATGTTATGCTTGTATATTGTCCAGTGATAGTGGCTTCTCTATTATTTTGCTTCTTCTTTGGGCTGAAGATTGTTGATGTACACATATAATATGAGCCCTTTATGGTTTAGTACTGCTGATTCTGTTCTGAGAGCAAAGAGGAAGTGAAAGTGGGGTGCAACGTCTGAAAGTTTTTTAAAACATTTTAATTGTGCAGGTAAATTTAGGTAGAGAAACTCTTAAAGGTCTCTTGGTTCATTGGTTGACCAAGAGACGACCAAAAAGTGGGCCCCAGGCGTCAGCAAATGGCGATATGTTATCTGCGAGGGATGTTGCTGCCAGGAGTCTTAGCCATTCAAGGATAGAAGTCGATGGAAATGCTGAAAATGATTCCTCAGTGTATCCTCCATTCGAATTTTCAACTGTCTCGCCTCCATCCATCATCACTGAAGGTTCTCATGGAGGTCCGTGGAGAAAAAAGATTACTGATCTGGATGGAACTGAAGATGAAAAAGACTTTCCTTGGTGGTGTCTGGATTGTGTCTTGAATAATCGCCTGCCTCCTAGAGAAAATACCAAGTAAATTTTTTTCATCAATCATTACGTGTCATCCACTAGTATACCAATTCTGCCTGCTTGACAAGATACCATCGATTTACAGTTGTTGTGCTTTTGCATGTAACTTCTATTTTTAGCCATTAGTAAGATTTTACCAATTTACTCACTAGTAGTCATGCATTTGTTAATATAGATTATGTGCAGGCCTTTCTCAGTAATCCTGCTGATGTGAAATCTGTTTACTTGTTTGCTGTTGGTTGTTTTGTTGATTCTTGCTCCTTTTGTTGGATTTAATGGGAAAAGAAAACTTTGGATGAATGTTTACAACCTCAAAACCAAGGGGTTTTTAGTCGATTTAAATGTTTTTAGTGTCACTTGTGCATTTTAAACTTGGTTGGATGATTTTGACTCCTGCAAGCTGTCCTAAACAATCTCCCAGAACTAATAATTTTCTAGAGTTGTGATACCTATTCTAAGGTTCTGCATCTACTTCCCTGGGCTGTCTTAGGTTATTTCTGCTACCTAGTTCATTTGTCTATTTATTCCTGATTTTGATAATCTCTTTTGATTTTTTTTTTTTTTTTTTTTTGGGGGAAAAAGGAAAACGTAAGCTGGGGGGATAACTTTCTATAACTTTATCATGGTACTAATTTCATTAGCTTGAAGGTAGATAAAGAATTTTCTTAGCACTATGCTTAATGGATGTACTCATGTGTTCTTTTTTCCCCTTTTGATGTTGAGGCGATGTCAAATGCTTGTCTGATGCTATTTGTACAGGTGTAGCTTTTACCTGCATCCATGTGAAGGTGCAACTGTTCAGATCCTTACACAAGGGAAACTAAGTGCTCCTAGGATACTGAGGATCCATAAAGTAAGTTTATCGAATGGAGCATGATGAACTGAGTTTTGTGTGGCATTAACACTTGTCAGGTCTGACAAATGAGTAATGCTGTGAAGATTTTGTGCCCTTTTGTTACTTAAAAATACAAAACCTGAGGGAATCTTCTGAGCCAGGTGAATCGGTATTCACTGTGGATAACTTGGTATCTTTCTTTTGTGGCTGTCTGCTGCTGGTGATGTTAGTATGCTTCACCCTGTGAAATATGCTTTACTCATATGTACTGCTCCTATGGATGAACTAGCTGTCGGAGGCGGGTGAGACCTAGCATGGCAGCGCTGACCTATGATCTACAATCATAAACTTGGGTCCAGCAGGGCACAACTTGATTTTGAACTCATGCAATGATACTTTCTGGATTGGTTATGCTATGTTTGCCTATCTTCTTTAATTTCTTATACAGAAATGAGATACAATCTACTTATTGTTTATGAAGGTTGTCAATTATGTAATTGAGAAGATGGTTCTTGAGAAACCAGTGGACAATGTGAGCACTGAAGGGACGTTTCCTCCTTTGCCACATTCGTCAGCTGGAGACATACCTTTCCGGTCCGGATTGAAGCCATGGCAGAAGCTTAGGCCTTCTATAGAGATTTTGTGCAATAACCAGGCAAGTGGATATATACATTTGGCAATGAAATCATCCTTTGATCATTTCAATGATGCTTTTAAAGCTTGTTGACTTTGTTAGGAACACCATTCTAACTTAGGAGGAATTGGTACATTAGAACACTATTCTAACTTAGGCGGAATTGGTACATTACACCATCTGATGCCTCATGGGCCTTTTAATTCTTGAAGATTGATTTGTTGTTGGTCACTTCATAGATGTTAGGCATGTTTAAATGGCAGACTCATTTCTTGCCCAATCAAGGGTACCTGAATTTGGGCATCTTCTTGCAATCATGCGTGAGATGATGGAAGAAAGTCCTCTGCCTTGAATTTTGAATGTTATGTGGATTCAGAATATCATTATTACAATTTATCTTCTGGTATTGTTCTGTGACCCTAGTTCTGTACATTTGTCCTTAATTTTTGTGCAATTGCTGTTGTCTAATGATAGAATCATGTCAACTTGCTGACATCTAGGCTTTGCAGTAACTTTTGATCCGATTATTGCATTAGTTGCTATTAACATTGCAATTGGGTATTAACTTTTGCCTCAATCTCGGCTCTCTCCAGGTGTTGTCCCCAGACATGAGCCTAGCCACTGTCAGAGCATATATATGGAAGAAACCCGAGGACTTGGTTCTTAACTACAGGGTGGTTCAAGGCAAATGATTTGGTTTGATCGTACAAGAGGGTGAGTTCTGTTCTCATGCTTGGCATCCTATTTGCTCAGACATAGATCTCACTTGTGGTCGTGGTGCCAGTGTTTGAGTCCTGAGGTTCCCAAATATGATAAAATGATTGGCTCTTGCCTGTGTTCAGTTGTCCTTCTTTTGCTGTGACCAATGCTTGATAGTTGAAGTGAAGTCCTGCTATGGTAGTAATAAACAGCTTGACTTGTATTTTGACTCAAAACACAGAACATGGACTTTTGGATACTGTACTTTAAATAATCATATATTCAGCATGGGAGGCTAGTTCAGCTGAGAAAGGAGGCGAGGAATACTTGAATGTGCTGTATTCTATAGTTTGATCTACATTTTGAAGTCCTGTTTTTGTCCTTGAAGAGAACAGTGACTACTACATGAGGTCGATGAAGTTATCTTATTCTGTTACTTTTTATTAGCTGCAGGGTGGCTATGCATATGCAGTGGAATACGTTCCAGGGTAAAATTTGGTGGAGGGGAGTTGATATTTGTTGCAAACTTGATATGGCTGGGAGTGTGCTGGGTCTTTGTACATTTTTGGACCGATTGATTGCTGACTTTGGCATAGTCCTCTCAACGCGCAAGAACTCTGGTCACCGTTTACCCATACTACAATTGTGAACTTCATCTGAGCTTCTCACGAGCATGTGCTATCGTAACTATTGTATTATGGGATGCATCTTCACGCCTTTACTCAAGGGTTCTCGACTCTGGACAGGGAGGAATATTTCCTTAAGAGGAGCCAAATTAGGGATTGCAAAAGCTTTGCAGATTTGTAGCTAGGTGCAACCCTAGCCATAGAAATTTCTTGTGATTTTGTTAGTTTGTTCCTGAAATAAAACGACTTACATTTATAGAGAAAAGGACATTTCATATAACATATCGCTATTATTCTTTTTTACCTTTCATGATGTATCTGTGCTGCTTTGTGCTGTAAGCATGAATGACAAGATCGAGTGTGAGAGGGTTCCAATGTAATCTATGGATCGGGGAAATTTTGCCTTGTTTTCATGGTGAAGCTCGAGTGATATTGTTGCTGTCCTCTTTTGAGAGTTCATTTTGATCGTGTGGCCTTCTTATCGTTATTGATCTTGTAGCTTAGCAGATCTGCTTCTTGTTATGGTTTAGCTTCTCCTTCATCTTCTGTTTTTCCTTTCGACAGTGCAGGATACTATTTGGGACATACTAAATATGTAGGACGGAATGTGTATTAATGTATATATACTCAAAAGGGTGTTCTGTAAATTGGTAGATGAGGTAGTGTTGCTGCTAGTCGCATCTGGGCCACCTGTTAAATCTTGATACTGATATTTTACCGAGCGAAAAGCATAAGACGAGAGGAGGTACCTATTTTTGGGTTGTGAATGTATTTCTTTGAATTGCTGCTTGACACGGTATTATCTTCCCTTGCATTTTCAGTTTTGGTATGGATTCTCTCTCTCTCTCTCTCTCTCTCTCTCTCTCTCTCTCTCTCAATGTGGTGTCTCTTTTCTGTTTGGATTGTGTCATGATTCTACTTGCATCGCATGGCTCTTTGATGTTTGCCCAAACTGGTGTCCAAAGTCATACACGAAGAAATCAATCCGATTCTCTCTTCTTTTATTAGACTACCACGTACGTTGTAGAGGAAAGAGTTGGGTTGCTGGTCCATACCAAAACCGAAGATGCAATAGAAGAAAATATTTTCTTCTAGATATGCTTGTTTTGTAAGCGATGTAATTGATTATTTTTAAGGAAAATGTTTTTCAAATAATTAAAATTTGCGAAACAAAGGGAGTCCTAACTTGAATATGTTGTTTTCTTAATGGGTTTTTGACGGGACAATGACGATCATTTTGTAAAACCTAAAAGAAGTTAGGCTCATCTCAAGAGTCAGATGGTGGCATCTTCAAGCCGAGGAAAACTGGAAAAAGGGGAAGAAAAGAGAACATTGGACTTTCCAATTGGCTGCACTATTCCTGTATTCCTCTTTCGGCTTTGACAAGGTTCCTGCCATCTCCTAACGTGCATTTGTGGTTTTCCCCGTGAAGGTTTGGGCCAAATCAACGTGCAAGAACCTTGGGTGATAAGGGAAAAGCATGACATGAATTTGGCCTTGAATCGATGTGATCGGCAATCCTTGTTTTGATTGATAGGCCAAACCAGTGGTCTTAAATCTCGTTCATGTCTCTAATTTGCCGTTATTTTGTTTAGGCCCTCTTCAGCATCGATGACAAGATTCTTTTTTTGTTTCAATATGGAAAAACCAACTTTACTTAATAAGGACTGATAACTTATTGGAGATTCTTGAGATATGGTCTCATTTTCTCCACTTATTTTTGCGAGAAAAAAAAAAGTAATTCCAAATTCACATAAGAAGTGGGCATTCTGTCCATTAGAGCTTTTAGGAAAGGCCATACCCTAACTTAGTCAAGACTCAAATGGCCGATCAAAACATGAGATCGCTTGCATGTGTGGAGAATCAACTCTGCATGTTATATCTAGACCATATAATTTTTGTTGACCTGTCTTTTAAAAGATATCAAAGTTTAATACAACTGAAAAAGAGACTAGTTGCAATTTGTTTGGAATTTTATTTGGCTCCTACTTAAATCTTATTCATAATATAAATCTTTCGGTTACAAGTATTTTTTTTTTCATAGTACGGGTATATGTTAACTAATGACAGGCGAACTTAAAATATTGTGAACATGGACTGAATACAGTGAATAGTGCCAATGGAAGCCAGATACTGGTCTTTGGGTAAACTTGAAACTGGAAATGACACTGTGCAAACTCTTCATTTTGCCATGGTGGGCTCTGTTATTTTTTCCATTATCTCTCGGTGTTTTGAATTATGTCTTAAGGAAAAGAACGCCTTACGTGTATACACACCCGCAATGCCAATATCTCCGCGACAAGCACGCCTCGCGCTTCTCATCCAGTAATCAGTTTTGAACCTTTTTCTGTATCACCAAAGAGGACATGACAGAATCTTGCTTGGGTCACGGTCCGATTTTTCCCATATGAATGTGAACTGAAACTTGGAGCTTCACGGTAGCAGAGCGTGAGAGATACAGAAGAGTCGATACAACTACTTCGTGAGGGTGAGGTCACGCTCCTTGTGCTGGAAACGTTGGACGATTATCGTCTAAGAGGATTTTTAAAGGCGAGGGCAGTCTTCTGTGCACAATCTGGTCCGCAGCTAACGATGGACATAGCAGGCCAAAACTTGTGCCGAAGTGATTTGCATGTCTTGCTCAAGGTGATGGATGTCTGAGCTAAATTGAGTGTGTGGTAAAATCAATTACGGGAGGGTCATTCGCCATCGGGCACCGCACGGCTTGTCCTCCATCAGCAAACTTTCAGCCTGTTAAGCTAGAACTTTACCAGAAAAAATGGAAACGCTCCCTCCCTCCCTCTAGAGCTTTACCAGGAAATGTGGAAACGCTCTGTCTGTCTGTCTCTCTCCACGACCATGAGCCAACAAAGAACCACATTCGGCTAACTTCCGAACAATGGTTTCCCCCTCAAAGTAAATTTCTTCTCTCTCTATTTCTCATCATCCCTTTCAATTTTGTTGTTGCTGGATTCTGTTTCACATTAATTTACACTTCATTTGCTCCATTTCTTGTCCATTCTATAATCATAGCACTTCTACAATTCTACCTTTGTATTAAGAAACCATTATGCTTTGAGGATGCACTTTGAGTTTCATTCTCAGTTTTTCTGTAGTTTCTTTTGGGCCAATAATGAAATGCATGATTCTTCTGGTTTAGGGTGTTCCAAGGAACCTCCTGGCTGAACTCCCCAAGGCCCGTCAGTGACTTCATGGAACTCTTGAGCTCTTTGAAGAGTGTAGTTCTTGGTGGAGTTCAGACTTTCTAGGTTGCTGAGTATGAAGAAGTGAAAAGAAGGGGTATGATATTTGTATCACTGCCATGACATCATTGGTTACTTTCTGGGTGCCGCCTTATTTGGTGTTGAATTCGGAATTTAATCCACTGTGTAGAGTGCAAGCAAGGAGTTCAGTGGTGACTCAACAGTGCCATCATCTCCTGAACTATTTGTGTTCAATGGAGCTCCTCCTGCTGAGGAGAGAGAGAAGATCGATCCTTTGACTGGAGGAAATGGATTTGCAGTTTCTAAGATTGATGTGGTGAAGAAGAAGCAGAAGGTGGAGAAAGAAGCAAAAACTAAAGATTGGAGGTGTTGTGTGGTATGATGCGTATGAAACTAATAGTGTGAAGGATTTTCATGACTGCTCAAGGGATAGGCCTGATGGAGGTCCGCCCCTTTGGTTTTGCCCTGTTGAGAGTGGACAGCCTTTGAATAATTCTTCTGTTCTTTTGTTTTTGCCCGATAATGCCGAGCTTCTCGTTTGAAATGGGTGCAAAACTGCAAATTTTACTGCAGGGCTGTAAGGAGATGACTGGAATTCTAGTTTCAACAATATTCTTGTAGCTTTTAAGAAGTGATTAATGTACTCGTGCAACCATGGATACTCCTGTGCTATATTATATTGAAGCCTGATTTTGAGAATCTTAAGCAAAATAATACTAGTGTAGCTGAATTTTTTATTCATAAGTACTGTTTCCTGTAGGACTTGATGGCACTGGATCGGGCCTCATTTTGCACCATAAAGCATTGGGGAGGTGAGTTTTCATGTGCCATCTTTTCTGGGGTTGTGAATTGCGTTACAAGGGAAAGTAATGCTGCACGAGCAGTGTTTTTTTCTGTGATTCTATATGTACTTATGACCAAGAATTTTAATGCAGAAACCTTAAAACTGCAGGGCTTTTGAAGTTTGATGCTTGCATATCCCTGTTCATGATCAGACTCCATTTGAAGGTGTGTCACTTTCAAATCCTTTTAATTGCAACACATGATGACGACAACTTATGGTGGAGTGAAGTGGAATGCTTTTGAGCTGTGTTGTAAAAATGCAAAGGGCGGCAGTGCACTCATGTCATCTTACGATTCTTGCTTTTCACTCCATTTATTCCTACATGCATGGATTTAACACTTATTACTTGCTTCAAGCTATATATTCAATACTTGATCCCTGCGGTTCCTTCTCAAACTTATCATGTCACTAATGATGCACACATCTAAGCGTGGGTTTACAATTCTTTTAAATGGAGAGGACTTTCTTCTAAAAACTCAACTGATGTTATAAGAAATGAATAGCATGCAATACTAATTGAGGACTTGACAAAGAGCTTTTGTACTATGCTGTATGTATACATGTTAGATCTGGTGAAATTCGCAGAGAAAACTGTAAAAGCTGAGTATGCCTCATCTCCACATAAGCCCATTCATCTTGTCGGGGATTCCTTTGGAGGTTGCCTGGCACTTGCTGTGGCTGTTTGTAATCCTACCATTGATCTGGTAGTGTTATTAACGAATCCAGGTGAATTTTCAGAATAGCAAGCAAGTCATGAATTGGGCATATTCTCCTGGCAACAAGTCTTTTTTGAGACACTGAGGAAGTCTGTTTATTCTCCATCATGTTAGCTACATCATTTGGCCGTTCACAGCTGCAGCCACTGTTACCTTTATTGGAAGCTATGCCTGACGGACTCCATTTCATGGTCCTCTATCTTCTAAGTTTTGCTATGGGTATGATAAGCTACTTTCAAGTCTTTATGTAAAATGATTATACGTCACAATGCTCTCAGAGTTATCCATAATAAGATTTGATTTTTCTTTTTGAATCAGGTGACCCAGTGAAGATGGTAACTGTCAATACTGATAATATGCTTCCCCTGAGAGTGCACTTGAACAATTGTCTGTCAACCTTGCTTCTTTGCTACCTTGCCTCTCAGTACGTATCGTTCTCTGCCGGGGATTTGTTTATTCTCTTTCCTCATTTATCTTTGTCATTCGGAGTTTTAAAATAGATGTATAGTAGGCTTTCTACTAGGCTTGAATTCGAAACATTTTCTTGGTTTTTATCCTTTGTTGGGCTCTTTCTTGATTATCTTGTGACCCAATAATCAGTTCCCTGTTTTACCAAAAAGAATAATAATCAGTTCCCTGTTTTTACCAAAAAAAAAGATATCAGTTCCCTGTTTCAGGGTTTGGCTGATATAATACCCAAGGAAACTCTTCTTTGGAAACTGAATTTGCTTAAATCAGCTGCCTCTTATACTAATTCTCGTCTTAATGCTGTCAATGCTGAAGTGCTTCTCCTTGCCAGGTTTTCGCTCCTCCAACTTTGTCAAGATGATGACACGATTGTCAGATTGTGTAGCAAATTACTTTTGATTAGATTTCCTTTTTCTGGCAGCTCCAATATCTGTGCAATTATTGCCAATTTCTTCTTTTCACAATTCCTGAGGAGTCCTATAGAAGGGGTTTTGATGATATTGTCATTCTGACTTTGCTCAACAGCTGGAAAAAAATAAGCTGCCTATTTGTCAGCTTATAGATATGAATATACTGTGTCTTGTAAGTTACTTCCAGTTTATATAAGCAGGTATATGTCTTTTGGCAATATGCAGTGGCACAGGCATTAGTCTGGCTTGTGCGAATACTTGTGAAGTTTCTATCAGCACGTTGGTATATGCTCCATGCATGAGCATCGAAACATACATGTATAAATGAGGCATGGGCATAATTATAGATAGATGCATCGGGCATGCATGCACATGGGTATGGAATTATGAATGGGGAGTAGTTTTTCCAGTGGAGAGACAATGGCAATTACAAAATGTTGCATTTTCTAAAAAGTTTCTATTGATTTAGTGGCAAGGATAACATGGTTCCTAGTCTAGATGAAGCCCAAAGGCTTATGAACTCATTGAAGAACTGCAGAGTTCGTACTTCAAAGACAATGGACATGCACTTCTATTGGCAGGCGAAACTCATGTTATTTTAATGTTGTAAAGCTTGAGGAGTCACTTGTTTTGAGAAACTTTAAGCTAAAAGAGCTTTTTGGGAGGGTAGCTCATTTTTAAAATAGGGAAAAAGCCACGAAAAACTCTGAACTTTGCCTAAAGTGACATATTTATCCCAATTTTTTTTTTTGTGACGTGAAAAACTTCAAACTTTTAAAACCATGACACATTTACCCCATCAAGGGCATTTTTGTCTTTTTATTCTGTTTTTTCCTTTTTCTTTTTTTCTTCTTCTTCCCTCCGCCGGCCATGGTGGAGCCGGCGGAGGGAAGCCGGCGTCGGGTGAGGGCAGGGACACCCTCGCCCGACGCAGGTGAGGGCGGTCCTCGCCAGCGTCGGGCGAGGACGGCCCTCGCTAGATCTAGCGAGGGTAGGGACACCCTCGCCCGACGCAGGCGAGGGGCGAGGATAGCCCTCGCCAGATCTACCGAGGGCAGGGACACCCTTGCCCGACGCAGGCAAGGGCCGTCCTCGCCCGTCGCCGGCGAGGCGGCATCTGGCGAGGGCAAGGACACCCTCGCTTGACGCAGGCTAGGGCCGTCCTCGCCAGATCTGGCGAGGGCACCCCTCGCCCGACGCAGGCAAGGGCGGCCCTCACCCGACGCCGGTGAGGGCCGCCCTAGCTCGAGGCCGGCGAGGGTGACCCTCGCTCGACGCTGGCGAGGGCAGCCCTCGCCGGACGCTGGCTTCCCTTCGCTGGCCAGCCGGCGAAGGGAAGAGAGAAGAAAAAAAAATTAAAAAAATTTTAAAAAATGAAAAGACCAAAATGCCCTCTAATTTTGGGGGTAAATGTGTCACATAATGAAAGTTCAGGATTTTTTGTGTTACAAAAAAAAGTTTGGGGTAAATGTGTCACAGTTGGCAAAGTTTGGAGTTTTTCACGTCACAAAAAAAAGTTTGGGGTAAATGTGTTACTTTAGGCAAAGTTCAGGGTTTTTCATGGCTTTTTCCCTTTAAAATATCGTTTAGCACTTCTATTGGCTTATCTTTACGATAGGCTTTGACAGTTCTTGAATAGTGAAAATTAACACAAATTGTTTGTTGAGATGAAAATCGCATGTTTAATCAAGTTAAGTGTGTGTATTGCGCATCAGCCCCTTTTATTTAATCAACTAATCTCGAGTTTGGCATATCACAAAATAAACTTATTGTAATGAAATTACTTACTATTTCCAGAGCTGCTCAAGATAATTTGAGACTTTGAGTCATCTCAATGAACCAATTTGAGTGTGGCATGTATAAGTCCAGAGGTGTGCAATATCATCACCTTAGTAAATAGAATTGGAAAGCAGAACATTATTGTGTAATTATAGTAGCTGATGACAGATCTTAAGCTTACCTCCTTTGGAGATTTGGAATGGAGGAAAATTAAGTTTTCTGTTGATTTTGTGCACAATATAAATGCGATTGTGCAATTTCATGAAATCTACAACCTCTCTCATATTTCATCTATTTATTTGGGTTCTTTGAATACATATCATGATGAAATTGCATAGCTCTTCAAAATGTCGCTCTCCCTGAAACTTAGCATTGAGTTTCGGGAGATTTTATCTATATAAGGCTGCTTTATTTCTCTATATTGTGCTGCCAGTATTTTGAATAGTAATTAGACTGAGATTGCAGGAAGATTTTAATTTGCTGACCGTCATCAAAGGTACCAACCCATACCGTCGAATGACGAGGCATGATTATGTCTTGGATTTCCTGCCTCCTAGTATGTCAGAACACAAAGTAGCATTCAATCAAGTCGTCGGGTAATTCTGCAGACAAATGCTTCTGCATGTCTTTTTTTGCTCTTTCCTGATTGGATACGAGTTATTTCTCAATTAACCTCAACCAGATTTTTGTTAATGGCTTAATGTCTCTGTTCTTTCTGAATATAAACTGATACTTTCCTATATCTTCTAAGTCTGTTTATGAAGATCTAAATTATTCCCCAAATGTTTGAAGCTAGAAAATAGGGTTGTCATGTTTTTCATATCTAATTATTTGCTTCTTCACTTTCTATTTCCTTTGCTACAGCTCTCTGAAATTCTTCCGCTGCATTAGTGAATGATTTTATCACCAGCTGATGCCTGAAATCTCTGGGTGAAGCCATTCTCATCTTGTGATTTGCAAAAGAAGCACCAGTCAGTTGATACCTAAAGTTCAAAATTTGAATGTTATTTGTTAATTGAAACGCTTGATTTATTATTACCAATTTTAACGCTATCAGTGGCCTCGTCAAGCCCAGCACAAACATGGATATGTCATACTTTTCCACAAATGCTCATTTTGCATACTGATCCATTAATTGCAACCAGTCAATCTTACTGTGATACTGTGGTTGGATAAATGCAGATTATTTTGCAATGCATCTAGTTCGGGATTATTCTCAACTTTAGATGATCGAAAGATAGTGAAAGGCCTTTCAAGGATTCCTTCAGAGGGACCACTGTTGTTAGTGGGTTATCACATATTGATGGGACTTGAGCTTTATTCACTTGTTGATGAATTCTTGAGAGAGAAGAACATTATTGTGCGTGGGGTAGCTCATCCGGAATTGTTCTCTGGGAAAAAGGGAAAATCCATCTTCTGAATTTCTCACTGATTAAATGAAAGTCTTCGGAGCAGTTCCTCCAATGGGAAGGAACCTCTTCAAATTTTTTCGACCATATATCATATTCTACTTTATCCTGGTGGTGTACGCAAGGCTCTCCATTATAAGGTGTGTAAGTACCTTACTTTCAGTTTAAGTAGTCTCTTGTGCGGAGTAGCTACTGTATCTGATCCTGTTTTAACCCGATCAATCTTATTAATAAAGTAATCAAAAAAGAAAACATGTGAAAGATAATTTTTCAAGTAGAACATATGTCAAGGCTATAAGATAAGAAGGATCTTCCACAACATAAGTTTTACGAGTGAAGATGTAAAGCCATGCACAGAAGAACCGGAAGTGGTTGTGGTAGCAATGTCAGATGCTAAAGCTAATTAACTCAGATGGTGGTGGCAACTGCTGGTGGTGGCAGTGGTCCAGCCGATGGTAATGACATGGGGTGGATAAGAAGCTAAGTGAGTCTTAAGTGATAATCATTTTGTGTAGTTGAGTATGCATTTTCTCTTAAGGGCGTTAAATACAAGAGGTCAAGATTATATGTTGAAAATTTCATTTCAGAGGCACAAGTATCTAGGAGCATGAGTAACTTGGTCTTGCCACTGCCTCTTAGGGTGTATGTTTACGAAGGATTCATATGTGATTAAAGAGTTACTCGTAATTACTGCTAAGCTTTTGCATGTGCATATCTTCAATACAATTGTGCCTGTAAAGTTTACCTCAGCAGCATCCTGTTTCATTTGTAGGGTGAAGAATACAAGTTATTCTGGCCGGAACAACCAGAATTTGTGAGAATGGCTGCACGGTTTGGCGCCACAGTAGTACCATTTGGAACTGTGGGAGAGAATGATATCACGGAAGTAAGCTCTTCCATTTCTGTACTAAAGTTTGGTATTTCGCTCTCGACTCTGCAAAGGTGGCGAATTCAATACTCGTATAGCATTAATTAAATACATGCATGGTTGATAAATTTGGATGAATCAAATACGTTTTTGATGCATTTTTCGTTCGACTTTTGCATTGACTATTGCTGTCTAATATTTCTAAGTTAAACGAGTTATAAGGCTAGTCTAGAAATGGACTTGTGTATATGATTTACTTCAGCATTGCATTCTGATCACAATGTGATTGTTATTTTGAATGGACAGTTGGTACTTGATGACAATGATTTGATGAAGATTCCACTCATCAATAACTACATCAGAGAATCTAGACGCACTATACAAGCGAGGTAGATTTTGTATGGATGGCCTTTGAAATTATAAAATCGCTTAGCATACTGTGAAATTCTTCTGACACCAACATGAATTATGTCCTGTTTCTTCGGGAGAATGAAGCGCTTTCTACTCCAGTGGTTTTGCCAAGGATCCCTGGCCGCTTGTACTATCTGTTTGGGAAACCCATAAAGACAAGTGGGAGATATGAGTCACTGGCGGACAGAGAAAATGCAAACGAGTTGTACTTGCAGGTAAAATCTGGAGTTGAAAGCTGCATTGCGTATTTTCTCAAGAAGCAAGAGGAGGACCCTCATCGAAATATATTTGATAGAACTATACATAGGGCCTTACATTCTCCTTTACATGGAATTCCGGCATTTGAGCCCTAATAATCCGTGATGGCTTTCGAAATAGTTTTGGCCTCTTGTATTTCATTTAGATTGACCGCCTATGTCTAGGCTGAACATGAACATATGTAGATATTTAGATGATTAGCGTTCTTTGGGTTATCTAAAGAAGACAATTTGTGTATTCCTAAATCAACGAGCCCGAAATATCCGAAGCATTTTGATAGATGGGTATCGTAATCCTTGAAATCGTGGAATTAGATGCTTCAAAATTATCTTCGAATCTGGAAAAAGGAAAAAGGAATCTTTATCCAGCAAAGAAATGTGGGTTGCGTATATTAGCACCTCTGACACCAAAGTAGTAGAGGGGAATATAGTTCCAGGGTAGAACCTGGAACCTGAGGACTGAATCGGTGGGAACTTATCTGGTTGTTAGTTTCAAGGTATGCATGATAGGTTTTCAGGTTCTAAAAATCAAGGAACCTGTTTTGACGAGTAAGTTCAAGGATCTGAGTTGGAGGAATCCAGAACTTGAAACCAGTAATCTAGATCTTGGAACAGGTTTTTGTGCTTTACTCGTTCATGTCTTTGTGCAATCTTATGATATTTCATAGTGTTCGATAATGAGTGTATAATCTAAAACTACTAGTTTGAGCTTCCATTTTGTAATTGATACTTTTACTTTGCTAATAATTATATTTTTTGTGTGTTTAAATATAGGCTATGATGAGTGAATTGTAGTAGCAAGTTGTGGCCATTAAATGTGATAACAGATCTTGAACCTATCATAGGGTAAGTTTTAGGTTCCAGTGTTTTAGGTTTTAGTGTATACACGGTAGCTTAGGTTTCAAAAAATGAGGAATTTGTTCCAACGGGTAAGTTCCAAGTTCTAAATGGGATTTGTACGGTACTTGGAACCGCTCACCTGTAAGTATCTGCTTAAGGAATTTCATTTTGACAGATTTCTATTCTCAGTCATTCAACTTTGTGCTACTTACCTCATTGGAAAATTCTTAATTAGGTATTGTCCATCGATCATGGTTAAGATCAACCTGACACTCCAAAAAGGGCAAAAAATCAACTATATGCCGAGCAGCAAGTCTTGTGGTAAATGAACAAGAGTGTTACATCAGCTTGAACCTGACGAAATTCTGAAAGTGTGATCTTATTTGAGTAATTCCAAAGCTGACTTGCTGATTATGATCTTCTCATCTTCATAAATTCCACAAAAGAAGTTTCAGTTTATTTACCAGAAATTTAATTGTCCGAACATGTGGACCTCAATTCCAAGCTTGAGATTTACATGAGAATCCATGATAGATTCGGAGTTATCAGCTCTGGAAGGCACAAGGTATTAAAGCTGAGGTTCCATCTGCTTTAGCATCTATACTTCCTTTCTTTTGGGTTGGATAACTATCAGCAGTCACAGGTTGAGGGTAGCATTAGGATTACTAAGAAGTCTCCTGTCTCACCTTTGTTGAAAGTGCGGACTGCTGAATCGTTCAAAGCTGAGTTATCCTGTCTATTTACATATTTTCATCTGGTAGATTTGGCAAGACCATTTAGTCAAACACTCCTATTTTCCTTAGCTTGTGTTTGTCAACCGTTAAAAGCTGATGGGTTTCATTCTTGTGCTCGAACGAGATTCCTTGATTATTTTATTTTTTGGTGAAAAGAATTCCTAGCATAGATGAAATAGAAGATTCGCAAAACTAGCATATGATACGATCCTCATTCAATCAACAAACTTGAATCAAATGCTCCTGCTGAATGCTAGATGAACATCTATAAAAGGAGAGAATGACATCCCTTGTAAGTAAGAGAGCTCAAGTCGTTTCAGCCCAAGTAGGAAGTCTTCTCAGTCTCCAGTCTAACTTATGGCAGGTTATGGTTACTCCTACCGAAGCCATAACCCCCAGTATGGATTCGATCCACAAAAAACCGAAAAGAGCCACAACTCCGAGCAGCTGTGCCGTCCAGCCCTTGATGAATTCGGGGGAAGAAGAGTGATTCCTGGTGACCCTTACCAAAACCCAGGGACCTATGTCATGACAATTGAAACTACCGTTGAACGCGTCCATCCCCCCGTGTTCTCCGAATACTACAAACAATGCTCTCCCCCAAGGTATGAGCACCCCACAAGTTATGAAGCAGTCAATAAGCCGCGCGGGCCTTCAATCTCGAGCAATGACCGGCCACCTGTGGTAGAGGAATTCTTCAACAAAGTCCAGAATGAAGCTAGCCAACCATCGGGGTTCAGTGCTCCACGGGCCTCGTATCAGCACAGGATCCCTGTCTCCGTAGGTTGTTATGGCACTACTGGCGACCAGCCACCCGAGGTAGAGGGATTCCCCAACAAGATCAAGGATAAAGTGAGCCAACCATCTGGATTTGGCGCTCCACGGGCGCCGTACCAGCTCAGGACCCCTGTCTCCACAGGTTATTATGACACTACAGGCGACCGGCGGCCTGTGGTAGAGGAATTCCCCAACAAGAACCAGAGTAAAGTGAGCCAACCATCTGGGTTTGGTGCTCCACGGGCCCCACACCAGCTCAGGATCCCTATCTCTGCAGGTTATCATGGCACTACCGGCAACGCTGGGGATGGGGACTATGAGAAGGAAAGGCCCAAGCCTATCACCTATACCATGAAGAACGAGGAACCTGACTGTGGTGACCTTAAAGCTGACAAAATTCTGAAATCACCGGTGAAAACAGAAGGGGTTTATGGGGCTAGGCCTGGTCATCCAACTGGGTCCGTCCTACCGACTCGCCATACATCGTCTGAGAGAGAGCAAACCAACCGACCACCACCTATGATCATGGCCAGACGTGGGGAGAGGCATGTTCCCAGTCTGGAGCTCAGTGAACCAATGGATGACATAGACACGGCGATGGAGTATTTGAAGAAAGTTTTGGATCTATCCTCTGTCAATACCAAGGACGAAGTCCCTGATCATGGTCACTTTAAAGGTGATAGAATTCCGAAACTGCCCGTGGCCACAGAAGGTGGTCGAGCCGTTAGGCCTGGCCATCCAACAGAGTCCACTTTGCCAAATAATTATGTCTCTTCCGAGAGAGGAGAAAGGACCTTTCAACCACTATCTACGACCATGACAGGAGGTAGGGAGAGGCGTGGTCATGATATGGGGCTTGAACCGATGAATGAAAGAGGCAAGATAATGGACTTCTCAAAGGAAGCTGTGAAGCCTTCATCAGGCAGTACAGTTCCCAAAAGAGATTCTATCCCTGAAACAATCGACAGCAGGGAAGCCAGAAGGAGATATGCGAATGTCAATTCCTCACCAGAGCTGAATTCGACAGGTTACACCACTACAATCAACAGTCGGGAGGCTGCAAGGAGGTACAGGGGAGAATTGGTGTGAAAGCAAGGTTTGCATTGATCAGCTGTCACCTTTAGCAAGTAACTAGCATATGTGTGCACTTGATAATGTACTGTGTTGCAATAAGCATTTCGGGAAGCAAAGCTCAGACAAGTAGTTTACAGAACTCTAGTTTATGAGCAGAATATGTAAACCGGGATAGCCAAGGCTATTTTAGAGTTCCTTCTAGCCATTTCATTGAGTATTAGGAATCGCCAGTTTACCTGCACCATTGAGTTCAAGCTAAAAGTAATCAAATCTGATTGATTAACTACTAACTAGTAATACAGCTGACCAGATGAATTTGAAAACTATTTAGCATTCTTCAAGAAAGTATGCAATAGCATTCTTGATTTTGTGAAAAAAGTGATCCAATTGCGATGGATTGGTTTCATTTGGGAAAAAACTGTTGCAAGTTTGTAGACGTTAAAACTCGGGTCTCACCTTCGAATTCATGCAACTGTAGAAGAAAAAGAGAACCTATCTGAGCACAATCGAAACCTAACCCTTGGAGGAAAACATAAATTCACCAAGATATTTCTTGCTTGTGTCTGAGATTTATCTCTTCACATAAGGAATGACTACATACAAACAAGTCCAAGATCCAAAACTCATCATAAATGCCTTCCATCTCCACCAGCAAGTGACAAACTCAAGGCAACGACTGACCAGAAATGGGATAGCAGCAATTCCAATTAAAAAAATAATACCTTCTCCTTACAAAATAATTCTGAGTTTTTGCATTTGTTGCAACAACCGCACATCATCATAAAAATTGGACATGAGATCATTGAGTACTTCTTTTGTATAGGAAGTGTGTGAATTTAATTGAGAAGAAAAAGCAAAGACAAAAGACTGCAGAAATGAAACCTTGAAGTACCGTATGCAGTTCTCCTCTGTAATAAAAAGAAACTTTCAGCGAGTTCGTGTCTTCATCAGTGCCCTTGATTGTGGCAATACATAGCTGAGCCCATGACTTTCGCTTCATTGATTTTGAAATTGAAACTAATGTTTATTCTTCACAGAACTACCTTGCCCATCTATCTACAATGGGCTTTTACAAGGGATAGACTGTTGATGTTTAGGAGTGGCGGAGTGTAAAATGACTCTTGCTCGCTGTCATAGGTAGGGGTGAGCAGTGGTCTAGGGTCAACCCTGGACCGACTCTGGACCGGCCCAACCCTGCCGGTCCTGGTCCGGTTCCCAAGGGGACTGGGTCGGTCCTTGGTCCTGAAATTCTAGGACCAATACTGTGCGGATTGGTTCTTGGTCCTAAGAGTTTTGGGTCGGTCCAACCCTGGACCAACCCTGTATATTATATTATATTATTTATAATTCTTTTATATATTCAAACCTAAGTAAAATGTCTGTTATATTATATTATATTTTGAGATATTCTATCAATAGCACTAAAAGTAATTTCAATTTAAAACTTTTGTTGAGTATTAATTATGTGTCGTTTGTTTTGTTTTCAGGTATTTAGAAGTTCAAGTGAATTAACAAGATGTGAAGTTATATATTCATGGTATATATTAAGTATTTTGAACTTTTTATGGTTTAATTGTATTCTACTAATAAATTTCAGCTGCACGTTGTTTTTCAATTTATGTCAAATGGTAGAAATTTTTGAAGAGTAGAGTAGTATTATAGTTACTATGGTGATTTGCTAGTCAAGTGATGTGAAACTCATTTTTTGGTTAAGTGAATTCTACATGATCAAATGCTAGTCAAGTGGTATGAAGCTCGTTTTTTAGTTGAGTGGATGCTACATGATCAAATGTAGGAAAACGCTTTTGCATATAGTGTTATGAATATTAAATATAGATGATTACAAAAACTTTCCATCTTGTCCCATGTCTCGATGAGCGGTTAGCAGGTACGAAATTTATATTGTTGTGTCATCTTAAATTTGCTAAATATGTATTGGTATTTATAGTTTAGTTGCACAATGTTATATCGTCGATGGATGTGTAATTTGAATTTGTAGATTTGCTTTTTTAGGGAGTATAAAAAATAAGACGAAAAAAATTATCGATCGGTCCCGGGTTGACCTTGGAACCGGAATGAACCCATTGGGTTGGTCCGGTCCTTGGTCCCAGGCTCAATAGGGTCGGTCCTCAGTCCTAAAAATTAATGATCGACACTGTACAGGTTGGTCCTAGGGTTAGGGGGTGGCCCGGACCAACCCGGACCATGCTCACCCCTAGTCATAGGTACAAATTGTTTGTCTCCATAAAGCGGTCAACAGATATCCTTTGTGCCAATCGCTCTTACAAACACTTGCACTCGTTTCCCTCTTACCTATTTATTTCAATCTCTCAACATGAAGCTCTGTTGGTGTGTTTCCTTGTTTTCTTTCTAACACAGTCGGGTATTAAATTACCAACGTGATGATTGGCCCAGTATATCAAAATTTTTCATGAACATCCTCTAAAAGTATATCATAAGTGTTAGGATTTTTTTTTTGGTGAAAATAAGTGTTAGGATTTTCGTATGACATCATTTAACTTTTTTCCAATCACTCAAATATTATAATTTTTTAAACACTGTCAATTTGAGTACCGGAATTTTGAATTGATTATTTGAGTATCATAACTTTTTAAATATTTACTCAAGTGTCGGAAATGTTATTTGGCATAACACTCAAGATGAACATTTTTAAAAAAATTATGGCATTGAGTCACCGTAAAAAAAAAAAAATGTTGTGACACTTAAAGTGCTGTATTCCTTTTGCTACTTAGACAACTACAACTTTGGATGGGACAAGCTCAGCGCAAATAACACCATATGCGGAATATTGGGCTTGGGCTCTGGTAGGGAGGGCTATCCTTACACAATAATCCAGTGAAACCAAACAAAGAGTATCGCATTACTCAACTTTGGGGACGATGCGAAAGTAGGCAGCAGACAACTAGTCTGATTTTAATGTAAGAAGTACATAGTTGAAGTCATGGGCAAGAGCGTCAATGGAAACCGCCTAAATAGATCCAGCAGCTTTCTGAATGAGATCGGATGGCACAGGGCGGGTTTATCTTCGACTCGGGAACTCATTGTAGTATTCTTATTCAAACTGCCTATAATGCCATCAAAGAAGAAATAACTTAATATTTCTCAAGGAATTACTCTTTGGCACCCTAAGCCTCCTCAACCGCGCAAGTTGAACTTGTTTTATGAAGTGTCTCGTGGGAATTATACATATCCATATCCAACGATTAAGTATCAATGCGTAGAAGCCGATCTTTCCTTGCCAGGCATAATAAGTTCCAAATCCTATTGGGCTTTTTGCTTGATGCTCGTGCCCTGTATGAGGGTGCAGTGAATGTGGTTGGAGAATTTCAAGAGGCGAATTATGGGTTCTTATTTGACTTCGGAGCATTAAGGGCTTCTTGTGTACTGGAAGTGCGTGAATCCAATTGAGAAGAAACGGGGAAACTATAAAAAAGGAACATGTACCATAAATTGTTGATATTTTGGAGAAGGAGAGAGTGAACTTGACTCTTGCTTGCTATTATAAGCCTATGAACATCAAAGTGAATCTTCCATGAAATCTTTGTGGTTATACAGAACTGCACTTTTAGTTGTTTGCTTAAGTTATAGCAGCTACATAGTGCCTACATATATTCAATTCCTTGGTAGTCTCTTGAAGGTTTGAACAGAGAGGTTCGCCTATTGTAGGATAGCATACTTATTGCGATTGACCTGGTCTTCCCTGGTTCTAAGTATAGATCCCTCCATTAGTATTAGAGCCATGGTTCCATTTATAACTTGGTTAGTTCCATGTGCTTAGATGGTGAATCCAGTGCTGAGAAATTTTTTACATCATCATGGTTGACTCTAAAACTCTCAATGCACTTGTTACTTTTACTTCATCCCCATCTTCTTCTTCTCTCTCAAACTTGAGTGTCAAATGTTTCTAAGATTGACTATTTTTATGAGGCCTCTCTTAGTGAGAACACAGATTTCTAAAATCCAACTTCCTCTTATGAACTCATATTCTGCTTTTACTAAATCCTCTTCATCATTTTCCCCCATCTGTTCTATGAGTCATCTTATTTGCCAAACTCCCAAAGAAGTGAAAGAGTACGTGCAATCCTTCAAGTTTGTTCAGCATTCTATTCCAGCCACTGACAAGGAATATTTTGTTACTTTCCAGATCTCTCCAGAATTTCCCAAACAGTGGTTCCAACAAAGATATTCTCATATCCATTAAACTAATGAGAATGATCAATGGAGTTAACCATTGATATTTGTTTTGATATTAGTGTGAAATGAATGTTTTTGTATATATATATAGCTATTTTGAAGTATATATAACTTATTTTCTTATTATTTGTTTGTTATATTCTGAATTTAGGTTAGAAGAGTTGTGGTTTTGGGGAGTAAATATGCATAATGGGTACTCAATCCACTTAGAAGAGATGCACTATTTAGTGAGCTGTGATTGCACATCTTTCTCTTTTCTAATCTTTTTTAAGTTTTTCAACTAGCAATGAATAATATGAGAGCGATAGCGATGAGGGGACTTTAGGATTTTTGAGAGCTTTGAGGCTGCATCTTTTGGATAGAAGCACGACCGTGTCATCCTCCATTTGTGATGGTTTTGGGGTGTGACACAATTATCGAAATATATTTGAATAGAACCGTACATGGAGCGATAAAATCTCCTTTACATGAAATTGCGGCATTTGAACCTTGACAATTGGACGGGGTTGTCAAAATTATTTTGGTCTTGTGTATTTCAATTTAGAGTGATTGGCCTTTGTCTGGGCAAAATATAGATATTTGTAAACACATTTGTGTAATCTATTTTTTGGAAAATGCAATATATTCTTTGAGTGCTAACCATATGAATATCGACGAATATATATATATATATATATATATATATATATATATATATATATGGTTAGCCCTCTCGGAAGTAACCTAAAAAAGAACACTTGTATTTTCCTAAGGCAACAAGCGAGGAAAACGCGAAAGCATATTAGTCAATGGGTATAGCATGGAATTAGATTCTTTGAATTTTTCTTCGTTTAAGGAAGGAATCTGTGTCTTTGTAGGGCAAAGAAATGTAGGTTGGGTATAGAGTTGTGCCACCACTATTGACAGTCAGGAGGCTGCAAGGGACAGCTTTTCAAAAGGGAGATTTGAATCGATTAGCTATCACCTTTAGCAAGTAAACAAGCATGTTTGTTCACTTGATTATGTGTTTGCGCTATACAAATTGCGTTAAAACAATTGTGGGAAGCAAAGCTCAGACAAGGAGTTTGCGTAACTCTAGTTTGTGAGCAGAATATGTAGAACCTTGATAACTTAGGCTGGTTTTGTGACATTCTTAAATTAACTCATTTGATATATTGTTCGCTTTGATTTGTCCTATTCCAAGCTTCACAATTTTATCTTTGACGTACATGTAGGCACTTTCCAAGGCTCGCTTTTCCCTTGTTTGTTGTGCAATTCGATTAATTCCTATCTCTTTCAATATTCTAGAAGCTTGCTATAAGCCAAATTTTATCTAAGCCCATTGGCTCCAGTGATCCCTCATCATCCTCGTTGAATTGGATTGTTATAGGGCCACCGGTTTATATGTGCTTTATCCCCTAATCACACACCTATTGAAGGGGTCCTGCTTTGATAATCATATAGTGACTTCCCTTGCTTCTTGCAAACTTCGATGATAAAGATCTTCTTGTCTCATTGTTGAAATTGTGCCTTTGGAATTTTGAGATATATTCCAGTATTAAAGGTGATAACTTGCTTATTTTTGTTATTCTTATAAAGCGAAGCTTGCTTCTCTAAGACATAAATGATGATTATTTGGGCCTAAAATGAAACATACATCCTAATACATAACAAATGATTTGCGCACTATTAAAAAACAACACACAAACTTACAACGTCCCATAAAATTTATGTCCAAATTTCATAACCTAAGTTATGATACCAACAAATGTTACACTCCAACTTCAACAAGAATAGGAGGATGCCACAATCTTTCCCCTCCGAAGCTAATTATTATTCTTCACAGGATAAGTTTACCCATCTATCTACAATAGACTTTTATAGGGGATAAACCGTTGATATCTAGGAGTAGGGGAGTATAAAATGACTCTTGCTTACTGTTATAATTGCAAATAGCTATCTCCATAAGGTAATCACAAAACATCATTTGTGTGAATCGCTCTTACGAACACGTAACACTCTTTTTCCTCTGATCTATTTCTCCCAATCTCTCAACATGAAGCTCTCTTAGTGTGTTTCCTCATTTCTTTCTAACTCAATCGGGTATTACATAACCAACGTCATGGTTGGCACAGTAAAATCAATAATTTTTGTACACCCTTACGTTGTGAACATCCTTTGTGTGTTCCACACACACATGTGAGGGAATGAGGGATAAGTGTAATGAAAGTTTTAAAACTTGTCACGAAATTATAATTTTTTTTTTTAGGTCACCTAGGAACTGCCTTTCAATCGGCAACCGGCGTCATAAACCCAGAGCGACTTGAGGGGACCCACCTCCCCTGGACTGCGGGTAAGTTGCAGAAGCGACCACAGGAATTTGAACTCGCTCCCTTTCAATAGATGGATTAGTGCAAACCACGCGACCACCAATGGGGTGGGTGTCACGAAATTATAATTGAGTCCTAAAACCTTCAAAAATGCATTTAAGTTCTAAAACTTATTATAAAAATTACAATCGAGCCCTAAAACTTTCAAAAAGTGCAATCTAGTTCCAAAACTTATTACAAAAGTGTAATCGAGTTATAGAACTTTAAAAAAAATGCATTTAATTGAAGGACTTGATTGGATTAATTTGATAAGTTTTATGACTTAATTATACTTTTGGAAATTTTATGACTCAACTGCACTTTAAGATAAATTGTAAGACTCAATAGGACTTTTTGAAAGTTTTAGGATTCAATTGCACTTATTATTATGTATGAACAATAATTGTGCCTATGATCTGAGGTACCTCGGAATGGGAAGTAAGGGGCAATATGGCTTAGACAGCTTTATCTCTCGGGACGGTAATAGATTCATTAGAGGATTCCCCAAAGCTGAGTTCGTTTTGCGGCTTAGACAACTATAACTTTGGACGGGACAAGCTCAGAGCAAACAACACCATATGCGGAATATTGGGCTTGGGCTCTGGGAGGAGGGCCATCCTTACCCAATCCGCCCGTGAGACGAAAGAAAGAGTATTGTACAGCTTGCCTCCATGGAATGCCCATTGCGGCACACATTACTCAACTTTGGGGACGATGCGCAAGTAGGCAGCCCTTCAACTGTTTAGACGACACATCTAATTTCTAATGTAAGCAAGTCCATGGGTATGAGCATCAATGGAAAATGCCTAAATAGATCCTGTAGCTTTATGAATGAGACCGGACTGCACAGCGTGGGTTTGTCTTCAATTCAGGAAGTCATCGCGGTATTCATGTTCAAACCGCCTATAATGCCGTGAAAGAAGAAATAACTTAATGTTTCTTGAGAAAATACTCTTGGCACCCTAAGCCTACTCAACCGGGCAAACTGGACCTGCCCTGTGAAGTGCCTCGTGAGAACTATACATATGCAACTATGAAGTACCAATAGAAGCCGATCTTTCCTTGCCAGGCATAATGGGTTCCAAATCTCATGACGGGGGGTTTTTGCTTGATCCTCGTGCCCATGTACAACGGAGGAGTGAATCTACTTGGAGCATTTCAACATAAAAATTATCAGTACTTATTTGACTGTTGAGCATTAAGGACTTCTTTTGTACAGCAAATGTGTAAATCCAATATAGAAGAAAAGGCGAAACTATTAAAAAAAGGGGGGAAGAAGAAACCTAAATGTCCTGCATGTAGCTGTTTTCCTTTATTAATAAGCGATTTAATAAATTAAACTTTGGGGGAAGTTCGTTTATCGAGATCCATTGATGTGAAAATGGATTATGTTTGGGCTTTGGGAACAAAGCGTTGAGGGAATTCTTCACAATTCAGCAGCAAGTGACCACCTTATGGCAGTAGCTTAGCCGACTAATTGAGTAATTTTGAATATTATATATATATATATATATAATACATAAGGATAAATTATTGATAATTTGGAATAGGAGACTATAAACTTCACTCTTGCTTGCTATTATTTTAGCACTCTTCCTTGAAGGAAATTGTTAATATCCTGTGACCATCTAAGTGAATCTATTATGAAATCTTTGTGGTTGTACATAACCGCACTTTCCACTGTTTGCTTAAGTCATGGCATGCATGAATTCAATTCCTCAGCCACATAACTGTTGATACTTAAAGTCAAAGAGAAAATAATGACAAAGTGTTTATAGTAGCTCAACTCCAATTAAGGTTGTATCATATGTATTTATATGAGCAATCAGTTACACTTTCGGTGCAAATAGAAACATAATTAAATAAATACCCTATAAAACATATAAATTACAAATTAATAATAACCACACAACAAATTCATTTCACTTAGAACCTTTGGGCTTTTTTCGCTAATGTGCCCTAAATGCAATGCATGTGCCACAATTTAGATTCTTGACTAAATGCATGTGATCTCTTTATGGCAAAATTCGTCATTATCTCCTTTTGGAGCTCATATAGGTCACCATATTTAATTCCTCTTATTATTAAAGTGCTAGTATGAACACCTAAAGGGGAGTGATTATGTGTGAAGACAATTTTTCGCAAAGAACAGTAGAAATATTTTACTTTTGAAACTGAATCTGAAGAACAATAGACTTTGAGTGAGTTCAGACTTTAATAGTTAAATAGAACTACGAACAAAATAAAGGAGTTCGGGAAAGAGAATAAGAACATAGAATTTATAGTGGTTTGGCTTAGATCAAGCTTACGTCCACTCTCCCACGCTAACAACCTTCTAGCTAGATTCCATTATGCGATTAACAAGAGATTATAATTTTGAGTGCAAATACTCAGTGGTAGATAACACTCTCTCCCTAAGTCACTATTTTGGTATTTTACTCACGATCACAAACGTTTAAGCTCACTAAAGACAAGTGTATGATCAAAGTTTACTCAAACTTTTGAATTATAAATTCTACACTTTGTCTCTTACTTGCTCATCAGTCCTTGGTCTCCTTAAATACTCATTTACTTCCAAACTAGTCGTTGGACAGTATCTAGAGGATCGTCTTCCAATCTACCCATTGGACAGATTTGTATCTAGAAGATTTGGTAGCTGTTGAGTGATAGAAGTAGAATCCCAAATTGATTCTGATCGCCCATATAAACAGAATCTTGGTTTCCATAAGTAGAGCTTTTTCGTATAGAAATTTCTTGTTTTCAATATACAATCGTCAATTAATTACATTGAGTAAATCAAATTTATCTTGATATGAAATCCAAATTAGATCACTAGCTATTATATATTTGGGGGTTGTGTTACATTTTGTCAAGTTGTTTCGTTCTGAATCTGCTACGTTCTGAACTTATTGATGTTCTTTAGAAGTCTTAACCTCTTGGGGAAAGTAACTTTGTAAAGTCTAGAACGGGTTTAGACTCTTCAAGTTGAGTCTGTTCTGGACCTTGTCACGTTCTGGATTTATGTCTCGTTCTGGATATAAAGTCTGAGAGTGTTCGTCTGAAGTAAAGTTTGAATGTCTTCCGTCTGAAATAGAGTCTGCAAGTGTTTAAGTCTTCATTCGTTCATTATGGAACTTGTCAGAGTGGACAGACTTTTGATGCAAGATAGACTTTACAATCTAGACATAAGTCTGAACATATTTAGCCTTAAGGTCCGAACATAGTCTGAATAAGTTTAGTTTCAGCATATAGTCTATTTTCTGGTTCTTTCAAATATAGAATTTGATAATATCATTTACATGTTCTATCATCTGCATAATATATTACTCAACCATTAAACATGTTAGTAAACCTTTGATTTATTTTGTCATATTCAAAACATCATAAGGGATTTCCCTAACGATCTCTCATTTTTTAATGATAACAAAACAATCTCTAAATATGCAGATGTGTAATCATGCTTTTAAAGATATTAATAAATCAAGGCAATCTTAAAGAATAATTTAATTCAAAATAAAATATAGCAGAAGATAGCAAATAGATTGAGCATAATTATATATAGAAAAATAATCGCAGCTCAATATTATGCAATAAATAATATCAACACATATGCATATTTATATTCACTCCCTCTTTTTGTCATAATCAAAAAGCGATAACAATCGAAATAGTATCACGTAGAGAATATAAAATGATAACAAATATCTTGCATGAAACACAATTAAAAAAAAAATCAGCCTTTTCAAAATAAGTCGAATATTAAAGATATGCAATATAGCTCACTTCAATCATATATATCAGTACATATCCAATAAAAATCACAGATGCATTATAAAATTCACTTACCCTTTTTGTCATAATAAAATGATAATATCAATAAAAGATTTGTTAAAGACAAAAGATAATAAAAGATACACTAACCAGATTTTTTTATAACTTAACAAGTTCTGTCGCATTTACCTTTTCCTTCCTTCCATAATAATCAAGATTATGATTAATTCAAAAAGATTTTTCCATAATTGATCAATACTCCCCCTCAATTTGTTGCCTTTTTGAGGTGATCATGATTCTTTCCTTTCTTTTGAAATCACTTTCTCTCCCTTTCATATGACACATAAGGGATTTCCTCAATAATTTGCAAAAACTTTGCACAAGGAAGAGAATCTTTGAGCCTCCAGAAAATAATATAGAATTTCCATAATTTTCAGATCGAGCTTTCCAAAATCTATATGGAAGATTCTTTTGCTACCTGCAAATTCTTGCATAACAGATTACCATTCTTGCAAAAATATCATGTAATACCTTCATCTCATTTGCGGATCAAACTTGCTAGATATAAGATATATTCTAAAAAGATAGCAAGAATATCCATGAATATGCAATAATATTTTTCAAGATCAAAGAGATTTCCTTAAGCATAAATCTCAAAAATATATTATTGATGCATTTCGCAAAAAGAAAGTAGATATTTCTATCACGTGCCAAATCAAGTAAAAACTTGCAATGTCTTATATTTATGACAAAAGATATTTGCAATGTAAATAATATATAATTCATAGGCAATCATCTAAAAATCATGATAAATGTATGTAGAGATTTGCAAGACAAGATAAAAATAATATTCTCTTACCCAAGGTATATGTTTGCAATATACCATTGATTGAAAAAAAAATCATTACCAATCTTCGCATGAGATACCTTTTTGATTGCACCTACATAAACTCGCAATCATTCTTCCCTTATAGAATTTCCTGCAATGCACTCATTTCCTTTTTGGTATCCATCAATTTGGTTCCTTTCATTTCATTAGAGCAAAATAGAAAATCTTCATAAATAATAGAATATTCTTTCTAAACTCATCATAACATGTTATTTAAGAAAATAATATTATGCACAATAGTATCTTGAAAAAGAAATTTTCACTTGGTCATAGCAGATAGGAATAAAATCCTTGAGTATCTAAGAATATCTTACATAATAAGTTAATATCTCGTAAAACAGATTTCTACTATGCAAAATATGATAAAATCTGATAGCATAAAATCAAACCAAATAAATTTAATTGTCTCTAAACAAGATATCTAAAATAATCATACGATTCTTTCTTCAATAAAACAAATCATAGAATATGGTCATTATAAAGTCCAAATCAAATTGAAAAAAAAAATGTATTCCTCACCAAATTTTCTTTCTTCTCTTCCTTTATTTCTTGCAAAAACAACTAATCTTTTCATTGGTACCCAAATTCTTTTGGGTTCATGAGAGTTAGTAGAGTATGTTATTTTTATCCAATCTTTCTTAATATGTCTCAAGACTTTAAGATATTCTTTCTCAAAGTGTTCTGAATTTCACAATTTGAACACTTGAGGGCATTTCGACCAATAAGTTTTGTAAAGATTCTTTGAAAATACTTCTTGTATGCAAGTCTAGGAGGTTTTTGTCTAAATCTCTCATTAACTTTAAGAAAATCTATTAGAGAATCACTTTCCTTATTAAAACCAAGTCCCGACTTATTATAGTAAGGTACTCGTACGGAAATGATATACTCTAATATTTTTGAACCCTTTCGAAAATTTTGTCGAAATATTTGAAAATTCTTTCTTTAAAGAATCATTTTCTTTTACAAGTAAATCTCGACTTTCTTTTGTTTTTTCCTCACCGGTAAGTGTCTTGTAACCTGTTGAGGACGAATGAGAAGCACATCGAGGTTTTCTAATTTGGATTGGGGAAATAATCAATGTGCGAACGGCGTCTCTCCGTGTCAGCTTGCCGGCTTCAAAAGCACTTGCAAATTGATGGATAAATCAACTAAACGATGCGTCGTTTAGGTAGTGTGTAATAGATTTACTTATATAATTCATTTTTCTCTCCGTCAATGTCACCGCGTCCGCTCTTCAAATATTTTAGTTGGGTGAAGAGTCGCTTTTCAATTAAAGTCAACTGCATTTTTCTAAAGTTTATTCGAAACATGTAATGCAATCTCATAATTTTAGATCAGATTCAATGTCATTTCCTGCATTTTCATACGTTCTGACTTCATCTATCTATGGCACGCACAGCCAAATAATTATAAATTTTTTATTAAAGAAATAACGTCATTCAATTTATAAAGATTCCATGAACCATAGTGGCAAATATAATTTCAATTATCTTATGGAAAATCTTATTTTCTTTTGGAAATACACATGTGAAAGAGGGAAGGGGAATCCGGAAGTCAACCGACCTGCGCATGCCTTCTTCAGATGCTATCATACTAATAACCATTGATCATGCTCACCAAATTGAGAAAATATTAAATATATGACCAGGCAGACATACATCGAGCTCATATGTCTAACCTAATTAGGCTTTGTAGTACCATTTCTTACTTGATTGGGAATGAGGTTGTGGTGTACGATGTCAATTGTTATGAAGATCTCTATTATCATAACCTCGTAGATCTCATGATATGAAATATGAGAGAGAGAGAGACCGGAGAGATTTGAACTCAGTTGCTATTGCACCCTTATCATGAAAGATTCTTGTGGAAACTAGAGATGAGCATGATTCAGATAAGTGAGTCCCACCTTGGAATTCTGAATGTTTAAATTCATTCACTTTAATTGCTGCAAAAATCAAATGATTGAACCATAAAATATAAATGATAAACAATAAATTAAACATCAAATTTACGTGGTTCAATCAACACAATCTACATTTACGAGGTGAGCAACACAAATTTCATTACAAATAAGACAATAAAATGGAGATTACAACTATATTCGAGTCTCTTAAACATTTTTGGTGTTTCCCAATTCTAGGTACATTCAATAACTCACAAAATGTTTAGCCTAATAATTCTCCACAAATCTCACAACAAGATCAATTGGGCTCAACAATTTTGGGTTGCTTTAGGGTGTAATTCACAAGAAGTTGTCCTCATGGCGAAGATGCTTCTCATATATAGATAATAGTTGGATCCAAAATAGGATTTTTTTTTTTGGAGTCTTATTCCAACTACATTCCATTTAATTAGGAAATCTATTCAATCATGACACATACTTAGTTTAGGAAGGTTTCCTTTTTATGCTCAAACTGGAAGCATTTTTCCAACATTAACCACGATAGGATCTCAATGTTCTCTTGTTACTCGGTTTTGACAAAGTTGATGCCTTCGCCAAGCATAGATTTGTCCTTTACCTTGACGAATGGGCCAATCAATGTGCCCTTAGCTGATAGGGAAGGTATGACATGAACATGGCATTCTATCAAAACCCAACCGGTGCGTGTTCGGCAATTCTTGTTCGATTGATAGTCCAGACTATCGGTCTTAATTCTAGTTGATGTCTCTCATTTACTGTTACTTTGTTTAGGCCCTCTTTGATAATAAGATCTTTTCTTTGATGGAAAAACATTTATTGACAATTCTTGAGATATGCTCCCACAGATTATTATCCTTAATATCATCTCATTTTCTCTATTCTACTTAATCTCATTTCATTTTCTGTACTCAACATTTCATGATTTTTGAATTCTCACAAGAAGTTGATAATCTGCTCTTTAGAGATTTTTCTAAGATGAAAGGCCAAATCTTAATTCAGTCAGATGACCAATCCAAACTTGATATGACTTGCACGTGTAGAGATCAAACTTTCTAAACAGTTTCTAGGGTGGTGAAAAAATCTGACTTGACGAAAAATTTCTAAAGCCGCATTGATAAGGGAAATCTAGATCAACTGGCCCCTACACTAATCTGTCAGCACTAGGGTTGTCAGCCTAGAGCCTCACCAGGAAAAGGGCCAAACTCACTCTCCTCTGCACGACCTTCCGATTAGTCACAATCGCCAACAAAAACCAGACCCAGCTAACTTTCAAACAATGGTTTCTCTCTCAAAGTACTTTTCTCTCTCTCTCTCCCTCGACACCCCTTTCAATTTTCTTGTTGCTGCATTGTATTTCACTTTAGTTTTCACTCGCTATTTATTTGCTTCAATTCTTGACGTAGAACATATAAATGTCTTTATGAAAATATCAAAGCATAATAAGAGCAGACGATTTCTCAAATCAGAAAAGATTATGTGTTTTTTAAGATTATAAATGTGTTATAATATTTGATTCACGCGTTTTCCTTAATTTTCAATATGCCACAAATTTCAGATACATTTTATAGATTTTATAGTTATATTTTAATAAATTTCCCTTTTATTAATACTTTTTTTTATTTTATTATTAAATTTCAGTTATTTGATTATTTTCTATATGACGACCTCGTTATAAATAGATATCTAAGATATTATAATCTACACTTATTCAAAATAAATGTTATCTTCTGAAATTCTTTCCAAGTACAACTTTCTCTGCGTTAGTTCTGTCCACCGAATAACCCCAAGATTTGTAGAATTGTACATTCTAGATCTGAGTAAACTCCCCAAGGCCCCTCAGTGACTTAAAAGGACTCTTGATCTCTTTTCCAAGTGGAGATCAAACTTTTGGAAAAGGGAAGAAGAGGGTGCAATCTTTGTATCACTGCGATGACATCATCAGTTACCTTCCGGGTGTCGCCTTATTTGGTGTTGAATTCACAATTCAGGCCTCGGTGTGTTGTGCAAGCGAGCAGTTCAGTTGGTGGAGACTCAACAGTGTCATCATCTCCTGAATTGGCTGCGTTGAATGGAGCTCCTCCTGTTGAGGGGAGAGAGAAAATTGGTCCTTTGACTGGGAGAAAGGGATATGCAGTTTCGAAGGATGCGGTAGGGAAGAAGGTGGAGAAAGAAGCTAAAATTACTGTTGCTTTGGAAAGTTTGAAAGTGTTGTGGGATGATGCTTATGGAACAAAGAGTGTGAAGGACTATCTTGACTGCGCAAGGGATATGATCAGGCCTGATGGAGGTCCGCCACGTTGGTTTTGCCCTGTTGAGTGTGGACATCCTTTGAATGATTCTCCAGTTCTTCTTTTTCTACCAGGTAATGCCCGGTTTCTCGCCTGACTGGGAAATTTACTGTAGGGGTATAAGGAGATTACTGGAATTCTAGTTTTGACAATATGCTTGTAGCTTTTACGAAGTGAATATAATGTACTCGCGCATTAATTGATATCCAGGAGCTATATTCTATAGGAGCCTATTTTGTGGATCTCAAGTAAAATATGCCAATATTTTAAAACACTATTACTGCTTCCTACAGAAATTGATGGCACTGGATGGGGCCTCATCTTGCACCATAAAGCACTAGGAAGGTGAGTTTGCATGTTCCAGCATTTTGGGTTCGAATTGTGTTACGAGGGAAAGTATTGATGCATGAGAAGCCTGTTTGTTTCCATGATTATGTTTGAGCATATGATTAAGCATCTTAATGCAGATACCTTAAAACTGCAGGGCTTTTGAAGTTCGATGCTTGCATATCCCTGTTTATGATGTGACTCCATTTGAAGGTATCTCCCTTTCAAAGCCTTTTAGTTGCTGCTGATGCTGATAGCAACTGAGGGTGAAGTGGAATGTTTTTGAAAGGTGTCTAAACATGCAAAGGGCAGTGGTGCATTCATGTCATTTTACAATCATCCTTTTCACTCCATTTACTCCCTATGCGTGGATATTGTCCTTATCTGTTGCTTCCAGCTATATTCAATACTAGATCCCCGCCCTTCCTTCTCAAATTCTTGATGTTATTATGGGTTCACAAGCCTTTTAAAGGGTGAAGATTTTCTTCTTAATACCCAACTGATGTTATAAGAATTGAAATGGCATGCAATACTGAGGACTTGACAAAGAGCTTTTGTGATCTGTTGTATTTATACTTGTTAGGTCTGGTGAAATTCGTTGAGAAAACCATTAAAGCTGAGTATGCCTCATCTCCACATAAACCTATTTATCTTGTTGGGGATTCCTTCGGAGGATGCCTTGCACTTGCTGTGGCAGCTCGTAATCCTTCCATCGACTTGGTTGTCTTATTAGTGAATCCAGGTGAGTTTTCAGATTGGCCAGCAAATCATGAATTGGGTATATTCTTCTGGATTACAAGGCTTGTTTGAGACTCTGAGGAAGTCTGTTGTTTTCTCGGTCATGTTAGCTACTTCATTTGGCCGTTCACAGCTGCAGCCACTGTTACCGTTATTGGAAGCTATGTCTGACAATCTTCATTTCACGCTCCCCTATCTTATAAGCTTTTTTGTGGGTATGAAGTGCTACTTTCAAGTTTTTTTGTAAAATGATATGTCACAATGCTCTCAGAGTTTTCCATAGTAAGATTTGATTTCTTTCTGAATCAGGTGACCCAGTAAAGATTGCCACAGCCAATATTGATAATATGCTTCCCCCGAGAGTGGCACTTGAACAGTTGTCTGTCAACCTCACTTCTTTGCTGCCTCGTCTCTCAGTAGGTGGCGTTTTCTCTGCCGGGATTGGCTTATTTTCTTTTCTCGTTTGACTTTATTGCTCAAAACTTTACAATAGATATATAGCAGGCCTTCTACTAGGCTTCTATGCTAAACCTTTTCTATGTTTTTGTCCTTTGCTGGGCTGTTTCTTGATTATCTCGAGACCGAATAATCAATTCCCTGTTTCAGGGTTTGGCTGACATAATAACCAAGGAAACTCTTATTTGGAAATTGAAGTTGCTTAAATCAGCTGCCTCTTACACTAATTCTCGTCTTCATGCTGTCAAAGCCAAAGTGCTTCTAATAGCCAGGTTTTTGCTTCTCAACTGTTTGTCAAGATGATGCCATGTCTGTCAGATTGGTGTAGCAAATTGTTTTTTCTTAGGCTTTCATTTTATTTGGTTGCTCCTATATATATATATATATATATATATATATGCAGCCATTGCCAATATTTTTTCCACTACTTCTCATGAGTCATAGGATGAGTTTTGGTGAAATTGTCATTCTGACTCTTTCTCAACAGCTAAAGGAAAATAGCTTTCTAATTCTCAGTTTATAGATATGAATATACACACTCATGTGAAGTACTTCTACTTTTACTAATCAGGGATATGTCCTTTGGCAATATGTAATGGCACTGGCATTCGTTTGAATTGGTTTCGCTTTGTAGCAGGGGTAGCAGCCATATCCCTTTTTCTTTACGTGAATAGTTTTGAAGTTTCTTTCGGCACAATAGCATATATTCCATGCATAAGCATCCAAACATACATGTATATAGTTATTGATAAATGCATCATGCATGCACGCACATGGTATGTGCTTACTAATTGGGAGTTGTTTTTTCACTAAAGAGACAATGATGTTTCTGATTTAAGCATAGTTAAAAGTTAGTTGCATTTTCTCAGAGGCTTCTATTGATTCAGTGGCAAAGATAACATGCTTCCTAGTCGGGATGAAGCCCAAAGGCTTATGACATCATTGAAGAACTGCAGAGGTCGTCACTTCAAAGACAATGGACATGCACTTCTAATGGTAGGTGAAATCTATGTTATTTTAATGTCGCAAAGCTCGAGGAGTTGGTGTCTTCCGATGCCGTGTCTTGTTTAATAGAGGCTAGAGCTAAAAGAGCTTTTTACGAATATAGCTCAATTTAAAATATAGTCTGGCGCTTATATTGAGATATGCTTATGATAGGGTTCAACGGTGCTTGGATAGTAAAAGTTAACACTACAACTTTTTTCTAAGATGGAAACACGTTTAATCAAGTTAAGTGGGTATTGTCCATCAGCCTCTCTTATTTAATCACCTAATTTCGAGTTAGTCTTATCATTGAATCGAACTGATTGTACTCAAATTATTTACTATTTCTAGTGCCGCTTGAGCTATTTTGAGACTTTGAGTCGCAATAAACCAAATTGATTACGTCTCTTACAAGTCCAAACTCCAAGGGCACATGGTATCATCCACATTCAATGGTCTACTTAGAAATAGGGGGTGAATATGATTCTATTGTAGAATTGTGAATCGGAGGATTGGACCGGTTTCTAACGGTGCAGTTCCAAAGTATGCGGAGTAAGTTCTAGGCTCATAAAATTGAGAAAGTCGTTCCAATCACTAACTTGAAACTTGTGACATCCCGATTTTCCAATTCTATTTTCAATAAATTGAGACGAGCATTTCGTTGGCACGCATATAGTTCTTTTTTTTTTAGTCGGCCATTCATGTGAAAACTAATCTATCAGGTGAAGCTGTTAAGAGATTCCAATGCATCAGACTCGAGAATTTGACTAGGAAGCGACCTTTCGACCGACTTAATCTGCAAAGGTCATTACGGCACAATTAAAAAACGATTAGAGACCGGAGATAGGTCGACTCAACAGAGATATGTAATCAAGTGTGGGTGATTCCATTGCACAATTCTTGTTGATCGGCACTGGACCGACTCTTCTGTCAATTGGGCACCTTGTGTTCGTATTTGATACCTTGAGATTACCCCGACGACTGAAAGTCGCTAATGTGTCAAAGATGTATATTGTGGCTTGAATTGATTAACCACAAGTCAAATGCATGAAAATTTTTAAAAGCTGCCCTGTAGATCAGGACGTGTTAGTAGCGTGCCAAAATGAAATTAACCGCGAAATTGAGATCAAATTTAGAAATTGGAAGTCATGGTGTGTCACAAATCATTTTAGGAATATTGACTCATCTTTGGAAGATTTTTCATGTAATAGGAGTTTTTCAGCAAATTAATTAATGAATGACTAATTTGGCTCGAGAAATTAGTAGACCCGCCTTTGGTCGTGTTTATGGGACTTAGGTTAGTTCTATGGACAAGTGGAGATGTGAATTGAAGTGCGGTGATATTAATTAATTTATGGACTTTAATTGTACTCGTTTGGAAGAGAATTGATTGGAATTGGAGAATTTAATGTATAAGACTCTATGCCACAGCGGAAAATGAAATTGGACCTATTAAAGACTGTTGTGGAGAATTGAGATAGTGGAAGATAATGTCATCCTAGGTCATGGTAGTTGGGACAAAGAAATGAGAAGATGACAAGTGGAGGGTTGCAATCAAATCTAAAAAATGTGGAATGTCATTTCTCCCTTGTCTCCATCATCTTCTTCATTTGACCTTGGAGTTCGAAATTGAGGGGAGAAAGGGAAAGAGAGCGATCAGACCAAGCCAACCCGACCGCCCTTCGCTCGCTTGCTCATCACCGCTTGTCGTTTGCCGCCGGAGTTCGCCGTTCGTCTGCACATGACCGCGAGCATGTTGTCCCGCGTGCAAGCTGCTCCACCTTCGTGCTCCGTCCAACATCGTTGTCTGAAGTCACCAGCCACTACTCGCCGTTTGCCAGCCACCGTCGGAGCTAGCCAAGACCGCCGGAGCCATCGCCGGTCGCTGCCCGAGCTGCCGCAGCCCCTCTCCGCCGTTTCTGCACCCGATTAGCCACCGGCACATCCTCCTCCGAGCTTGGACAGTAGCTGGAAGTTCTAGCCCTAGCCGAATCTTTGAGGAGCGTTTCCGAGCTCTTCCCGACCTCTTTTTGGTGTTGCTTCGTGTAAATTTGTCGTCGGTCTCGTTGTGCTTTTCGTCGGAGACTCGTCTGAAAACGATTTTGGTGAGTTTATCTTACTAAATCTTGATTAGAGAGTTAATGATGCCTTAAGTGTGTTTAGCTTAGGTTGATTGAGGTTAGGTGGTTAGATTAGTTTATTTAGTTGTGGATTATATTAATGTATTTAATAAAGTTAAAGTATGTTAAGTTTAAAGTTAGATAGGTTTATTTTAATATAAGCCTTGATGTGACTTAAAGGAATTTATTTTTGATTTAAATAAATGTTTTGAAATTATTGGATTATTTAATAATATATTATATTTAGAAAATTATTAAAATCTTATTATTTAAAAAAATAAAAAAAAATTATTTTGACCTCAATTGCTCAGAATTTCGTACTGATTGCTGCTGTATATTTAGAATTTGGATTTGATGAGCGGATAATGCAAATTGAGTGTTGATTGTGAAAAATAGAGGTTTTATTCAGAAAATCTCAAGTGTCGGGTTTGGCACCGAAATTGGATTTTTAAGGATTAATATTGTAATTGAAGTATGCAAGTGAAATGTAAAATATCCAAGGATCAGTATTGAATTATCGTGTGCTGGTTGAAAGACTCGATCATAATAGTGGCTAAGCCAACTAGACCTTTATTCCTCTAGAAACGTCGTTAATAGAGTGACGTGGCTCGGGTCACAGTAGAGGCTAGGCCAACTAGACCCGTGCTCCTTTGGGAATGCCATCGACGTGGTGACAAAGCTGCAATCAAGGGGGGTAGGCGATGCTTAGCATTAATGTCAGTAGATAGCTGAACTGCGAGTTGGTTATACCCGTGTGTGGCAGTGAATAATAATTAGAACGCTCGTTGTGATTGTGAATTATGTGAAATTGATTGTGTTCCAATAGGTTAAGTTATTAATACTACATGTGATTAAATGATATGAACTGTACTAATATGCAGGAAGGAAATAAGACGAGATAAGTCTTCTGTGCTGCGTGGCTAGATCATTCTTGGGTGTATTTTCTTTCTAATAGGGGTTTAGGAGGGGTGAACTTGCTGAGACAATGTCTCATCCAGTTGTGGGAAAATATTACAAGGCCGTAGATGGCAGGACCTCCGAAGAAAAATGGCATCCCAGTTCACATTGTCGAGCAGGTGCACAGTTTTCCTGACCTTGGGAGCCATTGGGTCTACGAGCTAATCAAGACCACCATATAGATTCAGGAGATCGAGGATGTTAGGGTACCATATAGGTTTAAGGCATGGTTCTGTTTTGGGGCTAATGGCTTTAGGATTGGTCCACTCGATAGTTTTGATATTCCACTTGCTGTAGTGGATGCTATTTTGGGTGAAGGTGTAGCTGACCTTTGGTAGGTGGACAACCCATCATCTCCGGACCCAGTGTAGTCAGATGTGGAAGATGTGGGATCGACAAAAGAGTCCAACTAGTAGTCATAGGGCCGTTCCTCTTTTTGGTGGACCGATCCCTATTATGTGGACTGACCATTTTTTATGTACATGAACTCTAACCCATTTTTGGTGCATATAGTCTCTAATCTTGTTAGTGTATGTAAACTATGGAATGATTATATATGAAAGTATGTCGGTTTGTTTTTGAATTGATTTTTCCTGCTGTCCTATCCCGTAAGTTTTGTCAGGGGTTTCTTAATACGTTCCACATGCGCATAATAATTGAATGGGGTCGGTGATACTACTTGGGAATGTCACATTTACATGACCATGGTGGGTTGTTCACGTGTCTCGGGATTCAGGGGGTGACAACCTCGTTTAAGTGCATGCGGGGTTGTCATGCCCCGAACCCCAAGACACGTGAACAACCCGCCATGGTTATGTAAATGCGACATTCCCAGGTAGTGTCACCGACTCCATTCAATTATTATGCGCATGCGGAACGTATCAAGAAACCCTTAACAAAACTTACGGAATAGGACAGCAGGAAAAATCAATTCAAAAACAAACCAACATACTTGCATATATAATCATTCCATAGTTTACATACACTAACAAGATTATAGACTATATGCACAAAAAATGGGTCAGAGTTCATGTGCATAAAAAATGGTTAGTTCACACAATAGGGATTGGTCCACCAAAAAGACGAACAGCCCTATGACTACTAGTCAGACTCTTTTGTCAATCCCACATCTTCCACATCTGACTGCACTGGGTCCGGAGACGATGGGTTGTCCACCTACCATTAGGAAGGTCAGCTACACCTTCACCCAAAATAGCATCCACTACAGCAAGTGGAATATCAAAACTATCGAGTGGACCAATCCTAAAGTCATTAGCCCCAAAACAGAACCATGCCTTAAACCTATATGGTACCCTAATATCCTCGATCTTCTGAATCCATATGGTGGTCCTGATTAGCTCGTAGACCCAATGGCTCCCAGGGTCAGGAAAATTGTGCACCTGCTCGACAATGTGCACTGGGATGCCATTTTTCTCCGGAGGTCCTGCCATCTACGGCCTTGTAATATTTTCCCACAATTGGATGAGACATTGTCTCAGCAAGTTCACCCCTCCTAAACCCCTATTAGAAAGAAAATACACCCAAGAATGGTCTAGCCACGCAGCACAGAAAACTTATCTCGTCTTATTTCCTTCCTGCATATTAGTACAGTTCATATCATTCAATCACAGGTAGTATTAATAACTTAACCCATTGAAACACAATCAATTTCACATAATTCACAATTACAGCGAGCGTTCCAATTATTATTCACTGTCACACACAGGCATAGCCAACTCGCAGTTCGGCTATCTATTGATATTAATGCCAGGTATCGCCTTCCCCCCTTAGAGCGCGGCTTCGTCACCATGTCGACGGCATTCCCGAAGGAGCATGGGTCCAGTTGGCCTAGCCTCTACTGTGACCTGAGCCATGTCACTCTGTTGATGGCGTTTCTAAAGGAATAAAGGTCCAATTGGTCTAGCTACTACTGCGATCGAGTCTTTCAACCAGCACAGAACAATTCAATACTGATCCTTAGATACTTTACATTTCACTTGCATACTTCAATTACAATATTAATCCTTAAAAACCTAATTTCGATGTTAAACTCGACATTTGGGATTTTTTTTGAATAAAATACCTATTTTTCACAATCAACACTCAATTTGCATTATCCGCTCATCAAATCTAAATTCTAAATACACAGCAGTGATCAACACGAAATTCTGAGCAATTGAGGTCAAAATAATTTTTTTGATTTTTTTAAATAATAATATTTTAATAATTTTCAGAATATAGTATATTATTAAATAATCAAATAATTTCGAAACATTTATTTAAATTAGAAATAAATTCCTTTAAGTCACATGAAGGCTTATATTAAAATAAACCTACTTAACTTTAAACTAAATATACTTTAACTTAATTAAATATATTAATCTAATCAACAACTAAATAAACTAATCTAACCACATAATCTCAATCAACTTAAGCTAAACACACTTAAGGAATCATTAACCCTCTAATCAATATTTAGTGAGATAAACTCACCGGAATTGCTTTCCGACGAGTCTCCGGCAAAGAGCACGACAAGGCTGACGACAAATCTACACGGAGCAACACCAAAAGGAGGCCAGGAAGAACCCGAAAACGCTACTCAAAGATCCGACTAGGGCTGGAACTTCCAGCTATTGTCCAAGCTCGAAGGAGGGTGTGTCGGTGGCTAGTCGGGTGCGGAAACGGCGGAGAGGGGCTGTGGCAACTTAGGCAACGACTAGCGGTGGCTCCGGCAGTCTTGGCTGGCTCCGACGGTGGCTGGCGAACGGCGAGCAATGGCTAGTGACTTTGGACGACGACGCTGGACGGAGGACGAAGGCGAAGCAGCTTGCACGCGGGACAACGCGCACGTGGTCAAGCGGCGACGGCAAACGGCAAGCGGCGACGAGCGAGTGAGCAAAGGGTGGTCGGGCTGGCTTGGTCTAGTTGCTCTCTCTCCCTTTCTCCCCCCAATTTCGAATTCCAAGGCCAAATGAAAAAGATAATGGAGACAAGTGGGAAGTGACATCCCACTTTTTTGGGATTTGATCTCAACCCTCCACTTGTCATCTTCTCATTCCTTTGTCCCAACTACCATGACCTAGGATGACATCATCTTCCACTATCTCAATTCTCCACAACAACCTTCAATAGGTCTAATTTCATTTTCCGCTGTGGTATAGAGTCTTGTACATTAAATTCTCCAATTCTAATCAGTTCTCTTCCAAATAAGTACAATTAAAGTCCATAAATTAATCAAATGTCACCACACTTCAATTCACATCTTCACTTATTCATAGAACTAACTTAATTCTCATAAGCACGACCAATGGTGGGCCTACTAATTTCTTGAGCCAAATTAGCCATTCCTTGTTTTATTTGCTGAAAAACTCTGATTGCATGAAAAATCTTCTAAATATGAGTTAATATTCCTAAAATGATTTGTAACACACCATAACTTCCAATTTCTGAATTCGATTTCAATTTTATGATTAATTTCACTTTGGCACGATACTAGAGCGTCTTGATCTACTGAGCATCTTTTAGAAATTTTCTACTTGTGGTTGATCAATTTAAGTCACAATGTACATCTTTGACATATTAGCGACTTTCGGTTGTTGGGGTAATCTTAAGATTTCAAATACGGACATAGGGTACCCAATTGACAAAAGAGTCGGTCCAGTGTCGATCGACAAGAATTGTGCGATTTGGTGGAATCATCCACACTTGATCACATGTCTCTGTCGAGTCGACCTATTTCTGATCTCTAATTGATTTTTAATTGTGCCGTAATGACCCTTACAGATTAGGTCGGTCGAAATGTCGTTTTCTAGTTAAATTCTCGAGTTTGATGCATTAGAATCTCTTAACGGCTTCACCTGATAGACTAGTTTTCACATGAGTGGCTAACTCAAGGAAAAAAACTATATACGTGCCAACGAAATGCCCGTCTCAATTTATTGAAAATAGAAGATGTCACAAAACTTGGAATAAGTCCTTATGTTTTTCTTATTTTATGTCCTCGCGCAATCTTGTGGTATTCTATGGTGTTGATGATGAGCATAAAATTTGGAATTATTAGTTCGAGTCTTCATTTCCGACATATCCACGATTGAAACTTATTTTATTAATATTTTATATTCTTCATATGTCTAAATATAAGTTGTGGTCAGTGAATTATAATGACAAATAGTGGTCATTACAAATAATAATTCACTACAATCATTCAATTAAAAATATAGTTAAAACACGTGTAGATCTTGAAACTTATGGCATTGTATGTCCCAGATTCCAAAATATGTAGGGTGAGTTCTAAGTTCTAAATTTGGGAACTTGTTCCACGGATAGGTTCTAGGTTTCAAGTGGAAAGAAAATCGACGCTGGAACTACTCACCCTTAGTTAGAAAATAACAAGTAGATCATCGTCGTGTAATTCTTGTGGCTAATGATGGATCGTAGTCTTAGCTCCTTGGGAAATTTGGAACATAGGAAAGTTAAATTTCCTGTTGATTATGTGCAAAACACAAATGCGATCTTGCAATTTCGTGAAATCTACAGTCTCTCTCACGGTTCTATTTATATATTTGTGAATACATCTTATGATGAAACTGCATGGCTCTTCAAAATATCACCCCCCGCTCGTAAAGTTAGCATCGAGTTTCAGGAGATCTTGTCTGTATATATCTCTTCATGGCGCTCCCTGTCTATCCACCAGTAATTAGACCGAGATTGCAGGAAGATGGAATTAGCTTGCTGAGCGTCATCAAAGGTACCCACACATACCGTCGAACGAAGAGGCATGATTACGTCTTGGATTTCCTGCCTCCTAGCATGTCAGAATACAAACTATTTTTCAATCAAATAGCGGGGTAATTCTGCAAACAAAGACTTCTGCTTGTCTTTTCTCGCTCTTTCCTGATTGGAATAGAATGACATTTCTCTGAATGGAAACTAATAGAGAGAAGAACACTAGAAATGCCTTAATTTATGTACGACACTCACTTTAATACCATAATTTTTCACCGGCTTATTTAAGTGTCACTTAAAAAAAAACAATAAGTTAAATGTCAACTTCGAATTGAGTCGTCGAAAGTCTGACGTGGTAATTTATTATTCATTTCTCAATGCTACGTGGTTTGCTGGCGTGTCCAATCAACATATAATTTCTAAACAAGGTCATGTAGTAAGTTAAAAAGTGATCACTTTCGTGCTAGTCATTATAAAAAAATAATCACTTTAGTGTCAATCGTTGTTAAAAAAGTAATCATATCAGTATCAATCTTAATGAAAAAGAGATCACTTTAGTGCTAAGAAAACCCCTAAACAACGTCGTATAACAACTTAATAAGTAATCACTTCAGTGTCAAAACATACCACTTTAGATAAAAAATTTAATTATAAAAGCCACATAATTTCTCTAATTGAAATTTTTTGTTGGAGGCATTTAAATGATCTTTTTTCTCCTATTTTGGCACTTAAGTAAGCTAGCGACAAATTGTTGCATTAAAGTGAGCACCATACACAAGTTAAGGCACTTAGGGTGTCCCTCTCTTGAAGCTAATATATCTTCTACATTTGTTTGAAGAACTAAATTATTCAGCAAATGTTTCAAACCAGACGATTGGGTTGTCAAGTCTTTGCTATCTGATTATTTGCTACTTCACTTTTTATTTCTTTTGCTACATCTCATTCAAAATTTTTCTGCTGCATTAGTGCATGATTTTGATTTCATCACCAGCTGAAGCCTGAAATCTCAGGGTAAAGCCATTCTCGTCCTGTGATTTGCAAAAGAAACACGTCGTTGACACCCAAAGTTCTCAACTTAAATGTCATTTGTTTATATGATCTCTTATTACCAACTCTAACACCATCAGTGGCCGCCTCGGGCCCAGCACAAACATGGATGGCCACACTCATTCCACAAACGCTTATTTTACATGCTGATTCATTGATTGCAACCAGTCAGTTTTAGTCTGATGCTGTGGTTGGATAAATGCAGAGGATTTCGCGATGTATCTGGTTCGGTACTATTCTCAACATCGGATGATGGGAAGATAGTTAGAGGCCTTTCAGGGGTTCCTTCTGAAGGACCGGTGTTGTTGGTCGGTAATCACATGTTAATGGGCCTTGAGCTGTTTTCACTTGTTGAAGAATTCTTGAGAGAGAAGAACATTATTGTGCGCGGGATAGCTCATCCGATGTTGTTCTCTAGAAAAATCGAAGATTTAAATACTGAATTTGGTCTAATTGATTGGGTAAAAGTATTTGGAGCAGTTCCTGTAACCGGAAGCAACCTCTTTAAGTTGTTTTCGACCAAATCTCACGTTCTACTTTATCCAGGTGGTGCACGCGAGGCTCTTCATCGTAAGGTGTGTACATACATTACTTTCAGTTCATTTAGTTCTCTTCTGCAGTGTAACTACCGTATTTGCTCTTGTTTTCATCCAAATGGTCCTAATAAACAATGTAATCGTACGAGAAATCTAGCTGGAAAATAACTTTTAAAATAGAAGTACTATGTCTCGAGGCTTTAAGGTAAGAAGGATCTTCCGCAACATAAGTTCCATGAGTGAAGATGTAAAGCCATGTGGGGAAGGAGAATTCAAAATGGCGGCCGTGCAGTGTTGGTGGTAGCAATGTCCGATTCCGTGGCCAATTAGCTCAGATGTTGGTGGTGGTGGTGGCAACAGTCGAGCTGATACTGTTGTCGGGGTGGATAAGAAGCTAAGCGAGTCTTGAGGGATGATATTTGCAGGGTTAAGTACGCATTTTCTAGTTAAGGGCGTTAAACGCCCATCGACAGTTCCTTTTCGGAGAGAAAAATTCTTAGTTAAATTATATAAAGTACTTGAGAGCACGAGCAATTTGGGCCGGCCATTGCCTCTTAGATTATTCGTTATCCAAGGTCTCACATGTATTGATTAGAGTTACTCGTTATCACTTCCAAGCTTTTTTGTGCATCTTGTCAATGAAGTATACCTTGAAATGTTAACCTCAGCGCTGTCCTGTTCCATTTGTAGGGTGAAGAATACAAGTTATTCTGGCCAGAACAACCAGAATTTGTTAGAATGGCTGCACGGTTCGGTGCCACAATTATACCATTTGGAGCCGTGGGAGAGGATGATTTCGCAGAAGTAAGATCTCTCTATTTCTGCATTAAAGTTCGTATTTAGCATGATCCTCTGCAAAGATTGGGAATTCAAAACTTGCATAGCATTTTATCGATAGTTATGGGGTTCGTGACTATTGCCATTCCGCTCTTTTACTTATACCTTCATCGGAATTTGAGTGTGATCTTTAGACTATTTTAACCTAATTTAGTTAATCACACGAATGGATCACACGCATGGTTGTTTAAATTTGGCTAAATCAATACGTTTTGATGCATTTTTCCTGCGAGCTTTTGCATTGACCATTGCTGTCTATAACTTTTAAGTTAAACGAGCCACAAAAGCAAGTTTGAATATGAAAACAGGCCGGCCCGTTCATATGATGTACTTCGCAATCCATTCTGACAATGATGTGTTTATTACTTTGAACGGGCAGTTGGTACTTGATTACGATGATCTCATGGAGATTCCAGTTATCAATGACTACATTAGAGACACTACTCGGCGTGCTATACGAGTGAGGTAGCTCCCCACCCATGGACTTTTGAAAGATTATGTGCAAGGATTTTGTATGGATGACCTTTTAAATCAGATAATCATTTAGCATGCTCTGATCTCTCTCTCTCTCTCTCTCTCTCTCTCTCTCTCTCTCTCTCTCTCTTTGATATTGACATGAAATATGTCCTGCTTGTTAGGGAGGGTCAAAGCGGGGAGGTTGCAAATGAAGAAAATTATATTCCAGCGATTTTGCCAAGGATACCTGGCCGCTTGTACTATCTGTTTGGGAAGCCCATAGAGACAAGGGGTAGATATGAATCACTGAAGGATCGAGAAAATGCAAACGAGTTGTACTTGAAAGTGAAATCAGGTGTCGAAAGCTGCATCGCTTATTTGCTCAAGAAGCGAGAGGAGGACCCCTGTCGAAGTATATTTGATAGAGCCATACATAGAGCATTAAATTCTCCTTTACATGAAATTCCAGCATTTGAGCCTTGATAATTCATGATGATTGCTGAAACTGTTTTGACCTTATTTATTTCGTTTTAGAGTAACCGGCCTTTGTCTCAGCCAAACATAGACATTTATAAATACATTTGAGTATATCTATTTTCCAGTGAAAATGCTATAAATTTTGTCGAGATTTAGATGGTCAGCGCTTTTTGGAATAATCTAAAGAAGATAATCTGTATCATCCTAAAGCAATGAGCGAGGAAAATGGGAAAGCATTTTAGTCAATGGGTACCATATTCCTTGAAATTATGGGTTTAGGTTGAACATTGTTAGGCCAGCCCTTTCCTCTATGCTCACATCTCCCTCTTTCATCCCGTCTGACAACTTTGGATTCGTTTGGTAACGCTTATATTTCGGAGAACAATTTTTTTTTTTTCAGAAATAGTCTTTTTCTATTTTTATTCCCTTGAACAATTTTTCAATAAAAGAACGTGTTTAGTAACTATATAAAATTTCTATTCTTGGAATGAAAAAAGAATAAGAATGCATTTGATACAATTCATAAAAAAATTTGTAAAGTAGAATTTTTTTTAATTTTTTTTCTTACCATTGTCAACCGTTGCTGCCCCCCGTCGACCCCAGTCGTTGATAACCGCTACCTATCGCCACCGATCGCCGTGGTCGACCCCGATTGGTAGCCAATCACGGCGGTCGTCGATGGCAGTGGCGACGATCGTTCGCGACGGTAGTTGGTTGGCCAATTGGTGGGCAACGGTGTCGCCGATCATTGACCGTGAGTGGTGATGACTGCTGATTGTCAGCCAGCCGACAGGTGACGACCTCAATGGTCATTGGTGGTGACGCTGGTCAGAGGTTGGTGATGGTAGTCAGTGGCCAATGGTTGACCGGCGAGAGGAGGTCGGCTATCAGTTGACAAGTGGCATGCGGCGAAGGTGGCCGGTCAGCAGCCAAGGGAGGCAAAGGCGGTTGGTCGGTGGCCACTGGCCGGCGAGGGCGGGTGGTGGTGGCCGAATAGGGAGGGGCAACGACAAAGGGCATCAAGGAAGAAGTAAAGAAAAAAAAGAAAAGAAAAGAAAAAATAATTTATTTCCAAAAATTGTTCCAAGAAATAAGAAGTTACTTTTTTTTTTTTTACTTTTTGTTTTTGTTCTAAATCTATTTCCTAGCCATTTTTCTATTCCAAGGATTAGAAAAATTAGACGTTATCAAACGGATTTATGTTCATTTTTTGTTCCAGAGAACAAAAGAACAAAAATTGAAAGGAATAAAAATGTTATAATAGAGCCTTTAAGGGTGCGTTTGTTTGCGTTTCTGTTTAAAAATTGTTCCAGGGAACAGAAATAAAAAAAAAGTATTTCTGTTTCTGGGAACAATTTTTGAACAAAAAAACACGTTTGGTAAACTTGCTCCGGGAACAAAAAATAAATAGAAACACGTTTGGTAAATTTGTATAATTTTTTTATTTCTTTTATTTTTTCTTATTTTTTCTTTTTTCTTTTTTCTTCTTTTGGCCGGTGGCCTCGCCCAGGCACGGCGAGGCTCGCCGTAGCTGGGCGAGGGTCGGCCTCGCCTTGGGTGGGCGAGCTCGGCCTCGCCGGATCTGGGCGAGATCGAGCTCGCCCAGCCCGACGCGCCGACATCTCGCCGGCCAAAATGATTTCCTCATAATCGATTGGACTGTCCTTGAACCTTCAGGCACAAATTCCTCTGGGCCCTCCCAGAGGCTCGGGTCTTGCCAGATGCCCCTGCGTTGACCTGGACAGAGGTCTGTGGGTCGGCGTCGAAGCCAAACAGCTTGAAGTGGCCCATTGTTTTCCTCGGGATAAGTATTACACTTGGAGGCTGTGGACACATTGCCTCCTTGAGCTCTAACTTGAGAAATCTGAGCTCGTGGAGGTCGTCTTCCGCGACCTGTTTCTTGTTTCCAACACAACTGTTCATGCTATGTAAGATGTGTAAACAAGTGAAACTTGCAAGCGGTTCATGCTTGGCTCTCAGGTCTTGGAGGGCGGTTCTTTTTTGTTGTGGAAACATTTCACTGAGAGGGGGAGGAGGAGGAGGAGAAGAGGAAGTAAAAGAGCAAGCCATGTGAAGAAAATTTCAAGAGCCATTGTTGGGATGGCGATGTACAATGAGAATACTTACAACGTTGAGTATGGTTGGGGTGGTTAAGGTTTTACATGGCAAGTTTCTACTTCTCTATTCCTTTGTTCTTTTGTTTCCAATAATATAAAAAAACATAAATTTATTTAGTATCGTCAGTTAATTTTTCTATTCTCCAGAACCAAAAAAAAAAAAAATGGTTAGAGAATAGATTTGGAATAGCAATAATAAGTATAAAAAAAGGAATTTTTTTTATTCTCAGGAACTATTTTTACAAATAATTCATTTTTTTTCTTTTCTTCTTTTTCCTTACCACTCCTGTGGGTCATCGCCGGTCGCCACCTTCCACCACCCACCACCTGCTGCTTGTCATCTGTCGCCGCTTGCCACCGCTCAACAACCGGCAAGAGGAGGAATTTTGTGAATTGTAACAAACTCATAACAAAGAAAAAAAATTCAAAAAAATTATTAAAAAATTAAAAGAAATTCTACGTCATAAAAAAACTTGTGAATTGTATCAAACGAATTCCCATTCTTCTTTTATTTATTTATTTTGAGAATAGAAATTTTGCACAATTGCCAATATGTTATTTTACTTAGAAACTATTCCAAGCAATGAAAATATAAAAGAACTATTTTTGAGAAGAAATTATTCTCGGAAATATGAATGTTATTAAACACACCCTAAGTAGTGCAAGGAGTGGGAGTGAAAATAAATATGAAAGAAAAGCTAGAAGAATCAGTTGCTAAAAATCGGATTTTTGCTATTTAGTATAGTTATACTTTGTAAAGGATTTTTGCTTTTTCTTTTAAAAAAAATCTTAAATGATTTGTCAATAGAACTCAGTCGCTTCAGCAAGGGTGGTGATGGCTCACTAGTGGTAAGGGCCCGCGATCCTCACCGGCCATTGGGGGAGGGTTTCGCCCTTTTGTTCATGAGGGACGGTTGACTAGCCCTCACCTGTGATCGATGAGGACTAGCTAGCGCCCTCGTTGGAAAAAAATAAAAATAAAAGAATAAAAATTTATAAATTTTTTAAAAAATTATAAAAATTGCTCACATCAAGTTGGTCATGTTAGCCTTTTTTTTTTTTCTTTTTTTTTTTGGGACTAAAATTGGCCGGATAAACTCAATCGACAAAATGGGAGGTGGTGCATTCGTGTCATTTTACAATCATCCTCTTCACTCCATTTAGTCCCTTGTGCACAAATAAACAAATGACATTTAAGTTGAGAACTTTGGGTGTCAACGACCCGTTTCTTTTAAGAACTTTGGGTGCTACTTGTTTTCCTTTTTTTACTTTTTATATGGATGATGCAAAAGCATCGAACTTGTTAGTAGCTGTGCCCATACCTGAAATCTGAGTAAAAGAAAATTAAAATTCTTTGTATGCCATTTCGAAACTGTTTTCATTAAATTGTTTTTGAATATGATTGCTAACCGGTTTTAGGGAATACATTGCGAGAAAATCATCTTGTAAAGAAAATTGTTTTAAGTAGAATCCCGCTATATATAAAAACAAAGAGATAGATAATAAAATCAAAAGGACCATGACAATGATGTAGTCGATGATTGAGACCAATGGAGGAAATGGTTGGTGGTGAGTTCATGTTATCTCAATATAAATTAATTATAAAAAAGAAAGCAACTTCCATGACCATGGTCAGAATTATATTGATATTTTCAATCAGTCATTGTGGTGTTTATCTGATATGGCTGATTGGTTATGGCATGCGGTTGACCCTTTTAAGGTTGAATCTCAATTGAATGAAGTCTGCTTTTGGCAACCCATGATGGGTTGGGCGGGCCAAATATTACTGTCAGCATTAAAAAATAGAGGTGGTCCTTGCAATTTGCTGGGGTTCACCTGCCCAATAAATCAAAGCCAAGACCCCTTTGTTCTTTTTTCTATTTTTAAGTGCTATTGGCAAGGAAAATGAGAAAGAAATGTCCATTCCGTATTGCTTGATGTCATATTCATGAGAGAGAATGTGACAGGTTGAGCGGAGGGGACCTAATGCAATTTTTTTTTGTGAGCTTTTTTTTTTTTTTTAAATATTTAGTTCCTTTTTCTATGTTATTTTCATTATGGTATATCCTTTTTTCCCCGCGTTAACATGGTTTGAATTATTATTAGGTGAAGGCGCCAACACTTTGTTATAGATTACTAGCTCAAGCAAAAGAAATGCATATTTTGAGACAATAATCTGACTATGGGTGCATTATTTCAAACAGTATCTCCAGAAAGATCACCTATCCATGTAAAAAAATGATTGAGCTCTATTAAACTAACATGGATGAGGTGATAGATTTGGAAAAGCTTTCAGCATATAAAATGAATTATTATTGTTGAATTGGACTTACCCCATCACACCACGTCATTTGTAACTAGGGACCATGTTCAAGAAATACTTGTCACACCACGACATTTGTAACCAGGGACCATGTTCAAGAAATCAAGTGTGGAATACAGCTCGATAGGTTTTGATAGCGAGTTTCATCAATCTTATCCTATGATCATAGATGTAGATCGCATCAATTGATCTCATGAAATTATGTATTAGGGTATCTTTGCTTTTCATCTATCTTCACTAAAAAAAACCACTCAGATTATCTTGATGCTTTACACAATAATGCGCTGCTTTTCCTTGCAGTAAGTAGCGGTTTGTCTATATTGAGTAACATGATTTTTCTAATCAGGTCGGGTGTTCCCTTTTCAATTCCTTGAGCAGTAACTAGAAGTGAATTAATCAAAGGCCTAATCATTCAAAAACGGTGATTAGAGCTTGGTTTCCATGTCTTTGCCGTCAAGGACTTATTTTTTCTAATTATTTGTAATTAAAGTAACTTGCCATGTGACTTTCCAACCCCATCTGCCATTTAACACATTAAAGTAATGACAGGGATTATTATTATTATTATTATTATTATTATTATTATTTTGGTGCTTTGTCAGTTTTATCTTTACAAAAACACAATCAATTAAGTAATTGCCATGCTACTATTAAAAAAGAAAATAATATTTGTCAGCCCACTCGAGAATATAATATAAGCTATCAACTATTGACTTATTCCAGTCGATTCTCTTAATCGAGGCTAGCAGCTCTTCCCTCGCATGAGTGGAGAGTTTTTTAATTTATTTTAACGTGGCATTACATAACTCGATGTAATAGAAGCACGATAGATATTATCCTCAAGCAAGCAATAATGCAAGATTTGATTTGAATCATATACCAACTTCAATAATATCATTAAAATTACAGTCGCACTACCTTTCCATTTAAGATTTGAGATAACTGAATGATTATAGAAAATTAGAAAAATGGTTATGGCATGCGTATAATGTATCCACGATATGGTTATGAATTTATAATTAATTACAACAAAAATATAATTAAATATGAGAGAGAGAGAGAGTCTTTATATTGTACAACAATCAATGCATGCAAAAAGTGAAGGAAAAATGGGCAGATTCTCGTCAAGAACAGCATCAAACACTTGCTGTTTAACAGCACTGACCTGTAAAATTGGAAGACACTTTGGGTATGTTTGGCCGGTGGCCAAACAGTATCTGATTATACTCTTTTGTTCTCGAGAACAATAAAAGAATAAAAATCTATTTGGTAAATTTTTTTATTCGTGAAAATAGATTTGAAACAAGGAATAGAAAAAAGTTTATTTTTTCCTGAAAATAACTCTAGAATCAAACTAACTCATATTTCTTTCTTTCTCATTTTTATTTTCTTCTTTTTCTCTTTTCTTCTTTCTTCTTCTTCCTCCTAACCAATCATGGCCATCGCCATCAACTAGCCAAACGAGGGCCAATGGCCTCGTCAGAGCCTCACCAACCCTCAGCAAGGCCAAGCCTCCATTGCGGCTGGGTGAGGCTTGGCCTCTCCTAGATCTGGGGAGGCCGAGGGAGGCCGTGCTCACTTAGCCATTGACAAGGTTTTTGCCTTGCCAAATCTGGGTGAATAGTTCTGCGGTCGACAAGGTCGAACAGGAGGCTGTTGGAGGCGAGGCGAGAGAAAAGGCGACGAGCTATGGCTAAGGAAGTGCTGGTCTGGGAGATGAAGAAGAGCTTGCATCTGAGAAGAGAGAGAGAGAGTGTGTCGCCACTACCATGTTGAAGGTGACGAGAGGGAGGTTCTTGCGTTGGCGAGATTTGTAGAGGAAGTAGAAGGTGAAGGCGAAGAGGAGGGCAAAGAGAGTGAGCATTCAAAAGGTACATGACGACGGCAATCGTAGAGTGAGCATTCAAGGTTTAGATCAATCAAGTGTGGCATCACTTGGTCTCGATGAGGCTAACCTCGCGGTGACTCAATGAGGCTGAGTCCCATCGGTAGCTAGGCAAGGGTATCCTATGAACATCTAAGTGAACCTACTATGAAATCATTGTAGTCATACGTAACTGCATTTTCCGCCATTTGCTTAAGTCATAGCATGCATAAATTCAATTCCTCAGCCACATAATTGTTGATGCTTAGAGTTAAACATAAAATAATGACAAAGCGTTTATGGTGGCTCAACTCCAATTAAGATTATATCATATGTATTTATACAAGCGATTGGTTACACTTATGATGCAAATAGAAAAATAATTAAATAAAAACCCTATAAAGCATATAAATTACAAATTAATAATAACCACACAATAAATTTAGTTCACTTAGAACCTTTAGGCGTTTTTTGCCGATGTGTACTAAATGCATGTGTCATAATTTAGATTCTCGAATAAATGTATGTGACCTCTTTACAGCAAAATTCATCATTATCTCCTCTTGGAGCTCATATAGGTCACTATGCTTGATTCCTCGATCCTTAATAACTTCACCTCTTGAAGTATACCAACACATGGCCAAATTTAGGGCACTTAAGAAAACTAGGTTCTTTTTCAAATCTGGAACATGCTACAGTCTAGCCAATATTATCATGATCCCATCATGTATTTTGATTTTGACATTGCCAACACCTACAATATCATACTTAGTGTTGTTCTTCAATTGCATCTTAAAACTATTCATGAATTGATATGTAGTGAACTAGTTCCTACTTAGTGTACCATGAAACAGCTAAAATCCATAATTCATCCCTCAAATGACAAATCCTCAATGACAAATAATATGTAACCGTCACCAGCCGAGTTATGTGGATCTTGTAGCTAAGAAAAATGTTGCTTCTTACGGTTTAGCTTCTTCTTCTATTGTATTGTTCTGTTTTTCCTTTTGATGGTGTAGAATGCTATTTGGGACATAGTAATTTTGTAAGATGAAATGTTATTTAACTGAGGAAACTAGAGCGGGTTTTGAATAAAATGGTAAATAAGATAGTGTTGACAATGGGTGAGTATGGTCTAGGTAGGCAGTTCTAAGGATCAATTCCAAAAAATTGGAACGAGGATCCACTCGTTGGCTCCATGAATCCAACCAAGAATTGGATTGCTGATCTAGTCCGGTTCTCAAATATGTCCATGGAACCGATCCTGCCAAGATTCATGCACTCAATGCAACATTTTCCAGCAAGACAAAGTAAAACAAAGCAAAGAACTTCCCCATTCTTAATTGCAAGAACATTAAACAGATTGGGCTTAAATCGAAAGTTGAGAATTGAGGCTGTGAATCAATGGACGTTGAACTTGAGAGTCGAGGCCGTGGGTAAGAGATAGAGAGACAACTCAAACAAGGTGAGAGTGGGAGTGAGATGATCACTTAATCAATGGGTGTTGAGTTTTGGATTAGGGATTTTAGGATTCTCATTTTTCTTAATTTTTTTGTTTGAAAAATTTTCTTATAAATTATAAATATTATCAATCTGGTGCAATTACACACTTGGAGCTGGGAACCGGAACGATACCCACCGATTCCAATTTATTGGAACTCAATCAATGAGTAATTGCAATCAAATGTCCTAATTATCCTTAATCAATAGTAACATCGACAATTTCCAAAGTTGATGGTTTTCCCTAAAACGATCATCAGTTACTATTTTTCTGAAATTTTTCAACCGTGCAATTTTTTTAATATATTTTATCAAACAGTCTAAATTACAGAAGGCACTGGTCCGATAAATTGTTGGCTTGGGCCTGAAGCACAGAATCTCCCACTGTAGGCCGGTCTTCTCGAAAGCTCAAGCCAAAACTTATTATATCATTCTTACATCATATGAAAGTCGCAACCTTATAACATAATTTTGGTACGCATCCATACTAATATTTCGGGGAGGGAAGATTCTGATGCCGTGAGATATTCGGAAGCACGCATGTCCACATCTACTTGAAAGTTGATGATTTGTTTAATGAAAAAGTGATGGTTGCTGTATTGTAAATGTAATCTCTCTCTCTCTCTCTCTCTCTCCCCGGTGACGGTCATTTAACCTGTTGGGGACGAATAACAAGCACATCGAGTTTTTCTAATTCGATGTGGACGGTCTGTCTTCGACCAGACTTGAATGAAAAGCTATCTGCGTTGGTGAAGAGTCGCTTTTCAATTAAAGTTAATCGCATTTTTCTAAAGTTTCTTCAAGAAATGTATAATGCAATCTTACAATTTTAGATTATATTCAATGTCACATCTGTCTATGGCACCCGCAGTCAAATTATTAGAAATTTTTTATTAAAAAAATAACGTCATCCAAGTTTTTTAAGATTCCATGAACCGTAGCGGCAAATATAATTTCATTTAACTTACGAAAAATCTTATTTTCTTTTGGAAAAAACATGTGGAAGGGGGAAGGTAAACCCAGAAGTCAGCTGGCCTACGCGTGCCTTCTTCAGATGCTATCATACTAATAACCATTAATCATGCTCACCAAGTTGAGAAATAAGGCTTTGCAGTACAATTTCTTACTTAATTGGAAATAAGGCTGTGGTATGTGATGCTAATTGTTATGAAGATCTCTTTTATCAGATCCTTGTAGATCTCATGATATGTATTATGAAAGAGAGCCGAATAAAGGTTCAAAAAGATTTGAACTCGATTACTATTGCTCCCAAAGATTCCTGTGAAATTAGAGATGAGCATGATCCATATGAGCAATTTCTACCTTAAAATTGGGAACCACTCATTAAGGACCGATTCCTAAAAATTGGGATCGGGAATTTTCCGTTGATTCTGTGGATTCACTCGAGAGCCGAACCACCAGTCCATTCTAATTCTTTGATTGGTCCATAGAACCAGTCCCACCAAGCTTGTTGCACTTAGCGCAATGTTTTCTAGCTAGCCAAAGTAAAGCAACACAAAAAACTTTCCTAATCTTAATTGCAAGATTAGTAAAAAGATTGGGCTTATATTTAAAGTTGAGAGTTGAGACTGTAAGTCAATGGGCATTGAGCTTGAGAGTCAAGGCCATGAGTGAGAGATAGAGAGATGACTTAGATGAGGTGAAAGTGAGATGAGATGAACACTTGATCAATGGGGGTTGAGCTTCATATTAGAGATTTCAGAATTTTCATTTTTCTAAAAAAAATTTATTGGAAAATTTTCTTAAAATTTATATATATACACACACGCTACTGGTTTGATTCGGGTGAATGGTTCCACTTTTGGAATCGGGGACTCGACCGTTACCCAATTGGAATCGGAATCGGAATCGGACTAGTTTCCTTGGGAACCATCGGTTTTGGTCCAGTCCGAGTGATTTTTGGTTTTTTTGCATACCCCTAGTGTCAACGGTAGTTGCATATGATCCATCTTTAAATAACTATTTTTGGTCTGAGCGTGCATGATGACCATTCAATTTTTATTATAGATTTGTTTCTAAAATAAAAATTCATTTAACAATGCAATTTCATTTTTTTTAATTTCTGGAACAAGTTTTTATTTCAAAAATAGGTTTGGAACATAAATAAAAAGTAAAAACTCTTCTCATCGCTCATCCCCGATACTCACCGGTTGTCCACCCACCACCGCTTGCTAATTCCATTCATCATTCACCGTCTGTCGCCACCCACTGCTGACCACCACCTACTGTCAATGGCCTCCCTCCAATCGCTAGTTGCCCCCTGCCGATCACTGCCACCAGCTGTCCACCGTCATCCAAGAGGGAGAAATTTTATGTTATTATCAAATGAATTTCTATTTCAAGAACATAAATTTTATAACGTTATAAAATACGTATTTTCGCTTAGAAATAGAAAAATCTATTTTTATTTCAAATATCAAATTTTGACTAAAATGGTTATTATTCACCTCCTTATTACTATTTTTGAGTTCTCCACACCAATTCAATACAAAAAATTCTGGCAAGCCTTTGTTTGCTTTTTGGTCTCACTTAGTTTGTATTTTTATAATTCATTCACTTTAATTGTTGCAAAAATCAAACGATTGAACTATAAAATATAAATGATAAGAAAATAAATTAGACAAAAAATTTACGTGTTTTAGTTGATACGATCGACATTAGCTGGGAGACCAACATAAAATTTTATTATAAAAAAAAAAAAACAATGCAATGTAGATTACAACTATATTCGAGTCATTCAAATATTTTTAGTGTTTTCCAATTCTAGTTACATTGAATACCTCACAAAGTGTTTAGCCTAACATTCTTCATGAAATAATCTCTCAATCTTATAAAGAAATTCACAAATCTTACAACAAGATCAGTTGGGCTCAACACATTTGGATTGCTTCAAGGTGTAATTCATAAGAAGTTGCCTTCATAAAGAGGACACTTCTTATATATAGACAATTATTGGATCCAAAAAACGATTTTTTTTTTAGGAATCTTACTCCAATTACGAAACCATTTAATTGGGAAACCTATTCAATCATGCCACCTACTTAGTTTAGGAAAGTTTCCTCTTTATGTTTAAACTGGAAGCATATTTCCAACATTAACCACGATAGGATCTCAATGTTCTCTTGTTACTCGGTTTTGGTTGAAAATTCCCGGAGGTCATGTCTTTTCTTTGCAAGGCTTTTATGAAGACATGGGACAATTCCAAGACCAAAAACAAGAAGAAAATAAACCAAGAATTATAAGAAACTGCAGCAATGACATTCATGTGCATACTACATTTGGCTACCCCATCGACTAGCAGTGAGCAAGGTCTAGGTTGGATTGGTCAACTCCCTAACCCTAGAACCAATCCATACAGTGCTGGTCCTCAATTTTTGGGACCGAGAACTAACCCTATTAAGCATAGAACTGAGGACCGGACCGACCCAATGGGTTCGATCCAGTTCCAAGGTCAACCCGAGACCAACCAATGATTTTTTATTTCATTTTTTGTACTCCTTAAAAGAATGATTGAGGACCGGATTGACCCAATGGGTTCGATCCCATTTCAAAGTCAACCCAGGACCAACTAATAATTCTTTATTTCATTTTTTGTACTCCTTGAAAGGGCAACCGAGGATCATACCGACCTAATAAGTTCGATGATGAACGAGGTCAGCTAAGGAAGGCAAGCGGTAAGGGTCAAGTGGAGTGAGCGTCGAACATAATGAGCATCGTATGTCGAGTGAGAAACAACAAGCTAAGCGAGTATCAAGCGACAAGCGACATGAGTGACCCAAAGCAAGCGAGGCGAGTGTCGAGTGGCGATCTTTTGATTTTGGTAAATCGAAGACTAAGATGACAAATAAGACATAAGAGAACCAATATTAGAGGAGGATGCCATAAGGTGCATTGTTGGATACCGTGAGGACTCCTCACAAAAACATTTTCCTCCATAAATTATGAATATTTATATTGTAAAAGACATTAAAAACATAAATTATTAAATAACAATATAAAATTACTTGAATTCCTCACTAATTTTGTTGACGCCGTTTATTTTAAGATTTTATCTATATAAAAAATTATAAATAATATTATATATATAAAGTCAGGGTTGGTTCAGGTTGGACCAACTTGGAACTCTTAGGACTGAGAATCCAACCGTACAGTGCTGGTCTAGGAATTTTAGAATTAAGGACTGACCCAATTTCTCTGAGAACTAGACCAGGATCGGTAGGGTTGGGCCAGTCCAGGTTCGGTCCGGGGTTGATCCTAGACCGATGCTCACCCCTACTATCGACAATGCTAAGTGTTAACGATTATAGACAAAATTGATAATTTGCTACAAAAGACAATTTGTGTTCAACTGATGTTATTTCTCTTAGTTTTTTTGTTTTTGTTTTTTATGCCGTTTCCTATGGGTTTTGGATGGGACAACGACAATCTTTTGACAAAATCTAAAAGAAGTTAAACTTATTTCAAGAGTCAGATGGCGACATCTTCAAGCCTAGAAAAAACTGAAAAATGAAAACAAAGAAAACTACAATGGATTTTTGGCCCCATGTGGCTGCTTCCTATATTCCTTTTGGCTTTGACAAAGTTGATGCCTTTGCATAGACTTATCCTTCACCTTGACGAATGGGCCAAATCAATGTGCCCTTAGCTGATAGGGAAGGCACGACATGAGCTTGGCACTCTATCAAAACCCAACCGCTGTGTGTTCGGCAATTCTCGTTCGATTGATAGTCCAAACTAGCGGTCTTAATTCTAGTTGATATCTCTCATTTACTGTTACTTTGTTTAGGCCCTCTTCGATGATAAGATCTTTTCTTTAGATGGAAAGATCAACCTTAGGTTAGACATGACTCAATGGTTCATTGGCAATTCTTGATATATGCTCCCACGGATTATTGTCCTTAATATCATCTCATTTTCTTTAAAGTACTTAGTCTCATTTCATTTTCTGTACTCAAAACATTTTGTTTTATGAGTTTTAAATTCTCACGAGAAGTTGACAATCTGCCATTAGAGATTTTTCTAAGACGGAATGCCAAATCTTAATTTAGTTAAGACAGATGACCAATCCAAACTTGATATGACTTGTATGTGTAAAGATCAAACTTTCAAAATAGTTTCTACCGTGCTGAAAAAAGGTCTGACTTGATAAGAAATTCCTAAAGCCGCACTGATAAGGGAATTCTAGATCAGCCGGCCAATTAAACTTATCTATCAGTTCTATGGGTGTGAGCCTAGTGCTTCACAAGGAAAAATGGAAGAACTCTCTCTCCTCTGCACGACCTTCCGATTGGTTACAAGCGCCAACAAAGAACCAGACCCAGCTAGACCATGGTTTCCCTCTCAAAGTACTTTTCTTTCTCTCTCTTTCTCAACACTCCTTTCAATTTTCTTGTTGCTGCATTGCATTCCACATTAATTTTCACTCACTATTTATTTGCTTCAGTTCTGTTTACCGGATAACCCCAAGATTTCTAGAATTGGACATTCTAGATAGTATTAAAATACCATCTTGCTTTGAGGGTGCACCTCAAGTTTCAATTTTATTTTATTTTTTTCCTTTTGAATGTTTTCTCAGTTTCTCTGTTGCTTTTTTTAGGCTAAGAGTGGATTGCGACTCTTTTTGGTTTAGAGTGCTCCGAGGAACCTTCTGACTAAATTCCCCAAGGCCCCTCAGTGACTTAATAGGACTCTTGAGCTCTTTTACAAGTGTTGTTCTTGGTGGAGATTAAATTTTCTAGGTTGCTGAGTTTGGAAAAGGAAAGAAAAGGGTGTAATCTTTGTATCGCTGCTATGATATCATCAGTTACTTTCCGGGTGTCACCTTATTCGGTGTTGAATTCGCAATTCAGGCCTCGGTGTATAGTGCAAGCTAGCAGTTCAGTTGGTGGAGATTCAACAGTCTCATCATCTCCTGAATTGGTTGCGTTAAATGGAGCTCCTCCTATTGAGGAGAGAGAGCAAATTGGTCCTTCGACTGGGGTAAATGGATATGTAGTTTCGAAGATTGATGTGGTAGAGAAGAAGAAGAAGGTGGAGAAAGCAGCAAAAAGTACCGGTGCTTTGGAAAGCTTGAAGGTGTTGTGGGATGATGCGTATGGAACAAAGAGTGTGAATGACTATCTTGACTGCGCAAAGGATATGATCAGGCCGGACGGAGGTCCACCACGTTGGTTTTGCCCTGTTGAGTGTGGACATCCTTTGAATGATTCTCCAGTTCTTCTTTTTTTGCCAGGTAAAGCCTGGCTTCTCGCCTGATTGGGAATTTTACTGCAGGGGTTTAGGAGATGACTGGAATTCTAGTTTGACAATATGCTTGTAGCTTTTACGAAGAGAATATAATGTACTCATGCATTAATTGATACCCAGGAGCTGTATTCTATAGGAGCCTAATTTTGTAGATCTCAAGTAAAATATGCCAATGTTTTATAACATTATTACTGCTTCCTACAGGAATTGATGGCACTGGATGGGGCCTCATCTTGCACCATAAAGCACTGGGAAGGTGAGTTTGCATGTTCCAGCATTTTGGGTTCGAATTGTATTACAAGGGAAAGTATCAATGCATGAGAAGCATGTTTGTTTCCATGATTATGTTTGTACATATGACCAAGCATCTTAATGTAGATACCTTAAACTGCAGGGCTTTTGAAGTTCGATGCTTGCATATCCCTGTTTATGATCTGACTCCATTTGAAGGTATTTCCCTTTCAAAGCCTTTTAGTTGCCTTGCATGCTGATGGCAACTGAGGGTGAAGTGGAATGTTTTTGAGCGGTGTCTAAACATGCTAAGGGCAGTGGTGCATTCATGTCATCTTACAATCATCCTTTTCACTCCATTTAGTCTCATATACATGGATATTGTCCTTATCTGTTGCTCCCCGCTATACTCAATACTAGATCCCCGCCATTCCTTCTCTCAAATTCTTGATGTTATTATGGGTTTACAAGCCTTTTAAAGGGTGAAGATTTTCTTCTTAATACTCAACTGACGTTATAAGAAATGAAATAGCATGCAATCCTGAGAACTTGACAAAGAGCTTTACCGATCTGTTGTATTTATACTTGTTAGGTCTGGTGAAATTCGTTGAGAAAACCGTTAAAGCTGAGTACGCCTCATCTCCACATAAGCCTATTTATCTTGTTGGGGATTCCTTTGGGGGATGCCTTGCACTTGCTGTGGCAGCTCATAATCCTTCCATCGACTTGGTAGTTTTATTAGTGAATCCAGGTGAGTTTTCGGATTGGCGAGCAAATCATGAATTGGGTATATTTTTCTGGATTACAAGCCTTCTTTGAGACTCTGAGGAAGTCTGTTCTTTTCTCGGTCATGTTAGCTACATCATTAGGCCGTTCACAGCTGCAGCCACTGTTCCCGTTATTGGAAGCTATGTCTGACAATCTCCATTTCACGCTCCCCTATCTTATAAGCTTTTTTGTGGGTATGACATGCTACTTCCAAGTCTTTTTGTAAAATGATGATATGTCACAATGCTCTCGAGAGTTTTCCATAGTAAGATTTGATTTCTTTCTGAATCAGGTGACCCAGTAAAGATTGCAACAGCCAATATTGATAATATGCTTCCCCCGAGAGGGGCACTTGAACAGTTGTCTATCAACCTCACTTCTTTGCTGCCTCGTCTCTCAGTAAGTGGCGTTTTCTCTGCCGGGATTAGCATATTTTCTTTTCTCGTTTGTATTTATTGCTCAAAATTTTACAATAGATGTATAGCAGGCCTTCTATTGGGCTTCTATGCTAAACCTTTTCCAGTTTTTTGTCCTTTGCTGGGCTGTTTCTTGATTATCTCGAGGCCCAATAATCAACTCCCTGTTTCAGGGTGTGGCTGATATAATAACCAAGGAAACTCTTCTTTGGAAACTGAAGTTACTTAAATCAGCTGCCTCTTACGCTAATTCTCGTCTTCATGCTGTCAAAGCCGAAGTGCTTCTACTTGCCAGGTTTTTGCTTCTCAAAGCTTTGTCAAGATGGTGACATGTTTGTCAGATTGGTGTAGCAAATCGTTTTAGCTTAGGCTTTCATTTTATTTGGTTGCTCCTATATATGTGCAACCATTGCCAATATCTTTTTTCACTACGCCTTATGAGTCCCAGGATGAGTTTCGATGAAATTGTCATTCTGACTCTTTCTCAACAGCTGGAGAAAATTGGCTGCCTAATTGTCAGTTTATAGACATGAATATACAGAGTCGTGTGTAGTACTTCTACTTTAGTAATCAGGCATATGTCTTTTGGCAATATATAATGGCACAGGCATTGGTTTGAATTGGTTTCGCTTTGTAGCAGGGGTAGCAGCCATTTTCCTTTTTCTTTGGGTGAATAGTTTTGAAGTTTCTTTCAGCACAATAGCATATGTTCCATACATAAGCATCAAAACGTACATGTATATAATTATTGATAAACGCATCATGCATGCCTGCACAAGGTATGTGATTATTAATTGAGTTGTTTTCACTGGAGAGACAATAGTTTATCTGATTTAAGCATAGTTAAAAGTAGTTGCATTTTCTCAGAGGCTTCTATTGATTCAGTGGCAAAGATAACATGCTTCCTAGTCGGGATGAAGCTCAAAGGCTTATGAAATCATTGAAGAACTGCAGAGGTCGTTACTTCAAAGATAATGGACATATACTTCTAATGGTAGGTGAAATCTATGTTATTTTAATGTTGTAAAGCTCTTGGAGTTAGGCTCGGTTTGGTTTAGCATTTGGAATGGATGTTTGGGCTCCAAGGGGGTTTGGTCAAGTACAAATGTATTTGGTTCAGTTTTTTGGAGGATTTTGGCAAGATGCAATTACATCTCTAAGTGGCTCTAAAGGCCTTTAACCCAAAGTAGCGTTGGAGATCCTTTAGGAAGTTGCATCTTCAGAGTCTAAGTCTCGTTACTGTTCACGATTACTATTCATCTTCTCCGGAGAAACAAATGGAGGCTGACGATTGTCGGCCAAGGGGCCACCCGCGTCGACAACTGCCGCCTGATGGGTCGCTCGACCTTGGCGACCATTAAACCCGTTAAACTGGTGGGTCGGGTCGGGTTTGTGTCGGCTCATAAATGGTCCGACCAAAATCAACCCATTTAACCTGTTTATGACCCATTTATTGTAATACAAATTTTTTTACCCATACCAGACCTAACCTAGATTCAACCCATACTCGACTCATTTAAACTTAAGAAAGCTTATTTCTTTACATATAATTGGTATTGCTAATGTAGTTTTATATAACACAAATTTAATGGATAATTTTTATAATTTTTAAAATAATTATTATAAAAAAATCGAATTTTAATTATTTTTATTTTTTTAAAATTAAATTTTTATTTTTTATTTTTAAGAATATAATTTTTCTCTTTCTTTTTTCTTTTTTCATTTTTGTTCTTCTTCTTCTTTGGTCAGTCGCTGGCCACGATGATAGCTGGCGACCGGCCACAGGCGAGCTTAAAGCTCACCGGGCTCGCTGACGCTAGCGAGCTCAAACCTTGCTAGACATTGGCGAGGCCTCCACCAGATCTATCGAGCTTGAGCTCACTCGAGCCTCGCCAAACATCGGTGATGCCTCCACCTTGCTAAATCGACAAGGCTCGAGCTTGCCCCTTGCCTGACGCTGGAGAGTTTGAGTCTCACCAAATCGACGGTGGCAAGGTGACGATAGGCGATGGAGGTGGCAACAAATCATATTCATGGAAGCTTGGAAGGGTGGAAACGAAGAGAGAGACTGCTGGATTCATTTTTAATGGGTTGATAAATGGGTCTTAAATGGGTGCAGATTAAACTCATTTAAGACCCATAAATTTTAGTCTCTTTATTTTAGAATCCATTATGGGTGTTTTGGAAAATAAGGCTTGACCCATTAACGACTCATTTAAATAAATATGAGTCCATAAATGGGTTGTATACCCATTTTGACACCTCTAGCGACCATCCCCTGAGCTCACATGACTTCAAGCATCGCTTGAGTTTGTGTGACCTAGGCGACAATCGCTTGAGGTCCAATGACCTCAGGTGAGGCTATTTGGTAGCCAAATCTTTTACCAAATGCCATTTAAGTCAAAATTATTTTGCAATGTATTTTGAAATTATAATTTACCAACCGTTATTTGCATTTTGAAAAATCCATTTAATCCAAAGGTATTTGCATTTTCTCAATGACATTTGTCCAAAACCGAACCAAACTGAGGTTTAGTGTTTTCCAATGCCGTGTCTTGTTGAACAGAGCTAAAAGAGCTTTTTACGAAAATGGCTCATATCAAAATATAGTTTGGCGCTTATATTGAGATATATGATAGGCTACAACGGTGCTCGGATAGTAAAAGTTGACACTACAACTATTTTCTATGATGGAAATATGTTTAATCAAGTTAAGTAGATACTGTCCATCAGCCTCTCTTATTTAATCACCTAATTTCAAGTTAGTCATATCATTGAATTGAATTGATTGTACTAAAATGATTTACTATTTCTAGTGATGCTCGAGCTATTTTCAGACTTTGAGTCTCAATAAACCAAATTGACTACGCCACTTCTAAGTCCAAAGGCATGTGGTATCATCCACATTCAATAGGCTCTATGGCAAAATCATGAATCGAAGAACCAAACCAGTTTCTATCGGTGCATTTCTAGAATATGCAGAATAAATTTTAGATTCATCAAATTGAGGAACTTGTTCCAATCAATAACTTGGAACTAGAACAAGTCTTTATATTTTTCTTGTTCTATATCTCAGCGCAGTCTTATAGTATTCCATGGTGTCGATGATGAGTAAATAATGTGGAACTACTAGGCCACGCTTTCATTTCCGACATATTCATGACTAAGACTTTTACTTTGTCAATATTTTATATTCTTCATATATCTAAATAAAAGTTGTGGTCATTAGATTATAACAACAAATAATGGTCATTAGAAATAATAATTCATTGCAATCGTTCAATTAAGAATATAGCTTGAACCTAGACAAATCCTAGAACCTATGACATGATAGGTCCAAGTTTCCAAAGTATGTAGGGTGAATTCTAAGTTCGAAATTTGAGAACCTATTCCAATAGATAGGTTATAAGTTCCAAGTGGTTACAAGACTAACTTGGAATTGCACAGCCTCATTTAGAAAAATAGCAAGCAGATCATCATTGTGCAATTCTTGTGGCTGATGACGGATCTTAGTCTTAGCTCCTTTGGAAATTTGGAACATAGGAAAAGTTAAATTTCCTGTTGATTATGTGCAAAACATAAATGCTGTCTTGCAATTTCGTGAAATCTACAATCTTTCTCACGGTTCTATTTATTTATTTGTGAATACATCTCATGATGAAACTGCATGGTTCTTCAAAATATCAATCCCTGCTTTTCAGGAGATTTTGTCTATAAATGTCTCTTTGTGGTGCTCCCTGTTTATCCACCAGTAATTAGATTGAGATTGCAGGAAGATGGTATTAGTTTGCTGAGCGTCATCAAAGGTACCCACACATACCGTCGAACGAAGAGGCATGATTACATCTTGGATTTCCTGCCTCCTAGTATGTCAGAATACAAACTAGTTTTCAATCGAGTAATGGGGTAATTCTGCAAACAAAGACTTCTGCTTGCCTTTTCTTGCTCTTTCCTGAGTGGAACAGAATGGGATTTTTTCTGAATGGAAACTAATATTTCTTCTACGTCTGCCTGAAGACCTAAATTATTCAACAAATGTTTCAAACTAGATAATTGCGTTGTCAAGTTTTTTTTATCTGATTATTTGCTACTTCACTTCATATTTCTTTTGCTTTATCTCATTCAAAATTGATCTGCTGCATTAGTGCATGATTTTGATTTCATCACCAGTTGATGCCTGAAATCTCAGGGTAAAGCCATTCTCGTCCCGTGATTTTCAAAAGAAACATGTCGTTGACACCTAAAGTTCTCAACCTGAATGTCATTTATTTATCGAAAAATATGATCTCTTATTACCAACTCTAACACTATCAGTGGCCTCCTTGGGCACAGCACAAACATGGATGGCCATACTCTTTCCACAAGCGCTTATTTTACATGCTGATTCATTGATTGCAACCAGTCAGCTTTAGTCTGATGCTGTGGTTGAATAAATGCAGAGTGTTTCGCAATGCATCTGGTTCGGTACTATTCTCAACATTGGAAGATGGGAAGATAGTGAGAGGCCTTTCGGGGGTTCCTTCTGAAGGACCGGTGTTGTTGGTCGGTAATCACATGTTGATGGGACTCGAGGTTTTTTCGCTTGTTGAAGAATTCTTGAGAGAGAAGAATGTTGCTGTGCGCGGGGTGGCTCACCCAATGTTGTTCTCTAGTAGAACGGAAAATCTATCTTCTGAATTTGGTCTCATTGATTGGATGAAAGCATTCGGAGCAGTTCCTGTGTCGGGAAGCAACCTCTTCAAATTGTTTTCGACCAAATCTCACGTTCTACTTTATCCAGGTGGTGCACGCGAGGCTCTTCATCGTAAGGTGTGTAAGTACATTTTTTTTCAGTTCAATTAGTTCTCTTTTGCAGCGTAACTGCCGTATTTACTCTTGTTTTCGCCATAATGGTCCTAATAAATAATGTAATCATTCGAGAAATCTCTGTGGAAAATAACTTTTCAAATGGAAGTACCATGTCTCGAGGCTATAAGGTAAGAAGGATCTTCCGCAACATAAGTTCCATGAGACAAGATGTAGAGCCATGTGGAGAAGGAGAATTCAAAATGGCGGCCGTGTAGAGGCGGTGGTAGCAACGTCGGATTCCGTGGCCAATTAGCTCAGATGTTGGTGGTGGTGGTGGTGGTGGCAGCGGTCTAGCCGATGCTGTTGTCGGGGTGGATAAGAACCTTAGCAAGTCTTGAGGAATAATAAGTTTGCATAGTTAAGTACGTCTTTTCTAGTTAAGGGCCTTAAACGTCAATCGACAACTCCTTTTTCAGAGACAATAATTCTTAGTTGTACATTATATAGAGTATTTGGGAGCACGACAAGTAATTTGGTCTGGCCATTACCTCTTAGATTATTCGTCATCTGAGGTTTCACATATATTAATCAGAGTTACTCGTAATCACTTCTTAGCTTTTTTGTGCATCTTTTCAATGAAGTAATGCCTTGAAATGTTAACATCAGCGCTATCCGGCTCCATTTGTAGGGTGAAGAATACAAGTTATTCTGGCCAGAACAACCAGAATTTGTTAGAATGGCTGCACGGTTTGGTGCCACAATTATACCATTTGGAGCCGTGGGAGAGGATGATTTCGCAGAAGTAAGATCTCTCTATTTCTGAATTAAAGTTCGTATTTAGCATGATCCTCTGCAAAGATTGGGAATTCAAAACTTGCATAGCATTTTATCTATTCTTATGGTGTTCGTGACTATTGCCCATTGCGCTCTTTTGCTTGTACCTTTGTTGGAGTTCGAGTGTAATCTTTCGACTATTTTCACCTAATTTAGTTAATCACACACATGGTTGTATAAATTAGGCTGAATCAAATACGTTTTGATGCATTTTTTGCACGAACTTTTGCATTGCCCATTGCTGTCTATTATCTTAAGTTAAATGAGTCACAAAGCAAGTTTAAAAACTAAAATGAACTTGCTCATTTATATGATGTGCTTATTTACTTTGATCGAGCAGTTGGTACTTGATTACGATGATTTCATGAAGATTCCAATTGTCAATGACTACATCAGAGACATGAATCGACAAGCTCCACGAGTGAGGTAGAGATCTACTCATGAATGATCGAAAGATTCTGTATATAGATTTTGTATGGATAACCTTTTAAATCAGAAAATCATTTAGCATGCTCTGACCTTTTTTTTTTCTTTTTTATGTTGACATGAATTATGTCCTGCTTGTTAGGGAGGGTAAGAGCGGAGAGGTTGCAAATGAACAAGGTTTTCTTCCAGGGATTTTGCCAAGGATACCTGGCCGCTTGTACTATCTGTTTGGGAAGCCCATAGAGACAAGGGGGAGATATGACATATTAAAGGACAGAGAAAACGCAAACGAGTTGTACTTGAAAGTAAAATCAAGTGTCGAAAGCTGCATCACTTATTTGCTCAAGAAGCGAGAGGAGGACCCTTATCGAAGTATATTTGATAGAGTCACACATAGAGCGTCAAATTCTCCTTTACATAAAATTCCAACATTTGAGCCTTGATAATTTGTGATGATTGCAGAAACTATTTCTACCTTATGTAATTCATTTTAGAGTGACCGGCTTTTGTCTTAGCCGAGCATAAATATTTGTAAGTACATTTGAATATATTTATTTTTTAGTGAAAATGCAATATATTTTGTCGAGATTTAGATGGTCAGCACTTTTTGGAATAATCTAGAAGACAATGTGTATTTTCCTAAAGCAACGAGCGAGGAAAATCAGAAAGCATTTTAGTCAATGGGCATCATATTCCTTGAAATAATGGGACTAGATTTAGTCCCCTCCTCCATGCTCACATCTCCCTCTTTCATCCCCTGGGGCAACTTCCAATCAAAAGAGTGGAAGACATTGCTAGTGCCAACTTGACCACTCTCAAAAGCACTGTGGAGAGTCACAAAAGTCCACAGACGTATGATTGGGCCTTGCAGTGGTAGAATCTTATCCCCATTGAAAATTTGAAATCCCTAGGCTTCCCCTCTGGCCCACTCTAAATGTCAACATCTTAAAATGATTCCCCTTCTTGTAATGGATCAGACTGTCCTTGAATCTCTCAAGCACAAACTCCCCATTGCCAACCTATGGCGAGGGTCAAACTCGCCTGTGACCGATCGCTAGCCATTGCATTGATCTGCAATTGACTGAGGAAGAATAAATAAAAAGAAAAAAAAAAGAAAATTATAATTTAAAATAATTAAAAACTCAAAAAAAATTAAAAAGGAAAATATATTTGGTGAAAGAAAGTGCTTGGTGTAGAAGTGAAAAAAAAAAAGTAACGGAAACTTTTTGAAAAGTGAAAAAAAAATTCCCCACTTTTCAAGCTATTTTTTCCATTAGTGGAAAATATTTTCTTTGATTAGTTTATTTTTCATAAACCGAACCCCAAAAAATCTTAAAAACGTATTCCTGTAAGTTATTTTCTATGAAAACAAACGACGCTTAAATCTTATAATATTCGTAAAATCTTTTTTTAAGATGAGAATGCCAAACCTTTATTTTGTTGAGGCTCAAATTACTATGGAAAGTTACCAAAAAAATCTTAAATCTATTACATTTGTGCCGATTCAATCTTAGACTTTTCATTTGTGTCAATTAATACTTAAACCTTTTTTTATATTTTACTAATTGATTTTATTCAATCAATTTTAGCTAGAAATCACTGAAGTACATATCGATAATGCCATCTAGGACAATCACATTGACATTGACAATTTTTTTTTATAATTTATTTAAAATTTTGAACTTTTAAAATATTTTTATTATTTTCGTTCTTTCTTTTTCTTTTTTTCTCTACCAAGTTTAGTAAGGGAGGCAAGGGTTCTAAAGCTCTAGTTGGTCCCAAGCAACGTTCAACCGACCCTTGCCTATGATCAATGAGGATTAGCCAGCAACCCTCTTAGGGGAAATAAAAAAAAAAAAAGGTGAGAAAGGAAAAAAAGAATAAAAAATTCAGAATTAATTTTTTTTATATATAAAAACTGCTCACATCAACGTCGGCATGTCACATAGGAGAGACAATGCATATCAGTGATTTTTTTTTTCTGGCTAAAAGGCCGAACGGACTCAATTAACAAAATGTGAAAATGTTTAAGACTCAATTAACATAATTGAAAAATTTACAATCGAATTGAAATAAATACAATATATGTATTTTTTTTTTTTTTTTGGTAATCTTCCCAAAGGACTAACTAAACATGAGATATCTTGCACACTTGGACAATTAAATCTATATAGTTGGTCTGGACCATATGTCTGCTCCTTATTTGCTAAGCTGATATCGGGAGATTGAAAGAGAGTTGTTTTTTCCCCTTGTTAGAGCATTCTTCTCTGAGAAAGAAATTATATTAGACTCAAGTACGATTTAAGAAGAGGCCACTTGCCATTTTCTTGGGGAGTTCTTTCTGGCTTCTATCCTCGTGGAGTAAATTCTATTCATAATATGAAATCTTTCAGCTACAACTATACTTTTTGTATTATGAGTATATGTCAATTAGCGCAAGAAAACGTAAATATTGGTTTTGGGTAAACTTGAAACCGAAAATTATAAAATATACATATAGCATGGTCCAGATTTCGACCTGTCTCTCCATTCAAAAGTGAGCCTCGCTTTTCATCCTTCGACTCTCTCTCTCTCTCTCTCTCTCTCTCTCAAATATTGGATGGGTCTGCTGTCACTTTACTCGTTATGTTACTGGACACGTGCCCATAACTAGATGGCCATCTAGTGGCGTACAAGTCTTGTAAGTTGAACAATACCAAGCGTCGGTATACCGTTCAAGAGAAGGAGATGACCGCGGTGGTCCACTGCCTTCGGACGTGGAGGCATTATCTCCTGGGGTCGAAGTTCGTCATAAGGACGGACAATGTGGCCATGAGTTACTTCCAGACCCAGAAGAAGCTGAGTCCGAAGCAAGCTCAATGGCAGGATTTCCTTGTGGAGTTCGACTACGTGCTAGCAGACGCACTGAGTCGAAAGATGGAGCTGATGAGCAGCACGGTGAGTCGACCGAATCGTCCTTGAATCGACCGCATCAAGGAGGGGTTGAAGCACGATCCAAGAGCTCAAGCCCTCATCAGGTATGCAAAGGAAGGCAAGAGCCAACAATTTTGGTGTGAGGACGAGCTCCTCTACACCAAGGGAAGTTGATTGTACATGCCCTTCCATGGGAAGCTAAGAAAGGAGATCTTGAACGAGTACCACGACTCGAAGTGGCGGGTCATCCAGGGGTCCACCGCACTTTGGCCCTCGTCGAAGATTGATATTACTGGCCTCAAATGCGGGACGATGTGAAAGCTTATGTGGAGACTTGTTTGGTGTGCCAACAAGACAAGCTGGAGCAATGTTCGTCATCGGGCCTGTTGGAGCCGCTTCCCGTTCCAACTCGTCCATGGGAAAGTGTTTCCATGGACTTCATCGTCAACTTGCCGAAGTCCGAAGGGTGTCGAACTCTTATGGTCGTGGTGGATCGATTCTCCAAGTATGCGATTTTCGTGCCTGTGACAAAAGATTGTCCAGCTGAGGAGGTGGCCAAGCTATTCATGAAGCTCGTGGTCAAGTATTGGGAAGTGCCACAAACGATCGTGAGCGATCGTGATCCTCGCTTCAAGGGGCGTTTCTGGTCAGAGTTGTTCAAGCTGCTAGGGTCGAAGCTGAATATGTCGACAAGTTTGCATCCCCAAACCGACGGTCATAAGACGGAGAGAGTCAATGCACTCTTGGAGATTTATCTCCGGCACTATGTGAGTATGACGCAAGCGAATTGGGCAAAGTTAATCAACGTATCCTAATTCTCCTATAACTTGCGGCGGAGTGAGTCGACTGGTCAGAGCTCGTTCGAGATTGCGACTGGGTAGCAACCAAATACCTTGAGTGCAATTGCATCGGGTTACCAGGGGAGTAGTCCGCTCGCATACAAGTTCGCCAAGGATTAGCAAGAGCAAACCAACTTGGCAAGGGCATGTCTACACAAGGTCTCCAAGCACATGAAGAAATGGGCTAATAAGAAGCGATGGCACGTGGAGTTCCAAGTTGGGGACCAAGTGTTGGCCAAGCTGCACATGGTTTTCCGATACAAGGACATGCACAAGGGGTTGATCCGTCACTACGAGGGGCTATTTCATGTGCTACAACGGGTCGGGAAGGTCGCATACAAGCTGGAATTACCACCAAAACTCAAGGTACATTCGGTTTTCCATGTGAGTATGCTTAAGCCTTTCCAAGTTGATGAAAAAGATCCGGATCAAGGGGAGTCTCAACGGGTGCCACTTAGGGCAAAAACCTCGTATGATCAAGAAGTCGAGAGCATCATGGTGGATCGAGTTATATGGAAGCGGTATTGCGTGCCTAAGCAAGAATACTTGGTCCAATGGAAGGGTCTTCTGGAGAGCAAAGCAAGTTGGGAGCTCGCGAAAAGTCTCTAGCAGTTCAAGAAAGAGATCGACGCTTTTCATGCCGAAGATGTGATGAGGGCATCGTCTGATTAGGTGGGGGAGAATGTCATGGCCCGAAAGAAAGCCGATCCAAGAGGGTTCTAAGGGACAGTGTAATACATCCGTGGATCAAGCAACCCTCGGCTTGTATCCCCGAGACCTAGGGTTTTCTCAAGTTTTCTAAAATACTTCTAGGGGTGAGTGATACGGTAATTGTATTCATATGTAATAAATGTGGGTAGTTGGTAGTTGGGGAAATGTAATCTCTATTGTTAGATCGAGAGGAGATCTACAAATACGGTTTGCCTTGTCTTTGTATAAATAGGGGGTCTCCTTCCCCTTATTATAATCATCTCATTTACAAGTAAATACAATCCAGAGCTTTTCTCTCTAGAGTTTCTCTCTACGATCCTTGTGAGTTGAGCGAGTGAAAGGCTGACTTGGGAGAAATTCCTAAGGTTGCACGGGCAAGGGAACGCTAGAGCGATCGGGCCATGACACGTGCATCTCACCAGGAATGGGAGGCACTTTGTCCATGACCTTAGGCAAGTCGAAGTTGATCCCTTCCCGGATGTGCATGTGCTTCCCCTTGATCATCCGAAGGCAGTCCCTTGCGCTCCCACCCACGTCGACCAGCCTCCTCACCTCGGAGAACCCATCGTAGCCGTCCAGTATTGCCTTCATGAACGGCACAGACACCCCCGACATGGCCCGTTGCATCAACTCGTTCATCTCCGGGTTCTTCCCGTAGTGGGCGTATGCGGTGTTGCCGTTGGCCTTCACGAAGGGCTCTGAGGTGGGGTCGAGCACTGCCTCGTGCACCAGTGGCCACGCCCTCATCAGTGCATCCTGCTCACGTGTCACGAATTAAAATAAAATTGAAAAATTGTGCTTTACAAGTACCGAAATATTCTGCTACCATTGGCCGGATTTCACGCTTTTAAAATATTCTGAATTATGATATCAATGTCTTGAGAATCTTCCCTGAACTATATATTAATTACAGATTAATAAGAAGATAATGAGTAAACTAATAGCTTGATCTATACACGGATGGGTCGGACCACGCCCCCTCGTTAATGACTTCATGGAAAGGAAAGAATATCCCTAGATAGTTATCTATCTGACCATGTGAATGAGCAGCGCGGAAAGTGATCTGTCCTCTTAGCTCTGATCACGGAAAGTGATCTCATGCCAATCACACAGCCATTGCCTTTTGTTGGAAAAATTCACCACCCTTTCATTTGTTTCACCACATCTCTCTCTCTCTCTCTCTCTCTCTCTCTCTCTCTCTCAGCTTTCGAATCGGGCCCTTAGAGTGAGAAGAAAAAGAATCTAGAAGATAACCTGTATATGAGAGAATTATGTATTCTGTAGTTGCTGAACAATCAATTGCAATACATCAGTTGAACATTTCTTTTCATCTTTCTTCTTGTTCAACCTTACAAAGCTTTACTATATGAAGAAGAACAAAAATACAGAGAGAGAGAGAGAACTTGAGAAGAACAAAAAGATTCGAGTTTTCAAAAATGTATCACCCTTTATTCATCAGTTTCCTTCAATCCCTTTATACTAAAGCTTAACTACTTAGACTTTCTTTCAAAACAGATTTAACAACTTTAGTAACAGAATGATTAATCTTGGCACATGTGCAGCTCCTTCAGTAGCTTGATCAACTTATGTTCCTGGTTTTGATCTTTTATATAGTCGGATTCTTCACAGGGATTGCCAGCTCAGCTTTTCTACAGATCACCAGCTCAGCTTTTGTTTCTTCGACCTCTTTATAGCTTGCCAGCTCATCTTTCAGCTTCACTTCGATCTTGCTCTGCTTTGGTTTATTCAGCTACCTTGTTCAGCTATAGTTGCAACTCATCTTTCCCTTCTTTTATAATCTTCACTTTGCTAAGCTCCTCTGCTTCTATCAGCTTCTTTGTTATGTGTTTTTAATCTTTATTTTGTCTCTTGAACATCCCCCCTCAAATTGGGAATGGGGAGAGCACAGATTCCCAATTTGACTCGCAGATGAGAATGTGCTACTCGTGACAAGGGTTTTGTAAAGATATCAGCAAGTTGGCAATGACTCGGAATATACCTTACATGTAATGACCCATAAGATACATTTTCTTGAACAAAATGAAAACAAAGATTAAAAACACATAACAAAGAAGCTGATAGAAGCAGAGGAGCTGAGCAAAGTGAAGATGATAAAAGAAGGGAAAGATGAGTTGAAATTGGTTTAGACTCGAGCATATGGGCTCGGGTGAGAAGATTAAGAGCATATTTAGCTTGGCAAAGGAACAAATGTTCGGGAGTACGCTTAACTTCAATGCCAAGGAAATAGTGTAGTGAACCAAGATCCTTCATATGAAACTGAAGACTTAGAGAAGTAATGAGACTAGAGAGTATTTGAGATGAGCTTTCAGTTAGAATGATATCATCAACATACAGTAGTAAGAGGATTGTTTCTGTACCAGTATGTAGGATGAATAATGAGGGATCAGTTGAGGTACAAAAGAATCCATATTCTAGTAAGAAACTACTGAACTTATCAAACCAAGCTCGAGGAGCTTGTCAAAGTCCATAGAGGGATTTTCTGAGGAGACAAACATGATGAGGTCTCCATAATTCTTTAAAACCCGGTGGCTGTTCCATATAAACTGTTTCACTCAAGTTACCATGTAAGAAAGCATTTTTAACATCTAGCTGATGAATTGGCCACTGTTTCATCATTGCTACTGAGAGAATTATTCGAATTGTAGCATGCTTCACTACAGGACTAAAGGTTTCTGTGAAATCAAGACCTTCTTCTTGATGGAAACCTTTGGCTAGAAGTCGAGCTTTCAGTCTATCTAAACTCCCATCAGGTGCAAGATTTGTTTTAAACACCTCTTTGTAGCCAATTACATTCATTTGATCGGTTCTAGGGACTAACTCCCAGATTTTATTTTGATACAAAGCATCCATTTCTTCTTGCATTGCTTGACACCATCCTCTGTGTGCTAATGCAAACTTTACTAACTTTGGTTCAATGGGAACCTGATAGTCAACCAAACATGCATATTTGGGATTTGCTTTAACAATCCCAGATCTTAGTCTAGTCTGCATAGGATGAGTAGAAAATGTACCTTGTGTACTTCTTGATACAAAACTGATTTGTGCTTGTTCTGTATTAACATGTGATGTCGAGTCAGATTCTTGACTGGTAGACACTTGTTCTTCAATATTTGGAGATATTTGAGATGTTTCAACATTATTGAATGCATTATCAGGAGTGATCTATAACTCATCATCAGGTACTGTGTTCATTTGTGGTATAACTATAGGATTGATTATGTTGATCCCACTGTCTTGCATTTCTGGAATGATTTGACTTTATCCAGTATTCTACAAAGATTCAATCAATTTATTGGCTTGTGAGTGAATATGTTCTGTAGTATTGGATATAGGAGATACCAATCCTCTTATCCATTGCTTGTATAGTTCATATCCTTGTTGATACTCAGCAGTAGTTCTTTGAGTAAAAGGAAGTACTTTTTCATCAAAAACTACATGTCTACTAATATAGACATGTCCATTAGTAGGCAAAAGACATCTGTAGCCTTTATGTTTCTCACTGTATCCAAGAAATATACATGTGAGAGATCTTGGATCAAATTTATGCTTTGTATAGGATCTGAGACATGGATAACAAGCCGATCCAAAAACTCGTAGATGAGCATAATTTGGTTTCTGTTTATACAGCTTATAGTGAGGTGAGTTCATATGCAGTTTTGTTGTGGGAAGCAAATTGATTACATAGACTGCTATCATGAATGCATCTACCCAGTATTTTAATGGTACTCTTGCATGATACAGCATTGCTATGCCCAATTCAACCACATGTCGATGCTTTCTCTCAGAAACACCATTTTGCTCTGGTGTATAAGGACAAGAAATGTTCTGCTTAATGCCACACTGTTGTAGATGATTATGAAATTTGATGCTAGTGAACTCTCCTCCTCCATCACTCTGAAACACTTTGATCTTGTGATCAAGTTGATTCTCTACTAGTCTTTGAAACATAACAAACACATCATACACTTCTGACTTCTGTCTCATTGGATATATCCAACTATATCGAGAAAAATCATCCACAAAGATGACATAGTAATGAAATTTCTGAACAGATGAAATTGGTGATGGTCCCCATACATCACAATGTATCTTTTCTAGGGGAACATTAGAGATATAGTCTGAGAGTGGAAAGGGCAAAGCTGAGCTCTTAGCAATTTGACAACTGCTACACATACTTGGAGCTTTTGAATTATATTGGATCAGATGTTGACTTTGCAGAATCTTCACTGTTTTTAAACTGGTATGAGCAAGTCTTTGATGCCAGACATCTTCTCCTACTTCATGTTGAGTCTGAGTGAAGAAAGCTTCTGTGGCTCTAGATTCCACTCGATACTGCCCCTTGATTTTCCTTCCTAGCTTCACTGTTGTATGATTGTAATTGTCCTTCATATACACCCCATGTTTGTCAAATATAAAAGAACAAGGATAGTCAGCTGTTAATTTTGATACAGAAAGGAGATTCTTCTTGATTTCAGGAACTATTAAAACATCATTTAGTGGTAATATGTTAGTTGCTGTATTTAACGTTTCATTACCAATACATGAGATTGATAAACAGGATCCATCTCCTATCATAACTGTATCATTACCACTATATGTAGCATAGTTTCAAATCATATCAGGTTCTGTAGTAATGTGTAATGTAGCCCCTGTGTCTGGATACCATTCTGAACCTTACGGTTCTTCAATATGCATGGCTGCCAATGCAGTTGGTATTTCATCTGCTTGATATGAATTATCAAAACGATACCAATATCTAAGTGTTGTATGACTTGGTCTTTTATAGATTTGACATTCCAGAGGACCATTATTCATTGGCTTTGTATCCTGTACGTGCTTATCACCATTTGAGCCTTGTGGTGGATAAGATCTAACACCTTGATATCTCTGAGAAGAGTTAGTGTATGGTCTAAACCCTTGTCCATAGTTAGACCAGTCATCCTTATTGACCTGATCTTGCTTTGTTAGGTTCAGAGTATTCATTATGCTCTGTTGATTCCTTCTTGTTCCAATAAAATTATTTCCACGATCTCTTCTATTAATGAACTGTCCTCTGCCAGAGTTGTATCCCCCTTGAATACTTTCTCCTTGACTTCTGGAATTAAACCTCTGCAGACCTGTTCTAGTCTTTCTTTGTCCATAATATGCCAGGTTAGTATTGTGTTGGTTCATAGGATATGTTTGTAATCTAGTTTCAAATCTCTCAAGTTGGGAGATAACCTCATCATACTCTAGCTGGGGTTTGAGACAGTACATGGTTGTTCTAAAAGTTTCAAATTCAAAACCTAACCCTTCAAGTATGCCAAACATCCTGGTTATATCATCACCAAGCTTTCCAATCACATTCAATGATCACAAATAGTTTTAAATTCTTGAAGATATTCACTCAATGGTCTATCTCTTTTTCTACAAGCCTTTAATTTTCCTCTTAACTCAAATTCTTTCGCTACAGACTTCTGAGTAAACCGATTTATAAGAGCCTGCCACACCTCGAATGAAGTTTCTAAGCCAATTACCAAACTTAGAATATTCTCCGATACTGCACCACTTATCCATGATGAGATTAGCTGATTAGTTTTTATCCAATCCAGGTGATCAGGATTCATCACTTCCCCAATCTCAGTTTGCATCATTTGAGCAGGTGGTAATCTTTCACCATTAATAAAGCCAATCAGATCTTGACTTTTTCATAAACCTGCTAAATTGCGCTTGCCATAATAGAAAATTCTCTTCATTCAACTTGATTGTAACAAAGTTGGCTATATTCACATGAATAGGAAAAGGATACTTCTGCAATTTGGTTGCCATCCTATATCTTCAGAAAACTTTGAAGATACGAAGAAACAATCAAGTAAACTTCGAAGATCGGCTTACTAAGAATCAATAAGATCTTCGTATTGTCTTGCTCATGTGATCTTCATACAAACTTTCCGTAATACAAACATTAGATCTAGAACTCCCAGGAATGCTCTAATACCATGAGAAGAAAAAGAATCTAGAAGATAACCTGTATATGAGAGAATTCTGTATTCTGTAGTTACCGCACAATCAATTGCAATACATAAGTTGAATATTTCTTTTCATTTTTCTTCTTGTTCAACCTTACAAAGCTTTACTATATGAAGAAGAACAAAAATACTAAGAGAGAGAACTTGAGAAGAACATAGAGAATTAAGAGAACAGAGAGATTCAAGTTTTCAAAAATGTATCACCCTTTGTTCATCAATGTCCTTCAATCCCTTTATACTAAAGCTTAACTACTTAGACTTTCTTTCAAAACAAATTTAACAACTTTAGTAACAGAATGATTAATCTTGGCACACGTGTAGCTCCTTCAGTAGCTTGATCAACTTATGTTCCTAGTTTTAATCTTTTGTATAGTTGGATTCTTCACAGGGATTGCCAGCTCAGCTTTTCTACGGATCACCAGCTCAACTTTTGTTTCTTCGACTTCTTTATAGCTTGCCAGCTCATCTTTCAGCTTCACTTCGATCTTGCTCTGCTTTGGTTTATTCAGTTGCCTTGTTTAGCTGTAGTTGCAACTCATCTTTCCCTTCTTTTATCATCTTCACTTTGCTCAGCTCCTCTACTTCTATCAGCTTTTTTGTTTTGTGTTTTTAATCTTTGTTTTTGTCTCTTTAACACAGAGTACGATCTTATGTGCTTGGACTTGCTCTCGCACACTGATCGATAACGCTAGTACATCATTGTCCTTTTTCAGCATTTTATCAATGCTGGAAAGATGTGAAATCAAAGTATTTCGTTCAATGCACCTTATCTTGGTATGAGTGATTGAGATGCCCCCACCTTGACAAAAGGGGGAAAAAGGGGGAGAGGAAAAAAAACAAAACCTCTCACTTTTCCACAAACCCAAATTGGAAAGAGTCTTATTAGCCACTTTTGTGGATGGTCGATGATTTGGAAATCTCTCCAGCTAAGCTACTATCATATTATTTTAAAACAAGACACCTTTTGCAACTAGAACTAGACAATGACTGCATTGTGGTCCCAAGAACCAAGATTTCTATGAGGGTAAGTCTGGTCACACTCGAACTTCTCAATATCTCCGAATGCGAGGTTGATACGCTCTTTATATGCATATGAGATCCAATTATCAATTAAAAAAATTTTGTTGGACTTTCTAAGATAGGGAACCCTCATAAAAATGCCATCAAAAGGACGGACTATCAAATTTAAGAACTAGGTTATGTCTGGTAATCGATATTAAATTCATAATATGATCATATTTGTTATATCTCGTGTTTGGTTCCTACTGAAGTTACAATAAAATCGAATACAAGAATATAATCTAGATAAAATTATTCCATAGAAGATTTAATAAAAATGTGGATAGTATTTTGAATATTCATTATATAAAAATTATTTTTTGAATAACAAAATTTTTTAAATAAATAATATTTTAATAATGTCTGAATTCTGATATAAAAATTCAGAATAAAAAATAAAATAATTTTTTTATTTATTCCTATTTCAATTCATTTCTACTTCAATATTTTAAGTATATGAGTATAGCTAAATAAATAATAAAAATTTATTAGAGAATTATGAAATGGGAAAAAATAAACAAAAAAAGGAAAGCAATAAAAAAGAGAAGGAAAAAATATATTAAAAAAAGAAAAAAAGAAAATAAAAATGAAGTGAGCAAAATTATCGTGAGAGAGGCTTGGCTTGGGTGATCAGTAAAATCTGGGTAAACTTCAGCTGATGGGGAGGGAGTGATGGTGGCCGGAAACGAAGAAGAAAATGCAGGTGGGAAAGAACCGGAAAGATGGAGGGAAGAGGAGGGAGAGGGCGATGCTCGGCCCCAGTCGGAGACGCCGGAAAGCTTAGCTTCGGTGCTGGAGACATTGAGAGAGAGAGAGAGCTTCCGCCGAAGCCCGAAGAGGGGCAGAGCATCAGCATCGGTCACAGCAAACAGAGGAGGGGGCAGAGAGTGAACTGGAGCAGAGGAGAAGGTGCAGAGGGAAGAGGAAAGGGTCAAAAGTGGGCCCCCACTTTGGACACGTGGCGAAGCGGACGTGGAGGTCCAGGACAATGCGATATTTTTCTGGAAAATGACGTTGGCCAACCTTTGCATTTTTCGCCAGGGTGGGCGCCATCGTCTCTCTTTCTTCACTTCATTTTCTCCGGAGCAAGCGCGGCCTGCACCTGCTTATTCAGTAATCAGTCTTGAAGTTTTTACTCGTGCAGCCAAAGTAGACAGGACGGAGACCCTACGTGTGTCGGCACTCTGGAGTGTGTGGCTGGATCTTTACCAGGGAAAGTGGAAAAACTCTCTCTCTCTCTCTCTCTCTCTCTCTGCCCCTTCCACGACCATCCGATTGCATGTGCCAACAAAGAACCAAACCCAGCTAACTTCCAAACGATGGTTTTCTTCTCCGAGGTACTTCTCTTCCTCTCCTCTCTCTCTCTCTCTCTCTCTCTCTTCCTCATTACCCTCTTTCAGTTTCCCTGTTGCTGCATTCTTGACCACATTAATTTTTGCTCACTATTGCTAATTCGTTGTCCGTCGTATAGCCACAAGATTTCTGAAATCGAGATAGTATTAAGATACCATTTTGCTTTGAGGGTGCACCTCAAGTTTCAATTTTTTTATTTTTCCCTTATAGATGCTTTCTCAGTGTCTCTATTGTTTAATTTGGGCCAAGAATGGACTGTGTGATTCTTTTAGTTTAGAATGTTCCGAGCAACCTTCTGAATGAACCCCTCAAGGTTTCGTGAGCTCGTTTACAAGTGTAGTTCTTGGTGGAGTTCAAATTTTCTAGGTTGCTGAGTTTGGAAAAGGGAAAATAAAAGGGTGCAACCTTTGTATCACTGCTATGACATCATCGGTTACTTTCTGGGTTTCGCCTTATTTGGCGTTGAATTCACATCTTAGGCCTCGGTGTAGAGTGCAAGCGAGCAGTTCAGTTGGTGGTGACTCAACAGTGTCATCATCTCCTGAATTGGCTGTGTCGAATGGAGCTTCTTCTGTTGAGGATAGAGAGAAACTTGGTCCTTTGACTGGAGGAAATGGACAAGCAGTTTCGAAGATCAAGGTGGTAGAGAAGAAGAAGAAGAAGAAGAAGAAGAAGGTAGAGAAAGAAGCAAAGGAAAGCTTGGAGGTGTTGTGGGACGATGCGTATGGAACTACGAGTGTGAAGGATTATCTTGAGTGCGCGAGGGATATGATTAGGCCTGACGGAGGTCCGCCCCGTTGGTTTTGCCCTGTTGAGTGTGGACAGCCTTTAAATGATTCTCCAGTTCTCTTGTTTTTGCCTGGTAATGCTTATCTTCTCACTTGAATAGGTGCACAACTGGAATTTTTACTCCAGATTATAAGGAGATAAATGGAACTCTAAGTTCAACAATATGCTTGTAGCTTTTAAGAAGTGATTATAATATAATCGTGCATCAATTGATAACTTTGTGCTACATGTTATAGGAGCCTCATTTGCTAGTAAAATAAGACGAGTATTGCCAAATTATTGATGCATAAGTTTTGTTTCCTGCAGGACTTGATGGCACTGGATTAGGCCTAATCTTGCACCATAAAGCACTGGGGAGGTGAGTTTGTATGTTCCATCATTTTGGGGTCGTGAATTGCGTTGCAAGGGAAAGTAATGACAGACGAGAAGCAATTTTGGTTCTATTTGTACTTATGACCAAGCATTTTAATGCAGAAAACTTAAAACTGCAGGGCTTTTGAAGTTCGATGCTTGCATATCCCTGTTTATGATCGGACTCCATTTGAAGGTGTGGCCCTTTCAAAGCTTTTTAATTGCTTGCATGAGACAACTTAGGGTTGAGTAAAATGTTTTTGAGCTGTGTTGTCAACATGCAAAGGGCTGCGGTGCATTCATGTCATTTTATGATTCCCACTTTTCTCTCCACTTAGCCCCATATCATGGATATTACCTTCTCTGTCACCTCAAGCTATACACAAAAATCGATTCCTGCCATTCCATCTCAATGTTATGATGTTATTGATGATGCACACTTCTATATGTGGATTTACAAGCCTTTTAAATGGTGAAGTCTTTCTTCTAAATACTGAAGTAATGTTATAAGAAATGAAATAACATGCAATCCTGACTGAGAACTTGACGAAGAGATTTTGAAATCTCATGTACCTATACATGTTAGATCTGGTGACATTTGTCGAAAAAACTGTCAAAGCTGAGTATGCCTCATCTCCAAGTAAGCCCATCTATCTTGTTGGAGATTCCTTTGGAGGATGCCTGGCACTTGCTGTGGCTGCTCGTAATTCTACCATCGACCTGGTAGTCTTATTATCGAATCCAGGTAAGTTTTCAGATGGGTCAGCAAGTTATGAATTGGGTCTATTTTTCTGGATTACAAGCCTTCTTTGAGACTCTGAGGAAGTCTGTTGTTTTCTCTGTCATATTAGCTACGTCATTTGGCCGCTCACAGCTGCAGCCGCTGTTACCTTTATTGGAAGCTATGCCTGATGGACTCCATTTTACAGTCCCCTATCTTCTAAGTTTTGTTATGGGTATGATATGCTACTTTCAAGTTATATGTGGAAAATGATGATATGTCAGAGTTGTCCATAACAAGGTTGGATTTTTCTTTCTGAATCAGGTGACCCAGTGAAGATGGCAACAGCCAATATTGATAATATGCTTCCCCCAAGAGTGGCACTTGAACAATTGTCTGTCAACCTCACTTCTTTGTTGCCTCGTCTCTCAGTAAGTAGCAATTTCTCTGCCAGATATTCGCTTTTCTTCTTTCTCATTTAACCTTAATGCTCGGAAATTTACAATAGATGTATAGCAGGCATCTACTAGGCTTGTATTCTAAACTTTTTTTCTTGGTTAATGTCCTTTGCCGGGCTCTCTTTTGATTATTTGAGACCCGCTTTCAATTCCCTGTTTCAGGGTTTGGCTGATATAGTACCCAGGGAAACACTTCTTTGGAAACTGAAGTTGCTTAAATCAGCTGCCTCTTATACTAATTCTCGTCTTCATGCTGTCAAAGCTGAAGTACTACTTCTTGCCAGGTTTTTGCTCCTCCACACTTTTTCAAGATGATGACATGATTTTCAGATGCGCACCAATGATTTTTTATTTGCTTTCCGCTTTATTTGGTAGGTCTTATATATGTGCAACCATTTCCAATATCTTCTCTTCTCAATTTTAATATAGTATGGGTTTGATGCTATTGTCATTCTGACTCTTGCTCAACAGCTGGACAAAATAAGCAACCTAATTCCAAGGGTAAAAGCCACCAAAAACCCCAAAATATTCCAATTGCGACACATTTACCCCAACTCTTTTTTGTGATATCGAAAACCTCAAACTTGAGCTCATGTGACATATTTACCCCAAATTTGTACCAATGTGGCACATTTACCTAATTCCAAGTTTGTATCCGTGTGATACATTTAACCAAAAATTTTTTTATGACAATTCCAAAACTTAGACCTGCGCCACACATTATTCTCTGTCAAGTTTTTTCTCCTTCTTCTTTCCTTCTCCTTCATCTTCACCAGTGCCCTTGCTGCCGCCACCTTGATTGTCGCCATCACCACCATGCTCACCGTCGCCAAACCAAGGAAGAAAACGAAGGAGTAAATTTTTTTTAAAAAAAAAGGAAAAGGAAAACAAGAAAAAAAATACAGCAAGTTGACATATTTTTGCTGTGTGAGTGCCATGTCAGCACTGTTTGCTTTCCATCTTTCATGTAGGCAGCCACATAAGATTTTTAGTAATGTTCATTAACGGAATTTTGATGAAGAGTAAATGTGTTACAAGGGTAAGAGTTTGGAATAAATGTGTCACATGGATACAATTTGGGCCTTTTGCTGTCACGGAAAAAAGTTTGGGATACATGTGTCACACAAATGCAAGTTTAGGGTTTACAGTGTCACAAAAAAGAAGTTTGGGGTAAATATGTTATTGTGTGCGTAGTTTGAGATTTTTAATGGCCTTTTCCCTAATTCTGATCTTGTATTGTGAATATACACTGTCATGTAAAGTACTTCTAGTTTAGAAAGCAGGTATATGTCCTTTGGCAATTAGTAGTGGCACATGCGTTCATTTGGCTTGGTATTGCTTCATTGTATGGGTAATAGCCATTGCCTGTTTCTATCCTTGAAATAGTTTTGAGGTGTCTATCAACAGATTAGTATATGGTACCATGCACAAGCATCACAACATGCATGTATTTATAAATGCGTGCACATAATTGTAGATGATGCTGCATGCCCATAATGTGTTTTGAATTAGGAGTTGTTTTTCCACTGGAGAGACAATAGTGAATCAGATTTAAGCATAGTTACAAATTGTTGTGTTTTCTCAAAAGTTTCTATTGATTTAGTGGCAAGGATAACATGCTTCCTAGTCCAGATGAAGCCCAAAGGCTTACAAACTCATTGAAGAACTGCAGAGTTCGTTACTTTAAAGACAATGGGCATACACTTCTATTGGTAGGTGAAATCTATGTTATTTCAGTGTTGTAAAGCTTTAGGAGTTACTTGTTCTAAAAGACTTTAAGCTAAGGGAACTTTTTATGAAGATAGCTCGTTGTGAAATATGGTTAAGCACTTAAATTGAGATATCCTTATCATAGGCTTTGACAGTGCCTGTAGTGTAAAAATTAACACTACAAACTTGTTTTTTGAAATGCATGTTTAATCAATTTAAGTGTGTATTGTGCATCGGCTCCTCTAATTTAATCAACTAATTTCGAGTTTGTCATATCACTGAATAAACTGATTATAATAAAATTACATTATTTCTAGTGTTGCTAAAATATTTTTACTTTGAGTCATCACAATGAACCAATATGAGTGCAGCTTTTATAAGTCCATTGGTCTACTAAGAAAATAGAATTGGCAAGCAGAACATCATAGTGTAATTCTAGTGGCTAATAACGGATTTGAAGCTTAGCTCTTTTTGTGATTTGCAAAGGAGGAAGATGTAAATGCGATCTTGCAATTTTATTTAAGTGAGGTAGTGCTCTTTTTGAATGCTTATCATGATGAAAGTACATCTCTTCAAAATGTCGTTCTCCCCAATCATAAACTTAGTGTTGGGTTTCAGGAGATTTCATCTATAAAAGACTGCTTTATTTCTCTATATTGAGCTGCCTGTTTGTTGACCAGTAATTAGACTGAGATTGCAGGAAGATGGTATTAATTTGCTGACCGTCATCAAAGGTACCCACACATACCGTCGAAGGAGGAGGCATGATTATGTCTCGGATTTCCTGCCTCCCAGTATGTCAGAATACAAAATAGCATTCAATCAAGTAGTTGGGTAATTTTGCAAACATATGCTTCTGCATGTCTCTTATTGCTCTTTCCTGATTGGAGTAGAATGAGTTGTTTCTAGATATGACCTCAACTGGATTCTTTTTAAGCTAGCTGTGACGGCTTAATGTTTCTGTGCTTTCTGAATTGAAACTAATGTTTTCCTATTTCTTTTAAGTCTTTCAATGAAGATCTAAGTTATTCAGCAGATGTTTCAAACTAGCTAATTGGATTGTGATGTTTTTCATAGCTGATTCTTGCTACTTCACTTTCTATTTCTCTTGCAACATCTCACTGAATATTGATCTGCAGTATTAGTGCATTATTTTATCACCAGCTGATGCCTGAAATCTAAGGACAAGGCCATTCTCGTCCTGTGATTTGCCAAAGAAGCAGCGGTCATTGATACGAAAAGTTCTTACTTTTGAATGTCATTTGTTGATTTTAAAACATGATCTATTATTACCAATTCTAGTGCTATCAGTGGCCTGATTGAGCCCAGCCCATAATGGATGGATCATACATTTCCACAAATGCTGATTCATTAATTGCAATTAGTCAATCTTAGTCTGATGCTGTGGTCGGATAATTGCAGACTACTTCGCAATGCATCTAGTTCAGTATTATTCTCAACTTTGGAAGATGGGAAGATAGTGAGAGGTCTTTCAGGGGTTCCTTCTGAAGGACCTGTGTTGTTAGTTGGTTATCACATGTTGATGGGACTTGAGCTGTATCCACTTGTTGAAGAATTCTTGAGAGAGAAGAACATTATTGTGCGTGGGATAGCTCATCCAGTGTTGTTCTCTGAAAAAATGGAAAAGTCATCTTCTGAATTTAATCTAATTGATTGGGTAAAAGTATTTGGAGCAGTTCCTGTATCCGGAAGCAACCTCTTTAAATTGCTTTCAACCAAATCTCATGTTCTACTTTATCCTGGTGGTGGACGTGAGGCCCTCCATAAAAAGGTGTGTAAGTGCCTTACATTCAGTTCAATTATTTCTCTTGCACAGTGTGACTACTGGATCCGATCTTGTTTTAACCCAATTGGTCTTATTGTAATTAGACAAATATTCTGAAACATAATTTTCCAAAAAGAATTTCCATGTGTGGAGGCTATAAGGTAAGAAGTTCTTTCAAGGCATAAGTTTTACAAGTGAAGATGTAAAGTCATGAGGAGAAGGAGAATTCATAACGGCAGCCAGGCAGTGGTTGTGGTAGCGATGTCAGATACTGCAGCCAATTAGCTCATATGGTGGGGGTAGTGGTGGCAATTGCAGTTGGTGGCAACGGTCTAGCTGATAGTGGTGATTGGGGAGCGGGTGGTTGAGAGCACATTTTTTGTTAAGGGGGTTAAGCACTAGATGAGTGTAATATGTGGATACTGACAGTTTCTCTTCAGAGGCAAACTTTCAGTTGAACGTAGTAAGGAGCATGAGTAATTTGGTCTTGCATTGCCTCTTGGAGGGTTCGTTTCCAGAGGTTTCATATGCGGTGATTAAAGAGTTACTCGTGCTCACTTATAATCTTTTGTTTGTGCATCTTTACAATAATATAATTTATGCCTCATAAAGTTTGCCTCACCTCTATCATCTTCCATTTGCAGGGTGAAGAATACAAGTTGTTCTGGCCTGACCAACCAGAATTTGTGAAAATGGCTGCACGGTTTGGCGCCACAATAGTACCATTCGGAACCGTGGGAGAGGATGACATCACAAATGTAAACTAGCTCTATTTCTGCACTAAAGTTTGGTATTTAGCTCTTGACTCTCTGCAGAGGTTTGGAATTTAAAACTTGCAAAGCATTTTATTTCAACTTCTGGGGGTTTGACACTATTGTATATACCAGTCACCCCCTCTATTCCTTCTGCTTTACACCTTCTGCAGAGTTCAAGTTTAATCTTTCAACTACTTTCAGCTAATTTAGTTAACTTCATGCATGGCTGTATAAATTTGGATAAATTTGGCTGAATCATATGCAGTTTTGATGCATCTGTCTTGGCGAACTTTTGCATTGACCATTGCTGTCTATTATTTTTAATTAAATATGTCATAATGCAACTGAAAACAAGCCTGCCTGTTTATATGATGTACTTCTGCATTCCATTCTGACAATTTGTTTTTATCACTTTGAATGGGCAGTTGGTACTTGATTACAATGATCTGATGAAGATTCCATTTGTCAATGACTACATCAGAGAATCCAGTCGCGACGCTATACGAGTGAGGTAGCTCCCTTACCTATGACCTTCAAAAGATTTTGTGTGCAGATTTTCTATGGATGGCCTTGGAAATCAGAAAATCTCTTAGCATATTGTGATATTCTTCTGACATTGATATGAATTCTGTCCTGTTTTTTAGGGAGGGTATGAGCGGAGAGGTTGCCAATGAAGAGCTTTATATTCCGGGGATTTTGCCGAGGATACCTGGCCGCTTCTACTATCTGTTTGGGAAGCCCATAGAGACAAGGGGGAGATATGAATCACTGAAGGACAGAGAAAACGCAAACAAGTTGTACTTGCAGGTAAAATCTGAAGTGGAAAGCTGCATCACGTATTTGCTCAAGAAGCGAGAAGAGGATCCTTACCGAAACATATTTGATAGAACCGTACATAAAGCGTTACATTCTCCTTTACACGAAATTCCAGCATTTGAGCCATAATAATGGGTGGTGGTTGTCCATTTGGGCCCTTATGTATTTCATTTAAGAGTGAAATAATAGACACTATTCGGGTATATCTAATTTCCAGTTCTGTTCTTATTTAAGAGTAACTCCTGAGCCGAGTTGCTGATTATAATTTACTCATCCTTATAAATTCCGCCACAGAAATTTTAGTTCATTTTGGCAGAAATTTAATTGCCACCTTAATTCCAATCTTGAAAGGTACATATGAATCTAAGATAGGTTTAGAGTTATGCACTCTTGAAGGCACCGGCATTAAAGCTCAGTTTCCAACTGCTTTGGCATCTGTTCTTCCCTTCTTTCTGGTTGAATGAATATCAGCATTCACAGGTGAGAGTAGCATTATGATTAATAAGAAGTCTTCTGTCTCGCCTCGTCAAAAGTGCGGACTGTTGATTATGCACATGATTATCCTGTCACGGACTCCCATTTACATTTAACAGAAAGTGTTTGGGGACCGTGGAACAAGGTGGTGTACTTCTCCCTTAATCGAGTGCTCGAGCAAGATTCCTCAATTATCTTTTCTTTTGGTGAAAATTCCAAGATAGATGAGAAAGAAGATTCCAAGAAGTAGCACGTGATATGATACTTTTTCAGACAACATACTTGAATCTTATTGCTTCTGCCGAATGCTAGAAGAACTTCTATAAAAGAAGAGGATGACATTTCTTTTCTTTTCCATTTTTGTCAAAAGAAAATTTCGCATTTATCTAGATCAAACATTAGAGGAAAATAAAAAACTTCAAAACAAAGCAAATTCCAAAATGCTGCAAAATAAAACAATACCCAGAAAACAACATAGTACAATCTGTTCTTATCTGTTCTTAGTACAATCTGTAGTTATAGAACGCTCTAATTCCAAAAGACTAGATCTGTCACAGCATAAAAAAAAAATAATCAATAGCCAATCATTAGAACTGTTAGTGATGGGTACACTCCAAAACCTTTCCCTAAAACACTATGGCTTGTAGTGCGCGCATAAGTTTGACATTCTCAACACCATTGCCATTTGAAGACAACGACAACATATTGAACCACCACAAACAAAACATCTTTAAGGAACTTGCAAATTTAGATTTAGATTGAGAGAAAAAAGGCTCACGGATTTAGATCTAGATGTAAATTGTGAAAATAGAGCTTCCACTGAATTTCTGAGAAGTCATACAATCACGTCTCGAGAATCCTACTGGCTAAACTGGTGATGATGTTCTCACAAAATTTTCAACTGCAAATAAATTTATTCATCACAATGAGCAAAGAAAAGCAGCAACGAGAGGCGAAAGAAGACACCAAACGAGGCCAAAAAAAGACTCCTGTATATCGGGAGAGAAAAAAGCCAGGAAAATCAAACGCTAGAAAAGAAAGACAGGTTCTTAGCTTCAGAAATTAAAGTTGAGAGCCAGTAGGTGAAGTTTGTTTGAGGGATAGTTCTTTGGGACAGTGAGAGGGTCGATCCCTTTCTTCACAAATTCCTTTTAACTCAAGTGAGCTAAACCACACGCACTTTGCATTAGGATGACACTCATTAAAGTGAGAATTCTAGTAGTTTTAGCCCAGGTAAGAATCCTTCTAAGACTCTAGTCTAACTTATCGCGGGCTATGGTTACTCTTATAGAATCTATCACCCCTATGATGGATTCAATCCACGGAAAACTGGAAAGAGCCACTACTCCGAGCAGCTGTGCGGTCAAGCCTTCGATGATGTGGAGGGAAGAAGATTTATTGCTGGTGACCTTTGTCAAAACCCGGGGACCTATGTCTATGAAAATAGAAACAACCGTTAAAGGCGTCCAACCATCTACGTTCTCTGAATATTACAAGCGATGCTCTCCGCTATATGAACACCGCCCGAGCTTATGGAGTATTCAGTGACAGGCTGAATGGGCCTTCGATCTTGAGCAATGACCGGCTGCCTGTGGTTGGGGCTTTCTCCAACAAGATCTAAAATGAAGCGAGCCAACCTTCTGGGTTCAGCACTCCATGGACCCCGTACCAACTCAGGCTACCTGTCCCTGCCCGTTATAATGATAGTGACCATGAGAAGGAAAGGCACAAGCTTGTTACCAATAGCATTAAGGACGAAGAACGTGATCGTGGTGACCTTAAAGCTGATAAAATTCTGAAACCACTGGTGACAACAGAAGCTAGTAATGGCGCTAGGCCTGTTCATCCAACCGGGTCGATGCTACCAAGTCACCATAACTCGTCTGAGAGAGGGCGAACCATTTAACCCCATGGATGATCATGACCGGAAGTTGGGAGAGGCATGGTCCTAGTATGGGGCTCAGCCCACCAATGAACCAAATAGGCACGGGATCCTCCTTCTGTGGCCACGGGTGGCTCCAAAACTTTATCACCCTTAAGGTCACCGCGAAGGGGAACTTCATCCTTAATGGCATTGATAGAAGGTGGTTCTGTAGCTGGGCCTGGCCATCCAACAGGTCCATGCTACCGAGTTATTATAACTTGTTGAGAGAGGAGAGAGGACCATTCAAGGCGTGGTCATGATATGGGGCTTGAACCTATGAATGAAATAGGTAAGAAAATGAAGGATCAATACCAACTATTCTATAAGCTTAAACTTTTAGAGGAATGTAAAATTCAACACTTAATTATTCTATCACTTTTCTTCCCACTTGGTCCGGTCTTTTCACCTAGTATTAAGCATGTAAATATTTCAATGGGAAAGTAAGGGACCTGAAAACATTCGAATTTAGGATATTTTGCTTTGATATCACGTGAGATTTTATAAAAATATGATTGATTATTTTAAAAGTTTAAGTTTTTTGAAAAAATGTGGTTTAATATCATGTTAATACAATTCCCAAAAGATACTCGATTCCCGCAACAATCCACAGCAAGGAAGCCGGAAGGCGATTTGAGAATGTCAACCCTTCACCAGAGCCGTTTGCGACAGGTTTCACAGCCACTGTTGACAGTCGGGAGGCTGCGGTGAGGTACAAGGGACAGTTTGCGTGAACTGGATGCCGAGCAGAACAAGCAGATCAGTGTGCGCGAGAGGGAGCTGATTGTACTGTAAATTTTATATCCATGGAGAAGAGATTACAGACTGGACTTGCATTATGGGGCATTGTTTCTCCAAACCACAGCTGGGATATCACTTCTAGCTTCTCCTGTTTTTTTTTTCTGGGGTCAGATTCGTGGTGACTTTTGGCCGGCCAATTAGCTCAGGTCTTATTTAAGGAAGTTTGCTACTTTAATGCCTTGCTTGATACATAATTTTCTCATAAGTCTCTTTCGAGAAAGCGACCCTGCTTTATGCTGTTAGTGGAAATATTCGAATTCCCTTACATTAATGACTTTCATGTGCATACTACATACGGCCACATTATGAATGGTGCTACATGTTAACAATTACAGGACAAGATTGTTAATTTGTAATAGGTGACAAATTTCCAACCCATTAATGTGTCTCTCTTAAATTTTAGTATGTCATTTTGTTTATGTCTTTGGATGGGACAATGACAATCTTTCGGCAAAATCTAGAGGAAGTCGCGGTTATTCCAAGAGCTGGATGGTGACATCTTCAAGCCTAGGAAATACCGAGAAAAGAAACGAAGGAAACTTACATTGGATTTTTGGCTCCGTGTATTCAGCTGGATAGGGAAAGACAAGACATGAATTTGGCATTCAACCAAAAAAAGAATCATTTTTTGTTCGGCAATTCTTGTTTTATTGAAAGTCCAAACAAGTGGTCTTAAAAACTTTTTCGTTTCTCTTCTACTGTCATTTTGTATAGGCCCACTTTAGCATCGATGACAATGAACTTTTTTTTTTTTTTTTCTAAGATGGAAAAGCCAACGCTAGATTAGCCAAGACTCGATGACTCGCCGGCAATTCTAGAGATATGGTCCCACGGATATTATTCAAAATATCGTCTCATTTTCTGTTCTAGAAAATTTTCTTGAGAAAAAGAAGAAAATTATTTCATGATCCGCAAGAAGAGGATTTTCTATTCTAAGAGCTTTTTTAAGTATGAAAATGCCAAATGTTTACATAATCAGGACTCAATGTTTGACTGAACATGAGATCGCTTGCATATGTGGAGAATTAAATTGGTATGGTATGTCTAGACCGTATACATATGCTCCTTATTTGCTAAGCTGAAATCGAGAGATTTAAAGAGAGTTCTCTTTTTCTTATAGAGCTATATAAAAAATAATAATTAAATAAAACTCAAATATGATTTTAAAAAGGACGCCCACAAAAAAAAAATTGGAAATTCTTTTCAACTCCTATCCTTGTGCAATAAGGGTTATAAGTATACTTTCCTTCCTTTCATGAGAAGGAGAGAGCCCAAACCATCGCGGCCACCAAAGCGATGGTCAAATATTCTTGTTGTAATGACCTGGTCCGATGATGTGGTCATCAAGGTTAGATGGCTTGGACAAAGAGCGATTTGTAGCAGGGTTTTAAGATAGCGAAGGAGACGAGTATGTACAAAATTGTACCTTGAACATATGGATAAAGATTATGATATATATAATATAATATAATATAAATGTGAAAACCTACCAAGCCTCATGGATTCGTCAGATGAAAACCTACCAAGATAATATAATATTAATTCATTTGTGTCTTTTGATATAGGGAAAAAATCACCAAAAACCCTAAACTTTACCAAAAGTGACAAATTTACCCCAAACTTTTTTTTGTGACATGAAAAACCCTGAAGTTTGCTAACCGTGACACATTTACCCCGAACTTTCATTTGTGACACAAAAAACCCTGAACTTTCATTTTTGTGACATATTTACCCTAAATCATAGGGATATTTTTGTCTTTTTACTTTTAATTTTTTTTTTCTTCTTTCTTCCCTCCGCCGGCTCCGGCGGAGGGAGGCTGGTGTCCGGCGAGGGCCTCCCTCGCCAGATCTGGCGAGGGCACCCTGGCCCTCGCCCGACGCCGACGGGGGCCTCCCTCGCCAGATCTAGCGAGGAGGCCCTCGCCCGACGCCGACGGGGCGAGAGCGGCCCTCGCGAGACGCCGGCGAGGGGTGCCCTTGCCGGCTTTGGACGAGGGCCGCCCTCGCCAGATCTGGCGAGGGTCTGGCGAGGGAGGCCCTCGCCCGACGCCGAGGAGGGCCTGCGTCGAGCGAGGGCACCCCTCGCCGGCGTCGGCCCAGGCGAGGGCGACCCTCGCCCGATGCCGACAAGGGCCGCCCTCGCCCGACGCCGACGAGGGCCGCCCTCGCCTGTGTCGGGCGAGGTCACCCCTCGCCGGCGTCGGCCCAGGCGAGGGCAACCCTCGCCAGGGAGGCCCTCGCCCGACGCCGACGAGGACGGCCCTCGCCTGCGTCGGGCGAGGGCACCCCTCGCCGGCGTTAACCCAGGCGAGGGCGACCCTCGCCAGGGAGGCCCTCGCCCGACGCCGACGAGGGTCGCCCTCGCCTGCGTCGGGCGAGGGCACCCCACGCCGGTGCCGGCTTCCCTCCGCCGAGGCGGCGGAGAGAAGAAGAAAAAAATAAAAAACAGAAAGAATAAGACGAAAATGCCCTTAATGGGGTAAATGTGTCACAGTTTGTAAAGTTTGGGATTTTTTGTGTCACAAAAAAAAGTTTGGGGTAAATCTGTCACTTAAGGTAAAATTTATGGTTTTTTGTGGTCTTTTCCCTTTGATATAATATTTAGCTTTTGAAATTTAAAATTAAGCTTGCTCAGATGGAAGTCCCCTACCAAGCCTCATGGATTCGTCAATTAATGACAGACGAACTTTTGATCTTTGGATAACCTCGAAAGGCTCAAACCGGTCGTCTTTTTTGCCACGGTGGTCTCCATGTTCCCACTGTTTTCATTATCTCCAGAGCAAGCGCGCCTTCCACATCTTTTACAGGAATCAGTTTTGAACCTTGTCAGTCGGTACCCTGGAGCGTGTGGTTAGAGCTCAACCAGGAAAAATTGGAACACACACCTGACGCTATAGAGCTCTCTGTCCCCTCCGCGACCATCCGATTTGTTGCCAGTGCCAACAAAGAGCCAGACCCAGCTAGCTTCCAAACAATGGTTTCCCTCTCAAATACTATTCTTTCTCTCTCTCTCTGTCGTCACCCCCTTTTCAGTTTCCTCGTTGCTGCATTCTTTTCCACATTAATTTTCGCTCATAATTTATTTGCTCCATTTGTTGTCCATGGTATAACCACAAGATTTCTGGAATCCTGATAGTATTAGGATACCATTATTCATTTTAGATGCTTTCTCAGTGTCTCTGTTATTTATTTGGGCCAAGAATGGAATGTGTGATTGTTGTGGTTTGGAGTGTCCCGAGGAACCTTCTCGCTGAACTCCTCAAGGCCCCTCGGTGACTTAAATAGGAGCTCTTTTACAGGTGTAGTTCTTGCTGGAGATCAAATTTTCTAAGTTGCAGAATTTGGAAAAGGGAAAAAAAGGGTGCAATCTTTGTATCATTGCTATGACATCATCAGTTATTTTCCGGGTGTCGCCTTATTTGGCATTGAATTCGCAATTTAGGCCTCGGTGTAGATTGCAAGCGAAGAGTTCAGTTGGTGGTGACTCAGCAGTGTCATCATCCCCTGAATCGGTTGTGTTGAATGGAGCTCCTCCTATGGAGGAGAGAGAGAAAGTTGGTCCTTTGACTGGAGGAAATGAATATGCAGTTTCGAAGATTGAGGTGGTTGAGAAGAAGAAGAAGGTGGAAAAAGAAGCCAAGGAAAGCTTGGCGGTGTTGTGGGATGATGCGTATCGAACTAAGAGTGTGAAGGATTATCTTGAGTTAGCAAGGTTTATGATTAGGCCTGATGGAGGTCCGCCCCGTTGGTTTTGCCCTGTTGAGTGTGGACATCCCTTAAATGATTCTCCAGTTCTTTTGTTTTTGCCCGGTAATGCCTTTCTTCTCACCTGAATGGGTGCAAAGCTGGAAATTTTATACCAGATTCTAAGGAGATGACTGGAATTCTAGTTTCAACAATATGCTTTTAGCTTTTAAGAAGTGATTATGATGTAATCGTGCATCATTTGATAACCATGTGCTATATGATATAGGAGCCTCATTAGTGATATGCAAGTGAAATAAGACTAGTATTGCCAAATTATTGATGCACAAGTACTGTTTCCTGCAGGACTTGATGGCACTGGATTGGGTCTCATCTTGCACCATGAAGCACTGGGGAGGTGAGATTGTATGTTCCATCATTTTGGGGTTGTGAATTGCGTTACAAGGGAAAGTAATGATGCACAAGAAACAATGTTTGTTTCTGTATGCCATTTGCACTTATGACCACGCATTTTAACGCAGAAAACTAAAATCTGCAGGGCTTTCGAAGTTCGAAGCTTGCATATCCCTGTTTATGATCGGACTCCATTCGAAGGTATCACCCTGCTCCTTTCAAAGCCTTTTAATTGCTGTGCATGAGACAACAACTTTGGGTTGAGGGGAATCTTTTGAGCTGTATTGTGAACATGTAAATATCTGTGGCACATTCATGTCATTTTACAATTCTTTCTTTTCACTCCATTAAGTCCCATATGCACAGATATTACCTTGTACAACAGTCCAGCCCTGCCGTTCCATCTCAAACTTATGATGTTATTGATGATGCATACATCTTAATGTGGGTTTACAAGGCTTTTAAATGGTGAAGCCTTTCTTCTAATGTTTTAAGAAATGAAATAGCACGCAATACTAACTGAGAACTTGACAAAGAGATTTTGAAATTTCTTGTATTTATACATGCTAGATCTGGTGACTTTTGTCGAGAAAACTGTTAAAGCTGAGTATGACTCATCCCCACATAAGCCCATTTATCTTGTTGGAGATTCCTTTGGAGGATGCCTGGCACTTGCTGTGGCTGCTCGTAATCCTACCATTGACCTGGTAGTCTTATTAGTGAATCCAGGTGAGTTTTCAGATAGGAAAGCAAGTCATGAGTTGAGTCTATTTTTCTGGATTGCAAGCCTTCTTTGAGACTCTGAGGAAGTATGTTGTTTTCTCCGTCATGCTAGCTACGTCATTTGGCCGTTCACAGCTGCAGCCACTGTTACCTTTACTGGAAGCTATGCCCGATGGACTCCATTTCACAGTCCCCTATCTTCTAAGCTTCATTATGGGTATGATATGCTACTTTCAAGTCTGTGGAAAATGATGATATGTCATACTTCTCAGAGTTGTCGATAATAAGATTTGATTTTTCTTTCTGAATCAGGTGACCCAGTGAAGATGGCAACAATCAATATTGATAATATGCTTCCCCCAAGGGTGGCACTTGAGCAATTGTCTACCAACCTCACTTCTTTGCTGCCTCGTCTCTCAGTAAGTAGCATTTTCTCTGCTGGAGATTTGCTTATTTTCTTTCTCGGTTATCTTTGCTGTTCAAAAATTTACAATAGATGTATAGCAGGCTTCTACAAGGCTCATATTCTAATCCTTTTTCTTGGTTTATATTATTTGCTGGGCTCTTCCTTGATTATCTTGAGCCCTGATAATCAATTTCCTGTTTCAGGGTTTGGCTGATATAATACCCAGGGAAACTCTTCTTTGGAAACTGAAGTTGCTTAAATCAGCTGCCTCTTATGCTAATTCTCGTCTTCATGCTGTCAAAGCCGAAGTGCTAGTCCTTGCCAGGTCTCTACTCATCCACACTTTGTCAAGATGATGACATGATTGTCAGATTGCAGACCACATGATTTTTTATTTGCCTTCCACTTTATTCAGTTGCTCCTATATATATCTATGCAACCATTGCCAATATATTCTTTTCTTTACTCTTACTATAGTATGGGTTTTGATGCTATTGTCATTCCGACTCTCGCTCAACAGCTGGACAAAATAAGCTGCCTAATTCTAATCCTATAGTATGAGAATCCACTGCCATGTAAAGTATTTCAGGTTTAGATGAGCAGGTATATGTCCTTTGGCAATTAGTAGTGGCATAGGCATTCATTTGGCTTGGTATCTCTTCATTGTATTGGTAATGGCCATTTTCCTGTTCCTGTACATGCATAGTTTTGAAGTTTCTATGAGCACATTAGTACATGATACCATGCATGAGCATCACAACATGCATGTAACTACACAAGTATGCTGATAATTGTAGATATGTAAATGCATTTGCACACATGATCATCAATTGGGCGTTGTTTTTCCACTGGAGACACAATAGTGAATCAAATCTAAGCATACTTACAAATTGTTGCATTTTCTCAAAAGTTTCTATTGATTTAGCGGCAAGGATAACATGCTTCCTAGTCATGATGAAGCCCGAAGGCTTACAAACTCATTGAAGAACTGCAGAGTTCGTTACTTCAAAGATAATGGACATACACTTCTATTGGTAGGTGAAATCTATGTTATTTCAACGTTGTAAAGCTTCAAGAGTTACTTGTTCTAAGATACTTTAAGCTAAGAGAGATTTTCATGAAGATACCTTATTTAAAATATATATATATATATATTGGTCAGAACCTTATTTAAAATATTGTTAGGCACTTAAATTTAGATATCCTTATGATAGGCTTTGACAGTGCTTGGATAGTAAAAATTAACACTACAAACTTGTTTGCTGAGATGGACATCTCATGTTTAATCAAGTTATGTGTGTATTGTGCATCAGCCCCTCTTATTTCATCTACTAATTTCGAGTTGGTCATATCAATGAATAAAATAATTATAATAAATTTACTTACTATTTCTAGTTCTGCTCAAAATATTTTGCGACTTCTAGTCATCACAATGAACCAATTCGACTGCAGCACTCATAAGTCCAAAGCAGACAATGTCATCATCTTTCATTGGTCTACTTAGCAAATAAAATTGGCAAGCAGAACATCATTGTGTAATTCTAGCGGCCAATAACAGATCTTAAGCTTAGCTCCATTGAAGATACGGAAATGAGGAAAATATAATGCGTTCTTGCAATTTCATGAAATCTATAATCCCTCTCATGGTGTTAGCTTTTTTATTTGGGTGAGGTAGTGTTTTTTTAATTCTTATCATGATGACAGTGCGCGGTTCTTCAAAATGTCACTCTCCCTCATCATAAAATGAGCATTGAGTTTCAGGAGATTTTATCTATAAAAGACTGCTTTATTTCTCTATATTGTGCTGCCTATTTGTCAACCAGTAATCAGACTGAGATTGCAGGAAGATGGTATTAATTTGCTGACCATCATCAAAGGTACCCACACGTACCGTCGAAGGAGGAGGCATGATTATGTCTTGGATTTCCTGCCTCCCAGTATGTCAGAATACAAAACAGCATTCAATCAAGTAGTTGGGTAATTTTGCAAACATATGCCCCTGCATGTCTCTTATTGCTTTTTCCTGATTGGAGTAGTACGAGTTTTTTCTAGATATGACCTCAACCATATTTATTTTAACCTAGCCGTGATGGCTTAATGTTTCTCTGCTTTCTGAATTGAAACTAATGTTTTCCTGTTTCTTTTAAGTCTGTTTATGAAGATCTAAGTTATTCAGCAAACGTTTCAAACTAGATAATTGAATTGTCATGTTTTTGGTATCTGATTGTTTGGTACTTCACTTTCTGTTTCTTTTGCAACATCTCCTTGAAAATTGATCTGCAGCATCAGTGCATGACTTTATCACCCGTGATGCCAGAAGATCTCAGGGTGAGGCCATTCTCGTCCTGTGATTTGCCAAAGAGGCATCAGTGGTTGATACCTAAAGTTCTTAATTTTGAACGTCATTTGTTGATTGTAAAACACAATTTGTTATTACACAAAATGGAATTGATTATACCTTTCCACAAATGCTGATTCATTAATTGCAACCAGTCAATCTTAGTCTGATGCTGTGGTCGGATATATGCAGACTAGTTCGCACTGCTTCTAGTTCGGTATTATTCTCGACTTTGGAAGATGGGAAGATAGTGAGAGGTCTTTCAGGGGTTCCTTCTGAAGGGCCGGTGTTGTTAGTCGGTTATCACATGTTGATGGGCCTTGAGCTGTTTTCACTTGTTGAAGAATTCTTGAGAGAGAAGAACATTATTGTGCGTGGGATAGCTCATCCGATGTTGTTCTCCAGAAAAACTGAAGATTTATCTTCTGAATTTGGTCTAATTGATTGGGTAAAAGTATTTGGAGCAGTTCCTGTGGCCGGAAGCAACCTCTTTAAGTTGTTGTCAACCAAATCTCATGTTGTACTTTATCCTGGTGGTGCACGCGAGGCTAATCATAACAAGGTAAGTAACTTACATTCAGTTCAGTTGGTTCTCTTGTGCAGTGTAACTACCGGATCAGATCTTGTTTTAACCCAACTGGTCCTATTAATAATGTAATCAGACAAATCTTTTGAAAAATAATTTTCAAATAAAGTTTTCGTGTGTCGAGGCTATAAGGTTATAAGGATATTCCACAGCATAAGCCTTCTGAGTGAAAATGTAAAGCCATGTGGAGAAGGAGAATTCATAATGGCTGCCGGGCAGTGGTTGGGGTAGCGATGTCAAATACTGTAGCCAATTAGCTCAAATGGTGGTAGTAGTGGTGGCAACTGCAGTTAGTGGCAGCGATCTAGCCAATGGTGGTGACGGAGGGTGGATAAGGAGCTAAGCTTTATATGTATTAAGGAGCACCAGTAATTTGGTCTTGCCATTGCCTCCTAGAGTGTTCGTTTTCGGAGGTTTCATGTGTATTTCATTATAGGATTACTTGACTTCACTGCTAAGCTTTTGCTCGGGCATTCATACAATCAAATTATGTCTTGTAAAGTTCACCTCAGGTCTATCTTGTTCCATTTGAAGGGTGAAGAATACAAGTTGATCTGGCCAGACCAACCGGAATTTGTGAGAATGGCTGCACGGTTTGGCGCCACGATAGTACCATTTGGAACCGTGGGAGAGGATGACATCACAAATGTAAGCTAGATCTATTTCTACATCAAAGTTTGGTATTTAGCTCTTGACTCTCTGCAAAGGTTTGGAATTCGAAACTTACAGAGCATTTTATTTCTACTTATGGGGGTTTGTCACTATTTTTGCATCCCAGTCACCCCCTCTATTCCTTCTGCTTTACACCTTCGGAGTTCAAGTTTAATCTTGCAACTATTTTCAGCCAATTTAGTTATTTACGTGCATTGTTGTATAAATTTGGCTGAAACGTATACAGTTTTGATGCATCTCTCTTGCAAACTTTTGCATTTACTATTGTTGTCTATTATTTTCAATTAAATGAGCCATGAGCGAGTCTGAAAATTGAAAATGAGCCTCCCCATCTATATGATGTACTTCCGCATTCCATTCTGACGATATGTGATCATTACTTTGAACGGACAGATGATACTTGATAATAATGAAGTGATGAAGATTCCATTTGTCGGCGACTACATCAAAAAATATAGTCGCGACAACATACGAGTGAGGTAGCTCCCTTACCCATGACCTTCAAAAGATTATGTGTATAGATTTAATATGGATGGCCTTTGAGATTATAAAATCGCTTGGCATACTGTGAAATTCTTCTGAAATTGACATGAATTATGTCCTGTTTCTTAGGGAGAATGAAGCAGTTTCAGTTCCAGTGCTTTTGCCAAGGATACCTGGCCGCTTCTACTATCTGTTTGGGAAGCCCATAGAGACAAGGGGGAGATATGAATCACTGAAGGACAGAGAAAATGCAAACGAGTTGTACTTGCAGGTAAAATCTGGAGTGGAAAACTGCATCGCATATTTGCTCAAGAAGCGAGAGGAGGATCCTTATCGAAATATAGTCGATAGAACCGTACATAGAGCATTACATTCTCCTTTACACGAAATTCCAACATTTGAGCCCTGATAATGCTTGGTGGTTGTCCAAATATTTTTGGCCTTACATATTTTATTTAGAGTGACAAACATTTGTAAACACCATTCGTGTGTATCTAATTTCCAGTTCTGTTCTTATTTGAGAGTAACTCCAGAGCTGAGTTGCTGATTATAATCTACTCGTCTTTATAAATTCCACCAAAGAAATTTTAGTTCATTGGGGCCAGAAATTTAATTACTTCTGACCTGTGGATCTTAATTCCAAGCTTAAGCTTAAGAGAAATGTATGAATCTTTGCTAGATTTAGAGTTATTACTCTTGAAGGCACAGACATTAAAGCTCAGTTTCCAACTACTTTAGCATCTATTCGTCCTTTCTTTCTGGTTGAATGAATATCAGCATTCACATGTGAGGGTAACATTAGGATTAATAAGAAGTCTTCTGTCTCACCCTGACGAAAGTGCGGACTGCTTGGCTAAAGATTTTTGCATTTATGCAAAGTCTTTAGGCAAAAGCCAACTAAAACACACCCTTGATTTTGAGACGTTATGGAGCTATTTTCTGATAATAGTTCGTCAATCTTAGTGCCCTGGCTTTCGGATATGCTTTAAGAATCTGGTTATAAATTTTTTTGAAGTTTCTTTCTTAAGAAATTTTAAGTAGTGAACTAAACAGATCTTAAGAAGACATCATCGTGGCAAACCAATTTTCTTTTCAAAATATGGAGACAACACCATGGTGACAACCAGACAATTTCCTTTTTCGTCGTTAAGATTTTCTAAATAATTTTTTAATGCCAAAACATAGAGCAAATACCATATTTCATTCACCAAAACAATCCCATTGAATTTAGTCTTACAAAACTTTTATGAACATGTACCATTGATTCTAATGAAGGAGTTGAGGCAGGTTATTTAAGTGGGTATGGATTTTGAGGAGTTGGGTTGAATATTTGTCGGTACAAATGTAAATAGATCCCTATGGGTTAAATGGGTTAAAATGAATCAATCTCCTTTCAACTTGAACCTATCACGTGAAATCCTAGCTCACGACCCAACTCAAGCACCCAATGTCCCTCACTAACTCGGCGAGTTGATCCATGGAGTTGCTCATTTTTTAAAAGGTAACAGTCTAAGAGATTAAATTTCTAAGACTTGGGGTTGAGGGTGGTTGGGGTATGGGTTTCTAAAATGCATTGCATGAAAACTAGTCAATATAGTTAAAATGGTCAATTTGAGTTGAATCATTTTCCATATGATCCAAACACAATCCAACTATCCATTTGACTGGCCTACGAATGACTTCCTCAAGATGTGGATAATTTCTAGAGCCAAAAAGGAAAGGAAAACAACCCATCATGAGAAGTTGTCAATGACCTTCAGGTGCATGATGCATTGGGCCGCCCTACCGATGGTGCTAAGTGTTAACGATTACAGGACAAGGCTGTTAATTTGGGATAGGCGACATAGTTTGAACCCATAATATCATTCCTCTTACTTTATAATGTCAATGGGAGAATGACATTCTTCTGACAAAATCTAAAATAATTAACGGTGATTTCAATGGTCGGATTGTCACATCTTCGATGTGCAAGAGCCTGAGGTGATAGCGAAATGCATGACATGAATTTGGCATTCAATCAAACATAACCGGTTTGCGTTAGGCGATTCTTATGTATTAGATCTTGTTCATATGTCTCACGTACTGTCATTTTTTTGTTCAGACCCCTTCAGCATTGATGACAATATTGTTTTTTAAGATGGAAAGTCAACTATAGGTTAGCCAAGAATTGATGACTCATCGGCAACTCTTGAGATATGCTCCCACATATGATCGTCCTTGATCTCATCTCATTGTCTTTAATCGAAAAATTCAACGAGACAAAAATGGAAATAGTTCCAAATTTTCGGAAGAAGTGGATATTGTTTCCTAAAAGCTCTTTTTAAGACAAACATGCCAAATCTTAACACGGTCTAGACTAATATGTTGATCCAAACCCAAGGTCTCATGCATGTGTGCAAATCTGCATGGTGCATGTCGACCGTATAATACTATCCTCACCGCTAAGCCAATATTAAAACGCAGCTGAACGACTTTAAAAAGGTGGCCTCTTGTCATTTGTTTGAGAAATTCTTTTGGGCTACTTTCTTTTCTTTTCTTTTTTTGGCAGTAAATGCTATTTGTAGTATGAATTCTTTTGGTTAGAAGGAAGAAGTAAATTTTTCACGTTAGGGGTATATGTTAATTAATGACAAGCGAGCTTAAATAGTGTGAACATGGACTGAATGGTGCCAAAGGAATCCTTTGGTTAGAACTTAGATATTGGTCCATGGGTAAACTGGATACTGAAAATGACATTGTCCAATCAACCTATTTTCTCTCTTTTCATTTTCCTTCCATATTTTGAATTCCATCTTTAGGAAACAGCACCTGGAAAATGGCATCTGCGGCAACGAAATCAGAAAAACAATCTCTTTGCAAAAGCGAGCCTTGCACTTCACGTGAAGTAATCAGTTTTGAACTGTTTACTGTACAACCGCAGAGAAGGAGACAGACCCTTGGCCGCACTATGGAGTGCGTGGCTTGAGCTTTACCGGCAAACCTCCCCACCCCAACCCGGATAGTTGCAACTGCCAACGAAGAACCAGACCCAGCTAACATCCAAACAACGGGTTCCCTCTCAAAGTACCTCACTCTCTATCTCATCGCCCCTTTCAGTTTTCTCGATGATGCATTCTGTTCCACGTTAATTGCCACTCGCTATTTATTTGCTTCATCTCTTATATAACCACAAGAGTTGTGGAATTGCATGTTCTAGATAATATTAAGATGCCATTTTGCTTTGAGAGTGCGCCTCAAGTTTCGATTTTCTTTTTCCCTTTCGGATGCTTTCTCAGTATCTCTGTTGCTTATTTTGAGCCAAGAATGGAATGTGTGTTCTTTTGGTTTGAAGCGTTCCAAGGAATCTTCTGACTGAACTCCCCAAGGCCCCTCGGTGACTTAATAGGAGCTCTTTTACAAGTGGAGTTCTTAGTGGAGTTCAAATTTTCTCAGTTGCTGAGTTTGGAAAGAGGAAAATAAAAGGGTGCAATCTTTGTATGACTGCCATGACATCATCAGTTACTTTCCGGATGTTGCCTTATTTGGTGTTCAATTCGGAATTTAGGCTTCGGTGTAGATTCCAAGCGAAGAGTTCAGTTGGTGGTGACTCAAGGGTGTCATCATCTCCTGAATTGTTTGTATTGAATGGAGCTCCTCCTATGGAGTTGGTCCTTTGACTGGAGGAAATGAATATGGAGTTTCAATGATTGAGGTGGTGGAGAAGAAGAAGAAGAAGGTGGAGCAAGAAGCTTAAAGTACTGCTGTTTTGGAAAGCTTGTAGGTGTTGTGGGATGATGTGTATGGAACTAAGAGTGTGAAGAATTATCTTAGACTGTTCGAGGGATATGATTAGGCCTGACGGAGGTCTGCCCCATTGGTTTTGCCCTGTCGAGTGTGGACAGCCTTTAAATGATTCTCCAGTTCTTTTATTTTTGCCCGGTAATGCCTAGCTTCTTGATTGAATGGGTGGAAAACTGGAAATTTTACTTCAGGGGTGTGCGGAGGTGACAGGAATTCTGGTTTCAACAATATGCCTGTAGCTTTTAAGAAGTGATTATACAGTACTCGTGCATCAACTTATACCCATGTGCTATACTGTATAGAAGCCTAATGTTGTGAAATATTAAGTGAAATAGTACTTGTGCTGCTGCATTTTCAGTGCACAAGTGCTGTTTCCTGCAGGACTTGATGGCACTGAATTGGGCGTCATCTTGCACCAAAAAGCACTGGGGAGGTGAGTTTGTATGCCCCATCATTTTGGGGCTGTAAATTGCATTACAAGGGATAGTAATGATGCACGAGAAGCCATGTTTGTTTCTGTTATTCTATTATGACCAAGCATTTTAATGCAGAAACCTTAAAACTGCAGGGCTTTTGAAATTAGATGCTTGCATATCCCTGTTTATGATCAGACTCCGTTTGAGGGTATCTCCCTTTCAAAGCCTTTAATTGCTGTTCGTGATGACAAGTTTGGGCGAAGTGGAATTTTTTTGAGCTGTGTCATAAACCAGCGAATTTGTGGCAGTGCATTCATGTCCTTCTACAATTCTCCCTTTTCACTCCATTTAGTCCCATATGCACATGTATTATCCTTATCTGTGGCTTCAAGCTATATTGAATACTCGATCCTTGCCGTTCCTTCTCAAACTTGTGATTTTCTTGATGATGCACACTTCTCAAAGTGAGTTTACAAGCCTTTTAAATGCTGAAGACTTTCTTCTAAATATTCAACAAATGTTACAAGAAATAAATAGCATTCAATAATAACTGAGGACTTGACAAAGCACTTTTGTAATCTGTGGTATCCATACATGTTAGATCTGGTGAAATTCGTCAAGAAAACTGTTTAAGCTGAGTATGCCTCGTCTCCACATAAGCCCATTTTCGCTGGGGATTCCTTTGGAGGATGTCTGGCACTTGCAGTGGCTGCTCGTAATCCTAGCATCGACCTGGTAGTTTTATTAGCGAATCCAGGTGAGTCTTCAGATGGGCAAGCGAATCATGAATTGGGTATATTCTTCTGGATTACAAGCCTTCTTTGAGACTCTGAGGAAGTCTGTTGTTTTGTCCATCATGTTAGCTACGTCATTTGACCGTTCACAACTGCAGCCACTATTACCTTTATTGGAAGCTATGCCTGACGAACTCCATTTCACCGTCCCCTATCTTCTAAGATTAGTTATGGGTATGATATGCTAGTTTCAATTCTCTATTAAAATAATGATCACGATGCTCTCACAGTTGTCCATAAGATTTGATTTTTCTTTCAAGTCAGGTGACCCAGTGAAGGTGGCAATGGTCAATATCGATAACATCCTTCCCCCGAGAGTGGCACTTGAACAGTTGTCCGTCAACCTCACTTCTTTGCTGCCTCGCCTCTCTGTAAGTAGCATTTTCTCTGATGGGATTTGCTTATTCTCTTTTCTCATTAATCTTTATTGCTCGAAGTTTTACAATAGATGTATAGCAGGCTTTCTATTAGGCTTATATTCTAAACATAGTCTTAGTTTCGTCCTTTGTTGTGCTCTTTCTTGATTATCTTGAGACCCAATAATAAATTCCCTCTTTCAGGGTTTGGCAGATATAATACCCAAGGAAACTCTTCTTTGGAAACTGAAGTTGCTTAAATCAGCTGTCTTCATGCTGTCAATGCCGAAGTGCTTCTCCTTGCCAGGTTTTCACTCCTCCAACTTTGTCAAGATGATGACATGATTATCAGAGTATGTAGCAAATTACTTTCGATTAGGTTTCCACTTTATTTGGTAGCTCCTATATCCGGGCAATTATTGCCAATTTCTTCTTTTCAGTACTCTTGATGAGTCCTATTGAAGGGGTTCTTTTGCTCACAGCTGGAAAAAATAAGCTGCCTTATTCTCAACTTATAAATAAGAATATACACTGTCTTTAAATTACTTCTACTTTATATAGGCAGGTATATGTCCTTTGGCAATATGTAGGGGCACAGGCATTATTTTGGCTTGATATTGCTTCATAGTACGGGTAACAGCCATTTTCTGTTTCCATGTGTGATTAGTTTTGAAGCTTCTATCAGTACATTAGTATATGTTACCATGCATGAGTATCGCAACATGCATGCACATAATTATAGATTAATGCATCATGCATGCCTGCACATGGGTATGTCATTATGAATGGGAGTTCTTTCTCCACTGGAGAGACAACAGCAAATCAGATTCGAGCATAGTTACAATATGTCGCATTTCCGCAAAAGTTTCTATTGATTCAGTGGCAAGGACAGCATGCTTCCTAGTCGAGATGAAGCTGAAAGTCTTGCAAACTCACTGGAGAACTGCAGAGTTCGTTACTTCAAAGACAATGGACATACACTTCTATTGGTAGGTGAAATTTATATTATTTCCATGTGGTAAAGCTGGAGGAGTGACTTGTTTCGAGAGATTTCAAGTTAAAAGAGCATTTGGTGAAGATAGCTCATATTTGAAATATCTTTTGGCACTTATATCTAGATATGCTAGTGAAAAGCATTGACAGTTTTTCGATAGTAAAAATTAACACTATAATTTGTTTGTTGAGATGATAATCGCATGTCTAATCAAGTGTTTGTATTGTGCATCAGCCCCCATAAATTAATCAACTAATGTCGAGTTTCGCATATCACTGAATGAACTTATTGTAATAAAATCACTTAATATTTCTAGCGCTGCTCAAGATAGTCTGAGAATTTGAGTCATCAAAATGAACCAATTTGACTACGGCATTTATAAGTCCAAAGCCAAGCACTATCATTACCTTTTATTGGTCTTCTTAGCAAATAGAATAGTAAAGCAGAACACTACTGTGTAATTCCAGTGGCTGATTACAGATCTTAAGCTTAGCTCCTTTGGAGATTGGAAAGCAGAAAGTTAAGTTCCGTGTTGATTTTATGCAAAATATAAATGTGATCTTGCAATTTAATGAAATCTACAATCTCTCTCGCAGTTTTATCTACTTAAGTGGGTGATATAGTGCTTTAAAAAAAAAAAAAAAAACATATCATGATGAAACTGCATGGCTCTATAAAATGTCACTTTCCCAGAAACTTATTATTGAGTTTTAGGAGATTTTATCTATAAAAGACTGCTTTATTTCTCTATGTTGCGCTGCCAGTATTTTGAACAATAATTAGACTGGAATTAATTTGCTGACCATCATCAAAGGTACCCACACATACCGTCAAACAAGGAGGCATGACTTGGATTTCCTACCTTCTAGTATGTCAGAATACAAAGTAGCAATCAATCAAGTTGTTGGTAATTCTGCAAACAAATGCTTCTGTATGCCTTTTTTTGCTCTTTCCTGAAATCTCTGGGTGAAACCATTCTCGTCCTGTGATTTGCAAAAGAAACACCATTTGATTGATTCCTAAAGTTCTTGATTTGAATATCAATTGTTAATGGGAAAATATGATCCGTTATTACCAATTCTAATCTTATCAACAGCCTTATCGAGCCCAGCACCAATTCTAATCTTATCAACAGCCTTTCCACAAACACTCATTTTACATTCTGATATATTAATTGCAACCAGTCAATCTTAGTCTGATGCTGTGGTCAGATAAATGCAAGCTATTTCGCAATGCATCTAGTTCGGTATTATTCTCGACTTTAGATGATGAGAAGATAGTGAGAGGTCTTTCAGGAGTTCCTTCTGAAGGACCGGTGTTGTTAGTGGGTTATCACATGATGATGGGACTTGAGCTATTTGAACTTTTTGAAGAATTCTTGAGAGAAAAGAAAATTATTGCGCGTGGGTTAGCTCATCAGGTGTTGTTCTCCAGCAAAATGGAATCAATCATCTGAATTTGGTCTAACGGATTGGCTAAAAGTGTTTGGAGCAGTTCCTGTAATGGGAAGCAACCTCTTCAAATTGTTGTCGACCAGATCTCATGTTCTACTTTATCCCTGTCGGCTTTCCATCATAAGGAGTGTAAGTACCTTATTTTGAGTTCAATCAGTTCTCTTGTGCAGTGTAACTATGGTATGTGATCTTGTTTTAATGCAATTGGTGTTATTAATACCATAATCATCAGATAAATCTTGTGAAAGATAATACTTCAAATTGAATTTGCGTGTGTTGAGGCTATAAGAAGAAGGATCTTCAGCAACATAAGTTTTATGAGTGATGATGTAAAGCCTCATGGAGGAGAATTCAAAATGGCCGGGTAGCGATGTCAGATACTGTAGCCAATTAGCTCAGATAGTGGTGGTAGTGGTGGCAATTGCTGGCGCGGCAGCAGCAGCGATCTAGTTGGTGGTGGTGAAGGGGGTTGGATAAGAAGCTAAGTGACTCTTGAGTGCCGATCATTTTGCATAGTTAAATACACATTTTCTATTGAGGGCGTTAAAAGCCAGATGAGAAGGACGATTTCTTTTCAAAGACACAGATTTTTTTTTTTTTTTTTTTTTTTACGCAAAGACACAGATTTTACTTGTTCATTAGATAAAATATTTAGAAGCACGAGTAATTTGGTCTTGCCATTGATTCTTAGAGTGCTTTTTCCCAGATGATTCATATGCATTGACTAACGAGTCACTTGTAATCACTACAAAGCTTTTGCCTATCAAGTTCCATTTGTAGGGTGAAGAATACAAGTTATTCTGGCCTGACCAGCCAGAATTTGTGAGAATGGCTGCACGGTTTGGCGCCACAATAGTACCAATTTGAACCGTGGGAGAGGATGACACATGGCATAAGTAGCTCTCTGTATTTCTGCATAAAATGTTTTCATAATTAGCTTGACGTTCTGCGCAGGTTGGGAATGCAAAACTTGCTTAGCATTTTAGTTCTATTTCTGGGGGTTTGTCACTATTGTGCATGCCGCTCAGCACCCCCCTCCCCCCCCCCCCCCCCCCCCCACCCCATTACTCCTTTTGCTTTACACCATCATCGGGAGCTCCAGTTTAATCTTTCAACAGCTAATTTAGTTAACTACTTACGTGGTTGCATAAATTTGGCAGAATCAAATAAATTGGTGATGCATTTTTCTTGTGAACTTTTGTATTAACCCAGTGCTGTCTATCATTTTTAAGTTGAACGAGTCATAAAGCGAGTCTAAAAAATGAAAATGATCCTCCCCGTCTATATTATGTAATTCAGCATCCCTTTCTGATGATGATGTGACTATCACTTTGAACGGGCAATTGATCCTTGATCACAATGATCTGATGAGGATTTCATTTGTCAATGACTACATCAGAGAAACTAGTGCTGTACAAGTGAGGTAGCTCCCTACGTATGACCTTCAAAAGATTGTTTACAGATTTTTCATGGATGACATTTGAAATCATAAAATCGCTTAGCAAACTCTGAATTCTTTTTAGAGATTGGCATGGATTATATCCTGTTTGTTAGGGAGGGTATGAGAGAAGAGGTCCCGAACGAAGCACTTCTTACTCCAGTGATTTTGCCGAGGATACTTGGCCGTTTGTACCATCTGTTCAGGAAGCCCATAGACACAAGGGGCATATACGAATCACTGAAGGACGAGAAAATGCAAACGAGATGTACTTGCAGGTAAAATCAAGCGTCGAAAGCTGCATCGCCTATCTACTCAAGAAGCGAGAGGAGGATCCATATCGAAGTTTATTTGATAGAACCATACATAAAGCATTACATTCTCCTCTACACGAAATTCCGGCATTTGAGCCCTGATAATTAGTGGTAGTTGTCAAAATAGTTTGGGCCTTATGCATTACATTTAGAGTGAATGGCCTTTGTCTCGGCCAAACATAATCATTTGTAAATAGCATTCTTGTGTATCTAATTTCCAGTTTTTGGAAAATGCAATTTCTTCGTTTGTGGATATTTTTTAATGCTCAGGGCTCTCTGGAGTAAACTGAACAAGACAATCCATATATCCTAAAGCAAGAGGGAAAAATCTGAAAGCATTTTACCCACCCCGCTGTGGGCGTGTTGGTTCGGGTGTTTCCCCCATCCCAGTTGGGGGGAGGTTCGAGTCACCGCGTGTGCAATTGCACAACTTAAGTGTGGCGCCGTAGGAGGTGGGTCCCTGCGCTAACGTCGTCCCGAATTTACGTCGCCGGCTGCCGACTATACAGCGGTTCCTGGGTCACTAAAAAAAAAAAATCTGAAAGTATTTTAGTCAGTGGGAATTGTATTCTTGAAATCATGAAATTAGAATTTTCTAACTTTCCTTCACATCTGGAAAAAGGAATCTTCATCAGGCAAAGAAATGTGGGTCGGGTATATCAGCACCTCTGAAGCCAAGTATCTGCTTAAGCGATCTTATTCTGGCAGATTTTTTCTCAGTCGTTCAACTTTGTGCTACTTTCTGTACTCTTTAACTGAGGAGGGAGAGGTAAAAAGCTTGATTCCTCACCTCATGGGTAAGGATGCTTAGTTTCAAGTGTGGAGCTTGAATCTCAAGTTCTGCAAAAAAGACAGGATAAAAGTCCGAGAATGAGTTGAGAGTTAAAAGTAGGATAGAGAAAAAAATTCATTTGGAAAATTCTTGGTTAGGTTTTGTACATTGTCGAGTTTAAGATCAATCCGCTGCTTCTCCATGGGCAAAAAATCAACCATCAGCCGAAGAGAGTTTTATGTAACCTCTCCCCGTAGAACGTTTCATGGATGGATGACTTGAGACATTTTCTCGAAGTAGGATTTCTTTTAGAGAAATTCCTAAGCTGACTTGTTGACTCTAATCTTCTCATCTTTATATATTCCAGTTCCACCAAAGAAATTTCAGCTTATTTGGCAGATATTTACTTGTGCTAACCTGTGGACCTCAATTCCAAGCTTGAGCGTTACATATGAACCGATGATTGATTCAAAGTTATCCACTATGAAAGGCACATGCATTTAAGCTTAAGTTTCCATCTACTTTAGCATCCATTCTTCCCTCTCTTTTTTGCCAGATAATAGTTTGAATAATGCTAGAGTAACAGTGCCATTATTGCTTGAAGATGACGGTGTAATTTCAGCCACCACTTTCACTTCAAACGGAACCATCTATCGGATTTGTGTAAATAAGAAAAAAGGGAAGGTTGCTCAATGGGTTGCACTAGAAAGGAAAATTAGAATTTTCTTCTTTTCATCCTAGCCTCACATGTTCTCTTGAGAATATTACAATGTTAAGAGAACATTAGGAACATAGTAAACTAAATCAAATCACATTTTACTACATTAACTCTAAGTTTACCTTTAGTACGCTTCTTTAGAATTTGTTTGTATTTGTCAATTTGAGAATATGCTTGTTCAGGATAACCACTGCAACAGGTAACTCACCATGGTCAATCACCTAGATTTCCCTCTCCCAATTTTTTTTATCAATTACCCCTTCTTGGCACGCCTCAAATTGAAATAAAAGTGATTATAGTCAAAATTGGCTACCGCCATCGTAGTGGTTACCCCAAACAAGCATTTTCTCATATTGAAAAATACAAACATATTCTAAAGAAGTTCACCAAAGGGAAATTTAGAGTTAACGTTTTAAAATGTGATTTAATTTAGTTTACTGTATTTCTAATGTTTACTTAACTTCGTAACTCTCCGGCTTTTCATAGAATTAAGCGCTAAATTTTGTAAAATGAGAGAGAGAGATTTATACCTGAAAATAAAAGATCCCACGGAGAACGTTGGGCTGGAGATCAAGCGAACATGTGAAGTGAGGATGCAAGAAAAAAGGAAAATTTTCTAATTTTCTTTTCATCTTGAATAACCTTCCCTTCTTTCTTATTTAAACAAATCCACTACTCAGTTCCTCTTGAAGTGAAAGTGATGGTTGAAATTGCACCGTCATCTTCAAGCAATAACAGCATGGATGCTAGCATTACTTTAGTTAAAAATATGTTTCAGCACAAAAATGAAATTATCCTTATTTAAGTTGTTTCTAACTTAAGTAGTTTCCTAGTTTAAGTAGATTTCATAATTTGGGGGTTTCGAATTTCGAATCTATTTCTTTTCTATACAAGAAATAAGTTTTCCTTGTGAAGAGCATTCAAGAGGCCGATCCTTCATGAATTACACCCGGCAGCAATTTCAGAAGCAATTCCTAATTTAACCTTTCCATGTAGAATGTTTCGTGGATGGATGACTAAGTCGAATTTCTTTTTAGAGAAATTCTTTAGCTGACTCGTTGACTTTAATCTTCTTATCTTTATGTATTCCAAAGCCACAGAGGAAATTTCAGCTTATTTGGCGGAAAATTAATTATCCTAACACGTGGACCTCAATTCCAAGCTTGAGCGTTACACATGAATCCAAATCATAGATTCAGAGTTGTCCACTCTGAAAGGCACAGGCATCAAAGCTCAAGTTTCGTCTGCTTTGGCATCCATTCTTCTTTTCTTCTAGTTGGATAATGGTTGAATATATATCTGGAGTTTGAGCTCGAAAACAAGACTTTTATTATCTAAGTTGCTTCTAATTTAAGTGAGTCTTCTTTGTAGTATCCAAGAGGCTACTCCTTCGAAAATTACTCTTTGTAGCAATTTGAGAAGCAATTTGAGAGTGGTGAAATAAGATTTGTTAATTTATTCATGACATGAAATATTATTTCTTGAGAAATTGCAAGGATTAAATATTGTATGAATTATTAGATGTAATTGAGAGTTGGGAAACACCGAAAGTCTTTTAAGTAACTCAAGGGTAGTTGTAAACTTTGTTATATGACTTCATCTATAGTAAATTCATGTGATATTTATCCTGTGGATATAGTTGCACCAACCAAACTACATAAATTTAATATCCGGTTTATTTTCTTGTTTTGTTTATTTTATTGTTTGATCACTTATTGATTCCATGACAATGAAACGAGGATAGCATTGCGGTTAATGAAAAGTCTGTCCCAACTTGTCGAAAGTGCGGACTGCTGAATCGTTCAAGGTGAGTTGTCTATTTACATATTCATATCTGGTAGATTTGGCAAGACTATCCGGTCAAAGGACTCCTATTTTCTTTAACAGGAAGTGTTCGATGACCTTTAAAAGCTGATGGACTTTCACCCTTTATGGAGTGCACGAACAAGATTCCAAATTATTTCATCTTTCGATGAAAAGAATTCCAAGAATAGATGAGACTGAAGATTAAAAAAAAAGTAGCATATGATACGATACTTTTTCAATGGTTAAAGTATATTATAAGTGTCAAAACTTGGCACAGGTAGATACTTTAAGTATCACTTTTTTAAAAAAAGATTGGGACAATTAAGTGCCAACTCCAATGAGAATAGTCGGAAATCTGATGTGACTTATTTTAAGAATAAATGTGGTCTATATGGCTTGCCGGCATTGTCTACTCAGCAATTAATGTACAAACCGACATTGTTTTGCCCAAAAATTTGATTTTTAATATAAATATTAATTAAAGTAAATTTTTTTTTAAAAAAAGGGTGGGCAACGTTCAACGAGGCCCTTTGCTGTTGCCCCACCATTACCAAAAGGGCCAACTGTACAGTGGGGTGAGGATTGGTCAAGGTCACCAAGCCCCCCTCTATTTTTTTATTTTTTTATTTTTTTTGTTGTCACCCCACTAGCTGATTTGCTACCCACTCTATTTTTGTAAATTTATTTTAATAATTTAATTAATATTTCTATTAAAAAAATTGGGGGGCAAAATGACATCATTTTAGGATAAGCTAGCCATGTCAGCATCAAGTAGATAATTTTCTTAAATAATTGCAACGTCAAAAAAAAAAAAGTCGCCGAAAATTACCATGTCAACATTTTGACCGGAAGTTCTCGTCGTTAGTGTTTAAGTGCCCATTTCTTTTTTGATTTTGGCATTTAAGTATATCTTTTGGAAGTTTAGGCACTTAAGTGTCCATTCATGCCAAGTTTTGGCACTAAAAATGTTCAGCATTCCTTTTTCAATAGATGCACTAGATTCTTACGCTTCCGCTGAATGCTAGATGTACTTCTATAAAATGTAAGAATAACATCGCTTGTAAGTGAGGGAGCTTTAGTAGTTTTATCCCAAGCAGGAAGTCTTCCAAGACTCTAGTCTTACTCATGGCAAATTATGGTTACTCTTACAGAAGCCAAAAACCCTATGATGGATTCGATCCATGGAAAGCTGAAAGGAGCTATTACAACTCCGAGCAGCTGTGCTATCCACCCCTTGAGGAATGTGAGGAAAGAATGATTGCTGTCGACCCTTATCAAAACCCGGGTACCTATGTCATGAAAGTCGAAAGAACTGTTGAACGCGTCCATTTACCCATGTTCTCTGAATTCTACGGACAATGCTCCCCACCGTGGTACGAGCACCGCCCGAGCCGTGTAGTAGTCAACAACAAGCTGCACGGGCCTTCGATCCCAAGCAATGACTGGCCACCTCTGGTCGAGGAATTCTTCAACGAGATCCAGAATGAAGTGAGCCATGTTAAATATAAAAGGACTATAAGCTCAGCAGTTAATGTTGCTAAAGGAAAAGAAAGAACACAAAGACAGAAAAGCAACAATGAGCGGATGATCAACGGTGAGATGATCAACAATGAAGAATTCGTGATAAAGACAAATGGATCAACATCAATGAAGAAGAAGCCTGAGATAAAGAGTGACACGGATCGCCAAGTCATCGGATCGCCAAGTCATAATAGATCTAAACTAACTCGTGTACTGTTATTCAGCTGAAAGAAAGAAAACAGAGGAAAAACAGTTAGTTAGATTCTGTTTTTCCTTTATGAGCTGTATTCTGTTTTCTCCGTTTTTCCTTTAAGTAGTCTTTTGATTCATTGATGGAAAGACTATGAAGAAAGAGAATATAGAAAGAGAAAGAGGGAGTGAGAGCAATCGGCCATGGATGCTCTGCACTGAATTGCTGAGTCTAGTTGAGATAGAAAGATAGAAACAGGGGAGGAAGAACAGAGGATTGAAAGTACAGCCTTATTGGAATAAAAGTGATTCGAGTTTTTCATTCGTGGATTCTTCTGTAACTAGATTCATTTCATCTTCATCTTTATCATCATTTTCTCATGGTATCAGAGCAGGTTTTCACAGTTACTGAGGAGATCTGTTCAGTAGGTTTTCATTGAATCAGAATAGTGAAATCGAAGATGCAGCAGATACCAGTAGTGCGGTAATCGTATTTGTATTCATAGGGTTACTGTCATCTTCTTCCTCAGGTTGGAAATAATAAAAATGGCGATAAGAACACCAAAGTATCCTTTCCCAATACATGTGAATATTTCGAATTTTGTCACAATCAAACTCGCCGAAGACAATTTTCTGTTGTGGCAAGCTCAGGTCCACAGATTCCTGAAAAGTCAAGAACTCTTTGGTTTTATTAATGGCGATATTTCAACACCTCCTCAAATGTTGCAGAATGAGGTTGAAGGATGTGCATCAGAAGTTGTAAATCCAGATTATATTGACTGGACAAAAACTGATCAGCTGGTGTCATCTTGGTTAAGCGGATCTGTCTCTGAGCATATCTTGAGCCTGATAATTGGTGTGGAAACATCCTATGAGGTATGGCAAACTCTTCTAAACCGTTTTACACAGAAGTCAATTGCTAGAGAGTTCGAATTAAGAGGGAAACTGCAAGCTTGTCAGAAGCATGATCGAACCCTCTCAGTCTATCTCAGAGAATATAAGTCCATATGTGATCAGTTGAATGCTATAGGAAAACCTGTGGATGAAATAACCAAAATGTTTGGTGTATTGGAAGGCTTAGGTCCTGAGTATGAGAATTTTCGAACTACCATATACTGTCTTAAGCCTCAACCAGATTATGATGAGGTAATTGCACAGTTAGAAAGGCTTGAATCAAGATTGCTGAATTATTCCAGAAATCAGTTCAATCCAAATTTAGCCTACTTCGGGCAAAGACAATCTCATATACAACTTAAAGAAAACACTGATGGAGGATATATCGCTCAAACCTCTGGATTTGTAGCTCAAAGAGGAAATTATAGAGGAGGCCGCAGCTATGGCCGAGGTAGAGCTGCAAATAACAGAGGTCGAGCTTTTGGATATTCTGAAAGGAATCAGAATTACAAGACAGATGCGTTACTTCAAGGACAAAAAGATCAACAATATAGACAAAGAAATGTCTTTTCTGGACCTAATCAAGGGTTTCGACCCTATGCCAGTTATTCTCAGAGGTATCAAAACACCAACACTTATCCTTCTTTGACATCAACCTCAAATAGAACTCTACAGGATGAGAAAGAAACAGGTAATGTTAGATTAGAATGTCAAATATGCAAACGACCTGGACATGATGCTCTTCGCTGCTGGTATCGTTTTGACAACTCCTATCAAGCAGAAGACATTCCAACAGCATTAACAGCATTACACATTGAAGACCCAAAAGGAAGTGAATGGTATCCAGATACCGGTGCTACAGCCCACATCAGCGCTAATCCTGGTATACTTCATACTCTTTCTAAATACAAAGGAACTGATACTGTCATGATTGGAGATGGATCATGTTTACCTGTTACTTACATTGGTGATACCTCGCTGAGAACAAAAGTTACTACTTTACCACTCAATGATGTACTGATTGTTCCAGAAATAAAGAAGAATCTCCTTTCAGTTTCTAAACTTACAGATGACTATCCTTGCTCATTTGTTTTTGACAAAAAATGGTGTTTATGTTAAGGACAACTATACCAAAGTGACAGTGAAGCTCGGAAGGAAAATTAGGGGACTTTATCAAGTGGATACACAAACCACAGAAGCCTTTTTCACTCAGAAACAAAGAACTGTAGATGAAGACATATGGCATCAAAGGTTGGCTCACACAAATTTTCAAATAGTGAAACATCTGCAGCATCAGAAGCGTATTCACTACAATACAACAACCAAGAATATATGCAGCAATTGTCAAATAGCTAAAAGTACAGCTTTATCTTTCCCTTTGTCAGACTCTACTTCAAGTGTTCCTCTAGAAAAGATACACTGTGACATTTGGGGACCTTCACCAGTAAGCTCTTTTCAAAAGTTCAAATACTATGTGGTCTTTGTTGATAATTTTTCACGACATAGCTGGCTCTATCCAATGAAGTTGAAATCTGAGTTCTATGAGATATTTGTCAAATTCCAGAAACTAGTTGAAAGACAACATAATCATCAAATCAAAGCTTTCCAGAGTGATGGAGGAGGAGAGTTTATAAGTAGCAGATTTCAACATCATTTAAAGAACTATGGCATAAAACAGCTAATATCCTGTCCTCACACACCAGAACAGAATGGAATCTCAGAAAGAAAACATCGACACATAGTTGAGCTTGGTCTAGCTATGTTATATCACTCTAAAGTTCCACTGAGGTTTTGGGTAGATGCTTTTGCAACAGCTAACTACATTGTGAACAGACTACCTACATCGAAACTAAAGATGGACACACCTTATAACAAAATTCATCATACTCAGCCAAGATATGAACATCTAAGGGTGTTTGGATGTGCTTGTTATCCGTGCTTAAGACCATATGCAAAACATAAATTTGATCCCAGATCTCTTACCTGTATATTTCTGGGATATAGTGAACAGCACAAGGGGTATCGTTGTCTTGTACCTACTGATAATCGGGTGTATATCAGTAGACATGTTGTCTTTGATGAGACTTTTTTCCCTTTCTCAAAGAAGTTGGTCAGTGAGTATAGACAGTATACACCTTTATACAAGCAATGGGTTGAAGGAGTTAGTCTACTCGAGTCTCCAAGTACTGACTCAACAGATAGTAGACTTCTTCACCAAACAGCTAAATTTCAGTACCATCCTACTTTGGAAGATCAGTACAGTCATTACTCATATAATGAACATATGCCACAAAATACTTCTTTCACACAAAGACAGAATGGTTACACACCAGAAGAGCAACCAGTACTTACCTCAATAGAGGTCTTGCCTACTAACAGTACTTCTGATCAAGAACAACATAGTTCAAGCTCTTCTTCTTCACAAGACACTGGTTCAAGCTCTTCTTCTTCACAAGACACTGCTGTTGTTCATCATATGCAGACTCGCCTGAAGTCAGGTATTACTAAACCAAATCCAAAGTATGCCTGTTTAGCTGAATATCAAGTTCCCATGGAACCAAGATCTATTAAATCAGCATTAGCTGATAAAGGATGGTATAGAGCAATGCAAGAAGAAATGGATGCTCTATATGAAAATCAAACCTGGATATTAGTCCCTAGAACTGATCAGATGAATGTGATAGGCTGTAAGTGGGTTTTTAAGACCAAACTAGCACCTGATGGCAGCCTTGATAGACTAAAGGCTCGTCTAGTAGCCAAAGGGTTTCATCAAGAGGCAGGACTTGATTTCACTGAAACATTCAGTCCTGTTATAAAACATACAACTATCCGTATAGTACTGTCTGTAGCCTTGATGAAAAAATGGCCAATACATCAACTTGATGTTAAAAATGCATTTCTCCATGGTGACTTGAATGAAACTGTTTTCATGGATCAACCACCTGGATTCATACATCATCAGAAATCTAACTATGTTTGTCTTCTCAAAAAGTCCTTGTATGGCCTTCGACAAGCACCAAGAGCCTGGTTTGATAAATTCAGTAAGTTTCTCCTTGAAACTGGTTTCTTCTGCAGCACAGCTGATCCTTCTCTGTTTGTGCTTCATACTGATTCTCATACAGTTTTATTATTACTCTATGTCGATGACATCATTCTAACTGGTAGCTCACCTCAGCTCTTAACCTCCTTGATTCAGAACCTCAGTCTCCAATTTCATATGAAGGATCTTGGGTATCTTCATTATTTTTTAGGAATTGAAGCTACACGTACTCCTTTGAATCTATTTCTATGTCAAACAAAGTATGCTACTGATTTGCTTAAACGAGCTCATATGGCAGAATGCAAACCAATCTCAACACCTTTGTCTCTTAGATCAGTAACCATGATCAATGATGAAAATCAGCTAACTGATCCTTTTGAATATAGAAGCTTAGTAGGTGGTCTTCGTTACCTGACAATTACTCGACCAGATCTTGCATTTGCCACAAATCTGCTCTGTCAAAAGATGCAACATCCAACAGTGGCAGATTTTCATCAGTTAAAGAGAGTCCTTCGATATGTTAAAGGGACTATACACCTTGGCATTTATCTTCACTCTAATAGTTCCACTAAGCTCTATGGCTACTCAGATGCTGACTGGGCAGGGTGTACTGCTACTAGACGATCCACTACAGGCTTTTGTACTTTTCTTGGCTCTAATCTGCTCTCTTGGTCAGCTAAGAAACAACCAACTGTTTCACGATCCTCCACAGAAGCCGAGTACCGAGCACTTGCATCAACCACTGCTGAACTCACTTGGATCAGCTTTGTCTTGCGTGACATTGGAATTTCTCTCACATCACCAACTCTCTTATTTTGTGACAACCGATCAGCTATTTCTCTAACAGCTAATCCAATATTGCATGCTCGAACTAAGCATATTGAAGTTGATTTCCACTTTGTTCGTGAAAAGGTTTCTTCTGGGTCTATCCATGTTCAACATGTTCCCAGTCACCTTCAGTTAGCTGATATCTTCACCAAGTCCCTCTCACGAGTAGCTCATATTACTCTTCGCACCAAATTGGGAATGGGATACTTACCCCTTCTCAATTTGAGGGGGGATGTTAAATATAAAAGGACTATAAGCTCAGCAGTTAATGTTGCTAAAGGAAAAGAAAGAACACAAAGACAGAAAAGCAACAATGAGCGGATGATCAACGGTGAGATGATCAACAATGAAGAATTCGTGATAAAGACAAATGGATCAACATCAATGAAGAAGAAGCCTGAGATAAAGAGTGACACGGATCGCCAAGTCATCGGATCGCCAAGTCATAATAGATCTAAACTAACTCGTGTACTGTTATTCAGCTGAAAGAAAGAAAACAGAGGAAAAACAGTTAGTTAGATTCTGTTTTTCCTTTATGAGCTGTATTCTGTTTTCTCCGTTTTTCCTTTAAGTAGTCTTTTGATTCATTGATGGAAAGACTATGAAGAAAGAGAATATAGAAAGAGAAAGAGGGAGTGAGAGCAATCGGCCATGGATGCTCTGCACTGAATTGCTGAGTCTAGTTGAGATAGAAAGATAGAAACAGGGGAGGAAGAACAGAGGATTGAAAGTACAGCCTTATTGGAATAAAAGTGATTCGAGTTTTTCATTCGTGGATTCTTCTGTAACTAGATTCATTTCATCTTCATCTTTATCATCATTTTCTCAAGCCAACCATCTGGGTTCGGTGCTCCACGGGGCCTATGCACGCTCAGGATCCCTATCTCTGCAGGTTCTTGTGGCACTACCCGCAATACTGGGGACAGTGACCATGAGAAGGAAAGGCGAAAGCTCATTACCAATACCTTCAAGGACGAAGACCTTGAAGATGAGAGAATTCAGAAACCACTCTTGACAACAGAAGGTGGTTATGGGCCTAGACTTGGTCATCCAGCAGGCTCCGTGCTCCCAAGTCACCATATCTCATCTGAGAGACAGCGAATCGTCCAACCGTCGTCTATGACCATGACCGGACATCGGGACAGGCGTGGTCCTAATCTGGAGCTCAGCAAACCAGAAGATGACGTAGGCATGGCCAAGGAGTACTTGAAGACAGTTGCGGATCCATCCTGTGTCAATACTATCGAGGACGAAGCTCCCGATCGCAGTCACTTCAGAGGTGATAAAATACCGAAGCCATGGGTGGCCACAAATGGTGGTCCTGCCGCTAGGCCTGGCAATCCAACAGCGTCCATGCTGCCGAATCATGATATCTCATCCAAGAGAGGAGAGAGGACCAGTCAACCGCCATCTATGACCACGACAGGAGGTTGGGAGAGGCGAGGTCCTGATACGGGGCTCCAACCGATGAATGAAACGGGCAAGACAATGGAGTACTCAAAGGAAGCTGTGAAGCCTCCGTCAGTCAGTACAGTTCCCAAAAGAGAATCGATCCCCAAAACAATCGACAGCAAGGAAGCGGGAAGGCGATATGGGAATGCCAACCCCGCACCAGAGCCGTATGCAACAGGTTACACCAGCACTATTGACAGTCGGGAGGCTGCGAGGAGGTACAATGGACAGTTTGTGTGAAAGCAAGATTCTGATCGATCAGCGATCCCCTTTAGCAAGTAGCATATGCGTGCACTTGATAATGTGCTTGGTCTTTATGTACTCTATTGCAATAAGCATTCGGAAGCACAGCCCAGACAAGGGGCTTACATAACTCTAGTTTGTCGGCTGAATATGTCAAATAGTGATAGCCGAGGCTGTTTAAGTGTTCCCTTCAGGCCATTTCGTTGTTTCATAAGGAACACACTACTTTACGCGTGCCCTTGAGTTCTAGCAAGAAGTAATGAAATCTGAACAATTATGTACTAACTAGTGATACAATAAGTGCATATTAATTTTCTCTTGTTATGTAGTGCATTAACTAGAGGGAAATCGGATACTTCTTTGCCATGGCTGCAAAAGCTGTTTCATTCAATTATGTTTAACCTAGTTTATTATGAGCAAGAGTGGCAAAATGAAAACTGCATGGGATGGTGTATGTATGTATGTATGTATGTATGTATGTATAATAATCTATTTTAGAGTACATTACACAGCAAGCAACTGGCAAACTCAACAAGAATGACAACACCGCGTCCAAATCTGATGCGGTTCTTTATTTGCTCTCTCATTATCACCAACCCCTTTGGAACCTATGGCTTCAGCATCAAACTCTTCCCAATAGACCAATCTGACAAAACGCTTTTTCTGACAATCTCACCTCAGAAGAAAGATACCAAAGAATTTCCGATATATCTAGAGCTCGAGTGCGCCAACTTGAATTATCAATGGTTTCTCCAAGTTCACTGGAATGGAAGGAGTCATCAGAACATGGCCCCAATGCACTGAAATCTACAGTTACTAAGCATCCCATTATTTCCTATTACATAACCAGCATGATGGTTGGCATGCTGTCATATCTTCCCAATTTAGTTGTGGATACAGGCAGTGATGACACATGGATGCAATGTGAAGGATGCACTACTTGTTTCCCCTTAAGGCAAGGTAACTTCGACAGAAAAATATCACTAGCTTATCGGCCTTTACCTTCTGAAGATCCCCTTTGTATTCCCCATATATGTATAAATGGTAGTCGTGCCTATGGTATAAGTTATCTCGAAACCAGAAGCCATGCGTCTTATAGTAGGGGGCAGGTCGGATCAGATACCTTTATCTTTCAAGATGGTATTAGATTTGTCAAAAGATTTTCCAAAACTGTGTTCGGTTGCGGCCTAGACAACAAAGTCATGTATTGGGGTAGGCTCGGAGAACTTAATACCGTATCTGGAGTATTAGGCTTGGGAGGTGGGAAGAGGCCTATTTTGGCGCACTACGCCAATGAGATTGAAAAACACATCTCGTATTGCTTGCCCTCATGGAATGCCCGTGGCAGTCCTTACACGTTACTCAATTTTGGGGATGACGCACAAATTGGTGACCCTCCTGGATCAATTGTTCGTGTTGGCTGGGTCCACCTTCATGTGGGCCCAGCCAGCATTAAAAAATAAAAAAGAAAAAGAAAAGAAAAGAACAAAAAGAAGTGGAAGTTGTCGTGCGTGGGGTGTCAGAGGAGAGAGAAAAAGAAAACAAAAACTGCACAAGGAATGAAGAAGAAGAAAGAGGCTGCAATTTTGCGGCTTTGATTCGAAGGCTAAATATTGTCGGAATCTGCTCAAATTTCAGTATGTTGTTCGTGAGACCGAGGGCTACGAGTTGACAGTTTTTGTTCGTCGAGAACCGTCTTCAAATTCTCCAGTTGCGGTTAAGGTTTTCTTGCTCCAAACTTGTTTGTCTATCTATGTGGTGAGAAGAAGATGATTGTAATGTTGATGTTGAGCCTCTAGTGTGTGACTAGAGAAGAATACTTTGTGTATCCTGCTATTCTTGGTGATTAGTGAATGTTTTTGGGCGGTCCGTGGTTTTTCCCGCATCGGGTTTTCCACGTTAAATCATTGGTGTCGTTCTTTGCTTTGTCTACTTATCATTTCAGCGTTATATTTGCATTTTGTTAAGCTATATATTGCTGGTTGTTACTGGGGGTTAAGAAAATTTTAGTTGATTTAGCTTCGCGGGAGAAATTGATCCTGGATTGCGTTTGGCCGTGGTGAATTGTTGTACCCGAGTTCTCCCCAACAGTTCGAACGACAGCTTTGATTTCAAATGTGACCAAGTACGAGGTTAACGTCATTGTCATTTGCATCAATGGAAAGCGCCGTGATATAGATCCTGCCGCTTTCCGAATAAGACGAGGCCACACAGGCGGTTTGTTCTCGACTCAGGAACTCCTCATAGTATTCTTGTTCAAATTGCCTACGATGCTGTGAAAGAAGAAACAACCCAATATTTCTTGAGCAAATACTCTTGGCACCCTGAGCCTCCTCAGCCATGCAATTCTAACCTATGCTATATGGCGCCTCCTGGAAATTATACATATCCAACGATGACGTATCATTTCTCAGGAGCCAATGCCCCAGAAAATGTATAATTCTTTGAGCGTGGCTTTTGCTTGATGATCGTCCCTATAGTAACGGAGGAGTGAATGTGCTAGGAGCGTTTCAACAGGCGAATTATCGCTTCTTATTTGACTTCGAAAGATTAAGAGCTTCTTTCGTTCCAGAAGTGTGTGAAGTCAATTGAGAAGAAAAAAGCGAAGGGGGAAAGACTAGGAAAATGCAAACTAAAAGTCGCTTATGCGGTTCTCTTCTGCATTAACAAATGATTTAATAAAGAGGAACTTCATCATGTTCTTTCTTCATATATGCCCTTGATTTCCAGCAGCAAGTTACCAGCTTATGGCAATACATTACTGAGGTCTCCAATTCTGATTTGCAAAATTTTGAACGCGAGACTAGTTATTGTTTTTCGTGAGAGTTCTTACCCATCTATCAACAATGGATTTTACAAGATAAATTGTTGATATTCTGGAGTAGGGAAGTGTAAAATTGACTGTTTCTTGCTGTTATAATTAAAAATAATTATATCTATAAAGCTGGTATATTATCCAAAAAATTTTAAACTTATCGCACTTTTACCAATTTAATACTAAACCTTTCAATTTCTCCAGTTGAATTATAAACATTTTCATATTTTGCCACTTGAGTCCATCCAGCCAATTTGGACTAAAAATTTCTAACATAGACGTACGGTTGGCACTAATATAAATAAATTTGAATAATATTTTCATCTTTTATTTTCTTGTTATCCTTTCTTTTTCCCTTTTTCCTTTGCCAGCCACCACCGGTCCTTATTGAGGACCATTCCTACTCATAATATTTTTTCAATTGGTAAAAGTACAATAAGTTTAGAACTTTTTTGAACAATTTTCCCTCTATAAATCAGTAAAAAAAAAAACATCCTTCGTATGAATTGCTCTCAAAAACACGTTCAAACTTTTTCCTCTTATCTATTTTTCTCAATCTCTCATTATCAAGCTCTCAAAATGTGAAGCTTCTTTCCTTTATCGATTTAGCATGTGAAGAAAATAACTCCAATAACAAATAAACCATTCATAGACTTGTAAACCGCCCCTCTGCTTGAATGGCGTTGGGTGGATCTTTCACCGCCTAAGACTCACGTGGGTCGAGTTCGTTTGTTCGACCGATGACAACTCGGGCACGAGAATGGCAATTTCAACATTCTATACTTCTGGAGTGCGTTGACGTACATTCTCTACCGTGTTACATGAGATGTCGCGTTCATTTCTTTTCATTATTGTTTTTATGAGCAGGGACGGAAAATTCAATCTGGGACAATGTCTATAATCCATTTTGAATAAATTACAAGCACAGAAAGTTGAAGACTCGACCAAAAGGACAAAATCAGATCTAACTCTAGCGCGTTTCCTCATTTTCTATCATTACGTTTAAAACCCTAGACGGTCGTTGTTAACAGGCGGGCACTTCATGAGCATCTTGAAATTGAAAAATTAATTTTCGATGCACGTTAAGAAACATTGGACTAAATGAAGGCACAAACTTCAAAACATAATTAGTGCTTCTCATCAAGTGTCCTTGGGGGCTTTTCAATAAAATCCTTAGCGCAATTTGACTTTAAATGAGAAAATTACACAATAAATGCAAAACATTAAATGTTAACAATAGACAAAAGAGAGTTAACAAGAAGAAAACAAAAGAATAAAAAAAGATAGCTATTTATTCTAGTAAATCCGCATGAGTTGTTTCATTTATTTCTTTCCGGCATCTTCATTAATTAAGAGCTACAACGGTAGAACTTATGCAGTACCTAATTCGTATATAATGCGCTCTAAAGTAGAAGCAGTCCCCCGCTGATAACAAAGGCAAAAGAAAAGGGGAAAATGGCTTCAATGCATGTGATTCTCCGGACATTTCTAGTTTTCTGCGCTTTCGTTGCCAAAAACCAGTTCCAAACCCATGGCTTCCGCATCAACTTAATCCCAATAGACCAAGTAGACCATTCTCTGTCTCTGGAGAACCTTACCCACGAGGAAAGATACCAAGGAATTTCTGCAATATCTAGACCTCATGTCCGCCAACTTGAATCTGTCACTTATTTGAGTTTGACAAAACAAAAGCAAACGGTTGGATATGAGCCTTCCCCCTTACAACCTCGAATCACACTTCATCACCTTGGCCACTACTTAACATCTTTGACAGTTGGCTTGCGTTGTTATACTCCCTACTTGCTCGTGGATACGGGAAGTGATGATACATGGATACAATGCGAAGGGTGCACGGAATACTTCCGCATTAGGCAAGGTAACTTTAAGACACCTTCTTCTATAATCTCTATAACGGTACAGGAGGTCTGAAAGAATATCCCAACACTGCGTTTGGTTGTGGCCTGGACATTACAACTTCGTTTGGGAAAGAAGCAGATGAAATAACTCCATAGCAGGGATATTTGGTTTGGGATTTGGAAAGCAATCTATTCTTGTGCAATATGCCAACGAGACCAAAAACCGCGTATCATAATGCTTGCCTTTGTTTTACGCCGTAAACGTGCAGACATCTCTCCTTTTCGGGGACGACATGCAAATAGACGGACGTGCTGGGATTATGACGACACGATTGATTCCTAATGTAACTATGTACGCGGTTGAAGTTATCGATATCAGTGTCAATGGAAAGCACCTAAACATAGATCCTGCAGTTCTTCGGATGAGATCGGACCACATGGGCGGGTTTTTTTTTTTGGACACAGGAACTCCTCACACATTTCTTGTTCAACCTGCCTATAACATGGTAAAACAGGAAGTAATATACTATTTCGCTGGACATTATGATTGGCATCCTCTCCCACCTCATCCAGACGGATTGGACTTGTGCTATAACATGCCTCACCGCAACTTCACAGCTCCAAGCTTGACATTCCATTTCAAAGGAGCTGATCTTTTTCTACGGGGGAGAAACGTTTTTCTGTTCTTGGATACGAAATTTTGCTTGATGGTGAGGCCCATGAATCATCCTATAGGATATAACATACCTGGAGTACTTCAACAGGCAAATCATGGTTTCTTGTTCGATTTTACAGCATTTACCGTTTCTTTTGTACCTGAAGATTGTCAGGGGGAGAATTTTGTTGGTAGTGCATAAGGTCCTGTATGTGAAGTATCAATAAGGATCCAATAAAGACAACTTTTCATTAAATTCAACTTTGCCTTCTTGAGAGAACATCAAGCTTACCTATTTGTTGTAGAGAGAATAAGATATGCTGTAAAAAACAGCAATTAAAACCAGTCAATTTATGGGGTATTTTTTTTTTCATGGTAATTAGCTTTGTTCCTCCTTTTTTGGCCCACTTTTTCCCCCAACTTCGTTGAACTCATCTCTTTTAATGTTTTCATGGCCCATTAAAGTTTAAAATAACAAAGCCCAGCCCAGCCCAGCCCAAAGTCATTTCTTTCTCTTTGCTTTCATGAGCCAACGCTCATGAAGAGGAAAAGAAAAAGAGGCGCGTGGTGAGGCGAGGACGGTGACGAGCAAAGCGTGAACACGCGCCCGCGAGCGAAGGAGGAAGAGCAAGCTATGACGCAAGCAAAGCTAAGCCTTCTAGAAGGCTGAGTTGGCACGAGGGATGAGGACGCCTAACCGAAAAGATTCGGAGAGAGACGAGGCTTCGCAAATTTTTTTTTTTAAAAAAAAAAAGGAGGAGGTTGCAGAGAAAGGCGGAGGGAGGGAGAGAGAGAGGGAGTTTTCTGGGGAGTTGAGAAAGGAGTTCGCTGGAGTTCATATCGAGCCCTACCGTCGGTCACCGCCCGTGTTCGTGGTCGAGCGACGAGCACCGTCAAGCGTGGCAGTTCACCGGAGCAAGGGTGGAGTGCCGGCCGTTTCTTCGTGCTATTGGGGATTCAAAAATATTGAACTCAGTGGTTGAGTATGTGAAACTGAAATAGGTTAGTGACGGATGATGACGTTTATAGCATGATAGGTCACGTTTTGGCTTGGAAATGGTGTTGGTTCTGAGTTGAAAACTCAAATGTCGAATCTGTATATCATGTGTTCGCTAAAATGTCTTAAAGAAGACCGAAAAGTTCTCGTGTTCACGCTCTAATCGATTACTGTTTTTGACGAAATCTTGATGAAACAAAGCCATTTTTCTGCTAGTAATGGTGTTATAAGTCTGTGTGCATCGTTTTTGGACAGGGATTCGTTTAGAGACCGAATAGGAATGCTATTGTAAAGTCTGCATCTCACATGTTCGACAAAATGCCTGAGAGAGAGGGTCGAATCACGTTCTTCGTCGAATCTCAAGAACAACTTCTTTTTCTCTCGTATTGTTTGAATCTCGTCTGATTTTCGGGTTTTTTCTATGTGTTTTCATGTGATTTCGAGGAAAGGGTGGGTCGTCGTCAAGTTGGCCGTGAGTCCTCCTCTCTGCCGGAAGCCTTCCCCTCGCTGGTGCACTCTGTGGTTCAAGGCCACCCCCCCCCCCCCGGTTAGGCTATTCTTTCCTCAAATTAGCATTTTCGTGCGGGAAAATGTCACAAATGGTCCCTATACTTTTGCCCAATGTGCAATTTCGTCCCTGAACTTTCGATCGGCTCAATTTGGTCCCTGAATTATTGATAAATGTCCAATTTAGTCCCTGAACTTTTGATCGGCTCAATTTGATCATTGAATTATTCATAAATGTCCGATTTAGTCCTTCGTTACTGTTTTTCCTTTTTTTTTAAATTTTTTAAAATTTTTTTAATTTTTTTTAATTTTTTTTGCTTTTTCTCCCTTCCCTCCGCCGGAGCCGGCGGAGGGAAGCCGGCGTCCGGCGAGGGTAGCCCTCGCCGGCGTCGGGCGAGGGCCGTCCTCGCCGGACGCAGGCGAGGGCGGCCCTCGCCGCTGTCGGGCGAGGGGCTCCCTCGCAGATCTGGCGAGGGAGCTCCCCTCGCAGATCCGGCAAGGGGCTCCCCTCGCCGGCGTCGGGCGAGGGAGCACCTCGCCAGATCTGGCGAGGGCCGTCCTCGCCGGAAGCAAGCGAGGGCGGCCCTCGCCGCTGTCGGGCAAGGGAGCCCCTCGCCCGACGCCGGGGTGCTCCCTCGCCGGCGTCGAGCGAGGGGCTCCCTCGCCAGCGTCGGGCGAGGGGCTCCCTCGCAGATCTGGCGAGGGAGCCCCTCGCAGATCTGGCAAGGGGCTCCCCTCGCCGGCGTCAGGCGAGGGAGCACCTCGCCAGATCTGGCGAGGTCTGGCGAGGGCCGCCCTCGCCCGACGTCGGCGAGGGAAGCTCCCTCGCCAGATCTGCGAGGGAGCCCCTCGCCGGCGTCGGGCGAGGGAGCCCCTCGCTCGACGCCGGCGAGGGAGCACCCCGGCGTCGGGCGAGGGGCTCCCTCTCTGCGAGGGAGCCCCTCGCCCGACACCGGCGAGGACGGCCCTCGCCCGACGCCGGCGAGGGCGACCCTCGCCGGACGCCGGCTTCCCTCCGCCGGAGCCGGCAGAGGGAAGGGAGAAAAAGCAAAAAAAATTTAAAAAATTTTAAAAAATTTTAAAAAAATTTTAAAAAAATGAAAAACAGTAACGAAGGACTAAATCGGACATTTATGAATAGTTCAAGAACCAAATTGAGCCGATCAAAAGTTCAGGGACTAAATTGGACATTTATCAATAGTTCAGGGACCAAATTGAGCCAATCGAAAGTTCATGGACGAAATTGCACATTGGGTAAAAGTATAGGGACTATTTGTGACATTTTCCCTTTTCGTGCTTGTTCGTTTGATGAATAGTTGGTTTTAGAAATTTAGGATCCATACGTCTTTGTTTCGTTAAATATTTGAGGTCGCCGGAATGAGCGGCCGGAGTTGGTGGACGTCGGTCTCGGTAGATGACCGGCCGACGATGGAGGTCCGGCTGTGGCAAAAAGACAAAAGAAAGAAGAAAAAGGAAAAATTTCAAAAAAAAAAATGGTATGAAAATATTAAAAATCGGTTTTAATCCGACGCGGGTCGGATCCGGGTTTAGGCCGGATCCAGTAAAACTGGTCCGAGCCCGTTCCCCGAATATAATGATGTTAAATTAATTAATAAAAAATTAAATGAAAATTATCGGAAAATGATAAAAAATTTAAAATTTTGGGAAATAAAAAAATTTTAAAATTCAAAAAATTATTAAAAATTAGAACTTTAGAAAATCATTAAAAATTTGGGAAAATCCGAAAATGTCATTAAAAATAAAAAAAATCGAAAAAAATATTTAAAAATTTTCGGAAAATCAGAAAATTCATAAAAATCTAGAAAATTCAGAAAATCATTAAAAATAGAAAAATCCGGAAAATAAAAAATTAGAAAAATATTAAAAATTGAGAAAATTTTGAAAAATCAAGAAATTCTAGAAAAAATGGAGAACCCTTCAAAAATGTTAAAACCTAAAATTGGATTAGCTTTTAGGGCTTCACAATAGGGATTCTTTTTCGGCTTTGCAATAGGGATTCTTATTTTGTTTTGTCTTGTTTTCTATTTTAAGGGCAATTTGGATGCTAATTGACTGCACCTTCCAATATTTGAATGTTACTTCCTTGTTCTAAGATGGTTAGGACAAACCTTAGATTTTTTTTTATAGATTGCTATGACATTAGTTAGCATATGATTAAATTAGGTACTAAAAGAGGACTAACGCAATTGAGTTCTCGAGTCCAAAATCTCTGGTTGCATAAGTAGTAAAGGTATCCTCTTGTATCTTAATCGGTTTCTAGCCAATCCTAAAAAGACTAGTAGCGACTCCTTAATCAAAATATAGACTTAATTGATTAAAAATTTGAATACTCGATGTTGCATGAGATATGAACTTATGAAAGTTTGAGTTAATAAAGCTTGAAGGTGATAATACCTCTAAACTTAACAAAAGCTCGCTCCCCTGTGAAAGGGGTTAGGTTGCGACAACTTGACGACTCCACTAAGAAGATGAGGACTTAGGCCTAATTAACTTGATTGTGTGTTATCTAATTTTTTTCCATAATAGCGCATTCAAGAAGTGTGGTAAGTCCACTAATCTCGTGTTAAATGTTGGTGTGAGTTGGAGTAGTAAGAGGAATCTAATATGTTTTCATAGCAGCGCATTCAAGAAGAAGGTAAGTCCACTAATCTTGTGTTAAATGTTGGTGTAGGTTGGAGTAATAAGAGGTGAAGTCTTTGTTGACGCCTTATTTTGTAAGTTGGTGTGAGGAATGAATGATTATGTGGATGACTTTGAAGTACTGTTTGGATATAAACTATTGCGTTTGCTTTTAGACATGCTCCAACACTTCACCTATGCACACATAATTTGTAATCAGACCTCAGCTGCACCCTCAAGGAACCTAAGAGGTGTCGAGGATTGATTGGACCACACGCAATTTATGCCAATGGGACAATCATTCCCAACCCTACTCATTTCCTCGAAAGAAATAAGTCCAATTGCGACATTTGGAAGGGCTTACTATTTCGTTGAGGTGGGAGCCTTAAACTTATAGTACACCCTACCCACTTAGGTGTTGAAACCTTACAAAGTCATGCGCATATCTATGTGATTGAAACTTCATCTCACAAATCCATTGTTTCTATCTTTCCTTTTTAACTTCTCGCGATTATTATTCTTTTACATTACCGTCATTTATTTTTTCATGATCCATGGCAATTAATCAAAGCATCCTCTACCGATCGAGATATAATGGGAAGATTGGATATTGATATAATGGGAAATTGGATATTCAAGTCATCCTTATCCCTGATAAGGCTCTTCGTTCTGTAGGATGACCACATAATATCAAGAGTACGTGCAAGAAATGTTAGGTAACCTCAGGAGGCTCTTCAAGATCGATTATCAAGCCAGTTAGTCCAAGCCCTATCGTATTTATGGAATCATACAACTTCTATATTCATCTTTGGTAGAACTAAGCCCCAACTTATGAGGAGTACGAAACCGCCATTGGTATCCACTCCTCTAACAAATTAGTGGAACCACTGTTAGGATAGAAACCCGCAAGTGTCTTAGTGGATTTTTCAAGAATTAATAGAGTCGAAATTGAGAAGGTTTTAAAAAAATAATGCCAATTTTTTCCTTTTATCATTTTTGATTGATAAATTCTTTAATCTTCCTCGAGAATTAGGTTCCCAATCTGCTAAGGCGTTCGTTTTAGCGATTTTTTCATATTCCCAACTTCAAGCACAACTTTAAACCTATGCTAGTTCACATAGTGTGACAAGTGTGCATCAAATGGAATTTTACAAACATGATTTTAGCTTAGACTTTTTTATCACTTTACTGATATAAGATCAACATAAAAGGAAATCTCCATGCACCTGTCGGTCTCTTACACATGTAATTTGTTTCTCACCTCAAAGATTTGGGCCCTCCCATGTGCATAGTGACCCAGTATACTTACCCATTCGAGAAATTTATTCCAAGGCAAGGTTGCATACCTAAATAACCCTTTTGCCTATGGATGTGTTACCTTGAGTATATTTCCATAAAATAAAACCAAAGGTGGCTAGGATAGGCCAAATTTCGTGAAGTGCGCCTTAGCTGTGGAGTGGACGATCCTATCTCGTTATTGAGATTTTCTAGAGGGACTTTATATTACCCCTTTGAGAATAGTCCAACAGTACGGCGCCCTTCAAGATGCCACCACCCTGTAAATTATGGCTATTCAGATTCAAGATCCTGCGCAAAGATCTAACAGAAGATCAAGTAGCTAAATTACAATAAGAGTTTGATCACATCAAATGTGCTTGGAAATGGTGCCCACAACAAACCATCACACGACCTACAAGTTTGGAAGAGGGGATGAATATCCACCACGCAATCGAGGAGTATATAGATCGCCCCTTCCAAACCTGTAGGTTGCATGATGGTTTGTTGTGGGCACCATTTCCAAGCACATTTGATGCGATCAAACTCCTCTTGCAACTTAGTTACTTGATCTTCCCTTAGATTTCCGCACAGGATGTCGAATCTAAATAGCCCAACTTTATATGATGGCGCTATCTTTTGTAGGGTGTTGTATTATCGAACTATCTTCAAGGGGTAATATGAAGTCCCTCTAGAAAATCTCAATAACTGGATAGGATCGTCCACTTCACAATTAAGGCGCACCTCGAGAATTTGGCCTATCCTAGCCACTGTTGGATTTGTTCTATGGAAAGACACTCGAGGTAACACATTCATAGGCAAAAGGTTGTTTAGGTACACAGCCTTACCTTGGAATGAACTTCTTGAGTAGGTGAGTATACTTGATCACTTTGAGTATGCGCATGAGAGTGCCCAGATATTTGAGGTGAGACATAAACCACATGTATAAAAGACCGATAGATGCATGAAGATTTCCTTTTTTGTTGAACTTAAATCGATTAAGTGATAAAAATGTCTAAGCTAAAATTGGTAAAATTTCATTTGATGCACACTTGTCTAACTATGTGAACCAGCAAAGGATTCAAAAAGTTGGGAATATAACAAAACCACTAAAACCTTAGCGAATTGGGACCTAATTCTTGAGGAAGATTTGAAAATTTGTCAGTCAAAAATGATGAGGAGCAAAGATTGGCGTTACATTTTAAAACCTTCTCAATTTCAACCTATTGATTTATAAAAAATCTGCTAAGGCACTTGTAGGTTTTGATCCTAATAGTGGTTCAATTAATCTGTCAAATGAGTGGATACGAATGGCGACTTTATACTCCTTATAAGTTGGGCTAATACATAATAACTGAAGATGAATGTTGAAGTTGTATGATTCCATTAATGCGCTAAGACTGGGACCATGCTGACTTGATAATCAATCTCCAAGATCCTTATGAGATTAGCCAGCCTTTCTTGCACGTATTCTTGGAATTGTGGGGTCATCCTACAAAACCATTAGGGACAAGGATGATTTGAATATCTGACATTCCCATTATATGAAGACCAAGAAAGGATGCTTTGATTAATTGCCATAGATTATGAAAGAATAAATAGCATTAATGTAAAAGAATAAGAATTGAGAGAAGTTAAAAGGAAAAGACGGAAACATTAGGTTGGTGAGACGGAGTTTCAATCATATAGACATATACATGATTTTATGAGGTTTCGACGGCTAAACAGGGAGGGTGTATTATAGGCTTAAGGCTCCCCTCTCAACGAAATAGTAAGCCATTTCCATTGTTGCAAACTACAGGTGGGTTGGACCTATTTCTTTCTAGGAAATGAACGGCATCAAGAATGATTATCTTATTGATGCAAACTATGTATAGTCCAATCAATCCTCAACACCTCCTAAGGGTTCATTGAGGGTGCAACTGAGGTTTGACTCTAGGTTGTGTATGCATAGGTGTAGTGTTGGAGTATGTGTAAAAGTAAGCACAATAATTTATATCCAATACTTCAAAGTCATCTACATAATCATTAATTCCTTATACTAACCTACAAAACAAAGTATCAACAAAGACTCCACCTCTTATTACTCCAACTTGTACCAATATTTAACACGAGGTTAGTGGACTTACCTCACCTTCTCGAATGCGCTACCACAAAAACACATTAGATAACACACAATCAACAATCAAGTCAATTAGGCCTAAGTCCTCATATCTCCAATGGAGTCGCCAAGTTATCGCGACATAACCAGGGAGCTTGTGTTAGGTTTAGGGATATCCTCAACTTCGAGCCGACGATTTTCCCTTAACTCGAGCTCTCTCAAGCCCATGCTTTACGCAATATCGAGTGTTCAAATTTTAAATTAATTAAACCATATGTAAATTTTGACTAAGGAGTCGCTACTAGCCTTTTTGGGTTTGGCAGTAGTATATTGGGGGATATCTTATTAATTTACACAATCAAAGATTTTGGACTTAAGGACTTAATTAGGTTAATCCTAAGGCCGATGCCCTTTTAGTACTTAACTTAATCATGTGCTAATTAACGTCATAGCAACCTATTAAGAAAAATCTAAAGTTTGTCCTAACCATTCTAAAACAAGGAAATAACATCCAAATATTGAAAAGCGCAATCAATTATAATTATAACAAAAAAATTTCAAGCTTCCTAAATAATCCCTAAAAAAGAAAACAAGACAAAGTCAAAACAAGAATCCCTACAACCCTTAAGGCTTATCTTAGGTTTTAGTTCATTAAAGGATTTTCCAATTTTTATGAAATTTTTTATTGTTCATTTTTTTCTTTAATTTGAATTTTTTAATATTTTTCTAATTTTTTTTAAAATTTTAATGATTTTCCGGATTTTCTAGATTTTTATCAACTTTTTGTTCCAACTTTTAAATATTTTTTCGATTTTTTTATTTTTAATGAATTTTTGGATTTTTTTTAAAATTTTTAATGATTTTCTAAAGTTCTAAATTTTTTATTAATTTTTTAATTTTCTAAAATTTTTATGAAATCCTAAGTTTAATAAAAAAAATTATCATTTTCTGAATTTTTAGCTTTTATTTTTAAAAATATTTTTCTGAGTTTTTTAGTTTATTTATTATTATTATTTTCGGGAAACAGGCTGAGGTCAGGTTATCCGATCCGGCCCATTGACCCAATCCAAACCCGGATAGACCCACGTCGGATCAAAATCGATTTTTTATACTCTCACATTATTATTTGTTTTAATTTTTTTAATTTTTTAATTTTTTCTTCTCACCCTTTTGTCCTTTTCCACATTTCGTCTTTTTTCCCTGCACTTACTTCTTCCTCCCCGACTACTCTCTTTGCCTGCGACTTTACCGAACGAAGAACGCCCCGCCATCGCTTCGGCCAACGACCGTCCGCCAAGCCACCATCATCTGCCCGCCGTCCGTCCTGACCGGCAACGACCGACGCCGGCTGCTCACTCCAGCGACCACGAAATGTCACAAAAAACACCCCTCACCTAAACTACGGTTTGAACACCAGAAATTCCATAAATCAAACATACACAAAGGCACTAAAAAATGGGGAGAGACGCTGACTCAAACGGCCTTGAACCGTGGGGCTCGCCGACGTGGGGAGGATAGCTTCGACAAAAGGGCATATGTAAGACCGGCTCAGACGGTGCAAAGTCACATGAAAGCACATCAAAACACGAAGAAATCAGACAAAATTCGACAATATATGAACAAGCAAACGTTAAACCAAGCTTCAAACATCGATGGAACAAACTATATTCCGGGGTTTCACTGAGGCATATGCCATTCATTTTGAAAAATAAGTTCCCGATTTATATTTCATGGCTAAAATGAGCCTCGATTTCAACATACAGATCTCGAGTTAGCATTATCGGTCACAGATCATTCTTAGTTCTATGTGAGGTGCTCAGGATCTTGCAAGGAAAAAGGAGTTTCAGATCTCGGGTTCAGTGGGGAGTGCAAAAATGGGGTGTTTGAGTGACGGTCTCCTACTTGGTTCGAGGATGGAGCTTCTACTGTTGAATGGTCACTGATGAAGCTTCAACGAACGACGGGCAATATCCTTTCTCCTCCAAAAACTGTGACTGAAGCTTCCGCACGGCTATGTATAGAATGGTGGCCGGCGATCACGGTTGAGGAGGGGGGGTTTCCTCCACTACGCGAGCACCCTTCCTCCTCTGTCCTTCCTCTTTCCTCTCGATTTTCTCTGGTTTCCTTCAGTAGCAACCTCTATGCAACCTCATCTTATCGGTGTTTTGGTATCGGTGTTTGGGTAGAAAAAAGAATGATCTTCTTCACTTTGGAATACTTCGAGCTTTAGTAAGAATTCACATGAAGTTACTGCAGAAAGATTGATGCAAGTGAGAGCGAAAGCGTCTCTCTCATCCTTTTTCTCCAAATATTCGACCAAAATCAACCATAATTACCACATTGCGGGGTGGTTCTTGAAGCGGTATTTTTGCAAAAATTCTCACATTAAAAGGCTCAAATAGGCTGACTATGGTTACCTGTGATGTATATGATAAAGGAAAGAAATGTCTCTTTTCATTTTGATCCGTATACCAGTCGCGAGTGAATCTCGTGTCCTTAAACGACATGGTTATTTTTTCACTCAACTCTCAAAGTGTTAAAATGACGTGTTTGGGAATGACTCGCCTTTCTTTGTTCTAAGTATTTCTCCTTTAGCATAATTAACATCTCAGTTTCATTTGGTCGAGATCATCTAAGTAGATTAATCTTCATTGGGAATTTTGACTCAAAATGAATGATCCACAAAGTCGAAAAACAATTGCTAAGAATATTGGCACTTGGCGACATTTTTTTTAATGAAAAATAACATCTACCCTCGATGTGGCGGTTAAGTGACCTCGACAGCATGTTAAATAAACGTATCACAGGGAATAACAGTCGAAAAAGATACAATGGTGCCCCCCCTCTTTCACCCTAGTTTCTTTCACGCGAATATGTCTATTTTTGTGAGGTCGTTCGATCGGCACTTCCATGATTCTTTGAAAAGTCATTTAGCACCTACGAGTTAAGAATACATATACATGTGTGCATGATGTGCATGGTGGAAACAATACGAATGACCTAAATGACTCGGATCGCATCAAGAATCACTCTTAAGTCCCCTAATTTCATTCATGGAAAATATTTCTTCACTGAATCAGCATTTACAAGCTTTAGCAACTCTCGGCCATCCATTTCTACAAGAATTAGAGCATCAAGGCAATATCTTCTTGATGACATACGAGCCTTTGTAGTTCGGAGTAAACTTCCCGAACAAGTTCGATATGATAGACAACACTTTTTTCAACACAAGGTTGTCCACTTGAAAATGCCTGGGTCGAACCTTGCGATCTGAGGACCTCGCAATTCGCTTTTGATGACATTGGCCATGGCATAATACATTGAGTCTTTTCTCGTCTATTATATTTAGCTGTACATATCTCTGCTGTGTTCATTCAGCTTTGGAAAGTTTAACTTGTGAGAGAGTTCTCAATGAAGGGAATATTTACCTCTACCGGCAAGACTGTCTCCACACCATAAACCATCGATAAAAGTGTTGCCCCGGTCAATGTGCGTATTGAGGTCCGATACGCTATCAACACACATGGCAATCCCTCATGCCAATCACGATAATTATCCACTATCTTAGACAAAATCTTCTTTATATTCTTATTACCTGCATCTATAGCCTCCTTCATTACGGGCGATAAGGTGACGAATTCAAATAGCGAATTTGGATTTTACAAAGCAACTCATCCACAATTTTGTTATTCAAGTTCGACTCATTGTCAGTAATGATGGGTTTAGGTACGCCATAGAAAGCAATGATGTCACAACGAATAAATTTGGCCACATTTCTCGCAGTGACGTTGGCATATGAATTCTCTTCAATCCACTTTGTGAAGTAATCAGCAGCTACCAAAACAAAGCGATGCCCATTGAGGGCTTGAAGGTTAATTGGACCGATTATATCAATTCCCCACATGGAAAATGGCCATGGCTGAGACATTAAATGCAATTTGTTTGGTAGCGCATTAATCTTATCTCCATAAACTTGGCAGCAATGATAGTAATAGACATGCTTAATATAATCGGTTTCCTTGCTTACCCAAAAATACTCTAGTCTCATGATTTTTCTTGCTAACAGGTGGCCATTCATAATTTCACGGCTCCAAGCATAACATACCATTTTAGAGGAGCTAATCTTTTTCTTCCTAGTAAAAATGTTTTTATGACCTTCAATACGAGCTTCTGCTGGACGGCGATGCGCATGAATGATCGAGGACGCAGCATACTTGGAGCACTTCAACAGGCGAATCTCCGTTTTTTCTTCGATTTTAGAGCATTGACCGTTTCTTTTGTGCCCAAATTGTGTCGGTGACGGATAATGTCAATGTGTACTATCGTTAAGGATCCAATAAAGACCACTTTTCATTAAGTTCGTTTCTTTATATGCAAAATGTTTTAATTATTTGCCCTCCTGAGGGGACACCAAGCCTACCTCTTTGTTGCGGGTTATGGCAAGAGACTAGAACAGGCTCCGCCAAATAGCAGTTGAAACCAGTCGATGAGTGGGGGCATTTCTTCTTTGGTACTTGGGTTTGTTTCTCCTAGGTCAGCTATTATGTAACCGTGACATGGATAATTAGGTAAAAAGCATGAAGCTCTTGGAAAGGTTGTCACTTGAAGCAAGTTGAATGAAGCTGATCAAACATTTGTGACTATGTACGTGGCTCAAATCCTTAGGCACGAGTGTAGCATATTTCATGTTAAATGCTGCTTGTCGCGAGACTCCACCTTCCTTGAAGCTACTGAACGTAATTAAACAAGGATGCAATAAGGAACCAATATGTAAGGCTGGATTAGACTAAAAAGTCATCCATGTAATTAGGAGAGACCTTTGATGAAGAAGAATAAAAGGAAAGAAGTTATAAGCCAAACGAGTGCAACAAATAATAGTTATATCACTTGAAAACCTCTCATGGGTAATGTTCTATTTGAAGTGACTCTTATATTTTGCGTTTATTTTTTTTCGAAAATCTTGGGATGGAAGTACTTTAGTCACCTCATCATGAGTGTTCATAATATATAGGCTTCGATTTCAAATCAAGTTCAATCAGCCCAAGCAACGAGTCGGGCCCGGGCTAGTGAAACTCAAAATTGCCCATCTCTGGCCCCAATCCAGACTAGTCCATTGTCAACTCTATGGACTATAGTCAAGTCACAGGTGTATTTAACCACAGATCGCATAAACCTTTCATGATTCATTAAACCCTTGGGTTGCGTTTGGTCGACCGGATAAAAACCAGGATAGGATATGTTTTATCATATCCCGTGTTTGGTAGCTGTCTAGGATAGGATAAGGCCGGATATAGACGGGATATAAACCGGATAAAAAAATCCGAGGGGGGAGGTGGGATAAGGTCGGATAGGATTTCTTTTATCCGAAACATAAAACCCTACGCTTTTTTTCTTTCTCCGTCGTTCACCCACAAACGTCTCTCTGTTTCCAACGTATCGACGTTGAAGCCTTCTCCTTAATAGCTCTTCGATTCTCATCGAAATTTTACGAAAGCGACGAATTTTCAAAGGTAAAGAATCATTCTCTCTCTCTCTCTCTCTCTCTCTCTCTCTCTCTAACGTTAACGAATTTTACGTAGGTCAGAATTGTAGTTCTATTTGTAGATTTATAAAGGCCTTTCTGTTTTTGTGCAAAATATTTGATATCTTCAACGCGAATTGTTCGTTCTTGGTTCGGTTATTTGATACCCAGATTTCCAAGGCTACTGCATCTCCTACAGCAATTGTTTCACCATAGACAACAGCTTATCTATACAGAAGAAGTAGGGGACACACTGGAGTACCAGGAGTTTTGCGACCATGACTTGAAGCCTTCCTTGAAGGATGTTGTGTGGGTTTGGCATGGAAATATGCAACAACAGTCTCAATCTGCTTAGGTTTTGAATTTTCTTTGCTTTTTCTTCTTCCCTCTTTTCTGGGTTTTTGCTTGGGCGAAAGGATTTCTTGAGAACGTGCTGCTACTCTGTTGAGCAAATTAGTTGCTGCAACAGGGAAAATTAACAAGTTGTATCTATCTCTTGCTACCTCGTTTTAGTGTATTTTTTTTTTTATCACAAATGGACATTATTATGATACTTAAGATTATATGCTTTCCCTTCCTGTCGACTTTTTAAGTAATTGTCTTTGTAAAGTGTTTTTTACTTATGAGTGATATAACTTTCATACGATTTTCATTCAATGAGATTATTCTAAAATGTTTGATGTTGAAGGGGTTATCCAAAAGATTATTTCAAAGTAACGAAAAAGATTATTACGATGCGTAATCATGAAATTCGATGAGAATATGCTAATTTGAAAAAGATATATTGTTTTGGATGATTTTGTGAATATTAAACCTGCAAATATGATGATATCCGACTTTAAATCCGTAGTTCACCAAACAGTACATTTGATAAGATATGAGGATATCCGACTTTAAATTCGTAGTTCACCAAACAATTGTAGTCCTGGACTTTAGCTTATGAAAATATTAAAATAGATACCTTTGCCTTTTCCAATTCTAAATTTTCTGCAAAAGAAAATATGTAAATGCGAGGGCGAGGTTGTCGTGGACTGGCGTGAAAAATAAAAAATTGCTCGCTCGATTCCGCTGCCAACTTTCTTCCATTTTTCTCTGTCGTTTTCTCGCGGAAGGTGGTGATCCGGCTTCGAACTCGCCTCTCCATCGGGAAATTTTCTGTCGCTTTCTCGGGAAAATCTCCAGAGGACTGATCGGGCGAGGCGAAGACGGTGAAGGCAGCTTTAGGCGAGTTCCTCTTTCTCCGCTGAGTTCGGATCGTTTCGTTCGTTCGTTCCTCTTCTCTTTCGTTCCAATCTGCCGTAGCTTCGATGCGATTCGTTCTGCTACGGAGGTGGTGGAGCTGGTTTCGCTTTCCCTCGTTTGCGGTTGTGTTTCGCTGGGCAGAGGCGTTGCTGTTGCGCCGGCTTGAGCCGTATACCCAGTGGGTTGCTGATGAAATGCATTGGAATGCCCTGCGATGCGCTTAATTTGACCCTCCAGCCGCGAAATGTTGAACAAAGATAAAGGCGATGGATGTGGGTTTGTTCATATGAGGGGCGGCGATCCCATTTGTAGTTCCTTCAATGGTTTCCAAATTCTCTTCCTTTTTCCAGTTTTCTTAAGTTTTCTAGGCATGAAAATGGGGTAATGCGGGAAATTTATGTTGGTGGAGCTGACTACTCTGAAAATTAGATGAAAGCGGTGGCTTCGGGACTTAAAGGGAGATGATGCTATTGCTGGTTGTCTGTGTTCATGTATTTAGCGAAGTTCCAGTAGTACAAGTTAGTAATTGTCAGTTGCTGGCTGGAAGTAATGCTACTAGTATTTGCTTTCTTGTTGTTCCAAGTTTGTTTACCTATGACAATTAGGGAGTACTTCTGGGATGCTGTCTGATTGTTCATGAAGAATTTGTGCACGCCAGTGGGCTCATTCAAATTCTTTGCATATATAGACTATAGAGTAGTGTGTGCTGTTAAACCATTTTTTCATTTTACGTGTAGTTTCTCCAGTAGTCAGAGTTTAACTTTGCACGACATAGTAATCTTTAGGAAGTGCTTAGTTAGTATGAGTTGGTCAGATGCCGACTTGCCGTCTCACTTTTTTAGTTCAGCACAATTGGCTGAGATCTTTTATTAAACATGCAATGCATGATGTTTGTTTCCTTTTTTCCCTTTTTCGTTGTGTTAAGATAGGAAATTTGGCAAAGTTACAATACTAAGAGCGAGACAATAAGGTCCACCAAATCTTCATTGATTTTGAGAATGATCGATGTATTTTTTTTCTGTGTCTGGATGACTCTTGTGTTCTTGCCAATATTACTGTTGCCGGCAGACTTATATCTAAAAATCGGTAATTTGAACTCACTGTCCTTGGCCTTCTTTAATATCAGCTTAACTTTGTCTAACTCTTAATGCATAACAGTGTACAACTCCTGCTGAATGCATAAATTACATCATACACATAGGTATGTATAAAAACCAGCTGCAAGAATTGGCTCAGAGAAGCTGCTTCAACTTGCCATCTTATTCTTCCATCCGGGAAGGACCTGATCATGCCCCTCGATTTAAAGCTACAGTCAACTTCAATGGAGAGACTTTTGAAAGCCCTACTTTCTGCTCTACACTAAGGCAAGCAGAACATTCAGCAGCTGAGGCAGCTCTAACCACACTTGCTACAAAGGGTCCATCTAGAGCATTGGCTGCAAAAATTTTGGTAGGGATTAAACAGACGATTTAGTTTCTCTGTCTTCTGTTACATCATTTTACTTTCTTCATCTGAAACCTTAATCAAATGAACTACTTCTATATGGCTATTTTGTGAACACTTCATGCTGTTAAATAGACTAAATACACTAATAAATTGTTTTTTTCTAGATATGCTTGTATCATTATCATATGGGCTTGCTGTGCAGGATAAACCTGCAGTTTACAAGAATTTGCTTCAGGAGACGGCTCACAGAGCTGGTTTGAACCGGCCTGCTTATTCTACTATTCGATCTGGACCAGGCCAACTTCCTGGTTTCTCATGTACAGTTGAGCTAGCTGGAAAGAGCTTTACTGGGGAACCAGCTAGAACAAAGAAACAAGCTCAGAAAAATGCTGCCATGGCTGCTTGGTCTGCCTTGAGAAAAAGTATGCAATTCTTCTCACCTACCCTTTTTTCTCCCTTCATGTCCTTCCTTCCCTTTTGTCTGTCTATTCTTGCTTTTGGAGTAGAAGTTGGGATTTAGCCTGCCATAAGCTCAATTTCCAGGGACCTCCGGCGATGAGCATTAGTAGTGTGTGGCTATGGAATATTGCTAAATTTCTTACTTTTATAATGCATTGCAGTGTCTCAGGAGTCGATGTCTTTCTGTTCTTCATCTAGTCCGCTGGATTCTAAAGCTAGTGAAGAACAGGAGAAGGTTATCGTCGCTCGTTTCCTTTCAAGTTTACTGCCATCAGAGTCAGAGTCAAAAGAAGTGCAAAAAAGACAAATAAGATCAGTCAAATCCAATGTAGGAAGCTCGTGTCCTTTGCAGTATCAAAATTGGGCATACTCAAGTTTTCCACATGAGATGGTAATGTATCCAATGTGGGAGCAAGAAAAACTACTACAACAGCAGCTTCACTTAGCGAGGCTTCCCATTCCTTCTACTATACCATCACCTCAGATTCTTCCTGTCACGCAATCTGTGGTTAGCCCAGACAGCTGCCAGTATTTTACAGCAAGGCAGCTTTGTTCTCCTGTCTTAGGGCCCAAAATTGCAATTGCCACCTCGGTCCCATTTTCTAGTTTCCCAAACCAAGTGATTCCCGATTCAATGAGCAGCAGACCCAGAGTGACCTTTCAAGAGATACAGGAGGAGCAAGTTGAAGAATCATCAGGCTTTCCGACAACTGTTACTTCAGATTCACTTGTTCCTAGAAGCAGCGGAAGTGAATTAAGAATATCGGGACAGGATCCTTGGAATGTCAAAGAGAAAGCTCAGTTACAAACTACGGATAGATTTAATTCTTCTCCCCTACTTCACAGACCTCAGTATCCTCCAAGAGCAAGTTTAATTAGATGCTTGAGCCAGCCTTCTGCAGTGGAATCCGGAATGGGTCGATCAAGTTGCAGTGTGCCCATAGTACAGCACAGACCACAAAATATGGCTCCCCATATGCATGCTTCCCCAAGAATGAGAACAGGAGCTAATTCATATTCGGCTAGGCCAAAACCCGAAGGACGTAATGTTGAAGGATTGTGTCCTCATTTCTTGGCACCCACTGTTCAAATCCGTTCTGTTGTACCAGTGTGTTCAGCTCCATCATCAGGAAGAACACCGATTTCCCAGCCGGACGACCGGTCGAACGTCTCCGGAAATAGAACGGCAGAGCCAGAAGAGGTGGTAAGTTTGGAGCTAGGCAAACTCCAATTATGAGAAGGAGACAGATTTTATAGTGAAGTAGATTCTTCCTTCTAATAGCCTTCTCTCTTAGGAGCATTCATGCTTGTTGGAAGTGGTTTAAATAAATCTTGTAATACTGTCTCCTCGATGGGAATGCAAAAATTTTATAACCGCAAAGTCTGAGGAAATCATCCATCTTTCCTTCCATTATCAGCTCATGTCTACCGGATCTAATTACGAATATTTAAATGCAAAAGGTGCAAAGTCGACAAAAATGTTTGAATACAAGCCATTTAAATTAGAGGACTGGATTTCGACCTAAAATAAAAAAATAAAAAAAATTAGAGGACTGACTTAGGTACCAACGGGAATCTGATAGATTACTTTGTTAAAACAATTCCGTGTATCAATTTTAACATCTCTAATATTACTAAGTTCCTTATGCCCTGAATTCTTCAAGGATGGTAGATGCCTAGTTTCTCATTGGTACATGACATTGCTGCATTTAGAATTTATGAATCGCAATTCTTTGCACTTTATCGCAGATCATCCAATAATCTCTAGAGCTCAATTTGCGACTTGTGACTACAATTATTAATGCCAATCATATGTTTTAGATAGTCATTTTGAATGGAAGCAGGAGGTTTTGGAGAGATCCTGACAATAAAAATTAGTACGCAGCATATTGGCAAGGCATGTCCTATCTGACAAATTGAGTCCCTGAGCTAATCGTTCGACGATTATATTCATGCAATTGGATATGAGATGCATTATATTCGCAAAAAATGACAGATTCAATAATATGTTTGGTTCAACAAAGAAAATTTAAGAATCATGAACTATCATTCTATGGGCCTGGCATAGAATGTACAAAAAGCACATGCTGATCTAGGGGCTTGGAATAACCACTCCTTGTATTTTCCTCTGAAATGTTCTTGGTTAACCTCTCACTTCTATTAAAAAATAATAATAATAAACCTTTTAGAGAGACAAAAAAGAATAGAATCCGAAGAAAAGTTATGCTGCGAATCGAGTAACATTATAGTTTTGGTCCATTCCTTGCCTGTAAATTTACTCGTCTCCCATAAAGCATAAACACTAGGTGTCTCGCAATTGTCACGTACTAGTTAAAAGTATCATGTTTTAGTGTAAAACATACATGTTCTTACTCTATACTCTAGAACAATCTGTTCGAGTGCATAATGCACATCTTTGGGATTTTCTTTAAATTTTGGTGGTTTGGTTTTGAGCTTATAAATTATAAAACCCACAATTAAAGATTCACTAAAATGTATTTGGCATGCTTAAATTCGATTTGATTTTACATTTTTTTTCTCTTTTCCCCATTTTCTTCTCCCTTCAATTTTGTGGGACGTCCCTAGCTTGCTTAGGGATAGACAACAAACCTCGTCCCTAAACCGTCTAGTCAATTTTTTTTTAATCATTCCTCGATCACGTTTCAATCCCATTACAAATTTTTAATTATAATGATATAATCCCAACTCACTCTCGAATTCAAATTTTTATCCCACCTTTTTGTAGGACGTAGGAGTCAAAACTTATACCTGAAATTAATCATCCAAATCCTAAAACTTATAAGTTTATTTCATAGAAAATTAATAGTTCATAATATATTTTGTTAAAAATAATTGCTCAAAAAGAAAATATTTTTATCTATAAGTTCAGAATATAAGTTTACCTACAAAAATGAATGAACAAATAAAAAAATTTCAATCGCCCAAAAAGATACTTAAACATTTATCTATAATAAGAAATATTTCATTAACCAATATTTTTTAGCATTATAAATAACATTTTTAAGAAAATATTTTTGGAAATATTCAATTTTAGCGAAAAAAAAGGGACAGACCTTAAGGTTTTCAATTTACTTGTAAAGTAAATATTAAAAAAAAAAAAAGCTCAAAAATCTGATGATTTGTACAAAAAAAAAAAAAAAAAGATCATACACTAAATAACCTAATTGAAAAAAAGGCCGAACGAAGCGAGGCCACAAACTGAAGAGAAAACGGTGAGTCGTTCGTCTATAAATAACTGCGCACGCCACGCTTAAACCCTAGACCCTTCTCGTCTTCCACCTCTCTCCTGCTGGCCTTCTGCTCCTCCTAGACGCCACACCGCACCTCCGGGTACTCTCCAGCTCCTCTGCATCTCCGCGAAACCCTGAAAAGCTCTCTTTTTTTGCACCGCGTTCTCGCCCATTTGCGCGCTCGAGCTCGACTCCTGAGTAGTACCGTTGGGATACGTTAGGATTTTTATGTGGGCAAACTTGGGATGTGTGTTCCGGCTCTCGAGTGGCAAAATATTCGATTTTGAGCTTCTGTTGTTGACCGGGGCGGTTGCTTCTGAATCGCTAGCTAGTGGGTACGCGTGGGGATGGGGCGTGCATGTGTCGGGGAGCGAATGCGTTGTTCGATCGCTTGTGGGTCGGTCGAGCGGTTGCTGTTGAGGGCGATTTGTTGTGTCCATTCTGTGGAGTCTTGTTTTTGATGAGTTACCTGAGCAGGTTTATGGGTTTGGGTTTTCAGGTGGGTTCGAGTCCGGCGCTTGGTTCGAAATGCTCGTGTTGTTCGAAACGCCAGCGGGGTTCGCCCTGTTTAAGGTGTTGGATGAAGGGAAGGTCTCGAAGGTCGAGGTGATTTGTTTCTTCATGTTGCTTGGTTGCTGTTTTTTCGGGCATGAGCTTGGATCGAGGATTTGGGGTTTGTGATAATTTTGATAGTCATGCATGACTCGAGGCTACGAGTTAATGTCCTGTTTTTTTTCTGTTGCCAGGACTTGTGGCAGGAATTCTCATCTGCTGAATCTGCTAAAAAGGTGACCCGTCTGTTTCTCTTGTCACTTTGCCAAAAACATAAATGATGCTTAGTTAGCGTGAGCGTGTTTATTTTCATTGATGGCCTGTTGATTGCAAACGAGTATTTGATCACTAGGGCTTTCAGGGTCTGATTAATTTGACTGTTAGTCTTGCCAAGATTGTTGCGTTGCTTCATTGCAGTCTTTCACAATGGACCTGACAGTTGTTCTCTATGTGGATATCAGGTTGTTAAGTTGAAAGCTTTTTCAAAGTTTGAAAACACGGCAGAAGCTCTGTCAGCTGCAACCTGTTTGATTGAGAGCAAACCTTACAAAGGTCTCCGTAAATTCTTACGCGCTCACTGTGATGGGGAAAGTTTGGCTGTGGCTGATTCAAAGCTTGGAAATGCTATCAAAGAGAAGTTGGTATGCAGATGCTTTGATGCTTAGCGTGATCCTAATGCTGTTGTTAGCGTGTTTCCTTCTGTTTTCCTAAAACCCAAGAGATTATTTCCTTGCAGCAAATCGATTGTGTCCACAATAATGCTGTTATGGAGTTGATGCGAGGTGTGAGGAGTCAGCTGACTGAACTCATTTCGGGTCTAGCTGTCCAGGATCTGGCTCCAATGAGTCTGGGTTTATCTCATAGCCTGTCTAGATACAAGCTGAAATTTAGTGCTGATAAGGTGTGTGTTTTTTCCTAATTCTTTTACATGTGTTGGATAACTATGGTTCTTGATGTTTCTTGATCTGTGACAAACTCGTCAATTGACCGTCATTGTCGCATGGTCTTTGCTTTATCTGGTTATGGCTGGTCTTGACTTATGAAAAAATTGTATTAAGAATAATGAAGATTTCAATTTTTTTGGTTATGGCTGGTCTATTTATTATAAAATTGTTTGTAAGGATATTGAAAAATTCAATTGATTTTTTAGCTGAATTACTTAATAGATGGTCTTTAATGAAATAGGAATTGGCACTTTTGGTTAGGTGGTTATATATTTTTATTTGAGGTCCCATACGATCCGAGAAGTGCACTTAATCGCCATCTTTCTAAACTTATTTGTTTATTCTGCTGTTTGGGAAAGATGTTGAACTCAGAGCTATGATCTATCAGTGGTCCCGCTTTTGTCCATTTAACTGAAACAGATTTTTATGCTGGAGTTCTCTAATTACATAGCTTGTCTTGTTTAGGTGGACACTATGATCATTCAGGCCATTGGTTTACTTGACGATCTTGATAAAGAGCTGAATACTTATGCAATGAGGGTCCGAGAGTGGTATGGATGGCATTTTCCAGAGCTCGCAAAGATTATCCAGGATAACATACTGTATGCCAAGACTGTGAAGCTGATGGGCAACCGCACTAATGCTTCAAAGTTAGACTTTTCTGGGGTATGGCTTTCTATAAAATGATTATGGTGATTTCTATTGGCATATAAGTCTGAGGACAAGATATCCAAGTATATACAGATCCATGGGATTCTCCTTTCATGTTACAGGGAGTTAGCTCATGGAAATTCCAGACTAGTAGAAGCTTGTGTTTGTGATAAATTTGTGTCTTTTAATTTTTTGGCATCAATCGGTACTCATGTTCCACCAGATGTATATGTCGTAGATATGATTTTGCAAATAGGAATTAAAATGGAGGCTGGCAAATGAATAAGCTGGAACTGTGAGTCATATTTATGATATTCTGACCAGGGAATGTGCTTACCATTTTGCTTGATATTCTGCAGATATTGCCTGAAGAGGTTGAGGCAGAGTTGAAGGCAGCATCTGAGATTTCGATGGGCACTGAAGTCAGTGACCTTGATTTGTTAAACATTAGAGAACTTTGTGACCAAGTCTTGTCTCTCTCCGAGTATAGAGGTCAGCTCTATGATTACTTAAAGAGTAGAATGAACACCATTGCGCCCAATTTGACTGCCCTTGTCGGAGAGCTCGTGGGGGCCCGGCTGATCGCGCATGGCGGCAGCTTGATAAACCTTGCAAAGCAGCCTGGTAGCACCGTCCAAATCTTGGGTGCTGAAAAGGCTCTCTTCAGAGCATTGAAGACAAAACATGCTACTCCTAAGTATGGGCTGATTTACCATGCATCATTGATTGGCCAGGCAGCACCAAAATTGAAGGGAAAAATTTCTCGTTCACTTGCTGCCAAAACTGCCTTGGCTATTAGATACGATGCTCTCGGGGACACTGAAGATAACTCGATGGGACTTGAAAATCGGGCCAAGGTACTTTGTTCAATTTCTCTACTTGGTACTTTTTTGTCACACGGGAAATATGCTTTTATTGTTCATTCACTCAAAAACCACCCAGACACACAAGTAGATGCCCACTCACAAGCACACGCACGCACGAAGAGTTGAATGGAGAGAATTTGCTGATGCTTTGCTGCTTGTAGCTTGAAGCAAGGTTGAGAAATCTTGAGGGCAGAGAATTGGGTCATTCGGCTGGCTCTGCGAAAGGCAAGCCTAAGATAGAAGTCTATGACAAGGACAGAAAGAAGGGCGCTGGGGCTTTGATAACTGCAGCCAAGGTACGTTTACATTTTATACCCTTTTTTTGTCTTAAGGGTAGATTTATTTGACTCGATAAAGACTGTCAATGGGGGACGCACCTATAATGTAAAGCTGAATGTCAGTGTCAGCTTGCCATCATTAAGTGAAGCCTCTGTTTTTCATAATGTTGTATCTCACTTCTGCTCTTCCTTTTGTTGCAAATGGATAATGATACCTGTAATTTTTTTTTCTTTTGTAGACATACAATCCTTCCGCTGATTCTACTCTTGGGCAAACTTTGAATAATGCCGCTGGGAATGGTGAAGAAGCGGAGAAAAAGAAGAGAAAGACCGAAAGTGTACCATCTCAGATGGAAGAAGTGACTGAAGAGCCTCCAACTGCGGAGGGGAAGAAAGAGAAAAAGAAAAAGAAGAAGAAAGCCGATGAGGAAGAGACGGCAGTGCTAGTGGGCGGAAATGGTTCTGCAGAAGCTGATGGCGATGCCCCCGCGAAAAAAGATAAGAAAAAGAAAAAGAAGAAGGAGGCAGCCGAGGACGCCGCGTTGCAGTCTGATGGGAATGCTGGAGAAGAAGAGACGAAGAAGAAGAAAAAGAGAAAGCATGCTGAACAAGATGAAGAAGATAGTGAACAACCTAGCAAAAAGAAAGAAAAAAAGAAGAAAAAGCGAGGCGAGGACTGAAGAAGAATCTGTACGTGTAGTTGCTGCGGCTACCCAAGAACGAATTTTGATTTCATTTCTGCACTGAAACGACTGCTTATTGTAAAATGTGGTTTTGTTAGGCCCACTTTCCATGTGTTTTTTGGCAGTAAATTTCTTTATCGCCGATGAGAAATGGTCGCCCCTTTTTCCATCAGCGTGTATCGAGGTATTGATGAGTCTCAACTTCATGTCTGGCTATCAATCATCGGTCGGATTAGTTTGTTTTTGGGACTTTGGAAGGCCAACGAGGGAACAGAGATTCTTCTGACAATGTCTTTGTGCTTTTGTCTAAGATTAGTAGCGCATGCCTTTCATTCGCTTATGCAAAGTCACATCTCGGCAACCCATGCTGAACATGGTTTGACGTAATCTTTGGTTCCAAGTGATGACCATTGCCAGTTCAAATGGAAACTTCTATGTACTTGTTTCTGCATTTTGACGTGGACGTATATAAAATTGGGTGTCCAAATTCTTGACAACTGGGGTTCCTGAATCACGACCACCATCTTGAACAATTCAGCTGATGAAGAACGGAATGATAAAGAAATCGACGCACCAAGAAATGGTTTTGAGTTGCATTACAGATTGCTGGCGATAATTGGTAAAACGTCCGTGTCCTTCACCGTTGGTCCACTTTCTTCCCCATGAAACCATCTGAAAGGGACCTCCAAAAAGAATGACCATCCATCTCCTCAACGAAATTTCTCCCCCTCTGTCTCGATGCGTTCTAGAAAAGTAGGTACCCAGCAAAAAATAAAAAATAGAAAGAACAGAACGTCGTGTGACTCCAAATCGACCATGATTTCCACATGATTTGTAACATAAAAAATTTCAAATTGATATATCTGTAATAAATTTATTCTAAATTAATTTTTGATCATCAAAAATTCTAAATTGATATAATTTTAGTAAATTTACTTGAAACCGATACACTTATGATAAATTTACATTTTATTAATTTCTATTAAATTTTTTTGTCAAATTATTTGTGTATAATAGTTGGTCAGTGCATTAATTTGGGATTTTACATTTTATTTGTCATTTTTTTATATTAATTCAATTTAACAGAAAGTGTATTTGTCATAAATGTATTAATTTGAGATTTTTAGTGTTTAGTAAATTTGCCACAAATGTGCCTATTTGAGTTTTTTTATGGTCATTTGAGATAAATGTATCACAAGTTTTACTAATTTAGGATTTTTTTAATGATTAAAAAATTGTTTTTTAAGAAATTTGTCATGGATATACTATTTTAGAATTTTTCATAACATTAACCTAAGGAGTTACACACTGGCCACCCACAAGGCCAGAGTTCAACTCCCCACTTCATCATTTGCACGGCTTACTTATAGCTCGTGGGAGGTGGGTCCCTGCAAGTCATCCCGGGTTTACGCCGGCACTTCTCGGATCACCCAAAAAAAAAAAAAAAACCTAGGGAGTAAAACCGGAAAAATCTTATTAACAAAGAAAAATGATCACCGAAGACACAGCAGCAACGTGTCAAAAGGGGAAAACAGGAAAAAAGGGGAAGGGGGAGAAAAAAATAAAAAAGAGGAAGAAGAAAGAAAGAAGTCCTGCCGTTAATTCAGGAAATAGAAATATGTCCCACCTTTGTCCTCTACAAAAAGAACAGCGGCGAGGAGGTGCGGAGGTTTGACTTGCGAAAAACTAAAGACAGCATAATAATCAAGAACCGAAGAGGTACGATCTGCTGTTGTTGTTTCCTGTTCCTGTTCCCGTTCTTTACTGTTTCCTTTTTTCGGCCTTGAACGTCCCCGAATTACCGAGCAATCGCGTACCCAGCAGAATTTCTTGCTTCCTCCCACCCCAGTTCCTTCTTTTTTACCGAGCAAGATTGACCGGGGAGGACACACGTTTCACGCCTCGCTGAAGGAGCTTGCACCCTGACCGGAGCAAGGTCGGTGCTTTCTTGGGCAGACCCAGATTCGGTCCGGGTCAGTCCCTGTTCCTTGCTCTTTGTTTCTGGGTTCAATCCGGTTTTTTCTTTGGTGGGTCGTGCTGAAATCTGGACACCCGCGATGGGTTTTTTTCCTTTTGAGGGATTAGCTGGTTTAGGGTTCGTGTCTTGCACAGCATCTGGTGACTTGCGTTGCTTCGTTGAGTGGATTGACCAGTTCCGGTTGCTGGTGTCTGAGCTCTGGTGTAACTTGCAGGTGGGTAGATTTGACTTGCTGATGCGGAGATTGAGCTGCTTGTGCTTGGGAGTCGCCTTGTTCTTGCGGTGAGTGATCCGTCGGAGGATATTGGTGGGTGGTGGCTGGTGGGATTAAGAGGCCGTACACGAGCTGTATGGGATATGTTCAGAGATGAAAATTAGAAGCGAGACATGGGGTGCGTGCTTGGTCGAGAGGTGTCCTCCGGCATAGTCAGAGAGTCCAAAGGGCGGGATAGTTCGGACGTCGAGACCAGCAAGAGGGATGATTCAGTCGCTGCGAAGGTAGAGGGAGAGGGTAAAGCCGAGGAGGTGCGGACCGAGGAGACCCAGAAGAAGGAGAAGGTCGAAGATGATCAGCAGTCGCGGGAGCAAAGGAGACGGTCCAAGCCAAGCACGAAGCTAGGCAACCTGCCGAGGCATATTCGAGGAGAGCAGGTTGCTGCTGGATGGCCCTCGTGGCTCTCAGACATATGCGGGGAGGCTCTCAATGGCTGGATTCCTCGAAGAGCGAACACTTTTGAGAAAATTGACAAGGTTGGGTGCGACTTATGACTTTTGTCGCTTACAGTTCATCACTGGTGTTTCGATTATAGCAGCTTTTGATTGTGGCAATGAAAAACTTTGAAGTGCCTTGGACTCATGATCAGTTGCATGGTTTACAATAAAAGGACTCACGACTTATAGCTCTGCTCTTGTTTTGTTTGGTTTCATTTTGGATAATTGCTATTACATTAAATCCATGCTTTTATTTTCTAATTCCTTAGTGTTATTTTACTGTCAGATTGGACAAGGGACATATAGCAATGTGTACAAAGCCAAGGATTTGTTGACTGGTAAAATTGTTGCACTAAAAAAGGTCCGGTTTGACAACTTGGAACCTGAAAGCGTGAGGTTTATGGCACGAGAAATTCTCATTCTACGGCATCTGGATCATCCCAATGTTGTGAAGTTGGAGGGTTTAGTTACCTCACGAATGTCCTGCAGCTTGTACCTGGTATTTGAGTACATGGAGCATGATTTGGCTGGATTAGCAGCAAGTCCAGCAATCAAATTCACTGAGCCACAGGTTTGTACAAGTTTGTCACTTAAAATTGGTGATTGATTGTGAGGCCTCCATGCCCCTTTTTGGTATACTGTACTTGTTTTCCCCTTCTTTCAAACATATATCTATATATTTTGTAGGTCAAGTGTTACATGCATCAGCTGCTCTCTGGACTAGAGCACTGTCACAATCGCCGTGTGCTTCACCGTGATATTAAGGGCTCAAATCTACTGATTGACAATGGAGGAGTTCTTAAAATCGGTGATTTTGGGCTGGCTTCATTCTATGATCCAGACCACAAGCATCGAATGACAAGTCGGGTGGTCACTCTGTGGTATCGTCCCCCTGAACTTCTACTTGGGGCCAATGATTATGGTGTGGGTATAGACTTGTGGAGTGCTGGTTGTATACTAGCCGAGTTGTTGGCGGGGAAGCCCATCATGCCTGGTCGAACAGAGGTATGTGTGGACCTTCTTCTCGTGATTTTTTTTTTGGATTCAAAGAACGTGTCTTGGTTGCAACTTTTGTAATTCGCAGTTTGAGGCTTAAAGTTTGTCTAGTGGGTAATAAAAGGTGTATATAGATGCCATATTAATCAGTATACTTAGATCTATACAATATTGGACACTCTGAATCCACAAAGAATTGGTTGGGTAGTCAAGTGCTTGATTGAAAATCAATAGAACCGGTATTCAAATTATAGCATCTCTCCCATTCAGAGTTAATTGGGGCCAAACCCACCATCCTGTGAGTAGTGCCTTGCCCATTGTATGCATGAACAAGGCGGTTTATGTGCTTCCATGGGGATTGGTCAAGTTGAACGTTTGGATAATCTATGTATGCAATATACATTATGGACAATCTGTATAATATACTTACTCCATTTGCTGGTAAATGATCGTATTCATCCTCGGTTTTGGTGATACGAAATTAATTTGGCATAAGTGGATTTTTGTGGTAGATCATATTGGCCTAGATCCAGTTTGACATTTCGATACTTCATTGCTGTTGACTAGCTTTCAGCCATTTAGTTTTTTATCTGATTTATTGTTCCATCCTTGTCTGTGGAACCATCCTTCTTTTTCAGGAAAATACAACTGCCTTCCTCTCATATCTGAAACTTGAACTGCTGTTATGTTTGTGTACATAGGTAGAGCAACTCCACAAGATATACAAATTATGCGGCTCACCTTCAGAGGAGTATTGGAAGAAATATAAGTTGCCAAATGCAACATTGTTCAAGCCTCGAGAACCTTATAGAAGATGCATCAGGGAAACATTTAAGGACTTCCCCCCATCATCTTTGCCACTTATTGAAACTCTTCTGGCAATCGATCCAGCGGAACGCGGGACAGCCACTGATGCTTTGCAAAGCGAAGTCAGTTTAACATTAGTGCATTATATTTGAAATGCTTCCATGTGCTCGTTGCTCTTTTTCCCTCGGCAGTAAAGTTGTTTACTATTATGGCCTCTTTTTATCCTGTTGATCTCTCTATACGAAGACTGTAATTTGCAATTGCAACTTTTTTTTTCTTTTGTTTGTCTTTGATAATTGATTTGCTTAAACGGAGACAATTTCCTCTGGCTAGGTTCAAACCACAAATTTTTTCAATCCTATTCTTGCAACTTGCATCAACTTAAAATCGAGTTGCTTAAATTTGGCCAGCTCTGATTGTACTCGTCTGTTCATTATCTGTTCTACGAGATTATGATTTCTCAGGATGGTTAAGTTTTACTTCCTGTATAATTTCATGCTTATGATCTGGATAAGCACTTGAAGACACACTCTATATGGGAATCGTCCAGACCTTGGATGGAGCTTTTACAGCCCATTAACTTACCATTCTGAATGTGGATGAAACTTTATGGATCCTTGGCTGCATAATGTAATGATGGCTTGTCATAAACTATTTTAGGACTAACTAATAAGGTTAATATATTTAGTGAGATCTGGCTGTACACATGCTATTTGAAGCTCTGCAACTGTGCTTCCTGTTCTTTTCACTTTCCCTTTTCCCTTTCCTTTTAATTTACTACTTTGCCCCTGCCTTTGCACACAGTTCTTCAGGACGGAGCCATATGCTTGTGAACCGTCTAGCCTCCCACAGTATCCCCCCAGTAAGGAAATGGATGCTAAAAAACGTGATGACGAAGCTCGACGGTTGGTCCCAGAAGCTAGATTGGCCTTTTTCTTTTCTTTTTTTGGTTCCTTCCATTCCTCGTACTTTTTCCTGTGGTTTAACTAGAGTGGCTAATAAGGATTCTGGCTAATGTTTTCTTGACTGTTCATTTCTATTAAAACTGCTACCTGATTTATCATGCCTTTCTCTGGTTTATTATCAATATAGAACTGGCATTTCATGAAATTTCAGTGCGAATCTAGTCAGACAAATTACACATTTCTAGGTTAAAGCATTTGATATAAAAAATGTGGTTACATTCCATGCATAGCAACATAAGTACTGAAAATGCAACATCTCAGTTCTAAAAGTAGCATCCTTGGATTCTTCAGTGCGAAAAGTAGCATCTTCATACCCAAAATGAAGCATATATCAGTTTTCACGTCAGTGTTTGGTGAACTTTTCTAATTAGCAATTTCTTGTATTTCTGCAGGTTGAGAGCAGCTAGTAAAGGACAAGCAGATGGTTCTAAGAAAGATCGGACACGTGATCGACGTGTCAGGGCTGTCCCTGCTCCAGAAGCCAATGCCGAGCTTCAGCATAACATTGATGTATGTGAAACTATTTCTCTTTCCTTCTTCCTCTGTTCAGTTTCGTTATTACACGGTAGCCAAAGGATTCCAGTGTTCTGTTTCTGTTTTTGGTGATGATGCTCCTTAAACCTAATTGTCAAAAGCATTACCAACTAGTGACAAAGAATTGGGCAGGCAGATTAGGCAAACAGGCACACCCATTCACATTACTCGACTTGGTTTAATTTTCATATCAAGGTTACTGGGTTCAATTTTCATAACAAGGTTATTGGTTTTTCTGTATATCAGAGAAGACGACTCATTTCCCACGCAAATGCGAAGAGCAAAAGCGAAAAGTTCCCTCCGCCACATCAGGATGGAGCGCTTGGTTTCCCATTGGGAGCTTCTCATCGTTTTGATCCAGCTGTTGTCCCTCCCGATGTCCCATTTACCTCTACCTCATTTACTTCTTCGAAAGAGCATGATCAAACATGGTCAGGCCCACTGGTCGACCCTCCCGGTGCTCCAAGGCGAAAGAAGCACGGTGCAGGTGGACAACGAGAGTCTTCAAAATTATCTATGGGGACCAATAAAGGGAGAAGAGCAGATTCTCATTTGAAAGCATATGAAAGCAAAAGCATAGCTTAAACGATCTACCGGACGGACGACCATTTGTTTTACAAACACGGAAAAAGTTAGTTCGAGGGTAAACTTCACTCGGTATTTGTTATCCATGTCAATGTTTATTTTTTTGTCCCATGGAGGATTTAAATTTTTGCCGTTACCGTTTTTTGGTTTGTTGGGATGGTCAGTCAATGTTGGTGCTGTAAATTTTTGCTTCAGTGGCTTCTTGGTACCAAGTATTCCATATTTTTTACACTCTGAAGAATTGAAATAAGTATTGACAGCCTGAGTTCTCTACTCTTCTCAATGCTGAAGTGCCGTCATCCTCAAGATAATTCATCTTCGGTCACTTGATTTGGCAAGTTTTGCGCCCGGTAGATTCGAGTCCATTTGGTGAGTGTTGGAAGTCAGTCGAGATGGATTTGCAGGGGCGGAAAGAGGGTCGTGACTTTTGATGCTGTTGAGACCTTGCAATGCAAGAATAGCGTTTGATAAGGAGGCATCATGTACTCTGTTTTTATTCACACGTTTGACGAGTATTTGTGGATATTTCTCAGAGAAACTTAGGCGAAAGTTGTGCAGTCGGATAAGGATGTGCCCTGGCTTGAGACATTTTGAAAACTTGTACCAATATTATTTCATTTGCATGAGTTAAAGTCTGTTTTTAAGGTTTATATAACCAGAAGTTCCAAAAGCATTCACGTTGCAAAGCAAAATTTTCTGTTGTGTCAATGAAAATCTTAAATTATGTCGATCGCAACACAAATACTCCAAAAAAATTTTGGGTATTAATATTTCCATTTGTAATAGATAGTGAGTATTTGGCCACATAGATTTAAGCTCGGGATTTTGAATGGAATATTGATATCATTGTACACATGATTATAAATTTTTTGTGGCATTTTCTTTTAATATAACAAAAAATCCGAATTGATACACTAATAACAAATTTATTCTGAATTAATTTTTTGATTACGAAAAATCCTAAACCATTATACCTACACAAATATATCAAAGCTTATTCTTTTGATCATCAAAAATTCTCAACGGATACATTTATGACGAATTTATTCTCTATTAATTACATTTATAATAAACATAAGACAAAAAATTTTAATTTGTATATTTGTTAATTGTTACGTATCATTATATTCGATAATTTGACGATAAAATTTAATTAAAATTAATAAAAAAAATAAATGTATCATAAATATTTCGATTTGAAATTTATGGTGATATCAAAATATTAAAATAAATAAATAAATAAATAAGGACTCAATCCTGCTTCCGGATGACTTGACTTGACTCCTATTGGACGTTTGAACGCCTTGCGCCCAAAAAAAAAAAAAAAAAAAACGCCTTGCGCCCCAATTTTCAGCGAAATCACGTAGTCTGTCTCTCTCTCTCTCCTGCACACGCTACAAACAAAAAGATCCGAACTTTGCAAAGAGCACCGCCCAAGCGAAAAAGAAAGCTCTCTTCTCTTCACTACCAGCGAAGCCCGAAGCGCAGCGCAAAGCTCGGATTTTTCCGTCCCGCGAAGCGAACCCGCAGAACCCATTCCTCCTCTCTCTCTCGCGCTTCTGCTGATCCCACCATCTCCCGCAGAAGCTTCGGGAAACGGCGGAAAGCCCCGATCGATTCGAGAGAACTTCCCCCCCTCCTTCTTCTTCTCGCCGCGGATTGGTGGAGAGCGCGGTGGTGGTTGCTTGATCGTGGGGGGGAAGCGATGGGGGACGCGAACGCCGTGGCCGGCAGCCTGGCCCGCGCCATCGCCACCGCCTTGGACTGGAGCTCCGCTCCCGACGCCCGCCGCGCCGCCTTCTCTTTCCTCGAATCCGTACGCCCTCTCTACCCCCCTCGCTTTCCCTCTCCCTCCTCTCTGTGTTTCGGGGCGTCTTTCCGGGGTCGATGACGCGTGGGTTCCGGTTCGATGCCGCGCTCGTCGGCAATGGCGAGCGTTATCGGCTTTTGACTTGCGTGTTCGTAGTGCCTGAATAAGTGTCCGCATCGAAATTGTCGAGGTCGGAGGACCTTTTTCACCTTTTCTATCGTGGAAATGATGTCGCCTTCGAGCCCCGGGATGGAAATACCGGACCTGAGGTTTTGTAATGCTCGGGGAAGTGATGAGATGACTCCGAAGTGTCTTAAGCTTAAGCTTCCTCCATAAGTGAAAGAGGCCGTTTTGTGATTGGGTGGGAAAGAATGATCGCATTGTGCGTGGTCCCTGAGTTCTTCTAGTAATTTCGAAAGTTGGTTATGGGGGAAATTGAAAAATCGGCGGGTTGCCGGATTTATAGATGTCATTGCTGCGGGGTTGGCCATCCGTCTTTCTTATTTCAGTAGGCGTGGTAATAGTTTGGTATTTGAGGGTTCTGGAGGATTAAGGTCATCGATTAGCTCATACTTGTTGGTGACGTAAGGAAGGTGAGAAAGGTTTTTAATGCCAGACAGCTTTTGAGCTTTTTGTCCGTGTAGTTTCTTGTAGTAAATCACTGCCATATTTTGTTGGAACTGGGTTCCGATATAATATGGTGTCAATGTCGGGATATGGATCGCGTAATTGGGGTAAGGTAATCAACCATTCTTTCTGGTCCAGAGTAAGGGGAATTTTTGCTTGTGGACTTTGATGGGTAAGCTGGGAAATGGCACTGCATGAAACATTTCTAGGAACTTTGTCTGGCCATGATTTCTACCTTTGAAGATGTAATCTGAACTTGTTTGAAGTTACTTTTCTTTATAAGTTGTTTCGTAATAAATGCTCCCCAAAAGAGCATTTCGGCACTTGCATTTTTTTTTTCTTTGGCAATTGCACTAGAGCGATAGGCCATGGTCTGTCCCCCATTCGCATATTTCCTTGGTTAAGTCACACGTACTTAATACGTAATTGGCAGCATTTTCTAGGAGCTAGAACTATCGGCATCAATTTTGTGTGGTTTACGCACTAGTGATTTTGGGACTTTTAGAGTCTCTTTTGGTACCATTATACAGCATAGACAAAGTTAATATATAACTGTTCAGGATGCTTGCTGCTTTGTGTTCTTCATTTTTGATCTATTAAGGATTACTGAAGGGATTCTTTAGTACTTAAAAGGAAGTTTGTTACCCCCTGTTTCTTGACGGTCTTCATTTTGAAGAATTGTGGAAATCTGATATCAAAGGAACGAATGGGTGTTACAATCAAGGTGCTCGACCAACAGTATTAATTGCAATTGCAACTGCTATTTTTCGTTTGGCTAAAAATCACAAATGCTATTAACTTAATAATTAAGTTGTACCTGTAGTCAATTTCACATTCCAGTTCAGATTCTACGAGACAATTTTGCCAAACCTAGATATAAAAATTTTGGTCGGCTCTAGCCATATGGGTGGAAAGAATTTTGTGAGACAAGTAGCTATTCCCAGCCAACAATAAAGAGGGCCTTCAAAATAAACTAAACTATCAGATTGCTTTGAGAAATTTTGTTTGATTCACATGGGTGCAAATCAAAATTATTCTGCTAAAAAAGTTGTCTACCTGTGTAATGCATAGGTTGCTAGTTTCCTAGGAAAACAAATGGTTTAGTTTTTCCTAATAAATGTTTTTTAGTCCAGGAATGTGTAAGTTTGGTTAAAGAAGTTTACTGTCCAAGCTTGCTTAATATTTCCCTAGCTGGTTGGGTACTTGTGTAACTTATTGTTGTAATTTTCCAAGTATTTGTAGTTTTGAACTTGCCTGGGAGAAGGTTTTTCTGCAATGCTGATGTTTGCGGGGGAATTAGTTTGTGAGTGGTTAATTTATTCGTCTGAGTGATCTTCTCCATCAATAGATCCCAAGATTATACAATATATGCTATATGATTTTTGTGCTTCTACTCAATAGGTTGTGCCATTTGTTGTTTTGGTAGTGCTTATTTTTTTCTGCTTTCTCAACAGATCAAGACTGGAGATGTAAGAGTATTAGCAAGCTCGTCATTCCTTCTAGTAAAGAAGGATTGGTCTTCTGAAATTAGATTGCAAGCCTTCAAAATGCTTCAGGTTCATCCCTTTTGTAGTTTACGGTTTATGTGCTTTGTTTGTGTTGGATTTTCCTGTGCCTTTGGAGATAAAATTTGTTGATGCTTCCCATCTCTGCTGATGTGCTTATAGAACTTCGATAATGAAGCAGAGTTTTCTTTTAAGCTTAGATTTGTGACTGTGAAGTACGTGGGTGTTTATATGGCTTCACTTAACATTAGCATTCTGTTGCAGCATTTGGTTAGATTGCGATGGGAAGAATTGAACCCCACAGAACGTAGGAATTTTGCAAATGTTGCTGTAGAATTGATGGCTGAGAGTGCATATTCTTCTGAAGAATGGGCTTTGAAGAGTCAAACAGCTGCCCTTGTTGCTGAGGTCTTAACTACATTCTTTTTGAGTTTGAAGCTTAAAGGGATTTTCTCAGACGCGATGCTAATGTGATTTTGTACAAATTTAGATAGTTAGAAGAGAAGAACTGAGTTTATGGCAGGAGCTACTTCCCTCTCTAGTTTCCTTCTCCAGCAAGGGTCCCATACAAGTAAATCTATATATTTCCTCACCTTGGCTATTTCAACTATTATATTAAACATCTATTGATCACTATATCCACCCTTGGTTAATAAGGCGGAGCTGGTTTCGATGACGCTGAGGTGGCTTCCGGAAGATATTACTGTTCATAATGAAGACTTGGAAGGTTAGTTTATTAATTTACCTATTCATTTGATTTGACTTCTAGTGCCTGCTCTGCCACCCAGTCTGCAGAGTATTGTAACTCTAATAGGGTAGATGTGTGAGAAATTTAGCAGTAGTATTTGGTTGATTTTCAGTAAGTTGAAAGTCAGTGCCAGGTATCTTCTAGTACTAGAATATTTTCCAACTTGTTTCATTCAATTAATCAATACTCTATAATGCTTTGGTTTCATGGATATTATCTAATCTTTTTAGCTTCCAAATTTTGCCTCAGCCAACTCCAATTCTTCTTTCTGCTTCTTAATTCAGGTGACAGGCGCAGGATGTTGTTACGAGGACTTACACAATCTTTGCCTGATATTTTACCTTTACTGTACACTGTATGATTCTGACCACGCCTTGTGTTATTGTGCTTATCTGGTACCATTATAACACTGCCATTCTTGGTTTAGTTGCTAGAGAAGCATTTTGGAACTGCCTTGAATGAAGCTGGTAGGCAACAATTTGAAATTGCAAAACAACATGCAGCCACAGTAATTGCTACCTTAAACGCCATCAATGCATATGCTGAGTGGGCTCCAGTGTCAGACCTTGCCAAATCTGGCATTATTAACGGGTATTTTAATCTTTTATGTACAAAACTTGTTTATTCAAAATTTGGCATGCAGTAATTCCTTCCTTTGTCACTTCACCTCCTTCCCCCCTTCTCTTTTTTTTATGATAGGTGTGGCATTTTACTCTCCTCTCCTGATTTCCGTCTTCATGCCTGTGAATTTTTCAAACTTGTCTCCCCAAGGTATGGGCAGTTGTCAACAATTGATCTGTGAGTAGTTATTCACTCATCTGACCATGACCTGCTCATATGTTCACTTGTGATTGCAGAAAGAGACCAGTTGACTCCTCTGCTCCAGAATTTGATGCTGCAATGGGTAGTATCTTTCAGATCTTAATGAATGTTTCTGGAGAATTTCTGCACAGATCTACATCAAATCCAAGCATCATCGAGGAAAATGAATTTGAGTTTTCTGAGTATATATGTGAGAGCATGGTCTCTTTGGGTTCTTCCAACTTGCCATGCATTGCTGGTGATAGCACTGTGCTTTCTGTTTATTTGCAGCAGGTGATTACTTATGTAGATTCTCTTCAGCTTGTTAAAACTCGTAATGACATGATTTAGAGGAATTAGAGATCAAATTCCTTTCAAGGAAGTCTTGATATACTAGATCCAATCTTATGTTCTTGCCGCATGAATGCTGGGAAGAGTCTGCTCTCAATTCCTTCATTCCAGCCTTATGCCCACACTGTTTTTGCTTGCTGGAGTAAAATTAGGTGGTTTTTATTTTCTGGTCATGAAAACATGGCTGTTAAGTGACCCGTGGTTTTTTGGCTGCTAATGCGGGAAGTATTGCTAATTTATTGATATATAGGACTCTATTCACCTGGCTGAGCCAAATGAGTCCTTGAATTGAGTGACTTGCCTTTTACGGCTCAAATCATAGGATCTACGTGGCTCAAAGTGGCATCAAAGCAGTTGCTTTCTTCATTTGGCATCTTGAAAAGAACTTGTTTATTCTTGACAACCTCTTTAGTTCATTTTTGTTTGTCTTCTGTGTGGCAGTTTTTTTTCCCTCCACTGCTGGTGTTGGGGATTGTGATTTATCGTTTATTGTTTCTAGTTTTAATGTTATCTTTGTTGATCAGTTGAAGAATGGACATCTGTAGGATAGCTGGTTTAAGCATTAAAATTGTATCTTTTAAGTTGAGAAGCAGGTGTCTCTTTGCTCTCAAGTTCTGAGAGTCTAGAACTGTGCCTGTGGTGAAATAATTTTCCCAGTCATGATGATTATAAGTTCTATAGTAGTGTGATTACTAGGGTGTGTGTATGCTAATCATTGTCACGTTAATGCAGATGCTTGGCTTCTTTCAACATTTCAAATTTGCTCTTCATTTCCAATCTCTGCACTTTTGGTTGGTAAGCAGTTCTTTTATTGATCATTTGATGTCATGGTCAGATCTCGAATTCTTTGTAGTTAATTGAAGTGTACTTGACAGTTCTTTGCAATTATAGGCACTGATGAGAGATTTAATGTCAAAGGCTAAGGTGCCTCTAAATGTTGGTGGAGAAACCTCAGCCACTGGTAGTCTAGATTCTAGCGTTGGACAGGTTGATAAGGAGAAGAAAAGGCTCTTGGATTTTGTAAATGATGATACATGCAATGCCATTCTAGAGACATCTTTCCTAAGGCTGCTCAAGAAAGAAAAAGCTCTTCCTCATACAGTAGTCTCTTTGGGAACTCTGGAGCTGTGGAGTGATGATATCGAGGGCAAGGGTGAATTTAGCCAGTATCGGTCGAGGCTGGTATGCTGATGAGATACTTTCTTTTCCCGTTTAGAAGTTGCTTCAAATGTTAACTAGGATGCTACATGACTTTACCCTCAATTGCTTAATGCTGATAGATTGGTTTTTGGCAGTTGGAGCTGGTTAGGTTTGTTGCTGCAAACAAGCCCATAATAGCTGGTAGGAAAGTATCTGAAAGAATCATCTCAATGATCAAGAATCCCTTGCCTCCTCCAATGCCTGCTCAGGTTTGGTTTGTAGATTCTTCATGGAGTTTCTTTCCTAGCAATTTGGCTATTTGGAAATGCAATAGTGCCAAGAGCCTGTTTCAAGTACATTGTTCATTTAACATACTTGGCTTTTATTATAGGAGTTTATGGGAATTGTTGGGGTCATAATCTTTTATCCTTTGTTTTTTGCAATAATAAAGGGAAAAGATTGGATGGGAGCCTACTGTATTTGAGAGAGCTTGTGATGCTGAAGTGGGCCTCAAGATAAGTTAATGGTTAATACCCTAGGTTCTACCAATTTTGTGCTACCCATTTGTCATATTGCTGGTTATTGGACATGACATAACACTCAATAGCTTACCTCCAAAACCCAGCTTACAGTTTTAATCAAAAGAACAAAACAAGGCCAATAATAATTATTTGAACTCTTTAAGGTTTAAACTATTATTCTTTTAATTTTTTTTCTTTACCAAAAAAAAAAAAAACTATTATTCTTTTAATCTCTGTCAAGCTGCAGAATGGGGACTGGGTTTTTGGATCTTTTTGGTGGGCTCATAGTTGGAAAATCTGTTCATACTAAGATCTTACATCTCTAACTAAAAGCTAAATGTGTCTTAGGTGGGAAGAGGAAGAGAAATTGGGTTTTCCCCTTTCCTTGTTTTTCATTTGTCCTTGCTTTATTCTATTATTAGATCCTAAAGTTTGTATCGCCTTGTTCTAGGATTTGGCTTTGATGGAAAGTATGCAGTTGGCTCTAGAAAATGTTGTGAACACAGTTTTTGATGGATTAGGCGAATTTGGAGGTGGTAATTCTGAAGTTCAACTCACATTGTGTACCATATTTGAAGGTAACCTGCGCCTTTTTCTTCTGTCAGAGACGTGATATTCTACTATCACTAAACAACTTTTTGCTTCAAAACTGAGATTGCAGGGTTACTTCAGCAACTTCTTGCTTTGAAATGGAGTGAACCAGTTCTTGTGGAAGTTCTTGGGCGCTATTTAGATGCATTTGGCCCTTTTATGAAGGATTTTCCAAATGCTGCTGGCAGTGTCATCACCAAATTGTTTGAGCTTTTAACATCGCTTCCATTTGCCGTTAAGGTCTCTTTAATCATTCTGAGATGGAATATATTTAAGAAATCTGTACAGGATATGCCTTTAAGTAAATACTTGCTTGGCAGGATCCCTCAACAAGTAGTGCTAGGCATGCAAGACTGCACATATGTTCCTCATTTATTCGGATTGCCAAAGCTGCTGATAAAAGCATTCTGCCACACATGAAGGTGTCTTCCTATACATTTAAACTTGGCCTCTGAGTTTGTGGTTTGGCTGAAACAGTTGTTTTTACATTTTGATAAGTAAGATACTAGCTAGAGAAACAGTTCTAGGTATCAAAAAAATTCATGAGCAGGAAGAAGAATATGAAAAGAAAAATGTGCAGAACAATACTGAGACATGGGCAGAATAGAGGTGGTATTGTAAATGAGCACAAGTATAGAATGGGCTTAAGTTGAAGATGCATTTGGACCTGGTTTTCTCTATGCTGCAAGATTTAGTGTTAACATCGTAGTTATTCATACCATTTACCTTGCCTCGAGAAAGAATGTTCATTTCTTTGGTCTCTCTGAATGTCTACGCTGGCTTTTGTCAGGAGAAGAGGAGTGACTAAGAGAATATCCACTTGTACAAATCTGGCATTCAGAGGATTAAATACTTAGCCAAATAGGATATCTCTTTCCAAGAAGTTGGAACCAAATTGCTTTTTTTGTAAAAGGGGACATTGCTTAAATGGATGGTTACTTACAGCTACCGTTGGCTGAAATGTCAAGTACTAATATAGTGCCTATCTGTATCTCATTCTAGCTCTTCTGACATTAATTGTCTCTGCTTCCTTTCTTTGTTCTTTTTTTTTTAAAGGGGATTGCTGACACAATGGCCTATCTTCAAAGAGAAGGTTGTCTTCTGCGTGGTGAACATAATATTCTTGGAGAAGCATTTCTTGTAATGGCTTCTGCTGCTGGGTAATCACTTATGTTTGGTTTCCTGAACTTGTCTCCTTTTCTACATTAGAAAATGTTCGAATTCTTAATCAAAACTTGCTACAGGATTCAACAGCAGCAAGAAGTTTTGCTTTGGTTGTTGGAACCACTGAGCCAACAATGGATCCAGGCAGAATGGCAAAACAATTATTTATCTGAACCTTTAGGCTTGGTTCGCTTGTGCACTGAGACATCCTTTATGTGGTCAATTTTCCATACAGTTACATTTTTTGAGAAGGCACTCAAGAGAAGTGGATACAGAAAAGGGAATTTGAATTTGCAGAGTTGCTCCATAGGAAATTCAGCTTTTTTGCATCCAATGGCTTCACATTTGTCATGGATGCTGCCTCCCCTTCTAAAAGTATGCAAGTATTCTTTTTGTAGATGTGTTTAATCCATGATATCCTGCCTTTACCATCACTGCACGAATTTGAGCTCTTCATTGTGTTTGTCATGCAGTTACTTCGTGCCATACACTCCCTTTGGTCTCCTCCTGTTTTCTGTATGTTACCCAGTGAGCTGAAGGCTGCAATGACCATAAGTAATGTGGAGCAGACTGGCCTTCTTGGAGAAGGGGTTCCTAAATCTTCAAAGTCCACATTGAATTCAGCAGATGGATCTCAAACTGATTTGAGCAAGGAAGGAAATACGGAGCCAAATGAAAATGATATTCGGAACTGGTTGAAAGGTGTCAGAGACAGCGGGTAAGTGTGAATAATTACTAACCTAGATGAGTATTTCCCCATTTCCTTCTCGTCCTTCTAGTTGAAGGAGAAAAGTGGGGGATTGGAGCACGTGATGTGGATCCAATAAGAAAAGAATAGGGGTCACCAAAAATTTGTAAACGTTTCCTGGACATCAGAAGAAGGTTTTTGTTTTGCTAAAATTTCTGTTCTTAAGGATTGTCAGACCTAAGTCTTTTGGGGTTTAAACAGACTAAAGCAGGATGTAAAACTTTTACTGGTAACACTTGAGGTGGGGCATTGAAAACAATTTTATATGAGGCATCCTCCAATGGTACTAACCACAAACTAAGGTGTCCTGAAATGGTGCTATTTTATTGAACTGTACTCTGTTTAGAATGATGTTGGGTGAAAGATTATTAGCATCGGTGAAATGAGGCATCTAGTTTAATTGTACTGTTTTTTTTTTTTTTTTCTCTCTTAATGAATGTAGGTTCAAAAGTTTCAGAATAATTTGACTGGCGTATGTCGGAAGTTTCCTCTAGTTTCCTACTATCTTTTCAAACCTAGTCACCTAGATTAGTACACTAGACTAGTGTTCCCTCATGGGTCTCTAGGGAGGAAACTCATGATAGCTTGCTTTAAGGATGCTTGGTTTTGTTTTCTAACAGATTGCCGTTACTTTTTTCTTCCGTGAGAACTTTCTTTTACAAGGTTCAAACCACTGTTTCAATTTTTCAGGTATAATGTGCTAGGCTTATCAACTACTGTTGGTGATGCATTTTTCAAATGTTTGGATATTCATTCTGTCGCTGTAGCACTGATGGAAAATATCCAATTCATGGAATTCCGGCATATAAGGCAGCTTGTTCATTTAGTTGTAATCCCATTGATTAAAGCTTGTCCAGTAGACTTGTGGGAAACCTGGCTGGAGACACTCCTCCGACCATTGTTCATCCACTCTCGACAAGCTCTTAGCAGCTCATGGTCCAGTCTGCTGCTTGAAGGTAGAGCAAAGGTTCCGGATACTACTGGCATGGTTGCTAGTTCAGATTTGAAAGTTGAGGTTATGGAGGAGAAGTTACTTCGAGATTTAACTCGTGAAATATGTGCACTCCTCTCTGCGATAGCTTCCCCAGCATTAAATACAGGGCTTCCTTCACTAGAACAATCAGGGCATGCCAACCGCATTGACATGTCTTCTCTGCAAGAGTTGGACGTCTACTCACAAAGCTCTATGGTCAGGTATTAATGATGAGCAGATTTTTCTTATTCCCTGTTCTTTGTGTGAATTGGTATACTCATATTTGATTCTTTTCACTCTTCTAATCCATTTACAGTTTCCTTATGAAGCACAAAGGTCTGGCTCTTCCTGTATTACAGATGTGTTTAGAAGTTTTCACGTGGACAGATGGCGATGCAGTGACCAAAGTTTCTTCTTTTAGTGCTACTGTGATTCTTCTAGCTATATCAACCAATAATGTGGAACTTTGTCAATTTGTCTCTAAAGATCTTTTTTCAGCTGTAATCCGCGGTTTGACTTTAGAATCAAATGCCATCATCAGTGCTGATTTGGTTGCCCTCTGTCGTGAAATATTTGTCTATCTTTGTGATAGAGACCCAGCTCCCAGGCAGGTAAGGACAATACTTAATCAATAATACTACCTTTAGAAGTTGATATGATGTAACTGAATGGATTGCTAAATAGTAGCCCACTTTCTGGAAATACCCAGGTTCTGCTTTCCCTCCCTGCTATCACACCCCAAGATCTTCAAGCTTTTGAAGAAGCATTGACAAAGACCTCCAGCCCAAAGGAACAGAAGCAGCATATGAAGAGTCTACTTTTGTTGGCTACAGGAAATAAGTTAAAAGCACTTGCTGCTCAAAAGAGTGTCAATGTTATCACGAACATGTCAGGTGAGAACTTCCAGAATTACAAGCAAATAGATCTGGAATTTACTTTCGGGACAATGAATGGTTTAGCATTTCGGTTTCATGGGTAATTGGGCTACCGATTTAACTGGGGGCATGCAGCATGGTTTGCTTGCTCTTGGCCTGTTGTGAAATTAAAAGTTGAGACCTTGCATTGAGAGCAAGTACTCTGCATTACAGATTGTGACTACTAATGACTCTCGCTGCATCATTGCACCTGAATCAAAACTTGTTCTGTAGAAGACCAACAATACAAGATTAAGATCTTCAGCTTGATCTTTCATTGTCTAATATTTGTGTAACAACACATACCATACTTCCACTGCTGTTTGCAAGAAGTTCAGTTTCTTGACGACCAGTGTACCAACATATGGAATCTCATAAAGTGTTCTGTCTTTCTATATTCAGCGAGGCCTCGCAGCTCAGTCAGTGCTCTGGGATCAACGGTTGAGGAGGGGGATACTCTAGGATTGGCAGCAATTTTGTGAGCTATAGGAAAATTCTTTTGTACAGATATGAAGTTGACTTGTGAGAAGCATCCACATCTTACTAGAAGCTGGTGCGTGGAGGCCTTTTCAATCTCTCACCAAAATTTTAAAGAGTTTGCCTGTCTCGGTCCATCTCTTCAGGTTTTGCATAATACGAGTTTGTACAAAATCCCTTGTCCTGAGCTCATAGATATCCCTGAGGAATGTATTATTTGCTCTTGGATCGAGATGAATCGGCTGTCAGATTCTGGAGTTTATGCAAGTTTTTCAGTATCGAGCTTACATGGCAAGATGTAGCTCTTGAGGCTTTCATCCGGAATACTTAAGAACAGTCCTGACACTCAGAAATATGATGAGTAATTGACATGATAGATTCATGGTTCCCAAAAATCTTTATCCTCTTTTCATTTTCCCTTGTTTGCATCTTAGTTCGAAAAGATGGCTAAATTTATTCGTCTTGTTCAGTGAAGTAAAATTCATTGTTTCTTTACTTGAAATTTGAAGATTTTACGACCAAGAAAGGAATCCAAGTTTCATGGGTATTGATATCTAGAGCTTGTTTAAATTTGCAATGTCAAGCACACATTTTGTGTGAAAACCATTAGAGGCCCAGATGTGATAATTTGGTGACTTGGTTGGAATTGGACTCAGGTGATTGTTTTCCCCTTTTCTTCCAATACAAGGAGCCGGATTTCACGTATCAACAATTCATATTTCAATTGCTAACATGAATTAAATGGCTTTTCTATGGGGGAAGTGAAAAGGGCAAGCAAAGTCCAACTCAACCTTTGAATATGGAGCTCGGTTTCTTCCCTCTTTGTCTCTCGAGGAGACAACCGTTTCATATTCTGTGCTAATTTATTTTACACTACATCGAGAGAGGCATCTAGGGAAGTGCTTCCTTACGGGGGAAGCAATGCATAAACAAACACCACCTCGACTTTTGTTCTACGCACGGCAGTGCTCGCCGTGCAAGAAACATCCAATCAGAGACACGTGGTGAGGTGAAGTTGTTAGAAAAGCGGATAAAGCATTGAGGAAAGTGCTATAGAAGATGAGGCTCGGATAGGAGGGAAAAAAAGAAATGCAATTTGGTCTTTTTTAAGTTAGATGATGGGCGGTACGGCATGGTCTTCTGAATGGTAGGTTGAAGAACAGCAGTTGAGCATGGAGCCAATAGAAAAGGGGTATCTCTGCATTCCAGTAGCTACAGAGGCTTCTAGCATAGCCCAACGCTCTCCTTATAAACCCCTCAAAACCTTCTGCACGGCTTCCCAGGACTTCTGCAATCTGTTTTATATCAAGAGAGGATTTGAGAGAAGATCCATCTGAATTTCTTGTTTCTCTAGTCGGAGGTGTGGTTTTGAATTGTAGAAAGGGAGGGGAAGCTTATGGGACCAGGAGGACCGGGAGGACCGGGAGGTCCTGGAGGACCTGGAGGACCGCCAGGTTGGGGAGGACCGGGAGGACCTGGAGGGCCCTTCGGCGGCTTTTGTAACGTTATAGGTTCTTGGTGAGTGCGTTTTCACTACATAGGTTGATGCATATGCACCCGCATTTGCATTACCATTTTGGATTTACATCATATTACAATCACCATGAGATCAATGCATTTAGGTCATTATTTGTCGGAGCACGGTGTTGCTCAGTGCGTAGGATCATGGAATTAGCAATGCTACCAACTTTTGCTCAAGTTTGTAGCTCCGGCACGTGCATTGAGTGTTCTATTCATTTGGTCAATCCTTTTCTTTTTGTCGTTAAGGTGGCGAAGTTCTTTATGGACGATCCATTCTGCTAATCAAATTCATTTGTCACTTGACAGCTTCAACTTTCTATGCTGCTGCTGGTTGCTGCAAGATTGCTTTGGTGGTCCTCCCGGGCCGCCGGGACCTCCTGGGTTTGGACCGCCTCCGCCTTAAGTCCTCGTTGGCCCATTCATTAGGATACCATGTCTGAATGCGGGTGTTAGGTCTTATGTTTGTCGTTTCATCTTATGTTCATGTAATAAAGTTATTTGTGGGAAATCAGCGAGGAGAAACAATTAGTGTCGCTATTCTTTCTGCGTTACAATGAGATTTTGACGCCCGCTACAGAATATTCCTGTCTATGTCAATTCATACTGTATGTCTAGAGGTTCATTTATCTTTTCAATTGCCATAATATCAGCTGGGTTCCGAACTTAGAACTGTTTCGATCCGAGACGGAGGAGTATGCAAAGTAACAGTGCCTAACAGAGATTTCCCACCCGGGAGGTTGTCAATGGGCCAAACCAGTTCAATTTTGTGCAAAAAGTATAAACCAACCCGACAACTAAATTCATATCTAGAAAACTTGACTGAGAACGGCCGGTTATCGTGATCCTATTATAATTTAAAGTTTATGAAGATTCCAATTTTTTTAATCAAATTATTTTCATATGAGCTAGAAATGTATTTGTTACTAGACAGTTGAGTTTACATTCAATGAGATATACATCGGAAATGACATAATTCATTTCGGTTCGGAATGACCTGAACAGAACTGAAAATCCATACTTGAAAGCTTTACCAGAACTGGACTTGGACCTCATACCAAGTGAAGAACCTGTTCATTTTGCCATGTTTTCGGCCCTGATTTGTATCTCCCTTTCTTCAGTATAATGCCCCTCTACTTTGTCGTGTAATTAACTTGCAAATTCTCCCAAAAGGCCAAAAGAAGTGCGAAAATTTGCAAGTACATGTAGTTATTAGGCTGGTAGAGCTCATCGATCCCATCATCCGACTTCCAGTTGCAATAAAATTACGCTAAGTACAAAGTCATCATCTGCTAGCAACGACATCCCCATCTTTGCTTTGAGCCAATAGTTGTTAGAACAATACTGATCATAACGCATAACCTCTCTTTCAGTCAGCAATTGTCATGCCGAAACCTATTTACCAGGTTTCTCTTGTACATGCATGAGCATTGGAATTTGTCAAAGCTTTCATGTCATACGAAACCGATTCCTCATCACTGAATCAGGGACATGTTTCGGTCAACGTCTTGGAGTGCACAAAGACGTAGGCAGTTGCAACGAGTCGTAATAAACACTACTCTCCCCCTACACGCCACCAACATTGCTTGAGACAAAGGCAGTCGCAATGTGTAGTAATAAACAATACTCTCCCCCTACATTTCCACCGCCATTGCTTCACTATCTCCACCGTAGTGCACATCGCCCTTCACACATTTTTAATCACTTCTAAGTCAAGGCAAAAATGAAACAAATCAACCATCGATATTTAACCGCAAGTATCTACAATCACATGTATCAGAGAAATAATGTGGAGCACAGTAGAGAGTGGGACAGCAAAAATTATCAACAGCATGGTTACAAATGGTGAAAACAGAGGTCATACGAGGAGCTTCCATTGTTGGTTACCGTAGCTCTAACTACATGGATCCACTGCAAACCGAAATTCTGAACTTCACTAGATTGATATTTCCTATATGTCCTGTGTAGATCCAAAGGAAATGAACAACTACTATTCATCCTCTACCCACGATTATTCATGATGAATAATAGAGTATTCAGACAAAAAGGCGATAATCTAACTCTCATATCATATGCAACTTCAAGACCACATGCACCAACTAGTGCTTGTCCTCCTTGGGGACATCCTTCTTAGAGACTTTTGATTCCAGCTCCTTGGCTCCCTTCTCAACTTCCCTGAGAGAAGGGAGATAAAACATCAGAATATTTATACCAGCATAATCAGTCGATAACCAACAAACTGCTTCAAGTTAGTAATGCTCTATCTGTATCAATTATTGTAGATATTTCAAACATGTGGCAGACAAAGCAAGCCAACGGAAGAAGGCAGAAAGAATTATTCAAATCAGGAAGTCTTAACTGGGCATAAATGGAAAAGATATCAATATTAGAATCCTCATTTCAACAAAATAATTCATCAAAGAATCCAATCGGAAAAGGAAAGACTGCCCCAAACACGAGTTTCAGTGATCGATATCTGAGTATCCCATCAGCCTCCACTCACAAGAAAAAGATCAAAGATGAGAGAACATGTTGACATTAACAATACTCAACAGAGAATGGCCAGGATTGAAAATCACCGGGCCCTTAACATATCTTACTATAGTGAAGTTCCAATGCAAAATTATCAGAATATAGCACCGTTGAGAGAACTACAACTCTCGTCACAAACAAGTGAACATACATGCCTGGTGAGATTCCGGGCAGAATAGGTTCTCCAACTTCAAAACTTTAATCTTCAACTCTAATACGGAGTGAACATTCAACAAATTACAGTAGCCGTAGTCAAAGAAAACATGGCCGAACACAAATGGAGTAGCTGGACATGTAAAACCAACAATAATGCTTCGATCAGCATCTCTAATGCAGTTCCACACGATTCGCGCAAACTCAAACTACTCAATCCACGACTGCTATTTCAACAATTGCCATTGAAGACTGCGCTAAGTGCTACCCCCCATTGCTGCTGCGCATCCGATTCGCCCACAATTACCATGGAATCACACTCACTGCACAACAGCAGCAGAAACGCGGACTGCAGGAAAGCAGCTATATAATCACTTCCGCCGCCGCCGCCATCGAAACAAAAAGCAGCCCCCAAAGAAACCATCAAGCAGAGACCTTTCGCCTCCGTCAAAGACGAACCACGCCCTAATCGCCCTACCTCTAGACCACACCTCGCCAAAACGACCTCACACCAGTCCACAAACCCCGTCCATCAAAACCAAAATCCAAGGCATCCAGCTACTAACTCGGCCTGCGCCATCGCGATTGCCCTTCGCCTCGAACGCGAAGGTCGAATCCGGTACAAAAATCTCGCCCAAAAATGCGAGGCCGGCAGAGTTTCCGAACGGCGTGCGGGTAAAAAAAAAAACCTAACCTGGAAGCGGCGGTCGATTCTTCCTCCAGCCAGTTCCGGATCTGCTTGACGTTGCGCCGGAAGATCACCGCCGACTGCTTGACGTCGCTCCTCAGCAGTAGGACCACGGCGCTGACGCCGGCCACCGTGAGGATGAAGTTGGTCAATCCCATCTCCCTTAGACCTCACATAAACCTCCGACGATCGTCGTGAAAAGCGCCGTCGCCAGCGGTTTTGATTTCGCTGGTTTTATGGGTCGGGCCCCGCTTGGGCCCCCGCAATATGGGCCCGAGGGCGTCCGAGGCCCAACAACGTGGTGGGCCGGAAGTGGCCTTGTGGGCATATCGAGAGCAAGAGATTGTCATTCTTCCAACTTGTTCGAATTTGATCCGATGTCTGAAGAGGGGGATTCAAAACGTGTCGAGTCTCGTCCGTTTTTGGAATTAAAGGACTGTTCGTGTCGTGTCGGATTCGGATTTTAATCTCGGATATTGTATTAGTACTCCTCCTCATCTCCATTCTTCTTTCGCTCCGTTCTCGTCCCAAATTATAACCTCGTTGATATTCCCAAACAACTAAAAATTATATATATGCCAGATAAAACGAAAAATCAGCAAACAATAGTCATGGGCTAGATTATAAGAGAATTAAAGTTTACAAGGCGGAACTAGATGTTGTGCATTGACTAGATGGTAGAAAATTTTCTACCTCCGGAGAACTTCTTAGTTAAGATGCTTGTAGTCAAAGCTGCTATTGTTTGCTTAGTAGTACGATAGAATGGGATACGGTCTATGGTGTTTTGGTTTGGTATTGCCTTGAATCATAACTAATTGGAAATGGAAAAACCTAATAAACTTGCGGAACGAAAATCATAACCACAGTCGCTCTCGCTTTTTGGGCCCGACCTCGCGTTAGGTACCAACATCATAAACCACCACATGAATTGACCGTCCATAGTATTTGGTGGTCATTAATATATCTTGACCAACTTATACTCATTGCCCATTGTTTTCCAATCATAGGGCTCATAGGCCCTTACCTAGCAAGGGTCGCCAGGCTTCAATCGATGGCCCGTAGGGGTTGCTAACCCTTAAAATAAAAGGAAAAGTGAAAAAAAGAAAAGAAAAAGTATAATATAAAAAAATATAAAAATATATTATTAAAAATTATCTACATTATCATTATCAATCATGGCACATAAAACAATCAACGTTCAGATTAAAGATTTCTAGCTAAAATTAGACGGATAAACTCAATTGACAAAATATTAAAAAAATATAATTCAATTAGCGCAATTAAAATATTTAATACCGAATGACAAAAATATAATGGATTTAAGATTTTTTGGACAATTTTGCTCTCGTTTCTTGACCTCTTGATTTTATTTTCCATCCTCAGCCATCGTCAACATCATGAGAGAGAGAAATCAAAAGGGTGGTTGATTCTATGGGCGATGATGGATCATGTGGTGATTTGATTGGTAAGGGGCCGAGAGAGAGAGAGACGTGATTCCATAATGTTCAAACTAGTCACGGAAATCGATAATTTGAAGATTAGGTTGGGCCGCTGTAATAGAACGTCACATGGCTCTCAATCAAATATAAACCCCACCGGCCCAAGCACATGTCACTCTCCCACTCGCTGGTCCATGGCACTTTCTAGTGCCTAGCGCAGTGTGAGAGGGCTCATTAGCCAGCGCTAAGTCAAATCATCCACGTCTCTGCTTTTTGCCTTCTTCCATCTCTCTACATCCTGCCATATCCCATTTGCAGAGAGAGCTCCAATTCCACCACCTCTGGTTCGGTTTCATCTGGCTCGGACCACGATATCACAAGACTCGCGGAGATGGCGGGCTGGGGACCGCCGCCGGGAGGGCCTCCCGGGCCGCCGGGGCCGTGCGGTTGCTTGTACTTTTGCTGCGACGGAATCAGCCGGGGGATATCTTCATGGTGAGTTCGCATTTCTAACGCTTGCGCTGAGTTCTGAAATTCTAGGAGCGTCAGTTAAGCACTGCCAATCCAACGTTGGAACACAATTTGTTGCATGACATCACACACATAACATGTTGCTTTCTCTGAGACTTCTGGGATTATGCCATTTGAGCTTTACTTTGTTTTGTAAGATGAGGCCTTTCTTAACTTTTGCTTGCTTTCCGAATCGTTCTAACATATTCTTGGCGCTGTTGCCAGTTTTTATGTCCTCTGCTGCTGCTGTATCTTCGAGAGCTGCTGCGGGCCGGTGTTCGGTGGCCCGCCAGGACCTCCAGGCCCTTTTGGTGGTCCACCGGGTCCCCCTGGTGGTCCGCACGGTCCATTTGGAGGGCCCCCCGGCGGGCCTCCCGGGCCATTCGGTGGCCCACCAGGCCCTCCCGGTGGACCTCCACGCTTCTGATCAGCCTGCAGTGTAAGTCTTGTACTCGACGACCAGTGTACAGACATGTATTACTACATGTTTGATGTCTAAATTCTTGTTGCCGTGGAACCCTGAATTGCCATTGCACAACGTTCCAGCACATATGCCGAATTGTCTGTGGAATATATCTTAGCTAATGACCTCCTAATGCAAAGCTTGTCAAGGAAATGCTTTCCCTGGTGTCGCCTATGGTGCCAATCCTGAGTGGAACCTTGTTTGGCCACTTGGTATAATTTTGGTATTATTTGAGGTTCAGACGGCGAAAGGATTACGCATACTTACATTCTCTGTCTCCTTCATAGAGAAAAGGAAAGCACAGTGGCAAGCGAGCACTGATAATTTCTGTTCACAGCATGAATCATAGTTGCCACCGAAGAACGGGATAATATATCAAAAAGAGTGCTCGTTCTCAATACGTATATGTTGCATGAGACACCTTAGACTCATGTCTTCGCGGTCTTCAATCCTAACATTCAAAAATCAACTATATAACCTCAGTGAATATTATTAGTACATCAAATTGGAAGAGTTCAGACGAAACCCTTCCCCTACCAAAATTTGTCATCCTGGAATATTTTACATGGATTTAATGTTTCCCTTGCTCGGTGCCCACACGAAAGGATATAACAGAAGTTGATGTTCTGCATCATTCGTCATCCTCTTCATCGTCCTCTTCTGCCTCTCTCAACCACTACACCAAACAAAAGAACTTGCAATTATTATGAGTGCAGTACCATGAAACAAATGTTCATAAAACGGTTATAACAAAAGCATGCCGCTGAATTCTCTCCCTAGGCATACAAGAATTACATTAGACTACCTCGAAAGGAAGGTCAAGAAGTAAAATGACATGGAGAGTTGAGCCTGTGGATCAGCACACTTTTTTCACAATGAATCCTTTACTGATTTCATTCATTATGGTACAGAATGAGATAAAACCTCAAAACTTCCGAAAACATCTGTTGTTTGACATAATTGCAGTGGACCCATTAGACTCGGTATAATCATGGATTGCTCAGGACCCAAATATTTGATGGTGCTATAGAATGCCTTCAATTTCTTCAAGTGGCATATTGTCTGGTAATCAAATGAAGCCACAACACAAAGCTATGCACCTTCACACGGACTCAATGAAAATTTAAACAAGAACCTCTCTGAATTTTAATTGCTAGAAATTGTTATCACTTTATGCTTTCTACATGTTACTGTAAAAGCCAGAAAGAAATGACCGTTTCGCAAACTTCATAATAACAGAGGAACCACAGAAGTTGCTGGCAGTCTAGGAGAGAATCAAGACTTCAGACTCAACTACATTACCAGTCAATTTTCAAAAGTGAATACCATTGCCCAAGATAATCTTCCATAATCTCAACACTTACAAGCTAGCTTGTGATGCGGGCAGTTCTAGCTACTGCAGCATCTTTAACTAAAGCGCTAGAAAAGAAAGGCAATTGGAAGAAGCATCACATTTATTGAGTGAAAGGTAAATGCGAATACATACTTTAAGGAATATCTCGGCTTGCTTAACAAAGACTCTGTCTGCTTCATCAGCATCTTTCTTCTCAGATTCCCAATCTTCAATAGCCTCTTCTGTTATGATGTCCTTCTCATATAGAAGGTGCAAAATCTGTAAAACAATGCAGTAGCTATTAGATCATCTGAGAAAACAACCAGCATTTTGCTTAGCTTGAGAAGAAGAGATCAAGTTACAAAATGATGGAAATAACAAATTCTAAATTGAAATGCTGACAAAAGCCATTGAAAGCCAGCGATAGCTGGTTCTGTGAAAGTAACAAAAAAGCAAGTGATCTCATTCCATGCTACTATCCTAGTACAAAAGCTTGAAGAAAGCTCAAGAGTAGGAACTAATCAACAGGGTAAGGTGAATCAGTGACAAATCACCAGCCAGTCAAGATCATGACCAACACAACCATGTTCCTCCGCTTAAAAAGCCACCAGTTCCCTCAAAATGAAAGCAATGGAAGATGAAGAAAAATAACCTGTGTAAACAATGGAGATAACTCCCTCACAGATTCCAGACATATCTCTTCAAACTTCAGTATCACTTCAATCTGTGGATCAAAACTTCATTATGGAGGACATGTATACACTTTCTTGAAGCACTAACCACAAGCACTTGGAAATGTACAATGCATAACAGTCACCATCACAGGACGTTTAAATTGCAAAACCACTACCCCAGCTCAGAAATCCATTTGCAAATGTTAATATGCATACTACAACTAAAAAGCATGGCATGTGAGGCTTTTCTCTTTAGTAGTTTAGTGGGTATAAACAGTCACGAAATTTTAAGTGCATGTGACACACAAACACCAGAGAAACGTCAGACAACCGTGAGCAGCTACCATGAGCAACTTTTCAGAGACTTCATTTCAAAATGTGAAGAATATGAAATTACCAACACCAGATAAATGAAGTTTTGATCAAATGCCAATATATACAAACCTCCTCATCTTTGCCTGGCAGGTAGGACTTCAATAGTTTTTGCCAAGTGTTGACCATCTCATGGACATTACGCAATAACTCATCTGAAGAAAGAAACTTCTATTAGTTGTTCTATACAGATGTAAAGAAACGATACACAATCTATAGGCCCCAAAAAATCCATGAACGGCACCAAATCATGTCTATGGTAAGGTACAGGAGCCCAAGAATGCTTGTTATACCCCTGCAATAGATATAGAATGTATATCTAGAATGCAGGATTGCTGTTGTTAGGAGCACATGCATGGATAAACCCATCTTTAAGAAGAATAAGCCACGGCATTAAACTGGCAAATATGAAAACTTGTGCTCCAAACCGTCAAAAGATTTTCTGGAAACTTGCAATCCAGGGATAAACGTTCAAAACTGTCTTCTTCCATGTAAGTACTATTTGAAGTGCACACAAACTAAAACTAACAATCTTTCAAGAGGAGATCTTTTGAAGCATGAATATCAAAAGCACTTGCAACAGAAAATTATAAAATACTCATTCAGGATTCATAAGTACTTTGATTTAAAAATGAAAAGCATTACTGGAATTTCTGAAATATCAGAAAGAACTGGCCAATGGTCTAAATATGACAGCAAATGAGCACATTACTGCTGTTTGTTATTGCAATAATGAATGAGCAATAGTGCTTAAACTTTACAAGGTCAACAAAACAGCAGTGGTGCTAAAAATGACAGGTAATTAAAAGAACATATGACTTTAGCAAGTATAAAATCTGTCCAACTGGACCCATAGAAATTGACATTGCATATTGGTGCATGAGACAAGACACCTGAATAAGGTTGACTCATCTGTAACTTATGGACCGTTTTCCCAAAAATATCATGGCATAAACCAGTGTCAGCAATGATCTATATGCGATGTAACAGAACCTCCGATTTTCTTTTCCATTAAGTTCAATAAAAGTTTCCACAGGATGTTGTCTTAAGCTATTCTATTTGCCACATATGGATGAATACCCATCTTTTCTGCTTCAAAATCACCTGTATCTTTTCTGTTTCAGTTTTCAACCAGCTAAATTAATTTGTTCTTACTTGGGTGCCTTCATATTTTGTAGCCATGCTGACCATTTACAGACATGGTAACTGAACTTGGATACAATTAAAAAAACAAAAAGCAGTCAAGGGATAATAGTCACACGTGACCCTATACTCACTCTTATTCTATTTGACAAGTGTCCACTTGAATTGATTTGTCACTGCTGCCGCAAAGCTGCATAGACTAACTAAGTAGCAAGAAAGTTAAGGGTTGCTGTAGACACAACTTACTCTGCGAACTATGTGTAGCATCCAAAGCCAATTTCATCATGGAGTGAAATATGGCACCAGCACAGTCTGCAGCTTGCATATTGTATGACAACCTGATATGACAAACGAGCAAGCAAAACATGAAATAAGTTACTAAGAAACTGATCAAATAAGCATCTGCACACAAAAGCGGACACAGGTTCACAAGTCCTTGGAACAGGAAGGACCATCAAAAGAAAGAAATGGGCAATAGTTTCTTTAAATATGCACTATTCTCAGATTCCAAGGGAAAGAGGGTACTTTGACAAATAATTCAATGAAAAACCACACTTCGTAGGGCACTATTAGAATTAGAGGCTACAACTAATTAGAAGATATCACATACCGCAGAGAGTTCACTTCTAAAATTACATGGTCTACTTCAACATTTTCATTTACAGCCCTCAGGAAAGTTGCCTCAACCTACACATACAAGTGTTATTTTAAAGAGGATCCCCTCAGCAAAAAACTTGAACATTATCAATATCTGAACTTGCAACTTCTCTACCTCCTTCTCAAAGTAAACTGCATCGTCTTCAGCATTAATTTGAGCGTCAGGTTTCAGTTCTCCAGATGATGCTGGAGCATTGCTATCTTGACTAACAAGCTCCAGATCATCTTCTATCACTTGAGTAATCTCTGCAACTTTCTCAGGAGGAATAGGAGCAACCGAATGTCTCCATTCTTCTTCATGAGATCCTTCACATATGGACCAAATGTAACCCGCACCACCATAGCCAAGCTGATTAACCATAGATGTTAGCACAAATGCCAAACTGAACTAGCACCATATGTTTTATCCCCCAACAAATCCCAAAAAGGAAAGATAAACTCTATCTTCTGCTCTGTACTAAACAAAGTAGAGAATTCTGTCATATTTCACACAGAGACAACTTTGCATCCATGTTTCAAGCCGAAAAAATGGAGTCTAATAACAATACGCAAGGTGCAAATTGAAGATTTTATATGCAGGGATGCAAAGTCATATGTGGAGAAAAGTTGGGAACAGGTATATTTATTAAAAGGACTGATGTTGTGATCCATGGATGCTGGAAAATAACCTTTTGCAACCAATTGCACTAAAAATTCACTTCTCATTCAAGCATTGACTTTTTCCTTTGCCAGATAAAATAAAAATAATCAAAGCTGTGACTGTTGGGCAAACTGTTTCAGGCTTAAATTGCACTATAACATTTCTTTTAAATTAAATGGAGACATAAGCTTAGCAAAGTAATACAATCTGCACGTATAAATGAAACAACTCTTTTAGTTCGAATTGCCAATACAATACAAGAGTAACAACATGAAATTCACAAATCAAGAGAGGATCGCGAGGCCAACAAAATCTTATAGTGATAAAAGCGATCATAACATTTTCAATTAATTCTTCCATCAGCTTTGATGTATGTGAAGTCTAGATATGTAGAAATTCCAAACATCTGAAAACATCATTTTGTGACTTTGAGCCTAAATTCATTTTGGTGGCAAAGAGCAAACATGGCAATCTGTTAGTTGAATTAAACCACAATTTGCACGGAATAATTCTGTGCTGAGACATGTAACATGGTATATCTTTAAGTAATAAATTTCAGCAAGAATCATCAGCTAACCAAAAATAGCTAACCTCTGACGAAACATGGTCTTGCATATCAGAAAATTCCAACGATGAACCTCCATTTAGCTTGTCCATCGTACCAGTAGCTGCTGCACTTCAAAATCTTCAAGTCATAAACCATATGGCAACTAAAATTCAGAAGAAAGAAAACAAACTCAAGGCAGTTAGAAACTTGTAATCACATAGTCTCTACGAGGAATAGAGTAACGAGAGTCCAAATGAGACCACCGATCTTAAAGTCTCAGTCTGTCATTCATTAGCCCAGATATGTGACCCACTAACTATTTAGAGCTCGTTGGGAAGTTAGAGTCTCTGCTACTGAAGCTCTAACTTTGCTAGGCAAATAGCCAGTGAATCCCACTGATCCGCTTTTGAAAAGTGGTATAGGTCTTTTCAATTCAGTATGAGGACTCTTAACTATCAAAAAAAATAACTATAGCTCTAACTTTCCTGCTTGGTGGAGAGATATTTGCCATCCTTGTCACTTATAGATGGAAGACAAACACAAGCATTAGTCAAAAGCTTGTATTCTGTTTAGCGATTAGATGTTTCTTTGTTTGACAAGCTTCTATATCTAGTTATTTACTCCAAGAAGAAATAGTTGAAATTTAGCAAGAGATCTCAACAAAAGCTTCAGGGTAAAGCACTTCCAAAGCTTTCCGAAGATTCCATACTTTTACATGGCATGCTGCCACAAGAAGTTCACTGGCCTTATAGGCAGCAGTCTTACAAGATAAAACTGCTCCAGCTCAACAGTCCTTTCAAATCAAAACAAGCATCTAAGAAGCCAGCCCAGATGCACGATGATTGCTAGATACACCAAAAGTCAATGAAAGAAATATGTAAGTTAATAGGACACACCGGGATCCAGAGTGTCACTGTCATTGTCAGCATATTCCAGTTCTTCATCGCTATCTTGCTTGGTTGGTTGCTTAAGTAAAGATACCTTTGAATATGGCGGAACAACAAAATTTTGTCCAATGACAACCTGAGAAGTAAGATATATTGACAATATAAAGGTCAATAAGGATTTTCCAAATGTATAAAATGTGATTAAGAAGTATAAAAGCTGGTCACACTAAGACAGGCTAGGATATATAGCAAGTTTATCAGAAATTATTATCTCCTTAGCTTATCTGGATGTGTTCTCCTTGTATAAGAGGACTTTAATCTTCAAATAGGAAAGTAATATCTTGAGTCTCATGAAATTCAGTAGTATCGTTCTACTAAAACCATCTAAAATGATCTAAAGAAAAAGCAGAACAACAATTTAAGCAAGGTTCTTAACTGAGCTAAGTGATAAGTACCTTAAAAGACAATACTACGCCAGGTTTCAAAACTGACCCCGACTTCATTATTACTCCATCGCAAACTATTGCATGCCTTAGCTCACATCCATCTTCAATAGTGACATTGTCCCATACGTAAGAACCTTCTATTAAGACATTTGATCCAATCGCACAATTCTTTCCAACTACTGAATTTGTAATCTTGGTGTTGCTTCCAATTGTGGTGTTAGTACCAATAACTGTATGTGGCCCAATTTGTGCAGACCTGGATTGCCCTATTTCTGAGTAAACAGAATCCATCAGACCAAGTGAGAATTTACATCCCAAAGTAAAATTGAGCAATGGCACCTTGCTCCAAATTCAAGCACTTCATGCATAAAGTGCCTACAACATTCCACCCATATAAAGGAGAAAACAAAGATATGGTAATTAATCATGTCATCAGAGTTCGGCCCTCCTCACTATTCACCATGAAGACAGATTTTTAATTGGAAAAGCAAGGGATAAAGTACAACCATAGCAGAAAATGAATCACATCTAAAAGTTTTACTTCAGTGAAGAAGCATGTCAATACCAACAACTTATCCAACAATGACCTTATGATGTATCAATCCTAAATATAGCGAGATTTAGCACTTAAATTGCATTATCATACTCTGCCATGCAATTTCAGCATCCCTTGTTCTTTCAAAATCTCTATGGACAGAGGTATAGCCACATGATAGGAAGTAAATAAGACAAGGCCTTGTAAGATTGAAAATCACCAAAAGTGTATTATTCCACAGGACAATTTTTAAGATGCATTGCTCAAATTGCAGGAACACCTTCTGAAGTTCAGTGGTCAAAGGGTCATTGACATGCAGAACAAGATACTACAAATTTTATTTTTTTTTGTTTTTTTTTGGGCGGGGGGAGGGGGGGGGAGGGAATAGATGCTACTTTGCTACTTTCATCCAGCGTGGTATTCTCAACTGAAAGTAAAGTACCTACAAAAATTAAACAAAAGACCCATACCAAATGCTCGATACATTCCCTGTCTTTCAAGATTAGTAGCAGAATTCCCCAAAGACAGCACATCAGGAACCAGTGGGTATGTCCACCTCTGAATTATGTCCTTACTGATGGTGTCATAACCTCGGTAATTGTCAACTCTAGCCGCATAGCTTGAGTGAATTTCATGAGTGAAAATTTTGTAACCCATAATCTGAAACCATAAGCACTTAGCTCTGTGAAAATGCAATCATAGCAAAAAGGAATAACTAAAACAGGAGTTTCTTTCGCTTATAAAATGGGGACACACAAGAACGCACTAGTACATATATCCACCATTGCATGCGACCACAAAGTTCTATGAAACAAAATCGAGTATATTTGCATAAGATAGAGGTCAAGAGCACAGACTAGAACACATTCTCATAGGGAGAGAACTTTAGTAGCGCATAGGTTATGAGAAATAAGTACATCATCAACAAGCAGTCCTTTCATGAAATGCCGACGAAGATGTTGATAGTCAAAATTATCAGTGAAGAGACTGAGTACTTCGGGAGAGCAGATGTCTATATAGCAATCCTGCAAAGAAGACCATCACGTATTAATATATATTAATCAACTATGCCATTGACTCAGAAAAGCAAAAGTGTGCGAATGCAAGGGGAACATAGAAGAGGCAATTTTCACAGGAGAAACCTGGATATCATTACGAAGAGTGATTGAGCTATTATCCACCAGCAGCATCTTATCAATAGACAAAGTCCCTTTTAAATGGTTTGTGTTCTCCTCATAATAGAGCAGCTGCTTTGTAGTAGGATCTATAGCCATAAACAGCCCATCTGTTCCAAGACGAGATTGTTGAGTGATTGGAGACGGTTTTGATCGTTGAATGACCATGGTCATTACAGCATTACTATCCTTTTTCTTTCTCTCCTTATGTTCTTGGAGTGCCCTCATCAATGACATATTGCTTAGTGTATCTCCACTGATAAGGACAAAATCCCCATGTATCTTAAGAGGCAAAAGTGGCGTAGATCAGAGTCGCTACATATTTGAAATACAGAAGAAGGAATTTACCAGTGGCAGCAATTAAAAAGGCTCCAAAATAATTAAAGAATCACAAAAAGGCTTACAGATTATAAAGCCAATTTACAAAAATCCCACCTTTCTATGGGAAAGTCTTCATCCATCTAAATGCAGTCAAAAACACAAATCTTAGGTTTCCACTTTCACTTTAAATAAGACTTCATCAACTCTCATATGGCAACAACACAAATCACGCAGCATCCTATAAAAGCACTCAGACATGCTGTAAATCACCGCAAGAAGTTCCAAGGAGAAGCAGACAACCGCCAAAGTTGCACATGCACGTTAGTACCCTTCATTTACTGATAAATTTTGGTTGCTTTCCCCTCATTACATGAATGAAAGATATCAATATGGGGACATGTTATATATTTGAATGTGAAAGAAATAGCACTCTTCAAAGTCAATGCAGTAAGGGTGTGAACTGCTGCTTTGACTCTGAGAAGGGAGACTTTTATTGGATCAAGCAATGCACTTTTGTTTAGAAGTGCAGATAAAAGAACAACAATTGAAAACGAAAAGGACAAACAGTGTAAAGAAAGTTTACCACATTACGCTCGTAAATCAATCGAAGAGCATCTCCTGCACTAACAGAATTGTGCGACTCAATCGTTGTGACTTTAAACTTTGGTTGCGCATACCACTGAGAATTCTCCAAGTAGCTTATCACTTGCTTGGCGTGAGCACAGCAGAATAAAAAAACTTCCTCAACACCAGCAGATTCAAGCCATGCTAGTGTATACTCTATCATCGGGAGATTTACCAATGGCAGCAGCACCTTCAATAACAAAAGGCTTAGTTACACCAAAAAATAAAAATGCACATAATTGATCTGATAATTTAGGAGCAATTTGAAGGTTCCAACAAAAAGAGCATTCCAGTAAGACAACCAAAAGGTAAACCCAGCTTAAAAATATAAAAAAACGGCAGCGGACATGCTTCCACATGTTAGAATTGATGTTCAACTTTTTCAGAGATATCATTAATTCATGAACAGCGACAACAGGAAACAGCATCAAGCGGGGTACAAGTCTAAACAAAACGCAATCCACAGAATAAACATTGACAGTTCAAGAACAATCGAATCCTCATTTGACCCTGCTGAACTAATTCTTTGGACATCCCAAGATACACCAATCTCCGCAACAACATATATCCTCTCCCTTCCCTAAACAACGCCCGGTAAATGCCCTGACGAGCCATCGCCGGCGCTCGGAAAGGCCATCAATCACCTCCACTCCTCAACTGCCGTGAGTTCGATCGGTCGGTAAATCATGTTTCTGAACTCATTCACAAGTAGCGAGCCAAAGACATAGACAAACGCATTTCCGAGTGCGCTAGAGTTTTACCAAAAATCAAGCAAGCGAAAACTCCGCCCGACATCATCGCCAATCAATCTCCCCGCAATTCACCGCTCCAATCAATTCAGCACTATGCGGACGAACCGAAACTCAGCAGAATCTAACCGCGAAACCTCCCCTCCACGCGCAAACGAAGCGGAAAAAGAAGAGGGCGGAGGGGAAGAAGGAGAAGAACGAACGGCAGAGGCGGCGGCGGTACCTTGGGGCGCTCGAGGGTGATGGGGCGGAACCTGGTGGCGAAGCTGTCGGCCAGCAGCACCGCCTGGAGCGGCACGCTCGCCAGGTCCTCGGGATCGTCCGAGACCGCCCTGGCCGGGGCCTTCTTCGGCGCGCCCATGTCTTCCTTCTTCCTTGCGCCGCCGCCTCGATGAGAGAGAGAGAGTAGCAAGCTCAATGAGTGGGAGTTTTTCCTGCTCTCGTGTTCGGTCCTCCGGCGGTTTACCAAAAAAGAAAAATGTTCGGGTTCTCCGGTTAGCCCGAATGAGAACGGATCCGAGTGAAGCTCATTTTTAACCCGGTCAACAAAATAACCCCTCTTGGACCCAAAAAAAAAAAACACACAAAATTTCTCCTCATTCAACAAAAAAAAAAAAAATAATCTCTAACATAGGAGAGATGCTATTGGTATTGTTATCGTTAGTTTTGTTGCGATTGATCAGGTTCCATGATCCAAGCAATCCAAGGCATTCCCTTAACATTTAACATGCAAACTCGAGTGTAGTCTTGAACAGGCTGATTTAGTCTCTCTCTTTTTTTCCGAACTAGACCCGATGCTCACCCCTCTTACAATCGCCCATGAGGCCTTCAACCACAAGCATGCCAACACGGACCCACATGCGATTTCAAGAGGTGAAAGAAAAAAGTTAGTCCAGTAGCTCTTTGCAACCGATATAATTATATAAATAATTCATGAACTTTGGCAAGATATATAATGTGGTCTAAATTTTTAATTTATTTAATATAGTTCATAAACTTTATCCCGATATGCAATATAATTTTTAAAATTTTAATTTGTTCAATATAATCCCTAATCTTTTCATAAATGTTCAATTCGATTCCTAGACTATATGAAAATATCTATTGTTATCATTCTATTAATTAAAATTCTAGATTAAATTAAATATATACAAAAAATTCTAGGACCACATTAAATAAATCAAACATTCAAAGACTATATTATGTATCGAACTAAAGTTCTAGAATCATATTACATAAATTAAAAGTTTAATGAGCTCATTACATTTGACCAAAGTTAAAGCGCTAAAGTTAAATATCTCGACGTTGAAAGAGAGTTCTTTTGTTTTGATTCTTCCGGTACCATTTGCCCTTAGTCATCCAAAGTACTACACGACAGCGACTGTAAAGCTATGTTCGACTCAAAGTCCAAGGTCTTTGATGTTCATTGAATCGAGTCGCGTAGAAACTCAATGTATTACGTCTGTTTACAGCTGTTACCAATCACAGAAAGCTTAACATCGATTCGCAGATCACGGAAGAAAACCCGAGTTCGTAGCGAATACATTTGACTTGCTACCATTCCGTTCTCAGGATCCATCACCAACGCCAACTGTCCATCAAGCAGCCTCGGAATGAGACCACTCCCAATATTGCACTCGTGAGCCGATGCTTCTCCAGCGTAGAGGGCACTTACGAATATGCCGTGCTGGAAGCACAAGAAGATGCGCCGAAGGTCGGGATATGAATTTCTACCCCTATCAAATGCACGATTATCATTCTTATGGTCATCGAATAGCTATCCAGAATCTCTTGCCAGAATAAATTTAGCTTCCAAGCAATTCTGTTCGTATAAAATTCACATTTACAGCCACAGCGACTACAACAAGCAAACTATACCGGATAAGAAGTGTTGATGCTACCACTACCTCTCTGTGCCTTCGACAACCAATTGAAGACCAGAGCAAAGCAATCTGACAAGTGACGACCTACCTTTTTATCTCCTATCACACTAAGTATGAGCCTGCCTCACTTTGTATAAGAGGGGTGCCGATTCAAGAATGTAGAAGGTATCCGAGAGTGGCACTGATCATAGCCACCATAACGACAAACAGAAGCGGGAATCCTGCTTGTTTAATATTACTATCCAAAGTTGCCTGTGAAAAAGCGAGACGACAACAAAAGGTAGAGTTGTCATTATGGTAGTGGCAGTTCGTCAAAGTGAGACAAATTAAGAAAGAAGGAAAAAAAAAGATTGGGAATCTGCCATTGAGAAACTTACTAGTTTCTCTCTCAAAAATGCTATGTCTTGAGTGTTCGATCTCCTGTCTTCCATAAGCTTTGCAATGGTAGCTTCAACCTACAAAGGATCCACATGAAAACTTCATTAATCTGTCCCTGGAATTTAGGCAATGAAAGTATACCAAACGCCCATGGTTCAATATTGACAACAAGCGACAACATTCTATTAAAACGATTACTGAATTGCCAAAATCAAAATAGCAATGCCCGTGGTTCAATATTGACAACAAGCGACAACATTCTATTAAAATGATTAACGAATTGCCAAAATCAAAATAGCAGTAGGGCATGGTCATATTAAAAAAAACCAAATCAGCCAATTTAAAGTTATAGCGACTCTATTCCATGCAGTAGTCAAATGGTAAGTACAGGAACACACGAACATACATGGACAGCTCCGTGCTGATGCAGACATGAGTAAACACTGCCATGAACATATTCATTCAATCATGGAGAAGTAAACTCCACCAAACAAGACGAATGAAACCCGAATTTCTAGACTAACCTCGCTGAGTCTTGATTCAACTTCATTTGGTTTTGACTTTGGCTCCACCACATCTCTGGATAAACTCACTTCCTCCATACTTGTGGTCACAAATGGCTGCGATGCTACATCCTTTGCCTTCTCCACCACAATCTCCTCTGCCAAGTTGTTTTCGTTGTCTGACTTCACATCCTTTGCTGCCTTCATCACAATCTCCTCTGCCAAGCTTTCTCTCTCTTCTGATTTCACATCCCTCGCTGCTTTCATCACAGTCTCCTCTGGTAAGTTCTTTTCCTCCTCTAACTTCACATCCTTTGCTGTCTTTACAACAATCTCCTCCTCTAAGTTCTTTTTCTCCTCTGACTTTACATCTTTTGCCGCTTTCATCGCAATCAACTCTGCTAGGTTCCTTTTCTCCTCTGACTTTACATCCTTTTCCACATGCAAGTCCCCATTGTTTAATATCTTGATGAAGTCAACAGACTTAGCCACCTGATGAAAATTTAACCTCAATAGCAGTTCAAATGGTTTACCTCAAAAAGGAGGAGGGGAAGACCCAAACCCAGTAAACCAGCTTCTTCATGTTTAACGATGGAAAATAAGGAGAAAAATAATGACGGCTTTTCTTCCCAATCTTACCATGGGCACCATGGGCTCTGAATAAAAGAAGTCAACTCCACTCAGTTCTTCCTCTTTTTTAACTGAAGCTTCATTTAGACCCAGCGTAAATGTCCCATTGATTGGTGACAAGTCTGGTGAATGAGGCGGACTGATGAGGGACACCCGGAGTTTGTTCTCTTCTACGTACCTGCCTTCATCCTTTGCAAACTGATAGACACACAAATGAGAAAGCAACAAAATAATAAAATTCGGGCTCTGTGGGAAGAATATCCGTACCATGGCAGATGTGATGTCCTCGTCTGTTGTACCAGGAGGAACAACAGTTCCTTGGACTAAGAACTTGTCTTTGCATATCATATCCGTGGGAGCAGTACGTTGAGCTTGCATTTTAACTACAATTGACATGACATACACGGTAAGAAACTCAGCATTACCACTGAAATGCCAAATATCAATCTTAGTGGTCTAATATGGTCTTGGTTTTATTTACTGACCAGTACGGCATGATAATCCTCACCAAAACAAAAAGAAGCCAAAGAACTGAACATGTCCAATATCCTATATCACTAACATATTCCGCTCATTTCTGTTCCACAAGAATGCGAAATCTTTGTATGTATGATTTGAATTTCTAAGCAATGTGAAAAGAAACATGTGAAATGAAAATTAGCATTCATGAAAATCCTGTTGATATATCTGTGATTTTAATACTCACTCCTCTCTAACGTCCAACTCACAATTTCTATAGGAGGAGAGAACCCCACATTTTTAAATCATAGATCAAATGTTTCAAATAGTAAACATTTGATTATTCGTTCTCCACAATCATGGCATTTCAACAATTAAAATCATAAACTTGGAAACTCCTAATAACTTCTTGTGTGTGCTTGACTCAGAGACCAATATACCCATCCTTACCTAAAACTCAGGCATTTCAACAAGATGACCAGACATATACACCAGTTTCACAGTAAATGTCGATAAGATGGCATACCATTGAAATTGCATGAAGATTCTGGGGCAATAACTCCAGCATTTGGTTGAACACAATATTTCTTTGGAGATGTAGTTTTGACCTGCCACAGTAGTAGTTTCCAGTTTCAGATTACTTCATATTCAGATTTTGAATCCTGGCAATATTAAGCTACCAAAACACTGTCAAATGATAGGTTATTTTACCTTAAAAGCGACATATTGATGAGAACGATTCACGAGTCGGATGGTACACGTACTTTGCTTCTTCAGCTCAACTAGCAACGAGAGAAATAGATAAGCAGTAATCAGTTCGCATTCCTCAACTTTGTGCGGGTTAACTTCAAAAAGCATGAGAAGAAAAAGAAGACGCAAAGCAGTGACCAAATAATCTCGATGCAAAATTCATGATAGAGGATACCAAACAAACATCGACAATTTCAGAAGCATACATGTGGAATAAAAGGTTTGCTACTTTTGGCGAAATACTTCAATATTACAAGTACTGTTCCCACTGTATATTCCCCCCGAAGCAGATTTATAGGAAGAAGCTAGCGTTGTGTATCTAATTCCCAGAGCCTTACATATAAATTTGAGTTCACGAGGCTGAATGTCCAGAAGCTGCCACTCCATGTGCTCTCAGAGAATCCAGATTCACAACAACTCTTCTTAGCATCAAGAGCCACCAATGGAATCCCCCGATCTCCTCCTCTGCAAATCGAGAATTTAAAATTGCGAATAAGATCCTGCCATTGATTAAAACAATGGAAAACTTGAAAAGGCCATCGACAAATGAAAACATCAGATAATCACACATAAGAACCGAGATCAGAACAGCGCAGATAGAGGACCGATTCATCTCTTTTCGACTGCCTAATCCATAGGAACAAAAAAGGAGCTCCGTTATTCCTCGATCATTTCCAACCATGACGACAGAACCGAGATCACCATGGACGCAACGAAAGGCTATACAATAAAAAGTTCGCGAGCTTAGTAGCAAATCGATCCTAACTCAGAACAACCGTCCCGATCACGCCATCAACGCTGTCGTCAACTTCCACGGTTAACTATCAACAATCCAGAAAACTCAACAAACAAAATGCAACGTCTCCATGCGAATTCGAAAAAGCACGATCGGAGGACGACGAGCACCGGTACCGACAAACTGCGAAGCTAATAAAGCGAGCTCAAAAAAAGCACTCAGCAGTCAACGCTCAACGAAGAAGACTCCGTACAACGACTAAAAGGCGAAGAAAGCGCGTTCACCAGCGAGGAGAATCGCAACAGCCCGAACTCGAAGTCGACCGCTTCGAAAACCGAGCCGAGACGGAATCGCCGCACGAATCTCGGATCAAGCCGCGTCCGACTCGGATTCCGACTCGCCTCGAACTCAGCCCGCTCGACAGAGCTCCCGATCCCCGCGCGATCACAAGCCGGGAGTGAAAAAAAGAAATTCCAAACGGAAACCCGGCGGATTACGGGGCCACCCGGCTCGAACTCGCCGCGAGGCGCGGGAAAGACGACGCGGTTTACGAGGCGGCCGGCCGACGGACGGAGGCGTTGCGGCGGCGGCGACGAGGAGGCGGAAGAAGGACTCGAGAAACGACGCGGGCGGGGGAGCGGACGAGAGGGAGGGAGGGAGGGCGTGGGGATTTAAGGCGAGAGGGAGGATTAGGATTAGCGTGAGCTTGCCGTTTTCTCTTCTTCCGCCGCGGGGGTAGGGGGAGGAGAGGAGGAGGAGGATGACGTCAGGCTTCGGTTGGTGCGAGCTGCTGCGCAGGGAGCGAGGACACCGAGAAAATCCACAGTTGCAGAGAGAGAGAGAGAGAGAGAGAGAGAAGTTGGTGATCGCTGACGCTGAAGTGGAGAGAGAGAGGGGGGAGACTGGGGAAATGGGAGTGGAAGGCAAGTAATGAAGACGGGGGAGATTTTTTTTTTTTTTTTTTCCGGTCCGATTTGCTGAGGGCGGTTGTACCGGTCGCGGTCGGTCGGTGGATTTGGATCCGATTTATGTTGCCTTTGACCACTAAGGTTGCGCATAACAAATTTTTTGAAATATAAATTGATTTTTCAATTTTTATTTTAAAAATCGAAAAGTTCAAAATTTTAGTTTTTAATTTTTTATTCAAGTCTATTTCTGAAATAAAAATTTATTCCAGAGATCGAAAAATCAAATTGCGCTACCAAACGAATTTTTGTTCCAAACCTGTTCCGAATAACAGAGAAACAGATAAATAGAAAAGTATAAATTTTATTAAGTAAGCCCTAAAAAACCAATAAATATTCTTATTTATTGATTTTTTTTGGGCAGGCAAATCAACATAAATCACTTGTGGACTTTGAGTTAATATACAATATCATCTTTTAATATATTCAATATCATTTTTAAACTTAAGCCCAACGTGCGACGCTGTTCTTAAACTCTTGATTTGCACGACTTGATCCTTAAACTTTTTGTTTGTGTTTGATGTTGTACCTGGACGGCATGAAAATGCACGATTTTTTTTTTTTATGTCATTGACCATTTTCAATATCATTTAAATAACTTACCAAAGGTTATTGAATTACATTGAATAAATCAAAAGTTCAAATACGCTATTACATATTAAGATAGAGTGCAGGAACTGTATTAAACCGATTAAAAGTTCACAAACAATGTTGTGATTGGGAGTAAGTTAAGATGCATGATTTATAGCTGAGAGAGCAAAATTCGAAATGCCATCCTCCACTGTAGCTCTATGTTCGTTGTCACGCGAAACACGTGCCAAGCGGAGACTGAATAATTGCATATCGTTTCCGTTTATTTCAGTTATATGTTTTTCTTTGATATTAATTTGCTCGAGAGGCAAGACGACACACGTTCTCTTTTGTTTTTCGGGGGACCAAAATTGGATGCGACGTTTTGGTCGTGAGCGGGACCTTCGCTTCTAGAATTCGCAATTTTGGGACTTGCCGAAATTGAATAGGAGGGAGGGAGGGAGGGATTTTTCTTGGCAATTTTTTTCGAGAATATCTTCTTTAAATTTAAAGTATTTTGGCCTGTCGCAGAACGAGGCTCGTTTTCAGAAGATGAATAGACCGGACGCGATGAACATGAATGTGTACGAGAGAAATCAAATTTTCGTTCTCTTCTGGAAACCGCCCGAATTTGACCATTTCCCCTCTCCCACATTCTTCGTTTTGTCAAGGCGCGCGTCGCATCGGCAGAGTCTCACTTTTGGATAGCTGTAAGTTTTTTCTTTCTTTCTTTTTTTAAAGAAAAGATTACGATACCATTAAGGCTATCTCAAATTTAGTCTGAATTATTGGACGTAAAATTTCGAGAGTATTCCACTTGAATAGAGAAGAAAAACACTTATCTAGAAACTATGGAGACTATCAAGTGGATTTGAATGTAGACTCTCCTTACTTTTTCGAAAGTGACTATTGCTAAGTAAGCAAATATAATAACATTTCACACCTAGAACGAGATTTCGATATTTGTGTGCTTTGCATAGTGTCTCATGACCAATTAGTTGACTAGTCAATATATATGATAATATGTGAAAGATTAAAATACCATTAAAGATATCTCAAATTAATACCCCGTGGTGCATTCATCAAAAAATTAATTTTCATCTCATAAAAAATCCACACTAGTAACCCAAAACGAGATCTATCCTTTTGCTAAAATGTATACGCGTCAACATACGTAGATTTTCATACGTCGGATATGTTATTCTTTGCAATGGACTCTTTGCCACTTCATGTCAACGTGTATGCGTCTTATCAAAGTACTGGGGGGGATGCTAAAGAATGATGGGTTTAGATCAAGAGTGCCAGCTTTGGTTTTTTTGTGAGACTAAGGTAAATGTGTCGTAGGCATTGATTTGGGATTTTAATGGTATTAATTCGGAAATTAATTATTGCATCTAATCTCGAGCTTGATCTCAATCATTAACAATATTTAAAGCCAATCGGCATGTCATTAGGCAGGAAATCACCTCTCATTTTAGGTCACGATGCAATAGAGAACCATATTATATGTTGCTGAACAAACAAAATGCGAGAGACTTCATTTATAGACTTTTCGGATCATAATGACATGAAGGGTTAACGAGTTTTGATAGAATTACTTTTTTTTTTTATATGGAATATAAAATGTGACCACAATAGACATGATTAAGGATAACTGAGACTTGACTCTTTTTGCTTAAAGTGACCACAAGTAATGGGAAATGATCGATCTTTTGATAGACCCGTAAAGGGACTGCAATCAATTTGAAGGTCAAAAGAGCATTGGACCATGGAAGAATGGAAGCTTCTTTTTATGCATGGAGGTGCCCACTTATACATAAAAGTTTATTTATTTATTTTGATAGATTTGATTAAATAAGATAATGACTTGACTGCATTCACAAAATCTCTATTTATTTAATGAAAATTGAATAACACGAAAAGCATCTTCTAAAGGGCGATCACTTGCATTGTTTATAGATAATTGAATGATATTTTCATTGTCGGCAAAAATATTTGGATATAAATTATTAGTGATAATAAATATATTTTTATCGACTAATTATTTCATATAATAAAAATGATTTTTTTTTAAATATTTATTATTCCTAAAACAAATGGAACGTGAGGGTAGTAGGTACTTTTGAGCTCGAAGCCCACTTTGGATGATTATCAATTATTGGAAAAATAATTAGGAACACGTGCACAGTGCCGTGCTGCTACATTTCCCGCGGGACATTAACGTTAAAAAAAATAATACATATTTTTTATTTGTTTTATTGATTATAGACGTGTCCCACTTATTTGAAATCTTTTATTATTATTATTATTATTTTGTGAATATGTGGCCGTGCGTTGTCCCCCGTAAATGTCACTTTTTATGAATGTGGCCCCCAACTTTTTTAAGGTTTTGTTCTCTTGCGCTTGCAAATAACCTTTATGGTGTGGCTCTTTTTCTTAAACAATGTCATGAAGATCGACTTTTCTTTTCCCACGATGAGGACGGTGGAAAGACCCTTTTGTTTCGATTTCGGAATTTTCCTTCTCTCGAAAAAAGTGAGATCGAAAGTGAGATCGGATGAACGATGCCAATTTCAAGTATTTATTCACTTTGTTACATCAAATAGGACAACTTTTGGCCGTTTACTAAAAGAGAATAACTTATTATATTCTATAGTGTGAAATCCACGCTTCGAATATACTATTAAATAACAATTACATGTAGATTAAGAGAAAATACACTGCAATTTCAATGGATTATATATATATAATTACAAAAGAGAGAGTTTAATGGATAATGTAGATTAGTCACTGTCACGGCATCATGTGATTGTTTTAGTTAATAATGCAATACCGATTTTGATGAGTCTAACGTATTATGTGGATTAGTCATTACTGCAGCATCATATGGTTGTTTTCATTTATCTTTTTCTAGTGCAATGCCGATTGTGACGAGTTTAAAGCATGCGTGTCGGTTAATAAATTAGTGCGATCCCAGTTTTGATGCGAGATTAAGGCACGCCCCAGAAAAAAAACAAAGAAGACATAACGTGTGGAATTCACGAAAAGGACGCGAAACCAACCATTTGATAATGCCTATGAGTTGGAGGGAGGCAGGAGGAAGCAAGCAAAATTGAAGAGAAATGGGCCATCCGTTCCGGGAAAAAACCCACCTTCTCAAGCTATCATCATCCCAGTTCAACTGCCGTTCTCGCCTAATCAATGGCGGCGTGGTTTAGGCCTTCTCTGGCCACAAATCTTTCCCACTTGAAAGCGACATGCCATCCAAAAGGCACCTCCCTCTATCTCGATCTCGACCTTGACCTCAAACTCGGCCTCGACGCGGCTTGAGGAAGCTGTTTGGGGCAAATCTCGGTGACGGCTGCTGAGGACTAGAGGTCCGAGGTTATGCTCGTTCTTACTTTCGGTAATGAAATGTTGGTCGGAAATTCGAATGTATGCTCGAGATGCGGATGCATATTCATGGTTGCAAGTAAGTTAGCGACCTACCCCGGTTCATTGCTCAACACCCTTCAGCATGACGACACTCATGTTCGATGGACTTGTCTAGGAAGCACACCTGTAGTAAAATGAACGGGTTTGTCGACATTCCCTTGTGCCCTCCTCGACCAATAAGGTTTTTTCCATGCACGTTACAATTCATCGATCAGGATGAAGTGATGTGACAGGATCGACAGTAATTGTTCGGTTTTCCCGACGTGATTGCTGCGATGCCTTTCGATTCCGGAAAGAAGAGAACAAAGCAAGACTTGATTGACTCGGCGACAGCGTGTATCATCGATGCCGCATCAAAATTGACCTAGGATGTCCTTAGTGCGCTAAAGAACACTTCCACGATGAGCTCCATTTCTCTGCACTGCATGTGTTGGCCCGTGACGTCGGTTTTTAGTTCTTTCTTCATGGGCTTTTTGTAGCCCATGAAATGGAATGGCCGGCTGCTCGTGGGCCCACATACTCCCAAGGCCCGCTCATCGATAGTGGGCCAGCGGCCCAATCAAACCAGCTATGACATGCTGGCTCCCGTCAACTTAATCACTAGAGATGATTTTTACAATGATTCAGCATAGCCATCCAATTTTTTTTGTATTCAATGGGGTGAATATCGAATCTGTGTTGTATGCTTAATCCCTAGAATCGAGCACGTAATTACGACACGAGAGTATAGTCATCACGTACGAAATTGGCACATTTTTTCCATCTAACCATGCCCCCAACTAAAAAGGTACTCATATGACGTTTCTCATTTTTGTTGATGCTCGCTGTGACCAAAGAAAAATTGATACGTGATGGACATGGTATTTGGGGCCATTTTTCTTTTTGGAAAAAGAATATGATGTTGTATATGATATTTCTACCCATATTCTTGTTGTAATATAGAGGATAAATGACATAAATGGCCCGTGAATTTTGAATATGATCCTTAATTTTAAATTTATTCAATATAGTTATTGAAATTTAGATTGACGTGTAACATTGTTCTTAAACTTTTAGTAGGTATTCAATTTAGTTATTGGACTGTATGGAAACGTTTAATAATATTGAATGTTTTAACGTACAAAATTAAATACATATCAAAAGTCTAAAAATTATATTGAAAGATTAAAAGTCTAATAATGATATTTGACATTGGATTAAAGATTTAACTATGTGTAACCATCCTTAGTATGGAAAAGCGTGGGACACACGTCAGTCAAATACATCCCGGGCCCGCGAAATCACGGATGTCCCATGCGGGACCCGTCAATATCAAGGGCCCTGATGCGCCGGGGGATGACGTGGCACCGCATCGCTCCGCTAAATTTCTCCTCCAACACAAATGGCGCCATCCGCGGCAAGGCGGGAGGGAAATCGCTGGGCCCCATCTTCGCGCCCGTTAAAACAGCTCGTCACCACGGCCTTCTTCGTCTTCCATTTCGGTTCAGCTTTTTTCCCCACCCTCGACGATAGGATCTTCGGGTTTTCCGATCCCGCTTTAACCGGGCGAAACCCGACGGATTCTCAGACGATCGATCGAAAATGGTGTGAACGACGCACGAATCCCGCCGTGCGTTCGCATCGGTCGTCGCTTCTTCTTTCGAAAAAGTAATGTTCGTCGAGATGATTAGGATCGTCGTTCCGTCGATCGCGTCCTCGTCGAAATCGGCATTCGCGCCGCCGCGTTCGCGGATTGCGTGAGCGAGAAGGTGGCTTCCCGCTCTGCTTTAGCCGTCGGTTCCGAGCGTTTCCTGACGATTTCTTGCTATTTCGCGACGTTCGCGAGAGAGAACTGCGTGCGTGAGCCGCTGTTCGAGTCGTTCGATGCGTGATTGACTCGAGTTTTGCTTCCGCGTGACCGATTCGTTCGATCTAGACGGACCGGATGAGGCCTCTGTACGTCAGGCAGCAGAGCAACCCCGGGACGCCGGGAGGGTCAGCGTCCCGGACCAGGTCGCCGCTCCACCGGTCGCCGCTTCACCGGCACGCGCGGCCGGGCTCCACGGGGTACATGAAGAAGGCGCAGACGAAAGCCGCCGCCCAGAGGCTGGCCCAGGTGATGGCACATCAGCTCGGCGACGATGAGGACGACAAGGACGATGACCTCTCGTATGAGTACACTCCGGCCAGCGGCGCCAGAAGCATCGGGCTGGCCGGTGGACGTGCTCCACGGGGTCGCTCGCCGATGATATTCACTTCGCTGGACTATTTATGTCGATAGGAATTCGATATTCGTTGTAGTTTTCCAGCTGTATGAGCGCAGTTCTTAACTTTTCTTCAAATGGTACTTGGATCATGAAATTAGTCATCGAAGAATCGACTTAGCATATTGAATGAGTTCATCAGAGAAGATGAAGGTGCGTTGAATTAGCATAGTTTGGAAGTGAATCATACTAACATCAGTAAGGGATGTGCTGGCTCGGCTCACTTATCCGGATTATATGTTTCAACATCTCGTGTTTGTGTTGCGTATTTTCAGTGTCGTTGCTCACTTTCGACCGTTTGTGATTGGTGTCAGTCAGCTCATCCCCATGTAGAGCAATCACATTCAGCATGTTCATCAGCAATTGGGCGACCGTCGCCACCCATGAACTCCGTTGATCAACCGTCATTGGCTCGGATATCGACTCCTACTCGGTCGGCTCAATCTGCTGCTGCTGAACAATCTCAACCGAGCCGCACGGTGGTTGTTGGCAGGTCTCCTCAGTCCGCTAACACAGAACAACCATCACTGGCTCGTATATCAACTCCAACTCAATCATTTCATTCTGTTGCCGCCGAACAATCTCATCCTACTCGTTCGGTGGTGGTGGCGAGCAGGTCATCTCAGTCAACTAACCCAGAACAACCTCCATCCGCTCGTTCAACATCAGGTAGCCGTCCATTTTTAGGAGTTAAAACAGTGACTATGGTGCCTGCTAGTGTCCCGATATCTTTAAAGCCATCCTACTCTGCCATTCCAACTGAGACTCCAGTTGAACATCGCAGAGACAAAAGGTATTTACTCAAATCCTTGCTAGCAAATTTAGCCACTTAGAAAGCTTTATTTCCGCTTTCTTCCTCATTAATTAGAGATCAAATTCAGGGTCAACACGAGTTTTCTCAAATGTTTTATGGAGGAAAGAACTTTTATTTGTTCGGGGTACCCTTGTTTGGCTTTTGGAAGCACAGGCATTGCGATGTAAGCAACCGCACATTGAGATTGGGAAACTAGAAACAACCGCGCATTGAAATATTTCTCGCTGTCAACTGAGAACAATTTTTGACATGTCGACAAAAAGAATACCCTTAACTACTTGTTGCCCAATTTGCTGCGTTGCTGTAATATTGTTGCTCTATGTGTGTGCTTCCATTAATTGAAAGTTCTTGCGGTACTTTTATTAGTGGGTTTTAGGGACTATATAGAAGATATTTGTTCTTCATTGTTTATATTGTTCGATATAGTTCATAAGCCAAATGGCTGATTTCTTTTGATTTCATCCTATCAGCAGATTGTTTGTGGATTGGGATAACGTGAGCACAAAAGAGACTAGCAATCACCGATCTGCTTCTGCTTTACAAGATGAGGTAAGGACGTATTATGGGTTGCACATAAACCAAGGCAGAATGCAATTGGTTAACACATCCGCGCTATACTAGAACATCAATATGCTTGTCTGGTTTGTTTCTTCAGCTTGATATGCTACAAGAAGAGAATGACAGCTTACTTGAAAAGGTAATGTTGCTTGTTCCTTTTCCCCCTATCGACTTATCTTTTTAGGACCGAGTCAATTAAGGTAATTTTAAGAGTAAAGTGAATGGAAATAATACTAGTTATCAGGCATTATTTCAAGATGCTGCAGTGCCAGTAAGTTCGAAATATTAAAGTGGTAGTTCTATTCATGCAGTATCTTTAAGTACAATTTCAGTCATCATCAAGTTGTAAGTACTTTAGGACTACGATAAATATCCATGGGGTTGTAGTTCTATTCTTTATTTATTTCTACTAGCTCCATCTTGATGGTAGATACTTGCTCTTGCCAGCTTCAACTTGCAGAAGAGAGGTGTGACGAAGCAGAGGCTAAAGCTTGGCAGCTTGAGAAGCAGGTGTGGTACTTTGTTCACTCTATTTTGTGTATTGTCAATGACCTCTTGTATATATCTCATGGGATCTCTTTTCTCAGATTTCTTCTCTAGGTGAAGGGGTAAATTTGGAAGCTCGTCTTTTGAGCAGACAAGCGTGTCATTGTCTTCGGCGTTGTTTCTTGATGATGCCAAGTTTTATGCTTTCTAACATTTGCTTCTTGATAGCTCTTCAGAAAGGAAGCAGCCTTGCGGCAAAGGGAGGTCTGTTTTCTACCTTGCTTAGCTTTTCAAGCACTTATATTTGGCATCTTTTCTTTGTTTTTGGGGCACCACTCCTGAAGATGGATGATATTGCATGCTATCACATCGATCAACATAGATTGTCCCGGGCATGATTATGCTTCCTAAAGCAGAGTTTGTGCCATCTCATTATTTTAGAGACTCTTTGTCTGTGGGGAAGACACGTAAGGACATACACACGAATAATGACAATGCAGAAACGTAAACGAAGCAAGCGAAAGGAAGCCAAGAAGATGGAGAGATATTCTAGACCGAGATTACTAAGATAATTGAATCTTCAATTTTGCTTGATTTTTTACCAAGTCACTTTGCCAAGAAGAAATCCAGGCCGGGGGACAGGGGGTGCAAGAACAAAAAGATCTACTTACGGAACATTAAGAGGAACTCTGACGATATGTAGGGTAACCCTGTATAGAATGTTCTAACTCTGCTGTGTGTACTCTCCGCCAGGTAAATAGAGGAAGAGCAATTGTGGGGATTAGATCGTAATGGTCAGACATAAGCATTTGTTTACTTAATGCTAGAACTAGAAACTACATGCCGATCCTTTGCTTGATCAACAACATCTAGAATGTTATGGCTTGGCATGTGGATGAATGCGGAAGCAGCACTCATTATTTTTGTTCAGTTTTCAAAATCTTGCAGGATACCGTTCTAATCTTGCAAAATATTATCTCAGTAATGAATCATTGAATCATTCAGTTTGTACATGAGGGGGCTTCTTTCTCTTCTTCTTTTTTTCTTTTGGAGGGGTACGGGGAGGACCAGAGCCTTCATTAACCAGTACTGAAATTTTTGTAGGCTGCTCTAAGAGATGCGGGACAGACTCAAGGAGGGAAAACACAAGAGATTGCTGCTCTTCAAATTGAAGCTGAGGTATTCTCAACTTCCAATACACATGCTACATGTTAGTTACTTCTAGTTCTTGGAGCAAACTGATGAACTTATTGATCTTGTCATGTGCTGAATCTTGAGTAGATAGCAAGGGATGAGGCAACATCTGCATGGGAGAAGCTTCAGGAAGTTCAGACAATTTCTCAGAGGACCATACTGACCCAAGAAGAAATGGTTGTCAAGTCAAGCACTTTTCATATGTTTTATGTTATTCATATAAATAACATTTCCTGCCAATTGTCATCTTAGGAGGAAGTGGTCCTAAAGAGATGTTGGCTTGCTCGGTACTGGAGTCTATGTATTAAATACGGTAAGTCATTCTCGTAACTGAGAACATACCAGTAAAACAACCAAAAAAATAAAAAAGCACATAATTGATCTGATAATTTAGGAGCAATTTGAAGGATCCAACAAATAGAGTATTCCAGTAAAACAACCAAAAGGTAAACCCAGCTTAAAAATATAAAAAATGGCGGCGGACATGCTTCCGCATGTTAGAATTGATGTTCGACTTTTTCAGAGATATCATTAATTCATGAACAGCAACAACAGGAAACAGGATCGAAAAACAATTGAATCCTCCTTCGATCCTGCTGAACAAATTCTTTGGACATCCCAAGATACACCAATCTGGCGAGTCATCGCTTGCGCTCGAAAAGGCCATCAATCACCTCCATTCCTCAACTGCCGTAAGTTCAATCCATCGGTAACTATGGGCGTATTTGGTAATGTTTCTGTTCAAAAATTGTTCTAGAGAACATAAATAGTTTTTCTATTTTTGTTCCGGGGAACAATTTTTGATCAGATGCGTTTGGTAAACTTGTTCCGGGAATAAAAAATGAATAGAAACACGTTTGGTAAATTTATATTCTTTTTTTGTTTCTTTTCATTTTTTTATATTTTTATTTTATTTTTCATTTTTTCATTTCTTTTTTCTTTGGGATATGTGCAACACAAGTCCTAAAACTTACAAGGAAAGTGCAATTCAGTCCTAAAACTTACAAAAATACAATCGAGTCCTAAAATTTACAAGGAAAATGCAATTCAGTCCTAAAACTTACAAAAATACAATCGAGTTCTAAAACTTATCAAATTGGTTCAATTAAGTCCTAAAGTTAACACCGTCAAACTGAGTAACGGAAAATGCTGACGTGACGCTGACGTAGCATTTTAAATGATTTTTTATTATACATGTGGCTTTTAACATTATCTTTATTCTAGTTTACATTAGATTTAAAAACAAAAAAGATAAAGATAAATTTATTTAAAAAAACAAACTATGCAAAAAAATAAAAAGGCATCGGTGGTGCTTTCGCTGCCGCCCATCGCCGGAGTGGCCGGCGACAGTCGCCGGCCTTGGCCGGGGTGGCCTGCCCTCGCCTGGGTGAGGCCTCGCTGGCCCCAGGCGAGGGCCGGCCACCCCCGCCAGGTCGGGTGAGGACGCCTAGATCTAGGCACGCCGGCTCAGATCTGGGCGTCCTTGACGCTGGATTGGGTGGAGTCGTCGGTGGCTGCTGGGCGACGACGGTAGTTCGATGCAGTGATGGCGTCAGGGGGATCAGCGGTAGGACGTTGGGGAATGGTAGCAGCCCAGCACCGCAAAGGGTCACGGCTGGTTTGCTGGGGACGACGTCGGGGCTATGGCGGCACGGCTCGGCAGCAGTCCGGTGCAGCGGCGGCGATGGAACCCCTGCCCTCCGGAACCCACTCACTCAGATCTAGACAGCGTCGGGAGTACGACGGAGCTGAATCGGCGTGCCCAGATCTGGGTGAGCATCGCCAATCCTAGGCGAGGGCCAGCAAGGCCTCCCGCAGGGAGGGCGAGGGTCGCCGGCACCCCGTGAGGGCCAGCGTGCCCAGATCTGGGTGTCCTCGCCCGACTTGGCGGGGGCAGTCGGGCCTCGCCTGAGGCCGGCAAGGCCTCGCCCAGGGCCGGCGACCGTTGACTGCTCCTCTGGCGACCGTCACCGGCCCCTCCGGCGATGGGTGGCGGCTGCGGTGGAAATGCCCGCCGGTGCCATTTTCTTTATTTTTTTAACAGTTTTTTTTTAAATAATTTTTAGTTTTAAATCTAATTTTTAAAAAATTTGAATAAAAAATAATTTTAAAAAGCCACATGGAAAATATAAATTTATTTAAAATATGACATTAGCGCCACGTCAGCATTTTCCGTTAATAAATCTAATGGTGTTAACTTTAGGACTCAATTGAACCAATTTAACAAGTTTTAGGACTCAATTGCATTTTTTGTAAGTTTTAGGACTGAATTGCACTTTCCTTGTAAGTTTTAGAACTTGTGTTGCACATATCCCTTTTTCTTTTTTTTTTTCTTTTGGCTGGTTGTCGGCCGACAGGGGCCGGCAGCCTCGCCTTGGCTGGGCGAGCTTGGCCTCGCCCAGATCCGGCGAGGCCGAGTGTTGCCGGCCCCTGGCGAGGCTCGGCCTCGCCGGATTTGGGCTAGCGACGCTTCGGCGAGGTCACCGACCCTTGACGGCGTCGCTGGCCCTCGACGGCCGGTCGTAGGCCATAGCCGAGGCCGGCGACCGGCCAAAGAAAAAAGAAGAAGAAAAGAGAAGAGAGAGAAATGTTTCTTCAAAAGTTGTTTTTAAAAGTGTTTCTGAAACAAAAAAATAACTTTTTTTTTGTTTCTCATTTCGTTCTTTTTTTGTTCCGGAAACAAAAAAAATAGATTTTGAACAAAAATGCAAACAAACGCATTTATATTCTTTTTTTTGTTTATGGGAACAAAAAAACAAAATTTTTGTTCATGAACAAGAAAAAAGAACATTACCATGCGGGCCTATGTTTCTAAACTCTTTCACAAGTAGCGAGCCAAAGACTGACACAAACGCATTTCCAACAGCCTCACTAACTCATTGCGGAGTCCGCAAAAGATTAAGCAAGCGAAAACTCCGCCCGATGGCATCGCCGATCAATCTCCCCGCAACCCACCGCTACAACCAATTCAGCACTATGCGGACGAACCGAAACTCAGCAGAATCTAACCGCGAAACCTCCCCTCCACGCGCAAACGAAGCGGGAAGAGAAGAGGAGGGCAGGGAAGAAGGAGAAGAACGAACGGCAGAGGCGACGGCGGTACCTTGTGGCGCTCGAGGGTGATGGGGGCAGAACCTGGTGGCGAAGCTGTCGGCCAGGAGCACCGCCTGGAGCGGCATGCGCGCCAGGCCCTGGCCGGGGCCTTCTTCGGCGCGCCCATCTCTTCCTTCTTCCTTGCGCCGCCGCCTCGATAAGAGAGAGAGTAGCAAGCTCGATGAGTGGGAGTTTTTTCCTGCTCTCGTGTTCGGTCCTCCGGCGGTGTACCAAAAAAGAAAAATGTTCGGGTTCGCCGGTTAGCCCGAATGAGAACGGATCCGAGTGAAGCTCATTTTTAACCCGGTCAACATAATTTCTCCTCTTGGACCCAAAAAAAAAAAAAAAAAAACACAAAATTTCTCCTCATTCAACAAAATAATAATAATAATAATAATAATAATCTCTAACGTACGAGAGATGCTATTGCTATTGCTATTGCTATTATTAGTTTTGTTGTGATTGATCAGGATCCATGATCCAACTAATCCGAGGTCTTCTCTTATTGTGCAAACTCGAGTGTAGTCTTGAACATGCCAATTTAATCTAGTTTTTGTCCGAACTCGACCCGATGCTCACTCCTCTAACAATCGCCCATGAGGCCTTGAACCACAAGCATGCCAACATGGAACCACTGGAATTTCAAGAGGTGAAAGAGAAAAGTTAGTCCATTAACTCTTCGCAGCCGATATAATTATACAAATTATCCATGAACTTTGGCAAGATATATAATGTGGTCTATAAATTCTTAATTTATTCAATATAGTTCATGAACTTTATCTCGATATACAATACTGTTTTTAAATATTTAATTTGTTCAATATAATCCATAATTCTTTGGTAAATGTTTAATTTGATCTCCAGACTATATGAAAATATCCATTGTTATCAGTCTATTAATTTAAATTTTGAATAATATTGAATGTTTTTATGTAGTCTAAAGATTAAATTAGATATATACTAAATGTTCAAGGACCACATTAATTAGATCAAAAGATCAGAGATTATATTGCACATTGAACTAAAGTTCTAGAACCATATTACATAAATTAAAAGCTTAAATACCCCCATTACACATTTGACCAAAATTAAGGGCTTAAAATAAATATCTTGACTTTTTTTTTTTTTTTTGTCAGTTCTACTCTATGCCTACTCTACACTCACTCGCAGACTTGTGCCCTGCCGCTTGCAGGGCGTGGGAGTCGCAACTCACTCTCGAAACTTACGCATCCCTACCCCTCATCCCCCCTGAGAATGTGGGGATTTGAACCCCTCACCTCCCCCTTCCATGTTGGAAGGGTGGCCACTGGGGCAAACCCCCAGTGGTTAATATCTTGACGTTGAAAGAGAGTTTTTTTGCTTTGATTGTTCCGGGACCATTTGCGCTTAGTTTGTTCCGGGACCATTTGCGCTTAGTCATCCATAGTACTAAACGACGGCGATTGTAAAGCTATGCTCGACTGAAAGTTCGAGGTTTTCGATGTTCATTGAATCGAGTCGCGTAGAAACTCAATGAATTATGTCTGCTTACAGCTGTTACCAATCACAGAAAGCCCGTCATCGATTCACATATCACTGAAAAAAACCCGAGTTCATAGCGGATACATTTGACTTGCTACCATTCCGTTCTCAGGATCCATCACCACCGCTAACTAGTTCCTCTCTCAAAAATACTCTGTCATGAGTGCTCGATCTCCTGTCTTCCATAACCTTTGCAATGGTAGCTTGAGCCTACAAAGGATCCACATGAAAACTTCATTAATCTGTCCCTGGAATTTAGGCAATGAAAGTATACCAAACCCCCGTGGTTCAATATCGACAACAAGCAACAACATTCTATTAAAATGATTACTGAATTGCCAAAATCAATATAGCAATGCCCGTGGTTTAATATTGACAACAAGCGACAACATTCTATTAAAATGATTACCGAATTGCCAAAATCAAAATAGCAATAGGACCGGGTCATATTCAGAAGAACCAAATCAGCCAATTTGAAGTTATAGCGACTCTATTCCATACAGTAGTCAAATGGTAAGTACAGGAACACACGAACATACATGGACAACTCTGCGCTGATGCAGACATGAGTAAACACTGCCATGAACATATTCATTCAATCGTGGAGAAGTAAACTCCAGCAAACAAGACGAATGAAACCAGAATTTTTAGACTAACCTCGCTGAGTCTTGATTCAAGTTCATTTAGTTTGACTTTATCTCCTCCACATCTCTGGATAAACTCACTTCCTCCATATTTGTGGTCACAAATGGCTGCGACGCTACATCCTTTGCCTTCTCCGCCATAATCTCCTCCACCAAGTTGTTTTTATCGTCTGACTTCACATCCTTTGCTGCCTTCATCACAATCTCCTCTGCCAAGCTTTCTCTCTCTTCGGATTTCACATCCCTCGCTGCTTTCATCACAGTCTCCTCTGGTAAGTTCTTTTCCTCCTCTAACTTCACATCCTTTGCTGTCTTTACAACAATCTCCTCCTCTAGGTTCTTTTTCTCCTGACTTTACATCTTTTGCCGCTTTCATCACAATCACCTCTGCTAGGTTCCTTTTCTCCTCTGACTTTACATCCTTTTCCACATGCAAGTCCCCATTGTTTAATATGTTGATGAAGTCAACAGGCTTAGCCACCTGATGAAAATTTAACCTCAATAGCAGTTCAAATGGTTTACCTCAAAAAGGAGAAGGGGAAGACCCAAACCCAGAAAACCAGATTCTTCATGTTTAATGATGGAAAATAAGGAGAAAAATAATGACGGCTTTTCTTCCCAATCTTACCATGGGCTCTGAATAGAAGAAGTCAACTCCACTCAATTCTTCCTCTTTTTTAACTGAAGCTTCATTTAGACCCAGCGTAAATGTCCCATTGATTGGTGACAAGTCTGGTGAATGAGGCGGACTGATGAGAGACACCCGGAGTTTGTTCTCTTCTACATACCTGCCTTCATCCTTTGCAAACTGATGGACACACAAATGAGAAAGCAACAAAATAATAAAATTTGGGCTCTGCGAAAAGAATAACCCGTACCATGGCAGATGTGATGTCCTCGTCTGTTGTACCAGGAGGAACAACGGTTCCTTGGATTAAGAACTTGTCTTTGCATTTCATATCCGCGGGAGCAGTACGTTGAGCTTGCATTTTAACTACAATTGACACGACATACATGGTAAGAAACTCAGCATTACCACTGAAATGCCAAATATCAATCTTAGTAGTCTAATATGGTCTTGGTTTTATTTACTGACCAGTACGGCATGATAATCCTCACCAAAACAAAAAGAAGCCAAAGAACTGAACATGTCCGATATGCAATATCACTAACATATTCCGTTCATTTCTGTTCCACGACGATGCAAAATCTTTGTATGGACGATTTGAATTTCTAAGCAATGTGAAAAGAAACAGGTGAAATAAAAATTAGCACCCATGAAAATCCTGTTGATATATCTGTGATTTTAATACTCAATCCTCTGTAACGTCCAACTCACAATTTCTATAGGAGGAGAGAACCCCACATCTTTTAATCATAGATCAAATGTTTCAAATAGTAAACATTTGATTATTCGTTCTCCACAATCATGGCATTTCAACAATTAAAATCGTAAACTTGGAAACTCCTAATAACTTCTTGTGTGTGCTTCAGTCAGATACCAATATACCCATCCTTACCTAAAACTCAGGCATTTCAACAAGATGACCAGACATATGCACCGGTTTCATAGTAAATGTCGAAAGGATGGCATACCATTGAACTTGCATGAAGATTCTGGGGCAATAATTCCAGCTATTGGTCGAACAGAGTATTTCTTTGGAGATGTAGTTTTGACCTGCCACAGTAGTAGTTTCCAGTTTCAGATCACTTCATATTCAGATTTTGAATCCTGGCAATATTAAGCTACCGAAACACTGTCACATGATGGGTTATTTTACCTTAAAAGCGACATATTGGTGAGAACGATTCACGAATCGGATGGTACACGTGCTTTGCTTCTTCAGCTCAACTAGCAACGAGAGAAATGGATAAGCAGTAATCAGTTCACGTTCCTCAGCTTTGTGCGGGTTAACTTCAAAAAGCACGAGAAGAAAAAGAAGAGGCAAAGCAGTGACCAAATAATCTCGATGCAAAATTCATAATAGAGGATACCAAACATTGACAATTTCAGAAGCATACATGTGGAATAAAAGGTTTGCTACTTTTGGCAAAATCCTTCAATATTACAAGTATTGTTCCCACTGTATATTCCTCCCTAAGCAGATTTATAGGAAGAAGCTAGCATTGTGTATGTATCTAATTCCCAGAGCCTTACATATAAATTTGAGTTCACGAGGCTGAATGTCCAGAAGCTGCTTCTCCATGTGCACTCAGAGAATCCAGATTCACAACAACTCTTCTTAGCATCAAGAGCCACCAATGGATTCCCCCGATCTCCTCCTCCGCAAATTGAGAATTTAAAATTGCGAATAAGATCCTGCCATTGATTAAACAATGGAAAACTCGAAAAGGCCATCGACAAATGAAAACATCTGATAATCACACATAAGAACCGAGATCAGAACAGCGCAGGTAGAAAGACCGATTCATCTCTTTTCGACTGCCTAATCCGTAGGAACAAAAAGGAGCTCCGTTACTCCTCTATCATTTCCAGAACCGAGATCACCATGGACGCAACGAAAGGCTATAAAGTAAAAAAGGTCACGACGAATCGATCCTAATTCAGAACAACACCGTCCCAATCACGCCATCAACGCTGTCGTCAACTTCTACGGTTATCAATCTACAATCCAGAAAACTCAAGAAACAACATGCACCGTCTCCATGCGAATTCGAAAAGCACAATCGGAGGACGACGAGCACCGGTACCGACAAACTGCAAAGCTAAAAAAGCGAGCTCAACTAAAGAGCTCGGTAGTCAACGCTCAAAGAAGACTCCGAACAACAACTGAAGGCGAAGAAAACGCGTTCACCAGCGAGAAGAATCGCAACAGCCCGAACTCGAAGTCGACCGCTTCGAAGACCGAGCCGAGACAGAATCGCCGCACGAATCTCGGATCAAGCCGCGTCCAACTCGGATTCTGGCTCGCCTCGAACTCAGCCCGCTCGACAGAGCTCCCGATCCCCGCGCGATCACGAGCCGGGAGAAAAAAAAGAAAAGAAATTCCCAACGGAAACCCGGCGGATTACGGGGCCACCCGGCTCGAACTCGCCGCGAGGCGCGGGAAAGACGACGCTGTTTCCGAGGCGGCCGGCCGACGGACGGAGGCGTTGCGGCGGCGGCGACGAGGAGGCGGAAGAAGGACTCGAGAAACGACGCGGGCGGGGGAGCGGACGAGAGGGAGGGAGGGAGGGCGTGGGGATTTAAGGCGAGAGGGAGGATTAGGATTAGCGTGAGCTTGCCGTTTTCTCTTCTTCCGCCGCGGGGGGTGGTTGTGAAGATGAATCAGAGTGAAAGAAAGAAAGGAAGATGAGAAATGACCGAGGAGTTTGAGCTTTCTTCTTTCTGTATTCAAGACAAAGTGTTCATCTGAGAGCATACATTCCAGCTTGCTCTGTTTTCCTTCACATAGTACATACACCTCACGAAGAAGTAAAAACGAACTAACAAAAGAAGAAACCGACTGATACAAACAGAAAAAGAAAACCGTTGCTCATTCTGTTGGACAAGCCAAAACAGAATAATAGTTCTTCAACAACAGATCTCCACTCAGAGTTGAACACGTGGAGCACGTGGAGTTTGGAAGTTTCATCACCGACTTCGTAGCTTTCCCCGTTGATTGGATCCTGAACTCCACTCTCATACGTGGCTGGCTTGGTCGATGACTTGCTTACTGACTTGCATACTTCATAGCTTTTAAGCCCGAGTCTTGCCCAACCACGGTGAGGCTCACCCTCGCCGGTGGGCCCTATCGTGGCTGGGCAAGGTCGCCGGCCCTCGTCGGCGGGTCACTGGCCATGGCGAGGCTGACGACCAGCCAAAAGAAGAAAAAAAAAGAAAATTAAAATATTAAAAAATTAAAAGAAACAAAAAAAGAACATAAATTTACCAAACGTGTTTTGTTTTTTTTTTTAGTCTCGGAACAAATTTACCAAACGCATTTTTCTGGGAAAAAATTGTTCTCCGGAACAAAAATAGTTTTTTCTATTTCTTTTTATTTCTATTCCTTTGAACAATTTTTAAACAAAAATACAAACAAACGCACCCTTAATCACTAGAGAAGATTTTTACAATGATTCAGCATAGCCATCCAATCTGTTTGTATTCGATGGGGGTGAATATTGAATCTGTGTTGTATGCTTAATCCCTAAAATCGAGCACATAATTACAACGCAAGAGTATAGTTGTCATGTACGAAATTGGCACATTTTTTACATCTAACCATGCCCCGAACTAAAAAAGGTACTCATTATGTTTTTCATTTTTGCCGATGCTCACTGTGACAAAAGAAAAATTGATACATGATAAACATTGGTATTGGGCGCAATTTTTCTTTTTGGAAAAAGAATATGATGTGTTTTATGATATTTCTGCCCATATTCTTGTTGTAATATAGAGGATAAAATGATATAAATGACCTGTGAATTTTGAATATGATCCATAATTTCAAATTTATTTAATATAGTCATTGAAATTTAGATTGACGTGTAACATTGTTTGTAAACTTTTAGTAGGTATTCAATTTAGTTATTGGACTACATGAAAGCGTTTAATAATATTGAATATTTTCACGTACAAAATTAAATACATGTCAAAATTTTAAAAATTATATTGAATAATTAAAAGTTTAAGGATGGTATTTGATACAGAATTAAAATTCATGGGTTACAAATTACAATTAACTTTGCGTCACCATCCTTAATATGGAAAAGCGTGGGACACACGTCAGTCAAATACATCCCGGGCCCGCGAAATCACGGATGTCCCATGCGGGACCCGTCAATATCAAGGGCCCTGATGCGTCGGGGGCTGACGTGGCACCGCATGGCTCCGCCAAATTTTCTCCTCCAGCACAAATGGCGCCATCCGCGGCAGGGCGGGAGGGAAATCGCTGGGCCCCATCTTCGCGCCCGTTAAAACAGCTCGTCGCCACGGCTCTTCTTCGTCTTCCATTTCGGTTCAGCTTTTTCCCCTCCCTCGACGATAGGATCTTCGCGTTTTCCGATCCCGCTTTAGCCGGGCGAAACCCGACGGATTCTCAGACGATCGATCGATCGAAAATGGTGAACGACGTACGAATCCTCCCGAGCGTTCGACGGCATCGAGGCTGACGCATCGGTCGTCGCTTCTCCTTTCGAAAAAGTAATGTTCGTCGAGATGATTAGGATCGTCGTTCCGTCGATCGCGTCCTCGTCGAAATCGGCATTCGCGCCGCCGCGTTCGCGGATCGCGTGAGCGAGAAGGTGGCTTCCCGCTCTGCTTTAGCCGTCGGTTCCGAGCGTTTCCTGACGATCTCTTGCTATTTCGCGACGTTCGCGAGCGAGAATTGCCTGCATGAGCCGCTGTTCGAGTCGAGTTTTGCTTCTGTGTGACCGATTCGTTCGATCTAGATGGACCGGATGAGGCCTCTGTACGTCAGGCAGCAGAGCAACCCCGGGACGCCGGGAGGGTCGGCGTCCCCGACCAGGTCGCCGCTTCACCGGCACGCGCGGTCGGGCTCCACGGGGTACATGAAGAAGGCGCAGACGAAAGCCGCCGCCCAGAGGCTCGCCCAGGTGATGGCGCATCAGCTCGGCGACGATGAGGATGACGAGGATGATGACCTCTCGTACGAGTACACTCCGGCCAGCGGTGCCGGAAGCATCGGGCTGGCCGGCGGACGTGCTCCACGGGGTCGCTCGCCGATGGTATTCACTTGGCTGGACTATTTATGTCGATTGGAATTCGATATTTGTGGTAGTTTTCCAGCTGTATGAGCGCAGTTCTTAACTTTTCTTCAAATGGTACTTAGATCATGAAATTAATCTTCGAAGAAGTCGACTAAGCATATTGAATGAGTTCATCAGAGAAAATGGGGTGTATTGAATTAGCATAGTTTGGAGGTCAAGCATACTAACTGCAGTAAGGGATGTGCTGGCTCGGCTCGCTTATCTGGATTACATGTTTCAATATCTCGTGTTTGTGTTGCGTATTTTCAGTGTCGTTGCTCACTTCCGACTGTTTGTGATTGGTGTCAGTCAGTTCGTCCCCATGTAGAGCAGCCACATTCGGCACGTTCATCAGCAATTGGGCGACCATCGCCGCCCGTGAACTCCATCGATCAACTGTCATTGGCTCGGATGTCGACTTCTACTCGGTCGGCTCAATCTGCTGCTGCTGAACAATCTCAACCGAGCCGCACAGTGGTTGTTGGCAGGTCGCCCCAGTCCGCTAACGCAGAGCAACCATCACTGCCTCATATATCAACTCCAACTCAATCATTTCATTCTGCTGCCGCTGAACAATCTCAACCTACTCGTTCCGTGGTGGTGGGCAGGTTGCCCCAGTCAGCTAACACAGAACAACCATCGTTGGCTCATATATCGACTCCCACTCAATCATTTCACTCTGCCGCCGCCGAACAATCTCTTCCTGCTCGTTCGGTGGTGGTAACGAGCAGGCCATCTCAGTCAACTATCCCAGAACAACCTCCATCCGCTCGTTCAACATCAGGTAGCCGTCCATTTTTAGGAGTTAAAACAGTGACTATGGTGCCTGCTAGTGTCCCGATATCTTTAAAGCCATCCTACTCTGTCATTCCAACTGAGACTCCAGTTGAACATCGCAGAGACAAAAGGTATTACTCCAATCCTTGCTAGCAAATTTAGCCACTTAGAAAGCTTTGTTACCGCTATCTTCCTCATTAATTAGAGATCAAACTCGAGGTCAACACGAGTTTTCTCAAATGTTTCATTGACGAAAGAACTTTTATTTGTTTGGGATACCCTTGATTGGCTTTTGGAAGCACAGGCATTGCGATGTAAGCAACTGCACATTGGGGAACTAGAAACAACTGCGCATTGAGATATTTCTCACTGTCAACCGAGAACAAATTTTGAAATGTCAACAAAAACAATACCCTTAACTACTTGTTGCCCAATTTGCTGTGTTACTGTAATACTGTTGCTCTATGTTTGAGCTTTTATTAATTGAAAGTTCTTGTGGTACTTTTATTAGTAGGTTTTAGGGACTATTAAGAAGATATTTGTTCTTAATTGTTTATATTGTTTGATATAGTTCATAAGCCAAATGGCTGATTCCTTTTGATTTCATTCTATCAGCAGATTGTCTGTGGATTGGGATAACATGAGCACAAAAGAGACTAGCAATCACCGATCTGCTTCTGCTTTACAAGATGAGGTATGGACGTATTATGGGTTGCACATAAATCAAGGCAGAATGCAATTGTTTAACACATCCAGGCTATACTAGAACATCAATATGCTTGTCTGGTTTGTTTCTTCAGCTTGATATGCTACAAGAAGAGAATGACAGCTTACTTGAAAAGGTAATGTTGCTTGTTCCTTTTCCCCCTATCGACTTATCTTTTTAGGACCGAGTCAATTAAGGTAATTTTGAGAGTAAAGTGAATGGAAATAATACTAGTTATCAGGCATTATTTCAAGATGCTGCAGTGCCAGTCAGTTCGAAATATTAAAGTGGTAGTTCTATTCATGCAGTATCTTTAAGTACAATTTCAGTCATCATCAAGTTGTAAGTACTTTAGGACTACGATAAATATCCATGGGGTTGTAGTTCTATTCTTTATTTATTTCTACTAGCTCCATCTTGATGGTAGATACTTGCTCTTGCCAGCTTCAACTTGCAGAAGAGAGGTGTGACGAAGCAGAGGATAAAGCTTGGCAGCTTGAGAAGCAGGTGTGGTACTTTGTTCACTCTATTTTGTGTATTGTCAATGACCTCTTGTATATATCTTATGGGATCTCTTTTCTCAGATTTCTTCTCTAGGTGAAGGGGTAAATTTGGAAGCTCGTCTTTTGAGCAGGCAAGCCTGTCATTGTCTTCGGAGTTGTTTCTTGATGATGCCGACTTTTATGCTCTCTAACATTTTATTCTTGATAGCTCTTCAGAAAGGAAGCAGCCTTGCGGCAAAGGGAGGTCTGTTTTCTACCTTGCTTAGCTTTTCAAGCCCTTATATTTGGGACCTTTTCTTTGTTTTAGGGGCACCGCCCATGAAGATGGATAATATTGCATGTTACCACATGGATCAATATAGATTGTCCCTGGCATGATTCTACTTCCTAAAGCAGAGTTTGTGCCATCTCATTATTTTAGAGACTCTTTGTCTGTGGGGAAGACATGTAAGGACATACACACGAATAATATCAACGCAGAAATGTAAACGAAGCAAGTGAAAGGAAGCTAAGAAGATGGAGAGATATTCTAGACCAAGATTACTAAGATAATTGAATCTTCAATTTTGCCTGATTTTTCACCAAGTGTCACTTTGCCATGAAGAAATCTAGGCCGGGGGGCAGGGGGTGCAAGGACAAAAAGATCTACTTATGGAACATTAAGAGGAACTCTGACGATATGTTGGGTAACCCTGTATAGAATGTTCTAACTCTGCTGTGTGTACTCTCCGCCAGGTAAATAGAGGAAGAGCAATTGTAGGGATTAGATCGTAATAGTCAGACATAGGCATTTGTTTACTCGATGAAATTACATGCCAATCCTTTGCTTGATCAACAACATTTAGAATGTTATGGCCAGGCATGTGGATGAATGCGGATGCAGCACTTGTTACTTTTGTTCAGTTTTAAATCTTGCAAAATATCGTTCTAATCTTGCAAAATATTATCTCAGTAATGAATCATTCAGTTCATACATGAGGGGACTTCTTTCCTTTTTTTTTTCTTTTTTTTTTTTGGAGGGGTACAGGGAGGACCAGAGCCTTCATTAACCAGTACTGAAATTTTTGTAGGCTGCTCTAAGAGATGCGGGACAGACTCAAGGAGGGAAAACAGAAGAGATTGCTAATCTTCAAATTGAAGCTGAGGTATTCTCAACTTCAATATACATGCTACATGTTAGTTACTTATAGTTCTTGGAGTAGGCTGATGAACTTATTGATGTTGTTATGTGCTGAATCTTGAGTAGATAGCAAGGGATGAGGCAACATCTGCATGGGAGAAGCTTCATGAAGTTCAGACAATTTCTCAGAGGACCATACTGACCCGAGAAGAAATGGTTGTTAAATCAAGCATTTTTCATGTGTTTTATTTTATTCATCCAACTAACCTTTCCTGCTAATTGTCATCTTAGGAGGAAGTGGTCCTAAAGAGATGTTGGCTTGCTCGGTACTGGAGTCTATGTATTAAATACGGTAAGTCATTCTCGTAACTGAGAACATACCACTTTTTACATTATAATTGGATAATTTGAATCATTTATACTTATTTGTAGCAGAGGTGCAACTACTCATATTTGTCAAGTCATGTAAAACATTCTGTTAAATGGAATTTCTGGACTCCTTGCATGTGTGTGTGTGTGTGTGTTTTAAACTGCTTCATCCTGCTAGGATGATTGATGAAGCTATGAGTCTATGACACTCTCTGTGAGCGTGCCAGAGGCAACTCTGCTAAAAGGGAACACAAATACTACTCATAAAATAAAAGAGAGCTTATCAGTCTGATTATCTCATGCCTTCCATGGAGAAGGCACATAGAAACACCAAAAATGTGACAAGTACACGAGGAGAGGATACTGCTTTTGCATTCCTCGTAGGTGTGCAAAGTCCTTTGCTATCCATATCGTTGAACCAGGAGCTATCAATATATTTCAATTAGTGCCTACATCCGATGGAAGCTGTTGCTTCCATTGTTCTTTCTAGTAGAGAACATGATCTTATTATCTGATTAGAGTTATTTGATGTCCAACAGTGAGAGTTTGAGAATAAATTTTTTACAGACTGTTTATATTTTTGTGCAGATAGAAATATTCTCTGACGATCTTATTAATGACCAAAGAAAAGATTGACACTGGAAAAGTCTGATTGTTTGTTAAAGTGTGTCTATAACATAATTATAGTTGTCTTCGCATGGCTTTCACAGACTTGCCCTAGAAAGACGGCAGAAATTCCTCAAAGCTTCAATGTCTCCTTAAAATCTTATGGCAGGTATTCATGCAGAAATCGCTGAAGCAAAGCACGAACACTGGTCATCCCTTGCCCCTTCTCCCATGGAAGTTGTACTAGCTGCAGGGCAAAAAGCTAAAGAAAAGAATTCATATAGTAAACCCTTTTTTTTCTCAGTACTAGTTCTTTTTACCCCTCACTATACTGAGAAAGTCACATATAATGGATTGACTTTCTTGCTGACATGGTATCAACTTGTGCTTTTAATTGAGCAGTTTATGACAATATGAATGAAAGAGACAGATTTCCACGAGATAAAAACGAGCACTCTGGAGAGCTGAATATTGAGAGCATGCTTTTAGTTGAGAAAGGTTTGCGGGAACTAGCTTCATTGAAGGTTTCTATTATATCCTCTTCATGTCATCCAATTTCTTTTAAATGAAGAGTGAAGTCACGCATTCAGCTGGATGGCATGGATTGTTCTATCTGTTGGAACTTTTTTTAATGCATATCTGCATGCAATGTTGGAATACAGTGTCACTGCGGTTCTATCGGATAACTTCACCTGAGGTGAATATGCTATCTTTGAACAATGAAAAAAAAAAAATTAAAAGCGATTCACTTTCTTACTTATGAAGTATGTGAATACCTGCGGGCTCAAACTTTTTCACGGGTTACTGTTGTAACACAGGACACAATTTAAGCTTCAACCATGGTTAAATGATGCTAATGAGATTTCACATGCAGCACCAAGACAAAGGACACTAAAAGTCCAACTATATTATTTTATGACCTCAAGAAAAAGGTGAATGAGTTGGAACTGCCGCTAATGATGTCTTGGCTTGTAAGATGCACATGGAGGTAGTTGAGGTCCTCACATTAAAAAATAAAAAAAAAGTTTCATCAGTGCTACTTCTATTGGTTTGCATAGAGGTGATAGATATGGGTACAGGTCGAGTTCCTTTTCAACATTGTTGGGAATTAAGATGGACATGCTGTTAGTTATGGACTAAACTTTTTAGTGATTAACAGGCTAGTCATTGATGACAAAGCGAAATCCCTGTTAAAATTTCTCCTCAATTCCTTCATATCACTGTTAAAATTTAAAATAAACGAAAGATTTGCGGCCACATGTGGACATTTTCTAAGGAAAATGAGGAAGTATTCTAATTACGACAGAGGGAATTGTTGTTAAAAGTTGTTGACGGATAAGCTCTTGTTTCTTGTTTAGTGACTCTAAATGGAAAATCAGTTTCTGGAGAAAAGAAGGAAGAAAAGAAGATTTTTCCAACTTTTCAACTAGCTTTATAGGTTGGTTATTGTGCATGTTGCCCATATTTTATGTCTTGCAAATAGGCAACTGATCCTTCATTGGACCTTCCATGAGACTTTGTGGAGTTGTTCCTCAAGATGCACAAGTAAATAGCAACAAATCTTCACTGACAAGTAAATGTTTGTCAAAGTTCTAATTAAGAGAAGACAATCTATCTATGATCTATAGCCTCAAGGTAACAGGATTCAAACATCGAATTGAGTTTCTTTGTTCTTGATAGCATATGAGTAAAATGATCCGCATATCTAGATGACATCTCGATTGTTATTTTTCATCATGGCTGTATGCAAGATCATCAGTTTGGATTTGCTCTTTTATAAGTTTCAAAAGGAATGTATTCCGCATGTTGATATGTTTCAGCAAGGAACATGACCTTTCAGATCTTTGTTTCATTCTATAAATTCATGTAAAATGTAATCCTTCCACTATGCGTTGGAGCTAAAGCTATTCTTTCAAAAGGTGGAGGATGCAATTTTGCTTGCAATGGCTCAGCACCGACGTAAAAGCATTCTCAAATCTGGTGATGCAGGTATGAGGTTACAGTTCAATTACCCAGATTTCCATCTTGCTCGTAGACTTTTGTGTACTTACCAATTCACTTAGTTCACGAGTTAATTCGCTTGGAGTCCCAATAAGCTGGGGGTCATATTCTTGGGACTGAAATCATTCCTTTTGAGCTCTGAAAGCAATTTTTGTTCTTTCTCGTCTTTCCATGTTGCTAAGTGTTTAGGGTTATGGCTATTCATATATCGTTTCTTTCTCTAATTAGGTGTATATGACTTGAAGTTGCCAATTGAGGGACAGACAGAAGTATTTGGTAAGTATTGTATCTACAAAATATTAAATATGACATTGCTTCTCAGCATTCTAACAGCCATGTGAATGTGGAGGGATTTTAATTTGTTGTAAGCTTTACCACTGTGTTATATGCTTGGTTTCTGAGAATAGACGGATGGTAAATACGAACGATAGGTGTCTTGAGTAAAAGTTAAAACGCAAGTGAAAGTTGGAGCTTTTGCGTTGACTTGGAATGAATGCTTAAACAACTAAATAATCCAGTGAACTTATATATCCTCTCCACACCCCCCCCCCCTCCCCCCTCTTTTGTGGTCAAACCAATTTAGGACAACTTTGGGTAATACTTCACCTAATTCCTTTCCCTCCTTATGGAAAAGCAATTGACCATATGAAAGTTCGCTACAACTCTCTTTTCCTTGGATGGTTTTGTATCTTGTTTCAGAATAAATGTTTGATCATGATATAGATTAATTCCAGAAGAGAAAAACATTAAGGCACAGTACTTTGCAGATTTATATAGCCTCTGGAATTTCATGCTCACTTGACATGAAATTTTGTCCCAATGCTCAATATGTTGTTTCAATCTTAATCCTTATACTTTGTGTATCAAGTGTTTGCTAAAGTTCAAATACTCAAGATCTTCCCCTTTAAGTTTTTGTCTAGGTCTCTCTCCTTCGCTTTCCTCTATTCCAATAAATTTTTGTCGCAATCACAGAAGAAGATTGAATGAGCCCACTTCACACTGTGGGTAACAGGTTGTTTGTTGTTTCTTTTTCACAGCATAAAAATCATTTATGGAAATGAATTTCTAACTTTAGGTTTGACGGAATATGCTTGATTGAAATATCAAAAACGTATCAGATGTCTCATCCATGCTGCGGGAATATTTGACGATACCTATTTCCATTACCATCAGTTCCATTTTTCCATATTCAGTTTACCTTCTTTTCCTAATTTCTCTTCTTTCCGGATGATATGTGTTGTTTGTAAGTTCTTGGATTTATAGCACTCTCTGACATGTGGGCAAATTTCTAACGAAGCAACCATACATGCAGAACTGAGCAAAGAGGAATCTGAAGATGTGCTTTTCAAGCAGGTAGGTTCGGCATCATTTTTGCGGTAAAGGCTTAGAAGCTAATCGATAAATAGGCATTCCCTTCTCCATGGATGAAGATAATGGACAGACTTCTTTTCTATTTCTTTCTCTGGCTGTTTGGCCGTCTATGACTCTATATTGGAAGAGACACTTGGCATTTCTTGAGGACCCTCCTAGTGCTTTGTGTGTACAAGTGTGCTGATGGAAAGGAATGAACTGTAGGCACCAAATATGCTTGTAGGATGATATGATCATTAATTGTTAAAGATCAATCTGTACTGCTTATTCGATGAATAGTAGAACTCCAATATGCTTGTAGGATGATATGCTCATTAATTGTTAAAGATCAATCTGTACTGCTTATTCGATGAATAGTAGAACTGGAGTTCAAATAGTTTATTTGGTCACATCAATGCTCAAACATCATAAAATGAAAATTAATAAGGAGTTGCCTTAATAGGTGGATGCATGTTCACAATCCGAACTTCGTACACAAACTTAGAGAGCAAAAGTAAGATCATTCATCAGCATTTTCAGCATTACTATTGTAGTCTATATGCTTTTAACATCGCTATACCAAAGTTGCACCCACTCCAACACTTCTTATATGTCTGACCGTGTGGCGGGCCTGTGGCAGGCATGGCTGACATACTTTTGGAGACGAGCAAAAAGCCATGGGCTGGAAATAGATGTAGCAGACGAGCGCCTGCAATTCATTATCAACCAAAGCACTCGGTCACCTACATCGCAAGACGCGGTCGATGGTACTTCCTCTTACTCCCTCTCTCCACGAAAATCTCACCAAAAAAAGGTCAAGAAATGAAAAGAGTCTGGTTTTAGCTTAATGAATTGCATCATGGCAATTCCCCTTGTAAGGTTTAGTCTCGCACCAATGAATTGCCATTGTGTTCGATCCACCTTGAATTTAAGTTGCATTTTAATCTTTCGGGAAAGGATCCTTCGGTTTCTTCACAGCTTCGCCTTTTTGCTGCTATGCTGACATTATTCTGTCAATGCTCCAGATTGGAGAATGTCATTCATTAGATTAAAGCCGATGTCGGAAGATTGTCCTGCGGATGAGCGTTTTCTTTCAATTTCTACTAACCCTCCTGAACAAGCTTTGAAATAGAAACCAATGTCTAGGTTGTTCTGGGTCGGGCTAGCTTTTACCGGTCAGGGTACTGATGAAACAATATCAGCTGCACATATGAAGTTGTGGGACTCTTTATGTTACCGTCATGCTGGACTTGATTTGCTCCTTGTGTTTGCTTGCTCTCTCATTTCTTTATGTTATACACTGATTCATCTCCATTTTGCTTTAATATTCAGTCGAGCGAGGTCTCACTGAGCTAAGGAAGCTCGGCATCGAGGACCAGCTGTGGGAAGATTCGCGCAAAGGATCCGCGCTGGACATCGGCAATGTCAGAGCAGAAAATGACACCTGACATTCTACCGCCGACAAATTCACTCGCATCCCCCATCACAGATATCAAGGAGAGCCATCGATCAAACCCCACCGATTCTCGAGAAAGAATCCGGATCTCCTCCATTTTCCTTGTGTAGATTCGCGCCATGTATCAAGGACAATCCCAAGCAAGCTTACTATAAATTTATCGAACAACACGCTAGATGTTAGACGCGCTATTTTGGGCTATTTAACCTTGCTACTTAATTGCCGTGCGTCAAAGCTAGACGTGCATTTCCAATATGTCTTTTTCAGTTTCCCCCGGAGCTCGTTTTACCTCGGATGGATGGAGTCATCTCGAAAGCTTGTGCGATCACGTCCGAACCGGAATTTTCGATCCCGCTGCCGCACAAAGTTCGAACAAGCTGTCGATTCGCGTTCGGTCCCTTTCAGAGGAACCGGAGGAATTGCCGAGTATCGGTCCCACTTGCCTCCAATAATTGAGCTGTCGGGGTTCCGGTATGGTCTCGAGGGGGTATCGCGCGTCTTCCGAACCTCTTTCTCATCGGATCGAAAATCGAAAAAACACAACGGCCCCAGTACTCCGTTCGATGGTTGAGATCTGTCGCGTTACAATAAAACGGTGGAAAAAGTTAAGAGGGGCAAGGGGCTTATCTAAACTCGAGCCAATCAAACGGTTGCAAGATCCCATTTTTAATTATCAAAAATCTTAAATTATGCTCATTGTCATATGTTTATCTCAAAAAAAATTTATGATAACAAAACTCTAAATTTTATATTTTGTGATGTCAAAAATTTTAAACTTTTCTTTTGTGATACAAAAAATCTCAAATTTTTCTTTATGACATTAAATTTTTGATATAAATATGTTACATGAATATAATTTTAGGATTATTGGTGTTATAAAATAAAAGTTTGGAGCTTTTGGTGTTACAAAAATATAAATTTGGATTTTTTTAGTGTTATAGAAAAATTTGAGATAAATATATCATATGAATATAAGTTAGAAGTTTTTAATATCATAAAAAATCAAAGATTAAATGTGTCACGTTGATAAAGTTTATGATTTTTTTTTTTTTTTGACTTTTTGCCTGTACTGTTTCACCAGATAAAAAGTTCCCCTGGCAGATGAGGAGGCGACAAGTGGAAGTGCGCGGTTTGGTGGGAGAAAACTCTAGAACCTCGCGCCCCTCTCTCTCTCTCTCTCTCTCTCTCGCTCTATACACTTAGAGAGTGAACCGAAACAGTTCAGCTCGCATTCATCGCCTCCCTCCGTCTGCGTGCTCTGCGCCTGCCAGTCTCTCTCTCTCTCGCTTTCTCTCTCTATCTCCCAAGGGGTGCTCTGAGGTAGGTCGATTCTCTCCTCTCCTCTTCTCGATGCGTCGAAACTGTGCAAGAATCCTCGTTCGCGATGCGAGACTAGGCCGTTGCTGTTCTGTCGTTTTCGTGTGTTCTGAAGCCGCTCCATTGGAGATGGAGCCGTTGATCTCCCGTCGGAGCTGGGTTGCCGACGGGAGCGCGATCGTCGGATCGTTCGTTCTTTCGGACCTTTCCTGTTTCCGCTTTGTTCTGTGGACATCGTCGATCCTCTAGAGAGAGAGAGAGAGAGAGAGAGAGAGAGCTCTGTGCAAGATGATCTCTGTTGTGCAGCTTGTTCATGATTCTTTAGTGTTTTCCAAAGCGAATGCGGTGAAGCACGTGACGGAAACCGTCGCCGCAAGGGGCGATCGAGTTACGCTCGTGCTCGATATGTTTCGTTTGCCACTGTATCGCGTCGGGCCTTTTTCGAAGTGCGACTCGGCCGGCGAGAGCATTGCCGACGCCGACTGCGGACTTAGTTTCTCGTTCGTCGCCTTTTGTGGTTGTGTTCAATGCAAAGTCTTTTTTCGCAATCTCTTGCTGATATTGTGTTCCGTGACTTGATTAATGATCTGAAGTGCTATTATTGGCTTTAGATCACAAAAGGAAAAAGAAAATGGTGAAGGCCGTTGCCGTACTCGGAAGCAGCGAGGGTGTCACTGGCACCGTCCACTTCGTCCAAGAAGGAGATGGTAAGCTTAGCGTGATCTGCTGAACGGTCTTGGTCTTTTGCTTATTGATGCGGTTAACTGTGATCATCTCGGTTTATCGGTTGCAATGATGTGCAGGCCCGACCACAGTGACCGGAAGTCTTTCTGGCCTGAAGCCCGGGCTTCATGGTTTCCATGTTCATGCCCTTGGGGACACCACAAATGGCTGCATGTCAACTGGTACTGAGTGGAAGAAAATTCTCATTTTGGTTTTTGAGAAAAAAGGGAAAAAGAATTGTTTCTGCATTTCTGATGTTTGTGCACGTTTAAGCATTCGTTTTTCCATACATAGTGCAAGATAAAGGATACGTTTTGACCATAATTCTCTGTGATTACTTTGTTTCAGGACCACATTTCAATCCTGTCGGTAAGGAGCATGGTGCCCCTGAAGACGAGAATCGTCATGCTGGTGATTTGGGAAATGTGACTGTTGGTGATAATGGTATGTCTATTATTATCTAATTACTCCATTTGTTGTGGCAATAGTTGTTGCAGCATGAGTGGTTTCACTGATTGTCGTAATGACATCCCTACATTGTATATCTGTGTTGGCTCTTGATTGGTTTATTATTGCTACATGTCCTAATAAAAGGCTTTTGAAAATCAGGATTGACCTATATCTGATTACTGTTTTAGTTTGTGGTGCTATTTTAAGGGTTGATATATTTTTGCCTTCTTTTCCAGGTACTGCTACTTTCACCATTACTGACAAGCAGGTCTGTCTTTGCCCCTGCATCATTTCCTTATCTTCCTTCTCTGTTTTCATCTTCTCATTCTTGATTTCGGGTGCATCTGGCTTGAGTGTCGTACAGTTTCCTAATGGACATGTCTGCTTTTTCAGATTCCTCTCACTGGACCTAATTCAATTGTTGGAAGGGCTGTGGTTGTCCATTCAGATCCTGATGATCTTGGCAAGGGTAATTTTTGAAATTTTCTCTGTAAAATCTTTATGCTGACTTGATAATCTTCTTACATGATAAATATGAACTTTCTACGTACTATTCTTTATGTACGTTATCTGATCTGGTTACTTGATTGAAAGCCTGATAGGAGATCTAGGTGGAATCTTGAGGAACTTAAGCAGAGGATTAATTTGTGTTTGTGGCAAACCGATTGGTTGTTGATTTGACGATTTTTGTTTGCCTCTGTTGTCGTTAGTTCAAACTAATACTTGTTATACCGATATTTGAAAATTGGAACTATGAAACAATTGATCGTTGTGTTTGATACTTTAATGAGCTTTGTTTTGTTTTTGCAGGTGGACATGAGCTTAGCAAAACCACTGGAAATGCTGGTGGCAGAGTTGCTTGCGGTGAGTAGATTTGTTTGATCATCTGACATAATGCTGTGTGTTGATGCATGCAAGGCGGATAAGTGTCCATGTTTCTCCATTGAAAGGCCTTTCCTGTAGCATGGGGATGATTAGTGTATGTCCTCGTTTTCTCGTGTTTCAATTCGTTATCTTTTTCTTGGGTGGGGATTTTTGGAATCTTTACGTTCCTCTAAGAAGGTTACTTAGGTGTGTGCTTATTTAGCCCCCCCTCTCTTTCTTTCCCCCCGTTTCCCCCCTCTTTCTCTCTTATGCATCGTACACATGATTCTGTGTGATGTGGAGTGTGTTTTCGCGGGGGCATGCTCTATAGGTTAGTTGATGTGTTGAATGGAATAAAAAGATATACTTCTATCGTAGTCGTAGGATTTGTCCTTATAATGTATTTTATAACCAACTCATAAGATGAGTATTCTTATGTGGTTTATTTCTCTCAATTGCAGGTATCATCGGTCTTCAGGGATGAGCTGCCTCAATCGACCACATAAGTATCTAACGCATGCTATGCATGAGGAGCCTGTTGGGGGTTGGAATCTTGAGTAAAAGCATATTTTCAGAGTGTCTGCTTTTGGTTAAAACTCTCAGTTGATGTGCTTTTTGGTATTGGCTGTTATCTCCGATACTGCGAACCTGTAGAGGCTATCAACTATAATGTGAACTGGATTTGGGTTTGTCTATATTTCGGTCATCTGCTATTTTAACATGGCTTCTCTAGCAAATTTTTCGTTTCTAGCTCTTCCATTATGGGCTGATGGCTTCATTGTTCATGTTCTATAAGGCCGGGCACATATCACTTGATTTGTTATGTAGGAAACCAAAAAGGAGCTCCCATTGGTGCCCTAGCGCCATGAACTGATGAGAGCCAAGCACCCAGTCCCGGCGAGTTTCCATATATGCTATGCATGGGTGCTTGCATCTAATAAGTGATTTGGCATACGATGGACTGGATAATTTTCTGAGTTAACTACACAATCTCAGGTTCTTTTTTCTCAAGCATGCCGACAGGTGAAAAACTGCTCGGAAAATTTAACACCCACGATTATGAAAGCCATGTTGCGAGCATGTGATTTTACTCGTATAGACCACCAAGCTTATGTTCATACCATCGGGTGTCTTATGAAGCGCCCGTATGTATGCAGTCCGTGTTTTGGAATCTTCAATTTGCACGCAGGAGATCATTGGGAAGAAAACCCAAGTTGAGCTTAATTCTAGGACAAGCTTTGTGCGAGCATTCATCGTCCGCTTACCGTCAGTGGATGATGAATTCGAATGGAATTAGGTTAGCTTCTGGGAGGATGAATTCGAATGGAATTAGAATGGAGTTGGGGAAAAAGGCTTCTAGAAGGAGCTTTGCTGGAGGAGGCCGATAATTTGTCGCTGATGGTACGCATCGAATCTGGCCGGAATATGATGCAATTGACCCTTTGTAGGAGCTAAACAAGATCATTTTGCCAGTTCTATGGATTGGGCCTATTTCTTGTCTAATTAGTTAAATTAACCTGGTACGGCAAGTAACCTTTGCTTGATTGCCCATGGCTGATTCTGATTTGGGCAAGTGTGGCATCGCAATCATGGAATTGCCATTTCAGAGGGATTAGGGCATCGTGTCCGAAAGATTTGATGCTCCGGGCCCTAGCGAGGGCAGAGCCGTCGAGGGCGGGGCAAGCACAACGCCCCAGCGCGCGAGCGACTTGCGTGGCCAGGTTGCCACGATTGCCAAGTCGTTGGGTGCGAGGACGGCTGCCGTGAACGGGGTTGCGCGCGAGCACGGCCCACGAGGCCAGGCCGTCGTATCGAATCAACTCCGACCCTCAACTTGGCATAAGCGTGACCGAGTTATTCTTGAGGAATGTAGCGAATGGTAAGGTCCGTGTATCAATTTTCTAGTGGAATGATAGGCACTTAGATGTGCATTTTAATCATTCTTTTAACGTGTCGAGAGCTCATCTCTCTCTTAATTATCAATTTTTTTTTGGGTCGGTTCTTAATTATCAATTGGATTGTATGTTTTACACCTCTATGAAAAATGAAGAGTTAATATTACGAAAAACTTCAAATTATTATATTCGTGATTAATTTGTTTCAAATTAATTTTTTAAGTACCAAAATTTCAAAAAATTTCAAAATTAGTATATTTGTAATAAATTTACCTCATGTTATTTTTCATTAAATTTGATTAAGCTTACGAGAAATCAATAACTAATACACTTGTGACAAATATGGGTAAAAACTTTAAATTGGTACGCTTGTGAATATCAGTTTTGGATTTTGTATAATATTAATCCTAAAATAAATTGGTTTACGAGTTATGCGCACGCCCTAGAACACAGTACAAACGTGAGGGTTCCGCACGTGTGGCAGAATTGTAAACAATAAAAGGTTGCAAAAGAGAGAGAGAGAGAGAGAGAGAGGATCACTAGCACACGTGCTTACCAGCCACTCGTGGCCCACTTACTAACAATTCATACATCCTGGGCTTCTGGCTGCGTTACTAAAAACTTGTGGACTCATCATGTGGGTTGAGTTTTTTCCATTTTTTTCGAGGAAAAAGAATGAAATGCAGTTAATGCCATAAAAAATTAAAATCTTATAATAAATCACGCCCGCCGGCAGCAATATCGCTGAGCCTTTTCTTTTATACCGTCGAAAATCCTAAATTATATTTATCTCGATGCTTACGTATGAACATTTCTTTCTTTCAGTCTCTAAAACCCCTAAAATATGCCCATTGTGACATTGACCCTCGCCACAAGTTTAGAGTATCGGCAACATAAAAAGAAAAAGGTTCAAAGTATTTAATTGATTTTTTCTTTATCGGATGGTTGAAATAATGGGAATAGGCTTTGTAAAAGAAGGAGGAAGGGTACTCTCATTGTACCGATACAAGCGTGGGGGTTTAGGTCATACATGATATAATACAAAATTTGAAGTTTTTTTATGGTATTCTCAGTTTTGATTATATAATTATAGGAATAAGTGCATTAAAAATCCTTAAACTTGTTATGAAAATACGATTGAGTTCTAAAACAGTCAAGAAGTATAATTAAGTCTTAAAACTTATTATAAAATTGTAATTAAGTTCTAAAACTTTCAAAAAGTGCAATCAAATTCGAAAAAAAAAAACTTATCGCAAAAATATAATTAAGTTCTGAAATTTTCAAAAAGTGTAATTAATGGAAATATTTGATTAAATTAACTTAACAAGTTTTAGAGTTTGATTATATTTTTTGAAAATTTTAGAATTTAATCATATTTTCATAACAAAATTTAGACTTAATTATTTTTTTTTAAAGTTTTAAAACTTAATTATATATTCACGACAAGATTCAAGACTTTTACTATATTTGTCACCTAATTATATATATATATATATGAGGTGATGGCAGCCGCGTTTCGTGGCGGCATTTCAATTCATCGACGACTAATTTGGAGGAACCCAGAAATTTAGGTGGGCGCAGCAAGACACCCCGTGGGCCCCACAACTACGTATCATTTCCCCCAATTTTATAAAACGAGTCACTTTCATTTTCTAGTTTTCAACTATCAATGTCCTCCTCATCCCAAAATAAGTAAATAAAAATATTAAAAAAAAGTCAATTGGTATTTCCTCATGTTGCATGATACCACATTCAATTCATCTTGAATTAGTTGGGGCCTTGAAAGCTCAAAATCGGTCGAAATCGGCCGTACCAAATCGATGATTTGATTTGAAAGAATGTCGTATACACTCATTCCATAAATTGATATGGTATGTAGAGCTAATATTAATGCTTGAACCATATGAGAAGTTGATGGATCGCATTGTTCTTTTTAGGGGGCTCAAGTTGCTCGATCTCGTTTTTTTCTACATATAATTGGCTCAATCTAGCAAAACAAATCTTGGTAATATTTGTATGTTCGGTTTAATTACAAGTGCAATCAAGTTTTAAAACTTATTAGTATTTTTTGTTTATTAAGTTGGACGGAGTTAATAAAATAAATTGACTACATCAGCTTGACAACTATAATATTTAACTGTTTTTTTTTTAATCAAACGTTGTTTGTTGACGAATTTTAGGACTTCCACCCTTATTTTTTTTTATCATGAACCTGCACACCGGTCTCTTATTAAATTTTGTCAACATGTATGCAGAGTTACACCTAAAGTTCTAATGAACCATGAAGAGAAGCTGTTACCTAATTCGGCTGATGCCTCTGGTCACAAGACTTTCTCTGCCACCCAACTTTCAAACTTTCAGACTGCTGCTCCTACCTTTCTTCATGCAGAATTCCCACAAAAAAAGAAAAAAAAAATCAATATTTTGCACAAATGAACTTGACATCAATGAACTCAGTGCGTGTACCATTTAAGTATGCAACTATATCTCTTAGAATCAAGCCCTTCACTCACTTTTCCTTGCAATAACATAAAACAACCTCGAACAAATCTCACCACACTCCAACCTTTGATCTCCAACAATGGGCAGCGTTCCGGTACGTTTCCTTTCCTCTCCGTTTCCGTTCTGTCCCGGCCGACTACGTTAGTTTGTCGAGTTCGTTTTCCTGATTCTAATTCCGGGTTCTTGCTTCTTTTTATGTCGTGTGTCTGTGCGCGTGCGCGTGTTTCTTGTGGCGGGTGATGGTGATGCAGTTCACTACTTCGGATCTCCAAACGAGCACGAGCGGATTCCGGAGCAGCCCCACGCTGCTGTGCACGCCGCTGATGGGCACCACGGTCGACCAGATGCTGATCGAGATGAGGAAGGCCAAGGAGATTGGAGCCGACCTCGTGGAGATCCGCCTCGACTGCCTGAGGAACTTCAACCCTCACCAGGACCTCCAGATCCTCATCAAGCAGTCCCCTCTCCCCACTCTCGTCACTTACAGGTGACTCCTGAAAGCTCTCGACTCTCTCAGAAATTTTGTCATGTCTTTTTTTCTTCTTTTTTTCCCGACGCTAGAGACAGTCGCTTTAGCACAGCAGTAAAGCCACGTCCGTGTCTTCTCTTCGTTGGAGTCCTCTAGGATGTGTGCAAGTTCTCTGCAGAAGGAAGCTAGAACAAGCGCATTTGCTAGTTAGGTGGAGTGAGGGAGATGAGCAGTTGGTTGTCTGAAGGAGCATTGATGGTTTGCCGGTAACCTAGTCCTGTAGACGCTATGGTATCCTAGGATTGGTCTTATTCCTTAGGAGGGTCGTTGGAATGGTAGCTCAGATTAGAGAAGAAGGCATGGTCAATCAGAGCTCATGAGCGTCTTTTCCAGGTTCATTTTGGCTTTGTTGCATCCTGGCAATTCGTGACACCATCGATCATCGTGTAGGTTCGAGTTCTTGCTGAGTCTGAATTGAAACTTTTTTTAAACAGCAGTTTGATTGAAAAAGAAAAACCAAATCATCGTTACAATAAGATGATATATCGGTTTTTAGACTAATTCCCCTGGAGATAGGCTCGTTTGTAGTGGAAGTTTCCCCTTTTCACGGTGTTGAGTGTGTTAATGACTTGTTTATTAGCAATCTCCGTTGCATGAGATTCTTCTTCATGTGTCTGCTTTGGCGTACCATTACAGGCCGGTCTGGGAAGGCGGCCAATACGAAGGCGATGAAAGCAAGAGACAAGATGCTCTTCGGTTGGCGATGCAGCTCGGAGCTCATTACATAGATGTTGAGCTTGAGGTAATTACCAACCAACTGCTTTCCCCTGAAGTAACTCGAAAGACCTGTAAATACAGTATGATGTCACAGTTGTGTTCCAATCATAGCCATACCGTTCATTATGTAATTTAGGAAAGTCTACTTATCTTTAACATCTCCAAAGAAGTATGGAAGCTGACAATGCTGTAAAAACTCCTCCTGCAGGTTGCTCATGACTTCAACAGTTCCATTCTTGGAAAGAAGCCCGACAACTTTAAGATCATCGTGTCTTCGCACAACTTTCACAACACTCCATCGGCCGAGGCCATTGGCAATCTCGTGGCAAGAATCCAAGCTACCGGTGCTGACATAGCCAAAATTGCAACGACCGCACTAGACATTACAGATTGTGCAAGGATTTTCCAGATAACCGTCCATTCTCAAGTAAGAAACATTCCCTCCCCTTCCTTGTGGATTGCTTCATGATTTAACGATGTTGCTTCTCTTCTAATGAGTAACTGCTATTTTGCAGATTCCGATAATAGGAATTGTTATGGGTGAGAGGGGTTTGATTTCAAGAATACTTAGCCCCAAATTCGGTGGATATCTCACTTATGGTGCGCTTGAGGCCGGTGCCATATCCGCTCCAGGGCAACCAACAGCTAAGGACTTGTTGGACTTATACAACTTTAGGCTCATCAGGCCCGACACCAAGGTGTATGGTATCATCGGCAAGCCAGTCGGTCACAGCAAGAGTCCTCTCCTGTTCAATGCCTCATACAAGTCTGTCGGCCTCAATGCAGTCTACTTGCATTTTCTGGTAGACGATGTCGAGAAGTTCTTCAACACCTATTCAGCTGTCGACTTTGCTTCTGGATGCAGGTACAGAACTAGATCTTTTTATTTACGAGCTTTGCAGTTCAATTGGAGGAACAAATTTTGGATTCTTATGTTTAACAACTACTGACCAAGAGTCTGTAATTGCTTTGTCCAAAATACAGCTGCACAATTCCTCACAAGGAAGCTGCACTGAAGTGCATGGACGAAATCGACCCGATTGCGAAGGTACCCTAAAATCTTTGAGAAACATTCACAAAATTGATCCGTGACAAATTGCAGCACTAATTCTGTCTGTCAATTTCATCAGAAAATTGGGGCAATCAACAACATTGTGAGAAGGCCTGATGGGACATTGACTGCTTTTAATACTGATTATATCGGTGCCATTTCTGCCATCGAGGATGGATTGAGAGGTTTGTTATCTATTCTGCAAGCGAAATGCGATTGTTAATCAGATTCAAGATGGTGCATTGACATCGTGTTTCCGTTAATACAGGGTTAAACGGGGTGAGCCCAGGAGCCTCACCATTAGCTGGTAAACTGTTTGTCGTCCTCGGAGCTGGTGGTGCTGGCAAGTCGCTCGCTTATGGAGCTGCACAGAAGGGAGCTCGAGTCGTGGTGGCCAATAGGACATTCGGTAACACACCTTCACCGTTCTTTCACTGTCAAAAACAGAGAGAATTGAGATTATGGACTTCAGAGCGACTTGTAGGACCTTATTGGGTCCTGTAGGAATTGAAGATCCTAGGAGAAATATAGGAGCTTCCATTTTTGGTAGAAAGCTAGTGAGACATCATTGCGCTGCCTATCACTTCACAATCTTCATCATCAGCTAAAATTGTACAGATTGCGGAGCAAACGACCATCTAAATTTACACGTCATTCAACATCTGTCTCTATAGAGCAACGAAATGCCGGTTCCTAAGTAATGACAGTTCACATTCTTCGTCCTGCAGAACGGGCCAAAGAGCTTGCTGACAAGGTTGGAGGACAAGCTATGACTCTTGCTGAGGTCGAGAACTTCCACCCCGAAGAAGGCATGGTTCTGGCGAACACGACATCCGTCGGCATGAAGCCTAAGATTGATGAGACCCCCTTGGCCAAGGTTCGCTTTCCGCTTCCTCTCTCTCTCTCTAAATATGTATTTGCGAGGATTGACTTTTACAAGGCGAAGTGAATCTACTTCTACAAAGAATGCTTGAAAAGTCCCAGGCGATCTCCTGCAAATTCAAGCGCTTGAATAGTACATGAATTAACAGGACTAAACAGACTACTGAATGAAACAAAATTTACCGGGGTGGAAATGATAGGAGTGCATGAAGTGGCTTGCTGGACATTGATGCATCGCGTTATTTTTTTCCTTGCAGCACGCTTTGAAAAATTATTGCCTGGTGTTCGACGCCATTTACACACCAAAGGACACCCGACTCTTGCGCGAAGCGAGAGAGACCGGAGCTGTTATTGTGTACGGAACGGAAATGTTGATCCGTCAAGGCTTCGAGCAGTATAAAAATTTCACCGGCTTGCCTGGTAAGATAATCCACGCCAAGCTCTTGTACCTCAGCTTATTGTCATCTACTCATAACCCCAAATTCTAAGCGACTCGTTTTCGTTGTCCTATTTCAGCCCCGGAGGAATTGTTCAGGACACTCATGGAGAAACACGCATAGATGGGCGGCGTCCATCCGAAGAATTTCCAATTTTCAGCTGAACCGAACATCCCCGACCCGAAAAATCATCTCTCTTTGTTAAGGCCTTGGGTTCGAATTTTTGCATATTCCGATAAGTTGTTTTGAGTACTGTGTACCGAATTCATCATAAGCCAATGAAGTTGTCACCAATAATTTCTACAGAATTTCTTCTCAGCCATCAGTGTGTAAACCCTGATTCTGGATTTTTGAAATATTTCGTATCTCCATCCTTTGTGTGTCGTGCCTATGTTTACTTGAGCCAGCTTGATCCGTGCCGACAACAAATGTCGTTCCATCAGATCACCGAAAATCCATCAGATGATCTTCTTAGAACACTTCATTTCGCATGGTCTCCATTGCCTCACCATTAACTGCTGCACACCATCGATTAATTGTATGCATAGTAAACAACAACAATGCAAAGAACAGAAGCATGCAGACCCCACAAGCCTCGACAATATCCAGCTACAACGAAAGTTACTTCTCAGTAACAGCTAAACCGTTAGTGATTGTCCCTTTTTCTCATCGAACTCGTCATACACAGTGAAAACATCTTTCCTTCCAAAGATGATGTTTAGATACATTGTCAATAAAAACCAAATGGGGGACCTCCAATAAGAGTTTTGCTTGCATTGCACTGATGCAGATAAACCCTAATGCGCATGAGTTGCAGCCTGGTCACTCTTGTTCCAACCATCACAACATGTTTCCAACCCGACAATTTCAAGATCAGCTCGGTGGGTCTTCACTACTTAATTTTTTTTTTTTTTTTAAAGATGTTTTATCGATAGCAATCATAGGGTTATTAAAGAAATAAAAAAAGTGAAAACGAATGGAGAGAAAAAGATATGGAGATGCGGGGTATCGAACCCCGTACCTCTCGCATGCAAAGCGAGCGCTCTACCATGTGAGCTACATCCCCAAGCTTGTATACCCTCCTCCTTGAAATTATTATAATTTTTTTGCAGTTCTCGTGGCAGAATCTAATGCACGAATCCAATCCACATTGACCGAAGCAACACGTGCGCAGAAGAACAAATCGTGAGATCTTGGAAATCTGGTTGCGCCCGCCGTTCAGCAGATTCCCTCTTGGCAGGCAGTCGGATGGCCGAACGACGGTGCAGTTCCCGCATCCGGCTTTCTCGACGGAGAAGTTGCTGGTCCCGAACGCTTGGCTCTCTTCAAGAAGACGACAGAGAAAGGCACAGTTTCTGGACCCGGTTTAGGACATTAAAGTCCGCCATGGGACACGATGGAATCCAATGTGTGTCCTGAACGTCAGATGCGGTCGAAAAATATCGTGCGTCCTTGTGTTGTGCGGAATCCTTCTTATACAATCGCCTTTCGCCTCGTTCCTCGTGGGCCAAGTCGCTAGGAGGAAGAATATTCAGCCGTTGATTACTTACGGGGGAGCTTCACCAAATGAATAACATCACGGGTCCCGTTTCGACAGTGATCCTCGAAAAAGAAAGGACCCTATTTGAAATTGTACTCGATATGAAACATTTGAAGGGGGGCAAGAATTGACATTGCCACATTTGTTTTTCTTTTTCACTTATTGAGGAGCCTTAAGTTCGTGCCTCTAATCACCTTTCGTTTTTACCAAGAGAGTAACACAATCAATCATGAAGACCATTCAAGTAACTAAATGCTGTAACCCTTTTTCAATAATGAAACCGGAAAAAGAAAGGACCCTTTTTGAAATTAGTCGATACAAACATTTGAAGCTGGCAAGAATCAACGTTGTGACTTTCTTTCTTTTTTGGTTTTGTGCACATTTTGAGGAGCTTATGTCATGCCTCTAACCACTTTTCAATGTTACTAAAGAGGTAATTTGATCAATCATGAAGACCTTTCAAATAACTAGATGTCATAATCATTTGTGAAAAAAAAAAAATTGCTCACATTTTGAGGAGCTTATGTCATGCCTCTAATCACTTTTTGATGTTACTAAGAGAGTTAATCCTATCAATCATGAAAACCATTCAAATAACTAGATGTCATAATAATTTGTGACAAAAATGAAAACCAATTGAATATCATGTTTTGTATCTATGACATTTCATGAGAACAAAGCCTAACTCGTTTGATGATATTGATCTTTTTTACTAATACATAGAGTAAAAATATTTAATCAGGGAGACAAATAGAGGTTTCTAGAAAAATTTGAAATTTGGACCTCTTACTCTGATATCATGCAAAATTTTGTGAGATTATCAATTGTTCTAAAATTTTAAACTATTAGATTAAAACGGGATTTAATATTTAAATATTCTATTACTATCTTCCAACGGTTTCTCTCTTTAAAGGACCATAACGTGATGTGCGGGGACTCGACGCACATGGTCCAAAGTGATTTATAGTAACCGGGCACTAACCCACAACACATACACCATCATTAACGGATTAGCAAAAGATCCGGTGATGAATTTTGAAACTCAAGAGACCTGCTAAACTGAAAAGCACAAACGAACCAAACCAGGGCTTTACAGTACCACCCGTAGGTCCTGATGGTCCAGTGTGTAACGGAGGACAAGAGAGAGATTCTCTCCTGATTAGATTTAGGGGACGATGAACGGCAACTCTCCCACGAACTCAAGACCGACTAGGACTCTCCCTCTCTCTCTCTCAAAGCTCAACCAACCTCTAGATAGAGAGAGAGAGAGAGAGAGAGAGTTTGGTGGAGAGGTTGCTGTCACCTACCCGAGACGAGTCAGCGAGACAGACAGTAGAAGAAGAAGAGGAGGAAGAGGAGAGGAAGAGGAGAGGAAGAGAGGGAGGGGACCTCCTTACCTAAGTAATTAGGAGACAGACAGGATCTAACGAGGGGCCTCCGGTTCCATGACTTTCTTCTTCCCACGTTGTACCTAACCCTCCCCCCCAACCCCGATGAATTGCCGATCTCATCAAATCCGAGGAAAGCATTTAGCAAAAACAAAAAGAAAGTTGAATGACTGAATGAATGAACAAAGAAATGTCAGTTTGAGATCCTCTAAAGTTAGTTGTTCTAGTAAGTGAAAGGAAGGGTCAAACACAGGTGCTACACTTCTGGATTTTCTTATATGTACCTCCTCCTTCCTTCCCATCTAAATGAATGGAGGATAGATTCGATCCTCCACATAATTCACCAATCATTAGGTGCCCTGAAAAATACCGCTCTGGACTTGATTAGGATGTTCTCAAATTGCGATATGCCATTAGAAGTATCTGATGGGGAAAGCTGATTTACCTCTCTCGTTAGGTAGGAGCACATTTGACAAATATTGATGACCCTCCTTCGATATCTCCCAATGTGTGGCACGTCGGGCACTTTCTCTTCATTTTTAATGGTCCAACGTGTGGCACGTCGGGCACTTTTTCTTCTTTTTTAATGGTCTAGAGGAAAATAGATAATATCGGGAATAATATGTGGAAATTCGCTTTTGAAGATGATACGTCGTGTAAATCGAATTGGTTACTCTAATATTTGTATCTCAAAGAATTGTACGAGGACACTGAGATGCGGCGAGCTTGAGATGTAGGAGCATGTGTTTACACTTACCATCGTGGCTTATAGAGTTCCGATGATGACAAACACTTCCGGGTCCGCCCTGTCCAACGTCGCATCATCCTAGCCAATCCTCCCGCCGGACCAGCGGTGCACCGGAGACGCCGACTGGTCTTTAGAAAGCGGACTAGGCCAGCCATCATCATGAAGGGAAATCACTTGGGAGTGAAACCCTTTCTGGCCGGTGCATATTACTTCTATATTGGAAAGTTAATTGGCTTTCCGAATTTACACTGAAATTAGTCACGCACTACTTAAAAGACAAGACCATAACGATAGTTGGAGATCTCCATATATGCTCATTACCGAAGACAGTGATCGGCTATCAATTTTGGTTTGAAGAAGTTATAGATGTACTCTTTAAGCATGTGATCTCTAATCTTATACTGAAGATTTATATTGTTATCTGAAACTTGTTTAATTTTGGAGTTGACTGGGATTTTGTCTTTTGGACGGTATTTTCTCTATCTTACATTTACGTAGAAATGATTAAAATGTTATCTTGACAAGAACTAGAAAAAATTGACACCTCGCATTATTAATCACATGATCAAAGATTTAATGGAGTGAAATCGTCGACATTTAGAATAATCCCATGACTCCTTAAGATAAAGGACAATCGAAATAATTGTTGGCTAAAGGATCGAGGTCACCTCGACCCTCGTTTTACAATATGTTGTAAATTATGATGCAAAAAACAAAATATCCATCATTTCGTAACGAAGCGACGAGCTATCGCGACGTTCAAAGAACAGAAATCTTCGCGATGATGAGGGCTCTGAACTACGATCGGCGGCGCAAGGCTGCTTTCCGTCAGCCACCTAAATTTTGTTCATCATGAAGCTGAAATGCAGACACGGTCAACGCAAAGTGCACCTCTCCGTCTTTGACCAACCGGCCACGTTTTTTTTTTTTTTTTTTTTTGGTGGTATTTTTCAGAAATTCTTTTTGGAATCAAAATGCAACCAAAAAAAAAACAAAAAAAATGGAAATAAGAGAGAGAGAAAGAGAGAGAACGAATTTTCGAACCAACGTCATCTAACGTTCTTCTTCTTCTTCTTCTTCTTCGTCTTCTTCAAAAGGCAAGCGAGCGAACCCACCGCCACCTGCTCTTTCCTTCTCCTCTGCTCTGTTCTATATAAATATATATATATATATATATATATACACGCCTACCTCGCTACTGGGTCTCTCTCTCTACAACTGAACATCATCACCCCCTCTCTCTCTCTGCATCTCAGCGGAGGTAGCTTTACTCTCTCTCTACACCCTCAACAGCCGCCGCCGCCGCCGCCGCCGCCGCCGCCATGACTCTCAGCAGCATCCCGGTAACATCCCTCTCCCTCCCTCTCTCTCCCTCTCCCCGTGCCGGGTTCGATGTTTCGTGGTCACCCTTTTCTTCTCGAATTGTGCCTAGTTCAGCCACCGGAGTTTGGACCGACCCGCGGAAATTTCCGGGGTCGTCTGTCTTGTCCGGAATTGATGTCGCTGTTGAATGAAAAACTGTGTGATGATTGGCTGAATTGTGGTAGAACATGATCGAGTCGGTGATACTCTGTCCGAACTAGTCCGAATGCGGAAACGGTGCGGAGCCGAACGCCTCGTGTTCTGATCGAGTCTGATGTTTGTTTGTTGGAAACTGTGTGGACAGTTGACTGCCGCGGACCTCCAAATTCCCGCCGGAGGAAGGAGGAACTCCACGCTGCTGTGCGCGCCGGTGATGGGGGAGTCGGTCGATCAGATGCTGGGCCAGATAAGGGCGGCGAAGGAGCAGGGCGCCGACCTCGTCGAAGTTCGCTTGGATTTCTTGAAGAGCTTCAGCCCGAAGCAGGATCTCGAGATCCTGCTCAAACAGAGCGCCTTGCCCACTCTAGTGACTTACAGGTGATTTAGTTATCCACCATCTGGTTTTTTGTTTATGCAGTATAAGATGTCAATGGGTGATTTTGCTGCTTGGTCCTGGAGCAGAATAGCCAAGAAGTTGAGATATAGGAAGAACTATTCATTGAGGGATGTAGTTTTGAGTGAAAATTATCGATTTTATGTGCATTTCCGCTGATACTGTTTAGTTTACTGCAAGATGTTGAGTTCGGGTTGCATATCGTCCTTCGTTTGAGTTTCTCTCATGGTTATGAATCTTCTGCTGTTCCTCTATCAGACCCAAATGGGAAGGTGGTCAGTATGAGGGTGATGACAGCCAGAGATTGGATGCATTGCGATTGGCGCTGGAATTGGGAGCCGACTATGTAGACGTCGAGCTTCAGGTCGGATTTTATCTCTATCCTATGTGTTTGTTTTGGATATACTTATCATCTGCAGCAAATGAGAACCAGACTTAGTGTTAAGAGTTATAATGAGATCTTATCCTTGCCAGTTTATGTTTCCATAAGCTTGGTTTTTAAAATGCAGAAAATGCCACAATTGTCTTTTAAATCCATGCTTGATTTAGGATAGACTTGATGAGTAAAGTGCATATGAAAAGAGCTTCTGCCAGTATGCTTGGTAGCCGGCCGCAGAACGATGGTCGACTATTTGAACTGAATAATAATGATGATCACATTTCTTCCTCCAAAACTGTTGAAAATATGGATTTGTTTGTGAAGTCTGAAGCTTCTTATGATGAGTTTCTAGTGAATTACCAATTGCATCTGTCACCTAATTTATGCCGATAGATGTTCTTCAGCTTCTATTTTCCGTATAGTGCTGACTATCAACAATTTGCTCTTTTCCAAGTCTTTGATTCTGTGGAAGGGTCATATTTATACCACTGAGAGTTTTGCTCATCTGATTGAAGGTTGCGCAAGAGTTCTTCAGTTCCATTCAAGGGAAGAAGCCTGAAAAGGCCAAAATCATAGTTTCTTCTCACAACTATCAGAATACGCCATCATCCGAGGAACTGGGCAACCTTGTAGCAAAAATCCAGGCTACTGGCGCTGACATTGTCAAGATTGCAACTACTGCCCTCGATATTAGTGACTGCCCACGTATCTTTGAAGTTCTAGCACATTCTCAAGTGAGTACTTTGCTGCACCAAAAGAAAATGTTAGGGCAGGGCTTTTGAAATTCTGGGTTGACATGCTTTGTGGCTATTTTAAAAAATCAAATAAGAGGCTTAAGTAGTAGCTCTCTCAAGCTTTGACAATGATAGTCAGTAAGGATGATGATGAGTGACAGCATGCGTCATTGAAAACGAATACCAACTTGATTTTTTGGGCCAAAAAAGAATTCTAACATCTGGTAGATATTTCAAGTTCCAAAGGTGTCCTGCCCACAGAAATAGGAAGACATCATTCTCTATGCTTACTCACTTTTTATAGGCCATTTACCTCTCTACAAAGTTTCAATAGAGCATGCTATGCCACTGCAGGTTCCAACCATCGCAATTGCTATGGGCGAGAGGGGTTTGATTTCACGGATACTTGCTGCAAAGTTTGGTGGATATCTCACATTCGGTGCAATTGAAGCCGAAGTAGTTTCAGCTCCCGGACAGCCATCCATAAAAGATCTGTTGGATTTATATAATCTAAGACAATTGGGGCCTGATACCAAAGTACATGGTGTTATTGGAAAGCCCATTGGTCACAGCAAGAGTCCTCATCTGTACAATGCAGCATTTAAATCAGTCAATTTCAATGGAATCTATCTTCCTCTGTTGGTTGACAACGTGGCAAATTTCATCAACGCCTACTCATCTCCAGACTTTGTTGGGTACAGGTAAAATATCCTCCTCCAAGTAGTGCAGATTTGCTACGTTTTCTTTTTGTTGATTTTACAGGTCCTTTGTTGGGTTCACCTCAGCAGAGCGACTCGATGGGCTTTATTTAATTCCTCTTATTCACAAAATGAAAATCCAAAATTTCAACTTCAAATGCAGTTATACGATTCCTCACAAGGAGGATGGACTTAGATGCTGTGATGAGGTCGACCCAATAGCCAAGGTAAATTGTTGTTCCTTACTTCTTAGCTTCTTCTGTTGATGGGATGATGTCTAAATAAGTAGGCGTTTTTGCTGATAGAGTTACTGTCTAGGCTCTTGACAAGCTTCTGCATCATTGTGCATGCCTGTTTTGATGTCTGGATGGTGATTATTACAGGCCATAGGAGCTATCAGTCAGATGATTAGAAGACCAACCGACGGGAAGATGATCGGATACAATGTTGACTATCTCGGAGCTATTGCTGCTATTGAGGAGGCACTCCGAGGTTTTAAATGCACTTAGTAACTTGCTGTTTGCTACTCTCAACTTTGAACCCCTCTGAGGATCTTACATGGTTTCTCTCTGATGCAGCTTCAAATGGAGCAAGCCCCACTACCACTTCCCCCTTGGCTGGAAAGCTATTTGTTGTCATTGGAGCTGGTGGTGCTGGTAAAGCACTTGCATATGGTGCTATGGAGAAGGGAGCAAGAGTTGTAGTTGCCAACAGGACTTATGGTAAGATTTTCTTCCTATGGGCATCTCTTGTTTCAAATATAGTTTTCATGACGACAAACTCGACATGATGTTTCTCCTGACTTGTAGAAAAAGCAAAAGAACTAGCCAGTAAAGTTGGAGGGCAAGCGATTACTCTGGCTGAACTGGAGAATTTTCATCCGGAAGATGGAATGGTTCTTGCAAATACCACATCAGTTGGGATGAAGCCAAACGTTGACCTGACACCCTTACCTAAGGTCTGGTATCTTGACACTCATCCTCTGTAGGACTCATTCGTGATGTCATTAATTTAATAGGATCCTTGCATAATGCTCAACACTGGACCTATTGACCTTGATGAATGACAAGCTAACATGAAATCGCTTTTTTGCATGGCAGAATGCTTTGAGTCGCTATTGTCTGGTTTTCGATGCCATCTACACGCCAAAATTGACTAGACTTCTCCGAGAAGCTCAAGAGGTTGGAGCTATCCCTGTCTATGGAACGGAGATGTTCATCAATCAGGCTTTTGTACAGTTTGAAAGGTTCACAGGGTATCCTGGTAAGATGACTTCTAAAGCCTCGATGAATTATAGATTTCTGCTCGTCAAGCTGGCATCGTATTTGCAGCCCAGCCCGACACATTTGCCTTTACTAAACATGAACTTTCCTTTTTCCCTGCAGCACCAAAGCAACTGATTAGGGATACATTGGTGAAGAACAGTTGAAAAGTTTAATCAGGTCAAGCTCTAGTTGCAGCCGAATCCGAGCCCATCTTCTGGGACAATTCCTTTCGAGTTCTGGATTGTGCTATCATCTGTCAATCTATTTTGTTGTAATAATAAAAATTTCCCCCCTTTGTTGGAGCAAGGACTTGTCAAAAGTTCCTAGCTAGATACTTTATTAGCATCAGAGAAAATCGGTATGAAGCATCAGATTGGAAAAAAGAGAGAGTGCGTCATTTTATGCCTATCAGGGAATAGAAGTTCAGTGTCCTGGAGAAATTGCTTTGTGAAGATATCCTTTAATGTTGATATTTGATATGGCTACGTAGCATGACTTAGCTTGGGTCAGTCTGGATACTCCAGAAAGATATACCAGGCATTGAACTTGCAGTAAAGAAGCTGATTCACTATCAGTTGGTAACATCACTGATGTTGGATCCGCGCATAGTCAAGTTTGGTTCTGGCGAACGTGGAATCAAGTGAAACGGATCTTTGTCTTCTGCTTTGCACGTCTTGATTCCTGAACCGACCGGCAAGGCCTGTCCTCTTGGATAATGCACATTGACTAGAAAGAAAAGAAAGAAAAAGTGAGCGTAACGACAGTTGTCTGGTTCCAGAGTAAAACCAATCCTCACATCATTTTACAGGAAAAAGACCAAGCAAAACCGGTAGTAAACGTGCTATTATCGGTATGTTATATCTGTGAGATTGTACAGACCAATTTGCAATACATAGGTGCTAATACTAGTAGGCATCCAGAGTTGAATGATGCAGTATACTTTGTTCCGGCCATAACTGAAACACTATAATTGACTCGAGTCGCACCATACTCGGTCCGTGGAATTAGTTGGGTGATTCACGATCTCGAAGTTTATTGAATCAAGGCGAAATTCCACATCAAGAAGAAGAGAGAGAGAGAGGGAGAAGGTTCTAATTCATGCTCAAGATCGGGGGCATCAATTACTAATATACCAGTCAGGCTCGAGTTCAATGAGTGTCCATGAAACCACTTAGGTTTCTACTTCAGGATTAGACCGGTGAAAAATAATGTAGCTATGTTCGCCTTTAATTTGGCAGCAAATGAAGGGTTTAAAGAAGATGAAAATACTAAAACTATCATTGTTGGAGATGTTAGGGCTTAAAGAGGGGAGGATATACGTGGTCGAAACAAGAAATTTTCGAACATTCGAGAAAAGAATTGATTTTTTTTTTTTTTTGGGTAAAAGAGTCTGCCCTCCGATCTTAAATGACGAAAATAAAGTATTACAGATTTGCAAGTTTAACGGTTAAAATTTGAGATGCAAACCAATACCGATTTTTCCATATATAGAGGATATCAAGCAGGCAGGAAGTATACATGCATGGCCTGTGGAGATTGACATGTACCATAACTGGATTTATGGCAATCAAATTTCACCCATTCCTTTAATGTGAGACTTGGCGTTCTCTAGTCAGGGAAATACCCAGAAAGGGCACTATTTTTTGGAGTTTAGCCAAAAAGAAGAAAAGAATTTGTTATAGGTGCTGCCTTTTAAATGCCTAAAAGATTCTCGTCAGATCCCGACCAAAAGCATCCAAAGTGCCAAAGTTAGTGTTCGTTCCGGGCTTTCTATCGAAACTAAAACTCACGACTCACTATCCGTCCGTTCACTCCTTCCGTTAGTATCCAACCGACTGATCTTTTATCTGATTTGACAGTTACCAAAAAAATAAATTCCCTACAACTTTTTTTTTTTTATACAAAAATTTCTCTTCTTCAGGGCTTGTACAAAAAACTATCTTTTTTTTTTCACGTGGGAAAAAAAGGATGAATTAGGAAATGAAATTTAATGGGAAAAAAAAAGGGCTAAAAATCCCACGAATATTGTTAACTCCTCGTCGTCGTCGTCGTCTACGATATCGAACAAAACCTTCCCTATCTGCAACTGCAAGCACCAAAACAGTGCTCTCTCTCTCTCTCTCTCTCTCTCTCTATGACGCACTCCTTCGCCGTCGAGCTACGGGTCGCTCCTCGACTCCAGAATCCCTAATTCCATCCTGGTAATGTCGCGGTCTCGTCCTTTCTCGTTGCCTCTCTCTCTCTCTCTCTTTCTGTGATGATTGTTCTTTCATTGTGCGGATCGATCGGCGGGTGCGATCGCGCGACGGAGCCGTCCGGGCTCGTCTAGGTGAATCTGGCGTGCTGGGTCTTGTTAGATTGCTCGGAAGATCTGTTGTGCAAGTCTTAAGAGCCTCTCAGTAGCTGTTTGAGTGTCGATGATACCGATTTAGGTGGGCAAGGTGCCACCTTTTGCCGTCGGGATTTCAGGTTTCGGAATTTTTGGAGTGATTGTTCCTTCATGCCCTCCGTTTCATAGGTTGTTTGCGATCTTGGGTTGTGTTTTTTTTTTTTTTTTTTTGAAATGTAGGGGAGGTGATTTTTTTTTTGCGTCGGAGATGATGCTTCTTTACATAATCTTGAATGGTTTCTCGTTGGTTGTGGTTTTTTTAGTTCACCATATTGAGCTATTGAGCGCATATTCATGAAAGTACTGATTTTTAACTTTCTCTCTCTCTCAACTTACATGTGTGGGCTTCTGCTGAACTGCGCCGGGAAAAAGCATAGAAGTGGTGCTATTTCTTTTATCTGATGTAGCTGGACATGGTGCTCTTGAAACAGATAGAATTTCATCTTTATCTTCAGTGCTTCGGGTAGGACCAGGTAGTCTTTTTAGGTTAGAGTCTAGCACCTTTGTTTGAAGTTCCTAGAGGAAAACGATACTGGGGAAAAGAAACAGGATAAGTATAATGTAAACAAATAAGTGATCATCCAACTTCAACCAATCTCATCTGTCTTTTGTGTCTGACACAGCAGTGCAAAGTTCCTAGTCTTTACGACGGGTTGTGCTTTGTTAGTCAAAGTCTTTCGTCATGCCCTTACATAGTTTATGGTCACTAGCCTTGGTGGTCAGGCTTATTGTTTGAATCGCAAATTAGGAGAATCTTATTAGAATCGTGGATAGCTTTTTATTGAACTGTAACATTTATTAAGCAGCTTCAGAAAAACACGGGTGATGTATCAATTAGTTTCTGAAAGACGCGATATTGTAAAAAACTAAGGACATTTTGCATGTGTAATAATTACAGTATAATTGCTAAGGTCGCTATAACAAGGAACATGGGTATTTTGTTTAAGCAATCTATTTTACGTCACAAATGACACAAGATTCCCAAATATGATATTAGTGATGCTAAGAGTACTTTTGCAGAAGTGGCAATACTCATTCATATCTCCTTTTAGTTTAATAGGCAAGGTTGAGGATGCTGACAGTTTTATTACCTGGATCTCTTACAATGTTATTGTAAATATTTGGAGTTATTATTTCATTCTTTTAAGCTCTTAATTGAGAGGATATGAGGAATGAGATTGTCTGAGAATTCCTTTAATAATAACTATGTTATAAAATTACGCTATCCGGCAACTCTATGAATGCATTTTTGGCATTAACCAAGTTATTCTGGCGGTTTTGATTGCTGAATACCCTGGGAGATTAACCAATGTAATTCTCAGCCGCTTGAGAACATTAGACATTTAACAACCCATCTATCCTAAAAGTACTCGAGACCTTTTATCAGACTAAATGAATCTGTAAATCATGTTGGAACTGTGAGTTTAATTGAATTATAAACAAATGTTGTCAGGAATTTCAACCTTGATTCTCACCTTGAAGTTGAATCTTTTTCTATATGAACTGAGTTGAACCATTGATATGAATCTTGATCTGTCCTAGTGACATTGATTATTGTGCCCAGATGATCGATTTGATGTAGGTCGAGAGTGGTAGATTTGAGGTTGGAAACAAAAAGGTTGGGTAGAAAGGAAAATAAAAGAACAAGCAATAGAAATCAGATAGGTTGAACTGGAATTGGAAAAGAAGTGCCACAAATGCATTCAGAATCACAAGTCATGTGAGTAATGACAAGAAGGTGAAGTTTGATGCCAATAAGGCTTTTGTACCATTTCACAAATACAAATTGTTTAGATATAAAATACTTGTTAGTACTTATTATCTTACATTAAAAAAACTATGCAATCCCTATCTCCTACATTCTGCATTGTTTCGAAATACATAATATAAGGACCTCATGTTTGAAGTAATGTTTTTGTCTTACAGCATGTTCTTGTTGATTTAAGTTTTTCAGCATATGAGCATTTTAGTAAATTCTTGGGTGTCTTTTAAAATATTTTATAGACCATTTCGTTTTCTTTGGATTGGAATGGTCTATATGTGTATCATGCTCTTGGGAATGCTTTGGTTAAAAGAGGTTTTGTGATACTACTATTATAAAGATGTCTTCAGTTGAAGAAATCATTTTAGTAGAAATTTGTTAAAACTTACATGTGGAAAAGTAGTAATTCTATTATTCTGTTTGGCTGTGAAGTGAGAAGACATGTGCATGCATATGTTCGGAATGCTGTGGAAGCAGTCTGAATCGCATTAAGTACCGTTTCCCTACGGAGCATCTGATGTTCTGTAGATGTTTGCAGCTGAATTTTGCTAGGTAATTGTTGTTTTGGGACTAAAGTTGGCTTGGAACACTGGGTGGAACTATATAGCAAGATAGAAAAATGGAAGCTGAAGCACCTCCAGATGTGTCCGTTGAATCACACACATTGGAGCAGGAAACCAAGGAGGAAGTTGAAACACCTGCAGCTTTCTCCAGTAAGTTGCGCCGTGTGAGAGAGGAAAACAAGGGAGCTAAAACAATTGTGCACACAACTCAGAAGGTGCAGAAAATAAAGGAGGAAAATGAAGCTCCTGCAGATGCCTCTGAGCCACACTCAACAGAGCTGGAAGGCAAGAGCAAAGCTGCAGAGATTTCCAATAAGTTGCAGGCTCCTGAAAAGAAAACTAGGACGGTTTTGAAACCCAGATCAAAAATTGCCAAGAAATCTCCTGCCAGTAATTCCTTGAATAAGAAAAAGGCCAAAGTAACTGTGGCAGAACTTGAGGGGGAAGAAGAAATAAAGAAGAAAGGAGTATTGCTGATTAATAGTGGAAATGGCAGCAAAGAAGATGACACCACGGAGGCCCTATGTATTGAGCACGAAAATGAGGGAACTAAATCAGCTGCAGATGTCTCCACCAAGCCACATTCTATGGAGATGGAAAATAAGAACAAAGTAGCGGAAACGTCCAAGGAGTTGCCGGCTCAGCCTAAAAATGGGGAGAAAATTCAAGCAGCTCCAGTTGTCTCCACTGAGCCACACTCTGTGGAGCTGAAAAATAAGAGTGAACCTGCGTGGGTCTCTGAAAAGGTGCAGGGCTCTAAAAAGAGAACTATTAAAGTTTTGAAAGCCAGATCAAAAATTGTCAAGAAATCTCCTGCCATTACTTCACCGATGAAGAAAAAAGTCGAAGCTACCATACCAAAAGTTGAGGTGAAAAAAGCGACGAAGGAGAAAGATGCGTTGTCAGTTAAGAATGGAAATGGCAGCAAAGAAGACTCCTTGAAGCAATATACTTCTGGTGATAAGATGCAACGAAATGCAGATGATTTCAGGAGTGAAGAAAAAGGTGATGGCAACTCGAAAGGTAAAACTAGCTGCAGTCATGTAGAGAAGATTTCAAAGGAACTAGCTGCAGATCATAGTGAGGAAAAAAGAGCTGAAATGCTTGGAAATAGCAAAAGGAAATTGAAGGAAACAGTAAGACAAAAGTCGAACAAGAGTTTGAACAATTTTAAGGACATTGAGAAACTTGACAATTTGGAAATGAAACCGAGAAAAGAAGATAAAGAAAAACTTGGTGGTTTGATTTTTATGTGTAACTCAAAGACCAAACCAGATTGTTTAAGGTATGGTGTCATGGGCGTCTCCTTGAATAAAAAGGATCTCGTGTTGGATGTCAGACCTGGTCTCAAGCTTTTTCTGTATGATTATGATCTTAAGCTAATGCATGGAATATACAAGGCCACCTCTCCCGGGGGCATGAGACTTGAGCCTAGAGCTTTTGATGGGGCTTTTCCAGTTCAGGTCAGTTTTTTATTAGCTGGGTTTTCTTACTAGTCGATGATTTTGTTTGCTAAGGCTGATCAGGTTTGAAATTCTAGGTGCGATTTAAAGTTCATCTCGACTGTTATCCGCTACCGGAGAGTATCTTCAAATTGGGCATGAAAGAAAATTTTACAACTAAACACAAATTCAAAACGGAACTTTCTATTAAACAGGTGAGGATGCATGCTACTTGTTTGTGAAGTTTCAGCAGTATTTTTCCTGAAGAATTCTTGGAGACGATAACACTTGAATTTCTTTCAGGTAAGTAGGCTTGCAGAACTTTTTCGACCAATAGAGCTCCATCCGAAAGAATTGCCTGCTTATTCCCCGAGATTGACTGAAAGCAGAATGAGGGATTCTCATGTCAGAGCTCGAGAATCACGACATCTATCACGTGGGGAAACATCAGCAAGGAATCTTTATGCTGATCATCGATCTCGAAGACTTCCGGTATTAGCTCATGAAAGGGACCGGCTAGTTGTGGACCGTGAGCTGGCACCTAGGCCTAGAGCAGAACCTCGAGAAATGTATCTTACGGAGCAGGAGTATCGAGCATTTGGTCTTCGAGGAGAGAGGAGAAACTCAGGTCTCGCAAGACATGTTTCTCCTACCTTAAGACCATACCGGGATGATCACGAGAGAGAGCGCCTTCGAAGACTGCCAGAAGAGAGACATAGGGAAGTTGCTCCGGCATCGAGAGAATATGCTGTTGGACGTAGCCATGGGAGTGACAGGGAATTCAGAACTTATTCTAGTCATCCGAGGCAGGAATTGCACTACCAAGTTCCTCCTTCTAGGGCAGGTACTTCTGCTGCTGCTACTTTTGATTCCTACCGCGAGGATCCTTATGATGCATATCGGCATGGTGCTGCATCTGGGGACTCATATCCACATTCTTCAAGAACGGAGGATGTACCCTCGGGCCCTTCTGGTAATAGGCGGGAAAGTTACTTTAGTGAGAAGGACCGTCCACGAAGGAGAGGAGTTGATCGGGATGAAGCACGTCCAAGGTATACTGATGATCTAATGGGACGTGATCGAGCACACCATTACAGGATTAATGAGAAAAATGATGCTAGCTTGCCAGTTTCATCTCGATACTCTTTCGCAGGTCCAAGGATCTGAAATCAGCAACTTTTTGCCCTCATTTTCTTGCATATGAGGGTTTATCTGCAGCTTGACTTGTTCCAATTTGTATCTTCCTATTAGTTGTCTCTGAGCTGCACACCCTCACTTAAGTGACTGCACTTTTGTGTCCCTGTGCCATTCCCCTGCATCGTTGGATAACTTGGGTCCGCAAGAGTGTCAACGGAGTTTGGTAAATAACTGGCACATGTCTTCCATGGTTCACAGATTATGTGCATAGTGATTTCCTTCATAAGAGCTGCTGGATTCTCATTTAGCTCGAGATTTTATATTTTTTGAGGCTGGACCATTTCGTTTTAGAATGAGTTCAGGGTGTGATAGACTTGGTTTCTTTCGTTACAGCCTACAATTGTAAGAAAGAATATGAATTGGCTTAATTATTGCATGACAGACGTTGTTCCATAATTTTGTTTTTGGTCGGAATTCCATAATTTAATTAATGAAGACATGTGCCGGTTATTTTTCTTTACCGTAGTAATCACATGTGAACCTGTGGAGCAAAAGAAAATCGGTTGGAATCCTACGTCTCTCATGTTGAAAAAGAAATTCATGCTCTAGCCCTTTAACAGGGCATTGGATGCTTTTGAGACCCCGAAGCAAACGATTGCATTTCTGTTGAACGTTATCACAACTTCACGTTGGAGAGCTCTGCCCTGTTGAAACTCCTACATTTAAGCTAAGATCCCGAGATTCTCGATTGTATGTACAGAATGAATCTTGGATTCAATCACACCGGACGGGTCACCAAAGAGAGGCCACCAAAGGTAAGACACAGACATCCAAGCGGATGACTGGATTGCGCTCTGGCCATGCAAAGGGAAACGAGAAACATTACATTGCCCGGGAAGTTGAAAAAACGCTGAAGTATTTTAGTAACTAATATTCATCCATTATCATCGAAACAGCAGAGATAAACTCAAGATTAACTCTTCAAGGCAACTAAATTCACAGGAAACATGCCCCCTGTATAGACAGTTTGGTAAGTCAGTTGCACAAAACTGAAAGCACGAAATTTCTCTTATGTTACAAGATCTGGATTGAGCCACTGGAATATCCTACTGCATTGTGGCAGGTGGCAACTGCTTCAACCATATTAATGATGTCTGTGCCTTTCCTTGTCCCTGGAAGAATATGAGGAACTGCGGTATTCCCGATCTGAAAAGCAAGACAATTGTACAATGTAACTAAGTATTGAACAAAGAAAGACACACAGAGACCTGATAAACATTAGGTTAAATGGACAGCTTGCCTCGTGAAGAGTGGTGTCTTGATTTATCCGAATGTCCTGCATTTCGAAGTGTAAAATACGCGAATCAAAGAAGCAGCAGTTAAAACTCAAGGATAGTATATGTCGCCACAGATAGAATGTTTCAATTGATTGATTCAAACCAAATGTATGACTGAGATAATAGATTCACAAACAAACCTGAATCCTTGCCCCCGTCTTTTGAGCGGTGACGTCTTTCTCTAGTCTTATCTCTATCGGAGTCTTCCCGTTCTCTTTCCCTGTCAGAGTCCCTTCCCCTATCACGATCTCTGGACTTAATTCTCTCCCTCTCCCTCTCCCTATCCCTATCCCTATCCCTCTCTCTGTCCCTATCCCTCTCCCTCTCTCTGTCCTTCTCTCTCTCCTTGTTCCTTTCCCCACTAGCCTCATTTCTGTGCTCAGACTTTGGCTTAGGGAAAGAATCATCTTTTACCCCGCCCTCAGCTGGCACAATAGTGGATTCATCATCACTCTTTCTAGATTCCTTCCCATTTGAATCTACTAATTCGCCCTTGGATCCACCGGATTCCAGATTGCCGGATAATGGGGCAGTCTTGGCAGCATTAGAGTCAGTATTAACCAGGGGGCTACTCAGTGGAACCTCCTGAAATTAATCAAGAAACGTTGCCAGTTCAGAAGTTTATTAGCGCACACTTAAGACAATTCCTTTTCAGCTATATGTGCAGAAACTTTGAATTGGTAGTCCTGAATATGGTAAGCAGAAAGATGGCAGCATAGCTATTCCATTTGCCCAAAAAAGGCAGCAAACACTACTATCTCCCAATCTGGATTTCCAAAGGGACAGAGCAGCAAATGGAGAAAAAATAAAATAAAACAATTACCTTCGAAGCTGGCTTAGATTGTAGATCCAAGGACTTCATGGAGAAAGAAAAGGAGTCTCCATCCTTACATACTGGAATATATTCTGCTTTGGGCAGGCTGTATAAATGAGCCAAAACCCTACAAACTTCATCGATTCCATCTTTGTCTGCATCAAACACCTTCCACCAAGGCGGATTTTCAGGAAGGGGCACTTGGAACCTCCGAGCAGCAGCATATACAACTCCACACGCCACAACCTCACTCTTGAAACGAACACACAAAGTAGTACGCAAACTGCTCGGCAAGCAAAGAAACTTAATGTATAAGACCATATCGCACCATGATAGAATGCAAATTTGAGACTGAACAAATTAATGTATTCATAGATAAAGAGTCCAGTCAATTTGCTTCCACCTGCCAACATGAAAATGCACGCCCACACCCAGACAACTCACACCACCCCCCCCCCCCCCCCCCCAAAAAAAAAAGGGCCTGACACATGCTTCTCTCTCCACACCTAACTCAGAAAATTACTAGCGACACCAAGATTGAAGTGCATAAATTGATCCACTAATCAAAATTGAGACATCGTACATATAATTACCTATCATTTGCCAGATTCCAGGCTTCCTGTCTCAATTCTGGAGGTGTTCCCAATGTTGCAAGGTAGTTTGAAATAAATTTGTGAGGATGCTCGACATGACAGATGAAACCCATCTCTTTCAAAATATGCCTTTCTGTTCTGCTTAACTCTATCTTCAGCTCTGCATACTTCTTTTTAAAATATGCAAAATCAAATGCCTATAGTGATGATCAGAAGAGCAAATTATTATATTAAGAATCCAATTCTGACCTTTGAACCCAGCTCCAGATGCTCTATTGGCAAGTTTTCCCTCCTACATTCCATGCGATGGAAAACAATGAGGACTTGCCTAGCCTTCCTAGGGCTTTCCTCAAGCTTTGATGCTAGCCAAACACAGCTTGCGGCAACTTTCTGCAAGGTTATTATGACCAAATCAACTCCTGGATAAGCATTTTGCAAGAAGAAGACAAAGAATAAAAATTTCATCTCAAGTTAAGGCAAAAAAGATTGCTCGAAACTTTGTCCCAAGAGATGCGTGACGAAAGATAAAAGAATGGACTGCAATAGGAAATTAAGAGACCAGGCTACAGTGGAACAAGAATATTGAACTTCTGCACCAATGTCACAGTTTCAAAGTTTCCTTTCGCGCAATCACAGAGGATGAGATGGAAATAAAACAAAAGCTGGTGTAGACAAGTTAACCTTAACATGAAAACGGGTGAATGACTTCTTGCAATAAAAACGATGAAAGAGAACCTGGCCCGTGGCCATCACAGCTTGTGGTCTGTGTTGCAGATTAAGGAAATGATCCAAACAACAGAATGCAGTTCAAATGGTTTATGCATTAATACTAAGGCCTCGAATCATCTAGACATCAGATGAGGATACAGTTTGAGTAGTATGCCACTTTCTTGAATCAAGTCACAGCCATAAATTCTTAGAGTTGTTTCTGTTGCTTCATCAATTCCATCTTTCCTGGAAGGCGAGTTCTTCAACTGCTCATCCGTCAGGTAGAAGTTGTCGATTGCAGTGTAAATCATTGCTGACTGAAGAGCTGCAATGATCAAGATATTTAATATCGGGCATATTTGGCATCCAAAAAGAAAACAAGTTATCTCAAAATTAAAATGTTTTTTTTTTTTTTTTTGGTAAAGGTAATATGTATTGGCTTAAAACCAAGAGCTATACAGCAGAGACTCGGTACCAAAAAACTTGCACTCCAAAAGCCATGCAAGGCTTCACGAGTGGAAGGGTGCCGAGGAGAAGAGGAGGGAATGGCAAGGCTTCACAAGGGTGCACTCCAGAAGCCATGCAAGCCATGCAAGCCATGAAAGCCATGCAAGCCATGCAAGCCATGAAAGCCATGCAAGCCATGCAAGCCATGCAAGGCTTCAAAATTTGAATGTTAACAAAATCAAGCCTGAAAGTATAATCTTTATACACTAATTCAACCGTGACTCTACTACAAACTAGTTTAAACATCCTTACATTCTCTCAATGCTATAAGCTTTCGTTGCCTTATTCACGTAGCACAAATCACAGATGTCTCACGTGAATCAAGCTAAACTGCCCAATTCACACGGTTCGCACAACTAGGCTCAAATATCAGCAAATCTGCATAGATAGGCTTTTGAAATTTAGATGTACTACAGTCCTTAATTGCAAATATAAATTCACATCTCTGTCAGAGACTAGGGCAGATTCATGGCACCACCCCACTCACTCCACATTTTATACCAAAGGAGCAGAACTGAACACTTCCAGAGACCCCCCGAGTCCAACCCAACGCACGCGCCTGCGCAACATAGAGAAAGCTCGCGAAAAGTGAGCTGCCCAGGAAGAATAACCAAGAACCAAGAGCCCATTTTCTTGCTTTCTCGATTGCACTTCCCGGTCGCCGTCGCCTCTCTCGCTCAACAAGAACATCAAGAACATCAAATCACCAGAGTCTATCGAAACCTAATTCCACATCACCGCAACCATTCAACCCCATCAGCGCTTCACCGGGTCAATCTCAATCCACACGCAGAGGCCCCAAATTGCGCCCCGCATTTCACAACCCACCACATCAGAACGCGCCAAGATCGAAACTTCCCGCGCCCAAATCGGCGCCCGACAAGCACAAGCAACGCCCGCCGAGCCGGAACCCATCAACGAAAGCGACACGCGATCTACCGAGGATTATCGGACCAAAATCAAAGCGCAAACGCAGAACAACATAGGGAGAAAAACGGTAGGCGAATTGAAGGGTACCCTCGAGTTCGCGAGATCGGCGAAGAAGGAGGAGCGAGTCGGACTCAGCTTCGGCGATCGAAGGAATTCCGACGAACGAAGCTCCGGAGAGACGCCGGCTTCCCCCACTTCGAGTCTGCCGCCGTCGTTCCCAAGCAGATGCAGAGCCCAGAAGAAGAGAGAGCGGAAGCAGTAGAAACAAGGCTCTCTTTATTTTATCATCGAAATGCCACGAAGAATTTGTAAATGGGAAGAAATCTAGCAATCAATTCACTTCGAATCCTTATAGGAAATTTTCCCAAATACTAGAAAATGTATAAATTGAGAAGGTTAATAAACAAGAAAAGTGTGTAAATTCACTTTTGAATTTTTAAATTTTAAATTCTTTTTTTCATTAATGACATTAATTACCACTTCGATTTTTGTTTCATGCCGTTCCGGCGGTTCTTTCATTTTTCACTTTGGGTTTGTAATATTTAGTTTTGTTATTTCTATACCAAAGTCTATTTAGCCGAATTAATTTCTCACTCAGTCATTCGCGCGTCTTATAATGATCAAGGGATATAGACATTGTACGTAAACAAGTATACTTTATAAATTTATATCAAGAAAATTATCAAAAAAATTTTAAATTTATTATAATTATATCAATTCAATTATATATATTTTTTGTCAATTTAATTCTAGACATTTTACATTTATACTAATTTAATCCATTCGATCAATTTTGATCGACTAGTGACTGAAACTGGCATTGACAATTTCAATAGTATTTTATTTTTTTTATTTTTTTCTCTTTTTTTTCCTCCTTCCTCCTTCCTCCTACCATTGACTAGAGGCGAGGAAGTGAAAGAAGGAAGAAAAAAAAAAGTCAATAATAAATAAAATATTATTTAAAAAAGTGCTCACATTAATGTTAATGGCGTAAGCTAGTGTTCCTATCAATGCCAGTCGGCCAAAACTATTAGGATTGACTAAATTGATATAAATACAAAATGTTTAAAATCGAATTGACCAAAAAAAAATATATATATACAATTGAATTGACATTTGGTAATTCTCCCAATATAAATATATACATATATACCACCGCCCGCGGTGGAAGCGGTGGTTAAGGCTTGGTACCCCAAACGCAGGGGGAAGAGTTCGAGACTCCGTGGAAGCGTTGCTTCAATGCAAAACGCGCGGTTTAACCGCGTTTGGGGGTCAGCGGTGGGATCCCCGGCGCTCCAGGGTTTACTCTCCCCGCGAAGCGGCGTCCGGAGGTTCCCTGGGTCATCAAAAAAAAAAAATATATATATATATATCTTATTGAAAGTATATATCTTATTTCTTTCAATCTAAATGAAGAATCTGCATGATTATCTGGTGAAAACTTGAAATTACGAGAATGCAAGGAATGAATTCTTGTTAAGATGATATTTATGTGGGACAGTGTGATTAGGATGAGGAATTAACATAAAATCTATAGCTCATGAAGTGCAACAACAGTATCTGTCTTGCTGGATGAAAATGTCGTCTTAGACATGGTTTCGAGATAAATTAAAAAGTGCATTTAAAAATTTGAAAAATACGCGATGTCAAAAGAAAAGAATTTTGTTATTTTATACAAAAACAAATAGGACAGCAGTTAAAAAAAAAAAAAAAAAATGTAGCAAGAGATTGCAGGGGAAATAGATGAGGATAATTGGGAAGCTTTTACAAATATCCACAACGGAAATAAAATTCCAAAGAACTGCTCTAGAACTTGAAGCAACCACATGTTTAATCTGACTATATTACATGTATCGAATTAAGGATTTAAAATTCATACAAGTTGATTGCAATGAAGTCACTCAGGATTATCATGATTCTGATATGTACATGACAGGACTTAAAATCTCAGTAACTGTGTTGCCAACCTAAGAAGAATGGATGATGATTCGCAATCAAGTCTAGATGTCGGCATTGCCAATGGCGCCTTCCATGACGTCGATGCAATATCCGACGGACTTCCCCTCAGACATTGCCTCTGCTAACTTCCCCCGTGCAGCTTCGTGGCGGCGCAGTAGCAGGACCGAATTCAGCACCGCCCATCTGACTTGAGAATCCGCCTTCTTCTGGGTGAATCCCAAGCCCTTGAGCAATGAATCCAACTGTTCGACCAACGTGAGAATTTCACTTGAGGGCGTTAAAAGTTCGCGTCATTTTCGCTCGCAAATGATCAAGGCTCGATTCAGCGAAATGGTGGGGACCCAAAGCAGTGTGGCTTACCTGGTTTATGTCTGCGAGACCTCCCTCAGCGCATCCAAAGAGAAGATATTCAGTCGCCACGCCGGCAAGTGCTATGCAGGAGAATTTGTTGAGCGTCTAAAAGAAATAGCCCAAGTCCCTTAGTGCGGCAATGTCACATATGCATGTAAATGGTTATGATCATGGGCATGTTGGAGAACACGTACCGTTGCCGATACTTTTCCTGCATTTACCTGCATGTTGAAGAGAGTCCACTTAATAAACACTGATATTTCAGAACATCAGTCTACAACTATTATATCAACATTGTGAAACTTGTTTTTCTTTTTCCTGGGCCTACCAGGCAACAGGTAATCGATGCTGACCTAAGTTAAACGTTTATTATACATCCGCCACTTTATAAACTGACGGATTCACATCTTGGTTCTCTCACAGCTCGCTTTGCCCTTAACAGTTTGCTCGGGAGGAGTAGCAGGATCGAAGAATGCAGCTATTGTAGACAGGATATCTTAATGAAGCATGACAAGTCTCTTCATGACCGATGAGCAGTCGGATTGGGTATTGAAGGGGATAAGGCACAACAATTTGCGACACACATCAACCGACAAAGAAAGTAAAGTAATAGATAAGTACTGAAGAGGCAGAGTTTTAGAAATTTACTTCTTCAAGAAACTCAAAATCCACGAAAGAAGTCCCCGCTTGGACATTGAGAGAGCCTTCCTTCTTTAAAGCATCCAAACTGGAGATTGTATATCCCCTAGGAAGGATTCCGATGAGGTAAGCAATCAAGAAATGTCCAGCTTCATGCTGCACACCATTTCAGCCTTTCAATCAATACAGGGAAGCTCTCATCACTAAGGAAAATGCTCAGACAGAAGAAGTCATTTCCAAAGTTAAAAAAGACCATAGTGAGAAATTCGTATCGGGGCATTAAGATGCAGCAATAATTTAGTTGTCGAATATAAATGAAAATAGACGACTTTCAGGATGCCATGAATAGAGAGGGACAATAAATATCTCAGTAGGGTAGTGAATGAGAGAGAGAGAGAGAGAGAGAGAGAGATTGGTCTCACTTGAAGAACCCTATTGTGATACTTCTGACTAAAAGTATGGCCAATTGTATCAAGAACCAAGCTGCCAACTCCTCCATTGAAAGATACCTACATGAACAAGCAAATGGATGCATTTTAAAGACAGTAAGATTTGCACATTTGCTTGAAAAGACATAAAAATGACTCAAAAGACCAAAACAAGTGTAAGAAGTGAAGGAAATCTACAAAAACTGCTGCACTCCTCGACTGCTTGTGTAGCAGACTTTGTGACAATCCAGATCGTCACCCTTACTTTAACATCGTCTTACTCTTCTAATTACAATTTTTTGCCTCTTTTGAGTAGGGGAAAAGCAGTGGGGGATGTTTCTGACCAACCTCAAACTTCAACCTAGATGTCACACACAAATAAAAGAAAAAGGAACAAGACAGAAGTAACAGACTTTTTGAAGAGTCTAATGCTGTCCCAAAACAATATCTATTTCGGTCATCTAATTGGGACCAGAATGATCAGCTTTCGAGTTTCAATACATAGTTCAAGCAAATTACCGAGTCAAAAGTCCACAGAAACAAAAAGCCCAAAGAAATATAGAAGATTTGCTGGGGACTGAGACCCAACAAGTTCCAAGCGGAGAGCCCTCCAGCGACAGCAGCAAGCTGCAGGTTTCTCTCTATAGCACCAAGAGTTGCATCTACTGGAGACAGGAGCAATGCTGCCTCGATTCCATTCAACTTCAGTTCATCTAAAGTGTAAAGCCGCTGTGGTACCTGCAATCAGAGCCTAATTAATGAGTACATGGCACAGTCAATTCACAACTTCGAGACATTTCCTTCCAAGAACAACTCCACATATGTCAACAGCTTGGCGATATTAAAGAATTGAATACAAAACTGGCAAGATTCTTATTCAGGATTACACATCATTCAGTCGCAAAACAGTACACATCTCCATTCCTTGTCTGTCGCACGAGCCATCTTCTTAAGTCATCCCAAAACTTTCAATTAGGCGTGTGCTTTGTAACAATCAATGAAAAATGAAGATGGGAAAGATAACTAGAATCACTGAAAAAACCTACATCATCAAGTCATCATTGCCCACAAAAACACAAGACTTTCCTCCATACATTTGCTACAATAACCCATCAATGGAGAAAGAATAGGAGATAGATTACAAGAATCATTGGAAAAACCCTGCACAACCCAAGTCTGCATTGCCCACATAGCCACAAAGAGATGAAACAAGGTCCAAATTTTGCGTTTGCTCCAACAAAGTGAAGGCGTCCATTCATATCCGAGTAACAAACACTCGTCCCAAACAAAAACTTCAGAAATGAACCGAGCGCTCTGATTCAAACACAGAAACGTACGCATACAAAGAAAAAGTAACGCAATCCGCGAACCTGCCTGGCGGAACCGAAGCAACGGAGACCGCCGGGCTTCCCCTGCGAGTCCTTCACGAGACCCAGCGCTGCCCTCTCGTTCCCTTTAGCCAGCTCCTCGTCCACTCGCTCAAGAACTTGCCTTCTTGAAAATTCAACTTGCGGCGGCGACGACGACGCTCTGACGATGATCGTCCTCGAGATCGGAACTTTCCATCGAGGGTCGCGCGATAAGCTCCCGTAGAAGCCGAAAGTCCCCATCTTTGGAAGAATTTGCTGCGGCAGAGGCCAGCGCTGCGAGCAGCTTATTCTGCATGAGTTCAGCGCAGCTCTAGGTGGTGGTGGTGTTGCTCGGAGAAATTCCCGTTTCGTTCATTTCCGACCACACAAAACTGACAGCCGGAATGTGGATTAAGGTGGCCTAACGAAGTTAAGCAAGAACCCAAAAAATTAAATGAAAAAAAAAAAAAAAAAACCATTTTTGTGATATAAAAATATATAAAAATATGAAATTTATTTATTACAAAAAATTTACCGAAGTGGGATCATGATGATGATGATGATTATGCAGATTCTGTGGCCATTTTGCTGGCTGCGGGAGCTGAGCTGAGGAAAATGCATGCGTTGGCGCGCCACGGCTCCGCCGGCGTCTCCGGCCACCGGCGGTGCGTCTCCGCGGCGGACCGCGGTCGACGCTCCGACCCTTCTGAACGACGCCGCCGATCTCTCCTGCGGCTGGACCGGGAGCTCGGAAAGCGTAATTACCGCAACGCCTTGACCATCACGAGGCAGCTGCAGGGTAAGCCCGGTGGTCTTGCCGGCTTCGGCTCCGCCAAGCAGGTACCCTCCCTCCCTCTCTCTCTCTCTCTCTCTCTCGCGTCACTGTGATGCGATATTCTTGTTGTTGCATGGATCTTCAGGTTCCGAAAAGGGTATGGTTGCCTGATGATTTGAAGCTGAATGGGATGGACTTGTCGTATCTTAGTCCACTGGTGGACTCAATTCTGGATTCCATACAGAGTTGCCTTGATTTTGCTCGAACGGAAGACTCTGTATGCACGTTTACCAGCTCTTTCTTTTTTAAGAACTGATGCCACCATATGGAGAGATTGTGCGAATTGGGTTTGTAGTGAAGAATAAAATCTGCAAACTAATCTGTTCGCTTCATTTAGGGTGCTGTCTTCTGTTGCAGGTGGCAGGAAGTGGAAGGCAAAAAGTAGTGCTTGAAGAAGGAAATGATCAGCCTCTCGCGGAAGAAGACATCTTCATGTGTACACAGGTAAGAGCTATCCTGTTGGGTCTCTAGTTAGTGACTCGAGCGCTTCAGCACTGAGCTCTGACGCTTCATCGAGCAAAGAAGCAGTTGACATTGGAAGATTTTAGCTTCTGTTTTTGAATGCAAAACCCGTGATGCATTGTTCAGTTGAGGCGTGGAACATCATTCAAGGATCAACCTTTTGCTCATTTGTAGCTTGGTAGTTGAACACGACTGAGCTTGATTTGGTCATCCCTATGATTCCTGTGCCGCTCTCAACATTCCTGTCTCCTTCGCATCGGGGATTTGTTTGAACAATATGAAAAGTATTTTTGCAGCACGAAGCAGGTCATTTCCTAGTTGCTTATCTACTCGGGGTCCTCCCGAAAGAATATAAAGTGCTGAAGAGAGGGAATTCGAGCCAGGATCAATTTGCTGGAGGGACTGTGAAGTTTGTGGGCTTTGAATTTCTTAGAGAGGTAAGAAGGGTCCTGACTGTTTAACGCATTAGTTTGACCTGGTCATGGTTTTCTTGTGAGTGAAACTTCAACCAGTAAATCGAGGATTAGGCTGTTCAGTAGGTCGATCAGTAAGGTCAAGAGTGTTTACTCTTTTGAACCTTACTCTGAAACTGTGTGAGCTTATGCACCTTATATGCCAATTCATCTCTTGATATATGTCCTTTCCTGATTGTCTTGAAACACAGGTTCCTGACTTGGATACATTAAATGAATCCATTGGCAGCACAGAATCAAGTTATAGAGTGAGATTATTTTCTTCTCCTCTGTATGTCTTGATAGTGTCACTTCAGCACTTGAAACCATCGCAACACCCCCAATCCACTTCTCACAGGACCTTCCCCAATCCCCCTGTATGTCGCAGTGACACACTTAGCTTGCAAGGGGCAAGCCACAGTTAATTTAAGCACAATAAGACTTGTCCAGAGGCTTTTAAAGACGTTCATGAGGCTGAGTCCCTATGTTTTGAAAATCTGCTGTTAGCGGACAATAAGAAGGAAATTGACTGCAGTCACTTGCTATATCTTTGGATGAAATCTAAGAGCCTGTGTTTCACTTCTGATTTGCTTCTACTCAGATTTATGCTAATTCTCATATCCCATAAATGCAGGTTAATAAGAGATGCATATCCTCCAAGGTAGGGTTTTCTTACTCGATTCTACTTATGATCATGTCTTATTGTTGGATGAAAGAAAACGGAACATGGTTTTTTGTCCTGCTAATATTCGCAAGCCTGAATGTGGTCTCTCCTGGTACGATGGGGGCTTGTGCAGTCCGAATTTGTGAAAAACTACTCCTTCGAAGCGCTCCACTGCTTATAAATTGCTCTAAACCTGCAGACTTTCAACAATTTTTCCTGTGTCATTCTGGGAGGCCTAGTGGCAGAGCTTCTTTCTTTTGGCTACTCTGAAGGATTGCATTCAGATGTTGATAAGGTCATCTCGACACTTGCATCCTGAGTTTCGAAGAATATTCACTTAAGTTGTTCTAAATGCCTAACAATTTGATCTGATGCAATTCAACAGCTGGAGAGAGTGATGAGATGGTTGGGCTTAACAGAATCTGCAGTGAAACCTCATGTTAAATGGGCATCTCTGAACACTGCCTTCATCCTGCACCACCATCACGAGACTCGGCTACAATTAGCCAAGGCCATGGGTTCAGGAAAATCAATAGGATCCTGCATCAATATCATAGAGAACTCTCTACATCAGAAATGAAACCAGGTAACTCATCCTTTTTCATACCCCTGTACAAGTTTGAAAAGTGATGATGTTGATGATAAAAACGTTCGATGGCCTCGCGACTACTAAGAAAAGAGAAGCGATTCTTGTTTTAAGGCTGCTTCACTGTTTGGAGTATGAGAAAATACACAGCCATAGACTGTTTCAAGGTCTACCCAGATGGTCCAAAGAGCTCTCTACCTAGACTGAATTTGGACATTCGTAATCAATACCCGGGACAACAAATTGCACTGTCTCAAACTCAAGATATTGACCCTCTTTTGGTCTCAATTTGGTGTACATTCACATTAGTGAAGATACCACTTGTCCAATTTCAATATCAATAGATCCATTCATATGAAAACATGAACAAAGAAAAACCCTTTTGATTTGATTCAAACATGATCCTAATATGATATTAGAATTCCCAGCCAGAGAACCCCGAAAGACCCATATTCAAACATATACACTAGAAATCATCCCATGACAAAATCTCTGATACAAGATCCCAAGCTACAAACGAGAAAAACTCCCTAAAACTCCTGAGAAGCAGATCCAATGTCCCCCTTCCCTTTGCCCATCTTCTTCGGCAACAGGGTCTGGTGAATGTTGGGCAACACTCCTCCATTAGCAATGGTCACGGAACCCAGGAGCTTGCTCAACTCCTCATCGTTCCTCACCGCGAGCTGGATGTGCCTTGGGACGATCCTGTTCTTCTTGTTGTCTCTGGCAGCATTTCCAGCAAGTTCCAACACCTAAAACCCATCCAAAAAAACCTTTTTAGACTAAACCACGAAACAAACTTAACAAACAAGTTCGAGGGCTTGAATGAGCGTCCACAAACAAAATCAAAACGATCCACAAAATCCCAGACGACGGAACGACCCAAAAAAATAAATGAGAATTTCTGTTTTCCATATGCTGGAGAATCGATTCTTATCGCACACAAATGGACATTGACAATCAAGCGACGAAGAGCAAAGCCCGAACAATCATTTGCAAAGACAACCAGAACGAAAAAGTTGAAAACTTTCTATCAACAGACACCAATCCATGGAAAATCAACCCATCACCAAAGCCCCTTCCAGAGCCGAGCGACGACTTCATCAAACCCTAGACTTCACCCACCCATTCAAGGAACCTCAAAAGGCAACCCAACACCAATCGAGCCGAAACAAAAAACTAAAATCGAACCTCAGCGGCGAGGTACTCCAGGACGGCGGAGAGGTAGACCGGGGCTCCGGCGCCGACCCGCTCGGCGTACTTCCCGGCCTTGAGGAACCGGGCGATCCTGCCGACGGGGAACTGCAGGCCGGCCTTCTGCGACCGGGACACCGACTTGGAGGACTTGGGCTTGCCCCTCCCTCCCTTGCCGCCGCCGCCGCCTTCCTTTGAGCTCATCTTCTCCGATTCCACAGAAGAACTGGACAACAACCGCGAAACCCTAGAAAAACGCCGTACGATTTTTGGGAGGGGCGATCGCGAGCGGAGATCGGAAGCGCCGATACGAGATGGAGAGAAAGATCGGTGGGGGAAAATGGTGGGTGCGGAAGAATATTTATAGGGCGCGAGATGTCGAGGCGATTGGTCGGATCCGGGGTCGCGCGGATCGCCAGCGTGGCGGGGGCGAGGGCCGTCGGATCTGATTCTCGCGGGAAAAGGAAGCGAGCGCGAGTTCTTTTGAGGGGCTTTTTCGCGAACTTCGACTCGATGCTTCTTTCGCGCGCGCCGTGTAATTCGGGGCGCCGGCCCGGCGTCGTACCGGGTGGGCCCCCCGTGCGGGCTTCGCCCATGGGCTGGCTTGCGGGATTGGGGTGTTCTGGGCTCGGGTGTTCGGCCCAGTTTTTGGACTTATGGGTGGGCTAAAGAAAATGATGGGGAGGTTAGTGGCGGAAACCACACCCCAAGGGTGGTCGTGGCGGAGGTGCTGGTCAGTTTGTGGCGGTTGTCGGCGGTCGACATGGGGGGGGCCCACGGTGACCTTGACATCGATCGTCGGCGATCGAGATAACTGGGGCTCGAGATTCTGTGGTGAGATCAACTAGAGAGAGGACAGCGAGAGCATGGCTTGCCATTGGATTGGGTGCGAAAATGGACCGCTTCAGTGGGGAAATTTTTTAGAAAGTGCTAAACTTATTGCAATCATGCTAATTTATTCATAGACCTTTCAATTTATCAATTAAGTTATAAACATCTTCACATTTTATCAATTGACTCCACTTGACCAATTTTGATTGAAATTTGCTAAGGAGAACGACAGCAGTCCTGCGTGACATGACCAACACTGACATGGATAAATGTTAATAATATCTTAATATTTTTTTTTTTGCAATTTTTTTTCTTTATTATTCCTTTTGCCGATGACCAGCCAAGGGCCAAAGGTGATGAGTAGCCTTGCCTAGGTGAGGGTCACCATTGCTCGTTGTAGGTGAGGGTCCAAAAAATTTAGCCATTACTCAATTAATTTCATGTGTCACTTAAAGCTCAAACTAGCTCAAGCATTAGAAGGTCCAAAAATTTAGCCATTACTTAAAGCTCACATTGGCTCGAGCATCAAAGAGTCCAAAAAATATTCCTCGGCTTTCTTATTTGTCAAGTGTAGAATGCCCGGTTCACGAGATGATTGGAATTCATGCGAGGAAGGATGAGTTGGGGCCTAACCCGAATCTATGTTAACAATACCCGACACTAGACTTTACTTTTTTTTTAAATTAGGCAGGACCAAATATCGGGATGCTTGGAGAGCCAATGTAGCAAGAGAAATGCCACTCAAATGGGAGCCCTAGCTGTAGGGGTGAGTATCGGTCCAGGGTCAACCCTAGACCGACCCTGGACCGGCCTGACCCTGCCGGTCCTGGTTCGGTTCCTAGGGAAACTAAGTTGGTCCTTGGTCCTAGAATTCCTGGATCAGCACTATGCGGGTCGGTCCTTAGTCCTGAGAATTCCGAATCAATCTAATCCGGATCAACTCTAAATATATATATCTAATATATTATTTATAATTTTTTATAAATAAAACCTTAAAATAAATGGCGTCAACAACATTAAACAGCTCTTTAGTGAGGAATTCAAGTAATTTTACATTATTCTGTAATAATTTAGATTTTTAATGTCTTTTATGGCGTCAATAGTCATAATTTACAAATTAGAAAATATTTTTGTAAAGAATCCTCACAGCGTCCAAAAAGGTATAAAAAACTCCGCTGGCCACTCGACACTCGCCTCACTCGCTTTGGGTCACTCGTACCGCTCGTCGCTTGATGCTCGCTTGGCTTGTTGCTTCTCGGCATTCGATGCTCATTCTGTTTGACGCTCATCGCATTTGACCCTCACCGCTTGCCTTTTTTAGCTGACCTCGCTCATCATCGAACCCATTAAGTCAGTACGGTTCTCAATTGCCCTTTCAAGGAGTACAAAAAATGAAATAAAAAATTATTGGTTAGTCCTAGGTTGACCTTGAAACTAGACCAAACTCATTGGGTTAGTCCGATCCTTAATTGCTTTTTTAAGGAGTACAAAAAATGAAATTTAAAATTATCGATTGGTTCCGAGTTGACCTTGAAACTGGACCAAACCCATTGGGTCGGTCCAGTCCTCGGTCCCAAAAATTGAGGACCGGCATTGTGCGGATTGGTCCTAGGGTTAGGGGGTGAATCGGTCCAACTCGAACCATGCTCACCCCTACTTAGCTGTATGAGAAGCCTTGAAGTGTTGGACCGAGGACTCAAAACTACTGTACGAAAGTACGGAAACAGAAATGTGCATGCAAGACAGCAAAAGTTAGGCCCTGTTTGATTCAGCTTTCTCAAAGGGCTTTGGGAAAATATTTTGTGTTTGACAAATATTTTTGAAAGCTCATTGGTCAAATATCAGCATTCCAAATGCTGAAAGCCCAATACAGCTCCAGACCGGTTTTGAGCATTGGGAATTTTTGGAAATGCAAGTTCACTATTCATCTTTTACCTCATTCGTCTTCGTCTTCCCTGCTTGAGAGTCGGGCTTCTCCAGCCGCCGCCACTGCCGCCTGGGGGTCACGCATCCCCAGTGACCACCGCCTGGGGTGGCGCGACCCGCGACCCAGGCGGCATTGCCTGGCGTGCTCGAACTAGGCGACGCCACTTACAAGTTCACTATTCATCTTCTACCCTGTTCGTCTTCGTCTTCCCCGCCCGAGAGTGGGTCTTCTCCGGCAGCCGCCACCGTCGCTTGGGGGTCGCGTGTCCCCGGTGACCATCAACTGGGGTGGCGCAACCCGCGACCCAGACGGCGTTGCCTGATGCGCTCAAACCAGGCGACGCCGCCTCAATTCGCGCCGCTCAGCTCACGTGACCAAGCGACGCAACCTCAGGCCGCTAGATTTGGCCTCCGCAACCTCAGGCCGCTTGATCTGGCGGTCCGACGGCTAGATCTGGCCATCCGACAGTTGACCGATAGTTAGCCGGTCGCTGGATTTGATTTTCAGACTTAAAAAAAATAAATAGCAAAAGCCAATTACAAATGTAAGTTTTGTCAAACGGTATTTATGCTAAAGTTATTTTTCAATGCTATTTGAGATTGCAATTTACCAAACGGTATAGTATTTTGGAAAACTCTTTTACCTCAAAGATATTTGTATTTTCTCAAAGTCATTTCCACAAAATTGAACCAAACGGGCCCTCAATCGTGGAGAAAGATTCTCTTGGACAACGTTTCCAGCCCATGGGCCATTCAACACTTAATTGAGGATTGCAGAAATTTCTTGGCCCAGCTGGATAGCGTGGTGTGGTAGTCCATCGTCCACGAGAAGAAAACTATTGTGCAGATGCTTCATTGGAATTGTTCTCACGACGAAATCTCTTTTATCAAAAGTTGTACTTCGATTTTTTTAGAGGGGACGGGGATTCTGTGCCAACTCCGAACAAAGGACATCTCATGCAATAAGGAATTGAATTTCTTTGGTCTAATCGACACAATACAATCTTAGGCGGAGTCGGAATTTAGTCTACGACAACACCCACAAATTCCAAAACCAGTCTTGACTTATGCCAAAATTTAATCAATAACACGAATTGAGGATAATAAGATTCAACACCGGAATTTAATCGACAACACTATGTCGTGATAGTAAGATGTAACGTTAAAATTTAATCGACGACGATGCACTAGGATAGAGAAACACACCGGAATCCAATCAACAACGAGAATCCGAATGCTATAACAAAGGAAATTGAAGTGCAATACAGGAAAAGTAAAGATAAAAAAATAACATTTTGATTGATTTATCGGGGGTTCTCGCTAGATGATTGGTGGTATTTATAATGAAGCTATGATAATCATTCAGCGTCTGCAAATTCTCTAGAAATTGCCACTGGCTTTACCATGTCCCATTATTCTTGTAGATCATGTTGTCCATATTTCATATAAACATCCTAGTCATGTTTTGACGATTGTGTAGTTAAAAATGGCTCTTCCGTGACTAGATTTCCAAATAGCGATTGCTCATTTTACAACTTGCGTCTTCGATGCTGACTATCTTGGCACCTCGAGTACTATTCAAAGTGTCTCTATTGGAAAAGTTGCCAACTGTTCGTTGTCGTGTTTCAACAATTGAACACGTTGTATTCCTTTATTTCATTGTCACTCACCGTATATATGCCCTAATGTCCGTCGATAGAGTCCGACATGCATTAGATATCACCTATGCTTTATGCGCGTGACTGTAGCTATATATATATATATATATATATATATATATTTCTTACCCCCCTGACAAGCATGTGCCAACCAAACCAATTATAAGTATCAATAGTAGAGTAGATTGCTGAATTCCCCATCGAATAGGCTAGGCTTCCTTCTTTCTAATTGGCTTTCTGAGCCCCCAAACCCCTTTGGGACTTGTTACGTTTGGATGTTAACTTCCGTTGTAATTCGAGTTTTGCTATTTAAATGAAGCTGCTTCGCTTTGGAAGAAAAAAAGAGAGGAGAGAGGAGCATGCCCTTGATTTGCTCCCCGATAAAAGTATGGATTCCATGTGTTTTTAGACTGTCCTTCTTGGCGTTTTGGTCAAAAAAAGAAGTGATTTAAGCCAAATTACTTACCATGCACATCATAAATCACACGTAATTGACCTTACAAACCCTCTGCACTGGAAAAAAATGGACACAAAAACAAGGCAATTCCCACATAAGGAAAGATGAGGGGCCATTCTTGGAACATTTGACTGCACAAATTTAACCCAACAAACTCTCACTCTCAGCCATGGCTGAATGACTAAACGACAAGGAGTTCTAGGAAGCTTGAGCCATGACAACGAAAGGGGCACTCGTGCTGTGCCTGAAAAAGAGTTGTCTCCACCAATTGACCAAAACTCTTGAACATTCGCCCAGAAAAGTAGAGATAAAAGTGGGAGACAAATGGTCCACTTTCATTTCTACACCAACTTTACATGGTAAATCGAGATAGGCTTTAGACCCACATTTGCCTTTTGTGCTCCATTCATTCATTGGCCTTTCCAAAAGTACTCATCATCTCATTCCCAGATTTTGCCCACCATCCTCCCAATCTATATTGACCTTCTTCCGTGTCTCTCATGGACACACATGGAACCTGTCCCCTCTTTCTCCTTCAGAGCTGATAGATTTTCCATGATCAGCACTACCAAACAAAACCACCTTCTATGATCAGCACTACCATACAAAACCACCTTCCATGATCAGCACTACCATACAAAACCACCTCCGTGGTTTGGCATCCCTAATAAAGAGCTCACCTTATGAAGGTGGATTAGTTCCATGATAAGATGAAAGGAAGAAATGTTTGTCCATTCGAAAGAAAATTTATGAGAGTCTGAATAGAGTTTTCCAACAAATAAGGATTCTCTAGGAGCTCTTTATTATCAGGTAATCGTTGAGTTTTCTTTTGTTGCCTTGTTTACGGTTCTCTTATGGAGAATTTCTCTAGATGATATCAGATTGTTTACTTGCCAGAAAGTATGTAGGCCATAGCAGAAAAATTGTCTTGCTTTTGCATGGAAAAGAATTCCCAGCTGATGTGCATGTCATTATTGTATAAATCACTTTGAAGTGAAAAGTTCCTTCTTTTTTTCTCTTTAATTTAAAAAATGATTCATTGGCAAGCTATGAGAAGAGTGTTGAAAACTGTACCTCAGTCAACCAGTACCGAATACATGCTTCGCATTTTCTCCATGACATTTTGGATTTCATGATTGGATGAAATTTTCTTTCCATCTGGGATTGGACCACAGAACCATGGTGTCGACTGGAATTCTTCGAATGATGGTGTTGATCGGATGTGGCGGATTTATGATGAACATTTTGGACGCTAGGCCTTGCCAGATTCTTGTCGATACTGATCTCGACATTGATGACATTTTCGCTCTCTTTTATCTGTTGAAACAGAACAGGAGTGAATTTGACTTACAGGTCATTTCTTTTCTTTGAAGTTTGAGCAGCTCTTTTAAATTCAACCAGGGTAGAAACTTGCATATAAGCCTGAATGATGCTAACAAATCACTGCAGGCGATTACTATTAATGCAAATGGATGGAGCGATGCCGGGCATGCAGTCAATCATTTATATGATATCCTTTTTATGATGAATCGCGACGATATTCCAGTTGGGGTGGGTGGTGAAGGTGGTATTTCGCCAGATGGGGTTATCATGCCAGAAGTTGGCGGTTATCTTCCTATTATTGACCAGGTGTTTCTATAAAGCTCATTTCATTGCTTAAATTCTAGTTTCTATTTATTAATCGCATCATTCTCTCACAGGGAATGTCAACAGAGGGAGGGTGCCGGTATAGACAAGCGATCCCGCTGGGTCTAAGGGGACGGTTGGATATCAACACAAACTACGGCTTAAGAAAGGGGTTTCTTCCGAAGGTAGCCAAATTTAATGCGGTCAATCACATCGAGCATCCCCATGTACTGTCATTAATGCAGATTGTCTGTGTTTACTATGGTCTAGTGCTTGATGTATGCCTCTTACAACTTCATTTTTTTTCAGATAGGAGTAATATGTTGTTGTGCTGGACTGTCAAAGGCCATATTTGCCATGATGCATTTAGTTAGTTGCTACAGATTGTTTCATGCTCATTTTTCGTAGACAGAAACGGCTTCACGATGTTACTTAATTCTAAGCCAAATATATTTAGACTTTTACCATATGGGATAGCTGTTGCCTTCATCTTCTGTTCTCAAGTGTTGAGGTTGGTTTGCCACTGCGACATATTATTTTTCCTCTGAATTAAATATTTATATTCTAGATCTGGCTCTAGCAACTTCATATTATCAGGGTCACAGGAAATATATTCCTCTCAAGCAAGCTAGTGCGCAGCAAGTGATGAAAGATGCGATAGCTTCAGGTCCTATCACAGTATTTCTGATGGGGACACATACCAATTTTGCGCTTTTTCTCATGACCAATCCTCATCTGAAGAGAAATGTCGAGCACATATATGCCATGGGTGGTGCTATTAGGTCCACTTGCTCGAAAGTCAGTGACTCTTCTCAACCAGCTGTCTGTGCTAACATTGGAAACTTGTTTCCTCAAGATAGCAACCCGTATGCGGAGTTCAACTTTTTTGGAGATCCTTTTGCTGCATATGAGGTAAATTTGTAATCTTGATGCTCTCTTAGTTTGTAAATGATGATACATTGCATTAGGATAAGAGAGTCGTAAGCATTCAAGGTCTTGTCTATCCTAAGAGTGTTTTGCAGCAGGTACTTCATTCAGGAATCCCGGTCACACTTGTTCCTCTGGACGCAACGAGAACCATTCCTGTTGATAAGAACTTCTTCCAGGCATTCGAAAGGAGGCAAGATACATATGAGGCGCAGTACTGTTTCCAATCATTGAAAATGGTTCACGATACTTGGTTCAATGATGGTTTTCATGAGGTACGTCCTGACACATTTCTATTTTCCAGAACTATTGAGAATAGTGCTGTAGTTGCCTAGACAAGATTGGTCATTCATGAAATGATCACTTCCCAGAACTATTGCATGTGGGACTCGTTTATGGCTGGAGTGGCAATATCTAAAATGCGAAATCAGCAAAACTTGGAAGAGGAAAATGCATTTGCTGAGATGGAGTACATGAACATCACAGTTGTTACTTCGAACAAACCTTACGGAGTTTCAGATGGCTCCAATCCCTTCTTTGATGGGCTTCCTGTCCCAAAGTTCAGACTAAGGAACAATGGAGTGCATAGTGGTCATATTCAGATGGGAATGCGAGATCCCTTTTGCGAAGCAGAGGATAAAGGGACGTGTCAGGTAGTTACTTTTACCTGTCCCAGTAGAATTATAAGACTTTGTGGTAATAATACATGTGCCTAGGCCATTAATGTTTCATGCTTTCCGATAAGTCAGTATTAGTCGATAAGTTACTTTTACTTTACCATTAGAATTATATGAATTTTTCGACCAAAAACAAGAATTATATGACTTTGTGGTGATAATTTCCGTGCCTTGCGCATCAATATTTCTACTTTCTATGAGTTAGTATTTTATTCACAGCAAAACTCAGGTGAGCAAGACCTGCTACACGCTTGAGAAAGTGCTTACAAACCCTATAAGTAAAGCCCATCTTCCACTTCCAGGGCATGAATGTTTCGCGAGCAATATCCTGTACTGCTGCATTTAATGGTTGATTAGGCCATCGCTATTTTCATTTACTACCCATAAAGATGAAGCGCATGATTATATATTATAAGCTATGCTGATGTCATCAATTAAGCTTTATTGCAGGATGGTTACACAGAGGAGGTAACTGGTCCAGAAGCAGTGCGCGTTCTTGTCGCAACAAAAGCCAAGCCAAGTCAAGACTTCAAAAGCTCACTGACCAAAGAGTTCTATGAAAGCTTCTTGAATGTAAACTATCGTGAGATCTTTTGTCTGAAGCGCAATATGTTCTGTTTTCACTATTTGAAATGAAGAAGGTTATCTTTCTTTTATATGTCTATGAAGACGAATTTTGAGTGGCTTGACAGCACTAGGAAGGATAATGCCACGCAGATAGATAGCTTCGTAGTCCATTGTTTAAGCTGATGTTATTTATCTTAGCACAATTGACGAGATTCTTGGTGATGTTTCAGGTTTTAAACAATCCCGAACAAAGTGGAAGGTTCAACATCACCACACAGTGTCCTCAGTACAAAGAAATTGTGCTTATGCCAGACGGTGATATTAAGTCCACCGGAAAACCAGTTGTCTTCGACATGGATATGAGTGCTGGAGATTTTCTGTCTCTTTTGTATCTTTTGAAAGTACCGAGGGAAATAATCGAACTTAAGGTAGGAATTGCGACTGTGCACCACTCATTGACAAATCAGACTCAGGAAACAATTGATAATTGTTGGAGCCCTTTTAAACTTTATGATGTGTAGCTCAAATTCTCCCTAAACCATATCTAAGAACTGCTGCTAATGTGCTTATGGACAAATAGGGCATAATAGCTGGTTCAACTGGCTGGGCTACCGCTGCAACAGTTGACATTGTTTATGATGTGTTACACATGATGGGTCGGGATGATATTCCGGTTGGTCTTGGAGATGCATTTGCACATGAACAGACAGATCCAACTTTTCCTGCTATAGGGGACTGCAAGTACAGAAAGGCCATTCCTCATGGTGGTGGTGGCTTCTTAGATTCCGACACGCTCTATGGATTATCTCGTGATTTGCCTAGTAGTCCGAGAAGGTTTTTGCACCTCTCATTTTTACTTCTCTCTTTTGCACAAGTTGATTATTCTTCTGTCCCATTATGCATGTTGTCTGCCTCAATAAGAGACATCAGATAGCTTATGGTTGCACATATGATAGGCCGTCTTGCTTTTTATTCACTCGACACTTTCTAGCTTAGCATATTTAGTAATTCGTTTCTGTAACTTAGGGGAGGAAAAATAACTAATGCATTTGCATCTTTCAGAACATGCTGATCTCGGCTCTTAACTTCTGTGTCAGATACACGGCAGAAAATTCCATGAGGTATGGAGCTCCTCGAAATACTGATCACCCTGAATTTAGACAGCCTCTTGCAGTTGATGTCTGGAAATCTGTCACCAAATCACTAGACCCAGCAGACAAAATTACCATATTGAGCAATGGACCCTTAACAAACTTGGCCTCGATCATTCATTTGACAAACTTAAGCTCGATGATCCAGGTAAATCCAGTGAGAAGGATAAATTTGTCATCACAGATTTAAGTATAAATCATCCGTTAATATCAGTGATTGCGCTTGAATTTCAGAGTTATTAGTTTTAGAGTGTTAGAAACTGAGAATTTCTTTTTTAGGTCATTTTGCACATGTTTGAAATCACATTATGAATGTCGTGACAATTCTATTTTATCTGCTTCCTTGCAAAAAGAAAATAAAAAGGGCCTATATGATGAAATTTTCCACTATCTCGATTCAATTTTGCAGGATATATATGTTGTTGGGGGACATGTTGGCGATGGCAATGAAAGAGGAAATCTCTTTACTGTACCCTGCAACAAATTCGCAGAATTCAACATGTTTCTTGATCCTCTAGCTGCGAAGGCCGTTTTTGCCTCGGGACTTGACATAACACTCATTCCTCTCGGTATGCAAAGGAGGGTCAGTTCCTTCCCGATGATATTAAACAAATTACGAATTGCAAACAGGACTCCTGAAGCTTCGTTGGCCCATCATTTGCTTACGACTCTGTGGAACTTGCAGCAGAAACATAACAGATATCGTCACACGGTAAGAGAGCTTAATCATCACATCCTTGAATTAGCTGAAGGTCGTGCACATGTGAATTTTTACTCTCTGAATAATACCACAGTTAAAGCAATTTACTTTGTCAAAGATGATTGATCACAGAGCAGTAGTACTGCATTAATCCAAGTATTTAGGGAAGAAAACTCTGAGGACATATGGCAATGATTGCACATTTTTCTGTTTTGAGAATTGACACATCTACAAGATCTACTTTACAATATATCACTATGCAGGATTTATTTTTGGGGGAAATTCTGGGAGCAGTGATATTGGCCAGCAATATTTCTCACTTAAACGGGACTTTCCAGTTCAAGCCTCTCAAAGTCTTGGCAGATGGAGATGAATCGAAAATCGGACAAATGATCATTGATGAAAAGCGAGGAAAACCAGTGAAGATTTTGAGAAGCATTAATGAGGAGGCCTACTACGAGCATTTTGCGGAAGTACTGGGTAATGAAAGACAGTCTGCTGTATTGGGGACCTACGGTGAGCCACAAAGAGTAAATACAGAACTCCATGCCGGAGTGACAGTAGTCATGAGGGAAACCAGTAATCTCTTGCCCTTAGAATTCGGACTGATTCTGTTTTTGCTTTGTTTACACTTGATGGTCTGCATAAAAACTAGAAAACAGTAGAAAACATGGACGGCGTGTGGGCCGCTATTGACTAATAAGAAGAGCGAGAATTTTAAGAGTTGTTGCAGTTGCTCGGCGAAAAGCCATGTGGTGAAGATTAGTTTAGATTTTGGAGATATGGAAGCTTTAATTATAAAATTGTCAACATAGGATGATACAAAGTCCTTCAAGAGGTATATGTTCCCTCCAGATCTCTACATGCGTGCATCAGCACCAGAAATAGTAGAGCTTGTGACACAGTGAAAAGGACATAAGAGCATCTATCTTCTTGTTTTTTGGCATAGTTTGACCGCGTTAAAATACTAGAAGCATGGAAGGGAATCAGTTTAGGACCTCCAAAACAACCTCTTTTTAACCCTTTTAAGGTTTGTCCTATGTCTCAGTGGAAACACTACTATTTTTTGTCGCTAGTTGCAGTTCTTTATGCATTTCACGTGTCTCGATACTCATCACCGGGTGTGGCTCGCACTATTCACAAAACAGTGATAAACAATTCGAAGCTACTCTGTCAAACGATGAGAATGACAATTGTCAGTTGTTATCAAAAGTGACCCTAGACAGAGAGCGGAATAAAGAGGAAAACAAACAACATATCCATGCCCGTTCAGACATGTGATGGATGGAGCTGATGAAGAATCGAATGTGTTGGTGCAAGTGCTTTTTCAAGGACGAGTAGTACTCGTTCTTGAAGAGTGATGATTCGTTTGGCCACAATAAGCCGACGAAGAGAAATAAGAAAAGTAGAGAGAGGAAAATGATGGAGCTAATTTGATTGGAGGTTGGCACAGCAATTTGATCTTCTTGGAAGTTGTACAACAAGATATAATTTATCGAACCCTTTCGGCCACTACAAGAGTCCTTTCGGCCTCTTGTGCGGCCTTGTGACGTTAAATTAAAGGTCTTTCGGTCTTATTCGCACTTAAACCTCAGACAAGGAGACATCCGCCAACCATGGGCGACAACAGTTGACCTCAGAAAAGTCCATCAGTTCAATTCATGTGCAATTGACATCAAGATTTGGTGATCAAAGAAACAAAAAAGATAATGCTATTGAAACAGGAACCTCTGAACTTATTCCACAAAAAAAAAAATAAAAATAAAAATAAAAAAATAGAAGATACTTTACAAAAATGTGGACAGCATCGTCAAAGTTAAATAATATTGCCAACCAATGTTCAGCTTCAGCTCCCCATAAAATTTATATTGCCAGGTTTTGGCTGGCCAACTATACTGGCCGGTCGCTTCACATTTTTCTGTTTGTTGGGTCAATAGAAGAATAACACATGTCCCTCGTTGCAAGTCGAAGGAAATCGATATTTCGAATTTTATTTCTTGAGTATAGGTGGACGTTCACTTCACTTGTATATGATAAATCTGGTAAGAGGGTCTGATAGATTTGGAAGAAAGACTTAAAAGACTCCGAATATTAACATATGAGAGAGAGGATAATCATGGCCATTGTCTAAAAGGAGGTCAAAACATTAGATTGCTGTCCTAGAAACCATGAAATCATCTTCTAGAGATCAGCTCCTTTTCCCCTTCCTGTTTGTAAACATACAAACTTCACTTTCACGTAGGCTTTTGGTGACTGGGTAATACGCAAAATGATACCTTGTGCAACCGAAACAAGTAGGAAACAAGATGGGGTAAATTTTATTGCCAAAACAATACATAGACAAGCTGATGAAGAGTTTATTCACATTGATCTTTTCTGACTGTTCATTGATTTGGATTTTGCCACGAGAGAAGACCAAAAGCTGATGCAGCCACCCAAGCTCTTGCTGAAAATGGGTTAAGAGGAAAAACAAATAAAGGACCATCTCTCCTCAAATAAAAGCAAAAATAAATGGACTCGTAGTCACATTTCTTCGATCTTGTAAAATCTGCTAAATCCACTCGCACTTCATTACATAGGAGCTGACCCACCAGCTGCCAGAATCTGCTTCTCCAGCTGATTAACCAAACAGAACATTAGGACTTCTGAGTAATTAAAGAAATAACAAATAATTTGGAATAGTAGGATCTTCTACTTGATGCTTACATTGAACAGAGTCTCAAGCTTATTCTTAAGCAGGGAATACTCTTGCTTTACTTGTTGCAGACATTTCAGGCACCTACACAACAAGGGAAAATAAGCGGCCACCTCAAGTAAGACCGTTTTAAAATGGATCGTCATTATCAATATCTTAAACTTTGTTGCCTGGTGAGATTGTGAAGTAAATTCTTTTCTTTGATTTTCCCCACAAAAATCATGTTGGAGATGGGGAGGGACTCACTCACCCTTCGACATTCTTGTCCTGGCAGTAGTTGCGGAAGGCAATGCAGACTCTTTGAACTCTCTGTGCGCCGATGCTGTAATTCCAAACAACAATTCATCTTGCTCAGGATTTGGAAATTGAAAGAGCCATCATTCCTGAACATTGCTCGGCTTCTATGCATGACCACGAGTTTCTACTTTTACTATTTTTCTTTTTTCCGTTTATTCTTTTTCCAAAGGAGTGTGATCTTCTGTTTGGACCAGAGAAGGCCTTGAACAAACATTCAATGGAACATGTTCATTATACAAGAATTGCCTCGAGGACTAATGGGAAGGGCGTTCGTTGCTCAAACTGCTTATGATTTTGTTGTTATAAGCAAATAGTTTAATATGCTAAAAGAAAGGACCAATCCTTTGAACATGGCAGGTACCTGGAGCTGCTTCCTTTCAGCTGATGCACATGAGCATCCACCTTCTTGAAATCGATATTCTGCTGATCACTAAAAACACAAAAAAGGAACAAATAAGAAATGCATTAGTTCTTCCGATTTATTCGGGGAGATATCATGTTAAAAAGGGTATTGGAAAATTAAAACACATTTGGATGGTGAAAATAAATCTCACAGTGCTTTGGCCAGCTCATTGAGAAGCCTCTCAGAGTCATCAAAGAACAGTGACACCACCTCCACAACAAAGTCTGGGTTGTTCTCATCTTGCAGTTGCTGAAGCTGAGTGAACTGCTCATCTAGAAATCCCTTCTCACCAGCAAAATAAAGGAGGAGAGAAACTCATTCTTTGAGGGTACTCTTTGAGAAAAAGAACAAGAAGAAAAAGAAAAAAAGAGAAAACATTTGCTGTTATCACCTCGTGAAATAGTAGAGTGGTGTACTCAAATAACTGCCGCTTCAACTGAGCTACATCCATCGTTATAGTTTCAGAGATTCTTCATTCATTCAAAAGCTGTGGACACCCAGAAAAAGGTTTTTTCGCGTTGGTTTTATAATGGCACTGAACTGAAAGTTTGAGGTTGGGTGTGCATGTAAGTAAAGATTCCAAAGGAATGGCTTGTCTCATACAGTGTATGCAGTCACTCTTGTCTGGCAGTGTCTGCTTTTGTTTTTTTTTTTTTAACTATCTCACCCTCATAATAACATCAATTCTTATAGAGACGGTCCAAAACAAGAGCCATCAGAAGATCCAAAGCTTGATACCATGACCATCCAGTCATTCACCTTATCGTCTTTCTCTTTCAGTAATTATGATGACTCTCTCTCTCTCTCTCTCTCTCTCTCTCTCTCTTTCTCTCTTTCAGTAATTATGATGAATCTCTCTCCCTCTCTGTTTTATTCTGCTTTATTTCTTGTTCTCTCTATTTGGATTGGTTCGAGTCTTTTCAGCCGTCAAATGCATTACACAGTTACTGATGCCAAAAGAAGAGACAATTACTAATGTACCCAAAAAATATTAGACCAACATACTTTTATGAGTTTAGAACATGTGGTGATCAACTTATGGACTGAACTAAAAATTGACCAAGTGGCAAGAAATCAGAAACCAAATGCTTCCCTTAAGGCAAAGAGAGAACAAAGTGGCATCTTTAAACATGACCCAGAAGCTAAAATTGCCATTTGTCACCTTTCACTATGCATGTGAGAATTCTTTTGGAGGTTTGCGTTTCTTCATCGGGGGAAAAGAACGGAGGAAAGAAAATCCTACAGCAAACAACAAACTGTGAACTCTGACATCTCCTCCTGCATTGGTAACTCTCCCAGTGAGGAAGAAATAACAAGAGAAAATAAAAAGCATTTGGACCTGCAGTTGGAGATGGGCCAAGCACGTATCGTTTTCAGTAATCTACCTCCTACTCCCCCTTAGCTTTTTGCTCCCCCTTATCCCTTGATTTCACGCCTATGCTTTCAGTCTTTTCGAGATTCTCTCTCATCAAAATTGCTGCCTTCTTTCTTTTCTTTTCTTTTCCTTATCTTTTCCGGATCTCCTGTCGTCTTGTGGCGCCGGTGTTGTCTTATCGGAAGAAGATGGTGCAGTCAATGAGCTTAGGGAAATACAAAATCTTGAATTTTCTTGATCTCCATGCAGTCAAGGAGGAAGTTAAATAGGTTTCATTTGCCCGGGAATGGGGGGCTGCTTTTGTTTTGACCAGAAACATGAAATTTTTATGGAGAATTTCACGTGTTTAAGTGGCTAAAGTTTCCCCACAGTTTGAAAACCACTAAGGAAAAAAATTGGAAGCGAAACGGCTTCATTAGTTTCCTGTAGATTCCAAAGGTGCTGCTTATATTTAGGCCTATTTGATAATCATTATAGTTTTGAGAATAATTTTCGTTTAGAAATAATTTTTTCCGATTCTGTTCTCTGAATATATTTTTAAGCATTTAAAAGCGTTTGATAATTACTCAAATTTTCTATTTTTAAAATAAATAAAAAAGAATATAAATGTATTTGATACAATTCTTAATTTTCTTATTAAGAATTTCCTTTTTAATTTTTAAAATAATCTTAGGAGATTTTTTCCTTCTCTTCTTCTTCCTCATCCTCTAGGTAGTAGTTGGAACCAGCTAGAGAAGGAAGAACAAAAAAAAGGAAAATAAGAAAAGAAAAGAGAAAAAAATAATTTGATTCTAGAATTGTTCCGAAAACAAAGAAATAATCTTTTTATTTTTATTTTTTATTATGTTCCAAATTTATTCTCAGGAATAAATCTACTCTCAAGAGTAGAAAAATTAATTAACATTATTAAACGGATTTTTTTTTTGCTCCATATAACAAAAGAAAAAAATAGCCAAGAATTAATCAATTAGGGCTTGTTATGAATAGTGTTAGAAAAATCTCACATTAAATAATTAGTATATCTTAATTGGCCTATAAATTTATTAGATTAAATTATTGAGTGAGATAAATCCAACTAAATAAATTGGCTTATTCGAGCCCAGATTTCCTTTTAGCGATATGATACTGTGTTAAAAATATTCCACATTAAAGAATCGGTACTGGCGATCTCCTCGTGGTCTACATCCAGAAAAGCCTCACGATTAAATCAGATCGAGCCCACAGGCATCGGAATTTTTTTATGTGTGTGCATTGCAGGGTAGCCACTTGTCGCGAGGTGAGGACATCATGTGAGAGGGGCTCTTTGCTGCAGTTTTAGGGGCGGAACCAGTATTGCAACAGGTGTTGAAACGAGGGTACTTCAAAGAGAGGGACCTTTATATTGGGCGTCTGATTCGGTTCCACCTTGACATTATTACATTTCTGAAAGAACTCTGTAACGTGCCATCTTGCCCCAGAAAAAGAATGACTGTTGATTTTATTTTATGGCGAGACAACGGCGCCTCACTTCCCCCATTTCTGGGGGAAGCCCCTTTCATTTCTTGTACCTTAATCCGGTATTTTATGGGGATGAGGCATCATGGGATTCAGGGTGGGATCCTTACCCTTCCCTCCCTCGAAGAGGGTTTGGGTTGTGGCAGAGAGCCCTGTGGAGAGGAGTTTTAGGGAAACCCTTCTCAAGAAACCATGTGAGCCGTTTAAGGACTTATTCAGGTCCACATCTTAGATCACTTTTCACGCCCAAAATTGAACCTCTCTAGCATGACGGAGAATTACTTTCTTGAAACATTAAATCTCAATAGACCCATTTTGAATAGAAATTGATCTTGAAATTTCGTATATATAGAGACGTAAGGTCATGGTCATTTTATACTTAGGCTAACTCTTTTGAGGTTTCGTCAGCACAAAACGAAACCCGTTCATTTTAAGGGCACGTTTAATACTCGTAAGTCGAGAGTGGACCTGAACAGAATTGCGGTTCTTATGCTCATTCTTTTACTAGTGTTTTGATCTTGTCTTTTTCATTAAAAAATCTCATTTTCCAATTGTACTCTTTGTATTTCCCTTTGCCTTTTCACATTTATTATTAGAAAAAATATGCGTTGTTTGACATATAAACTTTTTTCCATCAGGAAGTATGATCCTCATACTCGCGTGAAAAATTGGAAAAGTTAAAGCTCCATTTATTTCACAAAAAATAAATGATTTAAAAATATATTCCAAAAAAATAATCATTTTCTTAATTGAAGTAATTAGCTAATATTTTTTTTTATTATTGATAATAATTTATGTTTAAATATTTTTATGGACAATAAAAAATTTATTCAATTATTTTTGTATGAGATAAAAAGCAATCATTTTTATGAAAACAAAATTTAAGGAAAAGAAATTTTGGTTGAAATTCGTTTTTGTAAAATTTAATAATTTTAGAGAAAATTCCAAATAATGATACGGTGTGCCTCTATTTTCTCAAATAAAGATTTGACGTAAATTTTGCTTTAAATGAGTGCATAGAGTGTTCTCATTTTCTTAAATAAGAGCTTGAGATAGATTTTATTTCGAACAAATGCATGAAGTGACTATTAATTTCGAATAAGGGTCTCATTTTCAACTTCGTCAAGGGCATTTCCATCGTTTATCTTTTCTAGAATTTCTTCTTTCCTTTATTTCCTCTGGTTTTCTCTTTATTCTCCATTGATGGACGATCTTAAGCGATAGCTAGAGAGGGCTGGGCGAGAGTCTCCCTCGCTCGATCTTGCAAGGGCCACCCTTGCCTCAGGGGAGACCGCCCTTGTTGGCCATAGGCGAGGCTAGCCCTTGGGGTCACATTGCTAGCAATTGGCGAGGGCTTGGGCAAGGTAAGCCTCCCCAACTACCAGTGAAGGCTTGCGGGCACTTGTCCAATGATCGATGATGGTCATCAGGCTCTCGTTGGCAATTGTCAGAAAGAGAAAAGAGAAAATATATATATATATTTAATTAATTAATTTTTTTGATGAAAAATGTTCTTGATTGGTCAAAATATCTAGCTAGTCGGTGATTAGTGAAGTCAAGCTACGAGAATGGCCAAGAAGTGAATAAGCATAATAATTAGGCTTTTTATTTGAAATTGATATGATCATTTCAAATGTTTACGTGACACATTATGACCCTTATTTAAGAAAATTGAGGTACTCCATGTTTTTATTTGAAAATTTATCGTATTTTTATATAAGAAGAGGAGAGAGAATTTAAAACTCTTGTTTGCACTTTATTCTTTTTACGTCATTTTCCAAGAAATAGCGGTAGTCGATTTCGAGGCCACCGAAACGCATTATCTAGCGAAAAGATGGCACCAATAATTCTGTAAATAAGATCCGTTGTGGTACGACACCTAGGTGCTAGAGCTCTAGGGCTGGTTCTTTTGTTGCATCAAGAAATGACTCCTGTCGTCAACCTTGCCCAAAATCTTTCCAAATCAACCAAATTGGACAAAGCAACAGGAGATAGGTAAATATTGTTGTTACTATTTCCCTCGTGCTAATCTTCATTAATGCTCCGAACCTCGAAGCATTGAAATCCCATGTTCTTAAGACTATCCATAACATAATTAGCATTATTATTTTGCAGTGCTAATTCCTCTTGAAAAAAAATGTCCCAACTTTAAGTTTAATCATAATTTCGTGATAATTTTTTTGTATGAAAAAAAATCTAAATTTTTTTACTTTGTTAACGCATCTAGAAATCATCATTGATTTCCTTAAGGTTATCAATCTCTGGAAGTTGCTGTTCTTTCACATGAAAGTAATGATATTGATGAAGATACAAGTTCTCATGACAAACATCTAATTAGCTCTAATGTTGATAATTTTGAAGAAATTAATGATGATTTTCTAACACGTGAGCATATTTAGGTGAGGAATCTTTTAAAACTCGAGGTAGACTTGGGAGGTGGACCTAAAGTTGGGGCATTTTTTTTTTTTTTTAGGGAATTACGTCATAAAATACTAGAATCAATTGAGTTTTCATAATGCAAATTTTCGAAATGTCGAACGAAAGATAGATGGATAAAGGTTATCTCAAGGACGGTTTTCTCTACAAGTTCCTACGTCGAATTCCCCCATTGACGATAACCTACACGAGACTGCTCGAGCGCAAAGCATGTTCTTCTCGTTCGAGACGTGAACTCGAATTCCTCAACTTGTGTATCGCCACGATGTCGGTTTGCAGGAGCACGGACTGGTCAGGCTATATACATCGAGAACCACTATTCCGCACATCTAAAAATGACTAGATTAATCGAGTGCTCAAAAAGTTCAATTTTTCCATTTGTGGTGGGGGGATATTCCTCAGCAAATGGAAGTATGCCTGGCAAACGCTAGCATGAGGGCTTGTCGTTTGCTTGCACATCTTGGGCTGATGCGGGGGGGACCCCAAAGCCAGCAAAACCCTGCTTCGGAACACGACGCTTTAAGCTGTTAAAACCACAAAGGCCTTTACCTTCTGTCCTCCCTCCCCTCCCCTCCACACACACACACTTAAATTCGTGATCCTCAGGCCCAACGTGATCTTTGAAAAGTCTCCAGTGTTGTAGCCAGACAGGACTGCTCGGGCACGCCTAAGACCCCATGCAGTACCGCGTGTTTGGAAATTTGTAAGGGAATATATTGTCTCGATCCGATCCGATCCATGCGTCACATCTCCGAGGTTGCGGTACATGGTCCACGACGGTTCGAGCCCATGTGAGAAGTTAAATTCCTGCTCTCTTGAAGGCTCTCTGATCCGAACAACTCGCCTGTGACCCGACCGGGGAAGTGAATTTAACCTCGCGCGTGATGGTTCGATAAAGGATGCCACCTAACAATATCGACACGAGGACCACTTTTGGAGTAGGACTGCTCTTCCGAATAATTGAGCAGACATGTTCTCTGGTATGGTCACAGCTTTCTTACGTTTTCCATTACTCATTATTGAGATTGCTATTGGATGAACATGCTGGGAATAAAGTCTTGTTTGGTTCTTTGTTTGTATCGGACAACATTTCAATTGGGTCCGGTACTGGATTCCCAGATTCATCAGCATTTATAGCTCACAGAGATTTGTTGCAAGAGTATCCAAAGGAAATGGATAAACAGAGCAGCAGCAACACTAGCGGCTAGCACAAGTTTCTGCTGCAATTGCGGCGTGGTGTCGATAATAATTATTAACTTTTTTTCCTCCTGACATATGCAGCTTTCCGTGGTAAGTTCACGACACATGTTAGTCACCAATGCTATATAGAAATTGCCAAATTTTCAAATTTTAGCTCCTGCAAGTGCAGTGCAGAAAAAGGATAAGGCAAGGACTTTCCATAAAGAAAAACAAGGGAAGCTCAAAATCCGGTGTTCTAATGAGTTCCACCACAGCATCACATTACAATATCCCGCATGTACTAATTCATACATATATATATACAGGAGGCAAAAAAGTCTGTAAGAGCCTAGGGAGAGTTTTAAGTGTCCACAAGAAATAGTTTCATCCCATGTATATTCAGGGATTTGACAGGAGAGAATCATGTCGCCGCATAAGAACTGAATGACGAATTCGGATTCACTATAACCTGGGATCTCATCCAGGGATTGTGTCTTGGAGATCATTTATGGGCTCATATGCCATGAAATAACAGCACATAATCCATTGCACTACCAGGGGACTCCTAAATTCTCTCCGGCTCAGAAAAAAGGCTCTATCTAACTAATGCTAACTGGTGGAACATGTAATGTGGCGGGGACGGCTGGTGTCAAGAGCTCAAAGCCACCTCCTTGTGGCGTTTGAGATCGCTCAAGTACCTTGTCGAGTTGTATTCTTGTGCGTCCAGGAGCTCTTCGGAGTAGGTTCTCTGGAGGGAACGCCTCTGACCTTCTTCTGTACACTCCGAGATGAAACTTTCTCCTCTCAGCAATATGGCCACCTGCATTCCAGCAGAATAACACATGAAGTTACCACATGCAATCACAGAGAGAGAGAGAGAGAGAGAGAGAGAGAGAGAGAGAGAGAGAGAGAGAATATAGAAAAGAGAGCAAAGGCTTCATTGAGAACTGAAATCTTGAAAGTTAACATCTCCCTAGTAAGGAATGATATAAATGCCGTCATCCGTCGAAACATGCCCAAACCGTGAGAAAGGGATGCATCAGAGGACTAGATTTTGAACTGGAAAATCTTTCTCATCCTTTTTAATGACAGAGACATTGACAAATAACAAATCTCTGAGCTTATTACTCTGGCTGAAACACCCAAGATACCCTTTGAAAGAAAAGCAACCAACAACGATGAATAACAAGGAAAGAAAGAAAATGTGCAACACAACTAATCTATGGCTCATCCTTTGGCCTGCGTTCATGGGCAAATGAAGTGCAGAAATTCACCATAGTGTGAAGATCATAGAAATAATTGAAAACCCTATCCTCTAATAGTCTGATGTTTCACAAGACTTAATGCCTAGACATCATATCCAGAGAACCCAATTGGTTTTCTCCCACAAAACTATCACCAACATGTTCGGATAATGATCTTTCCCTCTCAAGAGATAATCATAGAATTTGAGTAATCATGTTTGATAGGGACCATAAAGATGATACACTTTCCTTATCGAGTACATTAGATAAATCCTAGAAGCGTTCTTTATACATTTAAAGTTTATAGGGTAATTCATATGTCATTAATCTTTTCCCACTTCTGTACTTCATCTATCTGCAGTTGAAAAAAGTATGAGTACCATGCATCTAACAAATGGCAAAGGTACTCATATGCATAAAGATTCTCAGCAGATGGTTGCTAATTACTTTTGCCAGTTTAAAGATACGTTTGAGAGATGACAGTCTCAGGAGATAGGCTTGCCTGATTCATTCGAGGACGTAGAATAGGAGACTGCTCGATGCACAACGAAGCAGTCATTATCACACAATCCATTTCGTCGGCATTGTAATCATCACCAAGAGAAGGATCAACGAGATCTTTAATAACGTTGTCATTCAGAAGAGGTTTTGCCTGCAATAATGAGCGAAATTATACTAACCTTATAAGGACATCATCAAATGTGACCACCTGACAGAAAATGGATTTACCCAAAGAACTAGGCTTTTGCCTAAATGATCCAATGCTTTTTGCCCAGTAATGAGCTCCAAAAGCAGAACCCCAAAGGCATATACATCAGTCTTCTCATCCACTATCCCGTGCATGAAGTACTCAGGGGCGAAGTAGCTGTCAGTATATATCTGAATGAGGATCCAATGGCGACACTAGTTGAAAATAACAAGCTTAAAGCTTACAGACCCAAATGTTCCTTCAAATTTGGACACATTGTGGTGAGTCCACTGTTTTGGTAGCCATTTAGCAAGCCCAAAGTCACATATCTGTAAACAGTAACAGTAATTAGTAAATCAATGACCAAGAGAATAGGATGAGTGCAAAACAACTTCACATAGACAAAAGAACAATATAAATTAGACTTGCAAAAGAGCAAAATGGGCTTTTATAAGGGATAGAAATAGACGAAGTCATCTGTGTTGATGGCCCAAAAAAAGAAAGTCAATCTGCTGTTGCAACTCAGCCAATTTGCAGATGAGTACAAAAGCGACATTGACGTATTTTTGTTTTATCCGTTTCAAATGCCAAAAGCATTTAAAAGACAAGAATGAAACTGAAGATCGACAGCAGAAGCGTTACACAAAAGGGGCGTTGAGATCTATCTAGGATGTGAATTTGTCGGTACCTCATCAAATTAACGGCATAAATCATTGAGATATGCAATTGGCTTACCAAAGAAAAAGCTAGTTAACTGTTCCTACATGCTTAAGCTGAAATGCAGCTTTTTGCCACCTACAGAGTAAAGGCTTTGCACTGCAAAGTTGGAAACTGAAGGCAATCTATTCTGCAAAAGTCAAATGCTTCCTAAAATTTTTCCTCTAAGTAAAACGTAAAACTATAGAGGCAGAATGAGATAGTATATATAATGTAAACTTATTTTCTGATAAGTACATGGCATTTAAAACAGCGAGCATGCCAACTCTAGCAGACTAGTTCATTTTTGAAGTCACAGACCAGGGTTATAGGATCTAATTTGCTTTAATTATCAAGAGAAGTACACATTGTATAATCTAAATTTGAATACTTTGTCGATTAGTAGTATTTATCTGCATGCATGTTTGCTAATCAATTGGAATGTCATTGAGAAACCAAGAGTCAGACCAGTCCAAAAATTAGCTTTGTAAGTGAAATTGCTAATTCTGAAGAGCTCAAGTTCAGCTAATTATGGTAACTTCACGTGGCTATCTTCCCCGGTGGATTCCTTATGATGGACCATTTATCATACATTAAGACACTGATGCAGCTGGCAGTCCTCTTCCAGCTATTTAATTTGCATACATGTACATGCATGCATGTAGTATAGACACATATATACATGAATGAATACATGCATGCATATGTGCGGATGTGAAAATTTACTGCCTCCAAGTTGTTAATTACTTATAAGAAAGAATTTACACTGAGAAACATCTTTCAGGACTAAATAAATTATCGATGCACCACCAAGTATGTGCTTTTTGAAAATGAATGCAGCCTATGAACCTGACAATGTAGGCCATTAAAACAATGCCTATGTCGGCCAAAACATCGACACCATATTGTCCACGCCATTCAATATATACCTGAGGTTCGAAATCCTCAGCAAGAAGGATGTTATCAGCCTTGATATCTCTATGGATGATTCGCCTGTGACAACTTTCATGAAGATAAAGAAGACCATCTGCCGTCCCTAGAGCAATTTTATACCTTTTATCCCATCCTAGATTAGCCTTTGATCCTGGAAAGCATAATACAAGGGCAAAGAAAAATTTACAAAACTGCATGCGAAAATGGAAGAAAACTTGAGAGCTTCATTGCATAAGGCATGAACCGACCATGAAGAACAGATCCTAAACTTCCTAGAGCAGATAATTGAAAAATGATGTGCATTCCTCCCTCAACTCCGCACCCAATCAACTTAGCGATATTAGGGTGATTTACATGGGCAATGGTGCCCAATTCAGAGAGAAAACTTGTGATCCTTTCATCTGCTGTTCCTTTGTTCAGCCGCTTCACCGCAACCAACTGTCCATTCTGCAGACACCCCTTGTATACTTCAGCATATCCACCCTTGCCAATTAAGTTTTCTGCACGTAAGTTAGGCACCTCATACATTTAATGATCATATAGAGAAAAATGCATTGAGTTCATTGATTTAAACCACAGACCAGGGCTAAAGTTGTTGGTTGCCATCTGTAGTTCAGAAAAGGTGAAATGCACCAATGAGGCCTTGAAGTTGTATATATCACTCAACACGGGAGTTATGTTCTCTCTAGCGCTTCTGCTCTTTCTCTTGGATAGTTTCGGCATGGCAAGGGGAGGAAAAGAGGCCAACCTTTTGATTGATTTTCTCTTCCATGAAGTGAAAAATTTTCTCCAATGAGAAAGTGCCCCTGAATTTGAGCAGTGTGTTTCCTGCTCATCGCATTTGTCCTCGGGAGATTCCGCTTCTGGTTCCAGAAGCTTGATGCAGGCTTCTATTACTCCTCTTGGGGATGACTCATCATGTTTTTTCTTTTCCATGTCTAAAAGTCTCAAATCTAACAAACAAATAGCAGAAGCATGACACTGAGACAGAGAAAATGCAGAGATGCTGATGAAGCAATAATCTAGCAAGGACAAGCTTTACAATTTCTGATACCTTGTGCAGAAGCAGAGGAAGATAGTACAGCACCTCGCTTTTTATGCTTTAATGGATCTATCAGTATCTTCACGGGCCTTGTGCCATCATCCACATCATGATGCCTAACAATATTACAACTGCAAGATCAACTGAAGAGCTGGAAAAATATAAAAACTTGGGGAAAATAGAATCTGCTAATTTGTTTCTCTGAAATGCATTTGTGAGAGGGGGATGGAAGTGGGCATGCGCCAAATAGCAACAAAAGACATCATTTCCTTTGAATAATTGTGCATTTTTACAGTTGAAGTTCATATTGATTGAAAAATGCTGCAAAATTCATCTCGGATGCACATTGAAAGAACCAGTAGCCTGTTAATGGATACCCGCAGCAGATCTTTATGAAAGCTTGAAGAATTAAAAGCAACATAAAGCTGCTATTGGAATGAACAACCACAAGCAAAAATTTGACAACATATGCCTAAAGCAGATGGATAGTATAAATAAGGAGCTTCCCTTTTCGAGAGTATAATACAGAGACATAGACTATACTGCATCCATATGAAAAGAAGTTCCTAAATTCAAAATGCAGATGCAATATGTCCTTTTATACGCATAGACAGTCCTACATTCAAAAACTAAATCTGAGAGGATAATCACAAAGAGAACAAGAGTCAGATGACTATCATCCACATGGTAACTGGGGATAATCCAAAGGAAATTTCTAAAGCATCGATATCCAACAATCAGAAAACTGATTCCATAAAATGGGATTTAAGAAAAAAACGACAAATGATAAAAAATTATCCCCCGACCAAAAAACCATCCTGAACCTCACAACGTCACATTTCTTTCTGGGTCCCAACTTCTAAACCTCATAACAAGTAGCATCAACCCAACAACCGAGTTTTTTTTTTCTTTTTTTTTTTTTCTTGGGGGGGGGGGGGGGGCAACCGAGGTTGAATTAGCCATAAAAGGGAAAACAAAAATATAAAACACGAAATGCAGCAGCTAAAATCCAAGAACATACTATAGCTCGGTATAGAGAAGGATCGATTATTCAGAAAAGAGAAACGACGAACTCATGCTTCCTCATCAAGGAATCATCTAAAAGAGCAACAAAAAAATGGTGAACCCAGAAGCAAACAAGGCATAATCCAAATGATCGAACAGGACGAAGAAGAAGAAGAAGAAGAAGACAAAGCATACCATAGATAACCAGAAAAGAAGAAAGTAGGAGGTGCCATTCTTGTTGCAATCTCCGCCATTAACATACACGCAACTCGTCAGAGAAAGAAGGGATAAAACGGAAAAAAGGAAGGGAAAAAAAGAAGAAGATCGAAAGCCCAAAACAGGCATTAAGATAAAATTACCCAAAAAAAAAAAAAAAAAAAGAAGAATAAGAACAGAGATAGCAAGAGATATAGCAAAGTTTACCATAGATAGACCAACGTGAAGCTCTGAGCCTCTGAAGCCAATCATCCTGAGCTGAAAAACCGGGACATATCAACCCACAAACAGAGACATGGATATTATTAAAACACACAAGCACACACACACACATCCATACTCACTAAGCTCTACCTATGGCAGAGAATTCACTATCGTTAACTCTTATAGAAGACGGTCTCTCTCTCTCTCTCGCTCTGCTGGTTGTTGACAGGTGGTGAATGCTTCGCTGCGACTTCTGCTCTCCACCTTTAAAACCGCTTCCAAACGCAATGAAAGAACGTACTGGTTCTCTTCTCTTTCTTGTCTGTTTTGTCTTTCGTTTCCTTTATTTATTTATTTTTTCCTCTTTTTGCCTTCCCTGTGTCCTTCAGTTTTTGGGTTTCGATTTCGAAGAGAGAACGAGACGGGCGACCGTTTAAGCGTGGGAACGTGTCGTCCCTTTTGGAGGGTAATCATCAAAATCAAAACTTTCGGGTCTCTTTCAGACAAAATCCCTGCAGTTCTTTTTCAGTGTTTTATCTGTACTTTCCCCAAGTTTTGAGCTTTGACTGACCTCACTCTCTGCTCTTTTGGTATGCCATAAATTTTCCTCCTCAGATTGAGCTGCTGCTTCTTTCCTTTTAGTGGTAGTCATCAACATTTATCATTTTAGATTCTCTGAGTTCTCTCACTACCTAAAATTAAAATCAAATAATTTTCCAGGAAAAAGAAGGATGGTAATTCTTATGGTTTGACTTTGATGACCAAAAGGTGGTTGTTTAATGTGCGAGTTCCCTCGTGAGCTGTTTTTACCCGGACGGTCGAAGAACAAATAAATCTTATGCAGAGACACCAGAATCTGAGGATATTAATGCAGAACCTGCAATTTTTTATTGGCAAGGAGATGTCATGTCTTGAATAGTCGAATCTGTAGCCTTCTCATCTTTAGCTTTTTCCACCTCAAGCAAAGTTATCTCTTGCCATATATGAGATCTTAACTCAGCAAATTAGGAAAGAAAATTATGAACGGATGGAAGCAGTGAAGGAATAGAGAAAATAAATGGGTCAGCCAGCGCTCTCCATCTTCATTTAGAACACCTACAAATTGAATAGGACTGTGATAGATGTCGAAGCTCTTGATGTTCCTTGGCTGTCCCATTAAACATTGTTAGCTAAATCATTTAAGGCAACGAAGTCTCTTGGTGATAAGCAGTAACCGAAATCAATCGCCAAGTCCAAGAACCGTGTTTCCTCTTCTTGCTTCGGTTTTTTCCTTTGCCATGTTAGGTAAGAAAGTTAAAAGTGCATTAAATTTGGCAGCAACCCGTATTTCAAAACAAATCTCCCTTTTCCGGGATAAGTGCTTAATTCTCTGAACTTCTCAGAAACAGCTTCAGAAAAAAAGGGCTTTCTATGGCAATGATCATTATCGCCCCAGTGCTGATGTCATGAATAAAGTCGATATTGAAACAAGATATATCGACAATTATGTCCTGAAAAGTACATGTGCCGTATATGATATATACCAAGTAAACAATAGACTCGAGTATATATTACCTACCCATAATGTCTAATTCTGCCTAAAATAATGGACCACTATTTAAAGATATCTATAGTTTCCCATGTGTCAAATTAAATAAAGAAATACTAAATTCTCTACTACACCCAAGAAATCACCTTAAATGGCCAGTACCAAATGGACAGCCTTTCCTAACTGCTATATGAAATAGACTTCAAAAGTTTTTTAAGTTCCTCACTGGAATTTAAGTACATTATCGACTACAGAGATCCATCTCTCCTCTTTCTTGAATCATGCAAGTTGGATGGAAAAGTCCACTGGTTTCTAAAGGTCAATTTCATATAGATTGATCACTCATCTTGGACCTTTCTTTCCCAAGTTCAACACATTGAGTATTCGCATAGCCGAAGAGCGTCAACGTCTGCGTATGCAAGAACTCTTGCATGGACAGAATGCATGCGCCCGTCTCTTTAGACAGGGTAGATCGGGACAGTGACACTCTAGTAGATGAGAAGAATCAAGGGAGTATCCTCCTGCCAAGTCCCTTTTTTTAAGCCTACAAGCATTAAACTACAACGGTGACATGAGACACATGAACCACTTAACATATATCGCATCTATAGGCGCTTTGTTCAAGCAAGGACGCAAGGCGATAAACCGACGGATAAAGGGAAAAGATAGAGAAGAATTGTTTGCAACTAAAAAATGACCAACTTTTAATTGTTGTCAACATGCGATAGACTTTGTCGATAAAAGTAAAGTTTGGTCATTTATAAACAGAATTATTGACAATTTGATTAATCGATAGCTTGAAAAAATTAACAAAAAATTGGAGTCAACAATCTTGGATACAAGTATCAAATAAGTAATTGCCAAGATAATGGAATAAAGTAAACATTGAAGTAAAGTTATTAATTTCCATATTTACCTAGTTATCGCTTGTCTAGAGTTGCCACATAATCTGTCTCCTTTAATTGAAAGTCGAAGCGGATAGCAATGTGTCATTTCACATAGCAGGTGTCACAGCCAAGGCAAGAACTGAGTTTAGATTACGGTTTGGCCCTTACTTGCATGCCCGGAGTTTAGCAACTCTTTTATCGTCCGGACTTGGTGACTCTGCAATATATTTATATTTGTAAAAAAAGAGGAAAATGGGTGGGGGGAACTAAACTAATATAGAGATTTTTCATTACTTTTATCTAGGTTCTATCATGAAATAACGCAGGAGTTAATAGATCTTGCATTACATTGCAATTTAAGTGTAACGCAAGAAGAAGCAATTAAGAGAGAAATCAATGATGAATAATAAAGAAAATTAGAAATATATGAGGAAAATTATCCAAAAAGTCATAAATCTATTACACTTTTGTTAGTTCAACTTTAATCATTTCAATTTTATTAATTAAGTCGTAAATCTTAGCACGTTTTACGAATTGCGTTTGTCCAATCAATTTTAGCTGGAATTGTTGACGTGAATGTTGATTGTCTTACGTGACATAACCGGTATTGACATAAATAATTTTTATAATTTTTTAATAAATTTCCAAACATTTTTTATTATTTTATTTTATTTTCCCTCTTTCCCTTTTTAACAAAAGTATAAGAAATTTGTTCATGTCTCAGTGCTGCTTGTCCTTATTTGGCATTGCCAACGTCCATGTCGGTGACTTTTGGTTAAGATTAGTTAGATCGACTTAATTGGTAAAGCATGAAAAAGTGTAGGACTCAATTGGCGCAATTGTATGACCAAAAAAAAAAAATTGGCGCAATTGAAAACGTTTAAGACTAATTTGATAAATATGAATAAATTAAGGATTTTTTTTTTACAATATTTTTTAGAATTTACGTGGTTCAGTCTGAGCATCAATATCTATTTGATGGGAAGGGTTAGCACCAAAAAATCAACTATGAATTCGGAGAGTGTAAAGTTATAATCGATCGCTCAAGTTTCTATGGACCTAAATTACACCCAAAACAAAACCCTCAATTATTATTTCATAATCTCTCATGAAAAACTCACTAAAAAAACTCAAAGAGAAAATCTTCTTATATATAATATATGTGTGTAATATAGAAAACCCCTTTAAACCAACTCAAACTAAGTATCCAACTCAAACAAGCATTTGCTTTTGCTTTATATGTTTGGTCAACCACAAGTCTAATTAAGACTTTCCTAATTTATATCGCTAAGTTTTGAAACAAGTTTTGTTTGTTGTTCAAACTTGAGGCATAATTTTACATGTATAGTAATAGCTATTAGCTATGAATTTGAGAATCCTACGTGGTTTTGCCCAAAAAAATCACCTTAAATGGCCAGTACCATATGGACAGCCTTTCTTAACTGCCATATTAAATGGACTTCAATTTTTTTTGAAGTTCCTCAATTTGGGACCCTTCTTGCAATCTTTTTGATTTCTGGAATTAAAGTGCCTTATCAACTACAGATATCGATCTCTTCTTTTTCTTGAATCATCCAGATTGGACGGAAGAGTTCACTGTTTTCTAAAGGTCAGTCAATTTCATATAGATAGATCGCTCATCTTGGACTCCTCTTTAGTCTTTCTTTAACATTCAACAGATTGAGTATCGACATGGTCGAACGTGGGAATCGACATATGCTATGGAAAAATTCTTGCACGGACCGAACGCATGCCGGTGAAGATGGATGAGAGCAGCAAATGAAGAATATCCTCCGGCCGATCCTTTACATTAAGCCTGCAAGCATTCAACTACAATGGTGACATGAGACACTCAACCTGCTGAACGTATATTATGTATATAGGTCTGTCATTAAATTAAGGACACAATGGCAAGAAACACGGGATCAAGTCTAAAGTTCAAGAAATAGAGAAGAATGTCATTCGGTTGTGCTAGCAAGTGGATCAAGGGATCAAGTGCTGGACAGCAAGCAATGTTATAACTTTAGATTAGGGTTTGGTCCTTTGTCTTGCACGCCCGGAGTTTAAGGGCTCCTGTTCTGTCACAACTCAGCCAATCTGCAACACGAAATTTCTTTGAATCTGTAGATATTATAGTAGTATATGCAAGGTGTGTGCATGGAGATTCTTGTCCAATATCTTTTCAGCATATTTTGAGGAAATGGTGGCTAAGAAGGGGGGAAAGGAAATTAAAAAGATAAATAATTGCGTGACAGTTTTTAATGTATCGGAGGAATAATAATCTATTTTAAATCACAAAAAACCAAGTTATAAATAATTATAAATTATTCTAAGACCCACTTGTTCAAGAATTTATAACTCATAATAAACCGTTTTATTATCACCGTCATGCTAGCAATTTTTGCTGTGTAGTTATAATAATCCACAATGCCAAGTTTATTTTTATATGTTTAATAAGTGAAACGTACATGACAATTTAGGTTCAACGGATAGGTCAAACTGATATGTAACCAACAAACAATAAATAAAAAAAAAAAAATTATGTCGGTGTTAGTAAACTTAGGAAAATAAAGGTCGACCTAAATAACGTAGATTTGGTTGGGGAAATTATTTAATCAATTCTAAAATTATTACACGAATGTCAATTCAATATTAAAATTTAAAATTGCCAATTTAATTCTAATCTTATGTGTGAAATTCCAATGTAATCATTTTAGTTAATTTTCACCAAAAATCATTGATATGGTAGTATGCCATGCAAAATGGCTGGTGATAACAGGATTGTCACGTCAGCAATTTCTGATTAATATTAACCGAAATGACTATATTGAAATTCCACATAAATAAATTGGTAAAAATGGAAAACTTAATGACTGAATTGATCCTCGTATAATAAATTCAGGATTCATAAGGTATTTTTCTCAACTTCTATCTAAGTACGCGTGATCATCCTGTGGCGATTCTACTTTATCATATAGTTTATACACGTGCTCACTCTCTCTTTTACCGGTTCATTCGCGATAGAATAATTCATGGAAAAGGCCATGCCCACTTATAAATTTCTTTAATTTTGCGATCGACATTGCGTATACATACACACGCACGTGGCACAAACATGTGCAAGTGCAGTGCAAAGCCCACGTTAGTATATGACCGATTCAACACATGAATTGGTCCCGACCAAGTACAAAAAAATTATGTCGTGTCGCGTCTGTCTGATGTGCGAGAGTGAGTATTGTGCATTGCATTCGCATTGCCGACATGTATGATGGCGAAGGGGGCGTGCTAGTTTTTGCTCCGTTCACTATTTAAAGTTAAGAGCTGATAACGATATTTATTTACTGTTTAAAATTAAGAGGTGATAACGATACTGGAACAAACATACTCCGTCCATCGTCAATGAAAACACCTTTTTATTAAATTGTGTGAAGCGCAACATCATAGGAGGCATTTATAGTCAAATAATTGATATTGACGATTCCTTTCAATGAAAATACAAAGAATCATATATGACATATCGTCAATAGCCATTGACATTATAATTGTAGGATTTGTCATGATAGTAGTGTTACATAGAGAATAAAAATTATGTTGGGAACATTTATATTTATATTTATATTTATATTTTATATTTTTTTAGCTAGCTGAGTTTGGGTTGCCCATGTTATGGGACTGAGCGAGAAGCATGCGCAGCAGCAAAAATTATGCAAGTTAGGTATGTGAACCGTTACCGTCCTGCGAAAATCAGAGTCAGGATGTTTATAGCTTTTTTATGGGCCCAACTTGCCGGTTGGTCTTGTTGATCTATCTTTCTTTTCATTTGTCATTTTGTTGGTGTGAACAAGTCATGAATAAGAACTAAGAAGGAAGCTGAACATTTCTATTCCCCATTCAACCTTTTCCACAACGTCGGGCACGGTACTTCCTGAGAATCATAGAAACGCCTCATTTAGACAGCCCGCATTGCGCGGTAAATGCTCGACCCTCCATATTTTCGAGTGTAAGTGATTTCATGAACGGTGAGACCGACCTTTAAACTGATCCATAAAATTAATAAGTTGTATGTTTTATGAATGAACTTAGTTACATTAGGATTTCTTGCGAGAAATATACGTGCATATAGTTTACAAATTGGATTTTTGATTTGTGTCTAATCTCGTAAGTGATTAGGGTAGTTCCTTTTTTAGCCCCATATCATGTCTACTCAATTTATAGTTTATATAGATCGAAGGGAAATTTCAACCTTCAGATTTAAAAATTAAGGTATTTCTCAATATATTTAACTCAATTATAGAGGAAAATCTTCTCTCTCTTTTTTTTTTCCCCTTGGGTGATCAATTAAATTGGAATCTTGGTTTTGCTTCTGCTATATTTATTTCTTTTATGTTATTTTCTTATTGATAAGCGGGGTTGGGTTGAGTTGAGGTTTCATATCTGAATTTCCCTTTTAGCTCATTCTCAGGCCCACCCATTTCATGTTTGTTATGGATCTGACCCAATCCAGCTTGATGGGCCAGGCAAGTATTTTATTCTTCATCTGTTTTTCCCACAAAGGAGACTTTTACAATAATGAATAGGAAAACATACTCATTCAATATTTTTTTTCCTGATAAAAGAATGCATAAATGAAACTGATGAAATGAATTGCTGACTTGTCCAAAAAGAAATTAAAATAAATATGTGTAAGATATTTCGTTCTATGACGTCATTGCAACGTGTCCTGATTTTGAAACTGACTTACACAATCTTAAATGAAAAAAGAAATATTAATCGAGAAGCGACAGGTATATTTTATGAGAAATGTAATGCTCATTGTTTTGGTTATATTTGTCTAGTACCATTGATTTTTCCTGATAAAGACCCGATCAAGCTCTTGAACATTTGACTGGTCAAAATCAAGTATTCTTTCAGTTTTGCTGAAACCCAATAAAAAAAAGGGAAAAAGAAAATCACGGTGTTAATTTTTCTTTGAAAGGATCTTTCTAGTTCAGCACCCATTAAGTCGACTTCCAAATTTTTGACAGCAAAATGACGTGTTTCGATCTTTTTTATTTATTTATTTGAGAAATTGGGCGTCCTTAGTTCTTAAGCAGACAATTTTTTTTTTTTTTTGAGTCACTAAGATTTTTCTACTTCTAGGCCTTGGAGTAGTCTCTCAAGTGCAAAGAAAGATCAAAAATAAAGATCGAAAGACGTCATTTTGCCCTTAAAAAATTGGAAAAAAATGAAAGACGAAAGAACATTTATACCCAACTCACGTCTCATCTTAACCTCCGGTCCGTTGACACGGTGACAAGTCATCTTGGCCATATTTGTTACGCGACAGCTCTTGAATTTTAATGTTTCCATTTTGGCGTGACTTCACCCACTTGCGCCGAGCATGGTCAAGCCCTGTCATTGAGAAAATGACATAGATAGTCTTTGAATTTTATCTCAACGTGTAGTATGATCCATAAACTTTTAATTTATTCAACGTGATACTTAAACTTTTAATACGTGTTCAAGTTAGTCATTGGATTATTTTATCCAAAGATGTAATAGTATAAGAACTATATTAAATATTTAGGACCACGTTAAATAAATTAAAAATTTAAGAACCAAATTGCATATCGAGGCAAAATTCAAAGATCATTTGTATGGTTATCCTTATATCATTCGACCAGAGCACAAGGATGTTTAGGCCTAGTTATCATACCCCTCATTGGCCAATTCTATTGGTTGATTATGCTAAGAGTGAGTTGGATAAATTTTTTGTTCTTAAGAATAATTTCTATTCAAAAAAATGTTATTTTTCAATTATGTTCCTGAAAACAAAGACGTAATTTTTTTATTTCCTTTCTTATTTCAAATTTATTCTTTGGCCACTTTTTCATTCGGGGAAATAGAAAAATTAGCTGATATTATTAAATAAATTTCCTATTCTTTTATTGTTTTGGAGAACAAAAGAACCAAAAAAAGAAGGATAAAAAACAGGATGGTTACCTAATATGCCCTAAATTACCAATTCTTCAGGCAAACCCAAAAAAGCTACAGATGTGAGCATTTCATGATTATTCGGCCCGATCGGGGATGAAGGGATTTCCTTACCCGCCTGACGGGAAATCACTCGGTTGTCGGCTAATGTCGGAGATCCCCAAGATATGAAAAAGAGCGAAGGGAAAACAAGCTTTTATCACGTCATCTTCGCGTCCAAAGTTCCAAGCGAAGGCAAAGAGAAGTCGATGCCAGGAAAGTCAAGAGCTTTTCCTCGATTTGGACGCATCAACCCCGCAAGCAAAGCAATTAGCCTGTCAAAATTCGATAAAACAAACAGATCAGAGATATTTAAGAGATGGAAGTCGACGGACGCAGCCGAGCGATTTGTCTTGACTTGGTATAATGTCGAATGAACTGGCGCCAGGGTCTTCGGTTCGATTCAACGATTCCTAGAATGTCAACTGAGAGCGACCCCTCTTCATTTTGTTGACTTAATGATTGATCTGCCGTGGCCTAGTGCTTTCCCCGCTGGCAACTGGAGCAATAATTTATACCGGGGAAATCGCTGCTGGTGATTGGAGAGAGTTGCGGTCTCCCCAATCCGGCTTGACTTTCTCGGCCACTTCCATAATATTATTATAGCCAGCCGCCACACTGGCATGGTAACATTTTCGTTCCTCAATTTTTATTTTTTTTCTTAGAACAAAAAAAATAAAATAGAAGTTCATTTGGTAAAATTTTTGTTCTCGAGAATAATTTCTCTATTTTTATTTTATTTCCGAGAATAGTTTTGGAATAGAAATAAGAAATAAAAAAAAAATAGCTTGTGAACAATTTCTAGAAATAAGCTAATTTTCTTTTTTATTTTTCTTTTGTTCCTCTCTATTGTCGCGGCCACCTCCAACCGCTTGGAGCCACCGTCGACTATCGCCAATCGCCACCGTTGGCCAACGGTCGTGTAGCGGCAGCAGCATGGGACAATGGGCGGTGGCGACTGGCAGTTGGCGGTCGGCGATCAGTGAGCAAGAATAAAAAACGAATAAATTCAAAAAAAGAAATTGCTTCGTACCAAACGCATTTCTATTTTTTTTTCTATTTCTAGGGTAGAAATTTTGTATAGTTATCAAATACCTTATTTTATTTAGAAATTGTTCCCCAGAATAGAAATAGAAAATAATTATTTCTGAAAAAAAAAAAAACTCTTCCCCAGCTAAGAAACGTTGTCATGTACAGCCCTAGCTTCCGTTCGAGATCATGGCTGATGAGGACTGTTTGGACACAAAAGAATTGTCAATCTCTGCTTAGCAGGCAAGGAACTCGCTCGAACTTCCGTGATTCAAGGGGGGCGAGTTTGTCGATTCTTCGCTGCTTCCGGGGTCGCTCCAAGTTACAGATTCGAAATTAGAACAAAGAAGGGAGCAATGTCTCGCCTCGGGCATGTGGTTGAGAAAGGGACGCAAGGTGTGGTCCCTAAAGTTATGGAAGGTTCTAATCTTTAAGGCTCGTTTCAATTTAGGTTGGCGATTTGTCTTCAACTCCCTGGTGTCGCGTTGCGATGTCTCTTGCTAGTGGCAAATAATCTGACCTTGGAAATATAATGGAGAAGTTTGAATCGTTCAAGCACCTAAAACTTTGCTCCAACTTGGTCTCGTTTCTGTACAGTCCATATTGGTTCTAGGGGAACGAAAGGGCAGGTTCATGAGTCGACTTGGGGAGCATGGCTCAACTGCATTCTTTGACCTCATTCCTTTAATGCTCTAACCCTGAAAATGAAATTTACAAGTATGTCCGAACAGCGTATAAGCTTACACCGAGGCGAAATACTATTTACGAGGTACATTCACAGACTAATCAGATGAGGACTTTGACTAATATACGCTAACTGGAAGCTAAAAGATGGCAATTATTGTGGACTCTTCCCGAGTTTTTTTGGTGAAACCATCTTCTTTGAGTATTGACCCTGCAAAAGGTCAACGAATGCTCCTCTTAAACATTTGCCAATCGGTTAGAAGTCTTATATAAACGATGACAATCCGACTTGGTGGGTACTCATAACTTTGCGTTCACTCTCTATCCTTTAATCAGGAAACCAAGCTCTCAAATGCTCTCTCTCAAATGCTCATCTTTCTCTTTATTGTTCTGGTGCTGAGCTCGAGTCTGTCCTCTGTCGATTCTTCAGGACACGCAGATTATGAAGTCTCAGGGAGAGAATTGGAAGCTGCCGATACTTCTGCTTCTCCTTCCTGTCCGCTGAACTTTGATTATCTCCGCGGGCTCATTAATGGGAGCTCCCAGCGGCTCCTGCTGCTGGACGTCCCAACTGAGTGTGGCTACATGCTCCAGGCGCTCCGGCTGGTCCGCTCGGAGTATCTCCACACCACCGGGCGCTTCTTCCCGCCTCCCAACTCATCCGAGGCCTGTTGGGACGTGTACCAGAGCATAGTCAGTTCCAAGATTGTCGGGTTCAATGTCCAGTCCACCTGTGGGTTCAAGACCAGCCTCATGTCTGAGACGTGCGCAAATGTCACGACGCGATCGGATTTCGAGAGGCTCCTGTCAGGAACCGAGCTGAGCGATGTCCAGAAGTTCTGCAATCAGTCCCTGGATGATGAGTCTGCCTGCACGTCGTGTACGGACGTCTTGGCCCGCGTGCAAGGGTTGTACTTTGGGGTTCCTAACAACGGGAATGAGTCAGACTGCAATGGGTATCCATTCATCTACGCGGCTGCATATGCTGATCAGTTCAGACCGACCGATGAAGGGGACCTCAAGTGCTTGTTTTCGCTCAATTTCAGCGCAGACAAGAAGAAGAAAAAGAAGTATGGGGTCGTTTTCTGGGGAATCGTCTCGGGTTGCAGCAATGGCTTTTTTGGCGCGGTGATTGTGATTTGGCTGTGTTGGACATGGCATTGGAGGAAGAAAAGGATGAGAAAGAGTTTGGCCCAGATGGAATCAGGCAATGCTGGTTCAGGAATGGAGATGAATCAGATGATGACTGCAAGTGCCAGAACCATCAGGTTCACCCTTGAGGAAATCAAGAAGGCCACGAACAACTTCTCTAGGGACAACATGATTGGGAGGGGTGGATATGGGAATGTGTACAGAGGAATTTTGACAGATGGGTCAGAGGTTGCCCTCAAGAGGTTCAAGAACTGCGCGGCTGCCGGCGACAGGGCGTTCGCACATGAGGTAGAGGTCATTGCCAGCGTCCGGCATGTCAATCTCGTGGAACTGAAGGGCTACTGCACTGAGACCGGGCGCATGGAAGGCCATCAACGGATCCTTGTGTGCGAAATGGTGCGCAGTGGGAGCCTCTTCGATCACCTCTTCGGGCAGGAACAGAAGCCTCTGAGTTGGCCTGCCCGTCGGAAGATTGCCCTTGGGACAGCACGCGGGTTGGCTTACTTGCACTATGGTGCGCAGCCCATTATAATCCACCGGGATGTGAAAGCGAGCAACATACTCCTGGATGAGGCTTTTGACGCGAAGCTCGCCGATTTTGGCCTCGCCAAATTTACCCCTGAGGGCCAGTCACACGTGAGCACCAAAGTGGCCGGCACCCTCGGGTACGTGGCCCCTGAGTACGCTTTGTACGGCCAGTTGTCGGAAAGGAGCGATGTGTACAGCTTTGGAGTCGTGCTCCTAGAACTACTGAGCGGTAAGAAGGCGGTTATTTCAGTTGAAAACGGCGAGGCCTCGCTCCTGGCGGATTGGGCTTGGTCCCTAGTGAGGGAAGACAGACCTTTGGACGTCATCGACGAGGGGATACCGAATTTGGGTGCGCCGGAGGAGATGGAGAAGCATGTTCTGTTGGCAGTGCTTTGCTCTCATCCAGTGGTGTATGCTAGGCCAACCATGGAGCATGTCGTGAAGATCCTGGAAAGCGATTCACCGGTACCTCCAATACCCGACCGCCCTATCTCCATAGTAGCAGAGATTGAGAACGTGGAGCAATCAGCAAGCTCAGGTGGCTCATACAGCTTCATGACGAGCCCCAGCGAGTTCCGGCCATTTATGTCCGAAGGTGACTCATTGAATTCTGACACAGGATGAGATCCTGAACAATGAATGTCTCGTCTGATGGCAGGAAACTTATGCTCAATTTTACAGCAAATTGCTCATTCTCTTCTGGTGTTTTTGCAGAACATAGATGTGAGAACAAACAATGTTCTGGGATTAGGTTGATTCTTTCAATTAAAATCATGTAAAGATGATGTGTAAATGATTATCCGGATTTGTTGCCTGTTGTCTTGAAAGGACTCCACGAGGTTTTGTATTCATCCTTAACTAGGCTTATTGCCGTAACTAGGCTTATTGCCGTGTCAAGCAAGGGAAGAAAACTTGCAATACGAATTATTCATCAATAAAAGAATGTAATTGATCGAATAAGATATATAAATGACAATGATTTAATCATTTTATGTATTCAATTTGATATGCGGTTAGGAAAACAAATGGAGTCTTGTATTATGATATTGTTTCCAAGAAGGAAATGGTTACTTGACCAGTATGATTTTTTTGATCAATTCTACTAGGTTTAAGATTATGATTTATTTCTCTTTTTCTTATACTTTGAATTGTTACGATGACCTCATTACTATGCCATGACTAGATAAGATACATATGAACATGAATAAGCCCGACGTAGCTAGAGAATTGATTTCGTGTATGTTATTAAGCAATATAATAGAATATTAAACGACATAATCATGATATTTCCTCCAAGTGACAAAGTTTGTCTAATCGTTATGGCAAAGTGGGACCTTGTCGTAGAATAAATCATAAATTTGAAAAACGTTCTTTTAGATGGAAAAGAAATAAAAGATAATCCAAAGATTAAGTAAAACAAAATGAAATAAAAGATACAAAAAAATAAAAAAAATAAAATAAGGAAGTAAGAATTCCATTCTTCACCAAACCTAACTGAAGCAGACAGGTGTCAAAATAGTATTACTTTAAAACCCCACTTTATATTATAGTAAAATGAGTGCACATTTGTCAGCTCTAGAATTGAATAATTCAATATTCCCTCCTTCTTTCTTCATTGTTCTATTATTCAAAATATGTAAAACATGTCCAAGCTCAAGTTCAATCACACGCCAAACATCACACGGGTACAACGTGGGAACAAGGTAGAAAATAACATGGAGAGTACAAGAAGACATATTATTTCATACAGTAAATTATGAGAAAATTAATATCGCAAAACTCATTTGAGACCGACGTCATTTCGTTTGTCCGAAAGCTATGGGATGTCAAACTTGCAACGTGTGGAGCATTCCTGGCTATAAATTGATCTTACACGTAAATTCCAAGTGCAAAGCCCGTGAACCGCGTTCGGCCCAAACAAGGACAATGAACTAAATCCGCTCATGAGCGAAAGTGTGGGACTGAAATTCGAGAAAATTATTTAAAAAGTTTTAAATTTAATATATTTGTACTAATTTAATCTTAAATTTTTTAGTTATATCAATTAAGTTTTAAACCTTTTGATGATTTGTCAATATAAATTATTGGCCAATTTTGAACTGAAAATCGCCAATATGAACGAATGGTGTTTTATGTGACGCAACTGACGTTGACATGGAAATTTTTTATAATTTTATAATTTTATTTTTTTCTTTTAAAACTTCCGCTTGACAAGGGCTAGGTCTAGGCAGGGGCATTGGGGCCTCACCATGGCCAATGAGGGTTGCGACACCCTTGCCCAAATTGGGTGAGGGTTGGCCATTGACTTCATCAGCTTGCAAAAATAAAAGAAGAAAAAGAAATAAACAACAAAAGCAATAAAAAATTCAAAAAAAAAATTCACATTAGTGCTAGTCCTGCTATGTAAAATGCTCGGTGTTCATACTAGTGATTTTAAGTCAAAATTGACCAGATGGTATATATTAACAAATTATTAAAAGGTTTAGAACTTAATTGGCATAATCAAAAGGTTTAAAACTTAATCGGCATAAGTGTAATAGGTTGGGAATTTTGTTGGTACTTTTATCGTGAAAATTTACGAGTTCTCTATTCACCGAGCTCCATCTTCGAACGCGACCATATCAAACAGGCAACCTCGCGTAGGGTAATAATGAGACCAAAGGTTAAAAAATCTGAACTTGGAGCAGGAACTATTGAAGAGCGGGTTTACAGGTGCATAACCAGAATATTCCTTTTAACTTTCAGACACGGTGTCGATGACTTGTAGCTGGGAGGAGAAGCTCAATCAAACATCGCGAAGCGTTGAAGACCAGTTCCAACGTTCGTCCTCCGTATCCGGGGCGTATCTGAGGTTTAGTCATTGCCCAGTGCGCATCGTCTGGGGTACAAGAAGACAGTCTGACTTGACTTTTAATGTACCCTGGTGGACTGCAAAAACAAATCATGGCCCATAGCGAAGGCATGAATGGACCGCCCGATCTATTCAATTGCATAAAGTATAATTAGTTGGGGCAAAGAATAGGGCATGATCGTGCCGCGTGGCTATGTTCATTCAATTAGCATTAATTTAGTGATTTGTTATTCTCAAGCGTTTATCACTTATTAAATTTAAGTAGTTTAAGTTTAGGAATCGACAAAAAGAAAGTATCTTACTTTTTTTTAACGTATTTGACTGACAAAATAGATAACATTAAAGATTAAATATCTCGAAATATATTTATATTATACTTCCATATAGATATATATTAGGAGATTGTAGAACTGCTTTTTTATTTTTGTTATTTTTCTTTCTGTAGACCGCATTTGAATGCGAAGCATGGCCGACCATCTTTGACTTGACAGAGCAAGCCGTCGAGGCCTTCAAGACTCGTTATCTCCAATTTGAGAAGTCATCAAGGCCCTCGGATCGTCCATGGAAGAAAGGGTTACGGATTTTTGTCAATTTAATATCATAATAAGAGAACTTACTCACTGCATTTGTACAATTTAAAGCACACTGTCGGATATAAATTCAAATCACCAAATTTTATAGGTGCACAAGCACATCTGTCCGCACGTAATATCCTTGGGATTTTTACTTTCCATCTCATCTCCACCTTGCAGTCATCCCTCTTTCCACCGGAAGATCAACAAGCTCGAATGTAAAATCTGGTCCTTCAAGAGCTCGGGAATCTTTCTTTCCCCTCGCTGTCCAAGAATGCTAGGTGAGCTTCAATGGCGTCCCGAGGTTTCTGTAAAGTCAAAATGGTGTGCGGGACCGAAGATCAAGAAGGGGCAGAGCAGGCGAGTCAGAAATGGCTGAACAGCCCTAGCATTACATATTGGACGGTTGACCAGAAAATTCAAGGATTTGGCGATAATCCCTTGTCGACCCACAAAGAGTACTTTCAACTCTCAAGACTTTTTATTTTTTTGATAACCGAGGACTCTACCGCATGCCCTTGGTGCCCGAACGGCTCCTGAGGACTGGGCCCCCATACCTCGGGGAAGACTAGCACAACAACTCACTGCCATGACCCTCCACTTGTAGGATTTCGAACTCTCGACCTTAGCGATGAGGGAGGGACTCTCAATCAATTGCGTTACTCACATATCAAGACTTTGATTGTTCAAAAATTGATTACCCGCATCATTTAAAATAATTAGCTAATGAAAGTTATGTCTATCATCGATAACAATTTGTATTTGAATTTTTTCGTAGACGATAAATTATTTTTAGTTAATTTATTTTTGTAAATAATAGAAATCATCATTTTTAGAAAATATTTTTCAAATTATACGATTTTCGTGAAATAAATGGGAATTTACTTGTGATCGAGACATATGTATTCTTCCTATCCATGAAGATAATAATGTCACAAACGAAAAGACTGGCCACATGTTAACTTTTTTTTTTTTTTGGGACTTTTTGTCAAACGGATGAATTATAGACGTGGAATTGATCTTTTCAATAATGAATTTCGAGATTAAAAGTAATCAAATTTGCTTTTGAACTTCATGAATCAAGAGAAGAGAGAGACTTGGCTTTCATTAAATTTTTTTTTTATAATAATTCTGACTGATTATCAAACCATTAATACAAAAAGAATGGAGTTTTTGAGGAACCAACAACTCCAACTAACTATTAAATGAAATCAAACGATATTTCCAAGCATACCAAATCATCATTTTGTTATTCATCACCTTACTACTTTAATAGACGCGCTTACATCCTTTTGAGATAACGGGGTTATTCAAGAAAACTCAATCTAAGTTTATTTAGATCAACTTGTGTTTTATACTTGTTTTTACAAGTCTTGTAAAATTAGCATTTCATGTTAAAATTATCAAAAAATTCATAAACTTATTATATGGCGACTAATTCAGTTTTAAAACTTTTAATTTGGCCAATTTAGTCTTTTTTTTAATGATTTGCCAATAAAATCATTCAGGCTACTTTTGGCTGAAAATCATTAACGTGGATGCTAACCGTATCGCGACAAGATCAGTATTGATGTTGACAATTTTTACAAATTTTTCTAATGTATATATATATATTTAGCGTTTTTTTGGTTAAATTTCTATATATTTTAGGGTTGGTATTATGAAAAATCTCATACTAGTATAACTGTGACAAATTTATTCCAAATTAATTTTTGGATCACCAAAAATCTCAAATTTGTGCACTTATGATAAATTTATTTTAAATCAAATTTTGAATTATAAAAATCTTAAACTGGTATACCTATGATACATGTACCAATATAGAATTTTTCAAGATATTAATCATAATTTTTTATTATTATTTTCCTTTCCTTTCTTTCTTTTTTTCACAATTGCCAGTGTTGTGCCTTTCTCGTGAAGTCTACATTGGCTACATCGAGGGCTCATTGTTTCTCTCGAGATTTGGGGCCAAGGGCTAGGACGCCCTTTGCAGACTAGTGGACGGAAATTAAAAAAAAGAAAAAAGAAAAAAAAAGGGAAAAATTAAGAAAAATTTATTTATTTCAGTGTCCCAACGACTAGCGTTAACATTAGCAATTTTCGATCCAAATTGTTTAAAATAATCGTATTAATAAATCATCAAAAGTTTTAGAATTAGATTGGTCAGATTGAGAAGTTCAAAATCGAATTGACATCCGCAAACAGATTTACGACCTTTTTTTTTGGGTACATTTTCAATTTTATGTCTAGTTCACTTTTAGTTTTTTGAAGTGCTTTGAAAGAAAAAAAAGGTTCAAAATACTTATAAAATGCAATGTTTTGAACTGATTTTTTTTTTTTTTTTATATTTTCGGGAGCGACATTTACCACGAAATGTAAAGTCTCGGTTCCAATGCTCGACCAAATCAGTGAAGACAAATCACAAAGCAATAATTCCTCACGAATTTGATTTTCTTGGTACCTGACGTATAAAGGATTTGAAATTGATGGGATGGAGTGGGGCATATAAGATGGAATACTCCACAGCAGAGAAAGAAGCCATAGTTCTTTCTACTTGTCTGCGCACGTACCGTGGGACTAGGTTTCACACTCTGTCTCGCTCTGGAAAACTGCGTGCGTGAGCTGAAGAGAAGAGGAAGACGTAGCCCATTTTGCAGAGACGTCCATGGAAGGGGCGGGATCAGCAAACCAGCCGCTGCTTTCGAGAGCATCGAGGCCCGATGAAGATGAAGAGTCCGGGGCTTGCCATAATGGCGGATCAGTCGCTGCGGGTGTTCCTTCTTCTTCTTCTTCTTCTTCTTCTTCATCTTCTTGTTCTTCAGGGAATTCGGTGGTTCTTTTCAGCTCCTTGGTCGCTGTCTGCGGCTCCTATGTCTTTGGAAATGCAGTGAGTCTCGATCGTTTTCTTCTTGTTTCTGTGCTGTTGGTTCAAGAAAAGTTGCTTCACTTTTCGTTCTTTCTTTTTTGCTGAATGGAGTACCAGTCAATATGGTGATTTTCCTATCTAGGGAGATGATAAGCTTGGGCATTTCTTTCTTGCTGTTCCAGGACTCTGCAGAAAGTTATGATTAACTGGGCTATCCTGTGTTAAAGGGGAACATAAGTTAGAATCCTCATGCGATTGCTAGTATCTCATTTTTTCTCGAACTTCCCAGCTTAAAGAATAAAAATGCTATGTTGGTGTTTCCTCTGTTTTATTTTCCTCTGTTTTCATTCTGGAAGATCTCTCTCTCTCTCTCTCTCTCTCCCCCCCCCCCCCTCTCTCTCTCTCATGAAAATGGCGTAACCGGGCATTTTTTTGCCAACTCCATTTCGAAAGAGAATTCTCATTTTCGTATGCTCAACATGCTTTCGAGAAAATAGAAACAGAGTCCTTTCTTAGTTTATTCCTCTTTCGTATTCTCATCTTCTATCATTCGTGTTTCGGTTTTGGCACTGGGGTTTGATTACAAGATCCTTGTTTCTTCAGGGAAGAAATTAGGGAAAACCATTGCTAATCATCGTAAAAAGCTTTAGGTGGAAGACAGAAGCATGGTTTATCATTTTCAACTCATTCAGAGCTTAAGCTGGTAAACTGAAAGTGTGGTTAATTATTGAAGTACCCAACTGCTATTCTGGTGTTTACGGGGCTAGACATTTCTTATCATTAGATTTTTAGGACGATCGTTGCAATTCGCAAAGGTCTTTACTGATTTACCTAACATTCAATGACCCCCTTTTCCTTCACCTAGAAGTATATTGTAAAGGTGAATGCCATTAGTATATTATCATCTCGGGAAGATTCTTTTGGAATTTGCAGGCCTGATTCTATTATTTGTTTGAAGCTTTGTCTGCTCCTTTTTTTTTTTTTAATGTTTGAATCCATGGGCGTGCTATGCAGTCATGTTTTATATAATCAGCTTTTTGGGCTTCTATTGTACATGAAAGCGATGTGCAGTATACAAATGAATATGAACAATCAAGTTCAGGACAGCCCCTTTTGACTGAGGATATTAGAGATTCCAGATGGTGCATGATGACGAGTTTAATATGTCATATGCCACTTCAAGGGCCTGGATTTGAAGGGATCTTTTTTTTTTAAAAGAAAGTCCAAATTCGGGTGGCATGAAAAACATCTTTTAGTTTCTTATTCTCATAACCTCCCCAAATATCTGTTTACTTTTATATCACAATCCATAGTTTTCCTGATGTGTCATTCAGCAGTGTTTTTTCGCATCCTTAAGACTTTGTACTATGGAAGTTTGCGTACTGCTGCCCTCGCACCTTGCACCCGAGTCCATTTAATTCTCACGGCACCACTGAGCTGAGGGACGAGCGGCATGAGCTTAAAAATATTTGATGAGGTGTTTTTCTTATTTCTTTTGTAGGTTGGATATTCATCACCTGCCGAGACAGGAATCATGGACGATCTAGGCCTTTCATTAGCAGAAGTAAGCCCAAATTTATCAGTCAGATCATTTTACAAGGCAGAACATGACGTCAATAGACCAACATAGAACTCTTTGCTCTCAACGTTGCCATGTCTAATCCAAGTTAAGTGGAAAGATTTTGTCGCCCAAGATCGATGCGGAGATGCCTTTCTTCTGCTCTGAGTAATTCATAGCAGACATTGATACTTGAGCAACATAAAGAAATATCTTCACCGTAATTATGTCACATAATTACGGTGAAGATTTTTATGTGGCTCAAGAAGTCAGGAGCCAAGTACGCTCTGTAATTCAATGGTTAATAGATTACCCTGGTGGACCAGGATTTACTGGGAAATATGCTTTTACCTAACATCCAGACCATCTGCAAGTCGGGTGATATGCGGGGATCAGACAGTCGGGCATCACCATGCATAGGCGCGGGAAAATGGCGAGGTGTTGCTGTCTGCCCCTGCCCTTGCTACCAAGAAATCATAGCCCGGAAACTTAAGGGGAGCACACTTAGCAAGTACCGCCCAGCTCCCACTTTATGAAAAGGACCCCTACGGAAGGTCAAATCAAGGACCCACAAAAGTCATGGTCAACATTTGACTAAACGATAGGGGACTGTAGTATCTTTTCTCTCTTATTATTTTTTTCTTTCTCTTTAATTTGATTCGATAGGTTAAGGAAAATGACAGTATTTAATTTACTATGAAAGTAATAATCTACTCTAAATCATAAAAAATAAAATAATAAAAATAGAAAAAAAATCTTCCTGTTCGGAGCAGCACTCTTGCTACCTCTTATCCAAGTACGAAGCTTCTGTCCTTTCAGGCTTTGTTAAATGAGGAATAAACTAAGAAAACTTACGCTTAGGAATTCTTTTTCATAGCTTCAATAAGAGCCCAATCCTTTCTCTAGCCGGAAGTTTCTTGGTTCCGGGACGAACTCCACCGCACCTTTCCCATGCCGGTTCTTCTTCTCGACTCCATCTTCCCCCTCAGTGTCGATACTCCTCTCGAAGTGAAATGCCTCTAAAAAAGACATGTTGTGATAGATTGATGACTGTAACGTTTCTAAATTTGCTTATCGCTGTCGGGTGCGAAGCAATTACCCCCCATTTGTGAAGTACCCCTCTTCACATTTATGGGGTTGAGACTCAGCCATCTCTCCCAGTGGAAAGAGGAAAAGAATCCGCAATAGTGGGAAGTTCAAACCCTCCCAGGAATTCACGTCACAAGGGTCACAGGATGTCGGAAAGTTCGTGCCGCTTCAGTAAATTGTCAGCTTTGGTTTCTTGCCCTCCATCGTCATCTTCCCTTTGGCCGGATATCAACTTGAAATAGTTGAGTTCAACGGGGCTAATGCTCCTTTTCTTTGCTTCTGGCCAAATAGGAAAGATAGGGGTATCTGGATAAGTAAGTCAACTAGTCTCTCCCAGTGTGTTGCCAAATCAAGATTTAGAGCATGCTGAATGGGACTGATGGGACCTAATTTGAGGGTCCCGTTCGGTTTTCATTTTCAGAATCTTGTTTGGTCGTATTTAATGTACGAATCGGATGGCTACCTAGTTTATGATACCTCAATATTATGGTGGGCCTACATCATAAAACCAGCTAGAATCCTTGAATTTGGCCGTGCTGACTTGTTCACATCAATAAATCTTCTTGGACTAAGATTATCAGTGTCCATTCTATATTCAGAACATAATTGCAGTTTTTTTGGAAAGACACAGCAAATATGCAAGCAGAAGCCTCGAATGCCGAGTTGTCTATGGATTGGGGAAGTGAATCTTTGTTGATTGCTTGTGTCGATAAGGTCTGCCCACTCTTTAGGATCATGACTTAGAGAGATGGCCTTTGATTGTACAACATTGCCGAGGACCTTAAAGGTTCACAGCAGTTTCCTCGTTCTGGCATCATCTCGATCGTGCTGAAGCATTTAAAAGTCTCAATGAAAGCTCCTGAATAAACTGAACTTAATCCAGGAAAAGGCTGCTATCAAGGGCATAGAACTAAATCAGTCAATTTTCTTCTTATTATGTTCTCTAATAAATATTGTCAACATTTCAGAAACTTGTCTGAGGAATCCTATTCATATAGGTTCTAACCATGTCATGTCTTTGATTACATAGTATTCTGTTTTTGGGTCAACATTGACAATTGGAGCAATGGTTGGAGCAGTACCGAGCGGGAGGGTTGCAGATCTACTGGGTCGAAGGGGTGTAAGTATTTTTTTGCATTTTTCTCACCACCACGTGTCTTGATGGTGAACGACCTTTTTGAGTACTTACACTGTTGAATCTGGCAAAGCAGGCTATGTGGTTATCAGAACTGTTCTGCATCACGGGGTGGCTTGCGATATTGTTTGCGAAGGTTTCTTGTATTTTCCTCCTCTTTGAAGCACGTTCCATGGCACCTGTATAACTTAGCAGTAATTTCAATCATTATGAGCCATTTTATCCCAAGCAAAGTCTGAAGAAAATGAATGTTGAAGTGTGTTAACATGCCATTGGGAGGGTTTTCTACTATACTTGCCCCATCTTCACAAGGTCCAGGACGAAACTTATTGATAAGATCCTTAATCTATCCCAGAAAAGAAATTTACTGACAGACTATACCATCTCCTAAGCATATTGAAATGCTATGTGCGAGTGACATCTCGAAGTTGTCACCCATTTACATCCAAGAGAAATCTCTTGAAATGGTGCTCCAAAATGATGGGCGTTTTAAATATTTAATGCTTAGCCAAGACATCTGTGTTGACAGTTTAGTTAGCTCAACTAGCTATGCATAGTTATTTGTTCAATTCGATTCAGAGTATCTGTACTAAATGAGGTGCCATATTATTAAAAGGGTGCCTGGTGGCTTGACGCGGGAAGACTACTTATGGGCTGTGGAATTGGGCTTCTCTCTTATGTGGTAACAATCATTGCAAACTATATCTATTTAGCAGATTAACCTAATTGATCCACCATTCTAATGATCCGCATCTGCACAGGTACCTGTATATGTTGCAGAAATAGCCCCCAAGAACGTTAGAGGAGTATACACATCTCTTAATCAGGTACCTTTGATATGCTTATCTTGCATATCAGGATCATCTGAAGTCCATATGATTTTGCTTAATCCATTTTAACAGTTGATGATTGGTCTTGGGAAAGCATTCATGTTTCTCATTGGTTCTCTTGTCAGCTGGCGCGTTCTAGCTTTGATAGGTAATTTTTCAGTTTCCCATGTTGCAATTACTTAAGCGTGTATGGCACAGTTTCATGAAATCTACTATGATGTGATTCATCACAGGAACTCTTCCATGTCTGCTACAGCTTCTTGGTTTATTTTTCATTCCTGAATCTCCTAGGTGGCTGGTGAGTGTACATATTGAGTCTGGCATGCTCTCTGAATCATAGTTTGGCTGTTCACAATTAGAGAGAGTTATTTAAGCTTGCACAGATCTAGCGGAGCACTGAACTAGTATTCCTAATGGTCTACAGGCAAAAGTTGGTAGAGAAAAAGAATTTGAAGCAGCTCTCCAGCGTCTGAGAGGCAAGAATGCAAATATCTCTCAAGAGGCATCGGATATTAAAGTATGAATCTGATGCTAAGTTATTTATTAACCGTGCATCAGTTGAAATGAGAAGATTGATGACCACTTAAATGAGCATTGCATGTTTTTCTGTTTGCACTTTAGGACTATATGGAACACCTCCGTCGCATGTCTGAGGATGGAATTACAGAACTTCTCCAGGCGAAATATGCTTATCCATTAATTGTGAGCATCCCTATTTCTGCGCAAGCCGCCCGCTTCATGACAAAATTATGCCCCTTTTACGTCTATCCCTGACTGAAGATTTCTCTAGGTTGGAGTTGGGCTGATGATAATTCAGCAATGTGGAGGCCTGAATGGTTTTGTGTTCTATACAAGTGTCATCTTTGAAGCAGCTGGTAATTATACCTATAAGCGGCTAATTTCATTTCAAATTGAAAAGAAGGAACACTTTTATTAAAATTAACTCCCTTTATAGGTTTTTCAACAACAATAGGAACCATAATAGCAGCTGTTGTGCAGGTCTTGACTCTGATCTTGGATTTTAAATTAAGTGCCAATTTGATTGTTGTTACATTCCTAAGACTTGTATGCAGATTCTAAGTACAACGTTGGGAGTACTACTGATAGACAAGTCTGGAAGACGCCCACTTCTACTGGTTAGCATAAGTCAAAGACCCATGTTGTTTTTCCTCCTTTTTCCCTGCCATTTGCGTTTCATAAATTGGCGTACTGAATAGCTACTTATCTTTGTAGGTATCTGCAGCTGGAGGGTGCTTGGGATGTGTTTTCACAGGATTGTCGTTCTTCTTGCAGGTTCATTCTTCGTATCTAAATGGAGTTTTAAGTTTATCCACTGGCAATTGACATGAAAGAAGTTTCGCAGACAGGGTTAGTTTTAATATCCCACTTTAGCTAATGGTAAGTAGATTTTTCTGAAGCATTGTGTATTCCCTCAGGACCTTCACAGCGGAGCGGAGCTCGTTTCCAGTTTGGTGCTTGTTGGAGTTTTGGTAACGCCACTTAACAACCTCCTTTGTTCTTAGTCCTTCCTTATCTCTCCAAATTGAATAAAATGCATCAACTGCTCATTTCTCTTTTGTTCTTCACTCAGGTATTTCTAGGCTCTTTTGAACTCGGGATGGGAGGAATTCCTTGGATTATAATGTCGGAGGTATAGTCCTCAGACTTGCGATTGATTTATTGTGACTGAAATTTTCATTCGACGATGAAAACGGTATATGCAATGTGGTTCTTCATCGGCAGATATTCCCGATAAATGTAAAGGGCTCAGCTGGAAGCTTTGTTAACTTGGTCAGCTGGATAGGATCTTGGTTTGTCTCATATACTTTCAGTTACTTGTTTGAATGGAGCTCAGCAGGTGCGTCTTTTCAAAATCTCTCTCAGAACATTTCTTTTTATGCTCCTTTGTTGCTTAAATTCAGACTTCTCTGCTATTGCTTCAGGGACGTTCTTTATATACGCGGGCATTTGTGCAGTCGGTGTTATATTTATCGCAAAACTTGTGCCTGAGACTAAGGGGCGGACGTTGGAAGAAATACATGCCTCCATCACCGATAAGAATGACAATAATTTGTCATGAAAATAGGAGCTTTGTGTGGGGTATACTTTGTGTAATCATATCCAAATACGGAACATCCTGGCAAGTTTTGATGAGAAGATCCCTGAGTTGGGGGAGTCAATCAAAGGATGAGCTTTTAGAGAGTACGGGAGATAAAATATGAGAGAGACATGGTTGAATCAAGGAGTGTATATACAAAAGGAGAGCTGCAATTGTCTGTAAAATCTATACAGAATATTTCATCCCTTTGCTTTAAGAATTATCTGCTTTGGCATTAATCTGAATCATAGACAAATCGAAACAGCTGCATGATTTTAGTTTCTGAAGAATCCTGGACAACTTAAATACTGGCCTATCTGATGGTAACTAAAGGAAGGGAAAAATTTGAACCAATTCACGATCAACACATGATTTACGTACTTATGATAAACTTCTTAGTGAGTCCAAAGCAGTTCATCTGGACATTGTCAATGACAATGACAATGAATGCAGATAGAACTACAATGGCAGCAGAGAAAGGCACAAATAAATCATTCTTCAAGACTCCACACAAGATGACCAAATGACCAATCTCAGCATGAATAGTCCCATTACCTACTGACCCTCAAGACTTCCATAGAAAAAGTAGAGGAGAACCTGCAGTCTGAATTCTGAGCCATCAAGACTCATTGAAGAATTCTATAAATTGCAAAAACTCAGTGCAACTCAGTCAGAAACCTTCAATGACAAGGTGAGTGACATTCTTTCCCAGAAAACACATCTTGTCACAATTTATAGGAGCTCATAGAAGATTCATCATCAGGATAGTTATAAAGGCTCAAAGAATGGGGTTGGCTTTACCAAGTTTCCTTACTGAATATCAACTGATCTTATGGATTAGGTAACTGCGAGTTTAAACTCGAGCTTGTCGCTCGCATTTGATAATATAAATCAAACCCATACCTTATACATCATCAGTAATATTTTTTACACAATTGATGACAATGCATAATTAAAATCGAAAGGTTCATTCTCGTGGCCAAATGTCCCTTTCCTAATTTTTATTGTAGGTCCACTTTTTGGTGCGAAGTGTTGTGAACCGGGCTTGGCATCTTAGGTCAGCTGTGTGTTCATTTTCACATTGTTGTGAACTGAGCTTACTACATGATGCACACAACTCACTACGAAGGTTTTATCATTGTGTTGAGCGTTTAATACAGTGCCGTAGATTCATATGAAAACCGAACTCTCAATCAGACGAGCTTTCTTATAATGCAGATGAGACATGACGAGTTTTCTTTACAAGGTAGATAAAACATGGGAAAGAGGTGGTTCAATCAAGAAATGCAAACAAAAGAAGAAAAACCATAATTATTTGTAAAATCTATAGTCTATTTGCTCTAAGCAGTTTCTCCAATAGCATTCATCCTAGTTCTTTCTTTCTTCTTTTTTTTTTTTTGGTGCAGTAAGTCTCCGCATTGAGCACAAAATCAATGCGAATGAACTCCGTCCAGTACAAGCTCACGTTTTTCATATCAACCCTACAGCTGTGTTTAAAGAAACACTCTGAACCTGAAGCAACGTGATGTGCCAAAGCATACATCACAACCTCACAACCACGGGCACCTTCCCAAGATGTCCCAAAGACTCAAGTGCCTCAAAGGATCCAACCGGATTGCTCCAAGACCAGTATCATGTGCCTAATACGCACCTCCTCTGCATCTTGTAAAAAACAGAGCAACTTCAGTAATCAGAGACCAATTGAAACAACAGCGGGACTTTAGTTTCAGGAAAATCCAGGACAGCTCGAAAAAATCTGCTTCGCTCTCGTATTATAATTTTATGCTGAGAATGCATGTTACAGCAGAAGAGAGATCATTGAAGGTTGAAGATCCCGTTAGCAATAAATTTGATAAATCCGAATTGTTCTGTTTTTGTAAGGAACTGATGATCCAAAACATCGATTTGCTTCATCGTGTAGGTCGCCAAAGCCGCTTCATGATTGCTTTCAACCACTAAAGAAATCAAAAGAAGTCGCCCAAGAGCTGAAGCGTGAAGCATGTGGGTGCAATGGGATAATCAGGGGGTGTCATATTCCCACTTTTAGCTGAGAACTCTAACATTAGCCTATCTCTCTAAATCCTCTCAAACGCGCGCGGCCAACCACTACAACCACTTTTACAGGCAACAACTGAAAGTCAAACCCCACTCTCAATCAGATGAGCTTTCTTATAATGCAGATGAAACACGACGAGCTCTCTTTGTAAGGTAGATATAACATGGGAAAAAGGTGGTTCAATCAAGAAATGCAAACAAAAGAAGATAAATTATAATTATTTGTAAAATCTATTCAGGCATTCGTCCATTATCTATAAGCATTTTCTCCAATAGCATTCCTCTGAATTAGAGACGAGTTTTATTGTGGTTTGGTAAGTCTCTGCGTTAAGCACAGAATCAGTGTAAATGAACTATGTCCAGTGCAAGCTCACGTTTTTCATATGAACCCTACAGCTGTGTCCAAAGAAACGCTTTGAACCTGAAGCAACATGATGTGCCAAAGCATACATCACAACCTCATAACCTCGGGCACCGTCCCAAGATGTCCCAAAGACTCAAGTGCCTCATAGGACCCAACCAGATTGCTCCAAGACCAGTACATGTGCCTCATACACACCTCCTCTGCATCTTGTAAAACACAGAGCAACTTCAATAATCAGAGACCAATTGAAACAATAGCGGGACTTTAGTTTCAGGAAAATCCGGGACAGCTCATAAAAATCTGTTTTGGTCTTGTATTATAATTGACACTGAGACCCCTAGAGTGCCAAAAGTCAGCACAAAATGGACATTTAAGTGTCAAAAGTTACGAAAGTGATACTTTAAGTGTTAAAATCGAAGTAAAATGGATTACTTAAGTGTCAATCCGGTCAAAATTCGGTCAAAATCCGGCCAAAATGCTGATGTGACAATTTTCCGGTGAAGCAAGTACAAAATGACGTTATTTTGGTGCCGACATGGTAAAAAATTAATTAAATTAAATTTATTTAAAACATTTAAAAAATTAAAAAAATTTAAAAAATCTAAAAAAATTTAAAAAAAGGAGGAGGCAGCAGCGAGGGCTCAACTGCCTCCCTTTTTATTTTTATTTTTAAATAATTTAAATAAATTTAGTTTTAAATTTAATTAATTAATTTTTATATTAATTTTTTACAACGTTAGCACCAAAACGATATCATTTTTGCATTATTTAGTCACGTTAGCGTGCAAAATGACACCGGTGTGCACTTACTTTGCTGGAAATTGTGCATATCAGCATTTTGGCTAGATTTTGACCAGATTGGTACTTAGTGATCTATTTTGCTTCGACTTTGACACTTAAGTGTCATTTTCGTAACTTTTAGTATTTAAGTATCAATTTGTGCCAACTTTTGGTACTTGAAGCGTACTTTTGCCTATTATAATTTTACACTAAGAATGCATGTTACAACAGAAGACAGATCATCGAAGGTTGAAGATCCCGCTAGCAATAAATTTTATATATCCGAATTTTATAAGGAACTGATGATCCAAAACATCGATTTGCTTCATCGTGTAGGTCGCCAAAGCTGCTTCATGACTGCTTTCAACCACTATAGAAATCAAAAGAACTTGCCCAAGAGCTGAAGCCTGACGCATGTACGTGAAATGAGATAATCAGAGGGTGTCAGATTCCAACTTTTGGCTGAGAACTCTAACATTAGCCTATCTCTCTCTCAAACACGCGTGGGCAACAAATGTTACAGGTCAGAACTAACAGTCAAACCCTGCTCGGTGCAACAGCAAAAGTATCTCCTCTTCGAGAAAGAAAAGTAGGTAAATATAGATGCGCACTGTTAAAAATATCGAGGTGAGGGCGATATGCGAAAGAAGTTTGATGCGATGTAAAGTGCAGCCATTTGTATATACTAGTGGGCTTATAACTCGTTTGTGTAAGCTTTTTGAGTGAATATGAGTCAGATTAGATATATGGACTCCCCTTTAATGATCTTGAAGTGAAGGTATTGGGTTTTTACTACGTCAACCCAACAAGTGTATTAGAGATGATGATTTGGATGGGTTAGGCCCAAGATATGTGGATCGGGAATTTATGAGTATCTCAAAAAAAGGAATCTTGGATGTGACTCTCCATGACTTGGTAGATGGTGCAATCTTGCCAAGCTTGGCTGGACTAGGGCGATTGAGGAGGAGTCAAGGCAGTATTGTGCTCTAGCCGATTGGCTAAGCTAAGGTAGAGATTTGAGATGAATTAATGTTGGTGCGGTACGATATTTAGATTAAGAGGAGTGGGACTAAACATTTGTTGTATATTATAATTTCCAAAAGGGGGATGTGGTGTAAAGTGCAGCAATAGTATATTCTAATAAGTTCATAAATCTTCCGTTATGCTTTTGAATGAAGATGGGTCTAGCTAGCTCGGATTTAAAATTCCTTCAGATGATCTCGGGCGAAGCTCTATTTTCCAGTTCAAATCAGTTGAAAGATGAGAGTTAAATATGGAGAATACACCAACCGATGATATCATGTATCACGTTGTCCCTGAATTTCACTGCTCATGCCTCATTGGCTAGTTCCGCTATTAGTGCCCACGCAAAAAAAGGTTGACTTGAACGAAAAGGATGCTTCCTAGTTTTCTTCAGCTTTCCTCATATTGACTGTTGAGGTCTCATTTGTCTGTCTTTCTCACTCTCTGTGTGTGAGTGGTGAGTTAACGAGTGAGCGAGCGTTTCAAGAGGAAGAATCAAAAAAGGAAGACATGGGGACACCAGGAGGAGAAATGGGGATCCCTCTTCTTGAAGAACAAGAAGAAGTACTTCCTGACAGAATCACACACATGCTTGTTCTCAGTGCATTTTTTGCTGTCTGCGGCTCCTACGTCTTCGGAAATGCTGTAAGAACTTTGCTTATCTTAAAGCTTGGCTACTAGCGGGAATTGTCTTTCCTTTTAAGTGTTTTTTTTTTCTTTTTTTCATCTCTAGTCACGCATGTTTCTTCGTTCTGTTACTGTCATCTGGAATAGCAAACTCTGATCTGGAAAAGAATATAACACTGATCAACTAATTTTCTGGATGACTCATCAAACTTGCCTTTGCCTTCGATCAGTGTGCCACAGTTTCTAGATATGCAATATTGCCTTGATTAGGTAGAACAAGACTTGGCGTATCTCCTCGTGTTGATTCGAAATAAATATTTTGAAGACTGTGAGCAGAGTGTAGTTCTCGCTCCTTGTTACCGTCTAATTGGCTTAAAGATATGATTTTTTCAGGTGTCTTACTCATCTCCTGCTGAATCAGGTATTATGGATGAACTGAGCCTTTCTTTGGCAGAGGTCAGTGACCATCACTATTTGCTCTTTCACCGTTTTTAATGTTTTGTGTAATCCATCTAAAAGTATAAACTAAGTGAATGGAAGCATTGCTCAAATAGACTAAAACATTTTGCAGTGTGAGTGAGAATTCACTTGTTGGTTCTTCCGATCATGTCTGTGGTGTTTACTTTGAATGTCTAATTTCTTAAAAAGAAAGCTCTCCATATTCTGTCAATTTCCTGTGACTGAAATCTAAAAGACACAAGAAAATTTTACCCAACTGGGTGTATATTTTTGCGCCTATTGGTCTGTACACCAAAATTTTCTTTGGTCGACTGAACTGAAGTGCTGGTGAGATGCAGTATTCGGTTTTCGGTTCACTATTGACGGTTGGAGGACTTCTAGGTGCCCTATGCAGTGGTAAAGTAGCTGACCTAATCGGCCGGAGAGGGGTAAGTGTTCTGGCCAATACCTTTTAAATGTTGTTTTACCACTGCATCATCTCAAATTTGAGCGTCACAAATTGTTTGAAACTTATAATTCAACTTCTGCTGATAATGTTGCACAGGCTATGTGGGTTACTGATGTATCAGGCATCATCGGATGGTGTGCAATATTTCTTTCAGAGGTACCATGTTTATGTGCCAATTGGTCCATTATTAGTTTTCATTAACCATTTTACTTATCCCTTGGCTAGCTTACTTGCTCCGCTGGCAAAGTTCTTCAAAAGTTGATGTCTAGCCTCAAGTTTTACCGAGTAAATAGACATTATTGTCGAATGGAGAACCTGGTTCTTTTGTGGGCATAGTTTACTATCCACTCTTGATAATACTAACGAACTTTAACTTCTTGAAGAGTGCTTGGTCTCTTGATCTTGGAAGATTATTACTGGGATTTGGAGTTGGTCTTGCCTCATACGTGGTAACAAATGCAGTTTCTTCAGATCATATAGCACTGTAAGTCCAGCCATTCAATGTCAATTGATTATGCATTTAATCGTGCAGGTACCAGTGTATGTTGCAGAGGTAACACCGAAGAATTTAAGGGGAGGATTTGTTTCGCTCTGTATGGTAATTAAAAGCCTCATAAATTGTTGCCTTGGCTTCAGTCTCTACCTGAAGTCAAATTACATCGATCCTCTGTATGATCCACAAGCTCAGGCCCCTTCTTTACAGCTTTTATCGATGTCATTTTAGGCATTCCACATATCTTTCCTGACTTGTTCTTGCATCATACACATCACATTATCTCGCTGGAGGATCTTGTGGCCATCCTTTGTATATCGAAACTACCCTTTTTTAAATTGGTGGATGATATACAGTTGGTGATAGCTGGTGGCATGTCAATGACGTACATCATTGGTTCGCTGGTAAATTGGCGTCTCTTGGCTTGTTTAGGTACTCCCCATTAGACTATAAATAATTATTGGTTCGTATGCTTCGAATATGATTTTTAAGCTTTCTCATGCAACGTGTTTCAGGAATTATTCCATGTCTATTGCAGCTGGTGGGTCTTTTCCTTATTCCAGAATCTCCTAGATGGCTGGTGAGTTTCTTGAAGGGAAATTCAAGATACTGTTGCTGGAATGTAGATGACATGTTAAATAGAATCTAGAACCTTTCATGCAATTTTTGCCCCCGCCTTGTTGCTTGCATGAGTAAAAGACTGGCAGAAGCATCAGTCGGGACTGATATAGACGATGATTGCTGTGCACAGGCCAAGGTTGGTCGAGAAAAAGACATGAAAGCTGCGTTGCAGCGTCTCAGGGGAAAGAATGCAGATATCTCCAAAGAAACATCTGAAATCGAAGTATAAAATCTCACCGCAGCAGAATGTTTTCATTTTAAACTCATGGCTTAATTATGTCCAAATGGCTTTACTTTCGAGAAAGGTAGCGTGGTTTAGCATAAGGTAGCGCTTCGTTTACTTCAGGGTTACATTGAAACTCTTCAACAAGTATCAGAACATGGGATATTCCACATATTTCAGCGAAAATACGCACGAGCACTAACTGTAAGCCCCGTAGCTGAATTCTTACTATTTATCTCGATCTTTACCAATTTCATGTTATCGATGAAATCAAGCATGTGACTTCGATCTAGGTTGGACTTGGCCTAATGGTTTTTCAACAGTTGGGAGGATTAAATGCATATGGATTTTATATGAGTTCAATTCTCGAAAAAGCCGGTAACTTCATCTACGCTGAATCATCATTCAATGAAAACTTTCCATTTCAAGATGAATAATACATTGACAACAATTGGCTTCTGAGACAGGTGCTTCAAGTACTGCCGGGTCCATCACCACGGCCATTGTCAAGGTTTGTATTCCTGTGTAAATAGTGAGCCTTTTTTCTCCTCTCCTCCCTTAGCCTATGAATAATTCTTTCGTATCCATGACACGCAGTTGGCAGCAAATATTGTAGCTGTGTTCTTGATGGATAAATTCGGAAGACGACCGTTACTGCTGGTAGTAACTGAGCCGAAGCACTGCGGATCATTCTTGTGCTCATCATATTCACCCAACACAAATATTACTTCAAAATGGCTGATAGATAAAATGCTTCTGAATGTAGTCGAAACTTTGCTGTTCCTGAAACCAACTAGCTAATATGCAGGTTTCAGCATCCGGAGCTTGCTTGGCTGGCTTCCTTATTGGATTATCATTTCTCCTACAGGTTCCTTACTACACATGCTTCCTGTTTATCCTCATATGAATTTAGTACGGTATGCTCTTGATGGAAAACTGTCTAAGATTCAACGTGCAGGACTATCATCAATCAACCGATGTTGTATCCACCTTGACCTTTGTTGGGATTGTGGTGATTTTTTTCCCCTTGATATGTTAAATGCTCTATTTGTTGCTTCAAAATGCAAAGAAAAATGCAGCAGCAGCATTGTTATGAACTTTGTTCCTCTTAGATGGATTAAATGAGGTACCCTTATACAACTTCAGGTTTTTAGCGGGTTTTTCTCAATTGGCTTAGGAGGGATACCCTGGATCATAATGGCTGAAGTCAGTGAGAAATCTGGTGCTCTAACTACTTTTCTCGAGTCCTGTATGCTCATTGAGTTCACAGGGCTTGACGTGATCACCAATCGTCTTGATGTCTCATCTTATTATGACGGTTTCTGCTGTGCCAGATTTTCCCAATGAACGTGAAGGGACCGGCAGGGAGCCTCGTGAATTTGATCAGCTGGTCCGGTTCCTGGCTTGTGGCCTACACATTCAACTATTTCTTTGAATGGAGCTCAGCAGGTGATGCTTCTTCACTTCTCATCCTCGCTGCTTTTTCTAGTGCCAAATTCAGGTACAAATTAATATATTCATCAGTCTGCCGAATGTGCCAGGCGTGTTTTTTGCGTTCTCGGGCATCTGCTGTTCTGCAGTACTCTTCATAGCGAAGATGGTGCCGGAAACCAAGGGGCGCACACTCGAGGAAATAGAGGCATCGATGACCTCATAGGTCACCCTGGAAACAAGGTCCTCAACGAAGCATATTTTGTCTACTCGATCTCTATGATCGCGAAATTGGTGTTAGCTTGCTCTTATGCTGAGCCGAGTACAGATCGAGTAGCGTAAAATGCATAACTCTGGTGTAGGAATTGAACGCGAGCTGAAGCCAATTCTTTGAACTGTTTGAATTTGAGATGGCCTGCAAAGTAGATAGAAAGCAGCTAATATGGGAAGCTTGTTATTCATATGTTCAGGTAGAAATATTGCGAGGGCTAAATAATGGATTAGTGTACAAGATTACCGGGTATTATTGAAAGCTAGTAAACACCAAAAGTGTTTGAATAACTCAAGTGTGGGTATATTTTCCGTCATATCGTTTATTCAATACTAAAATCCTATGCGAGTTTCCCCATGGAGTAGGTCTTGCCACTTGAACTATAGAAATCCAGCGTTCAATTTATTTCGTCGTTGTATTTACTTAATATATTGTTTATTTGTTTTCCACAACGTAATGTTAGAAAAGAGTCATTGTCCACATATGAGTCCAATAAATTTACGGTCATGCGATATATATGGGTATGGTGCATACGCATATAGATCCATGTAGAGTCGGGCTTTTATGAATTTAAAATGAATTTTATTGGTTGAAAAAGCGCGAAGTCTATATACTTCCGTTTTTAATATCCCAACAGCCTTTACTTTTCTATTTTGCTCAAGTACAAATATTAGGACTAAAAGCTTCTTTCAAGGAAGAAAAAACAAAAGAATTTCTTGAGTATGACTATTCAAAAAGATGTCTTTACTAGCACCAATAGATACCAGATAAGTTATAGTTGTCAATGTGAAATGCTGCAAGTATCTACGGTCAACGATTTGGCAAAAAGTATAAAAAAAAGTCTTAATCCTTTTGTATCGATGTCAATTTAGTCTTAATTTTTTAGTCTCATTAAAATATTACATAAAGATAGATCGCTTTTCCAATCCCAATCCAAATATCCCTGCTATGATGCTATTTTGTCCACACTCATCCCAAGCCATGCTGTAATTGTTTAGGCCACAACCAAGCACGGTATTAGGAAATCTTTTGGAATATCCCTTGTTATGAAAGGTGAAGATGTGAGATCCAAGCTGACCTCTGCTATAGGTCTCACCACTTCCATATCTAAGGTAGACCTTGTCGTACATATAAATGTCGTTTTTACATAGACAGGGAACACAGAGGGGAAGATCACAAGGCAAAGGTCGATATGATGATGATTGGCTTCTATTGAAGTAACCTTGCCTTATGAAGAAGCAATGGCTACAGCCTTTACATTGCATCCATATATCCACACTACTTGTACCCACCACCAAGTTTGCATATTGACCAGTGCCAACTGACGGGGTGGTTATATAATAATTGAGATTAGCCCCCAGCAACTAGAGGTTGCAGTGCACTGGGGCTCCATTTATTGACTCCTTCCGGAGCATTGAGCTTGACGAAACCATGAATTTGAGTTGGCACACATGAGCTTTAGATATCTTAAAGATTTTTTGATATCTTTCTTTTGGGTGAGATTTCTAGGATAGAGCGTTGTGTCAAATCGGTCTATAGGGATAAGTTTAATACTAAAACCATGGATTTCAAAAGACTTGGTGGTGATGGGAAAGCAAATGAAGAGAGCAACTGGAGTAAGAAGTGACATTGTCCTAGTTTTCGCGTTCTGGTTGTGTTCGCAATTGCTGAATCCTCATATAGTGCTATTATTCTTCTTTTTCTCATTGCTAATAAATTGTGTTTCTAAGAAGTTTTTTTTTTTTTGGGGGGGGGGGGTTTGGTCTGGTAATAAAATCAGATTTCCGCTAATTAATATACTCCCAAAAGTAGAGACAATTAATATAATTATCCGCATTTGTTGTAAAAATTTCGTTTTTAAAAGTCAACCCATCTTCCTCCTAAGGTATACAAGTTCCATTGCGAAGAAGTTAAAGGAAACGGCTCATGCACAAATGGTAGAGATAAATCGGATTTCCTCTAATTAATATGCTCCAAAAAGTAAAGACTATTAATATAATGATCCAAATTTATTGTGGAAATTTTATTTTTCAAAGTCAACTCTTCTTGGACCAAAGATATATAAGTTCCTAAAAAGGCACCCGTTCTTACTTTAACCTAAAACCTACTCCTGGTGCATAGGCTCTTGCAACCTATCCTACAGGAACAGGTCAATTTCACGCATTCCTGGAACCTACACTCTAATGTAATCTTTTTTCAAATACAATTTTCTTAATTACCATTAATTGCTAACACATTCATAGAGTAAAAAAAAAACAATTACAATTTACACAGTCTAAGTACATGTTGTCAACAACTTCTTAGATAAGACATAATAACATTGCACAGCTAAAATGCAAAACTACATCGATTTTTTTTTCTCATAAAAGTTTAACTCAGCAACTTGTACCGAAGCATATCCTTCACAACCTTCCCCTCGTTCTCAACATATCTTGCAATCTCTTCCTTTTTAAAGGCCTCTCACAATTAAAAAAAAAAAAAAAAATTAACTCCTAGGGTTGAAACAATTGATTGTGGCTTTGGGGTTTTTTCCAGCTCACGAATGAGTTCATCAATTCAAACTTACCTTCTGTGTGTAAATTGCCTTAAGTTGAGATTACTTGTATAGAGTAAAAGTCTGCACTAAATTGATTCATGAGTTATGTGCCTTTAGGGACCCATGTCTTTATGCTCGTGCCCATCTATAAAAAATTATATGCATTCAAAGACGATATGACTTGAATAAAATTAAATCCAATAGTGCATGTGTATGTCCATATTAAAATCGATTCTTGGCTAGTTTGTTGGGTCTAGCCTTAATCACAAGAAGTTGTTTATTCATGCAAATTTCTTTAATTACATTGGGTTGCTTCAAGGGAGATGAATCTCATAATTGGAGGAACCGTAGAAGAGCATCCTCATAAATATCATTCTTAAATTGCCTTACTGAATGAGAAACATAAATATGAAATATGCATTATCTGCCTTAAAAGTTAGAGCCATACTCGTCTTATTCTTTTCCCATAGTTCTTCATGTCGCGCTCACATAATAATTGGTCGAGGATGGACGAGAGTAGACTATCGAAAAAAAGTACATGATGCAAGATAATAACCATTTTTCCTTTATTAAGGAAAGATATGGACATTTTGCGAATGTTGCCTTCATCGCGGGATGAACGGAAAGAGATTGGGAAGGCCGGTAGGTCCAAGAAGAGTTTCAACGATGTATAACCAAATTTGCCTAGTACTTGAAAGGGAAAGTTCCCTAACCAAGGAGAAAAGGAGGTTCATGCAGTCCTCGGAACCTGCAAAAACATTGCCCTCCTGGAAGCAGTGCACAAGTGGTACCATACCTTTTAATGATTGATCAGAGACACAGGCATGACAGTACATGCTACTTCCGAGTATCTCGGTCAGGGTGAATTTAAGTCCAGAAAAATTTGTGCCCCATATTTCGGTTAGCAGTCCACCTCCATTGCACATGCCTAATAAAAGTTACTGTAGAAATACCATCGCGTTTAATTATAGGCGTGGCACATCAAGAAAATGTACAAAATAGGATAAGCAACACTTCCAGTCAATGGAAATGATTTCACGAAAGAAAAGCATCAAATGAATTTCCAAGAGATTAATTACTTACCCAACATCCTCATATATATAGCAACATAAAGCTACCTAGGCTTCAAATTCTCAGCACCCGGATGATTGTGTAGCTGACTACTTCACTGTTGTGATGATCTTATAATGCAGTTTTCCAACGTTACATTTTGTAGTCAACATTATGAGAACTTTTTTTTATCAAATATATCTTGTCTAGGATGGTATCATAGATCTCATGGAAAACAACAGCTAGGAGAAAAAAGAGAAGATATATTACTATCATAAAATCTATAATTAACTTCAAAAAAGCATAGGCCTTAAGTTATTTGGCAGCTCAAGATGGGTCTCATGAAAATCTTATATTCCTTGAGGTGGTTTTGTCTAGTGGATAGTGGTTTGTAATGGAACTTTAACTTCAGTTGTGATCATTAAAACCATCAGTTTCGTTTAGGGGGTCGGGAATGTGTCACTTATCAATTTATCAAGTAAATTATTGGGGGCCCAAGTAGACCATATAGATTAATTGTGCTTCTTGCCTAAGTAATCAACCTATTTTTTTTTTTGTCAAAAGAGTAATCAACTTGTTTGAAGTGGCTCACTTTGTACTGTAATAGCTCATTTATCAACAATGATTAGTTTTACTCCAAAATTTTGGAATTATTTGGCTCCTTGTCATTCTCCTCCACTACGAAAAAACTCCCCTTGGAGGAGCTGTACAATCTCTATATGATAAAAGTTTAACTTCTAATTTCTAAAACTCTGATTTATAAATCAAACTCGTCCTTGAAAAAACTCAAGTTGAGAAATATTATATATTTTGAGTTTACAAACTAACTCAAATCAAATGCATGTTATCATTCTATAAACCTTACTCAAAGTTAAGAGCTTTTTATAAAAAGATTTTGTAAACCCAAAATATATAATATTTCTCAACTTGATTAATCAAACAAAATATATATTTCCACCAAACAGTTCTCACATCATTCATAAATATCAAAATGTATTAAATGTCTGATTCAATTTTTTTGCAACAAATATGCTTATTCATAACTCACAATATATCAAATCTCGATCTACATGAGTTTACAAACTCTTAGATAACAATATAGTGGTTACTCTAGCCAAGGTACTTGTATCTGTATCAATTAATTGAAAACGATATCAAAACCATGTAATATGCTACTCTAATCAATGATTTGACTAAACTATGCTTATTCTTTGATAAAACGACACCTATGCGTTATCAAAGAAACACATTTATCGCAAAAGTTTATCTTTCTCTATAATGCAAATTGTCTGCTACGTGTAACTCAAACTTGAAACTTAGAAATTTTTTATGATCAAATTGTGCCTTGGAATCAAATTTTGTTAAACCCCAAAGCTCCACAACGCCTTAGACTACCTTTTCCATGGAAATTGCAGTTCAAAAACTCCTCATTCGAACCTCAAAGTTCAAGATCATATAAGTTAAAGTTTGTACCCTAACTTCCAAAATTACTCTGATTAGACAAATAATCAACTTGAATACTTACCGGGTGTTACAATTAGAAGTTGACTCAGCTAGTCGGGGTGTCCAGGTCAGTTACTTGGGACAATTTTTTATTTTTTTTCCTTTTTCTTCTTTTCCTCTTTCCCTCCTCGTTTTCTGCTTCAGCTTCTTCTTTTCCTTTGGTGCTTCAAAAGCACGAGGTCAAATAATAAGAGAGAAAAAGAGGGTTGGGCTTAACTTTTAAGACACATGGGCTGGCTGGGCTTTTATTGGGCCAGTTATTAAAAAGTTTCACAGACAGTGTTAGTTTTTATATCCACTTTTTAGCCACTGGTAAAGTGAATTTTTGTGTAGCATTGTGTATTCCCTCGGGACCCTCCTAGCGGAGCGAAGCTGGTTTCTAGTTTGGTGCTTTCTGGAGTTTTGGTAACGCCACTTAACATGCTTTTTTGTTCTCAGTCCTTACTTTTCTCCCCAAATTTAATAAAATGCATCAACTGCTCATTTCTCTCTTGCTCTTCCCTCAGGTATTTCTAGGCTCGTTCGAACTCAGGATGGGAGGAATTCCTTGGATTGTAATGTTGGAGGTATAGTCCTCAGACTTGCAATTGATTTCTTTTGACTAATATTTTTTCATTCAACAATGCAAACGGTATACACGGTGTGGTTCCTCATTGGCAGATATTTCCAATAAATGTAAAAGGTTCAGCTGGAAGCTTAGTTTACTTGGTCAGCTGGGTAGGATCTAGGTTTATCTCATATACTTTCAGCTACTCGTTTGAATGGAGCTCAGCAGGTGCATCTCTTCAAAATCTCTCTCGGGACATTTCTTTTTATGCTCCTCTGTTACTTAAATTCAGTCTACTCTGCTATTTCTTCAGGGACATTCTTTATATATGAGGGCATTTGTGTGGTCGGTGTTATATTTATCGCAAAACTTGTACCTGAGACTAAGGGGCGGATGCTGGAAGAAATACATGCCTCCATCACCAATAAGAATGACAATAATTTGTCATGGATGTAGGAGCTTCGTGTGGGGTATACTTTGTGTAATTGTACAGAGCATGCTGGAAAGTTTTGATGAGAAGATCCCTGAGTTGGAGAAGCAAATCAAAGGATAAGCTTTTAGACGTTACACTAGATAAAACATGAGAGAGACGTGGTTGAATTAAGGAGCGTAAATAAAAAAGGAGAGCTGTAATCTTCTGTAAAATCTATACGGACTATTTTCATCCATTTGCTCTAAGCATTATCTGGTTTAACATTAATCTGAATCATAGACAAATCGAAACAGTTGCACGATTTTAGTTTCTATGATTCCTAACGAGTCTTGGATCCTCTTCGCGAATTGGACCTGACTTTGGGACACGGCTTAATCTCAAAATTAAACCTCACGAACTTCTCGTCCTTTTTGTTAAACTGGAATGCCTCGACAGTTTATTTCTGAAGTCAAAGTTGACTGGCATTGCTTCGCATTCATATGCGATCTCCAAAAAGGCAATATATATAAGCCATTCCATAAACTTCTAATATATTTGTGTCTGGAAGTATAATATAAATATATTTCAAGATATTTAATCTTTATTGTTATCTACTTTGTCGGCTGGATACATTTAAAAATAAGAGACTTTCTCTTCATCAATTCTTGAACTATTTAAATTTAATAAGTGATGAACGCTCGAGGATGACAAACCACCGAACTAATGCTAATTTAATGAACATGGTCATGTGGCATGATCATGCCAAATTGCTTACCGCGGGGCGATCGTATGTGCCACGTGACGACTGCAGGACTGTACACTTTCTTTGCCCTAGCTAATTATATTTTATGCAATTGAATAGATAGAGCTGTCCATTTTTGCCTTTGCTATGGGGCCAGAATGTCTTCTCCTTGTACCCACGATAACGAGCATTGGCAATGAACGAACCCCGAATGCGGACGACGAACGTTGGAACTGGTCTTCAACGCTTGTGATGTTTCAGCTTCTCCTCCCAGCTACAAGTCATCGACACCGTGTCTGAAAGTTAAAGGAATGTTCTTGTTCTGCCCCTGTAAACCCGCTCTTCAATAGTTCGAGCTCCGAGTTCGGATTTTGACCTTCAGTCTCGTTATTAGTCTACGCAAGGTTGCCTGTTTGATATGGTTGTGTTCGTAGATGGAGCTCAGTCTATAGAGAATCAATGAATTTCACTGAGAAAGGTACCAACAAAATCCTTAACCTATTATATTTGTGCTAATTGAATCTTAAACATTTCAATTGGGTCAATTAATTTATAAACTTTTTGATGATTTGTCAATATATTCCATCTGATCAATTTTTGTTGGAAATTACTAATATGAACGCTAAGTATCCGGCATGACCAGCAATAATATAGAGACTTTTTTTTGAATTTTTTATTACTTTTTTTTTTTCCTATTTCGTTTTCTTCTTTTATTTCATTTTTTTTCCTAAACTATGGGCCAGTGAAGTCAACGGCCGTCCCTCACTCGGTTTGAGAACACTTCTTGTCATAATCTATATGAACACAGAAGATTCATCATCAGGATAGTTATAAAGGCTCAAAGATTGGGGTTGGCTTTACCAACTTCCCTTACCGAATATCAACCAACCTTATGGATTAGGTAAGTGTGAGTTTAAACTCGAGTCAGTTGCTCACATTTGATAATATAAAACCATATACCTCATCAGTAATATTTCTTATACAACTTATGACAATACATAACTAAAATTGAAAGGTTCATTATCGTGGCCAAATGTCCCTTTCCTAATTTTTATTGTAAGTCCACTATTTGGTGCGAAGTGTTGTGAACCGAGCTTAGCATCTTAGGTCCGCTGTCCTGATCATCTTTAAATTTTCATTTTGACATTGTTGAACTGAACTTACCAGGTGATGCACACAACTCATTATGAGGGTTTTATCACTGTGTTGAGCCTTTAATACAATTCAATAGATTCGTACGAAAACCCCATTCTCAATCAGACGAGCTTTCTTATAATGCAGATGAAACATGACGAGTTTTCTTTGTACGGTAGATATAACATGGGAAAAAGGTGGTTCAATCAAGAAATGCAAACAAATGAAGAAAAATTATAACTATTCAGGCTTTATTCATCCATTATCTGTAAGCATTTCTCCAATAGCATTCATCTGAATCAGAGACTAGTTTATTGTGGTTTGGTAAGTCTCTGCATTAAGCACAGAATCAATGTAAATGAACTATGTCCAGTACAAGCTCACGTTTTTCATATGAACCCTACAGCTGTGTCCAAAGAAACGCTCTGAACCTGAAGCAACATGATGTGCCAAAGCATACATCACAACCTCATAATCCCGGGCATCGTCCCAAGATGCCCCAAAGACTCAAGTGCCTCAAAGGATCCAACCGGATTGCTTCAAGACCACTATCATGCTATGTAGCACCGACACGAACACACGACATGCAATATAACACGACACAACACGCTGACACGTCATTTCTAAAAAAATAGAGAATTCCGACATGTTCTGACACGTTATATATTATATATAAATGCAAAAATAAATAATAAAAATGGCATATAATTAATTTAAACTAAAAAAATTAATTTAACATTTGTTAATATTATTCATTATTTTAATTTGATAGAGATTAAATAAGAAATTCAAAAATTGCAAACACAAAAAAATAAATTTGAAGGAATGTGTCATGTTTTCATACATTAGTGAGATTTCTTATAGTCTCAGACAGAATTTAGAGTTCATGATATAGACTAGCTTGAAGCTCATTTGCAAAACATGGTTCGAGAAAAATGAAAATCTAGGATAAGAACTCTCTCCAAAAGAAAAGGAAATAACTAAATTCGCCATGCAAAATGTAAGAGATAACTCACAAGTTAATGATATAGACCAAAAAAGATAATTCACAAGCGATGCCTGCGAGAGGCGGAAAAAAAAAAAAATTCACTACTTTAAGGCTGCGTTTGGCAGTGGGGATAAAATTCGAGATATGATATGATTTATCCTATCCTATGTTTGGTGCTCACTCAAGACAGGATAAAGTTGGATATAAATGTGATATAAACAAGATAAAATTATTTCATGAGGGAAGTAGAATAAAGGTAGATAGGATTTCTAATGTCCATAATAGAAAATTTATTTTTCTCACATAACAAACTTATTAAATTAACAAAATTGAAATTATATTTCAAAATAAACAATATTTCAATTCTAATTTAAGAAATTAAAAATAAAAAATAAAAAAATAATTTTAATTAATTTTATTTTAATTTATATGTTCAACTTTAATTATATCTTATAATAAAAATTTAATATATAAATTAAATATTTATATTTATTATATATATTTAGGTATTTTTGTATTTTATGTATGTTAGTACAGTTTACTAATTGATAAAATTTTATTAAAGAATGATGAAAGGGGGAAAAAGAAATAATAAAGAAAATGATATAAAACAAAGGAAAATTAAAATAAAAATAAATTAAGGAATAGTGTTATCAGAGATTTTCACCATCTCCGTTTATGAACATTTAGGTTCATTTATAATAATTTATATAAAAAAAATGTACATGATATAATATGAACATATCCGACTTTAATACTGTAATTCACCAAACAATAGACATGATATAAAAAAAATCCAAGAATTTCATATCTTATCTTATTTAGTCCTATCATCATTAGAAATTTGGATGATCAAACATAGCTAAGTCTGTGGGGGCGGCAGAGCGATGCCAGTGAGAAAAGGGGCATTTCATCGTCACTCACGGGAATGTCAAACTTATAATTGAGAAACTTGAGAGTAAGAATTTTCTTCTTTCCCCTTTATTTTTGTTATTTTTATTATTATTTTTATATATTTATATTTTGACCTCTCAAGTATTGAAAATTTTTAAAATTGATCTCATGCGTATTGGAATTTTGGACTTGCGTGTCGGAACGTGTCGGGAATAGTTGACCACGTGTTGGATTTTCCGACACTTGTTAACCGCGTGTCGAAATGTGTTGGAGTGTGTCGAACACGACACGAAAGCTCTTGGAGAGTGATAGTACTTCTTAGCGTAAAATTACAAAAGAAAGATTATTTACCACCGCCCGCAGCAACGAAGCTAACTTGGGGCTCTTTTCCCCTCGCTGACTGTCGGCTTACAGGGTTTTCTGGATTACTAAAAAAAAAAAGAGAGTATGTGGCAGAAAATCTTTGATGCGACACAGCTGAATATTTTCACATGCGCTGGCAAGCTTGTGGCATTTTTATAGCAGATGATTGACGAATTTCCCAAGAACGCGATGTAAACGTGACAGAGACCCTACATGTCTTGGGTTGTTTTGCATGTGACTTGACAACAATGGACAGCGTACGTACGATGAGTGGAACCCATATGGCGCCGGTATTGCGATATTACTGTCTTAAGGCAAACCGATAATGCAATACTATTTCCCTTCCTTGTCGGCCTTCCAGATATTCACATGTAAGAAACCTTCTCACGTCTCTTTTGATGGTTGCTTTTTGCTCAATCTCTTTGCATCCATTGATGAGAACATTGAAAAGGGACTAGGGAAAGCTTCAACCCAACTCCTGTAGGGATGAATAGAAGTGCAGCATTCACCAAAGCAGATTAAAAATTAGTGCTTACATAGATGTAAATTAGTTATTTTCAGAATTACATAAGAGATTTTTCAAGAACGGTCACGAGTACAATCCTTTAACGGGGATTAAATTCACGTCATGTACATCCTTTAACTTAAATCCATGAAGGTTTTCTGGGGTGGGCTCTTCAATGGAGTCTGAGAATGATGCTATGAGTGATTGAAGCAACGGCAGCAGATCATCTGAAGTTCTGAGCACCCGCTCCTTCAACAAAAATCTCTTTCCTGGCAAAGTTTGATTTACCTTCTTCCTCATGGGTTTTATCTTTAATTTAATTTATTTTTTTGTTGGTTGATTCAAATAAATGCTTTTTTAATTGTTGGGTATTTTCAGACTATGATTTGGGGATGCAAGAAGGGTTAGAGTCAGTGGCATCACGGGAGAATTATCAAAAAAATCCTAAATCTATTGTAATTGTGCCAATTCAGTTATAAACTTTTTTTTTGGCCAATTTAATACTAAATTTTTTAAAATTGTACTAATTCAGTCCATCCAGCCAAAATTGGCTGGTCGGTGTTGACGTGGACGCTAGCCGGGAACAGCTGGCCGGCGAACGCTGATGTGACAATTTTTAAATATTTTTTAAATAAAAAAGAGTTACTTGTGTTAGATGCATTTTTCCAAATGAAATGAGTAATAAGTAGCTCTGTTTCGAGACAAAACAAAAAAAAATTAGTGAAAGGTTTTGTCTACTTGACATTTTAAGATTTTAGCCTTCGAAAAAAATTATTGACAAGGAAAATATTTAACGTTTTGTGCCCTCCCGCTTGTAACCTTTTAAAAAAAAAGTTTTAGCATTTTTTTTCTTTTTTTTTCTTTTTTTGGAAAGAAAAGATAGAAAAACGAAAAAAGAAAGAAAATAAAATGAAAGAAAAAAAAGTAAAGGAAGAAAATGCTCTTGACTAACCAATGAATCAATGCTTTATTTGAGACTGATATAATCGTTTTAGACCTTTATTTGAAATGAAATTTGGTTTTGATCATTATTGAAAAATATGAAGACACTTCAAACCTTATTTAAAATAAGATTCACTCTCGATATTTATTTGAAAAAATAATCAGATTTTTATTTAGAATTTTCTCATTTTACTGAGATGTAGAACTTAAGTGATAAAAAAAATTGTAATACTCCAATGAACTCCATATAAAAGTTATGGCAATCCGGTTGTTCTTATCCCCTCATATACTAATTTTAGTCAATTCAATTTACTTGTTTGGGTTATTTTCTAGGATCTTGACATAAATTAGCTTTAATTATTTTCTTTTGATTATTTCAGGCAAATGAAAAAAAATGCTTCCACTTAAAACTACGAAAGTAGGAGATTATAGGTCGCGCAAAGCCTGTGATGCAGCACAGCTGATCGTTTTCACATATAGCGATAAGCTTGTAGCATTAATTGCACGATCATCGACGAATTTCCTAAGATTGCGATCTAAACGTGACAAAGACCATGCATGTCTTGGGTTGTCGGATGGGACTTGACAGCTATAAAAATGGCAGTGTACAATGAGTGGATCGCATATAGCGCCGGTGTTGCGATGGTACTGCCTTAATCCCTGTCGGCCATCCAGATATTCACATGCGAGAAACTCTTCTCAGGTTTCTTGGGATTCTTGCTTTTGGTTTAATCTCTTTGAATGCAACCCTTCTGTTACATTCATCAAAATAGATTAAAAATTAATACTACGAATCTGAGCATATCCTTAAAAAGTTCAAAGAAAAGAAATAGGTGAGAAAATCACTTAGGATGGAAAATCTCACAATGACATTTTCATATTCCCTTTCTTTAGGAAGAAAAATATTTAGAGAGAATTGGATGGATTAGAAGTGCTAGTATCGATACACTAAAATAACGAATGCAGTCCTATCAATCAAATCAAGATAACTAATTAGGCGGGCGGTCCTAGCTTGAGTGAAAATACTCTATCCTTTGGTGAGGTTACTCGTGCTTGTCTAATAACCATTCCAACAGTGACTGATTCTGATTTTTTTGTTCTTGAAAGTAATTTGGGAACGGAATCGCATTTGGTAAAATTTTTGTTCTCGGGAACAAATTTTTATTTTTTTGTTCCCATAAGTAGATTTGGAACATAATCAAGAATAATAAAAAAAAACGTTGATTATTGTTCTAGGAACAAATCTAAGAATAAAAACCAACCCTTCTTCTTTTTCGACAGTCATCTTGCGGTTGTTGTCCGCTGCCAATTGTCGGCAACCGGTCCGCGAGATTGCTGGAGGCAAGCCTAGCCATCGGCGAGGCTCCTTGTCGGTGGCCAGACAGGCCTCGCCCAGCCCCAGCAAGGCTTGCCTAGCCTCGCCGGTGGCTTGGTAGGCCTCGCCTAGCACCGACGAGGTCGGCCTGGCCATCGGCGAGGCTCAGTCTCGCCAAATCGGGCGAGGCCAAGCCTTAGCAGGGCTGGGCGAGCCTCGCCCAGCTGTCGGTGAGGCTCGACCGACAAGGGCTGGCCTCGCCAAGGGCCGGCGACATTCTGGTGAGGTTGTCGGCCCTCGTCTTGGCGATCGGCTTGAAGAAGAAGAAGAATAGGAGAAAAAAGAAAAAAAAAGGAAAAAAGTATAAACATTATTTAAAAATTAAAATAAATTGATTTGGAACATAATCAATGAGCACAGTACCAAACACAATTCTATTTCAGAAGAAGAAATTTTGGACAGTTATAAAATGGCTTAAAATGCTTAGAATATGTTTCTGGGAACATAATAAAAAAGAATAATTTATGATAAGAATTTGCTGTCGAGAATAGAATCGTTACCAAACGCGCCCTAAATAGCACCGATACCGACACGCGACACGTGACACGACACGACACGACACGACACGCCGACACATCGTTTCTAAAAAATAGAGAATTTCGACATGCTGGGACACGTTGTATATTAAATGTATAATTTTATATATACTATGATCATTTCAATAAATTAATTTGATTCACATATAAATAAATAATAAAAAAGCCTAGAATTAATTTACACTTAAAACATTAATTTACCATTTATTAATATCATTCATTGTTTCAATTTAATAAATTCAACTCCATTCCAATAATTTATAAAACTTGGAGAAAAAAAAACAAACAATTTATATTCTAAACTCGAGTGTCAAACATATCAAAAGAGGAGAAAAAAAACTTGAAGGATGAATTGTGTATCATGAGATCACAAAAAGTGAGAGTTAAAAGAGAAGAGAAAATTAGGTTTTTCTTCTTTTCTCATTCATTATTTTTATTATTATTATTTTTAATTTTTCACATATATACATTTTGATCTCTTATTTATTGATTTTTTTTTTAAAAATTGACATTGCGTATCAGAATCATGTGTTGAAATTTCATATGTGAGAATTACGACTCGAGTGTCGGAGAGTGTCAGAAAAATTAACCAGGTATCGAATTTTTCGACACGTGTTTGATCGAGTGTCGGACACGTGTCGGAGTGTTCAACATGACATGAAGACCATCAGAGAGTGTCAGTGCTTCCTATCTATCATGTGCCTCATACGCACCTCCTCTGCATCTTGTAAAAAACAGAGCAACTTCAATAGTCAGAAACCAATTGAAACAACAGCGGGACTTTAGTTTCAGGAAAATCCGGGACAGCTCATAGAAATCTGTTTCGTCTCGTATCATAATTTAACGCTAAGAATGCATGTTACAACAGAAGACAGATCATCGAAGGTTGAAGATCCCGCTAGCAATAAATTTGATATATCCGAATTGTTCTATTTTATAAGGAACTGATGATCCAAAACATCGATTTGCTTCATCGTGTAGGTCGCCAAACCTGCTTCATGACTGCTTTCAACCACTATAGAAAACAAAAGAACTCGCCCAAGAGCTGAAGCCTGACGCATGTAGGTGAAATGAGATAACTAGAGGGTGTCATATTCCAACTTTTGGCTGAGAACTCTAACATTAGCCTATCTCTCTCTCAAACAGGCGTGGGCAACAATTGTTACAGGTCAGAACTAACAGTCAGACCCTGCTCAGTGCAACAGCAAAAGTATCTCCTCTTCAAGAAAGAAAAGTAGGTAAATATAGATGCACATTGTAAAAAATATTGAGGTGAGGCAATATGCGAAAGAAGTTTGATGTGGTGTAAAGTGAAGCTATTTGTATATATTAGTTAGTTTATAACTCTTCTAAGTGAATATGAGTCAGATTAGATACATGGAATCCCCTTTGATGATCTTGAAGTGAAGGTATTGGGTTTTTACTATGTCAACCCAACAAGTGTATTGGAGACGATGATTTGGATGGGTTTGGCCCAAGATATGTGGATCAGGAATTTATGAGTATCTCAAGAAAATGAATCTTGGATGTGACTCTCCATGACGTGGTAGATAGTGCTATCTTGCTAAGCTTGGCTGGACGAGGGCGATTGGGGAGGAGTCAGGGCAGTGTTGTGCTCTTGCCGATTGGCTAAGCTAAGTTAGAGATTTTGAGATGAAATAATGTTGGTGCGCTACGATATCTAGATTAAGAGGAGTGGGACTAAACATTTGTTGCGAATTATAATTTCCAAAAGGGGGATGTGGTCTAAAGTGCAGCAATAGTATATCCTAATAAGTTCACAAATCTTTCATTATGCTTTTGAATGAAGATGGGTCTAACTAGCTCAGATTTAAAATTCCTTCAGATGATCTCCCTGGGCCAAGCTCTATTTTCCAGTTCAAATCAGTTGAAAGATGAGAGTTAAATATGGAGAATACATCAATCAATGATGTCATGTTGTCCCTGAATTTCACTGCTCATGCCTCATTGGCTAGTTCCGCTATTAGTACCCACGCGAAAAGGCTTGACTTGAACGAAAAGGATGCTTCCTAGTTTTCTTCAGCTTTCCTCATACGAACTGTTAAGGTCTCGTTTGTCTGTCTTTCTGACTCTCTGCGTGCGTGAGTGGTGAGTCGACGAGTGAGCGAGCGTTTCAAGAGAAAGAATCAAAAAAAGAAGAGATGGGGACACGAGGAGGAGAAATGGGGATCCCTCTTCTTGAAGAACAAGAAGAAGCGGTTCCTGACAGAATCACACACATGCTTGTTCTCAGTGCATTTTTCGCTGTCTGCGGCTCCTACGTCTTCGGAAATGCTGTAAGAACTTTGCTTATCTTAAAGCTTGGCTACTAGCAGGAATTGTCCGTCCTTTTATGTGTTTTTTTTTTCTTTTTTTCATCTCTTGTCACGCATGTTTCTTCGTTCTGTTACTGTCATCTGGAATAGCAAACTCTGATCTGGAAAAGAATATAACGCTGACCAACTAATTTTCTGGATGACTTATCAAACTTGCCTTTGCCTTCGATCAGTGTGCAACAGTTTCTAGTTATGCAATATTGCCTTGATTAGGTAGAACAAGACTTGGCATATCTCCTCGTGTTGATTCAAATAAATATTTTGAAGACTGTGAGCAGAGTGTAGTTCTCGCTCCTAGTTACCGTCTAATTGGCTTAAAGATATGATTTTTTCAGGTGTCTTACTCATCTCCTGCTGAATCAGGCATTATGGATGAACTGAGCCTTTCTTTGGCAGAGGTCAGTGACCATCACTATTTGCTCTTTCACTGCTTTTAATGTTTTGTGTAATCCATCTAAAAGTATAAACTAAGTGAATGGAAGCATTGCTTAAATAGACTAAAACATTTTGCGGTGTGAGTGAGAACTCACTTGGTTCTTCCGATCATGTCTGTGGTGTTTACTTTGAATGTCTAATTTGTTACAAAGAAAGCTCTCCATATTCTGACAATTTCCTGTGACTGAAATCTAAAAGACACGGGAAAGTTTTACCCAACTGGGTGTATATTTTTGCACCTATTGTTCTGTACCCCAAAATTTTCTTTGGTCGACTGAACTGAAGTGCTGGTGAGATGCAGTATTCGGTTTTCGGTTCACTATTGACGGTTGGAGGACTTCTAGGTGCCCTATGCAGTGGTAAAATAGCTGACCTAATCGGCCGGAGAGGGGTAAGTGTTCTGACCAATACGTTTTAAATGTTGTTTCACCACTGCATTATCTCAAATTGGAGCGTCACAAATTGTTTGAATCTTATAATTCAACTTTTGCTGATAATGTTGCACAGGCTATGTGGGTTACTGACGTATCGGGCATCATCGGATGGTGTGCAATATTTCTTTCAGAGGTACCATGTTTATGTGCCAATTGGTCCATTATTAGTTTTCATTAACCATTTTACTTAGCCCTTGGCTAGCTTACTTGCTCCGCTGGCAAAGTTCTTCAAAAGTTGATGTCTAGCCTCAAGTTTTACCGAGCAAATAGACATTAGTGTCGAATGGAGAACCTGGTTCTTTTGTGGGTATAGTTTACTATTCACTCTTGATAATACTAACGAACTTTAACTTCTTGAAGAGTGCTTGGTCTCTTGATCTTGGAAGATTATTACTGGGATTTGGAGTTGGTCTTGCCTCATACGTGGTAACAAATGCAGTTTCTTCAGATCATATAGCATTGTAAGTCCAACCATTCAATGTCGATTGATTATGCATTTAATCGTGCAGGTACCAGTGTATGTTGCAGAGGTAACACCGAAGAATTTAAGGGGAGGATTTGTTTCGCTCTGTATGGTAATTAGAAGCCTCATAAATTGTTGCTTTGGCTTCAGTCTCTACCTGAAGTCAAATTACATTGATCCTCTGTATGATTCACAAGCTCAGGCCGCTTCTTTACAGCTTTTATCAATGTCATTTTAGGCATTCCACATATCTTTCCTGACTCGTTCTTGCATTATACAAATCACATTATCTCACTGGAGGATCTCGTGGCCATCCTTTGTATATCGAAAATAACTTCCTTTTTTTAACCTGGTGGATGATATACAGTTGGTGATAGCCGGTGGCATGTCAATGACGTACGTCATTGGTTCGCTGGTAAATTGGCGTCTCTTGGCTTGTTTAGGTACTCCCCAATGAACTATAAGTAATTATCTGTTCATATGCTTTGAATATGATTCTTATGCTTTCTCATGTGATGGATTTCAGGAATTATTCCATGTCTATTGCAGCTGGTGGGTCTTTTCCTTATTCCAGAATCTCCTAGATGGCTGGTGAGTTTTTTGAAGGGAAATTCAAGATACTGCTGCTGGAAAGTAGATGGCATGTTAAATAGAATCTAGAACCTTTCATGCACTTTTTGTCCCCTCCTTGTTGCTTGCATGAGTAAGACTGGCAGAAGCATCAGTCGGGACTGATATAGACAATGATGATTGCCGTGCACAGGCTAAGGTTGGTAGAGAAAAAGACATGAAAGCTGCGTTGCAGCGTCTCAGGGGAAAGAATGCAGATGTCTCCAAAGAAACATCTGAAATCGAAGTATAAAATCTCACTGCAGCAGAATGTTTTCATTTTAAACTCATGGCTTAATTATGTCCAAATGGCTTTCATTTCGAGAACGGTAGCGTGGTTTAGCATGAGGTAGCGCTTTGTTTACTGCAGGGTTACATTGAAACTCTTCAACAAGTATCAGAACATGGGATATTCCACACATTTCAGCGAAAATACGCACGAGCACTAACTGTAAGCCCCGTAGCTGAATTCTTACTATTTATCTCGATCTTTACCAATTTCATGTTATCGATGAAATCAAGCACGTGACTTTGATCTAGGTTGGACTTGGCCTAATGGTTTTTCAACAATTGGGAGGATTAAATGCATATGGATTTTATATGAGTTCAATTCTCGAAAGAGCCGGTAACTTTACCTACGCTCAATCATCATTCAATGAAAACTTTCCATCTCAAGATGAATAATATACTGAGAACAATTGGCTTCTGAGACAGGCGCCTCAAGTACTGCCGGGTCCATCACCGCGGCCATTGTCCAGGTTTGTATTCCTGTGTAAATAGTAAGCCTTTCCTCTCTTCTCCTCTCTTAGCCTGTGAATAATTCTTTTGTATCCATGACACGCAGTTGGCAGCAAATATTGTAGCCGTGTTCTTGATGGATAAATTCGGAAGACGACCATTACTGCTGGTAGTAACTGAGCCGAAGCATTGCGGGTCATTCTTGTGCTCATCATATTCACCCAACACAAATATTACTTCAAAATGGCTGATAGATAAAATGCTTCTAAATGTAGTCGAAACTTTACTGTTCCTCAAACAAACTAGCTAATATGCAGGTTTCAGCATCCGGAGCTTGCTTGGCTGGCTTCCTTATTGGATTATCATTTCTCCTACAGGTTCCTTACTACACATGCTTCCTGTTTATCCTCATATGAATTTAGTACGGTATGCTCTTGATGGAAAACTGTCTAAGATTCAACGTGCAGGACTATCATCAATCAACCGATGTTGTATCCACCTTGACCTTTGTTGGGATTGTGGTGATTTTTTTCCCCTTGATATGTTAAATGCTCTATTTGTTGCTTCAAAATGCAAAGAAAAATGCAGCAGCAGCATTGTTATGAACTTTGTTCCTCTTAGATGGATTAAATGAGGTACCCTTATACAACTTCAGGTTTTTAGCGGGTTTTTCTCAATTGGCTTAGGAGGGATACCCTGGATCATAATGGCTGAAGTCAGTGAGAAATCTGGTGCTCTAACTACTTTTCTCGAGTCCTGTATGCTCATTGAGTTCACAGGGCTTGACGTGATCACCAATCGTCTTGATGTCTCATCTTATTATGACGGTTTCTGCTGTGCCAGATTTTCCCAATGAACGTGAAGGGACCGGCAGGGAGCCTCGTGAATTTGATCAGCTGGTCCGGTTCCTGGCTTGTGGCCTACACATTCAACTATTTCTTTGAATGGAGCTCAGCAGGTGATGCTTCTTCACTTCTCATCCTCGCTGCTTTTTCTAGTGCCAAATTCAGGTACAAATTAATATATTCATCAGTCTGCCGAATGTGCCAGGCGTGTTTTTTGCGTTCTCGGGCATCTGCTGTTCTGCAGTACTCTTCATAGCGAAGATGGTGCCGGAAACCAAGGGGCGCACACTCGAGGAAATAGAGGCATCGATGACCTCATAGGTCACCCTGGAAACAAGGTCCTCAACGAAGCATATTTTGTCTACTCGATCTCTATGATCGCAAAAAAGGTGTTAGCTTGCTGTTATGCTGAGCCGAGTGTGGATCGAGTAGCGTAAAATGCTTAACTCTGGTGTGGAATTGAATGCGAACTGATGCCAATTCTTTGAACTGTTTGAATTTGAGATGGCCTGCAAAGAAGATAGAAAGCAGCTAATATGGGAAGCTTGTCATTCATATGTTCAGGTAGAAATATTGGTAGAGATATTGCGAGGGCTAAATAATGGATGAGTGTATGAGACTACTGGGTATTATTGACAGCTAGTAAACACCAAAAGTGTTTGAATAACTCAAATGTGGTTATATTTTCCATCTTATTGCTTATTCAATACTAAAATCCTATGCTAGCCTCCCCATGGAGTAGGTCTTGCCACTTGAACTATGGAAATCCAAAGTTCAATTTATTTTCTCGTTGTATTTACTTAATAGATTAGTTATTTGTTTTCCACAACGTAATAGCAGAAAGGAGTCATTGTCGACATGTGAGTCCTATAGGTTTACGGTCACACAATATATATGGGTATGGTCCATACAGATAAAGATCTATGTAAAGTTGAGCTTTTATGAATTTAAAAATAATTTTATCGGTCGAAAAAACGCGAACTCTGTATACTTCCGTTTTTAATATCCGAACAACCTTTACTTTTCTATTTTACTAAAGTACAAATATTAGGACTAAAAGCTTCTTTCAAGGAAGAAAAAACAAAAGAGTTTCTTGAGCATGACTATTCAAAAAGATGTCTTTACTAGCACCAATAGATACTAGATGAGCTATAGTCAATGTGAAATGCCGCTAGTATCTACGGTCAACGATTTGGTGAAAAGTATAAAAAAAGTCATAATCCTTTTGTATTGATGCCAATTTAGTCATAATTTTTTAGTGTCATTGAAATTTTATAAAGATAGATCGCTTTCCCAATCCCAAGCCAAATATTTCTGCTATGATACTATTTTGTCCACTCTCATCCTAGGCCATGTTGTAATTGTTTAGGCCACAACCAAGCACGGTATTAGGAAATCTTTTGGAATATCCCTTCTTATGAAAGGTGAAGATGTGAGATCCAAGCTGACCTCTGCTATAGGTCTCACCACTTCCATATCTAAGGTAGACCTGGTCATACATATAAATGTCATTTTTACATAGATAGGGAACACAGAAGGGAAGATCACAAGGCAAAGGTCGATATGATGATGATTGGCTTTTATTGAAGTTACCTTGCCTTATGAAGAAGCAATGGCTACTGCCTTTACATTGCATCCATATATCCACACTACTTGTATCCACCACCAAGTTTGCATATTGACCAGTGCCAATTGACGGGGTGGTTATATAATAATTGAGATTAGCCCCTAGCAACCGGAGGTTGTAGTGCACTGGGGCTCTATTTATTGACTCCTTCCGGAGCATTGAACTCAACGAAACCATGGATTTGAGTTGGCACATGAGCTTTAGATATCTTAAAGATTTTTTGATATCTTTCTTCTAGGGTGAGATTTCTAGGATGGAGTGTTGTGTCAAATCAGTCTATAGTAAAATGTTTAATACTAAAACCATGGATTTCAAAAGACTTGGTGGTGATGGGAAAGCAAATGAAGAGAGCAACTAGAGTAAGAAGTGACATTGTCCTAGTTTTCGCGAATTTTCAGGTTGTGTTCGCAAGTGCTAAATCCTCATATAGTGCTATTATTCTTCTTTTTCTCATTGCTAATAAATTGTGTATCGAAGAAGTTTTTTTTTTTTTTTTGGGTTTGGTCTAGTAATAAAATCAGATTTGTGCTAATTAATATACTCCCAAAAGTAGAGACAATTAATAGAATGATCCGCATTTATTGTAAAAATTTCATTTTTCAAAGTCAACTCATCTTCCTCCTAAGGTATACAAGTTCCATTGCGAAGAAGTTAAAGGAAATGGCTCATGCACAAATGGTAGAGATAAATCGGATTTCCTCTAATTAATATGCTCCAAAAAGTAGAGACTATTAATATAATGATCCAAATTTATTGTGGAAATTTTAATTTTCAAAGTCAACTCATCTTGGACCAAAGATATATAAGTTCCTAAAAGGGCACCCGTTCTTACTTTAACCTAAAACCTACTCCTGGTCCATAGGCTCTTGCAACCTATCCTACATGAATTGGTCAATTTCACGCATTCCTGGAACCTACACTCTAATGTATTTTTTTTTCAAAGACAAATTTTTAAATTACCATTAATTGCTAACACATTCATTGAGGAAAAAAAAACAAGTACAATTTGCACATTCTGAGTACATGTTGTCAACAACTTCTTAGATAAGACATAATAACATTGCATAGCTAAAATGCAAAACTTATCCATTTTTTTTCCTTCTCGTAAAAATATAACTTGTACCAAAGCATATCCTTCACACCCTTCCCCTCATTCTCAACATATCTTTCAATCTCTTCCCTTTTCAAAGGCCTCTCGCAATTAAAGAAAATTAACTCCCAGGATTGAAACAATTGATTGTGGCTTTGGGGTTTTCCAGCTCACAAATGAGTTCTTCATTTCAAATTTACCACCTATGTGTAAATTGCTTTAAGTCAAGATTACTTGTACGGAGTAAAAGTCTAGACTAAACTGATTCATGAGATTTACAATATGGTTATGGGTCTTTAGGGACCAGGTCTTTATGCTTGTGCCCCTGAATTATTTATAAAAAATTATATGCATTCAGTGGCGATATGACTTGGATAAAATTGAATCCAATAGTGCATGTGTATGTCCCATATTAAAATCGATTCTTGGCTAGTTTGTCGGGTCTAGCCTTAATCACAAGAAGGTGTTTATTCATGCAAATTTCTCTAATTACATTGGGTCGCTTCACGGGAGATGAATCTCATAATTGGAGGAACCGTAGAAAAGCATCCTCATAAATATTATTCTTAAATTACCTTACTGAATGAGAAACATAAACATGAAATATGCATTATCTGCTTTAAAAGTTAGAGCCATACTCGTCTTATTCTTTTCCCATCGTTCTCCATGTCGTGCTCACATAATAATTGGTCGAGGATGGAAGAGAGTAGACTATCGAAAAAAAGTACATGATGCAAGATAATAACCATTTTTCTTGTATTAAGGAAAGATATGGACATTTTGCGAAAGTTGCCTTCATCACGGGATGAATGGAAAGAGATTGGGAAGGCCGGTAGGTCCAAGAAGAGTTTCAACGATGTATAACCAAATTTGCCTAGTACTTGAAAGGGAAAGTTCCCTAACCAAGGAGAAAAGAAGGTTCATGCAGTCCTCGGAACCTGCAAAAACATTGCCCTCCTGGAAGCCAGCGCACAAGTGTTACCATACCTTTTAATGATTGATCAGAGACACAGGCATGACAGTACATGCTACTTCCGAGTATCTCGGTCAGGGTGAATTTAAGTCCAGAAAAATTTGTGCCCCACATTTCGGTTAGCAGTCCACCTCCATTGCACACGCCTAATAAAAGTTACTGTAGAAGTACCATCGCGTTTACTTATAGGCGTGGCACGTCAAGAAAATGTACAAAACAGGATAAGCAGCACTTCCAATCAATGGAAATGATTTCACGAGAGAAAAGCATCAAATGGATTTCCAAAAATTAATTACTTACCCAACATCCTCATATATATATATATATGTATATGTATATGTATATATAAAACTGTCTGGGCTTCAAATTCTCAGCACCCGGATAATTGTATAGCTGATTATTTCACCGTTGTGATGGTCTTATAATGCGGTTCTTCCAACGTTACATTTTGTAGTCAACATTATGAGAACTTTTTTTTTTTTTTTATCAAATATATCTTGTCTAGGATGGTATCAAAGATCTCATGGAAAACAACGGCTAAGAGAAAAAAGACAAGATATATTACTATCATAAAATCTATAATTAACTTCAAAAAAGCATAGGCCTCAAGTAATTTGGTGGCTCAAGATGGGTCTCAAGAAAATCTTATATTCCTTGAGGTGGTTCTACCTAGTGGATAGCGGTTTGTAATGGAACTTTAACTTTAGCTAGTTGTGATCATTAAAATCATCGGTTTTGTTTCGGGGGTTGGGAATGCATCACTTATCAATTTACCAAGTAAACTATTGGGGGCCCAAGTAGACCATACAGATTAATTGTACTTCTCGCCTGAGTAATCAACCTATTGTTTTTTTTTTTTGTCAAAAGAGTAATGAACTTATTTGAAGTGTCTCACTTTGTACTTGAATAGCTCATCTATGAACAATGATTAGTTTTTCTCCAAAATTTTGGAATTATTTGGATCCTTGTCATTCTCCTCCACTAGGAAAAAACTCCCCTCGGAGGAGCTGTTTGATCTCTATCTGGTAAAAGTTTAACCTCTAATTTCTAAAACTCTGGTTTATAAATCCAACTCGTCCTTGCCGCAATCGATCTTTCGAACGACCCTTCATGACGATTCACCATTTTCTTCAGTGAACCAATCCAGATCAAACATCTTCAAGGCTTCTTCAAAACTCAATGGGATGACAAAATGGGCTTCTGGCAACATGATTTGCGTAGCTCTCAGTCTCTCCCGACATTTACTATCATAATGCGTTTTGTTCTCTTTAAATCTCTCAATATTTAAGTTGCTAATCAACTTCAACAACATTCTCTATGATGGGTATGAAATCTAGTTCAATTTGATATGAATGATTTTCGAAATGCATTTCTATTTTAGGTGGAAAAAAGAACGAAATCCTTAAGTGAAAACACATCTTCAAGTTGAAAATTCTCCAGCTACTTAAAAGGAAATTCGGATACTTCAATTTGAATGTCTACTTCATCGTTTGTTGACTCACCTTGTCCTGAGAATCTAGGGCGTGTTTGGTGCCCATCGTATGGCATTGGCAGCACCATAATGGTGTCTCTTTGGGAAAATATATATATATATATATATATATATATATATATATATATAGCTCCTTTCTTGGGAGGGAAATTCATTTTGGAAAGTTCTATAATGCCAATTTTTATCAATAGAAAACATTTTTTTGCCGACCGATTCATTTTCCTAGTGTCTAAACAGATGAGAAATATGAAAACATTTTCCTAAACTTGGTTTAACGCCGACTTCGTGAGTGCGTACTGTTTTGGCTCGTCCGTGAGTCAAGTGTTCGATGGGAGCGATACAGAGGTGACGGGAAGATGCTGAGGCATGGTGGTGGGAGCGGTGGCGCCATTGATGGGAATGGGAAGGACTTTCGACGGTCCATATCAGATACTAGTGAGCTGTTAAAGTGCAGATTGTTCAACAGAGTACGCTCCTCTATACAGGCAAAGAATCTGAACAATAGTGATAATGGAGGATTGGAGTACGACAGGATAAAGTAAGGAAAAAAAATTTCAAATTGTAAATGTGGACATATCCACATTTATCAAGTGTTTAGCATAGATAATTTTTGCATGGGCATTGTTGCAAAGGTCTAGCGCAATGAAATTCAAGTGATTGACCGTTACGGAAAACAAAGAAAAGAGGTTGAGCAATCCCAATGCTGGTAGCAAACTAGGAGATCAAGGTGGTGTCACCTTGGGAGTAACACTCAGATCGAGAGAAAGGGCAAGGAATCTCAAGTGATTGTCTGCGCAAAGAAATCATAATGATTGTTAATCTGCAACGACATTGATCCTGTTAACACATTCAGACTTAAGTTCCTACGATGAAAATCAGTGAAAAGTCATATCATTTCAAACATCTATTCATATGATAAAATGAGAAAAAAGAAATCCCTTTGAAACAAATCATATTAACAAGAGTTGTCTCATAAAATGGTGCAACTAACATGTCCACGGCTCAAGAAAATGTTGGCTCATTGAATGATGCAACTAACACGTCTACAGCTCGAGAAACATTTTCTCAAGTCATAATATGTTAGCTACACCATTTTATAATCAATTTTTTTACATTTTCTCAAATGTTGAGACTATCGTTTGATCATACCTAATTAAGTTATCGCCATTAGATAAAATAAGAAGAAGCTATCGCAATCCATTATCTGTAATCACATCTAGAGTACCCTCCACACAAAAATAAGTTCAAGCAAATTATGCTTATGGTCTAGAGAGTGCTCCATATATCTATATATAATAAAAAGACTGAATATGAGCTTTCTCCGATTGTTTCATATGTCAAAATCTTATCAATCCCCAATTTTACATAAATGGACATGATTGATTCATAAGATATTTGAGACAATTGCTCCTATTCCGAGCATCTTCCCTTCTAGCCACGTGGCTCTTCGGTAGGGAATGACAAGACAAATCATGTGTCTTTTCGACTCTTTTGTACCTATGCTAAAGACCAGACAATTTGAAATTTAGTTTCAAGCAATTGCAATAATTGTTACAAGCTAAGGGTCACAATCCGCAAAAAGTTATTGACGTTCGAAGTTTATCTTGAATTATAACAGAAGAAGAAAAGACACGCTTCACATATTTAATCCCCATTGGGAATAATCCCAATAGTCTTTGCCCATCCAGGCACGTGTTATTCCATTGATTACATTTAAATTCGAAAAATTCAAGTTTTTGTTCTTGATACAATTTATAATAGCATTTCGATGTAACATAACAACTTGTCGTACATCGATTGAAATATCTACTGAACACTAATTAGTTGTTTTTTCTTGTCTACGTCAAATTCTCTTGTGCTCTAATGATGCATGAAGAAAAGTCAAAATGTCAACATTCCCTCTATGCATTGGCCGACTGCCAATACATGCGTACGGGTCTTCAACTGAAATTCGCAACATGCAATTCATGAGAATTGACCGCTTTTGTCGCCCAATTTCACAGATGAATACGACACCGTATTTTCCTTTCTTCAAAAAAAAAATCATCACATTTTGATGTTAAGGTGATACGTGTCGTGTTAAATAACGATGATAAACCCAAAAAAAAAAAAAAAAAACGATTAGCGCGGGGATCGCCCGTAGTAGATAGGATGAGGTTGGGCCAATGGATTAAAAAGAAGTGCGGCTTGACTCATTCCAGAGACCCAAAAAAATGAAAAGGAAAGAAAGACTTATAAATCATTTAAATCTGAACCAAACTTGAATATGTATACATGACACATACAACATATTTTAAAATTATTTCGCCAAAATTATCAAAAAAATTGCAATTTTATTCTTCTACCATTTTGTATGCACAAAAACGCGAAAGCTGCAATTATTAGAGTTGAATGAGGGTCGGCCAGCCAGCGACTCTTGCTAGGCTTGAAAGATAAAAACGGAAAAGAAAGAAATACAAAATTCGAAAACTCAATTTTACAAAAACTATAAAAATTTTCTAGCCATTTATAAGATCGTCAGCGTTCACGTCAACAATTTTTTATTTAAATTGGTAGGATGGTATAAATTGACAAAATGTGAAAATATATAAGATTCAATTAAGTAAAGCATAAGAGAGGCACTATAAGGGGATTGAATTAACAAAAATACAATAGATTTAGAACTTTTTGGACAATATTCCTTGAATATATCCAAAACAGTTGCAAACACACACATCTATCTTATAATTTCCTTCCATAACTTGAATAGGGCACATCTAATAGTACAAGTGGAGCCACATGGCTGAAAGGAAGACACTTGAAAACGGAAGTTTGATCCTCTCCTTGTAAAATGTCTCGAGACCAACAAGTTGTTGACTTATACGCCAAAAATTTGCTCCTTTACCATGGCCCTCACATGTCACATCGATCAATGATGTCCATTTATGGTAAAAAGTTGAGAATGACAAGATTTTCACATTTGATACAATCAGAGAAAGCTCTTCGATCCAGTCTTCTTATGATATAGAGACATATGCATAGTTTTCATAGGGGCGAAAGTTTGAAGTTAATAGTGCATTTGAGTTTGTTTTATTATATACAGAGATATATCATAGTAGATGTCACAAGTTCAAGTCTTTTAATACATTTCTTCTGATGGGTCAATAAGAAGCCAGACCAAGTCACATTAATACAAACTAGAATCCAGCCAAAGCAGAAGGGAGATATTTGGTGTTTTTGTAAAACGAGTCTCGATTGGGCGGGAGGAGGCTGGTCTACACAGCAGGACCTCTCCACTCCAAAAACAATAATGATGTTTCATAGGAATCTCTTTACTTATGAGATTTACGTTCCATTTATTATGTGAAAAATAATTTTCTTATTTTTTGGTATTTGATTTATTTAGGAAAATGAGTCAATGGAAAATCTATGCTTATATTTAGGAAAATAATTTTCTCTTTAAAAACCTGAAATCATTCTCTAAAATATCACTAGATATTAACATTTGGCCTAAAACTCTACACTTGGGCATATAAACCCTAACACTATTTCCTAGGTCCTTAGCGTCCAGGACCAAATCTCCGGTGCTCACCTCCAAATCCCTTGTGCCCTTGGTCAAGTCCATCAAGGTAGAGCCCACAATCTTGTTGGCCGTGCTTAGACCCCCAATGCTGATGCCCACACTTGGTTCCATTAAGGCCGAGCCCGAAGCCCCGGTGCAAAGTAGATGCAGCTTAACTGGAATTCGCTGGAATCATGCATGCTAAATCAATTAGCAGACCACATTACATGAATGGGCAGTAAATCCTTAAATTATTGAGCAGATGCATGGCAAATTCACAACGGTTTGATCACACTATCAAACACTCTCAAATTAGGCAACACCAGATACGCCGATAATGTAACGTACCAAATAACGAGAAGACAACAAAGCATACAAGATTAAAACACTTTACATTCTGACGAAGCTGCATGAACGTTCACCCCAATTTTCATACGGTCGCAAAGCCTCAAGAAGAAAACAATTGATAATACCAGCAGAAAAATCATTTAAATAACTCAAACTACTCTGATCAAATCAAAAACTCGAACATGCCTATTTCTATTTTGCTGACATGGTCCGTCCATAAGACTCCATGATTAAGTTTGCCTTCATCTACTGCGAGTCCAGCTGCTTCAATAAAACAAAAAAAAAAAAAAAAAAAAGAAGAAGAAGAAAGAAAAAAAAGAAAACGCCATTCCTGTTTCAAATTCTCAAGGTTCCTGGGGTCCATCGACCTTGTTCCCACTTTTATGACCTCTTCAGCTAGGCCTAATTTATCGAGCTTCAATAAACAATTTTTTCTTTTCCTCCTCCTCCACTATCACTCCTGCCCCAGAGCTTCGGGAAATTAGAGACCCTTCACATCAAAGACTCTTTCTCGAACTTGTGCCTCATTTTCATCGTCTTTTTTTGCAGTGCCTCATTTTCATCATCTTCTTTTGCTACCTGTTGCAAATCGATCATCTGTTTTGCATCAGATTCAGGCAAATTATTCCTAAAGAAAGAATAGAAGATTATCTCTAAAGAAAGAATAGAAGGGTCTCAAGTTGAGCATAGGTTTGGGGCTTTTCTCATTATTGAATTTGAGCATTTATTTTGTTAGGTAGAATCAAATCAAATTTTCAATGGAAAATATTTTCAATTTCATTTTCAACTTTCAACCAGAGACTTTCTTAATTTTCTCAAATGTCTAAATCTGATCAATTCCCATGTTTACGTAAACGGACATGATCGATCCATTTGAAATGTGAGGACCAAGAGAAGGAGCAAACCTCAGGAATCAAGCGTCTTTCCTTTAGCCATGTGGCTCCACCCACGCTGTTGCACGTGGCCTTTTCAAGTAATGGAAGCGAATGATAAGGTAGATGTGGTGTGCTTTTAGCTCTTTTGGACCGATCCTAAAAGACTACGGTCAATTTAGAGTATAGTATGAAATTGCAATAATTGTTCCAACTTAGGGTCGCTATCTGCAAAAAGTTGTCGATGCTTGAAATTTATCTCGAATCCCAATGGACTAAGACAAAACACACTCCACATTTTTGTTCCCCGTGAGGGAATATCCCAAGGTCTTTGCCCATCTAGGCACGTAACCATTCCATTAATTACCATCAATTTAAATTCGAAAAGCCACAATTTTCGTTCTTGAATGCCATTTCATAAAACCATTCCAATAAAATTTGAAAAAATAGAACAACACATTGTGTATCCATCGAGATATGTACTAAATACGAGTTGATTCTTTGTCTTGTCCATGTCAAATTCTCTTGTGTTTCAATGATGCATGAAGAAAAGTCAAAAAGGCTCCACTCCCTCCATGGACTGGCCGACTGCAGTGAGTGATGTATGGGTCTTCAACCGAAACTCTTGCCTTTTTTTTCGCAACTTGCAATACATGACAATCGGCCGCCTTTGTCGCTTAATTCCTCCGACGAAGACGACTCGATATCTCCTTTTCTTCACAAAAACCATCGCATTTCGATAGCAACGTGATACCTATCATGAACATGCTAAATAGATATGACGAGCCAAGTTCACAGCATTTTAGAGAATTAATTTGGCCCAACAGTCATTGGTCGTGGATGGATGAGGTTGGGTTGTTAGTCGACCTGTCAAATGGATGGAATTGGATCGGGTTGGATTGAAAATGATTCCACTTATATTGACTAATTTAACTCGTTTTGAGCTATTTATATGCAATATAACTTTAGCGATTCATACCCGATCCTGTCCATTTGCATGATCCAACACTTAGTGCCAACAATTTTTTGACACAGCCCATTTGCATGATCCGACATGACCCAACTGAATAGGTCTGTATTTAGCATGTATGAGTTCATGTGTCATAAGTGAGTTGACCTAGTTACGACACAGCAAAAATTGTATGTTACATGAGTTATTATGCTTAACCAAATTAGACACGAATGGGCACGTTTAAGTTAATGTATGAACGTGTCATATGTTTAGCATGACATGATTAACACAGGTTTTAGCACATTTAATATTCGCATCTAAAGAGTTTTTTTTTTTTTTTTTCTAATCCTAAATAGTTTATACAAATAAACCCATGTTAAAATGAGTGAAAGGTCAAACAAAAACAGTAATAGGGATGCAGAAGTCATAGAATGTCAAAAGAAAAGGCTCATATTTTAGATTTTATATGAAGCAAAATTATTCATATATTTTGAAATATGTCGAAACTCATTACAGAAGTTATTATGTATTAATGTGTTTTTTCTTAATCGTGTATACAATTACATGTTAAAATTAAATTAATTTGTAAGCAAGTTAACATATCGTGTTGTGTGAACTGCTTTATTAGGTGTGTTGAAGCAGTTTTGTCATCTTCAAGTCAACAAAATTCTTATTATACTTCTGTCTCTACACGATATGATTAACACGAAATAGCACCAATTGTCAAACCCAATGAAGATGACTTTAAAATAGTATAAAGAAAGAGGAAGAAATTACAAATCACCTACACAAAAAATAATTCAGCTTCATGTTGCCTTCGACTTTTAAGACTGGACACTAGCAAGCAAACTACCTAAAAGTTTAAAAATTATCAAATTCTTTGTTGCAAATTCGATGGATATGTTTTGGGAATACCCACAAAATCATGCTTAGGATGCATTTCTTTTCTTTCATGGTGGAGAATTTCCTTAGCCACTGACTTGTATGATGAGTCCGCCTATCTAATTATGAGCTATGATATGGGTATCTCCGGTGATTTGGAAATTGTTTTCTTAAAAGTAATTGCTTATATCGTCTACAAAATTGAATCGGCAAAAAATATTTTTATTGTACATGAAAATTTCAGTCACTCGAAACACGAACGATAATCATTATATCTCTCTGTTTTTCTAATTTTCTGTTTTTGGGAACAAGTTTAAAGTAGAAATCCGTTTAGTAATGTAATTTCATTTTTCTATATTTTGGGATAAATTTTTAGCTCGAAAATAGGTTTAGAACAGAATTAAGAAGTTACAAGTTTCTATTTTTCTAATTTTGAAACAAAAACAGAAATAAAAATTATTTTCATCGCTCACTCTCTCCGCTTGCCCTAGAAGGGAGATATTTAAGAAAGTCCATCAAATGAAATTTCTGTTTTATGAATATAATTTTTGTGTCGTTATCAAACGTGCATCTTTTATCCTAAATTTATTTAAGGAGTAGTAACATAAATATCTATTTATGGTCACAAATTTTTCTGAGAAAAGAATGATTATTATTCGAACCCTCAATTGCTCACTCTTGATTTTGCTCGACTCAAGCCTTAATCGCTAGAGTCTCTCGCTCGACCCGATAGCCTTATCTTAAGAATCTGAGAAATTTTTTGTGATTTGTCCTTGTGATGGGATAGATCACGTTGCCTTTCTACTGCCAAGTATCTTCCGTTGCTGATCTGTAGACAGTCCTTTGCAAATAGGAAGTGCTTCCTGTCGGGTGGAGATCTTTGTATCAGCAGAACCGTGAATTACGAGTAACTTCGACTCAGAACCACCAGTTCTATTTACCCACTTGGAAACTGATCCCAAGACCATATGATCCGATTCCCGATTCCACGGAACCGGAAATCGATCCCACGGGTACGGTTCTCCATTCCTAGACGGGAATCGAGCCGCCGGAGAACCGATCACCCTCACAGAAAAAGAGTGCTTTTCGTGGGAAAATGGAAGGAAACTATAAAAAGAAGGAAGGAAGAAAAGGAGTGGAAGGCGAGGGCGGATCTGGCGAGGGCCAAGGCGCATCTGACGTGGGACCCGGGCACCGTTTCGCTCTATCGCTACAGCTAATCCTTTTTAACACCTTTCGTCTCGTTGGCGCTCTTCTAGCCATTCCACACCAGTACTCTCTCTCTCTCTCTCTCTTCCCCTATCTTTGGCATGCGGATATTATTAACGCCCCCATCCCTCTTTTTCTTGAATTTTTCGTGTATTATTGGATATTTCATTTTATCTGTTTGATTATCGTCTTTAATTTGTAGTCTTTGCCCTCTGTTTCTCCCCCTATATAAGCCATTTCCTCCCTCAAATCTTCCACTCCAGGAAAAAAAGTGTGTGTTGATGCTCGCTCCCTTTTTGTCCCCGCCTTTCTCCAAATTATGATCATGAGCTTTTGCAAAAAGGGTCTCCACTCATTTCTGGGCCTCACTTACTTCATTGATAGCAATACCGCCGCCATCGCGGTCGCCTGCCCCGCCACTAAAACGTCGCCTCCTGCTGCCGCCGACGCCGACTTGGCTAGAGGAGTGGGTCTCATGACGGCCACGGGGGAAATGTGCCGCCAGCCGAACGTGTTGGAATCTTCTGCCATCAAATCACTGCCAGCCGCGGCGGCAAAGGACCCGGATGGGAATAGTACCGTGAGAATGTTCTTGGATGACGTAGGGGAGGTGGTCGACGGGTTGATGTCGTGCACCGAGAGCCTAGGGTTCGAGAGCTCCGATGAGAGGAGGGTCGACGACCACACGATGATGGAGGACATAGGGAGCATGAGCAACAAGAACGGCGATGATGAGTGGCATCACGTGGGGAGGACAAGGTGGAGGGAAGAGAGCGAGAGGAGGAGAGAGAAGAAGTTCCCACCTCCATTGTCCTCCTTGAACCACAAGGGCCAACCTTGCTTCTTCCTCAGGCCTGTGAGGAGGGATGGGAGGTTGGAGCTGACCGAGGTGAGGATCGATCGGCCCGAGATCCTCCGCTCCTCACGGCAGGATGGGCGGCTGCGGTTGGAGTTCATTGTAGACGAGGAGGATGAGGAAGAAGAACAAGAACAAGAAGAACTGGAAGAACTAGAAGATGAGGAGGAGCAAATAATAGAAGAAGAGGAGGAGCAGGATGACGGCAACCACCGCGAGGTGCAGGATCCCGGCGATTCAACGGAGTGCTGGATAAGCGAAGAGGAGGACGGTCGTCACGACGGGGAGACATTTGAGTTTGAAGAAGAGGAAAGGATGGGCGAGTGGAGGTTTCACCACCATCATCATCATCATCAAGTGAGTAATGAAGGGTTTGGGAGATGCCACAAATTGGTGAACCACCGCGACCACCACCCCCACCACCCCCACCACCACCACCACCACCATCACCTCCATCACCACAATGACTTACATGTGTGGAGGCAGCCTTTTGTGACCACAAGGTGAAGTTAGCACATGTTCCCCACGCGGTTGTGCGAAAAGGACTTGGGATGGGAAAGGAGACGGCCATTTATTTTGTGTCGAGGATTAACGTGTTTTCCTTTTTTGTTGTCATTGGGTTGTGCATAATATCTGCTGAATTTTGAGAGAGAGAGAAAGGGTGATGATGTGTCTCAAAATCAACCAAAGTTTTCGGGCACAAGCGGTTGATGCGGATAAAGGTGGAATCTTTGGAAATGGGAAATGTCAGCAGTGCGGTCTGCATCTGGAGGTTGGAGAGAGATGTGAAAATATTAGTTATGTTTTTACCAAATATAGTTGTTCTTTAGTTACAAGAACTTGGCAACACGCGCCATCATCTTGTGAAATATAAATGGCATCGTGTATTTAAAAAAAGAAAGGAAATTATGAAATCCCAGAAGTATTCAGCCTCCAGACTCTGCCTGCAACACACACACCCTCAAGTTCTTGTCATATCATAACTTCATCTATCTTTTCCTTTCTTGAGGTTTTGAAGGAAACCACGTGTTAAGATTGTGAGCTGGTGCTACATGGTATATTCGGCCTTGCAAGGAACTGCCCCTTTCTTCCCCACATATGGTCCTATCTTTGTCTCCATATCAGCAGAAATCTTGGGGGAGTACATCTTCATGATCTCTGGACAGATGAAGAAAATGAGAGAAATTGAGACGGTGACAAAGTTGATGAAAAGGAATGGAGAAAGACTTCTTTTGAATCGACGAGACAAAAGGAAAAGCTAAGGACTAGGAATCAATTAAAGCAAAGGTGCTCGTAAAAGTTCGTGGCAATTGGGTGTAGTTTGAGTGATGGAGAAAAAATGATATTAAAAGTGTCATAACTTTTATATATTAGAATTTTTGGTCAAATAACTTAAATGTTAAATCGGAAGAAAAATGATCATTTGAGAAAATTTAAAAAAAATTATTCCTTTTTTTTCGTACATAATTGTATTGCAAATACAATGTATATTATGAACTCTAAGAGGTAAGATACAAAAGGTAAAAGAATAATAAATATTTCCTAAATATATGCTGACTCTAAAAGATAAGATATAAAGATAACATAATAACAAATATTTTTTAAATGTTTGCTAAATATTTTCTTCCCTTAACATCCCAGCAAGCTAATGGTGAGGGTGCAACATTAACTCAGATCGCAATTGAAGGAACCAGCAGGAAGGCAAGCCTTTAGTGAAGATATTTGCAGTTTGTTCTTCAGTAGAAATGTAACGGACTACCAATTGTTTCCAAGTAATGAATTCCCGAATGAATGGTAATCAATTTCCACATGTTTGGTTTGAGCATGAAGCACAAGATTTGTGGATAAGTAGATGGCAGATAAGTTATTGCGCGAAAGAGTGGGTGGCTCGGGTGGTTGCACGTGAAGATCCTGAAGGAGATATTCAAGCCACATTAACTCTGCCGTTGTATCTGCAAGACATATGTATTCTGCTTCTGTGCTACAACGAGCCATGGTTCGTTGCCTGCAAGATGACCGAGAGATGAGGTTTGGTCCGTGATAGACACAAAACCCACCAACGGAGTGACGGTCCGTCCTGTCGCCCACTAAACCGGCATCAGAAAATGCATGGAGCCGAGTGGTTGCTGCCCGAGTAAAAAAGATGACCATGCGAGATCATACCGGCTAAGCAATGCAGAAGGCGTTTCACTGCTTGCCAATTGGCCATAGTAGGGGCGTGAAGATGTTGACAAACCGAATTCACCGCATATGCAATATCAGGCGGCGTGAGAGTGAGATATTGAAGTGCTCCCACAATGCTTCAAAATTGAAATGGGTCTATAAGTGGCTCATAAGAAGCAACATGTCCGATTCCACGGAATTTGCAGGAGTAGTAGTGGGTTTGGCAGATTGCATATTAGCATTTTTTGGTATTTTCCTCACAAATTGACTTTGGTGAAGATGTAATCCATCGTTGGTATGGAGCACTTCAATCCCAAAAAATAATGAATGTCCCCTAAATCCTTGATAGCAAATTCCGACTGAAGAGATTGCATGAGATTGTCTAATGGAGCATTTGAGGAAATAGTTAAAATAATGTCATCAACGTACAACAATAAGAAAATGGTGAAATCAATTGTGTGTTTGACAAACAAGGTGGTGTTGGCCTTGTATATGACAAATCCCAAGTCGCACAAGTAGAAACTCAAGTGGGTGTACCAAGCGCGAGACGCTTGTTTAAGACCATATAACAACTATCGAAGGCGACAGACACAGTCAAGCTTACTTGCAGCAACAAAACCCTACGATTGAGTCATATAAACTTCCTCCTCAAATAATCTATGTAGGAATGCATTAGAGACATCCAATTGTCAAATGAACCAATGTTGGGAATATGCGAAAGACAAGACTATGAGTGTATTTGATACCCTTGTTGATGAAAACCCTTGGTGATCAATCTTGTTTTATATCGTTTAATAGTTCCGCTAGAGTGGAGTTTAATCTTATACACCCGTTTGCATCTGATGGGTTGAGCATGAGCAGGAAGCGGAACAAGATCCGATGTGCAATTCTTCATTAGTGCTTTGTATTCAGACTATATTGTGAGCTGCCATTTCTCATCCTTTGCTGCCTTGGAAAAACAAGTGAGTTCTTCAGTAATACTAGACTAAACCACAAAAGCCGAGCTGTGATTTTTTTTAAAAGTTTGACGAGCTATGGTCCCATCCAAAGACGAGTCGTCATAGGATGTGAAGATGATGATGGTACCATGGTAGAAGTTTCTTGTGGTACCCCTGCAGGTTCAATTGTAGTTTCAATGATGTCAGCAAGTAGAATGTCCGGATTTGGTGGAGAAACCTATGGAAACTCAGGTGGTCCAGTAGGTGTCAAGGATGATGGGGCCAAATCAGCAGGCAAAAATAATTCCACGTGTTGGTGTTGAGGCATTTTGAGAGGAGTTTGGCAAGGCAGCAAGAGGATAGGTGGCCTCATCAAGAGTGGCATCCACAACAACATAAAAATGCTTATCTTTGGGGCAATAGATGCAAGTCTTGGATCTTGGTGCAAGCTTATGGGGCAAGTAAGGGCGGAGAATATATACTGCACAACCAAAAACAGGTAAATGCGTAATATTGGGTTTAGTGTGAAATAAAGCCTCCCAAGGGGAAATATTATCAATGACTTGTGTTGGCATGCGGTTAATCAAGTAAACCACAATTTCAAAAGCAAACTCCGAAAACATTGGTGGACCAGAACCTTGATAAAGAAGAGTTAATCTAATTTTAACTATATGTCGATGTTTCCATTCTGAAGTCCCGTTTTGATAGGGTGCGTAAGGACAAGAAACTTGTTGGTGATTGTCATGATCTCTAATGTATTGGACAAATTCAGTGGATGTGACAAATTCAGGTGCTCCGTCGCACTATATAGATTTAATTTGATTTTCAACAAGTTTGTGAAAGACTTTAAAAATGGAACAAAATTGACTGCGAGATGAGAATGAATAGAACCAAGTAAAACGAGAGAAATCATTAATGAAAAAAATATAGTATTTATTGTCGTTGAATCAAATATTAGGAGAGGGACCCCAAATATTAAAATGAATTAATTCCAAAGGATCAGCCACCGCGTGATGACAAATTAAACACACATGGAACCAGAAACATTAGCCCCGGTCATATCTGTATACCAAATTAGGTAACTTCTTGATCCATACCCAATTTAAATATTTAATTGCCTAACTTGGATCATTACGATTTTAATCTTGATTTGGTGTGAATTCTAGGCGTTTACGGATTAGGCTATTTCTTTTCTGGAGTCGTGCATATAATTGGAGTTTCGATCGATCTTTATGACCTAAAGATCGGATTCCCCAATTCCTCCTTTTGTTTCCTCCTTTCCGAAGACGGATCCAATTTCGGGTCGGTCGGTGGATCCGGACCCGATGATTCCAGAATAAAAAAGAAAACCCTGGAAGCCCTAGAGAAATTGTCTCCAGTTCACACAGATCCAGGAGAGATGTCGACGATGGGTCCAGAACAGGTGACAGAAGCGGAAGGAGGAGGAGGAGGAGGAGCAGGAGAGATGTCGATGAGGGGTCCGGAAGAAGACAGGGATGCGATGATAGCGGAGGCCAAGCGGTTCGTGGAGAACTACTACAGCACGTTCGACGCGAACAGGGAGGGCTTGGTGAACCTGTACCGGCAACGATCGGTGCTGAAAATCGACGGCCGGAAGATCCAGGGCAAGGAGGCTATCCTCGCCAAACTCATCTCCCTTCCGCAGCCGTGCCACCACGAATTCGCCGAGATCAGTTGCTGCACCTATCGCTTGGCACCCGCAACGGCATCGGTCGCCGTGCGCGTCCTGGTCCGCGGCGGGACGTGGTTAGGCGGCAAGAAGGAGGAGGCGGACGCCGCCCTTATACAGCAGGTCTCTCTCGTTCTCTCTAAGTTATTATTTCTTGTCAACGCTTTGCAATTTCTCTTATCGATCAATCCATTAATCAATCGCATCGCGCATAAATACCGAGAGTACATCTCAAGCTCCTTGTCTAACGCTCTGGCTGGCTCTGATTCTTAACCTTCAGAGCTTCAATCTGGTGCCAGCACGAGGAGGAAGCTTTTACATAGCTCGACAATCTGGGATGCTCTTTGATCTCAAGAAGCCTCGGTCCGGGGGTCTGTCCTACTGGCTACCGAAACCTCCCTGCTCGGCAGCGCCCTTTCTTGGCCCGTTATATCAAATCCTATCCTCCGCATACCCGCCGACGTCGGCTGCCACGGCACCGAGTACGCCTCCGCATTTCGAACGCCTCAGCATTTCGAATCCGAATACCACCCATGATGAAACTTCCTCCGTCTCTACAGAGACCTGATGATAAAACTGTTTTACTTTCAATGTTCTAGACTCTTGTTTTATTTTCAATGTTTTGTTGCACTACTTTTGTGAATACGTATTGGATTCATGTTCGAATCCAAGTTCAGCATATGTCATACTGCTCTTATGAACTGAACTCAGTGGCAGGGCCTTCTAATTCTCGTGGTAATATGTTGCTCAGTAAAGTTGACTTGATGTTTCATGACATTAGCAGTGAGGAAGTTTAATATTAAGAATATGACTACATAAGCAATTACCATCGCCCGACTTTTAGCACAATTAAAAGCCGATGGATATACATAATGGTGGCGCAGGGAAGTCCTAATCTGAGAGCATATGCTCATGAGAAATGCGGTATGCACTAGAAAGTACATTGAAATTTGGTTACTAAATGACATGATAACTGATTATTGTTGGATGAAATATGTTCACCGGACCCTACTCTTTAGATATTTGGTAATTCATAATTAAAGCAGCTCATATGAGCTGGTAAATCATTTAGTAAAAGAATATCACAGCAAATACTTTGTACCCTAACATTGCTTTATGTCCATATAAAGTGAGCTTGACTCATTTAGCGTGAAACAATACTCTCAGTAAAATACCTAACACCGACTTGTGACACCTAAAACTACACATGATAAAATTTCTATTCTCTGGTCTTCGAAATAGATTTGGAACAGAAATCCGTTTGGTAATGTAATTTGATTTTTCTATTTCTAGAACAAATTTCTATTCCAGAAATTGATTTGAAGGAGAAACCTGAAGTTAAAATTTTTAACTTCTTAATTTCTAGTAAAAAATTAATTTCCGTTCTAGAAATTTTGTTGTGCGCACCCTAAAAGACTAGGTTTGTTGACTTTTAGTCAATTAATGGATTTGAGAACCTCTGCCCCATAGAGGCAGGCAAAAGCATTTGGAACAATTCTGCTCGACACCTTTTTTCATGTTTGTCGGTACCCGCTGACAACTTAAAACACATGAAACAAAAAATATTGGCCCCGGAGGTTTCCGTGCATTCTTTTTACCTTGTCGATGCGCATGCCACTTGCCGGCTGGAGAAGATGACTCACTTGCAGTTCAGGTGCCTAAAGTATTAAACAAAAACCAAACCAAAGAATCCTTGCTTGTCAAGTTGGTTGACAGATAATGCATTTGAAGGATCCATGAAGACCATATAGCCCATAGAAAATATTAAGTACCCTAAGAGTGCCACGCAATTTTTGTTCTGAATTATTCAGAGCATGACACATGTCCATCTCTCTTCCACATCATCCCACTCTCTCATTTGTAGTCCCTCTTTGTTAATGCTTTGACGCTCTCTCTCCTCTGCTCTCCTTTGTAGACGGTCTCTCTCCTCTCTCTCCTCTATGTCTGTCGCTTCCATCGCCCCTCATCAAGCGAAACGCGATGCCAACGGCCCTCCACCTCTGCTGGTTTCCTCCGTTGCCCCCGACTTTGACGCCAACACAGCCTCTGCCTCCTCTCTTGAACCCGACTCTAACACCAACACCCCTTTGCCTCCCTCTTGCTACCTCTAGTCCTCTCTCTCTCTCTCTCTCTCTCTCTCTCTCTCTCTCTCTCTCTCTCTCTCTCTCTCTCTCTCGTCCTCAAAGTCGCGTCTCTCTTCCAGCAAACCACAACGCTGACGCCCCTCTGCCAGTTGCCTCCGTCGCCCTCGACTCAAACACCAATGCCTCTACCTCTGCTTTTGCCTCCACTTACGTGCCTAATGCCAACGAACCCTTGCTCGCGTTTTGACCTTCCTCTCTGCAAGCGAAGGTCGCTCTGCTCGCTCTTTCTCTCTTTCCTCCACGAAGCACCCCTACTCTTGAACGCGGACGCCGCCGACGCCGTTGCCTCCCACCATTGCCTTCCCAAGCCCCACTGATAGAGAGATTGTTTGCAATTTTGTTCTCTGCAATTTTTTTTTTGCCCGCAACGGAAGAGAGAACGGGGAGAGAGATAGTTTGCAGAGGAGAGAGAGCGTTAGAGCAGTGGGCCAGGGACTATGGAAGAGAGAGTGGGACGGTGTGGGAGAGAGACGAACATGTGTCATGCTTTGAATGGTTTAGAGTAAAAATTGGGTGGCACTCTTAGTGTACCTAATATTTTCTCATCATTCTATACAACCACCTTGACACGAATTATGGTAGAGTGGCTTGACAACCTCTGTAACACGAAGACGACAATAATGACTTTCAGACAACAACCTTGTTGCAGAGCTGGGCGACAACTCCATAACTTCTCAACCCTCAGATATGTCCTAGCATTCACTGGATGGAATAGTAGACAATTGTGATATCAGCATATCAATCCAACAATTTCTGGTAAAATCTTTACTTAGCGCCAATCCAACTGTATCTGCAGTATCAGGACTCATAACAAATGAGGGGCCGTAGAAATTTTACCTATTCGGGGTACTGTTTCGCCAAATTTCCCTCTCGACCGCTCCGCCAGAGCTTCGCATTCTCTCTAAAGAAACAAATCCCTCACTCCAATACTCATTGCGACAATCTCCCTCCTCGTTCTACTATCCTCAACATCCCCAACTCTCTCCCAAACCATATCACACTCGTCCTCCAATTTGGTCAAGTGTCTCCTCAAATTCACCCGCTTTTGCAGCCATCTTCTCATTCTCCCTCTTCACTCTCATCGCCTCATCAACAATCTCCTCTGACCCCCTAACGAACCCCTCTTTCTCTCTCTTCAATTCCCTCAGCTCCTCGTACGTACCCCGCCCGCATTGTCTCCTCCTGCAATTGCCGTTTTTCCAATTTCACCGCCTTCATCGCCACCTCCACCTCCTCGACACGCCCCTCCCCTCTCCTAATCACATCCATACATCTCAGAACCACCGAAACCTTCTCCAGCAATCTCTTCGTGCAATTCCAATACTCGTGCCATTTCACGTCCGACCGCTCCTCAATTTTCTCCAAATTCAGGCGTAGAAGGGGCTGAACTGGAAAAAGAAAAAACAAGGGGGGGCTTTCTAGTCTTTTCAGCCAAAAGAACCGGTTTCGGGTCGGTCGGTGGATCCGGACCCGATGATTCCAAAATAAAAAAGAAAACCCTGGAAGCCCTAGAGAAATTGTCTCCAGTTCACACAGATCCAGCAGGAGGAGATGTCGACGATCGGTCCAGAAGACGTGACAGAAGCGGAAGGAGGAGGAGGAGGAGAGATGTCGATGGTGGGTCCGGAAGAAGACAGGGATCCGATGATAGCGGAGGCCGAGCGGTTCGTGGAGAACTACTACAGCACGTTCGACGCGAACAGGGAGGGCTTGGTGAACTTGTACCGGCAACGATCGGTGCTGATTTTCGGCGGCCGGAAGATCCAGGGCAAGGAGGCTATCCTCGCCAAACTCACCTCCCTTCCGCAGCCGTGCCACCACGAAATCGCCGAGTTCCGGTGCAGGACCTATCGCTTGGCACCCGCATCGGTCGCTGTGTTCGTCGGGGTCCGCGGCGGGACGTGGGTAGGCGGCAAGAAGGAGGAGGCGGACGGCGCCCTTATAGAGCAGGTCTCTCTCTTTCTCTCTAAGTTATTATTTCTTGTCAACGCTTTGCAATTTCTCTATCGATCAATCCATTAATCAATCGCATCGCTCATAAATACCGAGAGTACATCTCAAGCTCCAAGCTCCTTGTCTAACGCTCTGGCTGGCTCTGATTCTTAACCTTCAGGGCTTCGATCTGGTGCCAGCACGACAAGGAAGCTTTTACATAGCTCAACAATCTGGGATGTTCTTTGATCTCAAGAAGCCTCGGACCGGGCGTATGTCCACCTGGGTACCGAAACTTCCCGCCCCGGGAACGCCCATGTATGCCTCGTTATTTCAAATCCTATCCTCGGCATACCCGCCGACGTCGGCTGCCACGGCACCGAGTACGCCTCCGCATTTCGAACGCCTCAGCATTTCGAATCCGAATACCACCCATGATGAAACTTCCTCCGTCTCTACAGAGACCTGATGATAAAACTGTTTTATTTTCAATGTTCTAGACTCTTGTTTTATTTTCAATGTTTTGTTTCAGTACTTTTGTGAATATGTATTGGATTCATGTTCGAATCCAAGTTCAGCATATGTTAGAGTCGGATTGCAGTTATGAACTCAGTGGTAGGGCCTTCTAATTCTCGTGGTAATGTGTTGCTCAGTAAAGTTTACTTGATGTTTCATGACATTAGCGGTGAGGAAGTTTAATATTTAAGAATATGACTACATAAGCAATTACCATCGCGCGACTTTTACCACAATTAAAAGCCAGATGGATATACATAATGGTGCGCAGGGAAGTTCTAATCTGAGAGCATATGCTCATGAGAAATGCGGTATGCACTAAGAAAGTGCATTGAACTAAATGACATGATAACTGATTATTGTTGGATGAAATATGTTCACCGGACCCTACTCTTTAGATATTTGGTAATTCATAATTAAAGCAGCTCATATGAGCTGGTAAATCATTTAGTAAAAGAATATCACAGCAAATACTTCGTACCCTAACATTGCTTTATGTCCGTATAAAGTGAGCTTGAATCATTTAGCATGAAACAATACTCTTAGTAAAATACCTAACACTGACTTGTGACATCTAAAGCTATGTAGGATAAAATTTCTATTCTCTGTTCTTCTAAACAGGTTTAGAACAGAAATCCGTTTGGTAATGTAATTTGATTTTTTTTTATTTCTAGAATAAATTTCTATTCCAGAAATTGATTTGAATGAGAAATCAGAAGCTAAAATTTTTAACTTTTCAATTTTTGGTTAGAAATTGATTTCCGTTCTAGAAATTTAATTTTGTCGTGCGCACACTAAAAGACTAGGTTTGTTGACTTTTAGTCAATTAATGGATTTGAGAACCTCTGCCCCATAGAGGCAGGCAAAAGCATTTGGAACAATTCTGCTTCACCTTTGCCAAGAATCTCTACCCCCCTTGACACCTTTTTTTCATTTTTGCCGGTACCCGCTGACAACTTAAAACACACGAAACCAAAAATATTGGCCCTGGAGGTTTCCGTATTCTTTTTACCTTGTCGATGTGCATGCCACTTGCCGGCTGGAGAAGATGACTCACTTTTAGTTGAGGTGCCTAAAGTATTAAACAAAAACCAAACCAAAGAATCATTTGCTTGTCAAGTTGGCTGATAGATAATGCATTTGAAGGATCCATGAAGACCATATAGCCCATCATTCTATGAGAAAATATTAGGTACCCTAAGAGTGCCACGCAATGTTTGCTTTGAATTATTCAGAGCATGACACGTGTCCATCTCTCTTCCACGTCATCCCACTCTCTCTTCTGTAGTCCCTCTTTGACGCTCTCTCTCCTCTGCTCTCCTCTGTAGACGGTCTCTCTCCTCTTTCTCCTCTATGTCTCTCGCTTCCATCGCCCATCATCAAGCGAAATGCGACGCCGACGACCCTCCACCTCAGCTAGTTGCCTCCGTTGCCCCCGACTTTGACGTCGACGTAGCCTCTGCCTCCTCTCCTGAACCCGACTCTGACACCAACACCCCCCCTCTCTCTCTCTCTCTCTCTCTCTTGTTGTCATGCCCCGAACCTCGAGCGCGCCAACAACCCACCATGGTCATGCAAATGCGACCTTCCCAGGTAGTGTCGCTGACCCCATACATTTATTAATGCGCAAGCGGAACGTATTATAAAACCCCTGACAATAAAACACGGGATAGAAAAGCAGGAAGCAAAACCACAACATAACACTTCCCTAATTCAACAGGATTACAAACAGAGGTCTACGGCCAAAAGTCTACAAAAGACCGGCTCTTAAAAATGAATTGTACTACAACCTACAAGTCGGACACGTTCTCCAATCTTATGACTTCACCTTTGCAACTCCTCAAGGCCAATCAAAGCTATCTGGTTGCTCCGTCCACCAGGGACCTAAAATTTTAATCCCACAACCGGGATGAGACGATGTCTCAGCAAGTTCAACCCCCTAAACCCCTATTAGAAAGAAAATACTCCCCGGGTGGCCTAGCCACATCACACAGAGGACTTACCTCGCCTCAGCCTTCATCTGCAGGTTAGAACAATTTATATAATTCAACCACGTACAATTATGATAACCAAACAACCATGGCTCAATCACATTATCAAACAATTCAACCACTTGGATCGTCTCAGCGATCAATCGAATCGGCCGATTACATGTCATTCTAGCAAATCAATCATTGCTCTCAATCCCAACCCTATAGGAAGGTTTAACAATCAGTGGCAATCACGGCCCCACTCGGCACGACCTGTAATCAAGTGGTAATTCACGGCCCCACTCGGCACGACCTGTAATCAAGTGGTAATTCACGGCCTCATCAGGCACGACCTCTAATAGGTGGTTAATCATGGCTTCACTGGGCACGACCTCTCATAGGTGGTTTATCACGGCTTCACTGGGCACGACCTCTCATAGGTGGTTTATCACGGCCTCACTGGGCACGACCTCTAATAGGTGGTATTTCACGGCTTCCTCGGGCACGACCTTTCCTAGGTGGTATTTCGCGGCCTCACTGGGCACGACCTCTAATAGGTGGTCAATCACAGCCAATCTCCCATCAATTTCTACACTTAGGATTTCATAGAGGATCCCTATAAATCGCAATCACACTCAATTCATCACAACCAATCATCAATATCAAATTCTAAATGCACAACAGCGATCGGCACGAAATTCTGAGAGTTTAGGGTCCTGACAAAATTTTCGGAATTTATTAAATAATTAAATTTATTCCGAAAATAATTAAATAATAATATTTATATTTTTCATGATCCACGCTCAATTTATAATATCCAATCATCAATTTCAAAATCCGAATACACAGCAACGATCGGCACGAAATTCTGAACAACCGGGATCAAAAATAATTTTTCCGTTTTTTTTAAATATTAATATTTTAATAATTTCGGAATTAATATAATATTATAAATTTCCAGAATTTCGAAGCAATTAAATAATTCAAAATTAAAACCCTATTATGTCCCATCAAGGTTTATTATTAAATAAACTATCTTAACCTTTAATTAAACACCCTTTAAATTAAACAAACCTTTTAACTCAAATCACAATTAAATAAACTCAAATATCCACATAAACTTGCTTAACTTAGACTAAGCACACTTAGGGCATAATTAACCGTCTAATCAAGATTTAGTGAGTTAAACTCACCGGATTAGCGAACCGAGCGGACCAAAACGGCGGGGACGACGCGAGGATCGACTTTCCTCAAAGCGGGCCGAGCATCCGGGCTCGGGAAGGCGGCCGAAACAGGCCAAGAAGGGGCTTCCATACCCATTTTCTGCAGTTGCTGTCCATGGCGGTTTGAGGCCGAGAATGGGCGGATCTGGTGCCGGTTCGGGCGGAGGAACGGTGGAGGAGCTACGGCGGTGGCTGGCGACGACGAACGGCGGTGGGGATGAGCTCCGGCAGCTCTTGCACGAGCTGAACAGCAGCTCGGGACGACGAGCTGGGCGAAGCGGGCGGAGCGGCAAGCCGGCGAGCTGACCGGCGGAGCGGCGTGCGGGCGAGCTGTCGTGTGACATCCCGATTTTCCAATTCTGGTTTCAATTAAATAAGTCGGGCATTTCATCTTCGCGTCTATAGCTTTCTTCTCTGAGCTGATCACTCACAAGATAACTAGTCTATCAGGTGAAGCCGTTAAGGAATCTAAACGCAATAGACTTGAGAATTCGACCAAAAAACGACTACTCGACCGTACTAATCTGCAAGGGTCATTATGGCACAGACCGATTAGAGACCGGAGATAGGTCGATTCAACAAAACCATGTAATTCGGTATGGGTGATTCCACCTAATTGCATAATTCTTGTTGATCGGCACTAGACCGATTTCTCTATCGTTTTGGTACCCTATGTCCGTATTTGAAACCTCGAGATTTCTACGACAATCAAGAGTCGCAAATGTGTCGAAGATGCACTTTGTGGCTTGAAAATAATCAACCACAGGTCAATTGCACAGAAAATTCCTAAAAGCTACCCGGTAGATTAGGACGTGCTAAAGTCGCGCCAGATTGAATTTAATCGTGAAATTGAACCCGATTACAGAAATTGGAAGTTCTATCAAGTCACAATTCATTTTAGGAATGTCGACTCATCTCCAGAAGATTTTTCTACAAACCGAGATTTTTGGCGGAAAAGCAAAGTAATGCCGTTTTTGTTCGGGATTCTCAGAGGGCCGTTTTTAATCGAATCTTCGGGATGCAAGTTGGATCATTTGACGGGGAAATGTCTTGAGAAGGCCGAGGACACATGGGTTAATTTAATTGAGCTTCAATTGGATGGAATTGAGTGAGAATTGATTGAATTTGATGCACAAATGTCTAAAATTCGTATGCCATGGGGCTAGGGACATTTTGCACCTATTGCCAAGCTTGTAGAGGAAGATTGGAGGAGAGAGAGTGGCTGAGGTCATGTGATGTCATGGTGGGGGCAAAGCCAACGAGAGAGTGGCAAGTGTTGAGCTCTAAAGAGCCCAAGGAGACCCCCCTTGCTCAGCAGCCTTCTTCTCCCATAATTTGTGGCTTTCTCCATTGTTGTTGAAGGAGAGAAGCTCAGCAAAAACCAGAGAAACCGAGCAGCAACAGCCCTCCACCGTCGCATGCCCATCGGACTCCATTTCCTCCCCTGTTTTCTCCTCGTTCCAGTTTCTGCTCCAGCCGACCTTTCGCCAAAGATCCGAGTAAAAAGTTAACTTCCCGGATGAATCAGCGAACGCTCCACCCACGTCCGTGACGAGGACATCCAGCCCGTTCTGGAGCACCCTGTCTCTAGCCGGAAAGATTCTCCAGCTGTCCCGAAATCCTGAGAGAAGCTGCCGCTCGCCGGACCATTTGGTTCCGCCCTGCTCCGCCTGTTCCGCGTTTTCTTACTGTTTTGCCTCTTTCCGACCCTTCCTTTGCCCATCCCAACCTCCTATAAGATCCCCAAGACCCCCGGGAGCCATTGGTTGCCAACCACCTGCTTGCTGGAGCTCCGATCGGCCCATTTTCGCCGTTGAAGTTGCTGGTTTCTTCTCTGCAGTTCAGTCCAGATCAGAAGCAGAAGACAGCAAGGTTTTGGAGACTTCGAGGCCCGTTTTCAGTGTCTTCCCGGCCTCCGTTGGTGTCGCCGCTTTGGGGTTTATCGACCGCCTTGGCGTCGCCTTCGCCGTGGACTTACCGGAATGTTAAACCGGTGAGTTTATTCTCTAATTCTTGCTTAGTGAGTTAATGACGCTTAAGGGGTGTTTAGATTAGTCTAATTAGGTTTAGGTGGTTAGATTAGATTATTTTAATGTAAATTAGATTAGTTGTATGATTATCTTAATGGATGTTTAATTAGGGCTAATTGTATGATTAAATTAGTGTAATCTTGTTTAAGCCCTAATTAATTATTTTTAATTAATTAATTATTTCGAATTTATAAATATTATTTTATTAAATTATATTATTATAATATAATATTTAATTATTTAATTTTCGGAATTAAATTTAATTATTTAATAATTTCGAAAATTATGCCGGGATGGCCGGTCGTTAGAATTTCGCGCTGATTGCAGCAGTGCGGTCGGTTTGTGTTAATTGTATGTTTAAATTAAGAAATTGAGTGATTGATGATTATGATTAATTATTCCAAAAGTGTGGAATTGAGTGATATTGATGAAGTTGTGGTATTTAACTTGAAAATACCTGGTGTTGGCTTTTAGCACCGTAATTGGTTTGTATGACTAGTTTGAATCGTTGGTTATTATTGGATTGAATATCCAGTTCTCTGATTTATTATTGAATGATCAGCTTTGACGAGCATTGGTTTATATATATGTATCCGCTTAGGCGAGCAATTATGATATACATATATTGCGGCAGCTTCTAGTGAGCTATAGTATACTATATTGAATATTGCGGCAGCTTCTGGTGAGCTATAGTATACTATATTGAATATTGTGGCAGCTTCTGGTGAGCTATAGTATACTATATTGAATATTGCGGCAGCTTCTGGTGAGCTATAGTATACTACATTGAATATTGCGGCAGCTTCTGGTGAGCTAAGATCGTTTTATCAGCTTGTGCGAGCACGATCTATATATATATCAGCTTGTGAGAGCAATGATCGTTTATCAGCTTGTGAGAGCAACGATCCATATATCAGCTTGTGCGAGCTATCATCTATGTATATATCAGCTTGTGAGAGCTACCATCTATATCAGCTTGTGAGAGCATTGCATCCATTTCAGCTTGTGCGAGCCATAATTGTATTGATGGATGAATAGATGGTATGGTTTAATAGATGATATGAATTGATAGATATGTGGATCGTATGATATCAATTGGATTGACTGAATTGATAGACCGATGGGTATGTCGGTAGTTTCAGCTTGTGCGAGCATTGTTTGAATATGAATTGTACTGACGTGCAGGAAAGGGACTGAGGCGAGGTAAGCCCTCTATCCTATTTGTGTGGCTAGAGTGCCATGAGGCGTATTTTCTTCTTAATTGAGTTTTAGATGGTAGGACTCGCTGAGACGTAGCCTCATCCCGGTTGTGGGATAATATTTCAGGTCCCTAGATGACGGTCGTGGAGGACCGAAAGTCCTGGAGTTCGGAAGGTGAAGGCTGAAGAATCGGCGAACGTGTCTGACAAGTTGGTCATAGGACAGTTCCCTAGTTGTTGAGCCTGTCTATTTTGTAGACAATCCAGTGTTGTATATAAACCTATGTGTTTATAAGAAAGCTTGTTTGGTTGTGATTGATTGCCTGCTTTTCTATCCCAAGTTAAAAGTTGTCAGGGGATTTGTTTCGCTTCCGCATGCATAATAAAATTGAATGGGTCGGCGACGTGTCCTGGGAAGTCGCATTTAAATCGACCAAAGTGGGATGTGCGCGCTCTCGGAGGATCGGGGCGTGACATGTCGAATGGCGGCGAGCTGCGACGGCGAGGAGCTCCGGCTGGCGGCGTGGACTGGCTGCTGCTTAAGCGATCTCAGATCTGTCCGCGGGTTCAAGCAACAACTAGGGAAGAAGAAGATAGCAAGAGAGAGAGGGTGACGGAGGTGCTCGCGGGGCTGAGCGACGGCGAGCAGGCGGTGGACGGCGGAGGCGTGAGGTCCGGCAACTTGCTGGTCGATCTTCCTTGTGGCTGGCGTTTGAAGAAGAAGATGAAGAAGATGGAGATGGAGGGGGCGGTCGAGAGAGAGAGAGAGGGAGAGGAGAGGAGAGAGAAACCACTTCAATTTCCCTCTTTTCTTTTTCTTTCATCCAACCAAGGTGGCCCACCATGACCTCATGCATGACATCACACTCCACTATCTCCCACAACCATACTCCAATGGGTCCATTTTATTTTTCCGCCGGGGTCCAATTCTTGTACGTCCCATTTCTTCAATTCTCATCAATTCTCTTCCAATTGAATCAAATTGAAGTCCATAAAATAAATTCAATGTCACCACACTTCAATTCGCATCTTCACTTGTCCATAGAACCAACTTAAATCCCAAAAACACGACCAAAGACGAGCCTACTATTTCTCGAGCCAAATTAGCCATTTTCGGATTTAATTTGCCAAAGAACTCTGATTGCATGAAAAATCTTCCAAAGATAAGTCAATGATCCTAAAATGATTTGTGACACACCCAGACTTTCAATTTATGAATTCGATCTCAATTCCACGGTTAATTTCACTTTGGCATAATACTAGCGCGGCCCAACCTACCGGGTAGCCTTTAGAAATTTTCACGCATTTGACCTGTGGTTGATCATCTCAAGCCACAATGTACATCTTTGAAACATTGGCGACTTCCGGTTGTCGGGGTAATCTCAAGGTTTCAAATACGAACACAGGGTACCCAATCGATAGAAAAGTCGGTCCAGTGCTGATCGACAAGAATTGTGCGATTCGGTGGAATCACCCACACTCGATCACATGCCTCTGTCGAGTGGACCTATCTCCGGTCTCTAATCGATTTTTATTTGTGTCGTAATGACCTTTGCAGATTAGCTCGGTCGAAAGGTCGCTTCTTGGCCAAATTCTCGAGTCTGATGCATTAGAATTTCTTAGCGACTTCACCCGATAGACTAGTTTTCACATGAGTGGCCGACTCAAGGAAAAGAACCATATGCGTGCCAACGAAATGCCCGTCTCAATTTATTGAAAATAGAATTGGAAAATCGGGATGTCACACTTGTCCTCGAAGTCGCATCTCTCTTCCAGCAAACCACAACATTGACACTCCTCTGCCAGTTGCCTCCATTGCCCTCGACTCAGACACCAACGCCTCTACCTCTGCCTCCGCCTCCACTTATGTGCCTAACGCCAACGAACCCTTGCTCGCGTTTTGACCTCCCTCTTTGCAAGCGAAGGTCGCTTTGCTCGCTCTTTCTCTCTTTCCTCCATGAAGCACCCCTACTCTTGAACGCTGACACCGCCGACGCTGTTGCCTCCCACCATTGCCTTCTCAAGCCACACTAATAGAGAGATTGTTTGCAATTTTGTTCTCCGCAATTTTGTTCTCCTCGCAACGAAACAGAGAACGGGGAGAGAGACAGTTCGCAGAGGAGAGCAGAGGAGAGAGAGTGCTAGAGCAGTGGGTTAGGGACTATGGAAGAGAGAGTGGGACGGCATGGGAGAGAGACGGACATGTGTCATGCTCTGAATGATTTAGAGTAAAAATTGGGTGGCACTCTTAGGGTACCTAATATTTTTTCATCATTCTATACAACCACCTTGACACGAATTATGAGAGGGTAGAGTGGCTTGACAACCTCTGTAACACAAAGACGACAAGAATGACTTTCAGACAACAACCTTGTTGCAGAGCTGGGCGACAACTCCATACCTTCTCAACCCTCAGATATGTCCTAGCATTCACTGGATGGAATAGTAGACAATTGTGGTATCAGCATATCAATCCGACAATTTCCGGTAAAATCTTTACTTAGCGCCAATCCAACTGTGACAGCCTGAATTTTTATAATTTGTTTTCGATTAAATAAATCGGGCATTTCATCGAAACGCTAATAGTGCTATTCTCTGAGCTGATCACTCACGAGATAACTGGACTATCCGGAGAAACAATTAGGGAATCTAAATGCAATTGGACTTGAGAATTCGACCAAGAATCGACTGCTCAACCGTGTTGATCTGCAAGGGCCATTACGGCACCGTCAGAGATCGATCAGAAATCAGAGATAGGTCGATTCGACTGAGATATGTGATCAAATTGTGGGTGATTCCACTTGATTGAAAAATTCTCATCGATCGGCACTAAATTGATTTTTTGTCGTTTTGGTACCCGGTGCCCGTAATTGTACCTTGAGATTTTCACGACAACTGAGAGTTGCTAATGTGTCAAAGATGTACTTTGTGACTCGAGATAAATCGATCACAAGTTAATTGCACCAAAAATTCCTAAAAGTTATCCGGTAGACTAGGTCACGCTAAAAGCGCGCCGGATTGAAAATAATCGCAAATTTGAACCCGATTTCAGAAATTGAAAGTTCCGGGATTTTTGCGGAAAATTGATTCGGACGTTACGGAAAATCAGCGGAAATTCAGATGGGCTAAATCGATGGAAATTGGGACTTCTAAACTGAGCATGTGAGCGTCAGGGACTTACAGAAAATTGTTCGGGATTTTCCTTGGCGAAATTGGACCTCGACTTAGAGAATTGGTGAAGAAATTGAATGGAGAGATTGAAGACTAAAGTGTGAAATTCGAATTATGCTTGGAAAGCATTTTTTTGGCTTCATTTTGGATTAATTTGTGAAAATTAAATTGGTAGAAAGTAATAGGGGACAAGGAGTTAATGAAGGGATAAGCTTGTTTGACATTTCTTTCCTCTCCAATCTTCCCCTACACGCCAACGCCAGCTGCCCACCGTCTTCTTCGAGAGAGTACAGCTTCAGCAGAAGACCGGTTGCTTCTTCTTTTCATTCGGACTTCCACCAGCAAAATTCACCGCCTTCTCTCGCCACGCAGTAGGCCATCTCCACCAAAAACCTCCTTGCCGCACGCCCATACCCCCCTGAACTCTCCTCTGCAGGCTACGTCTTCATTTGGTCAACCAAAAGAAGTTTTGTTCCCCATAGTTTGACCACCGAGTGCAGCTCACCGAAACCCCAAGTTCCGGTTAACGGTGCTTCCTTCTCCATCGGTTTGTTGACCGTAAACCCCCATTCATCCATTTCGATTTCACCGCAACTCTCCACCCAATCTCTCTCTCGCGTTGTTACTTCTTCGTTCAGTTCACGTCCACACGTCCTCCACCGGCGATTTCTTTCAGCTGCCGCGTCCGAAGTTCCTCGCCAAAGAGGACTGAGCAATCTTCCACCGAACCGAAGCCTCACAAAGCAGCTGCTCCTTCACCGTTGATCTTCACCGAGTTAGGCCCATCATCACCGTAGCTCAGCCCACGCAAGATTTTAGAAGCCCGCTCAGTTCAGGCCATCTGCAGAGAAATTTCAGTCCAGCCTTTGAAGCCCATGGATCCAGCGAATTCTTCAGTCCAGTGATTTTTAAGCCCAATCTCCAGCAGATTTGAAGCCCAAGCTTAGGCCCAAGTTCAGTTGGTTTTAGCCCATTTGAAGTTCAGCCATTTTGGGCCCAAGAAGAAGGCCCAAGCCCGCGACTAGCAGCCCTACAGAAGCCCAAGACCTAAACTCAGCCTTGCTGAGTTGTGTTGGGCCCGTTTTAGGCCCGGCCCAAGTTTGCCGACGCCGCCGAAAATTAAGATTTCGGCCGCCGTCGCGTTGTCATCACGGTGAATCGGTTTTCGCGATACACCGGTGAGTTTATACTCTAAACTCTGCTTAGTAGGCTAATAACGTTTAAGGGGTGTTAGATTTATTTTATTAGAAATTAGGTGGTTAGTTAGATTAAATTAGAAATTGAATTATTTAATTGAGCATGTTAGGTGGTTAGCATGGTTTAGTTAAGGCCTAAATAAATTGTACTATTTATCTAGAAGGGTTCGGGAATTTCTCCGAGTCCGTATTGGTCATTAATTTAATGATTTTGGCCTAGGTTATTATTTGTAGAATTTAAATTCTTTTATTTAATTAATTTCAGTAATTATTTAATTATTAATTATTTTTCGGGAAATTAGGCCAGGATAGTCGGTGACCGGAATTTCGTGCTGATTGCAATGGTGTGGTTAATTTCTGCAATTGAATGTTAAATTATGCAAATTAAGTGTTGATTTGACTTTTGGTATTTAATTCCAAAAATTGTGAATTTCCAATATTTATTCAGAAAATCCCAGGTGTCGGGTTTTGACACTGAAAATAGTTTTTAGTACTATATGAAATAGTGGGATTTTAAAAAGGATGAATACCAATTTTTCTGGATCAAGTTGACCGTGTACCCACACACGAGTAATTTCATGTGAATTTCTAATACGAAGAAAAAGGCCAAGCTCACCATTTTAATTGAAGCATTTGAGTACAATGCACAGTGCCCTGGGCCATATTTGAATGATCGTGTGATGGTTATGAGAAATCGTCTCGAGCTGTTGAGCTGGACGTTATCCTTATTTGGGATACCCCCTGGACAACGGGAAGCCGATTGCAGTTGATTCTGGACCTTATGCTCCTTCAGGAAAGCCATCTGATAAAGAGATGTGCCGTGCTCAATGGGGTGAGACGATGCCTGGTAATGCTAGAAGACCGCTGAACTTAGAGTAGGCCGTGCTATATGCCGAAATCAAATCTAGGAAAGCATGATTAATTGAGTGTGGCGTTTCAATTATTGGAGCTTATTTGTTGCTCATGCTCTCATGTTATCTTTGAGATAAATTTTACTAACCTGCAGGGTGGATCTGAGATGAGGTAAGTCTCCTTGATTGTGTGATTGCGTGATTAGGACGCTTCTAGGCGTATTTCCCTCCTAATCGGGGTTTAGAGCTTAGACTCACTGAGATGATATCTCACCCCGTTGTGGGACAACATTTTCAGGGTCGTCGAGTGGAGGACCTGGAGCTGAGAGGAGGTGATTGGAAGCGTAGGCCAGTTAGGACCGCTTCTTTTTGGAAGGCCAGTCTTTTGTAGTCTTTTGGCCATAGACCTGTGTACATGACTCAGTATATATATAAAAACATGTTTGTTTGTGAATCTATTATCCTGCCTTTCTATCCCGAGATGATTACTGTTAGGGGATTTCTTTTCGCTTCCGCATGTGCAATAAAATGGAAAGGGTCGGCGACTCGTCCTAGGAAGTCGCAAATTTTTATCGACTAGATAGGGATGGGCACGCGCTCGGGGTCCGGGGCGTGACACCAACTGTATCTGCAGTATCAGGACTCATAACAAATGAGGGGCCGTAGAAATTTTACCTATTCGGGGTACTGTTTCGCCAAATTTCCCTCTCGACCGCTCCACCAGAGCTTCGCATTCTCTCTAACGAAACAAATCCCTCACTCCAATACTCATTGCGACAATCTCCCTCCTCGTTCTACTATCCTCAACATCCCCAACTCTCTCCCAAATCATATCATACTCGTCCTCCAATTTGGTCAAGTGTCTCCTCAAATTCACCCGCTTTTGCAGCCATCTTCTCATTCTCCCTCTTCACTCTCATCGCCCCATCAACAATCTCCTCTGACCTCCTAACGAACCCCTCTTTCTCTCTCTCTTCAATTCCCTCAGCTCCTCGTACGTACCCCGCCCGCATTGTCTCCTCCTGCAATTGCTGTTTTTCCAATCTCACCGCCTTCATCGCCACCTCCACCTCCTCGACACGCCCCTCCCCTCTCCTAATCTCATCCATCCATCTCAGAACCACCGAAACCTTCTCCAGCAATCTCTTCGTGCAATTCGAATACTCGTGTCCTCTCACTTCCGACCGCTCCTCAATTTTCTCCAAATTCAGGCGTAGAAGGGGCTGAACTGGAAAAATAAAAAAACAAGGGGGGGCTTTCTAGTCTTTTCAGCCGACAGAGAACCGGTTTCGGGTAGGTCGGTGGATCCGGACCCGATGATTCCAGAATAAAAAAAGAAAACCCTGAAAGCCCTAGAAATTGTCTCCAGTTCACAGATCCAGCAGGAGGAGGAGGAGGAGGAGGAGAGATGTCGACGATCGGTCCAGAAGACGTGACAGAAGCGGGAGGAGGAGGAGGAGAGATGTCGATGAGGGGTCCGGAAGAAGACAGGGATGCGATGATAGCGGAGGCCAAGCGGTTCGTGGAGAACTACTACAGCACGTTCGACGCGAACAGGGAGGGCTTGGTGAACCTGTACCGGCAACGATCGGTGCTGAAAATCGACGGCCGGAAGATCCAGGGCAAGGAGGCTATCCTCGCCAAACTCACCTCCCTTCCGCAGCCGTGCCACCACGAATTCGCCGAGTTCAGTTGCGGCACCTATCGCTTGGCACCCGCATCGGCATCGGTCGCCGTGTCCGTCCTGGTCCGCGGCGGGACGTGGTTAGGCGGCAAGAAGGAGGAGGCGGACGCCGTCCTTATACAGCAGGTCTCTCTCGTTCTCTCTAAGTTATCATTTCTTGTCGACGCTTTGCAATTTCTCTTATCGATCAATCCATTAATCGATCGCATCGCGCATAAATACCGAGAGTACATCTCAAGCTCCTTGTCTAACGCTCTGGCTGGCTCTGATTCTTAACCTTCAGAGCTTCAATCTGGTGCCAGCACGAGGAGGAAGCTTTTACATAGCTCGACAATCTGGGATGCTCTTTGATCTCAAGAAGCCTCGGACCGGGGGTCTGTCCTACTGGCTACCGAAACCTCCCCCCTCGGCATCGCCCGTTCATGTCTCGTTATTTCAAATCCTATCCTCGGCATACCCGCCGACGTCGGCTGCCACGGCACCGAGTACGCCTCCGCAATTCGAACTCGAACGCCTCAGCATTTCGAATCCGAATACCACCCATGATGAAACTTCCTCCGTCTCTACAGAGACCTGATGATAAAACTGTTTTATTTTCAATGTTCTAGACTCTTGTTTTATTTTCAATGTTTTGTTGCAGTACTTTTGTGAATATGTATTGGATTCATGTTCGAATCCAAGTTCAGCTTATGTCAGAGTCAGATTGCAGTTATGAACTCAGTGGCAGGGCCTTCTAATTCTCGTGGTAATACGTTCTCAGTATCATTGACTTGACGACGTTTCATGACATTAGCAGTGAGGAAGTTTAATATTTAAGGATATGACTACATAAGCAATTACCATCGGGCGACTTTTACCACAATTAAAAGCCCAGTGGACATACATAATGGTGGCGCAGGGAAGTCTCATCTGAGAGCATATGCTCATGAGGAACGCAAGACATATACTAAGAAAGTGTGCTGAAATTTGGTTACTAAAATCATATGACAACTAATTATTGTTGGATGAAATAAGTTCACCGGACCCTACTCTTTAAACATTTGGCAATTCATAATTAAAGACAGTAAATCATTCACTAAAAGAATATTATAGTAAATACTCCGTATCCCCAATATTGCTTTATGTCCATATAAAGTGAACCCGACTCATTCAGCATGAAACAGTACTCTCAATAGAATACCTAACACCAACTCGCGACACCTAAAAGACTAGGATTGTCGACTTATAGTCAACTGGCAAAATCCGGATTTGGGAACCTCTCCCCATATAGGCAAAGGCATTCGGAACAATTATGACCAAAATCGGGATTTGAAACAATTCTGCTTTGCCTTTACCCTAGGATTTATATTTCCTTAAAAGACTTTGAAACCGCATAGCGATACCTCTCTTGCATACATGCTCTTGGGACCACTATAGTTAATGCCTAGATGTGAAGTTGCTTTGGTCACCCCTCCCAACCCATTTTAATCTAAAATAAAATATTGACAGAAGGATAATAACTCACTCAGTACATATCCGAACTTTTGTCCATCTTATTATCAAATATCTGAACTTTTTATTTATTTGATCAAGTACCTCAATTATTCAAATTTAACTCAATATAAGATCTCTAGTGAATAAATTGTATTCATTTCTGTTTTGACTTTTTCAACAACCAAAACCTCTGGCATATGATATGGCTCGAGTCCTCCACAATTCCATTAAGCATTGATGGAGGAGACTCGTCGTCAAAAGGAACTGCTGATGAAAATTCAACTCTGAGAAAGGTATCCACGTAAGTTGAACGGCAGTAGGGATCCCAGAAGCAAGCATCTTCACTTACAACCCATCAAAGCCCCCAAACTCTTCAAACAGCCTTTCAAATTCCTGGAATCATGCAGAATAACATTAAAAACCCAAAGAAATGAATAATGCAAAGAAGAAACTATAAGTTGAAAGATGCAGTACCTTGATGTTGACATAATATTCCTTTGTGTCCCCCTTCAAAGCACCCCAATCATGTTTGAATTGTGCACTGTCTATAAGCTTCTTGGATACAGCATAAGTTACAGCTATGAGATCCATTTCCCACCTATTTTTCACGTCATTGTACCATGTCTTGGACACCATCCTACCTCGGTCCAAGAGAATCTGTTCCTTCAAAGGTGTAAAAAAATCCATCACTGTAAGAGCAAGCACCTAAGTTGAACTTCGAATCTTCTCGAATCTTTATCCACTTGAAAAGTATCTCAACCAAAGAAGAGAAGAGAGGGTAAAATTCTCTTTTCGAAAGTCACGAACAAATAGACTCAAGACATTCAACTCGGCAGAATAATGCACAAAGTCTTCACTTGTTTACGCAGAAAGCTCAAATAAAGCAGGCTTGTGAAGTTGTAATGTAAATATGAGCCACAAACAGCACATGATGCAACGAGAAATGAACAAATCTTATAGGGGGGTTGGGAGGAGTAGTAAACATAATACAATGACGTGACATACCAGTAACACAACACACTCACTTCAGTGCTCCTGCTCAATGAGCCAGGACCTACCTGCCGTTGGGTCACGTACTCTTTCCCAAAATCTACATCTCCTAGTAGTTTTTTTCTTTAGATCAGCCTTAGCTTCTTCATGCCACTTATTCCACCCATGATACAAATGGAGCCCAATAGCTTTGGGAACCATGACCTTCTTATCCCGGAACATCCACTTCCACTCGACTTCAGGAAACCCATTGACAAATTCATCGAGTGGTGTATTTATGATATAACGCTTTTCGTCGCCAAATTTCCTCATGCTTTTTCTTATGCGAGCCTCTAGACTGCTCTGCAATTCCCTCGAACCTCTAAGGCCTTGCTTTTTAAGAAGAGCAAAACCTACTGAATCTTGATGAAAGAGAGGACCAAAATCTTCGGTCTCCACCAAACTTGGCAGAATCATTTGTTGCGGGCGCTTCCTTTGAGCACTTTTCGGATCTTCCTCAACATCAGACTTGGAAGGCTTGGTTTCAGAATTTAATGGCACACTGCGGACAAAGGGAAACATTTTGCTCAAGATGAAGAAGCAAGATCATTTGCCTCGGAAAGGAAAGAGAATTGCTCAGATGAGGCTAACCCATTCTGAAAAGCATATATGCATAGAAAGACCGCAGAAGCTGGAAACACTACTGAGCAAGTTGGCATCATTAAACGGGAACCCAGCCAATCTATTCATAGTGCATACACCCACAACAATTGATAAACGTTTAATCCAAACTTGTGCAGTAATGATGGGGAATGCCCTGTGGTATCAGCATATCAATCCAACAATTTCCGGTAAAATCGTTACTTAGCGCCAATTCAACTGTATCTGCAGTATTGGGACTCATAACAAATGAGGGGCCGTAGAAATTTTTACCTATTCGGGGTACTCTTTCGCCAAATTCCCCTCTTGACCGCTCCACCAGAGCTTCACATTCTCTCTTGTGAAACAAATCTCTCACTCCAATACTCATTGCAACCCTCTCCCTCCTCGTCCTACGATCCTCAACATTCCCAACTCTCTCCCAAATTATATCACACTCGTCCTCCAATTTGCTCAAGGTCTCCTCAAATTTACCTCCTAACGAACCCCTCTTTCTCTCTCTTCAATTCCCTCAGCTCCTCGTACGTACCCCGCCCGGGGGGGGGGGGGGGGGGGGGGGGGGGGGCTTTCTAGTCTTTTCAGCCGAAAGAACCGGTTTCGGGTCGGTCGGTGGATCCGGACCCGATGATTCCAGAACAAAAAAGAAAACCCTGGAAGCCCTAGAGAAATTGTCTCCAGAGGAGAGATGTCGACGATCGGTCCAGAAGACGTGACAGAAGCGGAAGGAGGAGGAGGAGAGATGTCGATGGTGGGTCCGGAAGAAGACAGGGATCCGATGATAGCGGAGGCCGAGCGGTTCGTGGAGAACTACTACAGCACGTTCGACGCGAACAGGGAGGGCTTGGTGAACCTGTACCGGCAACGATCGGTGCTGATTTTCGGCGGCCGGGAGATCCAGGGCAAGGAGGCTATCCTCGCCAAACTCACCTCCCTTCCGCAGCCGTGCCACCACGAAATCGCCGAGTTCGAGTGCAGGACCTATCGCTTGGCACCCGCATCGGCATCGGTCGCCGTGTCCGTCCTGGTCCGCGGCGGGACGTGGTTAGGCGGCAAGAAGGAGGAGGCGGACGCCGCCCTTATAGAGCAGGTCTCTCTCTTTCTCTCTAAGTTATTATTTCTTGTCAACGCTTTGCAATTTCTCTTATCGATCAATCCATTAATCAATCGCATCGCGCATAAATACCGAGAGTACATCTCAAGCTCCTTGTCTAACGCTCTGGCTGGCTCTGATTCTTACCTTCAGAGCTTCGATCTGGTGCCAGCACGACGAGGAAGCTTTTACATAGCTGAACAATCTGGGATGTTCTTTGATCTCAAGAAGCCTCGGACCGGGCGTATGTCCACCTGGGTACCGAAACTTCCCGCCCCGGGGACGCCCATGTATGCCTCGTTATTTCAAATCCTATCCTCGGCATACCCGCCGACGTCGGCTGCCACGGCACCGAGTACGCCTCCGCATTTCGAACGCCTCAGCATTTCGAATCCGAATACCACCCATGATGAAACTTCCTCCGTCTCTACAGAGACCTGATGATAAAACTGTTTTATTTTCAATGTTCTAGACTCTTGTTTTATTTTCAATGTTTTGTTTCAGTACTTTTGTGAATATGTATTGGATTCATGTTCGAATCCAAGTTCAGCATATGTCATACTGCTCTTATGAACTGAACTCAGTGGCAGGGCCTTCTAATTCTCGTGGTAATATACTTAATGTTTCATGACATTAGCAGTGAGGAAGTTAATATGATGGACATACATGATGGTGGCGCAGGGAAGTCCTCATCTAAGAGCATATGCTCGTGAGAAATGCACGACATGTACTAAGAACTGTGTGCTGAAATTTGGTTACTTAAATGATATGATTACTCATCATTGTCGGATGAAATAAGTTCACCGGGCCCTACTCTTTAAACACTTAGCAATTCATAAATCATTTACTAAAAGAATATTATAGTAAATCCTTTGTATCCCTAGTATTGTTTTATGTCCGTATAAATTGAACCCGATTCATTCAGCACGAAACACTCTCAATAGAATACCTAACACCAACTCGCGACACCTAAAAGACTAGGATTGTCGACTTATAGTCATCTGACAAAACCAGGATTTGAGAACCTCTGCCCATATAGGCAAAGGCATTTGGAACAATTCTGACAAAATCAGGATTTGAGAACCTTTGCCCATATAGGCAAAAGCATTCGACAAAACCCGGATTTGAGAACCTCTGCCTATATAGGCAAAGGCATTTGGAACAATTCTGACAAAATCAGGATTTGAGAACCTCCGCCCATATAGGCAAAAGCATTCAGAACAATTCTGCTTCGCCTTTGCCGAGAATCTCTCCTCTCTCTCTCTCTCTCTCTCTCTCTCTCTCTCTCTCTCTCTCTCTCTCTCTCTCTCTCTCTCTCCTCATGCTACCCGGTGACAACTTAAACACATGGAACCAGAAATATTGGCTCCCGAGGTCTCCGTGAATTCTTTCAACTTTGTTCATGCGCATACCACTTGCAGTTCAGGTGCCTAAAGTATTAGAAAAAACCAAATCAAATAATCCTTGCCAGTCAAGCTGGCTGACAGATAGTGCACTTGAAGGATCCATGAAGCCTCACGAAGACCATATAAACCATCATTCGATATTGCCTTGACACAAATTATGGGAGGGTAGAGTGGCTTGACAGCCTCTGCAACAGAAGGACGACAAGACTGACTTTCAGACAACCCACCTTTTAGCAAAGTTGGGCGACAACCATGGACCTTCTCAGCCCTCAAATATGCCCTAGCACTCCCTGGAGTAGACAATTGCCCATCAATGAATGCACGAAAGAAGTGATACTGTAAAACAAATCGAGGACAAAAACTTCATGAACATTTACTGGCTCAACATGGCTGTTTATTATTTTTCCACCGATTTTATTGATAACTGTCAAGATTGTTGAGAGAAACAACAACAAATTCAGGTAGCGGGTGTATCGGGGAGCACATTACACAATGGACCTGATCATTTTCATCCTCTGCTGGAGGGGGGAGATTTCTTAGCCTCAGATGGTTTGTCGACGCCACAATCATGTTTGTTACACTTGGTCCGGAATGAATAATTTACGTTACTGCATTGCTCACACTTCCAACTACTCTCTGGCATTTTTGTTTTGAAAGTCACTTTACAAATGAGTACCAATATAGACAAATACGAGGCAAGCAACACGGCCAGTAGTGATAACTTACTATAGTTCTTTTCAGAGTTTGAAACCTGCAGTTGAAGAGCATAAAAATCTGTTAATTTAAACCAATAAGCACTCTTCAGCTGAAACAAATTGGCTAGAGCAAAATTATAGCTCAGGAATACGATAAACACATGAAAGAAAGCCACAAAGTTTAATCTCCTCAAGCTGCTAAATTGTTTGCCAAAGCAACACCAACCCGTGATTCAGGCTTTGGAGCATTGCACTCTTCACACCGTTCTAAAAGAGAAGTCAACATTTCCACAATCCGGGCACGTCCGATCATTATCGCGTGTTGCATCTACAACGTATTTCAAGGAAATCTAATGTCAGTTCGAGATGAACCAGTATTCTTATTGTTAATTCTAAAAGCAGTAACCAGCACACGGAATACCGACCTGCCCCCTTCTTTTGAAGTTTATCACCGGGGAAAAATCCTGGCCGTGGTCCCTGGGAGAATAAATGCCAAAACAATGACATGCAGAATATCTGAAATAGTGAAAAGGAAAAAGCAGCAACATCCAAAGACAGAGAAATTTCACATAGATCATGCCACCGAACCCATCGGAAGCCCCAGCCGTATCTGTCCATCATAGGGGGCATCCCATACTTTCCACCTGAACTGGATCCCTTATGGGTCGTTTTTGTCATATGTTTCTTTTTTAATTATTCTTTGGCCATTTGTCTCATATGTTTTCTTGCACTGTTGGTATAGGTATGTAATACAGATGCTTCCCTTACAGTTGGTATCTAGTCATATTTAGTTTAATGAACGAAATCTCAAATAATTGGAAAATCATTGAAGGAATGATGATTATATTATCTCGGTAATATAATACGCAACTTAATAGTCGGCAATATGCACCCTCTGTTTGGGATAGTGATCTAAATTTTCATAATCTCATATTATATAACTCGTGATATGCTATAATCTTGATTTCAAATTATATCAATCAATGCTCGAGTTTCAAATGCAATAACTATTTCAACTATGCTGTTAATTATGTAATAAAAATAAATTTAATAGCATATTATATGATTAAGTACAACTTATTACCTTAAATTATTTATTAATTTTATTTATCAAATAGCAATTTTTTGATGATATATATATATAGAGTATTACACTTGTGATCGATATTAGGTAATAACTACCGTGACATAGTATTTACTTTGATGCAATCCCACGTCATATGCTTAACTCATGAGTCATAATTAATTTTTGATATTCCTTCAAATCTTGATTTCAGGGAAGTATTTTGAGATTTCTTATTCAATCCGTAATTTTAAAACGGGAATCATAGTACTTAACCCAAGCATCGTAATGACTATTATAGCTTGATTACATTAATGTAGTTGTTATTCCATTCCATTACAGCCTTATTTCATTACCACAAATCAAATGGTTGGAAAATATCCATTATAAATTCAACTGTGGTGCACAAGCTTACGTGACATCGATGCATCAAATAATAGATCTTGACTCGAGCTCATTATAAGTCAAAATCGACCTGATTGGTGGGTCCGCTTTCAAAGAAAATGGGTCCAATTCTTTGATTCAGAAAGTTGGAACGAGCCAAACCCATGAAATTTATGGTTCAACTCAGGAATCGAACCACCAACGTCTGTATGAGTCGACCCAGGCCTATACTTGGGTTTAAATCTCTGATTCCCCGGCCGGACGTTAATTGATGGCGAAAAGGAAATTCTTGAAATGGTTTCTGTGGCAAGTGCGTGCATGTGATAACAACGGCGACAGCAATAAATCGCAATTAAAAACAATGAATTGCAGGAATAAATAAATAAAAATTTGATAAAACAAGGAGTGTTGAATAAATGAAAATAGTTCTCGAGAGTATGACCGATATGCAAAGAACTTATCAATCGAGCAAAACGAGAGAGCTAAGCTATGGAGTGAAAGCCGAAAGAAATGGAGAAAAAGAAACAAACTACGGATGTCTTTGTTTACCAGCAGCTTCCTGACGAGCGTCAGGTTCCCGGTTTAAGTCTGTGTTCTTTGTTTCTTGATTAGCTTTTTGTCAGCTTCAGATTCTTCAGATAGCGAGATTGTTCCACTCTAAAGCAAAATCCGGCGTTAAAAATTGTTATATTGCTGAAGACAGGGTTTGAAAAGCAGCTTTCTCGAAGTAGAGAGCGTGAAATATCCATTTCGGGATTTTGGAAAAGATTAAACCCGTTACTCATGGGATTGGGTAATTCATGGGAGAGCATTTTTCATGAATCTTTTGTTAGTATGATGAAAATGCTTGAGCAAGAAGCTGGTTTGATGATTTCTGCGTGAGTTATGCTCAACCTCTACCTATTTAGAGCGATGTGCAGTAAGTGGTTTTTTGATAGGCTCTCGAAAATGGAATTGGCAAATCCTTAAATTTGAAACCTTCCAAAAATTTTGGGATTCAAATTTTCGAGCTCGTTCGTCTTTATCTACATTTGGTAGAAGGTTGAGTGAGTGAACATATTTGGCATCTGACCTTTTCGTGCCCTAGGGTTAGTGAACTGATTTTGCTGTTTGTGAATGACTTGGTATTTTACTTTGGCAATTAAATTAACTAGCAAATCTGAGAGATGGATGATGTCTTATTAAGAGAATCTTGGTAGTATGTACGCATTCAATGGCATTACTGAATGAACGGGAGTCTCTGATTTGATGTTTTTGAACTTACAATACAAATAGATTCTTGAAATATTTAACAACTTGGATTATTCGTCAAAATCATGCTTCAATCGTGGAAGCATATCAATCTATCGTTTCTAACCATCCATTGGATATTTCTGCGATAGTACTTTCTGGTGAACTTGTGGTGCTTCGGTTTGTGATCTCTCACAAGTATTTAATTTTCTTGCTCTCTAGTATTTACTTAGCTTCTTCAAGACACCCGTTTTGGGAAAAAGTCTTATAACTTATCTTTTATGTGAGCTAATTCAGATCTAACCTTGTGCTAAAAGGATTGAAGAAGTCACAAATGATTCTTCTCAACCTGTCTCCATCTTAGTCCATATAACCTGCTTATCTCCCCTCAATATTTAATCTTTTTCAGAAAACAAACGACAATCTTGAGGATGCGAGCAATGAACTCATTCTTATTGATAAGGAGGTGGTGCGCTTCCGGATAAAGGAAGTTTTCGCTCACGTGTCGAAGGATGAATTGTAGAGCTGAATCGAAGATGTGAAAGAAGTAACTATGAAAAACATGGAGAAACAGGAAGAGGAGAAAGAATCTGTGCTTACACATGGCTGAGATGAAGAAAATTTTGTATGGGAAGTGCGGGGACTCAATTTGGAAGAGGATTAACGTAGCTGTCACTGCTGGTTTTCCTTTAGTTTCTACTGATTGAATCATTTCTCATTTGCTTTGCTGCCTTCGGGCAATTTAGAATGCCTGTTGCAAGAGCTACGCAATAGCCTAGTTTTTGATCTATCCACTGCCATTATGAGTGACTTATAATGTTCTTAGAACTTGTTTTGTTGCCATTAGTTTTGGTCCCTTCTGATTAAAATCGCAAATTGCTCGAATTTGGCATCCAACCTTCAGTCTTAAGCTACTTATAAGACTACTTTCTCTACTTCTGGGTTTACTCTTTCGCGTGAATGTTATTCCCCCTAAATTTCTTTTCCAAAACCTTACTTGGACATTGTTGTAGAATCACAATGTGCGACGTAGGAGTTTCAAACTCAATGCGAAATTAAATTGGTATTGTAGTTTTTCATGGTATATTTCCTTTAGGGAAACAAATCAGCAAGGTGTGAAGTGAGGAGAGGGCTAAGTCATGACTCGTCAATGCTCCATGAGAGAAGGGTCATTGTAAGATTCATTTGGGACGTTCCCTATCATGGTTCAAATCTGCCAATTTCTGGCAAGATAGTCTCAAATTAACTAAGAGCGAAAAGTGTTGTTTACAATTGAAGCATTTTGATATTGTGCAATGTTGAAGATCTTAACGGCTAGAACTTTAGCAATCGTCTTCACAAGCCGCACATTTTTCACCAATAGAAATCAGAAAAGAACAATTAATGGTCAGAGGATGAATGAGCACCCATAAGACAATTTAAACATCCGACGGAACGAAATGCAAGCACGGTCTTCTAACATTCAAAACTATCATAATTAAACCATAACTAGTGTTGAGATATCTATTCATAGGCGTAAATTTCCAAATGTTTAGGTATTGAGAGAAGTGGGGATTAATATCTACAGTATTTTAGGTTAAAAGCAAAAGAATGATTGACCTAAAGGTGTAACTTAACACATGGCCTAACTCTCTCCAAATACCCAATCCGTCCATCATACTGGCGTGAACTTCTGGCAATACAAGCTGGTCCTAAATTGGTGGCCAAGATACTTTATATATGGGTATTAGCCGAAGCCATGAAAATGGCAAGTATGGTCATCAAGATATGAATGTCCAACCAAGAAGAGAATGAGAGGAAGATGCACCATCTTAGCATAATTAAAACAATTAGCAGTCATGGTTAAATTGAATGGCCCGATCTACTCTCACCATCTGGGGGCAAATTATCCCAAAATTCGAGTAAACGCTAAACCAAAACACACAGTTGTTTCACAGGAAAACCCAATTGAAGCAATCTAATAAAATGTAAACCAAAGTTTCCATCTCAAGGGTTCTCGCTCCCTTGAGTGCTTCAAGCATCCAGCGCCGTTGCTAGTGCCACTGTCCTGTCCTGCAGTTCTTCCAGCACATCTGGGAGCTCCGGCGCCTCCAGTGATCCTCCTCCTCCTCCTCCTCCGCTATTGTCCTAGGCAGAACATCCATGGCATTTGGTACTGTACGGAAGACAGAAAATACAACAGTATGGTTGATGCTACCCATCAAGTTCAACAAGAAGTTGATCATGGTCTTGCCTTTTAGTGTGAATGAACTTGCCATGGACACCAGCAAAAAGGTCAAAATCCTTGACAAATATGATTTCAGGTGCCTACATCAAAGGACATAGAAATTGTGTTCAACTGCAAAAGATAATGTTTTGCAAAAGGGAACAGGCAAGAAAGAGGGAATACCCAGCATCAAATTTCTAACACGAAACCTCTAGTTAGTCATTAATGAAAAATATGCCTCGCTATAAAGAGAGCGTTTGAAAACATATTTATTCTGAATCAGAGGGAGAAATGTGTAATGTGACCATGATCAATTTAGGCTAATCACTAGTAAAAAGACAGAATGTCTAACCTCATAGGAGGCCAGATTATTCAAAAGAAAAAAAAAAATCCGTAACTTTTTAGATTGGGAGTTGGGAGGAAAATGCATTTGTGCAGAGACATCCTTTTCACAACTACCAAACTAGGCAATGACAAAGTATTCAACAAAATATTTGAAATGTGTAGAAGCCCAACCAACAATGCAAGGCCTTACATGGACGGATACAGATCAATTTAAAATGAAATGCAAGTAAATCAACATGTACCAGCAACAAAAAGAAAATGAAGGGTTAGAAAGGCCAACCAACTCCCTCGCTGCTTGAAATAACTCCCTAACATTCTATGCACTTTGTCCAACCCATAGTCCAGCCTCCAACAGCTAGGCTTCGACTTTAACAACGGGCACCCTAGCTTCGGCTGCTATAGCCAATGCTCGAGATGTCTTTCCAGTTCCCCTCTCACCCACAATAAGAACACCCAGTAATATAAGAATGACAAAACCCAGAATTGATTAATCGACAAATAGTATAGAGGGAAATACACATGGAAAATCTTTTGTTTCTTTTCTTAGACAAGATATTCAGTTACCGCATTTTCTTTTTACTTTTATGAGCAATCAATGACATTTTTCTCTTTCTGAAAAGAAAGTAGCATCACAAATAAGGCTTACTTTTCTTTTTCATTATCTCAATAATCACATGGTCTCAATCTATCAGAATGTATTCGCAATTTCAACTGTCTATTCAACTTGCTCAAATTCTCATTGGTATCTGGGAGAGAAGGATTCTGCCTATGTTGCTTAGGTTCAACGAAAGTCTTGACAGATAACATGGCAAACATTCTCCATTCATGTCCCCTCGTCCCCACATACGAGGCTTCAGAGTTGGGAAGCAACAATCAACCTTGTTATGCCCGATTCGGTGATTCAGTACAGTCCGTAGTCTCATGAAAGACACATAAAACATGCCAGTGTCACGGCCCGAAAGAAAACATGTTCAAGAGGTTTCCTTGGTATGGGCGTGATACATTAAAGACCCTCGGCTTATACCCCAAGACTTAGAGTATTCTCCTGGGGTAGGCGATACTGTATTTGTACGCATACGTTATAAATGCAAGTAGCTGGTAGTTGGTAATTAATGCGGGTAGTTGGGAGGAGCAATCTCCACCGTTAGATCTAAGGGAGATATACGGATACAGTTTGCCTTATACTTATATATAAAGGGGTCTCCTCCCTCATTGTATTTCATTCACAAGCAATATAAAAACTAGAGCTTCTCTCTCTACATACGAGTCTTGTGAGTCGAGCGTTGAAAGGCTGCTTACAGGTAAAACCTTAAGGCCACACGGGTCAGCCTACGTGTGATCGAGAGTTGATCGATCGGTCCGTGACACTAGCATGATGCTCCTGACATGCAAAGCTACTTTATACAAAATGTGATGGGGAACTACTCCCAAAACCATGATAAATGATTTAATCATCACCATCAGTTGAAAAAAATAACCATTACCACCATATTATGCGTATATTGTCATACAATAATTTCAATAGAATATCCAAACATCAACTAACAAAAAGATTTTGCTGCTAAAAGTCCAACATAACCCGTTAATTCTCATATTGTAGCTCATGCACTATCATATTCTGCAAGAGCATACATACTTAAAACAGTTTGTTAAGAGTATAAACAGGGACATAAGGAAATAGGAAATGAGGCCTGCTTTAAGTATGCCTTGCCTCAGTACTGGAGAACCTCTCCTGAAAGTAGCGCCTTCTTCCATGAACATTTGATTAGTGATAGCAAAAGAGGTGATAACCCATTAGATTCAATAGTAGGCTATTAATATGATTTTGCAGGTATAGAGAGAAGAATTGCCGCAGGAAGATTTCCATCCATTAGTCATCCACAAAGCCTTCGTGCAAGAACAATTTCACATGGCTGATGGAAAGCACAGACACAGTGAATAGGAAATTTCACCTAAGCATAGTTCGACTAAGAAACCTTTATACACTTAACTGATTCACCGAGCCCCTCCACAAACAAGCTAGTGCCAAAGAACAGGGGAAAAAGGATCTCTCTAGCAGAATCCCTGTTAGTAGATGAGCAATGTATCTGGTTGGATTTTTAAGGACAAAACTCCATATTTATACTAGCAAATAACAATCAGTTATTACACATTCTCTAGACAAAATGAGTTTCACTATAGAAGTCTACTTTATACAAAAAACCAGGAGCATCGAAGCATAAGCTAGTGCCAAAGAACAAGGAAAAATGAACTCTCTAGCAGAATCCCTGTTAGTAGATGAGCAACGTATCCAGTTGAATTTTTAAGGACAAAACTCCATATTTATGCTAGCAAATAACAATCAATTGTTAAACATTTTCCAGACAAAATGAGTTTCACTGTAGAAGTCTACTTTATACAGAGAACCAAGAGTATCGAAGCATTTGATGTGTTCAAGAGAAAAACATACGCCAGGTGCACAAGCACCAATTTTTTGAAAAGCGCATGGATTCTCTAAGAAAGCAACAACTACATTGATCTCCTCTCTCGTTGATTCACCACTAGCAAAGTCCTTTAATGGTGGTGCATTTTTAACCCTTTGCACAAAACAAAGTTTAATTATGAAACAATAATTTACAAGAAAAGAGTTATAAACTATAAAATACTTTGCAGCATAGGCACCTTCATTCCATCAAAAGCAGTATTGAGGGGATCTACGCCAGCCTTCTTCTTCTGTTTGATTTTTCTTACTTCATACTAGATATACAATTTCTACAAGGCAACATAAAGTTTTAATATTATGACATAATAAAGTTTCGTGCTCAAGCTTTGTGCTATGGACGGCTTTGAGTAATTGCTTTGATTGAGCAATTTATTGTCTTGTGAGAGTCATTTTTAAGCACTCATGCTTAGTTTAGTCAAGCATAATTGTGATAACATTTTACTCAATTGTAACGTTACTTCTCGCTTATTTGATAGAATTGCGAGTTCAACAATTCAAGTAAAACTTGTTATTTGATCATAAGTATTCCAAGGTGAATAATGCTATTTCTTCTAAGAATTTCTAAACTCATGTCTTCAAAATTCTAAATATTTGATATTTTATGAATTATGAAAAAGCATATTTGTTGCATAAAAGTTGGATGGGGGCATTTATTACGTTTTAATATTTAAAACTAGTGTGAGTACTTTTTAATAAATATATATTCTGCTTGATGAACAAAGTTGAGAAATATTACATGTTTTGGGTTTGTGAAACATTTTTACAAAAATCTCGACTTTGAGATGGTTTATGGAAGGTTATATAAATATTGATTTGTGATAAGCTTTTTGAAAAGCATTTGATTTGAAATTGATTTATGAGATGAGTCTTCAAATTATTTGAGAATGTTTTATGAAAAGTATTTATGGCGTATAAGTTGAGTTGCAAAATCCTTTGGTGATATATGAAATAATTTATGGATTTGGTTTGTGGATTATAGAGGGTGTTGTTCTGGATTGATATTGATGCTCAATATCGTTGTGAGCCCAGCGAAGGTCTTGTAGATATGCGCATATTAGTCTAGAATATCATTGTGGACCGAGCCACCATCTAATAATAGATGGAGACCTTGCTAAGAGGGTAATCTTGGTCGCCTCGTCACTAGGCGTTGTATCGTGACCATAGTGTGATATTGAGTAACGAATTGATCCATAGAGTTGACCATTGACATGTGGTATGAGTTTTGTCAATGGAATGGACTATGACGTGAAATTTGAGATTAGTTGTTGGAATGAATCATCGATGTGTAATTTTATTATATCATTGATATGTGACATGAGATTAACCAATGGAATGAACCATTGACGTGTGAATTAATGAGATTGATCAATGGATTAGATTGTTTATTTTGATATTATTATGAAATGATTATTTTTGTTATAAATATAACTATGTTGAAGCGTATGTAACTATTCTTTTGTTGTATGTTTGTTATATCCTGGATTTGGGTTAAAGGAATTGTGGTTTGGTTTTGTAAATATACATAGTGAGTACTCGATTCACTTAGAAGAGATGTATTACTCACTAAACTGTGGTTGCTCACCCCTCTATTTGCCAATTTCTTTCAGGTTCCTTAGCTAATGATAAGTAATACAGGAGTGATATCAATGAGGGGACTTTTAGGTATTGGATTTTGGGAGCTTCGAGATTATGCCTTTCAGGTGGAAGAACAACTGTGTCATACTTCATTCATAATGGTTTTGGGGTGTGACAGAAACAAAATTCGCATCGCCAGCAAAAACGATAATTGCAAACAACATAGACATTAAAAAAGAAAAAAAAAAAAAAGAAAGAAAGGCAAAGCTCTACCGCATTAACACACCCGTTCCACATTCTAACTTGTCGACGGTGCTCGAAGGGAAAAAGACAACGTGCGGATCACCCCATGCAAAGCGCGCTTCTTTCCGATAAAAAAAAATAATAAAAAAAATAAAGCCTTTGCTCCGCAATGGAATTCAGTAGCAGGAGGAGGAGGATCCACTGTCCACCGCGATGGAGCCTCACCGCGATTGCCGTTTGATGTGCACGAGAGTCCGAAGTTGAACTTTGATTCAATCGAGTTTTGGCTTGTGGTAGAGAATTTGTAGAGACTTGACGAACTGAGAGAACGGGGCAGATGGAAAGTTTAGGGGGTGGATTTTAGGTGTGGCCGAGCACATTTTGCGTGATGACTAATTTCAAAACAGCTTGCTTGAATTGCTTAGCCCGCACTTGAGTGATTGAACTAGTCGGAATAAATAACGGTTCCTAACACCTCTTCCTCGATATGGCTCGATGTCCACATCAACATCAACCTCGCTTCAACTAAATTTTCAAGAACACCAAATATCACATAAGACATACTACAATCACATTTCTATAATCTCCAGCAATCTCAACAAACGTGAAGTTTGTGCCATACACCCATCAACCAAGTAACAACATAACAAAAACACTAGTTTTCCTCCGTACATCAATCGAACAACTGAAAGCGGAAACAAAATTCGCATCGCCATAGCCAGTAAAAATGATAAGTGCAAATAACATAGGCATAAAAAAAAAAAAAATCCAACGCACACGAGAGTTCAAAGGTGAACTTCGATTCGATCAGGTTTTGGCTTATGGCAAAGAATTTGCAGAGACTCGATGAATTGAGAGAGCGGGATGGATGAAAAGTGCGCGCGTTTTGTTTAGGAGGTGGTTTTTAGGTGCAACCGAATGCATTGAGCGGTGCCTTTTGATTGGTCGCGCACAAGACCGAATGTTTGGGGAGGTCCCATTTCTCGACATGTCGTGGGGAAGGCATCAAGAGCGGGTTGATTTTGGTGGCCCCGAGCATAGTAGAGCGTGCCCCCGATGTAGCCATTGACATTATGCGATATATCCATGCAAAGCGTTTGCGCTCGAGCCATTACGTGATAACTAGTTTCAAAACAGCTTGCCTGAATTGTTTGGCCCGCACTTGAGCTCTTCCTCGATATGGCTCCATTTCCACATCAACATCAACCTCGCTTCAACCAAACTTTCAAGAATACCAATATCACACTCCATATTACCATCACATCTCCGTAGTCTCCAACAATCTCAACAAACGTGGAGTTTATGCCATACACCCATCAAGCAAACAACAACATAACGAAAACATTAGCTTTCCTCCATACAGCCATCGAATAACCAAAAGTGGAAACAAAATTCACATCGCCAAAGCCAGCAAAAATGATACTTTTAAACAACCTAGGCATAAAAATAAAAAAATAAAAATCCAACGCGCACGAGAGTCCAAATGTGAACTTTGATTCAATCAAGTTTTGGCTTGTGGCAGAGAATTTGCAGAGACTCGATGAACTGAGAGAGTAGAGTGGATGGAAAACGCACGCATTTTGTTTAGGAGGTGGTTTTTAGGTGCGGCCAAGTGCACCAAGTGGCACCTTTTGATTGGTCGCGCATAAGACCGAATGTCTAGGGAGGTCCCATTTCTCAATGTGTCGCAACGAGGGCATCGGGAGCGAAAGGTGCACCATCTTAGCATAATTGAAACAATTAGCAGTTATGGTTAAACCGAATGCCTCAATTTAGTCATCTACTCTCGCCATCCGAAGCAAATTATCCCAAAATTCGAGTAAACACTAAACCAAAACACACAGTTGTTTCGCAGGAAAACCCAACTGAAGCAATCCAATAAAATGTAAACCAAAGTTTCCGTCTCAAGGATTCTCGCTCCCTTGAGTGCTTTAAGCATCCAACGCTGCCGCCGGTGCCACTGTCCCACCCTGCAGTACTTCCAGCACGTCTGGGAGCTCCGATGCCATTGGTGCCTATCCCCGGGCGGGTCCTCCTTCTCCGCCACTACCCTAAGTAAGACATCCATGGCATATGGTATCGTACAAAAGACAGAAAATACAATGTGTACTCCCTTTGGTGTCATTTGTAGAATAAAAGTCTAGGGTAAAATATTCTTCATATTCCAAAAAGATATAGCGAAAGCAATAGAGAATACCTCGTGGAAGTTGCGAGTTAGCCCTTCCCTCAAATATCGTCCAGTAAAGGAGGTGATGATGCGATTAGTGGTGTGGTCAATGAACACACTGAACTCATCCACATTGGGGCGGAATTCACCCAAACCATTCAAAAAGGCAGCAATGACATCCATGGTCCCAAGACTAACCCCATCAAAATCCATGGATGCTTCGTCATAAAGGATTATGACCTCTTGCATGTTGTGTCTAAAAGCATGATAGTATGATTGACATGAACTCGTTGAGAACATCATTTATCACGTGAGAGTGAGAGAAACAGCAGGCCTAGTTTCGCGAGGAGGATTGGCGATTTAGGGTAAGAGAGATCGAAAGAGACTTTGGAAGATGATAATATGAATTTCCCTTCTTCAGGAAAAGATACATCCATATCTCTCAACAGTGATTTATTTCTTTTCACTGGTAGTAGATTTGAGTGGTGGTTTGACAATGCTTAGCTGACCGCCTTCCTTGTCAACGGCAGTGGTTGCTTTCACTTCATTGTAGTTTATGAACTTACTTATCTCCTACAACATTGAATCATAAGGGAAAAAAATACTAGGGCATTGTTGATTGGAATTGGAAGACAAACGCAAAGGTTAAGGGATTAATTATTTTCCTTTTACCAAAATTAGATTAAGATCTTGTGAACTTAATGACTATAAGGAAAACCATTATGCCTCAGAGTAGTAAAAAAAAAACGAATGCAAATGGTAGCCCAACAAATTTCAAGGGACATACTATAGATAGTCTTCTACTGAATCTAAGAGACAGGAGGCAGATCAATATGCTCACAACAAGGCATTCACATGACAAAAAATATGCAGCTTTTTAAAAAATGAACTGCCCAATTACTCGATCTGAAGAGTAATTTACAAATTGACACTACACATTACACTGAATAATGGGCTTTTCATTTGTATATCTAAATTGATCTCATTAGCCACAAGACAGTATGGCAACATAAACATGAAAAATGATTGGCAATCCGAGTTCCTAAGGAAGTGATAGCCAATTAATATATGGACGTTTTTCCATAGTCCTCAAAAACACATACTCTCATGTCACAAGTGCTAAAAACAAAACCAACCAAATAGGCACAATCAAACTTGCATTTTGAACCTGCCCAGTAAAGGAAAAATAGAAAATTAAAGAAGATGCAAATGAACACTTTTTCTTAGGAACTCGAGTTTGGAATGCAATGAGACCAAGAAAACAAATAGAAGACTGAATAGAACATAGTCGCAGAGAAGAACGGTAAGTATCGTCAAAGAAATAAGGATGTAAATGCCTCAATTTAACCGGATTAAATTCGCACATAAAGATCATCTCTGTCATAATTTTCAGCATCAAAGAGTTTGACTGCTATTTTAAGAGTGTTGAAGCCTCTCCTGGCATGCCGTTAGAATGCAATTGACTTATACAACAATCGGTTAGAAAAATTACATCATCAAACACAAACTTAAGAACTGGGAAGGGAACTCCACTCATATATCACTAGAGGTAGTCCTTAACACGCTAGTGTCACACTTAACAGTGGAAATTTTTACTTGGATATAAATTTTTCCCTAGCACCTCCTCCTCGATATGGCTCGATGTCCACATCAACATCAACTTCACTTCAACCAAATTTTCAAGAACACCATATCACACTCCATTCGGACATACTACCATCACATCTTCGTAGTGTCTAGCAATCTCAACAAACGTGAAGTTCGTGCCATACACCCATCAAGCAAGTAACAACATAACAAAAACACTAGCTTTCCTTTGTACGACAATCGAACAACCGAAAGTGGAAATAAAATTCGCATCACAACATGCAAAAACGATATGTGCAAACAACCTAGGCATAAAAATAAAATAAAAAATCCAACGAGCACAAGAGTCCAAAGGTAAAATTCGATTTGATCAGGTTTTGGCTTGTGGCAGAGAATTTGCAGAAACTCGATGAACTGAGAGAGTGGGGCGGATGGAAAGCGCGCCCATTTTGTTTAGGAGGTGGTTTTCAAGTGTGGCCGAGTGCACCGAGCGACGCCTTTTGATTGGTCGCGCACAAGACCGGATGTTTGGGGAAGTCTCATTTCTTGATGTGTCGCAGCGAGTGCATCGGGAGCGGGTTGATTTCGGTGGCCCCGAGCACAACAAAGCGTGCCCCCGGAGCGGCTGTCGACATTATGTGATTTATCCATGCAAAGTATTTGCACTCGAGCCATTGCGTGATAACTAATTTCAAAAGAGCCTACGTTAAGTTTGATCGTCTAGACAATTTTTACTAAGTAGATGAGATCTATGATATATATATATTGAAATATGCTATGCAATGGTTGGTAATGTCTGAAGATACCATGAATTCAAATAAAATTATATGATTTCCAAATGAGAGTTTGAAATATGTGGGTAGTCTCACTCGACTCAACTCATCTAGCGCACTATCTCTTTCTCTCTCTCATGTCGATGGTGAAGATCATGTGGAAACAACATGTTGTGACCTACCTTTTCCTCCGTAAGGGGAAAAGATATAGGTTTAGGGATATTACTTAAAGGATAGGGCCCACAGCCCATGAGTTAGACGCGGGTTCTTCTAAACCTATATCTTGGGCAACGTTGAATGTTCAAATTGATGATATGAAAATTGTCTAAAAAGAAGTCACCACTAACTTATTAAGATTAGCTAGAAACCAAGTGAAATATGAGAGTGTACTTCACTTCCTACATAATAGAGAATTTAGGATCGATGACTTAATATACTAATTAAATAATTAATATCATTTCGGTACTTAATATTGTTCATTTAAAAAATTGATTTATGTCAAGTAATCTAGATTAATTTTATACCTATGTACTAACATGTGAGGTAATCATACAGATGTGAAAGCATTAACATAACAATTGGCAATAAAGAAAGTATTGAATAAATTGCACGAAACAACAAAGATCAAAATCAATATATAAATAATGCGCAACCAATGGCGATTGTCTTTAAGGACAATTGAAATCCTGAGCCCCTAAGGGATTGTTCAATTTTTTAACACAATTTTAAAATCAAGAGGCTTTATTTTTTTAAAAAAGAAAAAAACAAGTAAAGATCTATTTTTGAAAATTTTCACGGAATTACATTTTTTTTATTTTAAATTTTAAAGTTTAAATTTTTTGGAATTTTCTAAATTTTGTGAATTTTTTTATTCTTTTAGTATTTCTTATGTTTTCAGTGATTTTTTAATTAATATCTTGTATGAAGTTTACTATTATAATTATAAAAAAAAAAAAAATCGGACCGGGTCAAGAGACCCGCCCCGACTCAACCGACCTGGACCCTATCGGTCCAAGTTGGACTAAAAAAGGGGCTATGCTAAGGCCCACTTTGAATTAATCTCAATTGACTCACGGAAATTTTAAAACAGCCCACTCATTTCCAGCCCGATTCCATTTTCTCTTCTCAGCCCAAGTGAGGGTTTCTTTCCAGTAACAACGCTTACCCAGTCACTTCAACATCCCATATCAATTTCAGAATAAAATAAATTTAACAATGGCACCACTATCATCTCATCTTTTAAACCAAGAACAACATAATTCATCATCAAGCCCCTTTTAAACATCGAAGCTCCACGAATGGACGAGTACCATCACCATCGCCGTTCGCCGGACGGTGGAAGTAGCTGGCTGGGTGATACGAAAGGCGGGGACGTTCATGAGCGTCCGAGAGCGTCCGAGAGCTGCAGCTGGGTGCATAAAATGGCAAGGAGTCGGTTTTATATCCCTTCTCTCTTCCCGAGCCTCTTTACTATAATCATCCTTTCCTTTCTAATCTAAACGTTGCTCACATCCCATTCCATCGAATGCATTGTCGAAGCTTCTGTGGACGAGGGCACTGTTGTGGACGAAGGTACTGATGTGGACGAGTGATCATTCATGGACGACGACCACCATCTAGCTCTAGCGGCTGGCGATCGCTGTCCGGGTCTGGCCCAAACCCTAAGCACAATAATTAGGGTTTTCTATTTCACCAATTAGGGTTCTAAATTGGGGGAAAACATGTTTTGCGACGTCGTTTATGCTATGTATGCGGAGTTAGAGCATTGGCGAGCCAAGTCAGATTGAAAAAATGATAAAATATTACTATTTTGAATTTTCAACTATTCAAATCGAAGTTAACACTCCAAGTGATCTAGGTAAAAGTTTTTGCATTAAAATTAGCATTATGCAGAAGTTACGACACTTATAATATTATTTTCCTCAAGCCACACTGTCGGAGGTCCAATTTTGAGGCCTTCAAAATATGCCGTTTTCACTATAATCCTAGTGCTGAGGTCTTGATTTTGTTGTGTTGGGCGCATAATAGACGTACGGTAAGACCCCGTAGAAAATTTCAGTGATCCATAAGACAAACCAGGGTCTTATCGTCCATGACGAGAAAAATTAAATGCACGATAGTCCTTTTCATTGAATATTCAGTGATTGGTGAACTGTTTAGCCGGTTTTGGTCTTAGTAGGTGGCCATGTCTTATATATATATATATATATACCAATATATCTTGTATATTGGGAGTAACGAACGAAAATTTGAATTTTGCTGGTAGTTATTTGACTTCACTAGTGTTTTACAGATGAAGCTACTGCGAATAAATGGAACCACGCATTCAAAGTCATCAATGATTTACTTGTATTAGCAAGACATCGTTTCGTTGCACGTATAGATAAATAATTTATTTTTATTTTTATTGTACGAAAGCTAACACATAGTTTTTCGCATTAAAACATCATTCGAATGATTAAAGACAAAATCAATTTTTTTCAATAATAAAAACCCGTATGATATATTATCTTGAAAGCAATATACATACATAAATATTATATTTTTTTACAAGACTAATAAGAATAAGCTGTATTTTCTTCTTCTTCGCAACAAAAATTAATCATGATTCCTTAAGACTATCTTCAAAATTAGTCCACATGAAAAATTGTCTTAAAGGTGGAGCCATTATGAAAAAGATGTCTCAAAGGTGCCATTTTTTTAAATTGGAAACTTTTCTGATAAGTAATATGTTCTAACTATCAAAGCACATGAATTCATCAGAGTTTTAGTATGCCTTGTGCTAAACTTCGCAGGATTGTGTTGCTTCATTGAATTTTCTCCTTTTCATACGTCCTTCAATGATATAAAAATGATGAATAATGTGTTGGGTATCCATAGCACCTTTTCATATTTAAATAGTAGTATTCTCGTTTAAGTGGTTAATGATTTTTTGCCAAATTATAATCCCTGTTCAAGCAATAATTAATTTGAATTGACTATATTCGATTAGTGGAGAGTGCAAGAAAATTACTTCTTGGAAGGAGGGATGACCGGTCTTTGGTAAATTAGAGCCCTATGTGTCAACATTGGAGGCAAATTTTAGAGAATACATTGTAATTATATATTTCTAGATATTGCAGTAGTGATTATTAGAGTTTGCCAATATCTACAATATCAACCTTGCAAACACTTGGCAAACTTACTTATTAAATTGCTTACTAATGACTAGTTGATCTATAACCAAGTTACTAATTTTTTTTAAAAAAAATTACAAACTTATATTCAAATTTACTATTGATTAGTCAACCGATACACCGTCACTAGATGTTTCATTTTTATTGGAGGACCAATACCAATGATGTCAACCAGACGTTGCCGTGGACGATGATAAGACGACTCCCGACGGTGGAATTTCTTTACCTTGATCAGTAACCTGCTTATCTCCCCTCAATATTCAATCCTTTTCAGGAAACAAACGACAATCTTGAGGATGCAAGCAATGGGCTAATTCTTACTAATGAGGAGGTGGTGCGCTTCCAGATAAAGGAAGTTTTCGCTCACGTGCCAAAGGATGAATTGTAGAGCCGAATCGAAGATATGAAAGAAGTAACTATGAAAAACTTGGAGAAACTGGAAGAGGAGAAAGAATCTGTGCCTACACATGGCTGAGATGAAGAAAATTTGTATGGGAAGTGCGGGGACTCCATCAATTTGGAAGAGGATTAACATAGCTGTCACTGCTGGTTTTCCTTTAGTTTCTGTTGATTAAATCATTTCTCATTTGCTTTGCTGCCTTCAGGCAACTTTAGAATGCCTGCTGCAAGAGCTACGCAATAGCCTAGTTTGTGATCTGCCCACTGCCATTATAGTGACTTATAATGTTCTTAGAACTTATTTTGTTGCCATTAGTTTTGGTCCATTTCTGATTAAAATCGCTTGAATTTGTCATCCAACCTTCAGTCTTAAGCTACTTATAAGACTACTTTCTCTACTCCTTGGTTTACTCTTTCGCGCGAATGTTATTCCCCCTAAATTTCTTTTCCAAACTCTTACTTGGACATTGATGTAGAATCACAATGTGTGACATAGGAGTTTCAAACTCAATGCGAAATTAAATTGGTATAGTTTTTACATAGTATATTTCCTTTAGGGGAACAAATCAGCAAGGTGTGAAGTGAGAAGAGAGTTAAGTCATGACTCGTCAATGCTCCATGAGAGAAGAGTCATTGTAAGATTCATTTGGGACGTGCTCTATCATGGTTTAAATCTGCCAATTTCTGGCAAGATAGTCTCCAACTAACTAAGAGCGAAAAGTGTTGTTTACAATTGAAGCATTTTGATATTGTGCAATGTTGAAGATCTTAATGGCTAGAACTTTAGCAATCGCCTTCACGAGCACACTTTTCACAAGTAGAAGTCAGAAAGGAACTGTTAATGGTCAGAGGATGAATGCGCACCCGTAAGACAGTTTAAACATCCGACAGAAAGAAATGCAAGCATGGTCTTCTAACATTCAAAACTATCATAATTAAACCATAACAAGTATTGAGATATCTATTTTTTATTATTTTATTTTTTTGGTAACCCAGGATTTGCTGGGCCTAACTCGCTTACGCTCGCCAACCCACGGTCTGTAGAGTGCACGGTGCATCCCAGACTAAGCGTCAATACCTAGGGGGAAGCTCGCACAGGACCTCACCACAATGGCCCTCCACTTAAGACGTGTTAACAACTACGAGTTTTGACCCTAGGACCTCTGTGATAAAGTGTCCAAAGTCGAACCAACTTAGCTGCCCACCAATGGGTTTGAGATATCTATTCATAGGCGTAAATTACCAAATGTTTAGGTATTGAGAGAAATGGGGATTAATATCTATAGTTTTTTAGGTTAAAAGCAAAAGAATGATTGACCTAAATGTGTAACTTACCACATGGCCTAACCCTCTCCAAATGTCCAATCTGTCCATCATACTGACCTGAACTTTTGGCAATACCAGCTGGTCCTGAATTGGTGGCCAAGAGATGTTATATATGGGTATTAGCTGAAGCCATGGAAATGGCAAATATGATCATCAAGGCAGGCATTGTTCCTAGTTTGCAAGATATGAATGTCTAACTAGGAAGAGAATGAGAGAAAGATACACAATCTCAGCAAAATCAAAACAATGAGCAGTTATGGTTAAACTGAATGACCCGATCTAGGTCATCTACTCTTGCCATCTGGGGGCAAATTATCCTAAAATTCGAGTAAACGCTAAACCAAAACACACAGTTGTTTTGCTAGAAAACCCAACTGAAGCAATCTAATAAAATGTAAACCAAAGTTTCTGTCTCAAGGGTTCTTAGTCCCTTGAGTGCTTCAAGCATCCAGCGCTGCCGCCGGTGCCATTCTCCTGCCCTACAATTCTTCCAACATGTCCAGGAGCTACGGCGCCTCTAGTGCCTCTCCCCCGGGCGGGTCCTCCTCCTCCGCCACTACCCAGGTAGGACATCCATGGCATCTGGTATTGTACAAAAGACAGAAAATACATTGCGTCCTCCCTCTGGTGTCATTTGCAGAATAAAAGTCTAGGGCAAAACATAAAATTAGTATTTTTCCTATTCCAAAAAGACACAGCAAAAGCAATAGAGAATACCTCGTGCAAGTTGCGGGTTAGCCCTTCCCTCAAATACCGTTCAACAAAGGAGGCAATGATGAGATCAGTGATGTGGTCAATGAATGCATTGAACTCATCCACATGGGGCGGAATTCACCCAAGCCGTTCAAGAAGGCAGCAATGGCGTCTAGGGTCCCAAGACCAACCCCATCAAAATCCATGGATGCTTTGTCATAAAGGTTTAAGACCTCTTGCATATTGTGTCTGAAAGCATGATAGTATGATTCACCCTAAATTGACACTAACTCATTGAGATCATCATCCATCACGCGAGAGTAAGAGAGAAACATGAGGCCTAGTTTGGCGAGAAGAGTTGGCGATTTAGGGTAAGAGAGATCAAAAGAGACTTTGGAATGATAATATGAATTTCCCTTCTTCAAGAAAAGATACATCCATACCACTCAACGGTGACTTATTTCTTTTTACTGGCAGTAGATTTGAGTGGCGATTTGACAAGGATTAACTTTCCTTGTTAGTGGCAGCGATTGCTTTCACTTCGTTGCAATTTATGAACTTGCCTATCTCCTACAGCATTGAATCACAAGGGAAAAAATACCAAGTCATTGTTGATTAGAATTGGAAGACAAATGTAGAGGTTAAGGGATTAATTTTCTTGCTTTTACCAAGAATTAGAATCGTGCGGCGGTAGTCGTGCAACGGTCGGCGATCGGCGGTCATGCAACATTTGTACAGCGGTCGTGCGGCGGTCGTGCGACGTTCGTGCAGCAGTCGTATAATCTGGAGAATGTAGCAACCTATAATTTTTCCTTTAATGCGTCCTCCCTCTGGTGTCATTTGCAGAATAAAAGTCTAGAGCAAAACATAAAGTCAGTATTTTTCCTATTTCAAAAACACACAACAAAACCAATAGAGAATACCTCGTGCAAATTGCGGGTTAGCCCTTCCCTCAAATACCGTTCAACAAAGGAGGCAATGATGAGATCAGTGATGTGGTCAATGAATGCATTGAACTCATCCACATGGGGCGGAATTCACCCAAGCCGTTCAAGAAGGCAGCAATGGCGTCCAGGGTCCCAAGACGAACCCCATCAAAATCCATGGATGCTTCGTCATAAAGGTTTATGCCCTCTTGCATATCGTGTCTGAAAGCATGATAGTATGATTCACCCTAAATTGACACTAACTCGTTGAGATCATCATCCATCACGCGAGAGTGAGAGAGAAACAGGAGGCCTAGTTTCGCGAGGAGAGTTGGCGATTTAGGGTAAGAGAGATCGAAAGAGACTTTGGAATGATAATATGAATTTCCCTTCTTCAAGAAAAGATACATCCATATCACTCAACAGTGACTTATTTCTTTTTACTGACAGTAGATTTGAGTGGCGGTTTGACAATGCTTAACTTTCCTTGTTAGTGGCAGCGATTGCTTTCACTTCGTTGCAATTTATGAACTTGTCTATCTCCTACAGCATTGAATCACAAGGGAAAAAATACCAAGTCATTATTGATTGGAATTGGAAGACAAATGTAGAGGTTAAGGGATTAATTTTCTTGCTTTTACCAAGAATTAAAATCGTGCAGCGGCTGTTGTGTAACGGTCGGCGATCGGCTGTCGTGCAACATTTGTGCAGCGGTCTTGCGGCGGCAAGCGGTGGTTAGTGGTCCAGCGACAGTCGTGCGGCGGTCGTGCAGCAGTCGTGTGCCATTCGTGTAGCAGTCATATAATCTAGAGAATGTAGCAAGCTATAATTTTTCCTTCAATACGTCCTCCCTCTGGTGTCATTTGTAGAGTAAAAGTCGAGAGCAAAACATAAAGTCAGTATTTTTACTATTCCAAAAACACACAGCAAAAGCAATAGAGAATACCTCGTGGAAGTTGCGGGTTAGCCCTTCCCTCAAATACCGTCCAGAAAATGAGGCAATGATGCGATCAGTGATGTGGTCAATGAATGCATTGAACTCATCCACATGGGGCGAAATTCACCCAAATCGTTCAAGAAGGCAGCAATGGCGTCCAGGGTCCCAAGACGAACCCCATCAAAATCTATGGATGCTTCGTCATAAAGGTTTATGACCTCTTGCATATTGTGTCTGAAAGCATGATAGTATGATTCACCCTAAATTGACACTACCTCGTTGAGATCATCATCAATCACGCGGAGTGAGAGAGAAACAGGAGGCCTAGTTTCGCGTGGAGAGTTGGCGATTTAGGGTAAGAGAGATTGAGAGAGACTTTGGAATGATAATATGAATTTCCCTTTTTCAAGAAAAGATACATCAATACCACTCAACAGTGACTTATTTCTTTTTACCGGGAGTAGATTTGAGTGGCGGTTTGACAATGCTTAACTTTCCTTGTTAGTGGCAGCGATTGCTTTCACTTCGTTGCAATTTATGAACTTGCCTATCTCCTATAGCATTGAATCATAAGGGAAAAAATACCAAGTCATTGTTGATTGGAATTGGAAGACAAATATAGAGGTTAAGGGATTAATTTTCTTGCTTTTACCAAGAATTAGAATCGTGCAGCGGCTGTCGTGCAACGGTCGGCCATCGGCGGTCGTGCAACATTTGTGCAGTGGTCCTACGGCGGCAAGCGGTGGTTAGTGGTCGTGCGGCGATGGTGCGATGTTCGTGCGGCCGTCGTGCGACGTTCGTGCAGCAGTCGTATAATTTGGAGAATGTAGCAACCTATCATTTTTCCTTCAATGCGTCGTCCCTCTGGTGTCATTTCCAGAGTAAAAGTTGAGAGCAAAACATAAAGTCAGTATTCTTCCTATTCCAAAAACACACATCAAAAGCAATAGAGAATACCTCGTGGAAGTTGCGGGTTAGCCCATCCCTCAAATATTGTCCAGCAAATCAGGCAATGATGCGATCAATGATGTGGCCAATGAATGCATCGAACTCATCCACAGAGGGCAGAATTCACCCAAGCCGTTCAAGAATGCAGCAATGGCGTCCAGGGTCCCAAGACGAACCCCATCAAAATCCATGGATGCTTCGTCATAAAGGTTTATGACTTCTTGCATATTGTGTTTGAAAGCATGATAGTATGATTCACCCTAAATTGACACTAACTCGTTGAGATCATCATCCATCACGCGAGAGTGAGAGAGAAACAGGAGGCCTAGTTTCGCGAGGAGAGTTGGCGATTTAAGGTAAGAGAGATCGAAAGAGACATTGGAATGATAATATGAATTTCCCTTCTTCAAGAAAAGATATATCCATACCACTCAACAGTGACTTATTTCTTTTTACTGGCAGTAGATTTGATTGGCGGTTTGATAATGTTTAACTTTCCCTGTTAGTGGCAGCGATTGCTTTCACTTCGTTGCAATTTATGAACTTCCCTATCTCCTACAGCATTGAATCACAAGGGAAAAAATACCAAGTCATTGTTGATTGGAATTGTAAGACAAATGTAGAGGTTAAGGGATTACTTTTTTTTGCTTTTACCAAGAATTAGAATTGTGCAGCGGCTGTCGTGCAACGGTCGGCGATCGGCAGTCGTGCAACATTTGTGCAGCGATCCTACGGCGGCAAGCGGTGGCTAGTGGTCGTGCGACGGTCGTGCGGCGGTCGTGCGACGTTCGTGCAGCAGTCGTATAATCTAGAGAATGTAGCAACGTATAATTTTTCCTTCAATGCGTCCTCCCTCTAGTCTCATTTGCAGAATAAAAGTCGAGAGCTAAACATAAAGTCAGTATTTTTCCTATTCCAAAAACACACGGCAAAAGCAATAGAGAATACCTCGTGGAAGTTGCGGGTTAGCCCTTCCCTCAAATATCGTCCAGCAAATGAGGCAATGATGCAATCAGTGATGTGGTCAATGAATGCATTGAACTCATCCACATGGGGCGGAATTCACCCAAGTCGTTCAAGAATGCAGCAATGGCGTCCAGGGTCCCAAGACGAACCCCATCAAAATCCATGGATGCTTCGTCATAAAGGTTTATGACCTCTTGCATATTGTGTCTGAAAGCATGATAGTATGATTCACCCTAAATTGAGACTACCTCGTTGAGATCATCATCCATTACGCGAGAGTGACAGAGAAATAGGAGGCCTAGTTTCGCGTGGAGAGTTGGCGATTTAGGGTAAGAGAGATCGAAAGAGACATTGGAATGATAATATGTATTTCCCTTCTTCAAGAAAAGATATATCCATACCACTCAACAGTGACTTATTTCTTTTTACTGGCAGTAGATTTGAGTGGCGGTTTGACAATGCTTAACTTTTCTTGTTAGTGGCAGCGATTGCTTTCACTTCGTTGCAATTTATGAACTTGCCTATCTCCTATAGCATTGAATCACAAGGGAAAAAATACCAAGTCATTGTTGATTGGAATTGGAAGACAAATGTACAAGTTAAGGGATTAATTTTCTTGCTTTTACCAAGAATTAGAATCGTGCAGCGGCTGTCGTGCAACAGTCGGCCATCGGCGGTCGTGCAACATTTGTTCAGTGGTCCTACGGCGGCAAGCGTGGTTAGTGGTCGCGCGGCGATCGTGCGACGATCGTGCGGCCGTCGTGCAGCAGTCGTATAATCTAGAGAATGTAGCAACCTATAATTTTTCCTTCATGCTTCCTCCCTCTGGTGTCATTTGCAGAATAAAAGTCTAGAGCAAAACATAAAGTCGGTATTTTTTCTATTCCAAAAACACACAGCAAAAGCACTAGAGAATACCTCGTGAAAGTTGCGGGTTAGCCCTTCCCTCAAATACCGTCCAGAAAAGGAGGCAAGGATGCGATCAGTGATGTGGTCAATGAATGCATCAAACTCATCCACATGGGGCAGAATTCACCCAAGCCGTTCAAGAATGCAGCAATGGCGTCCAGGGTCCCAAGACCAACCCCATCAAAATCCATGGATGCTTTGTCATAAAGGTTTAAGACCTCTTGCATATTGTGTCTGAAAGCATGATAGTATGATTCACCCTAAATTGACACTAACTCATTGAGATCATCATCCATCACGCGAGAGTAAGAGAGAAACATGAGGCCTAGTTTGGCGAGAAGAGTTGGCGATTTAGGGTAAGAGAGATCAAAAGAGACTTTGGAATGATAATATGAATTTCCCTTCTTCAAGAAAAGATACATCCATACCACTCAACAGTGACTTATTTCTTTTTACTGGTAGTAGATTTGAGTGGCGGTTTGACAATGCTTAACTTTTCTTGTTAGTGGCAGCGATTGCTTTCACTTCGTTGCAATTTATGAACTTGCCTATCTCCTATAGCATTGAATCACAAGGGAAAAAATACCAAGTCATTGTTGATTGGAATTGGAAGATAAATGTAGAGGTTAAGGAATTAATTTTCTTGCTTTTACCAAGAATTAGAATCGTGCAGCGGCTGTCGTGCAACAATCGGCCATCGGCGGTCATGCAACATTTGTTCAGTGGTCCTACGGCGGCAAGCGGTGGTTAGTGGTCGTGCGGTGATCGTGCGGCGATCGTGCGATGTTCATGCGACGGTGGTGCAACATTCGTGCAGCAGTCGTATAATTTGGAGAATGTAGCTACCTATAATTTTTCCTTCAATGCGTCCTCCCTCTAGTGTCATTTGCAGAGTAAAAGTCGAGAGCAAAACATAAAGTCAGTATTCTTCCTATTCCAAAAACACACATCAAAAGCAATAGAGAATACCTCGTGGAAGTTGCAGGTTAGCCCTTCCCTCAAATACCGTCCAGATTAGGAGGCAATGATGCGATCAGTGATGTGGTCAATGAATGCATCGAACTCATCCACATGTGGCAGAATTTACCCAAGCCGTTCAAGAATGCAGCAATGGCGTCCAGGGTCCCAAGACGAACCCCATCAAAATCCATGAATGCTTCGTCATAAAGGTTTATGCCCTCTTGCATATCGTGTCTGAAAGCATGATAGTATGATTCACCCTAAATTGACACTAACTCGTTGAGATCATTATCCATCACACGCGAGTGAGAGAGAAACAGGAGGCCTAGATTCGCGAGGAGAGTTGGCGATTTAGGGTAAGAGAGATCGAAAGAGACATTGGAATGATAATATGAATTTCCCTTCTTCAAGAAAAGATACATCCATATCACTCAACAGTGACTTATTTCTTTTTACTAGAAGTAGATTTGAGTGGCGGCTTGACAATGCTTAACTTTCCTTGTTAGTGGCAGCGATTGCTTTCACTTCGTTACAATTTATGAACTTGCCTATCTCATATAGCATTGAATCACAAGGGAAAAAATACCAAGTCATTGTTGATTGGAATTGGAAGACAAATGTAGAGGTTAAGGAATTAATTTTCTTGCTTTTATCAAGAATTAGAATCGTGCAGCGGCTGTCGTGCAACAATCGGCAATCGGCGGTCGTGCAACATTTGTTCAGTGGTCCTACGGCGGCAAGCGGTGGTTAGTGGTCGTGCGGCGATCGTGCGATGTTCATGCGGCGGTGGTGCAACGTTCGTGCAGCAGTCGTATAATTTGGAGAATGTAGCTACCTATAATTTTTCCTTCAATGCGTCCTCCCTCTAGTGTCATTTGCAGAGTAAAAGTCGAGAGCAAAACATAAAGTCAGTATTCTTCCTATTCCAAAAACACACAGCAAAAGCAATAGAGAATACCTCGTGGAAGTTGCAGGTTAGCCCTTCCCTCAAATACCGTCCAGATTAGGAGGCAATGATGCGATCAGTGATGTGGTCAATGAATGCATCGAACTCATCCACATGGGGCAGAATTCACCCAAGCCGTTCAAGAATGCAGCAATGGCGTCCAGGGTCCCAAGACGAACCCCATCAAAATCCATGGATGCTTCGTCATAAAGGTTTATGACCTCTTGCATATTGTGTCTGAAAGCATGATAGTATGATTCACCCTAAATTGACACTAACTCGTTGAGATCATCATCCATCACGCGAGAGTGAGAGAGAAACAGGAGGCCTAGTTCCGCGTGGAGAGTTGGCGATTTAGGGTAAGAGAGATCGAAAGAGACTTTGGAATGATAATATGAATTTCCCTTTTTCAAGAAAAGATACATCCATACCACTCAACAGTGACTTATTTCTTTTTACTGGCAGTAGATTTGAGTGGCGGTTTGACAATGCTTAACTTTCTTTGTTAGTGGCAGCAATTGCTTTCACTTCGTTGCAATTTATGAACTTACCAATCTCCTGCAGCATTGAATCACAAGGGAAAAAATACCAAGTCATTGTTGATTGGAATTGCAAGACAAATGTAGAGGTTAAGGGATTAATTTTCTTGCTTTTACCAAGAATTAGAATCGTGCGGCGGCAGTCGTGCAATGGTCGGCAATCGGCAGTCGTGCAACATTTGTGCAGCAGTCCTACGGCGGCAAGCGGTGGTTAGTGGTCGTGCGGCGGTCGTGCGACGTTCGTGCGGCAGTCGTATAATCTGGAGAATGTAGCAACCTATAATTTTTCCTTCAATTTGTCCTCCCTCTGGTGTCATTTGCAGAATAAAAGTCTAGAGCAAAACATAAAGTCAGTATTTTTCCTATTCCAAAAACACACAGCAAAAGCAATAGAGAATACCTCGTGAAAGTTGCAGGTTAGCCTTTCCCTCAAATAACGTCCGGCAAAGGAGGCAATGATGCGATCGGTGATGTGGTTAATAAATGCATTGAACTCATCCACATGGGGCGGAATTCACCCTAGCCGTTCAAGAAGGTAGCAATGGCGTCCAGGGTCCTAAGACGAACCCCATCAAAATCCATTGATGCTTCGTCATAAAGGTTTATGACCTCTTGCATATTGTGTCTGAAAGCATGATAGTATGATTTACCCGAAATTGACACTAACTCATTGAGATCATCATCCATCACGCGATTGTGAGAGAGAAACAGGAGGCCTAGTTTCGCAATGAGAGTTTGCGGTTTAAGGTAAGAGAGATCGAAAGAGACTTTGGAATGATAATATGAATTTCCCTTCTTCAAGGAAAGATACATTCATACCACTCAACAGTGACTTATTTCTTTTTACTGGCAGTAAATTTGAGTGGCGGTTTGACAATGCTTAACTTTCCTTGTTAGTGGCAGCGATTGCTTTCACTTCATTGCAATTTATAAACTTGCCTATGAACTTGCCTATTTCCTATAGCATTGAATCACAAGGGAAAAAATACCAAGTCATTGTTGATTGGAATTGGAAGACAAATGTAGAGTTTAAGGGATTAATTTTCTTGCTTTTACCAAGAATTAGAATCGTGCGGCGGCAGTCGTGCATCGGTCGGCAGTTGGCGGTCGTGCAACATTTGTGCAGCGGTCCTGCGGCGGCAAGCAGTGGTTAGTGGTCGTGCGACGGTCTTGCGACGGTCGTGCGATGGTTGTGCGGCGATTGTGCGACATTCATGCAGCAGTCATATAATCTGGAAAATGTAGCAACCTATAATTTGCCAGAAAAGAAGTCTTTATGTAGCATTTCTATTGTGGCATCACGAAAAAAAAAAAAAAAAAAAAAAAAAAACCAAGGAAGAATTCACTTTTCTAGCACGAAAGTTTCAACCTTTTTTGTTTCCGTATCTTTTCAATATGGAGAATGTAGCGACCTATAATCTGCCAAAAAGAAGTCGAAGAAAATAGATCCCATTTCATTTGCCAATTCTTCCTATATTCGAAGGAAGTAAACTCCAGGTCTTGTCATAGGCATTAAAAAAAAGTTAAAAAAGAAAAAAGAAAGGCAGAGCTCTACCACATTAACATGTCCATTCCACATACTGACCTATCAACGGCACTCGAAGGGAAAAAGACAATGTGCTGATCACGCCATGCAAAGCGCGCTTCTCATTGATTAAAAAAAAAAGCATTTTCTCCGTGACGGAATTTTGTCAGAGGAGGAGGATCCACTGGCCACCAACGCACTGCTGTGGAGCCTCACTGTGATCGCCTTCCGATGCGTACGAGAGTCCAAAGGTGAACTTCGATTCGATTAGGTTTTGGCTTGTGGCAGAGAATTTGTAGAGACTCGACGAACTGAAAGAGCAGGGTGGATGAAAAGTGCGTGCATTTTGTTTAGGAGGTGGTTTTCAGGTACGGTTGAGTTTTGATTGGTCCCGCACAAGACCAGATGTCCGAGCTTGCCTAAATTGCTTAGCCCGTGCTCGAGTGATTGAACCAATCAAAATAGACAATGAGTGTCATGCCCCGAATCCCAAGCGTGTGCCCATCTCTATCTGGTCGATAATAATTTGCAACTTCCTAGGACGAGTCGCCAACCATTTCCATTTTATTGTACATGCAAAAGCAAAAAGAAATCCCCTAACAGTAATCATCTCAAGATAGAAAAGCAAGACAATAGATTCACAAACAAACATGCTTTTATATATACAATGAGTCATGTACATAGGTCTATGGCCAAAAGACTACAAAAGAATACCCTTCCAAAAAGAAGCGGTCCTAACTGAACTACGCTTTCGATCACCTCCTCTCAGCTCCAGGTCTTCCACTCGACGACCCTGAAAATGTTGTCCCACAATGGGGTGAGATATCATCTCAGCGAGTCTAAGCTCTAAACCCCAATTAGGAGAAAAATACACCCAAAAGTGTCCTAATCACACAATCACACAATCAAGGAGATTTACCTCGTCTCAGATCCACCCTATAAGTCAGTACAATTTATAACTTAAACAACATGAAAACATGAGTAACAAATAAGATCCAACAACTGGAACACTATACTCAATTAATCATGCGTTCCTAGTTTTGATCTCAGCGTATAACACGGCCTACTCTCAGTTCAGCGGTCTTCTGGCATTGCCAAGCATCGTCTCACCCCCATTGAGCACGGCACGTCTCTTTATCATACGGCTTTCCCGAATGAGCATAGGGTCTAGAATCTACTGCGACCGGTTTCCCATTGTCCAGGGGGTATCCCAAATAGGGATAACGTCCAGCTCAACAGCCTGGGATGATTTCTCTTAACCATCACACGATCACTCAAATATAGCCCAGGGCACCGTGCATTGCACTTAAATGCTTCAATTAAAATGGTGAGCCTGGCCTTTTTCTCCATATTAGAAATTCACATGAAATTACTCGTGTGTGGGTACACGGTAAATTTGACCTCGAAAAATTGATATTCTTCATTTTTGAAATCTCACTATTTCATATAGTACTAAAAACCATTTTCGGTGTCAAAACCCGACACCTGGGATTTTCTGAATAAATATTGGAAATTCACAATTTTTGGAATTAAATACCAAAAATCCAATCAGCACTCAATTTGCATAATTTAACACTCAATTGCAGAAATTAATCATACCATTGCAATCAGCACGAAATTCCGGTCACCGGCTATCCCGGCCTAATTTCAGGAAAAATAATTAATAATTAAATAATTACTGAAATTAATTAAATAAATCAATTTAAATTCTAAAAATACTAACCTAGGCCAGAATCATTAAATTAATAACCAATACGGACTCGGAGAAATTCTTGAACCCTTCTAGACAAATAGTACACTTTATTTAGGCCTTAGCTAAACCATGCTAACCACCTAACATGCTCAATTAAATAATTACATTTCTAATTTAATCTAACTAACCACTTAATTCCTAATAAAATAAATCTAAACATCCCTTAAACGTTATTAGCCTACTAAGCAGAGTTTAGAGTATAAACTCACCGGTTAATTGCGGAAACCAGTTCATCGCGATGACGACACGACGACGGCCGAAATTTGAATTTTCGACGGTGTCGGCGGACTTGGGCCAGGCCTAAAACGGGCCCAACAAATCTCAGCCCAAATCTGAGATTTGTTTTCAACTTGGGCTGGGCTTCAATTGACTGAGGATGGGCTGAAAACTGCTGAAGATTGGGCTGAACTTCGCTGGACTGAGGACACGGGCTGAGCTTGATTCATGTGGGCTGCTAAACTCAAGATTGGCTACTGCACATGTGGGCTGGATTGAGTGAAATTGCTTGGGCTTCGCTGGCTTCTGGGCTTGCTGGGCCGAAGACACACGCGTGCAGCAACTTCAATCTTCGATCTTCGTCGGGCTGCTGGTGGGTCAACAATCGAAGCAAGATGGGGGAGCTTTGACCGAAGAAGGAACTGCTTGGACGTGGCAACGAAGCTCGGCTTTGTGAAGATGGGCGAGCTAACACAGACAAGGCTTCGCTGGCAGCAAGCTTGCGATCAACTTTGGTGGAATCGTGGGCGCACAAATGAAGTGGGTGAGTTCGTGAAGATGGAGCTGGTGAGTCAACTTCTAGCTGCAGAGAAGAGAAGCGGTGGAGCAGGGGCGTTCGGATTCATGGCTGAACTGGGAAGAAATGAAGCAGAAATCCAAGATGGTGGGGCGGCACGGCTTCGGTCTTCGTGGGGAGGAGACGTGGGAAGGGAGCTTCGACAGTGAAGGTTGACCGGCGTGGGCTACGGATGCATGGTAGAGAGGGAATTTTAGTGGGTGATGGAGTTCGGTGGGGTTTGCAGGAGAGTAGAAAGCGAAATAGAACACCGAAGATGCTTTGAAGAGATGAAGCAAAAAAATGAAAAGCAAAGTAGAAACAAGAGAGAGAGAGAGAGAGAGAGAGAGAGAGAGAGAGAGAGAGAGAGAGAGAGACGGCGATGGCGTGCTCGATAGCTTGGGGGAACAAAATATAATGAAAAAGTCAGCAAGCTTATCCCATGCATTAACTTCTTCTCCCCCTATTTCTTTCTTGAATTATAATCCTCAATTAATCAAATTTTGAAGCCCATTCTACCCCAAAATCCAGCTCCGAATTACTTAATTAATCCTCAAATTCTTCACAAATTCTCAATTTCTTCACCAATTCTCTAAGTCAAGGTCCAATTTCGCCAAGGAAAAATCCCGAACAATTTTCTGTAAGTTCCTGACGCTCACATGCTCAGTTTAGAAGTCTCAATTTCCATGAATTTAGCCCATCTGAATTTTCGCTAATTTTCTGCAACGTCCGTATCGATTTTCCGCAAAAATCCCTGAATCTTTGAAAATTCTTCGAAGAATGAGTTGACGTTCCTCAAATAGCTCGTGACATCATAGAACTTTCAATTTTTGAAATTGGGTTCAAATTCACGATTATTTTCAATCCGGCGTGCTTTTAACGTGACCTAGTCTATTGGGTAGCTTTTAAGAAATTTTAGTGCAATTGATCCGTGATCGATTTATCTCGAGTCACAATGTACATCTTCGACACATTGACGACTCTCGATTGTCGTGAAAATCTCAAGGTTTCAAATACGAACACAGGGTATCCAAAACAATAGATTATCAATTTAGTGCCGATCAATGAGAATTTTGCAATCATGTGGAATCACCCACATTTTCATCACTCATCTCAATTGAATTGACCTATCATTGATCTCTTATCGATTTTTAAGTGTGCCATAATGACCCTTGCATATTAGCACGATTGAGCAGTCGATTTCTGATCGAATTCTCGGGCCTTTTGCGTTAAAATCCCTTAATAATTTTCCCAGATAGTCTAGTTATCCCTTGAGTGATCGACTCAGAGAATAGAACTATAGACGCGTCGACGAAAGGCCCGATTATTCAATTGAAATCAAATTTGAAAAATCAGGATGTCATAATGAGTTCCTAGCACCTCCTTTGGCTCGATGTCCACATCAATATCAACTTCGCTTCAACCAAACTTTCAAGAACACCATATCACACTCCATCAGGACATATTACCATTACATCTTCGTAGTCTCTAGCAATCTCAACAAACGCAAAGTTCATGCGATACACCCATCAAGCAAGCAACAATATAACAAAAACACTAGCTTTCCTCTGTACAACAATCGAACAACTAAAAGCGGAAACAAAATTCGCATTGCCACAGCTAGCAAAAATGATAAGTGCAAACAACCTAGGTATAAAAAGAAAAAAAAAATCCAACATGCAAGAGAGTCCGAAGATGAACTTCGATTCAATCAGGTTTTGGCTTGTGGCAGAGAATTTGTAGAGACTCGATGGACTGAGTGAGCGGGGCGGATGGAAAGCGTGTGCATCTTGTTTAGGAGGTGGTTTTCAAGTGCAGCCGAGTGCATCAAGTGGCGCCTTTTGATCGGTCACGCATGAGACCGGATGTTTGGGGAGTCCCATTTCTCAACGTGTCGCGGCAAGGGCATCAGGAGCAAGTTGATTTCGGTGGCCCCAAGCACAGCGAAGTGTGCCCCCGAAGCAGCCGTCGACATTATGCGATTTATCCATGCAAAGCATTTGTGCTCGAGCCATTGCATGATGACTAATTTTAAAAGAGCCTACATTAAGTTTAATCATCTAGACAATTTTTACTGAGTAGGATGATATCTATGATAGATATAGAAATTGAAATATCGGTGTTTGGTAATATCTGAAGATACCATGAATTCAAATAAAATTATATGATTTCCAAATCAAAGTTAGAAATATGTGGACAGAGTCTCACTCAACTCAACTCATCTCTCGCCACCATCTCTTTCTCTCTCTCATGTCGATGGTGAAGATCAAGCGAAGACAACATGTCACGACCTACCTTTTCGATATGCATCCGATGTATCCATGCTTTCTCTCGCGCGGTTCCCCAAGCTCCCCATCCTCACCTACGATCCCTTGATCTGCTCCCACTGCGGCGGCGTCCTGAACCCTTACGCCCGCGTCGACTACCCGTCCCGGATCTAGGTGTGCCCCTCTTGTTAAAATTGCCAATCACGACGAGAACCGGGGCATTTAATTGAGCTGGGCCTTTGATTGAAAACTCGGAATTGGACTAGCCGTGGGCTTTTATTGGGCCAGAGTCTAAGCATGGGAAGGCTTAGAAAGGAGCAAAAAAGGGGGAGAAAATAATCCGCGAATTTGGGCCCGTTTGGTTCAGCTTTTGGAGAATGCATTTGCCAAAATGCAAATACCTTTGGGTAAATGGGGTTTTCCGAAATGCAAATATCGTTTGGTAAAATTTGCATTAAGATACAACTTTGGTTAAAATACCGTTTTGTAAAATTTACATTTGTAAAGAACTTTTATTAAATTAAAAAAACAAAAAAATATTTGTATTATTTTTTTTGAAGTCCAGTGGCTGGACCACCGAATCTAGCGGCCGGATGGTTGGGCGCGACCTCAGGCGACCGTCGCGCGACCCAAGCCATCAATCGCCTGGGTTACGCGACCCAAACGTCGCCTGAGGTCCGACGACGGTCGCCGGGGTCGGGCGACCCTCAGGCAGCAGTTGCCAGCGCCTCGCCGGTGCGTGCGACCCCTTGGCCGATGGTCGTTGGCCTCCGGTCAGCTTCTTCGCGGTGGTGTGCGGTGATTTTGGAGAAGATGAATAGTACTGAACTTGCATTCCAGAGATACAACTTCCCAAAGTACTTCCGGAGCTGCATTAGGCTAAAGGCCCTTAGAGCCACTTGGAAATGCAATTGTATCCTGCCAAAGTCGCCCAAAAAACTGAACCAAACACGTTTGCATTTGGCCAAGGGACTTTAGAGCCCAAATGGGCTTTCCAAGTGTCCAACCAAATAGGGCCTTTGTTTCTGTTCTCGTTTCAGATTTTCAGCTGAATCCTTCAAGTCTGCTAGGGTTTCACTCCAGCTTCAGCAAAATCTCTTCCTCCTTCTTGCGTCGGCAGACAGTAAGGCTCTCCAACCTTCACATTAGAATTTTGGGTTCCTTGGTTCTTGCACTAGGTAGGTGGGATTGGATGGAGCGAAGTGATCTTGCGTATCCCTTTTGTGCTGTGCTTGTTTTAGTTGCGTTCATGCATTTCTGTTCATCGCCCGGGATGCTGTACCCATCTATGCATAGATGCTCGGAGATCGCCTTGTGTTTGGGTAGATTATAGTGACACCTTGCTTGTGTTTTTTTTTGGGGGGTGATGTGGTGTACTCGAAGACTGCTACTAGAACAAGAAATGCTGGGTGTGGACCTTTTTTTGTTTGTTCAATTTGATTTGACTGGAGATTGTTGGTATGGTTGATTACATAAGCGATTAAGACGTGTCGTGTGTCATGAAGTCGGTTGGTTATAGCTCTTGTCATCTAGGATCATGGCACATGCAGTTCTTTGTGTATTTTTGCTATTATAGACAAAGTGAGCCATCAATTCTGTTCTAGTTGGACCTGGAAAAATTTAATCAAGATAGGAGTAGTCGCAGGACAATGTCGGCATTTTAGAATGCTTCCTAATGCGGCCTTTTTGGGTTTGGCCAGTTTTGGGTGGGTGGGGAGGGGCAGATTCGTGACTGAGTTAAGCTGCTTAGGGGCTGTTTGGGCTCTACTTATTAATCAATCATTATGACATGAGCCTCTAGACTCGAGCTTAGAGTACCTAGTGGCTCACGAGCTTGATTAAGCATCTAGTGCATGATGGTTTGAATGTTCTGAAGGAAGTATGATATCATCATCATGACTACAGTTGTATGTTTATCTGCTTCAGATATAGAGAGAATTAGCTAAGATATAAAGTTTTCCTCCTTGGGTATGAACTTTGATGCCCTAGTTAACATGAGATAATAATTGTTGAACTTTTTTGTTCTATAATTTCTATAGAGAAAGCCTTTTGAAGTATTTTATTACTTGATTAATATGAAGTTTTAGACTAATTTCCATCTTATTTTCTGGATTAACTTCCAGCGGATTTTTCACCGTGGCTGGATTTTATAATCTGAATCTAGATTTCAAGCTTTATGTTGATCTTTTCTAGTTATTTTGATGGATCTCAGAACCGGTTTTCTATGTTTTGCTGCTTCTTCTACTGAAATCTCAATTCATGATCATTGGACTATTTCATTTTTAGGTCAGTTACATACATTTCGTTGGGTCATTTGAATTTTATGGTGCTTCTATTGGAACATAATAGTGGTGCAATCAAGCTCGAGTATATGTACTCGATCGAGTTCTGATTGAGTTTTGCATGCTGAGTAATGAGTACGTGAATTGAGAGCTTAAGCTTAAATCTAAATTGGCTCAACTCAGCTCGATCACATTTTATATTTGTTTTGTACGCATGTCTAAGCCAAATTTAAGATGAGGTAATTATGATCATGACGTGCAAATGGCAGGGCCATTTGCATACAGGAGCCTTGCTCCCAAGATGAAGAACCTGGTCGTTGCGGGCGGTCTGATAGCATTTGTGTTTGGAGTGTATTTTTACACAATGAGAGCTGTTGGCGGTTCAGATGAGCTCCAGACGGCCATCGATAAATTTGAAGAGCAAAAGAGCAAGCAAGGAGCTTAGGCAAAGAAGTGGTCTGATGCGCTCGAGACCAGACGCGACTTCAACATAGCAAAAGCAATAAAGAATACCTCGTGGAAGTTGCAGGTTAGTCTTCCCTCAAATACCGTCCAACAAAGGAGGTGATGATGTGATTAGTCATGTGGTCAATGAACACATTGAACTCATGCACATTGGAGCGGAATTCACCCAAGCCATTCAAGAAGGCAGCAATGGCGTCCAAGGTCCTAAGACAGACCCCATCAAAATCCATGGATCCATCATTATAAAGAATTATGACCTCTTGCATGTTGTGTTTAAAAGGATGATAGTATGATTGACACGAACTCGTTGAGAACATCATCCAGCATGCGAGAGTGAGAGAGAAATAGCGGGCCTAGTTTTGCGAGAAGGGTTGGCGATTTATGGTAAGAGAGATCACGAATCATGACACCAACGGCTTGCCTGAATTGCTTGGCCCACGCTTGAGTGATCGAACCGGTCAGAATAGACAATGGGTCCCTAGCACCCCCTCCTCGATATGGCTCAATGTCCACATCAACATCAACCTCGCTTCAACCAAACTTTCAAGAACACCATATCACACTCCATCAAGTATCATACGGAAGATACAAAATACAATACATACTCCCTCTAGTATCATTTGCAAAATAGAAGTCTAAGGCAAAATATTCTTCCTATTCCAAAAAGACACAGCAAAAGTAATATACCTCGTGGAAGTTGCAGGTTAGCCCTTCTCTCAAATGCCATCCAACAAAGGAGGTGATGATGTGATCAGTCATGTGGTCAATGAACACACTGAACTCATCCACATTGGGGCGAAATTCACCCAAGCCATTCAAGAAGGCAGCAATGGCATCCAAGGTCCTAAGATAGACCCCATCAAAATCCATGGATGCTTCGTCATAAAGGATTATGACCTCTTGCCTATTGTGTCTAAAAGAATGATAGTATGATTGACGCGAACTCGTTGAGAACATCATCCATCATGCGAGAGTGAGAGAGAAACAGCAGGCCTAGTTTCGCGAGAAAGGTTAGCGATTTAGGGTAAGAGAGATCACGAATCATGACGCCTACCGCTTGCTTGAATTGCTTGGCCACGCTTGAGTGATTGAGCCGGTTGGAATAGACAATGGGTCCCTAGCACCTCCTCCTCAATATGACTCGATGTTCACATCAACATCAACCTCGCTTTAATCAAACTTTCAAGAACACCATATCACACTCCATCAGGTATCGTACGAAAGACAGAAAATACAATGCATACTCCCTCTGGTATCATTTGTAGAATAAAAGTCTAGGACAAAATATTCTTCCTATTCCAAAAAGACACAGCAAAAGTAATAGAGAATACCTCATGGAAGTTGCGGGTTAGCCATTCCCTCAAATACCGTCCAATAAAGGAGGTGATGATGTGATCAGTGATGTGGTCAATGAACACACTGAACCCATCCACATCGTGGCGGAATTCACCCAAGCCATTCAAGAAGGCAACAATAGCGTCCAGTGTCCTAAGATAGACCCCATCAAAATCCATGGATGCTTCGTCATAAAGGATTATGACCTCTTGCCCATTGTGTCGAAAAGGATGATAGTATGATTGACACGAACTCGTTGAGAACATCATCCATCATGCGAGAGTGAGAGAGAAACAACAGGCCTAATTTCACAAGAAGGGTTTGCGATTTAGGGTAAGAGAGATCATGAATCATGACGCCAACAGTTTACCTGAATTGCTTGGCCTACGCTTGAGTGATCGAACCGGTCGGAATAGACAATGGGTCCCTAGCACCTCCTCCTTGATATGGCTCGATGTCCACATCAACATCAACCTTGCTTCAACCAAACTTTCAAAAACACCATATCACACTCCATCAGGTATCATACGGAAGACACAAAATACAACGCATACTCCCTCTGGTATCATTTGCAAAATAGAAGTCTAGGGCAAAATATTATTCTTATTCCAAAAAGACATAGCAAAAGCAATAGAGAATGCCTTATGGAAGTTGCGGGTTAGCCCTTCCCTCAAATACTGTCCAACAAATGAGGTGATGATGTGATCAGTGATGTGGTCAATGAACACATTGAACCCATCCACATCGAGGCGGAATTCACTCAAGCCATTCAAGAAGGCAGCAATGGCGTCCAGGGTCCTAAAACAAACCCCATCAAAATCCATAGATGCTTCGTCATAATGGATTATGACCTATTGCCTGTTGTATCTAAAAGGATGATAGTATGATTGACATGAACTCGTTGAGAACATCATCCATCATGCGAGAATGAGAGATAAACAACAGGCCTAGTTTTGCGAGAAGGGTTGGTGATTTAGGATAAGAGAGATCACGAATCATGATGCCAACAGCTTGCCTAAATTGCTTGGCCCACACTTGAGTGATCAAACTAGTCGGAATAGACAATGGGTCCCTAGCACCTCCTCCTCGATATGACTTGATGTCCACATCAACTCGCTTCAACCAAACTTTCAAGAACGTCATATCACACTCCATCAAGACATACTACCATCACATCTCCGTAGTCTCCAGCAATCTCAACACATGTGAAGTTCGTGCCATACACCAATCAAGCAAGCAACAACATAACAAAAACACTAGCTTTCCTCTATACAGCAATCGAACAACCGAAAGCGAAAACAAAATTCGCATCGACATAGCCAGCAAAAACGATAAGTGCAAACAACCTAGGCATAAAAAATAAATTAAATAAATAAATAAAAATTCAACACGCACGAGAGTCTGAAGGTGAACTTCGATTTGATCAGGTTTCGGCTTATGGCAAAGAATTTGCAAAGACTCGATGAACTAAGAGAGTGGGGCGGATGGAAAGTGCGCACAGTTTGTTTAGGAGGTGGTTTTCAGGTGCGGTTGAGTGCACTAAGCGGCACCTTTTGATTGGTCGCGCATGAGACCAGATGTCTAGGGAGGTCCCATTTCTCGACGTGTCACGACGAGGGCATTGGGAGCGGGTTGATTTCGGTGGCCCCAAGCATAGCGAAGCGCGCCCCGGAGTGACCGTTGACATTATGCGATTTATCCATGCAAAGCATTTGTGCTTGAACCATTACATGATGACTAATTTTAAAAGAGCCTATGTTAAAGTTTGATCGTCCAAACAATTTTTACTTAGTAGGTTGAGATCTATGATAGATATAGAAATTGAAATATCCTATGCGATGTTTGGTAATGTCTGAAAAACCATGAATTCAAGTAAAATTATATGATTTCCAAATCAGAGTTTGAAATATGTGGGCAGAGTCTCACTTGACTCGACTCATCTCTTGCACTATCTCTTTCTCTCTCTCTCTCATGTCGATGGTGGAGATTAAGCACAGACAATATGTCGCAACCCACTTTTTCCTCCAGAATGGGAAAAGACATAGGTTTAGGGATATTACTTAAAGGACGGGGCCCACAGCCCATGAGTTAGACGCAGGTTCTCCTAAACCCATATCTTGGGTGACGTATGTTCAAATTGACGATATGAAAATTGTCTAAAGAGAAGTCACCACTAACTTATTAAGATCAGCTAGAAACCAAGTGAAATATGAGAGTGTATTTCACTTTCTACATAACAGAGAATTTATTATTGGGGACTTGATTATACTAATTAAATAATTAGTGTCATTTCGATACTTAATCTTGTTCATTTAAAAAAAAATGATTTATGTCAAGCAATCTAAATTAATTTTATACATACTAATATGTGAGGTAATCATGCAAGTGCGAAAGTATTAACATAACAATTGGCAATTAAAGAAAGTATTGAATAAATTGCATGGGACAACAAAGATCAAGTTCAATATATCAAAAGTGCGCAACCAATGGCGATTGTCTTCAAGGACCATTGAAATCGTAAGGTAGAGCCCCTAAGGGCTTGTTCAATTTTTGAACACAATTTTAAAGTCAAGAGGATTTTTTTAAAAAAAAAACTAAAGATCAATTTTTGAAAGTTTTCAAGGAATTACATTTTTTATTTTAAATTTTAAATTTTTGTGGAATTTTCTAAATTTTTATGAATTTTTTTATTTTTTAGTATTTCTTATGTTTTCTGTGATTTTGTAAGTAATATCTTGTATGAAGTTTACTATTATAATAAATAAATAAATAAATAAATAAATAAAGGAGAGAAAGAAAATCGGACCGGGTCAAGAGACCCGCCCCGACTCAACCGACCTAGACCCTATCGGTCCAGGTTGGACTAAAAAAGGGGCTATGCAAAGGCCCACTTTGAATTAATCTAAATTGATCACGAAAATTTTAAAGCAGCCCACTCAATTTCCAGCCCGATTCCATTTTGTCTTCTCAGCCCAAGTGAGGGTTTCTTTCGAGTAACAACACCTACCCAGACACTTCAACATCCCATATCAATTTCAGAATAAAATAAATTTAACAACAACACCACTATCATCTCACCTTTCAAACCAAGAATAACATAATTCGTCATCAAGAACCTTTTGAACATCGAAGCTCCACGACGAGTACCGTTACCATCGCCGTTTGCCGGACGGTGGAAGTAGCTGGCTGGGTGATACGAAAGGCGGAGACGTTCGTGAGCGTTCGAGAGCGTCCGAGAGCGTGGGTCTCAAAAGAAAAGAGTGACCGTCGAGTCCCCCTCATGCTCATTGAGGCTCGCTCGAATGACGAAGCTGCAGCATGTGGACGAAGGCATTGATGCGGATGAGTGATCATTCATGGCCGACGACCACCATCTAGCTCTAGCCAGGTCTAGCCCAAACCCTAAGCACAATAATTAGGGTTTTCTATTTCACCAATTAGGGTTCTAAATTGGGGGAAAACATGTTTCACGAAGTCGTTTATGCTATGTATGCGGAGTTAGAGCATTGACGAGCCAAGTCAGATTGAAAAAGATGATAAAATATTATTATTTTGAATTTTCAACTATTCAAATCGAAGTTAACACTTGAAGTGATATAGGTAAAAGTTTTTGCATCAAAATTAACACTATACAAAAGTCACGACACTTATAATATTTTTTTCCTCAAGCCTCATTACTGGAAGTCCAATTTCAAGACCTTCAAAGTATGCCGTTTTCACTATAATCCTAGTGCTGGAGGTCTTGATTTCATTGTGTTGGGTGCATCATAGACATACGGTAAAATTTCAGTGATCTATAAGACAAGCCAGGGTCTTATCGTCCATGACGAGAAAAATTTAATACATGATAGTCCTTTTCATTGAATATTTAGTAATTGGTGAACTAATTAGCTAGTATTGGTGTTAGTAAGGGCGCATATGATAAAATTTTTACTTTTCGATTTCTCTGTTTCTCGAAATAGGTTTGGAACATAAATTCGTTTAGTAATGCAATTTGATTTTTCTATTTTTGAAATAGATTTCTATTGTAAAAATAAATTTAAAGAAGAAATCATAAATTAAAATTTTTAATTTTTTAATTTCTGAAATAAAAATAGAAATTATTTCTTCTTTTCTCCGATTTCGTTTTATTTTTTAAGGTCGGTCTTCCTTTCTCCAATTTGGACATCCTTTTTCGTTCACCATACGGGGTTTTCTATTTGGCCGTTCCTTATCCTTCTCCTCAACGCTTCAACCAAAAACCCTAGCGCCGTCGCCGTCCTCTTGCCGGTCAGATCGTCGCTCATCTCGCCGTCGCCGTCCTCAGACCGTCCAATTTGCTCCGGTCGTTCCGTCGGATTCCGCTCTCGATTCCGCAACTCCGGTCGCCGTCGCCCATCTCCGTCGTTTTTCAATCCGCTCGCGTCCGCGTTCGTTCGCGGCCTTCTCTGGAACTTCCCCCCGCGATTCCTCACGAGGTTCGATCGATCCTTCCCTTCTCGCCTCTCTTTATCATGTTCCGGCTTTCGTTTCGCAGATTCGATTTCGATTTCCCTGTTGCTTGCTGGAGAGGGATGGGGGATTTTATCTTCTCGGTGTTTTGTCTTACATTTGTCACTCTTCCGGAATAGTTGCTGGTGGATTTCGCCTCTTTCTTGGTTGTTCTGCGCTTGTGCTCGGTTCTGTTCCCATGCCGATGGCCTTTTTCTTATAGCTTGACGGAGTCAGTTCAGGGTGAAAAGTTTTACTGCTGCTCATCCATAAATGAGAGATTAGTGCGGTTTTATGAAAAAATTCAGTATGTTCTTATTAAATCATGGGGGGTTAGCCTTTGATTTACTACGACAGGGAAAAGAAACGGCATATTGAAGGTAGATTACTATGGTGAGTGGGTACTTATGTATATTTTTTCGTGGGTCCCGTAGTAGAATTTGTCTATCCAAAGTCAATTTTTTTGCTTCTGCTAATGTGTGAAGTGTTTGTTTTCTTGTGATTGTATTATCTTTTCCTGTGATGAAATTTTCTCGGTGTACTCTCGTACTGCATATGGAACTTTCATTGCATATTGATGGTAATGCATTTTCAGCAATGTAGTCGAGCACGGATTTACCGGCTAACTTGATTATATTTCTTTATATCTTCTCTGTTTAACAAAATATCAGATATGACATGAGGGTTTCCAGGGGCTACTTTTTCATTTCTTATATTTATTTCTGTCTCCTCTCCTAAATTTGAGTTTCCCATATCAGTTTGCTGTTATTTCTTGAGGATTTTAGGCATTCATAATAGGATGCAATAGTTGTTTTAAAAATTGCGAGTATTGTTTTTGCACCAGAGTAACAGTGACACTTTGTTCTCTTTATCTCCTCATAAATGTAAAAGGTTTGCAGAACACAGGATAGAACTTTGTTCGTTTGCTGGCATAGGGTGATCTGCACATTGATTATATTTATACTGAAGAGGCTGCCCCTTTTCCTTTTATTCTTTTATGTTGCATTTTTATTGTGACATGCTTGACAAGAAATGCTGGGTGTGAACCTTTTTTTGATTGATCAGTTTGATTTGACTGGAGATTGTTGGTATGGTTCATTACATAGGTGATTGGGATGTGTCGTGTGTCATGAAGTCGGTTGGTTATAGCTCATGTCATCTAGGATCATGGCACGGGCAGTGCCTTGTGAATTCTCACTATTGTAAGCAAAGCAAGCCATCGATACTAGTCTATTTGGAGCTGGAAGAGTTTAATCATGATAGGAGTAGTCGCAGGATGATGTTGGCATTTTAGAATGCTTCCTGATGCGGCCTTTTCGGGTGCCCGTTTTAGGTGGGTGGGGAGGGGCAGAGTCATGACTGAGTTGAGCCACTTAGGGGCTGTTTGGGCTCTACTCGTTAATCAATCATCAAAACTCGAGCTCAGAGTACCCAGTGGCTCGCGAGCTTGATTATCTTGCACATGATGGTTTGAAATGTTCCGAAGGAAGTATGATATTATCATTATGACCGCACTTGTATGTTTGTCTGCTTCAGATGCAAAAAGAATCAGCTGAGATATAAAGTTCCCTAGTTAACATGAGATAATAATTGCTCTTTTTTGTTCTGTAATTTCTAAAGGGAGAGCCTGTTGAAGTATTTTTTAAATTGTTTAATGTGAAGTTTTAGACTAATTTTCATCTTTTTCTGCTGCTTCTTCTACTGAAATCTTAATACATGATCATTCTCTTTTTTGGGGTTGATGGCATCAGGTCAGTTACATATATTTCATTGGGTCGTTTGAATTTTATGGTGCTTCTATTGGAACAAAACAGTGGTGCAATTGAGCTTGAGTATATAGTCGATTCAGTTCTGATTGATTTTTGCATGCTGAGTATCTGAATTGACAGCTTAAGCTTAAATCTAAATCGGTTCAACTCAGCTCACTTACATCCTATTCCCATGGGGATTCACTGTTATTCTATACTGTAATTCCCTCAAGACTAATTCTTTTTATACCAATATATGTTGTTACATGCATGTTTGTCTCTCAGCCTGATTCCTGGATATAACGATGTACGGGATCTGATATATGCAAGAATTTTATGTTTGTTTTGTACACATGTCTAAGCCAAATTTAAGATGAGGTAATTATGATCATGACGTGCAGATGGCAGGGCCATCTGCATACAGAAGCCTTGCTCCCAAGACAAAGAACCTGGTTGTCGCGGGTGGTCTGACAGCATTTGTGTTTGGAGTGTATTTCTACACAATGAGAGCTGTTGGCGGTTCAGATGAGCTCCAGACGGCCATCGATAAGTTTGAAGAGCAAAAGAGCAAGCAAGGAGCTTAGGCAGAGAAGTGGTCCGATGCGCTCGAGACCGGACGCGACTTCGACGGTGGCCTAACTATAGTTTTGGATTTCCTGGACTCCACACGCAGCGTGCACACTTTTCTGTTTTTGTTAATATGTGCACACATCGTTTGTCAAGTGCTGTGACAGTGCATCGTTGATGCCGAATAACGCATGCTCGTGTTATGAGATGATCTTGTAGTCAATTTTGTTCGTGTCGGCCCTAATATATAAAGATGCATGCCGATATTCATCAGAAGATGAAATCTTAGCTCAAATTACCATGTGATAGGATGGACCAGACCAGGGCGGCTGTTGATTCTAGGATGGCGGCACGAAATCCTGGGATTAGGGGCTTAGGGCACTGCATTGGTTTCATATGATGGACACGGCAGTTGGATGGACCAGTCGTAGGCTTGAAACATTAATTTAATGTGCGGGACAGGACCGAGGGTTTATATTTTATGTAAAGTGTTTTCTATTCGAACTCAAATAATCTAAGAAAAGCGAAGGTAACCAAATTCGGAAAGGGGCACTAGCACACGAAACCAAGATCCCCCTTGCCGTTTTTAGCAAGTTTATCAGATAGCATGCCTGGTGCTTATCCTAGTCAACACGGATTTGGCAAATCATCCTGAATTTCATGGCTGAATATTTAATTCAGGCGACCGGATGTGTTCCAAAAACGGAAGCCACCACCACGACCGACGGAAATTTCAATCCACATGACTTGTGGACGCAATGTGAAGGCAGAAGAAACCGGAATCTCTCCATTGTCTATATATTGGTAAATGCGACGTGGACAAAACACAAGAGAAAAGTCAAAAACGACACGACAAGAAGCCAACGAGCGCAGCGCAGATTCGCACGCAAAAAGTTCGACACGCAGAAGAGATCGAAGAAGAAGAAGAAGGAAGGAAGGAAGGGAGGGAGGGAGGAGAAGAGGCGGCCGCCGGAAAATGGGGCACCCGCAGCAGCACGGCGCGCTGCTCCCGAAGCGCATCATCCTCCTCCGCCACGGCGAGTCCGAGGGGAACCTCTCGCCGTCGGCGTACGCCACCACCCCGGACCACAAGATCCCCCTCACCCCGGTCGGGGCCGAGCAGGCCCGCGCCGCCGGCGACCGGCTCCGGGCCCTGGTCTCCGGCGGCGGGGGGGAGTGGCGGGTCTACTTCTACGCGTCGCCGTACGAGCGGACGCGGTCGACGCTGCGGGAGATCGGGCGGTCGTTCGGGCGGGGGCGGGTGATCGGGGCGCGGGAGGAGTGCCGGATCAGGGAGCAGGACTTCGGGAACTTCCAGGTGGTGGAGAGGATGAAGGTGGTGAAGGAGACCAGGGAGCGGTTCGGCCGGTTCTTCTACCGGTTCCCGGAAGGGGAATCGGCGGCCGATGTGTTCGATCGCGTTTCGAGTGAGTTTTTCCTTTTCATCCTTACGTTTTCGATCAATGCAATTTCATGTGAACGCTGCGTGTTGAGTCGGTCATCGATGTCGGCTTTGCTTCGTTGCTGGTCTGAGAGTGTTCACACGATAAATGAACTCAAGGGATGAACTTTTGTGTGGATGGCGTACCGATGTCTTGCTTGCTTGATCACGTGTTCTTGTTATTGGTCAAAGAAGTTTGCTGTTTGTCGTGTTTGCTTGAGTATGCTCTTGCTCAATTTGCTGAATTAGCCGACTGAGCGAGCTCAATATTGGGAAGAGAAAATGAGGGATTAGAATTTCATGACGGGCGGAGTTTGGATTGTTGGAAGCCTGACTTTTGATGGGACTCGCAAATTTTTCGGAGTCGATGCTCTGCAACTGTTCCCAGTGAGGGCTCCTCTTGATCTTGCCTAAATGGTGTCTGGCCAGCTTTTTTTGAGAGAAAGAGAGATATGCTTGTGCTCTGTTTGCTGTTGGTTTCACCAGCCAATCTACAAAGTTTTGTTTTTTGTCTGATCCTCTGGATGGTGTAATTTGCAATTCCAAGAGCTCGAATAGCTTCCTGAGTTTGCAGAAGAGAGAATGCAAACATATGGTCACCCAGCTTTGGGATTACTGCAGTTGAGGATATAGCTTATCATCGATGCAAAATCTCTGCACATAGCATGGAACCCATCTCGCTTCATGTCTTTCAGGCCATACCAAGTATTATGGCTCATGAGTAAAGCTGAAGTAGAATTTTTAGGGCGAAAGTATCTTGGTGACTGGCCTTCAGATTTCTCGGTTACCTCATAAGCGTATCTATGCTTTTATGTTGACAGCATGCTTTACCAACACAATGTATGGTATGGTGATATAAATGTTTAACAGAAATTTGAATTTAATCGCTATAGAAGATGAGAAAGAAGAGTAACATCGACTGCTGAGGTGATAAGATGGCTAAAGCATCTTGACCCAGCTAGTATTCTAACATTAGGTTGCGGTCATCGGTTGTTCTATGATTATCAGACAGGTGAGGTAAGCTGACATGTGAATATGCAGCTTTCATTTATTTATTCTTTTTAGTGTGATGTAGAGTGCTCTTTAGAAGATGTTCTGCCCCAAGAGGGACAGCCAGCCAGATGAGCTCCATGAAGTGTTGTTTGCATAAAGTTGTGGTCCTTTTACCGTGCTTATAATACTGCAGAACTACACTTAAGAAGTATGTCGATTGTGCAGGTTTTATGGAATCATTATGGAGAGACATCGATATGAACAGGCTTCACACTAATCCTTCTCATGATCTGAATCTCATCATCGTATCTCATGGATTGACATCGCGTGTCTTCCTCATGAAATGGTTCAAGTGGACGGTCGAGCAATTCGAGCAGCTCAACAATCCAGGGAACTGTGAGTTCCGCGTGATGCAGTTGGGGGAAGGCGGAGAGTACAGCCTTGCAATCCATCACACCGAGGAAGAATTACGCGAGTGGGGCCTTTCATCGGAGATGATTGAAGATCAGAAATGGCGAGCTCATGCAAGGAAGAGCGAATGGAATGAACGTTGCCCATGGTACCTCGATGCTTTTTTCGATGGATTCGCTGACTCGGATGATAATGCAGGAGAAGAGGATGATTGCTGCTAACAATTGGATTATATCCAATTTGATCTGGCCGATTGTAATCCGATTTAATAAAAAATTTTATTATGAAAAATTCGATATTGTTTGCATAAAAGCCATGTGACCTTTAACCTTTGTATTTTCGGGTTTGTGATCATTATAAATACGATAGAAGAGGGAGATTAACGCGATGCATTCATTTAACTGGCAGTGGTTGAGAAATACCATCAACTATCCTTTTCTTTTCTCTTTCGCTGCTTATAAGCGGCCATTTTAATTGCTACTTCATCGCCGCTTTACACGTTGAACGCGGAAGCTAGCACCATGATGCCTGTCTTCGAGCATGCGCATAAGATGCAGAAAATTACGATGTCTGAGTCGGAAATCGCGAAATAGGAAAGAAAGAGGGCTGTAATGACTTTGCCGGGACCGGAGAAAGACGAGTCCACACGGGAAGATGGAACGCTAGCAAGAGTATACTCGTGATCGTCCTAGCAAGGATGAAGAACACGGCTCGTTCTCAAATTGCTTGCCTTCTTATTCAGTGAACGAGCTTGTACGTAAACTGTTCTCGGCCGCTGCATAAATTGAGTGAATGTCCATATATCACTACTCTCTAGTTCATTGTCACTCTTCCTGGAGCCTTTTATTCCTAAGAGAATGACAATAGAACTTACAAGACATGCCTCTCATCGCAGGCTGTGAAGAACTTAGTGCATATTTTGTAAGTCGAGCAACTACGTATTGCTCCTGGTCATGTACATTAAGGGTGAGTAAAAAGAACAGCCCGAACCAAGTTAAATTGGTCAGTTCTGGACAGTTTGCATGGAGACTAATCCAATTCCCGGTTTGCATAAAATTGGAACCAGTGAAAATCATTCTAGTTTCCAGTTCCAAATATAGCTCTGCCCATCCGGATTGGACCGATTTTTTTTTTTTTATTATTCTTCACAAATCCTTGGTCACGAGCTCTCTCATGCTCAAAGTCACAACGCTCAATTGCTCACTCTCACGCCTCGACGCCACCCTCTCGCGAGTCGCATCCCTCTTGCTCAATGCCTCCCTCTTGCAGTCTCAAGTCTCGATCGTTACCTCCATCTCTTGCTCTATTTTTGGCCAACCGTGATCGCACAGAGACCGGCGTAATAATGGTAACTGCTCCAACCTCCAAAACTTCCATTTTTACACTCCTCCTAGAATGAGATTAGCGCACAAAGTCTCGGTGCTTACTGGTTTTAGCAAGGAGAAAATGATTGATTCGAGCAGAACTGAATTTTGCTTTCTCTCACTCTTCATCAATTTTAATTTATTTCCCCATTCCTCTGAATTAAAAAAAAAAAAAAAAGGACATGCAGCCAGTTCCATGGGACCCCAGGAATCGGATCGGGTCAAGTCCGATTCCAGAGTCAAATAGGCTGGTTCCCTATTTCACAATCTAAGACTTAGCACGTCTGGTCGAGTTCCCGGTTCAAGAATGGGCCAAGTTAGCTCAGAATCTACCCATAATCGAGTTCAAGCAGTTCAGAGAAAATTCAAAATAACTTGGAACTACCACTACTCAAAGTTTAAAAAATCAACAACCCACTGAGAACTTTTCAGATTATTATGTAATGTCAAATGAAAATACATTAGATCAGATGTAACGCATTGTCTTCAATGACTTGCACCGACTTTTGCCAACAAACTGGAAGACGTTTAATCCACTTAATCCCCTCGATTTCTTCCTCGATTCAAAAATCTTCAATTGGAATTTAACTTTATCGACTCGCAAAGTTTCCAAATCCAATGGGTGTCAGAACTTGTTCAGAGGTCTTGTGAGCATGCATCAATCCCCGTTAGATATCAGAATGAGGAGTCCAACAAGAGAATAGAGCTGAAATCCAAGCGCCTCAATTCTCAAGTCAAATATAAGCTATCCAGAACTGCAAATCCAGCAGCGACTCCACCTTCATTTGATGACGATATCTTTGTTCTCATTAAATAACCACACTGTTCATTTACGATGACATTCTCTTTGTTCCTGGTAAGATCAATCTCAGATTACCATGAGCACATCAAATGCATTTAGAAACATTGTCACTGAATTCACTAGTGCTAAAACATGCAAACAACGGTGCTATAGAAGGCATGAATTAAAAAAAGAAAAAGAAGCTTTGATCATAAGATTTTGCCATCCGACTCCAACTGCAAAGATTAAATTCCAAGTCACTGATTTTAATTAATCAGAGATCACATCCATCAAACTAATGAGAGATGGAGTGACATCAAAAAATTACCTCAAATAAGCACCATATACCCCAAGTTCTGACATGGCGTGATCTTTATAACAAATGCCATCACGAATGAGAGTTGTGGGAGAAATGGATGGAAAAATTCTTTGCATAAGGATATAGGCAGCATTCTCCTCACTTCCTTCACGTTGCAGCCTTAATAGGGTTTCTCTCACATCGTCGCCATAGATGTTGTTCCCTAAAGAGAAAAATGAATTCATTTTCGAAAGAAGATAGCACGGCTTATAACAAAGCAATCCTTGAATAATATAATCAAGGTGAGAGATAATTACCTCCCCCTTCCCTCTGGGGTTTCATGACAAATAGCTCGGGACTTTCAATTGCTTTACCAACAATATGAGGGTCTTCTAGGCTCCATAAACCTGCAAAGCATTTCCGGATCTTGGCAATGTCTTCTTTGTTCTCAAGGAATCTGATATATGCACAAATGGAGTCTCGTAAGTGATCAAACACGTAGGAGATAAGAGTCTATTCAACAGTGCATCTTCTCCTGTAATTAAATTGACTTCTAATGTTCCCATTGATATGTTATCGAGACTGTTCGGTAAGACATACGAAAGGAGCTAAAATGGCCATTTGGTATTAAAAGTAGTCCTAAATGAAGTCCTGGGTGCCATTGATTACATCTAAGCTTCAAATTCAACTAAACATCATCATATTAGCTATTGTTGTATGCATAGCGCACATCTATATACATGTGTGCTTCAGGAGTTTTTCCATGAACGATATGATTCCATATAAAGCACAGAGGATAAAGAAATGTGATCTGTTGAACAAAATATATCACCTTTCAAGTACATTAGGTTTTGCAAGTTCTTGCTGAATCTTTTTCGTGCCGGCTAAATGATAAGATATTGACGGGCACTTAATTGCAGATGACTCTTCCATAAGTAGCCTTGCTCTCCATTCCTACAATACAGCAAGAAACAAAACTTAAGTCACACCTTTCAAGCATTGACCCAGGGCTTAAGATTTCCGCACTTCTTACTATTTTATAATATAGGGTTTTCAAGCAGCACTAATTTGACACCTCTCAACTTCTTGAGGTTGTGTGAAGAATGGATTTCGTATTTCCTTTTATTGGTTTCTTTCCATTCCCTTTGTTTACTTATTTTGTGGATAATTATTTATTTGCATTCCACCCAAGAAATTTTTTTAAGTTGATGATATTTTCTGGAACAAAGTCCACTTTTGCCATAACCAATTGGACAAACTTGGCTATTTGGAGGAAATGTCATGATCACATTGTTCAGTATTCTTTTACATTGCATAATGCTATATGTTTTGAACATGAATTCAATTGTTTAGCCAAGCTTGGCTTACTAATGTTCATATGTACATTATCAAGTATTGTTCATTGTGGCCAGTCTCATAGAATTATGATATAGTAATGAGGGAATCCTAACAATCAAAATTTGCAGGAAATAGAGAAGTATATTATAATCATGAATCTAACAGAAATAATCGACTTGCATAATTCATCATGATGATACTAATAATTGTTGTATTCAATCATCAAGACATATAAAAGTAAATGTTTATGAAAAATAGAGTAAGGATGCAGTCACTATAACATTGTAAGAAATGCTGACACAGAAATATTTTATAAGAAGAATAAAACCAGCCTCAAACGCAGGATTTTCACTAGTATGGTAATAAAACATATCTATAAAGAAAGTATCCGGTAAAGCTAAAATGGAAGGAGAAATTTTCTGAAAATTAATCACAACTAAAGTCAATATTTCTAGGAAGACAATCTTCTCTTAGCTGCTATTAGCTAATTATTAGGATAAGGCTTAAGGAGGTACCAATTCTGAAGGATAATCATTTGGGGTATACCCAGCTCTAAAATAAATAACTGCTACAGGGACTCCACCTCTGCAATAGCAAAGCTTCATTATTTAAGTGAAACGTGCATGTAAAGCCAAAGTTCAACAAGACAAACTAGAGACATGAGCAACTACATACACAAGTAACGTCCCATCAGGCTGAAGTTCCCCCTCTGCATCAATTTCTGCTAAGGTCTTCCGAATAGACCTCACATTATGTGTGTTATATAATTAAGGAAGCACCCAAAGCAAATTATGGACATGAAGAGACTGATGGACAGAAATAGAGAACTTTATAGTTTGGAAAGCAGATTTTTGGACACAGAGCATCCTAGCAGATAGATGTAGAATCCAAGAAATGATCTAAGAGAGACAAAGAGAGATAATCACAGATATAAGCTACCCTTCTGATATCTCAAAACAATCACTAGTATATAGAAGGATATCTTTCCCTCAAGACAGAGCTAAGCCAGTGCTGGTCATACATATTTCGTTCCTCTTTCTGAACCACAACCAGAACAGTGGCCCTGTTAAAAGTAATCAATTGTAATCAGGTTTTAATGAACTATACTCCACATATGCAGACCTATGAATAAAAGAAAAAGAAAAGAAGATGACCATAATTATTTTGCAATTCTTACTTCAGGTTATTGAACTCGATCCAAGCTTTGGCCAAGGCCTCTGCATAATGACTCACAGCAGCATTGGTAGGGATCCTCCTGGGATCTAACCCAAGAGTTTCACCATAATGGCTGAGCAAGGACCTGTGTCATAGCCACCTGACGTTAAGATCAAGCTTTTGGTTTTCTGTGACCATCTTTGACTGTGCATGTGAACAGGTGCGTATGGGCTTAGAGAAATCATAGGGAATGTAAGAGTCAGTACATATGACCAATCTAACCTGTGGAGCTCACTAACAAGACAGCCAAGACCTGAAAATGAGGATGATATGGTGTTCAGTTCTATCTGAAGCAGTAACTTTGTTTGTTCATCAAGCATATAATCTGATCGATGCAAACCCAGTCGTATCTCCTGTGGAGAATTGAGAGAGCAAAATTATGGGGTTTAGCACACTAATCATAGTCAGCAATCAGCAGATATTTCTTTCAGACAAGGAAAGCAGCCAATCAAAGTGACCTGAACTTGAAAAGCCAATTTTAATACACTATTGCAACCAAACTTAAGGTAAAGCTTCCACAAAATTCTAAATTTATGAACTTACATCTTTTTTATTAATTTCCATCATCTTGGAATGAATATCTAAGAGTCGAGAGGTGAAAGCATCCACCTTTTTTGTTCTGCAATGAGAAGAAGTTACATCATGTAATTCAACAGTAAGTTTGGACTTGCTTCACCAATGCGACAACTAAAATCCGGACTACAAAATAACCATTGATCGCAAGGAAGGTAGAAGGGTTCATAATATCCAAAATACTAGGTATGAGAACAATAGAAGAGCTAAAAGGAGTTGAATTTGTCATAAGCTAAGAAACAACCAAGAGCATATGATACAAGCCAAAGAAGAGTGAGAATTGAATCAGACCTAAGAATTCACATGAAACAATGGTCTTAATCTTGTTGAATTGGACACTACATACTTATAGCATAAACTACATGCCGTATTTGACCAAAAGAAAAAAAAAAAAAAACTACGTGCTGCAGACATATAGCTAAAGCAGAATAAATACCTGGATAATGAATCTTGCAAAAACTTTCCATCCAAACTCACACGATCGACAAGCTCATTGAAAATAGGAGCTAATTCGCAAGCCTCTCTAAACTGACTCTCCGGGAATGAGATGGGCAACAAAGCAAACGGAGCATGCGTCAGACCGACACCAGGTACTTTTCCTGATCTCTGCAACACATATGCATACATACCATTATCAATCAAACTGTAGAATTAAACAACCCAGATCAAATTCAACAGGAAACTCCATAAACAGCACATCAGAAAGTCGCATGTTCTCTTTTATTTCAGCAGAGGGAAAAAAAGCATCTTTACAGTCATCAACCCGGAAACATCCACTTTTCCGATAAAGCTAACAGCTTTAGTATCACAGATGCTAAAATTTATCAACTTAGCGACACAATTCAACAATTTAAACCAGAAGAGAACTCCAAAACCGCCTTCATCACAAGCACTTCAAAAAAATGCGAACTTCTCATATTTACGGGGGCACATACGTTTACATTCCTGTCGCCGACGACGAGCCCATGAAGAGAACTCCAAACCAGAGCATCATAAACCATCTGATCAATCAAACCCTGATCAATTTCGACGAAACCCAACGTGGGTTTTCCCGCGGTCTCATCGTTCTTGGCCTCCATCTCAGACCTCACGCACTTCAACGCCAGACACCGCGGAAAGATCGGATTTTGGGCGACGGGGCTCGTGAATTTCGAAACGGGCGGCTCTAGGATCTCATCAACTCTCCGAATCCGGCCGGAAAGGGAAGAGTTCGATCTGGGTTTGGCTACGTGGGACGAAGCGCGAGGAGGAAGAAGAGCGGACGCCGCGGGGATAAAGCATGCGTCAGCCGTGGTGAGAGCTAGTGGAGATGACTGAACGGCTCCCATCACTTCTCTTCCCTTTTGACTTGGCTTTCTTAGGAATTTTCAGTCGCCTGAAAAGGAATCTTCTTGGGCAAAATGAAGGGATTGGCCCTTAGGCAATAAAGCAAAATACAAATCTGATTTTGATTTGATCAGGATTTAGCAGCATCCGTTTGATTCTGCATTTTCCTTCTTTGTTCCATGGGCAACTTTGGTACAAATATTTGTATATTCTCTGTCAATCTCAATAGCATTTTGCATATCTGGACAATAGTCTATTTGACCCCATTTTTTCATTTATATTGCCACGGGAATTAGTACTCACGGCTTATTAGAATACATCGAGTATGTCTCACTTATAACCTGCCATAAATGATTGATTTGGAGATTATTTTCTATTTGTATTGTTTACAAAAGTGAAAGGAAATATATGCAAAAATAATTCCCTAATCATTATTCTTTTTCCGTGGGGTAGACATGCCTAATATACTGGTCTTAATCTATGAAATCCTGAGATTACTCTCCTTCTAACACTGCCTAATTGAGCGATGCAAAGGCACTCTAGCTAGATAAGGACCATTATAGTTACGAACTTGCAAAACAGGTCGCTACATCGATTGAGAATTAATTTGTTGTCGATGCCTTACGTGAAATTTTCAACGGAAAAAGATAAAAAGATACACGCACGAGTTGGTTTCGTTTTTAGATATTCCACGGCAAGGGTCTCCTCATGCAAGACGGTATAGGATTCGCCATTCTCTGTTTTCCTTTCCTACCAGACTGGAGCGGAATTTGTTCTCCAAACCGGATCTCTACGAGTTTTTCAGGTTTCGGAAGAACCATCAACTTCACCGAAAGGTTCCATGAAAGTTGGTTTTATTTTTTTATTTTTAAGCAAAAGTGGGTTCATTCTGATCAGTCTTTCTTCGGTACTGATTCCGCATGCTTTCCATATTTTATTAGGTAGAATATTTTGAAAAATGCATTGAATCTGGACGTGTTTTTATGGGTCTTCACCAGCCACCCCCACACAGAGCATATCTTCTTTACAATTTTATTTTCTTTTTCAACATATCTTCTCTAATTTTTATTTTTTTTAATAAAAGCAACACTTCATTCGTTTTTGCAAAATACCATAAAGAAGCGATGCAATTCAACTGAAAATCAAGACAAATCCCACATAGTTTCGAAGCAAAACAAGTTCTAAATAACAATATAACTCATCGGAACAAGATTAGGGGTCCATATGTTGAAAAAGTGTATCCGTGACTTTTTCAAACCAAAATCGGCAACTAATCACTGAATCCATTTTCATTAATGAGTGCACACCGAAAATCACATATGTTGGTGAGGCTTTGCCCTTGCTTAGGTTTGGCCATCCGAACACCATTGCCGTCTAGAGTAAAAGGCCGAAGAGCACAAATTTAATGGTTGATTAAAACTGGATTTGTATATCAAAATCCGAGGGAAGCAAAACCCCAAAAACATACATGCAAAAATCCCCAAATCTAGATTAGATCAAGATAGATTCCTCCTCGAAACAAGAGATGAGCTCCTTGATCTATGCTAGATCCAAAGAGAAACGGGAGGAAAGCAAGAAAAATAAAATGGGGAACCGAATCAGCCAAAGAAAAAGGAAGGGGAATGAGTGATCTTGCTCAAACCCTCCCCTCCATAAAGGTTGAAAAATAAAGTTGTGTGAAGAGAGAGAGGTAAAGAAGGGGAGGTTGGCGGCTATACTAACGTATCTTGTTTATTTGATCTGTTCAATTTTCTATTTTATTTAGGTTCTTCAATAGGAAAAAGTGAATGCTTGATGAGAAAGAAAATCCTTGCTCCCTTTAACTTAGTACTTCATCTATATCAATGGAATAAATCCCAGAGAGGGCAAATGCTTGCTTCTGTACAACATGGGAGGCTAAATTCCTGAGCACGACCAACTTATAATATACTCTCCCAAAGCATAATGTAATTTGTCTGAGTGCCCACGTCAATGAATATGTTGTGAGAGGACAGCAGTTTCCTGAGTTGGACATCATTTGTGAACATCAGCTGACAAACAATCACCACTATCAGACCTATCAGTTTGCACAGGAAGTTCTTGAATTTCTACTTGTACCAAACTTTTGATTGATTCAGTTTAACTGTATCATACCAATAAACTATCCCTTCAAGAATAACATCGTAAAAGTTCTTACTTCATTTCGCCAATGGACCACATCACTGAGACAATCTGAGTTGAAATGTACATGCAAAGGCCGATCCTTATGCTTTGGTTGTAATATATCGTAAATAAACTTGTTTAATACAGCTTGTGTTGGAGCCAATAGAAAGAGAAGAAAGAGAAACTGCTGTGTATGAATCCGTTTTTCCTCTTACCCTCAATACTCATGATGTCTTGGCTTCATCTGGCTGTTGGGTACTGGGATCCGATGTTGCATCCAGGCCAGAACCCATCTTCAGAATCGGCTTGATTATCTCATCATCGTTGCGCTCCACTGAGCTCGTCCTCTCTGTTGAGCTGATCTTTTTCAATTTTCTCTTCCTCCATTCAATTATCTCTACCTTGTGATCAAAGCTAACGGCCTTCCTCAAAACCTTTTCCTGAGACTGAACTTCGGGGATTGGATTTTGCTGCTCTTTTTTGCCAGGATCGTCATAGCATGAATGTACTTGCTCCTCAGTGTTGACGATGTCGCTGATGCTGTTCACAGGTGGAGGCTCGTCATGTTCATTTGGAGCCACCGTGCCATCAAAGTTTGCCTTTCTGAAACTCAAACCTTGATCTGAAAGATTTTGAGATGAAGGATCCAACTTTCGTTCTGCAGCAGCATTGGAACTGCCCTGCGATTCGACAGAGTTGGGTGTTTCGGCTAATCCATTGCTGAGCCTAGGATTGCCTAATGTGATAGTTTTGCGAGTCTGCGATGCTAGCCAATTCATGATGACATTGAATAGCTTTTGGCATATGATCAGCAATTGGAATTGGTCCTCTCTACGATCCATCTCGTGTACTTTTCTTCAAAGACGTCGAGTTCGGTGTTTGATATAAGAGTTTGAAACGGCGGAAAAAAGAGATGTGAAACGTTTGAAGTTGAGTTTCAAGGTGAAAATTATTCTGCTTGTGGGACATATTCTTTTCTTTACTTGGGGACAATCTTAGCCCAAAACTTACCACTTAAGCAGACAGCGAAAGGAACTCATAAAGAACTCCACAGTGAATATTTTACAACGATAACCTTCTTCCCTCTAATTTGTCACTTAATCCTTTTCAGGAAATTGAAAAACAAGGTGTAGAAAACATACAAAATTGGGATAAAGTGTATTCCCTACTCTTTACAGCCAATCTCAAGCTTCCTTGTACATTTATTGATCCTCTATAAATAATATTAATGACTCCATGGACAAAATAAAAGGAAAATCAATTGCACTCACCATCTAATTTAGGAGTTCTCTTGACTCTCTTCTGCCTCACCAGTTGGTGATCCAGGAACGAATGGAACAAAACCCCTTCCACCAAAGACTGGCCTCATGAACCTGTCATCAAATTTCCTCCACAGGTAATGAACGCTAATGCCTGGGTTCGTCATAAGCAACCTCAAGCTTCTCTTTCTCTGACTGCTTCCCTGTTCGCTCTGGTCACCGTTTTCAATGAACAGGAATCTCAAGTCCTCTAGGCTCGGGAGATCAGAGGCGTCAGAAATCATCGGTCTTGAGTGCCGTAACAACAGTGCTTCTATTAGAGGCTTTGTTATGGAACCGAACACCTGTCCAAAAAGTTGAAGTGTCCATAATTTCCACAAGGAAATGCAATCAATAGAGCCGCCAAATACAAGTGATTCATGATACGGAGAAAATTTTAGAAGAAGATGGATCATCCTCGTTGCATTGTACTTTCTTCTTCCAATGTCAAAGGATTAATAGCTTTGCCATACCGTTTTGCGAGCAACATGACAATCTTGGTTCGATATGCATGAAGGAAAACTATGGAGATCAGTGAAGAGGAAACTTACCACTGTACTAAATAGAACAACTATTATGGTGCAAGTGATCATCAAACTATCTTGTGATGACGTATCCGACGACGATGCAAACTGCATGAAAATTGCATAGGTTGAATTGATCAGCAAATTGACAATGGCTGCAAGAAGAGAATCGTAACTCATGGTAGGAAAAGCTAGTTACCTCACTGTAAGACAACGCAATCGTAACCGCACCTCGCATCACACCTGCCCACCATATGATGAACTAAAAATTTGAATGGTTAATAATGTGATAAAACCTGAGCAAGAGGATGGGATTGATCTCAAATGCCAGAAGATAGCAGTTAGCACCTGTTGGCGAAACTCGATTTTTGTTCCATCTCTTTTTTTAAAGCAATTCCTGATGTTTGAAATGGGAAACACAAATGCAGCCCTTCCAACCAATACAAGTGCAAACAAAGTTGAACTGACGGCAATCGAAGTTCCTGCGCTGAATTAAAAGCACATGAAGCAAGTTAGGACAGCACTTCGCACATTACGACATCAACAGATCTCTTGTCATTGAATTGCAGAACCGACATATTGTTCAAATCATACACCGTTGGAGCAGTCTCAAAATCATTGTCAGGAGAAATATTAGTAAAGATTCAGTCTACAGCCCACATGGTAAACAGAACCAATCACAGCACAGGGAGGACATGTATGGGGTTTATTTTCTTTAACAGGGTCAGTTGTGTGTTCTTGAAATGTTATTGGCTTCGTCTACTAGAGCGATTCATGATAGCTTGCATTTGCAGATTCTCTTGAAAAACACACATTAGTATATGCAGCCTACCAGAAGGAACTCACTCAACTAGGGTTATCTTTGCACTAAGTATGATTAAAATAAATGCAAAAGAGAAAATATACATTTATTCTCTATTTATCTTCTACTACCATATATGATCAAGTGAAAATATACATTTATTCTCTATTTATCTTCTACTACTGTATATGATCAAGCCACCCAGCACTCTCTCTTTAAAGACCCATGTCCAGGTTTTCAACCATGGATCTGCATACTTATATGAAGGAGGAAGGTACCTTGCCCCGCTGCTTTTCCATTTATCAATGTCCAAGGCATCCATCCCAACGTATAAGAATATGAAAGTTTCAGAAATGAATGAGATTGTTGCAAATGCATGCCTGAAATCATCGAGCCATATGAACAATAAGGATCCAGTCAGAGCTCATTGCTCATCTAATCAGACACGTGAGTTGCTAAACCTCAATAGAAAAAAAAAGGTGAATCAAAGGTGATGCATACTTGGTTGTTATCCGTGAACTTTCTGTGACATTATGCCATGTGTAGTGGGACATGACGATTCCACAGAAGAAAACCGTTAATATCCCACTGAGATCCATAAGCTGCAGAGCAACAATCAGTATGGACAAGTACCAGAAGCAATACACCACAATATCAATTCAATTTCGCTAAGGCCAGTCATATATTGGTTTCTGAATTGATGACAATTTCCCCAGTAAGAAATATCACATGCTCATGACAATTACTGAAGTATGGAGTTAGCAGGTTTCTGGATAAATCAGGCAAGGAGGATGGAAGGCAACTGAGAAGCTAGACTTGAGATCTTCTTGAAATGAGAATCATAGAGTTGAGAAGCCAAAGATAGGCTCAAAGCTAGTAAGGCTTTAAGTTTTTCTTACAGTATGATTTACATAATAGAAAGTTGTCAGATTTAAAAGGATATATTTACCTCAGCCAACATGTATGACAAATAAGCCATTAGCATCATCAATGCGACTTCCCGATCTGTGGAATGCCTGTTGGTCAAATACCAGTAATGTCATTAGTCTACAATCGGAACCTCTTTCACAAAACTAGATGATCCTGTTAAGACCCGGCCAATACATGGACAAGAGAACTCACAGAAATACCCAGAATTGAAGCAAAACAGCAATATGTTCGTGATGTCTAGAAACTTCAGTGCAAGAAGTCTAGAGTACAGAGATTTATAACCTTGATGCTGGAGTCAGAAATAAGTCATGAAAATTTAGTTTACCTTCCAAAGTAAAGTGTCTTTATGATGAAAGCACTCAAAAGTCCAGCCTGAAATAATTACAAAATTTGAGCCAGGATAATGCATTTATTAGGAGACTCAAACAATATGAGCTAGCTAATTGAACACTTTTGGTAATTTTCCATTCCGAGTCTAATGCCAGCTTGATAGTAAATCAGACGGTATGATCTCGACACAGATAATTCATTGGGGAAGTTTTCTAGTGAAGCCTTTAGAGTCACATTCCAATTCAATTGCATGAGGGCAAAACTGGGAACGATTGACTGGTGTCTTATACAAGTACAAGCTGATATCTCAATGCATCGAACATTTGGAACTTGTCTGAAAAAAATACATTGCTCTTGATGATTCTCTGAATGATTGTGCAAATAACTAACATGGAAACCAAACGTAACTTACCACGATACCGAGAGCTGTACTAGTGAAGAATAGGTAGAGGAAGGTTCCGAGCAGCTTTAAAGCTGTAAGGCCACTAATCTTTTTTAAGTCAATTGACTGTACAGCATTATAGAGCACGATGGATGTTGCATCATTCACAACTCCTTCCCCAAACACAATACTGTAAAGGAAGGGTGTCTCATCTTGATTGAGAACCTATAATATCAGATTATCTTCATATTAGTAAATATTTTATTAGTGTAATAAAGCCCTGTCAAAACCGACTCTCCAACATGTACCTGTAGTGTGCAAACTGAATCGGTGGCAGAGAATATTGCACCCACAGCTGTGCACACACAAAGCCCTCTGTATCAGTGTAAGAATGAGTAGATTTTGAATATAAGAAAATATGGTGATTTACCTAGGTAATCCTGAACGCTAAGAGATGTCACCCCAATTCTGTTGAACACCAAAAATACCCCTACAAATCGACAAGGGGAGCTGACAAGACTAAATTAATGTGTGGATAAACATAGAATCAGTGACTGAGGAATAAGCTGCGGAGACTTTGGTCCGAACAGCAGTTTATGATAGTGCTTCTGGACTAATAGCTTCCAGAAAGACCGAAAACCAAAATAGCATAACCAGCTAAAAGTTAGATATTTTACCGAGCGATATGATGCAGAAGGAAATGACAGTGCCAAGCACTCCAAACAACAATATCATCGAAATATTCTTGAAGAATTGCTTTTTTTTAACCTGGAACCTGCAATCAGATGAAGAAATGCAATGGTCAAATGACAGAAGAAATGAAATTGCCGACACATTTACTCTACAGTTCCTCAATCAATCATCTATTTCGATTTAGATTCCATTATAACCTCTCACAAGTATGAGCTCTAACACATCAAGTGTGCTGTTGCAATCACACACACACATGTGAGAGAGAGAGAGAGAGAGAGAGAGAGAGAGAGAGAGAGAGCATACCCTGCATTGAAGATGATGGGTGGAAGCAAGTAGAGGAAGAAGAGATTCTCGCTAAAAATGAGTAACTTCGAACTCTCCCCTTTACTAACCAGCAAAACCACACCTCCTGAGCCCAATCCCTGTGTACCCACATAACCATTTTTTCCATAATCGAACATGAATCATCACAACAAGTCATCGAAGATCACTAAAACGAGTCATTTACACCATAATATCGCATACCAACAAAAGGGCTGTGATGGATTCGTTGGCCCACCGGTTCCCATGTAGGAGGTGACCAATGATGATGCAAGCACACAGGAGAGCAAAGAACACGCAAAGAGCAATCACAGTTGTCAAGTTGAAGAATGACGAGCCCTTGACTTGAGCAGGCAACTGCGACACCGTGGTCTCGAGAGCTTCCATGTCTGAGCTTCTTGATCTGAATTTGGCATTTACAACTTGTGTGCCTTGAGGGAGAGAGACAGACAGACAGCTCCAGAGGATTCCGCCAGGGCCTTTTAAAATGATCAGCACTTCAGGATTCCCTCTGAAATTGAGGTGCGACAAGACAGCGGGGTGAAAGAGAGGCTGCGTTATGTCCTTCTGTTGCGTGCGTGCGCGTCCGTTTCGGGATGGACCGTCTTATTGGGTGCTTCAAGATTTCAAAGTGGAGGGAAGACTGGCAGTTGAGCAAGGGGTTGACATCAAGTGTGGGCACAGATTCATACCAGTTGCTGCGACCAAAACGTGTCGCCGCTCTATTCGTTCATGTCATCTCCACAAGCTTACGTCGATCCTCTCGTACTTGTCATCTTGTTTATGCGGCTGTCAACCCCTTGACAAACCCCAGCTAAAGTTCCACATCAACAGGGAAAATATTAAATACAACAGACTAATTAAGCCCAACTATACGGACCTAGAAAATTTATATTTCAGAAAATTTTCTCAGATTCTTAGATCTGTCAAATGACGGGAGGCCTTTGCTCGTTGGAGGAGCATGGACCGTGCAATGGACGGTCTGTACGGGATGATGAGAGCAGCAGGTCCGTTGGCCGTTAGGTGGCGCTAGAAATATGTTCGTAGACTAATTTCGGTATTTTATAGCTGTTGCCATTTAGATCAAGAGACGTGCATAAGACTGTAATGGCTAACGTGATGAGGGCAGATCCTGAGCCGGCTCCTACGTGGACCTTGTTAATGAATGAGTATTTTGATAAGTACAATATCAGAGAGACTATTAGGTGGAATAGAATAATGAGGAAAATTCCAGATCTACTGCATGATGATGTAGAAAAACTGGAGCGCAGAAATCAGATCTCTGTAGTGCAAGTGGGCCAACACAGTAGGTCAAACAAAAGAACATCCTGGGACGTGGGTGCTGAAATCGAGGATTCTTGGGTCCGAGAAAGATTTCAGTGTTGATGAGTTTTAATTGTCCCGATGCACAGAGAGGCCACTGCATTTAGCCCTGATTCTGAGATAGTCCTGCTTAGAGATCGGCTAATAAACAGAGCTGATACCCTTCAAAGGCGGCATCTATGAACATGAATGGGCAGACCATATACAAGTATACCTAAAGTTCTTAATGTTGAAACCCTTTTCTTATCATGAGTAGTTGCGCCTTTTTGAGATCTCAACCTACTGATCAAAGACCAATGATCACCGTCCTTTTTCGTGATGATGAGTATCTGTGTCCTCCGTCATGATGATAAGTTGCAGTGCTTTTCTTTTTTACGAGGGCCATAGGATATATCATGTTCTGTCGCAATCATCGGCGTAAAGCTGTGATCCATGGGAGGATAGGACAAGCCGCAGGATAGTACCATGATAAATATCACCTGCAACGTAACAAGTGTCTCTTTCATGAGAGTAGACAAATGAATGCTTGTCACTGGGATCAGCGTGGATTTGGTGAGTTGCATCAACAGCTGGCAGAAGTCCTTCTCTTAAACCAAAATAGAAAAGTAGTCATACCGATTAACCCAAAAGTCTTGCTAGAGCGGTAGCTTGTCTTGAACAAGTATGCTAAAGTGGGAGTTTGTTACTTGAGGGAAATGCAAGAGCTATTGACTTCTTCACTAGGAAATTAATGAAGTCTAGAAGGAAATGGGAGTTTGGGAAATGCAAGAGCTATTGACTTCTTCATTCGGAAATTGATGAAGTCTAGGAGGAAACGCCAACTTATTTATATAGTAAAGAAAACGGGGGGAAAAGAAAACAAAAGCACAGATGCTTGGAGAGAGAAAACATCGGGTCACTTTGGATGATTCTAGGAAGTAAATCCATGTTGCTGTCTTTGAGATCACAAAAGGCTCCACTTAATTTTAATTTGGTTAGAAAGCGGATTATCTGGTAACCTGCTATCACTTATAAAGAACAGTTATGTGCATTCTTAGAGAGTGAAACTACTTTGGATGATCCTCAGAAAGCGCGGGAGAAAAACCGGAATGAAAAGAACCATACACAAACTACGGCAGATGGAAATAAGAGAACGAGCTTCTAGCCCTTCTTTTCATAGCTCTCCGGAGACAGAGAATATCGAAGCATCTCCTTGCTTCAAATTTAGATGCTATTTACCAAAAGAATCAGATCTCACACTTCAACATGACCAATCTCCGAAGAAGTTTAAATATACCCATGCAGATGGCTCAGGGATAAAAAACAAGGTTCAAAATTTCCCTCATTCAAGAATTCTCCACCAGGTTCTCCGAGCTCAGAATATAATTAGCTCCTGCATGAAGCCAGGTCTCCAGGTACTGAAGCAATTACAAATAAATGTTGGTATTGTCTCATTTTAGAAACTTCTTGCACGTAGATGGATCCGTTAGCATAAAGCCCAACAGAAGTTGCAGCAAAGAACGTGTACAAAATGATCTGGAAAAGAACAAACGGTAAGTGTGGAATGGCTATTATGAAGGTCTTCAGAAGTTAGGATGTCGATCTACTTGATAAAACTAAAACTAAACAAGTGCAAAACAAGGTTATTGCAGTAACCTTCCAAGTCCAGTAGCACGGTTAGAGAAGTGTGAGGGATATAGCAGCAGAGCGGAGGCGCACTCCATCATCCTCCCATTTGGACTGTGGCGCCGTTGCTCCAGCAATAAATGCCTGTAGTTGGCAAAACCATGCATTTATAAGAAACATAAGAGGAAAAGAGTCTTCTCTCCAACCTTCTTTGCATGAAAAATTGCGAGCTTTTCACTTCTTATGGGTGTCAGTTCCGATGCTATAACACCATCACCATGTACATCTAAGAATATATATGTTCCAAGCTCCCACATCATTAATTGGAAAAACCACGCACAATTAACATATCATTTGTTTGGCGGAGTGCAACTAAAGATATCCTAAATTTTGGGCATAAAAATGGCACAGTAATTCTTGGAGGGAGCAAGCAAGTTGTCACTACTCAAAGTTTCAACACTTTTCGAGTTCAATGAATGCAGTTAAGACCTTCTACCAGCAAAGTTCCCCAGCAAATTTCTTGAAGTGTCATCTCTATATGACAAAGAATTTTTAGCAGTTGAAGGGCATCAACTAACCTTTCCACTGTCTACAGCAGCAACCAGCGCAACATGTTGCTGGTCTCTAGAGAATTCATAAAAGTAATAAGTCCTGTATCAATAAAGCATTAGATCAGTATGGATTGAAGAGTCGCATGACAAGAATCTTTTTCAAACACTGAATCTGTGTGACAACATTTTACATGTTAGTTATCAAGTGGTAAATTTGCAGAGTGCATCTGCTGATAAGAAATGCTGCCACAATAACAACGGCCACCGAGATTGGAACTCAAACATTTTTAGCAAAGTGAAGAATAAACTCACTTGAAACCTTCCTCTTCCTTTATTTTGATATTTCGGGCAGAGTATATTGTTGCGCCACCTGCCATCGCAATGCAGTACACACAAAATAATAAGAGAACCATGAAAAGTAAAACAGCTGGAAAAAAAAAAGAATCCATCTACAGAGAAATCACAAACAAGGAGATGAAACTGCTCGAAAACACTGAAGACGCATTGGTGAAAAACCACTCAGTGGCAGAATCCTACCTGGAACAAAAATTTTGGCAGCCTCCTTTAAGGAACCCAAGTCAGTAATATCTTGGGCCTGTAAAGGTTTCTAGTCAATGACAATCCCAAAAAATAGAAGACCCAACAGTTGATCAAACATGTAATAAAAAGGATCCAGACCCATTGAAATGTAGCACCAGCACTACCAATTTGGCATTTTCTTAAAGATGAATTGGTAAGGAAGTTAATACTCTAGGCGCAGCAAAGCATAAGTCAGCATGGAGGATCACATAATTTCTGTATCCTTTTTATTTTTTGTGGGCGCTAGGTAAGATGGGGCTTAATATCTTTGTAAGGAAAGCTTACACATCTTCATGGGTATCCATTCAGCTACTGAAGGGTAATCCTTCACTTCTCTACAGTATGAATCCTGCTTCTTATGCTCATAGTTTTTTGCTTGGATACCTTTAGGCCAGTAAAATGAACCTTATCCTCCCAATAGAAGCAGAAACGAGGAGCATTGTTTACCCTTAATCCAGAAAGACACAGATCGGCAGCCTCATTCTTCAATTTTCTTGACTAATTGCAAAGCAAACTCCCATAATAGACATAACACATAGTAAATGAAATAAATGGAGTCCCACTACAGTCACATCATGACAGCTATCTCGATAGCAAAAAGCTCTTTCAAGAATAATAATAGCATATCATAAGAATTCGGAATTTGCTATTGTAAATACACTAACCTCCAAAAATGTGATCTTGAGTTGGTTGGTTGGGCGAATCACAACACTTAGGACTTCAGAACTGCATCAAATTAGCATTGTAAGTAATTGTTAATATAAACGTCTTTCGAACAATTAGGGTCTACTGTCTAGCCAAGAGACTTCAGCTACAATTATCAGAGATGCGAAGAAATATGAACAGCACACAACATGAGTAACATACCCATCAGGCAATGCAAACCGAGCTGCAAATTTTTTTGGCTTCGCCTTATCTCCATAAAGAGACATACCAGCATTATAATCCTGAGATCACCAAACCTTTTAGACCACATTCAACAAGAGAGAATATGATGAGAAATGATAGCCAGCGGTTTTACTCTCTCAAATGATCATTCAAAGATTGTAAAATCACCCGAGACTTCCTTTTCACCGTTGGACCATAAAAATCAATTTTTTCCACACTAAAAAAGAAGAGGATAAAAGCCCTCCAAGATTGATTGCTCAATAAAAAGAACCATCTTTATAACAATCCACCCACCCTATAAGCAATTCCCACTTAGTTTCTTCCAGCATACATACAAACACTGGCCAAAAAAGACAACAGAAACTTTTTCTTTTGCGAAAACATGCAATTCCCACTGACCAGACGAAAACGTAGTCCAACATAACAAGAGAGAGCAGTACCTCGGGCTCCGTAATGTCCTCAAACTGAGGAGGCACACGAATTGCGAACCCATCGCCATAAAACTGGAACCACGACTTGGTGTTGGCGATTCCCAAAGGAGCTGCCTTTGGAGGTGGCGACGGTTCAGCCGAGCACTGAGAGAATGTCGACGCGGGGGCGAGTGAAAAGATCAAGAATTTAGCTGTCTTGGAGATGAATTCTCTCTTTGAGAATCGAATGAGATGAGGGTCATTATCTTTGGAGGAGGAGGAGGAGGAGGAGAGGGAGGGGATGTTTGGTGGGTGGGGAGAGAGGGACAGGCAAATGGGAATAGCCATTTTGGAGAGTGAGGGTAGTAATATTCATGGTTGCAGAAAAAAATTTGGAGGGAGATAATGTGGGGTAAGAGCTGAGACTTCGATACGTGCCTCACTGGGGATCGGTAGTGAGAAGATTTGCGGAAAAAGCGAGGGGTATTTCTGGCATAGAAATTGACATATACGATACCAACATTAGTGTTCCATTCACGATACCAAAACAAACAAATTTAGGGACATTTGTCCATCACTAAGGTAAAACTTGTTAAAGAATAGCATAAGATGGATCGAATTTTGCAAAGAATCGGAAAAACCATGTTAATGTGGAGGGCAAGATTTCGGTTTCTGTCGTTGGAATAAGAAGAGGCGTCTGTCTGCTCATTTAAACAGAGCAATTATCCAATACCACAAAATGGCATCGATGGTTTTGCAAAGTGGACCGAAAAGCCCTTGACTCTTTCGTGGCTGACGCAGGCATTATCCTTCAACAAATATCAGCCAAAAATCCGCACTAGAAACAAATGTCATCCACCCAAAATCCGAAACCAACACAAGCCAGGAACACACAGTGAGCACAGCGAGAAATCCGAGGAAGAATTTGCTATGTATTGTCATCACCTTCTCATGATTCACAGATTTTGAAGATCCGTTTGATCTCTAAGTTATGGAGACCATTCTCTCACCTCGTTCACTCTCTCCACTCATCGCTCCCAAGCCATGCTCTTCTTCGAAATCTCCACAGCCAAGATCAAGCACTCTCTTTTACACCAAACCCATCTCTTGCATCCTCAAAAGACACCATCTTGAGTCAAAAAACCCATCTTTCAGTGAGACCAGGAGCTGGTTCTCTCATGCCCAACAAGGACTAGCAGCTCTCGCTCTCACTCTGGCACTCAACTTTTGCCCTCTATCGCTGGACAGTCCTGCATTGGCTTCTGAGTTTGATGTGATCAGTGAGGGGCCACCGAAGGAGTCTTATGTTGTTGATGATGCGGGAGTTCTCAGCCGAGTCACAAAGTCTGACTTGAAACGGTTGTTGTCTGATTTGGAGTCCAGGAAGAACCTCAAAATCAATTTCGTCACCGTCCGAAAGCTGACAGTAAGTTCTGGGGCATTACATTTTGCTAATTTCTTCTGTTGGAAGCCATTTTGTGTCTGATGAGTGCAGATTCTTATTTGCAAAAATACTCCCTTCTATTTTATATCCTGATGAAATTGACTTAGAAAATTAAAAACTTACCTTTATTTGCATTTCAATCGATCTCATCATTGAGATGGAAGCTTCACGACAGGGTGTTCATGATTTGATCTGACGTATGAACCACTTGAAAGTAGTATAGCGCCTTGGTATTCCAACTGGCGTGGCAAAATACCGGTGGGTATTCAACCAAGGCGGACATATTCAACTCCTGGTTAGAGTTTGCCACAGTATAGCGATTTTGTATACCATTTACACCTAAGATTTTTCCTTTAAAATACTAAAAACTCATTGGATGGTTGACCAGCAAGAGGATGATAGTTCATGATGAGATTAAGTGGCGATGTAATTCGTAATTTTGCTGCAGAGTAAAGCTGATGCTTTCGAGTATGCTGATCAAGTTTTGGAGAAGTGGTATCCAACAGTGGAAGAGGGCAACAACAAGGGCATTGTTGTTCTTATCACAAGTCAAAAGGAAGGAGCAATCACAGGAGGCCCTGAGTTCGTCAAGTCTGTCGGAGATAGTATCCTCGATGCAACCATCTCAGAAAATCTTCCAGGTAAGATTGCATTCTCTCCTATGTGATCTACAGTCCGGGGCTGCTTTGTCTAATGGTCAATGGATCAGAAAATTCAAGTTTGTGATTGATTATTGAATCTGAGAAATTCTTGTCCACTAGGTGCTGTCCTTGTCTTTTGTTGACAGCCACAAAACAAAAAATTTTCAATAAGGATGAGCCTCTTAATAATCCTTTCTTTTTTTTTCATAAGCCTCTGAATCAACCCTTCCTGTGCATGCAATAAAGTTGGTGACGTACATCAAATATGCCTACATTTCAAGGCCAAAGTTGCATTGTTCTGTCCAAATGTCAAGAGTTATTAGAGAATCTTGGCAGTTTCTTTCACCACATTCTAGGCTACACTTCCATTAGTACAAATTGGTATGCATTTACCAAAAGAAAAAAAATTTGGTGTTTAATGAGGTGCCATGATGTTTTAAGTTATCGGAGTCCATATCAGACTATGCAAAGATTTTCATGAAAATATATACATTCCTCACTCAAAGAGGAAGCTGGGTTCTGCTTCATGATGCTGCAGTCCTGATGATCAGGCTATTGGTTTATTCATTGCAGTATTGGCAACCGAAGAGAAGTACAATGAAGCAGTTTATAGCAGTGCCAAACGGCTAGTCGCTGCCATTGATGGGCTCCCGGATCCTGGGGGGCCTCAGTCAAAGGACTATAAGAGAGAATCAAATTTCAAGACCAGGGAAGAGACTGAGGAGAAAAGGGGGCAATTTAGTCTTGTAGTTGGGGGTTTATTGGTAATTGCATTTGTCGTTCCAATGGCACAATATTATGCTTATGTCTCCAAAAAATGAGGAAATGTATATCTTTGTCTGCTAGATACTTCTCCGAATTTCTTCTGCGCTGATTAAGAAAGAGCATGTTCAACAACGACGGTTGTGAGCATGATGATACTATAGACAAATGTTTGAGCAGTTTGCACATCAAAGGATAATATGATTTTGGCATCTGAGCAGTATCATAAGTATTTTATTTTGTGTTTTCTAACTGAAACGGTCTTGTTTGTCCACTTACATTTTTGCAGTATACAATGGGAAAATATACATACATGAAACTTCCAAAAGCGGATCTATGAGTAGAAGCACTTTCCAGCCCTGCAGAGTGCTATTTGTATAAACCATAGATGGCATCCACTAGATTGAATTGCTTTGAGTCGAATGATTACAACAAATTGTCAAGTGCATACTCTGTTAGCATATAGCAAATCAGTAATCACTCAAATAAATGAGTTGTCATTTGACAATCATGGATGGCTTTTAGGATTTTTGTGTCCAACAGATGCTGAAAAACAGTCAAATTTTTATAGCTGTAGAGGATGATCATCCTTCAGAACTTGAGCTTCATTGCAAAAGGCATTTTGTCTGCAAAAGGTGGATCTGAGTATTTTCCTGTTAGTATTTGAGAGGAAATGAACTGGTTGGCAGCCTCAGTGTAATGAATCCCATCCCAATTGACGTACTCGGTGCTGTCATCACATGCTTTGGCCGTGACTGTGGTACCGTTAAGAACCTTTGTTTGCCCACAAGAAACCCTGCTGTCATAGTTCAGGGGTGCGCCCCCATAGCCACAACACGCCATAAACGGTTGCTCAAATCCTGTAAAACACATTACAGAATAATTGATCTTTCTTCCTAGATTCAATCTTCTATAAATTAATCATCATCCAAGTTCAAGATGAAGAATCTTGTTGTCACAAACCAGCAATTGATGTTCCAAGCTGACATAGTAATTTCCCGATCAACCATGAGACCTTAATTCTTCTTTTGTGCAATCTTAAATCTAGGAACTGGCAGGATGAAATATGCCATGGATGAAATTGAGGAAAAGGCAATTGCGGGTGGCGACTTACCATAGCGGGAATAGTTGGCGATGAGGGTGGACTTTATGGAGAAGATATCAACATACGTGATATTTGCATCAGTGTACTGGCCCCGCAATTTCGCGCATAGAGCATTGAGCTGCAAGTTGAAAAGCTTAGCCGCTTGGTTGTGTCCGCTGACGCATCCGATCTCATCAAGCTTTGATGGATCGGTCCCAAACTTTGCAATATTCTGAGTTATGCATCCAAGGGGACCTGTGTTGTGTATCCAAAAATTTCTACCCCCTTGATCATACAATGTCTGCAGCAAGACAGCAAAGTAAATGGATGCAAATTCCATTTTTATCTTCTATGCTATGTTCTTTCCTGATTATGTACATCCTTAGATAGAATTCCTGTATATGTCAAAACTATGAAACAGGCCCATGCAAAGTAAAAAGAATAATTAACATGCCGTCATCAGGATGAAACGTACCTTGAATCCATTTTCAAATTCTACAAGAATTGTCGGAATCAAGGCGAGTATCTGATCCAACGACTTGGAGTAAAATGGGCCAGCAAGGTCATTCTGTCCTATATCAAACATGTAAAGGCCCTGTGCAAAGTACTCTTCTGCCGGTAGATACTTGATAAGCTTCTTACCTGGAACAGAATTTCCAGAGAGGCATGAAATTGTCGATGGCTATTGACAGCAAAGCTTTTTGTGAGGTTGAGGGCAAAAGAAAAAAGAAAAGGAAATATTAAAAACCTTTGGCCAGCAACTCAAGCACACGGGCTTTAAAACGGAGAAACTGAGACACCTGAACCCCAAATGAAAATGGGCTCAGTGATGTTGCAGTTGCCGGAAGTATCGTTGATGCAGCCGTTGCAAAGTTGCAACCTCTCCGGAAATTTGGTATGCCGATTGAATCTAGATAGGCATTTAGGAATGGAAGGTCCATTGCATCCACTGTAGCATCAAACAAGAGGCGTTCAATTTCTATTCTCAAAAGCAAGTCCATCTATATTTAAGAAAAAGAAAGACGATAGATAGCAGCGGCAACAACAGCAAAGCATGAGCAGAATGAAGGAACAGAACAAACAATGACACGACACCAACAAATTGAAACAGAGAGAATCCAAGCAACATCAAAACCGTTGTTCTTGCATTGAGTGGTGATTTACTCAGGAAATCGATGATGAGACGGCCATCACAGTATCGCCCAGATGGCTGCTGGAAATAGCTCTGGCCATTAGGAGGATTGAGGCTCTCGATCCCGGCCGAGATAAGATTGCCGGTGTCCGAATTGGAGTCGCCAAAGTTGAAAACAGCAGGGAAGTTGAACAAATCGATCGAGTTGCCAAGAGGGAACAAACAGAGCAAAGCCAAGATGGCAATGCAGGTCTTGGAGGCCATGGATGATGTTGCAGGAAGCTTGTGTTTTTCTCTTGGAGGTTAGTTACCATCAACATGTAGTTCATGGTCCCCTCTCATGATTAAAAAGGAGATGTCATATTTTTTTAATAGGTCTAGGTTGCTTTCTCTGAAGGAAACCCATACAATAAGATATTTAAAAAGCAAGGGTCTCTCCAGTTTTCTTTGTTCACCAACTAGAGGATGGAATTCCACAATATCTTATCTTATTTCCCATGCGCTCTACAAAACTAGATTTATAATGTTGGTGTATTAGAATAATTTCTTTTATGCTGCAGAACTTTTTCATCACATCTTTTGTAGGACAACCCTAGCAGGAGACAATTCACTGTTCTTTCACATGTTAAATAGTTGTTCACTTTTCAAGGTAGACACGTGACTCAATCCTTGTTTTGCTAGTTTGAGCTCATAGACCACAAACTCCACAACTATGGCTGAAAACAAGCATCTCTAACAGTACAAGCACATAGATGGCATGAGCAATCTGCACAATCTGCATTTTTTCAAGACAATGATAGGTAACTAGTTTACTGAGAAAATCGACGATGAGACGGCCGTCGCAGAATCTCCCTGCCGGGGCCTTGAAGTAAGTGTCGCCATTGGGAGGGTTCAAGCGAATGCCGAGTGCCGCGACGAGTTCGCCGGTGTCAGAGTTCGAGTCCCCAAAGTTGAAAACAGCTGGGAAATTGAAGTCGGTGGAGGTCGCAAGAGGCAAGAAGATGGAGAATGAGAAGAGAATATGAAACAGAGGGAGGATTTTGGTGGGCATGGCTCCTTTGGGAAGGTCTTGTGTTGTTGTTCTGGGTGTGATGACTTTTGCAAGTTTCCAAAACTAGAGAGTGTTGGGGTGGCCTTTTGGGTTGGTATTTATGTGAACAGTGAGAGATTGCTTTAAGCCAATGGATGTGGCAACATGAATGCCCTAAGCAAAAGATTTATCCTTTTTTCCCTCTAAATTACGATTCTGCCTGCCCCTGGTGGATGCAATTCAGCCATAAGCACCTCAGGAAAACTCCACGGGTTGGTTGTAATTTTACTGTGGTTGAATATGCTCGTGGTCATCGCACTAGCAGCATATTATCTTTGCCCTGTGTAAATCTAAGAAACTTGATTGACGAAATTATTTTCTTGTACTTAGAAAAATTCAATGTACCATTCACTTTATTTTCGAAATGGGTAGGCCATAAAGATATACTGTGTATACCAACTACACTCAACTACCGTTATAAGTGATGCACCTATCCATATTTAATGATGTCCAACTTCCTAAGTATCCACCAAAACTACCAAAGTTAACTCTCTAACATTTTGAAATTTCGAAGCTTGGGACCTTTTTCTGTAAGAAATAAATGGAAAAGAACTGCTGTTAGCCTGTTAGCAATCCTAGCAATCAAGGGCAAAAGGCAAAAATGAAATTGTGCGAAAGCATTTGAGAATTTGAGTAAGCAAGGTGGACGCCATTCTGCAAGCAAGATGTTGAAGTTTCCTTGCAAGGGCAGCAAAAATAATTTAAGATAGAAAATAGAATAAGGGAAAATCAAGAAAAATATTTAAAATTACTTGGAATGTTCCGGGACAAGAAGAAAATGAATAGGGGAAAACTATCAAAGGTAAGGAGGTGGACATCGTATAATATGATCTATACTCATATCAGTTTTTTCTGATTTTTGAAATTCACTTTCCTCTCTTCTTTCAAAACCATCCTTGTCATCAATTTTTAAATGTGCCGACACACGTGGACAGACATGATAATGAAAAAAAATTAAATGGTTAAATGGTATAAAAGTTCGTTTAACCATTTTCCATTTTTCAAATCCGGTACACTCTCGAATAGAGTGTCTACTTTTTTATTCTAGCATAAAACTTTTTTGGTCTCATAAAATGCTATCAATTTTTACTCAACTCTCATGTCTACATTCGTTAACACTCTCTCTAATCGCCCTTAGTAATATGGCATTTCAATGTCACTGCTTTAATATTTTTCAAATTTCAAATTCAAAAAGATATCTTTTAGAGAGATGAATTTTCACATCAGCCAAATCAACATCTTAATGAATCTAAAATTTGGGTAGCAATTAGAGTAATTAGGCTATATTTGGTCGTTCAAATTTCTAATCATGATAGGACTTGATAGAATAGATATGAAATCCATAGATTTTACTATATCTTATTCATTGTTTGGTGATTACAATAATAATGTCAAATATTTATATCATATCATATGTATAATTTGGTATTAAATGGCATATTAATATAAATTGAACTCAAAATTATACAAATGGTGATAGTAAAAATCTCTCATGACACTCTCGCATACTTTATATTTATTTATTTTTATTTTATTTTCCTCTCTTTTTAAATTATTTTTTTCATTTTTTTCTTATCCTTCCATCATTCTCTGATAAAAAATTATTATGTAGTAAACTATACTAATATATTTAAAATACCTAAAATATGTAATAATACAAATAATTTATATATTAAATTTATATTATAAAATAGAATTAAATTTGAATATATGAATAAACATAAGATTAAATTAAAAAGATAACTAAATTGTTATTTTTTGTTATTTTAAATTTTTTATATTAGCATTCAACAAGTATTTATATTGAAATATAATTTTAATTTCGATAATTTTTTGTCATCACTCCTGCTCTGGTCATTGTGTTGTTGGTTGTATTTGGTAGATGTTTGTTCATGTCGTGCTAGTGTTGATTAGTTTTTCTAGTCACATAGCCTTCTAGCCACTTGGCTCTTTTACATCTCGGCATCCTTTCACTCATAATGATCCTATTCCGTGATCACTTTTGTATAGTTTGGTAATTCCCCAATATACTACTTACTTCTACCAAAAAAAAAAAAGGATTATCATTCAAAAAAGATAACTTTTCTATTATGGATGTTAGAAATTTTATCCATTTTTATGCCGTCTTTGCTATTGAATAATTTTATTCGGTATATATCTTTTTATATTCAAATTTACCTATCTTGTATTTAGTGCCTACTTAAGATAAAATAAATTAAAATTATAAGAGATTCTATTATGAATTTATCTGAACCGCCAAACGCAATTTTAAGGTTGACCTCCTTCAATTTCCAAGAGAGTTTTCATTCTATATCACTTAAGAATTTCGAATTTGTACTCAATATTCAATCTCTTGTGCTTAGAAGTCTTCCAACTCAAAACGCTCGAACAACTCATGCTTGGGAGTTTTTTCATCTGTCGATTGTCAGGATAAATTTGAATGGAGGGATAATTGGGGCAAATTTAAAATAAAAATTAAAGTTGATGGTTTTTTTTTAAAATAAAAAAAATTATGATAGATCATGGGTTTTTTTTCTTCTTCTTCTTATTTTTTTAAGACAAAAGAAAGTTTGAGGTAGAATTGGAACAATTTAAAATTGGAGATTTTTTATGGAACAGCAAAATAGTTTAGGGTAAATTTGGGACTAGATCTAAAATTGGGATTTTTTAGGGCTATTAGGCCAGTTTTTATCAATTTTTTATGAGTTGCGGATTAATAACGGAATTTTCTTAATAGCTAAATAATCAGATTTGAGATTTCTTCATTTTTCAAGCCTACCCGAACCCGAAAAACCGATCCAAACCCATCTCCGCTTCTCGCCGGCTCCTCCCCTCCTCCTGCCCCTCCTACTCCTCCTCCTCCTCCTTCCTGTCCTGTTGAGGGCGTTGCAGAGAAAGAGGCGAGAAGAAATAGTTCTTGAACAAAATGGAGAAGCAAAAGCAAACCGCGAGCCTCTATCTGGTCTCTGCGTTTCTCGCCATGGAACCCACCGACTGCGTGATGTCATACGCGAGGTAAAATCTTCCCCTGCTTTTCCCTCTTTGCGCGCGGTTCACTGAACTCACCAGTTTTGTGGTCTTTAGTATCTCAAGATTCCGTGTGCATTGAATTTGACGCGGTTGTCTCTTTTATTCGAAACCCAGATCACTCGGTGGTGGGTCCGTGACGGTGGATGTTCAGAGGTTCATTTGGGATCACTGCATCAGTAAAGCTGTAAGTTTTGATTGAGGGATCTTCCCAAACTCAAGAACCCAAAACAGGAAACAAAGAGGATGTCTCAACTGAAGTGTCTTTTGAGTTTGCGTCACCTGTTGACGTTGGTTTAGGATATAAGTGACAAAAAAAAGAACAATCTTTTGTGTTTCCTCTGTGTCATTTCTGCTAAAGTGAATGTTTTCTTTTACTCGTTGACACCATGTAGACTAGCCAAAATGATTATATGCTTCTGTGGAAGTTATGGTTCATGTTGCTTCTTTTGGAATTGTTTCTCTAGCTTAGTAATACTAGCTCATGCATTAGTTGTTGAGTACCGGTTTCATTGCTATCTGTTTTTGCTGTATTATTTTAGTGAAGGACTGTTACTGCGTAGTTCTCTGAACGGGTGATGTGTTGATGCAGATTGGCAAATGTCATGCTCCGTACTTGAAAAACTTCTTGAAGAAGCTCATATTGGAAATTGAGTCTAATCGTGATGACGTGCTAGATGAATTGTATGAACTGTACAGCGAGTTCATGATTTCTTTAAAGGTAAAGCTTATTGTCATTAATTTTTCTTACAGAATAATGTGTCCCATTTCTCCTTGTTTACTTATTAATCCTCAAGCTACCTATGACGAAGTCTTTTTTCATTAGGATGACAATACAGTCAAAGGGAATGTGAGGGATTTGAAATATATTTCTTTTCTTTTCCCAGATGGTAACTTTTTTTTTTTTTTTTCAGGTTTATTATTTTTCACTTGAGTGTTTTTTGTATGCATCATCTGAATCTTTAGTTAATTATTTCCTAGATGCAAGTTGTGAGGATGCAATGGTAAGGAAAATGGTGGTTCCTCTGCGTTGTTCGCTCAACATGCTTGAAGGAGATACAGGGTATGTATGGGATTGAGTCATGTATATTTTTTAATGCTTGTCCTGGGTCATATGCTTGCTTGGTTTTGTTCAATTAGAGTGGACATGGACATATACTCTTCTTTTTATGGGCAAAAGAGCACAATTTACACAGATGGTTTATTGTCTCATGCATTGTGTGGATTAATGTGCCGACTGAAATTAGCTTTCAGTCCTTTCTCTCATCAGGTGCTCGATCTGGCCAGCCAGTCTATTTATGTCAGAGTTCATACTTTCCTTTCCGGATATATTCTCCAGCAAAACATGTTTTGAAGTAAGCTGTCAGAAGTGCGTCGGAATTTTCAAGTAAACATTGATGTTATGGGTTCAATTTTCATGTTTTATCCATGTTAGATTTGGTTCTCTTATAGACATTCTGTTATAAAAGTTTTGCCAACCCCAGTATTTTATTTTCTGTAGTAGCAATCTGATTCATCAGATCTATTAGTCTATGGAACACCACAGAGATAATCACTTGGCCTTCTATTCCCTTCCCCCTTATCTGATTAGTTCGATCTGTTTTAACTTTGTATATCATGCATTAGAACTGATTTCAGGTACTGACTAGAATATTGGACATAGGTTGGCTCGGGGGTTGGCTTAGTTGGTATCTGTCTTTCCCATGTGAAAGCTTCCAAGGTGCTGTCCTTGAGCTTCAAGCTCCTTTCTGCTTAGTTTCTTTTGCTTTTGCTTGAACTTTCATATGTTTATGCGTTGTTCTTAATTCATCAATCAGTATATGTAGATATGCTAGGGTTGCGCTCGCTATGGTTTTGGCAAGCAACTCTTTTGCTGTACTTGGTTCTTGGAATTGTTCTTTTTCCTGTGAGCTGGATATCAAAAGCTGATTTGGTTGTGGAACGAGTGATCTGTCCTTTAGCACATATACAAGCTTGGCTGAACACTCTGGACATGGTTTCATGATGATACATAAATAGCAGTTGAGAAATTGACCGTATTCATGCAGGTAATGTTAAGTGATGGCGACCTATCAACCTTAAGCAACATGAAGCTTAATTTGAAGATGAATCAAATGAGCACGGAAGATGATGAGCCAGTAACTTCGGAATGCTTAGATTTGGTGAGTGATCATGTCATTGTCCTTGCACATTCCACCCTAAGCATTCATTTTTTCAAGTTTTTAGTTTTATATTTCACACACACCCCCCTAGAGTTTTCCTTCTTAGATCTCATGACAGATATTTCTTTCATTGGTAATGCCTTTAGCATAAAAGAGTAGTCCTGCTGCGTGACTTCCCTGTTAGTGCTTTAATTACCTTGATAGCAGTGGGGTTTGTCCTTTTTTATTGAAAAATTTGATTTTCTCGAGAAAGCATGACGATGAATGAGGTCCATCCAAATATTCATCTTTTGCGATCGTGTGGATCCTGATGCAGTTTGACCGTGCGCAAATTGGAGGAATAAGAACTGAAATTGATATCATGTCCTTGCACCAGGTAAAATGTTTACACCTGCCTTGGGAATGTGCATCTGAGAGCGTACTTCAGGGATTGAAACCGGATATAATGTGAGTAGTTTCTCCACTAACACACTTCTTCTGTCGAGCATTAATGTGGGATATTCAGTTGTTTTCTCTTTTCATCAGTCGGTGAAGGCATAATATCTCTTTTTCTGCAGCTTAGGTGCTGACGTAATATACGACCCGTTGTGCCTGCCGCACCTTGTGCGTGTGCTCTCCATTCTTTTGGATAAAACGAAGTCATCTTCACAACTCCCAAGAGTAGGCTGCGATGGTGCAATTGGCAGTTCACATGGTCATAGCGATGGATGTGGGTCCCGTGACGTTGTGGCAGCTTGCGACAGTGCAGGAAATGCTGGTCCCATTGAGCATCCAATGGCTTACATTTCATCCGTCATCCGCAATGCCAATACTTTCGATCACTTTCTTGCTTTAGTCAACGAGGCAAACCTTGCCATCACAGACCTGACCGGAACTCTTCAACCTGCCAGTTTGCTTCCTTACATGCAATCATACGATAGATCGAGCATGCGACTGTTCAAGCTCTCAAGCAAATGATGCTCGCTGTTTGTACCTTACCATAAGGGGAATAGTTTGTGCCCCATTTTCGAGTTGGCACAGTCACACAAGCAAGGACTGCGCATTGTCCTCATAGTGATCCATGTCAGAGCATTTCTGAGACATTTCCTCTTATACTTTCACTTGGCCTATGCGATTTGATGTAGAGATAGGGAGCATTGTTGTAGTAATTTTGAGGTTTGAGAGGAAATTTGAGAGGAAATGCTACGTCCACATTGGTGTGAATGATGCTTACTCGACAGCGAGATACTTTGTTGGATGATATCAGAACGAAACTCTTTTCAGGACGCTGAGTTATGGGGCTTGTATATCTTTAATCGGATGCGCTGACCCCTATTTCCCCGGTGTTGTGAATTGCTGGAAAGTTGAGTGTCCTTTTGATGTCAAAGTGAAGAGGCTAATGAAATCGATGGGTCTTTTGGCTAACGTAACATCCAATGCTGATATCAACCTTTGGACAGCCGTTGTCGAATTCAACCTCTGGGCAGCCAATGCTCAAAGGGCACATCACGAAAGCCAGATCGTCTGTGGTGTCCTCACGGTTACTGTGACATCCCAAATTTCTGATTCTGTTTTCAATTAAATGAGACGGACTTTTCATCGACGCGCTTATAGTTCAATTCTCCGAGCTGATCACTCATGAGATAACTAGTCTATCAGGTGAAGCTGTTAAGGAATTTAAATGCAATAGGCTTGAGAATCTGACCATGAACCGACTGCTCGACCGTATAAATCTACAAGGATCATTACGATACTGTCAGAATCGAACAGAGATCAGTAATAGGTCGATTCAACTGAGATATGTAATTAGAGTGTGGGTGATTCCACTTGATTTCAATATCCTCATCGACCGGCACTGAACTGATTATTCTGTCGTTTTGGGTACCTTGTGTTCGTATTTGAAACCTCGAGATTTTTACGACAATCAAGAGTCGCCAATGTGTCGAAGATTATGTTGTGGCTTGAAAATAATCAACCACGGGTCAATTGCACTGAAAATTTCCTAAAAGCTACCCGGTAGATTAGGACGCGCTCAAATCGCGCCAGATTGAAATTAACCGTGATTTTAAACCCGGATTCAGAAATTGAAGATTCTGGCATGTCACAATTCATTTTAGGAACGTCGACTCATATTCAGAAGATTTTTTCTACAAACCGAGATTTTGGCAGAAAAGCAAAGTAAGGCCGTTTTTGTTCGGCATTGTCAGAGGGCCGTTTTGAATCGAATCTTCAGGATGCGAGTTGGATCATTTGACAGGGAAATGTCATGAGAAGGCCGAGGACACATGGACCGATTTATTTGAGCTTCAATTGAGCTTCAATTGATTGGAATTAAGAGAGAATTGAATGGATTGAATGGGGGAATGTCCAAAATTCGTAGCTCCCATGGCACACCATATTTTGCACCTATTGCCAAGCTTGTAGAGGAAGATTAGAGGAGAGAGAGTGGCTGAGGTCATGTGGTGTCATGGTGGTGGCAAAGCCAATGAGAAGATGGCAAATGTTGAGCTCTAGAGAGCCCAAGGAAACCCCCACTCTTAAGTAGCTTCTTCTCTAAGGCTTTCTCCATTGTTGTTGAAGGAGAGAAGCTCAGCAAAAATCAGAGGAACCGAGCAGCATCAGCCCTCCACCGTCGCATGCCCATCGGACCCCATTTCCTCCTCTGTTTTCCCCTCGTTCCAGTTTCTGCTTCAGCCAGCCTTTCGCCAAAGATCCGAGTAAAAAGTTAACTTCCCGGTTGAATCAGCGAACGAGCTACCTATCGTCGCGAAGAAGACATCCAGACCGTTCCGGAGCACCTCACCGCTCGCTGGAACGATTCTTCGGCTGTCCCGTACGGCCGCCCGAAGCCGCCGCTCGCCGGACCGTCTGGACTGGCCTGGTTCCGCCTGTTTCGCCCGTTTCGCGGTTTTCAGCCATTTTCTCCCCATTTCTACCCTACCTCCACCCATACCAACCTCCAGCAAGATTCCCTTGAGCCCCGAGAGCTGCCGGTTGCCAACCACCTGCTCGCCGGAGCTCCGATCAGCCCGTTTTCGCCATTGAAGTTGCTGGTTTCTTCTTTGCAGTTCAGTCCAGATCAGAAGCAGAAGACAGCAAGAAGTTCCAGACTTCGTGGCCCATTTTCAAGCCCTTCCCTGCCTCCGTTGGTGTCGCCGCTTTGGGGTTTATTGACCGCCTTGGTGTCGTGGTCGTCGTGAACTCACCGGCGCGCAAAACCGGTGAGTTTATCCTCTAAACCTTGCTTAGCAAGTTAATCATGCTTAAGGGGTGTTTAGATTAGTCTAATTAGGTTTAGGTGGTTAGATTAGATTATTTTAATGTAAATTAGATTAGTTGTATGATTAGTTTAAGGGATATTTAATTAGGGCTAATTGTATGTTTAAATTAGTGTAATCTAATTAAAGCCCTAATTAATTATTTTAATTAAATAATTATTTCGAATTTTAAATATTATTTTATTATTTTATATTATTATAATATATTATTTAATTATTTAATTTTCGGAATTAAATTTAATTATTTAATAATTTCGAAAATTTTGCCGGGATGGCCGGTCGTTAGAATTTCGCGCTGATCGCAGTAGTGCGGTCAGTTTGTATCAATTGTATGCGTAATTGCGAAATTGAGTGAAAATGATGATCATGGTTAATAATTCCAAAAGTGTGGAATTGTGTGAAATTGATGAAGTTGTGGTATTTAACTTGAAAATACCCGGTGTTAGCTTTTAGCACCGTAATTGATTTGTATGACCAGTTTGAATCGATTGGATTGATTGATTGGTTGAATTGAGATATGAGTTGGTTTATTATTGAATTATCCGCTTTGGCGAGCAATTGGTTTATATATGTTAGCTTATGAGAGCATCGATCCATATATCAGCTTGTGCGAGCTATCATCTATGCATATATCAGCTTGTGCGAGCTACCATCTATATCAGCTTGTGTGAGCCGTGATTTATTAATGGATGGATAAATGGTATGAATTGATAGATGATATGAATTGATATATGGTATGAATTTATCGACGTATGAATTGCACTGACGTGCAGGAAGGACTGAGGTGAGGTAAGTCCTCTATTCTCTTTGTGTGGCTAGAGCACCCTGGGGCTTATTTTCTTCCTAATTGAGTTTTAGAGGGTAGGACTCGCTGAGACATCGTCTCATCCCGGTTGTGGGATAATATTTCAGGTCCATAGATGGCAGATCCTCCGGAGCTTTTTGATAGACCAGTGAGGGTCGCTGAGAGGATTTTTGACTTCGCCGATCCCGACTGAAGAGCTGGCGAATGGACCTGTCTAGCTGATCTTAGGACAGCCTAGTTTTTGAGGACTGATCTTCTATAGATCTTTTGTAAATAACCTAGTCCTGTAAATTGACTGGTTTGATATGCGTAAAAAGTATGTGGTTGGTTTTAAAAATGTGATCCTGCTTTTCTATCCCAATTGAGTTTTTGTATGGGGATTATTTATCTGCTTCCGCATGTGTAATTAAAAAGAATGGGTCGGCGACGTGTCCTGGGAAATCGCATTTCTATCGACCGTAGTGGGATGTGCGCGTGCTCGAGGTTCGGGGCGTGACATCCAGGTCCCTGGCCTTGCCACCCTTTGATGATGATTATGCTCCCTTTTTGGTATGGCAAATGACTGCCGACAAGCCTTGCGACACGGCCCATGGACGAAGCATGTCCAAGACCGTCCATGATAAGGCCGTGTCATGCACAGGGGCTTGATCAAGAACAATCCATGAACAATGCACGATCCACACACAACCAGCCCATGCGCAATCCAGACAAAGGCCCATGCACGACCTGTGAGCGACCCGTGAGCAATCTTTGGCAAGCCCTTCACCTACTCCTATATCAGGTAGCCTTGTTGCTCTAATCTTGCTTCTGACACATGCCCATGGGCTTGCTTCTGACACACGCTTATGGGCTTTCTCAAAGGCTAAGAGTCATTGAGTGGCCTGCGGTGTAGACTTGTAATGATGGCCATCGTTCAAACGCAACCGTTGGATCGGAGGGACGATCAACGGCCAAGATATAACCCAAACTTGTATAAATATGAGTTCCTCCCCTCATTGTATTCAGCTCGTTCATAAGTGAAAACACTTGTTCTTTTGTGCAGCTGACCTTGTGTTCATACGTGTTTGTGTGAAAAGGCTGACTTTATGTGTGAAAAGGCTGACTTAGTGCGTGTGTGTGAAAATGATGACTTGGGATCACAAATCCTAAGACCGCACGTTGTTTGATCAATCGTAATCGACCAACCATGACAGATCCATCAAGAACTAGGTGTTCTTTGTGCTAATTAAATCCTTGCTGCATGTCTCCTTTCAGTGAATCCAATGATCATTCGTCGTTTCCCACTTCGCACAAGCAAACGCCGCTGCAGATAACATCTAATAAAGAACCTGACCCTTTTTTTTTTCTTGATGATGCTTTCTTCCCCAATCCTCGTGTGAAATGCAGAGTATTCTGGATGCCCGACGATGAGGGCAAGGCTCGATATATTTGGAATCGGTCGAAGGACGCCTCCTCATCAGCCTTCGGGAAAAGCCATTGGCTTGCCATCTCATCCAAATGATCTGTTGAAGCCATATTAGGTCTGGAATAGCAGTGATATGAAGGAGATGCCCAACAAGCTAACCCTGTTGCATGCGGTGCTAAGAAGGAGATGTACTTCAGAAAAAGGATCAAATGCAGATGATACTTCTCAAAGTCTTCCGGTGCGGAATATTGCTTACCTCTTAAGTTGTCTTCATGAAATTTCTTGAGGGACTTGCCCAAGATATGATTTTGGGCAACTGTGACGGAATAACCAAGGCGTCGACTACAAAAGAACAATGGGAAAATTGATCAAAAAGTTCTAAAATTATTGCACTTTTACCAGTTCAATCCTAAACTTTTTAATTTTGTCAATTAAAGTATAAATTTTTTCATGTTTTGCTAATTGAGTACATTGGTCAACTTTAATTAGAAATTTATTGACGTGAAAGCCGATAGTGTCACGTATGACGATTAGTGCTGATGTAGATAATTTTTTATAATTTAAAATTAAAATTGGTTTTTCTATATTTTATTCTTTCTTTTGCTTTTTTTTTTTACCAAGTCTGATGAGGGTTAATAGTGAGGACTTTGCAACCGTCACTTCATGGTTGGCAAGGTCCTTGCGGCCTGCATTAAATGGCCAACGAGTGACTTTCGTTGGGTTTGGCAGAATTACGGACGTCAATATCAACCTGCATCATGGTTGGCAAGGTCCTCACTTTTGACTAGCAAGGGTTGACACCGCCTCGCTTGCAACCGACGAAAGTTGACTAGTGACTTTCGTTAGGTTTGGAAGAAAAAAAAAAAAGAAAAAAAATGAAATCATAAATTAAAAAAAATATTAATAATTATTTTGTCTTATTTTATAAAACGGTTGATATTGACATCAATAATTTCTAATTAAAATTGACTGAATAAATTCAATTGATAAAATATAAAAAAAATAGAATTTAATTAACAAAGTTGTAATGTTTTGAATTGAATAGGGAGAAATGTAATATTTTAGGATTTTGGACAGTTTTATCGAGAGAGCGACTGTTGCTGATTTTAGACACCGTTTAAAGATTTCTCGTACGTGTCCAAATTCATAGTATAACGTATGGCCGCTACGGGACATAATGATAACTCGTGTCAACATCTGTCTCCCTCCCCTCTCCAATCACTCTAGAACCTCTGACTAGCTGAGATTCAGCATCTACCGTCTGTCCTTTTCGACACTGCCACTTGTCTGACGATTCAACGTCAGGTGAGCCAACTGCTTCGAGCTTCGCTATCAAGTTTCCAAAGTCCTCTCTTCTCCCAGACCAAACTCTTGATTAAACGATTCCCTTCGCCCAAAACGCATGACAAAACCAATCTCTACATTTTAATCTTCGAGGGTGCCGGGTCCAGCCCCGGGTTACACTAGGATGCCCCCATCAGTGTTAAGGTTAGAACAAATTATCCAATCAATCCAAAACGCGTTGTACAAATGTTAATTTAGCTATAACTTTCTAGCCTAATTAATTTGGTTATAAAAATTTATCAAAATTCAAATGTGGTCCTTTTGGTCAATATTCACCAAATAACAGTCTAGTCATCTCCGACAATTCTACTTGGCACTCCATAATGTCAATAATCTTTAGTGAAAATTGACCAAAATGAATATATTAAAATTGGTATTTGTATGAGTTTGAAACTATTTTTGTAATTCGCCTACTAAATGTGACCCATCCCACGTTTTTGTACTTTCTTGGTTTGTTCTTCTTTTATTTCAAAACGATATTCTTAATATATTTAAATATTAAGGCTCCATTCATTTCACGGCTAATATAATATTTTTGAAAAATATTTTCCTTTAAGCCATTTTTAGGAAAATGATAATATTTTACAGTATTTGGCTGAAACTTGAAAATAAACTAGAAAATGTTTTCAACTATTTGTTAAGGAAAATCATTTCCTCATGTACCCATTTCAATTATTTTTTTACCATTATATTTTTTAATCAATTCATAATTCTTCTTTTCCTTTTCTTTTTCTTCAACCACATGCTTGAGGTCGCTTGCGGTCAGCGGCCAAGCTCACTTGAGGCAGCAAACTTGAGCCTCGCCAAATTCGGCTTGCTCAATGCTGTTCAGGCAAGCTTAGCCTTGTCGAAATTTGGTAATCTCAAGCCTCATCAGCTTGTGGCAAGACTTGACCTTGCCTACAGCTGATTGTCGATTGCCACCGTGGCTGATGTTTGGCCAAGGAACTAGTGACTAGCCAAGAAAGGAGAAAGGGAATTAAAATAATAATAATAATAATAAAAACCCTAATTTAAAAAATTAAAAATTAAAAAAAGGAAATGGTTGCAAAATAAATGTTGGAAAATCTGAAAAACATTTTTTTGAAATTTCTTTTTTATAAAATGAATAGAGCCTTAAATCACACGTTTTTTCGATAGTTTAAGTTTTTAGAACAATAAGGTAAGATTATTAGAATATTACGGATTCCTACATGGTTTTAGTCAAACATCCGTAGTTTTCAAGGTACGCTGGAGTTTCTTTTCCATACATGGTTTTGGGTCAAAGATGGTACCACCAGAAGATGGTTTTGAAACCCTTTAGATTCTCGGCTGCACAAGCAAGTTGCGTTCCGACCAATCAAACACTAAAAGACCCAAACGCCAAATCCCACCATCTCCCTAAAAGTCCATATCAAATCAAACAACAACAAAACCAGCATCTGCAACACCTAGAACTGGGTGGCAAGGTCCAGGGCCCTAGGCCAGGGCGGGCAACCCTCACCCAGATTTGGAAGAGCGCTGCTAGTTGATGAGGGTTGCTAGTCCTTGATGAGGGTTGTTAATCCTCGCTCAAGCGCCAGTGACCTACGGCCATTATTGTTGCCCCCATCGACAACAAGGCCGTGGCATGCGCTCTCTCTTTCTCTCTCTTTTTTTTTTTTTTCAAGTTTTAGTTTTTTTTAGTTTGCTTTTTTATGAAAAGAAAAAAAGAAAAAGAAAGAAAAGATGAAAAATATTTTAAAAATTGAAAGACGAAATTGCCCTTCATCAGTTGATGAGTTCAAGCCCCTTCTTTGAAATTGATATGACTACTCCAGATCTTTATTTGAGAAAATGAGTAACAATTCGGACTCTTATTTGAAATAATGTATTTCATACTCTTATTTAAGAAAATGAAATTCATGCACTTATTTGGAATTTTTCCTTATTTATGGGAACTCCATTCTAGCACATGATGTTGGGCTCCTCAAGTCCCAATTCCCACACATGCGATGTTGTTCTATTGAACTCCGAGAAATCCTTTCTTCCCTATCTAAAGAAATTAGTTAGCAAAAGCCTTCATGCGAGCCAATGATTAGTCAAAAAATCTAGGTATCGCACTGTCATTCTCTCATTTGCACCACCTAGACCTATCAAAATAGGTCACAAAATTGATTTTTTTCAATTCATGTTTAATAAACCGAATTGTTATATGAGTTAGTTATATTAAATAAAGGGGTTTATAACGGTAAAATCCAAAATAATATGGATGTTAAATGAGTTTACAACTTCTTAGACTTAATTAATTTTATTCATTCTCTCTTACTCTCACTTGATCTTGTGCTCGCTCATTCCACATGGTCACCTCGAGTATGAGTTTTCCTAAATTTGATTAAATATTAAAGTGTTTTAATAATATGAATCGGGATATAAAGTATAGATAGAGTTAAGTATGGATTATTAAATCTATATTACATGAAAATTGTTCAAAACAAATCAAATCAATCAATTTGGGTTGACTCATTTCAGTCACTTACGTTTAATTTAAAGTGTAAAAAAAAAAAAAAGTTTCTTTTTGGACCGAAAAGTAAAAAAAAAAAGCTGGATAAACTAGAATACGTCTTCTTCAATGTCCATCCCAATCGTTCTTCTTCTCTTGCTTCTTGGACTGAAACGCCGTGGAGGATGGCGCCGCATCATCGACGAGCCGCACTTCCGCCATCATGCACACCACGAGCTGCGTCGAAAGTCCCCGGCTCAGAGCCAAGCCGTGGCTCCTGGCCCCGATTCTCTGTGGACGACTGAGCTCCTGGTGACTTTCCTCCCCAACTCAGCCGCGAGGTCGTGGCGCGGCTAAGAGCCGGAGCTTCGGGTCACGGGTCGCTCTGCTTCGAGGAACTCCGCGGCGCAACCTATCTCCTCAACCCTCTGACCCGAAATCGTCTTACCGTGGAGCGTCGAACCTGCACAAGTGGCGGTGCCGGCACAGAATCGGAATGGGGCCGACCGCCTGAACTACCGGTGGAAGATGGTGCGGTGAGCTACTGCCCGGTCCGCTCGATAAGGGAAGAGGTCCTCGATAGGTGCTTGCTGTCATGGAGTTACATTGCGAGCGTCCCCCAGCCTCCTCAACCCTGTGTTTACCGCCAGGTCAGTCCACTGGAAAGAAAGCTGCCGGCGGAGGCGGCGTCATCATCTCGTCCTTCGCGAAGGAGGAGTCCACGCCAAATCCATGCCGGGAGTTCTGGGCCTCGTCGACCGTTCGCGCAGGGAGAGCTCGGGCTTGTGGGGAGAAGGAGTACGGTGTCCGGCTGAGATCGCCACTTCCGGTGAGCAGTCACTGGTTCCTCGAGGTTGTGGGCTGTTGAGGCCGGAAGATGGTGCTCAAGTACTTGGAGATCCTCTTGTGCTATGATCCGGTGACTGACGAGCTGGAGAGGGCGACGCTTGCAGCACCGCCGTGAGTTTGCTTTTCTGCCGCCACCGGTCAAGTCGGTGTCGACACAATTGGTCAGCCGCTGGCCCTCTCTCTCTTACACACGAGGAGAGAGACCCGCATAGTCGAAGAGACACCCACAAGCTTGAATACCCACATACAATAACCTCATCGCCATCGCTGCTCTCCCCGCAGTTCATTCTCACCCACTTCTTCCTCTTCCTTTCCTTGCCCTTTCCGCCATCTCTTTCTCTCTCTCACAAGCACTTGAAGAGCCGCGCACAAACTTGAAGAACCCTAATACGATAACCTCATTGCCGCCTCCCTTTTCCACCATCTCTCTCTCTCTCGCTCTCTCTCTCTCTCTCTCTCTCTCACAGACACGCACGCACGCACGCACGCACGCACGCACGCGCGCGCACACACACACACACACACACACACACACACACTCGAAGGGAGACACAAAACTTGAAGAACCCTAATACAATAACCTCATCGTCATCGCCCACTCAATCCTAGTTCATTCTCACTCACTTCTTCCTTTCCCTTGTCTCTCTTCTGTGGACGCCATCTCCCTCCATCTCTCTCTCACACGCTTGAAGAACCCCCTGTACAGTAACCTCACCCCCATACAGTCTCTCTCTTCCGTCAAAGCCATCTCTCTCACACACGCACACTTGAAGCACCCTCATTCTCAGTCACTTCCTTAATCTTTCCTCTCTTCTGTGGACAGTATACATCATCCCTGCCATCGACCTCTTGGCAGCGCAGGTGATCATTTTAGCTGTCTCACCTGAGTTTCCTTGTTCTTCTCTTCACTGCAAATTATCTTCAGTTTGGGGAGTTTTGGGCAGGTAAATCAGCTCAAGCACAAGTCCAACAGAGTGAAAAGGGGCCACAAGCGAATATGGTGATGAAGATCATCAGCAAAGTATTGACGATATTGATGCAGTTGATGTGGAAAGTGGTGAGACCTGAGGATCTCAATCTCGGGGATCACGTCTATAGATATGGGTTGTATGGACTATACAGCCATCATGGTGAGTTCTCCTCATCTTCCTGATCTTGCACTAGTCCTATTCTTTTCTTTCTCCCTTCTTTTTCTGGCCAATCGTTTTGCTCTTTAGCTGATCAATTTACACTGATCGACTCCATTTCCAACAACACCTAGAAGCCTCAGTCAGAAAGTAACATAATTCTAGTGGATGGTTCATCGAAATTGAAGCCACCGGAGGATAAATCACTACAAAGCTGTGGAGCCAAATGAGATGCAAATTAATGGTAGTAAATATCACCCGCCTGTTCATCCTGGTGTCGATTCTCTTCATCTCTACTCTTCCTCTCCCCATGATTTTCTCTCCTTTTTCTCACAAAGCAAATGTAGTAAATTCACGGCAAAGGTCACTCTCCTAATGAAGATGATATGGAACAAAATCAACAGGCAAGTGGACATTTGGGTCGACTGCACATTAATCTTTTTTCAGCAATCAAAATTCTTTCCTTTCAATTCCTTCTCAATGTTAGGTGAAATACACTGGTTAATAACTGCACTTGTGGCTTGTAGAGTTCCCTTTCTTATACCATTTATCCGAAGTCAGCCTAGGCCCGAAGCAAATGATACTATCAAAACCCACTTTTCATCTTTGAAGAATCATGGGTCGAGCTGCAGCTCCACCCGGTTTACCTTTGGCTTTGGAGGCTCCATTAGTATTGAGTTTAATCCTTCCCCACCGTTTTTCTTTCATTTCAAGGCAATTCATATATGATTTCTGTCGCCAGAGAAAAGGCGTGAAAAGTTCTAATGACAATTCAAATCGGATTTCTCCGATTGCTTGCGGTCATGATGGATGGCTCGTGAGTCCACTTTCTTGCACTATGCCAAGTCAAACTTAGACACTTGCCCTCAGCCCAGAATGAATGATAAAATCAATTCCCCCTCTCGAAGAACTGGGACAAGCTGCGGCTAAATCGGAGTCACCTTTCTAGGATCTATCTGCGTCGAGTTCAATCCACCCCCACGGTTTCACTCTCCTCTCCTTCCATTTTTTCTTTTATTTCAAGGCAAGTTATATTTGAGTTCAGTCAAACATGCCAAAAAAAAAACACACCCGGCAAATTCCGATCGATGGAAATTCGGGAATCAATTGACAAAGTTCATGCCACGACGATCTATATGGAAGGGCAGTTTTGTTGATGCAGAAAAAGGCACGATGTGTTCTAATAACACAGTGGAAAACCTGGATTCTTGTTTTGGGGGGGGGGGGGGTGGAGAGAAGGATTTTGTCTTGACTTCCAACAACCAATCAACGGTGATCGCAAACGGTTGAGAAAATATTGGGTGCGACACGTGTCGCATGTGGAGCCGAGGCTGTTCAAAGCTCCTCTCCTCTTTCTCTCTCTGCACGCTTCCCTCTCTCTCTCTCTCTCATGCCTCCCCTCCACGTTCCCTCCTCTCTCATCTCACGCTCTGTCTCACCCGCTTCTCTCCCTCTCTTTGCCGCCTCCTCTCGCTCCCATCGACCCCTCGTCTGACCGACGAACCACCGTTGCTGACCATCGAACTTTGCGATGGAGGAAGCAGAGGTGCGCGGTGGATTGTCGGTCGATGGTTCGGTCATGACTCAGAGGGAGAGAAAGAGAGCAGCTGGGAGAGGGCAGCGACTCGGCGACGGCGGAGCCGGAGGGGCGGCGCTGTGGCTTGTTGGTGGGACGAGGGCGCGGTAGCTCGTCCGACGAACCACCGCGCGGCTCCGCCTCACAATTACCTCCTCCCATTGCGAAGTTCGTTGGTCGGGCACGGTGGCTCATCCGACGGACCACCGCGTGGCTCCCCCTCAAAAGGTTGCCTCCGCCGTCTTCGCGGTGTTTGTCACTCGGATGAGGGACGAACCACTCCACGGCTCTGCCTCCGCCTCGAAAGGTTGCCTCCGCCATTGCCGTGGAGTTCGTTCGTCGGATGAGGGCACGGTGGTTTGTCCGATGAACTACCGCGGTCTCTGCCTCCGCTTCAAAACGGATGAGACAGAGAGCGTGCACTGCACGGGGAGAACACATAGAGAGGAGCTTTTAATGGCCTGGGCCCCACACGTGTCCCAATCTTTTTTTTTTGTCGGTCCTACTCTATTAATGGCCTGGGCCCCACACATGTCCCAACCTTGCTGACCATTTTGTTATGACTCTAAATCTCTCGTTCTTAATCTTGATATGAAGTTGAAAAGGACTCCTTTTGTGCATTTATCTACATAAGTCAAGGTCCGAAAGAAAACATTCTCCGGTCGAAATAAATTAAGTGAGCCTTGTTTGTTTCTGTTATGCATCCTTGCTATAAATAATTAATTATAGTCTGGCCTACAAAATTAATTCCGGTCATTCTCCAAAACAATCATGCAGTTTTTCATTTCATTCTCAATCCGTAATTTCTTTTTCTTTTCATTTTTTGCTTTTAGCTCATTCGGCTGCATCTTTTGCAGCCATCTTAGTCTCTTTTCCTAAGTACAATCATTACGGTCTCATTTGTTGCGAGTGGAAAACCACCATAGTTATTTTCATGAGAGAGTGCTTCCGATCAGATCATTTCAGAAAAGTCGATGTTCATTAATGTATTATGGTTGTGCCAATAAAGAGAATTGGATTTTTGTAGTTTTGACATGAGATGGACTCGTGTCAGTAATGGTGCATTTGGTAACCATTTTGTTCCCGAGAACAATTTTTTATTCGAAATGAATTTTTTTTTATTCTGTTCCCTAGAACAATTTCTGAGCAAAAGAACGCGTTTAGTAACTGCATAAAATTTCTGATTCTGGAATAAAAAAAGAACAAAAATATGTTTGGTAACTGCATAAAATTTCTATTTCAATTCTTTTTCAATTACCTTTTTAGATGATTGTATATTTGATATTGAATTCTCATGAACCACTCACCAATAAAATTGCCTTTTTATGAGTGAAGAAATCATATTATATTTTATTATTTTTTCAATTTCAAAAGAATTTGAATTTAGAATTCTATTCCATTCTAAAATTCTATCAAATCATAGAAATTCTATTGATTAATTATATTTATACTAAGTAACAAAAATATTAACTAATCAATTTTTTTTATTAAATAGTAAATAATAAACTATAGTATAAACTATAAATACTAAATACTAAATAATAAATTAAAATACAAAATTAAATATGCATTCTATATATAGCAAAATTTCAATTCCTACTTCAAATCATTTTTTTATTTTTTTCCTTTCTTTCTCCCCTTCTTCTTCTTCTTTTTATTTTTTTCCTTTCTTTCTCCCCTTCTTCTTCTTCTTCTTCTTCTTCTTCAAGGTGGCCGGTCACCGGCCTTGGGATGACTGCCGACTAGCTAGACAAGGGCCGGCGACCTCACTGGAGTGTCGCCGACAACTAGGCGAGGCTTGACCTCACCGAGGCACCGTGAGGTCGGCCTCGCCTTAGCCGGGCGACGCGGACCTCGCGGTGCCCCGATGAGGTCGAGCCCTACCGATGGATGGGTGAGCTCGGCCTTGCCAGTCCTCACCAAACCTCGCCCTGGCCTGGCGAGCCTCTGGTGAGCTCATTGGCAATCGGCGGCAGACAGTGGTGGACGGCGGGGGGGGGGGGGGGCGATAGCACTTGAAGAACAAGAGAGAGGGAAGAAGGACAAGAAAAAAGAAGAGGAAAAAGAAAAAAATAGGTTGACTTGATTCTAGAATTGTTCTAGGGAACAAAGAATCATTTTTTTTTTTTAACTTCTTGATTTTATTCCAAATCTACTTCCGGGAACAACAATTTTACCAAACGCTTTTCTGTTCCAAATGTATTCCTAGGAACAAAAGAACAGAAACAAACACTATTTGGCAATTGCCAAACAGGCCCTAAGCAGCTCGACAACTTTAAAGTCCAACCGTCTTTAAAATAATAGTGCTGTCCTCGCTTTTAGTGCGTGGAAATTTTGTGTCTTTTCTTGAGTCGAAGGCCGGAGAGAAAATTCTAGAGCTGTGCTGGTGCTGCAGCACATTTCATTTCTATCTAACGTGCCAAACAAAAGATTAGGAATTCATTCAGATTTCTAGCCCAAAATCGGCCTACCAATCCAGTTAAAGAAAGAAGCTTGTGAATATTCATAGTCCATTCCGGCCTTTATGTCAAAAAATTGTCCCTCTAGAATTTCTTTTCTTTGTTTTCCATTTTGAACTAATTTGATTCTTTAATGATTCACATGTACTAATTACAGGAATTTATGTCGGCAACAAATATGTGATTCATTTCACCCGAACGGAGAGCAAAAGAACTATATTTCCTTCACTTTTCAAGACTAGTTACAAGCAAGAAATTTCGTCTCCTTGCCCAGAATGTGGATACCAAGAGAGTATCCACCGTGGGTTGTGAAAACTTGTCTCAATTGCTTCCAACAGGATGGCAAAAAAGTCCAATCTCTTCACCGGTATGAATACAGGTGGCCACTACTGAGGTCTAAGTTCGCAAGGCGAGGAACTTGCACCACATTACTCGATACCAAATTGCTCCATCAAGTTGTCGATAAGGCCAATGAGCTTCACGCAGAGAATTCGTTCGGTGATTACAACCTCATCAACAACAACTGTGAGCATTTTGCCACGTATTGCTGGACCGACAACCGTGCAAGCGAACAAGCAGCATTTTTCAGTGATTGTGAACTGAAAAGTAAGGAAGCCAAAAAATGGATCAAGAAGTTGCTGCGAAGAAACTGAACTTGAGTAAACCAACCTTCCTCCAATGTATTTCTCTGTCTGTTTGTTGTTTTAGAAAAGGAAAATGTGCCCTACTCAGCTTATAAGTATGTGGACATCTTTCAGAAATGTGTACTTGAGGGAGATAAAGGGTATCTATGGTACTCGTTCATATAAATTTTTGAAGAACTGAATGCTTGTCCCGGGTCACATGCTTATTTGGTTCTGTTCAATTATATTAGGCGTAGATGTATTTCTTTTTCTTTTTCTTTTTCTGGCAAAAGAGCACAATTTTATTTTAGTTATGAAGACGGTTTTAATCACAGGTGGTTTATTGTTACATGCATTGCGTGGATTTATGTGAAGACTGAAATTAGCTTTCAGTCCACTCTCTCATCAGATGTTCGATCTGGCCTGCCAGTCTACTTTTGTCAGAGTTCATGCTTTCCTTTCCGGATATGTTCTCCAGCAAAACATGTTTTTGAAGTAAGCTGTCCAAAGTACATCAGAATTTCCAAATAAACATTGGTGTTATGGGTTAAATTTTCTTGTTTTATCCACGTTAGATTTGGTTCTCTTATGGACATTCCATTAGAAAAGTTTTGACAGCCTTATTGTTTTATTATCTGTAGTAACAATCTGATACATCAGATCCAGTAGTTTATGAAACACCGCAATGATCAGTTTGTTGTCACATAATCACTTGGCCTTCTATTCCCTTCCCCCTTTATCTGACTAGTTCTTTCTGTTTTAACTTTATATATCATCCACTAGATTTGATTTCAGATACAGGCTAGAATATTGGACAGAAGTTGGCTTAGTCGGAATCTGTCTCACCCGTGTGAAGGCTTCCAAGGTACTGTCGTTGAGCTTCAAGCTCCTTTCTGCTTAGGCTTTCTTCTTTTACTCGAACCCTCATATGTTTATGCATTGTTCTTATTCCATCAATCAGTATATGTAGATATGCTAGGGCTGTGCTCACTATGGTTTTGCAAGCAACTCTTTTGCTGTATTTGGTTCTTGGAACTGTTCTTGTTCCTATGAGCTAGATATCAAAAGCTGATTTGGTCGTGAAACTAGCGATCCGTTCTTCAGCACATACACAAAGTTGGTGGAACACGCTTGACATAGTTTCAGGATGATACATGAGTAGCAGTTTAGAAATTTACCGTATTCATGGAGGTAATATTAAGTGACAGCAACCTATCAACTTTAAGCAACATGAAGCTTAATTTGAAGATGAATCAATTAAGCACGAAAGATGATGAGCCGGTGTCTTCAGAATGTACAGATTCTATGAGTGATCATGTCATTATCCTTGCGCGTTTAACTGTTAAGCGCCCGCTTTTTCAAGTTTTTAGTTTCATTATCCACACACGCAACCCGTAGTTTTCCTTCTAAGATCCCATGGTAGATATTTCTTTAATTGGTATGGTGGAGATAATGCCTTTAGCCTAAAAGAGTAGTCTGCTGCATGGCTTCCCCATTAGTCCTTTGGTTATTTCAAATTCCTACTTTACTCCGCCATTGTATATTTCTACGTTACGATCCCACAAAAATTTACAAACCTGATTTCAATCAAACATGCCGTCCCACCACCAGAGAAAAAAACCATGAATAGTCTAACAATACCATGCCAACCCTAGATCCTTGGCTTCACATGCAAGTTTAACATGCCAAATCCACATTATCCGCAGGTCCATCTCATATCAAACCCCAACACAATCAACTTCGTTTTTATATGCTCAACAGTTCAAGGACAGTCGAAACCCAACATGTATGAAATGGTCTGATCAGAAGCATTCTCTCGCTAAACTAACCGTGGTGCTTTTCAATTCACGAAAAATGAGCGCCCGGATAGTCGCGATGGGTAACAGCTACAATGAAGGCGATAAAGTGGAACGCGGAACTGGTAAAGAAAGAGGTATGGAAATGTCCTTTCCCTTGACAGAACGAGAATAAAATGAAAATTCGTGTCGTTCTTTTCGAAAATGGGTTGGAGTTCATTTTGTTGGGTGACATTATACTTTAAGCAGGGCAAATAGCTGATGCCCCGAGGATCGCGCGTGCACCGTATTCATTATGATGTTTGTGGGGGAAACAAAGAGAAAATGAAGCGGTGCAAGATGGGTCCACCAATGAACAAACAACGTGGTGAGTCGTATAAAGAAGGTTGATATCACCATCAAGAGCCCATCTTAAGCATCGCTTTACCATCTGTCTGGAAAAGAAACATCTCGCGAAAAACGATGGATGTCGTTAAAGTGGTTGCCCAAGGGGAAAAAAAAACTCATTGTGAAAATATTATTTTTTAGTGATAGCATGTAACTTCGAGGAATCATGCGCAAGATTTAATTTTTGAGATGTTACAGGGAAAGAAGTACATGGATCATCATAGAAATTCGAAATTGGTAGCATGGCAAAACACAATAGGTTTTTAGCATTTCAATATTTGAGATTGAATATGTATTAGCAATCGAGCGGGAGCGCATACAATTCCATCGGATCGGCTTTTTCCAAGTGGAGGTCTATGATATTGGACATTCTTGTCTTTGGTATCATTAGGTTTTCAACGATATTAGTTTGTTTTGATTTACAATTTGTTAGTTTAGGTTAGGATTGTCTTATTTGTGTTTTATAGTTATCTATTTCCTAGTTTGAATATACTATCTCTAGGGTTTTGTAGCTATTAAAATTGCTTTGAATGTTCATGTACGACAACTCTTGATTTTAGTTAGTTACCGAAAGGAGAGTTTGCTTTGGAATTTTGGCGTGTGAGAGATTGATTGTGCTTGGAGTGTGTGTATTTTGGATTGATTACCAATATTCATTCCATCTCTGCTGCGTCAATGTAGGAATTTAATTGATTCCTAACTTATTAGAATTACTAGTTGATCCCGTCACTCCAAAAGCCATAGTCGCAACCACAACCTGGATTCCAATTAGAAATGCAGGTTTCAGTGACGTGAAGGAGATGCTCAATGAAGTGTTCTTATTGCATGCTTTGATATGAAGGAGATACTTCCCAAAAGATCAAATGAAGACAATGCCGCTTCAAATTTTTTGATCTCACGCACTATATTTACAAAGGACAAAAATGTCAGGCTTTCCTCCAAGTTGTCCTCATCAAATTCCTAAGATACGATCTTGGCAACTGTAAAGAAACAAACAAGGAATAAATAATTAGAGACATCACGACAGTAGGTCCACTCCGATGGCTCTTGCCAAGCTTCAGCCTCGATTAGACTGTATGAACAGTTGAGAGTGACGGTGTCCAGTAATAATCTTTGGCCTCCACCTAGGGATCTGTGCATGCAGGTGTTCCCCTCCTTTCTCTCCCCAATTTAAGTAACCCTTGACTCAAGACACTCCTCACCTAAAATCATTCTTCTCCTTCATTTTCATCGTCTTGCCATCGACCTTTCAGCAGTGCAACCAGTCCGAGATTTTCTGACGTTGCAAGGTCAGGTAACTGATCATTTCAGCTTCTTCAACCTGCAAGTTTTCCTCTACTTCTCTTCACTACAGTACTAGTACGAGACCATAACCCTAATATGGTCAGTGGGTCATCTCTTCACTGCAGTAGACCAAGAGTGTGAAGTGAAGGACAAAGATGGTGACGGAGATCATCAAGAAGGTAGCGATGATGTTGATGCAGTTGTTGTGGAAGGAGGTGAGGCTGGAGGATCTGAAACCTGGAGATCATATCTATAGATATGGGTTATATGGCTTATATAGCCATCATGGTGAGTTCTCATTACTTGCTGTTGCATTATTTTTTCTTCGTTTCAAAAGAAAAAAAATATGTGGGATTCAAACCTCCCTCCATCAGGTTGCTAATTATTTTGGTAATCAGCTTTTGCCTTTCAAATCCGGCTCGGTGTTTAACATTTTCCCACTTTTAATCTTCAAGAGTTCAGGTCGAGCCCCAGGTTAATTTTGAATGCTCCATTACTGTTAAATTTAGTACTTCCCACGTTTTGGCTCTCCTTTCGTTTCTTCCTACTCTAAAAATACTCTGGAAACCCTATATTCTGAGAGAGAGAGAGAGAGAGAGAGATCACTTCCCTTCGTTCTTTCCATCTTTAACTACACTCTGGAAACCCTAGATTCTTGGTTTGGGCGGGTGGGGGGACGGGGAACAAAAAAGAAAGAGTGATTTTCAGGGACCACTTTGCTTCGCTTCTCCCTTCTTCTTTTAAAAATACTCTCGAAAGTGGAAACCCTAGATTCTTAGTGGGAGAGAGAACGAGAGAGATAGATTTTCAGGGCCCACTTTGGCTTCACATGCAAGCTGCCTTATCCTTAGGGGTGAGCGGTTCCCGGTTCCTTACAGGTTCCGCTTGGAACCTGGAACCTACCCTCGGGTACAGGTTCCTCATTTTTTGGAACCGGGAACCTACCCGTCAGAACCGAGAACCTGGAACCTACCCTGTCACAGGTTCCGGGGTCGGTTCCAGGTTCCAACAGGTTCTTTTTTTAAAAAATTTTAGTTTAAAAAAATGAAAATGAATGCAGCAATAATAAACAAACTTGTCATTCATCGAAGATAATATAACATAAACAGCAAACAGCATTTTAGAAGTAATAAACAAACTGTTTTTACACAAAAGAGCTCAATCACCTCAGTTTCAGCTTCTTGCTGCACATTTTTATCCTGGTATGCTTCATGAGTGGACTCATTTCCTTCATAAACTGTTAAATCAGGATTAGAAGGAAGAGCCGGCTGAAGAACAGAAGCAGCTACACCCTCAACAACATTTCGAAGATCTTGCTTGATGAGATCCTCTGCTGAACCTTCAGAAGAGAAATTAAACAACCAAAAGAAGCCACTTGACAGTATCAATTTGGTAACAGAAGATGCACATGATTCAGAATTAGGAGTTGTCAACATCATGTGAGATATTATTGTTAGTAGTACATACCACAAGTCCTGATAAGCACATGCTATTTGTGAGTAGGAATAGAAAGAGGATGTCCCACAGACGTAATATTTCTGTCCAAAGCAAGCTTTATCATGATTTCTTAACTTCTCCATCTTCACATAAATTGGGTCATTGTACTTGTAGAAAAACACCTGGCAATGACAAGAGGATCAATAAGCATGCCTTTCTTACTCATAAATTCATAATGCACCCAACAGTCCAATTTGAACATGAGTTTTACCACTTTTGACATTCACCTACTCAAAATTTATGATTAATAGTGATATAATTGCAATAAATCTAAAGGATAGCATACACCATCAGTAAAGATATTATTATAACATTACCTAGTAGCTGTCCAGGTTAAGCTGAAAAACCCAAATCAAAGGGCAAAATATATGTGCGGCACAACATACAGTAGACACTAGGGTATATAAACCACGCAAAGACAAATGTGTGGAAATGAGGTGATTCAATGCAGACATTTCCACCATCTTCGTTTCCGTTTGATGGACTGAATCTAGAAGGCTCGTCAACTCTACCTGAACAATACATACACCAGAACAGAAGTCTGAGTGACATGAACGCTAGAATAAATTAACAGAGGCTTAATCATGAAACATCTCAAATAACTCATAAAGCATTACAACAAACTTACGTCCTTTCTATGGAATCTAAAGTCCTAAAGCATTACTTCTGTTTTTCTACCAAAAAAAAAAAAGAAGTCCTAAAGCATCTCCAGCCTCACCAAATTAATGTTATATGTTTCAATCTAAATAAAGAGTAACTGAACAATTAGTTTCCTTAAAAATCATGCACGGTCATAAGATTACACTACCAAAAGATGCATGAAATACAGAATCGCCTCACCACTCCCTGTTTGTGTGCTATGGTATCAGGCTATCAGCATTAGAAATTTAGAACCATCAGCACTAAGGCCAAGCCATCCCTTCAACTTTCTTTCCTCCTCAGTTATGCTAACTTGCAGGATATTAATCTGTTCTTTGCAAGTTTTGATGAAAGTAGTAACCTGCAAAACATCACCCAGTTTTTTTCCTTTTTAGCAAAACGTAAAATAACTAACTTGCTGTAAGGTGAACTCTGAGGATACATTGCATGTGAAAATGAAGGAATAGGCAATCAAAGCACCATTCATGGGAACAAAAGTACAATCGACCTCATCAAGGATATACTGCGTACATTCAAATTAGAAACTTTATTTATAAACCCATAAGAAGTCAGTAAGGGAGATGGTGGATTTATCAGAGTTTTCAATCACACACATGGCACAAAGATCATCAGAGTCATGAGACTGCTAGCTTTCCAGAATTAGTCAGAAAGAAAATACATAGACAATTAAAATCTGAAATGCATGCCTTTAAGCAGAACCAAAATAATCAGACCCTATAGACCTTCATAAATGCTATCTCATGTATCTAAGTCTCGACAATACATACAGAAATTCCAGGTGGTTTTATTAAGAAAATCAATTCGCTTAAAAGTCTTCAATTCGCTTAAAAGCAATAATCAGAAAAGCATCAAGGTCTCTTTCGCAACAACTAAAAAGCTCTAACCCAAAGCAAAAGCAACTCCTCCCATGAAAACACCTCGGAACCCTAGCTTGGTGCGGCGCCAGTGCCTACGCTTCGCGTTGTACCTGAACGATTTCGGCGACAAAAATTAGGCCACAAAAAAATAAAATAAAATAAAAAGACGGCTTTTTTTGGACAAAATGTGAAGGAAAGTGTTGTCGGTTCGCATGCGAATCCAGTGAGGGATGGGCCTGTTCGGTTTCGGTTCCGGTTCTTCTTCACCAGCTTCTTCTTGATCTGGCGACGGCGAGCACGCGGCGACGGTGGCGCGACGGCGACGAAGGCACGAGACTCACGGCACCAACGGCGGCATGAACGGCGCACTGAAGACGGCGGCAGCCGCGGCTCAACCCACGGCCAAGGGGGGAAGAGCTCAGTTCGGGCGGAGGTGGTGACGGTTCGGAGCAACGATGGCTCAGACGGCCGAGCAAGCGGCAGCAAGAAGTGGTGATGGTGGCTTGGGGACGGCGGCGGTGCCTCACGGTGGCGCGGACGGCAAGACAGCTCGTCGGGCTCAACGGAGAGACGGCTTGTTGGACGAGCAGTGGGTGGTGGGGGTTTGGTGGCCAAGAGGTGGTGGTGAGTAGGGCGTGGGGCGGCGGTGTGGTGGTGGGTGAAGCAGCAACCGGCGAGAGGAAGGAAGAAGAAGAAGAAGAAGAGGTGGGGGGGGGGTTCGGCCGAGAGAGGGGGAAAGAGAAGAGAGAAGAGAGAGAGAGAGAGAGAGAGAGGAAAAGAAAAAAGTGGGGGCAGGAAGTGACGTGAGGAGGAAAAGGTGGAGAAAAGAGAGAGGGAAAAAGAAAGGGAAAGGGGGGAAAGTTGAACGGAAGGGGGGGAATCGCATGGAAATAATTAGGGTTTGTTATTTTGTAACTTTGCCGGTTCCGGTTCCTATGGGAACCGGAACCGGAACCGGAACCGCCGGTTCCTGGAAAAAGAGAACCGGGAACCGGAACCGGTTCCCTTAGAACCGGGAACCGAACCGGAACCTCCTCCGGTTCGGTTCCGGTTCCCGGTTCTACCCGGAACCACGCTCACCCCTACTTATCCTGGGTTGTGTCGTGGTTCCTTCGCGGTGTACCTTGCAAAACAGTGAAATCCTAGAAACGCTGATGCCTCCCCAACGTCCAACTGTAATCGGAGGTTAAAATGAAACCGTGGCACGATCTACTTTTTATACATGCTCGGCCACGAGTCACAATTAAAATACTTGAAACGGTTTAATTGTTCGTGCAACCAATCATGATGTTTTTCAATTACCAAAATAAAAATAAAAATGAGTGCAAGATAGGGTATTACCAAGTTTATGAAAACGAGGTACTAAGGGACAGGCTAATAAGATCTTATAATAACATGTCGTGGCATAACGTGAGGTTTGGCCATGTCTTTGGAGATTAAAGTAAAAGGTGGAACCGGGAAAAAACGAGGTGTAGAAATCCCTCCCTCTCCCCCTTCTCTCTCTCTGTCTCTCTTTATGGAATGAGAATAAAAAGGAAACTTTTTCATCATTCTTATTGAAAAAGATTGGAGATCATTTCGTTGTCCATATTATAATGGTTTTTTATAGCATGGATGAATAATGAATCCTAACATATAAAGTAGGAGATATAAAATTAAGTTTGCGTCCATTAAATTTCTCTTATTATTGAATAGCGAAAACAAGAAGAGCAAAAGGGTGGTGAGTGAGAGAAGTGGCTAAGACTTGCTCTTTAGATAATTAATTATCTATCTCCGTTTTATTTTCTTTTGCTAAAACCACCATATTACTAAAAGTTCATTTCGCAACCTCCTGTTTCTCATCTTTTAATTTAGGATTCATATCTTGTGAAGCAACAACTACTTCTCTTAATTACTTTTTGAAGAGTTTCGTGGGATGCGAAATTGAAAAGTGCTTTGAAGATATAAGATATACTGATCACAGTTCTATGGAGAACTAGTGAACGCACATGGGAACAACTAGCCTTATATCAAGCCTTGATTTCGTTGAAAAACATAAGTTTTATCATTGTTTCCGCACGTCCTGAAGGTGATCTAATGGTTCTTAGCGGTCCGGCGACACAAACCCATTTTGCCAACCTTGCAGAATGGGTGACTCGTTTGGCAACAAAACCTTTTCCCACAGAGGAACACCAATGTACTCTTGAATAGGACATCTACATCCATTTAGACTGGGTTTCGAAAGTCCCGTATTATGATATCAAACCTTTTTTTTTCGACCACATCGATGAACTTGATACTTCTTGATTGGTTTAGGGGGATGGAAATGCTATACTCCCGGTGCACCTAAAAAGGAAAAATATATAATTCAATTATGAAACTCATAATCACTGATTTTATTTGAATCTATTCCGTGAAATCTTAAACTTGTGAGACAAATGAGTTTGTCTTGCAAGTTACATAATACTGAAAAGTCGGTCATAAGATCGAGTAGCAAGTTCTCAACAGTCCCTCTATTTGCATCCATTTATCAATTGTATCTAACGTGTGAGACTCACCCAAACACACTTGGTTATCTAGTGCTTAAGTTAATCATGATTAAATTTTTGCACCTATTCAAGATTCAAATGGATAATTTATGACTGCTCATTACTAAATCCCATAAACCCAATACCCGTTCAAAATTTTTATTCACTACATATACATACATCCCTTCTTGTTGATTTCTTTTTACATCCATTTTGCTCCATTTCTTAACGCACTCTTGTTGCAATTAGAAAAGCTTTATAGGGGAAACGATGGGTGAACTTGGTCCCGTTACAAGCCCATTTGTACATAAGGAACTCCAAATCCAACCCAAATATCCATTTCACAAAAGCCAACTAGAAAAGCCCAAATGCAGGAATAGCCCAGTTTCACTCTTTTTTGAACCCCAAAATGCAATGCTCACCCAAAGGCTCAATTTGTTAGTGACCAAAAACCATTTTTAAGCAAACAGATCGTGACCCATTTTACAGGACTTTGTCCTGCCGTTAATCCATCTTGCCCCGGCAAGGAGAGCACATGTATCTCGGGGGACCGCCCGGCCCTTTGCCATCGACAGCTGAGGTCTTGTGTTCGATTCCTTCCATGAGTGATGGGTGAACGAATTTGTCTGTGAAGAGGTTGGGGAGATGGATGAGTTTTCTGATGGGGGTATATACAAGGTGGTGGGTTGGCTTTGAAGGGCCGATGTTGGGTGGTTGGGGAATTGCTAGTACTTAGAAAATTTTAAGTCCATTTGTTTCATTATAAACATAATATAAGTCAATTCAACGAAGGGCTTTAAAGTATGTTAAGCATGTATGCTAAGTAAATGAAGTTCAATTTTCCGAATATTGATCATATATACTACAAGAAAAGGCTTGTGTATCGAAATATGCAATATCTTAAATTTCGCATTTGAGGAATTGAGTATGAATATAATTTCATTTTTTAATTAGGTCCTGTTAACAAATACCTTTCAAAGCACTCATTAAGCATGCTTCATGAGGAAATATACTAAATGCGTCAATTACATGCACCACTAAAAAATTATTTAGATTTATAATCCTTTTGGGCCAAATTGGCTCACATGCCAAGTCAAAAACAGAAATTTGTGATTATTTCTAGTAAGTTTCAAAATTCGCATAGAATCATCCCTAAGCAAAAGGTCATCTTTGTTCATTCAGGATTAACATTTGATTCTTTATGTATGATAGGAATCTATGTCGGCAAGAGCTATGTGATTCATTTCACCAGAACACAAAGCAAAAGAACCATAGCCCCATCATTATTCAGGACTCGCCAGAAGCAAGAAATTTCATCACCTTGCCCAAAATGTGATTACCAGAAGAGCATCAATCGTGGGGTTGTCAAAACTTGTATCGATTGCTTCCAGCAGGACGGCAATAAACTCCGATCCCTTCATTGTTATGAATATGAGTGGCCACTATTAGGGTTCAAACTTGCAAGGTGGGGAACTTGCACCATGTTAGTCTGTACCAACTTGCCTCATGAAGTCATCGATAAGGCTAGCGAGCTTCACGCTAACAACACTTTTGGCAACTACAACCTCATAAATAACAATTGTGAGCATTTCGCCACATTTTGCTGCACCGGCATTCGTAAAAGCGAACAGACGGCATTTATCAAAGCTTGTGAGCAGATAATTATGCAAGCCAAAGAGTGGACCATGAGATTGCTACAGAGAAACTGAATTCAAGTGATCCAATCTTCCTCCAATCTTGTATCCTCTGTCTGTTCGTTTTTCTATTATCTGTTTTTAGGAATATTCAATTGGGCGGCAAGAGACCTGCACACGTGCACAATCTTGTATCTTTGTCTGTTCGTTTTTATCCATGTATGTACTTTTTCATGTGAAGATGTATGTAAACTTATCGCATGTGTCTAACAATGGTCATCGTGTTCAATGTCCGGAAATATGATGAAGCCCTTGTTGGCGTCTGGTGCTCCTTATGAGCATAGGCCGACGGTCAATAGCATGACGGAAGTTGTCGTGTTCACTAGAAGGAAGACGGTTGCTGTTGCGTTTAGGGGTGAGGGCCTGGAGCTTAATGTTTTTGGTGGAATGTCGAGAGCATAGCGGTAGAGAGGAAGTAAAATAAACAGAGCATTAAAATGGAAGAAACAAAGTAACCGTCGTCACGTGCTTTCTTTCATGTTGGTTCTTGTCAAATTACTTAATCAAAATAGGGAAGCCCTTGGCCATTTTTAGTTAGCATATGTGCATTGCGTTTGGTCCTAATTCTCGATTTGAAGGAAGTGTTGCTCAAAAGTGTTAGTTAAGACACAGTGTCGATTGCTGAAATAGAATCAACCGGTAACGGCAAAGCTCACTCCAGATGCTCTTTCAGCATTGGTATTATGTAAGGTCTACAATTCTGCATCATAAACATCTACGAGATGATAGCTGGTGGCCATATAACTGATTGCCATTATAATTTATTTTCTCCCCACTTTGATGTAACACATATACGGGAGTTTTACCATAACCAGTATCCTGATATTGCAGCGAGTGCACATAGACCAGTCTAGTAGTACTGTTAACATTGATTATGTGAATGCAGCAGCATGAGGAAACACAAACCAATCACAGAAAGTGTCACGCCCCGAACCCCGAGCGTGCGCACATCCCACTGTGGTCGATCAAAAATGCGACATCCCAGGATATGTCGCCGACCCATTCATTTTATTTTTACGCATGCGGAAGCGAAACAAATCCCCTGACAACATTTAACTTGGGATAGAAAAGCAGGCAATCAATCGCAATACCAAACACCCATTTACAAACACAAAGGGTTTAAATACAACACTGGACTTTCTACAAAATAGACCAGCTCGACAAAAGGGGGACTATCCTACAACCAACTAGCAGGACACGATCTCCAACCCTTATGACTTCACCTTTGCAACTCCTCAAGGCCTCAACTGAAGCTATCTGGCCACTCCGTCCACCGGGGACCTGAAATTTTAATCCCACAACCGGGATGAGACGATGTCTCAGCAAGTTCAACCCCCTAAACCCCTATTAGAAAGAAAATACGCCCCGGGTGGCCTAGCCACATCACCAGAAGACTTACCTCGCATTAGCCTTCATCTGCAGGTTAACACAATTTAAATAATTCAACCACGTACAATTATGATAACCAAACAACCATGGCCCAATCACTTCATCAGAACAATTCAACCACTTGGATCGTCTCAGCGATCAATCGACTTGGCCGATTACATGTCAATTCAGCAAATCAATCATTACTCTTAATCACGGCCCTATACAAAGGTTTAATAACCAGTGGCAATCACGGCCCCACTCGGCACGACCTTTAATTAGGTGGTCCATCACGGCCTCTCTAGGCACGACCTCTCATAGGTGGTCCATCACGGCCTCGCTGGGCACGACCTCTCATAGGTGGTCCATCACGGCCTCACTGGGCACGACCTCTAATAGGTGGTCAATCACGGCCCCATTAGGCACGACCTCTCTTAGGTGGTCCATCACGGCCCCATTAGGCACGACCTCTCTTAGGTGGTTCATCACGGCCCTATTAGGCACGACCTCCAATCGGTGGTTAATCACGGCCTCACTGGGCACGACCTCTAATAGGTGGTTAATCACGGCCAATCTCCCATTAATTTCCACACTTAGGATTCTATAAAGAATTCATATTTATCACAATCATACTCAATTTGCCACAATTAATCATCAAACTCAAATTCTACATGCACAACAACGATCGGCATGAAATTCTGAGCAAATAAGGTCCCAACGACAATTTTCGGAATTTAATAAATAATTAAATTTATTCCGAAAATTAATTAAATAATAATATCCATATCTTTCATCATCCACGCTCAATTTATAATATCCAATCATCAATTTCAAAATCCGAATGCACCGTAGCGACCGGCACGAAATTCTGAGAACTTAGGGTCCCGACCAAAATTTTCGGAATTTAATAAATAATTAAATTTATTCCGAAAATAATTAAATAATAATATTTTAATAATTTCGAATAATAATATATTATTAAATTATTTAATGATTTCGGGATATTTAAATAAATCAAAAGTAAATTCCTTTATGTCACATCAATGTTTATATTAATATAAACCCCCACTTAACTTTAAATTAAACACAATTTAAGTTAATCAAGCACATTAATATACTCTACACTTAAATAAATTAAACTAACCACCTAATAACACTTAACATAAACTAAACACACCTAAAGCATCATTACCCCTCTAAGCGAGGTTTAGTGAGTTAAACTCACTGGATTAACGAACCGAGCAGACCAAAACGACGGGGACGCCGAGGAGAACAACTTTCCTCAAAGCGGGCCGAGCATCCGGGCTCGGGAAGGCGGCCAAAACGGCCCACGAAGGGGCTGCCATACCCATTTTCTGGGTTGCTGTCCACTGCGATTTGAGGCCGAGGAAGGGCGGATCCGGGGCCGGCTTAGGTCGGAAACGGGCGGAGGAGCTGCGGCGGTGCTGCACGGCCAACGGCGGGGCCTCACGGTGGCCGGAGGTGGCTGATCCGCGGCCTACAGCAGCCCACGGAGGCGAGGACAAGCTGGATCTCGGCGGACGAGGGCGGCAAGCCTGCAAGATTGACGGAGTGGCGTGCGGGCCTCCTCGCACGGACGGGCGACGACCGCGACGGCTCCGGCGAACGGCGACGGCCGCGACGAACGGGTGGAAGGGGGGGCGTTGGGCTAGCTGGCCTGCTGCTGAGTGGCGGACGAGGGGAGAAGCGGCGGAGAGGCGAGCGAGCGAGGCGTGTGCGACAAGCGGCGACGGCAGCGTGAGCGGCTCCGGTGATGAGCTGGCGGCGATGGGCGAATGGCGAAGGGGCTCTGGCAGCTGGCTGGTTCGCACGATGCAGCTCCCTCCTCCCCCAACCGGTTCCAAGCTTGAGGAAGAAGAAGATGGTGGGACCTCTTCATTTTTTTGGGGACCAATTAACATTTGCCACTTGTCAAGCTCTCATTCAAATTGGCCCCAACTACCATGACATCAAGTGATGTCATCTTCCACTATCTCATCCCCCCACAACATCTTCCAATGGTTGCACTTTCATTTTTCCGTCGGGGTCCAAAATCTTGTACGACCAATTCTTCAATTTCACTTGATTCTTTTCCAATTGAATCAAATTGAAGTCCATAAAATTAATCCAATGTCACCACACTTCAATTTACATCTTCACTTGGCCATAGAACCAACTTAAGTCCCAAAAGCACGACCAAAGACGAGCCTACTATTTCTTGAGCCAAATTAGCCATTTTCGGATTTAATTTGCCAAAGAACTCTGATTGCATGAAAAAAATCTTCCAAAGATGATTCGATGATCCTGAAATGATTTGTGACACACCTAGACTTTCAATTTCTGAATTCGATCTCAATTCCACGGTTAATTTCACTTTGGCACGATACTAGCGCGGCCCAACCTACCGGGTAGCCTTTAGAAATTTTCACGCATTTGACCTGTGGTTGATTATCTCAAGCCACAATGTACATCTTTGAAACATTGGCGACTTTCGGTTGTCGGGGTAATCTCAAGGTTTCAAATACAGACACAGGGTACCCAATCGATAGAAAAGTCGGTCCAGTGTCGGTCGATAAGGATTATGCAATCTGGTGGAATCACCCACACTCGATCACATGCCTTTGTCGAGTCGACCTATCTCCGATCTCTAATCGATTTTAATTGTGCCGTAATGACCCTTGCAGATTAGCTCGGTCGAAAGGTCGCTTCCTGGCCAAATTCTCGAGTCTGATGCATTAGAAACTCTTAACAGCTTCACCCGATAGACTAGTTTCCACATGAGTGGCCGACTCAAGGAAAAGAACTATATGCGTGCCAACGAAATGCCCATCTCAATTTATCGAAAATAGAATCGGAAAAATCGGGATGTCACAGAAAGGCAGGCCAACACAGGAATGGTTGCATCTTAGTGGATTGATTGCACAATCTGTCTGTAGATACTCCACGGGCATTCCTCTGAAGTCCCAATTCATTCCTTCTGCGACGAGTGCAGCTATATGAAGCACAAGAAGAGGGAAGGAACTGACCCTTTAACCAATAATTATACGTCTGCACTTTTGTGCTAATACAATCAACTAAGGAAAACAAAAACTTGGGCAAAAACTAATTGCTTGGTCAAATTGTAAGTACAAGCTGAAATGACCAGATAATCCCTAGCGTAACAGTGTATTGAAGGGAAAGTGACTGCCCATGGCTATTGCCCGGGACAAAGCTTACTAGATGAGCCAACTTCTGCTGTTGAAAGGGGAGGACTTGGGGAATCGATCTTTATAATGGCAATGTCAAGATCCGTATAAGCATCGACAGTTGGCCCGCAACATTTTTCTCCACATCTTGCACATATACAGCAACCTGCAACATTTTTTCTGTAAGCAAGAGCCCACGACCTTTCCATGCTCAAGTCCATGAGATTAGTCTAAAAATGGAAGCATCAATATTTCCAGTACTCAATCAAGTGCAGCACGGCTTTATCTGAGCCTTATATACAAGTCATCCTCTATCTAATAGCTTAAGCTTCTTCATTTTGGACTTTTTTGGTACCACTTTTTTTTTTTTTTTTTGGGGGGGGGGGGGGGGGGGTGGAGGTCTTTTTCAGCATAGTTACATACAAGAATAAAACAGAATATAATTCCCAAGTCCCAGAAAGGGCCTTCAGAAATAGTACCGGCGAAAGAAAATGAAAATAATGGCTCTTCAGAGTTACAGTCTCATCAACGTTGGGGTGAGGAAGCAATATGTGCACGCAGAATTCCAGCAATCATGCAGATTCTGGCAGAGCAATGTTTTTCATGCCAAGTAGAATGGCAAGATATTGAGCAAAGTCGAAGGCTAATTAATCTGACAAAGCGGGTTTCTTTCCCATCCTTACCTATACGTGCAGTTTACATGTCTACATACCAAGTTCAAGAAAATATTATTAGTTCCAAGATCATGAGGTAGAGAAGAAAACAGAGTGAGAAACTTGAACTTGAGCCACTAATGTGGACAGCAAATTACGTCCTCCGACACCACCGTCCCCGTCAGCCGACTAAATGAAGTTTGTGGTGTCAAAGACAACACCGGCACATGTTAAAATGTAGCCATTTCTTTGTATAACAGTTCCAGAACCTATCTTGCCGTCTACCTCTGACCAGCGAGATGAGAGAATTTTCAGATTAGCGCAAACAAACAAGTAAGAAAAGATCTTTGGCCAGGACGGCTCAATAAGAGAAGGATCACATGGCACACTTCGCAATTGTTTGGGAGCATATAGAATAGTGACCGCGGAAGCAATCCTCACAGCTGCACCAGCAATTATATCTCTGCCAAAATATCCCTCATTTGGTTTTGCATTTTCTTCAGATTGGCATAAGCTTGCCTTATTTGTATCAAAACACCTATCGAACTAGTTTCGGGAGACTGGGAGGGAAGTACTTCTGCAGGCTGCCGCAATATAAAATGAACATCAGATGACAGAAAAGGAGTGGTGTTACCCATTGTTTCTGACAAAATTCAAAAGGAGACAAAACCGTGTCGTCGCTGATTCGAGGAAATAAATGCAAGGAGAGGCGGCGCGAATTCTTTGCTACTGACACTTGAAGCGGCATAAAAAAAAAAATTGCAGGCACGCATTGGAAGTTTGGAACAAAGGAATGTGCTGAGAGGAGAAGCAGAACGAAAATTACCTGTAGGAAGGTCTTCGGCAGAGACCAATTGATACGCAGATTCAGTCGATGTCTCCATGGAATGATTCCACACCTAATTACAACTTCCTCTCCTTTCAAAAACGTCCTCATTATCAATATCTCATATGCTAACACGATAACTTAGAAAAAAATTAAATAATTAGATAGTATAAGCATTCATATAACCATTTACTATTTTCACCACTTCTAAATTATAATTCTATTTTTCCAACCTCACACCCTTTCGAATGGAGTGTTTACTTTTTCATTCCAACAGAAAATAAAATTTCATTGTGGTTGATCTTATCCCAATCTCCTTTTAAATAACTAAGTAAAAGTAAGCCCTATTTCAAGTTTATAAATTTTTTGAATACAAATTGACGCAAATATTGCGTATACAAATTTTAATGCCATTTTTCAAGAAAGAATCAATCGTATAAACATAACAAAAAACATAAGTCTGGGAATATATATGTAAAAATATATATCTTATAATATATTTATTGAAAAGTGGAGATATTAAAACAATGAAGATTTTTCAATATATTAACCTTTTTTCCATGCCATGTATTGTTATAGTTTGATTAGACGTGGTAGAGATAAAATGAATGTACCAAACTGACCGATCTTTTACATCAAAATAAAATCATTTAATTGGTATGTTAAAAGAATATGTTGAAAATTGATAAAAGTAACTAAAAAAGTTGCCCACTTTTTTCGCAATCCTATGACCTTGAAAATTCAAACTCCTCTTTTTCATCGGTGTATCCAGCGAATTTAAAGATCCAACAATCATGTGTCTCTGCCCTTCCTGTAGATAGATGGAAGGATTAAAAAGGCAGGTTTCTAGGACAATCATTTATATCATTGTTGACACCTAAATTTTTGCACAATTTTTGGGTTAATTTTTATTAAAATAAAAAAAAATTATTAATTAATTGCATAGCATATAGATTTAGGTGCATTCGCATTTTTGTATTTATTGGACTAGTGACGGATGGGTTCAAATTAGTGGTTCTAAGCTTTAATTTGGCAGGTCAGACTAAACCCAAGTAAATTGGCCTGAGCCCGTTTTCTTTGATGGCTAAAGTTATGTGTGCAAAGATTCTATCATAGTATTTTTCGTAGAGAATTGAATGCACACGATATTTGAGTGGGGGGCTGAATCTTTTAACTATGGGAAAGAAATAAAGCGGAAAAAGGAAAATAAAAAAAATCTGCAAGTTTTTTTTTTGGTAAAGGTAAGAAATATATTAAGAAGAGCCAAATGTACAAAAGATCTCGTCACCGATAACTTGCACTCCAAATGCAGTAACAAAAGAAGTGGAAGGGTGACGAGATGCAAAAGCCGCAGAGGTGGCACAGCAACTACAACAACAAGGCCAAACTAAGCACGGCTAGCTCAACCAGCTATCGAGCAGAGACAAAAACGAAAAGGAGGCCATCGTCTGATCAAGGACCTACGGGTCCCCATTGAAAATAATCGGGTCTAGACTCCAACTTCTCTGCAGCCTTCTGTTTCTGAAATTTTCTTCAACGTTCCTGAAGGTGATAGCCTTGTCTCATACCACTTTAAAGAGGTGGTTCTTAATGGCCGGAATAGACAGAGGCTGGTCTCTAAAGATGATGGCATTCCTATTTTTCCAAATGATATGACACAATTGTAGAAATCTTTCCCCATCAAATAGGTAGTTGCCCATTTGAAGTTCTCCCCCCAACCTCTATTGCGCCAGGGTAAATTGCATCTGGACACCCAAAAGAAGGCAACGCTAGCCGTGACACCACAGTCAAAAAACAAGTGGTCAAGAGAGTCAGGCACATTCTTGCAAAATGCACAGGTAGCATTTCCAATAATACCATAGGCCAAAAGGAGGTCCTGGCTTGGAAGCCTACGTCTGTTCATGAGCCAAAGATTGAGTTGATATCGAGGCACTATGATGTTGTCCCATACAAAGGAGTACCAGTGGACCCGCGTCCTCTTCTTCCTGATGAAGTTCCACGCCGATGCGAATTGGCCCGAAGAGCTTTCTCGCCAACAGCAACGATCCGGGTCATTCGTCAGGGTCTCTTCATGCAAGGAAAAAATGTATAGATTATAAGAAGCAAGATCGATCAACATGGGAAACATGATCGAGGCGTCCACAAGCACAAGTAAAAAGGAAAGAAGCCGGAGCGAAATATATTTTGAACATTCCTGGGAGGAAAGAAGATTGGACGCTGCAAGATTTAAATCAATTAAGATTGAAAATATGCGTGAATGGAGCAAAATAAAAAGAAAGTGTGCTGAGGCAAGATTTGGTCAACTAAAAGGCAATCGGCGAAAAAGCAAGTATAAAAAGCCAAGAAAGTGGACGCTGAAAAAGAGGGGAAAAAAAGAGAAAACACACGTTCATTCACGAGAGAAAAGAGAGGATTGTGTTCGATCAAGCTTTGTCTTTACCTGTGTCATTCTTCTTTGCTGTTGTCGTGATGTGTTCTGGCCCCAGCGTGCACCGAGTTTTCATGTAGCAAACTATCAGTCTCGGTGAAGCTTTCCGGCAACATCCTGGCGCAGTCTTCAGCAAATCTCAGCCACATCGACGAAGTTTTCAGGCCAACGCCAGCGTTCCAATAGTCACACGGGTTTCCCGAAGACAGTTCAGCAACCTCCAGGCAATCCCGACAATTTCCAACGAGCTCACATAGCAATTCCAACGATCACTCGCATGTGCGTCGAGGGTTACAATTGACGCAAGAAGACAAAACTGGAGCAACCGCTGGAAATTTGTGCCATAGCTGAAGGAAGTTCAAGTGCCAGAATTTGGGAGCGCACTATTTGTTGGTCCAAGCTTTAAGAGGAAAAAGAGGTTCCTAGTCGAGCACCGTAATTGCCCAGTATATCTGGTCCTCTTTGCCTCGCCGACAAGAAGCCCTTGTGCCGACCACCGAGCCAGTCTTGATCCGGGAAGGTCACACAGAGAATCACTAGTGTCCAAGGAGGCAAAGCCGCTGGTGATCACATCCTCATAACGAGACTGTCTCACCAATTCGAATTTGGGATTCAATTGAACATACGACCACAATTGAGAGAGAGACGTTCTCCACGTGAACAAAACCATAGATTAGAGAAGGTTTTTTTTTTTTTCCCTTAATCTTTCCCTGCGGTCACAAGAGCACACGCCTCACCACTCCACTACGTTCAGGAGGGCATGCAAAAGAAGAAATATTCATATTATAAAAGAATTGGTCAACAAAGGGTTGGGGTCTTCATGCGTGAAGTTCGCCTGCAACTTCAACGCCCACGACTGCCGATCCATCGTTGACCGCCACCTGCTGATTCTATGCCATCGCTGCACCGTCGTTTGCTGCACCGCGCTGCGACCCTTTGGTGACGAACCGCTACAGGTGATTACCATCGAGGATCTGTTGCCCGTGTCCCACAACGGCAACATCGCCTGCCCGCACTGCTTCAACGTCAAATTCCACTCCCACGAATGCTTTCGGAGTCCTGACGATTTCTCCGAGTTTGGGCTGACACCCCCGATGCAAGTCGCATCCGTGCGACCCATTAGGTCGTCCGCGGAATCCCCAACGACGACTGGTTCTTCGTTGCAGGTGGAGAATTTGTGGTCAAAAGGTTGAAAATTTAATGGGATATTAAAGGATCCCATGGAGCCAATAGTATAAAAAAAAAAATTAAAAGAGAAAAAAAGAAATATTGTTTGTGCTTGCACCCAATCATCGATGAGTCCCAATCCCTGTCGAGTTTGGAAATTTTTGTTTTGCAGGTCTCATGGAGCCCATCGGGTGACTTTCGAGCAACCGAGCACCGCCATGTTGCATCGCGAGTAGCCATTCGAGAATTAGAATTCGGAAACCAATATTCGAATTAGGCGAGAATCTTATCTATTTTGATTTTCGAAAATTCCATTACCTTATTTGAGATGTTTTTCTATGCATGGCTGAAACTCCCGATGTACCACTTCGATTCGCAACCGCATGGCTGAAACTCCCGATGTACCACTTCGATTCGCAACCGCACACGTATTTTTATTCTATCTATAAGGCTTTAGATAGAATAATTAATCAAGCGGGAATAAAATTGATATTTTGATCTTTAAGGCTCAAGATCAATTTATCAATTTTATTAGCGAAACAATTAAGTTTGAATTTAAATTCGAATGATGGATAACATTTCTGATGACCATAGTTGATTTGGTGTTTATCTTTAATTGTTTTGTTTATCCCGAAAATACAAACAAATTGCATTTGCAATGATTTGGTGTTTATCTTTAATTGTTTTGTTTATCCCGAAAATACAAACAAATTGCATTTGCATTCCATGTAGATTAGGATTGATTTTTCTAGATAAAATTGCATGATAGAATAGTTAGGTTTCTTTATGCATGTTTAGATAGTATCTAGATTAAATAATATTTTTGAATTAAATTGCATCTAGAATAGGTAGTATATCACTTTTGTTGGATTTTTATTTTTAATGATTTTTAATTACGAATATTTATTAAAAAATACAAAAAAATCATGCGCATGTCATATAGAATGCACATCATTTAGTATTTGTTGCTAGGTTCATTTAATTAGAAATTGTCCGTCATTAGAATTAGGTCATTTGTTTAATTTAGATTGTACATTTAATCATTGGACAACTTTTGATTTAGAATTTCATGGAAAATACGAAAAAAAAAATTGTCTTAAGATAAATCAATTCCATTCTTTAGGATAGACTACATGCTTATTTTATTTATGTCAAATAGGTTAGGTCATATTGTCACGTCATATCATTTCATGTTAGATTAGTATATTGCATTGCATAAAGCATATTTTTCATTAAATAAAGTGAAAAAAAAAAAGAAATTGTGTGTTAAATCATATCTAAGGTTGTTGATGTGGATTTTAATTTAACATTGCAGATGCTTTCTGGTGATGATTATGCCCCTTTTCTGGTGGCAAATGACCGCCGAAAGCCTTGCCTCACAGATCCATCAAGAATTAGGTGTTCTCTGTGCTAATTAGTCTCTTGCTGCACGTCTCCTTTCAGTGAATCCAATGACCATTCGTCGTTTCACACTTCGCACAAGCAAACAGCGCTGAAGATGACATCTAATAAAGAACCTGACCCTTTTTTTTCTTGATGACGCTTTCTTCCCCAGTCCTTGCGTGAAATGCAAAGTATTCTGGATGCCCGACGACGAGGGCAAGGCTCGATATTTCTGGAACCGGTTGAAGGACAGCTCTAATTGGTCTTCGGGAAAAGCCATTGGCTTGCCATCTCATCCAAATGATTTGTTGAAGCCATATCAGGTCTGGAATAGCAGTGATACGAAGGAGATGCCCAGCGAGCTAACCCTGTTGCATGCTGTGCTAAGGAGGAGATGTACTTCAGAAAAAAGGATCAAATGCAGATGATACGTAACTCTTAAGTTGTCTTCATGAAATTTCTTGTGGGATTTGCCCAAGATATGATTTTGGGCAACTGTGACGGAATAAACAAGGCGTTGATACCACCGACCATTGCAACGTGGATAGTAGATCCTTTGTAGTTTCCTCGAGGAGGCCAAGTTTCGAAGCCCCTGCAAAGCAAGGAGGCTGAAGCGTTGTGTGGTGATTTACGTGTGTTGCCGGGGTGGTGGTTTCCTTACTATCGACACCTAGGGGTTTACGTGGCAGCTGCCGGCCAAAGCGGTTCCTCTAGCACCAAAAAAAAAAAACAAAAAAAAAAAACAAGGCGTTGACTACAAAAGAACAATGGTAAAGTCGACCAAAAAGTTCTAAAATTACTGTACTTTTATCAATTCAATTCTAAACCTTTCAATTTTGTCAATTAAATTATAAATATTTTAATATTTTGCCAATTGAGTATGTCGGTCAACTTTAATAAAAAAAATCATTGATGTGGAAGCCAGTAATGTCACATATGATGGTCCAAAATCCTAAAATTATTACATTTATGCCGATTCAATTCAAAACATTAGAACTTTGTTAATTAAATTCTAAATTTTTTTCATATTTTACCGATTGAATTCATTCAGTCAATTTTAATAAGAAATTATTGATGTCGACATCAATCGTTTTATAAAATGAGACAAAATAATTTTCATATACTTTTTAAAATTTCTGATTTCGTTTATTTTCTTTATTTTCTTTCCTTTTTTTTTTCTTCCAAACCCAACGAAAGTCAATTGGGCGAGTCAATCCTCGCTAGTCAAAGGTGAGGGCCGCCCAACCCTCGTTGGCCACTCGATGCAAGTGGTGACGACCTTGCCAACTATGAAACCGTCTCCGGCCGCAAGCGAGGGTTGCTGATTTTGGACACCGTCTAAGGATCTCTCGTACTTGTCAAAATTCATATTATGCCGTACGGGACATAATGATAACTTGTGTCAGCGTGTCTCTCCCTTCCCCTCTCTCTAGAACCTCTAACTCATAGTACAGCGTGTGCTGTTTGACCTTTTGGCACTGCCACTTCTGCGATGTTGCAACTTCAGGCGAATCAACAACTTCAAGCTTCGTCCTCAAGTTTCCGAAGTCCTCTCTTAGCCCAAAATGCACGACGAAACCAATCTCCACCTTTTAATCTTTGAGAGTTCCGGGTTAGAGCCCCAGATTACACAAAGATGCCCCCAATAATGTTAAGTTTAACAGAAATTATCCAATCACTCATAAACTTATTATATAAATGTCATTTTAATCATAAACTTTTTAATTTAGTCAATTTTTTTAATCGAAATAACTTAGTCAATTCAATTCTAAAAATTTGCATAAAATTTAAATATAGTTCTTTTGATTAATATTTGTTGGAAATCGCTAATGTGACAGTTTAGTCACCTCCAACTGGAGTGAGTATATTAAAGTTGGTATTGATATGTGTTTAAAACAATTTAAGTAATTAGCCTGTTAAGTGTAACCTATCTTGTATTTTCGCGCTTTCTTGGTTTGTTCTTCTTTTATTTTAGGACGATTTTCTTAAAATATCTAAATATTAAATAACACATTTGTCCAATGGTTTAAGTTTTGTGAGCCATCAGCTGAATTTTACAGATTCATGCATGGTTTTTGGTCAACACATGCCCTCCCACCACAGAAAAATAGTTGTCACGGTGCTCTCGAAACCCTAGATTCTTATTTATACATGGTTTTCGGTCAAAGATGCCATCCCACCACCAGAAGATAGTTCTTACAGTTCTTTCGAAACCCTAGATTCTTGGCTTCCGATGCAAGTTACACGCAAGTGGGGTTCCAACTAGTCAAAACCCTAAATAAACGAACCGCCAAATCCACTATCCCCCGAAGTCCCTTCATCATCACATCACACCCCCAACAAAACCAGCAGCGTCTTTATCCGTTTAGCTGTTCAAGAGGCAGTCAGAATCAACATGTTTGAAATGGTCTGATGGGAAGCCACTCTCGCGAAACTTAGCATGGGGTTCTTTTTTTCCTTTTCTATTCACAAAAGAGATGAGAGCGAGACAATTTCTAAATCGTGGCATAATGTGATGGATGAAGGCGATGATGTGGGAGATAAGGTGGTGGAACGTGGAATTGGTAGATAAAGAGCTGTAAAAATTTCTTATTTTATGGAATGAGAATAGAATTGAAAAACTTATATAATTCATGTGGAGAAAAAAGATTGGAGTTCATTTAGTCGGCCACATCATATGACTGCCGAGGCCAAACGGTCCTCCTAGTCAAACTCGTGTAAGCCGCTGGATTTCATCATCAAGAGCCCCATCTTGCTCAAAGCATCGGAAGTTGTCAAAAAGTTGTACACATAGGGCCGTCCTTGCATGCAATTGGATTCGTTGTCCATTTCATGTGGCCCAAACCTTGTCTTCCGCCACCAATCAAGGACAGGACAGCGCCTCCGTAAACCGCACCGCCACTCTCTCTGTCTCGTTCGCCCGCACGACTAATTTGTAAAGAATGTGGCAGTTAGGATGGTGATGACGACTGCTCTTTTTTCGGTTTTCGGTGTGAACGCCGCGGAGGAGGACGAGGTTGCTGTCCCTCCCTTCTACCAGAGCACCTCCACAAAGCTCATGTCCGTCTACAGAGGATCATTGACGATCCGCGCTCTGCCACCATGCACGCGCCGCGAGCAGCGTCCGAAGTCCCCGGCTCAGAGCAGAGCCACATCTCGGAGCCCCGTTCCCCCAACTCGGCCCCGAGGTCGGGGCTCCACAGAAGCTGGAGCTTCGGGTCGCGGGTCGAGTTGCTTCCAGGACCTCCACCGCGTGACCTATCTCCACAGATCTCTGACCGGAGATATCGCGCAAGCGGCGGCGCTGGCACTGAATCGGAATTGGGTCGACACGACCTACCGGTAGAAGATCGGGCAGTGAGCTATTCTCACGCTAATGACTGCCCGGTCAGGCAGAGGTCCCAGATCGGGGCTCGTGGCCGTGGAGGGACATCACGAGCGCCCCTCCCAGGTTCCTCAGCCCTGGGTTCGCCGCCGGGTCTTTCCATTGGAAAGCCTCCTGCAGAGGTGGCGTCTTCATCTCGTCCTTCGACGTGTCGGATGAAGAGTTCGCACTGACTCCGTCTCCGGAGCTTCGAGGCGTCCACCTAGCGCACATCCGAGGAGTTCTGGGGCTCGTCCGCTCGCGCCAGGAGAGCTTGGACGTGTGGGGACGGTGGAGGAGAGTGGGCGGTCGGTGAAGGATTATAGTGTCTGGCTGAGATTGCCGTTTTCCGGTGAGCAATCCCCGGTTCCTTGAGGCTGTGTGGGCCGTTGTGGCTGGAAGATGGTGCTCAAATACTTGGAGAGTCTCTTGTGCTATGATCCTGTGACTGAGGAGCTAGAGTATGAGCAGAGAGGGGCGCGACTTTTGCAGCATCACCGTGAGTTTGCTTTCTGCCGCCACCACCGGTCAAGCCGCCGTTGACACGACTCCTCCTCTGTCTCTCTCTCTCTCTCTCTCACAGATATACTGGAAGAGAGAGACACACCTGAAGAACCCCCATAAAATTACGTCTTTTCTCCCTTTCCTCTCGATCTCTCACGCTTGAAGAAGCCTCATGCGGTAATCTCATCTGCCATAGCCCACTCTCCCTGCAGTTCACTCTCGCGCCCACTTCTTCTTCCTTTCCTTTCTCTTTTCGCCATCTCTCCCTCACACACGCTTGAAGAGACCCACAAACTTGAAAAACCTCGTCCAATATAACCTCATCGTCATCGCTCACTTCATTCTCATCCACTTTTTCCTCTCCCCTTCCTCTCTCTCCTCTCATCGCCGTCCCCTCCTCTCTCTCTCTCTCTCTCTCAGTTCATTCTGAGTCACTTCTTCCCCTTGCTTTCCTCTCTCTTCCGCCATCTCTCTCTATCTCACACGCTTGAAGAGATACACAAGCTTGAAGAACCCTCATGTTCATTCTCACCCACTTCTTGCTCTTCCTTCCCTCTATCTTTCGCCATCTCTCCCACACACTTGACACATACAAACTTCAAAAAACCTCATACAATAACCTCATCGCCACCGCCCACTCTCCCTGCAGTCCATTCTCACTCACTTCTTCCTCTTCCTTTCCTCTCTCTCTCTCTCTCTCTCTCTTGTGCCATCTCTATCTCTCCCACACAACTTGAAGAGACGCACAGAAACTTGAAGAACCCTCCTACGATAACCTCGCCGCCGTTGCCCGCTCTCCCCCTCGCGCACTACTTCCTCTTCCTTTCCTCTCTCTTCCGCCATCTCTCCCTCCCTCTTAGAGAGAGAGACACACACTTGAAAAACCCTCATCCAATACCCTTATCGTCATCGCCCACTTTCTTCTGCGGACGCCATATCTCTCAGTCTCTCACGCCCTTCAAGAACCCCCGTATAATAACCTTATCGGCATCGCCCGCTCTACCCCAGTTCATTCTCACTCACTATTTCCTTCTCCTTTCCTCTCTCTTCCATTGACGTCCTCTCTCTCACACCCGCGCACACTTGAAGCTCCCTCATACCATAACCTCGTCGTCTAATCCCTTCCACTTCATTCTCACTCACTTCTTCCTTTTCCTTTCCTCTCTTCGGTGGACCTTATTCATCATGCCTGTCATAGACCTTTTGGCAGCATAGGTGATCATTTTAGCTTCCTCACCTGAGTATTCTTGTTCTTCTCTTCACTGCAATAATTTTATTTAGTTTCGGGAGATTTTTTGCCGGTAAATCAGCTCAAGCACAAGTCCAACTGAGAGAAAAAGAGCCACGAGAGAAATTGGTGATGAAGATCATCAACGAGATATTGACGATATTGATGCAGTTAATGTGGAAAGTGGTGAGACCTGAGGATCTCAAGCTTGGGGATCACGTTTATAGATACGGATATTATGGATTATACAGCCATCATGGTGAGTCCTCGTCATCTTCCTGATTTTGCACTAGTCCTTTCCTTTCCTCCTCCTTTTTTTCTGGCCAACCTTTTTGCTCTTTAGCCGATCAGTTTACACTGGTCAACTTCATTTCCAAAAATTCCTAGAAGTCTCACCATAAAGTAAAATATTTCTAGCAGATGGTTTGTCGAAATTGAAGCCACCAGAGAATAAATGACTGCAAAGATGTGTGGCCAAATGAGATGCAAAAGAATCGTAGTAAATGTCACCTGCCTGTTCATCTTGGTGTCAGCCTCTTCAACCCTACTCTTCCTCGTCTTCCCATGATTTCTCTGGCCAGCGAAAAGGCGTGAAAAGTTCTAATAGCAATTCAAATCTGATTTCTCTTACTGCTCGCCCCCATGACGGATGGCTTGTGAGTCCACTTTCCCGTACTATCTCTGCCTAGCCGAACTAAAACACTTCCCCTCAGCCCAGAATGAATGATAAAATCAACTCCTACTCTCGAAGAGTCCTGAGACAAGCGGCAGCTAAACTGGGGTCATCTTTCTGAGTCTTATCAGTGTTGAGTTTAATTTACCTCCTCGGTTTCACTCTCCTCTCGTTCCCTTTTCTTTTATTTCAAGGCAATTCATATCTGAGTTCAGTCCAACATGCCATCTCGCCAGAGAAAAAGGCATGATAGGTTCCAGTAACACTATGGAAACCCTAGATTCTTGATGGGGAGGGAGGGAGGGAGAGAGGGAGAGTTTTACCCGGGTTTTGATTTGATACCCAAAACTACAAAAAAAAGTCTATTCTCTCTTCTTCTTTTTTTGGGATAAAAACCCTATGTTTGTATAACATAAATAACCATCTTTAGAATTTGGTTTTTTGACTTTTTTCAGTAACTTAGGCTTGATAAATTCTGTTAAAATCAGAATTATTGTCCAACTTATTACAGCTGATTGCCTATTAGAAAGGAAAATGACTCTGTGGTTCAAAAAGCACCCTTATTCTCTATGAATAATGGTGCCGTTATCCTAGCATTACCCTTTGGAGAATGACCATAATTAATTATGCAGGTCAGACTATAATTAATTATATATAGCAAGGATGCCAGACAGAAGCAAACATATAAAATAATGCTCACTTAATTTATTTCGACCGTAGCATGTGTTCTTCGGACCTTGACTTATGTAGATAGATAATACAAAAGGAGTCCTTTCCAACTTCAAATCAGGATTAGAACGAGACGTGGACTAGTCAACGAGGTCAATATAGCAAAACGGTCGGCAAGCAGCTGGACGACTCTAAAGTCCATACTGTCTTTAAAATACTACTTTTTCCCTTTTTTATCCTGTCCTAGCTTTTAGTGCGTAGAAATTTTGTGTCTTCTTCTTGAGCAGTGGAGAGAAAATTCAAGAGCTGCGCTGGAGCTGCAGCACATTTCATTTCTATCTAACGTGCCAAACCAAAGATTAGGAATTCATTCAGATTTCTAATTCTAAATCGGCGTACACATCTAGTTAAAGAAAGAAGCTAGTGAATATTCATCGTACACTCCGGCTTTTTGTCAAAATTGTCCCTCTAGTGTTTCCTTTTTTTAGCTTTCCATTTTGAACTAAATTTGATTCTTTAACGGTTTGCATGTACGTATTACAGGAATTTACGTCGGTGAAGGCTCTGTGATTCATTTCACCCGAACAGAGAGCCAAAAAACCATATTTCCTTCAGTTCTCAAGACTAGCTACAAGCAAGAAGTTTCATCTTCTTGCCCAGAATGTGGATACCAAGAGAGCATCAATCGTGGGGTTGTCAAAACTTGTCTCAATTGTTTTCGACAAGACGGCAAAAAACTCCAATCCCTTCATCGATATGAATATGGGTGGCCGCTGCTAAGGTTTAAGTTTGCAAGGCGAGGAACTTGCACCACATTGCTCGATACCAAATTGCCCCATCAAGTTGTCAATAAAGCCAGCGAGCTTCACGGGAATAATTCATTTGGTGATTACAACCTTATAAACAACAACTGTGAACATTTTGCCACATATTGCCGGACCAGCTACCGTGCAAGTGAACAGGCAGCATTTTTCTATGAATGCGTGGGAAAAATTAAGGAAGCCAAAGAATGGACCATGAAGAAGTTGCTGCGGAGAAACTGAACTCGAGCGGTCCAACCTTTTGCCAATGTTGTATTTCTCCGTCTGTCTGTTGTTTTAGAAAATAAAAGTGTGCCCTACTCAGCTTATTCTTGTATGGACATGCTTATGTAAATGCACATGAATATATATTTATATAATGTCATTATGTTCAATGTCCAGAAATATGATCATAGCCAATCACATTGGTTCCCGCCCCCCGCCCGTGCGTCTCACACGTTACATGTATTCTGATGCTTGTTCCATTCCCATTAGATTTTCCAATAATAAAGTTGTTAGTTTGTCCTTGGCTAATATACGCAGCTCTCTTTTCTCTCTCTGTGCCACCATCATCGCTGCATAGTGTTTTTCACTAAAGGGTACGTGAACAGCATTCCAAAGAACAGTCGAAACCCAACGTGTATGAAATGGTCTGATCGGAAGCATTCTCTCATCAATTCGGGCAAATAGATGATGCCCCGGGGATCGCGCGCGCATTGACGTCATCATGAACTTTTTTTGGGGGGGGGGGGGGGGGGGGTGGGTGAACAAAGACAAAAAGAAGCGGTGCTAGATGGGTCTACCAGTGAATGAACAACATGGTCAGTTGTAAAAGAAGGATGATCCTCACCATTAAAAAGCATCGCTTTCCATGATTTTGGAGCACCATTTGTTTGGAAAAGAGACATCTCGAAGAAAGATGATCCTCACCATTAAGAAGCATCGCTTTCCATGATTTTGGAGCACCATCTGTCTGGAAAAGAGACATCTCGAAGAAGGATGATCCTCACCATTAAGAAGCATCACTTTCCATGATTTTGGAGCACCATCTGTCTGGAAAAGAGACATCTCGCGAAAACTGATGGCCATTGTTAAAGTGGTTGCCCAGCTGGGGGAAAAAACTCATCGTGAAAAAGTTATTTTTTAGTGATATCACGAGATTTCAAAGAATCATCCGCAAAATTTAGTTTTCAAGATATTCTAGATAAAAAACACATGAATCATCATGGAAATTCAAAATTGGTAGCACGATAGAATATAATTAATTTTTAGCACTTCAATATTTGAGATTGAATATATATTAATGGTCGAGCAGGAGTTTATACAATTGAATGGGATTGAGCTTTTTCAAATGGAGGCATATGATATTAGACCGATTAATAGTGATGAAAGAGATTTTATATTCTTTTCTTGTCTTTGGTATCATTAGGGTTTCAAAGATATTTGTTTATTTTGATTTACAATTTTTTAGCTCAGGTTAGGATTGTCTTATTTGGGATTTATAGTTATCTATTTCCTAGTTTGAATATAATATCTTTAGGGTTTTGTAGCTATTAATATTACTTTGAATGTTCATGTACGACGACTCCCACTTTCCTTCGCTTCTTCATTTTGGACTTTCTGGTACCACTTTTTTTTTTTTTGGGGGGGGGGGGGGGGGGGGTGGTTTCAGCATAGTTACATACAAGAATAAAGCAGAATATAATCTCCAAGTCCCAGAAAGGGCCTTCAGAAATAGCACTGGCGAAAGAAAATGAAAATTATGGCGCTTCAGAGTTACAGTCTCATCAGTGTCGGGTTGAGGAAGCAATATGTGCACGCAGAATTCCAGCAATCATGCAGATTCTGGCAGAGCAAGGTTTTTCATGCCATGTAGTAACATGCTTATGCGCAGGGAAGTAGAATGGCAAGATATTGAGCAAAGTCGAAGGCTAATTAATCTGACAAAGCGGGTTTCTTTCCCATCCTTACCTATACGTGCAGTTTACATGTCTACGTCAAGTTCAAGAAAATATTATTAGTTCCAAGATCATGAGGTAGAGAAGAAAACAGAGTGAGAAACTTGAACTTGAGCCACTAATTTGGACAGCAAATTACATCCTCTGACACCACCGTCCCCGTCAGCCGACTATATCAAGTTTGTTGTGTCAAAGACAACACCAGCACATGTTAAAATGTAGCCATTTTTTTGTATAACAGTTCCAGAACCTATCTTGCCGTCTACCTCTGATCAGCAAGATGAGAGAGAATTTTCAGATTAGCGCAACAAGTAAGAGAAGATCTTTGGCCAGGACGACTCAATAAGAGAAGGATCAGATAGCATAATCAATGAATCTCCCTTTCTATAGTTAAGTGCAACTAGAGAAAGCAGGAAAATAACATAATGCATTCTCTGGAACAACATTGAGACTAAATACTCGAGAACGCCTTTCTTACCTAGCCTTGATAACCAGGTTAAATGAGTTCAAATTACGATTAACAATACCTCATCAGGAACCACGCCTTTCTTTTTCATGTCATTGTACACACTCAGAGCAAATTCCCAATCGCCGGTCTGGCTGCAACTATTAATAGCAATAGTGTAAACATCTGGAGTACCCTTGATCTTATACTCATCCATCAATTTGTATATTTCTTTTGCCCGGTCAACCTACCAGCAAGGATTCACATTATTGTCAATTCCAAAATTCATATTATCCCATCAAAAAGTCCTAAAAGCAAGATAACAAATGAAACCATAATACTAACAAACAGCTGCCCTACCTGACCTGCATTAATGGCAAGAAATACAAATCTCACTCACATCAAGCAAAATGAGTATCTTAGAAGAACATAAGCTCTGCCTCATTGGGTAAAGTATTCTATACAGTTGACCGTGCAAAGAATCGTAGTAGAAGTACCGTTAGGGCTCGGGCATACGGAATCCTATCAAACCCCGAACGAAATATGGAACAAGCATTTTGCTGGTGGCGAGCAATTCGATTCATCTCATCCCAGTCATAAACTCATGACAACTTGACCAAAGGCAAAAAGCTCCCAAATTCTCCCACATGAGCACATCAAACACTGCATAACCCTCCATCCAAGCCACCCAAACCTCAAATCCCCAACACCGTGCAGGGCAATACGATCCCAAAGAACGGAATTTCAGAGAGCCTAACCTCGTACGGAACCAGCTTCTCCACCACCCTGGCAGCGTACGGCACCAGCTTCTCCAGCAACCTCACCTCCGAGCCTTTCGTGTGTGGGGTTCTCGCTCGGCGGGCGACGCTCACCCACATTGAGGGGAGCTCGAAGAGGCCTGCTTCTCCTCCGCGTGCTGCGTCTGCGATCCCGGGAACGCCGGAACGAACGACGGAGCAGCAACGAGCGAGCACCGGAGTAGGGGCGGCCGCAATGTGGTTCGCCGGCGACGGCAGGGGAACGGCCGCTTGATGCACGGCGGAGCAGCAACGAGCGCGGAGAGAGCAAATTTGAGATTCAAAATTTCGAAAGGAAAGAAATTGAGAGGAACATAACGGGCTTTCTCTTTCCTTCGTTTGGGAAAGAAGAAGAAAAAGTTTTTTTTTTTAACAGGGAAAAGAGAAAAAGTTTAAGCAGCACTAAATGCGCTGTAGAGGAGAGAGAAAGCGTGCAGGCTAGGAGGAGAGAGGGCGTGGGCAAGACAGGAGAGAATGGAAAGACGGTAGAAGACACCAACTGAGCCCACCATTCCACATGGCACCTCATTAGTGGCCTGAGACTACACTGACATGGCACTCCCGGACCACTCGATATTTCCTCGAGGGCGTCGGCAGGCTAGGAGATAATGAGAAGAAGGCTAGGAAGAGGAGAGAGAGGGGAAGAAGGCAGAAGACACCAAGTGGGCCCACCCCTGACCACACTGACATGGCACTCTCAGACCACTCAATATTTTCTTAAATGTTCTAGATCCTCTAACTAACTCAAATAGAACGTCTGTCATTTGACTTTAGACATGGCCACTTGTTCGACGTTAGGTGAATCGATCATTTCTAGCTTTGTTATCAAGTTTCCAAAGTCATCCTCTCTTATCCTAAGCCAAACTTGATTAAACGGTTCCCTTACCCCCAAAACGTACAACAAAACCAATTTCTACTTTTTAATCTTCATGAGTGTTGACATTTAAATTTTGGCAATCCATTTAGTTATTTATTGCATAAAAAATTAGGGATTAATTTTATTCCTGAAAAAAAAAATATTAATTGCATAGCTACATTTAATTTGCATATTTTGCATTTTATTTACTGGACCGGTGACGAATGGGTCGAATTGATTTTTTGAGTTTTAAATTAACAAGTCGGAGTAAGCCCATGAAGAGTACAAATTGGCCCAAGCCCATTTTCTGAAATTGAGATTTGAAATGAGGATTTTTTGGAATTTAAGAAAATTGGGTTTTGATCTTATCTTTAAAAATCAATAGAAAATATTTAGGAGATAAGAAAAATAAGAGGATTTTGTGATTCGGAGGTTATAGGAAAATCTTCGTATATATTGAAAAGTGAATGAAATATTTCACGAACATCATGTTTTATTTGCATGTAAAGGGAGCCGTGTACGATGAGATAGTTGGGGGGGGGGGTGCTTCTGGGGAAAAAAATTCATAAAAGAAAAGAGAAAGAGAAGAAAATTTTTCTACAGAAAGTGCAAAAGGAAAAACTGCAGAAAAAAAAGAAAAAAGTCAGAACGTGGAGAAAATATTCAGTGGTTAGCAATCACCACGTCATTGTCCTACGCGGCACGCGCAAGCCTAGGTGGATCCAATAACAAGTCGACACGTGTCGTTGGACTTGGACCAGCTGGAAAATAGGAAAGTGAAAAGTCGGAGGGTCTCTTTTTCTCTCTCTCCCCTGACAGCCGACTGAAAAGGGCCTCTGCAGAAGCAATAGTTAATGCTCTTGCCGCTCAAAATCTCTCTCCTCGTTTCAATTTTCAAGCAAGCCTTCTCCTTCGTCGGGTCGAGAGGAAAAAAAGAAGCCATCTTCTCTCATCTTTCTCCGGCACTCCCGACGGCCTCCCTCTCCCCCTCCGCCTCCCCCTGCCCGTTCCCCTTCCCCAGTGCCCCCGTCGGTCACAAATGCTACTTAGATCTTCCCGTTGGCACGTTGCTTCCCCAAAGGCCCCCACTCGTTCACAGCTGCTGGGTCCCGAGCTCCTTCGCCTCCGTCACCTTCGGAGCCTCATCGGCAGCTACGATTCATCAGCCGACTCCTCTCTCTCTCTCCCCCCCCCCCCACCCACGCTCGCGTCGGTCTCTTGGGAACCTTAGTGGCGTCCACTGTGGCGGAAAGATAAAAAACGCTACCAAGCCCGCCGTTCCTTTATCCCCCTCCCCCCCTCTCTCTGCGCAGCATCTCGCCATTTCCAGCAGTCGGAACATCAACAGCGTCTTCTTCTTCGATGCACATGTAAATCCGCCTACACCTCCATGGCCTTCACTTCCTCCATCTCTCTCGCCTGTCGGATTCATTGTTTGAAGGCATCTACAGTTGACGCTGCGGGCGAGCGGTTGGAACCATGGACCAGAGCTCGGGTTCAACTCCGGCGTCATCGTCGTCGTCGTCGTCGCCTTTCCAGCGCCGGCTCTAAAAACCGTGACTGACTCGGTTGTGATTTTGGGTTGAAGCGGAAGCGGAAAAAGCTTGCGACTACTAGGTCCCGAGCCTCTCTGCCCTCACATGCCGCTCGCTTCGTTTGTCGCCGTCGTCGCTTTTCCAGTGCCGGCGATAGAAACCGCGCGAGGCTCGGTTTTGATTTCGGGATTGGGCGCGTCGCCACTGAAGCCGAAGAAGTTTGCAACTGCTGGGTCCCGAGCCCTCTCGGCCTTCACACGCCGCTCGCTCCGTTCGTCGCCGTCTTCGCCTTTCTGGCGTTGGTTCTGTGCATTTTCTTAATGCTTGGTTAATTAATTATAAGTTCTTGTCTTTGTCAAATTCTGGTGCTGTGTAGTTGTTGGCTTCGGAAAGAAGAGAGGCGCCCACTCGTCTGAGAAATGAGCTTCGTGTGGGCCAAAAGAGAGGAGCTGTGTAGGGGTCTGCAAAGATGGCCTTCTGGGTTTTTTGTTTCTTCATTGGGATATTATGCTTTTAAATTTGGGGTTTGATTGAATACTCTGGTTTTGGCGACTGCAAACATGTTGAGGTTTTGCCCTGTCAAGTTGTCAATAAAGCCAGCGAGCTTCACGTGGATAATTCGTTTGGCGATTACAATCTTATAAACAACAACTGTGAACATTTTGCCACATATTGCCAAACCAACTACTGTGCAAGCGAACAGGCAGCATTTTTCTGTGAATGTGTGAGGAAAATTAAGGAAGCCGAAGAATGGACCGTGAAGAAGTTGCTACATAGAAACTGAACTCGAGTGATCCAACCTTTTGCCAATGTTGTATTTCTCTGTCTATCTATTGTTTTAGAAAATAAAAGTGTGCCATACTCAACTTATTCGTATATGGACATGTTTATGTAAATATATAAATATATATTTATCTAATGTCATTATGTTCAACGTCTGGAAATATGATCTTAGCCAATGACATTGGTTCCGTCGCCCCCCCCCCCCCCCCCCCCCCCCCCCGCCCCCTCCCTCTTTTCTCTCTTCCACACTTCGTGCGTCTCCCACATTACACGTATTCTGATGCTTGTTCCATTCCCATTAGATTTTCCAAGAATACAGTTGTTAGCTTGTCCTTGTCTTACATTGTCTTACATACGCAGCTCTCTCTCCCTCTCTCTCTCTCACCGTCATCGCTGCATAGTGTTTTTCAATAAAGGGTACGTGTACTGCATCCCAAAGAAATGGTCTGATCGAAAGCATTCTCTCATGAGGCAATCGCGGCGCCCATCGACATCATCATGAATGTTTTTTCTTTTTTGGCGCCCCCCGGGGGGGGGGGGGGGGGGGGGGGGGGGTGGGGGGAAGTGTGAACAAAGACAAAAATAAGCAGTGCTAGATGGGCCCACCAATGAGTGAACAACGTCGTGAATATTGTAAAAGAAGGATGACCTCACCATCGAGATGTCACCATCAAGAACCCACCCACCTTAGGCAGCGCTTTTCATGATTTTGGAGCACCGTTTGTCTGGAAAAGAGACATCCTGCGAAAACCGATGGCCCTTGTTAAAGTGGTCGTCCAAGGAAAAAACTCATCATAAAAAAGTCATTTTTTATTGATATCACAAAATTTCGAAGAGTCATGCACAAAATTTAGTTTTTGAGATAATCTAGATAAAGAAACACATGAATCATCACGGAAATTCGAAATTAATAACACGATACAATACCATCAATTATTGAGATCGAATATGTATTAACCGTCGAGTGAGGATGCATACAATTCAATAGGATTAAGCTTTTCCAAGTGGATGCGAATGATATTGGACCGATTAATAATGGTAAACGAGATTTTATATTGTTTTCTTGTTTATGGTATCGTTAGGGTTTCAAAGATATTTGTTTATTTTGATTTACAATTTTTTAGCTCAGGTTAGGATTGTCTTATTTGGGTTTTATAGTTGTCTATTTCCTAGTTTGAGCATACCATCTTTGGGGTTTTGTAGCTATTGACATTGCTTTGAATGTTCATGTGCGACGACTCTCACTTTCCTTCGCTCCTTCCTTCCTTCTTTTAAAAATGCCGTTGAAACTTGAAACCCTAGATTCTTAGTGGGAGAGAGAGTGAGAGAGAGATTTTCAGGGCCCACTTTGACTTTACATGCAAGCTGCCTTAAACAGGGGTGTGTTGTGGATCCTCGGCGATGTACCTTGCAAAACAATGAAATCCTAAAAACACTGACGCCTCCCCAACGTCCACCTGTAATATGTGGGGTTAAAATCAACCGCAACACGATCAACTTTTTCTACATGCTCGATCATGAGTCACAATTAAAATACTTCAAATGGTTTAATTGTTCGTGTAACTAATCATGGTGTTTTTCAATTCATAGAAAAAAAAATGAGAACAAGATAGGGCATAAATCGTGGCATAACATAAGGTTTGGCCATGACGTCGGAGATTAAAGTAAAAGGTGGAACCGGGAGAAAGAGAGGCGTAGAAATCACCCCCTCCCCCAAACCCACCCCCTCTCTTTCCCGATGGAACGAGAATAAAAAGGAAAATTTTTTATCATTCATACCGACAAAGATTGGAGATCATTTTGTTGTCTATACTATTGTGGATTTTTTTTATAGCATGGATGAATAACGAATACTAACATATAGGAAATATGAAATTAGGTTTGTGTCCATCAAATTTCTCTCATTATTGAACAAAGAAAACACAAAGAGCAAAATGGTGGTAAGTTAGGAAGCTTTGATACTCTCCGAGAATATTCATGTCATGTTTGACACTCCATCATGTGTTTGACATTCTCCAACACTCGACACATGTCAAAAAACCTGATACTTGATCAACTTTCTCGATACTCTCTAACATTCAAGTTGGAATTTTGATATGTGAGTTTTCGAGATGTGATTTCGACATGCGAGGTCAATTTTAAAAATTTTCAATAAATGATGGATCAATATATATGTGAAAAAATATAAAATAATAAATGGGAAAAAAAGAAAAGCCTATTCTCTTTTCTTATGACTCTTGCTTTCTGTGATACATAATTCATCCTTTAAGTTTTTTTTTTTTTTATCTTCTCTTTTGACACGTCTAACAAGACCAAGTAAGTCCGAAATGTGAATTGCTTGTTTTTTTCTCCTAATTTTATGGATTATCATAATGAAGTTAAATTTGTCAAATTGAAATAATAAATATTAATAAATAGTGGATCAATTTTTTTAGTATAAATTCATTTTAGACTTTTTTATTATTATTTATTTAATTGTGAGTTTGAATCAAATTAATTTTATTGAAATAATTATAAAAATGATAGTTACAAAAATATACATTTAATATATAATGTGTTATAACATGTTGAAATTATCTTCTTCTTTTTTTTTTAGAAATGACATGTTGGTATGTCGTATTGTGTCGCATGTTGGTACCAGTGCCACTTAGATGGTAAGAAGGGGCTAAGACTTCCTCTTTATGTAACTAATTATCTATCTCCTTTTTATTTTCTTCTACTAAAACCGCAGATCACTCAGAGTTCATTTCGCATCCCTCCTGTTTCTCATATTTTAATTTAGGATTCATATTTTGTGAAGTAACAGTGACTTATCTTAAGTACTTTTTGCAGACTTTTGTCGGATGCAAAAATTGAGAAAACTTTGAAGATGTATGATATATTGATTAGTTCAAAGGAGAACTAGTGAACGCGCATGGGAGCAACTAGCCTATGCCAAGCCTTGATTTCAGTGAGAAACACGAGTTTGTCATTGTTTCCACCACGCTCTGAAGTTAATCTAATTGTTATTAGAGGTCCGGGGCCACAAATTGTGAACCTTGCAAAACGGGTGACTCATTTGCCAACAAAATGTTTTTATATGGAGAAACACTTATGTACCCTCAAATAGGACATCTCCATCCATTTAGATTAGTTTTTTTAATAGAGATGATTGAGGGACAATCTTTAATCTACTGTAAGAATAACAATTTGTTTTGAATAAAAAAAAACCAAATAATTAGTAATTATAAATTGTTATAGAGTCCACTCTTTCAAGAATTTATAGCTCATAACAAGTTATTATTCTCACAATAGTTCAAACATTGTCATGACGGCAAAACCTATTTTCAAAAGTCCTATATTATGATATTAATATAGGACATTTCTTTCAACCACATCAATAAACTTGATACTTCCTTATTGGTTTAGGGGGATGGGAATGCTATACTCCCATTGCACCTAAAAAGCTCTCCTCTCCCTATGCACTAAAGACTGTTTTTGAATTGAGAAAAATATATAATTCAATTACGAGACTTGTAATTGTAAATTGCACTTAAATGTATTCCCCGACATCTTAAACTTCTGGGATAAGTATAATACCTACAAGCAAGTCATATGATCGAGTAATGAGTTCTCAACGGTCCCTCTATTCACATCCATATATCCACTGTATCTAACATGTGAGACTCACCCAAACACACTTTGGTGATCTACTGCTTAAGTTAACCCTGATTAAATTTTTGCACCAATTCAAGATTCATATGGATAATTATGACAGCTCATTACTAAATTCCATTAACCCCTATGCCTGTTCAAAATTTTTATTCACTACATATATATACACCCCTTCTTATTGATTTCTTTTTACATCCATTTTGTTCCATTTTTTAACGCATTCTTATTGCAATCAGAAAAGCCTTATTAGCGGAAACAAGGGGTGAACTTGGTCCCCGTTACAAGCCCATTTGCACATAAAGAACTCCAAATCCAACCCAAATATCCATTTCACAAAAGCCAACTAGAAAAGCCTAAACGCCGGAATAGCCCACTTTCACTCTTTTCCGAACCCCCAAAATGCGATGCTCACCCAAAAGCTCAATTTGTTAGTGACCAAAACCATTTAAGCAAACAGATCATGACCCATTTTACAAGACCTCGTCTTGCCGTTAATCCATCTTGCCCCGGCAAGGAGAGCACATGGATCTGGGGGGACCGCCCGGCCCTTTGCCATCGACAGCTGAGGTCTTGTGTTCGATTCCATCCATGAGTGATGGGTGAGCGAATTTGCGTGTGAAGAGGTTGGGACGACGGACGAGTTTTCTGATGGGGGTATATACAAGGTGGTGGGTTGGCTTTGAAGGGCCGATGTTGGGTGGTTGGGGAATTGCTAGTACATAGAAAATTTTAAGTCCATTTGTTTCATTATAAATGGCATCCTTCATAACATAAGTCAAGTCAACAAAGGCCTCTGAAATATGTTAAGCATGAATGTTAAGGAAAACGAAGTTCGATTTTACGATCATTGATCATATATACTACAAGAAAAGGCTTGTGTATCAAAATATGCAATCTCTTAAATTTTGCTTTCCAAGAATCGAGCATGAATATAATTTCATTTTTTAATTAGGTTTTGTTAACAAATGCTCTCAAAGCATTCATTAACCATATTTCATGAGAAAATATACTAGATGCGTTGATTACGCGTAACACTAAAAACTTATTTGGATTTTATAATCCTTTTGGGCAAAATGGGCCCACATGCCGAGTCAAAAACATAAGTTTGTGATTATTTCTAGCAAGCTTCAAAGTTCACGCAGAATCATCCCTAATCAAAAGTTCATCTTTTCTCATTTAGGATTAAAATTTGATTCTTTATGTATGATAGGAATCTTCGTCGGCAAGGGCTACATGATTCATTTCACCATAACACAGAGCAAAAGGACCATAACCCCATCATTATTTAGGACTCGCACAAAATGTGAATACCAAAAGAGTATTAATCGAGGGGTCGTCAAAACTTGTATATATTGCCCTCGGCAGGACAGCAATAAACTCCGATCCCTTCACTATTATGAATATGAGTGGCCACTATTAGGGTACGTGCTGGCGAGGTTGGGAACTTGCACCACATTATTCTGTACCAACTTGCCTCATGAAGTTGTCGATAAGGCTAGTGAGCTTCATGCTAACAATGCTTTTGGCAACTACAGCCTCATAAATAACAATTGCGAATATTTTGCCACATTTTGCTGTGCTAGCATTCGTAAAAGTGAACAAACGGCATTTGTCAGAGCTTGTCAGGGTAAAATAATGCAAGCCAAAAAATGGACCATGAGGTTGCTGCAGAGAAACTGAATTCAAGTGATCCAACAATCTTCCAATCTTGTATCCTCTGTCTGTTTGTTTTTCTGATATTTCAAGGCATATTTATTTGGGACTGGACTGGGCAGCGAGAGACCTGCACACGTGCACAAGAAAAAACTTCGAAAAGAAAACCGTGCCCATCTTAGCTTATCCGTGTATGTACCTGTTCATGTGAAGATATTTGTAAACTTATGGCATGTGTCTAACGATGTTCATCATGTTCAATCCGGAAGTATGACAAAGTACTTGTTGGCGACTGGTGTTCCTTACGAGCATAGGCCGACGGTCAATGGCATAACAGTAGTTGTCGTGTTCTCGGGAAGGATGACAGTTGCTGTTGCGTTTGGAGGTGAGGGCCTGGAAGTCAATGTTTTTGGTGGAATGTTGAGTGCATAGCTGTAGAGAGAAGTAAAATAAACAGAGCATAGAAAGGGAAGGAACAACGTGTAACAACAGTTACGCACTTTCTGTCATGTTGGTTCTTGTCAAATTACTTTAGCCAAAAAAGGGAAGTGCTTGGCCATTTTTAGTTGGCATAGGTGCATTGTGCGTCGTCCTAATTCTCGATTCGGAGGAAGTATTGCTTGAAAGTGTTAGTAAAGACACATACAATGTTGATTGCTGAAATAGAATCAACTGGTAACGGCAAAGCTCACTCTAGATGCTCTTTCAGCATTGGTATTATGTAAGGTCTGCAATTCTGCATCATAAACCTCTGTGTGATGATAGCTGGTGGCTACGTAACTGATTGCCATTGCAATTCCTATTCTCTGCACATTGATGTAACACATATACAGGACTTTGAACATAACGGGTTTTTCAATATTGCAGCAAGTGCATAGGGACCTGTCTAGTATTGTTAACATTGATTATGTGAATGCAGCAGCTGAAGGCACAAACCGATCGTAGACTGGCAGGCCAACACAGGAATGGTTGCATCTTACTGGATTGATTGCACAATCTGTCTGTAGATACTACACAGGCATTCCTCTAAGTCCCAACTCCCTACTTGTGCGATGAGTGCAGCTATATTAAGCACAAGAAGAGGGAAGGAACTGACCCTTTAACTGAGAATTTTACATCCGCACTTTGATGCTAATAAAATCGACATAGGAAAACAAAAACTTGGGCAAAAACTAAATTGCTTGGTCAGATTGTAAGTACAAGCTGAATGGCTGGATAATCCTGAGCGTAACACTGCATTGAAGGGAAAGTGACTACCCATGGCTGTTGCCCAGTCTCCAGGACAAAGCTTACTAGATGAGCCAACTTCTGCTGTCAAAAGGGGAGAACTTGGGGAATCGATCTTTATAACAGCAATGTCAAGATCTGTATAAGCATCAACAACTTGGCCCGCAACATTTTTTTCCACATCTTGCAAATGTACGGCAGCCTGCGACATTTTTTCTGCAAGCCAAGAGCCTGGGACCTTCCGTGCTTAAGTCCATGAGATTAGTCTAGAAAATGGAAGGATCACAATTTTCAATACTCAACCAAGTGCAATATGGCTTCATCTGAGCCTTACATACAAGCCACCCGGAACCTAATAGCATAAGCTTCTTCATTTTGGACTTTCTGGCACCATCATCATCATCATCATCATCTACATTCAAGAATAAAACAGAATATAACCCCAAGTCCCAGAAACAGAAAGGACCTTAGAAATAGTACTGGTGAAAAAAGAAGAAGAAAATAATGGCCCTTCAGAGTTACAGTTTCATCAGCACTGGTTGAGGAAGCAAAAGGTGCACGCAAAACTCCACCAATCATGCAGATTCTTTTAGAGCAACGTTTTTTATGCCACGTAGTAACATGCTTATGCGCAGAGAAATAGAATGACAAGGTATCGAGGAAAGTTGAAGGCTAATTAATCTGCCAAAGTGGTATTCTTTCCCATCCTTACCAGAGCGAGATAACTTGAACTTGAGCCATTAATTTGGACAGCAAATTAGGTCCTCTGACACCATCGTCCTGTCAGCCGACTATATCAAGTTTTTGTGTCAAAGACAACACCAGCACGTGTTAAAATGTAGCCAATTCTTTGTATAACAGTTCCAGAACCCATCTTGCCGTCTACCTCTGATCAGCAAGATGAGGAGAGAACTTTCAGATTAGCGCAAATAAGTGAGAGAAGATCTTTGGCCAGGAGCAGCACTCAATAAGAGAAGGATCACATGGCACACTTCACCATCGTTTTGGAGCATATGGAGTAGTGACTGCGGAAGCAATCCTCACAGCCGCACCGGCAATTATATCTCTACCAAAATATCCCTTATTTGGTTTTGCATTTCTTCAGATTGGCATAAGCTTGCCTTATTTGTATCAAAACATCTATCGAACTAGTTTCAAGAGACTTGGAGGGAAGTACTTCTGCAGGTTGCAGCAATGAAAATGAACATCAGATGATAGAATAGGAGTGGTGTTACCCATTGCTTCTGACGAAATTCAAAAGGAGACAACAACGTCTCATCGCTGATTCGAAGGAAATGAATGCAAGGAGAGGCGTCGCGGATTCTCAGCTACTGATACTTGATGTAAATTGCTCTAGACTCCCCTCCAGCGGTAAAAAATTTTGCAGGCACGCATTGGAACAGAGGAATGTGCTGAGAGGAGAAGCAGAAGGAAAATTACCTGTAGTCAGCTCCAGGGCAGAGACCAATTGATACCCAGATTCAGTTGATGTCTCCATGGAATGATTCCGCACCTAAATACAACTTCCTCTCTTCTCTCAAAAACCTCCTCATTATCAATATCTCATATGCTAACATGATAACTTAGAAAAAAATTAAATAATTAGATAGTATAAACATTCATACAACCATTTACTATTTTCACTACTTCTAAATTATAATTCTATTCTTCCAACCTCACACCCTCCCTAATGGAGTGTTTACTTTTTCATTTCAACAGAAAAGAAAATTTGACTGTAACTTACCAAAAAAAAAAAAAATGACTGTAGTTGATTTATCCCAATCTCCTTTCAAATAACTAAGTAAAGGTGCGCCCTTTCTTCAATTTTATACATTACATTTTTCAAATACAAATAGACGTAAATAATGTGCGAACAAATTTTAATGCCATTTTTCAAGTAAGAATCAATCATATAAGGAAAACAAAAACCATTAGTTTGGGGATATATATGTATACGTGTATATTTCTTATAATATATTTATTAAGAAATGGAGATTTTTCAATATATTAACTCTTTTTTCTGTGTCATGAACTTTTATAGTTTGATTAGATACAACATGGATAAAATGATGTCTCAAAGTGACCGATATTTTACGTCAAAATAAAATCATTTAATTGGTATGGCAAAAGAATCTGTTGAAAATTGATAAAAGTAACAAAAAAAGTTGCCCACTTTTTTTGCAGTTCTATGACTCTAGTGAACTTATAGATCCAACAATCTGTCTTTGTCCTTCGTGTAGATAGATGGAAGGATTAAAAGACATGTTTCTAGGATAATCATTTACATTGTCTGATAGAACATTTTCAATTTATTTTTGGAGTATTAATTATAATTTACTTAGGCATGTCACTTAAATGCAAATGATCTCACTCTTCGGAAAAAAAGATAAATTTGTTTGCCTAATTTTTATAGATCTAAAAAGGAAAATAAATGAAGGATACATGGGTAGAAGTCTTCACCTGTATTCATGAATTTGGGATGAACTTCGGATTTCCTTGTGCCTAATGAATCGGATTTGTCTTTACCAGTATATATATACATATTCAAGCCCGACCCGAACCCGAAAAACCGATTCAAAACCGTCTCCGCTTCTCGCCGGCTCCCCTCCTCCACCTCTTCCTGCTCGTGACTCCTGTCGATGGTGTTGCAGAAAAAGAGGTGTCAAGAATCATCTCTTGAACAAAACGGAGAAGCAAACCATGGAATCCACCGACTGCGTGACGTCACACTCGAGGTAAAATCTTCCTCTGCTTTCCCTCTCTGCGCGCGCTTCACTGAGCTCACCAGTTTCATGTTTTTTTTTTTTTTCCCAAAAAATTATTCCTTTTCACCAGGTCTTTAGTTTCTCTACATCCCGTGTGCATTGAATTTAACGCAGTTGTCTCTTCTAGACGAAACCCAGATCGCTCGGTGGTGGGTCCGTGAGGATGGATGTTCAGAGGCTCATTTGGGATCATTGCATCTGTAAAGTTGTAAGTCTTGACTGACAGCTTTTCCCAAAGTTGAGAACCCAGAACAAAAAAGGAGAAAAGATGTCTCCACCGACGCTTCTTTTCAGGTCGCATGTTGATGTTGGTTTCGGAAATAACTGGAAAAAAAAGATCTTTCGTGTTTCCTCTGTGTCATATCTGCTAAAGTGAATGTTCTTGTACTCGTTCACACAGACTAGCTGAAATGATTATATGCTTCTGTCGAAGTTGTTCTTCATGTTGCTAGTTTTGGAGTCGTTGCTCTAGCTTAATAATGCTAGCTCGTGCATTATTTCTTCGGTACCAGGTTCATTGCCATCTGTTTTCACTGCATTATTTTAGTGAAAGATTGTTACTGCAGAATTCGCTGAACAGGCCGGTGTGTTGTTGCAGATTGGCAAGTGTCATGCTCTGTACTTGAAAAACTTATTGAAGAAGCACATGTTCGAAATTGAGTCTAATCGTGATAATATGCTAGATGAATTGTATGAACTGTACACTGAGTTCATGACTTCTTTAAAGGTAAAGCTCATTGTTGTTAATTTCTCTTACAGAATAACGTGTCCCATTTCTCCTGGTTTACTTATTAAACCTCAAGTTACCAATGACAGTATTTTTTTCATTAGGATGACAATATAATCAAAGGGAATGTGAGGGCTTTGAAATATATTTCTTCTCTTTTGCCAGATGGTAACTTTCTTTTTTCAGTTTTTTTTTTTTCACTTGAGTTATTTATTTTTATGTTTTTTGTATGCATCATCCGAATCTTTGGCTAATAATTTCCTAGATGCAAGTTGTGAGGATGCAATGGTGAGGAAAATGGTGGTTCCACTGCATTGTTCGCTCAACATGCTTGAAGAAGATACAGGGTATGTATGTTATTGGTTCATGTATATTTCTGAAGAACTGAATGCTTGTCCTGGTTCTTTAATTAGAGTAGACATGGATGTATATTCTCTCTCTCTCTCTCTCTCTCTCTCTCTCTCTGTGGCAAAAGAGCACAATTTTATATTAGTTATGAAGACAGTTTTAATCATAGATGGTTTATTGTCTCATGCATTGTGTGGATTTACGTGTTGACTGAAATTAGCTTTAAGTCCATTCTATTTTTGTCAGAGTTCATACTTTCCCTTCCGGATATGCTCTCCAGCAAAACATGTTTTGAAGTAAGCTATCCAAAGTGCATCTGAATTTGCAAATAAACATTGGTGCTATGGGTTCAATTTTCTTGAGTTTTCCACGTTAGATTTGGTTCTCTATAGACATTCCGTTATAAAAGTTTTGCCAACCCTATCGTTTTATTTTCTGTAGTAGCGATCTGATTCATCAGATCCTGTAGTCTATGGAACACCACAGAGATAATCACTTGGCCTTCTATTCCCTTCCCCTTTTATCTGATTAGTTCGATCTGTTTTAACTTTATATATCATGCACTGGAACTGATTTCAGGTACTGACTAGAATATTGGACATAGGTTGGCTTAGTTGGTATCTGTCTCTGCCTTGTGAAAGCTTCCAAGGTACTGTCCTTGAGCTCTAAGCTCCTTTCTGATTAGGTTTTTTCTTTTACTCGGACCTTCAAATGTTTATGCATTGTTCTTAATCCATCAATCAGTATATGTAGATGTGCTAGGGTTGCGCTCGCTATGGTTTTGGCAAGCAACTCTTTTGGTGTACTTGGTTCTTGGAATTGTTCTTGTTCCTATGAGCTGGATATCAAAAGCTGGTTTGGTTGTGAAACGAGTAATGTGTCCTTCAGCACATATACAAACTTGGCTGAACACGCTGGACATGGTTTCATGATGATGCATGAGTAGCAGTTTAGAAATTGACCGTTATTTATGCAGGTAATATTAAGTGATGGCGACCTATCAACCTTAAGCAACATGAAGCTTAATTTGAAGATGAATCAAATGAGCACAGAAGATGATGAGCCAGTGACTTCGGAATGTTTAGATTCTGTGAGTGATCACGTCATTGTCCTTGCACATTCCACCCTAAGCACACAATTTTTCTAATTTTCAGTTTCATATTTCACAACAAACCCCCCCCCCCCCCCCCCCCCCCCCCCCCAAAACAATTTTTCAATATTAAGTGATGGCGACCTATCAACCTTAAGCAACATGAAGCTTAATTTGAAGATGAATCAAATGAGCACAGATGAGCCAGTGACCTCGGAATGTTTAGATTCTGTGAGTGATCACGTCATTGTCCTTGCACATTCCACCCTAAGCACACAATTTTTCATATTTTCAGTTTCATATTTCACAACAACCACCCCCCCCCCCCCCCCCCCCCCACCAACAATTTTTCAATATTAAGTAATGGCGACCTATCAACCTTAAGCAACGTGAAGCTTAATTTGAAGATGAATCAAATGAGCACAGATGAGCCAGTGACTTCGGAATGTTTAGATTCTGTGAGTGATCACGTCACGTCATTGTTCTTGCACATTCCACCCTAAGCACACAATTTTTCAAATTTTCAGTTTCATATTTCACAACACCCCCCCGGCAGAACAAAAAAAAAAAACAGAGTATTCCTTCTTAGATCTCATGATAAATATTTCTTTCATTGTTATGGCAGACATCTTTATGATAATGCCTTTAGCATAAAAGAGTAGTCCTGCTGCGCGACTTCCCCTTTAGTCCTTTGGTTACCTTGATAGCAGTGGGGTTTGTCCTTTTTTATTGAAAAATTTGATTTCTCAAGAAAAGCATGACTTTGAATGAGGTCCATCTGTATATTCGTTTTTGCTATCATGTGGTTCTTGATGCAGTTTGACCATATGCAAATTGGGGGAATAAGAACTGAAATTAATATGATTTCCTCACCCCAGGTAAAATGTTTACACCTGCCTTGAGAATGTGCATCTGAGAGCGTACTTCAGGGATTGAAACCGGATATAATGTGAGTAGTTTCTCCACTAACACGCTTCCGTTGAGCATCGATGTGAGATATCGGTTGTTTTCTCTTTTCATCAGTCAGTGAAGGCGTAATCTCTTTCTATACAGCTTAGGTGCTGACGTAATATACTGCCCCTTTTGCCCGCCTCACCTTGTGCAGTGCTCACCATTCTTTTGGATAAAAGGAAGTCAATTGGCAGTTCAGATGATTATAGTGATGGATGTGATTCCCATGATGTTGTGGCAGCTTGCGACAGTGCATCAAATCCCGGTCCCACTGAGCATCTAATGGCTAACATTTCCTCCGTCATCCGCAATGCCAATACTTTCGATCGTTTTCTTGCTTTAGTCAACGAGGCAAACGTTTGCCATCACAGACCCAACCGGAACTCTTCAACCTGCCAGTTTGCTTCCTTACATGCAATCATACAACAGATCAAGCATATAACTGTTCAAGCTCTCGAGCAAATGAGGCCCGCTGTTTGTACCTTACCATAGTGCAAAGAGTTTGTGCCCCATTTTCGAGTTAGCACACACTCATGCAAGCACAGATTGCGCATTGTCCATATAATGATCTGTGTTGGGGCATTTCTGAGACATTTCACTCTTATACTTTCACTTGGCCTGCGTGATTTGATATAGGGATAGCGACCATTGTTGTAGTTACTAGAGTTTTGAGAGGAAATGCTACATCCGCACTTCTATGAATTATGTACTCAACGGCCAGATACTTTGTCGGACTCTATTAGAACAAAACTCTTCCCAGGACACTGAGTTATGGGGTCTGTATATCTTTAATTGGATGTGCCGACCCCTGTTTCCCGTGTTGTGAATTTCTGAAAAGTTGAAGCTCCTTTTATGTCAAAGTGAGAGGCTAATGAAATCAACGGGTCTTTTGGCTAACGTGGATTGGAGCGTGACATCCATTGTCTCTGGACAGCCGGATGCTCAAGGGCGTGTCTCAAAAGTTGGGTCGTCCGAGGTGTCCTCAGAGTCACAGGTCCCTGTCCCCAGCCACCTTTGGATGATGATTATGCTCCTTTTCTGGAATGGCAAATGGCGGCCGACAAATCTTGCCTCTCAGATCCATCTAGAATTAGGTGTCCTTTTGAAAACTGTTATCCCTTGATGTACGTCTCCTTTCAATGAATCCATTGAACGTTCGTCGTTTGACGCTGTGGCACAAGCGAATGCCCCTAAAGATAACATCTAATGAAGAACGTGACCCTCTTCTTAATTATCCTTTCTTCCCCAATCCTAGTGCAAATTGCCAGTATTCTGGACACCCGACGATGAGGGCAAGGCTCGATATTTCTGGAATCGGTCGAAGGACGCCTCCCTATTGGCCTTTGGGAAAAGCCATTGGCTTGCCATCTCCTGTTGAAGCCATAGCAGGTCTGGAATAGCAGTGATACGAAGGAGATGCCCAACGAGCCATCCCTATTGCATGCTGTGATATGAAGGAGAAGGAGATATTACTTCACAAAAGGATCAAATGCAGATGATACTTCACCAAGTCATCTAATGCGGAATCCCAAACCTCTAAGCTGTTTTCATGAAATTCCCGGTGGAACTTGCCTAAGTACAATTTTTGGCAACTGTAACTAGATAATCAATATGTCCACTTAAAAATTGTCCAAAAAGCCATAAACCTATTACATTTTTGATAATTTAGTCCTAAACCTTTTAATTTTTTGTTAATTGAGTCATAAACATTTTTCATGTTTTGCTAATTAAGTTATTGATCAATTTTAATTGGAAATCGTAGCATAGATGTCAGTAGTACCACGTAAGATGGCTGGCGCTAACATGAATAATTTTTTTATAATTTTTTATTCTTTTCTTTTCTTTTTCTCTTTTGTTCTATTGAGTTTGGTGAGAGCCACAATCTCGCCCACAACTAGGGAGGGCTTCACAGTCAGCAAGGACCTTGCAACCCTCACCTAATGGCTGGTGAGGGTTGGCTAACTACTCTCGCTGGGCATAGGAAAAAAAAAAGAATAAAAAGAAAGAAAATAAAATAAAATAAAATCAGAAATTTAAAAAAAAATGTAAAATTTCTTCACATTAGGGCCATTCCCACTATTAGTATTTTCGGCTAAAATTGACCAGATTGAATTTTGAAAAGATTTAGAATTCAATTGGCAAAATTATAAAGTTTAAGATTAAATTGATAAAAATGTCCAATCAATCATAATCTTTTGTGCAAAATTCAAATACAGTCCTTCCGGCTAGTGTTCGCCAGAATTCACTAGCATGGCAATCCAGTCATCTTCGGCCATTCTATTTGGCATTTCACCACGTCAATGGTTTTCGATAAATTTGGCCAAAATACCTATATTGAAATTTCACGTAAAGGCTTATAACTAAATTGACAAACTTGAAAAAGTTTAGAATTAAAGTAAAAACTGTACTAGGACTATGTATTTTTTTTTTTTTTGGTTAAGTTTAGCCCATCCCATCTTTTCACACTTTGGTGATTTGTTCTTCTTTTGTTTCAAAACGATTCTCTTAAAACATCACGCAATTCTCTGACACTTTAGATTTCTAGAGCCGCCCGGTGTGTTCCCCCCGAAATTTTACAGATTCCTACATGGTTTTCGGTCGAACATGCCATCCCACCATCCGAAAATAGTTCTCACGGTAACTCTCGAAACCCTAGATTCTTATCCATACATGGCTTTGGGTCAAAGGCGTCATCCCACCACCAGAAGATGGTTCTAATAATATGCTCTCGAAACCCTTAAGATTGGCTTCCCATGCAAGTTGCGTTCCAACCAGTCAAAACCTTAAAAGACCGAAACGCCAGATCCCAACATCCCCCCAAAGTCCATACCAAATCACATCACCCCCACAACAAAACCAGCAGCTTCTCATTCAAAAAGTGGTCAAAACCTGACCGACACATTCCGCATGGCTTGATGGGATGCCACTCTCGCGAAACTAATTATGATGTTGTCCTTTCGATTCGAAAAAAGAGAAAAGAGAAGGAGATAAATCGTGGCATAATGTGACGGACAATGGCGATGATTTAGGAGATAAGGTGGTGGAACGCGGAATTCATGGATAAAGAGCTGGAGAAATTCCACTTCCTTTTGGCTTTTTCATGGAACTGAGAATGGAATTGGAAAAAGTTAAATCATTGCCATGGAGAAAAAGATGGGACATCGTTTATGTCGGCCACATGATATCATTTCATAGGCCAAACGGCCCTCCTGGCCACACTCGCGAAAGCCGCAGGATTTTGTCATCAAGAACCCCATCTTGCTCAAAGCATCGGAAGTCGTTAAAAAGCTTGCTAAGGAAAAGAACTTCATCACGGAAAAAGGAAAAATTCATATTTTGTGATGCTTTTTTGTGAAGCTGCATAACTTTTGAGGATTCCTAGGGAGATTTGGAGTCAATAGCTTGACAAAGTGCGGTCATTTTTTTAGTACCTTGGAATTTGAGATTCCATATTTACTAGCCGAGGTGCATACAACTTAGATCGGTGCATACATGGGATTGATCATGAACGAGTCTTATCTTACATTCTAATCTTTAATATTATTTTGAGTTTCGAAGATATATATATTTTGCTCATCACCCTTTAAAAAGCCAATTGCATCTCCCTGACCCTTCTCTTTCTCTCTCTCTCCCTCTCAGCTACCAACTTCGGAATACCAAATTCTATTTACGATCACATCAAAGTTCGATCAACAGATAATTTCCTTCTTTTCTTTTTTAATCAATCGTATGGCCGTCTTTTATAGAATTGGATTCGTTTTCCTTTCCTTGTGTCCCCCACCGCGTCTTCCACCATCAATCAAGGACAGCGCCTTCGTTAACCGCAGCGTCACTCTCTCTCGTTCGCTCGCCCCACTAATTTGAAAAAGAAGTGGCCCTTGGGACGATGATGGTGATGCTTTTGTCGGCCGCGTATGGTTTGATTTAAAGGAAAACCAAAGTTGGATGAACCAGAACCCATCTTCTTCAATGTTCACACCTATCGCTCTTCTTTGCCTTTTTTCGCTTCTCGGTGTGAAATGCCAATGACGAGGACGAGGTCGCCGCTCCCTTCCACGGCTACTCTACCACCTTCTCTCTCCCGCCTACCCCCATGATGTCGCTCCTCAAGTTCAGGTCCGTCTGCAGAGGATGGCGCCACTTCATCAACGATCTGCACTTTGCCACCATACACGCCACGAGCGGCGACCAAAGTCCTCAGTTCAGAGCCGAGCTACGGCTCGGAGCCCCGATTTGAGGTGGATGAAAACAAGCTCTTTTTTTGGGTTGTTTTTTATGGTGTAATTTGTCGAGTCGTATTTATCTCATCACACTCAGCAATCTTCGTGAACCATGATTGTGGTCCATCATACACTAGATTGCAATTATTCTCATAGAGTGGCGCAATCATATGAATATTTTGGTTGGGACGAATAATCGACCTAAACATTGTTATGCTATCACAACATCATATGGTGCTTTCTTGTTGTTGGCCTCCATTGTTTTTGTCTATTTTTAATTTGTAAATTGAACGTTGCCCGATTAAAACCAGGAAATCACGTATGATGTTTTATATCAGTGATGAAAATTGCGGAGCGACCCAACTTTAATGGCTCTAGAACGCACCATGTTTTATATCAGAATTATTTCTATGATTCGTTTTACTTTTGACAAATTTAATGAGTGCCTCAATTTAATTAATTAGTTGAGGCCCCGCAAGATTATCATGCGCGCTGCGCTGTGCCCACGTGAGTACTTTTCCACACCAAGTCGCTCCTTGACCCCCTTCCCACGGCCTCCCTTAAAATAGATCTGTTTTTCGTGATTTTGAGGATGGGTACCGGGGAAGCTTTGTGGAAAGTGGAAAAGCCGGCGTAGCCTATGAATTTTTCATCCGCCGATGCGATCGTCTCGAGCCTGAGTTCACTGGAAATATGATCGGATTCCTCGTTCGCTATTGAGCGTTCAATGGTCCTAAGGAAGTCGCGACTGTTGAGGAGCCTGTGATAAATGCAGATATGCGCCTCCGAATAACAAGCGAGACTACTAAAGTGTCCATTGACATGTGACTTTGTCTTCCGACATATTTGTACGCTAGCCTTTGAGACCCCTTCAGATAGCAGAAGCAGGTTCAAAGCGAGGATGATCCGTGCGGTTCGTTACCGGATGCGGTTGTCCCATGCAGTTTCAAACACCACTTCTAAGTTCTAGCCTACGACAAGAAGACAAGGGGAGACCCATCTTTTCAAGCAATTGAGACTTTGAGGGGTTGGCCCACTATTGATTTCATCTGACTTCCGCGTCCCAAATTCCACACGACACGAGATGACGTGAGGCACCTCGGAACAGCCCACAACGTCGGGCATAGTGTCCAGTGGAAAGGAGACCACTAAAAAACAGCCAAAAAAGAGATCATATTAGATTAGTTGCTTTGACCCCCCTCTCTTCTCAAGACTGCCCAAATCCTCCTCCTCCTCCTCATCCGTCTTCCATCAACCTTTTGGCATCACCGCTACTCTGAAGCACTAGCCCAAGAGTGTGAAGCTAGGGCAAAATGGGGAGTGAAGTGATGGGGAAGAAGGTGACGCCGGAAGACCTGGAGGCCGGAGATCACATATTCCGATATGGATTACATGGCGCTTATACGCACCACGGTACAGTTTCTCGTTCCTTTGCTGTTGCATTAGTATTTTATGCTCTATTTTCAAAAATTTGTGGGACTCGAACTTCCCTCTATTTGGGTTCGTAGATTATTCCAATCAAATGCCTTTCAACTCCGACTTGGCGGTGTTCAACATTTGGTTGAGATACGCCCCGTGGCTTGTCACTTACCGACCGCACTGCTTTCTACCAGGCTTAATCAAAAATCGATAATGCTCATTTATTTATTTTTAAAATTCGATAACCCTCCTTTATTTGTATTTCTTTATTATTATTTTTTTAAAATTTTTTGTTTTTGGCGAAGGCCTCCGGATTACTAAAAGTTCATTCCATCAGTACAATACGGTGGCAAAAAATAATGCTCGTTTTATTAATTGTGCGCAAACGAGCACGGCCCCAACAGCAGGGAACTTTGACTAATAGAGTCAGACACTTAGCTACATCCCAACGCCAAAGGACTGTGGTTCTGAGTATAGCATGTCTTCTTTGGGTTATTAAATGACATCGACATCTTTAGTAAAAAGGTTATGTCGATATATTTTATAAGGAGTGTCTTTTGACTTGACTTACTCAAATTGAATTGTGCATGAGATATTGTGAAAAACCCTGGTCAGATGCAGAAAAATCGATGTTGTACGTGTCTCGACGGATCTCTGCCAGTTGAAAAGCCCTAGTTGGATGCAGAAAAAGTCATGTCTTTCAAAAGTCAGAAGTGATGTATTTTAATTTTTTTTTTCCTTTCAAACGGACTAGCAACTTGATCTTTCTTGGGGATGTTATATACTCCCGTGCACCTAGAAAGTTCTCTTATTCCTATATACTCAGATATTGTTAAAACATATATAATTCAATTACGAGATTTACAATCCCAAGTTTTGTTTGAGTCTTGTTACTCGGCATCTAAAGATTTTGGGGGTGAGGGAGTTTGTCTTGCAAGTGGCATGGTATCGAAATATGGGTCATGAGAGCAAGCAACAAGCTTGCAATTCCCTCTTTTTCATATCCACATAACTATTGTATATCACGTGTGAAGTTCAACCAAACACGCTTAGTCATATAGTGCTTAAGTTGATGATGATCAAATTTTTTAGCGACAATTGCTGATTCAAATGGGTAATTATGACTGTTAATGGCACTCGATTTCATTAACCCCCTGCCTAATCAAAATGTTTATTCACCACGGGTACATTTGTCGTACATTTTGGGGGTGAGGGAACTGTTCAATTGATTTTCTATAAACATTTCCACAAAACCCAGCTAGGAAAAGCCCAAATGGCAGGAACTGGGCCTAAGTTCGCTCCTTCGAGTAAAAAAAACAGGACTTTGTCATTATTTCTGACTGGTTTTTTAGTGCATTTGGGACTGGAAATTTTGATTCTTTACCGTGTTCCGCGCGGGTGTATATGGCAGGAATTTACCTCGGTAATGGTTACGTGATTCACTTCACCCGAACGGAGGATCAAAAAATTATATGCCCATCACTGTCCAAGACCAGCTACAAGCAACAAAGTTGTCCCAAATTTCCGGAATGCGAAAACCAGAAAACCAGGCGTGGGGTCGTCAAAATTTGCATCAATTGCTTCCTCCAAGACGGCAAAAATCTCCGATCACTTTACCACTATGGGTACGGGCAGTCACGACTAGGATTTATGCTGGCAAGGCGTGGAACGTGCACCACCTTACCATTTATCAAATCGCGCGACCAAGTCATCCAAACGGCTAGCCAGCTTCACGTTGACAATGCTTTTGGTAATTACAGCCTCATGAAAAATAACTGCGAGCATTTCGTCCTATTTTGCACGACTGGTATCCGTAAAAGCGAGCAGACAGCATTTGTCAATAATTGTGAGCAGAAAATTATGGAAGCCAAAGAGCGGACCATGAGGTTGCTGCAAAGAAACTAAATTACGGTGGTCCAAACCTTCCTCCAATCGTGTGTGCTATTTGTTCCTTTTTTAACTCTCTGTTTCAATGTATACTCAATTGAGACTGGAATATAGGAATTGTTGCATCTTATTGATTGCACAATCTATCTGTACTATGTAAATGGTCCAATGTACTTGCTGCTAGCTTTTGCAATAAATGAAGGCCTTGGGTGAGTACAAATGCGTGCCTTCGTATCATACTTAAGGTTATGATTGCACTTGAGATAATGAGTGAAAAGACAAATGGAAAAGCAAGAGCTTTTGGCCCATCTTTGCAAGAGAATGCTTCAAAAACTGAAAGGCAAAGGACTACCCGAACCAGTGTGGATCACTCCCAAATGAGCAACAATGTTATCAGAGGATTTCTAACACTCTACAAAGCAAATTATATGTGGTCATATGTCCATACCCAAGTAAACAAGGAGAATATGAGGTTGCGTAGGCTAGAATAAACTTGCAAACTTCAAAAGTTCCCCTAACTTGAGTCCAAGCTCTATAGGTCTCTGAGAGCAACGAGCAAAATGGCGACTCTTATCGTGACAAACGCAAGCATAGTCGGCAGAATAATCCTTTCCCAAGAATCTCAAAGCGTGGGAGAACCGAACCACAGTATCCCATGCCAAATCAATAGCATTTAACTCCACATGAGCAAGATCATGCAGCATATAGGCATGAAGAGGTAATCTAGATTCTTTAAGGGGCGATATATCTTTATTGGGGAAACCTATAGTAAGGAACGGATAAGAGGACGGTTGAGAGTCTTAGACTATAAACAGGTTAGCAATCACCATGTAAATAGCATCTCAAGATCCAAATCTCAACTCATAAATCCAAAATTGGCAGAAACAATGAGAGGTTGATTGGGGAGAGATCGAGATTCCAATCTTGACTCAAAATTGCTAGATCAAAATGAAGAGGCCAAGGATAGTGGCAGTCTTCCTTTTGCTTGATTGAAAAATATCTAGTGTTGCAACAAACTAGGGAAATTAAAAAAAAAAAGAGAGTCATATACTCATTGTATTTATGTCAATTTAATCATAAACCTAACAATCTAGCTAATTTAGTCATAAAATTTTTAAAAATTTGCCAATTTAATTCTTCTAGCCAATTTCGCCTGAAAATCACTGATATGAATAATAGTCGTCCTATGTGATGACCGGTGCTAACTTGGAAATCACTTACACAAAGCCCCCAATGTCATGCTACTTCTTATAGACAATTTGTAGTTATTGCTTCGACATCATCAAGGGTATTGGAAAATCATACCTGGTCCCACCATTCTTTTGGGAAAAAAATGAGTCCTATGGTTAGAAAGGTAGTCCCACCATCCCGAACACATGGGGGCGGCGTTGTATTTTCTCCCATCTCTCGTTCATTGAGCTGATCGGTAGGTGATGGATATAGGCATTCTATCATGGAGGGCGTTGGTAGGTGATGTGTCCTTACTTATAACGCGCCAATGAAGGCTTCAGCTTTCCTCTCTCCAATCTACGAGGGAAGAATGCACGGCCCTGTGGTATGCCCATGTTCTAGAGCGAGCGAAGCATTTGTAATGCCCTGCCGAAACCTGCTCTACAGGTTATCAATCCTGGCTGCGGAATATCGGACAATGGGAGGTGCTGTTTAGCCAATACTCTGGACGGATGGTTCCGGGAACTCCACGTAGTTGCCAGGAACTTTTCCTCACGCTCGGTAGACAAGATGAAAATGGATAGAGGCGTGAAAAAAAGAAACAACGAAAGTGATCATGCACTTTGAATTACACATGAGGGCCGGTGAGGCTTGCCCATATAGCCGACCACCCTCACCCAGGGCTGGCAACCTTACCTTCCCCTTTGGTGTCAGGTGGCAGCGCACCCACGGGAGAGGCCCCTACCTTTATTTTTTTTTTCCCCACTTTTCCAGCTTTTTTAAATAAAATTTTAGCCTTTTTTTTTTAGTTTTTTTAATATAACTTAAATAAGATTTAGAGAAGAAAGTAATGGAAAAATGGCAAGTACAAGAGAGAAGTTAATTTAAAAATGCCATGTTGGCATTTTCCTTTAGCTAAATTGACAATGTTAATAGAATAATTTAATTATACAAATTTAATAAATTTTAGGATTTGATTGTACTTTTTAAAAAATTTAGAATTTAATTACATTTTCATGACAAATTTTTAAATTTCTAGTACACATCACTTTTTAAAAGGGGATTTTGCGAGGATCTAAAACTCTAATCCCTTTTGGGGGCCAAATACCTCTGATCTCTTCTAGAGGTGCTAAAATAGAATAAGAAGAAACCTGAAAGAAAGCAAAAAGGAATAAACCTCTGATGAGATGAACGGAATAGAACTATATCAAGGTCCCAATTGTACGGCTTTGAAATGGATGCATGTACATCATACCTCTTATGGCGGTTCCCAAAGCTCCGAGTGACTCCAAAATAGGCCACCGGATAATAAGAATGTCTTTGAGATTCAATCGTAGGCCACTTTCCTCGGAGTCATGCGTCCTACTTCTAGCAGCATCCGACAAATAAAGACCTACTTGTGTAGATAATAGAAATGAACAACGAGCAACGGTTCGGGACGATCGAATGACCGTGCCACGCTTTCACAATCCAAAATTTGAAAATTTACCTTAATGGGGAGACTCACGTAGTGTAGGGCCGTAGGTACCATGGGAAGTGAGGTTAGGTCTAGAATGCCCACAAGTCCCATTTTATTGTCATTTTTATTATTCTTTTTATTTTCATTTTTATTGCCATTTACTTAATTAATTGATGCCCCACGAGATGGGTTTTCTCAAGAGCGTGTGACCTTTCGAGAGGGCTCCCAGCTAACAAGCTAATTACTTAACGAAATCCGAAAGGGAGAATATTATGCGGACGTACGTATGCGTGATTTTTAGTAGTTTGCAGGATTAGGAGCACCAGGAGAGTTTCTTGGAAAGTGGAAGCAGCCTTTCAACTTTTGCTACGTATTCAATTATAAGATTTGTTATTCTCAACTTCCAGTTGAGTCTTTTTCTTAACATTTGAAACTTTTGAGATAAGTGAGTTTGTTTGATGAGCGATTTAATATCAATCAATAAGTCATCAAATCGAGTAATGATCTCACAATCGTCCCTTATATTCACATCCAAACATCAATTGCAATCAAACGTGTGAGGCTCATCCAAACACGCTTGGTCATCTAGTGTTTTGAGTTGACAGTGATTAAATTTTAGCGACAATTCAAGATTCAAATGGGTAATTGTGACTATTCATCTCTCATTTTCATTAACCCCCCATACCTAATCAAAATGTTTATTCTGTGTCTGCACATACAGCCCGTGTTATAGATTTCTTTTCACATCCGCTTTGTTCCATGTTTGGCTACGCTAATTGCGATTAGAAAGCTGCTTCTTTTTTCTTATTTTATAAGTAAATGTCTTTACTGCCAACGTTGAAAATGATGGGTGAACCGAACCGTACAACCCAGGTATACATTCCACAAGAACCAACAAGAAAAGCCCAGATGCAGGACTAGGGCCCAAGTTCACCCTTTCAAAACCCGGAAACACGACCATTTTTTTTTTTTTATCACACAGTACCATTTAAGCAACCCATCGTGACTCATTTCACCGGGTCTTGCTATTTTGTTGATCCATTTTGTCCAAGCAAGGCCGGCCGGTGGATATGACTGAGCCGCATGTACCAGAGCTCTAGAAAGCGGCGGCGGAGGAGGAGCACCGTGCCACCGCCCTTCTCCGGAACGTGCATAATTATGCCATTGATGGCCGAGGTCTTTGCATTCGATTTCTTCCTTGAGTGATTGGTCAGTGAATGCGGGGGAGAAGAGGTTGGAGCAATGGAGGAGTTTTCTGCGGACGTGTGGTGAGGTTTAAAAAAGAAAAAAGCTCGGGAAATTCCCACTACTTGGGATATTCTATCTCGATTGGTTTCTCAATATATATCATACGTCATAATATGAGTTGTGTCAACAAGCGCTCTAAAATATGCTAAGCATGCATGTTAAGAAAAAGAAAATTTGATTTTCAAAACATTGACCACATATACTACAAGAATAGGTTAGCATATTAGAATATGCAATCTCCTTATTTTGCATTTGAGGAAGCAAGCATGAATTTTTTAGCGTCTTCTTAAGGAAAACTCTCAAAGCACTCACTTCACGATGAAATAAAATGATTTCAATTTAGACTTCTGGATAAAAATCAGCCTGATGCATAGAGGCCAAAACAGAAGTCGATGATTAGTTCTAGCTATTTTCAAAGTTTGAGCAAAATTGTCCCTGAAGACATGCTCAACTTCGCTCATTTCGAATGAAAGTTTGATTCTTTATCATGTTCCATATGGGTATACATGATAGGAATATATGTCAGTGGGGGCTAAGTGATACATTTCACCCTACCGGAGAGCCAAAAAAATCATGTTCTCATTACTAAGCCCTCAGTCGCTGGCTACCTCCCTTCTCTGCCTCTTTTTTTTTTTTAATTAATTAAATTAATTTTTATATTGATTATTTATCATATCAGCACCAAAACGATATTGTTTTGGCATTGTCTAGCCACATCAGCATGTAATCCAACGTCGTTTTGCACTAAGCTCACTAGAAAATTGCCACATCAACGTTTTAGCCGGATTTTCTCGCCAACTGATTCATTTTGCTCCGATTTTGACACTTAAGTGTTATTTTTCTAAATTTTTGCACTTAAATGTCTATTCGGGCCAAGTTTTGGCACTCTACATTATGAGGACTTAACAGTTATTTGTTCCCAAATTTGAATATAATATCTTTAGGTTTCTGTAGTTACAACTATTGCTTTAATTGCCCCATGCACTGTCACTTTAATTTTATTCTGAAGCATGAGTTAAAATAAATACAAAAAGAGTTGAATTTCAATCTTCTTGCGTCAATGCAGGAATTCAACTGATTTATAATAGATGGAATTATTACTGTCATAAGAAGAAATGTGTCTTATTTATCACCCTTTTCAAGGCCAAGTTTAACTCTACCTAAACTCTCTCCGCTACCAAATTTCGAATCCCCAATTCTATCTACGATACAAGAAAAAGGCGCTGGTCACATTTGAGTTCGATCAGCCTAAAAGAAGAAAAAAAAAATGTATGTTCTATCGATCAATGAATCTCGTGACCTGTTTTTCTCGGTATCCACTGAAAATATTATGCGAATACAAGAAAAGTATTAGCAACAAAGTAAATGAATGAGAAAGTTTATTTGTATTCGTGAAAATTAATGGTGCCGAAGGTTCGTGCGCCTTATGTTGCCCCAAGGTAAATGTGGCTTGAGAAAGTGCAGATGTGTCACATCCGCCGCTCCAGTCGTGAACCGCCGCTCGCGCTACCGTCTGCTTTCGCTTGGGAACGGTCCAGACAAGCACGGAATCGCAATTTAATGTTCCCCACCCAACCCGATGCATTAAACCACGTGTTGATTCTTGATTGGTAGCATGCCACAGATTCTCTTCTGGTTGCGTTCAGGAGGAAGCAACGCCAAACGATCCTCAAACGAACAGTAGCGGCTCGAGCTAGTCACTCTCCATATATTCTTCCCTCCCCTTGCTCAGATTCTCTCCCCAGTTCTTGCTTCGAGCGGCTTGCTCTTCTCTGTCATTTCCCTTCTCCTCCCAAAGACGCCACCACCATCCTTCTGCTCCCCTTCCCGTCGTCTCCCACCGACCCTTTGGCAGTGCCTGCTACCCCTGCAGTGCGAAGAAGCAAAGGTCGAAAATGGTGACGGAGGCCATCAGGAAGGTGATGACCCTTTTCATGCAGCTGATGTGGAAGGCGGTGAGGCCAGAGGATTTGAAGCTCGGCGATCATATCTACACGTATAGAATACATGGGCTCTACAGCCATCACGGTCAGTTCTCATTCCTTGCTGTTTCTGCATCAGTATATTTTCTCTTTTATCTTTTCCTCTCCTTTTGAAAAGGGTTTGTGTATCGGGATTGACAGACAATTCCAGTAATCAAAACTTTGCCTTTTTGTCTTGGGCTAATCGTTAAAGCTAACCTTTGATTAACATTTGCACTGTTTCTCGCAAGCCAAGCTTGATTGAACAGTTCCCGCAGCCCAAAATGAAATACAAGGTCAATCTCCACGTTTGATCTTCTATGTTTCCACTTTTAGTGATTAAAAAATTTATAAAGATCATTTATATGTCATTTATCTTTTTTCTTCTTCTTTTTTTGTTGCTAAAACCACCATATTACTGAAAGTTTATTTAAACGGTACATCCAGTGGAAAAAAAAAAAAACATTGCTCGTATAATTGATTCTGAATGTAGCATATTTTCTTTTAGACATCAAAAAAGGCCGATAAATTTAGAAAAAAATAGATCGATATTTTCCACGGAGAGAGAGAGAGAGAGAGAGAGAGAGAGTATGTTTTCCAACTTGACTTATTTAATTAAAGTGCGTGTGACGATCTTTCCTTGTTAGAGCGATCATAAATCGGTAAGCACCAAGCATATGTCCCTATCAACGTTTGGCCTAAATTTCGAACTGTAATCGAGTAAGAAATGGGAGAACACAAATCCGACCGCATATACACTTTCACGTCAGGACATTTAGTAGTTTTACGGTGACCTAGTGAACACATGTGGGAGCAACTAATCTCGATAATTCCATAGAGTATAGGACAAACAAAGGTCTTGGAAGACATAATCAATCGAAAAGCTTCTATTATCTGTCCCAAAACTAGCCTACACCAAGCTGATTTATATAAAAATAAAATATTTCCAAGGCCATGGCTCGGTACGTAGAGTTGGTGAAATAGGTCACAGATCCATTTTGTAACTCATGTTTAGTAGGTCCATGTAAAGTGGGTAACTCATTTGACAACTAAGTGTCTTTCTGTGCATAGACAAACGTTTATGTACTCTTGAAGCACGACATCCACATATATCTAGACTAGATGTCAAATTTAGCCTTTCAACCCCGAACCGGCTCTTGTCACTTGATATATGCTTAGGATTCCCAGTATTGGGTCGATAGATTATTTGAGCAAGCAAATTTTAGCCTTTCAACTCTGGCTTAGTGATAATTTCAACATTTCGTTACCATTTGCACTGTGGCCGGTAGTTAAAAATTTGATAAAGCTCATTTATCCATTATTTATTTATTTTTATCTTTTTATTTTTACTAAAAAAAACCCACCAGATTAATACAAGTTCATTCGAACAGTGCACCCGGTGGCCAAAAATAACGCTCATGTAATTGATTCTGATAGTGGCTTGTCTTCTTCTGGACATTAAAACATGTAGGTACTTTTGGTACCATATGAAGCCGAAGTCGGCTTAAGAAAAACCCAAGCTCTCTTTCTCTCTCTCTCTCTCTCTCTCTCTCTCTCTCTCGACTAGTTATCAAGAGTCACTCTTTTTTTATAATCTTTTTCTTTCAAACGGACGGATAAGGAACTTCTTGTTTGGTTTAGTTTAGATGGATGAGAATATTATACTCCGGATTCACCTGAAGGGCTCGCTTCTCCCTATGTACCCGAACCCAAGACGGTTGTTGAATTGAGAAAGATATATAATCTAATTATTTGCTTGAGCCTGTTCCTTGAACCGTAAAACTTTGGAGACGAATGAATCTTTCCTGCAAGCCCCGTGATACGAAACAAAGATCGAGCGACAAGTTCAGAATAGCCCCTCTTGTTCACATCCTTAATACTCATCCTATATCACGCGTGAAGCTCACCAAACACACTTTGTCCTAGAGTGCTTTAAGTATAATTAAATTCTAGCGACAATTCAAGATTCAAATGGCTAATCGCAACTGTTAATTACTCAATTTCATTAAACCCCATGCCTGTACATACATCCCTTATTGTAGATTTCTTTTTATGTGCTCTTATTGCGATTCGGAAAGCCTTTCTTTCGTAGTTCTACAATTAAAATGTCTCTTCGTTTCCGATCCAACCCAAATACACATTCCACAAAACCCAACTAGAAAAAGCCCAAATGCAGGAATAGGCCTAAGTCCACTCTTTTAAGTCAAAAAGCGAACTTTTTCATTTGGGACTAAAATTTTGATTCCTTACCGTGTTCCACACTGGCATATATGACAGGAATTTACGTCGGCAATGGCTACGTGATTCATTTCACTCGAACGGAGGACAAAAGAAGCATATGCCCATCGCTGTCCAAGACTGGCCACAAGCAACAAAATTGTCCCAATTTTCCCAAATGTGAAAACCAAAAGAACATCAAGCACGGGGTTGTCAAAACTTGTCTCGATTGCTTCCACCGGGACGACAAAAGGCTCAGATCACTTCACTGTTATGGGTATGGATGGCCACACCTATGGTCTATGCTCGCACGGCCAGGAACTTGCACCACCTTGGCCTATGCCAAATCCCGCGATCAAGTCGTTGAAAAGGCTATCAAGCTTCATACCGACAACACTTTCGGCAATTATGACCTCATGAAAAATAACTGTGAGCATTTTGCCTTATTTTGCACTACCGACATCCGTAAAAGTGGACAGACAACATTTGTCAATAATTGTGAGCTGAAAATTATGGAAGCCAGAGAGTGGACCTTGAGGTTGCTGTAGATAAACTAAATTCTAGTGGTCCAATCCAATCTTGTATGCTGTTTGTTCTTTTTTTTACTATCTATTTCACTATATACTCAATTGGGACTGGAACACAAGGATTGTTGTATCTTACTAGATTGATTGCACAATCTGTCTATACCATGTAAATATTCCAATGTAATTGTCACTAGTATTTGCATATACATGAAGGCCTTGGGCCAGTAGCCCAAATGCGTGCCTTTGTATCATACTTATTATTATGATTGTACTTGAGATAATCAGAGAAAAGACAAATGTAAAAGTAAGAATCTTTGGGCCCACCATTGTCAGAAAATGCTTCAAAAATTGAAAGGCACAGAGCTACCTGAACCAATGTGGATCACTGCCAAACGAGCACCAATGACTTGAATCCAAGCTCAGAAGCCTCTAAGAGCAGTGAGAAAAATGTGACTCTCATCATCAGGGAGGCGAGCAAAGTCAGCGGAAGAATCCTTCCCCGAGAATCTCAAAGGATTATAAGAACCGAACCACAGTATCCCATGCCAAATCAATAGCGTTCAACTCACATGAGCAAGATTATGCAGCACATAGTCATTAAGAGGTAATCCTGATTCATTAAAGGGCGGTATATTCTTTGGGGAAACTTATAGTAAAGTACAAAAGAGAAGACGGGTTTTGAGAGTCTTAGACTACGAACGGGCTAGCAATTTACCATGTAAACAGCATCTCAAGATGCACATCTCAACTTCCAAGTTCGAAACTAACAACAAGAGTGAGAGGTCAACTGGCGAGAGTCTGAGATTCCAATCACATTGAGGGCAGAAAACAATCTAACAGCGCATCAACTAGGCAGCATCAATTTTTCTTGAATTGAAAGTAAAAAACTGGATAATTGCAGCTGCAGTCTTCATAGATAATGCAGATTCACGATTTTAACTTCAGATCAAGCTAACTCAGACTAAAGGTGCTAGCAGTCGGAATACAATACCTCCACATGATGCTTTGGACATAAGAAACATTCACCGCCAAGAACTATAGCAACGCCAAACCCTATCGCGGCAATGTCATCGCAGAATAACAAGCAGTGATAAATCAGTACTAACATCGTAATCCTATCGATGCAAAAAGCCCACGTAATTACATATTCATCAAAAGCACAGGCTTTACACAACGAGGCCAAGCAATACATCACACAGGAAACGCACCACGACCCAAGTCCGACAACCAAATGATTTAGGCAACGACAGCACCAACCCCAGAATGCGCTGAAAAGAGCCGAGTCCCAGAAGTGGAAACTCTTAAAAGTCGATACTGTTTTGGGAATTCAAAAAACTAGAAACAACGGTAACCCAATTCCAGGCTTCGCAGGCCCGGCGGGTCTATCGTGGGGGCCGAAAGACCCCCAATGGGTAGATAGATCCTCACGGCGCCACCTGCAATGCGCGAGATAGGAAGGTTCGGACTTCCGAGCAGGGTCGCTGGAGCCTGGTGGGAAAGGACGAGAGATCCCATCTCAGCCAGAGAAGAAGCCCGACCCGACTGCGCTCGACTTCCCTCCAGCAACAAAAATCGTTGACCACGAAAAGTCGAAGTCATTGATTCAATGCCTCTGATATGTTGAATATTCCGTTTTAGAAATTAAGGAAATGGCTCGCAGGTTCCGTTTGCGAATGAATTTCGCATTCCCGAACGATTCAAATTGCACCCCACGACTCAATTGTCCTAAAACGAACCAGCACTTGTGTTCATGGTGACCGCCGGGGCAGGGAGCAATGAACGACAAAAACGGAAAATAAGGCAAGCGTGCGCATCCACTGATATCAATGGAGAAGTCCTTGATTTATATTGTTTGTAACCTCTATAATTATTAATATTGATGTAGAAATCCTTGATTTATATTGTTTCTAACCTCTTTTTGGCCAACTTCGATCGTGCGTACTGTTAAGACTACAGTAAACAGCAGCAGCACAGCCACTAATAATGCCATCAAGAACAGCACTCAGAAGGCATATGAGGAAGAAGCAGAATATATAAATGATGCAGAGAAGGGTACAAGAAGAAGAAGAATTACTGTCAAAAAACAGAGAAAGGAAAGAAGATAAAGAGAAGGGTGATACTACGGATTGTACCATTGCATATGAATAATCTGCAAAGCTTGTAAAGCCAAGAGCAAGTGCACTCTGTTTTGCATTCTGTTTTTGTACTCTGTTTCTTCATTTCCGGTAATCAGTTAGTTTCTCTTCAGTTAGGTAGTTGTATCTTCTTCAACAGCTCAATAACTGTAAAACAGATTGTTAAGAGAAAGCTAGAGTAGATATAAAAGAAATCTCTCATGATGTAGATCTTGTAAAAAGTTGAATGAATGGAAGAAGTCTTTGCATCACAATTTTCTCTCGTTTTCTCTCCATTACTTTCTGTTCATAAACTTTCTCATGGTATCAGAGCAGCGATCCTAAAGAAGTCATCTTGATGCTGCATAAAATGGCTAAATCTACAACAGATTGAAGTCAGGATTCAAAGTTTCACTGATATGTGAGACGTCTATATCTTCCAGCAGATCAGTGAGTTGATATTTCTAATCCTCATTCAAATCTTCATCATCAGAAACATATTTCTCGCAAAATACTGCAAACCTAGTAGAGTTTGTGTTTGCAACTAAAGCTGTTCGAAGATCTAGAAGAGCAGAATGGCAGCAAGAAGTTTGAGATATCCATTTCCTATTCATGTCAATATCTCGAACTTTGTTACCATCAAATTAGCTGAGGATAATTTCCTTCTGTGGCAAGCTCAGTTTCGTAGGTTCTTAAGAAGCCAGGATCTATTTGGGTTTGTTAATGGAGAAGTTCCATCACCTGCTAAAACGTTTCAGGTCGAAGAAGGAGGTCAAAATATTGAGATTTCTAATCCTGACTATAATGATTGGATCAAGACAGATCAGCTTGTATCCTCCTGGATTAGCGGTGCTGTTTCAGAAAACATACTTAGTTTGATAATTGGCTTAAACACTGCATATGAAGTTTGGCAGACTTTACTCAATCGGTTTACAGAGAAATCTGTGGCAAAGGAGTTTGAGTTAAGGGGAAAATTGCAGGCTTGTCAGAAGCATGATAGAACTTTATCAACATACCTCAGAGAGTATAAATCAATATGTGATCAATTGGATGCAATAGGGAAGCCAGTGGATGAAATAACAAAACTGTTTGGTGTCTTGGAAGGTCTGGGGATTGAGTATGAGAGCTTTAAAACAACAATTTATTGTTTAAAGCCTCAACCAGAATATGACAAAGTAATCTCACATTTATAAAGGTTTGAAACAAGGCTATAAAACTATTCCTCGAATCAGTTCAGTCCAAATCTAGCATATTATGGATAGAGGAAGACTGAAGCTATACACAAAGAGGAGTTTAACAGAGATTTTGTACAACAAAATAATAACCTTGGAAATTCAAGAGGGTATAGTCGTGGAGGAAGGAGTTATGGAAGAAGAAGATCATTCAATAACAGATATAGAAACTTGGGATATCCTCGAAGGAGTATGAGTTACAGAAATAATAACTTGAACTATGAACAAGGAAGTCAGCAGCTTAAGCAGTTTAATACCTCCTCTGCTTTGGGTTCTGGTCAGGGTTTTAGACCATATAATGGCTTAGCACAAAGGTATATAGACACCAAGACTTATCCATCTTCAAACTTAACACTTCATAAAGATATGCAGGTGGAGAAAACAACATAAAACACTCGACTGGAGTGTCAAATCTGCAGAAGACCTGGTCATGATGCATTGCACTGTTGGTATCGATTTGATAATTCCTACCAAGCTGAGGAAATACCAACATCTTTATCAGCACTACATATTGAGGAAGCAAGTGGTAATGAATGGTATCCGGACACTGGAGCAACAGCTCACATTACTGCTAATGCTGGTATTTTTCACAATTTTTCTAAGAATGCTAGTACTGATACAGTCATGATTGGCAATAGTTCATGCTTACCTGTTAAATACATTGGTAATGCATTGCTAAATACTGCAACTGATGTCTTACCTCTAAATGATGTATTGATTGTTCCGGAAATTAAGAAAAACCTTCTTTCAGTCTCTAAACTAACGGATGATTATCCATGTTCATTTGTCTTTGACAAAACTAGCGTGTACATAAAGGACAACATCACCAACACAACCAAGATGCTAGGAAGGAAGGTTAAAGGACTTTACAGGGTAGATCCTTATGCTGCAGAGGTCTTTTTCACTCAAAGACAAAGGATTGCTGGAGAGAATGTTTGGCATCAATGTCTAGCTCATACAAATCAGAACATCCTGAAGCATATGAAGAATCAAAAGTTAATTCAGTGCCATATAGAACCACAATTTGTATGTAGAAGTTGCCAGCTAGCTAAGAGTACTGCTCTACCTTTCCCATTGTCGAATTCCACAGCTACTAAACCTCTAGAACAAATCCATTGCGATATCTGGGGACCTTCTCCAGTTAACTCTTGTCAGAATTTCAAGTATTATGTGATTTTTGTTGACAGCTTCTCTCGGTTCAGTTGGATATATCCATTGAAGCTGAAATCAGACTTCTATGATATTTTTCTCATGTTTCAGAGACTAGTAGAAAACCAACTCAACTGTAAGATCAAGACTTTCCAATGTGATGGTGGAGGAGAGTTTATCAGTCATAAGTTCATAACTCACTTACAGAACTGTGGCATTCAACAACATGTCTCCTGTCCATATACACCTGAACATAATGGAATATCTGAAAGAAAACATCGTCATATAGTTGAACTTGGTTTGGCTATGCCGTATCATGCAAAACTCCCATTAAAATTCTGGGTTGATGCATTTGTGACAGCCAATTATATTGTCAACATTCTTCCCACTCCAAGGTTAAAGATGCAATCTCCCTTTAGCAAGTTATATCAGCATAAACCAAGATATGATCATCTTCGAGTTTTTGGGTGTGCTTGCTATCCCTGCCTTCGACCCTATGCACAGCACAAGATGGATCCACGATCCCTTACCTGTGTTTTTCTAGGATACATCACTCATCATAAGGGATATCAATGTCTTGTTCCTACCACTGGTCATGTATACATCAGTCGAAATGTGGTCTTTGATGAGACCTTCCTTTTTTCTCAGAAACTAGCAACAACTTCTTCAACTTACACACATTTGTATAAGCTATGGACAGAAGAAGAAATTTTTTTACAACCTCCCAGTATATATTATATAAACACTTCATCACCTCATCATACAGGTTATGTACAAGACCCTACAGCTGATCAAATTTCTACAGAACCAACAGTGCTTGTTTCTACAACTATATTACCTATGGATCAAGTCTCTTTTCCTTCTCAAAGTGGTTCCCAACAAGTAGAAATACCTAGCTCAACAACAGAGACAACAGCTGAACAAGATATCGACTAAGCTGCTTATAATATTTAGACAGCTTTGCAAGGTACACAATCTACTCATCCTATGCAAACTAGATCTAAATCTGGTATCACCAAAATCAATCCTCGATATGCATGTCTTGCTGAATATCGAGTTCCTCTAGAACCAAAGTCGATAAAATCTGCTCTAGCAGATCCAGGATGGCATCAGGCAATGCAAGAGGAAATGGATGCTTTACATCACAATCAAACTTGGTTGTTAGTTCCCCGTACCAATGACATGAATGTTATTGGATGTAAATGGGTGTTCAAGACCAAACTTACATCAGATGGCAGCCTTGATCGATTGAAGGCTCGACTAGTAGCCAAGGGGTTTCATCAAGAAGAAGGAATAGATTTTACAGAAACCTTTAGTCCTGTTATTAAACATGCCACTGTTCGAATTATACTTTTTGTGGCAATGATAAAACACTGGTCTATACATCAACTTGGGCAAAAGAACGCTTCAAGTGCCATAACTTTGGCCAAAGGGACACTTAAGTGCCATAACTTACGAAAGGTACACTTAAGTGCCAAATTTGAAAAAAAACGGATCACTTGAGTGCCACTCCGGCCAAAATCCGGCCAAAATGCCAACGTGACGTTTTTCCGGCGAAGCGCGCCCAAAACGACGCCGTTTTGCACGCTGACGTGGCCAAAACGGCGTCGTTTTGGGCTGACGTGGTAAAAAGAAAATTAAAAAATTAATTAAATTAATTTTAGTTAAAATATTTAAAAATAATAATTTTAAAATTAAATTTATTTAAAATATTTTAAAAAATAATAATTTAAAAAACTTTAAAAATATTTTTAAAAAAATTAAAAAAAAAAAAAAGGGAATGGGGGGAGGCGGCTGAGGGATCAGCCCTCAGCCGCCGCCGCCGCCGCCCCGCCGCCGCCGGGAAGGGCCGGCGACGGTGGGGGGAGGGTCGGCTGGGGTCACCGGGCCCTGGCCAGGGGCCGGCGACCCCGGCCGACCGGCGGCGAGGGGTTGCGAGCCCTCGCCCCGATCTGGGGCGAGGGCCACGCGCCCCCCCAGATCCAGCGGCGAGGGCTCGCGGCCCTCGCCCAGATCCAGCGGCGAGGGCTCGCGATCCCTCGCCGCCGGTCGGCCGGGGACGCCGGGCCCTGGCCAGGGGCCGGCGACCCCGGCCGACCCTCCCCCTTGCCGTCGCCGGCTCTTCCCGGCGGCGGCGGGGCGGCGGCGGCTGAGGGCTGATCCCTCAGCCGCCTCCCCCTGTTCCCTTTTTCTTTTTTCTTTTTTAAATTTTTTTTAATTTTTTTTAAAATTTTTTTAAAGTTTTTTAAATTTTTAAATATTATTTTTTAAAATATTTTAACTAAATTTAATTTAATTTAATTATTTATTTATTTTGTTCCACGTCAGCCGAAACGACGCCGTTTTGGCCACGTCAACGTGCAAAACGGCGCCGTTTTGGCCGCGCTTCGCCGGAAAAACGCCACGTTGGCGTTTTGGCCGGATTTTGGCCGGATTGGCACTCAAGTGATCCCTTTTACTCCGATTTTGGCACTTAAGTGTACCTTTCGTAAGTTATGGCACTTAAGTGTCCCTTTGGGCAAAGTTAAGGCACTTGAGGGGTCCGCACGTCCATCAACTTGATGTCAATAATGCCTTTTTGCATGGCACCCTAAATGAAATAGTTTACATGGCCCTGGCTTTGTACATCCACAGTACTCTCAGTATGTATGTCTTCTTCAAAAATCACTTTATGGATTGCGTCAAGCACGGCGTGCTTGGTATGACAAGTTTAGCAATTTTTTGCTTGAAGCTGGTTTTTCCTGCAGCTCAACTGATCATTCTTTGTTCATACTTCATACAGGTCAAGAGACAGTACTTCTATTGCTATATGTTGACGATATAATCCTGACTGGTAGCTCAGATAAGTTGCTGTAGACACTCATTCACTCTCTTAGTATTCAGTTCCATATGAAAGACCTTGGCCAGCTCCATTATTTTCTTGGAATTGAAGCTACACGAACATCTACTAAGTTATTTTTGTGTCAAACCAAATATGCTCTTGACTTACTCTCTCGTGCACATATGTCTGACTGCAAACCTATTGCTACACCTCTTTCTCTTAAACCAGTCACACTAAAAACAGATGTTGATTCCCTTCCAAATCCCATGGACTACAGAAGCCTAGTAGGTGGCTTACAATATCTCACTATCACTCGCCCTGATCTTGCATTTGCAACAAATATCTTGTGTCAGAAACTACATCAACCTACTGTTGGTGACTTCCTTAAACTGAAGAGAGTACTTCGTTATGTAAAAGGTGTAACATCCCGGGCCCCACTGTGTAATATTGTCCGCTTTGGGTCACCCGCCCTGGTGCGGACGAACCGCCATCCCAGCCACGGTCTTTTCCCTCACGGCTTTAAAACGCGTTACACTGATTAGAGGCGATGTGGGACAAGAGAGGAGGCTGTCACACTCTCCACCTCTTAACAGAAGAGCGTCCTCGCTGGCGGTCGGGAGTCGGCTCTGATACCACTTGTAACATCACGGGCCCCACTGTGTAATATTGTCCGCTTTGGGTCACCCGCCCTAGCGCGGATGAACCAGCATCCCAGCCACGGTCTTTTCCCTCACGGCTTTAAAACGCGTTACACTGATTAGAGGCGATGTGGGACAAGAGAGGAGGCTGTCACACTCTCCACCTCTTAACAGAAGAGCGTCCTCGCTGGCGGTCAGGAGTCGGCTCTGATACCACTTGTAACATCACGGGCCCCACTGTGTAATATTGTCCGCTTTGGGTCACTCGCCCTGGCGCGGACGAACCGCCATCCCAGCCACGGTCTTTTCCCTCACGGCTTTAAAACGCGTTACACTGATTAGAGGCAATGTGTTTCCAACTTTAAGCTTTGACTCCCTCAGACTTGGACTCCTTAGATTTGTGAGACCCTATAAGGTAGTAGTCACATGAACAGTAGCACCAGAATCAAGCCACCAAGAATCCAAAGGAACATCAACCAAATTTGATTTAAAACAAATCAACAACTCACCTTGGTGACTTTCTTTTCTTGTTTTTAGCCAAGCTCGAAATTTGTAGCAATTGGCTCTCTTGTGACCCTGCTTCTTGCAGTGAAAACATTTAAAATCCTTATCTCCATTCCTCACATAGTTCTCATTTTTCCTAAAGTCTTGCCATTTCTTTGGGCCATGAGCATTTGACCCCTTAGGCTTCCATTTGCCTCTATATGAACTCAACTTGGCATTGGTAGTTAAGTGGGCAGACTCATACTTTTCCTTCTTTAATATCTCTTCCTTAGTCACACACTTAGTAATCAAGGCATTAACACTCCATGTCTCATTCTGAGCACTATAAGCAGTCTTAATCTGACTAAATTCAACTAGCAAAACATTTAAGGTGTGATGCACAATATAATTTTCAAAAAGAACAATTTCATGGGCCTTAAGTTTGGACTGAATGTGGACCATCTTCAGTATAATTCTCTAACACCCATAGCAACATCATACCTCATGTTCGTTAACTCACTAAGCAAGTTCCCAGCTTCAGCTTTATCTGAGACTCTATATCTTTCTCTCACTGCTTCAAGGAACTGTCTGGCATTCGTATCTTCCGGCAAACCACTAATCAGATGCTCAGCAATAGACCTCTTCATAGCAATGAGGCTCAGTCGAATTACAACCTCAAACCTTGCCTTTAATCTCTCGATGTTGCCCCTATTGTCTTTCTTGGTTTTGAATACCCATTTGCAGCCGATTGGTTTATGCCCATCAGTCGATTGGGACGCCCGTGGGGCCACAGCGAGGACGCTCTTCTGTTAAGAGATGGAGAGTATGACAACCTCCTCTCTTGTCCCACATCGCCTCTAATCAGTGTAACGTGTTTTAAAGCCGTGAGGGAAAAGACCGTGGCTGGGATGGCGGTTCGTCTACGCCAGGGCGGGTGACCCAAAGCGAACAATATTACACAATGGGGCCCGGGATGTTACAAGTGGTATCAGAGCCGTTTTGATAAGGTATTAACCAATTGACTACAAGCAACAAATCACCTATGTTGGTCTCTACACAAAGTACAAGCACCCTCTTCAAAGAACTCTCATTCTACAGGAACAATCATCCATAACAAGGAGACAAAAGCAATGCGGCCAATCAATAGATCAATCGAGCGCACTAAGAGCATAACCACCATCACTAACAGACTGTTTAACTTCATACCCGAAAAGCAAACCCCAAACGCTCGTCCAAAGGGGAACAAACAATCAGCTACAATAATCTCCAAACCAACCGTTGCTACCGTTAAATTGAAGAGAAAAACGAAGGTAAAACAAGAATGTAACTTGAATTTAGAACCTTTTATGTATAAACCCTAGAATTTAAAATTCTCTCTCAATTCTCAACGAAATTATGCAAATTATATATGGTTGGAAAGATCTCGACATGTAGAACAAAAGCCCTATGGTTTCAGATCAATCAAGCAAAAAATCCACACGAAAGATAATGCCCATATTTGACTCAAAGAGAAAAATTTCGAATTTTTCCATAAAAAAAAATGGGGTTCTACAATCATATATGATCGGCTTTGATACCACTTGTAACATCCCGGGCCCCATTGTGTAATATTGTCCGCTTTGGGTCACCCGCTCTAGCGCGGACGAACCACCATCCCAGCCACGGTCTTTTCCCTCATGGCTTTAAAACGCATCACACTGATTAGAGGTGATGTGGGACAAGAGAGGAGGCTGTCACACTCTCCACCTCTTAACAGAAGAGCGTCCTCGCTGGCGGTCGAGAGTCGGCTCTGATAACACATGTAGAATATTATTTTCATAAACAATTAATCAATTAAGAACAAACGGATCCATACATGATTGTAAAACACCAAGATCAATAAATTCAACAGAATTAAAGCGTACATGTTTGAGCCATTGCTTTACTTGAAGAAAACTAGATCACTCTCATAATGAGGGATCTATTGGAATACCAGATCTTCCTCGCTATGACCTATTTCAATATAACAGCTTTCAATGGGATTAAAGCAACTGATAGGTATAACCTACCCTTTTATAGGCTAGAGAGGGGACCTAGCAAACCATAATCAACAGTGTGTCAACTGAGCCATTCCCATTACGAGCTTCAGACCAACACAATTGCCTACACTTTACTGCTCAACTAGGCCTGTTAACAATAGATGCCAATACCCAATTCAATCAGATCACTTTAGGGTTTAACAAATATTGGAATATCCATTAACCTGATTATTTAAAATAGAAAATCAATTAATTAATGTAAGCCCATATTATAGGAAATTTCCAACAAAAGGAACAATTCATCTTGGCATCTCTCTTCACTCTCGAAGCTCTCTCAATTTATATGGTTTCTCTGATGCAGATTGGGCCAGTTGTGTTCAAACTAGACGATCTACCACAGGTTTCTGTACTTATCTCGGCTCTAATCTCATCTCATGGACAACCAAGAAACAAACAACTATTTCTCAGTCTTCCACTGAAGCTGAATATAGAGCACTTGCTTCAGCAACGGCTGATCTTACTTGGATCACTTTTGTTCTAAGAGATATTGGCTTTCCTCTACACTCTCCAACCTTATTATTCTGTGATAATCAATCTGCAATATCCCTCACTGCAAATTCTATACTTCATGCTCGAACAAAACATATTGAGGTTGATTTTCACTTTGTTAGAGAAAAAGTTGCCTCTGGATCCTTGTGTGTTAGATATATTTCCAGCAACAATCAAATTGCTGATATTTTTATAAAACCCCTATCCATACTAACACACTCTTCTATTCGTCTCAAATTGGGCATTGGCTGTTCACCCCTGCCCAATTTGCGGGGGGATGTTAAGACTACAGTAAACAACAGCAGCACAACCACTAATAATGCCATCAAGAACAGCACTTAGAAGGCATATGAGGAAGAAGCAGAATATATAAATGATGCAAAGAAGGGTATATGAAGAAGAAGAATTACTGTCAAAAAACAGAGAAAGGAAAGAAGATAAAGAGAAGGGTGATACTACGGATTGTACCGTTGCATATGAATAATCTGCAAAGCTTGTAAAGCCAAGAGCAAGCGCACTCTGTTTTGCATTCTGTTTTTGTACTCTGTTTCTTCATTTCCAGTAATCAGTTAGTTTCTCTTCAGTTAGGTAGTTGTATCTTCTTCAACAGCTCAATAACTGTAAAACAGATTGTTAAGAGAAAGCTAGAGTAGATATAAAAGAAATCTCTCATGATGTAGATCTTGTAAAAAGTTGAATGAATGGAAGAAGTCTTTGCATCACAATTTTCTCTCGTTTTCTCTCCATTACTTTCTGTTCATAAACTTTATCACGTACCTCTAATTAAATTTCTTGGATGATTTGATTTTATCCTATGCACATAGAAGCGATTTGATTTTATCCTATGCACACGGAAGCGGTCTCAGATTCTGTTCTTTCTGTTTATTCCACCATCAAGCGGTATTCGGTCAAAGATGAGATGATTAATGTCGACACCTGCAAAGAAGTTCTTCGCGCTATGACTAGCAAACAGTGTAAGAGTTTTTCTAATGTAGCCTATATTAATTGAGATTGTAATTTATCCTTTTTACGGAGTTGATCTAGTAAGGTAGAATATAAAGTTTCTTAACAATCTACTATGGGACCGGTTTATGTGGGCTGAGTTGGGCCCGGCCCATGATAAAAGGATCCATCCAAAACTCTATAAATAGGCTAAGGTCCCTCCTCTAACCTTCACTTTTTGCGATTCTAAACGCACACACCCCTATCTCACATAAGGAACGCTTGTGAGGGGCGGTCTCATCAAGCCTGGTATCGAGGGTCATAGAGGAGAAGATCTTCAACGTCAAAGGCCCGGATTGCTGTCGTTCGGCTCCAAGAATCATGGATTCCAAATCAAATACACAAATCTTTATTTTCTCCCTCAAGACGTTCGAGTTTCTAGCTAAATCGATTTTGAGAAGCCGTTTTGGAGGCCAACAAACAGATTCTAGGAATTTGCACCGAATAAGAACCGAATCGATAAGACATCGGGTTCCTCGAGAAGCACAGCGTATAAATCACTTTTACCACTCAGTTAACCAATACTTTTCAAAATAGCCTCACAATTTGTTTTCAATTTGTAAAGTTAACTAAATCCCTTTTGAGTCATGGCCCCCTCATCGACTCCGTTATTATGAGTTAGCTCCAAGCAAGCCCAAGGTAGCCTTAGGCTCCTCCTTCAGCTTATTCAGTGAATAATGTTGTTAAAACCCAAAAGTTTCTCATGTTACGTAAGGAACAAGGGAGAGGAGCTCTGGAGGCGGAGAGATGAGGAACGAGTGGGCGAGAAGAGGTAGAGAAGAGGAAGGTGACGGAGGGCGGAGTGCACAAGAGGGCGGATAATGATTTCTGTTTCTTTTTAATAGAGGAAATCAATTCCCCCTATTATGAAGGTTTTTTTTTTCTTTGACAGAAAATATCCTTTCTTGGTTAATTTATTTTCTATGCAACAAACACCAAGTGATTCGGAAAACCTTTTTCTAAAAGTTGTTTTTCGTGAAATAAACGAAGCCAAAATATGGAATTTGTTAACCGAAATTTAATCCTACATGCTTCTCTACTTCTGCAGATACCAGTGATATAGCTCACTCGAGCAGCAGCATTAGAGAAGTCAAGACGTACTAAGAAGATAACCCAAGTGGAAAACAGAAAATGGTTTGGGACAATAGAATGACAACGCCACCTTTGGTAGTCCAGGTTCTGAATTATGGCCAAAAAACGGAACAGGTCGAAGTCGAAATTCATAACGGATGGTCTCATTTCTAGTAACTTTTTCCCTATAGCAGTGGTAGAAGAGTCGACATATCTACCTCTTTTTCGAGACCAACAGTCTCCCTGATGGGGACTTAACGTAGTTCGATATGTTTCATTGTAATTACTATGGAAGGCGAGGTTAGGTCCATAATTTGAGCAGAACCTTCAGGCCTTTTCTCGGACGAAGTAAGAAGGTTCTCCTTCCCTTTCTTGAGTAAAGGCACTTCGACATCCGTTGGCTCCTCTTCTTGCGAGGCCTGAGCTTGACTTGTTCAAGAAACACCTAGCAGAAACAGTGATTTGTTAGAAAGAGAGCACATAAACATAGATGGGAAATAAAGGTAGAAGGGTACCTCTTACAGCTTTTCCTCCATCCTTGATTCTTACACTCTTCCTTTTAACGTCGGTCTTCTCCTATATTCTTAATTTGGAAGATCGAGTCTGAGCCGCCTCAATTCTTTGGGTCGGTGCCTTCTTAGCTTCTTAGACTAGAACTCTTTCAGCGTCATCGCCCCCCGATGAGTCTGAGTCTTGTTTGGAAGAGTATCCTGAATAGACAACTTCATGTGGTCCTAGCAAAGTAAGGAGTCCTGACTGGTCATCAAAGTCTATGACTTGCTTTCCCTTCTTGCTTGCACCCTTGGGTTTGGGAACACGCCGCTTTATTCGACTCGTGCCAGTCTTTATGATATCCTCACAAAGACTTTCGAGAGCAAACGAAAGCCACTAGGAAGTCCACTTAAGAGATACACCAAGTTTAGGATCAAATAGATCAACATTAGAAGAACACCGAGTATGTATCACGCTGGTGATTTTGGAGCAACAGTGAGGGGGCCATCCTTTCTATGGCCATACTGTCACTTGTGCATGAAGAGGAACTCCAAAGAATATGAATTGGCATGGGCACAGCTTGCCATAAACCGAACTGTCCAGCACAATACTATAAAGAGCATACCTCAAAACCATGATAGAATCTCCTTTTCTTGGACAATCATATAGGAAGATCGAATGGCGTGAGCACACACACCCTGAAATCATGGGAATCATCCCGAGCAAGAAAATCAAATAGGTAATTGATTATACTTAAAGAAATTCGGGAAAAAGAAAGACAACCTCTACATCGCAGTCTCTCATTCAAGGTTGTATCTTTCTTAACACCATCCTAAAATATCATATAGTGGCCCAAATACAGCGGCCGGGTTATGTGTGCCATGTGTAGTACTAAAACATTAAAGCATGTATAGCAGTTTATAATTATGAAACATTTTATTTTGATGAAATTAAAATCGATCCTTAAGCTACTAACCTGCATAAAAATTACCCGAATTAGGGAAACATTTAAATAAGACAAAAAGGCCTACATCCACACACCCAAAAAAAAAAAAAAATTGTCTCCAGTGGAGTCACCAAACTATCGCGACCTCCCTTTTCGGCGCTCCACATACGTGTGGGCATGTGTGGAGGCTAATGGCTCAATTAAGTGGTAGGGTGTAGCCCTGGCTCTCTCAATCCCACCAATTCATGATTTATTGTCCAAGTTTTTAATCTACAAGTCAATTTCAAATATGAGTCTCAACCAATTGATTTGAGATTAGATTGATTAGAAATCCAATCGAAATATTATGAGAAATACTTCATGCCTGCACAATCAAAGAAACTAAGATCGGAGACTTGATTACACTAGTTAATCATTAATACCATTTCGGTACCTAATTTTATTTAAATATCAGATAAAGCATTCATGTAGCCTTTTATGTAGCATTTTATGTCAATCACGAATTCTAGGATTCAATTCCTAATTAAACTTAGAAAAAAGAAATCCATGCTTTAAAAAGGTGCAATTGAAATAAGCCAATATCTACTTCTAAGAATTTAAACGTGATTTTTTTGGATTTAAAAAAAAAATCATACATTTTAAGGGGAAAAAAAACACTCGAAAGCTATTATTAAGCTTTTTCTGATTTTTTTTGGAAAATGAAAATTATTTTTTTGTTTTTTTTTTAAAACATAAATATGAAAAAGATGATAATAATAACATAAGTGACCCGGGCCATTCAGACCGGCGAGTCGACCCGATTGGGATCTGGCCCGGCGCGACTCGGGTCGGCCTCCGGATGGTTAGAGAATAATACCTTCACTTGATTTTTCTATTACTCTTTTCTTTCTTCCTCATGTCTTTTTATCTTTTATTTTTTTATAGTCTATTTCTTTCTCACGTTGTTAGACTAGATGAGAAGGGAGAGACCACTTTTGTCCTCTTCCCACTTTGGTCTTTTACTCCTTATCACCTTTCTTCAATTTTTCTTTTGATTTTTTTTTTCTTTTTCTTTCCCTTTCTCTCTCCTGTCTCAGCATCCCATGAACCCAGAACGAAAAGAAATGATAACTATGAAGGATCGCCCGATCCTCAACGACCACCAACAGCTACTGGAACGCTTTTGTGAACAATCTACGCTCGATAGAATCTACTCAGGCCAAACCGAGATAGACCCGACTCCTCCAATGGTCGAAGTCGGCCACGGCGACGCCGGCCAGCACGACCGCGAACGATCGACACGAAAAGGTCTTTGGGCCAAGCTGACCTCTAGTTCCCCCCTTGCAAACGCTACCCCTCCACGACCAAGTCGGGGCATGAACAAAGGATGCACGAAACAACCAATATTTCCAGAAGCATATCAAATTTAAGAAGATGTTCGCAGATCTAGTTGAGGCATTTCACTGAACAGTTGGAGCATGCTACCAGAACCAGAGATTTCCGCCTAGACCGAGACTCAGGACAAACAACAAGCATGGACCAGGATAGCAGCACGTATACAAGCGAGGCCGGAACTCGCACGAACTGGAGAACGCCAGCCCGGTCTTGTGAGCCCAAAACAGAACACGAGGAGAAAGGAACGGGGGCTGTCGGTGGCATCGGACGGCGAACGAGCTCGATAAATCGGGCTGCGTCCGTCCGCCTCGCTCGTCTCCGAGCCGAGGTCCTTGGGAAACCGGTTCCCAAAAATTGGATAAGTCGAAAACCGGCGAAACTCAGGGCCAGAGCCCACCGAAGCTCGGCGCGAAGGAGGAGGAAAGGGAAAAGTGTGTATGCTATTGACTCCGGCGAAGGCACGGTGGTCACCGGGGGCTCAGTCGCTTTCTGCTTTCTCTCCCTCCCCAGAACCTCTTCGACCTCCCTCTCTCACTCGCTCAGATCAGTCGCTCGCTCGCAGATCTCACTCTCTTCCTTCCTTCTCGGGCTCGCTCACTCTCAGGCCTCCCTTGATGTCTCTCTGGGGAAGTCGTCGAGCTCGCTCCTTCGATCTCTCTCTTCGTATGTGTCCTTTGGCCTCCATCGGAAGCCCTATTTATAGGCCGAGGGGGGCCGGTCGACGGAGGATCCGACTGCCGGTTCTCGGCGTGCCGACCGGCCTCCCCCTTGGCCGAACCAGCGTCTCGTCTCAGCATTGAAGGCGTGTCCCATCCGTTGCCGGCTATTCTCCCCTCTCTTTACAGTAGATCGTCCTCGAGCGCGTTGTCGTCGTCGCGCGTGAGTTGCAGAGGCGAAGGGGGAAGGAGGAAGGAAGAAGAAGAAAGAAAGAGGGGGGCCGGGCCAAATGAGAATAAAAGCGTAGTGGGCCTCGAGCCCGCGTGGGAAGAAAAGAAACAAAAGGAGGGTTGGGCATGAAGGCCCAGCCCCCATGAGCTCCTCTTTTTCTTTTTTTTTTTCTTTTTTTTTAACTTTTCTATTTATCTGAAATGCAGTAAAATAAGGAGAAATAAATAAAACTAATATGTGCCAATGATAATAATACCTAGGTGATGTGAAAATCATTTTTTTTAGATGGCCAAATTGGTTCCTAATTCTATGCAATTTTTATCATAAATATTTAGCCAAAATTCAAGTGTCAACAATGAGGCAGAGTTGGCCATAATTTATTATTTGGTTATTTGAAAAGGGTAGTTTTAGGAATGGGTAGGTAGGGCAAACACTTAAATACCAACCAAAGACATGGCTCTAATACCCCTTGTTGATGCCTAAAAATTTCATTTTAATTAATTAGGTTTTATTTTTTGTTTTATTCGGATGATAAATAAACGGGAAAAAAAAAACAAAAAAAGAGAAGCAGCCCTCGAATGGGCCCTTACGGCCCATTTCCCCTTTCAGCCCGGCTCCACTAGTCGTCTCCTTCCTCACGCCTCTGCAGCACACGCGCAGAGGACGCGACGCCGGAGAGGCAGGCGAACGGCGACCCACGTGGGAGGGGCGGCTAGCGTCGGATGGGACGCCGGTTCGGCCGGCAGAGGCTGCTTGGCGCACGGGGACTGGCGGTCGAAGCTCCGTCGACCGGCTGCCCCCTCGCCTATAAATAGGCCTCCGTTTCCGTCGTCGAAGAGGATGCTGAAAACGATCGAAGGCTGCAAAGCCTCGAGCTTCCTGCTGAGAGACTTCAGAAGGGGAGCCGAGGTCGAGCAAGCCCAGATCCGAAGGCTCGCAGCCGGAGAGGGAGAAGTCCTGCCGGAGAGACGGAGAGACAGAGAGAGAGAGAGGCCACCGGAGCTCGGGGTCCCCTGAGAGACTTCGGGGAGCTCGAGTGCAGGCCGGCCTTGGTGTGGTGAGTTCGGAGGGGTCCCCAAGAGACTTCGGGGAGCTTGACGAGCGAACCCGAGGGAGGGAGAGAGTGTTCCGGCCAGATTTGACCAAGCTCAAGTCTCACCGTCACCGTCGTCGCTCGCTGTTTCTCCACCGTCGCGAACCACCCTCCTGCCGTCGTCGTCCCCGTTCGAGAGAAGGTAAAAAAGCGTCATCATTCATCGTAGCCGTCGTCGCCGTTGCCGTTGCCGCCTTCGTCGTCGCCGCCGAACACCTCGGTTCCCCCCTCCCCTTCGGCGCCACGGATTCGCAAACCCTAGGGTTTGCGATTTTTCGAGTCGTCAAATCGGATCCGGGCCTCGGAGCCGGGTAGGGTTTCGCGAAATTTCGGGGCGGCGGGAAGCGGGTCGTAGAGCGGGTTGTTGGGCCGGGTCATCGGGTCAGGCCGGGCATCTCCAAACGCCCGGCCACGGCGTCGTTTAAAAAAAAAAAGGGAAAAAAGATGAAAAAATCTGAGTCGGGCCCGCAACGTGGGCCCGTCCTCGTTCGGGTCGCCGGCCCAGGTCGGACCCAACCTATGGATTTGACCCAGGTCAGTTTTGTTTTATTATTTTAATATAAAATAATATTCTAATAAATAATAATAAATTAATTAATTAAAAAAATCAAAAATGTTTTAATTTCCAGAAAATCAAAAAATATTTAAAAAATGTTGAAAAATGTTTTATTTTCTAAAAAATCGAGAAAAATAAAAAATAATTTATTTTCCGAAAATATTTTGAAAAATATTAAAAAATATTTTATTTTCCAAAAAAAAATCAAAAATATGCCAAAAATCCAAAAAAAAAAAGCCAAAAATTCATGAAAAAAGCCAAAAAATTCAGAAAAGCCAAAAAAACTTGTATTTTTCCAAAAAAATCCAAAACATCCCTTTTATGTCCAAAAATGAGAAAAAGACTCAAAAATGTTTTTCCTAAAAAAAAATGCATGGAAAATCCCTCAAAAATCCAAAAAGTCTTAGGGTTTAAACAAGATTAGGTACTGAAAGGGCATTAGTGATTAACTAGTGTAATCAAGTCCCCGATCGTAATTTCTCTGGTTGCGCAGGAGTGAGTATTTCTCCCGATACTTCACTTGGGTTTCTAATCAACCCATCCCAAATCGATTAGTGGCGACTCCAACTTAAAAATTGATTTGCAGGTTAAAAACTTGAACCATTAAGTCGTGAATTGGTGGACTTGAGAGAGTCCGGGCTTAACCAATTTCAGCCGAGCCATTAGCCTCCTTAGGCGTTCGTACCCGATTGCGGGCGCCGAAAAAAAGAGGTCGCGACACCCTTGTTGGTATTTGCAGAAGCTCGTGTTTGATGTGGGTGTGTGCAAGTGAGTGTTGGTGTGCGTGAAATATAGTAAGGGAGTAAAAGAACTAAGAACAATGTGGCTAAGAAATGATTGGGCAAATAAACAACAAGAATGTGTATAAGAGAGTGGTAGCAAGGGAGCACAAATGAATAGAAGGAAAGCTTTTATTATTTAGTTGTAGTACAAAAGAAAGGTGAAGGAGCTGAACTTGTTGGTCTGTTCCTCAAAATGGTCGACCACAAGCCTATTTATAGGCCTAGATGACAGACTTACTCAAGGAAAATATTTTGCACTTGTCAGAGATTTTTTACTTTCCTTCTTCTCCCGGACACTTCTACACTTGTGCTTCCAGACTTTTCATTGCCAACTAAGCTAGATTTATTTCTAGGCTTTTTCTTGACTTCTCTAGCTAATGTCTATCTTGAAGTTCCTAGAAATTGGATCAATAATTTGACAAAATCATATCAGCTTATAGATCCATAACACGGTATGGCATTGTTAGCAGATGGAGGAGCAGAATTTTTTTTTTTACTAAGGAACCACCTTCTACGATGAAGGACTTTGAGGGTAATGAGCTTAAAGCTCGTGAATTTATACTGGGTTTAAAGCTAACGTGATATGAAATACATATTAATTAACACGTATGAATGAGAGGTTAGAAGGCTTGTGAATCTTAGCAATAAACCATGATAGGTTCTTGTTTTGATTCTCGTTATTCTCATAGCCAATGATAGGAGAAGAACTTCCTTTCCTCAAATAATGAAATCTCTAATACGTATGGATGAGAGGTTAGAAGGCTTGTGAATCTTAGCAATAAACAATGATAGGTTCTTGGTTTGATTCTTGTTCTTGTCATAGCTAATGATATGCGGAGAATTTCCTTTCCTCAGGTAATGAAATCTCCCTTGACCGCTTTTGATAGATGATCGACTTAACTAATAAAGAATGTACTAAAGATGCTCCCCTAAACTGATTATAGCTAACCTTTTGGAAAACACAAGCAAGAAATTGAGAATCATGAAGTAGAGATGTCATACTTTTAGTGTGCTTGAAGCTATATCAGTATAGTTGAGAGGTTAGAAGGCTTGTGAATCTTAGCGATAAACAATGGTAGGTTCTTGGTTTGATTCTTGTTCTTGTCATAGCCAATGATATGCGAAGAACTTCCTTTCCTCAGGTAATGAAATCTCCCTTGACCGCTTTTGATAGATGATCGACTTAACTAATAAAAAATATACTAAAGATGCTCCCCTAAACTGATTATAGCTGACCTTTTGGAGAACACAAGCAAGAAATTGAGAACCGTGAACTAGAGTTGTCATACACTTAGTGTGCTTGAAGCTATATTAGTATTATTGAGAGGTTAGAAGGCTTGTGGATCTTAAGGATAAACAATGGTAGGTTTTTGGTTTGATTCTTCTTGTCATAGCCAATGATATGTGAAGAACTTCCTTTCCTCATGTAATGAAATCTCCCTTGACCGCTTTTGATAGATGATTGGCCTAACTAATAAAGAATATACTAAAGATGCTCTCCTAAACTGATTATAATTGACCTTTTGGAAAACACAAGCAAGATATTGAGAATCGTGAACTAAAGTTGTCAATACACTTAGTGTGCTTGCCACCACAAAGCTTGTGCTCTTGGAGGCATATGTGGCGAGCGCAAGTCGATTCGCTCGTTCAATGACCTCTTTCAGTGCGTCATTACTTCATTTCAACAATCGTTGCTGATGTAAGACGCCGTGGAAGGACATCTAATATGCGTCTGGATTGCACTTTCTGTCACATCAACTTCATATTATTGCCGTATTGGACATGATGATTACTTGTGTTAGCGTCCCTATCCCTCCCCTCTCTCCCAGCATTATATAACCTCTGACTCAGATGCAGCGTCTGCCATTTGACATTTTTGCACTGCCTCTTGTCTTGTCCGATGTTGCAACATCAGGTGAATCGACCACTTGTAGCTTCCTCAAGTTTCCAAAGTCCTCTTGTATCCCAAGCCGAACTTGATTAAACGGTTCCCTTGGCCCAAAACGCACGACAAAAATCTCTGCTTTTTGATCTCCGAGAGTTCCGGTAAGCGCCAGGTTACATCGGAATGCCCTTGTTAGTGTTAAGTTAAGAGGAAATTATATAATTAATTGTAAATTTATTTTACAAATATCAATTAAGTCTTAAATTTTTCAACTTAATCAATTCAATTCTAAAAATTTGCTCAAAATTCAAAGGTAGTACTTCCAATTAATGTTTGTCGAAAGTCGTTAATCTGATGGTCCAGTTATCTCCAACCATTCTACTTGGCACTTTATTACGTGAATGATGTTCAACGAAAACTGATAAAAATAAGGATATTAAAATTGGTATCGATATGAATTTAGGATTGTTTAGGTAATTTTCCCATCAAGTATAATGCATCCCACGTTTTCGTACTTTCTTGATTTGTTCTTTCTTTTATTTGAAAATCATATTCTTAAAATATTTAAATAGTGAATCATTATTTCTTTGACGGTTTGATTTTTTAAGAGCAGTCGGCTACAGCTCAACAGCATTTTAGAGATTCATGCATGGTTTTTGGTCAAACATAACTCCCACCACCAGAAGTGCTCTTGAAACCCTAAATTCTTATTCATGCGTGGTTTATGATCATACATGCCATCCCACCACCAGAAGATAGTTATGACAATACTCTCAAAACCCTATATTCTTGGCTTCCCATGCAAGTTACCCGCAAGTGGGGTTCAAACCAGTCAAAACCCTAAAATACCCGAGCCGCCAAATCCACTAACCCCCAAAGTCCCTCCATCATCACATCACTCCCCCAACAAAACCACCAGCATCTTTATCTGCTTAGCTATTCAAAAGTCGGTCAAATCAACATGTTTGAGATGGTCTGATGGGACGCCATTCTCTGAACTTAATATGGGTTTGATTTATTATTCACAAAAGAGGAAAGATAACACAAATAATTTTTAAATTTTAGCTTAATATATATTTCAATCAATGAATTTTTTATTTGTTCAATATAATCATTAAACTTTCGCTCAATGTATAATATGATCCTTAAAATTTCAATTTGATATATGTTTTTTAGTTGTTGAATTGTATGAAAATATTTAATGTAATAATTGATCTTGAATTAATGGAAGGGCTATATTGAACTAACATTGAATATTTTCATATAATTCAAGAACTATATTGAATATGTACCAAAGTTTAGAAATTATATTGAACAAATTAAAAATTTATAAATTAAATTGCATATTGAGCTAAAATTCAAGAACCACATTAAACAAATTAAAAGTTAAATGACTAAATTACACGTTGGATCAAAGTTCAATGTTGTTTGTATCATTATTCCCATAAAAGAAATAAGACAGTTTATAAATCCTGGCATAATGTGATAGGTGAAGGCGATGATGTGGGAGATGCGGTGGTGGAACGCAGAATTCATTGATAAACAGCTGCAGATATATCCTCCCTGTTTTTTGCCCCCCCCCCCTTTTTTTTTTTTATGGAATGGGAATAGAATTGGCAAATTCATATAATTCATGTGGAGAAAAGGATTGGAGTTCATTTAGTCGGCCACATCACATCATTTCCTAGGCCGAATGGTCCTCCTAGTCAAACTCGTGTAAGCCGCTGGATTTTATCATCAAGAACCCCATCTTGCTCAAAGCATTGGAAGTTGTCAAAAATCTGCTAAGGAAAAGAACATCACAGTAAAAGAAAAAATCAATTTTTTTGTGATGCTGCATGACTTTTGAGGATTTTTGGGGAGATTCAGAATCGACAACTTGGCAAAGTGCAGTCATCTTTTTAGCACTTCGAAATTTGAGATCACATATTTACTAGATGAGGTGCATCCAACTCGGCTCGGTATATGTACAGGCTTGGCTGTGAACGAGACTTTTATATTATTTTCTAATCTTTAACTTTTTTTTTTAGGATTTCGAAGATATTTAGATACATTGTGGTCATATATATATATATATATATTGCTTATCGCCCTTCGAAAGCCAATTGCATCTCCCTGACCTCTCTCTCTGTATCTCTCTCAGATACCAACTTTGGAATCCTAAATTCTATTTACCCATCTGTCAAGGACAACGCCTTCGTAAACCGCACCGTCATTCTCTCATTCTCTCTCTCTCTCTCTCTCTTTCGCTCGCACCACTAATTTGGAAAGTGGCACTTTGGACGATGATGATGCTTTTGTCTCCCTCGAGGTCGCGGTCGCGGTCGCGTGGGTTTGATTTAAAGTAAAACACAGTTGGATGAACCAGAACCATCTTCTTCAATGTTCACACCTTTCGTTCTTCTTTGCTTTTTCGCTTCTCGGTGTGAAACGCCGAGGACGAGGACGAGGTCGCTGTCGCTGCCTTACTTCTTGAGCTCCTCCACAAAGCTCAGGTCCGTCTGCAGAGTATGGCCCCACAACATTCACGATCCGCACTCCGCCACCTTGCCCGCGTCGCGAGCTGCCCAGAGCCTAGCCACAGCTCGGAGCCCCGTTCCCCCAACTCGGCTGTGAGGTCGTGGCTCGGCTCGGCGGTGGAGCTCCAGGTCATGGGTCACGCTGCTTCGAGGACCTCCACGGCGTGACCCATCTCCTCAGACCCAAGATATCATCTCGCTGTCGAGCGTCGAGCGGTCGCGTGAGTGGCAGCGCCAGCATAGAATCGGAATCGGGTCGACCGCCTGACCTATCGTGCGGTGAGCTATTCTCTCACTAAAGACTGCCCGGTCCGCCCGATAAGAGCAGAGGTCCTCGATCGGGGCTCATGGTCATGGAGGGACATTGCGAGCGCCCCTCCCAGGCTCCTCAGCCCTGTGTTCGCCGCCGGTGGTGGCGGCGTCATCATCTCGTCCTTTGACACGGAGGAGGAGGAGCTCGCGCCAGCTCCGTGCCCGGAGCTTCGAGATGTCCACCTGGCGGACGCCCGGCGAGTTCTGGGGCTCGTCGATCGCTCGCGCCAGGAGAGCTTGGACGGGTGGGTGAAGGAGTACAATGTCCGACCGAGATAGCCATTTCCAGTGAGCAGTCACTGATTCCTTGAGGCTGTGGGCTGTTGTGGCCGGAAGATGGTGCTCCAGTACTTGGAGGGCCTCTCGTGCCATGATCATGTGACTGACGAGCTGGAGTATGGGCAAAGAGCGGGCGTCGTTTGCAGCACCACCGTGAGTTTTGCTTTCTGCCGCCGACGGTTAAGTCGCCGTTGGCACAATTGGCCAGCCACCGGCTCTCTCGATTTGACACACTTGAAGAACCCTCATACACACAATAACCCTCTCTCCCTCTCTCTCTCTCTCTCTCTCTCTCTCGCACGCGCACTTGAAGAGACACCCACAAACTTGAATACCCCCATAAAATAAGCTCGCTGCCATTGCCAATCTCCCCCAGTTCATCATTCTCAACCCACTTCTTCCTCTTCCTTTCCTCCTATCGCCATCGCCCACTCTCTCCCAGTTCATTCTAACTCACTTCTTCCTCTTCCATTCCTCTCTCTCTTCCGCCATCTCTCTCACACGCACAAACTTGAAGAAACCTCTTACAATAATCTCGTCACCACCTCTCTCTTCCGCCATCTCTCTCTCTCTCTCTCTCTCTCTCTCTCTCTCTCTCTCTCTCACACACACACACACACACACACACACACACACACCTGAAGAGACCCAAAAAACTTGAAGAACCCTCGTACCATAACCTCATCGCCATCGCTCGCTCTCCCTCAATTCATTCTCACTCACTTCTTCCTCTTCCTTTCCTCTCTCTCTTCCACCATCTCTCTCTCACACACACACTTGAAGAGGCTCACACAAACTTGAAGAACCCTCATACAATAACCTAATCGCCATCGCCCACTCTCCCCCAATTCATTCTCACTCACTTCTTCCTCTTCCTTTCCTCTCTCTCTCCCACCATCTTTCTCTCAGAGAGAGGCACGCACCTGAAGAATCCTCATACAATAACCTCATCGCCATCGCCCACTCATTCCTAGTTCGTTCTCACTCGCTTCTTCCTTTTCCTTTCCTCTCTCTTCTGTGGACGCCATCTCTCCGAGTCTCTCTCTCGCACGCTTGAAGAACCCCCACACAATAACCTCATCGCCATCGCCCAATCTATCCTAGTTCATTCTCACTCATTTTTTCCTTCTCGTTTCCTCACTTCTGTCGACGCCATCTCTCTCACAGACACGCACACTTGAAGAACCCTCATACCATAAACTTATCGTCATCGCCCGATCTCCCCCACTTCATTCTCACTCACTTCTTCCTTTATCTTTCCTCTCTTCTGCGGACGTATTCATCATCCCTGATATCGACCTTTTGGCAGCGCAGGTGATCATTTTAGCTTCCTCACCTGAGTTTTCTTTTTCTTCTCTTCACTGCAAATTATCTTCAGTTTGGGGAGTTTTGGGCAGGTAAATCAGCTCAAGCACAAGTCCAATAGAGCGAAAAGGGGCCACAAGTGAATATGGTGATGAAGATCATCAACAAGGTATTGACGATATTGATGCAGTTGATGTGGAAAGTGGTGAGACCTGGGGATCTCAAACTTGGGGATCACGTTTATAGATATGGGATGTATGGATTATACAGCCATCATGGTGAGTTCTCTTCATCTTCCTGATCTTGAACTAGTCCTATTCTTTTTTGTCCTTCCTTCTTTTTCTGGCCAATCTTTTTGCTCTTTAGCCGATCAATTTACACTGATCAACTCCATTTCCGACAACACCTAGAAGCCTCAGTCAGAACCTAACATAATTCTAGTGGATGATTCATTGAAATTGAAGCCACCAGAGAGTAAATGACTACAAATCTGTGGAGCCAAATGAGATGCAAATTAATGGTAGTAAATGTCACCCGCCTGATCATCCTGGTGTCGATTCTCTTCATCTCTACTCTTCCTCTCCCCGTGATTTTCTCTCCTTTCTCTCACAAAGCAAATATAGTAAAATCACGGCAAAGGTCACTCTCCTGTTGGAGACGATATAGAACAAGATCAACAAGCAAGTGGACGATTGGGTCAACTGCACATTAATCTTTTTTCAGTAATCAAAATTCTTCCCTTTCAATTCCTTCTCAGTGTTAAGTGATGTACACTGGTTAATAACTGCACCTGTGGTTTGTAGGGTTCCCTTTCTCATACTATTTATCCAAAGTCAGCCTCAGCCCAAAGCAAATGATACAATCAATCCCCACTTTTCAACTTCGAAGAATCACAGGTCGAGCTGCAGCTCCACCCGGTTTACCTTTGGCTTTGGAAGCTTCATTAGTGTTGAATTTAATCCTTCCCCACCATTTTCTTTCATTTCAAGGCAATTCATATTGGATTTCTGTCGCCAGAGAAGAGGCAAGAAAAGTTCTAATAACAATTCAAATCCGATTTCTCCAATTGCTTGCTGTCATGATGGATGGCTTGTGAGTTCACTTTCTTACACTACGCCAAGCCAAACTGAAACACTTGCCCTCAGCCCAGAATGAATGATAAAATCAATTCCCGCTCTCGAAGAACTGGGACGAGCTGTGGCTAAATCAGAGTCACCTTTCGAGGATCTATCAGCGTTGAGTTTAATCCATCCCCACGGTTTCACTCTCCTCTCCTCTCCTCTCCTTTTCTTTTATCCTATTTCAAGGCAATTCGTATTTGAGTTCAGTCAAACAGGCCAGAGAAAAAGACATGATGGGCTCTGATGACACAATGGAAACCCTAGATTCGGGTAGCAGAGGGAGAGGAATTTACACGGATCTCGTCTTGACACCCAACGACCAATAAACCGTGAATGCTTTAATCTCAAGCCCACGCTATCCCAACAACGAGTCTATCTCAAGTCAAAACTACAAAAATCCAATTTCTCTTTATTTGCACAGCCATAAAACGTTAATGAACATCGACCTGTCTGAACGGTCTGATCGGAAGAATTCTCTCGTGAGATTAACTATGGTGGCTTTCCATTCGCAACAAAGAGACGGTAATGATTGTACTTAGGAAAAGAGACTAAGATGGCTGCAAAAGATGTAGCCGGATGAGCTAGAAGCAAAAAAAGAAATTTTACGGAATGAGAATGAAATGGAAAAACTGCATGATTCTTTTGGAGAATGACGGAATTAATTTGCAGGCCAGACTATAATTAATTATTTATAGCAAGGATGCAGAACAGAAGCAAACATAGAAAATAATGCTCACTTAATTTATTTCGACCGTAGCATGTGTTCTTTTGGACCTTGACTTATGGGGATATATATTCCAAAAGGAGTGCTTTTCAACTTTCATATGAAGATTTTTTGGTCTGGAAAACTACTATTATTTAGCATCGATAAGAGCGATGGTTCTGGACTAGTCACCGAGATTTATCACATGGTTTAGCAAGCAGCTCGACGGCTCTAAAGTCCAAACTGTCTTTAAAATAATTTCTTTGGATGCTGTCTTCGCTTTTAGGTGCGTGGAAATTTTGTGTCTTTTCATGAGTAGAAAGCTGGAGAGAAAATTCTAGAGCTGCGCTGGAGCTGCAGCGCATTTTATTTCTATCTAACGTGCCAAACCAAAGATTAGGAATTCATTCAGATTTCTAATCCAAAATCGGCCTACCTACCCAGTTAAAGAAAGAAGATTGTGAATATTCATAGTACATTCCCACCTTTGTGTCAAAATTGTCCCTCTAGAATTTCCTTTTTTTGTTTTTTGTTTTGTTTTCCATTTTGAATTAAATTTGATTCTTTAATGATTTGCATGTACGTATGTCACAGGAATTTACATCGGTGAAGGCTATGTGATTCATTTCACCCGAACAGAGAGCAAAAAAACCATGCATTCTTCACTTTTCAAGACTAGCTACAAGCAAATAATTTCATCTCCTTGCCCAACATGTGGATACCATAAGAGCATTGACCATGGGGTTGTCAAAACTTGTCTCAATTGCTTCCAACAAGATGGCAAGAAACTCCGATCCCTTCACCGATATGAATATGGGTGGCCACTACTAAGGTTTAAGTTAGCAAGGCGAGGAACTTGCACAATGCTACTCGATACCAAATTGCCCCATCAAGTAGTCGATAAGGCCAGCGAGCTTCTTGCGGATAATGCGTTTGGCAATTACAACCTCATCAATAACAATTGCGAGCATTTTGCTACATATTGCCGGACCGACAACCGTGCAAGCGAACAAGCAGCCTTTTTCAGTGAATGTGTGCGGAAAATTAAGGAAGCCAAAAGATGGGCCATGAAGGAGTTGCTGCGGAGAAACTGAACTCGAGTGATCCAACCTTTCTCCGATGTTGTATTTCTCTGTCTATTTGTTCTTTTAGAAAATAAAAACGTGCCCTAATAAGCTTATTCGTGTATGGACATGTCTATGTGTGTGTGTGTGTGTATATATAATCTCATTATGTTCAATGTCCGGAAATATGATCATAGCCGATGACATTGGTTCCGTCCCCCTCTCGTTTTATCCATTACATGGATTCTGATGCTGGTCCCATTCACATTAGATTTTCCAAGAATAGAACAAAGTTGTTAGCTTGTCCTTGTCTGACATACACAGCTCTCTCAATCTCTCCCCGCACCACACACCACCCCCCCCCCCCCCCCCAACCCCCTCCGTCTCTCTCTCTCTGTTTGCCACCTTGTCTGACATACGCAGCTCTCTCTCTCTCGAGAATCTCCTCCCTCCCCACTCCCTCTCTCTCTCTCTCTCTCTCTGCCACCATTATCACTGCATGTTTTTCACTAAAGGGTACGTGAACAGCATCCCAAATCAAGTGACTCACGCCTTTGATTCTTCATTTCCTAGTTTTTCATCTGTTCAACTTGATCATCGAGTAGGCCCGAACCACTAACCAAGACTCTTAAGCTTGGAGGGCGGGGGCGACTTTCGGCCCAATCACAGCGGCTTTATGATTGCTGATACAAATTCATGCCCATGGCGGCATCAAACTGGCCACCCGAAAGTAGAGGAGCTTGTCCTGCACTCTCCAAGTATGCAATGAGCCTAGTGGCAAAGGCCCGCCAGTGTAATTTGGGGCACCCTTTCTGGTGGGAAGCATCCCGTCCAATTCGGGACCATCAGACCTCTGTCTTCCGCCACCAAAGGAGGAGGCACGGGAAGAATAAAGACCCGACCACGAGTGGCAGCTGTAGGAGGAGGAGGATCAAGGTAGTTGTCTGGTTCACCAGAAGGATGACGGCTGCTATTGAGTTTGGGGGTGATGGCCTGGAACTCAATGTTTTTGGTAGTATTTGAGTGCTTAGCCAGAGAGGGAAGTAGCAAAAACAAAGCATACAAAGAGAAGAAAACGTAATCGTTCTTACGCGATTAAAACATAAAAAAAAAAAGAAAAAAAAGTGCTTTGCCATTTTTAGCAGGCACACGTGCACTGCACGTAGTTCTAGTTCTTCATTTTAATCAATCATCTTTGGAATTATTAATGAAAACATACACATTGTCGATTGCAGAAATAACATCAACCGGTAAAGCAAAGCTCACAACAGATGCTTTGTCCATATTCATAATGTAAACATAGACACCAACTATTTCTCCATCAACATTGTTGCGACCTGCTTTTTCCGTCCAAAGGGGAAAAGACATAAATTTAGGGATATTACTTAAAAGGCAAGCTTATGACTCTCATTTTAGACGTGAGCTCTCCCAAGTCCATACATTGCACAACGTTGAGTATTCAAATTGATGCTATAATGATTTTTAATAAGGAGTTGGCACTAATTTATTCAGGTCAGTTAGAAAATTTTGGGGTGGCAAGCAATGTGGTTTCGGCCAAATCTAGAAAATTTTCCCAATAATATCATGTTGCAAGATCACGTGGTAGAGAAGAAAACATAGTGAGAAACTTGAACTTGAGCCACTAATATGGACAGCAAATTACACCCTCAAGCACCAACGTGCCAATCGGTGGACTACATAACGTTTGTCGTGCCACAACATGAACACACATTAAAATTTTTGAGAGTGTATAGTAGGAGTCTGATACCTTTGGGTGCCCAAGTCTAAGCCTGTCAACATATTCAATTGGACCCACCTTCACTCAAAAGCTTAAACTAATAAGTTATGAGTCAACTATGATATATTAACTATTCTATATTATATCACTTTTTCGATGTGGGATTTCTCTAACACAACTTATTCACATGTGTATCCTAACAAAAATCTAGCCATTTCTATAGATAATGGTCCCAGAACCTATCTCCCCGCTTGCCTTTGATCAGCAAGATAAAGAATGACATTTCAGATTAGCGCAAAAAACCTAGGAAGAGAAGAATTTTGGCCAAAACGACTCAATAAGAGAAGGATCACATGGCATACTTGGCCCTTGCTTCGAAGCATATAAATAAGTGATTGCAAGAGCAATCCTAGTAGTAGCATTAGAAATTGTATCTCCGCCGAATTATCGCCTTTGCATTTTCTTCAGCTTTAGCAAAAATTGCAGTTATATTGGTCGGGTGCTGATGTTGATAATTTCTATAATTTTTTTTTTAAGTTTCTGAATTTTTTATAATTCTCTTTCCTTTTATTTTTTTCATTTTTTTTTTCCTTTTCTTCTTTTTCTTCTAAGCCCGGCTAGGATTGCCAGCCGACGGGATTCCTCAAAATGAAGCCCCAATGACATGCTGTTTCTTGTAGACGGTTTGCAGTTATTGCTCCAACTTCATCAAGGGTATTCGAAACCCAACATCATCGTTATCACTCTTTCGGAAAAGAAGAATCCTATGCTTAGAATTGTCGTCCCACATATTTTCTTCCATCTCTCCTTCAATCCGATCGATCAGTAGATGATGGATGTAAAACATCGCCTGCACTTATTTCTCCCTTGAATGTGCTCAATTAAAGCTTCAGCTTAAGGTACTTTCCTCTCTATCTCTCCAATCTAAGATGGAGGAAGGGACGGCCCTACGCTGCGCTATGCGCGTGTTTTTAGAGGGAGGGAAGCATTTACTGTATCCCGCCGAAACCTGCTCCGCTGGTATCAGTTCTTGCTGCAAAGTTCTGTTTTATCCTATATTTCGGACAGATTGTTCCGGGAATTGCACGCGCTTGCCAGGAGCTTTCCCCCCGCACTGTAGACGATGAAATGGAAAGAGTCGGGAAGAAAAGAATACCTTAAGGACATGCAACGTACTTTCCTTCCAAAAGAAGACAAGAGTCTTCGAGAGGAGGGAGTGAGTGGTGCCACGTGAAAAATTAGTTACTAGATAAAAATCACCAAAAATCTCAAATTTTAGCCATTATGATACATTTCTTTCAATAAATTTCAAACTTTTATTTATATGACATATTTACTCTCAAACTTATATAATGACACATTTATCCCAAATTTCCGATGCCAAAAAAAAAAAAATTGGGATAAATGTGTCATGCGGGTATAAATTTGAAATTTTTAATGTAACAAAAAATAGTTTAAGGTAAATATTTGATGGTAGGTAAAGTTTGAGATTTTCTATGTCTTTTTTCATTAATTATTTTATATGGAAACTAAAGAGAAATTAAGGGTTTCGTAGGAAATATTGTAATCTCTCTTTTTAGTGAGAACAAAGCGAACATAAAATCTTGTTTTTATTTTCAATATTCGAACGTGCGCGTATTGAAAATGCGTCTAAAAAGCACGTTTAATTATCCTATTCTCAAGGTGTTGATGGTGAGCAGGGAAATACTTGGGTGACAGCTTCGTTATTTTGGAGAAAGAGACGGAATCACCTCCGTCACATTCTTTTCCGTGGAGTCTGCATGGAAAGGAACACATAGTTTAAAAAAGGCCGGAAGTTGTTAAAGGGGAAAAAAACTCTATCACCAAAAAAAAAGAAAAAAGAATTGACTCCATTAAATTGAATTAATGTCACAAAAAATCACAAATTGGTGCTAATACATCTGTCAACTGTCATGTGTCATTCTACGCAACAATTTAAAATTTATGGAAGCCAAAGAGTTTGTCAGGAGGTTTCTGCAAAGAAACTAATTCTAGTGATCCAATCCAATCTTGTAGGCTCTTTGTTCCTTTTTTTTTTTTTAACTTTCCGTTTCAATGTATACTCGATTGAGACTGGAACAAAAGAATAATTGCATCTTGCTAGATTGATTGCACAATTTGTCTATAGATGCTCCCTATGCATTCCTCTAAGTTCTAACTCATTGCTCGTGCGATGAACACATCTATTTAAGCACAAGAGAAAGGAACTATCACTTTAAGTAATAATTATACTAACACACTTTTGTGCTGATAGAATCAATGAAAATGATACCCTAAACAGAAAAAGATTAGACCAACCTAAAATGGCCACTGCATATTCTTCCTGTTCCTAGGCAAACAGACCGGATTACAACATATGAAACATAGATGCACCAGCACATAGCAGAAAAGCATCTCCATGAAATAGTCCAATGTACTTGCTACTAGCATTTGCATATAAATGAAGGTCTCGGGTTAGGAGCCCAAATGCGTGCTTTTGTGTCGTACTTAAGAGTTTTTCCCTATCACCTTTTCAATAACCAAGTCAAGGTATACCTTTTATTTCAAGTTTATAAATTACATTCTCTGTATACAAATTGATGTAAATAATGCGTGTACGAATTTTAATGTCATTTTTCATCCGAGAATTAATTGCATAAGCATAACAAAACCATTATATATGTATATATTTTTTACAATGTACTTATTATCTAGGAAGATATATGTATATGTATATACTTCTTATAACACACTTATTGAAAAATGGAGTTAATAAAACAATGGTGATATTTCAATAGATTAAGTCTTTTTTCTGTGCCATGAATTCTTATAGTTTGATTAAGACAAGGTCGCGCGTGAACATAGGAAAAAATGTATATCATCCAATTGGCTCTCGTCCCCACCTCAAGCCCTTTGGGCTCTACTTTGTGTTGAAGCCCCAGTCTTGGGCTATGCTAGTTTGTTCCAGTTATGATATAAATAATACTTACTTTTTTTCGACCAAAAAAGAAAAATCAATCAATTCTTTTTCATAAAGTATGTGTATCATGTGAACTTATTGATCCAACAATCATGTATCTCTCTCCTTCCATGTAGATGTAATTATTAAAAGAAATGTTTTTAGGATAATCATTTGCATCATCGAGAACACCTCAATTCTCATTTCCCGAGTATCTCGTAAATCTAAATTTGCTTAAGCATATCATTTAAATGCTCTCGTTTTTCTAAAAAGAGATAAGTTTTTCTATGTACTTTTTTAGATCTGAAAATGAAAATAATAATAAAAAGGGATACATTTTATTGGTAGAAGTTTTTATCTGTGTTCATGAATTTGGGATGAATTTCGGATTTTCTTGTACCTAAATAATTAGATTTGAGATTTCAGATTTAAGCCCGACCCAAACCCGGAAACCGATCCAAACCCATCTCCGCTCCTCGCCGGCTCCCTCCTCCTCCTGCTCATAATTCCTGCCGACGGTGTTGCAGAGAATTGAACAAATGGAGAAGCAATCTGCGAGTCTCCATTTGGCCTCTGCGTTTCTCGCCATGGAACCCACTAACTGCGTGATGTCCCACGCGAGGCAAACGTCTTCCTTCTCTTCCTCTCTACGCCCCCTTCATTGGGCTTACCAAATTTCATCTTTTTCTGGAAAAAAGAAGAAGAAAAAGTGCTCTTTTTCACTTGGTGTATAGATTCACAAGATTCAGTGTGCATTGAATTTGAAGCAATTGTCTCTTCAATTCGAAACCCAGATCGCTCGGTGGTGGCTCCGTGACGGTAGATGTTCAGAGATTCATTTGGGATCATTGCATCAGCAGAGCTGTAAGTCTTGATTGAGAGCTTTTCCCATAATAGAGAATCCAAAAGGAACAAGAAAAGGGATGTCTGAACTGAAGTGTCTTTTAAGTTCAGCTCAAATGTTGACGCTGATTAAGGATATAAGTGACAAAAAAAAAAAAAAAACAATCTTTGTGTTTACCCTGTGTCGTTTCTGCTAAAGTGAATGCGTTTTATTCGTTGACACCATTTAGACTAGCCGAAATGATTATATGCTTCTGTGGAAGTTACAGTTCTTGTTGCTACTTGTGGAGTTGTTGCTTTAGCTTACTAATACTAGCTCATGTATTAGTTCTTGAGCATCAGGTTTATTTGTAAAATTTTATAGGATCACTGCTGATTATTTTAAAAACTTAAGCTATTAAATGAAAGTGTAGTTTATTATTTATATATTCTAACACTTCCCCTTAGGTTTAGTCTGGTTTCTTGTCTGATAATAAGCGTGGAGTTTAATTAGGGAGACAAATAAGATCTGAAAAAATTGAACTCAGGATTTCTAGCTCTAATACTATATGAGATTTTGTGGGACAACTATCGACTGTTTTAAAAGCTTAAGCTATTGGATGAAAGCGTAATTTATTATTTAAATAATCTAACATTATTGCCATATGTTTTTGCTGCATTATTTTAGCGAAGGACTGTTACAACGTGTGCTAATGCGGACCGGCAAGTGTCACACTCCATTCTTGAAAAACGTTAAAGAGGCTCGTATTGGAAATTGAGTCTAATTGTGATGATGTGCTAAAGGATTGTATATATAGTACACTAGGTTCATGATTTCTTTAGAGGTAAAGCTCTTTGTTGTTAATTTTTTTTTTTAATGAATAGCGCGTCCCATTTCTCCTTTATTAATTATCAAGTTACCAAATGACAAAGTCTTTTTTCATTAGGATGAAAATGCAGTCAAAGAGAATGTGAGGGCTTTGAAATATATTTCTTTTCTTTTCCCAGATGGTAACTTTCATTTTTCGGGGTTATTAAACTCGAGTTATATTATTTATATGCATCATCCAAATCTTTGGCTAATAATTTCCTAGATGCAAGTTGTGAGAATGCAATGGTAGGGAAAATGGTGGTTCCACTGCAGTGTTTACTCAGCATGCTTGAAGGAGATACAGGGTATGTATGATATTGATTTATGTATATTTTTGAAGAACTGAATGCTTGTCTAGGTCATATGCTTGGTTGGCTTTGTTCAATAAGAGTAGACGTAGATGTATACTCTTTTTTTTTTTTTTTGGGCAAAAGAGGAAAATTTTATATTAGATATGGAGACGGTTTTACAGATAATTAATTGTCTCATGAATTGTGTGGATTTATGTGCCGACTGAAATTAGCTTTTAGCCCATTCTCTCATCGGGTGCTCGATCTGGCCAGCCAGTCTATTTTTGTCAGCGTTCATACTTTCCTTTCCTGATATGTTCTCCCCCAAAACATGTTTTAGTAAGCTGTCAAAAGAGCATCGGAATTTCCAAATAAACATTGGTGTTACGGGTTCAATTTTCTTGCTTGATCCACGTTGTTAGATTTGGTTCTCTTATAGACATTCCGTTATAAGTTTTACCAACCCTATTGTTATATCTTCTGTAGTAGCAATCTGATTCATCAGATCCAGTAGTCCATGGAACACCACAGAGATAATCACTTGGCCTTCTATTCCCTTCCCCCTTGTCTGATTAGTTCGATCTGTTTTATCTTCATCTATCATGCATGGAACTGATTTCAGGTACTGACTAGAATATTGGACATAGGTTGGCTTAGGGGTTGGCTTAGTTGGTGTCTGTCTCTCCCATGTGAGAGCTTCCAAGTTACTGTCCCTGAGCTTCAAGCTCCTTTCTGCTTAGGTTTTTTATTTTACTCGAACCTTCATATGTTTATGCGTTGTTCTTATTCCATCATTTAATGTAGCTATGCTAGGGTTGCGCTTGCTATGGTTTTGGCAAGCAACTCTTTTGCTACACTTGGTTCTAGGAATTGTTCTTGCTCCTATGAGCTGGATAACAAAAGCTGATTTAGTTGTGAAACTAGTGATTATAGTTTCATGCTGGACATAGTTTCATGATGATAAATGAGAGTAGCAGTTTTGAAATTGACCGTATTCATGCAGGTAATATTAAGTGATGGCGACCTATCAGCTTTAAGCAACATGAAGCTTAATTTGAAGATGAATCAATTTAGCATGGAAGATGATGACCCAATGTTTTCAGAAAGTGCAGATTCTGTGAGTGATCGTGTCATTGTCCTTGCACATTCCAACCTAAGCGCCCACTTTTTCAAGTTTTTAGTTTCATATTTCACACACATGCACCACGGTTTTCCTTATTTGATCCCACGATAGATATTTCTTTCGTTGGTATGGTAGACATTGTTATGATAATGCCTTTAGTAGTTCTGCTGCACGGCTTCCCCCATTACTCCTTTGGTTGCTTCGATGGCAGTGTGGTTTGTCCTTTTCTTGTGAAAATCCATTGAAAAAATTGATTTTCACAAGAAAAGCATGACTTTGAATGAGGTCCATCCGAACAATATTCATCTTCTGCAATCACGTGGATCCTGATGCACTTTGACCATGCACAAATTGGAGGAATAACTGAAATTGATATAATTTCCTCACCCCATGTAAAATGTTTACATCTGCCTTGGGAATGTGCATCTGAGAGTGAACTTCAGGGATTGAAACTGGATGTAATGTGAGTAGCTTCTCCACTAACACACTTCTTCCGTTGAGCATTAATGTGAGATATTCGGTTGTTGTCTCTCTTCATCAGACAGCGAAGGCATAATTTCTCTTTTTCAACAGTTTAGGTGCTGACGTGATATGCGACCCGTTGCGCCTGCCACACCTTGTGCGTTGCTCTACGTTCTTTTAAAATAAATCGAAGTCATCTTCCCGATTCCCAAGAGCAGCTTGCGATGGTGCAATTGACGGTTCACATGATTACAGTGATAATTGCAAGTCACAGGATCTCGAGACAGCTTGCAACAATGCAGGAAATGCCAGTCCCACCAAGCATCCGTTTGCATACATTTCCTCTGTCATCTGCAATGCCAATACATTCGATTGTTTTCTTGCTTTAGCTGACGAGGTAAACCTTGCTATTGCTGACCTGACCAGAACTCTTCAACCCCCCAGTTTGCTTCCTTACATGCAATCATACAATAGATCGAGCATACAACTGTTCAGGCTCTTGAGCAAATGAGGCTGGATGTCTGAGAATATGCCCCTGACGTATATCACTATCAGGACAATGTGCAACCGTGCCTGAATGAATGTGCTAACTTGAAAACAGGGCACAAGCTCTTGTTTGCAAATGCTTTCTCGACATCGCGATACTTTGCAGGACAATAGCAGCAACAGAACATTTTTCAGGATGATGAGTCAGATGCTGGTATATTTCACGGCAGCGTAATTTTCTGAATAGTGAATGCTCTTCTTGATGTCAAAGTCGGGCTGACGGAATATGATAGGTAAAGTACTTCTTCTCGGCCTTTTTGCCTAACGTGATCGGAGCATGAAGTCCAGAGTTGAATTCAGTCAATGGACAGCCAATGCTCAAGTGTATGTGTCCCATCGCCTACGGCCTCGTGCCCCTCGCCCACATCTGCAGTGGCTGGCGAGCTCTGGCAAAGCTTGCCGGCAACAATGGAAAAAAAAAGCAGAAAAGAAGGAAAAGAGGAAGAGAAAAAAGAAAAGGAAATATTAAACGACAATAAAAAAGGAGGGTATTAACAATTGAACCACAATTTGATTGATGGAAGGGAGAAGTGAATCGAGCACGTTGGGCCTCAAGTAAGCCATCGAGTTGCCGGCAGGAGGCTGGCGGTGACCGGTGGCTTCCTCTCCAAGTGTGTAGCACTTGATCAGACCGTGGAGCGTGAGGCGAAGGACTATCCCTCTGGACCTTCCTTCCTCCGGTCCATCGTCTCTCTCCAATTGTCTTGGTAAAGCTGTTGGAGATGTGTCTTAGTGCTGCTATTGATGTTTTGTCGTTTTTTTTTTATTCAAACAAGTTTATTTGTTATGCGGTTGGTTTGTAAGCTATTTTCTAGGAAGTGGAACAAGACGTTTGTGTGCGGTTATGTTTTGCACGTTTGTGTGCGGTTTCAAAACAGGTCCTTAATTAGCTTGTACTTGACAGTTTTTTATTAACATAGTATGAAGTTCAATGCTCTGCTTCATTCTTTCTCTCTCAGTGTAACAAAGAAGTTTATGCTTTTAGTTGATTATATCAGCTATAACAATGGTATCAGAGCCTGTGTGGGATCTTAAGGGACTGTGAAGTGAGAGTGAGTGAAGATTGCTTCCAATCTACAAAGAAAAAGCTGATGGAGGTAGGATTGTGTGGATTCTTTGCAATGGCTGCTCCAATCTTTATTGGGGAAAATTATCAAGCTTGGGCTATCAAGATGACAGCATTCTTGGAGGGTCATGATCTATGGGAGGCTGTGGAAAATGATTATGAGGTTGCTCCACTTTCAAATAATCCGACCTTGAATAAAATAAAGTACCATAAGGAGAGAATCACAAGAAAGGCCAAGGCAAAGTCTTACCTGTATGCTGTTGTCTCACCCCCTATTTTCACAAGGATCATGAGATGTGATTTTGCAAAGGTAATATGAGATTTCTTGAAGGATGAAGACGAGGGAGATGAGAAGATACGGAGCATGAAGGTGCTGAATCTCTTGAGGGAGTTTGAGAGACAGCAGATAAAGGATTCAGAGTTAGTGAATGAATATTCTGATAAGCTGATTTTGATAGCTGAAAAAAATCAAAGTCTTAGGGACTGACTTGAAGGATGAAAGGCTAGTTCAGAAGATCCTGGTGTCTCTTCCAGAGAAGTTTGAAGCCACCATAGCTTCTCTGGAAAATACAAGAGAATTAGCTGACATAAAGCTTGCAGAATTGTTAAATGCCCTACAGGCATAGGAGCATAGGAGACTGATGAGAAGAGAAGAGCCTGTAGAGGGTGCACTGCAAGCTAAAGTGAAGTCCAATGATTGAGGCAAATGGAAGAAATTGAATCAGTCCAAAGGAAATGCTGGTGACTCCAAGTTTGCAACAAAAGAAGGAAATTCTAGTGAGTCTGGCAAATGGAAGAAGAACAAGAAGCCTTGTCAATACTGTGGTGGAACTAATCATCAGTCCTTTAGATGTTGGAGGAAGCCTAATGCTAAGTGCAGAAGATGTCACAAGTTTAGTCACATGGAAGCGATCTGCAAAGAGAAAAATTACTAGCAAGCAGGAGAAGCACAAGTAGCAGTGAATGAGACTGAGGAAGAACACTTGTTTGTAGCTTCCTATTTCGGCTCTTCTGTTGAGAATGACGCATGGCTGGTGGATAGTGGCTGTACCAATCATATGATTGGCAATTTGAAGCTGTTTATGAGTCTAGATAAATTAGTCAAGTCCAGAGTCAGAATTGGCAATAGACAATATATTGAAGTGCAAGGGAAGGGTATAGTGGCTATTGAAGGAAATCATGAGGTGAAGCTGATCAGTGATGTTCTCTTTGTGCCAAAAGTTGACCAGAATCTATTAAGTGTTGGTCAATTAGTTGAGAAGGGTTATAAGGTGAAGTTTGAAGGGAATGAATGTCTTATTGATAATGCAGATAGCAAAGAAGTGCTGAGAATGCCAATGAGGGACAAGAGCTTCATGTTCAAGCCACATGAGATGCAACAAATGGCTTTAAAATACAAAGAAGAAAATGCAGAGTTATGGCATAAAAGGCTTGGGCATGTTCACAGGAAGAACATGTTATTTATGCAGAGGAATAGCTTGGCAAATGACTTGCCAAGTTTGGAGAAAGAATTTTCACAGTGCATAACTTGTCTTCTTAGCAAGCAAACCAGATTTCCTTTCAAAGGAGGAGGTTGGAGAGCATGTGAGAAGTTGCAATTAGTCCACACAAACTTATGTAGACCTATGACTGAGTCATCTCTCAATGGAAGCAGGTATTTCATTACTTTCACTGATGACATGACTAGGATGAGTTGGATTTATTTTCTACGAGCCAAGTCTGAAGTTATTGATGTGTTTGTGAAGTTCAAAGCCTCAGTTGAGAATCAGAGTGGGAAGAAAAATAAAATGCTCTGGTCTGATAATGGTTCTGAGTATACTACTCATAATTTTAAGTTGAACTGTGAGCAAGCAGGCATTGTGCAGCAGTTCACTGCTCCCTATTCACCTCAACGGAATGGGGTCAATGAGAGGAAAAACAAAAGCATTATGGAGATGGCTAGATGTATGATGCAGGAGAAAATGTTACTTAAGAAGTTCTGGGCTGAGACAACTAATACTGCAGTGTTCCTGTTGAACGGATTGCCCACAAAAGCCTTAGAGAGGTCAACACCTTTTGAAGTCTGGCATGGTGTTAGACCTTTTGTGAAGAATTTGAAGGTTTTTGGGTGTTTGTGTTATTCTCATGTTCCTCGAGTCAAGAGGGACAAGCTGGATCAAAGAGCTGAGCTTGGAATCTTCATTGGGTACAGTCTCTAGTCAAAAGCTTATAAGATTTTTCACCCCATGACAGGGAAGATGACTGTGAGCAGAGATGTTTTTCTAGAGGAAGATGAGTGGAATTGAATGGAAGAAAAGAATGCAAGACAACAGCAATCTGCAAAACAAGAACCCGCAACAATTGTAGAGGTTGATGAAGTTGTGGATGGATTGGAAGATAGTATGGATGATTTGCCAATAAAAGGCACAAGGTCACTTGCTGAAATCTATGAAAAAAGCAATGTGGCAGTGCTTGAACCATCTAATTTTGTGGAAGCTAAGGAGGATCAGAGGTGGATTGCAGCAATGCAGGAGGAGTTTGCAATGATTCAGAAAAACCACACATGGGAGCTTGTTGACAGACCATCTGATGAGAATGTGATTTGGGTTAAGTAGGTGTTTAGAACAAAACTTAATTCTGATGGTTCTATCAATAAACACAAAGCAAGACTAGTTGTGAAAGGCTATGCGCAAATATGGGGAGTAGACTATTTTGAAACATTTGCTCATGTTGCAAGGCTTGATACAATCAAGCTACTATTAGCTGTTGCAACAGAGAAGGGGTGGCATATATTTCAATTAGATGTCAAGTTTGCATTTCTGAATGGAGAGCTTGAGGAGGAGATTTTTGTTGAATAACCTGAAGGCTTCAGTATCAAAGGGTAAGAAGAGAAGGTATACAGATTGAGGAAAGCTCTATATGGATTGAAACAGGCTCCAAGAGCTTGGTATGGGAAGATAGACCGATATTTACAAGATTTTGGCTTTGTAAGAAGCTTGAGTGAGTTCACTCTTTATGTTAAGAGGGTGAATCACAATGTTGTAATTTTGTCACTCTATGTAGATGATTTATTGGTGATAGGGAATGATGTGGAGCTGATAGAAAAGGTGAAGCAAGGTTTGTTTGCAGGTTTTGAGATGTTAGACTTAGGAAAGATGGCTTATTTTTTGGGTCTGGAAGTCAAACAAGCTTCACATGAGATCTTCATCTGCCAAAAAAATACATGAAGGAAATTCTAAAGAAGCTTCAGATGGATGGAAGATTGTCGAAGTGTAAGTACTCCTATGGTTGCTAAGGAGAAGCTGCAGAAGAATGATGGAATAGATGCAGTAGATGCTTCTATGTATAGAAGCTTGATTGGATGTCTCATGTATCTTACAACAACCAGACCAGATATTCTATTTGCTGTGAGTGTTCTATCCAAGTTCATGAGTAGTCCTAGTCAGTTACATTTGGTTGCTGCAAAAAAAGGTCTTGAGATACCTCAAAGGAATATTGTTATTTGGTGTGAAATTTAGGAAATGTCAAAAGTTTAAGTTGCAGGGCTTTTCTGATAGTGATTGGGCTGGCTCAATGGATGACATGAAAAGTACATCTGGATACTGCTTCACTCTTGGTTCTGCTTGTTTCTTCTGGTGTTCCAAAAAGCAGAAGATTATAGCTCAGTCCACTGTAGAGGCTAAGTTTATAGCAGCAACTATAGCTGCAAATCAAGCTTTGTAGCTAAAAAAGATAATGAAGGATCTGTGGTTGAATTCTGGTAATTGCATTGAAGTTAATGTGGACAACCAAGCTGCATTAGCAATATCACATAATCATGTTTTCCATGGCAAAACCAAGCATTTTAAAGTCAAATTCTTCTTTCTGCGTGAAGTGCAACATAGTGGTGAAGTTAAGTTGGTCTATTGTAGATCTGAAAATCAGCTTGCAAACGTGTTCACAAAGCCACTTTAGGCTGAAAGATGTGAGCTGTTAAGAGAGAAAATAGGAGTTTGTAGCAACAACTAATCCAATGAGGAGTTTGTTGGAGATGTGTCTTAGTGCTGCTGTCGATGTTCTGTCGTTTTTTTTATTCAGTCAAGTTTATTAGTTATGCGGTTGGTTTGTTAGCTATTTTCTAGGAAGTGGAACAAGACGTTTGTGTGCGGTTATGTTTTGCACGTTTGTGTGCGGTTTCAAAATAGGTTCTTATTTAGCTTGTACTTGACAGTTTTTTATTAACCTAGTATGAAGTTCAATGTTCTACTTCATTCTTTCTCTCTCAGTGTAATAGAGAAGTTTCTGGTTTTAGTTGATTATATCAGCTATTTTGAGCTCCCAAGTGTGAGTTTGGCATCTTGAATCTGGGAGAAGGCGTGGTTGTTTTACCTGGTACAATCAAACCATAGAGAGAGGGAGATGTTTCAGAATTTGTGGGCCACGGTCTCACTCTATTCCCATTGTCACTCCTCTTCTTCTTTATGAGACTCTAATTATGCTCCGTTGACTCTTCATATGGAGGTGACAGATCTACTCTTCTCAATCGACCTATCTACTGGAATCACCTTCGACCTCTGTCGCGCACAGCCCCGATCTCATCTCTGGCCGACCTCAAGCGCTATCAAGCTGAGGAGGACCCGAGGGCAAGGATCGAGCATGGACGAGTCAACATTTGAGATTCATGCTCGATCTAAGCCCCAGATCGAGGGCTTGTCTTGTCGCCACCTCGCCCTCTTGACGGCAGCAACAACTAGGCAGAGAGGATGGATGAGGGTGCGATGGAGAAGGACGGTATAACGAGAGAGGTGAGAGGCGGAGAAGGGGGACGAGCGAGGGACAGAGCAGGGCCATGACACAACATGGGTTGGAGAGGAGGTGGGATGGTATTGGCGGCTTTTCGAGACGACAAAGGTGGTTGTGGTGAACCTGGGCGGTGAAGTCATAAATCCATGCTCGGAGATCTTTTTTAATGTCTAATCCAGTTTTGCAATACGCAAGATGGGAAAGCTCGGAACTTCAAAACAGGGTCGCTGGTGGAAAGGACGAGAGCTCCCATTTCAGCCAGAGAAGAAGCCGACCCAATCGCGCTCTGTTTCGGGCGAGTGAGGAAGGAGACCATTTCGGCGGAGGCTATGGTCCATACTTACTTGAAAGCCAAAATTGCTCTACACTTCCCTCCAGCAATAAAAACTGTTGGCCGTGAAATCACAGTCCTTTGATTAAGCATCTTTCATTTGTTGGGGTTTGCGAATGAATTTGGCGTTTCCATACGAATCAAATTGCACCGCCACGACTCCATTGTCCTAAAAACATCAGCACTGGTTCTATATTCTGTTACTGGTAACCCCTGGTACCGGTTGGATCTTTCATTTTCAATGTCCTGGGAAAAACGAGAGAGAGAGAGAGAGAGAGTAAGAAAAGACGAATGAAAAATGAAGTGGGCGCATCCTCAATGCGTAATTGTTGAATCAAAATTGATGCCTGTTAGATCGTGAAAACTTCTACCTATTGAACTCTGTTTTCCAGGAAATCCAACAACGACATCACCGGTTCGAATGCCTAGCACAATCAGCAGGGGATCCTTTCATGACCAGATGGAGTAACAGTAACCGGCAATATTGACAGATAAAGAGCATGCATTTGTCTAAAATGGTGACGGAAAATAAAAGGGAAAATGGAGAATTTCTTTGTATATTCATATACTGTACACAAGTACATTGCTCCAACTTATAGCGTAAGAATGAAAGAAAGAATAGGAAATAATATACAAAGAATATCAACTTTCCTATTCACTAAATCAATTAGCTCGTAATCAGAATCGCAACAATTGGAAAAGGGATTACAAATATATTTTCAACAGCTTGAAAAGCATTATGAAAATACAAAGACATTACAATACAAATTTCATGAATGCACAAAATGCAAGTTCATTGTCATAGAGTGTGGATTGATCTACGTGGGTGGACACTTTCACTGGTCATATGATACTTAAAAGCACACAAGTTGTCTCCTGAAAAGAGAGCTTTCTTTAGGGCAATTTCACAAGTAAATGGCAGCACTAGTGAGGCGTCAATGTCGCTTATTCAGTATGATTCTTATCATAGCACAGTCGGCAAGTGATACTAGCTTATTTGATGCGACATTTTCTCCAGGAAGAGGTTTTCATGAATAATTGCAAAGAAATGGCATGTTTACGAGAAAGTAAAGAGCACAAAAGAGAAGCAAGATGACGAGTCAAACAAACATAAGAGGGATCTTAGCAATATAATGTCCAATAGTAGAATAATTTGACCACCAGCTATATACATTCTCAAGAAGGGATCATTCGAGCATGTCAAAATAGATATAGGCAGTGGAATGTTACACCATTTTGAGAGTCCAATAGCCGAAAGTATACTCTAAGTCATCTCTTAAAAGGCAGTGTTATAAAGTGTATCCCTATTGTCTCGTTGACTGACCTTGATCCCTATAAATTGGAGGCCATATCTAATAAAGTGCCCTTCCAATTTATACTCAGAGTTGGGGCACTCTTCTTACAAACTAGTTGCATCATGGAAAAGGGAAGAGAAGGAGAACATTTCTAGATTTGCCGAATGAGAAATAAGAGAAGACAAACCTTTTTGCAAATTGGCTTAGGCATATCACTTAAATGCTCTCATTCTTCTAAAAGAGATGAGTTTATTTGGAGTTATATTATAGATCTAAAAATGAAAATAAATAAAGGATACATTGGTAGAAGTTTTTACCTGTGTTCATGAATTTGGGATGAACTTCGGATTTCTTGTGCCTAAATAATTAGATTTGATATATCTTCATTTTCAAGCCGACCGAAAACCCAAAAACCGATCCAAACCCGTCTCCGCTTCTCGCCGGCTCCCCTCCCTCCTCCTCCTGCTCGTAACTCCGGTTGAGGGTGTTGCAGAGAAAGAGGTGAGAAGAAATATTTCTTGAGCAAATGGAGAGGCGAACTGCGAGTCTCCATTTGGTCTCTGCGAGTTAAAATCTTTCTCTGCTTTCCTCTCTGCGCGCGCTCCACTGAGCTCACCAGTTCCCTTTTTTTCTTTTTCCCCAAATATAAATTATTGTTCACCTGGTCTTTAGATTCTCTACATTCTGTGTGCGTTGAATTTGAAGCAGTCGTCTCTTCTATTCGAAACCCAGATCACTAGGTGGTGGGTCCGTGACAGTAAGTGCTCAGAGGTTCGTGTCGGATCTCATTGCATCAGTAAAGCTATAAGTCTTGATTGAGAGCTTTTCCCAAACTTGAGAACCCAAAGCAAAAAAGGAAAAAAGACGTCTCAACTCTAGTGTCTTTAAAGTTCTGGTCACATGGTGATGTTGGTTTAGGAAATATCTGAAAAAAAAAAAAAAATCTTTTGCGTTGCCTCTGTGTCTTATCTGCTAAAGTGAATGTTCTTTTACTCGTTGACACCATATATATTAGCCAAAATGATTACATGCTTCTGTGGAAGTTATTGTCCATGTTGCTACTATTGGAGTTGTTGCTCTAGTTTAGTAATACTAGCTCATGTATTAGTTTTTGAGTACCAGGTTCATTGCCATCTGTTTTTGCTAGTGAAGGACTGTTACTGCAGAATTCTCTGAACAGGCTGTGTGTTGTTGCAGATTGGCAAATGTCATGCTCCACTTGAAAAACTTCTTGAAGAAGCTCATATTGGAAACTGAGTGTAATCGTGATGATGTGCTAGATGAAATGTATGAACTGTACAGCAAGTTCGTGATTTCTTTAAAGGTAAAGCTCCTCATTGTCAATTTCTCTTACAGAATAATGCGTCCTGTTTCTTCCGGTACATATTAATCCTTAAGTTACCCAATGACAAAGTCTTTTTCCATTAGGATGAAAATGCAGTCAAAGGGAATGTGAGGGCTTTGAAATATATATCTTTTCTTTTCCCAGATGGTAACTTTCTTTTTTTGAGTTTTTATTTCTTCTCACTCGAGTTATATATTTTTGTATGCATCATCCAATCCTTTGGCTAATAATTTCCTAGATGCAAGTTGTGAGGATGCAATGGTGAGGAAATTGATGGTTCCTCTTCATTTTTCACTCAACATGCTTGAAGGAGATACAGGGTATGTATGTTATTGGTTCATGTATATTTTTGAAGAACTGAATGCTTGCTTGGTTTTCTTCAACTAGATTAGGCGTGGATGCATAGTCTCTCTCTCTCTCTCTTTTTCCTTTTCTTTTGGCAAAAGAGCACAACATTATATTAGTTATGAAGACGGTTCTAATCACAGATGATTTATTGTCTCATGCATTTTGTGGATTTATGTGCCATCTGAAATTAGTTTTCAGTCCATTCTCTCATCAGGTGCTCGATCTGGCCAGCCAGTCTATATTTGTCAGAGTTCATACTTTCTTTTCTGAATATGTTCTCCAGCAAAACATGTTTTGAAGTAATCTGTCAAAAGTGCATCGGAATTTTCAAATAAACATTGGTGTTATGGGTTCAACTTTCTTGCTTCATCCACATTGGATTTAGTTCTCTTATAGACACTCCGTTATAAAAGTTTTGCCAACCCTATTGTTTTATTTTCTGTAGTAGCAATCTGATTCATCAGATCCAGTAGTCTATGGATAATGGAATGCCAAAGAGATAATCACTTAGCCTTCTATTCCCTTCCCTCTTTATCTGATTAGTTTGATCTGTTTTAACTTTATAAATCATGCAGTAGAACTGATTTCAGATACTGACTAGAATACTGGACATAGGTTGGCTGAGGGTTTGGCTTAGTTGGTATCTGTCTCCCACATGAAAGTTTCCAAGGTACTGTCCTTGAGCTTCAAGCTCCTTTCTGCTTAGGTTTTTTACTTTTACTCGAACCTTCATATGATTATGTATTGTTCTTAATCCATCAATCAGTATATGTAGATATGCTGGGGTTGCACTTGCTATGCTTTTGGCAAGCAACTCTCACTGTACTTGGTTCTTGGAAGTGTTCTTGTTCCTATGAGCTAGATATCAAAAGTTGATTTGATTGTGAAATGAGTGATCTGTCCTTCAGCATATATACAAACTTGGCTGAACACTCTGGACATGGTTTCATGTTGATACATGAGTTGCAGTTTAGAAAATGACCATATTCATGCAGGTAATATCAAGTGATGGTGACCTATTAACCTTGAGCAACACGAAGCTTAATTTGAAGATAAATCAAATAAGCATGGAAGATGATGAGCTAGTGACTTAGAATGTTCAGATTCTGTGAGTGATCATGTCATTGTCCTTGCAGATTCGACCTAAGCGTGCAATTTTTCAAGTTTTTAGTTTCATATTTCACACACACACACACCCAGAGTTTTCCTTCTTAGATCTCATGATAGATATTTCTTTCATTGGTAAGGAAGACATTGTTATGATAATGCCTTTAGCATAAAAGAGTAGTCCTGCTGCGCAACTTCCCCATTTGTCCTTTGGTTACCTTGATAGCAGTGGACCCCTTTTTTATTGAAAATTTTGATTTTCTCAAGAAAAGCATGACTTTGAATGAGGTCCATCCGAATATTCATCTTTTGCAATCATGTGTCCTGATGCAGTTTGACCATGTGCAAATTGGAGGAATAATAACTGAAATTGATATCATTTCTTTGTCCCAAATAAATGTTTACGGCTGCCTTGGGAATGTGCATCTGAGAGCGTACTTCACGGATTGAAACCAGTATAACGTGAGTAGTTTCTCCACTAACACACTTCTTCTGTTGAGCATTACTGTGAGATCCAGTTGTTCTCTCTTTTCATCAGTCAGCGAAGGTGCAACTTCTCTTTTTCTACAGCTTAGGTGCTGACATAATATACGACCTGTTGTGCCTGCCACACCTTGTGCGTTTGCTCTCCATTCTTTTGGATAAAAGGAAGTCAATTGGCAGTTCACATGATTATAGCGATGGATGTGATTCCCGTGATGTTGTGGCAGCTTGTGACAGTGTAGGAAATGCCAGTCCCACTGAGCATTTGATAGCTTACATTTTGTCTGTCATCCGCAATGCCAATACTTTCCATCACTTTCTTGCTTTAGCTGACAAGGCAAACCTTCATCACAGAGCTGACAGGAACTCTTTAACCTGCCAGTTTGCTTACATACATGCAATCATACGACAGATCGAGCATACGACTGTTCAAGCTCTCGAGCAAATGACGCTCACTGTATGTACCTTACCAGTGCGAAGAGTGTGCCTCATTTTCAAGTTGGATCACTCACGCAAGCACGGATTGCGATTTGTCCTTAAAGTGATCCACATCAGGGCATTTTTGAGACATTTCCTCTTGTACTTTCACTTGGCCTACGTGATTTGATGTAGGGATAGCGAGCATTGTTGCAATAATTTGAGTTTTGAGAGGAAATTTGACAGGAAATGCTACATCCACACTTGCGTAAATGATGCTTACTTGACAGTGAGATACTTTGTCGGACGATAGCGGAACGAAACTCTTTTCAGGATGCTGAGTTATTGGGCCTGTATATCTTTGATCGGATATGCCGACCCCTGTTTCCCTGGTGTAGTGAATTTCTGAGAAGTTGGAGCTCCTTTTGATGTCAAAGTGAGAGGCTAATGAAATCGACGGGTCTTTTGGCTAACGTAACATCCAATGTTGATATCAACCTCTGGACAGCCGTACTCGGGAGTGTATCATGAAAGTCAGATCGTCCGTGGCGTCCTCACAGTTACAGGTCCTTGGCCCTACCACCCATTGACGATGATTATGCTCCTTTTCTGGTATGGCAAATGACCGCAGAAAAGCCTTGCCTCTCAGATTCATCAAGAACTAGGTGTTCTCTGTGCAAATTAATCCCTTGCTGCACGTCTCCTTTCAGTGAATCCAATGAACATTAGTCATTTCTCACTTCGCACAAGCGAACACCGCTGAAGATAACATCTAATAAAACCTGACCCTTTTCGCGATGATGCTTTCTTCCCCAATCCTTGTGTGAAATGCAAAGTGTTCTGGATTCCTGAAGATGAGGGCAAGGCTCGATATTTCTGGAATCAGTTGAAGGATGTCTCCTAATCGGCCTTCGGGAAAAGCCATTGGAGGACATCCCTTTTTTTTCCCCTTATGCGTGGCATCAGATGATCAGTTGAAGCCATAGCAGGTCCGGAACAGCAGTGATACAAAGGAGATGCCCAGCTAGCTGTCCCTGTCGCATGCTATGATATGAATGAGATATTATGCTCCAGAAAAGGATCAAATGCAGATGATGCTTCATTAAGTCATCTAATGCATAATATGGATCAAATGCAAATGATGCTTCATTAAGTCATCTAATGCGTAATCTTACTTACCTCTTAAGTTGTCTCCATGAAATTCCTTGTGGGACTTGCCCAATATATTGGCAACTATGACGAAATAAACAATTTGTCAGCTACAAATGAATGGTTATGGCAGAGTTAAAGTTAATATCACAAAAAGCCCTAAATTGGTATATTCGTGATATATTTACTTTAAATTAGTATTTTAATCACTGATAAAAGCTTTACCCTCCATCAGTTTGCGTCCAATTATTAAGTTATATGATATGGAGTTTTTTCTTTCAGAAACTAATAGAAGGTAAATTTGTTATAAATGTAATTGTTTGAGGTTTTTGGTAATCAAAAAATTAATTCAAAGTAAATTTATCATCAATGTGATAGTTTAAGAGTTTTTAATGATATTAACTCAATTTATATATTATTGTAACTGCACTTCCTATTGCAATACGTGCACATTGACATCAACTACGGGCATAATGATAACTTCTGTCAACGTCTCTCTCTCCCTCTTTGTCCTGCCTTTCCTAACATCTCTAATTCTAGAACTTCTAAATGTATTGTACATATACTAATTCAGTTATAAAATTTTCAGCTGAACCAGTTCAATTCTAATCTTTTGCGTAAAATTCCAATGTAATCCCTCCGTCTAGTTCTCAGTGCTGTAAATTTTTGAATAGTTGAAGCTCTTTTTGATGTATAACTCAGAGGTACTTTTTTCGGCCTTTTGGTTGAGAAAGGTACCGACGGGAAGAGTACCTTTCTTGGCCTTTTGCGTAACGTGATTGGAGTGGAACATCTCGTCTCGATTTCAACCTACGGACGGACAACGCTCAAAGAGCACAAGTCCCATGGCAGCTGCATTTTAATTGGATCATCTTTATATCGATGATCGCGTATGAATCCCGACTTCTGTGATTTCTCATTTCCAGAAAGAAAGAGAACGATCGCCCATCCAAGTAATCGAATCCCGATCGGTATCATGGGCTGCGATAAAAATCATGCTGAAACTTGAGGACGAGTGTTTTATTTATTTATTTATTTATTTTATGACTGCGGGAACCTCATCTTAGCCAGGTAAATCTTCGGTAAATGGAACATCCTGCCAACCTCATAGACTTAGGTTAAGTATGTGCCAAAACTTGGGTTTGGCAGAGTAAACAGAAGATTCTTTGCATTAAGTATAGTAAAGAATTGAACATGTCGTACGCGTAATACATGTACATGATCATTCATTAACCACAAAATCGATCCTAAGTTATCTTTATTTTATTTTATTACAACGACAGGCATGATGACGACAATCATGGATTCTAGGAAACCCATTAAAATTGATATAAGCTATATCTTCCTTTATCTTTTAAAATGAAAATCATAGCGGGGTCTTTAAAGATTTCGAAAGTGGTTGGTGTAACATTAGGCTAGTGGGCCCCAAAAGAAGTAACAGCAAAAGAAGTTGCAAATGCCCCAAAAGAAGAAACTGAAAAAGAAACCGAAAAGTCATTAAAGCAAAAAGGAGAGGGGAGAGGGTTCGGCTAAACAGAAACTGAGAGTTTCCTCGACCAAAAAGATAAGAAAAAGAAGGAGAAGAAGAAGAAGAGAAAGGGGAAGAAAGGAAAGAAGTTTTGGCACGTGCACCCCTCGGATGCCTGGCCAAGCCGACTCGACTCCATAACCCGGTAAGAGATCAAGCCCCTCGTTTGTTCGATTGAAGTAATTTTTGGATTTAGGACTCAAATTCGGAATTTTTGGAAAATCGAGTGGCGAAGTCTAATTTTGGAATCGTTGAGCCGCATATTTTTGTAAGAATGGTAATTTAGGGTGTTGTGGAGCCGTGGGATTTTATGGATCGTGATTTGAGCTTATGGTGTGTCCGAAACAAAATTTCAAAGTTTCCCGCGCACAGTGAACAGTACGCGTCCAGCAGCTTTGGGCCCGTATTTTGTCATTTTTCGGCTTGATTTTGAGATGGCCAATTTGGGATTCTTGTAATATGTGTCAAGGGCTCTCTATTGACTATAAGTACGTTCAGATCGGGGTTCGGAAGATAAAGTTAAGGCTCGATCAACTTTTGCGCTTAAACTTCATGTTACGAATGGCTTAAACAATCGCTTTGGTTATGCGACTTGTTAGGGCACAGAAGTCCTTTTGTTAGGGTTAAGGCGTAACTGAGTCATTTTGTAGTCGAGATAGAATTTTATTAGATTTTAACATTATTCTTCAGTTATTTGATAGGGCCTTGAGTTCGATGATACAAGTATCGTTTGTCGTTTGATCGTAGACGACAAGGTGAGTGGTACTATATCTTCTTTGGTTTTATAAAATCATGTCTTGAAGTATATATATATGTATATATATATTGAACTGAAAAGAGCATTTTTATTGCATAAAAGCCAGATCGAGCAATTGCTACCCTTTGGTTGATTGCGAATCTTTGAAAAGCACATTATACAAGGTTTGTGGAGAAACATATATGAAATTGCTTTGCGACTGATTTATGAAAAGGTTTATGATGATTTGAGAAACGGATATGAAATGGATGATGGGCTATGTTGCAAAATGTTATTTGTTTGGTTTAAGATATTGATTTTTGGATTGGATTTCTGGTATTGGAGAATGGTTATTTATGCTCAATATGACTGTGAACCCAGTGAGGGGTTTTTGGGATATGCATACCAGGTTTAGGATATCCTTCTGGGCCTAGCCACCGGCTTTGTAGGTGGAGACCTTGCCAAGGGGAGAATCTTGGTCGCCTTGTTACAAGGCGTTGTGTCGTGACCATGGTTAGTTATTGAGCAAAAGATTGATCAATGGATAGACCATTGATATGTGTTTTTGATGGAGATTACTCAATGGATTCGACCATTGATACTTGACTTTTGATGGCGATTCAACTGAGTTTTTCCATATTAGTATAAATTTTTGATGATAAGAAATAACTTTTATATGATTTAATATGTATTTTATATATTGAATTGGTGTTATGAAATTTGGTATTGCTTTGTATACATGCATAGTGGTTGTTCGATATGCTTAGAAGATATGTACTACTCACTGAGCTGTGGTTGCTCATCCCATTCCTCTAATTTTTTCAGGTTCCTCAGCTAGCGGCGAATAGAGCGAGTGCGCCGTTGTGGGAAACTTTTGGGGAGTTCTATTTTGTTTTTGGTATGGTTTAAGGAAGTGGTGCAAAATGATCCTTACTAGTGGTTGGATTGTCTGAGTTTTAAACGTATATCTCTTTTCTCTTTTTAATGGATTATAGAAACTCTGATGTTGCAACCAATTTGAAGGTTTATCTGATATTTATATATATAAGTTAATATCAGTTTGTTGGTTGTGTTTGAGGCTGCGTCCTTTGTAAAGAAGGACGGCCGTGTCATCCCCATTCTTTGTAGTTTTTGGGGTGTGACATATTTTGGTATCAGAGCTTAAGTTTTAATCTTTTTGGGTGTAGTTATGGGACGTTGTGAGGTTGTATGATAGATTTTATTTTTGCGTTAGTCTTCTAGATTCTAAGATGTAATTTCATTCTTGGATTCAGGTGATCATGAGTACCGACTCTGAGACACTTGCCTCGCTTCGTAGGAGTCGCAAAGGCAAACGAGTCGCTACCCCTGAGACTAGAGACATGCCTCAAGCTTCTCGAGGTGCGTCTTTGAGAAGGAGACTTGAGGACCACTATGATAAGAGTCCTGACTTGCACGAAGTCAGAGAAGAGGATCAAGAGCCAACCCGTTCAACTGAATTTGAGCAAGCAATGATCCATTGGTACGCCAAGCAAAGGAATTAACTTGAGATGGAGCGATTGGTTCAAGCACTTTTGCCCATTTTAGAAAGGCGAAACCACCCACTTTTGATGGGAAAGCTGATCCTCTCGCGGCTGAGCATTGGATTAAAAAGATTGATGGGATCTTTGAAGTTGAAGAGATTCCCAAGGATTGGAAAGTTAAATTTGCCACCCAATACCTGGAAGGTGAAGCAGAGTTTTGGTGGGATGGAATGAAGCCAAGTCTTGGAGGTAGGGATGTTATTATATCCTGGGAGGACTTTAAAAAGGCGTTCAATGCTCAATTCTTCCCAAAGTCATTCCAGGCAAAGATGAAGGGTGACTTTGTACATGTATCTCAGGGTGACTCCACAGTTTTGGAGTATTCAGTCCGCTTTAATCAGTTGAGTAGATTTGCCGAACACTTGGTAGCAAATGAAGAAGATAAGGCCGACCATTTCCTAAGAGGGCTCCAACCTGAGATTAATTCCGCACTTGCACCTTTCGTATTAACAACTTATAAGGATGTGCTAGAACGAGCAATCAAGGTGGAACAAAGCATTCTGAAGCACGGCACACAAGGAGCGCCTCAACCCAAAAGGTTTAAGCCCACAAATGTGCAAGGTAGCCATACTGATGGTAGTGAAAGGCGAAGAGGCTTTAGCCAGCCAGGACAGTTCAAAAATCCAAGTAACCAAGGCCCTTGTAATACATGTGGAAATTATCATCACGGTGAGTGTTATCGGAAAATTGGAGTATGCTTCTCATGTGGGAAAGCGGGACACATGCTGCGAGATTGTCCTACACGAAGGAATCCTCCTATTGGCAATAGATCATGTAATCTATGTGGGCGACAAGGGCACCTAGCACACCAGTGTTTCAGGCGGAGGAATACCCCTTTCGTTAGTAGGCCCCAAGAGAACCAACAAAGACAAAGCACAAGTGGGAAAGTTTTTGCAATGACAAAGGAGGATGCGGCAGCATCTAACGCAGTTGTTGCAAGTAATATTTCTATTGCCTCGCATTGTGCTTATGCGTTATTTGACCCTGGTGCTACGCACTCATTCATTTCAACTGAATTTGCAAAGAAGCTTGATGTGTTGCCTGACCCTCTTGAATGTGAATTGTGTGTTGATACTCCTACTGGCGATTTCTTAGTTGGTCATCATGTGTTCAAGAGATGTGTGATTCGGATTAACAATGTTGAAATGCCTGTGGATCTAGTGGAGTTAAATATTCGAGATTTCGATGTTATTATAGGAATGGATTGGTTATCTACCTATCGTGCTATTGTTGACTGTTTTTCAAAGAAAGTGATATTTAGACTTTCGAATCAATCCGAATTCTCTTTTTCGGGAAGTTGTCAAAACACTTCTCCAAGATTGATCTCGGCTTTGCAAGCAAGGAAAATTTTGAGAAAATGTTGCTATGGTTATTTGGCTTGTGTAAAAGACACAAGTAAGGTCATAGTAAAGTTGGAAGATGTTCCTGTCGTTAGAGAGTTTCCAAGTGTATTTCCTGAGGATTTACCAGGCTTGCCTCTTGACAGAGAAATTGAGTTTTGTATTGAATTGATGCCCGGTGCAGCACCAATCTCTAAGGCACCATATCGGATGGCACCCACTGAATTGAAAGAATTGAAAACGCAGCTACAAGAGCTTTTGGATAAGGGTTTCATCAGACCTAGTGTTTCACCTTGGGGAGCTCCTGTTCTATTTGTGAAAAAGAAGGATGGTAGTATGCGGCTTTGCATAGATTATCGAGAGCTTAACAAGGTAACGGTCAAAAACAAATATCCTTTGCCCCGGATTGAGGATTTATTTGATCAACTTCAGGGAGCTCAGGTATTTTCCAAGATCGACCTTCGTTCCGGGTATCATCAATTGAAGATAAAGATAGATGATGTGCCTAAAACTGCTTTTAGAACAAGGTATGGCCATTATGAATTTCTTGTCATGCCTTTCGGATTAACAAATGCGCCTGCTGCCTTCATGGACTTGATGAATAGGGTGTTCAGGGAATATCTAGACAAATTTATTGTGGTGTTCATTGATGACATCCTAGTATATTCGAAAGAGTTTAGAGGAACACGAACAACACTTAAGATTTGTCTTGCAAACTTTGCATGAAAAGAAGTTGTATGCCAAATTTAGTAAGTGTGACTTCTGGCTTGATCATATAGAATTCTTGGGTCATGTGATCTTGAAAGATGGAATATTAGTGGACCCAAAGAAGGTTGAAGCAATTGTTAAGTGGAATCGTCCAACAAATGTTACAGAAGTGAGAAGTTTTCTTGGGCTAGCTGGCTACTATAGGCGAATTGTAGAGGGGTTCTCAAAGATTGCTAGTCCACTTACCCGTCTAACTCAGAAGAAAGTTAAATTTGAATGGTCAGACCAATGTGAACGCAGTTTTCAAGAGTTGAAGAGACGGCTGGTGTCAGCTCCTATTCTAACTCTACCTTCTGGAAGTGGCGGCTTCGTAATCTACTGCGACGCATCCAAAGAAGGTTTGGGTTGTGTTCTTATGCAAGATAGCAAAGTTGTTGCCTACGCTTCTAGACAATTGAAATTACATGAGAAGAATTACGCCACTCATGATTTGGAGTTAGCGGCGGTTGTGTTTGCCTTGAATATATGGCGACACTATTTGTATGGTGAAAAATGTGAAGTCTTTACTGATCACAAAAGTCTGAATTATATCTTTACTCAGAAAGAACTGAACATGAGGCAGAGAAGATGGCTAGAACTTTTGAAGGATTATGACTTATCCATTAATTACCATCCGGGTAAAGCTAATGTGGTAGCGGATGCTTTGAGTCGTAAATCATTTGGAAATATGGCAGCTTTGCTCACTTCTCAGGAATCTATTCTTGAAGATATGAGGAAGTTAGACTTGGAGGTGTTGGTGCAGCAACTTGGTGCTCAATTAGCTAATCTTCAAGTACAGCCTATGTTGATTGACAGAATTAAGGCGAAACAAAATGAAGATCCACAATTACAAAAAATTAGAGAAGGTATGGAAGCTGGAAGACAAGCGGATTTTAGTTTACATGTAGATGGATCCTTGAGGTTTCGTGGTCGACTATGTGTTCCTGAGGACTCAAAGCTAAAAAGGGAGATCCTGCAAGAAGCTCACAGTACTAGATTTTCAATTCATCCGGGAAGCACTAAAATGTATAGAGACTTGAGAGAAAACTTTTGGTGGATCAACATGAAAAAGGATATTATAAAATTTGTCGATCAATGTTTAGTTTGCTAGCAAGTGAAAATTGAGCATCAAAAACCAGGTGGACAGTTGCAACCTCTAGAGATACCTAAATGGAAGTGGGAGCATATTGCCATGGACTTTGTAGTCGGTCTACCGAGGACGCCAAGTGGTAAGAATGATATATGGGTGATTGTTGATCGATTGACTAAGTCTGCTCACTTTTTGTCATATCGATTTGGCCTTTCAATGGAAGATATGGCAAAGCGATATGTTAATGAGATAGTGAAGCTTCATGGAGTTCCAATAAGCATTGTTTCTGATAGGGATCCTAGGTTTGTGTCTAACTTTTGGAAGAGTTTACAAGGAGCATTGGGCACTAAACTTGTTGACGCCTAAATTTCGTTTTTTAATTAATTAGGTTTTTTATTTTGCCTTTTTCGGATAATAAAATAATAATAATAATAATAAATAATAATAATAATAAAAACAGCAAAAAAAAATAAATAAAAACAAAGAAAAAAAACAAAAGCAGCAGCCCCATCCTTTTTCTTTGCGTGGGCTTGCACGACCCGGCCCACCCCCTCTCTCCTTCTTCTTTCTTCTTCTTCTTCCTCGCTCCTTCCTTCTCCACCTCTGTAGTTCACGCGCAGCGATGACGACGCGCTCGAAGACAACCTACGGCCGAGGAGGGTAGGCCGACATCGGCCGGAAGAGACAGATCTCAAGCGCTATCATTGGCTTCCTTCAATGCCGAGCATGCGTTGTTGGAGGAGCTCGGATGGGACGCCAGTTCAGCTGCGGGGGTCCGGTCGGCGTGCGAGGGCCGACGACCGAACCTCCATCGACCGGCCTCCTCCTCGCCTATAAATAGCGGAGCACCTCCGTCGACAGGGGCACACAGCTAACTCCAAGATCTTCCCCTTGAGAGACTTCAGGGGGGAAATCAAAGAGCGAGCGAAGGATCGGGTCGCAAGCTAAACGACCTCCCACTGAGAGACATCGGGGGAGGCCGGCAGCAAGCGAACCCAGATCCGCGAGCAGGTGAGCTTGAGAGGGAGAGATCTGAGCGTGAGGAGGTTGAACGAGGTCAGATCTAGAGGAGAGGGTCAGGCTGAGAAGCGAAGAAGGTCAGATTTGAGTGTGAGGGTGTTGCTGGAGAGAAGAGAAACCAGAGAAAGCCGCCGTGAGCCGAGCACCAGCCACGAACCACGAGATCCCGAAGCCAGTTGCTGCTGTCTTCTCCCCCACGAGCCGCTTCTCCTCCGAAGCTCAAAGAACCAGCGCGAAATCGAAGCCGTCGTAGCGAAGTTTCCCCGGTCGTGCTGGTCCATCGTCGACACCACCGTTCATCGCCGCGCAGTGCCTCCTCTGCAGACAGCCTCGGCCTCAATCTCGATTGGCCAAGAGGCTCCGTGTTGCTGCTGCGCCGCGTCCCGTTGAGAAGTCGGCCGCTGCTGTCTTCCATGTAGCTGCCGTCGTCGTCGCCGATCCGCTGCCCGTGGCGCCACCACGGCCGAGTTGCCGGCGTCCCCGCCATCCCCTCTCTGGCGCCGCAAAGAAGCACTGGAATTTGGGGTTGCGAATTCGGGTCGCAACCGGGTCGGGCGAAAGCCCCGTCGGGTAGGGATCCTCGCGGGAACCAGGCCGGTCGTCGGGTTGGGCGTGGATCTTGACCGGGTAGGGTTCCGATCAGTCTGGGCCAAGCGGGTTTGGATGCAGGTGGGCCGGTCTCACGCGGATAGGGACTCCTTTTGTTCCTTGGGCTTCGATTAAAATTTTTTGGGCTGGGCTAGTTTTAAAAAAAGAAAAACCAAAAAACGAGTCGGGCCCGCTATGCGGGCTCATTTGCGTTTTGGGTCAATGACCCAGGTCGGACCCAACCCGGGGATCCGACCCGGGTCACTTTTTTAAATATTATATTATAATATAATATTTTTAAAATAAAAAATTAAAAAATTAAAAAAAATTATTTTCCAGAAAAAAAAAATCAAAAATATTTCTTATTTTCCAAAAAAAGGCCAAAAAATCAGAAAAAGCCAAAAAAAAAGATTTATATTTTCCAAAAATACCAAAATTCCAAAAAAAATGCTTTTTATGTCCAAAAAATGAGAAAAATACCCAAAAAATGTTTTTCCTCCACAAAATGCATGGAAAATCTCTCAAAAATCCAAAAAGCCTTAGGCTTTAAACAAGATTAGGTACCGAAAGGGCATTAGTGATTAACTAGTGTAATCAAAGTCCCCGATCCTAATTTCTCTGGTTACGCAGGAGCAAGTATTTCTCCCGATACTTCACTTGGGTTTCTAATCGACCCATCCTAAACCGATTAGTGGCGACTCCGTTTTAAAATTAACTTACAGGTTAAAAACTTGGACTATTAAAGTCGTGAATTGGTGGACTTGGGAGAGTCCGAGCCTACTAAATTCAGCCGAGCCATTAGCCTCCTTAGGCACTCGTACCCGATTGCGGGCGCCGAAAAAGAAAAAAAAAGGTCACGACAGCTTGGCGACTCCGCTGGGGACTTTGAGGACTTAGGCCATTTTATCTTTGTTTAAATGCTTTGCTGACTTGGATTTTTTTCTTTTGTGCAGGGTAATAACTTAAAGTTTTTTATTCTGTTAAAATAAAATGTTTTGTGATTATAAACTGTTGTGCATGCTTTACTGTTTTAGCACTACATATGGCACACACAACCCGGCCGCCGGACCTAGGCCGCCATAGGATTTCTAGGATGGTGTTAAGAAAGATACGACCTCGAACGCGAGACTGCGATGTAGAGGCTGCCTTTCTTTTCCCCGAATTTCTTAGCCAAGGTTAGGAGGGTATGCTGCTAACGCGAGACTGCGACGGGCGGATATCCTTTTAATTTCAACAAACCTTCTCAGTTAGAAATCGAGCCACACATATCATGCGCATGTCTATGTGATTGTCATCAATTTTCTCGTGTGAAGTAAGTTTTTATTTCGTGTACTTTGCAATTTACTTACCTTCCTGTATATATTGAGTAGTCCATGATTAGTGTAGGATTTAATATCGTGGTCATCTAAATTTGGAAGTAATTGTCATAAAGTTTTTTTTAAAGTTAAAAAAAATTGCAAAAAAATTACTTTCAGTTGATGTTTTTATTCTCAAGCATGTTACAAAATTCTTTTCCGCAATAATTTTCATTTGCCTAAAAAAAAAGAGGATAGAAATCTTTTTCAAAATTTGTTACAACTCATGCTTTCTTCGCCTTTCAAATTGAATATCTTTTTAGCTCATGTTAACATGTCACGTGCCCTTTTTCAATCCATGTTTAGGAAATCCTCTACCTTTTCATGAATAAACAAAAATAGTAGGATTAGGTCGTCATCATGGACTGACTCCTTATTTACGCCTTGTATTCACACACGCTTGTTTACTCATGACTAGGGTAATCACGGAACATCAACGTTTGTTCGCCGATCCAGACTCGTTCAAAAGCAAGAGCAAGAATGGCCGAAGAAAATGTACCAAGCCGTATTGCGGTCATGGAAAGTGAAATGAAACAAGTCTTCAATGTGCTTCAACAACTTTCAAAGCAGATAGACTCCATCCAAGGCAAACTCACTCCCGCCCCGGCCTCAATCGAGGTATTGTTGCCACAATCATCTACTAGGGGTGATCAAGGTGGAGATACCGACGATAACATGCCCGAATTGAAGGATGATCCACACCCAACCATGATCGAGAAAGCTAGGCTAGACAGTTTGTCTAAAATCGAGCATGACAAATGCCTCGAAAAGCTTGAGGAGAAGCTGAAACAACTGCAAGGCCTCCAAGATCCTACTTTGACGGACCTCTCCATTTATTCCAATATCAAAATGCCAGAAAAATTCAAAATGCCTGAGTTTGAGAAGTACGATGGCACGACTTGCCCTAGGGCTCATTTGCAAATGTACTTGGTTCGAATGACCCAATACGTTAATAATGCACCCTTAATGATCCAGTTGTTCCAATCAAGTCTAATAGGCCCTGCCATGAGGTGGTACATTACAAAGAACATGAATCTCCTCGAAACATGGAGCGAAGTGAGTGAGGCATTCCTCAAGCAGTATAAGTTCATAATGGACATTACCCCTTCTCGTGAGGATCTTGAGCGAACCGAAAAGAAAAAGCACGAATCGTTCAAAGAATATACTATTCGATGGAGGAATCTGGCCGCTCAAATCAATCCTGAACCAACCGATTTCGAGCTGAGAAAGATGTTTATCAAAACCCTCCCTTACGAGTACCGCAATCGAATGGTAACCACGATCGCCGAATCATTTAATCAACTCATTCCAGTAGGGGAGCAAATTGAGATAGGGTTGAGGGATGGTTGGTTCACTGAACCTGCATCCACGGGCAGGTTCAACATGAAGAAAGATAAAGAACCCCTGGTAGATGTCAATGCAACCTACAATCATTCTCCGACAATTCAGACAAGTGCAAGACAGCAACAGACCACCAGCCGTCAGCCATCTCAGCGTTACAACAACAAGAGACAATTTACTCCTCTTCCTAGATCTCCGTCACAGGTACTGGCAGTCCTCCGGAAAAAGAACCTCCTTTCGATTGAGCCAAAACGACCCAACGCTGAAAGTTTTTCCAACTATGACCCGTCAAAAATATGTGACTATCACATGGAAGAAGTGGGGCATTCGACTGATGAGTGCTTCGCCCTCAAGAGTCGAATCCAGAACCTGTTAGACACTAAAGCTTTCTCATTCCAAAGCAATCCGCTCCCTGATCACACCGTCAAAGTAAATGCGGTATTCAATTCTGAAGACAATTAGAGCAGAAATGTCAAAGCACATACCACTGACATTCATCAAGGGCTGGTGAAGGCCGAGTATTATTCAGGCAATGAAGTGCCACCTTTAGCAACAGAGAAAGAAGGGCCAGATGACATGACCACCATGTTTGGAGACCTTTTCATGGACACCATCAATGAAGGACCGTAAGGGGAAATAGGTGCAGGCCCGCTCGAGTAGAACCCTTTTTAATTTCCTTTCGTATTCCCCTACGTGGGAACTTGTACATCTTTCTTAAGTCTGGCTTGTTTTTATTTTTAACATCAGTTCCGCTTGAAGAACTAACTTTTGAAAACACTTTTCCAAAATGTAAATCCACCTATTAAATAAAGTTGAAAATATTTCAAGAGCATGAGACGGTATCCCAAACCGGCCCGGTGATGCTATCCAACCATGAAAAGAAAATATCACCTAAGGAGAATACTGAGGGCTGGGCTTCCTCATGCTTTCTTCCCTCCAAAGATATATACTTTTGAAAACAAAAAATATTTCATTACCAAAAGCTTTTGAACAAGATGATAAATTTAATCATATTTGTCTTTCTGCCTCACTCACTTTGTGTCTCAGAATATCATCACCATTCCCATTGACTTAGTGTGACAGGGGGCATTTGAAGCTGGCGCATCATGTGAACTCACCGAATTCAAAGACACTCTTCTAGCAAGGCAGTGGGGCAAACAGAAAGGACCATCCCACTTCAAAGAAGGTAAGTTTATTCTCTGAATATAATTTTGGAAATGATGTCCTCTCTCTTCTATTTACAGGAAACGAAAGATAGGACGTAATAGGTACAGGCATACGGTTGAAATCAAGCCATCCCCAGGAGCTCTGTGCACTCCATCTCGCTCCTGCCCAACTCCTTCTCAAGCCGGAGCAGCATCTTCCCTCAACGTGCCCGAGCAACTAAATGCTACGGTTTCATCAATGGGATTTTCGGCTTCAACAAGCCAAGAAGCGCAGAAAAGGAATTTCTTCTCTTCCTTCTCTTCCTTTGAATTGACCACTGTCAACAGGGAGGAAATCTAGACAGTTGAGACAGTCTCTAGCCCCTTATTTCAAATGATGACTAAGGGCTTAGAAACCTCACTTCGTGCTCCAGACGCATGCTCTCCCAAGAAGTAATTGACATAAGAGAAGTGGAGATTTTGATTGTCCATCTCAGATTCCATAGAAGCTTGAGGTATATGACTTTGCCCAATGGCCATATAGTCAAAGACAAGAGAAAAATTCCACAGAAGGAAGGCGTTGAAGATAAATCGACAACCATCAATCATACATACATGGCCATGAGTGAGGAAGGCCAATCGAAAGAAATGTCAAACTGTGCCAAGACGAAAAGGCTGTCATCGACATTCAAATATCCCTAGGAGTCAGCAAATATAAACTTTGGGGAAGAGCAATTTGGTATCGTTTCCAATACTCCCAGTATCTGAACTCACTTTTGACATATTTTCTCCTATTGACAGGAAGCATAGGATTCAAGAAACAAGCTTAATGGTTAATTTGGGCAAATCAAATGATCCATATCGATTTACCTGACTTGGTATGAAAGGACGTGTCGTCTAGGAGCCGGTTCGGTTAAATAAAAAAGAAGTGCCCTACAGACACCGTCGGCGCCTCTAGCCGAGTGGTATCCGGGAAGAAGCAAAACGGTCCGAAGTAGGGGGTTCGAATCCTCGACGCAGCAGTTAGCCGCTTGGTAAAAAAAAAAATTTTTTTTTTTTTTTGCTTCTCTTGCACCTGCAAATTACGAGAGAGCAGATGACCTAACAAAGCAAAATACATAAGACTTCGTTTCCCACTTGCACTTCAGGTCCATCCAATCCAGTGAAGGGTAATGTTGTATCACTTCCAAGTTATTCGACTCTTGAAAGAGTTTCTGACTAACATGATCTCTTTTATCTGTTGTAGGATCACTTGACCGTAAAAAATGCGGATAACAAATCAAGGAAAGACATGTAAAAGAGGTGAGGACACCTGGAGTGCCATAACTTGGCACGCCGGGACACTTAAGTGCCATAACTTTAAAATGGTACACTTAAGTGCCATCATCGGAGTAAAATGGGACACTTAAGTGCCACTCCGGCGAAAATCCGGCCAAATGGCTGACGTGGCAATTTTCTGGCGAGTTTAGTCCAAAACGGCGTCGTTTTGCACGCTGACGTGGCAGAGAAAACGCAAAAACGACGCCGTTTCGTGTCTACGTGTAAATAATAATATAAAAATTAATTAAATTATAAAGTATTCAAAAAATTAAAAAAATAAGAAAAATTAAAAAAATTTAAAAAAAATTAAGAAAAATTTAAAAGTTTTAAAAAATTTAAAAAATTTAATTTTAAAAAATTTAAAAAAAATTTTAAAAAAAGAAAATTTTAATTTTAAAAAGTTAAAAAAAAAAAAAAAGGCGGGGAGGGTCGAACGGGCAGCTGAGGGCTGAGCCCTCGCCGCCGCCGCCTCCCCGCCATCGCCGGGAAGGGCCGGCGACGGAGGGGGGAGGGTCGGCCGGGGTCGCCGGCCCCCGGCTGACCGACGGCGAGGGCTGCGAGTCCTCGCCAGATCGCGGCGAGGGCCACGACCCTCGCCCCAGATCTGGGCGAGGGCTCGCGGGCCCTCGCCGACCCTCCCCACTCCGTCGCCGGCCCTTCCCGGCAGCGGCGGGGAGGCGGCGGCGGCGAGGGCTCAGCCCTCAGCCGCCCGTTCGACCTCCCCCCCTTTTTTTTCTTTTTTTAAATTTTCTTTTTAAATTTTTTGAATTTTTTAAAATTAAAATTTTTAAAATTTTCTTTTTTTTTTTTTTTTAAAATTAAAATTTTAAAATTTTCTTATTTTTTTTGAAATTTTTATAATTTTTTTAAATTAAAATTTTTATAATTTTCTTATTTTTTTAAATTTTTTAAATTTTTTAAATTTTTTAAAATTAAAATTTTTAAAATTTTCTTTTTTTAAAAATTTTTAAAATTTTTTAAAATTAAAATTTTCTTTTTTTAAAAATTTTAAAATTTTCTTTTTTTAAAAATTTTTAAAAATTTTTAAAATTAAAATTTTAAAATTTTCTTTTTTTTTTAAATTAATTTTTATGCTGATTTGGAGCTCCGGCGAGCCACGTAGGCAAAAAATAATAATAAAATATTGCCACGTAGGATTTCCGGCAAGGGTCGCCGGAGGTGGCACTTAAGTGTCCCACTCGAAAAAAAAAAGTGGCACTTAAGTGTACCTTTTTGAAGTTATGGCACTTAAGTGTCCCGGCGTGCCAAGTTATGGCACTTGTGCTGGACTTCTGCCTGTCAAACTCTGATAAGCTCTCTTAAGCGAAATGGCATCCTGAGTAATCACCAAAGCAAATGACAGAAAATCTTCAGGCCTCAACTCGCCAGACTAATTGATCTACTTGTACATCTTCTCTTCTGCAGGGGCAAAAGCAGAGATGCCCGATCAGATTCCCAATCCTTGGCTGATCATTCATGTGTCATATCCCTAATCAATAGGGACAACCATCGACGTCCATTTGCGAATAACCCTTTTGAGGTTCAAAATCTAACATATTTGGAAACACCATTATGTTAGCCCCTAAAGTTGTCAATATGGTCTTTTTTGAGTCAAAACCATTCACTTGTTTTGAAGAGTTCAAACTCCATCATATTCAAAATGTTGCATGTCATTTCCAGATGAATTATGCATGATGATTTCGTCTGTCTAAGTCACTGATTCCACTGAGTATTATTAGAATAGACAGCTAAGTGAAGAATACAAGATTGATTGAGCATGCTGGATGAGGCGCGTCAGAATGATGAAAGGCAAGCCATATCCTACACACAGTCCCCCCCCCCCCAATCTATACACTTGTGAGATGAGTGCAGAAGATTCCATGGCTGCAGGGTAAAGAGTTCTCTCGCGAATGATACGATAACCAAAACAGTGAAAGGCATTTCATTGCTCACCACATTGAGCCCCATACACTAAGGAAATTTCTGTCCTATCCCTGTCAAGAACCACCTCACACTGGGGCAGATCGGAGGCGAAGCAGCATCACAAGGTGAGAAGAGAGATAGAAATTCTTGCTCGCACTTACATCAATCTTTGGGTGTCTTTATTGCATATGAACACTCGCATTAATTTAAGTGCCCTAGAGTCATGAAGAGCAATTCTTTCTTTACGCACTTATATCCATTGTACAACTCAATTGAGTCTGTAAATTCACCCTCACATGGAGGCAAAACAGAAGCCACTGCTGTTTGAGCAGCATAATCAGAAACGCCGGCAAAAGATGAAGACTCAATAGTCTAACAAAGGCGTTTGCTTGAACTTGTCAAGATCAGCTCTCAAGCAATAAAGAATGAAAAAAGCAAGGGCATAAAAAAGCAGTGTACCTGGTAAAAGCAAGGTCAAATGCCCATATTTGAAGAACTGGAATAAAAAATAAGGGCATGAAAAAGCAGTGTGCCTGGTAAAAGTAAGGCTAATGCCCCCCAGTCAAAAATACAGCCGACAAAAAGTTGTTGTTGTGGTCCACAGAACCTCCATATGACAAGAAAGACTAGTGACAAATGCCGAGACAGTCACCAACTCTCACCCTCTTACATGTGAGCCAAGTCTACATCACATTCCCATTGTAAAAGTCTCTTCAGACTAGGGGCACTTCAATTAACGTAGGATTTCATATGTGCATAAGCATCGCTCGAAGAAGTACGAGCAAGATTATTCTATCTCTTTTTGCAGGGTTCTTGACTTGTAAACCCGGAGATGATCGTGCAACACTTTCGCCCATTGGCTTCGACCTTGATGGTCCCCTCTGATGAGCCGCTAACCAAGACTTCATCACAGTTTCGATAAAGACCTCTCACATTGGTAAAGTCGTACTGTTTGCGAGAATACTCGGACCCCTGCTGACATGATGACAGTGAGATAGTGTGGTCCTTATAAATCCTGCATTAATGGTCAGGATAGCCTTTTCCACGAGAGTGAGCGAAAAGTCCCTTCTGACTGAAAGTCCCTCATCTGGCATGCTCAAGACATCTACATTCTAAATGAAGGTTGTCTTTCAAAATCTCCCCCGGTGGAAATCAAAGGATGTAAAACTGACAAAATTATCATGCATGAATCCCATTTAAACTCATGAATTTACAGCATATACAATCATGTGTGCATATTGTGCAAATAGCAGACATACTCTTAGAGATCAGAGATATTGCTAGGTAAGCATATCTCTATCCCCATTTGTCTTAAAGTACCTATCACTGTTCAGGTACTCTCTTATTGACACTCAACCTATTTGAGTCGTCCTTTGAGTTTGAATACCTACTGCTGTCTAGGTATCCCCATTGTCTTTGAGTACCGGCTACCGTTCGGATACTCCCTTTTCCTGACACTCGACCTGTTCGAGTTGTCCCCAGAGTATTGATACTTGTGATTGACCAAGTATCTCTTGGAATACCTACTGCTGTCTAGGTATCCCCATATCGTCAAGTACCCACCGTTGTTCAGGTACTTCCTTTTCATGACACTCGACCTGTCCGAGTTGTCCTCAAAATTGCATCATTGAATACTAGTAGCTGTTCAAGCATTCCACTGCGTTGTGCACCTGTGGCCATCCAGGTAAACCTTGTGCTACATTCAAGTTTATGTTGCCAGGAGGTGGGAGACCTTCACGAATATGCGGGGCACGTCCTCGATATTCCCCTTTACCAGGAGGTGGGAGACCTTCACGAATATGCGAGGCACGCCCTCGATATTCCCTTTACCAGGAGGTGAGAGACCTTCATGAATATCCAAGGTACGTCCTCGATATTCCCATTTACCAGGAGGTGAGAGACCTTCATGAATATGCGAGGCACGTCCTCAACATTCCCAATTACCAGGAGGTGAGAGACCTTCACGAATATCTCAGGTACGTCCTCGATATTCCTAATTCCCCAGGAGATGAGAGACCTTCACGAATATCTCAGGTACGCCCTCGATATTCCCAATTACCATGAGGTGAGAGACCTTCACGAATATCTCAGGTACGTCCTCGATATTCCCAATTCCCCAGGAGGTGAGAGACCTTCACGAATATGCGAGACCCATCCTCGATATTCCCACTACCAAGAGGTGAGAGACCTTCACGAATATCTCAGGTACGTCCTCGATATTCCTAATTACCAGGAGGTGAGAGACCTTCACGAATATCTCAGGTACGTCCTCGATATTCCCAATTCCCCAAGAGGTGAGAGACCTTCACGAATATCTCAGGTACGCCCTCGATATTCCCAATTACCATGAGGTGAGAGACCTTCACGAATATCTCAGGTACGTCATCGATATTCCCAATTCCCCAGGAGGTGAGAGACCTTCACGAATATGCGAGGTACGTCCTCAATATTCCCATTACCAGGAGGTGAGAGACCTTCACGAATATCTCAGGTACATCTTCGATATTCCCATTACCAGGAGGTGAGAAACCTTCACGAATATCTCAGGTACGTCCTTGATATTCCCAATTACTAGGAGGTGAGAGACCTTCATGAATATCTCAAGTACGTTCTCGATATTCCCAATTACCAGGAGGTGAGAGACCTTCACGAATATCTCAGGTACGCCCTCAATATTCCCAATTACCAGGAGGTGAGAGACCTTCACGAATATCTCAGGTACGCCCTCGATATTCCCAATTCCCCAAGAGGTGAGAGACCTTCACGAATATCTCAGGTACGTCCTCGATATTCCCAATTCCGCAGGAGGTGAGAGACCTTCACGAATATGCGAGGTACGTCCTCGATATTCCCATTACCAGGAGGTGAGAGACCTTCACGAATATCTCAGGTACATCTTCGATATTCCCATTACCAAGAGGTGAGAGACCTTCACGAATATCTCAGGTACGTCATCGATATTCCCAATTACCAGGAGGTGAGAGACCTTCACGAATATCTCAGGTACGCCCTCGATATTCCCAATTACCAAGAGGTGAGAGACCTTCACGAATATCTCAGGTACGTCCTCGATATTCCCAATTTCCCAGGAGGTGAGAGACCTTCACGAATATGCGAGGTACGTCCTCAATATTCCCATTACCAGGAGGTGAGAGACCTTCACGAATATCTCAGGTACATCTTCAATATTCCCATTACCAGGAGGTGAGAGACCTTCATGAACATCTCAGGTACATCTTCGATATTCCCATTACTAGGAGGTGAGAGACCTTTATGAATATCTCAGGTACGTCCTCGATATTCCCAATTACCAGGAGGTGAGAGACCTTCACGAATATCTCAGGTACGTCCTCGATATTCCCAATTACCAGGAGGTAAGAGAACTTCACGAATATCTCAGGTACGTCCTCGATATTCCCAATTACCAAGAGGTGAGAGACCTTCACGAATATCCCAGGTACATCCTCGATATTCCCCATTCCCCAGGAGGTGAGAGACCTTCACGAATATGCGAGGTACGTCCTCGATATTCCCCATTACCAGGAGGTGAGAAACCCTCATGAATATTCGGGGCACGTCCTCGATATTCCCCTTACCAGGAGGTGAGAGACCTTCGCAAATATCCCAAGTACGTCCTCGATATTCCCTTTTACCAAGAGGTGAGAAACCTTCACGAATATGCGAGGTACGTCCTCGATATTCCCCATACCAAGAGGTGAGAGACCTTCATGAATATTCGGGGCATGTCCTCGATATTCCCATTACCTAGAGGTGAGAGACCTTCATGAATATCCAAGGTATGTTCTCAATATTTCCAATTATCAAGTACCCCTTCGATACTTGTGAATGTCCAAGTATCCCCCAAGAATTCATACTTGTGATCATCCAAGTACCCCTTCAATGCCTATGGTCAGCCAAATACCCATTTTGACGCCTGCAAAGGCCCAAATACCCTTCAGGTTAGTACTTGTAAATATCTAGGTACTCATTGATATACCTGTGAATGTCCAGGTATCTTCCAGAATCGATGCCCTGAGAAAGGTCGGTGCATCCTCCCGAGAAAGGTCGGGTTCCAACTGGTGTCTCCGATAGAAGTCAGACACCCCACAAATCGATGCCCTGAGAAAGGTCGGCGCATCTCCCGAGAAAGGTCGGGTACCAACTGGTGTCTTCGATAGAAGTCAGACACCCAACAAATCGATGCCTTGATAAAGATCGGCGCATCTCCCGAGAAAGGTCGGGTACCAACCGGTGTCCTTGATTGAGGTCAGGCACCCCCAACAAATAGATGCCCTGAGAAAGGTCGACACATCTCCCGTCAAGGCGACCGAAGAAAGGTTCAGGTCCTAGACAAACAACTTATTGCTCTAACAGGCGACCGAAGAAAAGTTCCGGTCCTAGAAAAGCAATTCCCCGTCAAGGCGACCGAAGAAAGGTTCGGGTCCTAGACAAACCAACTTATTGCTCTAACAGGCGACCGAAAAAAGGTTCGGGTGCTGGAAAAGCAATTCCCCGTCAAGGCGACCGAAGAAAGGTTCGGGTCCTAGACAAACCAACTTATTGCTCCAACAGGCGATCGAAGAAAGGTTCGGGTCCTAGACAAATCATTGATTGTTTTAACAGGCGACCGAAGAAAGGTTCGAGCCCTGGAAAAGCAACCTCCTCATATCACCAAGTAAGATGACGCCTTGATACTTGCCAAACTCGGGGTTCACACCCTATTTCACTCACTCCCGGTAAGTAACTACAGGTATCTTCTTATCTGTCTTAGTATATGTAAAGTTATATTGCTCTTTTTCGACATAGAATAATAGGTCCCAAATAAAATATAATCTACTATGCATGCATGGATAAAATATAGGCATCAGTTTGTCTTTGAATGCAACCTCTGCGAACTCACCTTCAAAGAGGGGCAGCTGTTGACGCCTAAATTTCGTTTTTTAATTAATTAGGTTTTTTATTTTTCCTTTTTCGGATAATAAAATAATAATAATAATAAATAATAATAATAAACAAACACAGCAAAAAAATAAATAAAAACAAAAGCAGCAGCCCCATCCTTTTTCTTCGCGTGGGCTTGCACGACTCGGCCCACCCCCTCTCTCCTTCTTCTTTCTTCTTCTTCTTCCTCGCTCCTTCCTTCTCCACCTCTGTAGTTCACGCGCAGCGATGACGACGCGCTCGAAGACAACCTACGGCTGAGGAGGGTAGGCCGACGTCGGCCGGAAGAGACAGATTTCAAGCGCCATCATTGGCTTCCTTCAATGACGAGCATGCGTTGTTGGAGGAGCTCGGATGGGACGCCGGTTTAGCCGCGGGGGTCCGGTCGGCGTGCGAGGGCCGACGGCCGAACCTCCATCGACCGGCCTCCTCCTCGCCTATAAATAGCGGAGCACCTCCATCGACAGGGGCACACAGCGAACTCCAAGATCTTCCCCTTGAGAGACTTCAGGGGGGAAATCAAAGAGCGAGCGAAGGATCGGGTCGCAAGCTAAACGACCTCCCACCAAGAGACATCGGGGGAGGCCGGCGGCAAGCGAACCTAGATCCGCGAGCAGGTGAGCTTGAGAGGGAGAGATCTGAGCGTGAGGAGGTTGAACGAGGTCAGATCCGGAGGAGAGGGTCAGGCTGAGAAGCGAATAAGGTCAGATTTGAGTGTGAGGGTGTTGCTGGAGAGAAGAGAAACCAGAGAAAGCCGCCGTGAGCCGAGCACCAGCCGCGAACCACGAGATCCCGAAGCCAGTTGCTGCTGCTGTCTCCCCCACGAGCCGCTTCTCCTCCGAAGCTCAAAGAACCAACGCGAAATCGAAGCCGTCGTAGCGAAGTTTCCCCGGTCGTGCTGGTCCATCGTCAACACCACCGTTCATCGCCACGCAGCGCCTCCTCTGCAGACAGCCTCGGCCTCAATCCCGATTGGCCAAGAGGCTCCGTGTTGCTGCTGCGCCGCGTCCTGTCGAGAAGTCGGCCGCTGCTGTCTTCCATGTAGCTGCCGTCGTCGTCGCCGATCCGTTGCCCGTCGCGCCACCACGGCCGAGTTGTCGACGTCCCCGCCATCCCCTCTCTGGCGCCGCAAAGAAGCACTGGAATTTGGGGTTGCGAATTCGGGTCGCGACCGGGTCAGGCGAAAGCCCCGTCGGGTAAGGTTCCTCGCGGGAACCGGGCCGGTCGTCGGGTTGGGCGTGGATCTTGACCGGGTAGGGTTCCGATCAGTCTGGGCCAAGTGGGTTTGGATGCAGGTGGGCCGGTCTCACGCGGATAGGGACTCCTTTTGTTCCTTGGGCTTCGATTAAAATTTTTTGGGACGGGCTAGTTTTTAAAAAAGAAAAAAAAAACGAGTCGGGCCCGTTTGCGTTTTGGGTCAATGACCCAGGTCGGACCCAACCCGAGGATCCGACCCGGGTCACTTTTTTAAATATTATATTATAATATAATATTTTTAAAATAAAAAATAAAAAAATTTATTTTCCAGAAAAAAAAAAATCAAAAATATTTCTTATTTTCCAAAAAAAGGCCAAAAAATCAGAAAAAACCAAAAAAAAAATTATATTTCCAAAAATACCAAAATTCCAAAAAAATGCTTTTTATGTCCAAAAAATGAGAAAAATACCCAAAAAATGTTTTTCCTCCACAAAATGCATGGAAAATCTCTCAAAAATCCAAAAAGCCTTAGGCTTTAAACAAGATTAGGTACCGAAAGGGCATTAGTGATTAACTAGTGTAATCAAAGTCCCCGATCCTAATTTCTCTGGTTACGCAGGAGCAAGTATTTCTTCCGATACTTCGCTTGGGTTTCTAATCGACCCACCCCAAACCGATTAGTGGTGACTCCGTTTTAAAATTAACTTACAGGTTAAAAACTTGGACTATTAAAGTCGTGAATTGGTGGACTTGGGAGAGTCCGGGCCTACTAAATTCAGCCGAGCCATTAGCCTCCTTAGGCACTCGTACCCGATTGCGGGCGCCGAAAAAGAAAAAAAGAGGTCGCGACAAAACTCAACTTGAGTACAGCTTTCCATCCACAAACAGATGGACAGTCAAAGAGAACGATCCAGACATTAGAGGATATGTTGAGATCATGCATCATTGACTTCGGCGGTTCTTGGGATGAACATCTACATTTGGCAGAATTTTCTTATAACAACAGTTATCACTCCAGCATTAAGATGGTACCCTTTGAAGCTTTATATGGCCGAAAATGCAGAAGTCCTATCTGTTGGGACGACGTTGGTGAGAAAAGACTAACTGGCCCTGAGTTCATTCAACAGTCAGAAGAGAAAGTTAGGTTGGTTCGGGAACATCTCAGAACGGCTCAAAGTCATCAGAAAAGTTATGCGGATCTGAAAAGACGCGAGTTAGAATTTAATGTGGGGGATCACGTATTCTTAAAAGTTTCTCCTACGAAGGGTGTAATGAGATTTGACAAACGTGGAAAGTTAAGTCCAAGGTACGTGGGACCATTCTTGATCTTAGAGAAAATTGGTGAAGTCGCTTATAAATTGGCTTTGCCACCAGCACTATCAGGTGTCCATAATGTGTTCCATGTCTCTTTGTTGCGGAAATATGTGTCAAATCCTGAACATGTGCTAGACTTTACTCCATTGAGATTACGGGAGAACTTGACATATGAGGAGCAGCCTATTCGCATTGTTAATAAGAAGGATCAAGTGTTGCGGCGACGAACTATTCCTTATGTGAAAATACAATGGCAAAACCACACTGAGAGAGAGGCTACTTGGGAACTCGAGGAGGAGGCAAGACACAAATACCCTCACTTGTTTCATGATTGAAGTACATGTAAATTTCGAGGACGAAATTTTTTTAAGGAGGGTAGAATGTAACATTAGGCTAGTGGGCCCCAAAAGAAGTAACAGCAAAAGAAGTTGCAAATGCCCCAAAAGAAGAAACTGAAAAAGAAACCGAAAAGTCATTAAAGCAAAAAGGAGAGGGGAGAGGGTTCGGCTAAACAGAAACTGAGAGTTTCCTGGACCAAAAAGATAAGAAAAAGAAGGAGAAGGAGAAGAAGAGAAAGGGGAAGAAAGGAAAGAAGTTTTGGCACGTGCACGCCTCGGATGCCTGGCCAAGCCGACTCGACTCCATAACCCGGTAAGAGATCAAGCCCCTCGTTTGTCCGATTGAAGTAATTTTTGGATTTAGGACTCAAATTCGGAATTTTTGGAAAATAGAGCGGCGAAGTCTAATTTTGGAATCGTTGAGCCGCATATTTTTGTAAGAATGGTAATTTAGGGTGTTGTGGAGCCGTGGGATTTTACGGATCGTGATTTGAGCTTATGGTTTGTCCGAAACAAAATTTCAAAGTTTCCCGCGCACAGTGAACAGTACGCGTCCAGCAGCTTTGGGCCCGTATTTTGTCATTTTTCGGTTTGATTTTGGATGGCCAATTTGGGATTCTTGTAATATGTGTCAAGGGCTCTCTATTGACTATAAGTACATTCAGATCGGGGTTCGGAAGAGAAAGTTAAGGCTCGATCAAGTTTTGCGCTTAAACTTCATGTTGCGAATGGCTTAAACAATCGCTTTGGTTATGCGACTTGTTAGCGCACAGAAGTCCTTTTGTTAGGGTTAAGGCGTAACTGAGTCATTTTGTAGTCGAGATAGAATTTTATTAGATTTTAACATTATTCTTCGGTTATTTGATAGGGCCTTGAGTTCGATGATACAAGTATCGTTTGTCGTTTGATCGTAGACGACAATGTGAGTGGTACTATATCTTCTTTGGTTTTATAAAATCATGTCTTGAAGTATATATATATATTGAACTGAAAAGAGCATTTTTATTGCATAAAAGCCAGATCGAGCAATTGCTACCCTTTGGTTGATTGCGAATCTTTGAAAAGCACATTATACAAGGTTTGTGGAGAAACATATATGAAATTGCTTTGCGATTGATTTATGAAAAGGTTTATGATGATTTGAGAAACGGATATGAAATGGATGATGGGCTATGTTGCAAAATGTTATTTTTTTGGATTAAGATATTCATTTTTGGATTGGATTTCTGGTATTGGAGAATGGTTATTTATGCTCAATATGACTGTGAACCCAGTGAGGGGTTTTTGGGGTATGCATACCAGGTTTAGGATATCTTTCAGGGCCTAGCCACCGGCTTTGTAGGTGGAGACCTTGCCAAGGGGAGAATCTTGGTCGCCTTGTCACAAGGCGTTGTGTCGTGACCATGGTTAGTTATTGAGCAAAAGATTGATCAATGGATAGACCATTGATATGTGTTTTTGATGGAGATTACTCAATGGATTCGACCATTGATACTTGACTTTTGATGGCGATTCAACTGAGTTTTTCCATATTAGTATAAATTTTTTATGATAAGAAATAACTTTTATATGATTTAATATGTATTTTATATATTGAATTGGTGTTATGAAATTTGGTATTGCTTTGTATACATGCATAGTGGTTGTTCGATATGCTTAGAAGATATGTATTACTCACTAAGCTGTGGTTGCTCATCCCATTCCTCTTTTAATCTTTTCAGGTTCCTCAGCTGGCGGCGAATAGAGCGAGTGCGCCGTCGTGGGAAACTTTTGGGGAGTTCTATTTTGTTTTTGGTATGGTTTAAGGAAGTGGTGCAAAATGATCCTTACTAGTGGTTGGATCGTCTGAGTTTTAAACGTATATCTCTTTTCTCTTTTTAATGGATTATAGAAACTCTGATGTTGCAACCAATTTGAAGGTTTATCTGATATTTATATATATAAGTTAATATCAGTTTGTTGGTTGTGTTTGAGGCTGCGTCCTTTATAAAGAAGGACGGCCGTGTCATCCCCATTCTTTGTAGTTTTTGGGGTGTGACATATTTGCGGTTCGTCCGCACCAGGGCGGGTGACCCAAAGCAGACAATATTACACAGTGGGGCCCGGGATGTTACAAGTGGTATCAGAGCCGACTCCCGACCACGTGTGGGACCACAGCTCGAATGCTGTTCTGACGCCCGTGGGGCCATAGCGAGGACGCTATTCTGTTAAGAGGTGGAGAGTGTGACAATCTCCTCTCTTGTCCCACATCGCCTAGGGAGGGAGGTCTTGGTTAGCTTATAAGGCTTGGAGGCTTGGGTCCCTCTAATCTGTGTAACGCGTTTTAAAGCCATGAGGGAAAAGACCGTGGCTGGGATGGCGGTTCGTCCGCACCAGAGCGGGTGACCCAAAGCGGACAATATTACACAGTGGGGCCCGGGATGTTACAGTTGGGCTCATGAAGATCCATTTCCTTCTCTTTGGGAGGGAGGATAGGAAAGTTAAGGAAAAAGATTAAAGCTTGGAGGACGAAGCAATGGAAATAATGCTCAATTTGACTTTGCTTTAGATTACGCAGGACGTGGGGATGCTGAGCTAATTGAAACAAAGGTGATCGAGAGAGAGACCTTAGTAGAACATAATTACGAAAGAGCTGTGGCCTTCTTCTTCTTCTAGGTTGTAGCTATTCTCAGGAGTGACGTAACCATACGAAAGTTCGATATAAAGATATAATTGATATAAAAACTGTTAAGATACCATTACACCAGATGAACCTTCTTGTTGTAGGACCATGTTCATTTTAAACCGAATGAGTGCCGACCTAAACCAAGATATCACGTACCACGTGCCTCCATGGCGATCGGGGTATAGATACAATCATGGGCCTTCGAAAAAAAACACAAATCCGCGATGTGTTTATTGCGATGCGTCTTACTCTGTTAGAAGATAAAATAATGACCCCAATTGGAGCTTACGAAACCGCGGAGCGATCCAATCATGACCCGAAATTGCTGGAATGATCAAAATGAAGAGGCCGGGGGCTTTGCTAGTCTTTCTTTTTCTCGACTGAAAACCTCTAGCATCACAGCAAAATTGCTGCTAATAACGAGTTGCGAGTAGCAACGCAAGCCTTCGTCGAATTTTTATTAAATGGGAGATAATTTACTGTAACACAATATGGAATCTGTTATGCCGAATTGGATCCTACAGGCTTCGTACTTCTTCAAATACAAGTCATATGTCCTACTTTAGCAAGCGTCGGAGAGGTCCAGACGTATTAAGACCACAGTAGACATGAAAATGGAAATTGGTTTTGGATAGCAAAATGACAATGCCAACTTTCGTGGTCCGACTTGCCCCAAAAAATGGCAAATGTCAAAGTCAATTCTCATATGAATGGACTCCTTTCTAGTTCTTTTTCCCCCATTCTAGTGGTCGAGGAATCGGCTTCCATCTCACTTTTTTTGTCGTGATCAACTGTCGTATCGATGCCGGTTAACAATAATTTAATGCGAGTCAGTCTCTTTCCATGAGTTCCATAATGGCCTCATGCCTTGAATTAGGACTAGGTTTATAAATCGCGAAGCCGACAGCCACCATGCTAATTATATAATCTACATTTGTCCGTATGTGCCTACTTTTCATACCATCTCGCAATTTTTTAAGATTTGAAAGGGGAGCTTCGTAGGAACTGGAAGATGTTGTAGCCTTTGAATTATTGCTCCGTCAAGAAATGATTTTCTCGAGGGCAAGTGACAACGACAGGCTGAATTTTGATCCGTTGATCCCAGCAAGTGAATTCATCCATGTGCAAATATGCACATAGGTGATGTCCACGGGTTGTGACCCATCAATTGGAGAAATGTTTGAAGGGGAATATCGGCTTAATCAAGAAATATAATCAACTTTTTGTTAACCGTGTAAGTTGTACTAGAAAAAGTCAAACATTGAGGAAATGATATAGTGTGGAGTACAATTGATTCATAACTTATTAACTTATGCTTTTAAGTGAAAATATATATGATCGAATATTGATTGGTTCAGTCATGACCTCCCTCTTGACAATCTTTTTGGGTGAAAGTATCGGAATTCTATTGTGCACTCCCAATTTTCGATCCTCTTTGGGTCTCTATTCGCCTCCTCAACTGCATATTTCCACGCTTTAAGTTTAGGAGCCTATGATTGAGGGGGAATATTAGAATTTTTAATTAATAAACCACACATTTATCTAACGTTTTAAACTTTTGGAACAATTAGTGGTCCTACAAAATCTCATAAGTTTCTCTCCATCTCCAATATTACTCTTAAAAGTAGAGAAGGTAGTTTAAAAAGACAACCCTTCTTTCTTCATATAATACATATTTTATCTATATATGGAATATGTATTCCTCAAGATTTGTACCTTTGGATAGTGAGACCAAAATCCGTTGCCTTACCACTTGGCCACACCCCATTTCAATTTCTATTCAATGCAGATGGACACTAGTATTGGTATTGGTTATTCATCAATTTTAATCCACTCCATGGACTCCGTTGTTGCTAGGGTTTACTAGGATATTATATAAACATACGATTCTTCTATTGTTTTTATTTTTTTTTTCCTTTATGAATGCAAGGATTTTTTATTGGGTGAGTTCAAAGAACGATTTTTTGGTACATCTTTCTCTCTTTCATTTTTTTTTTTCATTTTTAAGGAATGTTGACTGTCAATAATAACTCGACCAAATACAGTCATCTCCTACTCCAAGAGAAAAAAATACCGTTTTTCATGCTTGATACCTCTAGTTTCGATGCCGCTTCAATGTGTCGAACTTATGCAGCAGGGCGAGAAGAAGGGATAGATGTATGGAATTTCATCTTGCATGCCTGAGCAGCCATTGACCACTTATGGCGACTGTATCCACTTTGTCCGAAGTAAGACAAAACGAGTTTTAAAATTCCTATGACTAGACATGATGCGGTCCCCGGAAGATCTTTAGCCCCCTCGCATTGCCTCGCCTGGAACGTGATTGACTTCGATAAGATTCCATGCCAGATCAGTGGGAAAGCGTTAAGACGATTAGGTGAGCCAGGAGCCTCTGTTACGCATCACGTCGAACCAAATAGGCACGAGCGTCTATATAATCTTTTCGCTCTCATGACTCGCGACCCTCTCGCCGACTTTCTTCGCTCTTCGATTTCCCCAAAACCCTCCACCTTCTCCCTCCTTCTCCACTTCCTCCTCCTCCTCCTCCTCATCTTTCAACGGCCCTTTCGGCAGCGCGGCTACTCCGAAGCTCTAGTTGAAGAGTGTGGAGTCTAGGCCGAAACTTGGTGAGGGAAGCGATGGCGGAGGTGAAGACGTTGGAAGATCTGATCGTCGGAGACCATGTATTCCGATATGGAATGCACGGCTTTTATTCACACCACGGTACCATTCTCGCCACTTCTTTGGTTTTTGGATTACTATTTTTCCTCTCCGTCTTTTTTTCTTTTCCTCATTCCTTTTAGAAATTTTGCCTTTCAACTCCGGCTCCGGGTTGAAGTTTTAAATTGTGCACTTTGGCTTGTGACAGCTCTTTATGACCAAACTAATTTTTCCCAAGCCAAACTTACCATATTCCTCAGCCCAATGACAAAGTCAGGATCAGCTTTTTAATCTTCATGAATTCCTCTTCATGTAATTTAAAGTTTTGATAAAGCTCATTTATTTATTATTTATCTCGTTTTTCTTTCTTTTTCTTTGGCGACCCTATTACTAAAAAGTTCATTCAAACATTACATTCCAGTGCTCATTTAATTGATTCCGATTGGAGGGTGTCTCCTTTTGGACAATAAACCATGTAGATATACCTAGAAAAAATTTAGACGGTGATCTTAAAAAAGGAGGGTATTTCAACTTGACTTATTAAATTAGAGCGCGTGTGACCATCTAATCTAATTTTTCTTTTTTTTGGGGTCTGAACCATCTAATCTAATTAAAGAGAGATTATAAAAGCACAGTGTCACATCTCTATCAATGTCTTGCATAGATGTAGATCCATGCAGATTAAGACAAATCCAAGCACATTAACCCTCGAATTATTGACATTAGTTGCTAACTCATGTTTGAAGGGCCCCACTACTCAGTTCCACATCTTTCTATAGAGAAACTTTCATTTAGTCTTGAAGTATCAATAGTCACATATTATAAATTTAATTTTGTTTTTTCCTTCAGCGGTTGAGAAACTTGATACTTCTTGATTGGTTTAGGTAAAGGGGAATGTCATACTTCATGTGCACCTATCAATAGCTCTCTTATTCCTATATGCTTGAGATTGTTTATGTAATTTAATTATGAGATTTACCATCTCAAATTTTGTTCAAGCCTGTCTCTTGACATCTAAAACTTTTGGGATGATGAGTTTGCCTCTCAAGTGGCATGTACCTAAAAATAGGTCATAAGATCGAGTAACAACTTCGCAATAGTCCCTCTTATCCACATCCATATATCCATCCTATGTTGCATGTGAGGCTCACCTAACACACTCGTTGACATAGTGCTTAAGTTAACAATGAGTAGATTTTTAGCGACAACTCTAGATTCACCTAATCAAAATGCTTATTCACCACGTATGCATACATCTTTTCCCATAGATTTCTTTTTTACTTTCGTTCTCTTTTTTCCATTTTTACGTATACTCATTGCGATTAGAAAGCCTTTTTTTTTTCTCTGTTTCTTCTCACAAGTAAATGTCTTTATTGCCGATGGGGAAAACAATGGGGGAACCAGTTCCCATTACAAGCCCATTCGGACCGAAAGAATTCAAATCCAACCCAAATATACATTCCACAAAACCCAACTAGAAAAGCCCAAATGCAGGACTCTTTTGAGTCCAAAGAAAAGAACATTGTCATTATTTTTAACGGGTTTCAAGGTTCGCGCCTATCTTCCCTAATCCAAACTTCTTCTTCGTTCATTTGGGACTAAAATTTTGATTCTTTACCGTCCACGTGGATACATATGGCAGGAATTTACATTGGCAATGGCTACGTGATTCATTTCACCCGAACGGAGGAAAAAAAAACTATATGCCCATCATTGTCCAAGACCCGCCACAAGCAACAAAGTTGTCCTGATTTTCCAGAATGTGAAAACCAAAACGTCAGGCGCGGCGTTGTCAAAATCTGTGTGGATTGCTTCCGCTGGGATGGCGAAAAACTACGATCACTTTACCGTTACAAGTACAAGCAGTCAAGACGAGAATTTACACAGGCAAGGCGTGGAACGTGCACCACCTTACCGTTTATCAAATCGCGTGACCAAGTCGTCGAGACAGCTAGCCAGCTTCACGCGGACAATGCTTTTGGCAATTACAATCTTTTGAAAAATAACTGTGAGCATTTCGCTCTATTTTGCCGCACTGACATTCGTAAAAGTGAACAAACAGCGATTATCAGTAATTATGTGCAGAAAATTATGGAAGCCAAAGAGCGTACCATGAGGTTATTACAGAGAAACTAAATTCCAGTGGTCCAACCCTCCTCCAATCTTTTATGGTGTTTGTTCCTTTTTTTAACTATATGTTCCAATGTATACTCAATTGGGACTGGAACACAAGGCATTGTTGCATCTTACTAGATTGATTACACAGTCTATCTGTACTATGTAAATAGTCCAATGTACTTGCTGCTAGCATTTGCATATAAATGAAGACCTTGGGCGAGTAGCCCAAATGCGTGTGGTTGTGTCATACTTAAGATTATGATTGCACTTGTGTTAATGAGTGAAAAGACAAATGGAAAAGCAATAGTCTTTGGGCCCATCATTGCTAGAGAATACTTCAAAACTCAAAGGCGAAGGGCTACCCAAACCAATGTGGATCACTACCAAACAAGCAAAAGCGTTATCAGAGGATTTCTAACACCCTTCAAAGCAAATTATGAGCAGGCATATGTCAAGAAAAGTGTCAAAAAAATCCTAAATATTTTGTATTTATACCAATTTAGTCCTAAACATTTTTAATTTGGTGTCAATTCAGTTATTCCTGATAATTTTGGTAGGATTTTTGCTGACTGAGCACTGGTTGATTGATGTAAATAACTTTTAATAATATTTTAATATTTTTATGAATTTTATTTTTTATTTTATTTTCCTTTTCTTTTTCTTTTTTTCTTTTTTCCTTCTCCTGCTCCTTCCTCCAATTTGGCGACCGGCCAAAGGCAACGATTGGCAAGGTTGAGTTCCACCTTGTTAGCCTCCAGCAAGCCCTTGCCAGTCCAACATGAGGCTGCCTTCACAACCTAAGCAGCCTCAAGTTAGCCTTGCTAGAGGCTGGGCGAGGCTCGAGGGTCAACCTCACCGGATCTAGTGAGGTCGGGTCAATGAGGCTTGACCCTTACCAGATCCAGTGAAGGCGAGCCTCGCTGCCCAGTGCAAGTAGTCCTTGCAGCCTTTAGTGAGGGCTCAAGCCTCGCTAATGGCCAGCAAGGTTGACCTCAACCTCGCCAAGCATTGCTTCTAGCTAGTTGCCAAGGTCCAGCGACTAGTTAGAGTAAGGGGGAGGAAAAGAAAAAATAAAAAATAAAAATAAAAAATCGAAAAAATAAAATAAAATAATTATTAAAAGTTGTTTACGTTAGTGTCAATCATGTCGTGTTAACCAATTGGAGACTAATCAGTCAAATTTGACAAAATTGGCTAGAAAGAACTGAATTGGCGCAAAGTTAAAAGATTTAGGATTAAATTGGAATTAATAAAAAAAATTTAGTACTACATTGATACAAATATAAAAGGTTTATGACTTTTTTGACACTTTTCCTGGCATATGTCCATACCCAAGTGAACAAGGAGAATATGATAATGGAATATGGAGTTGCGTAGGCTAGAAGAAATTTGCAAATTTCAAAAGTTCCCTTGACCTGAATCCAGCTCTAGGAGCCTCTGAAAGCAGCGAGCAAAATGGCAACTCTCATCATTAATACCACAAGCCAAGTCCGCGATAGAATGCTTCCCCAAGAATCTTAAAGGATAGCGAAAACCGAACCATAGTATCCCGTGCCAAATCAATGGCATGTGTAACATCCCGGGTCCCACTTGTGTGATATTGTCCGCTTTGGACACTGAGTCCTCACGGTTTTAAAACGCGTCACACAATTAAAGGAACCCAAGCCTTATATACAAGGCCCATGACCCCTCCCTAAGCGATGTGGGACAAGAGGGAGAGGAATCCCTTCCCCTTCCCTTGCGCTCCCTTGCGCGCGTCCGAGGACCGGAGGCGCGGACGCACCGCCATCCCTCCTCCCCGCGCACCGCCGCTCGGGTCGTCACATTCTCCCCCCCTTGGGAGCACAGCGTCCTCGCTGTGGCCCACACGCTGTCGGGAGTCGGCTCTGATACCATTTGTAACGTCCCGGGTCCCACTTGTGTGATATTGTCCGCTTTGGACACTGAGTCCTCACGGTTTTAAAACGCGTCACACAATTAAAGGAACCCAAGCCTTATATACAAGGCCCATGACCCCTCCCTAAGCGATGTGGGACAAGAGGGAGAGGAATCCCTTCCCCTTCCCTTGCGCTCCCTTGCGCGCGTCCGAGGACCGGAGGCGCGAACGCACCGCCATCCCTCCTCCCTGCGCACCGCCGCTCGGGTCGTCACAGCATGCAACTCCACAGACCAAGATTATGCAGCATATAGGCATTAAGAGGTAATCCTGAATTCTTTAAGGGGCGGTATATCCTTTGGGGAAACCCATAGTGAAGAACATAAGAGAAGATGATTGAGTCTTAGACTACAAACATGCTAGCATTTTACCATGTAAATAGCATCTCAAGATCCACACCTCGACTCCTAATTTCTGAACTGACAAAAAGAGTGGGAGGTTGATTGTCGAGAGTCTGCGATTCCGAGCACATTGAGGGCAGAGGACATTCTCACAGCGCATTAACTTGGCGACATCAATTCTTCCTGAATTGCAAATAAAAGCCCAGATAATCACAGCTGCAGTATTCATGGATAATGCAGATTGGCGGTTTTAACTTCATGTCAAGCCTACTGAGACCAAAGGTACTTATAACTGGAATACAATACCTCCATATGATGCTCTGGACATAAGAAACATTCACCACAAAGAACTATAGCACACCAAACCCCGAGTCAGCAGTGTCATCACAAAATAACAAGCAGTGATAAATCAGTACTAACATCGTACTACTATTGATGCAAAAAGCCCGAGCAACATATACATGTTCATCAAATGCACAGGCTTCAAACAACGAGGCCAAGCAACGCATCACGCAGGAAACGCATCATGACTCAAGTCCCGACAATTGAATGATTTAGGCAGCGCATGATAACGCTCCTCTTTCTCCTAATTTCTGTTCTTTTATTCCCCGGAACAAAAAAAGAACAGAAACTTGTTTAATAAAACATTTGTTCTCGGGAACAATTTCTCTAGTTTTTTGTTCTTGGGAATAGTTTTGAGAAGCAAAAAAAAGTTGCTTCTTGTTCCCAAGAACAATTTCTAGAAATTAGCTTTTTTTTTTTTCTTTTGTTTCTCTCTCTTGCCGCGGCCACCTCCAATTGCCCGGAGCCACCACCACCCGCCACTCGCTGCCTACTGTCGCTGCCACCGCCTGCCGTTGCCGCCGCCGCTGCCGCCGACCGCCATCCACCGGTCGCCGATCGCCTGTCGCCGGTCAGCGGACACTGCCGCCGTTGGTTGCCGCCGCCACCCGCCGGCGATCATGCAGCGGTGGTGGCCAGCAGGCGGTGGCGACCGGCGGGCTGCAGCGGTGATCCGTAAGCAAGAATAAAAAATGAATAGTCGAAACCCAACATGTATGAAATGGTCTAATCGGAAGCATTCTCTCATGAATTGGGGCAATCGCGCGCCCATCGACGTTATCATGAATGTTTTCTTCCCTTTTAGCGGGCCGGGGGGTTGGTGTTGCCAGGGGGGTGAACAAAGACAAAAAGAAGCAGTGCTAGATGGGCTCACCAATGAGGGAACAACATGGTGAGTTGTAAAAGAAGGATGACCTCACCATCGAGATGTCACCATCAAGAACCCACCTTAGGCATCGCTTTTCATGATTTTCGAGCACCATATATCTGGAAAAGAGACATCTTGCGAAAACCGATGGCCCTTGTTAAAGTGGTTAACCAAGGAAAAAACTCATCGTAAAAAAGTTATTTTTTTAGTGATATCACAAAATTTCGAAGAATCATACACAAAATTTAATTTTTGAGATAGACTAGATAAAAAAAACACATGAATCGTCACGAAAATTTGAAATTGATAACACAATCGAATACAATCAGTTTTTAGCACTTCAATACTTGAGATCGAATATGTATTAACGGTCGAGTGGGAGTGCATACAATTCAATAGGATTGAGCTTTTCCAAGTGGATGCGAATGATATTGGACCAATTAACAATGGTAAAAAAGATTTTATATTGTTTTCTTGTCTTTGGTATTGTTAGGGTTTCAAAGATATTTGTTTATTTTGATTTACAATTTTTTAGCTCAGGTTAGGATTGTCTTATTTGGGTTTTATAGTTGTCTATTTCCTAGTTTGAACATACTATCTTTGGGGTTTTGTAGCTGTTGACATTGCTTTGAATGTTCATGTACGGGGACTCCCACTTTCCATCGCTCCTTTCTTCCATCTTTTAAAAATACCGTTGAAAGTTGAAACCCAAGATTCTTAGTGGGAGAGAGAGTGAGTGAGATAGATTTTCACGGACCACTTTGACTTTACATGCAAGCTGCCTTAAATAGGGATGTGTCCTAAAAAGCACCGACACTCTTTAAAAGTCTTCATCATATCGGACAATCTTCGACATTCAGTCAACACGTGTCGAAAAATCCAATACTTAGTCAACTTTTTCGACACTCTCCTACACTCGAGTTGGGATTTCAACATGCGAGTTTCTAATTCTGATACGCGAGATCAACTTTAAATTTTTTTAATAAATGATGGGTCAAAATGTATCTATATGAGAAAATAATAAATATAATAAATGAGGAAAGAAGAAAAATTTAATTTTATCTCGTCTTTTGACTCTCACTTCCCATGATACGAAATTCACACGCCAAGTTGTTTTCTCTTTCTTTCCGATCTGTCTAACATGTGAATCCAAAATGTGAATTGCTTGTTTTCCTTCTCCAAATTTTATGGATTATTGGAATACAGTTGAATTTGTTAAATTGAAACAAAGAATGATATTAATAAATGATAAATTAATATTTTTAGTTTAAATTCATTCTAGACTTTTTTTATTATTTATTTTATTTATTTATGAGTTTGAATCAAATTAATTTGATCGAAATAATCATAAAAATGATAATTTATTGTGTAATATAAAAATATACATTTAATATACAATGGTCAAAATTCTCTATTTTTTGAGAAACGACGTGTCGTGTCATGTCGCGTGTTGATGCTACTTAGGATGTGTTGTGGATCCTTGGCGGTGTACCTTGCAAAACAATGAAATCCTAAAAACACTAACGCCTCCTCAATGTCCACCTGCAATGGGGGGTTAAAATCAAACCGCGGCACGATCAACTTTTTCTACATGCTCGGTCACGAGTCACAATTAAAATACTTGAAATGGTTTAATTGTTCGTGCAACTAATCATGGTGTTTTAAAATTCACCAAAAAAAAATGAGAACAAGATAGGGCATAAATCGTGGCATAACGTAAGGTTTGGCCATGACGTCGGAGATTAAAAAGGATTTTTTTTTTTTTTATCATTCGTACCGACAAAGATTGGAGATCATTTCGTTGTCCATACTATAGTGGATTTTTATAGCATGGATGAATAATGAATACTAACATATAGGAAATATGAAATTAAGTTTTTGTCCATGAAATTTCTCTCATTATTGAACAGAGAAAACACGAAGAGCAAATGGGTGGTAAATTAGGAAGCATTGATACTCTCCAAGAGCCTTCATGTCGTGTCGAACATTCCAACATATATTCAACATTCTCCAACACTCAACACATGTCGAAAAACCTGACACTTAATTAATTTTCCCAACACTCTCCAACATTCAAGTTGGAATTTTGATATGTGAGTTTTTGAGAGTGATTTCGACATGTGAGGTCAATTTAAAAAAATTTCAATAAATAATGGGTCAAAATGTATATATATGAAAATAATAATAATAATAATAATAATAATAATAATAATAATAATAATAATAATAATAATAATAATAATAATAATAATAATAAATGGGGAAAGAAGAAAAACATAATCTTTTATTCTCTTCCGACTCTTGCTTTCAGTGATACATAATTCATCCCTTAAGTTTTTTTTTTTTAGCTTCACTTCTGACGCATCTAACAAGTAAGTCCAAAATGTGAATTGCTTGTTTTTCCCTCTGAATTTTATGGATTATTAGAAAGAAGCTAAATTTGTCAAATTGAAATAATAAATATTAATAAATAGTTGATTAATATTTTTAGTATAAACTTATTCTAGACTTTTTATTTATTTATTTATTTATTTGTGAGTTTTTTTTTTTGTCAGTATTTGTGAGTTTGAATCAAACTAATAATGATAGTTTATTATGTACATACAAAAATATACATTTAATACATAACGTGTCTCAACATATTAGAATTATCTTCTTCTTCTTCTTCTTCTTTTATAAATGATATGTCGGTATGTCGTGTCGTGACGTGTCATGTCATGTTGCATGTTGGTTTCCATGCCACTTAGATGGTAAGAAGGGGCTAAGACTTCCTCTTTATGTAACTAATTATCTATCTCCTTTTTATTTTCTTCTGCTAAAACCGTCGGATCACTCAAAGTTCATTTCGCATCCCTCCTGTTTCTCATATTTTAATTTAGGATTCGTATCTTGTGAAGTAACGGTGACTTATCTTAAGTACTTTTTGAAGACTTTTGTCGGATGCAAAAATTGAGAAGGCTTTGAAGATGTAAGATATACTGATAAGTTCAATTGAGAACTAGTGAACGCGCATGGGAGCAAATAGCCTATACCAAGCCTTGATTTCGGTGACAAACGTGAGTTTGTCATTTTTTCCACCACGTCCTAAAGTTAATCTAATTGTTATTAGAGGTCCGGGGCCGCAAACCCATTTTGTGAACCTTGCAGAACGGGTGACTCATTTGCCAACAAAATGTTTTTCTATGGAGAAACGCTTATGTACTCTCAAATAGGACATCTCCATCCATTTAGATCAGTTTTTGAAGAGAGATGATTGAGGGACAATATTTAATCAACTGTGAAAATAACAATTTGTTTTAGATAAAAAAACCAAATAATAAGTAATTATAAATTGTTATAGGTCCACTCTTTCAAAAATTTATAGCTCATAACAAGTTACTATTCTCACAATAGTCCAAACATTGTCATGCCAGCAAAACCTGTTTTCAAAAGTCCTATATTATGATATTAATATAGGACCTTTCTTTTGACCACATCGATGAACTCGATACTTCCTGATTGGTTTAGGGGGATGGGAATGCTATACTCCCATTGCACCTAAAAAGCTCTCCTCTCCCTATGCACTAAAGACTGTTTTTGAATTGAGAAAATATATAATTCAATTACGAGACTTGTAATCGTAGATTGCACTTGAATGTATTCCTTGACATCTTAAACTTCTGGGATAAGTGAGTTTGTCTTGCAAGTGACATAATACCTAAAAGTAAGTCATGTGATCGAGTAATGAGTTCTCAACAGTCCCTTTATTCACATCCATATATCTACTGTATCTAACACGTGAGACTCACCCAAACACACTTTGGTGATCTACTACTTAAGTTAACCCTGATTAAATTTTTGCACCAATTCAAGATTCATATGGATAATTATGACTGCTCATTACTAAATTCCATTAACCCCTATGCCTGTTCAAAAATTTCTATTCACTACATATATATACACCCCTTCTTATTGATTTCTTTACATCCATTTTGTTCCATTTTTTAACGCATTCTTATTGCAATTAGAAAAGCCTTATAGCGGAAACGATGGGTAAACTTGGTCCCCGTTACAAGCCCATTTGCACGTAAAGAACTCCAAATCCAACCCAAATATCCATTTCACAAAAGCCAACTAGAAAAGCCTAAACGCAGGAATAGCCCAGTTTCACTCTTTTCCGAACCCACGAAATGCGATGCTCACCCAAAGCTCAATTTGTTAGTGACCAAAACCATCTAAGCAAACAGATCGTGACCCGTTTTCCAAGACCTCGTCTTGCCGTTGATCCATCTCGCCCCGGCAAGGAGAGCATATGGATCTGGGGGGACCGGGCCGGGCCCTTCGCCATCGACAGCCGAGGTCTTGTGTTCGATTCCTTCCATGAGTGATGGGTAAGCGAATTTGCGTGTGAAGAGTTTGGGACGATGGACGAGTTTTCTGATGGGGGTATATACAAGGTGGTGGGTTGGCTTTGAAGGGCCGATGTTGGGAGGTTGGGGAATTGCTAGTACTTAAAAAAATTTTAAGTCCATTTGTTTCATTATAAACAGCATTCATCATAACATGAGTCAAGTCAACAAAGGGCTCTAAACTATGTTAAGCATGTGTGTTAAGAAAAATGAAGTTCGATTTTCCGAACATTGATCATATATACTACAAGAAAAGGCTTGCATATCCAAATATGCAATCTCTTAAATTTCGCATTTGAGGAATCGAGCATGAATAGAATTTCTTTTTTTAATTAGGTCTTGTTAACTAATGCTCTTGAAGCATTCATTAACCATATTAAATGACTAAATGTACTAGACGTGTTGATTACTTATACCGCTAAAAACTTATTTAGATTTACAATCCTTTTGGGCAAAATCGGCCCACATGCCGAGTCAAAAATAGAAATTTGTGATTATTTCTAGCCAGTTTCAAAGTTTGCGCATAATCATCCCTAATCAAAAGTTCATCTTTGTTCATTTGGAATTAAAATTTGATTCTTTATGTATGACAGGAATCTACGTTGGGAAGGGCTACATGATTTATTTCACCAAAACACAGAGCATTGTTGTAGTAACTAGAGTTTTGAGAGGAAATGCTACATCCGCACTTCTATGAATTATGTACTCAACGGCCAGATACTTCGTCGGACGCCATTAGAACAAAATTCTTCCCAGGACACTGAGTTATGGGGTCTGTATATCTTTAATCAGATGCACCGACCCTTGTTTCCCCTGTGTTGTGAATTTCTGAATAGTTAAAGCTCCTTTTGATGCCAAAGTGAGAGGCTAACGAAATCGGTGGGCCTTTTGGCTAACGTGATTGGAGCATGACGTCGAATGTCGATTTCAACCTCTGGATTGCCAAAGCTCAAGAGCGTATCTTGAAAGTTGGGTTGTCCGTGGTGTCCTCATGGTTACAGGTCCCTGGCTTCTTTCCTCGTATGGCTTTTGACCGTCGAGAAGTCTTGCCTCTCAGATCCATCAAGAATTAGGTGTCTTCCCTGTAAATTGTTATCCCTTGTGCATCTCCTTTCAGAGAATCCATTGAACATTCGTCGTTTCCCAGTTCCCACTTCGCACCAGCAAACACCTTTAAAGATAACATCTAACGACAAACCTGACCGTTTTTATTGAGGATACTTTCTTCCCCAATCATAGTGTGAATGCAAGTATTCTAGATTCCCGACAATGAGGGAAAGGCTCGATATATCCAGGATCGGTCGAAGGACAACTCCTGATCAGCCTTTGGAAAAAGCCATCGGTTTGCCATCTCATCTGCAAGTTATCAGAGGACATCCATTTTTTTCCTTATGCTTGGCATCAGATGATCTGTTGAAGCCACGGCAGGTCTGGAACGGCAATTATACGAACAAGATGCCCGACAAGCTATCCCTGTTGCGTGCTGGGATATGGAGATATACTTCATGAAAGGATCGAATGCAGATGACACTCCACAAAGTCATCTGATGCTGAATCTTGCTTTGCCTGTTAAGTTGTCTCCTTGAAATTCCTCGTGGGACTTACCCAAGATATGATTTTGGGCAACTGTGACGAAATAACCAAGGCGTCAGCTACAAAAGAACAATGGGAAAGTTGTCCAAAAAGTTCTAAACTTATTGCACTTTTGCTAATTTAATCCTAAATATTTTGATTTTGCAAATTGAATCCTAAATATTTTCACATGCAATTGAGTCCATTCAGTCAACTTTAATTGGAAAATTGCTGATGTGGATGCCGATAGTACCACATAGAATGGCTAATGCTAATTTAAATAAATTTTTTTTTATAATTTTTAAGAAAATTGAATTAATTTTGTGGTGAATTTCTGAAAAGTTGAAATTCCTTTTGATGTCAAAGTGGGAGGTTAATGAAATCAATTGGTCTTCTGGCTAACGTGATTGGAACGTGACAACCAATTGCTCTAGACAGCACCGCTAAAGATAACATCTAAAAAAGAGCCCGACCCTTTTCTTAATTATCCTGTCTTCCCCACTCCTAGTGCAAACTGCCATTATTCTGGACACCCAACGATGAGGGCACGACTCGATATTTCTGGAACCGGTCGAAGGACGCCTCTTAATCGGCCTTCGGGAAAAGCCATTGGCTTGCCATCTCATCCAAATGATCTGTTGAAGCCATAGGATTAGGAGGTCTGGAATAGCAGCGATGCTAAGAAGATGCCCAACGAGCTATCCCTGTTGCATGCCGTGATATGAAGGAGAAGGAGATTTACTCCACAAAAGGATGGAATGCAGCTTCACTAAGTCATCTAATGCGGAGTCTTGCTTATCTCTTAAATTTTTCTCCGTGGAATTCCTTGTGGGACTTGCCTAAGATATGATATTTGGCAACTGTGACCAAATAAACAATTTGTCAACTACAAAGGGATGGTTATTGCAGAGTTAAGGCTAATACAATAAAAATTCTAAATTAATATACCTGTGATAAATTTACTCCAAATTAATATTTTGACTACCGAAAAAGGCCAAACTGATATACTTATGATAATTTTATTCTTTATTAGTTTCGGTCAAATTTTACTGTCTATGGTGTTGGTTATTCTCTGGCAAATTCATGGGTGTCATGACGGTGCTTAAAGCAGCTACGGAGTTTGGCTCGGTTTGAGTGAATTCCATTTGCCTCGAGAGCTATCGAAGGACAATGGACATCTGTCCTACGCCGTCTTCAATGTTAATGAGGCGATTTTGTACATCATTCTAATCGGGCCCTATTGCATGAGGCCATTCGCAGGCGATTGGTGGCCGGCGATTCATAATCACCTGGTATCGTAAAAATCATGAATGAGCACAAAAGTAAACAAATATTGACCCATGGCAATGATCTAACTGCTTTTTATTTATCAAAAGAGGATTTATAGACCACCAACTTCTGACATCTAAAACTTGAAATTGAAATGACAGAATAAAATACTAGATATTAAACAAAAGTTCCTAAACAATGGGACAAAACTTTCACAATATTAACACTAAGGGGCACACAATTGCCAATTTATATGCGACGGGGAGCCTTGTTCTTGCGAGGATGCCTGCTTCCTTGGACTGGCTCTGAGATATGTATCTAGTCTATTCTCAAATCTCTCTCCATAAGCTCTGCTTGCTCGTGCTGGCTACTCTCGCTGATTGAGTGAGGGACCGATAGCTTCCATTTTGTCGGGATACGATGGTTGTGGATGTAGGATGTGGAGGCGTGGTGGGCTTTTTCTTCTCCCTCAAGCCCTTCAGGTACCACGATCCTTTTGCGATGGCACTTGTCCCAAGTTTCCTCAGCGATAGAAATTTCGAATGCGTAGTCACGGCTTGTGTTGAAAAAAACTGGAAGGATCATCCTCTTGAAAGGCAATGGGATCTCCTGAAGGGCTCCATATTGTCGTGCCACCCGATATGAGTAATAGGGAATGGCGCCGGTGAGGCTGAGCAACGGAATTGGGCGGCAGCGTTTGTAAGCGAAGCGAGCTCTCTTTTCATGGAACCAACCAGCACACCATTGAAATGCCTCAGGAGCTGGGTCTCTTAGGAAGTTTATCCAATTTAAACAGCTTTGATTGGAAATGTATAGTCCTAAAACCATAAATTTTTATAATGGATTTTCGAAATCATTTGTTTCAAACGATCGCATGAAGCCTCGGAATTCGCTTAGGTGAAAAAAGAACCAGACTTGTAAAATTTCCGGAGAGACCCGCATGATTTTTTTCGTGTTTTCTTTAAAACGATTAAAGGACAAGAATGTTTCAGTTAAAATCATGTTGACATAATTTTGCCCCCTCAAGATCTGATCAATCATCCATGCCATCTTAGGACTTCTAACATTTCTTTGATGGGGGAAAATGATGAACCCAAAAAAGGCCAGGAGGAAAATCTCACTTTTTTGGGTCATAGGCTGATTTTGAAAATAGGCATTTATAAATTCTAGTGAGCAGGTATTATGGTTGTTTTCAAGAATTTGCCTCATAACATGAACTTCAGTTCTTAAAAGTCGCGCTAACCCACGCAACGGGATGATGCCTATCGATGGCCTGACAAGCTTATTCTCGAGAGGCATTCCAGTGATGATGTTGTATTCTTCCAGAGTTGGGGTTAGCTCAAACCTACCAAACACAAAAGTAGTTGTCTTGGGGCACCAGAAATGTGCCATGGCTTGTATGACTTCAGGATGAACAGTGATTTGAATCAATGATAGGAGATGACCGACTTTGGCTTTCACGCGCTCTTGGGCATACTGGTCTAATTGACCCCACCATCTGAAGAGCTCTGCTTTGGGAGCAAGAATAAACTGGATATTGTCTTCTCCCATCGCATATAAACTGGGACTCGAAAATCCTACCTTAAATTGCCATGGGCCAATAAAAAGACTGAGTAAAAGTAAAGAAATCACTTTGCTTTTAAAGAAAATGGCAAGCACAAAGACATGCACATGGGATGTGTGAATCGATTTCTAACTGAGAATGTTTGTTGAGATTAAAAAGGTGTCTGCCTGTCGCAGTCTCGCGTTAGCAGAATACCCTCTTAACCTCGGCTAAAGAAATTCGGGGTAAAGAAAGGCAACCTCTACAACGCAGTCTCGCATTCGAAGTCGTATTTTTCTTAACACCATCTTAGATATCCTATGGCGGCCCAGGTCCGGCGGCCAGGTTGTTTGTGCCATGTGTAGTGCTAAAACATTTAAGGATGCACAGCAGTTTATAATCACAAAACAATCCAAAAATAAACTTCTAAGGTACTAACCTGCATAAAAAGAACAAAAACAAGTCAATAAAGTGCTTAAACAAGGTAAAACGGCCTAAGTCCTCAAATGTCCCCAACGGAGTCGCCAAGCTATCGCGACCTCTTTTTTTTCGGCGCCCGATCAGGGCGGGCGCCTTGCGGAGGCTAATGGTTTGGCTACATTTATTAGGCCCGAACTCTTCCAAGTCCACCAATTTACGACTTAATGGTTCAAGTTTTTAATTTGTAAGTTAATTTTAAAACAGAGTCGCCACTAATTGATTTTGGGTGGGTCGATTAGAAACCCAATCGGAGTATCGAGAGAAATACTCGCTTTTGCGCAACCAGAAAAATTAGGATCGAGGACTTGATTACACTAGTTAATTACCAATGCCCATTTGGTACCTAATCTTGTTTAAACCCTAATGCTTTTTGGATTTTTTAGGGATTTTCCATGCATTTGTAGGGAGGAAAAACATTTTTTGGGTCTTTTTCTATTATTATTTTTTGACATAAAAGGGACTCTTTGGATTTTATTTTTTTTTAGGTATTTTTTAGAAAATACAAGTCTTTTTGGCATTTTTTGGATTTTCGGCATTTTTTGGAAAATATGAAATAATTTTTATTTTTTTGATTTTTTTGGAAAACAAAATATTTTTTACTATTTTTTTAATATTTTTATAATATAAATCATTTTTTGATTTTTTTTGAAAATAAATTATTTATTTTTATTTATTTATTAAAATATTATTAAAAATAATAGAAAAGCCGACCCGGGTCAAGTCCACGGGTTGGGTCCGACCCGAAACGCAGACGGGCCTGCTATGCGGGCCCGACTTTTTTTTTCTTTTTTATTTATTTATTAAAACGGCCCGATGGCCCGTCGTTTTGGGAACGGTCCGGCCCGAACCGACGACCTGTTGAAACCCTACCCGGATCCGACCCGAATTCCGGCGCCAAAAAAATCGCGGAAACCCTACCCGAATCCGATCCGCGCCAGACCCAGATCTGTCCTCATGACTCGGTTTCCAGCCGCCCTTGATTCGCGCAAAAACCCTACCCGATTCCTGGCCCGGGTCCGACCCGACGACTCGGAAAATCGGGAACCCTAGGGTTCCCGATTCGCGGCGCTGAGGGGAGGGAACGAAGCGTCACCGGGGGAACAACGGTGACGACTGCGATGGTGGCGACGGTGACGATGGTGACGGTGATGACGACGACCACTATTACCTGTTTGCAGAGTAGGCACGACATGGCGATGAACGGATTCTCAAGAAGCAGCAACGACAACGGGCGGCTCGCTTGGGTTCTCGAGGGGAGATGGAGCGACAAGGACGGCGTGGGTCAGCACGGCTGTTACCTGTTCGCGACGAGGGCACGGCACGGCGGCTGCGGTGGTGACAAGGCGAGCAGCAGCGACGTCGTCCCCCCAGCTCTCAAATCTGGCATGGCCTTGGCGTCGGGCAAGGCTCGCGGCGGCTCTCTCTAGTTTCTCCAGCAACCCCCTCACACTCAGATCTGACCTTCTTCGCTCCTCAGCCCGACCCTCTCCTCCAAATCTGACCTTGTTCAACCCCCTCACGCTCATATCTGCCCCCTTAACTCCGGTTTCTCGCTCAACCTCCACCCACTCGGATCTCTCCCCCTCGTCTCCGGCCACGAGCTCTCAGATCTCGGCCTGCTTGTCCTCAAGCCCCCTTCTGAAGTCTCTCAGTGGGAGGTTTCGAAGATCTGCAACCCTCGATCTTTCGCCGCTTCCGTGTCTCCCTCTCTCTCGAGCTCGCTCGCCGTCAGCCTCCCCCGAAGTCTCTTGGAGGAAGGTCGCTTGAGCTCGCGACCCGATTTCCGCCTTGCTCGCTATTTGAGCTCTCCGAAGTCTCTCGGGAACCCCTCTGAGTTTGCTGGCTCGTGTGTGTTTCGACGACAAAAGTGCTCCGCTATTTATAAGCGAGGAGGTCCGATCGACGAAGGGGCTCGGCCGCCGATCTTTGGCTTGCCGACCGGACCCCCGCGGCTAAACCGACGTCCCATCCGAACTCCTCCAACAGGCGTGCTCGGCATTGAAGGCAGCCAATAATGGCGCCTAAGATCTATCTTTTTCGGCCGACGTCGGCCTACCCTCCTCGGCCGTAGGTTGTCTTCGAGCGCGTCGTTGTTGTTGCGCGTGAACTACAGAGGCGGAGATGGAAGGAGCGAGGAAGAAGAAGGAGGGGGGGGGGGGGGTCGGATCGCGCGAGCCCACGCGAAGAAAAAAGGATGGGGCTGGGCTTGGAGGCCCAGCCCCAATGTCTGCTGCTTTTGTTTTTTTGGTTGTTTTGTTATTTTTATTTGTTTTTTGTATTATTATCCGGAAAAGGAAAAATAAATAAATAAATAAATAATAATAATAATAATAATAATAATAATAATAATAATAATAATAATAATAATAATAATAATAAACCTAACTAAAAAACGAAATTTAAGCGTCAACACACAAAGATAACTTGTGTCGGCGTCTCTCTCTCTCTCCCCACTTTCCTAGCATCTGCATTTCTAGAACCTCCGACGCGGATTCAGCATCTGGCACTGCCAGTTGTTCGATGTTGCAACGTCGGGTGAATCAACCACTTTAAGCTTCGTCCTTAAGTTTCCAAAGTCCTCTCTTCTCACAAGCCAAACTTGATTGAACGGTTCCCTTAGCCCAAAACGAATGACAAAAATCATGCTGAAATAATAGGACAAGTGTTTATTACTATTTTTTTAATGACTATGTGAATCTCATCTTAACTACGGAAGTCTCCGGTAAATGGAACGTCCTGCCAACCTCATAGACTAGGTTAAGTGTGTGCCAAAACTCGGCTGGGTGGTCTAAACAAAGGATTCTTTGCATTTGGCATAGTAAAGAATTGAACACGTCATACGCCTAATACATGTATATGTTCATTCCTTAACCACAAATTGGATTCTGAGTGATTTTTATTTTATTTTATTACAAAGATACACACGATGACGACACCCATGGGCGCTAGGAAACCCGTCAAGATTAAAACTAGGAGGACCAACCAATGGAAATAATGCTCAATTTGACTTTGCTTTAGATTACGCAGGACGTGGTGATTCTGAGCTAATTGAAACAAAGGTGATAGAGCGAGAGACCTTAGTAGAACATAATTACGAAAGAGCTCTGGCCTTCCTTCGAATTTCTAGTTTATGCTCGTTGAATTTTATAGAAGTAAGATCATAGTAAAACATTTTTCCCCCTGATATCTGAATATATATAATTTGTTGAGTCATAGTACTCATATCGTGCTTGGCAATCTTCGCAAATCATGATTGTCAGCACCTTGAAATCTAGGTCGTAGCTATTCTCAGGAGTGATGTAACTATATGAATGTTTGATATAAAGATATAATTGATATAAACACTGTGAAGATACCATTACAACAGATGAACCTTCTTGTTGTAGGACCATGTTCATTTTTAACTGAACGATTGCTGACCTAAACCAGGATATCACGTACCACGTGCCTCCATGATGATCGCGTTGGATTAGTCGCCAATGACCAAAATAGGGGGTATACATACAATCATGGGCCTTCGAAAAAAAAGCACAAATCCACGATGTGTTTATTGCGATACATCTTACCTGTTAGAAGATAAAATAATGACCCTACTTGGAGTTTACGAAACCGCGGAGCGATCCAATCATGACCCGAAATTGCTGGAATGATCAAAATGAAGAGGCCGGGGGCTTTGCTAGTCTTTCTTTTCTCGATTGAAAACCTCTAGCATCGCAGCAAATTGCTGCTAATAACGAGTTGCGAGTAGCAACGCAAGCCTTCGTCGAATTTTTATTAAATGGGAGACAATTTACTGTAACACAATATGGAATCTGTTATGCCGAATTGGATCCTACAGGCTGCGTACTTCTTCAGATGCAAGTCATGTATCCTACTTTAGCAAGCGTCGGAGAGGTCCAGACGTATTAAGACCACAGTAGACATGAAAATGGAAATTGGTTTTGGATAGCAAATGACAATGCCAACTTTCGTGGTCCGACTTGCCCCAAAAAAATGGCAAATGTCAAAGTCAAATCTCATATGAATGGACTCCTTTCTAGTTCTTTTTCCCCATTCTAGTGGTCGAGGAATCGGCTTCCATCTCACTTTTTTTTGTCGTGATCAACTGTCGTATCGATGTCGATTAACAATAATTTAATGCGAGTCAGTCTCTTTCCATGAGTTCCATAATGGCCTCATGCCTTGAATTAGGACTAGGTTTATAAATCGCGAAGCCGACAGCCACCATGCTAATTATATAATCTACATTTGTCCGTATGTGCCTACTTTTCATGCCATCTCGCAATTTTTTAAGATTTGGAAGGGGAGCTTCGTGGAAACTGGAAGATGTTGTAGCCTTCCTTTTTTTTTATATATATATAACCGAAGATCCATCTAAGCCCCCTTACGGGGTCACACAGCCCTAGTAGCACCCGGTGGCACATTCGGACCAACGTTAGTACCTCAAGAGAGAGTAGCACGGGACCCCACCATCATGATCTCTTATTTACAACGCTAGTAATTGCGGGTTTCAAACTCTCGACCTCGATAATGAGGGATGGACTCTCAACTAACACAGCTACCCACCAGTGGGTTGTTGTAACATTTGAATTTTTTCTCCGTCAAGAAATGATTTTCTCAAGGGCAAGTGACAATGACAGGCTGAATTTTGATCCGTTGATCCCAGCAAGTGAATTCATCCATGTGCAAATATGCACATAGGTGATGTCCACGGGTTGTGACCCATCAATTGGAGACATGTTTGAAGGGGAATATCGGCTTAATCAAGAAATATAATTAACTTTTTGTTAACCGTGTAAGTTGTACTAGAAAAAGTCAAACATTGAGAAAATGATATGGTGTGGATTACAGTTGATCCATAACTCATTGACTTATACTTTTAAGTGAAAATAAATCTAATCGAATATTGATCGGTTCAGTCATGACCTCTCTCTTGGCAATCTTTTTGGGTGAAAGTATCGGAATTCTATTGCGCACTCCCAATTTTCGATCCTCTTTGGGTCTCTATTCACCTCCTTAACTACATATTTCCACGCTTCAAGTTTAGGAGCCTATGATTGAGGGGGAATATTAGAATTTTTAATTAATAAACCACATATTTATCTAACGTTTTAAACTTTTGAAACAATTAGTGGTCCTACAAAATCTCATAAGTTTCTCTCCATGTCCAATATTACTCTTAAAAGTAGAGAAGGTAGCTCAAACAGACAACCCTTCTTTCTTCATATAATACATATTTCTATCTATATATGGAATATGTATTCCTCGAGATGGAAGGATTTGTACCTTTGGATAGTGAGACCAAAATCCGTTGCCTTACCACTTGGCCACACACCCCATTTCAATTTCTATTCAATACAGATGGACACTAGTATAGGTATTGGATATTCATCAATTTCAATCCACTCCATGGACTCCGTTGTTCCTAGGGTTTATTAGGATATTATATAAACATACGATTCTTCTATTGTTTTTATTTATTTTTTAAATTTTTTTGAATGGAAGGATTTTTTATGGGTGAGTTCGAAGAACGATTTTTGGTACATCTTTCTCTCTTTCATTTTTTTTTTCATTTTTAAGGAATGTCAACTGTCAATAATAACTCAACCAAAATACAGTTATCTCCTACTCCATGAGAAAAAAAATACCGTTTTTCGTGCTTGATGCCTCTAGTTTGGATGCCGCTTCAATGTGTCGAACTTATGCAGGCAGGGCGAGAAGAAGGCAAACATCCTGACAAGCAGCGAAGCGTCCGTCCGCATGTATGGAATTTCATATCGCAATGCGTGAGCAGCCGTTGGCCACTTATGGCGACTGTATCCACTTGTGGCCACTAAAGTAAGACAAAACGGGTTTCAAAATTCCAATGACTGAGACATGATGCGGTCCCCTGAAGATCTTACACCCCTCGCATTGCCTTGCCTGGAACGCGATTGATTTTGATAAGATTCCCTGTCAGTTCAGCTATGTAGCACGGACACTCTCCGAAAGCCTTCGTGTCGTATCCGATACTCCGACACGTATTCGACACATCCCGACACGCAGTCAACGAGTATCGAAAAATCCAACACGTAATCAACTCTCTTTCCGACACGGGATTCCAACACGCATGAGGTTAATTTTAAAAATTTCTAATACTTGAGAAGTAATAAAATTGCTATAAATATACACGCACGGGGTCAATTTTTCTTTTCAGTTTTGTTTTTTTTTAATTGTTTTATTTTTTAAAAAAGTCTTCTACTATGAAAGAAGTAATAAAAAAAATGTTATATATGATAAATAAATAAATTTAAAAATATCATTTCAGCATTTTTCTTTAAACAATGCTTTTTTCCTCTAAGTTTTGTGTGTTATTGTAACAAATTAAAATAATGAATGATATTATTTAATATTTTTCGTGTAAATTAATTCTAGGCTATTTTTATTATTATTTATTTATGTATTTATATATGAAAATATATTTAATATATAACGTGTCGGAACGTGTCGAAATTCTCTATTTTTAAAAAATAATATGTCGGCGTGTCGTGTCGTGTCGTGTCGCGTGCCGCGTGCCGCGTATCCGTGTCGATGCTACATAGTAGGTCAGTGGGAAAGTGTGAAGACGATTAGTTGAGCCAGGAGCCTCTGTCACCCATCACGTCGAACCAAATAGGCACAAGCGTCTATATAATCTTTTCGCTCTCATGACTTGCGACCCTCTCGCCTGAGTTGGCTCTCGCCGACTTTCTTCGCTCTTCGATTTCCCCAAAACCCTCCACCTTCTCCCTCCTTCTCCTCTTCCTCCTCCTCCTCCTCCTCATCTTTCAACGGCCCTTTCGGCAGCGCCGCTACTCCGAAGCACTAGTTGAAGAGTGTGGAGTCTAGGCCGAAACTTGGCGAGGGAAGCGATGGCGGAGGTGAAGACGTTGGAAGATCTGATCGTCGGCGACCATATATTCCGATATGGAATGCATGGCTTTTATTCACACCACGGTACCGTTCTCGCCCTTTTTTTGTTTTTTGGATTACTATTTTTCCTCTCCGTCTTTTTTCTTTTCCATATTGCTTTTAGAAATTTTGCAGTTCAACTCCAGCTCCAGGTTGAAGTTTTAAATTTTGCACTGCTCTTACTGATCAAACTCATTTCTTCCAAGCCAAACTCACCATATTCCTCAGCCCAAAACGGATGACAAAAGTCATCATCAGCTTTTAATCTTCAGGAATTCCTCTTCATGTAATTTAAAGTATGATAAAGCTCATTTATTTATTATTTATCTCATTTTTTCTTCTTTTTCTTTGGAGACCCTATTACTAAAAAGTTCATTCAGGCAGTACAATCCGGTGGTCAATGCTCATTTAGTTGATTCCGATTGGAGGGTGTCTCCTTTTGGACATTAAACCATGTCGATATATCTAGAGCAAATTTAGACGGTGATCTTCAAAAAGGAAAGGAGGGTTTTTCAATTTGACTTATTTTAATTAGAGCGCCCATGACCATCTCGTCTGGTTAGAGTTAAGCATAACGTCACGCCTCTATGATCATCATCTTGCTGACATGTAAATCCAAAGTCAGATTAAGACAAATCCAAGCTAATTTGACCCTGGACTTAAGGATGTTAATTAGTTCTATGGAAAACTAGGGAACGCATGTGTACTAAAGCCCGTCGAATTATCGACATCAGTTGCTAAGTCACGGTGGGTACTCCGCTCCACATCTTTCTATAGAGCAACTTTCATTTAATCTTGCATATCAAAAGTCACGTAATATAATTTTAATTTTTTTTCTTTGAGCGGATGAGAAAATGATTCTTCTTGATTGGTTTAGGTCAAAGGGAATGCCATACTTCCTGTGCACCTATTAAAAGCTCTCTTATTTTTATGTGCTTGAGATTGTTTATGTAATTTAATTATGAGATTTACATCTCAAATTCCTTTCAAGTCTGTCTCTTGATATCTACAAATTTCAGGATGAGTTTATATTACGAGTGGCATGATACCTATACATAGGTCATAAGATCGAGTAACGACTTCACAATAGTCCCTCTTATTCACATCCATATATCCATCCTATGTTGTGGTGAGGCTCAACTGACACACTTGGTGACATAGTGCTTAAGTTAACAATGAATAGATTTTTAGCGATAACTCTAGATTCAGATGGATAATTATGACCATTAATGACTCAATTTCATCAACCCCCAATGCCTAATCAAAATGTTTATTCACCGCGTATGCATACAGCTTTTCTCATAGATTTCTTTTTCATACAGCTTTTCTCATAGATTTCTTTTTTACGTTCGTTTTCTTTTTTCCATTTGTACGTATTCTCATTGCTATTTTTTTTGGTTGGAAATATTCTCATTGCTATTAGAAAGCCTTTTTTTTTCTCTTTTTTTCCACAAGTAAATGTCTTTATTGCCGATGGGGAAAACAACGCGGGAACCATGTCCCATTACAAGCCCATGCGGACCGAAAGAATTCAAATCCAACCCCAATATACATTCCACAAAACCCAACTAGAAAAGCCCGAATGCAGGACTCTTTTGAGTCGAAAAGAAAAGAACATCGTCACTATTCTAACAGGTTATAAGGTTCGCGCCTAATCTTCTCTTACCCAAACTTCATCTTCGTTCATTTGGGACTGAAATTTTGATTCTTTACCGTGTTCCACGCGGGTATATATGGCAGGAATTTACATCGGCAATGGTTACGTGATACATTTCACCAGGGCCAAGGACAAAAAAGCTATATGCCCGTCACTGTCCAAGACTAGCCCCAAGCAACGAAGTTGTCCCGATTTCCCAGAATGTGAGGTCCAGAATATCAGGCGCGGGGTCGTCAAAACCTGTGTGGATTGCTTCCGCCAGAATGGCAAAAAACTACGATCACTTTACCGTTACAAGTACGAGCAGTCGAGAGAAGAATTTTTGCTGGCAAAGCGTGGAACATGCACCACCTTACCGTTTACCAAACCGCGTGAACAAGTCGTCAAGACAGCTAGCCAGCTTCACGCGGACAATTCTTTTGGCGATTACCATCTTCTGAAAAATAACTGCGAACATTTCGCTCTACTTTGCCGCACTGGCATTCGTAAGAGCGAACAGACAGCACGTTTCAGTAAGAATGGACCACAAGGTTGCCGCATAGAAACTGAATTCTAGTGGTCCAAACCTTCCTCCAATCTTGTATGTTGTTTGTCTGTCTTTTTACTATCTATTTTCAATGTACACTCAGTTGAGACTGGAACACAGGAATGGTAGCATCTTGCTGGAATGATTGCACAATCAGTCTGTACTATGTAAATAGTCCAATGTACTTGCTGCTAGCATTTGCATATAAATGAAGGCCTTGGGTGAGTAGCCCAAAGGCATGCCTTTGTGTTGTACTTAAGATTATGAATTCTACTTGAGATAAAGAGTGAATAGATGAATGGAAAAGCAAGAGTCTTTGGGCCCATCATAGGAAGAGAATGCTTCAAGCAATTCGAAGGCAAAGGGCTACCTGAACCAGTGTGAGCCGCTGCAAAACGAGCAACTGCGTTATCAGAGGATTTCTAACACTCTTCAAAGCAAATAATGAGCAGGCATATGTCCATACCCAATTAAACAAGGAGAATTTGGTAAACGAATATGGGGTTGCACAGGCTAGAAGAAATTTGCAAACATCAAAAGCTCCCCCAACCTGAATCCAACCTTCAGAAGCCTCTATGAGCAGCAAGCAAAATGGCGATTCTCATCATCAGCAATGCGAGCAAAGTTGGCAGAAGAATCCTTCCCCAAGATTCTCAAAGGATGGTGAGAACCAAACCACGGTATCCCATGCCAAATCAATAGTTATGCAGCATAAAGGCATTAAGGGCCTGTTTGGCAACTTGCCCAACAGTGCCAGATTCTGATTTTTTGTTCCCAGAATCAGTTTGGGACGAGAATCGCGTTTGGTAAATTTTTTGTTCCCGGGAACAAATTTGTTCCCGGAAACAATTTTGGACAAGATTTGAGAATCAAAAAAAATTTGATTCTCGTTCGAGAATCAGAAAAAAGAATCAAAACGGTAAAACCTTGTTCTTCTCTTTTATCATCTCGGTTGCCATTCGCCATCGCCCGCCGCCGTCCGCCGCCGCCTACCGCCGCCCGCCACCGCCGCCGGTCGCCGGTCCGCCGCCGGCCGCCGGTCCGGCGAGATCGCCGGAGGCTCGCCAGGCCAGGGCGAGGTCCGGCGAGCTCGCCGGAGGCAAGCCCAGCCACCGGCGAGGCTCGGCCTCGCCAGATCTGGCGAGGCCCAGCCTCGTCGGTGGCCAGGCCGGCCTCGCCCAGCACCGGCGAGGCCGACCTGGCCACCGACGGGGCTGGGCAAGCCTCGCCGGTGGCCAGGCGAGCCTCGCCGGCAGCTGGGCGAGGCTCGGCCTCGCCAGATCGGGCAAGGTCGAGCCTCGCCGGTGGCTGGGCGAGCCTCGCCCAGCTACCGGTGAGGCTCGCCTGGCCATCGGCAAGGCTCGCCCAGCCCCGCCGGTGGCCAAGCTGGCCTCGCCGAGGCTGGGCAAGGCCAACCTGGCCACCGGCGAGGCCGAGCCTCGGCGGGGCTGGGCGAGCCTCGCCCAGCTGCCAGCGAGGCTCGGCCGACGAAGGCCGACCTCGCCGAGGGCTGGCGGCGCTCCGGTGAGCGTCGCCGGCCCTCGTCTGGCCGGTCCGGCGACCGGCCAAATGAAGAAGAAGAAGAATAGGAAAAAGGGGGAAAAAAAGAAAAAAGAAAAAGAAAAAAAAGAAAAAAAAAAGGAAAAAAAAGAAAAAAGTAAAAAAGTAAAGAAATTATTTAAAATTTATTTAAAAATCAAAAGAAATTATTTAAAATTTATTTAAAAATCAAAAGAAATTAATTTGGAACAGAATCAATTAATACGGTACCAAACGCAATTCTATTCCAGAATAAAAAATTTTGAACAGTTACCAAACACGTGTTTTTACTCAGAATCAGTTCCCGGGAACAGAATCAAAAAGAATCAGTTCTTATCAGAATCAGCTCCCGGGAACAGAATCGTTACCAAACGCGCCCTAAGAGGTCATCCTGATTCCTTAAGGGGGATATACACTTTGGGGAAACCTATAGTAAAGAATTCAACCAAAGACGGGTGCGAGTCTTCAAGTACAAACAAGCTAGTAATTTACCATGTAAACAGCATCTCAAGATCCACATCTCGACTCCTAAATTCTAAGCTGGCAAAAAGAGTGAAAGTTTGATTGGCGACAGTCCGAGATTCTGATCACACACTGAGGGCAGAAGATATTCCTGCATCGCATTAACTAGGCAACATCAATTTTTGCAGAATTGCAAGTAAAAAACCGGATAATTGCAGCTGCAGTATTCACAGATTATGCAGATTCGCATATTTAACTTCAGATCAAGCTTACTGAAACTAAAGTTACAGCTAGGAATTGGAATACAATACCTCCATATGACGCTCTAGACATAAGAAATGTTCACCACCAAGAACTATAGCACGCCAAACCCCGACTCAGCAGTATCATCACAGAATAACAAGCAGTGATAAATCAGTACTAACATCATAATCCTATCGATGCAAAAAGCCCAAGCAACATATACACATTCAACAAGAACACTGGCTTCGAACGAAGAGGCCAAGCAATACATCACACGGGAAGTGCATCACGACTCTATTCCGATAACCGAATCATTTAGACCATGACAACACCAACCCCAGAATGCGTTGCGAAGAACCAAGTCCCAGAATTCGAAACTCTTTTTACGTGAATTCAAAAAGACAAAAAACAAGAGTTACCCAATTCAGGCTTCGCAGGCCTGGCGGGTCTATGAGGGGACCGCCTGCATTACGCAAGATGGGAAGGTTCGGACTTCCAAGCAGGGCTGGTGGGAAAGAGCGAGAGATCTCATCTCGGCCAGAGCAGAAGCCCGGCCCGATTGCGCTCTGGACTTTCCCTCCAGCAACAAAGATCGTTGACTACGAAGACAAAGCCCATGATTCGATGCGTTTGAATTCACTGGGGATTCCCGTTTAGAAATTAAGGAAACGGCTCGCGGGTTCCGTTTGCGAATGAATCTCGCATTCCTGAACGATTCAAATTGTGCCCCCACTTGACCAAAAAAAAAAAATTCACCCCCACGACTCAATTGTCCTAAAAAAGATCAGCACTTGTGTCCATGGTGGCCGCGGGGGCAATGAACGACAAAAACGAAAAAGAATCCAAGCATGCGCATCCGGGGAATCGAACCCCGGTCAGTACCGTGGGAGGGTACTATGATACCACTACACTAGATGCGCTGGTTTTGATCAATTGCCCAGTGTTTATTACTATAATTAAATAATATTGTTGTAGAAGTCAATGATTTACATCGTTTTCAATCTCTTTTTGGCCGACCTCCTTCGTGTATATACCGCTAGTCAGATTTCTTGGATGATTTGATTTTATCCTATGCGCATAGAAGCAATATCGAACTCAGCTCTTTTTGTTTTTTTCTGCTAATCGAGTGGTATTCAATCGAAGACAGGGATGATCGACATCAGCATCTGCAAAGAAGTTCTTTGCACCATCGTTCGCGGCCACATCCTAGGAAAGTTGCGCCAAATAAGAACCGAACCGGTAAGATGCCAAAGTTCTCAAGGAACACGGAGGATAAATCGGTTTTACCACTCCGATGAACCAATCCTTTCCAAAATAGCTTCACAATTTGTTTTCAATTTGTAATTTAACCAGATCCCTTTTGAGTCATGGTTGCCCCATCAACTCCTGTTTTATGAGTTACCTCCAAGCAAGCCCAAGGTTGCCTGAGGCTCCTCCTCCTCCTCCAGCTCAATCAGTGATTAATGTCGTCAAAACCTAAAAAGTTGGTCGCGTTATGTAATGAACAAGGGAGAGGAAGCTTCCTCGAAGTGGCGCAAACCTGGGGTTTTCCCTTTCCAAACCTTCACCTCAACGCACCAACGATGGTAAACCCAAGACAGCTTCCTTAATATTCTGATTGGGGGGCCGCCAAGAATGGAAAAAGAGAGCGAAAAGAAAAGGGGCAACCGCTAAAGGGGCTTTCTAATCTACAGCAAGCAAAAAGATTTAAAAAGAAGCACTAATTACATTTGTGTTTTTCCGTTTATATGAAGTGACTGATACGTATTTATCCGTAGCAATGTATATGTGTATAACACGGAAGATGAGTTAGGCCGATCGCCAATATTCGGTGGTGCTGGGTATAATATAAAGTCCAATCCTCACTGATTTTCTCAGGAGACCATTAAAAGTGCCTTTTTCTTCCCCTCCCCTTTTTTCCAATCTTGTTTTCGTGGAGGGTAATATCTCAACTTGCTTTATGCAGGTGCGTCTTTTCTCCCTTCTGCTTTAGACTGTTTGATCTAAGGCAAGTCACTTTCGCGGCTCAATTATTACATACATCCATATGGATAGCAAGCGCATTAGTCTACACAGATAAAAATGTGTACATGTTAATCGCGTTCGCCCCCTTTATCATTATCCCTTGCGTGTTGCTTCGTTAATAACATGTCTGTAGATCTCTTCTCCTTTTGGGAAGCAACACCACCAACCCTTTCACGCTTTGCATGAATGGCTCATGATCCATGGCTTCTTTCTGCACAATAATTACAGCAAAAAAGTCACTGACATCTCGAGAGAGAGAGAGAGAGAGAGAGAGAGGGGGGAAGGGAAGGAGGGGGGGAGACCAAAGCACTGGAATCATTGAAGCCCATGTTCCATTCACAAGCAGACAATGAGAAAGAAACAAGGGAAAAACACAGAAAGGGCTGGGGGGTTGAAGGAATCTTCTAAAACGAAACCCTAGAATACTCCCGCACATTTTTCACGGAACAAAAGCAACAGTTTTCTCTCTCCTTTTTCACCTATCTTTTGCGGGTAGGGGTGAGAACTTTAGACTCTACAATTCAGATGGATAGATTAAAATAATAGCATCTTGGACATATCAATGAAAAGCTGTTTGGATCTTTCTCTCTTTTTGCCTGTAGGGGCGTTGCTCATCAGCGGTTCGCACCGGCGTATCGTAGACCTCCACGCGTAAAGCTGCAAACAGTCGGGATCCTCCCTCCTTGGCTCGCTTTACATTCATTCAGCAACAGCAACTCGAGTCGCATTTGACCTAATTAAAAATGACTTTGTTCCAAGATTATCCTGGACCTGGCAACGCTGACAGCACCTGGCCATCGAGCCTACTTTAGTCTGTCCATGCGTGTATGGCTCTGAATGTAAGTGGATTACGTGACCAATCGCCAAGATTGTAGGCGATGATCAAGGAAATTACCAAGCTGGAGCAATTCCTAGTGATTATTTTCTTGAATAAATGCTTTTGAGGTGCCAAAGACAGTTTTGTCTTCCACACGTCTTGAGTCTTCCACACGTCTTGAACTCATACCTATGTGCATCCCTAAATCGTAACGAGTTTTGATCCACTTGAGAATCTCTCGACACTTTTGTATATATCGTTTGATGGTATTGCAAATCTCTACTACTTATGTGAAGGGCAATCTTCAATTTTTTTTCCCAAATTCTTTCACTAAATTACACCTGAAAACTAAATCGATACAAGTTCAACTCGGGTACTAGCAATGACTAATACCCCTAAGTTCTAGATGTTCAGCCTTATTTTTATCAATTAATGTTCGACGTATTTTCTAACTTAAATTTTGCTAACTTCCCTAACTCACCTTCTATAGTCCAGATTAGTGCCCATCGTTGTCGGTAAAACTTTTTGAATCATGCCAGCTTACGAGTTAACGGCAAAACCTTTTGAATCGAGCTATCTTATGATAGCCATCTTGTGATTGTGAATATTTGTTTTTTGGGAAGGAAAAACCTAAAGTTGTAAATATCCCAGAAAAGAAAAGAAAAACTCAAGTGCTTTAACGTCATTATCAATTATTCTGCAATCCAAGAAGACAAACACGACCCACCTCCAACAACAAAATCCACTTTCTCCTCCTTGGGATGTGAAACATCGTACAGCTTCATGGGGGCATCAGTTGCATTCAATACGCTAATGATTCCCATTTGAAGTTTCAAATTTGTAGACCATCATACCTATTCTAGAAAAATTACAAAATCAAGAAAAGCGTATTCATGATTACATCCTGGGCTAAACTTTCCTAACAACATCGCTTAGCAAGGACTTAGCAATGCATATAATATGATACACCATGTTCGAGTAACCAGCCATAAGTTAAACTCTCCCTGTCGCTTAGTCAATATTACTCGACAGTAATTTCGTTTTCACTCATGGTGAATCTAATGTTAATCTATGTTCATCATGTGAATAATTCGATGAGTTACTGGAGATATACCTCAGGCCATGGAAATTTAAGCTTTGGTATGATTTCACCTGTAACAATGGTCTAAGATCACATGTTTTTGGAGGGACACGCGGTCATTCGACTTGATTCGAAGCATTGTGACTCAAAGAAAGCTTAATTACTCGCTGCCTTAGTTCTTTCGGACTCCTGGTTGGACATTACGCGAAAGCCACATGACCAAGACTGAATCAATCTCGAATGAAATTGGCGAACTTTTGGATTATCACATGACAATAGGCTACAATCTAGGGGGCGAAGGAGAGAGGAGCTACGTTATGAGTCTGTAAAAGGTTACAAACGGGGAAAGAAAGGGGAGAGAGTAAAAAAGAAAAAAGAAATTACAAAATCAAAGAAGTAGAATAAGAGGAGGATGAGGGAATCAGAGGTAACAATAAAATCTAATTAAATCGACTCTTCGTGAATTTGGACGAATATCTGATACACAGATGACGAAATTTCATCCACTGCCGTGAGCTTGCAATCATCTTCTGCCTGCATTTACACAAATAAAAGGTATGAATGCAGACATAAAAAAACGATATGATGGTGATGGCGATGGCGATGAATGTACCTCAAATTAAAATGAGAATGTGACCATGATTTGATAAAAATATCCTAACAAAAGTTGGCAAAGGATCGTTGAAACTCGAGGCAAGAGAAAACAAAATGGTAAGAAATGCACGACGAAATCCGAATCCAAAATTCAGGAGACAATCGTCCTCCGGATCGCAGGTGCCAGGGAATATGCTTCCGATCCGGGGGAACCCATATTTGACGCAATCAATTCGAGCATGGTGATCATGTGGAAACCGTACACCGGTTCATCGCCCGAACGCGGTGATCAGGAAGCACCAAAATTAAGGTCTAACCTTGACGCTGATGGAGTAGAGGACAACGCGATCAACGGTGGTGACATTGAGGTGAAGAACGGTCAGCCTCAACGAGTGCAACCCAGAAACCACCTTCAGGATCTGCTTCGGCCTCCTCTTCGTCCTTATCCTCAGGTTCGCGTGGCTCTCCACCATGGTCACTTCTATGTCGGCGATGGCCGACAGCCGCTTATTCCCAGCAGCTGTTTCGTCAGTGGAGCCGTAGTAAGCTGTCGTCGTCGTTGCTGTCGACGGGGATGGCGAGCTAGAGGAGTTGTTGCTGCTGTTGCTGTTGTTGTACTTGTGGAAAGTGAAGAACTCAGAGAAAGGTGAAACTGGCTTATCATCATGGTCATCATCAGATTTTAAGCACTCCATCTCCTTTTGAACACCAAGTAGTTGCAGCTTTTGCTCAAGCTCCTTCACAAAATTTATGGCCCCTCCTATGATTGATGCTTGGTCCCCCTACACAGCAGACATTCAAAATCTCTACTTGAATATTTTTTTTTTTTTTGTTCGGCCTATTCAGACAATATGCAATAATTTAAGCCTTGTAGAGATTAAGATTGTAGAAAAACAAGCAAATGTTCTGTATCGCATATGCGCACAGAATCTGAAATTCAAAACGTCTATATCACAAGCCAGCGAAAGCACATTTTCAAGGGGAAACATACATTTCTGCGGACATATTTAAGCGATGGCAATCAAGGGTTTGCCAGAAGAAAGGATTTAGAGAGAGAGAGAGAGAGAGAAAGAGACCCTTTGAATATAAGATTCAGGCATGAGAGACCGAAGCACGGAGAGATACTCGTTCATTTGCTTCCTCCGGTTTCGCTCCACAGCAATGTGCGTCATCCTCTGGCTCTCGATGTCTTCCTTGTTCTTCCTGCTCTTCGTACGGCGCCGCTTTGTGCGACCGACAGCTGCGGCTCGGTGGCTGGACGACCCATCATTGCTGTTGTCATTATTCAAGTGACATTGTGCTGTGTTGTTCCCAGCATCTGATGAGCACGAATTGTTGTTCCACTCGCCGCAAGGGAAATCCTTCTCCGTTGGGTAGTCTAAAAATTCCCCGTGCTCGTTCCGATCCAACCCAAAGTCGAAGGAACCCCAATTGCTTTCGAGCAAGTTGTAGAGCTCTCTGCTTGTGTAGTTGCTCAATGGATTTTGCGGAAAGACAACAGCTTCCAGTGCCATTTTTACTCTCTCTCTCTCTCTCTCTCTCTCTCTCTCTCTCTCTCCCCCCCCTCCCCTCCTCCTCCTCCCCCCTCCCTCCCTCCCTCCCTACCTCCCTGTGATCCCCAGAGAGATGAGAGAATATCTCGGAAAGCCAAAGGAAACTGCCTTGGCTTTTGGTATAATGTGTTGGAGGGGGGAATGGAGGGTTTGAGCTTTTTTAAAAGGGCCACGGTGAATCATTGTTATGTCTACAGCTTATTGCACGTGAAATAGTTTTATCTTTAGGGTTTTATTGCAAAAGAAATAAAAATTGAGAGACAGAGAGAGAGAAAGGAAAACACAAAAGGGTATCATGAGATTTTGTAATGGAGTGGGGGGAATGATGGGGTTGGATTAAAGAAATCAACATGCCCATTTTGGGGACAAGAATGTCTTGTCATTAACAAATTATGATAACATCATTATTAACCCATCTAAGGAAGGCCACCACCACCATATATTTGCAAAGATATGGTTTGATGATGCTTTAGAGGGTTGTGTGAAAACAAAGGACTCCATCTTTTTGTTGGAGCAAGAAAGTTGTTTGGCTATCGTACACTTGTGTTAAATTACCATAATGATCTCCTCCTCGTCTATAATGCAATATTGCCTAAACAGAACAATGGAGCCATACAAGATGATTGAGACGATAATTTGATTCTCGTTACCTCACATAATAGTTTCTAGTCGATGAGGTTAGATACATCTTTCAATTCACAAAAACCTTATGTTGACGTTTCTTCAATACGAAAAAAAAAAAAAAAAAAAAAACCTAATCAATTGGTAGCAACAACAGCAACATTTGTTTGCTGCGACAACCACGGCATTATGTTAATTACAACCATAAGTGGACATTAATTGTAGTGGATCAGGTCACATCGACCCTTAAATTAAGTCTAAGACTGATCATTTCATTCCATTTGGTTAAACAAGCTCATAACCATCAACAACATGCCCGACATGGTGAACCTCTTGATGAAGCGATTAGCCAATAAATTGCTTAACGAAAATAGACTACCTTTCCAATCATGTCAAAACTTCAATAATCCCTTTCCAAACTAAACAAACATCTTTAAAAATCCATCTAGCTCTCAAGCTAAATTACTCATTCAAAATTCCCATATATTTTTTGAATTTAATTAGTCTATCCTTGCTTCTCTCTTCTCTATTCCCTAAATTGCTTATAGACTAAATGTTTCACTCCTCTCTATCTATATTCTATATCTCGCTTATTGAAATTGGCCATGTCTAAAAAATGTAAGAATGGCATTATGCATGCCCTTGAATACAATCCTTGGGAAATCTTTATGATAAGATATTCCAAGTCAAAGTAAATATTGAAAGCTGAAAGAAAATATCATACACATAAGTCTATGCTTTTCTTTTGTCATTAAATTCACTTGGAAATCCTTTGCATTTTATCTCAAAATCATCTGGAGGAACAAAAGTTTCTAAACCAACTTCCACTTTAGATAACCCATCCTCTTGACAATTCTTCTTCTTATGGAAACTCAATTAAATACAAAATAATCAGAAGTTTCAACAACCACCGGTAGAGACAACTTACAATATATGTTTGACCCAATCCGATATGGACACATCCCTATCCAATACCCTTGAACATATGTCACAATAAGGCTGCCATACTTTCTTCAGTCGATTGAGTAAGCTGAAATGAACTTATTCTTGGTTCTTGTCCTAGCTAGTTTAAGTGATAGTCGTATTTGAAATGACCAGTGAAGCTCTATGATGCATCGTGGGAGACGAGGGAATAATGGATAAACTCATGACACCTCATTGGTGCATCGCGTAGATCAAAAAACCCTAGAATTATACGTTCCTATCGTCATTTGGTAATAATACGGCTGAGAGTACTACCGCACAGAGCGAGAGAAAAAGCTGACAGATGTGCGCAGAGATTCTTGCGAAGGAAAGAGAAAAACGAGGCCTACGGACCGAGAAGAGAGAGGTAGAGGGAGAGGTAGAGAGAGAGAGAGAGAGAGAGAGAGATCTCGGACTTGTATAATGTCAGAGAGAAAGGGGAACTGAAAGGAATCCATGTGACCATACGAAGCGAAAACAACGACCACATATTTCTCTGCTTCTCATTTCATCAAATTCAAGAACAATCGCCTACTGCGACATAAACATATCGAGCTTCCATTTCCAAGATTAGGGCAAAACACTTTTCCCTAGCTAAGGCCTAACAGCTTATGGCGTTGTTTTCTGATTGTAATAAGCCAGCTTTTCTGTTAAATTCTGGTGCACGTAATATAAAAGTTCTCGGAATTTCCATGCAAGGTCCCCATGCAAATGCAATTCTTTTATATGGACAATGCTTCGTAATCAATAAATAAATGTATATTATATATAAATGTTGAATTCATGTGATTCCCTAATAATTTGTCAAGGGTTATGTTCTGTCAATGTGAACGCGGTTTCCTTTTCTTCATGGACATTAGCTAACTTAACTTTGCAATTTGCATAATTTAAAGCAAAAGGTGGGAATTCGCAACCCTTGTAGAAGCAAAAATGAAAAAGCGGAAATGAAATGAATTAGAGTTGCAATTTTTATTTTGGTGGGATTAGAGTTGTAAAATCAAAATAAGAAGAATTTTGTATATATTTAAAAAGCCGGCCAAGGAAGGTGGTAGTTTGCAATAATCCAAAACATGGGTCAAAAATTGACATGGAGACCCATCCAAAAAGCAACCACCATTTGCCCCCAATTTTTCTTCAATCTTGAGTTGACTCAACACTCGCACGCGATAATTTATTTAATTTTTTTCTATCAAGACATGGCATAAAATTAAAATGAAAACATTGGCAGTTTGATTTTGTCCGATTGCTATTAGCATCAGAGCTCTATCTTATGTATTTGCATGATTTAAGAATCTTGAAGTACTTTCCTCCCTCTACCCACGGAACTAAAAGAAAGATTAGACCCAATTTGGCTCTTCTTTGAACCTAAGAGATACGAGAAGATTTGATTATCAAGAAGCTTACAAAGTAAATTTGGATGCATCCCCTTGATCGATTGAACAAGTTAAGAGAATCTTGATGAACCGCATGTATCTAATTTTGGAGAGTATCTGCCGACCGATTAACTATTGACTATTCATTGGAGCACATACTTCCAAGAACTATACATTTGAAATGATTTAATAGAGATTAACTTAGCGGCTCAGGACCTTCCAATGAACTATATTCTAGCGGACTTGCTTTATGCATATAAAAGAACAAAAACTGTGTATGCTTTCTTTTGTTGGAAGCCAATATTCAAATTCGGTTTAGTTGTATGGTCATAATCTTTGCTTATTTTAGCATTTTATGTGCAAGACGGAATTCAGTCTTTATTTGCATGCATACGCACACCATACTCGATTCGAAATTTTAAAATATTGTCTTTTGTAATGTGTCATGTCAGTGTTTTTTTGTGAACCGATTTAATCTCGAACCTAGCTATTGCATTGAACTTATCACCCCTATATGATGATTGCTTAACATCACGACATGCGACATATGCTGGGTCCAAAATGATTGTAACCTCGCATGACAATTGGACCCAAAATGATCATAACCTCGCATGCCCTATTGTTTCCCTATGAATTATGTGCAGTCTTATCACGTTAGGGCCATCAATGCAAAATTATTGTGAATTTGTAATTAGAGGTATAACGAATAATTACACCTAAGCTATGTCATCTAGTGTAATGGAATTTGGTGAGACACCAGAGTCATACAAAGGCACAATAGGCTTTATTCAGTGTCAATAGTAGTTGATTCTCCATCAATTTCTTTGGGACATCATCAAACGGCAACTTCGGTCTTTATGATCAGGCAATTAATGCATCCTTTCCCATAGGAAAGCAAATAGTTAAAACCCTATGACTATTAGCTTACGATACAGCTTATTTAATGAGTTTACAAAAAGCAATGAAAGCAAGGGGTGGTAGGGTTAGTTCATTTTGTCAGCAATTGATGACTTTTGAACCCTCTAGAAGAAGATCATATTAATTATAATCGTGAATGTGGCCAGGTTACTTTCCCATTTCCCACTTCCAGGTGGAGTAGCTGGAAGAAGTGGAAATATTGTTGCAGAAAGGTTCACTTACTTGTCATCAAAAGATGGTGCACCCAACTAGGGTAGATACAGCAGTGAATTCTATGTACCTAAAGTCAACATTTTTTAGTCTACAAACTCAAATTTTAGAGAGCACGTATATTCAAGATAAACTCAAAAGTGCTTTGGTTGTCTAAACGAGGTAAGGAAGGGAGTTCTCGCGCGGACTAGTCAGCTCATTTTGCTTGGAACTTTGATGTACAACGACAATATTTAGTTTTTCATCCAAGGGATTTAATTCCTAATTTCATTTGTTAATCAAATAGAAGTTGCATTTTGACATAACTCTCGACCATTTTTGAGCTGTTCTCTTTTAAAATAAAACAAAGGTTAATACAAACAAACAAACAAACAAACAAAACTAAAATTTTGCCCATCATTACACAAATATCCCAAACTTTTTGTGTGTCACTAAATATATATAATAAAATAAAAATAAAATGAATGTTCATCAATATGACACATATATTCTAGATATAACTGAAATAGATGGTATAAACGTTGCATGTCTATAAGTTTGGACTTTTTCCTAACACAAAAATAGTTTAGGGTATTTGTGTTATAATGGACAAGTTTAGGTTTTTGGTTATAGAAAAAGAAGTTTAGGGTATTTCTATCATAATAGGCATAATTTGAAGGTTTTTTTTTATGGTATTTAACCTAAAAAAGGAAGCAAAAAGAAAACCGATTATACTTTGGATTCGCGTGAATCATGTGATATAGGCTAAAATGTGGTCTTGAACCTCAAGCCCCATATGACTCTAGTCTATGTAGATCCACTTTAACCAAAGTCTTTCTCCCTCTCGTTGCATTTTATTATTTGCAATCCGGCGGCTAGTCCTCTATCGTACAACTTAAATCGGGCGATCATACTATACTAATTATGTGCCCCCACATGTATTATTGTCACATGTAAAATAGAGAATTTAGGGAAAAAAGCGGTACGGAAAATCAATAAATAAATGACGAAGGCTTAGTCGCGCGCTAATCAAGACGAAGATTTATCACATTTTTTTAAGTCCTCTTCTTTTTTCTTTTGTATGTCTTCCCTACTTTCTCGCAATGGTAGCACCTCATTGGTGTGGGGTCTCGCAATCTATGCCTCTCGGGAAACCCTAATCTAAGGAAGATTTTGTGTTCAAGCGAGACGATGGTGATGATGCTAACACCCTCCAAAAGTCTAGTGACCCGATCGACAGGTACGTCGCGGAGGCTTCATTGAATCGGGACCCCGACGGGTCCGATCCCTCCGAAGCCGACCCAGCCAATGAACGTTTCGAACTCGATTTAAATTCCAAAATGGTGAAATGGGGACCGCTGCACATGAATCTCCAACGCCAAAAGCCAAAAGAGCAAGTGGAAATCATTGTCCTCCCAAAAAAGTTCCAATCGCATCGACATCGCCCGCCGACCACCACTCCTAAACTTCACCTACCAATGCTGATTAAGTCTTTAATAATCATCATTATCTAAGAACCCAAAAGCGCATTATCTTGATTAACTTAGGGTTTTTTCTTCTTTTTTTTCCGAAGGAGAACTGTTTTCGGGAAATTGCTTTCTGACTTCCCTGTGATGGAAAACAAACCAATATACAGAAAAACGATTTCCATGGACTTAATCGAAGGAAAACGATTTCCTCTTAGAAGGAAATTATATTTTTTAAACTACCAAACAAGTGAAAACTAATTATTTTCCTTAAAAGTGATTTTCATGAAAAATATTTTCATTTATTATGAAATTTTCGGTGAAACGAACGCACGATTAATTTTCAGTGAATTTCCAGGGGACTCAATTAATTTTCTCTTCTTTTTTGTTTTTGAGGGGGGGGGGGGGGGGGGGCCACATCCCTGCTATTTTGGCTAAATTATCAGAACGTCCAGTTGTGAGATGAAAAGTATGAACAGTATCTATCTCGAATAATTTAAACTTTATAGAACAAACAGTCGTGCGCTTATGAGTTTATCATGTCGGGCGATTCTGATAAGCTCCAATAAATACCAAAAGTGAAATTGGCATATGTCAAGAAAGCACGGTCTTTGTATGTCTTTTGAAGACGACATTAACAGACAAAATCAAATCTGGACCAAAATTCTCAATTTGCTTTTTTTGTCGTGGAGCTGCTATAATTGATGAAAACGTCGCCCAGCCAAAGGAAAATGAGGCGACTGATTTGTGTTTTGTCCGGCGAATGCGGCTTTGAAAAATGTCCGCACGGACAAAATTCCAATCGCACACTATGGCAACTAATACTTACCAAAATCTTGAATCGATACATTCTTACCGACAGTTGCCCGAAATTAACTTTCATGCAAAAAAAAAAAATCTTAAATCGGTACGAATATGCCGCATTTACTTAATATTAATTTTCACGTCACAAGAAATCTCCGATTGGTACAATCATGACAAAGCTCTGTTCTTGGCTTCCTCCCAATGTTTCTGTTGAATTGCTCGTGCAGAAAAGTAGTTGGCAATTTACTTGGATATTAGGCATGTGATGTGGATCTAGCGTAAATGGGTTCCCTGAATAATGTCGTTTTGGAGAAGCCTGATCTAAAGAAAATGAACTGAAATTAAAGGTGCATCTATTCACGAAAAATGAATGGTTTGGAAACCATTTTTCAAAATATAATCACTTGAATCACTTATAAAAATGAATAAATGAAAAATATTTTCATCGTTCACAAAAATATTCAAACATAAATTATTATCAATAAAAGAAAATATTCCTTTATTAATTAATTTTTTCAATCGATACAAATGGTCATTGTTAAGAAAATATACTCCAAACAATTCATTTTCCGCTAAACAAGCGAAATCTAGAAAATCCGTTGACTAAATGCAGCACATGTATACCAATATGGGCGTATTGATTTTCAATTTTCATGGCACAAAAATTAATTTTTAGTAAATGTAACACGGACATACTAGTTTGAAATTTTTTATATCATTAAGTCAGCTTTTAACCCATCGAAGTGAGAAATTTAATGAATCATTGACAGTAAATCGACAATCATAACTGTGGTTTGAATTAGGGGAAGACTATTTCTTTCCAAATTTCTCAAAAACGAAAATCACGCACTACTTCCCAAATAACAAAAGGCAGAAAGAATTAGCTAATTAATCTTTCATAGGAGACAAGAAAGATGACAAATAAGATAAACACCAAAAAATAAAAAATTTACCGAATTTAGGAAATAAAGAATCCTTGGAGAAATAATCGCTAAAAAGGAAAAGAAAAATATAATCCAGCTATTTTTCCTCCGCCCTTTCTTTATTTATTTAATTCTTGTCCCAAATTATTATTTATACCCTAAGATTTTGATATATTTATCACGGGAGTATCAGTTTAAATTTTTTACGCGAAAATTATATTTTCAGTTAACGTGGCACATGGCACGTGCGCACCAATATGAGTGTATTGATTTTCTATTTTCATGACACGAAAATTAATTTTTAGTACATGTAACACGGATACACTAGTTTGAAAATTTTTACAATATTAAGTTGGCTTTTAACCCATTTGATCCATGACAACATATCCACAATCATAATTGTGATTTCAATTAGGGGAAGACTATTTCTTTCCAAGTTTCTCAAAAACGAAAAATCACACGTTACTTCCCAAGAAAACGAAAGGCCAGAAAGGAGGGGGACAAATAAGACACACTACAAAATAAAAAATAAAAAATAAAATTACCGAATTGGGGAAAATAAAAAAAAATGTTCTTGGAGAAATAATCCCGAAAAAAGGAATAAAAAATAATAATAATCCAGCTATTTTCCGTCTTTTTCTTTATTTATTTCATGTTTTTTCCCCCCCGGTGTTGGTTGCAAAATATCGAGATTTGACGTAAAGGGTGGGTGATTTTGACGCGGTGGCATTCTTAAAAAAAAGAGGGCACACCTTAGACAAATATTCGAAATCACGCCCGACGTCCGTCCGTACATGCCTGGCCCTCACGATAAGATCCGGTGTACCGTCGGCCCGCCCGATCCCCGCCCCGCGCCAGCGACCCCCCAGGGGGAGGAAACAACGGCGCCCCTGAAAAGAAACCATTTTTATACGGCGGTTTTCTCCCCCACACCTTTTGTAGTTTCCTTTTTAAAAAAATAGACACATGCCACGTCGCATCCTCATCCTTTCCTCACCCCCCCCGTCCTCAGCCCTTTAGGAAAGAGGTAATTTTTGCGCGTCGGACGCATCTCGTGATTGCAACGTCTGAAGGGAATCGGGCAAGCCCCCCACGTGATTATGTGATGTTTTTGCAAGGTAACAAAATCGATCGGTCGCGTTGTGACAAGCATAGGATCGATCAGGCAGAGACATTTTCCAGTGGCTTGAATCTACCGAGAAGAAAGTACGATTAAAGTCAGAAATGCCACGCTCTACCTAGCCCCGTCCAAGTTCTCGGTCGTAATGGATGATGTCTTCAAATCCGAAGTCACTGAAGAAAGGGGTTATATCATATTATCATGAGGGTTAACACACCACAAAAAAAAAAAATTAAATTAATATATTTATAATAAATTTACACCAAATTAATTTTTTCACTATCAAAAATCTCAAACTGACATATTTTTAACAAATTTACTCAAAATCGGTACACTTATGGCATGGTAACTCTCGTTTTACTTTCAAATTGATGAGTTAAATGACACATAACAGTTGACTGGTGTACCAACTTGAGATTTTACTTTACGTTCGTCACATTTGTACAAGTTTTGTGATTTTTTGTGGTATTAATTCAATTTAATAGAAGATATATTTGTTACAAATATATCAGTTTGGGATTTTTTATGGTCAAAAAAATTAGTTTGGAATAAATTGATCACAAGTATACCAGTTTATGATTTTTTTTTTATTGTCATTTTGAGTAAATTTATTATAAATGTACCATTTTTTTTTTATTTTTCGTTATCAAAAAATTAATTTTAGTTAAATTTACTAATTTGAAGTTTTTCATGATATTAACTCTATTAGGAATGAGCGATTTGGAAAAAAAAAATTCATAAAATGATCGTCTGAGTCATTATAAAGATGAACTTATAAACTTTTTTAAAAAATGTTATCATTCATGAAAATATTTTTTTAGTGGTCAAATACTTTAAATGATATAAGCGATTATTTTTAAAAATAATAATTTTTAATTTTTTTTTATTCAGGGAACCCCTGTACGCCGGCAGCACGGCGGAGTAAACCCTAAGGGGCACGTGAGTCACCACCACCTCTCATAACCTGAGTAAGTTGCCTTACGGCGTTCGGGAATCGAACTCCTCCCCTTGCATTAGGGGGAGAAAACTCGCCGCCAGCAGCGCCACCCGGATGGGTGGTATAATTTTTAAATTATTTTCTTTTACTAAACCAACGAAAATGTTATATGTTTGATTAGGACCTTAGAGAACTTGACATGGATGGGACAAATGAGAGAAGCTGATTTTAAGGGGAAGATAGATAGACAGCGATGCATTCATGATGCACCAATGGGCAATGTTCCCTTTTCAGAGCTGGAAAACTGGTAGGCCCCGTCGGCTTCGCATCTTCATGCTTTTTTAATAGATTTTGTCTCCCCAAATAGGCCTACGCTAGGCTTCTTTATTTAATATTTTTTTTGTTTTTTCTTATGATTTTCGAAAATAATAGGAGGAGTTCTAAACCACATGTTAAAATGCCGTGGGCGATATACAAACCCCGTTTGAGAGGGTAAGGCTGTAGATTTGATTCCCGTGAACTTAAAAAGCGTGTCATGACTTACTATGCCACACGACATACCTCATTAAAATCACATAAAAGCTACATTATTTAGATTGCACTATCTTTAGCTCCAATCATGAGCACAAAAATATATCCATGCCAATTCAAGATATTTCGAGTATAACGATACTCAAGAAGTCGAAGTCGTGTTGAATTTAATTGAGAATCAAGATAGTTGTTGGAACTTCTCATGAGCAGTTATGAGCAAAATCACTATATTTTTTTTTTCTTTTCTTTTTTTGGCAAATGCTTTGTGCATGGTGAATTATGTTGTGCCAATTAAGAAATTCAATTCATGCAACAATTAGAATGGAATGAGCCACAAAAAGAATAGTCATATCGGAAAATGGTTGGTGCAAGATAATTGTGTTATGAGAAAACGGTGTAAATGGTCTCTAAATTTTAATTCAACGTATAATATATTTCCTGAAATTTTAATTCATTTAATGCGGTCCTTAAACTACTAAAAAATATTTAATTTGATATGAATGTCGTATTTAGCTTATCCAAGTGTAGCTTTTTCTTTTCTTGGTTGCTCACCATTCAAACTCAACTGAACATTCCCATACAGTTTAGAGATTAGATTAAACATTTAATAATAGTGTAGGGACCACACTGGATATAATAAAAATTTAATGACGACATTTTGCGTCGAACAATAGTTTACCAATCCACTCGTGTTATTTTCCCATTGCGTGAGCACCGTGATGACGCGTGCTAATGCAAATTAAACGGGGGGAGGCTCCGTGGGGTGGGGGGACTCGATGCTTCCTTGAGTAAAAAGAGTGAAAAGAGCTTCGACAATGATTAGCCCACCCCTCGTGACCATAGTACCCTGTCCGAATCCATCCTTGTGCCCATAATCATGGTTACTTTGAACCTATAGCAAAGTTCCAAAAAAAGCGTAGCCATCTAGAGATCGATAAGCCTAGAGATCTAGTGATAGAGAGAGATAGATAGAGAGAGAGAGAGAGGGAGAGGGAGATGGCGAGCTTGTGACTCTCTCGTGTCCATTTCCTAGCTCGTGTTCCCCAGCGATCGGTCCAAAAATCGAAGTTGACAATGCAAATTTGCGACTTAACATCTTGTTGGGGTCGTCGGAATAATGATCGCGTTAACATAGAATGGATATGCACTTATGGTCTTGATACATTCGGGCATCATTTTGCCGACCCTCTTTTAGATAGACCCACGTAACGGCGGATAAAGGGCGGACGGGGCAGGGCGGGGGTAGGTGGTTGGTGGCCATTGCCTTGGCCGCTGGATGTTCCTTGCAATTCGTCCCGTGTACTGTTTTGCTATTTTGGTGAATTTCAAGGATCGTTCCAAACCGACAAATTTTTATGTCTGCCACCATACCAACAATTCAATCGAACTTAGGTGGTCCTGTTAGATGGGTAAATGTCGAATATGTCCATCTAGAAAACTCCATTCTTTTTTTTCTTATTTTTCATTTCCGAGAATGGAAAACTACCAAACTAGTCGAATTGAAGACTATGCAAGCAAAACGATTTCAGCGAAAAGATGAAAAAGGCCCATGGATTATAAACCACCTATCGTGGGCCTCCTTTAAAGAGAGAAAATCCATCGAATTCATTAAGTTAAGAATTGGCCCGGTTGGTTTAAAGCTAGAGGGAACAACATTAGGAACACGACCTGAAAGGTAAAATCCTAGGTGATAATACTTTTTTTGTGATCATACTATGCTTTAACTATAGTTACTCAACTTGAGATTTACACGTTGAAATGCATGCCAAGTATCGACAGCCCGTCTAGCGTGTACCTCCTATGTTAATAATTATGGTCATCACACGACCTAGAATCGTATTGAGTTATTTTATCTTTATTTTGTGAAATCATTGTTTATCTGTTTATAATATTTATTCTCGAACTTGTTCTATATATAACTTCACGAAAGCATTTTACCACGTGCAATATTGTGTCATCTTACATTAAAATTGTCTCAAAAAATTGTGAAAGCTATTGGAAGTTGCAATTAAATCAATACGAAATCATTGGAGAAACAACAAATAATTCATGTGATTTGATTCGAGTACATGTCCTTACTCCATATGGAGATCCAACGACAATCTATTAATCAATCGAAGAATTATAAATAACAATTGACTCACACATTCTAATGCCAATTCAAGTTCCACCTTAAACCTATCTTATTAAAACCAATTCTCTAATTTTTAGAATCTAAAATCTACCTTATGGTATTCGGGAACTTGAAACCTACCCTATTAATCAGTTTCAAGGTTGATTCCAATGTCTATTTAGGATGGGATTAACTTTTTCTTTTTTTCTTTTTTTTCATTTTTTTGTTTCATTTTTGGTTAAACAAAATGGAAGCAAACACACACAAAAAAAAAAGTTATCAATGGCACCAACATATAAAAGATGAACGCATAAAATAAATTAAACAATAAAAAGTTCACATAACTACGAATTACTAGATCCCAATTTGATTCTTACCTATAATTGGGTATCGAATTGCACGATATTGGTTCCATTTTTTATTTTTATTTATATATCAAGCACCGAACCGATATCCAGACTGATTTCTTTGATCTGTATTTTTTTTGTTCCTCATTCTGCTCTTGACTCTTGCTGCCCCTTAATCTATACCCAAACCCAGAAAACAAGTCAGATTCGGAAGCAGAAATCACGGCATGATCCACATTTTTTCTTCTGTCTGTTCTGACAAACAGGCCTTATTTATATTATATATGAACCCCCTTTTTTTACGCGCGGCTTTAACGAATCCAATCGCTGTGCGCCAACCTTGGATTTGACCTGCTCCAAGAAATAAAAGAAAATCAAACCCTCGATATTTGCGGGCCCACCCATTCCTTAGATAGCTTGAGCAATTCAAATCCAAATTGAAAAGTGATTTGTCTGGATTTCTTTCCCATCATATTCTGGTTGACAAATATATCGAATTGATTTTTGTATACAAGCTCAAATTCAAAACATAATTTAAAAAAAAAATAGAATCGATCTATTGACAACAAAGACTACACGACGGTTTTCCACGATGCCATGAAGAAAATAACGAAATTTGTGTTGGGTAATATTTGTCGAATCGTGACATATATTGTTGCAAGTGAGATTGCAATCATTTTCTTCATGTTCGATGTCCTTGTTCCCCCACCTAAACCCTAAACCGGTCACGATTGAGATAGGTGAACCAACTATGGTCACAATACTCTCCACACATGGTACATGGTATGAACAATTAATATTTAATAACATGCCCTATCGCAATGTTACTTAATTTTGGCAAATGATACTAAATTTTGTCTGGCACTTATGGCCACACTTGTTAATAGTTGTCTTACTAACATTTCTAAATCCCATTATACGAAATTGGAAATAAGTAATCAACTCACTTTCCTCTTTTTTTTTCTTTTTTTTTTTGTAAAAGATTTTTGTATTCACAAAATATATATACAAAACCAGTTTTCTTATCCAATACAGAGTGAACTATTGAGATTCGCCCCAGTGGCCACCCTTCCAACATAGAAGGGGGGGTGAGGGGTTCAAATTCCCACATTCTCAAGAGGGATGGGGTAGGGACGTGGAAGTTTCAAGCGTGGGTTTCGACTCCCACGCCCTGCATGAGGCAGGACAAAAGTTTGAGAGTAAGTATAGAGTAGGAATAGAATAGAACTAACAAAAAAATAAAAAAATACAGAGTGGCAACAGTTGTAAATAATGATCGATTTGCTAAAAGAGAGAATGATTGCCCACTATATTAGTCTCCGGTAATTAATTATAATTATTTAACATATCAATATCCTCTCCTATTAAACTCTTGTGGGGCCCACGTATCTTGTGAAGCAGCACATTGAATTATTCATTTAATCAGGCATGAGATAAACTCGCCAGTAATATCTAATTATGGTAAAATTAACACGTACAAATCCCACCTTTAATGGTAGAATTTCGAAATTCGAAATATCTACTCCTAAACAAGCTGTTTTTCCACGACGTACCAAATTTTAAAAAAAAATGCATATATGATTGAAATTTCGACAGAGCACGACTTTAATTTCGAGAATCATTCGGAGAATAATATGTTCACATTAGTTAGAAAAATAATCGCATCGCACCGCTTTATATATTAATAGATGAAACGACAGATAATGAAAAAAACTACATGTTGGTCTTTTTTAAAAAATGTTATATATAAAAGCCAAAAAAGAAGAAGCGAAAAGTGCCTTTTTTAAGTTCAAGTCGTCTTTTGACCAAAAAAAAAAAAAGTTCAAGTCGTCTGGTTGACTGGGACGGCAGGCATCTCTGACTCAAACCCTCCCGTCCCGAAACACTTCCCACGCAGCTTCCTCCTCCTCCTCCTTCACATGCTTCTCTCCTCCTTCGAACCCTGAAAAAAACCGAACAGCTAGCTTCTCATGCCTCCGATCCCGTCGCCGCCACGGCCACGGCGGAGACCCCCCGCCGCCGCCGCCCTCCTCCTCCTCCTCCTCCTTCCGACCATCCTCCCTCCCGTCGCCGCCCAGCCGGCGCCCACCCCGCCCAGCGACGAGTCCTCCCCCGCCCCGGGCTACGGCGCCTTCAGCAACTCCATCGGCCTCGTCCTGGTCGCCCTCGTCATCGTCATCTTCCTCCTCGCCACCTTCTCCGCCTACATCCTCCGCTGCTCCCCGGCCCCCGAGGGCTCCATCGGCCGCGCCGTCCGCTCCCTCCGCCGCCTCGGCGCCCCGCCCCGCGGCCTCGACCCCGCCGTCGTCGAGACCTTCCCGACCGTCGCGTACGCCGCGGTGAAGGGGCACAGGATCGGCGAGAGGTCGCTGGAGTGCGCGGTGTGCCTGAACGACTTCGAGGACGACGACACCCTCCGCCTGATCCCCAAGTGCGACCACGCGTTCCACCCGGACTGCATCGGCGAGTGGCTCGCCTCCCACACCACCTGCCCCGTCTGCCGCGCCGACCTCGCCTCGCAGCCGGCCGACGACCCGGAGAGCCCGCAGGCCGAGCCGCCGTCGGTCGAGGCGCCGGCGGTCGAGGCGGCTCCGCCCGATGGCGGCGCGCCGGAGAGGAGCCCGCGGGAGGGAGGGCCAGAGCGGATCCAGCCGCCAGATCCATGGGACAAGAAGGAGAGCGGCGGCACCACCAATCGCAACCGGACACGTGGCTCGAGCAGTAGGATCGGAAGGTTTCCCCGATCCCACTCGACCGGCCACTCGCTGGTCCGACCGGGCGACGACACGGAGCGGTTCACCCTGAGGCTGCCCGCCGATGTGAGGAAGCGATTGATGATGGACCGGCCCGGGCCGGCCCTGCCCCAGGAAGGTTGCTCGAGGCGAGGATACCGGTACGGCGAAGGGAGCAGCCGAGGGCGGTACTACAGGAGGCTGGACCGGTTGGATTCGGCACCCGCGTCGGAAGGCTGGGCTTTCAATAGGATGCCATCCTTCTTGGTGCGCATGTCGTCGGCCCTCTCACCTAGAGTGGCCGCCGCCGCTGCCGCCAGGAGCGGTGGAGGGTCCTTCCGTGGTCCAGCGCAACAGGCTCGACCGCCCATTTAGCGCCTAAATTGGTTGCATCACAGAAAAAGACTAAGACAATTTTGACAAGTTCGCAGCCATTGGATTGTTTTGGTGGGCGACTTGCGCCTACTTTGTAAATCATGCTCGACAAAATTTTACTTTAAAAATGTAAAATTATGTGAGCAATTTTTTTTTATTTTTTAAAATTGAAGTTTCATTAAAGAGATTGATTAGTTCTTGCCCCTGTTTCAATGTCATTTTATTTGATGAATAAGGGTGTTATGAAAATCAAAGACGATTGAAAAATTTAAGAAAACGTTAATTTTTAAATTAAAAAATGATTTGACCCGAATATTTTACCTTTTGTTGGTGTGATGGAAATGTAAATTCCCTATCCCACGGTGATGAAATTTACTAATGTAAGGATATACAAAGCAGGGAGTTATACGAATATCTGCATCTACTTGCTTGTTCGAGTTTTGCCTATCTGCATCAGTCAAGCATTTCAAAGCAAATATGATTAAATCCCTTATATCTTTTGCAAATTATATGGACTTCAGATAATTATTGTACCAAATATTCAATCCCCGAAACTATGTAATATCAAATCTTTCTAGACCGTGCAAATTCCTATATTTAGTCAAGAGTGTGATTGATGCATTCGGAAAAATAATTTGTGTTGTATGTTGCATAGTTAAATCAAACTACATTTCGTGTTACTTATTAAGGGTGGGAAGAGCTTAAATAAACTAATCAAGGGCCATTCTTTTTTTCCATGACCAAAAGGAAAGGAATAGCTCTTTTTGTCATGACTAAAATCTAGGATAAAACCATTGCGATGTGTAGATTGGTCGAATACTTAAAACTAGTACAATGATATATCTGTTATCACAAAATACAAAATAAGTTATCTTGAAAATTAAGAAAAAAAAAAGGACAATTCACTAAAAACTCTAATGTCTATGGATTTATTTATTTTTCTTTATCTTGGTTATATCATTTCTTTACCGGTGGTCATCATCATTACCATTACTAAAAACTATGATAAGTTAAAATTTGTTATCCACCGTGTATTAGGAAAAGCCTAGAATGTCCATAACGAAAATATAAGTATTGCAACTACATCCTTATGCACATTAACACAATTACAATACATGATAATTTTTATTATTTAAGGGTCCACTTATTTTGCAGGATATATTTTTCAGGAAAACTTTTCACCTGATGCATGTACATTCTTTTTTGGTTTGGAATGGTATTTGCCCAAGTAAAAGGTAGGGATATTAACAGGGTGAAGTGTGGAATCTAGAGAGAGGAGAATAAAAATATATACAAATCCAATTATAAAACTTCAACCATGTCACACCACATCATGCGGCACTCAAGACAAGTCAAATTTCAACACATCCCAATTCTTACCAAGGATCACAAGGAAGCTCCAAAACTCCAAGTTGACAAAATGGGCCAAAATTCCACTTGGGAAATGGAAAGGACATCTTCCAAATTGAAAGTGCCACCACTTTTCTGGGAAGAGAAGAGAGAGAGAGAGAGAAAGAGTGTGAACGGAATGTGAGAAAATTGGGGCAAAAGGATCACAGGAGCCGTCACTACTTTGGCTGTTTGTTTAGCCATTTTCTATAGGCAAATGATGTTGGCCAAATGAAGACCAACTTCTAATGCTATCGACTTTCGAAAAAAAAAAATATTGTTGAAAATTAATCGGATTGAAGCTATAGCGTTGTGGCTGGCCGGCTTTGGCAGTATCTTTTCTTCTATTGAGAATTTCAAAAGTTCAGTCCCGACTTTACATCATGCATTACGTCATTGGTGGGCTAAATTATGAATTAGGGTTTACGAATTCAATTAGACAACCTTTTCTCGACTGGATATGAATGGGGAAGTGTTGCTCTCCCAGAAGGGACAAAAGAAAAGAAAAGAAAAGAAAGAATCCGTGGGCAAGGAAAAATCGCGCCATGTGTCAACTTCTAATGCTATTGACTTTCAAAAAATACAAACAAATTTGTTGAGAATTAATCCAATTAAGGCTATAGTGTCATCTCTTGCCAGCTTTGACAACATCATTCCTTCTGTTGAGTATTCTAAAAGTTAGTCTTGACTTCACGTAATGTATTACATCATTGGTGGGCTCAAATCCGCATTTAGGATACACGAATTCAATTAGACAATCTCTGCTCCGTCGGATGGAAGAGATTGGATAGCGTTGGTCTCCCCAAAAAGGGAAAAAGAAAGAATAGGTTTGTAAGGACGGAATCGTGCCACGTCAATTACTTTTAATTTTGTAAAGCACGCGCCGGCCGTCGTTAGTGCGTATTTCTCTTTTTTAGGTCGAATCATTATTGCGCATTAACGTTGTCTAAAATCAATAAAACACCTGTGGAGGGTGCTTTTGAGAGAGTTTTTTTTTTTTTTTTAATTAATGATTTTGGATTTTCTATTCTTATCTACAAACGCATCCACACAGGTATGCATCTATATGCATACACACAAGAAAGACGGCCCCCGCCTCCCCCGGTACCCTTCATCAGCTATCTTTAATTAAATATTTTTCTTCCACTTTTAGATGATTAAGAAGATTTAAATTATTTTATTTTATTTCTTTGAATTTTCAGATGCAAGAATTGAAAAATTATTTAAAAAGACATGAATGATTAAAAAAAATAAAAAAATCACGTGGCATTTGTTATTCACATAAAAATTGACGAAGGCAACAGAAGGACTCAAGTGACGAAATTAGAAGATTTTAGAACTTACACGTAAAAGTAAAATTTTTATAATTAAAGTGCATGGAATCAGTCATTTTTAGGACAATCAGCTATTGCAAAATTAATATCCATGTCACTCCGAACTCGTTGTCTCCATTTTGTATCCAATTCTCTCATCACTTAAACTTTGGTAAGTGCTCGTTGAACAATTTGTAAAGTAGGGGAAAGGGGAAAAAAATAGAACCAAGGGGTCACTGATCATAATGTTAGCTCCTTAGTTCTTTGCTCTAGTAATGTGCAATAAATCACTTTCCAATTTCACTTTGATAAATGGAAATACTGCCAGAGCCTAGCACCCTTGTTTGTACCTGTCTGACAGTGTTTTGGCCAAGATGATTTTTGCTTTATATAAAGTTGCAGATACTCCAGTATAGTGTTAACGGGCTTTACAAAGGCAAAAACAGGGGAAAGTTTAGAAACCCAAAAGCTTATTTTTGTGAAGCAGCCCGACGGATCTTTGGTTGTTGGGTTTGATATTCAAGGTTTCTGTTGAATTTAATAGTTGTTATGTGATATATAGTAAAGGGAGTTATTTTCACTCTACAATCATATAACATGTGGAAAACATTTTCTTCATTAACTAATAGATCATGTAAAAATGTCGCTCGCTAAAAACTTCTCGGAACTTGGGCTACAACCCAGCACCACTTAGCAAAGCACCAAATCTGCACCCTCAGATGCTGATGTGCTAGACACATTCATTTCGAAGTGTGTTCTTTCTACCCTACTCCATCTCCTATATCCTGAACTTAAAATGACGTTGCCTAGTCATCTTTTATGCTAAAGAGCACTAATTTTGATTCTCTGAAAGGATATAGCACAAGGCCAGAAGTATACGATGCTATCAATATACCTGAAGACATGTTGACCATAGCCTTAGATTCGGTGATCCTTCGTTTGAGAAGTTGAAGAAACATTTTCTAGGTCCGTCATTGTTTTGGCCCTGATAGGTGGTTCCGCGCCATCGAATCTTCAAATTTCTTGCTGAGCCAACAAATTCACCAAGTTCACTTGTCTGAGTCGTTTTATTATGACAAGGTTCTTCTTATGATACCGCTACAGGAAGATGTCTGGAACTCTGAGCTTTTGGAACGGTGAAAAGAACTTCAGCGATGGAATTGCATTGATAAACATTGTACATTCTTCCTTCTAAATAAGCTCTTCTTTTGACTGGTTTACTGGTGGTTCCCCTATGATGAACTTGGATAAAAACATAGATGAGGAACATTCTTCGACATTCTTTAACACTTCTCTACAAAGTTTGGCTCTATTAATAAATGTGTACGATTTTGTTAATGAGTGCCCCGAAGCCACTAAGCATATTAATAAAGAAACTTTGTTGTTTCCACAGCACTGTTTCCTCGTGCTACGCACGACTTATGTATTGAAAATAAAGATATTTGAGTTTTGTATTCGAAGTTGTCTCCATATCTGATTAGTCAGATTGCTTTTGCAGCCTTCTTTATCATCTGCTGCATCCAGATTACCTATACTTTCGAATAAAGGAACTGCAGAAGAACTACACTATGTTTCTTAAGTTCGCATTTGTTGAAGCTGAAGTCTCTCCTTTTCCTCTGGCTGACTCATGCTCTAACAGCAGTTCGACATGTCAATAAGATGGATGTTGTCACCCTTGGTTCTACATTTGGGGTATGCCTTGTGTTCTGTTATGGAGATCTTCCTAAATGTGTTTTTTGATTTCAAATAAATGTAGTTCAAGACTTGCCTTCCATGGCGGGTTACAAACCTTATGCGGGATTTCGGCTTTTTCAGTCTCTTTCTCATATCATGGATGCTTCGTTGGAAGATTTAGCTCGATGTCCTGCTATGGGGGAGCGCAAGGAGCTTTTATATTGAACCTACTGCAGCACTTATATTTTATTTCTATTGAAGACTAGTATTTCAATCTGTCCATTTATGCTTTTAAAGTAGGCAAGGCGTTTCTATGATACTTCTCACGAACCATTCAAGCGAGTGGTTTCGAACATTGCTGCTACAGCTCCAGAAGCTCCTGTGCAGAAGAATGCTGAACCTGGTTCGATAAGTGAAGACCAGGACATTGTCGATGATGCTGCGCAGACAAGCAAGCGCCAGAAAAAAGAGCCTGAATTGACCGTCAAGTCGGCCCTTGAACATGAGGAACTAGTTGTTCAGGTATTTGGGTCCATGCTAATCCGACCGGGCGAGGACGTCGACCGTTTCACCCTTAGGCTGCCTGCCAAGGTAAGGAAGCAATTGATGGACCGGCCAGGGCCAGTCCTGTCCCTGGAAGGTTGCCTGACGCAAGGATACCGATGCGACGGCAAGGGGAGCAGCCGAGGGAGGGACTTCAGGAGGCCGGACTGGCTCAACTGGGCAGCCAAGTCGGAGAGGTGGGATTTCAACAGGATCTCGCCAACAGTTGATGCCGACGGTGGCGGAGGGTCCTCTCGAGGTTCGATTCAACAGGCTTAACCGGCCATTTAGTGTGTAAATTAGTTACATCACAGGAAAAAATGGTCCATTTTGGGAATTTCGCAGCTATTAATTTGTTTTGGCGGGCGATTGCCAAAAATTTGTGTCCACTTTGTATATTGTGTTGGACAAACTTTAAGAAATTAGTGGTCAAAAGAGAAGAACTTTATAAATTTGTGGCATTGAAGTTGATAAAAGAGATTAATTTGAATATTATGAAAACTAAACTTTGATTGAAAAATCGGAGAAAATGTCAACTTAGAATTTAAAATAAATGTTTGGATCCTCTTTTTTTTTTTTTTAAATTATCCTTAGTGAGATGGAAATGTAAAGTCTCCTACCGTGCAATGGTGAAATTTACTAGTGTAAAGATATACAAAGCAGGAAGTCATACGAATGTCTGCATCTATTTGCTTGTTTGAGTTTTGCTTATCATTCTAAGTCATACGAAAGTCTGCAAATACATTTGGGTGAATGGGGTTTTCCGAAATGCAAATATTATTTGGTAAAATTTGTATTGGGATATAACTTTGGCCAAAATACCGTTTGGTAAAATTTGTTGTAAAAGACTTTTATTAAATTAAAAAAACAAAAAAACATTTGTATTACTTTTTTTTGAAGTTCGGCCACTGGATCTGGCGACCGGATGGCCGGGCGTGACCCCGGCGACGTTCGCCGGGGTCGCGCGACCTCCGGCGACCGTCGCCCTGGGTCGCGCGACCTCGGGCGACCGTCGCCGGGGTCTCGCGACCTCGGGCGACGCCTGGGTCACGTGACCCAGACGTTGCCTGAGGTCTGGTGACGGTTGCCGGGGTCGGGCGACCCTCAGGCGGCGGTCGCCGGCGCGTGGGACCCCTCAGCTAGCGGTCGACGGCCTCCGTGCAGTGGTTTTCCTCGCCTGATGAACAGTACCCTCGAAAATGAACAGTACCCAAACTTGCATTCTCAAAATGTAACTTCCCAAAGCACCTCCGGACCTCCATTTGGCTAAAGGCCCTTAGAGCCACTTAGAGATGCAATTGCATCTCGCCAAAGTCACCCAAAAAACCGAACCAAACACATTTGCATTTGGCCAAGGGACTTTGGGTGCGTTTGGATGGGCATTTAGAAAGCCCTTCCAAGCCCCAAAGCTCTTTCACCCTAGCAGATGTGATCAAGTCTCTTATATCTTTCGTATAATCTTGGGATTTACATAATAAATGTTTCAAATGTGATTAAATCTCCTAAGCAACAACTTCGAGGGCACCCCTTGCTTGCAGTTGAAATCAAATTTAAAACTTCAAGCATCTCACATTAAATTATTTTAATTCGTGCTGTGAAAAACATGGAAGCTACCAATTGCAAGTTAACAAATTGGGCAAAATTCCAATTAGAACACAAAAATTACTAACTTCTAATGCTAGCAACTTTGGGAAAAATAACTATTTTGTCGAGATTTAATCAAATTAAAAGCGTCTTGCTGCAATTTGCAACATCATCTCTTTCTTTCGAGAATTCCAAAAAAGTTCAGCTGAAATCAATGCTAACTTTTCCGTTCCCAATCTATCATTTGCGTGTCGTTAAATTGATAAAGACAAGGGCAAAAGCCACTAAACACCCCAAGTTACCTATTATGACACATATACCATAAACTTTATTTATGGCATAAAAACTCTTAAACTTCTACACATGATATATTTACCCTTTGTCGGCCGCGACTTAAGATTCAAGTACCGTTGAAAAGACAAGGATCAATTTTTTAGCAAGGTACGGAATGTATCGTCAAATATTCAATATGATTCTACAAGATCTAGTTCCGTAGCAGCTCTCAGAGATCTTTTTTCAGAGATATTTTTTCCTTTTGGAAGATAGCGAGCGACCAATGCAGGTGAAGAAGGGTCCACCCAAGAGATGCGATAAGCCAAGCACCTGCATTCCGATCACCATCCAATTTTTATTTAATGTGGACTGTTAAAAATATACCTATATTGATGCCGGAAAACAAACATTATGACACAGTACTCACGTGACTTAAGTGAAATAAAAATGACATTGTTATGACTCGAAAATCATCCGAAAGGTAAATATATCACAAGAAAAAAATTAGGGTACGTGTGTTGCAATTAGCATAGTTTGAGATTTTCGACGTTATTAAAATAATTTTTAGAGTAAATGTGTCGTGGTAGATATAGTTTAGTTTTTTTTTTTTTGTGGTTTTTTGCCCTAAAAATGATGACAACGAAGCTGGCTACGGAAATTGTCATTTGATTGGTCTATGGTCATACTTGTAGAGATCATTTTTCTTCCTCGAGAACCCAGCAAAGAGATTATACATTATGAAAATATTATTTTGTATACACCCAGAATATATATTATAGCTCCATATATCACCACTATATCATATATTATTGAATATAAGAAAATATTACGTTTTTTAAATGGTTAACCGTACGAATTATAATACATTACCTTGATATTAGAGTGAAAACCAAATTTGAGGACAAAAAGATTTCTCTTCATGACAAGAATGGTAATACGAATGTCTATTTACATTCTTACCTATGTTTGATCAACTCCATTAAAGTAATAGTAATTGAGACTAAAATCTTTATCTAAAAGTTCATTTTATGGAATTGCATCTTTCCATGCATCGGGTTTTAATTCTACTTATTCACCCTAATGGGTTTAACATATGGAATTTTTTGCCCTATACGAGCCACATGCGAACGAGCCCTAGTCCCAAAATCCTAATATGTCTTAATCTCTGTCCTAACTTAAATAAAGGGTTTAAATTAATTCTTTTTTTTTCAATTCATTCAATTTTCCTTGAAAAATACAAAATAAATAAGAAAAAATATGTAAAAAACATAAAAATATAAAGTAAATGAACAACATAAAAAGAAATATTAATTTAACTGATCAAATGTGTATAAAATTTAGCTTTTTGAATGAAACTTTTTTCAAAGTTACTAGTGATGGTTTGCTTGCCCGCCTAGGGCTCATGTCCGCCCACTGGTATAAAAGTTATTAGGCAACCTGCAACTTCTCTCTCTCTCCCGTCGTAAACGGCTAAAAATGAATGTTATGACGCTGATTAAGCGAAGCAAATCTGAAAACGGAGGATCGGGAAGAAGAAGAAGAAGAAGAAGAAGAAGAAGAAGACACTTGGCCTAAGATGACGATGTACAGCTTCCGGATAGGCCCGGTATATCCTAATATCTAGGGAAAAAAGATTGCGGAAAATCTCGATAGTCAAGATCCTCATATTTCGCATGCCATATTCCTTTGGCGATGTTGTTCTTGTACACGCATGTCGTCTGGCGTGTTCGATGCTCCCTCAGAATTCTGAAGATTCTTCATGCCTCCGATGAGGAAAATGTCTGCCCAACCGACGGGCACTCCGCCAAGCGATGAATCCCCCTCCTCAGTCCCGTCTGACTGCATCGTTCCCGTTATCTTCGTCCTCTTCAAGGCAGTTGTGGCCGTGATCGCCGTCATGTTCTTCGCTGTAGTCCTTCTCTCCGTTATCCTCTTCCCTCGTTGTTTCATTCTCGAAACCCCTCTTCCTCCCGACGCTGCCCAGCCGGCGTCTCGTCCGCTGTGCGACGACACCCCAGGACACGGCCTGGTCGGCGCCCTGATGGCCTTCGTCACCTTCGGCGTTTTTGTCATGTACTTCCTCTTCTATCTCATTGGCCTAGCTATTGTCGTATCGCATGTTCTGGACCGGTTCAACCTGAGGCTGCCTGCCGGGGTGAGGAAGCAATTGATGGACCGGCCCGGGCCGCTCCTGCCCCTGGTAGGTTGCCCGAGACGAGGATACCGATGCGGAGGCAAAGGGAGCAGCCAAGGGAAGGACTTCATGAGGCCGGACCGGCCCGACCGGGTGGCCAAGTCGGAGAGGTCGGATTTCAATAAGATCTCACTTACAGTGGCTGCCGACAGTGGCGGAGGGGCCTTTCAGGTTTCAGTTCAACAGGCTCGACCTGCTATTTCACTTATCAAGATTTCCCCACTGTGCAATGATGAAATTTACTAGTGTAAGGATACACAGAGCAGAGGGTCATACGAATATTCACATCTATCAACTTGTTCGAGTTTTTCTTATACAATCAGATCTCTAATATCTTTCATAAATTTTGAGATTTAGATGATAAATATCCCAAATATGCTTAAATCTCTTAAGCGACTGCTTGGAGAGCATCTCTTGTTCGCATTTAAAATCAATATACTTCAAGCATATCACATTACGTGATCCTAATTCGTACCAGGAATAACATGTAAGTTACTCAATTGCAACTTGGTAAATTGGGCCAAATTCCACTTGGAACACAAAAGGTACCAACTTCTAATGCTAGCAAATAATAATAATAATAATAATAATAATAATAATAATAATAATAATAATAATAGAAAAATTACCAATATAATTTAATTTTAGAAATTAAAACAAATTAAAAATTATTTGAATATAAACAAGTTTTTTTTTTTTTTATGTGACGACTTCTTTTTGTGTGGAGGGATTGAAAAAACTTTTCAGAAAAGTCATCCATGATTAGAAAATAAAAAAATAAACCTTATAGTATTTTCATTCACTTTAAATCGGCGGAGGTAACGGAAGGGCTCAAGTGCGCGAGATTAACAAGTTTCAGAATTTCAATACACAAAATGAATGTTCTAGAACTTAAATGCATGAAATTGACAAGTTTTGAGACTTATGTTGTAATTATCCTAAAAAAGTTCCTCGATCTTTTGAAAATTTCTATTGATTTTTGTGTTCTTTCAACTTCACGCCTCCTTTTATATATGACCTCTAAAGTTATTCTCTTAAAATAGTGGAACTAAATGGTGCTTAATAGCGTATCCACAGAATATATTCTTCGGAATAACATCTAAGTTCTCATTTCATTTCATTTCATTCACCCAAATCAATCGTCGACTTGCAGATCTTATGAAAATATTTAACGCTCTTTCAATAAAACAATGAAGTTCACTTCATTTTATACGAGGCTGGATTTCACAAATCATTTCAACCATTGCTTAGACATCCGATATTGATTTCCATTTACTTAACAAATACAGTTCAAGAAAAATATCCGTCCATTTTGCATTTCTCGACGATATGATGCGGTGCTAGATGGGCACCTTATTTTTCTCCCAGTGCAGCTATACATGAATTAATATAATTATATCTGGTATTTGCAACGAGATACCCCGCTATAGTAAAATCGAAACCAATGTATCTTACTTGCACGATTCATATAGAACGATCATTTTTTTTTTTGGTAAAGATATAGAACGATCATTTATATGTCGTTAAATCGATAAAAATAATGACAACAAAATTGGCTAGGAAAATTGCAGCATGTTTGGTCAATGGTCATATTTGTAGAGATTATTTTTCTTCCTTTAGAACCCAGCGGATAAATTAGACATCATGAAAATATAATGTTGTCGACACTGTCATAGCTCAAAAAAATTACCACCGTATTATCTGTCATTGAACATAAGAAAAAATTGCGTTTTTTTAATGGTCGACCGTATAGGTTAGAATATCAAAGCAAAAACCAAATTTGAGCACCCAAAAAAAAAAATTCTCTTCATGAGAAGACGATAATATGAATGTATATTTACATTTGTACCTATGTTTGATCAACTCCGTTAAGTAATAGTTATCGAGACTACGATCTTTATCTGAAAGTACAAATTTGGTTTTATCGAACTTCTATGGAGTTGCATGTTTGAGCACGGGTTTCAATTCTAGTTATTCATACTAAAAAGGGATTAACATAAGGAACTTTTTGGCCTATACGAGCCACACGTGAGCTAGTCCTAATCCTAAGAAACCCTAATGAGTCTCAATTCCTGTCTTAACTTAAATAAAGGCTAATTCCTTTTTTTATTTCAGTTCATTCAAATAGGTATACAGTTTTTACTTTTTTTAATTTCCAAAATACAAAATAAATAAGAAAAAATATGTAACGTATAAAAATAAAAAAATATAATATATAAACAATATAAAAAAACAAATTCATTTGGGTTAATGTCACGAAAAATCCAAAATCGTTAAACATGTCATTAAACCCTAAGCCGATACACCTATACCAAATTTATCTCCCATTATTTTTCGTTAAACTTTATTATCAAATTACTGAATTGGATGACACGTAACAGTTGATAGGTGGACCAAATTAAGGTTTTATCTTTTTATTGTTACAGTTGTACCGGTTTGTGATTTTTGGTAATATAAATTTAATTTAATAAAAACTAATATGAGATAAATTTATCATAAATATATTAATTTGAGGTTTTTTAATGATTCATAGCGTTAGCCTAATTCATTTTACTGATCAAATGTTTAGAAATTTTGGCTTTTTTTTTTTTTTTTAAAGAAACTTTTTTTTTAAAGCTATTAGTGATGGCTCGCCAGCCCGCCCAAACTTCAGGCCCGCCCACCTGGTATAAAACGTTGGGCCACTTGCAACTTCTTTCTCCCTCTCTCTCTCTCTCTCTTCGCACCAGTAAAGCGTCCAGAAAAATGGATGCTTTGGCGCTGATGGAGCGAAGCTAAGGCCGAAAATGGAGAACCGGGGGGACGAGGAAGAAGACGACCACCTCCAGCGTCAGCCGAACCGCACCAAGACGGTGATCAAAATCCCGTCGTACCAAGAAGTCCTAGAGAGCTCCCAGTCCAAATCGGCCCCGCCATCTCTCTTCACCCCTTCCCCTTCCTTCTCCCAGGCTTTCTCTTTCCTCAAATCCTCCGAATTCTACTCTCCCCCTCCTCCTCCTCCTCCGGCGGCTCCTCCGCCTCCCGCCACCGACGTCTCCGCCGCCGCCGCCGCGACGTGGAGGTACTAAATGGGCAGTTTTTAAAGCCTGCTGCGACTTCTGCTCGGAGGAAGTTCCTCTGCTTTTGGGTCGGAGCGGAGAAAGATTGAATTTTTCCCCTTGTTGACTTGATGGGTTTCTTTCTTGTTCCGTTGTGTAGTGTCGCCGGTACGTCCGGTGCTGTTGCTGGGTCGTCGTCAAAATCGTCTTTTGCCGCGCAGAGTCGCAATGCGATCCTGGTGAGCCCTAGACAAGTAAGGGTCTTCTTACTCGAAGATTGTGAGAGTTGAATCTATGTTCTCGGATTAAAAGTATGAAGCTTTGTTAAGTGTGAATGCCAATTTTGTTGCCAAGATCAAATATTGAGCATGCAATTACCGGTTCAGTTCAGATTATCGAATGGGAGCAACTCTAGCCATTTATGGTTTGGGTAGTGTACTCGTGGATTTTGAATAAAAGAGGAAGATGACATGAACATTATAGAGTTACTAATTGTTTTGTTGTCACATGTTGGCGATTGTTCTAGCGCTGTTGTAATTAGAAGTTATGGTATTATCCTTTTAATGGTGCAGAAGGAACCACAGATGAGTTTGGTCTGAGATTTTTGGTTATCACTTCTGTGTTTAGACTCTAGATTTTGGAAAATTCAGTCAAGAACTTGCTTAAGGACAGGTTCTAGCGCTCAAAATAATCGAATTATTTAAGTTTTTTTTTTTTACGATATCTTTCACACTGACCATCTCACAAAGACAAAAGTAAGGGGAAACGGCCTCTACCTGATAAAATTTTATAGCAATTAGAGTTCTTTTAACTCATCTTTCTTTATCTAACCCCTTTTCCCTTGTGCAGAAGGGGAATCCTTTGCTCAAACATATCAGGAATGTGAGGTGGGCTTTTGCTGACATTGTTTGTGACTACTTACTTGGGCAGAACTCATGTGCTCTTTACTTGAGGTTTGAGTTTTTCCCCCTTTCTAAGTTGCCAAATTAGTTCTTTCTTGTTCTTATGTGTTTGGTCACCCAGCTGCTATGAAGATCATCTTATTCAGTGAGCACGTACAAAATGTTCACAGCATATTTGAAAAAAAAAGGCCTATTGTTTCTGTCATTTTCTTTCATTGATGAAATTACAGGTTACAATGAAAATACTTTGTATATACAAACCATAAGACTACTCCACTTGAGAATCATCCATGCCATTTAAGCTCATTTTACATGCAACATGACCACTCTCGATTTCCCTGGCTTAATCTCTATTTGAATTGGACCTAAAGGACAACTATAGTGGATAGAACAGAGAATTACAATTGAGCCTTGCATGTGAATCTCTGATGGTCCTGATGACTTCTGGTATTGCATGCAATCTGCTAATTGAACACGTATTGAACTAGAATATCACCACATAGGCCTTGAGTTTTGCATTTGAGTTTGTGTACCTGATAATTCATTATTGCTTTGTAGCCTTCGTTATCATCTTCTGCATCCAGATTACCTATACTATCGAATAAGGGAGCTACAGAAGAACTACAAGCTCCGTGTTGTTTTATGTCATGTTGATGTGGTGAGCTACCTTGTTTGCTTGCTGTTCTCTTAATCTGCTTTATCAGTCTTGGGAAATTTTAAAGCCATTGAAGTGATTTTGTACATTTTTTGTTTACCTGAAGCAAGTTTATAAATTGTAGACATTGTCCGTTTCAGGAGGATGTAGTTAAGCCTCTTCTTGAAGTGACAAAAACAGCTCTGCTCCATGACTGTACACTCTTGTGTGCTTGGAGGTACTGATTTTTCTTAGAGACGTCTGTGGTCAATATAACAGTTCCAGGAGCAATACTTTTAGTAGAGCTAGAATTCTGCTGCAGCCAAATCTAGATTTTGTTTCATCAGTCATGGCAAGAAACAGCTTCATTTTGGTCTTTGGGGATATCTCATCGTTCTATTTGTTTTTCTTTTTCCAAGCTTGGAAGAGTGTGGCCGCTACTTGGAGACAATAAAAGTGTATGAAAACAAGCCTGCAGACATCATTCAAGGGCAAATGGATACAGACTACTTATCAAGGGTATTCTATGTTATCTTGGATTTGTTACTTCTAGAAATCCAATTTCCATTTTGCTGTTATCAAGTCGATCTGATTCTTTATAGATATTTGATCTAGACATTAGGGAGAACCTACACTATGCTTCTTGAGTTTGCATTTGTTGAAGCTGAAATTTTTCCTTTTCCTCCAGCTGACTCATGCTCTAACAACAGTTCGACATGTCAATAAGACAGATGTTGTCACCCTTGGTTCTACATTTGGGGTATGCCTTATGTTCTGCTTTGAAAGTCTTCCAAATTGTATATTTTTCATTTTAAATAAATGTAGTTGGAGACTATCCTTTTGTTGAGGATTATAAACCTTAAACAGATTCCCATTTTTTCAGTCTCTTTCTCATATCATGGATGCTTCGATGGAAGATCTAGCTCGATGTCCTGGTATAGGGGAGCGCAAGGTGCTTTATCTTGAATCTACTGCAGTACTTATATTAAAATTCTATTGAAGACTTTTATTTCAATTTGCCTATCTGTGCTTTTGAAGTAGGTAAGGCGCTTGTATGATACTTTTCATGAACCATTCAAGCGAGTGGTTCCAAACGTTGCTGCTGCAACTCCAGAAGCTCCTGTGCAGAAGAATGCTGAACCTGGTTCAATAAGTGAAGATCAGGAAATTGTAGACGATGTTGCACAGACGAGCAAGCGCCAGAAAAAAGAGCCTGAATTGACTGTTAAGTCAGCCCTTTCTGCTGCTTTTGCGAAATATGCTGATAAAATTGGTAAAAGAAATACTGGACCACTAGATGGGAGGGGAGGTGAACCAAGTACTGGCCAAGACACAGATGCTGAGAAAAGCGGTTGAGAGATTTATGTTTTTGGCAGAGTAAAGCCTTGAACATGAGGAACCATCTGTTCAGGCATTTGGGGTCATGCTTCATGCTAATAGAAGACGTGGACATTCTTTTTGTTCCCTGACCATGTGCTTGCATGTTATCTATTACATTACTTCTGCCGAAATTCTGTTTGATGGATTTGAGAGCAGTAGTCACGAAGTGAAGATTTTCATTTCCTAGCTTTTTTCATGTTGTATTAGTTACTGGAACCTCTCATCCTGATGTTTCATTTGTGTATAGATTGTGACGTTTCAACATCAAGGGTTTTTGTTTTTACGTCTAGTTTCTTTGTAAATTATGTCGCTTATGTTGCGGCTCTGAACATATTGTAGCTGATTGAATTGATGTCAGAATTTGTAACACGTTCTGTTAAACTGTGTCCTGAAATTTAATGAAAGATTTGATCTTATGAAAGTTTTGTCCTCCTCAAGGGCTGGGGATAAATGAGATATGCCATCTGAGACTGCGCATTATTCCACATGACCTAAGTTGTGTCTTGTCGTTTCAAGTCTTCCTGGGTAATATCCTCTCAGTAGAGAAATGAGGAAGGAAAAAGTTATGCCAGCCGAACTTCTGCATTATTGCACATGGCCTTGTTGTTTCTTGTCGTTTCAAGTCTCCCAGGATAACATTGTCTTGCTCTTCTTTGATAGGACTCGATCTAAAGGATGATATGGAGCAGTCTCTTTCTTTCGGCTCATGCTTTGCTGCATGTCTCATACATAAGAGGAGATCGAACTTTTTGCTGCCAAATTTGAAGGGCAGAAGCTTTTATTTGCCCATCAACTTGCTTTAATATAGTTTTGTATTGTTTGGGTAGTCTGTCTAGTTAGGGAAGAGAGGCAATTCCTTTTGCCATGCCATGGAAGGGCAAATTGTTGGCATGTTCTTATGGACATTGCCATAACACTATCTTAAGATTTTTCAAATTTTTTCCCGGCACATGTAGTATCAATGAGCCTTTTTCAATGCTCCTTCAATTTGTCACCTATCTTCGTTATTCAATGTCTTCTAGATTGTATTTTTTCGCTTATGTAGGTGATGGCCAATTTTTCTTGCTTTCACGTGTGCTTGATCCTTGTTTTTCTCATTAAGTGAGTTCCTGGTCAGGTTTTGGCATTTGATTTCTCTCGTCATACCATAGTAGAGAGCAATTTATTCGAAATTTATTTATCTTATCAAATATGAAATAATGGTACCATGATCTTTGAGAATATGAAAACTAGACAGAGTACTCTTTCTAAGATGAGCATTTACAGCTTTTGGATAGGGCCAGTATATCCTTATCTAGGAAAAAGATTGCACGATCTTGGTAGTCGTGATTTTCTATTTTACATGGCATATTCCTTTTTGGTGCTCTTCTGTATTCGCATGTCGTCTTGTGTGGTCGATGGTCCCTCTGAATTTTGAAGATTCTTCATGCCTCCAATAAGGAAAATGTCGTCTTATGAATCCCTTACGCCTAGTACCTGGGGCTAACTGCATTGTTCTGAAATCTCAAGGAATTGGAAGAACTGATTGAGGAGTAGTCCTTAGCCAGAGGAATTAGTGACTGTACGACGTCCGTCATTAGAGGACGATAATCTGCTTCTGGTTGCACGCACATTGCTGCAATAGCAGCTACCTGTTGAGAAGGAAAAGCGGCATGGTATGGTTAAGTTGGCATAATCTATATTTGGCATTTAGAAGATCATGAAGTTGCACGCTGACCTGAATCAACTCTTTCTTCGAAAAGTGGCCTTTCAGGGCTGGATCAACCATTTCCAATATATTGTCTCTGTTAGTTAACCTCGGAAGAGCCTGATAGATTCGAGAGCGTTAAGTTTGTGCTTTGACTTAATGCTTAGGAATTAAGTGGAATGACGTTGCATGGACTTAACTGCACCCAGGAAAACAAAACTTTGCAAGCTAATTGGGTTTTAGCAGAGAACTACAATTACATTTGATTAGCATCCAATGAATGACCATAGCACACCATAATGCTAGTGTTAACTTGCAGCTCAGTGAAACAACAAAAAAATAACATATATTAGGGCACTGAATTGATCTTATCAGCTAACCTTTTCGTTATGCAATCGAATTACAATAGTGGAAGGGCTAAAGATACCAACCCATGAAACTAGGACATGTTCTCCAGCAGGGCGCTTGCTATCGACTGGTACTCGGCCTGTCAATAGTTCTAGAAGGACGATACCATAGCTGTAGATGTCAGACTTCGTTGTCAACTTGCCTGTTGAAGCATATCTGCATGGCCAAAAAAACCAGTGGAGTTGTTACCTCATGAATAGTGATGTTTGGTAACTTTGTGAAATGTGACTAGTGAGAAATCATCATACAGTCTTCTTTCGCAATACAAACTGCTAAGATAATCTACAGATATGAAAATGATGGCATGATAACTCGTCCTAGTGGTCTTTAGTTTGTCGAGGTTTTTGGGTTGTTGCCTGCCAACCAGCTAACTGAGGAAAGAAACTGGCGACCTTCCTAATGGGGACCTCTGTGTCGTCCGTGTGGGGATGTTAGCTCATGATCTGCTGTTTTCATTGGTTTCTTTCTGATAATGAACACTGGGATGCACGAGAAGCTAATGGACTACTCACTCTGGTGCCAGGTACCCGGTGGTCCCAAGTACCCGCGTCGAAATCTGGCCATTGACCTTGTCTGACCCCATCTTGGCCAGGCCAAGGTCGGACACTTTGGCACGGAAGTTGTCGTCCAGCAGAATATTGGTGCACTTGAAGTTGCGGTGGATGACCGAGGGCACCGTGTGCTCGTGCAGGAACTCTAGGGCCCTGGCACAATCAAGGGCTATCGCTAGCCGGGTCCCCCAATCCAGCGGTCTGTGTTGGCTGTGCGAGTGCAATGGATGCAGGTGATGCTTGAGTGTGCCATGGGGCATATATTCCAATATTAGGAGCCTATGGTTTTGGTCAGCACAGTAGCCCAGTAGATCCACCAAGTATGGTGAGTGCAACCTGCTCAAGAGATCGACCTGCAGTACCAAAATTTTAAGAAAAATAAAATAAACGGATAACTAAGGAAAAAATTTGCAGTTTAATTTTCATCCATGTGCAATGTTGACCATTATGCCATTGGCCATACGCGGAAGGTTGTTTCACAAAGCAATACTTATAGGTGCAGGCACAGTAGTGGAGCAGGCATTGCCCAGGAATTTATGCGTAGAATATGAGCTCTGTGCCTGAAGTAAAGAAAGGAAGCCAGGAGGTGCTAAAGTCAACACTTGGATATACCCTTCTTGATCATGCCTTTCAAGAATACTTAAATTTCACTCAGCTCTTCTTCTTTTTTTTTTTTTTGGGTGAAGATAAGAGATATCTCTTCTTTGACTTCCAAGTACATGCATTTAAAGAACTTTTTGTCTTAAGGAGGAACCAGCTAGGTTAATTTGGACAGATGCTGAAGTTCTGTGAAATTGACGAACTTGCAAGTTGCTTAGCGCTTTCCGTAACAGGGAACTAACAGTGATAGAGAAGAAGGAACTTTAGATACATTCTTGTACCATTTACAGCAGGAGAGAAAGAGAGAGAGAGAGAGAGAGCAAACAGAAGTCTAGAACTATGTACCTCCTAACCTTATGGATCGTGTGAGGGAGATCTAAAGTTTGCCCTTGGTGTGAGGGAACCAACCAAACTGTGACGTGAACACTCGGTCCGGGACAGATTTTTTCAGTAAATTGTGAGTAGATTCACGATCCGCATTAAATCGGTTGAGAGAGAGAGAGAGAGAGAGAGAGAGAGAGAGAGGGCAGGCAAATAGAGACAAGAAGTCAAAAGTGGTAATGAATGAAGGGGAATTTGAATGACCTCAATCCTGAAGGCACGCTCTCCTTGCTTGCCTTGCCAATGCAACATCTTAATTGCAGCGACAGTACCATCACTCAACACCCCTTTGTACACCACTCCATACCCTCCATTGCCTAAAACATTCCTTTCACTGAACCCTTCTGTGGCCACTTCAAGCTCCTTGTATGTGAACACTTGCACTCCTCTCCGATGCCCGTTGTTACTACTGTTTGCCGCCCCCAGTGATCCGCGCCCCAGATTCCCTCCACTCAAACACCCTCCCTTCACATCTATTACCAGAATTCAAACACATGTACGGAACAACAAAAACAATGTTAGATTCCACTAGCATTGACACCACGCCACCAGTTTTGCTGCAAAAGTTTGAATTTTTTGAAGTACTTATTTGAGCTTACCTGGACTACAGTCGTAGATCGCAGTGTTTCGAGCAACGCTGATGGACTTGTCAATGCTTGCGTCGCTCCTTTCCCAGTTTGCATGCTTTTTGGCGGACTTGAGCCGTCGGAAGAGTAAAATGATGAAGAAAATGGCTAAGAGAGCAATCAATGAAGCCGTGGCTATGAAGATCGCAAAGATGGAGTTGGAGTGGAGAAGGCCAAGGTGGTTGTGGTGGGGCTGAGGAGGTGTTTGAGGGGAAAGGTGGTTTTGAAGTTTTTGGTTGGAAGTTGCAGAAGCTGGGTTGGTCTCCATGAGTGTGAAGAGAGAATAGGAAAGAGAGAGATGAGACATAGAAATGGCTAGAGTTCAATGTATGAAAGAGAGAGAGAGAGAGGCTTAAATATGTTTGAATCAGTGAGGGAGAGAGGCTGGGTTTTCCCTTCCGAGAGGTTAGGCTACAATGACTTGCACAGCAATGCTAGGAATATAAAGGGAAAGTCTCCCAAGGGATTTAATGAACGCCAGTAAATTACTGTTCCCAAGCAATATCCTATTGGACACTCACCATCTAGAAGTCTACAGACTAATATATCGGATGCATAATCATCACACTGCGAAAAAGTACCGTCGAATCTGACGTCAACATTGTAAAAATCAATATTGCTTGTTAAATCTCGCACATTTTACACCTCAATATTGGACTACTTCTCTAAGATGCACTTCTCGTGAGAAAAATATCAAAATTTTCTAGATATTCAAGGACAAGTATAGCATGATGATCTCATCTCATCCAAGTATGGCTGTACCCTACCATATGGAAAATTTGTATTATCGACCTGAAAAGGATGGGGGCAAAATGGACTCTCTCTCTCTCTCTCTCTCTCTCAAATATCATGATGGGTATTGGAATTCCTCGTTCGTCTCTTGTGCTGTATCATACTCACGAATTGTCTCTGTCTATGTTTCAGAAAAAGTTTGGAAGCTTCTGCTTGATTGCTCATCCACGTCCACCTGCATCCGCATAACAATCACTAAACAAACCATCAAACTTCTCAATCTATATCCTCATGAAACTTCGGTATTCTAGCAGGAAATTCCCAAGAGCCAGCCATTTTTCACTTTCAACCATGCCACACTAGCCCCAAACATTTCATAGTCTTCAAGAATTTGCAGAACTCCGCAAGACACGGACCATAACTGGTATCGTTGGTTTTTATTAATGCATTTACAATATATTATACAAACAATGAAAACAAAACCTCAGACAGCCAACTCATCACTGGCGCTGCAAGTCAAAGACCCTCCTGGATTTCATGCAAAAACAAGACCATCAACGAGTGACGGGCACAACACTTTCAACATTTAATATTGTCCACGCACCTATTTTAATAGGCATCTCTGATTCTTACTCCGTGAAAAAGCTTCAAGCTTGAAATCTTCCTGATCTGAATCCATGGAGAATGTGAATTACGTAAAGGCAAAGCAGACCTCTTTGTCATTTTCCTATACCCCAATTATGAACTGGTCTGAACGTTATCATTATTGGATTCTTCTAGGGCTCTGGTCTGTCACATTCATTCAGCAATCCCCAAAACTTCTAAAAGCAGAAAATTCTGGAGCAGTCACTTCCAAACATTAGCACTACAAGGATCTGAATGGTAGGGAATTGGTTACAGCCGAAAACACTTGTATGCATCAGTGACCGTAACATGATTTGGTTGTCACGCGTGATCTTGAAGGCATATTTTACCGTTTGAAAATGCATCTGTTACCACTTAAAAGAACATACATTCCAAGCAAATAATTCCTTGTTGATCTGAGTTCTGAACTGAATTGCAGAGTGGGAAATCCTTCACTTTTTTTGGTCAAATACGCCATAGAAAACAATATCAACCACTTATGACCATCTGCCACATGTTAGAAATGGCAATTTGTGTCCACAAGTCATGTTCATGCCGTGTCCACAAAAGGGTTGATTATAAAACAGGTCAACCCGGACTAAGTATATTGATTTATGTGATACAAACATGACTTGAAGATTAACAGATTGACACGACACAGTTCGTGTGTAACACACTTAAATAGTCGCTTAATAGATTGACACCAGTGTATGGCCTGTCATAAACACGAAAGCAACCTATCCACATGAAATCAACCTACCAATATTACCTTATGAAATATCCTCAATTTTTTCGGTAAAAATCTATTTAAAAATTGCATTATCTGTCGACAAAATATCATCAAAATCAAATTAAATGGTGTGTTCATAGTTAATAAAATATCTTCTATTTAAAATCTTTATGATGAATGACACACGAAAAAACAAAATAGTGCTTCAACTAATCATGTTTCAATGGACCACACACAGATCACGTCAACATTAACCCTTTAACTTAATTGGGTCATATGAGTTAATTTCGTGCTTATCGGATGGACACAAGCATGACACGATCGCTAGTTGTGTCTCATGGATTGACACAAAATTGATCTAAACACATTAATAACAATCGAAACCGCTAATTGCACATCATATTCGAATGGTTTTATCTAGTCATATAAGGTTACCACCCTTGATTGACCTCCCATTCTCACATCTCTAACTTAGTGGGAATTCATCAAAAGAGTCTCAACCTAATATATGAATGCCAATTCAATTCTAAACTTTTCAATTTGATCAGTTCAATCCTAACATTTTTTTCAGTTTTTTTTTCCCAATTTAATTACAAATCTTTCAATAATTTTTCAATGTCAACTATTTAAGACCAAAATTGATCATAATAACTATAACGACAAATCGTTAAAAGGTTTATAACTAAATTAGCCAAATTTTAAAAAAATTAAAATTGAATTGATAAATTTAAGACTTTTTATTTTCTCGCAATTACCTCGCTGCTCGGCAATTGACAAAAGACTTTGGTGGAGACCGTGTTTCACGCTTAAATTAGATGGTCTCCCACCCTCCCATCTACTACTCAGCAATTGACAAAGACTCTTGTGCTGGCCTTTGTTTCATTGTGAGCGCTCTGGACCATTAAAGGACTAGGTGGGACTCTGCCTCTCGTTGTCCTGTAGCTTTTGACCCAATCAAATTGCATCGAATGCTCCTCTGTAAAGTCACCAAGTTCATGTGCCCCTCCAGCTTTGGTATTTCTACTGCAGGGACTGCTTAAAAAGGGTGAGTGCAACATTCATTTTAAGACTCCCACTGTCGTTTCTATAGCCTCTCTCTCTTTCATAATGTTTGGTCCCTCACTTCTGGCCCTGGGATCATGTGGTCTTCACCTGCATATGTGCTGCTGCTGCTGCTGCTCCTGAAGTTAATACTTGATACATCTACATCAGTCATCCAATTAGCCATTCTAGAGGAAGAGATATTCATCGGTCCACCACGAATCCACAAAGTAGAATTGAACCCTTATGCTTCTGCACCTCTGGGAACCATCGTGCGAGAATCAAAACACCATGTGATTGTTCTGAATTAAATGCTGGAGGCATTACAATGGAAATGGGACAGCTTTGACCCAATTCAACGTGCTTACAACATTCATTTTAAGACTCCCACTGTCGTTTCTATAGCCTCTCTCTCTTTCATAATGTTTGGTCCCTCACTTCTGGCCCTGGGATCATGTGGTCTTCACCTGCATATGTGCTGCTGCTGCTGCTGCTCCTGAAGTTAATACTTGATACATCTACATCAGTCATCCAATTAGCCATTCTAGAGGAAGAGATATTCATCGGTCCACTACGAATCCACAAAGTAGAATTGAACCCTTATGCTTCCGCACCTCTGGGAACCGTCGTGCGAGAATCAAAACACCATGTGATTGTTCTGAATTAAATGCTGGAGGCATTACAATGGAAATTGGACAGCTTTGACCCAATTCAATGTGTGCTTACAACATGATCTGTTCTCAATTTACTTCAGAAGGAAAACCTTCTAGCTCATCTTGGCATTTGATGAAATGAAGGTCGCTCTAATTTTTGGGGCCACCTTTCTACTTAAAAGAACTTTTTGTTAGGGGCTCTCTACCAAAGAATTTAACAAAGGCTTGTCTGCATCCAGGGGAAAGCAAGACTATGCTCCAGAAGGAAAATAAAAAAAAGTGTGTCAAACCATCCACCAGTCGACCTATCTAATAGTAATTATGACATAAATATCGAAGTTGCACTAAAATGAAAACCTAACAGCAAGCATGTATGTCACTTAAGAAAGATGGTGGTTTGCAGGTCACCGTTTCGCACAAGCCATAGATTTGAGTTCTGAACAATACTCACGAGCACACACAAACAAAAAGAAAGGTAAACATGGCGACAAAATATACAGCATTCCAGAACACGAAAGGAATAACTCTGTATTCATTGAATATTTATTGGATTTTGTGGTTCTCTATATGTCTGAACCAGCCTACTCTTGCTCTATAAACTTAAAAGGTAAATACGATACAAGGAGAAATGATATCACGCTGTAGAATAATTGACATTATCCACAAAAACCATTGCATCACCTCTCTAAAAGATTCAAAAAAGAATACTCAGCCAATGCTCAGCAAACTCAGAGTAATTTTGTCAATCATCCGGGAATCCTAAAAACCTGTTTATATGCTTAGCAACTGGCACAGCATCCCCGGAAACATAAGGAAGGAGAGACTCCACGTCCATATCTGCTATAGTTTTATAAAGTGCTTGAGGACGAGCACAATACAAATGCTTCCTCTCAGCTAGTTCCTCAGCTAACTCAGTTTGATGATTGTCCATTAAATCTTCATTCACCACCACAATCAAAGGTTTACCAAGTCGAAGTGTCTCAAAAATACTCCCAGAACCTGCAGCATGAGAAACAGAGTTCAACTCTCCTGTCCTGCTTCTACATAATCCCAACCCTTGGGCGCCTTACAAACAGTAAAAACAGCCAACTTGTCCCACCAACAAACTAAAGGGAGGAAGAATCAGAAAATTGTAATGAAAATAGAAGAAAATTTGCAATGCACTCCCTGTTTGTTTGCCTATCATTCTTAATTCTTCTACCATTCTTTCTCGTCAAGAATTAGGCAATAGCAAAAATAATTGAATTTCAATGCTTTTGACAAAGAAAAGGTAACATAAAATAGCACAAGGCCCACAACCTGCACGCCTTATGATGCCTTACCCTGAGAAGTATAAAGTGTTGAAAATTCTGCATCCAACTTAGCAAGGAATCCCACCGTCACTGATCACTGATGATATCTCCAGATTCTTTTTTTTTTTTTACACTTATTCAGCTAAACCATACATGTTACCATCTGAATGAGAAAGTAGGAGGCACCTTATGTCAAGGAGAGAAACATGAATTATATCTTCTTTGTCATGAGCTGGACTCAAACCAGCACTTCTAGGTGAAGCGCATACATACCAAGAGATGCGTTCTTAGCAGGGGCAAAAGGAAAGGTAAAAGGTACAAAAGCTGGCACAGAAGCAACTGAAATATGTTATGTGGATACCATATGCAATGGGATAGGAAAAAATCTGTGCCATGAAGACAGAGCTTAGGGCAATTTAAATAAAGCGACCATGTCCAATCAACTGACTGTTAAATGCAAGCATGCCCCTTTTCCAAACTCTTAAAAAGTATGGTGGCACCTGAAACAGGCCATTGGACTTGTACATTCAACCAGTCTCCAGAGGATATTATTAATCCACAGATAACTGTATTTTCAATTGCTAATCCTTGAAAATATGGGTGTCTATTTGCTATTAAATAGTTCATTACTGCCCCCAGTTACAATAACCCAAAATTGAACAAGTGCTATACACAGAAATAGCGACACTCTACTAAGATCTTCCTAAACTCATTAGTCATTAGGCCTCAAATGTAACATAATCAATCAGCTGCAAAATGAAATAATAGTGGCTTTCAGACAGCAGAACATGATTTCAAGCACCCCTACCACAGGGAAAGGACGAAAAAATTGGGGCGAGTCATGATAAGCAAAGGAGATCAAACCTGCATGACTGATCACGAGAGATGCTGATCTTAAATAATCCACTATGCTCGGTGAGAAAGTGAAGTAGTCCACGACTAAAGAACCATCTTCTCCATTAGACTGTTTAATTCAATTTCAAATGAATTATGCAAATTGTACGATAAAAAAAAAACATGCTTCAAAGTTTTATATTAAGAACTCATGAAAGCACAAAGGATAATAGTCACATAAAAGTACAACCAATAGCCATCAGAAATGAAGCAAATTCACCACAAAACTTAAGACTGTTCCCACCACCCCTCCAAAAAGAAAAAAATTAAAGCCAATAAATATCCTAAAAAAGGTGTTCAGTCAAATTATACTAGAAAAGCTACTTTAGGATCAGCAATGGAGAACCCCATCCACATTAACGTTCTACGCATCTTCAAGATAAGCACACTACTTGCTCGCCCTAATTTTTCACTGAAGAATCTCGAGTAATAGCGACCAAGTAAAGTTCTAAAGGGCCTCCTTTTAGATCACTTGAAAATTAGCAAACTATCATTTTATGCAGATCAAATCCCTAATCTTATTATTCTGATTGCTTAAACCAAAACCCAAGCTTGAGTCACATACCCCATCCCAGAAGAAAGACACAAACCTCAAAATTCTGCTCTTGCTAAAAGAACCAACTAACAGAAATAAGAAAAACCAACTAATCAGTTGCACTGTAACAAAATGAAATCATCCAAATCAGCAATCAAATTTGTCAGAGATACCAAAGGGGACAATACCTTTTTGGGGGTGTAGGTACCGCGACCCATTTGAATAACAAGGTCGGTGTAGCCTCGAGCAGACAGCTCTTGCTGAACTTCCCGAGTATCCACTGCCCTCACGAGAGCATCGAAACAAGTAGTGCCAACGGTCACGAAAACGATTCTTTTGGGCCTCACACCATCCTCTGCATCTCCCATTTGCACTCAATCCCGCAAAATTCCACTTTACCACAGCGTTCGAAATCCAACCTTCAATGGCGTCGACCGCAACACGGACAAAATGCAGTCTCCAGCAAAAGAGCAACGAAGCCTTTCTTGAAACCGCAAGTAAAATACCCGGCAAGTCCTAAGCATCTGATGCCGAACCGCGCGGAGTTTAGGTTTGCGGCCGAACCGCGCCGGACGACAGCGACGGAGATCTAAAAGACCGGGGAACGGCGACAGAGCATGTGGGGGCGACTGGTCGAGGGCCGCTTAGATCCGGAGATCCGCCCAATCAAAGCGCAATCGCTTTCCGCGAGCGAATTCGATCGCCCCCTTTCCGGAAAATATTCTCTCTCTACCCCGCCGCTCCCTCTACTTTCCGCGGACCGCGAAGACGGTGGCGACGGCGACGGCGGCGGGCGGCGGAAGGAGAATGGAGGTTAAGCGAGAAAACGAAGGGAACGAAGACGTTGAAGAGGGATAGTACTCGCGTCCGTCTGCATTTAGATAAATGAGTCCGTACAGATTAGACTTATTTAAGATTTATATATTTCAGCCTCTTATTTATTTTTTTACTTTTTTAATCTAAAGAATTTGCATACCAACACGGACAGTTCGAAAGGATTAGGATAACAGGAGTAAACCCTGAGACAAGACGTGCTAGTCACCACATACATGTCACCGCATAAGTCATCTTACGACGCCCGAGAATCGAATTCATCCCCTCGTGTTAAGGGAAGAAGTATGCCATCGGATAAGTCACTTACGACGTTTGAGAATCGAATTCCTCCCCCTGTGTTAAGAGGAGAAGCTCGCCGCCAGCAGCGCCACCCAGATGGGTGATATTTCAGTCTCATTATTGTTAGAACTATTGAAAAATAAGGCTTGAATCATTAACGATTCATTTAAATAAATATGAATTTGTAAATGGATTGTGTACCATTTTGACACCTCCAAACACTTGCAACCGTTAAAAAAAAAAACTTGCAACCGTTAAAAAAGGAAGAAGAAGAGCAACCGTTTAAAAAGAAGGAGAAGTTGTCAGACCAAGAGAAATGTCTAGAAACTGCCTATCCACCAATTTTTAAGGGACTGCGATAGCTCTAGCGCAGGACACAATTTACATCTCACTCCGTCCCTAGCGCGATTAATTAATCGAACCCATCTTCCAAGTCCCCGGCCCACGTCCCTAGACGAATTCACATCGGTAAAGTTCTCTTTTTTCCGGCTCAAAAAGGAAAATTTCTTATGCCGGAAGAGGAAACGAATTAAACCCAGTTCGGAAGATCAACAGACGAACCAAATTAGAGGATCTTTTTTCTCTTCATTTTCGCGCTTGCAAAGATCTATAGATTGCCAAACGAAGGAAGCCGTCCAGGATTTCGCAATCAGCTAACCTTTGACCCCGCAAAAGTCAGCCGCCGATCGGGGAGGCGGAGAGAGAGAGAGAGAGAGAGACAGGGGTTACTGGTTTCCGCTCGACGCCGGATTTGCAGAGATGAACCTCGCCGGCCGGGGAGGAGCGCGAGCTTCGTGCTGCACCTGCGCGCGAGCGAGAGAGACGGAGGCGAAGCCGACGAGATGGGATCAAACAGCTGCTCGTGCAAATACAAGGAAAAAAAAACACATGCGTATTACGGGATGGAAATTATAGTGTCTGAAATACGAATCAGTATATACGGCTATTTTCTTTGAAAATATAATTAAATAAAGTCGGCGTGTTACGATAGAAACGTTAAAAAGGGCTTATCGCGATTTAACGAATAAAAAATGCTTACGTGTATAACAGGACTATTCATGATATAAAATTTTGTAGAGGTGTTGCCCTCGGTAGTTGAATTCTATTACTAGTTTGGGTTAGAGGGAAATTACAAAAACGGTATACTCGTTTCATAAATTGAAAAGGAATATAATCAGATTTTGGATATATGTATAAATGATTCTTGAGACGTTACATCTTTAATTGGTGTGAAAAGGACGTAAAATTAAATTCTAGTATTTTTACCTTAATATAACACACAAGGGATCATTTATTTTATTCCAAAAGAACAAGTATTTTTTCATAAACTCGGCAAACATGAGGTAGATGGTAAGAGATAGGAGGTTTTTTGGAAAATCACATATGTACGGATATGTTATTTTTCTCTAAAAGTAAAAGCAATTTACTAACGATTGTCTCGACAACTGACGATCTAAGCCAAGCACAGCTCTATTTATTTGTTTTTGACATTTTGTCCGAAACTTTCAATTTTTTATTCTTTATTTGTTTTTGACATTTTGTCTGAAACTTTCGATTTTTTCTTTCTTTCAAATAATATTAGGGCAAGTTCTGAAATTTGCCAACTTTCTATGCTATTCTAAACTTTTTATTTCATTCATTTCAATCGTCATAACTTGCAACTCCGATGTACAGTGAGTCCGTTGATGGAAAGACTCAGATCAAAGGTCACAAATTCAAGACTTACGTGAAAGAAATTGACAAATGTTAGAACTTATCCTGTAATTATCCTACTTTCTTTTCACTATTTAGACTTTAGGGCAATGAGTTTGAAGGTTCCTTTTTTTTTTTTTTGGTGCTCTCAATTAGTGACATGTGAAGTTTAGATAAAGATTAATACCCTGAAAAATCTGAAATTGATGCACCTATGATAAATTTATCCCAAATTAAAATTTTTGACTACCAAAACCCAAAATTAGTACACATTTGATAAATTTATCCCGAACTAGTACACTTGTGATAAATTTACCTGTGTTAGTTTTCGTTAAATTTTACTATAAAATTACTAAATTGAATGACTTGTGACAATTGACTGATGTACCAATTTACAATTTTACTTCCGTATGTCACAATTATACAATTGTTATGATTTTTTGTTATATTAATTCAATTTAACAAAGAGTATATTTATCACAAATGTACCAGTTTAAAATTTTTTACAGTTAAATAAATTAGTTTGGAGTAAATTTGTCATAAATATACCAGTTTAAAGTTTTTTGTGGTTGGTTAGGGTAAATTTGTCATAATTATATTCGTTTTTGATTTTTCAGAGCATTAACTCTTAGATAATGTACGAATCAAGCTCAAACAATTCAACAATATTTAATTAAATATCACTCCAATGTTTCGATAATTTCAAATAAAAATCGGAATAATCATCAATCAACATAGATGGAGTGTCTTCTTTAATAATTTGAGAATGAGTAGTTTTATTGAGGATAGATAGGCACGAATGATTACTTAATTTTGATTTAAAGTGTAATGTGATTCTTAAATTTTAAATTTGTTCAATACTTTCCTTGAATGTATGTGTAATATCGTCATTAAACTTTTTATTTATTCAACATGATTCCTAAACTTTGAGTACGTGTTCAATTTAAGCTCCTTTTGTTTCATGAAAATTAACTTGCATGAAAATGTTTTCCGAATTTTTCAATGTTCGTTTCACGAAAAATGAATTAATTAGGAAAAATAATTTCCATAAAGGGAAAAAAATCTTCTAAGATAGGGAAAATATTTTCCACTTTTCGAAAAGGAAAATATTTTTCTCACTCACTTTCGCTTATTTCACTTCCACGTTAACATTGTTATCTTTCTTTTTTTTTTAGTCTGTCTTGGCCAGTTGGTGATCATGACAACCGCTGGTGACCAACTACAGGCGAGCCTCGAGCTTTGGGCGAGCTCAAAGCTCCTCGCGCCAATTGGTGATGAGCTTAAGCCTTAACTCGCCACTTGCCCGATTGATGGTGATCTAGGGCTCTAGGCTTGCCAATCTGGCAAGCAATGAGCTCCAGGCCTTAGCGAGTTAGGCAAGTAGCGAGCTGAGGCCTCACCAGATTAGTAAGTGCAAGCCTCTAGCTTGCCAATTGGGTGAGCAACAAGCTCGAGCTCGCTTGTTGGCATCGGGGTGAGCTTGAGCTTGCCTTTGGCCAATTGCTAGTCGTGGTCAACGACCAGCCAAAGAAGAAGAAGAAGACAAAAACAAACAAAAGAAAAAGGAAAAGAGAAATGGAAAATAATTCAAATTCAAATTTTTAAAAAATTATTAATTTTAAAATTTTAAAAATTAAATAATAAACAAATATTGAAAAAAAGTGCATGAAAGAAAAAAAAAATCTTACCGAATAACAGAAAATATTTTCCACTTCTTTTCAAGTTTCGCCCTAATACTAGAAAATAATTACATTTTTTTTAAAAATAGCATTTTCGAATTTCTTTTTCAAAAACGCCACATTTTCTACGAAATGAATAGAGTCTTAGTTTATGAATTGTAAGAAAATATTCAATGTTATCCAAATGAAAAGGCAATATTAAACAAATTGAACATACTAAAAAAATTTGGGAAATATATTGAATAAATTAAAAATTCATGAATGATATTGCATATTAGGTCAAAGTTCACGAGTCACGTGATACCTTGGGTCAAAATTTAAAGATTATTTGCATGATTATCCTTTTTATTTAAGGCAATGCATACAAGACGCGTACGGAAAAATTACCGGGGGGGCCTTTATATGAATAAATCCACCGGACGAAAGTGGCGAGAGAAATCGACGAAATCACACCGGGTCCCACCCCTCCGACCGCGGTAAAGACCCGCGTGCCCCGGACGCCGTCATTCGATTTTGACTTTCGTCGTTCCATCCGGACCTCCCACCCCCGCGGCCATCGCCGTGACGGCGCGTCAACCTCCCCTCCTCCTCCTCCACCCTCAACCGATCGGCCCCGCTTCAGCTCACCCACGCGCAGATCAATCTCCCTCTCTCTCTCTCCCCTCTTTCTCTCTCTACCCAGCCATGGGCCTCTTGTGGAGCAAATTCAACAGGCACCACCACCACCACCACCACCACAGCTCCCCACAGCCGCCGCCGCCGCCGCCTCTACAACCGCCGCCGCAGCCGCCACAGCAGCAGCAGCACCACCACCAGCCGCCGAGGCTTCTGCCGCCGCCGCCGCCGCCGTCGCCGCCGCTTCTTCATTCCGCCGCGCCTCCTCCTTCTCCTCCTCCTCCTCCTCCGCCTCCGCCTCCTCCGGCCCAATCCTACTACCCCTACCCTGCGCCGCCGCACCATCAGCCCTACGCGCCGCCGTCGTGGCCCCCGATCCCGGTCCACTACTGCGCCGACCCTCCCCCCTCCTCGAGCTCCCGCCCTTACGCGGCCGCCGCCCCGTTCGGTAGCTACCCTCACGCGCACCCCCAGCCGCACTACTCGCAGTTCATCGGCTACAACGGCAACGGCGCGTGGGGGCCCGGCGGCCAGGTGCGGTCGGTCGCCGCGGCGGCGGCGCCGCCGCCGTACGTCGACCACAAGACGGCGAAGAAGGTCAAGAACGACGTGAACGTGCTCAAGGACACGATCAAGCTCTTGGTCGACGAGCGGAGCTCGGATTCGCACCTGGTTTCGTTCACCTTCGATGCGGTTGTGGATGGCAGGTATGTGATTTGACTTCTTTTACCGAATTCCGGGAAGATCGGGATTTATCTTCTCCCTAGCGTTTCGTTCGGATGGTGTAGCACTCCGATAAATAATCGCAAATAGATCTCCCTCATAATATCATCTCGATCATGTCAAATAGTTGTCGAATTATAATCGTAATTCACCCGTTGGAGAACATTGTATATCTGACATAGCAAGATGTTGTGCGACCAATTTGTATGGATCAGGCAGAGTTGTTCTTATGGAATGTTGAACAAATCAGAGACAATTTTTCGTTCTAGGGAAGGTGATTCAGTTTTACATGTTGGGCTGCAAATATCAACTACCGAGCTCATAAGACGACGTTTTAGTTGATGATCTGTACCACAGCTGCTTACGATATGTCAATGAAACTCCGTGGTGCTATCATGGGATTGTCGCATTTACAAAATTTCACTTTGAGATGAAGATATTGAGAAATGGGTTTTGGAGGTTGATGCTCATATGCCTCTTTCGACTTGCCTGTTTTGGTTTTTGTTCTTCCTTGTGGGGTAGCTCACTTTGAGATTTTGCATTTGATTGGAGCTTATGCATTTTTCGTTTGTCTTTCGGTTCTTTCTGTGGGCAATCGACTGTTGTTTCTTCCTTGCAGCTTTATTTGGTCAGATAACATACTTGCTCCTGGCAGGAATTTTGGGAGAGTTTTTCTGTGAATAAATTGGTCAGAATGTGTTTGCCCTTAGGTTATTAGTCAGTAACAGGAAACTATGTTCATAATACCTAAAGATTTGTAGTGATTCTTTATGGAGAGCATCAACTCACCGACCTAATTTGGAGAATTAATATAGTAACACAATTTTGCGCAGCACTTTCGTAGAATGTTCAGTGAAAAATCGATAGTGAAATTCTCCATAGTGCATCCCGTTTGAATTTTTTTTCTTCTATTGCGGTTTTGTGCATTCCTAGTAGTAAATGATTAATTTGCCAGCAACCCAAAATGCATAAATGTATTTTGCGGTTTTCAAAGAGCATAACTTGAGGAACAATTGGTTAATTATATCATTGGTCAGAGTTGACTGTGCCAGTTTATGTGTTTCTCCAAAAGATCAGGTATTAAATCTTAGAATATATGGTCCAGTTGTGAACGATTTATCAACTGTTGACCTTTGGCAGTGATTTTTTTGGATTTCAGATACAATATCGAGATATAACAAATGATTAAGGATTTGAAACTAGTGCTTAATTACTTAGCACCAGGCTTCATCTGTTTGTTGCTTTGTATATTGTGGATTTTTTGGCAGATTGTCCTTGTAACTTCAAACTTTTGGTAATCTGTATCTTTACCTGAGAATGACTTGTCCATACTTATCTAACTGTTTAGTTTCTCCCCTTTTCTGGGCAGTATCACCATACTTTACTTTGCTAAGGAAGGGGATAGCTGCACCTTTAGCCCTATATACCCTGAGATGTATGCACCAAGAAAAATTCCATTTCAGAAGGGAGTGGCCCAGAAGTTCTGTCAACCTTCTGGAAGCGGCATTGACCTTGGTTTCTTTGATGTGGATGAGCTCTCAAAGCCCTCCCAAAATGAGAAGGTTTTCCCTCTTGTTATCTGCGCAGAAACAAGGGCACCATCTCCCGTGAATGAGCAGCCCAATCAACCTTTGCCTGCAACGTCTTCCCATGCTCAGATTACTCTAGCAGTCCTAGAGAAAAATGATGAGGGCAATTTTCGAGTGAGAGTCGTTAAGCAAATCTTGTGGATTGAGGGAGTTCGTTATGAGCTTCGTGAGATATTTGGAATTAGCAATGGAATTAGCAATGCAGAAGACACAGCCTTTGAGGACACTGATCCAGGGAAAGAATGTGTCATTTGCATCACTGAGCCAAAGGATACGGCTGTTTTGCCTTGCAGACATATGGTGAGAGTTCTGAACTGTAGCATTTGTACAATGAACCCTTCCCCTCTTTCATGTTCCCATAACAGCAATGCTAATAATTATGGAAGTTTCTTTAATAAAAATAGTTGGGCAAGCAATGAACTTAGGTCGAGATGTCATATAAAAGGTTTCCATCTGATGGCATGAGAAATTGTATTTGTACTATTAGGTGGATAAATGGCCATTCTGTTGCTTCCAAAATTGGGCACTTCCGGTTTCTGCTATTTTTTATGCCAAAACAAATTTTCCAATAGTGATCCCAACTTTGCAAAAGGACTAGCTCCATGCCACAAGAATTTTTTCTTTACTTTGAACCTCTCTCCTAGGTGCAGTATGTCCTGTGTCTGCAAAACCCTTTGCTTTCCCCATTGCTACTGTTTTTCTGTAAAACCTTCCTGATTGCTATTGTATGTACCTGATGTCCTCATCTCTGGTTCTTCGAGATTGTTCTTGTATATGACTTCTGGTAGCAGTATTTAGTTGGCCATGCTATTTGGTTCTTAAACGTTCTGCCTAGACTTGTGCATGCTTTTTGCTGAGGAAAGAGTCCTTTCCAGGAGCTTTCGTTGCATTTTGTTTGACTGGAATGCTGAAGAACACTGGTGAACTTTAAATCTTGACTGAATTGTCCCTTATATTATTAATATTTCAAAATCAAAGAAACAGCACTGCAAGTGGAAATCAAGTGACCTAAATGGAGATGATTGCTGTTCTCCTTCTTTGGGGAGTTTGGCATCCTTGTCAGATGGATCAGTTTAGTCAGAATCTTAGTCTAGGTGGGAGTGCACAAATGGCCACAGTTATGCGATGGCTCTTGATATACACTTGTAGTTAATCCATGAATCAAGATAAACTCAATTTTTCTCTTGCTCTTTCGGTCAAGCAGCCTTGTTTGATTTGGCTTTTTATTCTAGCAGTCTAGTCGGTTTCTATTTCCTAGGGTTTGATGGTGGCATTTACCAAGCTTTCCTTGCATTTTGCAGTGCATTTGCAGTGGGTGTGCAAAAGAGTTGAGGCTTCAATCCAGCAAATGTCCAATATGCCGCCAGCCAATTGAGGAACTCCTTGAAATAAAAGTAGATAAAGGTACTGATTGAATGACCTTATGGATTATCGTGGTTAACTGGCGTGAAATTTACTGACATTGCGTAACAAGAAACTATTTTCCCTTTTGTCTTCCAGCACCATCGTGAGCAAGGTTCTTTTCTTTCCCAAGAAGCCACGTGACTTGTTCCTGGTGGTGTTCATATAGCTTTTGTGCATCATATTCCAAGCTAGCAAGCAGCTTCCATTGCTTGTGAAAGCGGTTGTTCATACAAACAATTCTTCCGTCTTGTTGGGGAGTTACATTCCTTTCGGGCTAAAGTTCTCTCCATTTTATAAAATGGGCGTGAGATCTTGTACATTCATCCCTCACGTATCAAATAGAAGGGAATAACTTATTTCTGCTGTCTTACCCTATGCGTAGTCTTTTAAATTTGAGTCTCAGCGTGCTCTCTCTAGTGTTGTACATGGGTGTGTGGTCGTGTTTTTCTTTGTCCAGTTGTGTGTGGGTGTGTGTGTGTGTGTGGTCCCTTCAATGAGAGCAGATTGTACGTCAGAACGGGGAATAAACTGCAACATGAGCTTTGCATAAAGGAGAAAAGAGGAAGCTTCAAATGTTCAAAAGGTTGGGTCAAAGATTGAGTGTCCAGGAAGAGGAGACAAAAGTGAGGAAATACAAATTGTATCTTCTCCGATCTTGCTTTACAAAATAAAAGCACCGTCCCATGTACGTTCACTTCACTTTCCCAACAGTCTCATTGTTGTCCTTTATCGGGATCTGCAACAAAATTCAAGTGTGTCTTGAAGCTGTCACCTTTATCACGTTAGCTCTCCCCAACCCAGATACCGAGATTGATTGAACGAAATATTGGGTTTCGTTTTTTCTTCTGGCCGGTTGACGAATACCAGGCAATCTTCAAGGATGCAAGGCGAAAACCCTAAAACTTGTCGGTGCTCATGTGAGATTTATGCTTAGTTAGTCATATCCTAAAAAATTCTAGATCTTCCCGGGCTAATCGTGGAACCACGGAACGTTGGGCGATGACGAATTTTGGATGAAGGGGGAATGAAATGCATGAAGCTTATGCTCCACCGTTATTTGAGTGAAACGAGTAGGAGAATTTGATATGCTGTCCTGCACGAAAGAAGAATTGCCCCAGGGAGGACGTAACTATCTTCGATACTTATAGCGCTAACTAGACTCGAAGAAATTTCCGTGATTACACAAGTTGGCTGTGTATATTCTTTGCTTCGCTTGATCGATTTCTTTCAAATTCTTTTATGGTTTGCCTTTGGAGGCACGAATGCAATGACCTTTTTCTAGGTTAAGGTAGAGATTCTAACGAAAACAGGAAAAGGAAAACGTCCCGAGTTCAAGAAAATCACGCCCAACTTTTTTTTAACTTCATATTCTATCGATGAGCATGAATGGTGAAAATACATGTTCTTTTTTCTCTCTTTAGGGCTAACAAATGCATGCAAGATGCTTGTGTATTCTCCAGGGCGTGAGGACACAAAAGAGCTCAGTCAAAGGTTGGACTGCCAAACGAGAGGGAGAAAGAAAGGCAGTTTTCTGACCGGAAAATATATGTTGGACTTAGGAACATAATTTGCTTTCTTTGCTGTAGTGGTGGGTCTCTCTCTCTCTATCTGTTATCCTCCCTGTTTACACATACTTTCGTGGACAAAAGCACTTCGTAATATCTATGCAATTTCCTCCTTCTTGATTTGATTCTTTTTAGATGGATCAACGGTAACTTGGTAGCAAAAGCAGAGAAAAAAACCAGCGTCCCAAAAGAGACAAAAGAAAAAGGAGAAAAAAGCAGAGGTGCAAATGGCATTTCACATTCCTCTCTTGCGTTATAAATACACATCATTGATGATTCCTTGTTTCTGTCTCACGATATTTATCTCTTCCCGAGAGAGTGAGAGAGAGAGAGAGAGAGAGAGAGAGAGAGAGAGAGCTAATAAGTCACGGTACTTGGTAAACTGCTTGTCAAGTGCCTCTGAAGCTTGAGAGAGCCTCTCTGTTCTCTGTTCCTGATCAGTTTTCTCTTGGCCAAACCAGAATGCTGAAGCAGCAAGGCCCGTTAAGGCCTCAGGTAGTGTTTTCTTTACTCTTAATTCTACTCCTTTCAAACAGCGAAACTCACCGACACAAATTAGCGGCTTCTCGAGTGTGTTATGGATTTGATCTCAGCATGACCGGGCTTGGATTTTTGCAGACTTGTGCCCTGAGAGTGAACATACACTGTGATGGCTGTAGGAAGAAAGTGAGGAAGCTGGTGCAGAAAATAAATGGTACTTCGCCTTCTCTTTGCCCTGGTTCTCTGTTTAAATCAGATTTGGGTAAAGCCATCGTCGCTAGATCTCTGTTTCTCATGAAATGTCTTCGTATAGGGGTGCAGAATGTTTCCATTGATGCGGAGCTCGGGAAGGTGATGGTGATGGGTTATATCGACCCCAGGACAGTCATCAAGAAGCTCGCAAAGTCAGGGAAGCATGCAGAGGTATGGAGAGCTCAAGAAAGGAGCTTCCATAACCAGAACCACCTCAACAACCAGTTCAAGAACATGCAGATTGAGTTCTCCAGCGGTAAGGGTGGTGAGAGAGACATGAATTTCCAAAAGGGTGGTGGGACTGGATATGGATATGGGCAGTTCCAGGCAAAAGGGTCCAATGAAATGATGCAGGTGGTTCCCAAAGCTAAGAAATCGGTCACGTTCGATCTCGACGAGGATGACGAGGACTATGTGAGCGATGATGGTAGTTTCTATGATTCCGATGACGATTTTGAGCTCGATGTGGGTCCTCGCACACCGCGCAAGCCGTCCATCAATGGCAGCCGTGGCGCTCCTCATGGGCAAACAGGTACTAAGGGAATGAAGAAAACCAAGAAAGGCGGTATCTTCAGCATGTTGGGAAAAGGCCATGGCAAGAAAAATGATGGCAAATATGGCAAAGGAGGGAAGAATGACAAATATGGAGGCAAAAATGGCAAAGACGGCTTCAACGGAGGAATTTTAAAGCAAAGTGGGCCAAAGAATGGAGCTATCAACAGAAATTATGGCAATGGTGGTGGTGGAGGCAAGAATGATTGGATGAATGGAACCAAGAAGAAGGATTCTGGCTTTGACATTGATTTCACTAATCAGGGCAGAGGCAAGGGTGGATCTGGCCGTGGCGGCGGCAGCGGCGGTGGGGGCGCGCACGGGGCCGGGGGTGGGGGCGGGGGGTTCGGGGCTCCGGCACAGCAGATGGGTAACTTCCCGATGGGCCACCAGGGCCAGATGAGGAACTTCCCAGCAATTGAAGGACTACCTGCACCTATGGCCATGAATGGCGGTGGATACGGACCAATGGCAGGCCCAGGAAATGCATACAACCAGCAACATCAGATGGCCATGGCAATGATGATGAACCCGCAAAGGGCCCATGGGAATGAGATGATGAGGCCCATGCCCATGATGTATGGGAGGCCACAACCCATGATGAACTACCACCAGCAGCCCATGTCCATGGTAGCAACAGCAAGAGGATACTCTGATCCTTACACACACATGTTCAGTGATGAGAACACCGACAGCTGCAGCATCATGTAAAGCCTAAGAAGCAGCTCTTAATAGGTTTTGCCCACCCAATTACATTTTGTAAAGACATGAAGAGAGAGTTCATGGTTTCCTGAGCTATCAGTATTGTAATTAGATTGGTGGCCTTCCTTTAAATTTGAAATATGGAAGGTTTTAGTATGGTACGTACTGTGCCCAAGTTTGTTACTCTTTTGAACAATTCGCGTTCCTATTGAAAGCTGGCATTTGCATGAAGACTGAGCCTAGCAAATTAATGATGAACATAGACATGAATTGGACATGCCTGGTTGTAATTCATGCGTAATAATGGATAATTTAGAGATCTAAGGAAGTAAATATGAGGCCAACTTTAAAAAATACGATGCATTTGCCGTAGCTTTATCAAAGGATTTTGGGCTTTCAAAGGTTGTAGGGAACAAATTGAGGTGTTTGGTACAACATTCTCAAATGCTTTTGAGCCAAAGTTAGCATTTTCTAAAGTCCCTTAACCCAATGCAAGTCCCACCCAACTTTGGCATAAACATTTTTTGGGAATGCTGCTTTTAGAGTTATCGAATCATTTTTCTTTCAATTTTACCATATTCCAAATTTAACCCTCAAAATCATTGTACATCTTCTGTATATTCTAGATCTGGTCGCAGGTTTGACACCTTGCTAGCTTGCTAATGGTAGGCAACGGTGACCGAAGGTCGCCAAGGGTCTAAGTTTGCATGGGTTTGGATCTTTAAGGTTATATGACCCTTGGCATTAAAAATCGCTTGTGCCGCCCAAGGTGGCATGACCGACCTTGAGAGAGGGTAGCAAAGGTCAAGCAACCTTCGTTGTTGCATCACTTGGGCTGCCTAAGGTCACGCGACCTCAATGCCACCACACTTTAGGGCCTTAGGTCGCGTGGCCCTTGGCACTGCCTTGCCTCACCTCACTCTCGATGTTTTGATCATTTGGGAGAACATGGTGGAGCCAGAGGGGGCAATGAGGTTCAAGGAGATCATAAACGAGACCATTCATATTCAAATTGGGATCAGCGCGAACATTGATGGCGATTGCTTGCCGAAGCTGAAGGGGTGAACTCCTCCGAAAAGAGGATGATGGCGTTATAGGAGAAGAGGGATAAGTTCATGTAGAATATAGTGGAAGAGCATAAGAGGATAGAGTGACGATCAGGAAGAAATAGCAGAGAAGAGGACTTTGATTTAGGTGCTTTTTTCACCAAGAGAGAACTCGAGAACAACGACATAGAGACCACTGGGAGCCTCTTGTCACCAAACATCTTTGCAGGCGATGGATTTGCTTCGGCCAGGCTTGCTTCCAGGATGGGATATCTCCATCCTCCAGTAGCCATGCCTTTGTTTTGCCCTTTCCTTTTTCTATTTCTACTTCAAAGCTACTTTGCAAAAAAAAATTCAAGAGTCACTTAACCAAACGGCATCTGTTTTGCCCAAATGGAACTTTAAAAATGTCTAGGGAAATGACTTTCATTTCCGTGAAGCTCTTCCAAACGCACCAATGTAACTCTCTTTTATAATTGCTATTAATAAGTAATTACGAAATAGATAAATTTTCATTAAGTTCTTCTAATGTGAAGTGTACTTGCATGCCTCCGGAATGGTTATAAAGTATGGATCGCGTGGATCAGAGAGCTTTATAGTTGTAACAACACTGCTAAATGGCAATCGTAGCATTTCAAATAAGTAGCATTTTGGGCCAAGATCGTGTAGGCTAATTAAAAATCATCTATTTATTTATGTACTGGGAGAAAAGGCAAGAAATGGGTTCTGGAAGAGATATTTCATACTCTCTTATCTAATGCTACTGCACGCATAAGTCATAGTCCAGCTCTTAAATTTGATATAATGAATGCCGAATTTAGTTTTTGGAGAAAAGATTAGAAGTCATATTATTTAATGGACTCTAAATTTAGGTTGTAACTTTATATCTTAAAGTAACCCTTTTGAGAGGTGGATGCCTCAACAAGAACTCAATTGAATGGTCGGGATTAATTCATTATTATTATTTTTTTACAGGGTGGAGGGGAAGGGCAATTAGGGGTGAGCATGATCCAGGTTGGACCGGTCCACCCCTAACCCTAAGACAACCCCTATAATGTTGATCCTCAATTTTTGGGATTGAGGACTGACCCTATTGAGCCCGAGACTAAGGACTAGATCGACCCAATGGTTTTGATCTAGTTCCAAAGTCAACTGAAAATCAACCAATAATTTTTGTATTTAAAAGTTAACCAGGGACTAACCAATAATTTTTTTGTTTCATTTTTTATACTCCTTGAAAAAGCGACCAAAAACCAAATTGACCTTATAGGTTCAGCGACGAGCCAGGTCAGAGAAGAGAGACGAGCGGCAAGTGTCAAATGGGGCGCGCGTTGAGCGACAAGCCGCATGAGCGTTGAGCACGGCGAGCACCGAGCAACAAGTAGGGCGAGCAACCAGAAGTAAGCGAGGCAAGTGTTGAGTTGCAAGCGAGGAAGTTATTTCTTTCGATCTTGGCAAATTGAAGACTAAGAGAACAAACAAGACAAAAGAGAACGAATACTGGAGGAGGATACTGTGAGGAGTTGTTTATGCTGTTTTGGATGTCATTTTGGACTCCTCACATAGAAATTTTCCTCATTCGTAAATTACGGCTATTGATGCCATAAAAGACATTAAGAGTCTAAGCTATTAAAGAACAATATAAAATTACTTGGACTCCTTACTAAGGAGCCGTTTAATATTGTTGACGTAATTTGACTTAAGGTTTTTTTCTATATAAAAATTATAAAAATTATGTTAGATATGTAATATATATATATATATATATATATATATATATATATATATATAATAATATATAGTCAAGTTGGTTCGGGTTGGATCAATCATAAATTTCTAGGACCAAAGATTAACTCGTACAATACTGATCCAGATATCTCAAGACCAAAGACCAATTCAATCCTCTTGGGAATTGGACAGGATCAGTAGGGTTGGGCCTGTCCATGGTCGGTCTAGGGTTGACCCTAGACCCATGCTCACCCCTAAGGGCGGTGGCCGTTATGGGGCGGTGGTGAAGGCGAAAAGGACTAGCTGGAGAGAGGAATTGTGAAAATTTAGAGTTCAAATTTTTTCTTTTTAGTAAATTTCATTAATTAACGTTAGATTTTATTTGGAACTTCGCCAATATAGAAGGAAAAGAGCACAAATTTGACTTTTAAAAAAGGAAGTCATACAATAAATACTATAAATGTAAATTATTCAATCGTAACGACAAAAGAATCTTTGGTCAGGAATTAAAAAAATAAGGAAACAAAAGAATGGAAAGTTATCTAACTAACACATGTGTGCATGAGTTTGTTTTATTTATCCTAATTGGTCTTGTTTGGGAAATTATCAAAACAGTCATAAACATATTGTAATTTTTCCAATTTAACCTTAAACCTTTAATTTTTTGTTAATTCAGTTTTAAATCTTTTACAATTTACTATTTAGTCTATCCGACCACATTTGGCCGGCCGGTATTGACGTGAATGATGGCCAATGTCCGTTGTTCAACTGAAGGAGACGTGATAATTTTTTAATAATATTTTATTATTTTCTTTTCTTTTTCCTTTGTTCTTCTTCCACTAGCAAGCGAAGCCTAGCCATCATGGGTGAGCTAGCCCTTGCCGTTGCAACGTTGGGAGATGCTGGCCCTCGCTAGATCTAGGCGATGGCGAGCCTTGCCATGGCTAGGTGAGCTCACCTAGTGCCACAACGGCAAGGCTCACCCTTGCCAGATTTGGGCGAGGACGAGCCTTGCCATGGCCAGGCGAGACCTCACCTAGCTTTGTGATGGCAAGGGCAAGCCTCACCATGGCTAGGCGAGATCGACCTCGCCCAGCAACGACGAGGCCTCGCCAACCATAGACTTTGGCCAATCTGGCAATTGGCCAAAGGAAGAAGAAGAAAGTAAAAAAAGAAAAAAAACAATAAATTAATTAAAAAAATCTGAAAAAATAAATATATTATTAAAAAATTATCATGTCAGCATTAGTCAGCATCCATGTCAGTACTTGTTAGTCAAATTTGGCCGAATGGACAAATTTGGTATAATTGTAAAATGTTTAAGATTGAGTGGTAAAATAAAATATTTAGGACTGAATTGAAAAAATTATAATAGGTATAAGACCGTTTTGGTAATTTTTCCAATCTTGTTTGTATCAAGAAATCTCCATCTATGAAGTACATTCTGCAAAACAGCAATTATTTTTGCCTCACGTACGTCTATCCTCGATCAGTCATTATGTAAGTGCAACAGGGAGAATTATGGGGAAAAATTGAACCGTGAAAAAATTGGATTGAAGTTTAACTCCGTAATCAGATGTATATGGCTCTAATTTTAAGGCAAATCATGCAGATTTCATGTCAAATTATGTCATTCGATTAGGCAATTTAAGAATGATATTTATGAGGTTATGCCCTACAAATTCCTCAAATTGTGAGATCTCACCTCCCTTAAAGCTACCCGACGTAATTAGAGAAACTTGCATCAATAAACAACCTTTTTGTAATTAAGGCGATACTAAGGTTCTGTTTGTTAATTGGCCAAATAATAGCTACTTCTATTATTTTCTTTCCTAAAACCAAAAAAAGAACGAAAATTCATTTGCAAACTTTTTTATTTCTAAGAAGAAATTTGTTCCTTAGAATAAATTTGGAATAGATCAAAAAATAGAAAAAAAATTACTTTGTTTTTGTTCTCGGGAACAATTCCAAAATCAAGCCAAATTTTCCTTCTTCTTTTTTTTTTTTTTGCTTTTCTTTTCTTTTCTCCTTTCCCATTGCCGGTTGTCAGCCATGGTGATGGCTAGTGATTGACTGGGCGAGCTTGCCTAGCCATCAGCAAAGTCAGACCTCGCCAGGCCTCACCACTAACCACCACGAGACTCGGCCTCGCTAGGCTAGGGCGAGGCCGGCCTTGTGCCATTTGGGCGAGTTCGAGCCTCACCGATGGCCTAGTGAGGCTCCGACAAGGTCATTGGACCTCACCTAGTGGCCAATCGCCAATGACCAACTAAAGAGGCCCAAGTTTCCAAGTTAACTACTTCAATCTCGGGATTTCATTTTCTTTTAATTACGAAACGCCTTTTGAAAGGAAGAGAGAGAAATATATGTTGAGAAGCAATGGAAACCTGAGAAAAATATGCTTTAATATAACTTGCGGACTCTTTTTATGAGAAGAACAAAAACGATATGTGTTTGCATTTTAGTTATGTTTTATCACTCTAAGAAGTTATTGACAACATATACCAAACCGTGTATATCGCACTTATTTTTTTCTTCTTTTTGAAGTTATGGTAATTCAAGAAATTCTCATATGATAAAAAATTTCAATAGAGTATTAGGTTCAGGACCGCGGGAAATTGACGAACTCACTAGGATAGCTTATAAGAACCTATGGGTCGTGGGTAGGTTGTAGGTTAAATTGGGAACAAGTGTCCTATATAGATTTCAAGGAAAAATACAGGATTCATTTGGGAACTTGGATATCTTAGGCACAAGTTGAGTTGACTTTGCAAAACGAAAATTTTCACAATAAACATGGATCATTAACTTTTTGGAGGGTATTAATTAGAGGAAATCCGATTTATCTCCATCTGGGATGAGCCGTTATATTTAACTTTTTCTCAACATAATTTATTAGGGCGAGAAAGGAAGAATAATATTACTACACGAGGACTCTTATAAGACCTATTCTGAAGCAGATGCCTACTTAACAACAACAAAAACTGAGAAACAATGACAATGTTACATATAACTATAGTGCCTTTCCTCATTTGCTTTCTCATTACCGGTAAGCCTTTGGAAACTTATGGTTTCACTATCAAACTCATCCCAATAGACGGATTTGACACCACCCACTTTCCTAAGAATCTCACCCTAAAAGAAAGATATCGAAGGGTCACTGAGATATCTCGAGGTCGTGTGTGCCGACTTGAATCCATTTTTTCTTCCAGTTCAGTGGACCTGAAGGAGTCCATAGACCATATCTCCAATGCACTACAACCTTTGATTACTGCGAATACTATGAATTATTACTTTTAACCACTCTGACAGTTGGCACACATCCCTATTACCCAACCTTGGTGGTAGATACGGGTAGCGTGGATACATGGATGCAATATGAAGGATGCAACCATCGCTTGTTCTTAACGCAAGGTAACTTAAAAAAATGATCCCCTTTGTGTTCCTCATCTATGTAAAAACGACATTTGTATGTACGATCTGACTTACATTGGATCTAGAGATGGCCATTGCTGCAGTAGGGGCCAGCTCGGATCAAACACCTTCCTTCCTCTTTCTCGATAAGGGATCTCCCAAAAGATTTTTCAACACCGTCTTTGGCTGTGGTCTGGACAATTGTAACATGGGTTGGGCTAAGAGCGGAAGAAATAACGACATAGCAGGGATATTTGGGTTGGGATTGGGAAGGTGATCTATCTTTATGCAATATATCAATATGATGAAAAACCGCATATCGTATTGCTAGCCTCCGCTTCACGACCATGGCGCTTACTCATTTCTCCATTTTGGGGATGACCCACAAATAGACAGACATTCTGGCTACTTGACGACCAGATTGATTCCTAACGTAATTTAATACACGGTTAAAAGTTAATGATATTAGTATCAATGGGAAGCGCCTAAACATAGATCCTAAAATTTTTCGAATGAGACCAGACCACACAGGTGGGTTCATTTTGGACTCAGGAAGTCCTCATTCGGTTCTTGTTCAAACTGCCTATAAGGTCGTAAAAGAGAAAATAATCGAATATTTCGAAAGGCATTATTCTTGGCATCCTCTCCCTCCTCAACCGGGCGATTTGGACCTGTGCTATGATATGCCTCATCAGAATTTCACCGCTCCAAGCATGACATACCATTTTGAAGGAGCTAATCTTTTCCTTCCGCACAGAAATGTTTCCCAGTTCTTTGATGCGAGCTTCTGCTTAATGGTGATGCCCATAAATGACCGAGGACCCAACATACTTGGAGCATTCCAACAGATGAATCATCGGCTCTTCTTCGATTTTACAGCACTCAACGCTTCTTTTGTACCCGAGCGGTGTCGGTTCAATCGAGAATGAAATCAATCAAACAAAGAAGAAGGACAAACACCCCAAACGAATAGGGTCCTCTATCTACTTCTCTTCCGGTAAAGACGACTTCTCATTAAGTTCATTTCTTTATATGCAAACTGTCTACTCTTTGCCTCCTCTAAAGAACATAAAGCTTGCCTACTTGTCGTGGATTATATGGAGAGACTAATATACGCTCTGCCGAATAGCAATTAAGACCAGCCAATCAATGGGGTTTATTCTCAGAAAAAGCTGCTTCAACTTGCCCTCCTGTTCTTGCATCCGGGAAGGGCCAGATCACGCCACTCGATTTAAAGCTACAGTCGACTTCAATGGAGAGACTTTTGAAAGCCCTCCTTTCTGCTCTATGTTAAGGCAAGCAGAACGGTCAGCAGCTGAGGTTGCCCTAACCACGCTTGCTGAAACGGGTCCATCTAGAGCATTGGCTGCCAAAGTTTTGGTATGGATAAGAAGAACGATTTAGTTTCTGTCTTACGTAACATTATTTTACTTTCTTCATCCGGAACCTCAATCAAATGAACTGTTTCGATTTGGCTATTTCTTGAGTACTCCATGCTCTTGAATAGACTCATTATGCTAATAAGAGGGCGTTTGGTGACGTTTCCATTATCCGCTTTTTTGTTCTTTTGTTCCCTCCCCGAAACTAGAAAGGAACATAAATCTATTTGTGTTCTTCAGTTAATTTTTATATTCCCCATAATTAAAAAAGTAACTAGGGAAAAAATTTGGAATAGAAACAAAAAATATAAAAAATTTACCTTTTTGTTCTTAGGACCAAAAAGAGAAATAAGGTCATTTTGGACTAACAAACTTAGCTTAACATTATGCTTGTCTTTACCCAATTGACACAAGGTTCGGATGAGACCTAAATCTGAATTAGGGTCTCCCAACCTAATTCGAGTCCCCATTTTTCGGAAAAAAAATAAAAAAAGAAAGAAATTTAGAAATTAGATTTTGAGTAATTTTACTAGATTTTACTGTTAATTTTAGTTTAGAATTAGTTTAGCAAAAAATGTGAAAATGTTTTGATGAAAATTAGATTCAAAATTGAATAAGCTTTTAAGGCTTTACCATATGGATTATTTTAATGTTGTTTTCGTTTACAGACAATACTAGGTGCCAACAGCTTGGTGACTTCACTAAGAAACGATGTTTTCCTCCTTTGAGATTTTGTTGTAAACATTTTTCAAGATAATCTGCCATTCTGCAATTCTATTTTAATAGAAAGTAGATGACTTTGAATAGGCCTTTTGCATAACCATTTGTCTTGTGTTCATAGTAGTCACATGTATTCCATGGATTTCCGATGTTATTTACTTGAAGATTTGATGAGTTTGTGTAAATAAACGCACCAACTTAGGATTGTCTCTCCTCTCTTAGTTGTTTCATCCTTGCCTATTCCACCAGGCAACGTTTTCTTTTCTTCTTGCAGTTAATTAAGCTCAAAAGGTCTATACACATGTTTATTATAATGTCTAAAGATTTATTATCAATCTCCTCATATCGTAAGTTATAAACTAGTGAAACTCTCTATTACTATTTCCAGTTGTTTATCTTTAACTAACTATTAAGTTGGATTTTCCGATGCCATCTCAGAATATCTTGATCAGTCAAATCTTTACAAAAGCCTGGCTTTATCCAAACATGAATTGTTAAGTCTCCACGGGCATTTTTATAATTAAATGACAAAAATTTGGAATAGAAATATTTAAGGTCTTGCCAAACGCAATTCTATCTTTTTATCAAACCTGTTTTCTACTCAAAAAACTTGTTTGCGGAGAAATTATTCTCGAGAACAGAAATATAACCGTACGCACCCTTAATTGATAATTCAACCAATCTAACATGTCAATAAAAATGAATAGCAACTTAAGGTTCGGAGACTCTTAGTGACGACGAATAAGAATTACAATTTCTATTTATGGACGGATAAACACCCTAGCGCCAAAAAGAAAGATAATAAAAAGGATTAAAGGACAGGAAGGGAGACTAAAAAAAACCGGTTTTCCCTATTTTCTTTCTCAATATCGGTGACCAATCCGGCCCGGTAAGTCCGGAACGGAGCATTCAGGCCTTGCGAGTTTGGGCCTGCATCCGGCCCAATATAGGTTCGGGCCTGAGACGAAGAGAAAGGCCACGTCAGCATTAGAGCACACACGGGTGGCCCCCACTTCGCTGCCTCCGTCCAATCAGCGAACGTCTACAGCGTCACCAGCCATAGCCATTCCCGACCGCCGCCGCGCCGGTCCACCAAAACGCCACCTCCGACGCACTCGCCTCTCTCTCTCTCATCGAAACGCAGTAGAGAGAGAGAGAGAGGGAGAGAGAAGAGATGCACTCCTTCGGCTACCGGGCGAACGCCCTGCTGACGTTTGCCCTAACCATCCTGGCGCTGATGTGCGCCATGGCCTCCTTCTCCGACAACCTCAACTCCCCTTCTCCCTCCGCCGAAATCCAGGTCGGTCGGTCGGTCGGTCGGTCGCTCCCTCCCTTCTCGTTGTCTTCTCCGCCGCCGCGGTCTTGCTTCCGTCGATTGCGCCCCTCGATCCGTTCCGTGGATGTTCGAGTTTTGAGTCCTAGGTGGTTTATCGGAGGCTGAGCGCGTGCTTCTTTTATTATGTCCGATCAATTCCTCTCGTCGCGATGATGTTCTCTGTAATGCTATGATGTTTGTCCTCGATTGATTCTGTGAAAGAACCTGGAAATGCGTGACCTTTATTGCATGGATCGCCTCGATAGAAAATCTAGAGGATTGGCCGGATGCCGTCGGCTTTGATTTTGCTGCGCTTTTTTGGACAAGCTCGTGAAGGTCTGATCTTGGCTGTTTTGGGATCGTAATGACAGTCGACTGAGGAGGAGGTTCCTTTGTGATGCCATGAGCTCATTCCCCTGATATCATTTCACTTGTCGAATTGCTCGTAAATGACTTCTTTGATGCATTTTGATGCATTTTGTGTCAAATCTTTTCAACGGCTTTGATGTTTTGTTTGTCATTTTTCTTGCCTCTGTTTGTATGTATACTTTATGTGGGCACTGAAGTGCACTTTTTTTCTTTTGTAAGGCAAATAGAACTTGTCATGCTTCTGCTGATAATCTTGAGATGCAGCTTTCTTCTCTTATTTTCATGACTGTACTGTCGATACGTAAGATGATGAATTGGCATAGTGGGTTAGTTGATGTTTTTGTTCATTTTGTTTGATCAATGGATTTTGCAATGCGTGCAGATTTTGAATATTAATTGGTTTCAGAGACATCCTGATGGGAATGATGAGGTATGATGATTTTTCTTGGTTTTTGCCTATCTGCAACAAACATTCATTCTGCTAAAAGCTATTTGGGGGTGCCACAATCAGTAGATTCATTGCTATGATCGTTTTGAGTAGTCTGGCAGTTGGGGCTTTCTTGAATCAGCTGGTAATCCGTGCTTTTACTTATGTTCGTGACTCGGTTTGTTATATATGAACATCTTTTGGGTGCCTGTTATGTTTTTATTTCTGATGATACTGGAGTCGAGAGTACTGCAAACTTTACACTGGAACGATAAATTCTTGACTATATGTAGATTGATTCATCTGCGTGTTATATCTGTCTTACCTGGTCATTTGGTCAATCTTCTCACGTTGTTGTCATGCCTCATCCATTGCTGGCCATTCACATCTTTTGCCTCTTGTATTCACTATGTTTCATGGACCTGTGAGATTGATGTCGTGGTTTACACAAGTTTTTTTTTTTTTTTTTTTTCCTGAATGAATTTGAATTATTTATTGGTTGACTGGACTTTCTTTTTTTGGTTGTATGCAGGTCAGCTTGACCTTGAATATAACGGCAGACTTGCAGTCCTTGTTTACATGGAACACTAAGCAGGTTAGAAATAGCACATACCATGTAGTTCTTGAAAATTGTGGCCTTTAGGGGTCATGTGAATTTAAAGTACCTATGCAAGTAGGGAATCACATCATTTTTCATTAATGGAACTCTGTGCTATTTTCAGAGAAGTCAAGAAAAGAGATTTGACTTAGTCTGTAAAGATAGAGAATTTGAAATAAAGAATTGTGCTACCACAGCCTATTTCTTTATCTGCTTGAAGCCATTGAGCTATATTCTGTACTATAAGTTGATTTCAAAAAGAAGAAAAATATTATTAAACAGCTGCTTGAATTTTTTGCAGGTTTTCGTCTTTGTAGCAGCAGAATATGAAACCCCAAAGAATTCATTGAATCAGGTAAACTTAGGAGGACATTTAAAAGCAAGAGTTTGGTGATATTTTCTGATCAATGGCATTTTTTCTTCATGAATATGTGAAACCACTCGTATTCACTGATGTTGATGGTGCTAAAAATTAGCATAATTGCCAATTTGTGGCACATTAGTTATGTAAGTCCCAATGCTTGTGGCACTGGATCACATGAGCTTAACAACCAAAGACTGTGAATATGCTCTTAATTTTCTGTAGAAACATCTCTGAACAGGTATCTTTGTGGGATGGCATTATCCCTGCCAAAGAGCATGCAAAGTTCTGGATCCAGACACCAAATAAGTATCGTCTAATTGACCAGGTACTCCAGTCTTTCTGATAATAGTTTCTAACAAATTTTATCTGAATTGTGATTGTTCATTACACTGAATCAGTAGTTCTTTACACTCTCTTTTAAGACATCCACAGGCCTAACTGTCATTTATCTTTCTTATAGGGAGGTAATCTTCGTGGCAAAGAATTCAACTTCACATTGCACTGGCATGTGATGCCGAAGACAGGAAAAATGTTTGCAGACAAAATAGTCATGTCGGGTTACCGCTTGCCAGAGGAATATAGATGAGACACAAGAAAGACTTGTCGTGTTGTTGCTGTACCTTAGAGCATTCGTATGGATATAACTTCTTGGAGAAAGTTAGAGTTTAGGCACTAAGACGGCTGATTTCCCAAATTAAAATACACATCTAAAAGAATAGGTAGTCTTCTTTTCCATTCTGGCCTTGCCCAGTAGTGTGCGCATGGCTTGTGATCACATGATTGGGAAATTTTGTGTCTTTGGAACTGCTGAGAACTTGATTACTGGAATTGTATGGGCAATTGTAGGTTTTTAGATCAGTGGAAGCATGCAATGCTCATTCAAGTTAATGCTTATACAACTATGCGAGGGGTACCTTTAGGTTCAACTGGGTGTTCGGAAAATATTTGGTAGCTGGAGCATCCTTCAATTGCTTTGTCGGAAGCTGCCTCTTTCTAGGTCATGCAAATTTTTGTAGCTGTGGGTCACCAACATTTAGCTACCACGGATGTGGTAACTTCCCCCAGTTGGTAAGCTGAGCAGTAAATGTTGGTAAACTATCGGAACGGTTTGTATTTTCGAAACAATCCATTAAACGTTAGTAATCGGCCCAAATGCTACTGACGTAAAAGTATTGGTGATTTATCAATGTGCAATGTTCCAATTTTCGGCTTAATTTTCAGCTCAGGAACAGCTTAATTTTCTCAAAGAGGGGTGGAGGAGTTAGTATTTGGTTCTCTTTTTGGGTTATTGCATAGGTATTGAGGCTGGTCTCAGAGTCCTATTCAAGTTAAGAAAATGAGCTCGATCCATCATCATCTGGTTGCAAAAAGAGACAAAAGACAATACCCTCCTTTTTCGGCTGGGGATGATGTTGGCCGTCAGTAAAATCCTACTGTCCATCCGTACACTATCCTCTTTTCAGCTGCATGTAGGCCACCTAACCAATTGCCAGGTCACGGAAAGAACTCTGTCAATATGAAATCTCATTGAATGAATTGATGATCCTTTAGCTACCTCAGAACTGTGTACCATCATGTAGATTAAGCCTGAGAAAATGAAATGATTTTGCCTCAATGAACCACATATGTAGTCTTCGACCAAAAATAACCACATATGTAGTCGTTCTAGGCTCAGAAGAGGATAAGACCCATTCCTGGACACCCCAAAAAGCAAAAATTCGGTCCATCAAAACCCATTCATTAGTAGTACCACCCCTGGACTAAGGTGATGGCAAGTATGATCATATCTTCTTTTTTTAAAGTTCAAGCAACATTTCTCATATCTTGACTGCAGTACTATCGGATTGAACTAATCATTAATTGATTTGAATGGACGCGTGATTTTTTCTCTTTTCGTCAGTGCTTCTTCTTTTTTCATCCGATTTCATGATATAAATTACTTAGAAAATGCACGAACCTTCTAATTACTTATATCAGAAGCGCACTTTCTCAGTCAGTGGTGCAAAAGTTCACTGCTATAACGTCATCAGATCTGTATCTAGAGGAAACATGGAGCACCAAACGGGCTCATGAACAATCATGTCCATGTGACATTGACAGTAAAATATGGATCCATCCGAGGGCAAAAGCGCCATAAAAGAAAGAAAACAAATAACAAAATGGGAAAGTGACAAAACAGAAAGACAGAAGAATCTTCTTTTTTTTTAAATTTATTTTACTTGGCAATTATTATTTTTTGGTGGGTGTGTTTTTCAGTTGAGTTCTTAGGTATGTGTCGCAACAAAACCAGACATCAATCATTACCAAACAAAAGAAACACCAAAGTTCCAAGATCAGATCTTGCCCGTGTGTACGGCACCAGATCGCTCTTGGGAAAAAGCCTTCCCTTTTAATCTCTCTGCAACACACTTTCCATTCACCACGCAGGAGAAGAACATCGTATCAGATCCAAAAGCTTCTCTGACATATTTGCCTTTTCTTGCTATTTTCTTCCGGCTTCCCTCCCCTTTTCCACGGACTCGAGTCTGCACGTAAAAGAAGGTACACCCTTTTCGTCCCTCTTCCTGAATTGTATAAACGTGCATGCAAACGCAGGAAAAAAACAGAAGAGGAAAGATTCGTCGGTGGAATGCATGAAATCTTGTAAATTTGACTCACGGATTTTTGGGCTCGTACGATGCTTGGTTGGTGATTTCTGGGCTCGTACGACGCTTGGTTGATGATTTCTGGGCTCTGATTGGCTCGGTGTTTTTTTTTCCCATGATCCAAACATCTCGGATCTGATGCATCAGTGACGGAGACTGGTCTCGTTAGTTTGAGCTATAATGGTACCTCGGTTTGTTTTTCAATGTTTAAGATTCTCTTGTTCAGGCCGGTTCTGATGGAGCCGTTTGGTGGGATTTTATTTCTTGGTGTTTGGTTTTCTTGTTCGGCTTCATGAATTGATGGCGCGTTATTAATTACAAGAATAGCTGGAATTTTCTGGGATTTTATTTCTTGGTGTTTGGTTTTCATGTTCCTCTCTTTCATGTTTGAACCAGCCGAATCCTTCAGTGGATTTTGCCTTCATTCCAGTTAGATAGCAGAAGGCATCAGCTCTATATTGTAGTGCGTTGGAAATTGGAAAATATTGTTTTGCTTCGTGGGGGCAGTGGGGTCAAAGAATTAGAGAATTCACAAATCTGGTTCTCTCTCTCTCTCTCTCTCTCTCTCTTTTCCTGTAGAGGTTCCCCGAATCTAGAATGCTGATGGGGCAATATGCTCTGCGTTAGCCTTGTGGAGGGCTCTGATAATTGATAGCACGATTACGGGATCTTTCTGTGCTTTGATAGAATGTCAGATCTGAGAGCTTTACCATGTGTAAGCTGGACAGAAACTGAGCGCCGTTATTCTCTATTCTGCACCCACTTGCACAGTCCGTAAAGGGGCTAAAGTGGAATTCCATTAGTTTCCTTTTTGCTTCGTTTATCGAACTCACAGCACTGTGCTCCTCCATATGTCCAAACTCACATACACCATGATTGAAACAGTGTTTGGTCTCATTTGTGTTAGCAGCTGATACTTATTAATCTCTTTTTTGCTCTTAGTTGTGCTTGAATCAAGATGGATCAGCAAGGACTCGGTCAACCCCCACCGATTGGGGTTGTTCCTGCCGCAGGTCAATTGCCCTACGGCACGATGCCTTATCAGCCAGGCCAGATGATCGGCCCTTCGAGTTTCCCGCATATTCAGCCGACTAGCCAGCCTCAGCCGCCGGGATCCCAGCTTGCACATAACCAACTGGCCTATCAGCAAATTCACCAGCAGCAGCAGCAGCAACTGCAGCAACAGCTCCAGTCTTTCTGGGCAAACCAGTATCAAGAAATCGACAGGGTCACAGACTTCAAGAACCACAGCCTCCCTTTGGCCAGGATCAAGAAGATCATGAAGGCCGACGAGGATGTGAGGATGATCTCGGCCGAGGCGCCGATCGTGTTTGCTAGGGCCTGCGAGATGTTCATCCTGGAACTGACACTGCGCTCCTGGAACCACACCGAGGAGAACAAGAGGCGGACGCTCCAGAAGAATGATATAGCAGCAGCAATCACCCGGACAGATGTCTTTGACTTTCTGGTGGATATTGTTCCTAGGGAGGAGCTGAAGGAGGAAGGGCTTGGGACAGTTCCAGGAGGAGTGCTCCCTGCCAGCGGGCCCGTGGATGGGCTACCTTATTGCTACGTTCCGCCGCAGCAGGTGTGTCAGGCTGGGCCTCCGGGGATGTTTGTTGGTAAGGGTGTGGTTGATCCTGCCATGTATCCGTACATGGCTCAACAAATGTGCCCCGAGACATCAGAGCAACAGCAATCTCCCTCAGATCATCAGTAGTTATAATACTGAGTAGAGAATATGTAAGTTTATTTGCGAATTCTGCTTAAATTGAATCCTAGCTGTGACTTCTTTGGGAATGACCCATTTATGGTCTCATATGTACCTAATCATGTGCTTGCACATGCATCCGAAAGTTAAATCGTAAGTGTCATCGATGAAGTGTTTAGCATGGTCATTGGCATGTGTGGATATTTTTTGCTTTCTGATATCAGAATTCAGGGTTTCTCTGTTGTTTGAGATTATTCTAGATCAAACTTATTTGGTAAGTATCTTCTTTGACAGATTCTCTCTCCACATATTGGCCAGTTGGTATCTGAAGAATGGAATGAGAGGCCTTCTGAGTTGATAACCTGATTCTGACTGGAGAAGAGTGAAGATGATGCATAACATGATTGTTAAGAGTAGCCGATCTTGATTTAGTCTATGTTACCTTCTCAGTTTCCCTCGTTTTAGTTACCTGAAGATACAAAATTAGTTGTCATTTTGGCATCTGATTTGTTGAAAAGGATCGTGTATTCATTCTGCACTAAGTTCTACACCTTCTCCTTCAAGTGACTTGATCTTTATCCTCCTTTACCCTTAAAATGCAATTGCTTGATGTGCTTTGGCAACACAGTCTGATTCATGGTTAGATTCGCTCAGAGATTGTTTGATGGGCCCTGAATTCCATAATACAGGAAAACACCACCTTTTTAAGTTAAGACTCATCCATTTACAACCTTCTAAGGACACTCGTGGATAGTCCAAGGTGCCCAGAGCGCATACTGACTTTATGAAGGTTTACTCGATCCCATCTATCTTGTCACGGTGATATGAACCAAATCTAGGTAAGATTAGGACAAGAGACCAGAAAAGCCAGATAACACCCTTGGACATATCTAGGACTTGGAAGTGCTGATATTGTAGACGAAAGCCATGTGAAACGAAGCCCAACGGTCTGAACATCTTACACTCTTTATCTGGCTTACTGTACCTCAGCGTAGGTAATGAGAAAACAAGCGAGAAATCACAACCAGATAAACTTGCTTGCATAATCTGATTTTATGTGCAGGGCAACATATTCTCTATAGGAAAACAAGAGTTTCCAATACTTTAAAGGGCAAATATAGCTCATTAGTAGAATGGATGAGGACTAACGTACAAGACGAAGAACTTTTTAAAAAGTCTATCTTAACAAAAGCATAACTAAAGAGCCTTAGCAAGTGCCCGAGACGCTCTGACATTTTCCCTTTATGAAGTCAATGCTCCTATGAAGCCTCAGTTGCCAGATTTACCGATTGTCCATCCGCTTCTCTATGAATCACTGGAAAGTCCCATTCGCACTGAAGTTGCCGGAGAACTGTGTGATCAATGGGTCTGGGCAGCTCAAAAGAGAGAGAAGAGCCCAGTCGGGAAAAGGCTTTCAATTCTCCACTCAAACACCTTTCCAGACCTGTGATCCGTCTCATCACCTGTTACGGTCATTCCTCTGATCTCTACTCCGCCATCTGCAAAAAGTTCACCATTTAATGCTGCAGCAACTTGATAGCAAGTTTTAGAGTATGCATTAGTGCTTCAACATGATTTATCTTGCGACTCCATACTCCTAATACAAAGAAATAACACCATAAGAAAGAAAGACATATCTTGCCGAAATCCTGTCTCTTCCGTGCATTTATTGTCATGACTAATAAAAAACAATCAGATCAGATGGCTACAGCACACGGAAGGGAAAATATCCATTTCTTAAGCACCGTTAACTGAAACCGATGCAAAACTTGCGGACCAAATGGTCAAATGGCAGATATCCCGACACTTGCACACCAATGACCATTTCCAAGCCAAATCAGCAGGTCAAATGAACCTAATATGGAAGTTTTGCATTACGTTTGGGGTTGCATAGTAGAGCAAGGAGGAAAATAAGCAATCAGCTTCTTACCCCATAACAACCAAGTAAGATCTGGCAAAGAACTGGGACTACTATATAGAGCAAATATTAACTTTGGCCATCAGGAACTTACTATCTCTTCTCACCTAGTGGAAGAGCCTCTGGAACAGGGAAGGGTCAGACTCTGCAATGTCCATGTTAAGGATACTCATGGGTCTTGTCCGTGATGCACTTCTGCCTTGCTCTATATCCTGATTCAGGGACTGCACAGTTCCCAATAGCAAAGTTGTATTTGTTTTATATAGTAGTCGCATGCTTTGCCAGATTTAGCTTGGTCTTGTAGAGAGCAGTTAACTACTCAGTTTCCTCCGTGTTTACAGAGAAATCAGATTCTGTGAGTGTATCGCAGGTGCCACAGATGAAAGCCATTCAAACAAAATCCATAAAGTCCACTGATGCTGTAATCTTTATTTTGGTTATTATCCTTTATTGGTGCATGTACCAAAATGACTTGCATAAATCACAACCAGAAACATTTCTGCAAACAAATCACAAAAAGATGAAATTTCTTTGTGCAATTTGATAGTTTCCCTAACTGGCAATACAAGGAAACAAGAAACAAGTAGAGGCTTTACCAAGTTTGGCTCTGAAACTGTGAAAGGTAGGAGCTGAGTCAACGGTTTATATAGGTAGGCATATGCTTAGGTCAACAAGCGGCACATACTACTCACAGTATGTTCTGAAAATGTTGAAACATAAACGAGGGTAGCCAGTTAATCTTAGAGAAAGGAATTTTATAATAATTCCAGAAGATCTCGGAATCGATCACACAATCACCGAATGAATGGTGTCGTGAATTTGAATGTGGCCCTTTGGAGAGCATCAAGCAATTGCAATGGAGAGATTTAAAGAATGCTAACAACCGAAGAACCATACATCAACCGAAGAACCATACATCAAGGTCATGCGAAACTGCCTTGAACTCATAGATCGATGTGACTTGGAGAGCATAACAGAGGGACTAGCCAGAACTCAAGACCCAATGCAATATCCAGATAATCTATGAATATATGAAAAAAGATGCATGAAAGCCCAATGTCAAACCGACCAAAACAATACCTACATCATTTCAATATAGTAATCGAGACAAGTTCAATAGATATTAATGAATAACAAATCACGAAATGGTAAAACATACAACAGTGAGATGAATAGAATAGTTTTAGAATTATCAATTCCAAGTAAAGAGAAAAGCCATTACCAGGTATGTTTAACATTATTTTTTTCGAACAAGTACTTCATTAGAACTGCACACAGGAATTCTACTAGCGTATTCTATAAAGTCTGAGCTGCCTGACAGTCATCCGGTATTGATCAGCTTCTTGACAGCTCCCTTCAAGATCCCCTCCGCACCAAAGTTGAGGTTTGTTGGGATGAACAGCAGGTGAAAGGAGAGAGTCAAGTGTCCTGATTGATGAAGGTTTTCTGTTCTTGTTTCTCCTTCAATCAAGACCTCACTGTCCATGTTGAACTAAATGCAGCAGCATAAAAGCAAAATTCAAAGAATGTGTCATTACCTTCAGATCACCATATGAATTGAAAGTCTCAAGAATGACGAAATAACACCATACAAGAAAAAGAAAATATCTTTCTGGATTCCTCACTCTGGTGAATATTGGTTGTTATCATGACTATGTTGGGTACCTATTAAGTTGGGTATTAGGTACGTACTTGATATTTTCTTGCCCCTGGCAGTGGCAGAGACACCCGGCACAGGTAAGAGTCTTGGGACTCTGCAAGGTCCACTTTAGCAGATCCTATCGGCCCAATAAATAGTTAGAAGAATGATCGCTTTCAAAATGAGCAGAAGTGAGAATTTAAGACAATCAAATCTATAACGTGCAACGTATGTCATTAATGTTCATGCAATATATCTGCTGCCAATGACATGCTTGATTTGTAATGTTTCAAAAGCTAACAAATGAAGAACTAGCCAAGAAATCAAATTAACGTATCACTTAGCTGTCAATGTGCTATTCACAATCTATACAACTTAACCGAAGGAAAACCAGTTTTTGGCTGCAAAAGAGAAATGATCCAACCAAACTATGCATGAGCATAAAGTGTTATTGCAATAACCTCTGGTCTGAGGAGAGAGATACTCCGGTTGTCCATAAATATGATGTTCTTGCCATGAATTTCTCTCTGAAACGTGAGATGGGGTGCAGGTCGGTGGGAAAGATAGGCTCAGTATGGAAGATTGGCTGGCCTTCCCCAGTGCAAGTGCATTACTTGCACCACCATCATCTGGGACCCGGCTAGCTGACTGGGACAATATTGTAGCAATTTCTCAGCAGTTCTTTGCTCTGCAGACTTGTGGGAGGCCTCTCTGCTTTGAGGTATTGCTTGAAGTGCCCGATGACAATGGTCAAGATGAAAAGCTGGTCATTAGCCATCACCTTGCACGCTTCTGTGGCGGCACCCATCGCAGATGGCACTGTAGCATTCATTGGTTACGCCATTTTCAATGAGAATCTGCAGGAGAATGCGACATCATTCAAGGAGCAGGATATCGGGATAAATCTAATGCCTTAGTGGAACATGAAGAGAAAAGCGCACGAATGATACTTGGGTGCGCTACCATTTTACAGAATTCTCTGATCTTTCTTAGGTTCAATTGCCATATAAATTATTCTTAAACAAATTAAATCGTCTGAGTCCTACCCTGTATGATGTGCCCATTACTTTCGGCATACTGAATATAAACTAGAGATTGACTGACAGAAGAAAGGAACGGTTGTGTAAGAAACCATATAAATCTTTTCAATTGCTTCGAACTAAATGCAAGAGTGATGATGAGCAAATTTATGTCACGAAAGGTACAATAAATTCGCTTCCAAAGCATATGGACAATGCAACTGACTTCTAAATTGTCCGAGTGAATGCACACTTGAAAAAGATGCCGATTAGTCTGTTATCTTTTGTAAATAAATAAGCTCACCTTTGAAATAAGTTCCTTGAGATGATAATCATTTAATGGACAATGAACGACCGTTCAATAAACTTTATCATTGAAAGGTGCAAAGCGAAGCAGTGAAGGGAGTGGTGAGAAATTTGTAAGTAAAAATCCTAAATAGGCTTATACTATATTTTGATTTTACAACCCCGAGAGCTTATACTATGTTGGCCTGAATTTTTCGCAATTCAACCATTCATAACCTTTTGGTCAACTTATATTTTTTCCTGCTTCTGCATTCAATGAAAGTTCGAAAATCGTGGGAAAAAATTAACCAGGTGGACCGATGCTAATGAGAAATACGGAAGGTACCATAATTAGTTACTAGGGCCAAATGAGGTTAGAATTGGTCAATTACACCAGCAAACCTACAAAATCCAGAAAATCCGTAGTTTAATAGCAAGAAATCGAGGCCATATCCACAGTATTATATCAGGTTACAAGAAGAGTATAATCAAATATTGCTTTCTTATTCCACCGATGAGAATTAATGAATCGTGTAGATCTATTTGACCAAAATAGGAAAACTTTTTACTATGTTTCATGGCCTTAGCTGGGTTGAGCTGTTTATTGTGCTGCGAAAAATAAAATGGAAAACACGAACCTTACAAGGTAGGAGTGCATATGTTAATGTTATGACACACAAATTTTGTTTCTTTTTTGCCATTATGACAATGAAAGCTCAAATAACATTCTTTTTCAGGCAAAGAGACCATTTCCTTCTGTAATTGTGTAGCTGATTCATAGTATAAACACTATGTGAAAAGCCAATGTGCAAGGTTATATAAACCACTTTGAAATCAGACATCATGACTAGAACCTCCAGATTGATTAAATGGCATTCCAGGCGCAATCACAGCAGACAAGAAAAGCCATCTGGGGAGTCCAAACATGTCCCATTCTTCATCTGTCTCATATTTGCATCAGAACAATCTATGCATCATTGAGTATTGTTATATGGACACGTTTTCTGTTCAAGAAGAATTGCTTTCTTGACCTCAAAATACCATAGGTGTAATAACACCTACTGCTCTTTTCCCAAATGAGGAGTGAATGCAAATGAAGTCTGTTTCCTCGTCAGCCACATAGACATCCATCAGCTATTCATCTGCTTCTTCACTTCTCCCTAAAAAATTACACTTGCACCAACATCAGCCAAAAAGAGTTCGATTTTGCTGGAGCCTGGCAGCTGAAACGAGATGGAGAAGCCTCCGGGAAGACATAAGTTCTCATCTCAAACACCACCCTGCACCTGTGAAGCATCTTCTGAGATTTTGGTCACTCTTTTGAGCGTGACCTTGCTGCACACAAAAGCGCAAGACCTAGTTCGAAGATCAACCAAATCCAAGAATGGTAATGGAGAACGAATGAAATGATCTTATGGCGGCCATGAAAACAGAAGTTCCAAAGACTGAGACTGCAGCCAGGAGACTGGTGAACATCGGACTTGTAAGCATCCCAGAACTGTCTTGTTTTGCCAGATTTAAAAGTTGCTGAATATGCTACACTGAAGAAGAAATAATCCTTCATTTCAATTTTATAACAGCCATACAGAATGACTTTCTTGTTACTTAACTTTTGAATGATTTGTTGGTTTTTACTTTGGTACAGTGACTGGTGCACAAGAGCCTGGATACTAGTGGTCTAACTTCATAACGCCTACAGACCCAAAGTTCGCCTGTCCCATGGCTGCGTTTCTGCTCCTTGTGACTTCGGTTCTGTTACCTGCAACAACATTACTGCACTCCTTCTCGTGTTTGATCTGGGGTAAGTAATCCTATTCTAGGATTGAGTTGATACTCAAGTTTAGTTACACTCTTTTTAGTGCTGCGGCATTGACTTGAGATGTTCAAACCAACTGCAAGGTCACAACTAAGGGAGTGACCACAACGATCAGCAGAGGCTCCCCAGGTTCGGGATGATGTTCGAGACGACAGCTGAGAACATATGTCCAGCCCAGAGCCTTCTGCATCTCCTTTCAGCTGCTGGGCCCCAACCAACACCGAAATTTGCTTTGCCGATCTTGGCGCGACATCCCTTTAAGCATAAACAGGTGTGGATGTGGCTGCGGAGAAAACAGATTGTGTTCTGTGTCCAGTTCTTTTGTCATTCATAAATTCGACAGACAAAGGATTCATTATCCTTTTAAAGAAAGTAACACCAACTATTGACAATTCACATATCTTGGCAAAACAGAGGAGCAATTTCTCAACTCAATCAAGATCAGCTTGTCCAGTTTTCTTTTCTTCTTTCGTAAATTGCTTGCTGGAAAAGATCAGTTACCCTTGTCAATCACGTTTTTGACATAACTTGTGTTCTTCAATGGGTCACACAAGTAAAGGAAACATTGTTCTCGTTTTCATGAAAAAGAATACTACTGCCGCATGCGTGCCCCTTTGTATGTCTAATCTTGTTTTCCTAACCCTTATCTCGTATGGTCAAATCCTATTTACGCCACTACGTCATAAGATTTGTGAATTCCTTCTCCTAACTCCCGGAACAAGGTATTAAGACAACCTAGTCAAGGCAATAGAACATTATACGTATTCATGTTGATTCTGCACACGTCAAATATCTAAATTTAAACTGTTCACGGGCCTCGTGGGGCGTTTCACGAGCGTTCAAATAAATATTCGTGTTGCGAACACTAAAATTTGGAACGGACGGCTCAAATTCAATGCAAATCAATCCAACGGTCCATTTTATTTTATTGTTTTGACCGAAGACTTTTAGCCACGGTCATGGGGAAAGCTCTTTTGCCCGGCCCACAAAGCCTTTTGACATCTTAAAAGCCCAAAAGAGGCTGACCTCGCGTAGGCAAGTTCTTCCCCTTCCTCCATTTCTAGGGCTTCGATTCGATCGGCTTCCGTCAACGCCGAGATCGCTGGAAGAACGCCGCGTCCGGCGATCGAGGCATCCGGGCGATTCGCCGCTTGGGAACGCGCGTTCCAGATTCGCAAATCCCGGGGCCGACCAGCGGTTCTGCTGGCCCCTCGCCATTCGTGGATATCTGGAAATGTGAGTACGAATGGAACTCTTTTCTGTGCATAGTTGTTTTGGGCATGCTAAGCGAGGTCGGAGAGTGAAATTGTTCATGTGGTTCTGTCAAATGCGGGTGAGTGGTACGGACATTTGATCCTCGGCCTTGGTATGAATTGGTGAGCTCTGTTGACTGTTGAGCAAAGTGAAGCTTAAAGGTGGGGGCTTTGAGCACTGGGTGGCTAGCTTTTCCTTACATATAAGTTGGGTTCATAGCGTAGAGCTTTACTTAACCCTTCATTGTTGAGGACGAGGGGTTGTGTAATTCGAAGCCTTTGCGTGTAGATCACCTGACTGAATCTCTATTGTATTTTTGCGTGTTGAGCTTTTCTGACCCCGGCCTGTATTCGCCACTGACGGTATTAGCGTGCGTGCATCGTGAAGGGAGACTTTCTTGCGATTCTTCAGCCACTTGTCATTTATTTAAGTTGAGTTAAACATATAATGAGGTAGGTATAATCGGTTTCGGATGGCAGCTAGAAGTAAGAATCTCACAGAAAGAAGTTGACGTGAGCTGTTGATTTTCACTCTGTAATAATTCCCTTTCAACTGTTTTTCTAGAAGAAAGCCTACCTTTCTAATGTTAGTGTCTGAAATCTGTAAATCAGAGTATGGACAGGAGAGAGATATTTGTAACTTTGACCAAAGTGCCGGGGTCTGAGCTGCAGTTTTATCTTTACGAATAATAGGAGAAGCTTAAGAGAATATAGCTAATGGTTTTTGTTAAGGGGTAATTCTACTTATCAGTATAGGTCATTTCAATTGTGTATTTATGTGCAGTCATATTGCGTATAGTGTAACTAGATAAGGTATGCATAATTGATCCCTGATAGTTCTGTTTCAAACCCCCTTCCCCACCTTAATCTTCTAGTTTCACATGGTATCAAAGCCACAAAGACATATCAAAACCCTAGTTATTTTCCAATGACTTAGGGCCTGTTTGGTAACCCAATTAAGCTCTGAAAACTATAAATTCAGTACTTGATGAGATTAAGCTTGTTTAATAAATAGAATTTGACTTCCTTACCAAAAAAATAAATAGAATTTGACTTAAATATCAATTAAGTCAAAATATCGACTTGATCTGGTAAGTGTGGGAGAAGGTACTTAATTCTATCAATAGAAAAATAAACAATGGTAAATAGAATTTTGCTAAATATATTGAGAAAGCCCACCGATTATGGTCCTTTTTTCTATGTTAGGTAAGAGACTAATGATATTCAGCTATCAGTTTAATTGTCATTAAATAACTTTTATAATTCTATTTTTGACACTTAAAATTATGAACGCTTAAAATTCAGTAGTTAAATTGTCAGCACTTAATTTTCAGTCTTACCAAATAGGCCATTTGTGTCATGGATATTTTTCTGTTAAGATGAGGGAGGGAGAATACTTCCATAATTAGGCAGTAATTATGACAAGATTCTGCCGTATTGTTGAATTTCTTATCAAGTTTATCCTATGTTTTATGAATCCCTTTAAGAGCTGATATTGATCTGAAAGGTTTGTTGGCGATATGTATGTATTGTTATTATATTCAATGGAAATATTGTATGAAAATTCAAGAAGTTGGTTGGTACTACTATCCCATTAATGAAATTTCTAATGTCTGGGCACCTCTTGGTTATTTAACTTATAGGTCATCAAGAGGAAGGACAAATAATGGAACCGAGCAGCACATAGACCCACAGCTGCCAATCCTTGATGTGGCACCTCTCAATAGCGTGCCATATTTTGGTCCACCTATATCACATAGCAATGTTGCCCCTTCACAGCTGGAGATGGAGACAGAAGCTGGGGAAAGTGTTGGGCCCTCCATCATGTATTTCCCTTCTCATTCTACAGAAGAGTGGGACAAACTGCTTGCCGCCGCTAAATCTGGGGTTGGACTGGTTGGCAGTGCAGCTATGGGAAGGATGGGACCAATTGTCGGAGCAGTAGACATTGGAGAATGCGAGGACTCATACCTGTTTAGGGTCTCCCTTCCAGGAGTCTCAAGGGATGAAAGTATGTATTGGCACTTTGTTAGTTATTAAATACTTTGGTTCACTGTTTATTCTTTATTCTATATTATTAGGAGAGATTCGTGAGTTTGAAATGCTTTAACTTGATTTGCTATGTTGGAGCCAAATAAAAGTATGTTGAAGCATGATCGAATATTTGCTGATGTCACTGAAAGTTATGAGGATCAGTAGTGAGATCTCTTCAAATTGAAGTTTGCCTTATACCGGTTAATTGTGTACTCAGATGTTACTTTTATAATCTGGACGCTGTGATGTTCTTAGACTTGTTGTAAAGTGGATATTTCTGATTTCATTTGCACATCTCATGAAGTTTGCTGTTTTGAATCTGACCATGTTTGCCGATGCAGAGGATTTCAGATGTGATGTGGAGCCCGATGGAAAAATATTTATAAAAGGAGTAACAACTACTGGTGAGAAGACAGTCGTGAAGGATTCCCAAATTTTCAAGATGACGCAAAACTTATGCCCACCTGGACACTTCTCAATCTCATTTCAGCTACCAGGTCCTGTTAATCATCAACAGCTAACTGGTTTTTTTGGTACTAATGGGATTTTAGAAGGTATTGTGAAGAAGAGGCACTACTAGAGCTTTCTGTAAGAGCACAGGCAAGAGCATCATACTGTTTTAGCTGTCAATCATGATGCAGATGTAGGCTTTATTGATTTGGCAAGCGGGGTAGAAAAGAAGAATGCTGCAGCGTTTAGAATTTCCTCAAGAGCATGAGGAGAAATGAGGATTGCGACATGTACTAGTTTGAGAACGTTTAAAATGTCTTCTAGGAGTTGGGAGTCTCCATTAAGGACCTCTCTGGCTCATGTCCCTCTATGTCTTCTAGGAGTTGGGAGTCTCCATTAAGGACTTCTTTGGCTCATGCCCCTCTAGAGCGTTAGGTTTTCACTGCCTCTCTTTCTACTGCAGAAGTCAGTTCTGCTATTCAAATCTGAGCATGGTTTAGAGAGCTGAGATCAATTGCACTTCGTTCTTAACTTGATGAATGTCAGGAAGAATGCCAATTGCAAGAGCCTTCCCCATAGATTATGTTACTTGGCGGGCCGTGGTGTCATGCTTAGGTGGCCTCATTTTCAGTGCATGTTCACAATTTCAGCAAACAACATATTATTGACATGTAATATCATTGTTTACATGACAGTGTCGAGTGTCGCATAAAAGTCTATTTCTGGTTGCAAAGTGATGAAACTTATCAGTCCGGATGGTCCATTTGCAATATGGTACCCCTAGCATTTCTACTGAACATTTCGAGACTTGGCTGACAATCAAATTCATGCAAGGTTCTCGCCCCTTTTGGGTTTGTCTACCGGCTGATCTTGTTAAAAGAGGAGAGGTACAAGTGGTACTAGCATAGTTTGAGAATTTCTAGGGTATATTTAGTGTGTACTACATCCCCACTCTTTTTACTATTGTTTGAAACTTGATTGCAGCAACTCGCCGTATTGTCATAAATCATTGTTATGACATACTACGGCGTTTTTATACTCAGTTACAGCAACGCGTCCTGATGTTGAACGGTACATCTGAGATACCATAAAAGTTTCTAAAGCATAGCCATGCTGTCCGAATTCTAATAATAACATACAAGTTACCAACGAATGGTACTCACAAAATACTTTCATTTCATGAAGTTGAATTACAACAGAGGATATAAATTCGATTCGCGAAATCGTCGCTTGTCGCCAAAAATTCTCCCGAAGAAAACACGCATGGAGATCGCCCAATTTCTGCGTTCTTTCCATCACGTCCCCTTATCCAAAGAATTCTCATCAGTATTTCTCCAAGCTACCATAATTTTCCTGGCCCTCTTCTTCGTCTCCTCAATCCTAGCCCCTGAACCCAACCCTTCCGCAGCACCTCCTCCTTTCTCAGCCCCAAAAACGACGCCGCCCCAAGAAAACACATCCCCAAGATCCCATTTTTAGCCGCCGCTGCGCCCTTGTTCTTGCTCCACGACCCAATCAAGCCGAGCCCCAGCAATCCCAGACCCAAAATCCTGCAAACCGCGAGGCTCTCCATCTCGCCCACCAACATCAAGCTCAATCCGCACGCCACCAGGATCGCCCCAAACCCTAACTTCCGCCCCCCGCCTCGCCTCCGGCCGTCGAACCATCCCCACCACCCGGAGCCTCCCCGGAACCCCGATCCTCCCCCGCTCCCGTCTCCGCCGCCGCCCAATTCCTCGGCTATCCGAAGCAGCGGATGGGGCGACGCCGCGAGATGCGAGGCGACGATGGGTATCAATTTGAGCACGAACCTCGTGAACCTCTGCGACCCGGATCGCTGCTTCTTCTTTCTCGAGAAAACGGATCTACTCGAGAAGCGTCGGTGCGCAAGAATCGAATGCCCTTCGGATGCAATAACGGGAAGGTCGTTGCCGAAGGGGGAAGTGCCCGTCTTGATGATGTGATGCGAGTGGAATGAGCGATGGGAGTGGAGGCATTGCGGCTGGAAGGGGAGCGCCATTCGCGCTTGGCTTCTTTGTGCTTTCTGCTTCGAGAAAGATGAAGGAGAAGAGGGGCCGGAAAGGAAGATGAGATGACCGTTGAAGGGAAGGACTGCGAAATGCTCATTTCCATTCAAAACATTTTTGCAAAGACTGACTTCGCTTTTTAGGAGAAAAGTTCATTGTATATCGTTTTGATTTGAATCGTGAACGCTTCGATTTATTAGATTATGGACTAAGTCTTATTCAAATTAGGGTCTTCAAGTATTGTACATGATAATTGGTGTTGGGAAAAACAATGATATTTGTAAAGAAGACTCAGATAATTTTCTCATTATTATTTTAGTGAAAATTAATTAAGATAAAATATTGGATAAAAGCGGTAAAGATGAATAGTAAATAACACTAGAATTCTAATGTGGAAAATCCTCCAAAGCAAAGGGAAAAATAATAAATAGCATCAGAATTTTAGCGTGAAAAACCATTCAAAACAAAAGGAAAAAGCATAGGATCGTAATCCACTTCAAACTTTCATTATGATAAATAATAGAATACAACTATATCATAAATTAAATATCTCACCATCTTCAATTTGTGGATTTGAATACTCATATTTATAGGAGTAAATGCAATCACAATTAGAATTGTACGATACGAAAATCACATTGATTTATCTCATAATCTCTCGTAATTTTCTGGATGTGGAAATATTACTTTGATTTGTTTCTCGATCTCTCTTGATTTTTTGAATGTGGAAGATTATGTTGATCGACCTCCAAGTCTCTCTTGATTTTCTTTCCTCCTCCTTTTTTTTTAAAAAAAAAACTTTTCTACATACTCAAACCATTGGGACCACCGCCTACGATGGCCCAGTTAGATAAGGCTCTCCAATGAAACTGACAAAAGTGGAAGGGTCGAATCCCGTTGGCCGCACGGGATCTTAAGCGCGACGTCGGGATGGTAAGTCATCCGTTAGTGTCGCTCTAGGGTTTACCCGCTGGCTACCAGCTGTATAGGGTTCCTGGGTATCAAAAAAAAAAAACATTGGGGATTTGTCCTAGTGACCACCCGTTCAATTTAGAAGGAGGAGGTGAGGGTTCAAATCCCCACATTCTCAGGAGGGATTGGGGTGGGGACGATTTCATTTCAGAATTTCGACTCTCATGCCCTGCAATGAGGTAGGGCAACTCACTACTACATATATTCTACTACATATATATACAATTGTATTGACCTATCCAATTGGGGGTGACATACTCAACATTTGGCACATATTTTAAAGCACAAGAAGATGCATTAAGCCACAAATTTAAGTGAATTGAAAAAAATTTACGTTTCACCACTTCAAGAAAGTTAGGTATAATTAAAGGGTAAGTCTTAAATTTTATTAGCTTCGTATATTTAAGTCCTAATACTTTTATTTAAGGTATATGAATCCTAAAACTTGTTATTTTTGTTCCAATCGAGCTTTCTATCAAAGGAAGGACTTAAAGTGCCTCGAAATCCCAAGTTAAGACTCAAAGGGATGGAATAAATTCTAGAACTTAAGTGCACAATTCTGACAGATTTTAAGACTTCCCTTGTAATTGTCTCAAAAGGTTACTGCATCCCTAATTCAAGCTCTAAACTTAAGCTCTAACTCTCTCTCTCTCTCTTTTTCTCTCTTTTGCCATAGAGCAGAAAGTGTTACTTGTGTAGATCTTAATAACTAAAATTATTCAGCCGTTGTGACCAAAATTCAAAAGCACATCGATTCACTGATCTTGCAACTCCTAATAGATTTTAGTGCCATTTTTTTTTTTCCATAAAAAGAGAAGGAGCAACATAAAATTAGTGAAAGTATACGTTGTTAGCAAATCATGTCGTTATCCAAGCCAGGTGGCTTCTGGACCATTAAGACATGAATGTGCTTTGCTACCACGTGGTACCTACGAAATCATGACTCGTTGTATCTTAGAAAAAGCGCAGCTGATGAAGACGCGATTTAATACAGTTAGTACTATCTTAGACAAAGCGCAGCTGATGAAGACACAATTCATCGTGGATCGAGATTGGCATCTATAAACAGAAAAGCGCGGCGTGTCCCCTCTGTGCACGAGCGGACGAGAATGCACCAGACAACAGCTCCAATCCATCCACCATCGTCTAGACAGCGACCGAGGGAGAGAGAGCAAAAGGGAACGACCTCCTCTTTATGGCCTAACTACTACTGGTTTGACTACTACACCTGTGCTGGTCCTGCTGGAGTGAAGGAGGCTCCTAGAACTTCGGTCGTAATGCGACATAGCCGAGCGCGAAACCGCAATAAAACCATGTCCTCCAGCTGATAACTTCATCAGTGTATGCTCTATACCCAAGTTCTCTTCGAATCCAAGATGGATAAGACGATCATGGGTAGTGCGAAACCTGATGGATCGGTAGTTGGTGCAGCGAGTGATGGTTCTGCAGATTTCGCATCGGGGACTCTAGAACGGCGAGGCAAGAAGTGGTAGAGCTACTTCACTTTCTGCCCTTTGTCTCTCCTGTTGCTAGTGTTGATGTTCATGGAAATGCTGCAGCTCCTTTGCAGTTCCCGTATTTTGTTTGATGCGGCGACAGCAGCTGACTGATAAACTAATTGATGCAGGATTATGCAGACGGGAGTTGCTAGCGATCTCATCATACAACTGGGAAATCACAGCTTTCGCTTGCACAAGGTACACCCTGTTGTCTGAATCATCGTATGTTTTACATTACTTAAAAGTTTGGGAATGCATCAACTCTGATGTCAACGACGATCTGACTAGGACTAGTTGAACCTGCATTTCCCCTGGACATGATAACATATTCCGCAGCTGTGCAGTTCTTTACTTTGCATCATGTATTTAGAGTAGATTTCATGTTTCTAGGGTCTTATTGAACTGCTAAATGTAGAACATGGTAGTGCCAAAAGCTCAAGTGTCCTTTCATTTGAAGCAGAATATGCAATCGCCAACCATAAAGTTCAATTCTACGTGCATATTGCAATTTGCTTGAACTATCCTTGCTTTCTGATGTCCAGCTTCCCATGGTCTCAAGAAGTGGCTACATAAACCGATTGGTATTTGAAAGGAAAGGAAAAGCAGAAAGCGAGAATTCCACGCCTATAAACTTAGACAGCTTTCCTGGCGGAGTGAAAACTTTTGAGTTGGTAGTTAGATCCTGTTACGGTCTGAAGCTTGATCTAACGGCATCAAATATTGCCCCTCTGTACTGTGCTGCACATGTCTTGGAAATGAGTGATGATTATCACGAATCCAACCTCATTCCCCAAACCGAGGCCTTTTTAGGTTATGTGATGTTCTCATCTTGGAAAGACTTATTCCAGGTGCTTAAAAGTTGCGAGGCCATATCTTCTTGGGCCAAGAAGTTGAAAATTTTGAACCGTTGCTCAGAGGCCATAGCATGGAAAGCCTGCACCGATCATAATGCATTCAGCTTCAGTACCTGCGACGCAGCCCTCTTTGGTATTCAAGGGAATAGGTCGACATACTCAGAAGTCGAAGTTTCTCTTGATCAATGGTGGTTTGAGGAGGTCTCGCTGCTGCGGATAGACCATTTCTTAGAAGTGGTAGATGCGTGCAAAAGGAAAGGGATGCAACCTGACCTTATCGGTGAATCTATAGCCGCATGGACCAAAAAATGGCTTTCGAGAGTGACATTGCTTGACAATCTGACGGCCCAGAGGCTAACTTACCAGTTGCAACGAGTTACAATCGAGAGCTTGATACGGGTACTTCCCTTAGAGGAAAATTCTGTCTCTTGCAATTTTCTGCTTAACCTTCTCAAAGTGAGTCTACTAATGGAGAGCGACTCTGATCTGGTAAAGAGGCTGGAGAGAAGAATAGCCATCATGTTGGAGAAATGCAGCGTGCGCGATCTCTTGGTGAAGAACTGCATAGATGGTGATACTACATACGATGTCGGAGTCGTTATCAGAGTGGTGCAATGCTATGTTTCTGTTGTCTGGATAAATCATCCGCCAAAACTATTCGCTGTAGGAAGACTGGTCGATGGGTACCTTGCATTTGTGGCGAGGGAGGAGAGACTCTCGGTCAGGGACTTCCAGTCCCTTGCAGAGGCATTGCCAACAGATGCTCGGTTTTGCGACGATAACCTCTATAGGGCTATTGACATGTACATCAAGGTACAGAATGTTTTTGCTGCTTTTTAGTTTGCTACAATTCGATCATGTAGTTGCACCTAGATTCTAACATATTTGTATCGAATTGTCATCAAGGCACATCCTAACATAACAGAGGCTGAGAGGATGGGAATTTGCAAGGCAATGGACTACCACAGACTGTCGAAAGAAGCGCAAGAGCACTCGTTGAAGAATGACCGGTTGCCCCTGGACATGATGGCAAGATTCATCCTCATGGAGCAAGTGAACATGATGAGGTCGGCAACCAACTCCCGATCAGATTATAGAAGAACTGCCACACAGGCAGTCCTGAGAACCAGTACCGGCTCGAGCCATGGCTCGAGCCACAGCTGGTTGAGCTCACAGAAGGAGGTGAGGATGATGAAGAAAGAGGTGGATGTGATGCAGGCCCAGATAAGGCAGTTGCAGCAGTGTAGGTTGACGCTTCGGACCCAAATGAGGGGAGCCAAATAGAGAGGAGAGTTTTTCATGCTAACCCATGCACCATGAATTGTGCTCATGGCTTAGATGCTAGTCTCTCCTCTGTTTGGCTTTGCTTGGCTCTTGAGGAAGTGGTGTATGGTCAGTAATTTTGAGAATGGAGTTGCGCCGGAAAATTCCCTTTCTTTTCAACTTTTGTTGCTGAGGAACGTCGAAGTTTGATGGGATAATAAATGGGCGTTGAATTGTCGTCAATGTTCAGTGTGATGATACTGCTTTAATTTTTTGTTCAATCTAGTCTAGTCTTTCAATTTGCAAAAATCCATCAAATGTTAGTCCTATTGAAAATTCTAACGTCATAGTTGGCATCCCCGTATTGACCTTGGATTTGTCAAGTTCCACATGACTTACATGCGACTTCCTCGCCAAATCTCTCTCGTTATTTTAGCCCAAAAAGAAAGAAGTATTATTTTCTAACCTGAGAAAACGAATGATTTGACCAATTAAAATTCCCATAACATGACGATCCATTTAATGAAAGGCCTAAATGAGTGAATTTTTGAAAATTCAATGATTAGATTGAACAAATGAAAAGTTTAGAAATTATATTAAATATTGGAAAAAAAGTTTAAGGATCACTCATATCATTCAAGTTAAAAGATGCAATTGGAATTTCGCGTCATAGTGAAATTAAAAAATAAAGAGTAGATCAAAATAAATAATGAAAACATAAGACTGGAATATAAATGGTCTTTGAATTTTGACTTAATGTGTAATATGGTCATGAATATTTAATTTGTTCGATATAGTTCCAGACTTTTGATACATGTGTTCCCTAAATTTTTGGTAAATATTTAATTTAGTCCTCAAACCATATAAGTCTAGGGATAATGTTTAGGAATCATATTACATATTTGACTAAACTTTATAGATCATATTAAATAATTTTAAAGTTCTGAATTAGATTAAAGTTGATTGGTTTACCTTCCTGATAGTACTACAGGAGGCAAAAAGTAATTGACCCCCATCGGTTAGAGTTAAATCCCTATAACGTCTTTCGATTACCTGAGCTTGAGCTTGTGAAACACTGGAAGAGCAACGAAACGGTATGAGCAAGAGCCAGGAGCAGCAGGCCGAGACCGAGAGCTCTCCTTCTTCTTCCTCTTCATCTTCTAGGTCTCACCCATGTCCAATCTGTCTCTCCCCCACTCCACAGCTCCAAGAATCCTACTTGGATCGCTGTTTCCGTGCGTCTCTCTCTCTCTCTCTCTCTCTCTCTTTGATTTGTGATTTCTTTTTTTCTTCCATCGATGGCAACTGGGTAAGTCTCTAGTCCCTCAATCCGACCAAAAAGCTGCGAAATTTGCAGAAAAACGGTTTGCCCTTTATCTGTTTTTCGCTTTGGTGTACGCCAGATGAGAGGAGTCCATCCCCCCTGTCATTTTGCTGTAAGAATCGCATGAGTCTTGGAATCTCGACTTGGCTGAGTCGCTGTCTGAATTTATTCGGGAGATGATTGGATTCTCCGAGTTATGTTCTTCTGCGACTGTTTGTTATCGGAGATTAGTGATTTTTTTTTGTGATCTGTTGGATGAATCCTGGTGGGTTTCTTAGTAGATTGATGGCCCTGTTCTTGTTTGAAACGTTTTTTAAGTTATCAGAAGGGGGCTTAGGGGATGTAAAGGTCCAGTGATTAGCAATTAATGGCACGAGGCATCAAGCGCGATGTTGTCCCTGTTGCCAAACTATGTTGCTTCATATATGTAAGACTGACCCAAGTCCCGCATTATATGGTGAATGACAACAGTGATGGATGAGTCGGCATCCTCGTGGTCCCCAAGTGTCGACATCTATATGGGTCGCGTTGTTTTAGACGGTGCTGGAGCTCGTGTACTGTCGCTGTGTGTTATTTTAGTGCACGACCTATCTTGCCTACCGACACCGAATGTTCTGCCAGATTATGTGCACATGGGGGTGTCGTTCGAAATTGCTTGGAAAAGAAGGGAGATAACCAGCATAGCCTGTTGAAAAGTTGCTCCTTGGTAGTGTAATAGAAAATAAGAGTTGCACAAGCTAACATAAGCGAATCTTCTTATCAAGCGAATTCTTTCTTCTGGGATACCCTTCGGTTGTGCCATTGTTGTAGAGTGTGACATGTTACAAATTCCAGTGCTCAGGAAAGTACTTCTAACGGAAAATGATGTAATGCTGCAGATAAATTCTGCTACAAATGCATTGTGCAGTGGACTAAAGTGGTTGCTAGCAAGTACTCTGAAGCTCCAAGTTCTTTGAAGTGTCCATTTTGTAAGGTTGTCAACCATTTCTTGCACTCATCCATTTTGAGAGAACTCCACAGATGGTCTTTTGTTTTCTATTCATTTTCTGTTCACTTGATTTTATAATGTTGAAACTTAAGCTGTTGACACTAGCTCCTTATTCTGAAACATCAAGAATTTTAACATCATGCTTAGTCATATTTACTGATCAAATGGAATGAATTTGTTCGTGCAGACTGAAAACTTTTCGATTATCCATGGATATGATGGAAGTTCTTTTGAACGGCATTATGTTAGTCAAATATTTTCTGATAGGTAAATATTATGTCAAATATTTCTTGTCTACGCTTTTCAGAATATTGACTTATGTCCTCACTAATCTTACTGTTATTTGCAGTGTTTTCTTCACAGAAGCGCATAGATATAGGCTACAGTGCTATTATACTGAACCAGGTATTTCATAAGCTTGTAATCAGGTTCTTTAACCTGACTTATGATGCTATCCAGCTGCTATATTTGTTTCCTGACAAAACCTGTTAGCTTTTTCAGTAAAAAGTGTGTTCAATCAGGTTTCTTAAGCGATGCATTCGATATAAAGCGGTTTTGGAAGTCTCGAAAATATCTTCAGTCAAATCCATGGCTTTATAGTTGGTTGAAGAGGGAAATTCAAGCTCTAATGCAGGTTGGTATTCGATACCAGTTATTCAGTTTGGCTGATATACTTTCATGGTGACATGTACATAATGTGAAATGGGAAAAAAAAAAAAAAAGATTCTCTCTCTGAGAAGTCTCTCTGTGGTTGGAAACTCATATAAGTTAATGCATTCATTCCGCTGATGGATATGGATCCGTATTATGTTGTTGGATTACCTCTTTTATCATTGTGCTGTTTAGTGATTAAGAAGTACATAACTAATAAGCTATATCCAAAACCCTCCCCTGTTTCATTTTCACGATGCTTAGAAAAATTGATGCTTAAAGGAAGAGCTCTTGCCATATGCGAGATATTATTGCTAAAAGAACAGGAGGAAATGAGGAATACATTCATCCTGCTCAAAGCTCTCTTCTCTTTTACTGGATGGAGACTTCAATTTAAGATTATTTCATGACTATATTAGTGACTACTCAGCCCATTTCTGGCCTAGCAGTTAAGGCAAGGATGCATTTTCCTTACTATCTGATTCTTCTTTGTTGCCTCCATTGAATAATCCGTGCTTCAATCCTGCTGTAGTTGATCTGTGCTCACTGCCTTTAACTTTAACCTGCTTTGATTAACTACTGGCATGATCTAGTCATAACTCACATAGAATGTTAGACGCCAAGAACCACCAAAACTCATGCATATTGGTAGTTACTTCAATGTCACTCTCGGTATGGCACTGATCGAATGATGGCAGTAAGTTTTAGGCGAATGATTGACATCGTGCTCTGTTTCCATACGTGAAACTAAAGCCTTTGGTTATGTCCAGGAAGAAGATGTCGATGTAGTGGCGCACCATATGCTCGGTACAATTGAGTCATCGTTGAGAAGGTAGTCTACCATGAACCTCACGATACCCGTTGCTCGATTCGGTTAACTTCTATCGGTCACCCATTTTACCCATTCTCCGACCTGCCCTTGCATTGCAGGGATGACCAAAGGAAGCTGAAGGCACCCGAAGAGAGACAAAGGGAGTTCAAAACGCTCTTACGTGATGCCGCGAGGCCTTTCCTAACGGGACGAACGGACCGATTCGTGGATGAGGCAGAACTGTTTCTCGCATCAGGGCTGAACCTGGAAGCTTACGATGAAGTTTGCATGCAACGCCTTGGTTTGAAAAACGCCGGAGTCGATTATCCGGAGGAACCGATCAACGATAGCGCGGTCGTTCTTCAGTCCTTGTTCGTTTCCGACGAGGACCCAGATGGAGCAGAGTGAATCTTCTCTTGCCTAGGTGAAGTTTCTCATTTACACAGCCAGATTTGCTGTCCCCATGATAGCGTTGGCTATATCAGGATCCTTGAGAGTACTCGATTCCCACCTCTCTTGTCTTTTTGTCTGTATCTTCTGTCGAGACATGACCAAATGCAAGTATAAATACTAGGTTCGGTCTACAGAGTATTAAGCTTCGTTCAAGTTTTGGACTTGGTTGCAGCTTCCCACTTCTGACATTTTAGGCTCAATCATCGAGTTTGTCAGTTCGAGCCTGGATGGTCCGACCTATATAGATATATGATCCAACTTATAAAAGCTCCGACCGACCTAAATAGATGTAGTTAATCCGACTTATCCAAGCTCTGACCTAAATAGATGTATTTAATACGTTTGACTCATTATCATACGATGAGATCTTATACTCAATTCGATATATGGTTAAAACATTTCCATATTTAATTAAATCTATAAAAATTCGTACCCAAAACTCATTATTATACTCAATTCTCAATTCGATCCATATGGTTAAACATTTCTATATTTAATTAAATCCACCAAAATTCGTTCCCAAAAATTCGTACCCAAATTAACGAAGAGTGCAGTGCGGAGTGAACGACTGAGAGGATGAAAAATAACGAAAAAAATTATAAAGATGAACTAGGTCTAAATAAAATGCAAATCCAATTATTATCCACTTATGATAGAAATGAGGTGAATTAAATCTAAATAAATTGTAAATTCATTTATAATTCTTTTAACACTCTCAGTCAATCATTTGGACGGGTCTAGTTTGCTACTTTGACGATGTCATCCAATCTTTTGGTAAGAGAAAAGGAAGAATCTCGTCATCCTCTTGCTCCTAATATCCTCATGAAAATGCCATTTTTTGAATTGATCGGTCTTCCACCTTGCTTTTTGCGTTCTCTATCAAAAAACCACGCCACAACACAAGCGAAAAACCTGAACTGGCGCAACAAAAGTACTAGATAACATATTGGAGGTCTGAGCAGCAAAAAGGTTCCCATTTCTACAGAAAGGACTCCCAGGTTCCATGCAACATCCCTAGAGACTACACATCCCCACCATACCAGTCCATGAAACCATAGCATTATTTGCACACAAAAACAGACCCACCAAAGCAAAAGTGCAAAACATGCAGCCTAGCCTTGCCATCGCCGATCCTCATCCATTCACGATCGTTCCACCTGCAAGAGGCCAGAAATGCAACGGGGCACACAATCATGCTTCAATCTCACTTGAAAAGGAAAAGGACAGCATGTTCAGAATTAAGAGACTGTGGACTCTCACCATTAGGGTGGAGGACTTGCCCGGTGATGTAGGACGAGCAGTGGTTGCACGCGAGGAACACGTAGGACGGGGCCACTTCGATGGGCTGGCCAGCCCTCTTCATGGGCACCTGTTTCCCAAAGTTCTTGATCTCCTCCTCGGTGAAGGATGCCGGGATCAGTGGGGTCCAGATCGGGCCCGGTGCAACCCCATTGACCCTAATGCCTCTGTCCACGAGCTGGAGCGCGAGGCCCCTTGTGAAGGCCACGATCGCGCCTTTGGTGGATGTGTAGTCGAGGAGCTTGGCGTTGCCCTTGTAGGCGTTCACCGACGTGGTGTTGATGATCGAGCCGCCTTCCTTCATGTGCTTCAGCGCGTGCCTGCTCAGACAATGCCATACATGCCAAGAGGTGATCTACAAACTGATAATTACTAGACTGATGACAGCACCTAATGACAGTCTAGAGTTGCGATCACTTCCTGAAATGATTATGCCCTCATTACCTTTACTGGTGATGATAAAGTAATGGAATCCTTACCTAACCGTGAAAAAGTAAGAGAAGATGTTAGTCCTGAACACCCTCTCGAGCCTACCCTCGTCGATCTCCTCGACCGTGCTGCATTCATGCTGCTCGGCCGCGTTGTTCACCAGGATGTCGATCCGGCCATAGGCATTCGCGACCTCATTGACCACCCTCCTGCAGTTCTCGTCGAACCCAAGGTCGGCCGCCACGGCCATCGGGTCCTTGGCGTCGGGGGCCTTCGCCTGCTTCAGCATCTGGAGCGCGTCCTGCGCGTCCTTGTCCTCCCGCCCCTTCACGTACGTGAACGCGACCGTGGCGCCCTCCCGCGCGAAGCAGTGGCACACGGCCCGCCCGATCCCAGAGTCGCCTCTGGTCACGAGCGCCACCCGCCCCTGGAGCTTGTTGGAAGGCTTGTAGTCGGTGCTGCTGAACTGAGGTGTAGGATCCATGGCGTGCTCCTTCCCGGGCTGCCGCTCCTGCCTCTGCGGCGGAAACTGGTCTCCTCCCGAAGCCATCGATCTCCACGGAACCCGACGGCTCGCCGGAAGCAACGCTGTCGGGAGCTTAGTCGTGCGGTGATGATGGTAGCGACGGCAGCAGAGTTTAGTCGCCGATGACAGCCTGCATGAGAAAGAGTAGAAGTGCGAGCGAGAGAGCATTCGGTGCGAGTTAAGAGGTCGACGGACGAGATCGAATCGGCGAGGCCGCCTTTGTATATACTTCGTTCGGGATTGCTGCCACGTCACGCTGAGTGGCGGTGGGAAGGGGGACCACGTGGAGGATTGCACGCGTTCGGCGGACACGTACGTAGAGAAGGGGACGTCCGAAGGGAAGGAGGAAAGAAAGGGAATTTGGGCGTTAGAAAAAATTAGAGGAAAAAAACATAACACGTCATCACATTTATGTCGATTTTCTTAATGAGAGAATAGTAATAAACTTTTTTCTAAGAACATGTATAGAAATGGAAAGGGATTTTTGTGAGTAGCATGATCAGACTGTCTCATTTTTCGTGAGTATCAATATGATTCAAGATATTATCATCATCAAATAAATATTTAACACATACTCTTTATATATATCAAAATAGTATTAGCTTTGAACATCCATTAACTTAGGATTGGAAATAATGTGAAGAACCCTTATTTTTCCTTGCATACCATTACAAAGACTGATCTCACTACATAAATTAATGATCATAAATATATAATATCATTGCACTTTTGCAACATTTGTAGTATTGCATATCCAGTCAAAATTAGAGGGTCATTTAAATATTTTCATATAGTCTAATGACTAAATTAAATAAATGTTAAAAATTTTAAAATTATATTAAATAAATTGAAAGTGTATGGATCTCATTATATATTTGTCTAAAGTTGAAGACCTCATTCAACAAATTCAGAAATCAATCCGACCGAAAAATTAAAGAAGGCTTGGCCCTACGTCCAGGTCAGCACGGGCGGCGCACTCGCGAGCCACCCCATAAGCCACGCGCGCACTCAAAACCGTCGAGAACACGCCGTAATCGCCCCCCCACCGCGAGCGATCGCTCGCGAGCTTCCAAGCCCCCTCCGTCCTCCCTCTCCGTCCTTCGCCTCCGTCCATGGCGGCCGGCATCCGCGTCGACGACGACGCCGACGACGACGGCTTCGGGGACTTCGCCTTCGCCTCCGCCCCCAGCTCCACGGCCGCTTCCGCCGCCGCCTCATTTTCCGGCAACGGTGGAGCACCCGCCTCCGCCTCCGCCTCTCAGAACGACGACGACTGGTCCGATTTCGTCAGCTTCGGCCGGATCTCGCCTTCCAAATCCGTCGCCGGTCCCCCGAGCAACTCGGGCTCGCCGGCGGTACCTGATTTATTCGCGGATCGCGTTGTGGAACCGCAGGTCGCCGCTGCTCCGGCGCCGAGCAGCGCGAATTCACTGGAAGCCCAGTGGCGGAAGCCGAAGGGAGCTATACCGTTGTCTATATTCGGGGAAGAGGAGGAGGAGGAGGAACAACCTGCCGCAGTCGATCCTTCAGTGGCCGGTGGTCACGCGTTTAAGCTTCCGAATGGTCATTCGGTGAAGAGGAGTTCCGATTTGAATGTCGGCGTCGGATTGAACGACTTGATTTCTAATTTGTATGATCGGAGTCCGAAAGTCGGTAATCAAAATGGAACGGATACGTATCATGACGCGAACTCGGTGGTACACGGTCAGGATCTGAACGTTAAAGCTCAAACTGGGTCGAATCTGAAGTTGAGCTCGAACGGGATAGACTCCTCCGTGCTTAACGGAAACGGTGAGTTAGATGATGATGAAGAGTGGGAATTTAAGTTTGTGGATGCGGAGAGAGTGTCCAACGACCAGAATATTGAGGTAAAGGCTCGACATATTCGTTTGTTTTGGTTTTTCATTCTAAATTTGTAGTCTTGAAGGAGTTGAGGAGTCATTAGAAGTCATAGAATTCGAAAGATCATTAAGAGAAACGAAATGATTGTAAAATTGTTCAAGTGTGCTCACAGAGAAAACGCAAGTTGTCTCCTTTTGGTTGAGATTGTATATATGATATCTGTATTATACAGTTCTGGGGGATCCAAAACTGTCCACAACTGGCCATGTGATGTTTCAAATCATATATTCTGTCTATTTAGAGTGAGGAATCATTGCGGGCTGATGGTGCATTGTTGTGCTTCACAAATTTGGAGATGAAGAACGTGTGCACCTTTTGGGGCCACCACTACACTGATGATTGTGTCAAATTGAAGCTTCGATTGCAAAGGACTGTTAATATCTAGAGGATGTTGCATTTTATTATCTGGGCCTTCCTATTGCAATGTAGAACCTCTATACATCTTTATTATACAATTGCTCTATGTGCCCCTGTTCCTCTTGTTCTTCCCTTGAGAATTCTAGTCTTTGGCAATGCATAATCATATTGGCAAAGTAGATATATTTTTCCTCCTTTTGTCTTCTGGATGCAAACACACCCACGTCTCTGCCATCTGTTTAACCAGGAAAAGCAGAATAAAGTTGAGATTGATGCAGCTGAGAATGTGAACATGTCCATTTCAAGTGGCAGTGGTTGGAATTTTAATGTGCATGTTCCCACTCCAAGCTTCGACACACTGAAGTCAGGCATTAATGGGCTTGTTATTGATTCTGTTAGAAAAGAGGAGGATACAGGCAACGATTTTGGTTGGGAATTCAAAGGTGCAGAAATTGAAACTCAATTCAATCATGAGAACCATAAGGTAACTCTAAAAGTTCCTGTTATCTCGTGTATTAGTGTATATGATGTTTATTTTTATGTTATCTGAAGAAAGTAATCCAGCCAGTATTCCCCTTAACATGGCTGATTTGTATCTTGATACATTATAATTGAGACATATGAAGAAAAGTCAGAAAGATCATCTCGTCTCACTGACTGTCTTAAAATTTGGCATTAGCCATAGGTATTCTTTTTGTGGATGTAATTTGATCTGGTTCCCATATAAATAAGCAGATCATGAAGTTTGAGTGATCAATGAACGTCGGTCAAGTGGAACTCAATATGGAATTCATGGCTTGATAGTTCTATTTCATTCTTCCCTGCATTGCAAACTAAAATCTCTGCCAGAGTTGTAAGATTCTGGAGCCGCAAATTTTCCATAGAAACATGATAATATCTACTGAAATCTCGCAATTTCTTTTGCCAAAGGGTAATGGGGCAACATTCAGAAGTTCACCAACGACTGAAGCCACTTTTGATTTTAGCAATGGTGCACATGGACAATCCGATCTGTTTGCCTCATCAAAGTGGATTGCTGATAAATTTGTGATGTCAAATTCTGTGTATGACTTGAACCCAAAAGCCAAGATTGACCTGAAAGGCTCCAATCATGAAGCTAATTTCAATCAAGTTGATGGAGTTGCTGAAATTGAGGAAAACAATTGGGACTTTAGGTGTGCATCTTCAGAAACTGGTTCAAGTGCTCAGGTACTGCATCACTTGTGTGAGTCGAATGATTGTGGAATTCATGAAATCTTTGGTGGCTTTCTTTATTTATTCCACTTGCCATGCATGTTTGAAAATCAAAATTATTTATGAATAGGTGAATTTTTAGATTCAGTTGAATCTGAGTCAGAATTAATTACGACTTTATTTAATGTTGGTATCATGGTTTTCTACAAAAGAAAAACGATCCCATGAAATATTATTTTCAGAAAGCTAGCAGAATGACAATTAATAATTCTAGGGATTAGAATTTACTAAATCAAACCAAGTGCTAAACTTTTCTAGAATTTGTGGAAATCTAAAATTTGTGGTGTGAATGAAATCACATTGGCAAGTAAGTTCCCATATTGCTCGTTCAGAGGCTAAAATCTCTGTTTTCTGAATTTTTTATGCCAGGATGATCTGAAGCTTGCTAATAATGGTGCAAAGACAAGTACAACGGAGAGGAGTGCTGACTTTGGCGAAAACCTTTGGGAATTTAAAGACGCCTTATCAGAAACTGCATCAAAGCATGAGGTATGAGTCTTTTGCTGATTTAAACAAGTTTTACCAGGTATGCCACCTGCATAAAGTTAGTAGGATAGCAGGGAATGCACAATTTTTCCCACGACATCATTTGTTAGAAATGTGCAGGTGATGAAATTGCCTAGTGTAATTTTCATTATTTAGCACTTAATCATGCATTTTAAGGAGCTAAATTGATATTGAAGCATGAGCTGTCACCAAAGTCATATTATATTTTTTTTTCCCTTTTTTTTTTTGCATTTCAGATTATGCCCTGTCAATGGTGTGTTATCAGTGACTCAAAGAATCATGTCTCAAGATATTCGCCTACATTTAATAAATGCCTATAAGGAGAACAAAAGTCCGTTGAATTTACTAACTGGTTTTCCCTATCGTACATATTTCTATTGCAGTCCTTATAATGTATATCAATCTCGTTGTTCCAATCTAAATGCTCAACAGTTGACCTGTCTCTAACACTTCCAGCTGACAGTGAAGTCCTAGGTTCTGCAGTAGATATCATGCTTTAGTTGTTCCTCTTGTTTTTTGTCTGAGATTAGAAGCTACGATCTATTATACAGCACCAAGCTAAAAATTGAAATGTACACATATAAACTAAATGGCCAGCAATTTCTCACGAATTTTTGCTTTAGTGGAAATAATGCACTTCAATGGATGTTAAATCCTTAATTTTGGTATTAGTTGTCACTAGGGAATATTGTTTTGCAGATTTAAATTTAGATTCTTTCATATGATACTTCTGTTGGTTGACTTTTCATTATTTACTTTCTAGAGAAATGAGAAACATCAAGGGAATGGGAAAAAGGAAGCCCTGCCATTGTCTCTTTTTGGTGGTGAAGATTTAGGGAAAGAAGATACAATAGTTCAAGGTGACAGTTTTATCAAAGAACCTACACCTGATACAAGAGATAGAACTAAACTAACTTCAGGAACATCCATTACTGATCTCATATCAAGTCTGTACAGTGAATCCATGCTGAGTACTCCCGCAGCTGACATTAAGAAGCTGAGTGAGGGTGCACTGAATACCACCTGGACAAATTCGGAACCAGATTCAGCAATCAAAGAGGATGACTTTGATGAATGGGATTTTCAGGGTGCCTATACCCCGAGAGGAGATGAACCTCAGAGCTTTGGTACAAGTACTCCCTGGCTCGGTGTTGATGGGTCGAATGCAAGCCACGCCGTGCCAATGTCCAGAGTAGGAAATAACCTAAACGTCATAGAGGATATTTCTTGGGAGCATAAGGATGTCTACCCTGGGACCAAATCTGCAGAAGTCTCTATAAACAGCCCTGTGGATTTGCCTCAAAGTTTTGGCATTGAATTAAAACTTGATGATCTTGTTCAATTCTATTGCAATTTGAAGGATGAGTTGTGCCTTGTTGCTTGCCGGCATCTTAATCAGGTGAAGATCCGTTCATGCAATGAATTGCTTGTTTTGTTATGAAGTTGCTCAAACCCTGAGTGTTGATAATATGCTATTTGTCAGAAGGCACATGACCCTGTTGATCTTGCTGGTGAAACTGCGAAGGCAAAAGCTCATGATGAGGAAATTCAGGTTTATGTTTACTAAATTGATCGTTTTAGTTACTTCCTTTACTATTATATCAATTCTTTTCTCATTTCAACATCTAAGATTTTTTCAGCTATTTTGTTATGATTGCTTCAATGTGTATGGAGTAACTCTGAGTCAACCTTCTTGTTGTAGGAGCTTTACAATGAGCTGCATTCAAGCAAGTCAATCTTGCAACCACCCTCAAATAATCTACCTGAGAGAGATATCAGCATCAGTACATTTATTGAAGTCTTATCTGGAGAAAAGTTCCGCATAATTGAGGCAGAATATAACTTGTCGAGCAGATTGTCATCGGTATGAATTTCTCGTCTGTGCTTAATGGAAGATCACATGGATTGGCAAATTGTTATCAAGTGAAATCATTGAGATATATTTGCAACTGAGATACTTGTAGGATGGTGGTTATAGCACACTCTATTATCTATCTTTCCTTTGGATCAGTCCTGCCTGAACATTTTGTTGCCTTGCAAGTAATCCAAGATAGAGTCCCTGGTATGAGATTTGTGGACAGGCTGCTAATACAATTGTTCTGGGAATGTTGTGGTCAAAAATGGATAAACTTCTACCTTTTTCTTTGTTTATTTGTCTGTCTGAACAGTCTGCTTAATTTTAGAGTCAAAATCCAATATATCTTAAGTTGGTTCTGATATGAAAAGTTGACATCCAACTGGGCTGTTGTTTGTCTCTTGAACTTAACTGTAGCAGTACCTTGCTTGTCTACAGGTAGAGAGAGATTCAAAGTCATTGGTTGAACTCTTGAGACACATAGCCTTGGTACTGAAAATTTTAAAATTAGGATCAGCTGAGGCACAATCTAATTATGTTTCCACATGGTCCAAAATGATCTCTGCTTGTGCTCAAGAGCTAAAGCATGGAGCCTCAATATGGAAGCAATCTCTAGAGAAGAATGTTTCCAGTCAAATATTATCTGAAAAAAAAGGTATGTTATAGCTACCAAGAACGATAAAAATAGTGATGACTAGAGTTTCTTTATGTCTCGAATTTAATGTGCTGTTGTTTTCACATCATTTAGGCAAGCAGTATGTACTTGCCCTGGGAGAAGTTTACAGAGCAGTTGGAGTTCTTGGGGCCTCGGCCATGTTATACAAACCATGGATTCTTCTTAATTATAGAGATTTCTCTGGCGCATCTGCTCTTTTAGATGAATGTACTACTATGTGGTCCAGTTCAGGCCTTGAAGAAGCTCTTCAAAACACATCTGATCTGCTGGAGTTCCAATATGAGGACAGTGTCAAGGCTTTATTGGAGTCTATCAAGCATGTTTACACTCTCAATGCAGGTGTACTCCAGAAGGCTATTTTTTCTTGTGAAGAACCTGTTTGCAGTTTGTCTCTGTTGAATCCAGGAACAGTGCCAGGTATGTATATAGTAACTGTAAATCTGTTCTTATCCATCAGGGGGTTCGGTCTGGTACAAGATCACCATTATCACAGAGTTGTCACTTTAGTCATGCAAGTACTCGATCTGCTAAGGTTATCTATTGCATCTGAAGGCTGTTTTAAAAACAAAAGTTCTCGAATGGGATTCCCAAGTATTTTCCCTAGTCTTAGGTTGTCTCTTTTTATTCTCTTTTGTGGCAGCATGGAATCTTTGGCTGGCTATATACGTTGAACCTTTTGCTTGGAACCTTAATTTTGCTTCTAAAATGCTGTTTGCTGTTGTTGAGCCAGGTATGAAGATGATTTTCTGGGACGAGGAACAGTATTTTCTCAAACTTGCTAATCTATGGGCAAATTTGATCAGCCATCATCCTCCTGAATTGCCATCCATCAAGATTCATGGATCATGACGCGACGTTTACCAGCCGGACTGACTGGTTCCCCCCAAAAATGGAAGCATCGACTGCAAAAACCATAAAAGCTCCGAGGAAAGTACGTAAAATACACCGTCTTAGTGTGGCCGAAATTCATTCCCATTCTTTTCTCTCTTAGGCCCGTGATTAGGGTGGAGGAGAGTCTTTCTCCAACGTAATTCTTTTTGGTCAGAAGTGTAGTAGCATAGTCGTCTTGAATATAGAGATAAAGCGTCGCCAAATTCTCTGTATAACAATAAAAGTTCTTCGAGTGAAAAATGAGATGGGGATTGCACCACTTCCCAGTGCATTGTGTATTTCCCTTATGTTAAGACATCTGATGATCATGATCTCCTCTGTCTAGTCCTTTATAATGAGGGTCTGCTTTTTTCATGAAAAATTCATGTTTAGGAAAACATTTTCTTAAAATTAATCATTTGTCTTACAAAAATGTGTGTATGAAAATATCTTCATCATTCATGAAAATGTTCAAGTATAAATTATTGTCGGTAATGAAAATATATTCTGTTAGCTAATTATTTTGAGTGATATAACTACTTGTTTTGATAAAAGTATTTGTCAATCTATTTATTTTTTGCAAAACAAATGAATTATTACTCTTCAAGCTCTGGTGCCGCAACATTGGATTCCGAAGAACTTACTCGAGAAAGCGAAGACCATTAATAAAGGATGGCATCTCCTTTTTGCTGGAGAATAATATGATTTCACGAAAAAAAAAAAAATTGAAGTGCCAATCAGATTGGGGGAAGTTAATTACCATTCGTGGAGTCTTCATTTACCATGTCTTCACTTACTCGTAAGAGCATATATGTGGAAAACAAAATCAGATCGAATCAATTCCATTGGTTTGACTTAACAATCAATTGTCATTAGAGTTTATAATCACTTTTTCACGTCATTTATTGAAATTTCTAGAAAGAGAGTAAAAAAAAGCCAATTTTACGACAAGGCTTCTTTCCATTACCTCTTAAAGAATTTTTATTAGGGAACCATGTTAAATTTTTGTATTCGGCTTTAGCTCTTCTTCATACCCGGAAAAAAAAAAAATCGAAAGTGGATTCTATATAACGGGAATTAGCTTGTAGAAATGGTAGACTAGGGGCGCACGATTCTGTTCCTGGAAGTAAATTCTAATCAGAACTGATTCTTTTTTATTCTGTTCCCAAGAACTGATTCTAAGCATTTTAAGCCGTTTGGTAACTGTCCAAAATTTCTGATTTTGGAATAAAATTGCGTTTAGTACCGTGCTTATTAATTATGTTTCAAATCAATTTCTTTTAATTTTTAAATAGATTTTTTACTTTTTTTACTTTTTTTTCTTTTCTTTTTCCTTTTTTTCTTTCTTTTTTCCTTTTTTTTTTTTTTTTTTCCTTTTTCTCATCTTCTTCTTCTTTCTTGTGGCCAGTCGCCGGACCGGCAACCGGCCAGACGAGGGCCGACAACCTCACCGGAGCATCGCCGACCCTTGGCAAGGCCGGCCCTCGTCGACCGAGCCTCGCCAGATCTAGCAAGGTCAAGCCTCGCCTAGCCACCGGTGGGGTTGGGCGTCGCGAGACTTGCCCAGCCCCTGCCCAGCCCCGACGAGGCCAAGCCTCGCCGGTGGTTGGGCTTGCTTCCGGCAAGCTCGCCAGACCTTACCCTAGTCTAGCGAGCCTACGGCGAGCTCGCCAGACCAGCAGTCGGCGGTGGTGGACGGCGGCTGGCAGCAGCGGTGGGTAGCCGACAGCGGCGGTCGGTAGCGGCGGTGGACGGCAGTGGCGAACGGTAGACGATGGCGGGCGGTGGTGGACGGTAGTCGCGAAATGGCCGAAGGGAAGAAGAAGAGTTTTTGATTTTGATTCTCAAATTTGTTCCCGAAACGAGAATCAACTTTTTTTTTTGTTATTGATTCTATTCCCAATCTGTTCTTGGGAACAAAATTTTTACCAAATGCAATTCTATGCCCAAACTAATTCTGAGAACAAAGAATCAGAATTTGGCCATGTTTGAATGGTTACCAATCATAGCTTAGATGGATGGTTAAATCCCTCTCTTTCTCTCTCTCCGTAAACAATTGCTCGGTCGAGTGTGGGGCCAGAGGTTGGGCAATTGTTTGGACGCGCGTGCCCAATCCCACTCTGGTATAGCATAAGCTCATTCTAAACGCATCTCTAGGCACAAAATCTTATTAGGAAAAATACTACCAAAAACCCCAAACTTTACCTAAAATAAGAAATTTACCTCAAACTTTTTTTATAATATAAAAAATCTCAAACTTTGTAAATTATAACACATTTACCCCATTAAAAGCATTTTCATCTTTTTTTTTTCTTTTTTTTCTTCTTCTCTTTTCCCTCCACCGGCCATGGCAAAGCTAATAGAGAGAAGCCGGCATTGGGCGAGGGCAGCCCTCGGCTTGGTCAGGCGAGGGCCTTCCTCGCCAGATCTAGCGAGAGAGGCCCACGCCAGATGCCAACGAGGGCCGCCATTGCTTGCGTTGGGCGAGGGCCTGGTGAGGGGTGCCCTCGCCCGACCTAGCCGAGGGCCACCCTCGCCCAACGCTAGTGAGGGCGGCCCTAGCCAACTTAGGCGAGGGGGACCCTCACCTGATGCCGGCTTCTCTCCGCCATGGCCGACAAAAAAAAGTAAAAAGTTTTTAAAAGTAAAAAGTTTTTAAAAGTAAAAAGACCAAAATGTCCTTATAATTTAAGATAAATGTGTCACACAAATGAAAGTTCAAGATTTGTTGTGTCGCAAAAAAAGTTTAGGGTAAATGTGTTACTGTAAGCAAATTTTAAAAATTTTCATGTCAAAAAAAAAGAATTGAGATAAATTTATCAAAAGTTTGAGATAAATTTACATCTTATTCCCACATCCCCCCTTCTCCCTCATCCGCATCATAAGCGTAGCCTCCACGTAGGGTTTTAGAGAGCGCATAAGCCTTTTCTGCTCTTCGTCTCCTCCTTCCTCTTCCTCCATCCCTCTAGAGAGAGAAAGACAGAGACAGAATGCTGGACATCAATCTGTTCCGGGAAGAGAAGGGGAACAACCCCGAGATCATCCGAGAGTCCCAGCGCCGCCGCTTCGCCAACGTCGACATCGTCGACGAGATCATCAACCTCGACAAGGAGTGGCGCCAGCGTAAGAATCACTCGCCCTCCGCGTCTCTCGATTCGGCGCGTGCCCATCGTGATTCGCCCGCCGGTCTCTTTCTCACCCCGGGTTTTGTGATTTTGCGATTTCAGGTCAGTTCGAGCTCGAGAATCTGCGCAAGGAGTTCAACAAGATCAACAAGCGCGTCGCCCAGCTCAAAATCGTGAGTTCTCTTATGCTCTTGATGAGGCCTGGGCATTCGGGACCTTATTTAGCGCCCGCGGAACCTGAATAAGAAACGAATCTTGTAAAAAAAAAAAAAAAAGATTTTTTTTTATCTTTGACCGTTTTGACTGCTCCCGTGCCTGTGTTTATTACGATAGATCTGAAAAGTTTCAGTCTTTTTTTATGGATACAATCGCGCTCGCAGTTTACTCGATTACCCATGTGCCAAAAGAATTTTTCCCTGTGTGTTCAAATTTTGACTGTTTTGAGACTGGGCTTGGTTTGGTTATGGTGAGATCCGCATTGCCTGTACATAGATAGTGGAGTGTTTTCTCTGTTGAACTCGATTGATAATGGCGCCGTGCTTGCCATTTTTAGTCCGGCGAGGATGCGTCGGAGATGATAGCGAACACCAATGAGAATAAGAAGCTGACGGCCGAGAAAGAAGTCGAAGTCCGTGAAGCTTGGATGGCCTTAAAATCCAGGCTGGAAATAGTCGGGAACCTTGTGCATGATTCCGTGCCTGTGAACAATGATGAGGTAATTGGCCTTTTCAGTTGGAAAATGATGTTGCGATACTTTGTGCGAATTTAGAGTGATTATTTACTTCGAGCATTTATAGGCAAATAATGCAGTTGTTAGGACATGGGGAGACAAAAGGGTGGAGCCCAAGCTAAAGAACCATGTAGAGCTTGTGGATCTTCTTGAAATTGCGGACTTGAAGAAAGGTATCGAAATACCCTTAGGGTTGTGTACTGCAATTTGAAAATATGCTTGTGCTTGAGAGTCACAAGGTCTGAGGTTCCACTAGTTTTCTAATTATTTACCACTTTTTAATGCTACTCTCCAAAGTTATTCTCGTGAATATTTTGTGTCGTTAATTTCAGTATGCTTGGATTTATATAGGTGCTGACGTGGCTGGGGCTAGGGGGTTCTACTTGAAGGGAGACGGTGTCCGTCTTAATCAAGCTCTGATTTGTTTTGGACTGGATTTCTTGGAGAAAAGGGGATACACAGCCCTACAAACACCTTTCTTCATGAAGCAAGATATCATGGCAAAATGTGCTCAACTAGCACAATTTGATGAAGAACTCTACAAGGTAACAGATGAATGATACCGTCACAATTTCTTCCCTCTTTTTGCTGCTATGCAAGATTTGAGGAGTTATCATTACTGAAGTTTCAATGAAACTATAAGTTGTACCGCTTCTCGAACGTATCTGTCAGGACTGATTAGTGATGTCCAATTAGGTAACTGGAGAGGGAGATGATAAATATCTCATTGCTACTGCTGAGCAGCCACTCTGTGCTTATCATCTTGATGATTGGATCCATCCATCGCAGCTACCAATAAGGTCTGGTAGTGATGTTGATTATTAGTTGTTATTATGTGTGGACATCGTTCTGATCTGATTCGGCTTGTATTGGAATTTTGACCAGGTATGCTGGATATTCATCTTGCTTCCGCAAAGAGGCTGGTTCCCACGGTCGTGATACTCTAGGAATTTTCAGAGTTCATCAGTTTGAGAAAGTGGAGCAATTTTGCATCACCACTCCAAATGGCAACGAGTCTTGGGACATGCACGAGGAAATGATTAAAAATTCTGAGGAGTTTTACCAGGCGGTATTACTTCTCACCTTATGAACCCCTGAATTAATTTCATGTTGCTGCACTATGTTTAACATTGAAAGAGTGCTGTCCTCATGAATAGGTTGTGTTCTTGTATGTCAGATTCACTTTCTGGTGTCTCTTTGTTATTGCAGCTTAAGATCCCATATCATGTCATAGCAATTGTTTCTGGTGCTCTGAATGATGCCGCCGCAAAGAAGTACGATCTTGAGGGCTGGTTTCCTGCATCGCAGACTTACAGAGAACTTGTGTCCTGTTCGAATTGTACTGATTATCAGGCAAGGAGACTGGAAATACGATATGGTCAGAAGAAGGTGACTCTTTTTAAGCTAGTACTTGAGCATTTTTTGCATGCATGGAAATGATTATTTGTGACAACTAGCTAGGAAGGTTTCATTGGGTTAGAATAATAGTGTTGACGAAACTATGCTTTTCTGCCTAAATATGATCTTAAAGGAGGAGGATATTTTAGGAGTATCCAGTATGTCCTTTCAATTTCTCTGGCCAAGTTTATTCATGTTATCCTATGTGCAAAATCTAGTCTGATGGATCTACTAGCGATTTCTGGTTAATGGTTTTGGCTGACTGGAAGCCAGTGATTGTTCTGCTAGGGGATGTCAATATTTCTTTACTTTATTTTGACAACGTTCTGTTATGCATAAAAAAACACCTCCTTTCGGCTGACATGCTTGATTTTCTTCCTTTTCCTTTTGCAATCTGTCAGAGCAATGAGCAAGTGAAGCAATATGTTCACTTACTAAATTCTACCCTGACTGCCACTGAGAGGACGATTTGCTGCATACTTGAGAACTACCAGAGAGAAGATGGAGTTGAGGTTCCAGAAGTTTTAAGAGGATACATGGGTGGGAAGACATTCTTGCCTTTCAAGGCCAAACCTGCAACAGAAACTAAAGGGAAGAAGACTAAAGCATAGCTTTCATATTTTGGAGAATGTTGACAAGAATTTCACGAGCCATATATACTTGGAATTCATGACTGAAATATCTGTGTGGCCCCAGTTCCTGGGGATCGCCAAGGAAGCTGAACTTGGAAATTAAATCATGCTTAAATCTTTCAATTTTCTTGTTTACTGTCCATAAACTGGCTTCAGTTCTGGGTAGTAGTATCACTAAATTCGATAGTCATTTCATGCCGGATGTAGATTCTGGTTAGTCTTCTGATTGAAGTGAATGTTCTCTCCAGTGATTGGTCATGTGGTTAATGTCCAATCCGAAATGGCTATAGTACGCACGTACAGTCATTTTGTGGCATTCTTTTTAACCTTATTTGGTTGTAGTGCCTTGTTTGGCTCGTGTACGCCTTCAAGTTCCTGCATAGCCCATGTCAGTTCTTGGTCCAAACCAGCAATAACTATACTGAATACGGATGCCGAACTTGTTTAGACAGTGTGATCCGACCACTTCTAAAAACTCACGATTCAGAGAGTAAGTGCCTTAGCTCCGGATTGGAACCGGAGTAAGCCGCTTTTTTCAAGAATCGGGAGTGTGGACCTGCTTCAGCAAACTCAAATGAAATGTAATAACGTTCTTGGGCTTGCTTAGACGGCAACTGTAGTTTCTGGAGAAGTGTTCAATTATGATGCCTCGCATAGCGTCGATGGGAATAGGCTGCTGAGCATTTGGTCCGTGGCAGCATAAAATAGGTCGGCTTAAATCGAAGGGTACCTTTTCGAAGTGTGCCAAAGAGGCTCGAGGGAATTGCCGATGATATAGGGATCGATGATGATCTGATTATCGTGGTAAACTTGAAAGTTCTTGCAACCTCAGACCAATTTGATTCGTTTGCTACTTTCTGGAGGATTTTTCGTCAACAACTGTCTTAGATCGATCCAAGAGTAACGAGCAAAGATGGCCCTGGTTTCATGTTTTGAAGCAAAAGAAGGCGCTTGGTCGTACGATCGTAGATCGGCTCAGGCTTGAATATTCATCTGGGCAATTTGATGGCACAAATTTGCAAAATATATTTGATTTTCTGCCTCTTAAAACTCATTCGTTGAACCTACTATAGTTGGTTAAGATACATATATAGGTGAAACACACTGGTATGGCAATAACTTCTGCTGATTCTATTTTTGTGCATTGCCTTTCAGCAACTATAATCCCTGGTTCCAAGGAACCATTGATACCACGTATGCGTCTGTGGAGGAGGGAGAGAGAGAGAGAGTTCTCAATAATCAACTAGTCCGACAACTAGTCCGACCAATCTCTGATCTTCAAAAAATCATGAAAGACATTCATCTTCACATCTTGCTTAATACTTTGCAACAAATTTGGTATTCACATTAGAAACTTTTCTTGTCGCGTGAAATTCGGAACCTGAAGTGGCAATTAAATTGCTTTATTGAAAAATATATGGCCAACCCTTCATTCAAGCAAGGCCAGAAAAAGAACAAAAAGCTCTTCTACACGGTGGGTACCTTGTCTCCACCTTTGCAAGGTATAGCTTTATGCGAGATCTCTAAAAGGCATCGTTGACGCCAATCTGCTAATTGTGCAGAGGATCAGGTGACGAGGGTACTTTTCTCTCTTCAACAGCAAGAGATTCATCACCAACTTGTATCATTGCAGTAGCCGTGGTTGTCGTTGTCGTTGTTGTCATCTTCCTTGCTTGAACGGTGTCTTTGCCTCTCATGCTCTCCTTCACATGCCGAGCCCCAGAAACAAATTCGGTGCTCAAAGCCGATGTGGTTAAGAAAATCAACAGCAGGCAGCACACTTGGAACTTCGAATCGTCGGCCATGGTGATTCTGAATGCGCTGTGTTTATGCCTTAGAAGCAAAATGAGAAGAGTGTCAGGGTGATGACAAACGTTTGATTACAAAGGCTTAGGGTCTTATATTAGTTGTGAAAACAAGAAGTTTTCTAATAGAGGACAAGCAAGACTTGTCAACAACTCCTGTAGCATTGTCTGGTGGAATGAAATTTCCTTAATAGAATAATGACATCCATTGCTGCTTCATTAGTTGACAATTCAATTCACCAGCGCTTGCTTTTTCCCCTCAATTCACTCATAATGTCTGGCCATGTTCCATGTCAAACAAACGTGTCTGAGGTGTCTAGAGAATCATTGAATACCAAACAGGACCAGCCAAAAAGTGGTCAATCTCATCATCCAAAAGCTAAACCAAACAATACAGATTGGTCATAGAAGGGACCTCAATTTCAGGTCATAATCTTGACACTCTTCCCATTCTCTCCAATCCCTCCTCCGGCTAAAAAGTCCAACATGCTGAAGTCCAGTGAGTGCCGCCCTTCCTTTGGGCTAGCTTGTCCTTCTCTCCAATAATTTATCATCAACTGTTGACTTTGAAGAGTAAAAAGAGAGTGTGTTTGGTGGTTGTTTGGCGCCGCCCTCCCGTTGGTTCTCAGACCACAGTGTTCTCATCGCAAAGAAAGGAGCAAGTAAAATGCTTCATCAGAGGCATCTTCTATATGACATGTAATGTCTTCGCTGGGTTTATGCGCAACATATGGTAGTTCCTACACTGCATATCTCCTTTCCAACCAAGATGTTTTATCTCTCTCTCTCTCTCTCTCTCTCTCTCTCTCTCTCCACCACCATAAAAGTTCGGTAGCTTTTCAGTTTGCAGTAACCGGATGGATTGAAAAAAAGGGTGTTAGCTAAACCAAACCTGCTTCCTAGAATAAGGATATTTAAGAAAGGGGGAAAAGGGAAAGAAGGGGCCTAAGATCTAAAGTCTTGTTTGAAGAGCGTGCAAATGATGAAATGACTCTGGAATTCAGCATGCTATGATTATCCAGTGGACAGCATCGTCAATAAACGCAATCATTAGAGTAATAGAAAGTCTCATAAACATGACCTTTCGGACGCTAATTCCCATAACAAGATGGCACGACTTGGAGCAGAAATCATCTCAAGATCTCACTGTATAAAGCACGCAGACTATTGCCTGATCAATCTCGCCGACAATGTCATATTGTTTGCTTGAACCATATATCAAACACGCTTAAGGCAACCATTTTATTTCTATTCCAAAATAATTTTTTTATTCTAAATTAATTTTTAAAATAAAAATCTATTTGATAAAGCAATTTAATTTTTCTATTTTTAAAACAGACTTTTGATACATAAATAGATTTGGCATAAAAATGAAAAGTATAATTTTTTATTTCTTTATTTCTGAAATATAAGTAAGAAATAAAAACTCTCTCATGACTAATCCTTTATATTAGTCATGACTAATCCTTTATATTAGTTAGCCACCCACTTGCTGTCTGCCGCTGCCTGCCACCATCTCTCGAGGAGAAACTTTGTTGATTCTTTTCTAGAAACATAAATTTTACGTCATTAACAAACACGAATTTTTGCTCATAAACGTATCTAGAAATATAAATAAAAAAATTCATTTCTTTTAAAAAATAATTTCTGACCAAAATGATTATCATTCGCACCCCAAGTCACCGGTGGGACGAGTGAAAGTTTTCCCCCTTCACCCACCCACCACCATTAGTGCGCGAAAACAGAGTGGGGCTTCTTTTAAATGCCATGGAAGTGTAACGTAGGCCACACGATCGAATAAAGGGAAAGAACCTACTTAATCTTAAGAAACTCCCGTAAGAGCCGAAAAGTTAAGAGAGTTAACAGAAAAATTCCCAAAACGTGAATCTAACAATTAAACATGACAACTATCTAGAGGTCAAGAACTATTGAATCTTGTCTTATATTACCAAAATTGAGTCAATACAAATGTTGCAAAAAACTCATCGATTTGAACCCCTATTAAACCCAGGTCCCTCACACATCATCTAGATCACCTCTCAATTGGACAATGGTTACAGAAAGAGGCTCGCAACCTTATGATGCATTAACAATGAATATGGTACCGTCACAAATGAACAAATACAGTAGCTTTCATTCATGATGTATAAATCCGCTAGCTGACAGATGTAATGTCCCATGGACAGAGATGCATCCCTATGATCTACAATTTCTTCAAGGTTCCCTGTAGATTCATGCTATACCGAGACAGTGAACAGATAAATCTTCAGGACAACGGCAAGAGCCAGCTGCAACAGGAAGATTGCGGCCACTATCAAAAACCACCTCTCCCCTGCAGACTTAATGTGGGCTCGGAGGTTAAGAGCCACAAAGGTGGCAGACATGAAACCAGCCACACCAGCAACCACCCATCTGAATATATCCAGCGGCACGATGGAGAGACACTGAATCCAGAATTTAGAGACAATTCAGATTCCAAAAAAATTTGGGAAGAAGCTGTAGTACATCATAGATAAACGGCCTGACCCTCATCCAAACATTGAATTCACGGCATAATTAAATTCGCTTCTAGTTATGAATAACTAAACATGGCAGTTGACATTCCCGTCACTGGAATAGCTATGAAGACATGACAGTGAAATCAAAAGACAAATTGATATCAAAACTGTCTCTACAAGTGACTTCTCCCTACTACACACTGAAATCCTTTTCTTTGAATCAATTAAGAAGGCCAAAGAAATGATTGGGTGGGATTGACACCTAACAAAGAACAAGAGTTCATGGTTGCTGCCATATTAATCTCAGAAAAATATTAATGTAAAAGCAAATGGTAGACCATCCTCAAAGTATAACCAGCGCGAAATGTCTTAATTGGACTTGTGTTTATATGAGAAGAATGAATCACCCATAATATCCTTGTATTTTCCATATATGACCGAACAATTTTTTGTTGTTTATTTCGAGTATATAAGATCACCGACACTCTCTCTCAAATAAGACGAAGAAACTTACCAATGCTGGAATGAAGACAAAAAGGGAGTAACCATAAAGGCAAAGCAGCTGAACAAGACCGGACGGTGCCGAGAAGTATTTCAAGATGACGTATAATCCAAGAGGTACAATAGTAACATAGCCATAAAATAATCCAGCAGACCATGTCACAAGATTTATGTCATAGTTCCATTGTTCTTTCTTCAGCTTGTGAGCTACATATGTGACAAAAGTCCCAATTGAAGCTGCAACAAAAATGAGGGTGGTGCATATCCAGAATGGTCCATACCTGCGCATTCAAATATAATCACCTAAAAAAAGATCGAAAACAAAAGGACAATATTAAACAAAATTTTCTGCTTAGGGCCTATCTATCTATGGCTGGAAGTGCAGATCAAATAAAACCCAAGATATAGATCAGTGCACTAAAAGGTAAAGAAAAATGCACCTTAAGAAGCTTTTAAGGAATATAAGAAGTGCTGATGTCTCACTCAACTAGTCTGAAGCTGCTTTAATTTTACATCAAGATGAAGGCACTCACATGCGATGGCAATGAAGTGCAAAGCTCATCATGCACATTTCAGTTTCAAATAAGCTGAGTGGATTTTATTTTAGGGATATTTCAAAAGAATTGCACTATGGCAGTAAACCTCCCCAGCAAAATCTCCACCATTTACTCACATGACACACATTCCCTATCAGGGTTAAATCATGTGGATCAAAGCTAAATGCTTAAAGCATTGCTGATAGCAAAATCCACCATGAATTTCCATGAAATCTAGCACCTTTTAAAAGTATCATATGATACAAAAGCGAGAGATTACCAATGTGATTCCCCTAGTTGTGTCGGAGAATATTGTCATTCCACAATTGTACATTTCAGAAATAAAGTCACACCACTATTTAACAAATCCATGAAATTCATACTACTCAAATATCGCAGGTGCCAAAAGCTCAGGACAACTTACAGATCCGGGTTGCTGGAGGTTTTCTCATTAAAGCTTCCTCTAAATGGGAATAGTGAATCTTTAACCCTCTCTAGCACATCTGATGTGTCAACATCAAAATACGGTTTATAGGAGGCAACTGAGAACCAACTAAACCAACCACTTGGCTGAGAGTCATCTGATCCGACTGTAGATTTTGAAAATGTATCTGCATCATAATCAAGAAAATGTACATAAATAGCAATATACATAATTTGCAACAGAATTTCAATCCGCTTTAAGATTTAAACCTGACAATAGGATCTTCAGTAATTTTTGGTCCAGTTAAATATGAAAACAGCAAAAGCGAGAAATAATGTAATTGCAGCAGCAGAAGCTGAGATATAAATTTCCAAGCATGCACTGCCTTTTCTCTTCAAATGCCTCATCAATCAACAAGATTGTGCCTCATTAAACAGAGTTCGTTTAGATATGAACAAACACTAGGCGGATGGAATCTAACATTAAATTTGCCTCATTATGCCTTTCACAAGGATGGAAGTCAAGAGGGCAGTAGCAAAGCAACATAATATCCTAAGTCCCAAAAACACACAACATAAAGTACGATAATGTCTTGCATACCATCAGCATCTCGAGGAGGACCAGAGCCACCAGATATCTTCCCTTTTGCATCGGATGGAGGGAAAGTCTGGAGATTTGAATCTGAGAAAAAGATCATTTCTATTGAGCTCCGAATAAATAAATAAAAATGACGTCGATGACAATCATTAGAGACATCAATTGCCATGAGATAATATCTCAACAAAGGCTGAGTGGCTTTCAAATCCAGAACTGGACAAGCTGAACTGATCCTCTAATCGAACCTATGCATCAAATCATTGACTCAAACAACAGGAATTTCCTCCTGCAAGAGCTACCAACGTCGGGCTTTTCCCGACGTTTTCTCCACCCATAAAAGACGATCTAAATCTCATAAACAGCAGGAACACTACTGATAAAAGGAAAATCGTACTGACAACAGACCCGAATTATCCACTATTCCTCTTCCTGAGCAATGCCCGATTCACGACATGGCAGCTCACGCATGCCAAGCTCAAAAGCGTAGACAGCCTCAGCCAAGACAAATCCACACTAATCAAAGCACAGAACAGAAGGCAAAACTCGAACAGATTCCTCAAATCGCAGCACATTTCACATTTCCTAATCGCAAAAAAAACACCAACCGAGACTTCCACAATTTCCACACCACCCGGTACCTGTGAATCTGACAGCTACGTGCCCTGGATCTGGGACGGCCTGCGAAAAGATCGAGCGAGATCAGCTGAGATCCGACGGAATACGACCGGTGGATAATCCACCCACGCACGCAGCACCAGAAATCGAGAAGCGACGAAGCGCGATTGCGGTCGAGGAGCGACTCACCGGAACAGATCCCGACACCTTCTGGTTGTCGATGCTCGTGTACTTGCCGGACATCATCTTGCCGACGCCTCCTCCTTCTGCTTCTTCTTCTTCTTCTTCGTCTTCTGCCGCTTCGCGACTTTGGTCGTCTTCTTCGCAGAGATCTCTCGCCTCGCAGGAATGGCGTATCCGGATTTTGTTTTCCTTTTTTTTTTTGCCTTTTTGCCGTCGATATTGTTTTTTCTATTTGCGTGTTTCGCTCCACTTTCTGTTTGTCTGTTGCAGGGAAAACGGTGGGTCGGCTTTGGGCTGGGCCCATTACTGAACCCAAAAGCAGTCTGGAAATGAGCCGAGCCCAGTCCTACTTTGGCGGGTGTTGTTCTAACTTCGAGTTTGCTTGCGTTTCTGGGCCGTAAGGATGTGCATGGATTCAACATAGAATGTGGAATCTATGAATCAAATTGGTGGAAACCAATCCTATTCTAGGTTCTAGATTATGTAGGGTAGATTTAATCTCCAAAAATTGACAAATCTATTCCAATGGGTAAGTTAAGGGCCTGTTTGTTTGACTTTTGTTTCTATTTCTCGGAATACAATTTCTGTTCTTTTGTTTCGGAAAATAAAAAAAGAATAAAAATGTGTTTGTTTACACTTTTGTTCCTCAGAACACTTCCAAGAAACAATATTTTTTCTCTTGTATTTTTTTCTTATCTTTCTTTTCTTTTTCTTTTTTCTTTGGCCGGTCCCCAGCCTCGGCCATAGTCAGTGACCGGCTGTCAAGGGCCAGCGACCTTGCCGGAGCGTCGCCGATAGTTGGGCGAGCTCAACCTCATCGAGCCACTGCTAGGCGACGCCGACTTGGCGGTGGCCTGGAGAGGCCACCGGCCCTCATCGGCCAATCGCCCACCCTGGCTGAGGCCGACAACCGGCCAAAATGAAGAAAAAAGGAAAAAGGAAAAATAAAATTAAAAGAGATAAAAAAAAATATACAAGTTTACCAAATGTGTTTCTGTTCTTTTTTCATTCCAAAAACAGAAATTTTGTGCAGTTGCTAAACACGTTCTTCTATTCAGAAATTGTTTCCCGGAGCAGATTTATGTTCCCTAGAACAATTTTTTAACAAAAACATTACCAAATGAGCCCAAAGTTTCTGTGTTTATCTTATCCTATGTCTTTGCTTGATTATACGATATTCTATGGCATTCAACGATAAATGTATAATTGGAAACTACTAATTTGAGCTTCTATTTCTAATGATATCCACAATTGAGACTAGTGAATTGTAGCAAATGAAGGTCATTAAAGATTGTTCACTATTTCAATTTCTAACAATATCAAGACTTTTACTTTGCTAACATTTTATAATTTTCACATGTTTAAATATTAATTGTGATCAGTGAATTATAACAAATGATAGTCGTTAAAGGTTTCGCTAAAAACGTTCAATTAAGTGTATAAGTATAATGTGGATAGATCATGGAGCCAATCATTTTCAAGGTAAGTTTTAGGTTCTTGAGTATGCAAAATAGGTTCCACATTCCAAATATTATAGAACCTATTTTGACAGGTAAGTTCTAGGTTTCAAATAGAACCTGAAATCACTTATCTCTGCCACGTTGTCATCAACTTCCCTGACGAGTGATATCTAGCGAGCAAGCAGTATATAGGCTTCATCATTACCATAGGAGCCAGGTTCAATGTAAATGCTTAGAGAGGCAAGGAGCGAGTGATTGTCATATACGACATGTTATAATTGAACGCCACACATCATATCAATTGATGACATGACATGTGATAATTACTACTTAATTTTTAATATAATTCGGATTTTGACAAAGTTTCAAAACTCATGTCAAACAATTCCCAACTGTGATCCCAAATCCCCAACGATGAGACAGGTTTGGAGCTTGCCTACTCCACAACAGAAGTGTTGCCTGAACTCATCTAACACCATCAAAGCAAGAACAGGGTCCTTAAACCACTCGAAACGCGGATAAGCTCCACATGTTTCGTCCACTTTTATCCAGGATGGTGGTATTATCATCACCCGCAAGGGAGTTGCTTAGGTATTTTTCGGCTAATTTAGGCTCTTAGAGGCCAAAGCAGGAGGACTCCTACGAAAGACAGAGTAGCTAACACGGTTAAGTAAGAAAATCCGAGGTTGCCTCACCGCGTAATCGAGTTGCAGCTGACCTAATTTATCTTTGTATCCCGTCGTTTTACTTGAACATACAAACATCCCACATTAGCTGCGTGCAGGGTGTTCTCCCGATTACTCCATTCCGACTCTCCCGACTCGAAAACAAAAATGTCGATCTAATATGACCATTCAAACAATTAGCATGCCGTAAATGCTAGGTGCGGTTCACAAAATGAAGTCGCTTTATTGTAACATCATATTCTATTATTCACTCTAAGTTTGAATCCAACATTCATCAGCGAGTTGCTAGATTCACCAGAAGCCTATCGCATCACGGATCATCCAGGTGGACCACTCAGAAACTTCCTTTCGAGTACATAGCTAACCTGCTTTCAACGCCATAAGTCAAGACGAATATCTACTAAACTGCCTTCGCTGAGGAAATTCAAAATCCAACACAGACAGAAACTATTATGAACACAAGTATCTAAACAACTTCTACAAGGGCAATTAATTTGTCCTTTCAAGGGACAAAAACCACATTAAAAAATAATGATAACCTCACAAGTCACAAGTTCACCATCACAATGCCAACGTTTGGCAAGGCATATGCTTTATTAGCGGCAAGATCATGATCAGCATATTCTTGTTCATCGTGATTTCAGAGTTCTTCAGATGAAACCGCAGTCTGCTTGTATTCTTCCCCAATATATGGAGTCCCGACTCTGGCTACTCCACAAGAAGATGATTCCATCATCACTTATGACAGTCTCCGCAAATGCAGTTCTGAATAAGGCTTTATAGGTTCCCTGCCTACAACATTATTTTACATAGGTCCACCAGTATTCCAAGTTATCCATTCCCTCTCAAGCACTTTTTAGTCTGCCCCTCGTGAGCAGCAGAGATCTCCTTAATGCAAGCATAAGAACCCATGTGGTTGCACTAATCTTTTCCTTAATCATTAAAAGCAAAGCAGAGCTCAACACGGTCTTCAAAATTTGAGCTCGCAATCCCTTGAAAAAACCCAGAAAGCCTTCTCTATTCCATATGGCGAGCATGATTCCAGGAATTGTTTTGCGAGGTTTCTTCTGAGCTGTTTCTGTTCCATTTTCACTAGAATCGACAGCTTGAATCATGACCTTACACCTTCATGCAACAAAATGCTAATTAGCTCTTAGTTCTGCAACAAAAGCACACAAAATAGGTACATTTATTGGAAAGAAAGATGCACCTTATTGCAGGATAAGTCAAAATAGTGGCGATGCTCTTCGAAAGCGCACCCAAGGCAAAAGCTGAGAATGCAGAAAGCGATTCAGGTGATGAACCCTTGTCTGTTTTATTCTGTTTTCCTTTCAAGAGTCTTAGCTTGAGCTGATCAAAGACTGTGTACTGAAGGGAAAAAAAAAAAGAAAAGGTCAGTCTAATGAAAATTCTCACACAGGGACTTAACAACAACAATCATCACAATGCTTGCAACACTCGAAAAGCAAATACCTGAATCGCAGGGTTAGAAGTCAGCAAAAGGGAGATCCCAAGACCATCAAACGCATGAGTCCAATCACCCTCAGTAAGGGTCTGCCAAAGGCCCTTGGATTTCCCAAAGGCACTAGTTTGCATCCTGGCAGAGGCTGTATCCAGGGGCTACACAACAATATACCAAATTCTCTCAAGATCACTAACAAATATTACTTGCTAATTTGCATATTAATAATGATTCTATATTTTCTAGATCTCATACAGACGTAGCACATTCAAATGGCACTTATAATGCTCCAAGGTACTGAGTTCTTAAGCTAGGATCAGTTTACATCTGTATGTTCATATAAGTGAAAGGAGCAAACTAACAAAGCAAAACTTTTTGAGAGAGGATTCACCTGAGTAATAATGGCAGTGCAAGCACCAGCTGCAGCAGCCAGAACCAAATTAGCTGATGTTCCAACTGACTTATAACCAGTCCTTTTTAGGTATAATCTTTTAAAGTTGCTGTATCCATAGAAGTAAACAAACTGAGCAATGAAAGATTGCAGGTTTTTGGTCCCTAAGCCCTGGTATAGTGAGAGCACTTGGCCATTGGATATTGCCTCCCAGAGAACATCTGACAGATGCCTGTGCAGACAAAGAAAAACCAAATGGATTAATTACCACAAATATCCTCAGAGCAGCTTGCAAGAGAGATGATATAGGCACTCTGATCCATTGAATTCAATCAGAAATTTGCACCAGAAAGAAAAAAGACTGCGAATTCCCACTGTAACAAAGATTGCAAATCAAGATGGTCTCATTCTATCTAGGAAGCTCTGAGGAACAATGTTTGAATATTGTTTTATACCTCTTGAAATGTACATTTAATGCCATGTTAGCACTTCAGAAAGAGTTGCCAGAATCATAATATAAAAACAGCATTGAAGCCAAAAGACTCCAGATAAAAATAAAAATAAAAACCATATAAGCTGTGAGCACAAATTTATTTCAGATTTTTTCTCAGCAGAAAAGAGATGACGAGGAGAAATATTCAGATTCCTGAACCACCAGTGAACGCAAACTATCGCCAAAATAACCCAAAAAATCAGCCTCTCAGAAAGAATACAAACTACAAATAGTTTATACTTCATTCAACTGCAACATGTATTGACCAAGACCTATTACTCTGTTTGAGAGTATATCAATCTTGAAATTTACGACGGCAAAAAGAGATACATGTAAGAAGAGATGGCAGAGGGAAGTTATAAGCTATAAGCTGTTATCCGAGGGAACCAAAACATGGGCAGAACATATCCGGATTTGCCGTGTTGGCAGCGACAGATGCGATGAACGAAACATGCTTGCACAAAAGGAAGCCAATGCAGAAGAGTACAATTTTTCACTTTTCTTTCAGGACCATGTTCATGGGCAATGAACCGTAGCTTCTCCTCACAGAATTTAAGTACTCGTCAGGCACAAAAGATTCCATCTTTAAGGTATACGACCCTTTTTCCGAGGCCTCATTCGAAAGGTCAATGCATATAACAGCCACCCAAACCCAACGTCGACACGCTCCTACGAAGCCAAAAGCCTCCGAGAAAATGGAGGCGCGAACAACGACGTCTCGCCGACAAAAACACGACCCTTCCAGACAGCCAAAAAAAAAAAAAAACAAGAGCTAATTTCGCAATCATCGAACCCTATGCACGAAACCGAAAGATCACACTCTTCAATCCGCTAGCAGCGAATGCTACAATCTAAATCCGTCGGGAAAAATTAAAAATAATTATTAAAAAAAAAAAATCACGATCATCCTACACAAGCAGGACAGGAGCTGGTTTTGGCACGATCGGGGGCCTTAAGCGCGCTACGATTCACGAGCACCGATCAGGAGAACAGAATTCGCCGCGTGAACCGACGGGATCGCGATCCCGCCGAACGACGCGAAAACGAAGAAGATCTCGAAGGACCGAACGACCGACCTGTATCTCTGTTGACCGTGGGCTTGGCCCTCGGCCTGGTACTTGGTCTTGCAGGTGTCGAGCGGGTACAGGATGGTGGTGCTCAGCAGCGACCCCACCGCCCCCGACGTCGCCTCCGCCAGCGACTCCAGATCCACGCCCATGCTTCCGACGAGATCACCTCCCCGCACCAGCGCCCGCGCGCATCACATGCACAGCGACAAGAAGAAGAGAGAGAAAGAGAAAGAGATATAGAGAGAGAGAAAGAGAGAGAGAGAGAGATTCAATTTATAACGAGGACGGCGAAGAAGAAGGAGAAGTGGGAACGAAATTGTCGACGTCGAGAATGTGGAAAACGACGGAGACGAGACACCCGCCGAACACAGAGACGATTCCGCTGGTTTGGAAATAGCGCTCTAGCAAATATGGGAAGGATGGATCGTTTTCTCCATTTGGGCACCGCGGGATGGCGTTTTCCTCGGGAAGCGTGAAGCCGCGGGAGAGAGGGGTGGGGAAGTCGGACGGTTTCCGTCTAAATTGACGGCGACGTTGACGGATCGGACCGGAAATCGCCCGACGCGGCCGCATTATTAATGCTTCGAGACGTTGACGCGGGTAGGTGCGGGCGGGGGTTCGGTGTCGGTATCGGTAGTGCGGGATCGATCTATCCGAGTCGGACCGGACCGCACGTGCTCCGCCCGAGTGAGCGCAGGTCGAAGCTCGGATTACGGATTAGGCTGTGCTGTGCACGTGCGGCTCGGTTGGCGTTTCAAGCTTTTTACTTGTGATTATCGAATTTAATCCTGTTTGTTTCGAGATAATGATAAGAGAGCGATGATAGGAAGCAGTGACGGTGTGACGCGCAGATGACGATGATTCTTGACATGGTCAGATTATCAGGTGTAAATGATAAAATTTTTACTTCTTTATTTCTTTATTTTTCTGTTTTTCGAATTAGATTTTGAACAAAAATTCGTTTAGTAACGTAATTTGACTTTTTTATTTCTAAAACAAATTTTTATTCCATAAATAGATTTGAATAATAAATCAGAAGCTAAAATTTTTAACTTCACAATTTCTAAAATAGAAATTAATAAATCAATTTTTGACCATAAATCAATTTTTATTTCAGAAATTTTGTCATGTGCACCCTTAGAGAGACATAAATAGTTTTTGAATTTTTATTCTATATGTAGTGTCGTAATTGAATTTTAAATTTGTTCGATATGGTCTATAAATTTTTGTATATGTTTAATTTAGTGTTTAGATTGTGTGAAAAATGTTCAATGTTGCTTGTGAACTTTAATTAGTAAAAACAACATTGAATAATTTTGTTAAGTTCATGAATTGGATTTAACACGTATCAAAAGTATGTTAATCACATCGAAAAAATTAAATATTTCAAGCATTACATTGTATATTTGGTTAAAATTCATGGACTGCATTGAATAAGTTCAAAATTCAGGCAGTACATTGTAGATTAGATCAAAATTCGTTGGTGGTTTGCGTCATCGTCCCGAGGGAGAATATGCTCTACACGATGGAACTTTACTCCTTTTTTTTATTATCATTTATTGTGTGAATGGAAGAAATTTCATTGGAGGGTCAAATTGGAAGATTCTCAATGCGAGACGAATTTAATCTTGACTTGATAAATAAAAAACAAATAAATTGACTAAGTTGTGATTTTATGAAACAGAGTGTATGATGAAATGCTCGAGAGGGGACACAATTTCGGGTTTAATCTTAATTGCAATTCAAATTTATTCATTAATTGAGTTTGAATCGAATCTAGCTTGATTGAGCGCAGCTCAAACCTTAAATATTCAAGTCGAGTTGAGTTGACAATTAAGCTCGAGTGTTAAATCAAATCAACTTGATCACACCTATGATTGGGGTCTGGACATGTCAAAAAAATAAGTATCAATGATAGATAAGAGTTTCCAAAGTCAAATGTAAATATTAGTTATGATAAACGATAGATGAATAATGTCCGGTTACGTTACGTTGGTCTTGCAACTAATGCATAACATTTATTTTTCCTCCCACACGATTGATAACGCTGGCCTCGATACCTACACGTGCTACGGAAAATGCACAAAGAAAACTCGAATACACCAGACTATATTGCAACGCAGCAAAACTCAATTTGCATTTTGCTAGCTTGCCATGAATCGATGCATAAAGGATTTTTTTTAAACAGACAAAAGATTAGCATAGTGATTGAGATCCAAATCTAATAATGACAACATGTCTCAGACTGTATCGCAGTTAGGGATTTAACTATTGTTTGGAAATGAAATCACTCAAGTGAAATTAGTAAAGTTAAAAATTACGAATGCTCTTTTTATAAAAGAAATATATGAACGCAGGACACATGGATATTGTCTTGCTCAAGGGGACTTAGCTCACGCATCACGATGAAGTCATGTGTGTCACATTCTCGTGTCTCTCGTACATTGATCAAGAATCTGAAACTTACCTTATTATAAAAGGTTATCGATTTTTAGAATAAAAAACTGAACTCGCCCACTCTAGAATTGACTAGGGAATTGGTTTGCTTTCCATTTTTTTTCTTTTAAGTTACGCACAAACTTTAAACAACATAACATCATTGTAGTAAAACATACCTTGTGAACAACTTGCGGCATTGTGTTTTTTGGCTTTGATGGGTTTCATAGACTTCTCAAGTCCAAGAAATCAGGTTTTACCTAAAAAATCCGAAAACAAATCGATCAACGTCTATTCCCAAATTTTTAATCCATAAACCTATCCAGCTACCGTGTGAACAATCTTGTAACCAATCGAGTAAGGTTGGTCTAGGGCAATTCCCAATTTGAAGCAACCTGGTTATTTGCTCCTAATGTCCCAAACATAAAATCTCAAAAAAAGATATTTTTATTCGCACTCCCCTTTACATATAAAAAGATGCCGTGAGAATGAATCCTTCGACAATGTTTTTGAACAACATAGGAATGGTCGGGTGATTTCATTTTCAAAAGGGATGGTGTAGCTACGAAGGTTGGCGCCGCAACAGAGAGTCTGTCATAGATCTCCATTGACATGCTTCAATCACTCCACCTTTTTTCATATTAAGTATGTGAACACTTTTTCGTACATCATAGAATATGGGGGTGTGGAAAATAAAATGCCCAAATAAAAAGGCAACAAAATTACTTTCCCACTTTTCATTTTATTTGAAAAACTTGAATTCTTTTTTACCGCACTTCTCGCATTTTCCTCTTAAATTAGAGGGAACAATTAAAGCAGGTCAAATAAATTTTATTTATTCATAAAATTTCGTTTATTTCACTGAAAATTCAATATACCCTCGAAAAATACTTTCGAGAAAAGATATATTCAAGAAAAACAACAATTGTTTGGAGTGAAAACCTGCTTTTTTTGCCTGTGGATTTCGTTGTCTTGGATTCCGCTTCGGGTTGATAATTGAAGTTTACCGACGAACGTGAGCATATTTACTTCGTTGATGATTTTAGAGAAAGAGCCATGGAAAGAGTGGAGAATGGAGTTTGCAGCGCTTTTCCAAATTAGATTTAGGAAGCTGCCTTGTCCAGTTTAAAGATAGTGCAACTTTAGGCGCATAGATTATCAAACAAGTAACTCGCATTATGCCGCAGTACAAATAAAATCGAGACAGGGCTATACCAAGCTAATTTATCTATATTATATAAAAAGGCAACTTTCAATTTTAGTGTCTGTCCCCAAACTACTATACCACCCCACATTAAAACCATAGTCTATCTTCGCCAAGTAGGTTAGGAAAGTAGGTTAGGAGTAATGGTGGCTTTTGTAAGTTTATGGTGCAAACTATGATTCTTAGACAACTAAAGTTGAGTTAAAATAGAAGATGTAAGGCTCTATTTGTTTTGCAGAACTGAATAAGTTGGAAATATTTTTATAAGGATGATCGCTTATGTCACTTATTAAAATAAATGAATGAATTTTTTTTTTAATTATTCACGCAAAATGTTTATGTAAATTGATATTTGTCAATGGCAAAATACACAAAAAAAAAACCTTAAATAATGTCAATTGTGATGCATTTGACCGAAACCTTTTACCGCGTGACAAAAAATCCAAAACTTGAGCATGTATAATATATTCACTATCCATCAAAATTTTGTCAATGAAAACTGTTAAAAATAAGAATAAGTGCATTATAAATTCTAAAACTTGTTATGAAAGTACAATTGAGTCTAAAAATTTCAAAACAGTGCAATTAAGTCATAAAGCTTGTCAAATTTATGCAATCAAATTATTCGGTTAACTTTATCTAACTTAGCTAACGAAAAATATTAACATGACTTTTTTTATTTATTATTTTCTCTCTTTTGCATGGCGTCATCACCATATAAAAGAGAGAAAATAATAAAAAAGTCACATTAGTATTTTTTACAAGTCAAGTTGGATGGAGTTAATGGAATAATTTGATTAAACAATTTTGACAAATTTCATGACCTAATTGTTTTGGAAGTTTTTAGACTCAAATAAACTTTCACAATAAGTTTTATAACTTATGATGTACTTATCTCTTAAAAATATGCCTATATGGACACTAGAAATGCAAACAGTGTTGATATAATGCATATGCCACTCAAGTGAAATAAAAACAACCTTGCTTTAATTGAAAAATTATTTAATGGAACCTTAACAGAGGGTTAATGTGTTGCATGGGTACAAATTTTGGGTTTTTATGTCACGAGAAAAAATTTAGGGCATGTGTTACAGTGGGCATAGTTTAGAGTTTGTTATGTTGCAAAAAAAAAAAATTAATGGTAAATGTGTCACAATTGACATATGGAGGTCTTTTTTATGGCTTTTTCCCCATTTATGATGAGAACCTAATTAGCTAATTATTTTAACCGACACAAATGACCATTGTTAAGAAAATATTTTTTGAATCATTTATTTTCTGTGAAATTTTCTCTAGAAGGGAAGATGCATTGGTTGCTAAAACATATAATCAACACTAATTTAAAAGTCTGGCACGCCCACAATGCATACATGCAGATTACTTTACGTTTAATGAAACTTCTTGCCGAAGGATAGGAAGCTAAATCTCATGAACAATTTCATGCAATTTAACTACTATGTATATAGGTTTTAGAAAAACCAATGGCAATTAAGGTTGCGTTTAGTAACGCTTCCAAAAATAGGTATTTCTGTTATTTTATTTTCGGGAGCAGAAATAAAATAAAAATGTGTTTGGTAAGTTTTTTTATTTCCTAAAACAAATCTATTCTCGTAAACAAATTTGGAATTGGAATAAGGAACAAAAAATAAAATAAAATTGCTTCTTGTTTCTGGGAATAAGTCCATAAACAAGAATCATAAAACAAAAATCAAGCTTTTTTTTTTTCTTTCTCTTCCTCTCTTCTTCCCCTAGTCGGTTGTTGGCCTTCGCGCTGGTTGGCAACTGGCCAGATAAGACCCGACGACCTTGCCAGCCATTAGCAAGGCTTGGGGTGACCTCACTGGCCCTTGTCTAGCCAATCACCAGCTGGCGACCTGCTAGAGAAAGGAGAAGAAAAAGAAAAAAGAAAAGAAAAGAAAAACATAAAATTGTAATAAAATTATTAATAAATAAAAAGAATTTTTAAGTCATAAAAATATATAGGGTCGTACCAAATGCATTTCTCTTATAGGAACATAAATTTAGTGTAGTTATCAAACGTTCTTAAATGCTTATAAACTATTTTTGGGAACATAAATAGAAAAAAAGTGTTTCTAAAGAAAAATTATTCTCCGGAACAAAAATGTTACTAAACACACCTTAATATTAAATCCTAAATGCTCAAAGATAAAGTCCTGTTCGTGTTCTTTTATTTTTTTTGCTTTTTACATAATTTAAATTATGTTGATAGCATAATTTGACCCTTCTTATTCAAATTAGGGCGTGCATGGAAACGTTCCAAAGAAACGTTTCTGGAACACTTCTGTACAGATTTTGTTCCCGGGAACAAAAAAAGAACAGAAAACGCGTTTGGTTGCGTTTCTGTTCTTTTTTTGCTTTTTTGTTTCCGGAACAAAATAAGAACAAAAAAAAGAAACAACAAATTGTTGTTTCTTGTTCCAGAAACAAAAATGAAGAAACGTTTTTCTCTTCTCTCTCTTCTTCTTCTCTTCTTCTTTTCTTCTTCTTTTTTTCTTCTTTTTTCTTTCGCCGGTCGCCGGCCTCGGCCATGCCCGGCGACCGGCCGTCGAGGGCCGACGACGCCCTCGAGGGTCGGCAACCTCGCCGGAGCGTTGCCGGCGAGGGCGAGGCCGAGCCTCGCCCAACCACGGCAAGGCTCGGCCTTGCCGGGGGCCGGCGAGCCTCGCCGTGGCTGGGCGAGGCTGCCGGCCCCGTCGGCCGGTCGCCGGAGGCCGGTGACCGGCTGAAAAAAGAAAAAAGAAAAAATAAAGGAAAAAATGAAAAATAAAATAAAAATGTTTAAAAAATTATAAGAAACAAAAAAATAATAAAATTTACCAAACGTGTTTCTATTCATTTTTTATTCCCGGAACAAATGTTACCAAACACGTTTTTTTGTTCAAAAATTGTTATCCGGAACAAAAACATTTTTTTTTGTTTCTATTCCCTGGAACAAAAAAAAAATAGAAACGTTACCAAACGCGCCCTTATAAACTCCCGAAACTTTCAGAATGCTCAAGCATGGATACACAAGTCAACATACAATTTTTTTTTTCATAATTTTCTCAAATTTTAGCGGAGAAGCCAAAAGAAAAAAAAAACTTTTGATTTTGCATAAATGAAAACAAACACACCCAAAAAAATTAATCTATTTAAAAGGGGCCTAACACTTTAAAAAACCTCCAACTTTGACTTTTGTCCCAATTTTACCTTATATCTTATAAAAGCTTCTAACATTAAGTCCGGTTCCAATTTTAGCATAAACTCTGTTTTGTTCTATGAAAACCCTCAACTTTTGGTTCCTGTCTCAATTTTATCCCAAAATTCATACAGTCTTATAAAAATCCACAAACTTTTACATAAATCACAAATCCACCCCTATTAACTCTCTGCACAAAATTTTTAGTTGATAGTTAAGAGATGGAAAACTCCAAAACGCGAGTTGTTAAAGCGTCTCGAACATGAGCTCTTTAACTGCAATAGATGAAACATTCCCAAGCATGAGTGATCGAAGATCAAATGCAAAACCACTAAGGGCAATTTTGACAAAAGGTTAATGCAACATAGGTTTGTGATTCAAGCAAAAGTCGATGATCTTATATGATACTAAAAAAGATTAGAAAGAAATTGAAATTAGACCTAAAGCTGGGGTATTTTTGTGAGATAAAAAAATGTTTATGGTAAAATTTGTATTAGAACTAAAGTGGGGAGTTTTTTATGAGACCAAAAAAAAGTTTATGGTAAAACTAGGACTTGACTTATTTGGGGTCAAAAAAAAAGTTTAGGGTAGAATTGGGACATAATGTAAAGTTAAAAGTTTTTAATGAGACAAAAAGTACAATTGGAACAAAAATTAAAATTAAAAGTTTTTTACGGTATTAGGCCGTTTAAAAGGGAGCATAATACTTCTTTTTTCCTTGGATGTGTTCAATAGTAAATATGCCTAGATTTGTAATTTCAGGAGCGAAGGATACAATAATATAAAGTGAAAAAGTTAAAAATTGTAAGAATCATGAGGTCGGGAGGGGGTGCAATATTTTCCACTACTTGCATAAGTATAAATTTTGGATTTTTTATATAAATTTTTTTTTAGGATAAATGTGTTATAATTGGCATAATTTAGAATTTTTTTTTGAGTTTTGCTCAAAACGAAAACAAATATGTCCAAAAAATTTATCTGTTTGGAAGGTGAAAGAGGAACAGAGAGTACTTTCTCCCGGGATACGTGCAACAGTAAATCTGCCCAGGTTTGTAATTTCGGGGCCGAAGGAAGCTGCAGTATAAAGTGAAAAGGTCAAAAATCATAGAATCATGACGCCGGGAGGATGGGATGGGCAATATTTTTCACTATTTGCATCGAGGGGCGTCGACGTTCCTTAATTTTGTTTTTATCCCCTAAAAAGGTGGTTTGAATTTGAATTAGAATCTCCCCGCACCTTTTCCCTCTCTCTCTCTCTCTCTCTCTCTCTCTCTATCGCCATTTTCGCCGACCGAAATGAAATGAAAATGAGAACGAAACCCCAACGTCTCTAAAACCCCCCACCGCTCCCCCTCTCTCTCTCTAGCATCTCTTTCTCTCTCTATCTCCCGACCGACCGATCGATCGATCGATCCGGCGACGCCGCGAGCGCACCGCGATGTTCGACTCCCTCCGCCGATCGCTCGTGTTCCGCCCGCTGTCGGCCGCCGACAGCGACGACGACGAGGCGCCGGCGCCGGCGCCGGTGGCGTCCACCTCGACGGCGGCGACGGCGACGACGCCGGTGCCGACGGCGACGAGGGCGATCGTGGAGAAGATCAACTCCTGCATCCGCAAGTCCATCGCCTTCTCCAAGGTGTCCCCCTCCGGCCCCAAGGATGGGGCGCCCCCGATCCGGTGGAGGAAAGGGGAATTGATCGGCTGCGGGGCCTTCGGTAGGGTTTACATGGGGATGAACCTGGATTCCGGTGAGCTCCTGGCCGTCAAGCAGGTACTCTTTCTCAGCCTCCGAGGGTTTGGCTGTTTTCGGCGGATCCTGCTTCCACTTGCTCGAGCTTGATTCGATGACTTGGCCCTGAATATTCACCGATTCTGCTCGGTTTCAGTTCGGGAAGAGCGACTTTTGTGACGTCGGTGAATAAATTTAGTGGAGCTTTGGGCTCTGAAGTTGTGCCCGATCTGTTTAATTGAAGGATCCTTGGTCCACTTCTGATTAGATTTACTTGATGGACTGAATCCGCATCTGTTTCTAGTTGATTTTGCTTGAGAGTTAAATGTTATTGCTTAAGAGTTAAATATTGTTCTTTGCGCTTACCCTTAATCGCTTGCCTTCATTTGCTGATTTCATGAGAAGTTCATACCCGATATTTGATTCTCGCTGTTAGTAGGTTTTTCCCAGGCTAAGCTTTTGAATTTTGTTAATGACGTATTTATTTTCTTTAAATTTGGTGCTTCTTGAGGTTTTTTCTTCCATGCATCTGGGGATTTATAATGGATGTCACGTCTTGTAATGGTTTGCTTTCCTCCAGGTTTTGATTGCAGCAAATAGCGCATCAAAGGAGAAAGCACAGGTTTGAGTTTTACAGAAACTCGTCTAATATTATTGCGTGTGCTGGTGTTCCACGATCTTTGGATCCTTTGTATTTTGGTTGAGTTTATGTGACTGACTTAGTCTTGTAACTAGGCTCATATTAGGGGGCTTGAGGAGGAAGTGAAGTTGCTGAAGAATCTCTCGCATCCAAACATAGTTGTAAGTGACTTTCAATTTTGATTTCGACTATGCAAGCTTAAAATAGAAGTAAATAGTAGCATTGGCTATAATTTGATCATCTGATTGCTATCTCTCTCTATCAGAGATATTTAGGGACAGTAAGGGAGGAAGATTCTTTAAATATTTTGTTGGAATTTGTTCCTGGTGGATCTATATCGTCATTGCTGGGGAAATTCGGACCATTCCCTGAACCGGTGAGACACTGTCTGCCTAAAAAGGTTTTTTCCTGAGTGTTTTGAGTTTGGTCTTATCTGCCAATATGTTGAACAGGTTATAAGAACATACACCAAGCAACTTTTATTGGGCCTTGAGTATCTACACAAGAATGGAATTATGCACAGGGACATCAAGGTGCATTGCTTTTTTTTAAAAATAAATATATTGTTATTGGCATTTTTAATCTCTCTCTCTCTCTCTCTCTCTCTCTCTCAGTTTGTAATCAAGTTATGACTCCATTTACAGGGAGCAAATATTTTAGTCGATAATAAAGGGTGCATCAAACTTGCAGATTTTGGTGCCTCAAAACAAGTAGTTGAGCTGGTATACCCAATATCGGTTTTCTCAGCCAATTTTTCATGTTCTTGCTTTCCATTTGGTCTATTAACTTATTAACTTAAAACTATCTATTTTTTTACACAGGCTACCATTTCAGGTGCCAAATCAATGAAGGGCACTCCATATTGGATGGCTCCAGAAGTCATTCTCCAGACAGGCCATAGCTTGTAAGTATTATAGAAATTTGCCATTATCTTTGTGAACTAGTTCTTTGCTTTTGTTGTTAATCTTTAAAAATAGGATGAGATGGTTAGAGCTCATATACTTTTGTCAGTTGCAATTCTTCCCATTATGTCATACAGACAGTTCAAATATTATGGGAGACGTCCAAACAAAAAAAAATTATTTAATTTAGTTCGGATATAAAACACAACTCAAATATGCAATCCAGAAATGAATTTTTTTAAAGGAATGTTTTGCTTGTACTTCAATTTTGGTGCACACCAATAAAATGTTTCTCTGTCTCTTCCTTTCTGGGTTGACTTTGTTATTGTTACTAGCACTACACTAGACATTACAATGCCCACCTGTGGAATTTGATGTTTCAAGTAAGATACTAGCTGAAAAACTTTAGCCAAAATTTTAGTTGGTGACAAGTTATTAAACTTATCAACACATATCTACTGCGAAGCTTTCCACAACTTGAGACCTTCTTCCAATTAAAGTTTCAAAGCATGAACTTCCAGAAATTATTAAGTCTAGGAGCTGATCAAACTATTTTGAGTTTTCAAGGTGGATAAAGCTCTTTATCTGCTTCTTATTTTTTTGTTTTTCACTAGATGAGTAAGTTAACTTAAGGAATCTTAGGGAGGCTAAACGGCATATTGAAATTAAAGTGTGGTGTATCGCATTAGAGTTTGATGAGCCATTCTTGTTTGGGCACTTTAGCGAGAGTGGTGAGCGTTTTCTTTCAATTCTTGCCTGTTACATCTGTCATGCTCTTTTATGCTGAAAATACTTTGTTTTTTTAAGTTTCTATATCAGCATTTGATTGAGATATTTGATATGCCTCACAGCTCTGCTGATGTATGGAGTGTTGGATGCACTGTTATTGAGATGGCGACTGGAAAGCCTCCATGGAGCGAACAATACCAAGAGGTATTCTCACTGAAATTTGAGTTTTGTGCAATTGTCAATGTCAAATTCTGTCATATTTTTCACAAAGCTTGTCCTTCAGGTTGCTGCTCTCTTCTACATAGGGACGACAAAATCTCATCCTCCGATTCCTGATCATCTCTCAGATGAGGCAAAAGATTTTCTGCTACAGTGTTTGCAGAAGTATGATCATATTACTTTCCCCACTTCTCGTTGGCCTTTCTTTCTTCTTTCGAAATTTAAGTCTTGCATTCAAAGTTCTCTGGCTTTGTATTGAAAGGTAGTAAATCTGTTACGATATGCTTGAAGAGTCTTTCCAGTCCTTCACTTAATTGTGCAACGTGTGATTTGATTTCAGGGAACCCCATGCTAGGCGAACAGCATCCCAGCTGCTGCAGGTGATTCTAGTTATTGGTATCATTTGAGTGGCATACAATGATTTCTTCAATATTCTGAAGTCTCTTGTCCTTTAATTATACTTCTTTCGTCTGCAGAACTACATGTTACAGTTCTCATGTCTCTATATAATATGCAGCATCACTTTGTCACGGGAGAACATGAGGATTCTCATTCTGGTCTTTCAACTTTTGGCATGGTTCGTATACTTGATAAACCAAGGAGGCATGGCCATTTCATTCACTTCAGAAGCTTTTTCAGCTTAAATAAATTGAAATTGTTTTTCTGTTAATCAGGAGAAGTCTGACATTCCTTCAGCATCTTCCATGGCAAATGGAAAAACCATGTAAACTAATTTATGGTTATGTTCTTCAGTTTTTTTTCTTTTGCTGGTTCAGTAGTGATAATGTTTTCTGATGATGTAGCTTTCCCTTTTTGCTAGTCAAATGTCAATGAACTTGGGAGCAGATATTACTAACATGGATTCTATGGGCTGCTCAACATTCCGTCGACGAGGGTCAATGGCAGAAAGTGGTTGCTGGGAGGCAAATGGAAGTGATGATGATATGTGTCTGATTGATGATGAGATTGACTCCATAGGCAGATCTCCTGATAATATTTACAAGGTTAACTGCTCGAAAATTTCTGTTTGTTACCTTTTAACAAAAAGAAAGATGGCTTACATGTTGCACGTGATCAATGATATTGCTTTAGCAGAGCTTCAACCCCATAAGTGAGCCTTCTATCGATTGGACGGGCAAATTTGATGTTACTCCAATACCTCAGCAGCCTGGAACGGGCATCAACCCTGATCGAACGGTTTTTAGTCCTACTGGTCCATCTGGATCTTTGAGTGAGGGGGGAAATGATTTTTCATTTCCATCTGGACCATCAATACTTGAGGAGGACGATGAACTCACAGAGTCCAAAATCACAGCTTTTCTCCACGAAAAGGTGCAATTGGTGATTATATGTAAAAATTACAATTGAGCAGTTGCAGTGGTAAATTGATTTTTTTGACTGTCGGTTGATACATTCTTGGGGTATTTTACTCCAGGCCATGGAACTGAAGAAGCTGCAAAGTCCACTTTATGAAGAGTTCCTCAACAGTTTAAATACACCTTGCTCTCTTGCTGGCAAGAGCAATTATGATGAAACTGCACCAAGTTACCTGAGATTACCTCCTAAAAGCAGGTCACCTAGCCGGGCTGCGGCTGGAACTTCAACAACAGCCACAGACGGAGTTGGTTCTGGAAGCCCTGGGAGTAATAATAGCAGACGTATATCTAATGTTGGCAATGCCAGCAATCAGTCTTCACCGGAAGTAGGTTTGCCTCAGTCCAGTGATGTGAAAGGTCTTGTGAATGGTGGTCTACAGGACTCAAGTAGCCCAAGGTTGGTTTCACTAGAGTTTATATTATTATCGAACAAATTCATTTACATATATTTATTTGTAAGCTACTCAGCTATAGTCTTAACCTCCCTAACTCTTATCGCTATGTTAGCTTCTTTGAGAGACAAAAGTTATGGAAAGAAGAACTTGACCAAGAGCTCAAGACAAAACGAGGTAGATTTTCTTTTCCCAGTTTTACTCGTGCTGTTCCCTCTTTTCTTTTATGAATTCTTTCGTTGTTTTTCCTGGCAAATATTCTTGCGGTGCAATTGATGTTCCATCAAATATAACTTGTATAACAAAGTGGTTTCTTTCCCTACATTATGTATGAGAAACACGTGACCAGTATAATGAATTAGATTGTTGTACAAATAGCCATTCTTTGGAGAATCAAATGATTTTGGCTCTGAAATGATTTCACCGAAGCTGACAGATTGAATATTGTCCTAATTGTGTCAAGGAAGGTTTGAGCGTTCATTCAGGGACTCGTTTTTTGTTTAATACATTTTTGAAATATGGGCAGCAGAAATCGACTTTTATCAACTACAGAACTCGTCTCACTGAGAAACTTGGCCAAATTATGTGGTTTGTTTGCAGAGATGATGCGCCAAGCAGTTGTGGGAGGTAACACACCATCCCCAAGAGATCGATCTATTACTCGACAAAGGGAGCGGACAAGGTTTGCATCACCCGGCAAATAAGTAGCCTCTACACAGGTTTTGTGCGGTTGATGGTTTTGATTTCTGCTCTTGCCCCAGCTCGTAGAGGATTGAGTTCCGGTATAAGGTTCTTATCGATATCATGCAATAGCAACCGTTTCAGAGAGCACCAAGCATTCGTGTTGTGGTCACAGACTCGGGTAATGCTCTAAAGTGGAGGGTCGGCAGCTGTAGAAGAAGCTCGCGAATTATGTACTTTAGAGAGACGTACAGAAATCTGTCGCTGAATGTTTCTTTCAGTGACAGGACGTGACTGGAGTCTTGGATACACATAGCATTTTAGACATGATGTTTAGAAAGGAAATGTCATGCCTTCTTTTTCTTTTTTTAATTTTTTCCTTCCTTTTTTGGTTTCTAAAAGGCTCTTTCCTCACATGAGTTCAGTGGGGATGGGCAGCTTAATGAATACATGTCGAGTGTGTATCTTAGAACATATATGGCACGTATTTGAAGACGTGACTTATTATAGCTTGATCGCCATGGTGATTTGGCTTCTTTAACATGTTGCAAAGACCCTCAAACTAAAAAAGCAGGAATCCTTCTAAGCTTCGAAAGGCCTAAATTACATTAACGATCTCCTCCGTTTCAACCCATGAATTGTACTGGCCACAGACAAAATGTGTATCTCCATCAAAGTATGTCATTCCCGGCAGTCTCCTTTTTACAAAATCTCCTCCAAAACAGTCTCCGAATTGCAGAGTCATCAGAAGGAACCTGCACATTGCCTCAACTTAGTTGACGCAGCTGAACCCTTGAAAAGAATGATCTCTCAAGCAGGAAGCGATCCAGATTCCAATTATCATTAAACCTCCAGAGTCGCAAATCTAATGAATTGAGAATACGCTGTGAAATCCTCTGGCATTATGTCCCATTTTCTTTTAATATACCGAATCTGATTTGATGAGATTTCACAGATTTATCCAAGCTACCTATGAGCTTGAAATGGAAAAGTCCCGATGGGTTTCTACTTCCTGGTATCTGAATTACCCGACACCTTAAACCTGATTTTTCATGCCTGGCACAGCCGTGCATCGGTTCTTCTGAATCAAAGCCCCATCACTGTCATCACCGCAGCTGATTGATTCTGGGGCTGATTGATTCTGGGGCTAGCAGTATCTCAGTAAATTCACCTATGAGATTGAGAAATTCTTCAAAACAACCCCTGAAATTGCGTCAGATGGATTCAACCCCGCTTCACGATCAAGAGAGAGTGCCCTTGGTGGATCTCTATCCACTTTGTGATATAAGTGAGTGTTACAGCAGATCAAACATGGTGGAAATGATCATTCTGTGGAATGGAAAGCTCACACTTTCTCATTTGACAATTTTATCCATCCATATATATAAGGTGGACTTATGAACGTTCAAACATATCTAAATTAAAGGTACCCCAGCAGAAACTATAGTAAGACCTGAAATTTTTTACCACTTCATTTGCTGTCTGTCATAAATGGTTGAGTAACTCAGGTTACGGTGCTCATCAAGTGACTCACCTCGAAGTCATGCTTCCATGAGAAATTATGATAACTTCTGACATACTTTCTTCCAGTCAGCATATCTTTCTAACTCACCTAACTTTACATTCTAGTCCTATTTTCTCTTCATCACAAGACTGAATCCAAGTGTACAGTACACTTGCTTCTGCTCTAGTCTGTGTTCAAGTAATAGAGAATGAATCTCTTATCAGGCATATATCCTTCATCTGTCATCAAAAGAAACAGTTCCTTTAAAACTTCATAAATGGTTTCACTTTGCGGATGCATCCTGTCCCGGACAACAAAGCTATGGACTTTCTTCTCAATCTCAATCGAACTAATGCCTGTTTCTTTAGCCACTCCTGCCTCTTTCATTCTTTTCATAGTCCTTGCTCTCTCTTTCCAATTACCTTCGGCAGAATATATATTGGCCAGCGAAATGTATGGCGCAGGGGTCTCAGGTGCAGCAGAAATCAGCTGTTCGGCGGCATACCTTCCTATCTCCGAATCATTGTGCACACCACAAGCGCCAAGCAAGGCTTGCCAAACTAGAACACCAGGTTCCGTGGGCATTCCCTCTATGAAACTCTTCGCTTCAGCAAGGCCACCAGCCCGTCCCAACATGTCTACAACACAAGCATAGTGCTCTGTCCTTGGACTAATTCCATAATCCTTTTCCATTGAATCTAAAAACTCCATTCCCTTCTCGACTAAGCCAATATGGCTACAAGTGTGAAGCAAAGAGAGAAATGTAACATCTGTCGGCTTTACACCTTCCAATTTCATTTCTTCAAACAACCGTAGAGCTCCATAGCCATCTCCGTGACATGCAAAAGCGTTAATCATGGAATTCCATGAGATCAAATTTCTTGAAGGCATCCGACTAAACACTTTGATTGATTCCATTATATCTCCACACTTCGCATATATGTTTATTAACCCATTGCTGACAAAGGGAATATGAAAAAAGCTTCTTTTGATAATCAAAGAGTGAATTTGTTTACCTAAGCCTAGAGAAGTATCAGCACCAAAAACCCCAAGAACAGCAGAAACCACATTAGAATCAATCTCCAACCCTGCCTTTACCATTTTCAGAAATACTTGTATAGCTTCTTCTTCAAACCCATTTTGTGCAAAACCTACAAGAATTACAGTCATAGAAACCTCATCTATAGTCTCTGCAGACTCGAATATTTCCAATGCATCTTCCAGATTTCCACATTTTGCGTACATATCCATCAGTGCACTCTCCACCAATAAATCTGACTGAATACCCAATTTCCATGCAATGCTATGCAACTGGCGCCCCATGTTTATTTCTTGTAGACCTGAACACGCCATGATGGCGCTCAAGTACGTGAGAGTATTTGGATTGGGTGATCCGCTACGCATACTCATTCCGCTACACATTCTCATAAATAACTTTAAACTATCCTCATAAAATTCACTCTGTTGAAGGCCAGAGATAACAGCCGTCCAACTAATTACATTCCTCTCGAACATTTCATTAAACACCTGCATTCCCCAATCGATGCCACCACATTTGAAATACGACGTGATCAGAGCATTCCCAATTGTAATTTCCCTTTCAAATCCACCCCTGAAGACTATGCCATGCATCAACTCAACTACATGAGAAAGCTCACAGCTCTCACAACTAGACAGAATCGTCGTTACCGTGGCTTTATCAACACCTCGAACACCCCCTTCCCACATTCTCTTAAACATCCCGAAACCCATCTCGAACTCCCCATTTCTCAAGAACCCAGATAACAGAGTGTTCCAGGATATAGTGTCTTTAACAGGCATTTCATCGAACAGCTCAACGACATCCCGCATGCCGCCGCACTTGGCGTACATCGAGAGGAGAGAGTTCCAAACGACGAGACCATTTCCGAAGAGGTCCTCATTTCCAAGGTCGTGGAGCTCAGGGTTCTTGACGATGGAGGCGTGAAGAGAAGAACCCAGATGGAGACGCCCCTCTTTGCCGCAAGTGGACAGAAGGTGGCTCACGCGTACGTGGTCGAGCACGATGGCAGAAGCCGGCGACGGAGCGCCTTGAGAGGTCTGAGCTTTGAGCGGAGGAGGGAGAGGAGTCCGAGGAGAGAGGTGGGAGCTCAGTCTCCGGAAGACCCATTTCGATTTCATCCATGAAACCAAAGTTCGCAGCAACACAGACGATGGTAATGCCACAGAGAAATTCTCAAACGGCTATTATAGACTACAGTAGGGATTATAGTTCATCTTTTTTTTTTTTTAAATATTATCTCGGCAAATTGACAAATTGACTTATATACCTCTAAAATTTCACAAACTACTTAATTCAATGAAAAAGAAGAGCAAATTCAATTAATTGGATATTTAGCACGTGTCGGGTCTGGAAGATAACGCTGAAGATCCATTTCATAAATACAATATGTGAAGGTGTTGATGAATGCAAAAGATTTGGCTTGAATAATTTTTAATAATCCGATATTAGGGAAAATTGTCAGTCTTAAACTTATTATATTTTTGTTAATTCAGTCTTAAACCTTTTAATTTTCTTAATTCAGTTTTGAACATTTTTACTTATTGCTAACCGAATTTATTCAATCAATTTTGACTGGAAATTACTGACATGGACAGTTGGTGCTAACGTGACATTTTTTAATAATATTTTAATGATATTTTAATGGTTTTTTCTTCTTCTTTTAAAAGAAAAAACTTTTTTGGCTTTTTTTTTGGAGGGTTTTCAGTTCTGGTTGACAAGGTTTGCCGGCCAACCCTTGTTGGCCACGGGCGAGGTCGCCCTCACCTGACCAGATCTAGTGAGGGCGTTGCGACCCTTGTTATTTTTGGGTGAGGGCTGCGACGCCCTCACTAGGTGAGGGTCGGTTGGCCCTCCCCTATGGCTAGTGAGGGATGGTTGGCAACCCTTGCCAGTTAGATCCGAAACCACCCCTCCCAAAAAAAAAGAGATGAAAAAGTAAAAAAGAAGAAAAAAAACCATAAAAAATAAAATAGTATTAAAATATTATTTAAAAAATATCATGTTAGCGCCAATCATCCACATCAGTAATTTTTAGCTAGAATTGACTAAGTAGAGTCAATTGTTAGGAAGTGAAAATGTTTAGGACTAGATTGACAAAATTGAAAAATTTATAATTGAATTGGCAAAAATGCAATAGGTTTATGATTATTTGGACAATTTTCCCTTGGATATTGAGAGTCGATGGAGTCAAGGAAGCTTAATATTGACTTGCTCTAATTTTGTTAGTCGATGCCTTTCTGTCCCATTCCTATTTGAGCAAGAGATCGACCATAGTCTTACTCAACAAATGAGGATTTTCCATCTTTTTGTTTCTGTTTTCAACACTCACCAAATGGGTTTCGCACTTGACAACAGAAAAACCCAATGCGCAAATGCCAGCAAGCCTGTGAATGTTTGCATTTTGCACGAGGGATGCAGGAAAACATTAAGCAAACTTCTGTATGCTTGTGTTGTTGCAATTCTCCGAAGCAGGGGGAGGAATGCAAAACTAACCATAGAAAAGCTATACTTTTCCAATTATTCAGAGGACATTAGAGCATAAGAATTTTTTTCTTGATATTCTCTTTGGCCGTCAGATTTTCCGCGTTAATTCTTGAGGAACATGGCCGCTTCAGGAAGCCATGACACTTGCGGTCGGAAGTCATGAACAAGCAACTTTTTCCGACTGAAGAACGATCATGTAGACTTTTTGAAAAAAAGTTAGATATTAGATGAATGGAAATTCTATTGGGAGTGATATTTTTGCCCTTGCAAATTTCAATATCAAATATCATATGAGCGAGAATAAGCATAATGTCTTATACAATACTAAAATTTTAAAAATAATCATACTAATCACACGTGACTAAAGTAAGTCTTATTAATGTTCACATATAAAATATTTGGTGTAATTATTTTGAAATAGTATGAACTGAAATGGATGGATTTAGAATTCTCGATCAAATTCCATTTTACTGATAATAGTACCCTTTAAAATCTCTCTCTCCCTCTTGGCATATCCTGATTTGAAGTGGGCCATTAAGATAAGCATCAGGATGGCACTATTGGACTTGGACTTATTTATTTATTAGGGGAACGGAAAGGTTGTTTTCCTCCCGTTTATTCTCACGTATCACTACACCGATAATAAAGATTCCTGAAATGAGTGTAGCACGGAGAAAGCACATATGTTAATAAATACATTCGCTTCGACAATTGACACTGTCAACAATTCAAGACAAGACCGTTTGATGTGATTAGAGTATCCAGCAGCATCCCACAAGATACTTTGTGGGCGTGAAGAGGCGAAAATGCTGGCCTCCCTCCCAGTGATGCCGCTTTATTTCCAGCCGGACGGTGAGAAACTGCTAATGAAGATTTAACCAAAGAAACTGATGCGCAAAATAAATGCAGCCAGGACGAGGATTTAAGGGCAGAGACATGAACAAGAAGGATTCTCGTGTCTTCTCCTTCCTTGTGGTCTGCTTTCGTAGCATGAACAGAGAAGTGAAGGAAGAAAGCAACTCCAACATCGGTCTCATTTATAATGGCGGTGCTGGGACTATTAGCTTCCTTTGAAAAGCATTTGCCTGCCCTCTTGAAGTCAACCAGAATGACATTTTACCTCCTCAGCAGCTTGGTCAGAATCCAAAGAGGCCAAGTCAATGTGTCCCCCACCATGCCTTGTACTAAAAATATTCCGGTACATTAAATTTTGAGAGTCTGGTTTTTAGATGTGTTCTGCACATGCATGTCAATTTCATATGTGGAACCTGACACAAGCCCTAGAAGTGATCCTGAGAGGTACTTTCTTCTTCCTATATGCTTCCAACAGCTTGTAGTTACCACCAGACACATGTAACCAGTAAAAGTTCCTAGACATGATACCAAAATTGGACATATGGTAGAGTTTAAGGAGGAAGTACTGTCAAAAAACTTGTAATATGGACATGTTCCCTCCAAATCCCACACCGATGCTTCTATCGCTATGCCAGAGAGCTCATCTGATGTGGTATTAAACAACCTGTAGAAGCAGACCAGAAAAGGCTATTTATCAGATTCTATTTCACAGGAAAAACTATGAGTTCATATTCAGGCTATACTGAAGAACAAGTGACAGCATAACTTAATATTGTTGCTCCCCAACTAAGATGTGCATCGAGTCTATTGAAAGAATAATAACAGTCTGAGCTCTCAGTGGCTTTCTATAGCAAGATGTACCTCAATAGAATAGGCGGCTAGATTGAGTTGAACATGGATTGGCTCTGCAGCTGAACAGCAGCCGTAGAACCCTGCCATCTGATCAAGTTGTTGATCATAAAATTGACCTCTAAGGCCAGTCCGTGAGTCAAAAAAATAATATGCACTCACTGATTGAATAGAAGAAACAAACTAATGGCAAGACCCTTCACTGAGTCTTACCTTCAAACAAAAGTCATCAAGATCCTTGGGGGTACCATAGAATTTGATTTGATCATGAACCTTGTCTGGTTTTGAGTATGGTATGTACTTATGGTATTGCCATATAGGATTGGCAGCTTCTTCAGTGTAACCATTTGAAAGTTTCTCAAAGATCAGAATTTGCCATTCTTCTAGAGGCATTGTTGCTCTGATGCCACAACAGGCATACCCACAGAACCCACTTCTGGATTGAATCCATAATTGTAAAAGTCATCCTTAAAGAAACTTTCAGGATACTGGATATTGTAAGGCCATTGGTCCAGCCGCCCTTGCTATTAGCAAACCCATCCCACATGGACCCTTGAACATAGATGCATGTTCCATCGAGGTAGAGGCTGGGATCTTCCTCCTCGTTACTCAAATCTTCTAAAATTTTGTCATATCCATCTGCCTTTTCAAAATAGGGATGGAGTTTCAGGTAATTCTTTAGAGCTTTATTGAGGTCATCTGGTGGAACTTGTTCGTTTCCACCTACCCAAAGAGCCAGACTTGCATGATTCCTTAAAAGCTTGACAGTGTCTCTTGCACACAGAAGAAATAGGTCATGATCCGGGGGGCCATCCAGATTGGATACTGGGATTCCATGTCCATCAACATCACCAGTAATCCAAAATTTTTGCCAGACCTACAAAAGCTTTATAAGCAATTGGATAGCAGGATAAATTGATTTGCTAACATACTGACAAATATGATACTAAGCATCTGAAAAGAAGTTTGGCCGAGGTGCATTGAAGACTTGCCAATAAACCATACAAGTAATATGGAGGTCATTTACGAACTCTTAATATGTTATCAGGAAGCAGGTGACTGCAAGGATTTATTCGGCAGCAACTTCTCTACGTCTACCAATACATACATCCGGCACACATATTATTCTTTTTCCTTAGTTTATCCATTTTCTACCTGACTTCATCCAACATAGTAAACAATTTTCTCATCAAGGAAGCAATAAAACTACAAGCTGAGGAATGCCAAACAAGCTCTGCTAATCCACCACCCCAACAGCAGATCATGTTGGAATTTATATCGGCATGGAATTTCATATCGGTCCTGTAGGGTTTCTCTGAAAGTCACAGTAATCCTTCTGATAAAATCCAATTACGCCCACGAATAATGATGGGCTGCCCATTAACCTTGAACAGCCTAAACAGCACAAGTACATTTACCATAAAGAATACAATTCAATTCCCAATTCTTTCCATAAGGCGACCAGCCAGCCCTAACATGTCAACAACACGAGCGTAGTGCTCTGTCCTTGGATTAATTCCATACGCCCTTTCCACTGAATCAAAAAACTTCATTCTCTTCTTGACTAAGCCCATATGGCTACAAGCATGAAGCAAAGAGTGAAGTGTAACGTCTGTCGGCTTTACAACTTCCATGTTCATTTCTTCATACAACCTTAAGCTCCGTAGCCATCTCCGTGACATGCAAAAGAATTAACCATGGAATTCTATGAGATCAAATTTCTGGAAGGCATCCGATTAAACACTTTGATTGACTCTACGATATCTCCACACTTCGCATACATGTTCATTAACCCATTGCCGACAAAGGGAATATGAAACAAGCTTCTTTTGATAATCAAAGAGTGAATTTGTCTACCTAAACTTAGAGAAGTATCAGCGCCAAAAACCCCAAGAACAGCAGAAACCACATTAGAATCAATCTCCAACCCTGCCTTTACCATTTTCAGAAATACTTGTATAGCTTCTTCTTCAAACCCATTTTTTGCAAAACCTAAAAGAATTACAGTCATAGAAACCTCATCTATAGTCTCTGCAGACTCGAATAAATCCAATGCATCTTCCAGACTTCCACATTTTGCATACATATCCATCAGTGCACTCTCTACCAATAAATCTGACTGAATACCCAACTTCCATGCAATGCTATGCAACTGGCGCCCCAAGTTTGTTGCTTGTAGACCTGCACACGCCATTATGGAGCTTAAGTATGTGAGAGTATTTGGATTGAGTGATCCACTACGCATGCTCATAAATAACTTTAAACTATCCTCATAAAACCCATTCTGTTGAAGGCCAGAGATAACAGCCGTCCAACTAATTACATTCCTCTTGAACATTTCATTAAAAACCTGCATTCCCCAACCATTGCCACCACATTTGAAATACGACGTGATCAGAGAATTCCCAATCGGAATTTCCCTTTCAAATCCACCCCTAAAGACTATGCCATGCATCAACTCAACTACATGAGAAAGCTCGCGGCTATCACAACCAGACAGAATCGTGGTTACCGTGGCTTTATCCACACCTCGAACACCCCCTTCCCAGATTCTTTTGAACATCCCAAAACCCATCTCAAACTCCCCGTTCCTCAAAAACCCAGATAACAGGGTGTTCCGGGAAATAGTGTCTTTCACAGGCATTTCATCAAACAGCTTAGCGACACCCCGCATGTCTCCGCACTTCGCGTACATCGAGAGGAGAGAGTTCCAAACGACAAGACAATTTCCCAAGAGGTCCTCATTTCCCAGGTCGTGGAGCTCCGGGTTCTTGATAATGGACGCGTGAAGAGAAGAACCCAGATGGAAACGCCCTTCTCTGCCGCAAGTGGACAGAAGGTGGCTCACGCGGACGTGGTCGAGCACAAGAGCAGAAGCTTGTGACGGGGCGCCTCGAAAGTTCTGAGCTTTGAGCGGAGGAGGGAGGGAAGTCCGAGGAGAGAGGTGGGAGCTCAGTCTCCGGAAGACCCATTTCGATTTCATCCATGAAACCAAAGTCGCAGGAACACAGACGATGGTAATACAACGGAGAAGATCGGGATTGTTTCCTTTGGATAGTCTACGAGCTTCTCAAACGGCTTCTGTAGACTGGAGAACTTTGACCTCCTTGGACGCATTTCTGCCGAGAGGTGGTAATCAAATTATTAAAAGCTCATCTTTTTTATCTCCGCAAATTGACATATCAGACTTATATACATTTAGAATTTTACAAACTACTTAATTCAATTTTCAAAAAGAGCATAATAATTCAATTAATCAGATATATGTCACGTCTCATCTTTTGAACATTCCATAAGAAGCTTAATTTTGATTCACTTTAATTTTGTTTAGCGATGCCTTTCCGTCCCTTTTTATTTGAGCAAGAAAGCAACCTTAGTCTTACTCAATAAACTACCATTTTCCTCTTTTGTTTCTTTTTTTCAACACTCACCAAATGAGTTTCTTAATTGACATCAGAAAACCAAATGTGCATATGCCAGCTCGCCTCTGAATATTGGCATTTGCACAAGGGATGCGAGGAAACATTAAGCGAACTTTTTTATATACTGGTATGCATTTCTCAGAAGCAGGGGCGAGAAAGCGGAACTAACCATAGAAAAGCTGTACTTCTAAATATTCAGAGGACATCAGGGCATATGACTGCTAAATGTTTTTTTGTTGATATTAATTTTGGCCATCAGATTTTTCCTAGTTAATTCTTAAGGAATAGGGCCGCTTCATGAACTCACGGCGCTCGCGGTCGGAAGTCATGAACAAGCTACTTTTTCCCAGATTGGTTTCTAAGATCACTTCCCGCTCTCGACCTTTTACCAATTAGTCCTGATCAAGCCCCAACCTTTTCCAACGGAAGGATGATCGGGTAGGCACTAGTATGAATTGAAAAGAATGGATTTAGAATTCTCAATCAAATTCCATTTTGCTGATCAAATAGTGCACTTTAGAATCCCTCTCCCGACACATCCTGGTTTGAAGTGGGCCATCAACAGGTTCATTCAGATGAACATCAGGATGGCACTATGCAAAACTTACATCAGGGGAACGGACCTGCATCTTCAGGCCTTTTGAGAGGGGTAAGGATATATATTTATCCACTTGTCAATTCCAAGAAGTGGGGAAACATCCAGGAATAAAGATAAAGAGGAAAGATTGTTTCCCCCCGTTTATTCTCTCACGTTTCTTTATCTGTTTCTCTATACAGATAATAAAGATTCCTGAAATGAGTATAGCACGGAGAAAGCACGCATGTTTATAAATACATTCGCTTCAACAATTGACATTGTCAACGATTCAAGGCAAGACTGATTGATGTGGTTGGAGCATCCCGCAGCATTCCCCAAGAAACTCCGAGAGTGTGAAGAGGCGAAAATACTGGACTCTTCCAGTGACGATGCTTAATTTCCAGTCGGACGGTGAGAAACTGCTGATGAAGATTTAACCAAGGAAACTGATGCGCGAATTTAACACAGCCTGGACAAGGACTTAAGGGCGGAGACATCAATCTGAAAAGCACGTTCCCCCCATAGAATGGTAAGAACAGACAGGACTATGAGCATTTCTCACCTCAGTGGACTGTATGCCCACCATGGTAATTCCAGCCATTGAGCGTGACTCGAGGAGTAACACCTGGTGGAACTTCGAAAGAGATTTTGGTGGTCATAATTTCACCTGGTACTAAAGAGAAGTAATTATCCGAGTAATGAACAGGAAGGATTCTCGTGTCCTCTCCTTCCTTGCGGTCTGTCTTCATAGCATGAACAGAGAAATGAAGGAAAAAAGCCACTCCAACGTCGGTCCCATTTATAATGGCAACGCTTGGACTATTAGCTTCCTTCAAAAAGCACTTGGCCGCTCCCTGAAGTAAACCAGAAAAGCACTTGGCCGCTCCCTGAAGTAAACCAGATTGACGTTTTACCTCCTTAGCAGCTTGGTCAGAACCCAAAGAGGCCAAGTCAATGTCTCCCACACGATGCCTTCTACTGAAAATATTCCGGTACGTTAAATTTTGAGAGTTCAGCCTTCTAGAAGTGTTTTGCACATGCATGTCAATTTCGTATGTGGAACCTCTGACATAAGCCCTAGATGTGATCCTGAGAGGTACTTTCTTCTTCCTGTATGCTTCCAAAAGCTTGTAGTTACCACCAGACACATGTAACCAGTAGAAGTTCCTAGATATGATACCAGAATCAGACATATGGTAGAGTTTAAGAAGAAGGAAGTAGACAGGCTTCGGACTTTGCGACTTGGGATAGTTCATCTCCACAATGGAAACAGTCTTTTTGGGTGGCACTGAAAGTTTGTCAAAAACCTTGTAGTATGGACATGCTCCCTCCAAATCCCATACCGATGCTTCTATTGCTATGCCAGAGAGCTCATCTGATGTTGTATTAACAACCTGTGGAAGCAGACCAGAAAAGGCTATAATCAAGTTCTATTTCACAGGAAAAATTATGAGTTCATATTCAGGCTATACTGAAGAATGTGTGACTGCATAACTTAATATTGTTGCTCCCCAACAAAGATGTGCATCAAGTCTATTCAAAGAATAATAACGGTCTGACTCTCACTGGCTTTCTATAGCAATATGTACCTCAATAGAATAGGTGGCTAGATTAAGTTGAACATGGATCGGCTCTGCAGCTGAACGGCAGCCATAGAACCCTGCTGTCTGATCAAGTAGGTGATCGTAAAATTGACCTCTAAGCCCAGTCCAAGGATTCTGCGTCTTCCATATGAGAACCCCCGTAAATTTTCTCCACATATGAGAAGTCCAGCCTTCCAATAAAGCTCTATACTGTACGTAGTTTACGAGCTGAGCCTGTTGAGTCAAAAAAAATAATATGTAATCACTGATTGAATATATAAAACAAACTAATGGCAACACCCTTCATTAAGTCTTACCTTCAAACAGAAGTCATCAAGATCTGTGGGGGTACCGTAGACTTCGATTTGATCATGAACCTTGTCTGGTTTTGAGTATGGTATGTACTTATGGTATTGCCATATAGGATTTGGAACTTCTTCAGTGTAACCATTTGGAAGTTTCTTGAAGATAGGAATTTGCCATCCTTCCGGAGGCATTGTTGCTCTGATGGTAGCCGCAACAGGCATACCCACAGAACCCACTTCTGGATTGAATCCATAATTGTAAAAGTCATCTTTAAAGAAGCTTTCTGGATACTGGATCTCGTAAGGGCCATCGGTCCAGCCACCCTTGCTATCAGCAAACCCATCCCACATGGACCCTTGAACATAGATGCGTGTTCCATCGAGGTAGAGGCTGGGATCTTCCTCCTCATTATTCAAATCTTCTAAAATTTTGTCATGTTCATCCACCTTTTCAAAATAGGGATGAAGTTTAAGGTAATCCTTTAGAGCTGTGTTGAGGTCAACTGGTGGAACTTGTTCATTTCCACCAACCCAAAGAGCCAGACTTGCATGATTCCTTAAAAGCTTGACAGTGTCTCTTGCACACAGAAGAAATAGGTCATGATCCAGGGGGCCATCCGGATTGGACACTGGATCTCCACGTCCATCAACATCACCAGTAATCCAAAATTCTTGCCAGACCTACAAAAGCTTTATAAGCCATTGGATAGCAGGACAAATTGATTTGCTAAAATACTGAAAAAAATGATACTAAGCATCTGAAAAGAAGGTTGGCTGAGTTGCGCTGAAGACTTGACAATAAACCATACAAGTAATATAGAGGCCATTTACAAACTCTTGACATGTTATCTCGAAGCAAGTAACTGTGAGGATTTATTCTGCAGCAACTTCTGTACGTCAACCAATAAATTAGTTTCAAAAAGGCTCAGTACATCCGGCACACATACTATTCTGTTTCCTTAGTTTATCCATTTTCTAACTGACTTCATCATCCAACATAGTAAACAATATTCTCATTCAGGAAGCAATAAAACTACAAACTGAGGAATGCCAAACAAGCTCCTACGACTGTGCCTCTGAGAGAGAGAGAGAGAGAGAGAGAGAGAGAGAGAGAGAGGATACATTACCAGAAGACCATACATATCACAATAACGGTAAAATTCTGGCCTTTCTGCTAATCCACCACCCCAACAGCGGATCATGTTGAAATTCATATCAGCATGGAATTTGATATCGGTCTCGTAGCGTTTCTCTGAAAGTCGCAGTAATCCATCTGATAAAATCCAATTACCCCCACGAATAAAGATGGGCTGCCCATTAACCTTGAACAACCTAAAGAGCACAAGTATGTTTACAATAAAAAACACAATTCAATTTCTAATTCTTTCTGTAAATTATGACAACCTCACCTTCCACCAGTTGCACTATCAATATGGCTTTCAATTTTGCGGAATCCAAATAGATGTCTCCATGAATCAGACTCTCCAAATCCCTTCACTTCAACACTGATAGCAACATGGTAAAGTGACTGCTTTCCCATGCCATTGGGCCACCATAGATTTGGCTTATAGAAAAACAGCTGCAGGTTGATACCAAGAAACAATTAATTAGGATCATTTAGATTTTTCCTATATCTGATTTTCCACTTCAACATTTCTTTAGATGTAAATAATATTGGCCAAACTCATTGATGTTAAGATGTGGAAGAAGTAAAATCAGGCACGATTTTTCTTCTTCAAAGAAAGAACAGTTGTTCTTAAAACATTTTCCTTGTGACACTTGAGATACATCATATGCACTTACCTCTGTAAATGTATGTTGACTCCGAGCCCCGGGTGAAATTGACCGATGCTCAGTCCGAAGATGCTCTATCAAGGTGAAATTGCCCTCTAGTTCTGCAGTCACTTCGATGCTCAAAGAGCATTCAGCAACCCTTGTACTTCTATTTTCCAACTCAGTCGTACAATGCAAGTATACTCTCTTATAGTTGTCGAAAAATGATGACACCAAGTGGGGATCAATTAACTTTACAGGCTGAACCAATGATGATGTATCAGATTGGAAATTATTATTAAAAAAAAAAAAAAAAACTGCAGTTATCTTGAATTAACTCATAATGCAGAACAGTATTACAAATAAAACCCGGTTTTACTCCCCACAGCACTATTCAAAAGCAACCGTAACTTGCTTGCTAACTCATAGTTCCAGACAATTACCAGACAAAAAGTTGCTCTAAATGCAGAGACAAAAGCTTAAGCCATAAAATGGCAGCAATATTTTGTCACGATCACCATTAGAGCCCCCATGTTATTCAACACGGATTGTCCTATTTTATTAGAATGTTCAACCAAGCTATATAAATCAACTGGCACATCAACCCCAGGGACTGAAACCATTAAATTGCAGGACTTATACAAAGAAAAAACGGTGACTGTGCACTCACCCCAGTGACGGAAACTGATACTTCATCCCATATGCCAGTATTACGATCCCTACATGAAAATAGATGTTGATCAATCGTAAAGTAACATGCAGACCGATGTCTTTTAAATGGATTTAAAACATATAAATAGATAAGTGAGAAACTACAGAAATTCAACCACGTTCCTCCAAATAGGAAAATCACATCAGCAAATGGCAGCCAGGATTTTGCTCATTAAACATAAAAAGCCAAAGAAATCCATGATTGACATAACTAATGTAAATTATGGTGGAGCAAGATGTTACATCTTGCCAGGAGCTTTCCTGTCCCCATCCTATCTCCACCTTTCTCCTAGGATCAATAGATGCATTCACCATTCCAGCTCTCAACCAACATAATCCAAACTGCTAGTATTATGATTACTTAATTGAGTAATCCTTTGAAACCTTTTGCTCTTTCCCATCTAACGAAGCAAATAGCTTGTCCCTCCAAATATAATTAATCACAAACAGTCAAGTCTCTGAAGGACTAACTCATGTGGAAACTAAAGAGGCACATGTACGAATTACAACTAGGCAATAAATGGAGAATGTAGCTGTTCACACTATGCTTTCGACGTCGGAAGCTTTAAAATAGACACTCAATTACCAGAAGATAGCAACACTGCTTTGTCTTAAAAAGCAGAACTTATGATGCATTATTTCTCCAATGAGGAGTTGATTACCTTATAGGAGCCATCCAGTCCCAACCCTGAACATATTGCGTTGCGACATCCTTTCCGATCTAATGAAATAAAGATACTATATGAATGTTCCGCAGTTTTGATAGGAATCACACTACTAATCCAACTAGGCTCAGACAATATTATTATGTCCTTCCAAACTGCTATTAGATGCAGAGGAAGACAAGTTATGCAGGAGAAGGTACATACCTCATGGTCCCCACCTTGTCCTCCCTCTGGAGGTATTTTGCCAGGGTGATCTGGGGGGTGAACAAGAACTGCTAGCATGTTTTGTCCATTAGGATGGAGAATGTCAGTTACATCAAGTTGATGTCTTCTGAACATTCCTTTTGGAAGAACCTTTTTGTTCCCATTTAAGTATACTTCAGCAGAGTAGTTAATTGCTCGAAAATTCAGATCAAGGTGTTGTGCTTCAGGCTGTGAAAATTTGAAATAATATAAAGCACTAGCTCCAGCAAAAGTAACAAAAGCAAAGAAATGATGAACACTCAACAACAAGCAGAATATCATTTTGAAAAGGAGAAAAACGAGACAACAATGTGAACAATGGTAACCAGATTAATTCCATTTTGAGGTAATTAAGAAAATACAGTACCTATTGTCATTATTCAATGATGTTTAAGAGAAAGAAGAGCTGATCTTAAAGACATGAAAATGGTGACTAGCACCAGATAACTTTTATGAAGGCCTTTAGAAACTGGCAAAAGATGCATTTTGAAATTATTTATGTCAAATATGTTATCATTTAAAATATTGACAATTTCAAAAGACAAGTCTTGATTCTTCTAGCAAGAGTGCAACTTACCAGCTTGCATTGGAAAGTCGTAAAAAACCAAAATGTGTAGTGTTCCCTTCCAGAATCAGCAATATCTATAATGGCCTCGTTATTTAACCCATAAAAAGGATCTGGAACTGCCTTGTTCTTTACCAGGGTTGCTAAAACACTGCAAGTTATATCACCGTTAGCAATCGAGGCAAATATCTTAGAGAGTAAAAAAGGAGCTCATACTCTGACCAGGACATGCTAGCACTCTTCAGTCAGTGAGGTGTAAACCACATTTCAGATACTCGAATAAGAACATAGACCAACATGAGGTAATCAACTTTAATTTAGGACAGAACACCGATATCAGAGCATCTTCCAAAACTAAGAAAGTTCTATATTCTCTCTGAACAACTTCATTGATGCTTTTGCCTCGAAACTCTAACTGGACGATGTAATTCACCAGACCCACTTACATTCATACCCTGATCTATTCGATGATTCATAACCAGGGAATCTCATTGCTTCTGCTTTTTAATTGAGATGCGCTTAATTTCAAATTCCAACACTTGTAACCCTCCGACCAGACTCTTTACATCATATTCATCCGAAATCACGACAAGACTTAATACGCCATTCAAAACTATCAAGATCTGCAGGGTCATCTGCAGTCCATCTTTTATGCGCTAAAAAGATCGACATTTCATCAGCTACTCAAGTCATTTCACATCGAGACCAGACTTAGCTTTCCACAAAATCACACCACAGACTCAGGTTCAAAGCAATGCACGATCACCTCTCTCTCTCTCTCTCTCGATCGCTCCCTCCCCCCGGCGATCAATGTCCACATCCGCACCGCCCAAAAGAAGTTGCCGACACGATTTCGGGCGCATGCAGTCGCCGCAGAGCAGGAACCGAAACAGCACGCGAGCGAAAAAAAACTCGAACGACTTACGTCCCGGGGACGACGGCCTCCATCCACGGAGGATCGGCTCCCGTCGGGGGATGCATCGTGGTGAGCTGGGCCCCGGTGAGCTCCACCTCCGTCGATCTCGCCGCGAGCCATCCGGAGTCGAACCTCGTCTTCCCGATCCCGGCGATCACCGGCGTCACCGCGGCCTCCATTTCTCTCCGCAGGACACCCCCTCCCCCTCCGATTCAGGCCGGCCGGAAACCTCGTCCCCGGAGCAGCGGCGGCGGGCGGCGAGGGAATAACCACCGACGGCGAGGAAGACCAGCTCGCAAGTCTTCCGCTTGCTTGAGCGAGTGAGTCTGCTCCGAGTCATCTGTCCGTCGTCATCTTATCTTCCGCTGTCCGCGTAGGGCCCGGGGGGCTCTTTCCTGGTCCCGGGACCATGCAGCTCCAACTACGCGTGGGTCACTGGGGATGGATGGACGGTGCGGATCGAGCGCGTGGGTCCCGGGCGATACATGGACGGTGCGGATTGAGTGCGAGGCGCCCAGATCCCGGCCCGCCCCCGAGCACAGCGAAGGACTGGAAGGTGGGGAGTTGCGGTTTCAGAGAGTGGGACAGGCTGCAATACTTGGATTTCAGCGTCGCACGTCGTCGTTTCGGCGCAGTTCGGGAGAACAAAAAACTTTAAAAAATGGGGAAAATAAAATTGAAGTTCGCCGTTGCCGGGGATCGAACCCGGGTCACCCGCGTGACAGGCGGGAATACTCACCACTATACTACAACGACCTAGTTGAGAGTTGGGACATACTTTTAAAATTTATTGTTAGTGAGGTGATGGCAGTATAACTTCCCGCCTAATTTCTCAAAAAACCCTAAACTTTAACTCCAATCTTAATTCCACCTTAATTTTTTTCTCATAAATAACCTAGGCAGTCCTAATTCTACCCTTAACTCTTTTTATTTTGTTTTATAAAAACTACAATTTTTGCTTGATGTCCTCATTAACTCTTCGTTCAAAATTATCATTAGTGATTCTACGTAACATTTATACGTTGTTGCTCTAGTTTTCCCTTGAATTTCAAATCTAAGAAGACATTTTTTGGAGATGGATTCCAAATTAGCCCAAATGATATCTTATTGGATTTGAAATTTGAGTGAAAACAAGAGTAATTGCGGGTGGTTTTCTACAATTGCTCTTACTTTGAAGGAAGTCTCCTTCTCACCTTCTTTGGGGATATTTGATTTTGCGCTCGGTTTTCAATCTCTTATGCTTGAGAATTTTCCATCTCTTACAATAGAAGAGCTGTGCTAAAAAAAGTCAGCTCGAGGCACTTGAACAACATGTACTAGGGAGTTTTCTATCTCTTAGGCATAGGACATATTTGAGACTTACGTAAAATTTGTAGTTTTTTATGAAAAAAAAAAGTTTGGGTAAACTGGAACTAGATATGAAACTGTTTTTTTTTTTACTAGACAAAAAAATTAAGGTAAAATTAAAACCGAACATAAAGTTGGGGTTTTTTTTTTTTTTTTGGGTACTAAGGCTAAAAAATATGCATCTTTCTCAACCTTTTGATTAAGAGCAAATATGGTTATCTTTTTTTGTCGGTTTGATATCCACTTACATGGGCAGAGAATAAGCTGGTTTGTGACATGACAACCCAAATGATTGCTCCGCATAGGGCAGACTTTCATCTATTGCAAAAATTTACTTGCCGAATTTCTTATCAATTTTCCAAGGGAAGAAGTTTTTGTTCCGGTGGATCTTTCCCTCATTTAATCAAAGTCCAATTATTGGTCGTAAGATCGCATTAAGCTGCGTAATTGACGTATGAAAGATTTTTCTCGCAACTTTCCATTCACGTTGAGTCAAAGAGAATTAACATACTTGATTTTGAGTATCCAGGTTCAGTTATGGATGATCGGGTTCGGGGTGGGTATGTTTTAAACTTGAACCCTATATTTGACCCTATTATAGCCGGTTCCCTTTTTTTAGACCATGTACTTGATTCTATTTACATTGGATCCTGTACTTGAACAACCTTATTTTTTCGATCAAATTCCAAGATCAATTCTATTTCCACTCGAACCTATTTTGCACTCACCTGATATCCTGTATGGTTTCGAATTTTATATTAATATACGAGAAAACAACGTAATCCTCATAGTTTGTATTGAAATATTAAACACTTGTAATCAATAAGTACATGAATTTTTTGACTAAACGACAAATTAGGGATCCACAGATGATAAAGTAGCAAGAGTTATAATTTCCAACCGACGGCTTTTAATGATGTCTGCAGCTTCTTCGTTTTGGCAATAAGGGTAATAAACAAAGAAAACAATAAAACATACGAATCATTAAGTGCGAATTTAGTTATTTTGAGATCTTTTTACCTCATAGAGTTGGACTATTATAACATAGATACCTCTCATACCTTTGGTAACCGCGTTCATTTTGAGGTTTTTGACTTTTGGGGTTGGGCTTACAAAAGTGGTTCCCAAATTGGTTCGATTGATCTGATTCTCGAGTGGGTGTACACTTGGAATTGGTTCCCATACCAGTTTCAACGGGAACTGGTTCTTGACCCTATTTTTCGGGTGGGTTAGTTCGGTTCTCGGATATATCCGATTTGGTTGCATACTCTTAGGTTCAATAACTTTTTTCAGCTTAAATTTATAATCTCGAAAATTGATAGCAGTTTAAACTATATTTAAATTTAGGCTCAAAATTAAAATTTAAAGAATTTCGCACTACTTAAAAATAAAAGAAAATATTCACATATACATTTATAATTATGATTTGAAGTCATAGTCTTATCAAATAGTAGGGGTGATCGGTTCCCGGTTCGGTCCGGTTCCAAGGTGGAACCGGGAATTGGACCAGGAAAACCGGTTTCCAATTTTGGGAACTGTGGATCGGACCATCGGTTCCGGTCCGGTCCGGTTTGGTCCAATAGGATCGGCATTTTCTTTTTTCACTAAATAACGACCATTCATTAAAGAACGACTATGCTCCGGACCGATCAATCCAATTCGATTCTTGGGCGATCTAATAAAACTACTCATACGTGTTTTCACGTGCAAAATATTCAAATTTCACTTGCGTGAATATTAATTATAATTTATGTGTTTCAGTCTTAATTCTAAGCATAAAAGCCATGAACAATTTGAGTAGAATCTGTGCTTGACTTAGGTTTTATAGACAATCTCTCTTTTATGCTTTAAATGTTTAGTCGATGTCGGACTCCGTTTGCAAGTGAGGAGAGCAAGAGAGAGAGTGAGCATGAGGAACTCTTAGAGCCTTATCCCACATCGAGTAGAAGATAAAACTAATAAATAAGTTTTCTAAGAGCTTTGGTGGTCTCTTGGTCATATAAGAGGTTGTTACCTCAATTGCAATTCCGATTGCAACAAGTTTCATATATAATATTAATATATTATATGTGATTATATATTATATGTATATAAATTATATATAAAAAAAAAGGTCCGATCCGGTCGATCCGATTGGTTTGGTTCCCATCTTGGAACCGGGAACCGGACCGCCGACCGTGGGAACCGCCCAAAACCGACCGGTCCAGTCCGGTCCAGTCCGGCCCGGTCCCGGTTCGGACGGTTTTTGTTGCACACCCCTATCGAATAGAAGGATTTTGTCCGTGTCTTTAATTCATTACTTGCGCAAGTGGACAAACACAGGAATCATCCATCCATTAAAGCGTGCCACCACATCTTCAATCCTCCCTCCTCCGTCCGACCCTCTCTTTTCCCGCGAATTAATCACCACTTAATCACTAAAAAAGAAGAAGTCAAACCAATATAATATCGATCAATCATGATGTCTCTCTTTGACCAAAAAAAAGAGTATCATGACGTCTCTCATCCGATCATCTTTCACTAATTACATAGATGATTTCCAAACTTTAGATAAATATGTAATGTGTTTCATAAAAATTTAATCTATTAAATGTAGTCCATAAACTTTAGTTCAATATATAATATTGTTTTTAAAGTTTTAATTTATTTAATATGATTTTCAAACTTACGAAGCATGTTCAATTTATTTCTGAAATTACATAAAGATGTTCAATATTATCCTTAGCAAGGACAATGCCTTTTCTTCCTTCGAATGTCATCAATTTCTTCAAAAAAAGCAACCGTTCAATATTCGATACTATGAAGATGTTCAATGAAGATTTTGATATAATTCATGAACTAAATTGATCATATATATTAGGGTTAATACCTTGAAAAACCCCAAACTGGTACACATGTGACAAATTTACCAAAAACTATTTTTTTGACCACAAAAAACCCCAAACTGGTATACCTTTGACAAATTTACCCTAAACTGGTACACTTGTGACAAATTTACCCTCTATTAGTTTTAGTTAAATTTTCTTGTTAAATTATAAATTTAAATAACATGTGACAATTGATTGATATATCAATTTGGGATTTTACACTTTGTTTGTCATAGTTTATAATTTTTGTATTTTTTTGTGGTATTAATCTAATTTTTCGGAGGGTATATTAGTCACAAATTTACCAGTTTGGGGTTTTTTGTGGTCGAATAAATTAATTTTGGGTAAATTTGTTACAGATGTACTAGTTTGGGGTTTTTTTATAGTTAGTCGGGATAAATTTGTCACAGGTGTACCAATTTGGGGTTTTTCGTGGTCAAAAAAATAATTTGGGGTAAATTTGTCACAAGTGTACCAGTTTGGGGTTTTTTAAGGTATTAACCCTGTATATTAAAAGTTCAAAGAGTATAAATTATAATTTTAAAGATAATATTACACGTTAAATTAAAGTTCAAAGACGAATTAAGCAAATTCAGAAATCAAGTTTTAGAAACTATTTGCCGAGCATTTTAAATTGGACAGCTCACCATTTTAAACTGTTTAGCTTCATTCTTTTTTTTTTTTAATCAGAATATTCAGCTTTCATAAAGTAGGCGTAAAGCTAAGAAACATAAAGCAAGCTCTCTCATCATCACCTTCCGATCAGTCCTCTCTCCGGAGAATTCTCTCATGGCATCGCTTTCCCGGGAAAACCTCCCGGCGCCCGCTGCTCGGCGCCGTCTCCGGGCCATTCAGAGCCACCTCCTCCCCGACGGCGCCGGCGCCGGCGCCGGTGGCGGTCCCGATCCCGACTCCCGCGTGCAGGCCAACGCCGCCTCCGGCGTACTCAACGGTATTCATTTCGGTCGGAGAGAGGCTGTCCGATCGGACGAGCTCATCTCGCGTCTCTCTCTCTCTCGTCGCGCTTCTTCGCTTCTTCGCTTCTTCGCTCACTCGTTTCTACACGTTCAGCTCGCTCTTGCGAGTCACGGATGGTAGTTTCTACCGCGCGCGTTCTGTTTTCGTACGCTTCTGTTACGAGTTCGATTCGAAACTGCATGGGAAATCTCCGTCGCGACTTGTTCATCGGCGACGGATTCTCCGGCGATGATGAGAGAAACTGGCGATCGAGAGCTCCTTTTTGAGCTCGCAGGCCTCTGGTCGGTTCCTTCTGTGGAATGACCAAGTCGCTTGAGTATTTTTCGCTCCCGATCACTTCGGAATCTTTTTGAATAGCGAAGTCATGATCGCTGGAGAGCAGCTGAGCGAATAGAGTAGTTACGAAGGGCCTGCAGTGATGGTCCTCATGATCGCACCGCCTCATCACTTAGTGCAGACGTAGGTGTTCTCGAGCCTGGGCAAGCTATGTATTACCTCCGAATTCGTCCTTTCCAGGTCGTTCACGAATATGTTTCTCTAACTGTAAGTTGAGACAATTCCTATGTGCGTTGATCAGAAACAATTTCTTGAAGTTGCCAGTGGGTGATCCGTCGTTGGAGCATTGGCAGAGGCCTAATTTGTGTCACTAGAACGTCTACAAGCTGTAATTGAAATTAGCAATTCACAAATGTTTACTCCAGTTGTGCTCAGTTGTCTGCTAGGAAGGCGGTCGAGTCATTTTAAGTAGACCTGTCTGATTATGATTATGTGTACACGCTCAGCCTGCATTTAGTTATTCGCTCTGTTTTCTGCGTAGAAAGGGGTTACAGTGTAGTTCTTCCTGAGGACCTGCGTACGGGAAAATGGAATGTTTATAGGTACTTATTTTCATCACAGTGAAGTTATCTATTGTGGTGGTACTTTGGAGCTATGTGTCTATAAGCTCTCTTCTCTTGGCAGATCTGCACGCTCCTTCTTCAAGCTTGTCAGCAGATTTACTGATCACCCCGATATTGGAACGTTGCATGACAATTTCGGGTCAGGCACTCTCCTTACTTGATCATAGTTTCTTTTAACTGATTAATTGATTCAGAGCATTCTCAGAGACAGCTTTTAGTGATTAGAATATCTCTCCTTTGGTTTCCTTTAATGTGAAATTCATTGCATTCATATGCAGCAGGATCTGCATCTGTGCGTGCTTATGTTCTCTTTTGGGTGCAGACATGCCATTGAAACTTTTCGGGATTGCAAGTACTTAGGTACTCGAGTTTGTGCTGATGGGACAGTAGGAGAGTAAGTTGGTTGTAGAGCGTGCAACTTTTGCAGCTTTCATATTCAAACTGTTTACCTGATAAAATTTCCTGCATTCTTTTGAAATCTAAGGTACAAATGGATGACATATGGCGAAGCTGGGAGTGCTCGAGAAGCTATAGGTTCTGGACTTTGCTATCATGGGTTACCGCAAGTGAGAAGCAGAACATTTTCTGAGTAATCGCTCCTTAAGTCAATTTGAAGTTGTTAAACATATAGTATTCACAATAAGGATGGAATTATTGGTCTCTTTGTTGCAGGGAGTTTGTGTTGGACTCTACTTTATTAACAGGCCAGAGTGGCTGATTGTGGATCATGCTTGTTCAGCATATTCTTATATCTCGGTCCCTCTATATGACACCCTCGGTGTGTAAATGCAATTACTGTTTTGTATTCTCTCCATCAAGCCTCTTCTTAGTTTAAATTTTTGTGTTTTAAAGGTCCCGATGCTGTCAAGTATGTTGTGAATCATGCAGCTTTGCAGGCTATCTTTTGTGCTCCTCAAACACTGAACAGAGTGAGTTAAGGAATCTCTTTATATTGATTCTTGTAATGGAGGAATTACATGATCTTCTGACAAAAGTAGACCATGCATAGCTTTACATTCACAATTCTCTATTTTCAGTGTTTTACATTCACTTATAGAAAAGTACAGTAATTTCTTCTTGTATTATTTATGATTATTGCCAAGGAATTCATCTGTTAGAAAGTTTCAGTCTCATTGTTTCTGACCTGTAAATGGCCATGTAGCATGATAACTCTTGCTGATGGAGCTGGACTAGAACAAGTGTTAGCACCGCATTTTCCATAAAAATTACAGTGGTTGTTAGTCTGTCTTTCAGGTCCAAAAAAGTTTGGGTCTGTCTTTCTGATAAGCTATATGACAAAACCTGTGTGTCTTATTTCGTATTTCATCCATTCAGATTTTCATTATTCTGACCCATGATTATATCTCAAACTTTGTCTGCTGTTTTCGCAGTTATTGAGCTTCTTGTCTGAGATTCCAACTGTTCGTCTTATTGTGGTGCGTATGAAGATTGTAGTCATAAGATGGGCAACTAATTGTTGATGTTTCCCTTTTGCTCACACTAGACTTGCTGCTCTGGAAAAATAGGTAGTTGGAGGAATAGATATACACTTGCCCACCCTTCCGCCAACATCAAGAGTTAAGCTGATTTCATACTTGAAACTTCTGAGTCAGGTAGGATGCATCTTCATTTGTGACTTTAGTGTGCCTTTGCTGAAACACTCAATTCCTCATTGTTTGAGAAATTTTCGGAATAAAGATGGAGTTGTATAACAATCCTGTTTTTTAAAAGACAATTTCAATTTTAGGAGCTTGTCCTGCTGAATGTTTAGTCATCTTGGATTATTAGATAAAAAATCCTGGCACCAATCTCTTATACTACACAGATTTTTCCCCTTCTCATTCTGTTATAACGTTAAATTTTCTATTAATGACACTTAACTTCAAAATGAAATGAAGTGACTGGGTCTTTTTTGCACATAAAGAGCTGTAGAGGCTAATTTGTTGGCTTTAAATTGTTAAAAATTATCACTCGAGAAGAATTGCACGCTGTAGACTCTTTAATTTTGGACAAAAATGTTTTGGGCTATAGGTGCTTGTTAGGTATAGATTGCATCAGCTGAGTACTTCTCTCCTGATACTATTGAGACTCTGAACTTATTGGCATCAAGTGCCTTCTGTGTTATTTTATTCCATAAGTTTGTGAGCGACATAATGACGTGGATGTCTCTAATTAATTTATCCAAATTATCTGATCACAAATTCTCTCTAGTGTTTGGGTTTTTAGTGATTGTCAAGTTAAAGATGTTTTCCTTTAGGGCCGTAGCAATATCCAGCCTTGTTGCCCCCCAAAGCCAGAAAATATTGCAACCATATGCTACACAAGTGGAACAACCGGAACACCAAAGGTAGTAGTGTGGATTTTTTCAGCACGGTTTCTTTTATGCTGCACATGTGGGTTTTATGACATATTACTGAACATGTGGAATTTTATTGGCTCCTTGTTTCACATTAAAGGGGGTTGTCTTGACTCATGGAAACTTGATTGCAAATGTTGCTGGGTATAGTGAAACGACCACATTTTTCTCATCAGATATGTGAGTCCTTTATCATTTGCTGTTTCTTTAAATAAGTACGACCAGCCTTTCAAGTTTTTTCAATCACATAATTGGCAGCTTATCGAACTGTCATTTTCTTGATATATTTTTTTCTTGACAGCTATCTATCCTACCTCCCTCTGGCACATATATATGAAAGAATGAATCAGATCCTTGGAGCATATTATGGGGTTGCTGTCGGTTTTTACCAAGGGGTATGTTGCTTATCTGGAAAACTATTTGTCCAACTATGTCCCCATTTGATTTCTTTGGCTTGTCAGTACAGATCCCTACGAAAATGAGGAGAATTATTGACATTCTCCATAAGTTAATCCTTTAAAATACTTAACCTCAACTCAAATGTATCAGCATCCTTTTCCATTTATTATAGTATTCGTCCCTATCACTTAAAAGCCACGACTCTTGTCCGAGATACATGCCTAGATGTCATTCTTCTATATTTGGGTTCAAGGGTAATGTGCCTGCATTAATGTAAGAAAATCAATTACAACATTTTATATCACTTGATTTCATGTACTAACCCTGAGGCTTTAATTCTACATCTATTACTAAGCAAAAATGTCCTACTTTTCAGGACAACATGAAACTGATGGATGATTTGGCTGCTTTGAGACCGACTATTTTTTGCAGTGTTCCTCGACTGTATAACCGGATATATGCAGGGTGAAGAGACTGCCAACTTTTTGTCAAATCCTTTTCTTGATACGGAGAAGTGCTGATTTCTAGTTTATTTCAACTATGGCAGAATAACAAATGCTGTGAAGTCTTCAGGGATGCTAAAGGAGAGACTATTTAGAGTTGCCTTCAATTCGAAGAAGCATGCTATATTGACAGGTATTGATGCTTGGAAGTTTCTTGCGGGATAATATGAGCCGTGCAGTTTTTGATTGGCTGTTAACTTTTAGTATTTTACCTCTGTTGACCTGAATGGTTATATGTTAGGCCGGAATCCATCACCTATGTGGGACAGACTAGTGTTCAATAGAATAAAGGAAAAGCTTGGAGGGCGAGTCCGTTTCATGGTATCTGGTGCTTCGCCATTATCTTCTGATGTTGCAGACTTTTTAAGGGTGTAAGTGTGCTTGTAATGCGACACTTATTTGAGCAACTGATCTCCATTCATTTATCTCTCATGAACAGGAGTCTATTTGCTGCTTTTCTTAGCTTCTATTTATACCATGCCACAGGTGCTTTGGCTGTCAAGTACTTGAAGGGTATGGTATGACTGAGACATCTTGTGTAATAAGCTGCATGGATGAGGGCGACACCTTATCTGGTCATGTTGGATCTCCGAATCCTGCCTGCGGTGAGTTCAACATATTATGTGTACTTTTATATACTCGAAGTGTCTCTCCTTTGATTTTATCAATATGATCAAATTAAGAGAGAGAGTTGTTATTGAATAATGGCCAGTAATTAAGATGTTGAGACTTTCTCGTGTCTGTCTTTATCCAACACTCGTCCAGAAATAAAGCTCGTGGACGTTCCTGAAATGAACTATACATCAGAAGATCAACCCTATCCTCGTGGAGAAATCTGTGTCAGGGGGCCCATTGTCTTCCAAGGATACTACAATGATGAAGTTCAAACGTGTTTAACCTCTTCAACTAATATTTTTAAATTTATTGGTTTAACTGCAAATCTAACATCATCTCAAATGAGCAGGAGAGAGGTAATTGATGATGACTCTTGGTTGCATACGGGAGACATTGGATTGTGGTTACCAGGAGGCCGCCTTAAGATTATTGATAGGTGAGTCGAAAATTACTTTTTTTCCCTCTCCTAACCATAACGGCTAGGCCCGTTGTGACCCGAGGAAGGGGTCACAGGTTGAAATTTACCTTTATCATGACTGCAAGTGCTGGTTGTGAAACTTCTGAGTGTGACTTAAGCATGGAAGTTCATTTCTTCATTCATGTCTTCTCATGAGATTTATCTGATAATTTTGACTTCTCTATTTAAATCCTAAACCATGCTATGGCAGGAAGAAGAATATTTTCAAGTTGGCACAAGGTGAATATATAGCACCAGAAAAGATTGAGAACGTGTATTCCAAGTGCAAGTTCATCTCACAGTGTTTTGTGTATGGTATGGAAGGAGTTTTTACCTGCATATGATACTTTCTTCATTTTTCCTGTTGACAGCCTAGTGGCTGCAACAGATTTGCTCTCCTCATTGACCCCCAAGGACAGGAGTTTGATCCCTTCCAATGCGTCGTTTTGAAGGCTGGTGCACTGACCTTTATGTGAAAGTTCCTACATGTCTGCTTACTGCTTGTTTGTCTCAGGCGATAGCTTGAACTCTTGCTTAGTGGCAGTTGTTGCTGTGGACCTGGAGGTGCTGAAAGAATGGGCCGCATCGCAAGGCATCGAGGTTTTCTTTAAACTTATTTCTCTCCACCAAAGTTCTAGCTTGAGCATCGAAGTTCAGTCATTGGTTGTCATACTATTTCTTCACCATCAGAACACCGTAATTTGGGGAAACTATGCATCTTTATGAGTAGGCTGATTTATATATCAAGCGATCTTCTTCATTTCACTTAAGCAAGAATTCGTAACATGCATCATCTTCATGGATTGAACTTTGTCTGCGGTCATCTACACTTTTCTTTTTCTTTTTTGTCTGAATGCGAGTCCTACTGATTGATGGCTACTGAAGGGAAACTCTGCACACTGAAATGGGAATGACCGTGATCATGATTAGCGTTTTATGTTGCGATTAGTTTGCATGCATTTGTTTCAAGTTCCAGAGAAACTGGAGGTGCTGCAGAGATTGTTGTGATTATTCAAATGTTTCGTGAGCCTTGCACCGTCGTTGGTCTCAGGGCATTTGCCAAAGTAAAAATCCTAGTTACCTTATGTAGGTCATACCATACACTCACAATTCAGGGGTTGTCCATTTATTGGTGGGTCGATAAGTCTTGGTTCTTGCCATGCAGTACGAGGCTTTAGAACAGCTATGCAATGACCAGCGGGCACGGGAAGCTGTTCTTGCTGAAATGGATGACATTGGCAGAGAAGCGGAGGTATACCATGTCCTCTAAAGAGATCATTAACGGCCTCTACTTAGTTCCCATATTTCCATTTTAACTTCCTCTATCATGTTGTTTCCCTTTTTCAGTTGCAAGGATTCGAATATGTGAAGGCTGTGGCGCTGGTGCTCGAACCATTCACGGAGGAGAACGGACTTCTCACCCCAACATTTAAGGTGATTCAATGTTTGCCTGTGCTTCTTCACCAAATAACCACTCTGCATGAACCTTGAGAGTCGAGAGGCATCGCATTTCGGACATACATAGCAAAGCACTCAAGAAAATTAACGTCTAGTCTCTTTTATTTGTAGATCAAGAGGTCTCAAGCGAAAGCCCACTTTGCTAAGGTGATATTGGACATGTACGCCGAGCTTTCTACATCTGATCCATCCCCTCAGAAGGTCTCCTGATGCGTAAGTCTGCGAATAACATGTGAAATCTTAAGGAATCTGAGAAATTACTCGGGCTACGAGGCAGAAGCTGATCGTTGTACACGCTACTGAACGGCAGGTCTCTGTAATTGGTTCTATGGTTGGGTTTGTTTAGTATTATACCTTCACAGCATTTATGGTTTTGCAACTCGCTGTTGGCTTTTAAAGCCGATTCAGCAAATCATCCTACAATTACATTTTGTAAAACAGCATTTCCGCAGAACAGAGAAGGGACGGAGTCCCAAATTCTTAAAATTGAAATAAGAGAGAAAAAATTATAACAGAAAGAAAGTTAATGGTAATCACTCAATTGGGAGCGGTCGTGTATTGTCCCAAAGCCATTGACGAGCAGAACCGTCTAGCAGCGGCGAAACCTGTGGAACGAGGACAGCAGAAAGGTTAAGAATAGATCGGTGGGGTCTTCAGTCAATCTGTTCTCGAAGGTAGAGCCTGACCTTTTCCCAGACTTGTGCATGGTAGTCGTTGAGCCAGTCGATCTCGGCGGACGAGAGCAAGGCCGAGTCCACCATTTTAGTCTGCACGGAGACTCGCGAAATAAGGACGAGCACCGACGGCCAAAAGAATGAGAAACGCGTCTCTTGTTGAGAAAAAAAAAAGCGCCACGCACCTGAATTGGAACGAACGTGAGTTTCTCAAATCCCAGATATCCGACCCCTCCAAAGCGATTTGGCGTGTTCATCTCCACCACAGAAAGAAGGTTCTGCAAGAATAAAAGACGGTCGATCTCAAGACTCGCCCCAGAAAATTCCAGGGATTTATGAAGTCTATAGACAAAGGACAACGAACTCTGGTTGAATCAGAATCTCATATAAGTAATACAGCGAGGGTACAAAGCAACTGCATGAACCGAAAACCACGAATATCATCTCAAGAAGCAGCCGGCCAGAATTGTGGCAAGGTGAGACTCAATTCGAGAATTATCCATCCATTCGGTAGTAATGCACCTCTGAAACTATTTTATCCAAAGAGCTACTAAAATGTATAAAATAAGTGCCATAAAATTAGATATGCTTATGCAGGAAGTGGACTGTCCAGGAAATTTATACGCCCAGCTGATTATATGGCGAAACCACCACCACCCCTTCTTCCTATCCCAGGGGACCCGCTATATAGATCCGCACAGCTAATTGTGGTCTATCACACCTTAAACTTACAGAATAGGCACGAAATCTCTTTTTACCATTCCCCAAATTGGATTTGGGTGCCAATATCCCTCATAAATCTTATTAAGGAAATGAACTATTTTTACGATAACCGAAGTCGTACCTCGATACGAATGCCAAAGGCATGGTCTTCATAGTAACCAGGTTCGTTGCTCACGACCATACCTTTCTGCAAGGAGGTGAGATTCCCGTAACGGAAACTTATACTTTGAGGTCCTTCATGAACATTTAATGCAGCTCCCACGCCATGTCCTGTCCCTATTACAAGGAAAGAAAAAGAGGCCGGGCTTGAAAGTATTCTCATAGGTATTTTGGAAAACCAAGCAGCTAAGGAATGAAATGTACCATGCCGATAGTCGAGGCCGATCTTCCATAGAGATGAGCGTGCAAACGCATCAAGGACAAAGCCGGGGGTATTTTCAGGAAAAACAGCTTGATCAAGAGCCATGTGGCCCTGAAATTAAATGTTTCGTCAAAAGAATGGGAGACAAACAATTACTAGAAACTTTAGGTCAGCCTAAAACACTAGATTAGGATGGACATTGTGAAAAAAAAAAAGGTGCAACAAGAAACAATGCACTATATATGCAAAATAAGAACATTCATAGTTTTCGCTCCACCAAAAGGAGGGAAAGAGATCATGCATAGTTGCACAATATCCTGATAACTGGAAATTCGTGTTTGTAAAACTCATGTAGAAATATATAGGGTCTTGTTAACAAGCACCCCAAGAGCGCTCGACAACAATCTAAAGATAGAAAAAACAATTTCCAATGCCCATTAATGAATGTTGAAGATTGAAGATTGAAAATATATTTTCTTGCTGGCATGTCATGAATAAAACGAAAAGTAACGAAGCATAATTGATACTTCTGATCACGTGTCCTAGGGGCACATTTTACTGAAATCCAATGTATAATTACAAGAATGCCACCAGATATTTGGGAGAAAGCTCATATTCAATGTTCGAGGAAGTAAATGTATTAATGAAGTGTGCCCCGGTGAAGCATTTACAATTAAAAGAACTGAGCACCTGCAAAACTCGGGTGAAGCATTCTTTTTGCCGTGGTGTGGGTTCCCCAAAATGCACTGTTCTGGTTATATCAGTTGTGCCATCAACATATTGAGCACCACTATCTAGCAGGAACAGCTTCTCGACATCCAAAACACTGCAACTGCCTGGTTCTGGTTTGTAATGTATGACTGCACCATTGGCCCCAGAAGCTGCAAATCCAGATGGATAATGAGCCAGAATATTGGACACGTGAGAGATGAAATCTCCAGAAAAGTGACTCCTCCCAAGTGATGCACAAATATTTCTAACCCTTTTATGAAAAACTCATCACTAAAAGTCTACCTCCACTCACACCTCACACCATCCAACACCAAATCCTACCCAATTCTACTTGCAAAAGAAAAAGTGAGAAAGAGAATCCACCAAAAGGAATTTTATAGGAATTAATAAGAATCTTCATTTTTCAGGGACAACATCAGGAGAGAGAGAGAGACTCTTCATTTATTCCATAATGAGAATCACCGCAAATGGGGTTATATAAGATTTTGAAACATAAAATGTACCACTTATTGTGTCAAAGCTTGTATCAATGAAACCATCCTGCTTAGAACGAAACTCGAGGAGCTTATCTGCAACTTCTACTTCTGTAAGTTTAGCACCCCTATTAATTTCTTCTTCCAACCAGACCCAGAAATGAGCTAGAGCAGCTGCATCCCTGCAGATTAAACATATTTCACTAAAATCACGGGATCCTCAATAAGCATTTTGATATAGATAGAGACATTTTCTCAAACAAACAAGCTTCCTGAAACAGCAGGGCTTAATATGTCAACAAGCTTCACATTTACAGATCTAAGTGTTTTCTCTATTGCAGTGAAATCACTCTCTGCACATGTTGACAGATTCAACCTATTATTGCATTTTTCCTTCCAAAACACAACTTCAAGAGAGATACTGATTTCGATCAATAAGTTCTCCTGCAGTTAAATCTACATATTCACACACTGAAGTCTATATAGTTTTCATCAGGAGGACAGAGTACCAGTAAAAAGATTTACTAAGCATACTTCATAGACCACAATGCTCAGGTCATTCAATAACATATGATCAGGATTCTTAATTTGAGAATGCACTCTGAGGTCAATAGACAAGTAGATACCCCTCTGCCCAAAAAATTTGCATGCCTGCCTATAAAAAATGATCCAACAAGTGCATCCCACAAACCCATGATAAAATTTCAAACACGTGTCTTTGAATCAACCAGCTTCTGGGAATTAAGATTGTGATATAATACTGAATGAACTGCAGTGAGGCGGGGGTGACAAAAGTGATAGAATTAGCCTAAATTATCCTGAATTGACTAACTCAAACTGCCATGCTTCTACACATATTTGTCTACGGATAAGCTTATTTCCCAAAATAGAAAGAAGGGAGACAAAAGGCTATTCAGCGAGATGCAAGAATACATTTTAGAAGATGCCAGTACATGTTGATCAAATGCTGATTCCCATGAAAACTCAAATGTTAAGCAAAATTGTGTAAGGAGACAGATCATGAAACTAATGTTGGGACTTGGGAGTACCTTAAATGAGAATTCCGCATTCCCTGTAACTCGGCATCATTTTTCACTGCCTTGGCCAAAGAGATAGGGGAAGCTCTATAAACTCCAGATGGCATGGCTGATCGACCATTATAATCGTGCACCCTTGCCTTACTCTTTTTATTCAGATACTTATCACAGGCAGACTTGTAGGTGTTGACAATAGCAGCATTTACTGATGATGTGTCTAACCAAAGATTTCTCCCTTGTTTTGCCAAACTGCAGAGATAAAATGGGTGAACAAAGGTGCAACAGACAAAAATATACTGTCAATGATGCCAAAGTACATTAAAAATCCAAAAGCACCAAGTAAAAGAACACCCCGGTGAATGAGGCCACTGTGTATGGCAAGGGTAATTTTCCAACCTCGGTTCCACAATTCAAAGAAGCTGTTAGATGACTTGAATCCATGTACCAATCTCAACAATGAACCAAGCCTATTAGCCGAGTGCCAATAGATGTAAAGCCACTCATCTGATGGCCAGATAATAAGCCAGCAAACCACGTATATTTTCTCTGTCTCCTTCAAATCAGGTCAGACATATCCAGCAAACTCAAATGGAAATAGGGAAGCAGCTTTCTCACACTATAAAATGACAAAAAAAAGAGGGAAGAAGAACCTCGTGGACTCACTTTTCTATTTCAGACAGAATTTTATCGTATGATCTCAACTCTACGCCTGCATTTTTCAAATGATCCATCACTTCTGGTGTGATTTTGGAACTATCAACGAATAACTCAGCTGTCTCAGTCTTCACAAGTAAATAGGCATAAACAACTGGAGAATTTGGAACGTCATTTCCTCTCTGCAATATGGAATTTCATATATCAGGGTACAGCAAACAACACAGGGTTACAAGAAAAAAGAAGATGAAAATTGAAAAAAAAAAAAAAAAATCCTACTAGACAACGGTAAGACCCTGAATATAGGCATAAGATGAAAAAAATTCAACTACTCTGAGAAAAGCACTTCCAAGTATCAGATGATATGACTGCTCAGTTGCATATCATTACCAGGTTTAATAGCCATGCCACCTCATCAAGCATTGATATAATGATGGCAGATGCACCAGCATCAACAAATTCGGCCCTCAGGAAAGAGAGTTTTGATGCCACATCTAAGCCAGCGAATTTTAGGTCATGAATTCTAACTGGCTTATTTGGAGGCTTTGGCCTTTCTTTCCATACTTCATCCACCAAGTTTATATTGTAGAGGAGAACCAGCTCATGATTTTTCTTAGCAATAGCCTCCTTTAATTCCTCCGCAGCATCAGAAGAGAAGAGAAACTGTTCACTTCACACCATGAAAGACAGGTGGCATCAGAGAATGAGATTAAAAAGTCTAAAGCAAGTGTGTCTTTGTTTGTGTATGAACCAGCAAATACAGGACAAAAAGATAAGAGACTAACAATGGTGAAAGATGCGGAAAAACAATCAAGAGTCTGAATAAGGTCAATATAAGATAAAAATTTTCACGCCAAAGCACAACAGAATTACATCAAATACGTAAACCCAAAAACTGAACATTACTATTACAAGAATTACAAACTATTATGGACACCCTAATATTCTTGTAGAATTTATAGCCAATACTATGAATCATAGAACTATAATGAAAGATACTATCAACTACCATTTATCAAATTAAGAACTCTTTGCAGATGAAGAGATGTCAAAAGTGGCCTTGTACGTGATGTAACCCCTATGCCACATAATGGCTGCAGACCTACTTATAGGGAGGGACACATGAATTTGGCAAATTTCCAGATCTATTTGAAGAAAAATTTATCTGTACAAGATATGGTCCTTAGAACTATGAAAGCCATAGAAAAAATTACAGGATCAATGCCGATTCTGCATCCGGGAGCCAGAACGTCATTGAGCCATTCACTAGTTGTTGGAACTCCCAGATTACCAGCCCGCATGAGAATCCAACTGGAGTTTAGCTGATTCTCAGCCTACCAAGAAGAATGAAAGATGCGATCAGTACAGCAACCAATATAGATAGCCAAAGAGTTTCAGGCATAGAAAAGAGCTACAAAAACTAAAGAGCTACTCCATTAAGACTCTTTAGGAAATTGAAATTGTAGATTTTCACCATCAGACCTGAAGAAAATAACGTCCATCTGTCCACAAAGCTGCTTTATCCTTGGTGACGACAGCAGTGCCAGCACTGCCTGTAAAACCTGATATGTAGGCCCTCCTTGTGTAACATTCAGCAATGAACTCACTCTGCAATCCAACACAATTAAATAACAACAAATTAACACCGCAGCAATGACAAGGAATTTATACTGGAGCAACAAGACAGAACGCATTGGCAATTCCTTAAGTGCACTCTTCCTAACCCTTCGCTTTATCATAATAGAACGATCTCCAGGTCCTAAGAATTGACAAAACTTGAAGGGGACATAATCTTATTCCTTCGAATACGTTCCACATGAACAGGAAAGAAGAAGCGCCTACGTCAATTTTTCAATGGAAGATTGCTAGATAGGATAACCTTCTTTTTCTTCAAACCGAAACAATAGACTAGATGCTTGGCGAATCAGATCCAACCACATCACTATCAAGACAATATGCGAGACGCCTGAGCTTAAATTGGAAGCTCGTTTTCTTCTACTCTCTCCGACATAACCGCTTCTCATCCATTCCACGCAATGTACATTTGAAAGATAGTCAATACAAAACATCATAATCAACCATAACACGGTATAACGTCGACGTAATTCACCTAACTCATCACATCAGCGACTTCCAGAGCGGAACAACAGGCTTATCCGACTAACAGAGTACCTCAGCAATTCCAGAACGGAACAACAGGTTTACGCGATCGAACTAGCAGAAGACCGATGAAAAAGCAAATCAGAGAACCGAACCTGGTGCGCGTCCTGAGAAGGAACGATGTACGCATCGATGCCGATCCCAGGCCTCGTGAAGAGCTCGCGGAGAGCCCGGAGCTTCTCGTCGGGCTCCGGCCGGCCTCCCCCGCGCCTCTCGATCTCCGACGACGGCTTCGCGGTGACGGAGCCGCAGCTCCGGACGACGCGGAACCGAGGTCCGGCGGCCGGTCTCGCGAGGCGCTCGGAAGGAGATCGCCGGGAGCTCGGGAACAGAGGGAGGGAGAGAGCGAAGAGGCGGAAGCGCAGAGGGCGCGAGGGATTCGAGGCCGGCGAGAGAGGGAGGGGCCGCAGCGCCGGCGACCGGAGGGAGTGCATCGCCGTTGAAGAGAGAGAAAATCGCTTCTCTCTCGCAGCTCAGAGAGAGAGAGAGATGATAAGAAGAGAGTGTTGGGAGCGAGAGAGAAAAAGTGTAGCAGGGGATTTTCCAAGTTGTTTGTTTTTTTGGGAAGGGTGGCTTCATTGTAATTTTCGCGTCGTTGCCATTTTTTAGAAGACGACGCAAAATGATTCAGTGAATGTTAGCTGTAAGTGCAATTCGATTCGAAAACTTTTAATTTACTTAATATAATTTTTGAATTTTAATTTAGTATATAATGTGATTCCTAAAATTTTAATTTATTTATATAATTCATAAACTTTTAATACATGTTGAATTTAATCTCTTAATTATATAAAATATTTAATGTTGTCTCTAAATATAAATTGATGGAATAATAACATTGAACATTTTTCATATGCTCCAAAAGCTAAATTGAATGTTTACCAAATGTCTAGAGCTCGCATCGGACAAATCAAAATTTTAGAAATCATATTGCACAATGGATAATTTTTTTTTTGAGAAAGTTTTTACCTTTTGCGCCAATTTAATGTGGATGAAATGATTAAAATTATCTCTAGACCTAGTCTGTTCAACCCTTTGACAATCCATTTGTAGCTCTCAGGATGGTAATTTTTGTCACCGTTTGGGTACATGCGAGAACCCTTCAGCATTGTACGAAGAAAGAGCTCGAACTTGACACATCATGACACAATTATCTTTACATGAGTCGATTTTAGAATGGAAATTATCTATGATATAGAAAATGAAATGCCTGGCATATAGAAAATTCTCACGATCCATCGAGGAACGAGTGTTCATAGTCACCACTTTTCGTAGCTCCCATGCAACATGTGTTTCAGAATCAATGAAGAGGTTAGCCTTTTTTCTTTTCTTTTTTTTTTTCCCTTTTTTTGGCAAGAGAGAGAAAGACCTAGGCCACCAGTCCAATCTTTTCATATGCTTTACATATTTTGCGAAGATCGTGAAAATAGACAGATAAAAACTCTCCCCAGTTTCGGTAAATTCACGACTATTCATGTAATTGTCCATTGTTATTTCGAAATACAAACATCAAACGAGAATTTAAATTAAAAGTTTCGTTTATTCTATGAAATATAAATAACTTTAAAAACATTTTTTCTGAAAATAATATTTATATCTTTTGAAATAAATAGTTAATGATTTTTTTTATCATTTTCGATAAGAATTCATATCTAAATATCTTGGCAGATGATAAAAATATATATTTTTATTCATTTTTATAAATGAAATGAGTGATTATTTTTAAGAAAATATTTCTTAAATTATTAATTTTTTGCGAAATAAATGCACCATCTTCAAGAGTCAAACCACATTAAGGTAGAGAAGTTACTCCAATACAATGCCTTTATTACTTAATCTTTAGGAGCCATTTTTTTTTTTTAATTCACATGTCGTTTTCCTGAGTACTCAAAATTGGAATAATTTGAAATACTTTCGACGGAAGAGAAATTGAAACGGGCACCAGTTTTCTCCTCCCCGCTAGAGATACGAGTCGGGACATCCATTCAAGCCAAGCCCAACAGCTTTCGTATTTGGGCCAGTAAGGCCCACGGATTTGGAGCAGCTTTCCGGGCCTTTCCCCCCTTAATCATAGGAGCGAGGTTATCATTGAGCCCTTGCGTCCATCATCATTCCACCGTTCAAGGGAAAATTAGGGGTAATCAATTTCAGAGTGGGCCGGTTCCCACCTTGGATCTTGAAATCGAAAACTACTCATTGGTTCTTGAACTCACCTGGGAGCTAGGCCACTGGTTCGGTCCAGTTCCTAAGTGTGCTCATGGAACCGGCCATGACATTTCAAGAACTAACGCATTATTGGTTCTAAGTGACATTTCGTCAAACATAGTGTCCTTTATGAGGGGGAAAAGAAGGCCTTAAGAAACTTAGTTTTAAATCCTAACTCATACAAAAACAACTTGGTACTCTAATTAGTAATTAGGGTTTTGAAACATAAAAATTTATATATATAGATTTGGTTCGGGTAGACGGTTCCACACTTGAAATTGGAAGCTGGACCAATTTTTGTAGGAACAGCCTAGAACCAGCTTGGCCGGGCAATTTCTGGTCCAATACACATTTCCAAATCCCCCTTTGAAAGGGACTCCATCCAATCACGCCTTTGATCAGTGAATTTCCATTACTCGTAACCCATCATTCTCCAACTGAGTTTAGAGAAATACTCAACATATAGAAACCGAGAAAAATTCTACGTTCCTAGAAAAATAATAGTCTTCGTCCTCTGGTCTACGATACTTGCATGCATGCACCCATCTCTAGCAAATGTACAGCCAATCTCATGTATATATTGGATCCAGTACGATTTTTTTTTAAACATTTAGATATTGCACAAAGCCTTCACTTAACAGTTAGATCGGAATTTGACCTAGGGTTAAAGGACGAGAAAATATACTCGTGAGTTAAAAGAAGAATTTCCTGCTCTAACATCATAATAAACTGTGCAACAAATCAAATTTTCAATGTGCTAGTTATAGCCTTCGTCTTGTCTTTCTTATCCACATATGCTAGTGTGAAAGAAGAAAGATCGATTCAAATCTATATAGAAAAGATAAAACATCCCAATTCTGGCTAAATCTATTATAAAATTTAAGGGTAGGCACTTTTTTTCTAGAGGCCAGTCAAAAGAAAGAAAAACGAGGAATTATATTTAGTTTATAATTAAACGTACAAAGTCATGTCGAATTCCTCTACAAATAAGTATCAAAAAACAACACGTGCAGATGCGCGCTCATTGTTGACCATGTGATTCGTGACCCTCTCCACTAATTTAATCGATTAACATAGCATAGTAGACGAAACAATAAAGAAAGGTATTCCTAGCAAACTTTATAAATTTAATTTAACGGCAACAGGACATTCTAACCAATCAAATCAATCCCATATGATACGCATAAACATATTTTATATAACGAATTTGACCGACGAATGCGCGATTTCGTCGGTAATCGAGGTAGATAATACGAGGTATCTCAACAACTACCGAATTATACAACAGATTTCTTTCTCTTTTTAATTTTTTGGGTGGGGCCCATTTACATACTATACATTAATTAAGTTAAATTAAACGTTTTTCAATCATTTTTACTTTAGGTACCATGAAAAATTGATGGTGGCAATAATCTAATGCTAAACCCAAGAATCGACTGCTTCCTTGGCGTCTCCCTCGAGTAGGTATTGCATCGGAGCATCGTCTTTTGTTAGTGCAGGAAGAATCGAAATTCCCGATTGAATATGAATATATCGATTTTCTCCACGGTAAATAAAAGTTAGCGATTCGTGCGATCGCGTGCTTGACCTAGGCTTTTGGGGGACGTATGAGCAAACTAGCATTTTATTTCAGATTCTTTAGAGGTTTTGCCGAAACGTGGATTTCGTGACCTCGACATGAGGCGGATCAAACTCGATACCGCATTTACATGTTTGACACTTGCTCCGGGGTGTCAATTTCAATTTCATTAGCAAAGAAATGAAATAACTATTGACGGATCTAAAAGCTTAAACTATTAAGCATGCACGACTTATGCTTTTGGGGGACATTGGAGCTAACTAGCATTTTATTTCGCCTTCTTTAGAGGTTTTGCCAAAACATGGATTTCATGACCTCGACATGAGGCGGATCATACTCGGTACTACATCCACAAGTGGATGACTTGGTTTGGGGTGTCCGTTTCAATTTCATTAGCAAAAAAATAAAATTACCATTGAATGATCTAAAAGCTTGAACTATTATGCATGCATGACCTAAGTTTTTGGGGGACTTTTGAGCTAACTAGCATTTTATCTCGGATTCTTTATAGGTTTCGCCAAAACGTAGATTTTGTGACCTTGACATGAGGTGGGTCAAACTCGATACTGCATCCACATGTGCGATGACTTGGTTTGGGGCGTTGATTCCAATTTCATTAGCAAAGAAATAAAATCATTTTTGATTGATTTAAAAACTTAAACTATTATATGTGCATGACCTAAGCTTTTGGGGGACGTATGAGCTAAATAGCATTTTATTTCAAATTCTTTAGAGGTTTCGCCAAAAAGTGGATTTCGTGACCTCGACATGAGGTAGGTCAAACTTGATACTTCATCCACACGTGCGATGACTTAGTCTAGGGAGTTGGTTCCAATTTCATTAGCAAAGAAATAAAATCACTATCAACTATTTTAAAAGCTTAAATTATTACACTTGCATAACCTAAGCTTTTGGGGGATGTTTGAACTAACCAGCATTTTATTTCGGATTCTTTAGAGGTTTCTCCACAATCTGGATTTTGTGACCTCAACATGAGGTGGGTTAAACTTGATAATGCATCCACATGTGCAACGACTTGGTTTGGGGTGTTGGTTCTAATTTCATTAGCAAAGAAATAAAATCATTGTCAACTGTTCTAAAAGCTTAAACTATTTACGTGTATGAACGTTTGAGCTAACTGCATTTTATTTCGAATTCTTTAGAGGTTTTGCCAAAACGTGGATTTTTTGTGATCTTGACATGAGGTGGGTCAAACTCGATATTGCATCCCCACATGTGACGACTTGGTTTGGGATGTCGGTTCCAATTTCATCGGTAATGAAATAAAATCACTGTTGATTGTTCTAAAAACTTAAACTATTGTATGCTTGTTCTGGTCTTTTTGACTAGTACTAAGTCATGCGCATATTTAATTGGAGAGACAAATGAGTTTTGAAAGATTTGAACTAAGGATTTCATATTTTGACTTTATATGAGATTTTATAAAATCACTATTAACTGTTCTAAAAATTCAAATTATTAGATAAATGCATCGTTTATCATTTAAATATTAGAATACTTTTTTGTTATAGTAATTATATATTAAACTAATCTTTCATCTAAAAGCTAAAGTTTTTAAAACAGTTGGTAGTTGTCCCACTAATATCTCACGAGGTATTAGAGTGGGAAGTCTTGACTTCAAATCTTTCTGGACTCCTATTTATAAATATTAAATCATGCATTCATCTAAAAACTTAAATTTTTAAGACAGTTGGCAGTAGACTGCACCAAAATCTCGCACTTTCGAATCTCGGAAATGTATTGTAGAAGAATCAAATGAATGAAGATGCTTTTAGAGTAGTCAGTAATGGCCCCACCGAAGTCTTACACTTTCAAATCTTGGAAATGTATTGTACAAGATTTAATGTATAAAAATACTTATAGAACAATTGGTAATAGTCCTACCAAAATTTTACACTTTCGAATATTAGAAATGTAATATATAAGAATCGAATATATGGAGATGCTTTTATAGCAAATGGCAGTGGCCCATCACAGTCTCACATTTTCGAATCTCGGAAATGTATTGTACAAGAATCAAAAGTATGGAGATCGCATTTAATCATGTCTATTTTTAGATTAAAAAAAAATCATGTCTATTTTTTCTGGTGGCTGTTGGTTCGAAATTTCCACCTTATCACGTTGCCGTCCAATAATTGATCACCCCAAAGCTCATCGGGTCCGGTCCGTCCGGACATGGATTGAGACCGCATGCTTTAGTTGCGTCTCTATTTTTTTTCTCTCGACATGTACCCGCTTTTGCTACGCGCTCCGGACGCTGGTTGGTCCTTTCTGGGAAGGACTTTTATGCGTTGCTTGGCCTGGAGTTCTTGAATATCGGTACACCTGGCGTTATATTAGTTTCGTTGACTTGACTTTCGAATTTATGAATCCAAGCAAGTCCTTAAAAAGATAATCACGCCAACTCTCTGAATTTTTGCTCGTTTTACAATCGAGTATCAATTTTTTTTTTTTTTTCAATCAGCTACCCCAGCCTCTCAAGTTTGGGTCACGTGAGACATCGGTCAAAATCGCAAAAAGAAGAGAAAAGAAGCAAAATTGGGTATAAAGGCCGTAGACAGACTTTTTGATTGCATACATGATGGGACTTTTTGAAATGATGCCAGAGACATATTGGATTGCTACCGTCGTCCGAGTAACATTCTCTCTCTCTTTCCTCATGAACTGACATCAAAATGGAGACAGCTTAACTTTTACTAATCAAGCGAGTCACATGGGCTAAATCACATGATATAACAATTTATTCACTAGAGATCTTATATCGAGTCAAAATTGAATAATTGAGGTACTTGATCAAATAAATAATTTTTTTTAGATATTTGATAATAAGATGGACAAAAGTTCGGATATGTGCTGAGTGAGTTATTATCCTTCTGTCAATATTTTATTTTAGATTAAAATGGGTTGGGAGGGGTGACCAAGGCAACTTCGCATCTAGGCATTAACTATAGTGGTCCCAAGAGCATGTATGCAAGAGAGATATAGCTATGTGGTTTCAAAGTCATTTAAGGAAATATAAATCCTAGCGTAAAAGCAAATGAATCGCAGACTTCGAAAAGATCTAGTCAGATTGCTATCGTGACGATTGAATTGAAAAGAAACACCAATAGCATCAATTGAACAATTACCCAAACTCCGTTTGTTTTGTGAAAAATAAATAATTTGAAATATATATATATTTTAAAAATAATTGCTTATTTTATGAAATAATTAGTCAATACAAAGTAATTTCTTCATCGATACCCATTTATTTTTAAATATTTGTGTAGAAAAATAAAAATATCTTTTAGTCATTCAATACAAATGATATTTAAAAAAAAAAGTTAAACGCACCGACAATTGCACATTAATATCCTCCATGCGAATCAATCCATCTACTTTGAGCCAATCTTCTCAACAAACGGCATGAGTCGCCTTCCCTACGAAATTACTTCTTCAGTCTGATCCATTCCTCAATTTAGGACATGATGAGGATTCCATGACAACAAGAATGGAAAAGGTAGACAAATGTGGGCATGCCTAAAATCGAAGTACGCGTGAAGAAAAGTATGTGTTGGGGTTAGGATTAGAACTTTGACCATCGAGCTTTAATACTTTAGAAAAAAAAATTGTACAGTTGGAAACAAGAGATAAAAACCTAATACTTAGTATTATAGGGACGTGTGAAATGGCCAATTTAAGTTGTTTTGACTATACAAATTTAGCGACTCATAATGATCCGACGCGTTTTTCTATCTAACTTGATCCATATGGTTAAAGCGCTTTCATGTTTTACCCAATATAGGAAAACTCATATGCAAACTGAGGTAAGAACGTGGAGTGAGTGATTGCGACATCGATAAAGGCGAGAGAGAGTCATAGAGGTGAATTGGTTTAAGTAAACTGTGAGTTTGTTTAATATCCATATTATTTTAGACTTTACTATTTTAAATCCATTTACTAAATATAACTAATCCATGCAATAACTCAACTTATCAAATATGGGTTAAGATATAAGTTTATGGCTCATTTTAACATATAATTACTATATAGCGACAAGCAATGCATGTGAAAAAGCAGCCTAAACAATGTAATGCAAAAGTCCTCGTCCGCAACTATCACAATCCTTTTTAACTATAGAAGGGATGTCAAGTTATTAGCAAATTAGAAACGAAAAGAAGCAAATATTAGATCACAGTAACAATACATTGAACATGATTTCTACATTCCAACTTTATAACCATTGTTTCTAATAAGTTTTACTTTTTTTTTTTTTAAATTTCACACCAAAAAAAGAAAAAGAAAAAAGAAAGGCGTCTAGCATCAGCAGACGATAGTTTACCTACGGGAGAATGTTTTAGCTTAATGCTGCAAATTTAGCGTGCGCACCCCTTTCTACTAGGCAAGCCTCTTATCTGTGATCCCGTGACGATGCATATGGAAAATTCAAGACCGACGATATGCCTAACTCCAGGTGCCGTGCTCTACAGATTAATCAAGGTCAGCCACTTGATAGACTTCTCCATGATTTTCGATTTCCGTGTGCTTTCAATAGCCAACTAAGCAAGTAAAAAGCAATACCAACTTTTTCCATGCAAGTGGCCCGATTTTGATTTCCATTTCCATATATCGCAAATATACACGCAATCATGGCGACCTGCACATGTTCTTGATGCCATCATCTGAAATTCAGTTTGATTCCACGTTAAGTTCAAAAGAGAGTTTGATAAACAACCCGTCGACGATGCACCTAACTCCAGGTGCTGTGCTCTACAGATTAATCAAGTTTAGTCACTTGATAGACTTCTCCATGGTTTTCGATTTCCGTGTGCTTTCAATAGCAAACTAAGAAAGTAAGAAGCAACTCCAGCTTTTTCATGCAAATGACCCAATTTCCCATATATCACAAAGATACATGCAAGCACCACGCATCCGCACATGCTCTTGTTGTCATCATTTGAAATTCAATTTGATTTCACGGTAAGTTTAAAAGAGAGTTTAATAAGCAACCTGTTGAAATGACGGTTCTCCCTTAGACAAGCATTCATGTTTGAATTATCAAAACCATGTATTAGACCAATTTAATTTTTTTTGTTAGGAGTTGGTACCTGAGATCATCTCTTTGAATTTAAAACCTGAATTAATGGTCATTTTGGTGGAACCTCAATGATGGGGGAGTCCGAGACGACCTTTTCTTCCCCTTGAATAGAGGCTTCTTCTAAAGGGGCTGCTAATTGCTAAAGACTATAAAAATGACAAAAAGAAAAGGAGAAAAAGGAAAATACAACGTGGGAACCCATGAATAAATAAATGAATACCTTACGTATGTGCACGCGGTCCTGTAGATGTCTTCGTGGTATGTGTTCATCATCATCATCATCATCATAATAGATATACCTAAAAAAAGAAAAACGAAAAAGAGCTTTGATTCTTCTTCTAGAAAAGCCAAATGTGAGGTGCTGCTATGGCCACCTCGGCGGCCAATACCTGAGGTGAGATCATTGACTTGTCGCCGCGTGGTTGGTGGATTTCCCGTGGGATGATAACTGGGGTAATTTGTCCTTAGCCGATCGATATCTTTCAAGATATGATGGACAGACTTTGATTTACATGTCGTCGTACAGCTCGATACAGCATGCGTATCAAAAATTGACACTTCAAATGAAAAGATATGATGCCACATTTCGATTCTCCATCAACGTACATGAGAATTTTTCTTTTTTAATTTCTTAAATCTAATATATGAATGCGAATTCAATAAAAAATTGTTCAATTTATTAATTTAGTTCTAAATTTTTGAAGAATTGCCAATGTAGTCATTTTGATCAATTTTGGTTAATGACCGCCTATTGCTACTTTAGTGATCGTTAGCTAAAAGTGGCTGAAAAAACTATATTGGCATATTTTAATTAAATGTTAGGACTAAATAATTAAATTGAAAAACTTTGAACTGAATTAGTATCATACAATAAGTTTTATGTCTATTTTTGGGTCATCATCCCCAGTATATACATATTATCTTGATTAATAGAAAAATCACGACTCGAGAGGGGGGGGGGGGGGGAGCGGCTTGGTCTAAACATCTTTACAATTTAAGTAGGTTTGATTTCAACATACGAATCCTAGAAGCAGAAAACTGCACCAATCAGACGGCTCTGTCCAATACGAGTTCATCCATTGAGGGCTGTCTAATGTTTCTTTCTTTCTTTTTTTTTGGAAAGGGCTGTCTAATGCAGGCGAGTAAGACTTATCCTATCATCTTGTATACGGAAAGATTGGTAGCCCATGAATGAATGACGGTGGTGGTAGCGGTGGTGGCGATGGTGGCGGTGGCGGTGAAGTGCACCCAAAGAGGAAATAAAGACTTAGGAAAAGGAAATAAGTGAAATAACCACATAGAGAAGAGGAATCACTTGGACATGGTCTTCTTCTTCTTCTTCTTCTTCTTCTTCTTCTTCTTCTTCTTCTTCTTCTTCTTCTTCTTCTTCTTCTTCTTCTTCTTTTATTATAAAAAAAATTAGTTAAATTTATAAGAACTTTGCTATATGGGATGACATTGAAATGTGTGATAAGCTCGTCCGGTGCGTGATATTATGTCGAGCGATCATTGAATAGTCTGATTGGCTCTCGTTCGAATGGATGCATTTAGCTTGAAGATACATTGCCCATTGTCGAACTTCGTCTTGTGTTTCTCGGAAGATAAGATGAGCTTTACCAGAAGCGGACATTGTTACCATTTGTCAATGTGATGTGAGCGGTTTAAAATTCATGATAAGCTTGTTTGACGTGCGATATTATATCACGCATCTATCGAATTATTTGATTGACTCTACTATGCATTTACCTAGAAGATACATCACAGCCTTCAAATTTCTTCATAAAGATAAAGATAAGCTCTACCAAAAGTGGGGCATTGGTGCCATTTGTCAAGCTTTCGAGCCTTTTTTGTCACCATCTCCCCATCCGACGGTCTTCCAAGAAATGTAGGTTCGGGTCTTCGCTTGGTCATTTTGGATAATCTCAACGTGACTCGAACGGATATAATCGACGCAAGATAAACCAAGGGATTAAGGCAAATGCCAATGCCACAAGATTTAAAGCAATCCGCGTGCTACTCACTTCATTAATCCCTTTATCTAAAGCCGGTCTCTGGTTAGGCAGTAGCCACCGTTGAATCTTGATATCTTCAAGGTCGTGCTTTCATTTTGCGCATTTAAAAGTTAAATAATAGAACTCCAAAGGCTAGGGCTCATTTATATCGTGCATGAGTCGTCGGCGCTTGGAGTGGCGTGCTATTCAACTAAAACCAACCCAATTTCTCTCCTCATTTAATCAAGAAGAAGAAGGGGGAAAAATCTATTGAAAAGCATTATTCAATGAGTTCCCCAGATAATAATCATGCAATCAAACGAGGAAACTTAGATTTTTCAAAAAAACTGATCGACTTCTTCTGCTTTACAAACCAAATTTTCCTATAAAGTGTACATCTATTCAATTGAGAGCTAATTAGACAATTCGATAATCGCATCACATACATAATACTGCGCTTAGAGTAGCGTGCCATCTCTACAAGATTGTCTATCTACTCAACCAAGACCAACTCAATTTCGCTTCTTATTTGAAAAAAGAAGAAGGGAAAAATTCCATCAAAAAGAATTATTTAACGAGTGCCCAAGATACCAATCATGCAACCAAATGAGGAAACTTAGGGTTTTCAAGATACTAAACGACTTATTTAGCTTTACCAATAATATATATATATATATATATATATATATATTTTTTTTGTGTGCTGGAGGAACCGCTTTGGCTGACAGCCGCCACGTAAACCCTCATAAAATTATGTTCTCAAGGACGTGGGGAAAAAGGAAAAAGGAAAAAGGCAAAAGGCATAAGGAAAGAGGGAAGAAATTCCAAGTCTTCCCCGTAAAGAAGGGAAGCTTCTTGGTGACACCATAGCGTAGGACCTTTTTTCTTTATAAATACCTCCATCGCAAAGCTCACCCTCTATTCTTTTTCACTTCTCATCCTTCTCTTCCTTTCATCCGATCAGCTTCGCAAGAAAAAGGTTTCGATCAATTCTCCGGAATGGACAAGGTGATTCGTGGGATACGGCACGCCTTCGACGGCGGCAACGAGGCGGGCGGGTCCAAGAAGGTCAAGGGCACCGTGGTGCTGATGAAGAAGAACGTCCTGGACTTCAACGACTTCAACGCGTCGGTCCTCGACCGCGTCCATGAGCTGTTTGGACAGAAGATCTCTCTGCAACTCGTGAGCGCCGTCCATGGCGATCCTGGTGAGTGACGAACCCTCTTCTAAACACGATCTCCCTATCGTTCCTTTTGAAAAACAAGTTCTTTTGACGGCTCTTCTTGGTACTACGCTGTGCATTTCTGTGGACGAAATACGATGAATGGCGATGAACCTTCGTCGTCATGATAACTTCCCCACAAAGAGAAAACATATGATGAGTATTTTCACATCGCTTACATGTCGAAGTGGGTCATTAGCGTTTCGGCTTTCTATTATAAGAAAGAAAGCAACTTCTTGTTTTGATTTTTGAAGAAGCATCACATATGCATCTGTGCTTTATTTGAGGCGTGTTTTTGACGAGAGAACAGTTGTGCAATTGGTGTAAGCTTTTCGGTTCTGTGGCACGATACTCCTGCGCAGAATACGGGATTCGGAAATTGACCATGCGTACGATTCAATGGACCCAATTCATCACATTCCATACTGAAAGTATCTTTTGAAGTTTGATCTTTTCTGTGCAACTTTGGAGAAAATGTGGGATCTTGATGGACTTACAGAAGATCAGAATTTTTTTGTTTTCTGAATTGCGATCGGTCAAACTTTACTATAATGGCATCAGTGCGTTCACATTCTGGGTTTGATTAGGATTTTTTAATCAAACTTTTGTTCTCTAAACAAAACGAAACTATATTAGTTTCTGAAAATTATTAAGCCGGGAAGGAAATTAAAAACCAAACCTTAAAACTAGAACGTATCAACTAGGTTACATATTTTGACTTAGTTTTAATGTTGACCATTTGGGACCACGTTGATTAGGTCTTATTTTAGCACCCGCGTTGGGCGCTTATACTTATTATCTTTCTTCCTTTAGTTAAAAAAAAAATTGGTCTTGTTTTCAATTAGTACACTATATACATACATAATATACATATATATTCTATAAAAGCAACATTCGTAAACTCAAGAAAATATCTGTCCATCTCTTTTCACGTTTTGGAAGAAGTGGATGAAATTAAATCGGAATTATGAATTAATTTCCTCAATCCAGTCCAAATTCAAAAAATCGACGAAAGCTTAGTCTTCCCTTTTTCTTTTGGACTGTCTTGAATTTTTTCCACTCATGCTTTGTTATTTATTATTTCACCTTTCGATTTACAAAGCTCAAATCGTTTTTCGGTTCTCTCTCTCTCTCTCTCTCTCTGCGGTCCATACCTCCCGGTCCCATGGCCGTAGGGTAGCCTTTAATCGTCATCATATAATGTCGTTTTCACTTCCGAGCAAGAATCTCTAGAAAATGGCGAAACCCACCACCGACGGAAGACTCACCCTCTCTTCAATTCTTAAACAAACAGTCAACGGCATCCTCCGGTCAATGGTCCATCTCAAGTTCTCTATTTGTTTATTTTTCCTTTTTAATTGTTTCTGACCAAACAAATTCCCATTATTGACCAACATATTTATTGAATTTAAAGTGTTATTTTTCCTCATGCATGGCTATGTTTCTTGACCACGTGTGGATTTTCCTGTGGGCACGTCTCGCCATCGGATGAACTCGGCATTCGCCTATGAAAATGGGTGAATCGAGTTTTTACCTATGGTTAGGTTTGCGTTGCATCACGAAGATGATCCATGAATTGAATATGATGGGCCGTCGCCGTCAATGACGGTGTGAGAGCGCTTGGATCCGGTTGTCTCTTCACTGTAGAACGAAATAGAAAAAGAGAGAGTTGGTTGAACGAAATTGTCTCCTTTCTGAAGTGCGCACTGCAACAATGAAAAGACATCGTCGTAAAACACAAGGCGATCTTCCTCAGGTCATTGTCATGTAGGTCCCCCCAACCCCCCCACACCGCCCCCCCCCCCCCCCCAAAAAAAAAAAAAAAACTAGTCAACCGATGACGCACGGCATTAGCAGTTCTTGTACTTGATTTCTGGTCAATTGGCTGATAACATAAGCTATCATCTGTCACTTTTAATTGGGAATTTGTGCTTTCTAAATCACTTCGATGAGCACAAGATCGGGTCCTTGTTTTCTCTCCTTTTGGTTCTCAGGACAAGATCAGGTCTTGTTTGTTGAAACGGCACCATGCTTGTGACAGCAAGAAGATTATAGAACAACTTAATATCAGTGTGCATGAACTAAAAATTTGGAAACAAAATGCAAATGACTTTGCGTTGATCATTGATCAGATTCGGACCCTTTCCCATGTTAAGGATGAACGTAGTTGTTGTTCACCAGGACGAAAAGATCGAAGGTGACATCTTTTAATTCTTTTTTCATGTTTTTTGTAGAAAAAGGTTTGCGAGGGAAATTGGGAAAGCCTGCGTATCTGGAAGATTGGATCACTACCATCACTCCCTTAACGGCAGGGGACTCGGCATTCAAGGTCACTTTCGATTGGGATGAGGAGGTGGGAGTTCCTGGGGCGATCATCGTGCAAAACAAGCATCACAGTCAGTTCTACCTCAAGACAGTCACACTCGAAGATGTGCCCGGCGAGGGCCAGGTCCACTTCGTCTGCAACTCGTGGGTCTACCCTGCAGACCAGTACAAGAAGGAACGAGTCTTCTTCTCGAACAAGGTTCGATCATATCAATGAAGCTAGGCTATAGTTTGATTTGCTTCCAGTCTTAACAGGAAAAAAATAAAAGACATCGCCTTTGAGTATGAAGACTTAGAATTTTGTTTTACCTATGGTAGTTCTAAAGTATTAGCTGATGCAGAAAGTTGGTCAGAAAGGAGTGACTTTCAAACTGTCCTAGCCTCACGAAAAATAATTTGTCTAGTAGAATCTCACTTCTAGGAATTTCCCAGGTTATCTTCTACTTTTAGCGAGATTTAGCATCTAAAATCTTCCCAATTTCATTGAATTGCACTTTCTATTCGCTCAAGGCATTTGAGTTTCGGCCTGTATTCTTTGTTGTCTCTAATAAGATAGCACGCTATTGCAGACGTATCTTCCTGGCCAAACTCCAGCGCCTCTAGTGAAGTACCGAGAGGAAGAGTTAGTTAACTTGAGAGGCGACGGAACGGGAGAGCTTCAGGAGTGGGACAGGGTGTACGACTATGCTTACTACAACGATTTGGGCAATCCAGACAAGGACCCGAAGTATGCCCGCCCTGTTCTAGGAGGATCTGCTGAATATCCCTATCCTCGCAGAGGAAGGACCGGTCGACCACCGACTAAGACAGGTTAGATAATGCACTCATTTCATAAATCTCCAACTCGACATGAGATTATTATGGCTTCATTTTTTTGACTAAGATGCTTCATTTATAAGAATATTTTACTGAATTTTCATGATGTTATTGATAGATCCGAATACCGAGAGCAGGGTGCCTGTGCTCATGAGCCTAGACATATACGTTCCTAGGGACGAACGGTTTGGCCACTTAAAGATGTCCGACTTCCTCGCTTACGCTCTAAAAGCCGTGGCTCAATTATTGAAGCCCGAGCTGGAGAGTTTATACGACAGCACGCCCACTGAGTTCGACTCCTTCAAGGACGTGCTCAAGCTCTACGAAGGTGGTATCAAGCTTCCCAGCCCTTTGCTCGAGAGTCTGGAGGAGAGCATTCCCCTGGAGATGATCAAGGAACTTGTCCGGACTGACGGGGAAGGGCTTCTCGAGTACCCCATCCCTCAAGTGATCAAAGGTAATGGATATATATCTATGAGGCCTTTTTTCATCTGATCAGTTTGAGGCAATGGACTCAAGTTTTCCTAAAGTTTAGCAAATCATGCTGTGCAGAGAATGAGACTGCCTGGAGGACCGATGTAGAATTCGGTAGAGAGATGCTCGCCGGAGTCAACCCTGTCTTGATTCGCCGTCTCAAGGTAGATATAAACATCTTTTATGTTGCAGTTCAAACTATTTCAGTTAATATTAACATGAAGTGCGGAATGGAGTTCCATTGGTTGTCCAGTCGATTAAACATTTTTATTGATTTCAGGAATTCCCTCCGGCAAGCAAGCTAGACCCTAAAATCTATGGCAACCAGAACAGTACAATAAGGGAAGAGCTCATTCAGAAGCAATTGAATGGACTAACTGTCAAACAGGTACTGTCATTGCGTCTCACGTCACTAAGAGCGTCCATGTACTCCCTTAAAAGATGATGGCAAGCTCATTTAAGTTTGAATATCCAAATTGAAACGACGCACAACAAATGCAGGCTATCAAGATGAACAAATTGTTCATATTGGATCACCATGATGCCATCATGCCGTATTTGAGGCGGATAAACACGACCAACACCAAAACATATGCTACTCGAACACTCCTCTTCTTGAAGGATGATGGTACCCTAAAGCCGCTGGCAATAGAGCTTAGCTTGCCACATCCCGAGGGAGACGAGTTTGGCGCAATAAGCAAGGTGTACATGCCAGCCGATCAAGGCGTCGGAGGTTCCATCTGGCAGCTGGCTAAAGCTTATGCTGCAGTTAACGATTCAGGCTATCATCAACTCGTCAGCCATTGGTAAAGATTTCTAAGGAGCATTTAACTATAGAGAAGGGGAAGAAAGTCTATTTATTTCCTGCAAATTGATAATTTTCTTGATTCTTACTGCAGGTTGAATACTCATGCGGCAATTGAACCATTTGTGATTGCAACAAATAGACAACTGAGCGCGCTTCACCCAATCTACAAGCTTTTGCATCCACATTTCCGCGACACGATGAACATAAACGCATTTGCCAGGCAGATTCTGATCAATGCGGGTGGAATCCTGGAGGCAACTGTTTTCCCAGCAAAGTATGCCATGGAAATGTCTTCTGCCGTCTACAAGAACTGGATTTTCCCCGAGCAAGCACTTCCGGCTGACCTCATCAAGCGGTAAATTCTCTGTTCTGTACAAATAAATCATCCGTAAGACTTCTCTTTAAAATTCCTTCAAAAAGCCAAAAAAAAAAAAAAAAAAATCAAGGCCGACTGAGATTATGCAAATGTACTTGGATTAGCCGAGGCTCGGGCCGAGATACATATCAATATAGCTATAGTTCGTTTTACTCAAATTATTCTGATAGACTTGAGTGTGACGGAAAAAATCAACCTTTTCTTGTCTTCAGGGGAGTCGCTGTAGAAGATGCAAACTCGCCGCATGGCCTCCGCCTATTGATCGAGGACTACCCCTATGCGGTAGATGGGCTCGAGATCTGGTCTGCGATCAAGACGTGGGTTGAGGACTACTGCTCCTTTTATTACAAGAGTGACGAGACGGTTCAGAAGGACGAGGAACTCCAATCCTGGTGGAAGGAACTCGTGGAGGAGGGACATGGCGACAAGAAGGACGAGCCCTGGTGGCCTAAAATGCAGACTGTGAAGGACCTAACAGAGACATGTACGATCACCATCTGGATCGCGTCTGCTCTCCATGCGGCTGTGAACTTCGGGCAATACCCTTATGCAGGGTACCTCCCAAACAGGCCCACCCTCAGCCGTCGCTATATGCCCGAGGAGGGTACTCCCGAATTTGAAGAGCTCAGGCAAAATCCTGACAAGGCTTTCCTGAAAACTATAACAGCCCAGCTTCAGACACTTCTAGGAATTTCAATCATAGAGATCCTGTCGATGCATTCTACTGACGAGGTGTATCTTGGGCAGAGAGACACTCCCGAGTGGACAGCGGACGCTGAGCCGTTGGAGGCGTTCGAGAGGTTCGGGAAGAAGCTGAGAGAAGTCGAGGAAACAATTATCAGGATGAATGGGGACAATAGGTGGAGGAACCGGGTCGGGCCGGTCGAGATTCCTTATATGCTGCTTTACCCGACCAGCGAAGGCGGAGTGACTGCCAAGGGAATTCCCAACAGCGTCTCGATCTAAACTTTCGCATGAATACATGTTTCTTTTCTTGTTTGTTCGCTGTTAACTATTCTTTTGTTATGGGATGAAAGCTATTGTAAGCGCGAAATATGAATAACCACAAATAAATAAAGCATAATAAGCGTTTGTCAAGTTTTGGGATTCAGTCTGCTAATTTCTACTAGCTAGGCTAGCTGATTGTTCTGGAACTTTACTTTTACAAGAATCAGACATTATCTACAATTTCTAACTTTACAGACACCAATCGACTGTTGAAGAATTGGAAAAATGTCAGTTGTGAAATTCAGCATGTAATCCCAGGTTTAACCCATCAACTTGGCCTTTTTCTCTTCCATTACAAGTACATGAACTATAAGTAAGTTTATCTTTCCTCCTTTTTCCCGATCTGCATCCATCGCATAACTTGACCATTTAGACTACTGGCTCGATCTGATGATTTGATTCTGCAGGCTCGACAATTGAGCTGATGATCGTTATACTCGTCTCTTTCTCCTAGAACCTTTAAATAGTCGAATTTGGCTACGTTTCCATTCTTCGAAGCAGACCTTTAAGTTCCGGTAAAATAAGTCGGATGATGTCACAATGTCGAGAAAGCAAAGGAGATCTATGCAAATGAACTAAATTCATGCTGGTTTCATGATTGGAGGTTCCCGATTTAGGTGCGAAGGAGAAAACTGAGCGCCTCAAAGCAAGGCAATCAAGTCGCACAAAAAATTTAACATGTAGAGGGCGTCTTGGTCTGGAGGCTAGATCTAAGTGACTTCACTAGCGCGAAACTCATAAGAGTCGTGGAAATCACAAATATATCGGATAAAAATTCACAGAGATTTATCAAACGAAACTCATCAAATGGGTTTGAGGGGGCTTTAAATGATGATGTTTATGTGTTTTCCACAAATTCGAATTGGTTGACAGGCTTTCAATGCAAACACTAAAAGTAGGAAACTGCCCCCATTAGATGGCTCTATCCTTGTGGAAACGACGACGATGATGACGATGATGACAATAATGTAGCTTATTAAATTTGTATTAGTAGTACGAGAAGTGCATCCAAAGCGGACGAATACTTGGGAAAATAAAATAAATGAGAAAACTATGTAGATGAGATATTAGAATATTTAAATAATAAATTACGCTATTATCTAATAGTTTAAGTTTTAAAAATAATTAATAGAGATTAAATTTATATGGTATTAGAGTTGGAGATTTTGAGTTCGAATTTTTTCAACCCCATTTGTCTTCCCAATTATATTTCCATGCACTTAAAAAAAATGCTAAATATGAAGGGGGAATGTTAAAATATATAAAAAATAAATTATATTATTATCTAATAGTTTAAGTTTTTAGAATAATTGATCGTAATCTCACAAAAATTTATTGTGGGAGGAATACGTGGAATCGATGATTTGACATTCTATCTATTTTCCTTAAAAATTAAGTTAAGTGTAAGAACTTTTTCAATCAACATTAAAATTCACGATAAGGTCGCTTGGTTGTGATATAATGTCATGCACCATTGAATTGTTTGATCAGCTCTCATCTAAATGGATGCATTTAGTCAGAAAAGACATCACCGCCTTTAAAATATCTCCTGTCTCGAGACGGGAGACAGAATGAACTTTACCAAACGCGAACATTGGTGTGATTTGTCAAGCTTTCAAGCCTTTTTGTCATTTCGAATAATGACGCGTCTCCAATGCATACAATTGACGCAAGATAACCCGAGGATTAAGGCAACGCCACTAAGATTCAAAGCGAGCCGCGTGCTTATCACTCCAATAATTCCTTATTTATCGCCAAAGTCTTCGCGGGTCGTCTTCCCTAAAGGGCCCTTTGGTAGCCATCATCGAATCAACGCGTGGTAATGTGCCATCTCCACAATGATTAGGTCTCTCAATTCAACCAAAAGCAACCCAATTTCTCTCCTCATTTTTTTTTTTTAAAAGGAGGAGGGGGAAAATCTTTTAAAAAGTATTATTTAGCCAATGCCCAAGATACTAATCATGCAATTAAATCGGAAAACTTAGGTTTTCAAAATTATAAGGTTATGTTTGATCGTCTAAATCCTTAACCGTAATAGGACTTGATGAAATATGGTATATAATTCAATAATTTTGCTATATTCTATCAACTGTTTAATGAATCATAGTAATAAAAATGGATATTTTCATTTCTTATTATATTTATTGTTTGATATGAACAACAAACCAATGTAAATGAATCTGAAAATGCGCCAATGGAAATAGTAAGAATTTCTCATGATTCATTGTTAAAGAAATCACAAATGTACAAATTGAGAGAACATTTATCATACAATTCATAATTATTGTATGATCTATATCTTAAATAGGGAAAGAGCTCATTGCAGCGTTCTAAAGCCATATGTTTGACAATGACAAGAAATGTAAACGGACTATAGCAATATCGACTAAGTAGATTAGCTAGCAAAAGTCAAATCTAGTAAAAGAGAAAACATAATTATTCATCTTCGTGATTCGGAAAAGTATGATATGTTGATTTTCTTGCCACGTTTGTGAAATTTCAACATGAATTATAGATATATATTTATATAGAGTATACACACACACACACACACACATATACATATATATTATAGAATAGAAATAAATTCAAATATATAATAAAATTGTCCATTATTTTTATTTTGATTTTTCCTTTTTAAATGTTATTTCTATTTTAATTTTTAATTTAGGAAGTTTGTTATTAAAAAATAATTGATTTTACGCCATATATATAAGAAATTCTATCAACATTTATCACACTTATTCCATAGGATATTTTTATCCCGACTAAAGTCCCGTTACGGTCGAATTTATTTTATCTTGAGCAAGAACTGGACATAGGATTGGATATATTCTATCCCAATTACTAGACGTATCTTTAACTTCTTTCGCTTTACAAATCAAATACATCCTGTTGAGCATTCATGAAAACACTTCCGTGGAAAAAGGAGAAAGAGGAAAAAGGAAAGAGGAAAGAAATTTCAAGTCTCCAATAAGGAAGGGAAGCTTCTTTGTGATGCCTGAGCGTCGGAATATTCCTTATAAGTACCACCATCGTGACGCACACCGTTCTTCATTCTTTTCAATACCCATCCTACTCTTCCTTTCGTCCCATTAACTTCGCAAAAAGGTTCCATACATTCTCCGGAATGGATAAGCTGTTTCACGGGATGCTGCAGGCCTTCGACTGCGGCAGCAAGGCAGGCCGCCAGCGCAAGGCGGCCGGGTCCAAGAAGGTCATCGGGACGGTGGTGCTGATGAAGAAGTACGTCTTGGACTTCAACGACTTCAACGCGTCGGTCCTCGACACCATCCACGAGCTGTTGGGCGAGAAGGTCTCTCTGCGACTCGTGAGCGCCGTCCACAGTGATCCCGGTGAGTGATGACCCTCTTCCACACGATATTCTTGTCGTTCATTTCTGGAACAAGTTCTTTCGACGGCTTTTCTTGGTACTAGACTGTGCTGTACATTTCTGTTGACAAGATCTGATGAATGGCAACAAATTAAGCTGTTCGTCGTCGTGACAAGCGATCTTCTTCCCCATAAAGAAAACGCAATAATGACGAGTATTTCCCATAATTTGCAAACGTCAAAATGCATCGCTCGCGTTTCGACGTCCTATTATAAAAAAGAAAGCATCTTCTTACTTAGATTTCAAGAAAGCCTAACACGTGCTTCTTCCTTACAAAGAAAATAATGATAAGTATTTCACATAACTCACATATATCGAAGTGGATCGCTTGCGTTTCGAAGATCTGTTATAAGAAAGAAAACTACCTCTTGCTTATATTTCAAGAAAGGCATCTTCGCTTCACTTGCCGCATGTTATTGACAAGAGTAAAGTTGGGCGACTTGTGTTTTAAGCTTTTTGGTTCTGTGGCACGATACTCTTGCGCGTTCAATACAATGATTCGGAAATTGGCCATGCATCCGATTCAATCAACCTAATCTGTCACATTCCCTACTGAATTTATCTTCTGAAGTTTGATCTTTTATGTGCCACTTTAGAGAACATGTGTAATCTTGATGGACTTAGAAAAACAAATAGAATTTTTTTTTACTGAAATATGACAGGTCAAACTTAGTTACCGCATGTTTGTTGATAGGATGACTCCACTATGCGCGCATTTATAGGCATAGATAAACAGTATGTGCCCACATATTTTTCGACAATTCTTGATCTTTTAATAGATGGACCATGGTAGATTAAGAGTAATCATTAAATCTTGCAGTTTCATGTGACAGAAAATTTGGGTACATTTAGGTGTTTGCACTATGGGTAGGATTCTCTTCTTATAATATAAACGAAAAAATTATGTTAATTCCGAAAATCTCAAGCCAAGGGAAAAAAAAAAGCCAATTGAAAAACGTAAACGTTCAAACTAGGTTAAGTATTTTGACTTGATTTTAATGTTGACCATCTGGGCACAAGTTAATTAGGTCATATTTTAGCAACCGCTTCAGGCGCTTTTACTTCTTCTCTCGACATACAATACATGCATATATGTATATGCGCGTGTATATATATGTATTATATTTATGCAACATTTCTAAACTCAAGTAAATATGTGTCTCATCTTTTTTCATGTTTTTGAAGAAGTGGATGAAACTAAATCAGAATTATAAATTGTTTTCCTCTATCGAGTCCAAATTTTAAAATCGACAAAAGTAAAGTGTTCCTATCTGTTTTGTACTGTTTTGCATTTTCCACTCAAGCTTTATTTTTTTCTATTTAATTTTACTTTTTAATTAAGAAAAAGCTCAAATTATTTTTCGGTTCTCTCTCTCCGGTCCACATGAGGTGATTTTCCTCATGTCATGTCCTAGTACCACACCACCTAATCAACCAATGGTGCATGGCACTAGCAATTCTTGTAGTTAATTTGTGGCTATTGGCCAACATAAGCTGTCATTTGTCATTTTTAGTTGGGAATTTATGCGGGGTATCGCGAAGATGAGCTTTCTAAATCACTTCACTGAGCACAAGCTCGGGTCGTTGCTCTTTCCTTTTGGTTTTTAGCACAAGATCAGGTATTGTTTGTTGAAACGGCACCATGCTTGCGACAGCAAGAAGATTATAGATAACATAATGTCAGTGGGAATGAACTAAAAATTGGAAACAAAAAGCAAATGACCTTGCGCTGATCATTGATCAGATTCAGACCCCTTGCCATGTTAAAGATGAACGTCATTCTCATTTGCCGGGATGAAAAGATCGAAAGCTTTGAAAATTTTTATTTCTTTTTTGCGTTCTGTAGAAAACGGTTTGCAGGGGAAATTGGGAAAGCCTGCATATCTGGAAGAATGGATCACTACCATCACTCCCTTAACGGCAGGCGATTCGGCGTTCAAGGTCACTTTCGATTGGGACAAGGAGGTGGGAGTTCCGGGGGCGATCATCGTACAAAACAACCATCACAGTCAGTTTTACCTCAAGACGATCACACTCGAAGATGTGCCCGGCGAGGGCCGAGTCCACTTTGTCTGCAACTCGTGGGTCTACCCTGCCGACCGGTACAAGAAGGACCGGGTCTTCTTCTCTAACAAGGTTCGATCACAATAATTTGATTGATGAAGCTAAGCTGTAGCCGCAATTTATGATTTGCTTCTAGAGTCTCAATAGGACAGAATAAAAGACACTGCCTCCGTGTATGAAGATTGAAATCTTGTTTTACATATAGTAGTTCTAAAGAATTAGCTGATGCAGGAAATTGGTCAGAAAGGAGTGACTTTTCAAAAGGGACCTAGCTTCCCGAAAACATATTTTGCGTAGTAGAATCTCACTTCTAGGAATTCTCTGGGTTATGCTCTACTTTTAGCCAGTTTCAGCATCTTGTAGGCTTTCCGATTTCATTGAAGTGGGGCATTTCGCTTAGGAATTGCACTTTATATTGGCTGAAGGCATTTCAGTTTCGGATTCTGTTCTATTCTGTCACATGAAATAGCAATATGATTGGACAGGGTTCCTTAGGTTGTCTCTAATAAGATAGCACGTTATTGCAGACGTATCTTCCGAGAGAAACTCCAGCGCCTCTAGTGAAGTACCGAGAGGAAGAGTTAGTTAACTTGAGAGGAGACGGAACGGGAGAGCTTCAGGAGTGGGACAGGGTGTACGACTATGCTTACTACAACGATTTGGGCGATCCAGACAAGGGCACCAAGTATGCCCGCCCTGTTCTAGGAGGATCTGCTGAATATCCCTATCCTCGCAGAGGAAGGACCGGTCGACCGCCGAGTGAGACAGGTTAGATAATGCACTCATATCATGAATCTCCAACTTGATGTGAGATTATCATGGCTTCATTTTTTTGTGACAAAGATGCTTCATTTGTAAGTATATTTTACTGAATTTGCACGATGTTATCGACAGATCCAAATACCGAGAGCAGGCTGCCTCTGCTCATGAGCCTAAACACATACGTTCCTAGGGACGAACGGTTTGGCCACCTAAAGATGTCCGACTTCCTTGCTTATGCTGTAAAAGCCGTGGGTCAATTTCTGAAGCCTGAGCTAGAGAGTATATGCGACAGCACGCCGAATGAGTTCGACTACTTCCAGGATGTGCTCAATCTCTACGAGGGCGGTATTAAGCTTCCCGATGGCCCTTTGCTGGAGAGTCTGAAGGAGCACATTCCCCTCGAGATGCTTAAGGAACTTGTCCGGACTGACGGGGAAGGGCTTCTCGAGTACCCCATGCCTCAAGTGATCAAAGGTAATGGATACATATATAACCTTGAGGCCTTTTTAATCTGATTAGTTTGAGGATGTTTTCCTAACGTTTAGCAATCATGCTGTGCAGAAGATAAGACTGCCTGGAGGACCGATTTAGAATTTGGCAGAGAAATGCTCGCTGGAGTCAACCCTGTCGTGATTCGCCGTCTCGAGGTAAACAACAATATCTTTCATGTTACAGCTCAAACAAATTCAGTTAATATTAAAATGAAGTGCGGAATGGAGTTCCACCAGTTGTCTAGTTGATAAAACATTTTTTGTTGATTTCAGGAATTCCCTCCGGCAAGCAAGCTAGACCCTAAAATATATGGCAACCAGAGGAGTTCACTAAGGGAAGAGCTAATTCAGAAGCAATTGAATGGATTGACAGTCGAACAGGTACTGTCATTGCATCTCACATCACTAAGAACGTCCATGTACTTGCTTAAAAGATGATGGCGAGTTCATTTAAGTTCAAATATCCAAATTGAAACGATGCATAACAAATGCAGGCTATCAAGATGAACAGATTGTTCATATTGGATCACCATGACACGATCATGCCATATCTGAGGCGGATAAACATGACTGCCACAAAAATGTATGCTACTCGAACACTCCTCTTCTTGAAGGATGACGGTACCTTGAAGCCGCTGGCAATAGAGCTTAGCATGCCACATCCTGAGGGAGACGAGTTTGGTGCGATAAGCAAGGTGTACACGCCGGCCGATCAAGGCGTGGAAGGTTCCATCTGGCAACTGGCTAAAGCTTATGTGGCAGTTAACGACGCAGGCTATCATCAACTCAGCAGCCACTGGTAAAGATCTCAGAGGAGCATTCACCTATATAAAGAAGGGAAATTTTTTATTTATTTATTTCCTGCATATTGATAATTTTCTTGATTCTTACCGCAGGTTGAATACTCATGCGGCGATTGAACCATTTGTGATTGCAACAAATAGACAATTGAGTGTGCTTCACCCAATCTACAAGCTTTTGCATCCCCATTTCCGCGACACGATGGAGATAAATGCAATTGCCAGGCAGATTGTGATCAATGCGGGTGGAATACTGGAGACGACTGTATTCCCAGCAAAGTATTCCATGGAGATGTCTTCAGCCATCTACAAGGACTGGATTTTCCCCGAGCAAGCGCTTCCTACTGACCTCATCAAGCGGTAAATTCACTGTTCTATACATATAAATCATCCATAAGACTTCTATTTAAAATTGCTTCAAAAAGAAAGAAAAATCAAGGCCAATGAAGATTGCGCAAATGAACTTGGAATAGCTGAGGCCCGTGCCGAGATACATATCAATACAGCTATCGTTTGTTTTACTTGAATTATTCTGATAGACTGAGTGACGAAAAAATTCTGCCTTTTCTTGTCTTCAGGGGAGTCGCTGTAGAAGATGCGAACTCCCCGCATGGCCTCCGCCTATTGATCGAGGACTACCCCTATGCGGTAGATGGGCTCGAGATCTGGTCCGCGATCAAGACGTGGGTTGAGGACTACTGCTCCTTTTATTACAAGAGCGACCAGACGGTACAGGAGGATGAGGAACTCCAATCCTGGTGGAGGGAACTCGTGGAGGAGGGACACGGCGACAAGAAGGGTGAGCCCTGGTGGCCTAAAATGCAGACTGTGAAGGACCTAACAGAGATATGTACGATCACCATCTGGATCGCGTCTGCTCTCCATGCGGCTGTGAACTTCGGGCAATACCCTTACGCAGGGTACCTCCCGAACAGGCCCACCCTCAGCCGTCGCTATATGCCCGAGGAGGGTACTCCCGAATTCGAAGAGCTCAGGCAAAATCCTGACAAGGCTTTCCTGAAAACTATAACAGCCCAGCTTCAGACACTTCTAGGAATTTCGCTTATAGAGATCCTTTCGACGCATTCTACCGATGAGGTGTATCTTGGGCAGAGAGACACTCCGGAGTGGACAGCAGATGCTGAGCCTTTGGAGGCGTTCGAGAGGTTCGGGAAGAAGTTGGGAGAAGTCGAGGAAAGGATTATGAGGATGAATGGGGACAAGAGGTGGAGGAACCGGGTCGGGCCAGTTGAGGTGCCCTATATGCTGCTTTACCCGACCAGCGAAGGCGGAGTGACTGCCAAGGGAATTCCCAACAGCGTCTCGATCTAAACTTTTGCACGCACAACTGTTCTTTTCTTGTTTGTTCGTTGTTAACTTTCCTTTTATTCTAGGATGAAAGCTATTGTAAATATGAAATATGAAATAAGTGTTTGTCAAGTTTTGGGACTCAGTCTGCTAATTATCTACCTGCTAGGCAAACTAATTGTTCTGGAGCTTTGCTTTTACAAGAATCAGACATTATCTACAAGTTTCAAACTTTACAGACAAAATCGATTGTTGAAGGATTGGAAAAATGCCCGGTTGTGAAAGTCAGCCTGAAACCCCAGGTTTAACCCATCAACTTGGCCTTTTTCTTCTTCCATTGTAAGTTCATGAACTACAAGTAAGTTTAATTTTAATTTTTAATTTTCCTGATATGCATCAATCACATAACTCAACCATCTAGGCTTCCTGCTCGATCTAATGATTTGATTATGCAGGCTCAACGATTAAGCTGATGATCGTTATACTCGTCTCTTTCTCCTAGAACCTTTAAATAGTCGAATTTGGCTACGTTTTTATTCTTTGAAGCAGACCTTTAAGTTTTGGTACATTAAGATGAAAGAAAAGCCTTCCATGCTGGTGTGTAATATGAGTATTGACCTTGACGGGGCCTAGTAAGTTTTGCGGCATCTCAACTTCTAGATGATGTAATTTTAATGCAAGGATAAGGTTCCGTTTTTCTCGCGTAAAAGGAATGATTTGAATTTTTTCTTTTTAAATGATCGTTTCTATTACTTGAACTAATTATTCAATGACATATATTTTAATTATTGACAATTCTCCGTGTTTAAATATTTTTGAGAATGATGAAAATATTTCTCAATTTTTTTTTTTAAAAATTAATCACGTGTGTTGCTTGAAATAATTAGTCGATGATAGATTTTTCATTATCGACAACTATCTATGTCTAGACATTTTCATACACAATGAAAATATTTCATGTTTGTTCATTTTGTAAGTAATATAAATGATTATTTTAGGAAAATGTTTTATATATTATTCATTTTTCGTGAAATCAATCCTAAGTGAAGATTGGTGCTGATGACTACTGCAATTTAACCATTGAATTTTAACGAGCAAAGATTCGAATTATAACGACTTGTGTTAACCCTTGGTTAAGAATAAAGCAATTTCTACGCTACGGGTTATAAAGAAAGCCATCCCTTCTGTTATTGATTTCCTCCATTAAAAAAACATTAAAAATTCATTTGTTTGGCGGAAATTTTCTATCGAAATATATATATATATATATATATATATATATATATATATATATATATATATATATATTCATTTTTTGACTTTTGATGCTGAAGAGAAAGAGTCTAACGAAAAGTCATGACCAACCAAAACCTATGCTTAAATTTGAAAAATTTATTTTGTCTTTCAAAAATCAGAAATTAAATTTCAAAATACAATTAAACCTTAACAAATGTGCCCAAATCCTTTGTGGCTTGCTCCAGGTTTGATAGAAGCTGAGCTTGAGTCCTTTGAGGTTGGACTTGGGACTCTAGTGCCCATGCTCGGGTTATCGACAGCCATGTCTGGGGACCTGGGTCCCACGGTCAAGTCACTAGCATTTGAGCCTAGATCCATCGAGACTGGAGTTGGGTCCATAGAGGCTAGACCCAGGTTCCCTTAGGCCAAACTCAAGATCCCGGTGCTCATACTCGGGTTCAGGAGGCGATGCCCAAGTATGATTTATCAAAAGTGAACATTGGTATGATTTGTCAAGCTTTCAAGGCTTTTGTCATCCCCCCATTTCTCTCAATCCAATGCTCAACTTCCCATCGGACGGTCTTCAAAGCAACGTAGGTTCGGGTCTCGCTTGGTCATTTCAGATAATCTCAACGCGTGTCGAATGAATATAATTGACGCAAGATAAACCAAGGATTAAGGCATATGCCACTAAATTCAAAGCCGCGTGCTAATCACTTCGTCAATTCCTTAATCATCACCAAGTCTTCGTGGCTTTCCCTAAATGGGTCTTCGGTAGCCATCATTGAATCAGCGCGTGGAAGAACGTGCCATCTCCCCGGGATTAGGTCTATAAATTCAACCAAAGCCAACCTAATGTCTCCTCATTTTAAAAAAGAAGAAGAAGGGGAAAAATCTATTAAAAAGTATTATTTAACGAGTGCCATAGATACTAATCAAGCATTTAAATGAGAAAACTTAGGTTTTCAAGATTATAAGATTACGTTCGGTCGTCTGGATTTCTAATCAGGATAGAATTTAATGAAATAGAATATGTAATTTATGAATTTTATTATATTCTATCATTGTTTAGTGACCAATAGTAATAAAATTGGATACTTTTATATCTTATAAAATCCCTTGTTTGATATGAACAAAATATGAAAATGTACAAACGGAATCATGATTTATTGCTAAAGAAATTACAAATCCACAAATGAAGATAACCTTTGTCAATCAATTCAAGCCACATGTTCAACAATGACAAGAAATATAAATGGACTACGGCAACATCGAGTAGGTAGATCAGCCAGTAAAAGTCAAATCTAATAAAAGAGAGAAAACATGATTACTTATCTTCGTGATTTGGAAAAGTATAGTGCTTTGGCTATCTTGTCACTTTCGTAAAATTTCATCATGAACCAAAGAATAGAAGGAAAGAGGAGTTTCGACTCTTTTGCTTCTTTTGTGAACTTTTGACGTGAACTAGAAAGTTTTGGAGCAAAAGAGTTTCAACTCTTTCGTCATTTTCGCAGAACTTTAATATGAATTAAAAACTACGGAGAAGTAGTAAAGTTTTAACATGAATTAGAAATACAAAGAAGGAGGCAAAGTGAATTGGAAAGATCCGTCTCAACTTTGAATTTATTCATTTAAAATCGAGGTTCTTCTACTTCGTTTTTATTTATTTATTTGTTAATGAATTTTCCCTCTTTTTTTTTTTTCTATGTCATGTTTATTCCCTTCAATCATTCCTTAATATAAATTTTCTTAAATAATAAGAACTACTAATATTACCTAAAATGTGTAATGAATATAAATACTTACTAAATATACATACTCACACATATATAATGCTATAGTTTAGAAAAAAATTCAAATATATATAGGAATAAATAAAAAAGAAAATTGTCCATTAATTTTTTTTAGTCTTGACTTTTCTTTTTTATATTAGAATCAAAATATTTTTAGATTTTAATCAATATATGTATTTTAAATTTAAGAAGTTTGTTAGTCAAGAAAAATACCTCTTACGCCATGGATATAATAAATTCTATCTACCTTTATCACATATCTTTCATGCAATATCTTTATCCATGCTATATTCTTCTTATATCTGAATTTATTTTATTTTGAATAAGAATCAAACTCGAGATAAGATAAGATCCTATCTTGACTATGAAACGTAACATAACTTCTTTTGTAAAATACATCCTATTGAGTATACATGCAAATACGTCCTTAAGACCGCGGAAAGAGGAAAAAGGAAGAAATTCCAAGTCTCCCGTAAACAACTGGAGCTTCTTAGCGATACCGTAGCGTCGAACTTTCCCTTATAAATGCCCTCCATCGCAACGCTTACCCTTCTTCATTCATTTCAATACCCATCCTTCTCTTCCGTTCATTCCATCGACTTCGCAAAAAGGTTCCACACATTCTCCGGAATGGATAAGCTGTTTCATGGGATGCTGCACGCCTTCAACTGCGGCGACAAGGCATGCCGCCGGTGCGAGGCGGGCGGGTCGAAAAAGGTCAAGGGGACTGTGGTACTGATGAAGAAGTACGTCTTGGACTTCAATGACTTCAACGCGTCGGTCCTCGACGACATCCACGAGCTGTTGGGTAAGAAGGTCTCTCTGCGGCTCGTGAGCGCCGTCCACGGTGATCCCGGTGAGTCATGACCCTCTTCCTCGCTATCTTCTTGTCGTTCATTTCTGGAACAAGTTCTTTCAAATGGCTTTTCTTGGTACTACACTGTGCTGGACATTTCTGTTGGCGAAATGATGAATGGCAACGAATTAAACTATTCGTCATCATGACAAGCGATCTTCTTCCCCACGAAGAAAAGACAATAATGATAAGTATTTCACCGCATGTCGAAGTGGACCGCTGGAGTTTCGATGCTCTATAATTAAAAAGAAAGCGATTTCTTGCTTAGATTTCGAGAAAGCGTAACATGGACTTCTTCCCCACAAAGAAAAGATAATAATTATAAGTATTTCATGTGACTTGCATATGTCTGAGTGGATCACTCGCGTTTCGATGTTCCATTACGAGAAAACAAACTACTTCTTGCTCAGATTTCAAGAAAGTATAACATGTGCATCTTCGCTTTAATTCAGCGTGTTATTGACGGGAGTACAGTTGTGCAATTCGAGTGTTTGGAGGAAGCGTTAAATTTAAGTCTGCCCTCCAATGAGGTGAACTTTACAGATGATTTTCATGGGAAAAATAATTCAGCAACTTCAGTTCCAGGGGACGAGGCACATAGCTAGGGCCATTAGATCAATTAACAATTGGCAAGCTGTTTGCAATGTTAGAAGCTAGGTTGGAAGCATAAGATTATATTGCCTTAAAGCGAGATATTAAAAGCGTGTGCATTTTGTAGTTAAATAGAGATGTGAAGCCTATTTGTAATCGACTTACTTTATTTTGTCTCAAATAAAGTTTGGATTAGATTTGGGATAACACTTTTCGTGCTTTTTTTTTTTAGATAAAATAAAGTTCGGGCTAGATTTGAGACAACACCTAAAGTTCGTGCTTTTTTTTTAGACAAAATAAAGTTCGGGCCAGATTTGGGACAACACTTAAAGTTCGTGCTTTTTTATGGAATTGGCCCCAATTTCTCATATTTAAATAGATAGATCATGGTAGATTTAGAATAATCATTAAATATTGCAGTTTCGTGTGACAAAAAATTTGGGTACATTTAGGTGTTTGCACTATGGGTAGGATTCTCTAATATATGAGAGTCTTTCTAAACCAACTTATAATTTAAAGGAAAAAATTATGTTAATTCTGAAACCTCAAGCCGAGGCAAAAAAAAAAAAAAAAAAAAAGAGGAAGAAAGAAAGAAAGAAAGAAGAAAAGCCAATTGAAAAGCTCAAACGTTCAAACTAGGTTAAGTATTTTGACTTGATTTTAATGTTGACCATTTGGGCTAAAGTTAGTTAGGTCATATTTTAGCACCCGCGTCAGGCGCTTTTACTTTTTCTCTCTTTTAGATACAATACATGCATATATGTGTGCGTGCGTGTATGTATGTATGTATGTATGTATGTATGTATGTATGCATTATGCAACATTTGTAAACTCGAGTAAACACGTGTCCCATCTTTTTTCATGTTTTGGAAGAAGTGGATGAAACTAAATCAGAATTACGAATTGTTTTCCTCAATCGAGTCCAAATTTTAAAATCGACAAATATTTATGCAATATTTGTTTTGGACTGTTTAGAATTTTCCACTCACGCTTTATTTTATTCGATTTAATTTTACTTTTCAATAAAAAGCTCAAATCATTTTTCGGGTTCTCTCTCCAGTCCACATCCCGTCCTATAGACGTGGATTTAGTCTTTATCGTCTATGCTCTTTTGGCTTCACGGAAATATTTTTTCGAAAAAACATTTTCTTCATGTTGTGACGTTTGATTTGCTTAAGAAAATGAATTAATGAAAAATACTTTTCTGATTATTAAAAAATCTATGCTAAAATTCAGAAAAATGATTTCCTCTTTCAAAACTAAAAGATAATTTTCCAAAATATGACCAGGTTTTGGTGCTTGGACTCAAAACTTTACACTAAGCCATGAACCCCAATGCTGCCTCCTGAGTCCTTGGCATCGAGGACTAGGTCTTCGGTGCCTAGGCTCGAATACTGAGGTCGGGCTTGTGTCTTGTGCTTGTGCCTATGCTTGGGACCTTGGTACCCATGCCTAGATCCCCAATACTTGCTCTTGAGTCCATTGAGGTTGAGCCCGAAGCTCAAATTCTCGAGCTTTGGTCCCCGACAATTGGTGCCTAAGCCAGGGTCTATCGAGATCAAGACCAAAGACCCTATTATTGGTGCCGAGGTCTATCGAGGTCGGGCTCAAAATCCTGAAGCTTGTGCTAGGGTCTATTGAGGCTAGGCCTGGTAATAGGGGTGAGCATGATCTGCATGGACGGACGATTCTCACCCTAGAATCGAGAATTGCCCAGTAAGGGTTGGTTCCAGAAAATTCGAATCCACCAGGGAATTAGACTATTGGTTCATTTAGTTTCTGGGTTGGTCAATGGAATCGGCCAAGGGAGGTGGAGAAGGGGTAGGGAGGGACGGATGAGTAAGGGAAGGGTGGGCACAGGTTGTAGGGGGAGTGGAGCAGAGATGGGAGAGGGCGAGACGAGGGGTGATGATGAGGTGGAGTGGGAGAGTAGGGGAGCGAGAGGTGGGTTGAGGGAGTGAAGGTGGTGGAGAGAAGATCTACATCTCTCTAGAGAGAGAATGGACACAAACAATGAAAGATAATGGATATTAGTTCGAGGTGACTAGATCCAACAAGGTTGTGAAAGATAATGGAGATCAAGACCGGAGTACAAAGAGTAATGACATACCTTTTCTTTGAAGGTTCTTGAAACCCAACTCAGCGAGAGTGAAGAAATTACCATGAACGTAGCTCACTCTAGAGATTTTGTTGATCATGCAAGGGACATGGAAGAGATAGGAGAGATTGTGTAGTATTAATTGAAGAGAGAGAATGCAGGAGTTTGAATGAGGAGAGAGAGAAGTGGGGAGTTGGCGATTGATACAAGGTTTTTTTTTTTTTTTGAAAGGCATAAAGGAGAGAGAGATTTGTGCCAATTTTTTTTTTTGGTCAGTCCTACTCTATTTCTACTCTACACTCACTCTCAAACTTTTGCCCTGCCTCTTGCAGGGCATGGGAGTCGAAACCCACTCTTGAAACTTACGCGTCCCCACCCCATCCCCTCTTGAAAAGGTGGAGATTTGAACCCCTCACCTCCCCCTTCCATGTTGAAAGGGTGGCCATTGGGGCGAATCCCAGTGGTTGATTTGTGCCAATTGAAGATAGAGAAAATAGAGAGATGAAATTTAATATACACACACTAGTCCGGTCCGAGTGGGCAATTCGGAACTGGGAACATGACTAATACTCATAACAACCGTCGGTTTTGGCCTGGTTATGGGTGGTCGGGGCGATTTCTGATTATTTTACACACCCTTTCCTGTGGGCTCTAGACCAAGGTACTTGATTAAGGCTAGATCAGGACTCTAGTGCCCATACTTGGTTCTCCAGCTATCTATGGGCAAGTTACTGGCACCCATGCCCAAATAATGTATATATATTTAGGAAAATCAAATTAATTTTTTCATATCAAATGTTGGAAAATATTTTCAGCTCATTTTCACATTTCAGCCAAATATAAAAAAATACTTTCATTTTTTATGAAAATGATTTTTCGAAAAATATTTTTTAGAAAAGTTATATTTTTTGCAAAGTAAACGGACCATTATAAACAAACAGTGAACGATATCCTCCGGCCAATAGCCCAATGTCAAGTTCTCTATATTCTTTTTTCTGTTTAATCGTTTCTGACCAAACGAATTTCCCATTATTGACCGAACATATATCTTGAATTTAAAGTTTCTTTTCTGCATGACTATGTTTCTTGACTACGAATGGATTTTCCTCTACGCATGCCGGCAACAGAGCTAAGATCTCACCGTGGGTAAAGTCGGCGTTCATCTATGAATGGTTGAATCGGGTTTTGATTAACAGGTTAAGGTTTGCATTGACATCATGAAGATGATGCATGAATTGAATATGATGGGCCATCGCCATGAAGGACGACGCAAGAGTGCTCAGATCTTACCGTCTTTTCACTCTAAAATAATACATAAGAGAATTGGCTGAAAGAGTTGTCTCTTTCCGATCGTCCATGTTATCCATAGAATGGCTCTTTGCCTTGTGTGCACTAGAGCTGTGCAATTAAATTGGTTCTTCCTGACAATTAGATCGGACCGCCCAAAATCTGGCGTAGGAATAGGTTCCCACTGGAACCAATCCTAGAAAATGTTTTGAGTGAATACCTACGTAGGCACTAGTTTAATAGTTAAAAACCCAAAACTCTAATTTCTTTTTTCTCTAAATTTTAACCGCAACACTCTTTCATCATTTGTCTTACCTTTGAACTTCTCGCCAATTTTCCTCTTCTCTTAAATTTTTATAGACAAGTGAGGAATGGAGTTTTATAATTTATGTTTTATGTTATGTGTTTGAACTTTTTATTATATATAATTGTACATGACTATATATTCATCTTATTAATTGTTGTTTTTGGTAAATATAGATTTTTGTTGTTCATAATTTACTTTGAAACTTTTTGTCACTCATAACTTCATATGATTTTGCTATAAAAAATGAACAAAAAAAAAAAAAGCAAGTTCTTGGGTAGACCCTGGAATTGTACCAGAAAAACATGATAGGTTCTAGACGATTTCAACAAAATAGAATAGGTTCTGGTGTCCAAAAACTAGAAATCCATTATGATAGGGTAGGTTCAAGGTTCCTTTCTAGAATTTGTGCATTTTAAAACCGATTACCCATGGTGTGTGCGCTGCAACAAGAAAAGACTTCATCGTAAAACATGTGGTGATTTTCCTCATGTGACGTCCTAGTGCCACACCACCTAATCAACCAATGGTGCATGGCATTAGCAATTATTGTAGTTAATTTTCGGGTTATTGGCCAATAATATAATTATATAAGCTTTCATTTGTCACTTTCGATTGGAAATTTGTGCCGCGTACTGCAAGGATGTGCTTTCTAAATCACCTCATTGAGCACAAGCTCGGTTCCTTGTCTGTTGAAACGGCACCATGCTTGCGACGGCAAGAAGATTATAGATAACATAATATCAGTGGGAATGAACTGAAAATTGGAAACAAAATGCGAATGACTTTGCGCGAATCATTGAACAGATTCGGACCCTTTGCCATGTTAAAGATGAACGTCATTCTCTTTCAGCAGGGCGAAAAGATCAAAAGCTTTGAAACATTTTATTTCTTTTTCGCGCTTTGCAGAGAACGGTTTGCAGGGTAAATTGGGAAAGCCTGCATATCTTGAAAAATGGATCACTACCATCACTCCCTTAACGGCAGGGGACTCGGCGTTCGAGGTCACTTTCAATTGGGACAAGAAGGTGGGAGTTCCGGGGGCAATCACCGTACAAAACAACCATCACAGTCAGTTTTACCTCAAGACGATCACACTCGAAGATGTGCCTGGCGAGGGCCGAGTCCACTTCATCTGCAACTCGTGGGTCTACCCTGCCGACCGGTACAAGAAGGACCGGGTCTTCTTCTCTAACAAGGTTCGATCACAATACTTTGATGAAGCTAAGCTATAGCCGCGATTTATGATTTACTTCTCGAGTCTCAAATCAATAGGACAAAATAAAAGACATAGCCTCCGAGTCTGAAGACTTAAATCTTGTTTTGCATATAGTTGTTCTAAAAAAATAAGCTGATGCAGAAAATTGGTCAGGAAGGAGTGACTTTTCAAACGGTCTTAGCTTCCCGAAAACCTAATTTGCGTATTAGAATCTCACTTCTAGGAATTCTCTGGGTATACCCTACTTTTAGCCAGTTTCAGCATCTTGTAAGCTTTCCGATTTCATTGAAGTGGGGCAGTTCGCTTAGGAATTGCACTTTATATTGGCTGAAGGCAATTCAGTTTCGGACTCTATTCTATTCTGTCAGATGAAATTGCAATATGATTGGACAGGGTTCCTTCGGTTGTCTCTAATAAGATAGCACGTTATTGCAGACGTATCTTCCGAGCCAAACTCCAGCGCCTCTAGTGAAGTACCGAGAGGAAGAGTTAGTTAACTTGAGAGGAGACGGAACGGGAGAGCTTCAGGAGTGGGACAGGGTGTACGACTATGCTTACTACAATGATTTGGGCGATCCAGACAAGGGCACGAAGTATGCCCGCCCTGTTCTGGGAGGATCTTCTGAATATCCCTATCCTCGCAGAGGAAGGACTGGTCGACCTCCGACTGAAACAGGTTAGATAATGCACTCATATCATGAATCTCCAATTTGATGTGAGATTATTATGGCTTCTTCTTTTTTTGATAGTAATGCTTCATTTGTAAGTATATGTTACTGAATTTTCACGTTGTTATCGACAGATCCGAATACTGAGAGCAGGCTGTGTCTGCTCATGAGCCTAAACACATACGTTCCAAGGGACGAACGGTTTGGCCACTTAAAGATGTCTGACTTCCTTGCTTATGCTCTAAAAGCCGTGGGTCAATTTCTGAAATCCGAGCTAGAGAGTATATTCGACAGCACGCCCAATGAGTTTGACTCCTTCCAGGATGTGCTAAATCTCTATGAGGGCGGTATTAAGCTTCCCAATGGCCCTTTGCTGGAGAGTCTCAAGGAGCACATTCCCCTCGAGATGCTTAAGATACTCTTTCGGACCGATGGGGAAGGGCTTCTCGAGTACCCCATGCCTCAGGTGATCAAAGGTAATGGATACATATATCTATGGGACCTTTTTCATCTGATTAGTTCGAGGCTGTTTTCCTAACGTTTAGCAATCATCCTGTGCAGAGGATAAGACTGCCTGGAGGACCGATGTAGAATTCGGTAGAGAAATGCTCGCTGGAGTCAACCCTGTCGTGATTCGCTGTCTCCAGGTAAATAACAATATCTTTCATGTTAAAGCTCAAACAAATTCAGTTAATATTAAAATGAGGTGCGGAATGGAGTTCCACCGGTTGTCTAGTTGATTAAATATTTTTTGTTGATTTCAGGAATTCCCTCCGGCAAGCAGGCTAGACCCTAATATATATGGCAACCAGAGCAGTTCAATAAGGGAAGAGCTCATTCAGGAGCAACTGAATGGATTAACTGTCGAACAGGTACCTTCGTTGCATCTCACGTCACTAAGAGCGTCCATATACTTGCTTAAAAGATGATGGAGAGCTCATTTAAGTTATAACATCCAAATTGAAACGATGCATAACAAATGCAGGCTATCAAGATGAACAAATTGTTCATATTAGATCACCATGACGCCATCATGCCGTATTTGAGGCGGATAAACACGACGACCACCACCAAAACGTATGCTACTCGAACACTCCTCTTCTTGAAGGATGATGGTACCCTGAAGCCGTTGGCAATAGAGCTTAGCTTGCCGCATCCTGAGGGAGACGAGTTTGGCGCAATAAGCAAGGTGTACACGCCGGCCGATCAAGGCGTCAAAGGTTCCATTTGGCAGCTGGCTAAAGCTTATGTGGCAGTTAACGACTCAGGTTATCATCAACTCATCAGCCACTGGTAAAGATTTCTGAGGAGCATTCAACTATATACAGAAGGGGAAGAAAGTCTATTTATTTCCTGTATATTGATAATTTTCTTGATTCTTACTGCAGGTTGAATACTCACGCGGCGATTGAACCATTTGTGATTGCAACAAATAGACAATTGAGTGTGCTTCACCCCATCAACAAGCTTTTGCATCCCCATTTCCGCGACACGATGGAGATAAATGCAATCGCCAGGCAGATTGTGATCAATGCGGGTGGAATCCTGGAGATGACTGTATTCCCAGCAAAGTATTCCATGGAGATGTCTTCCGCCATCTACAAGAACTGGATTTTCCCCGAGCAAGCGCTTCCTGCTGACCTCATCAAGCGGTAAATTTTCTGTTCTGTACAAATAAATCATCCATAAGACTTTCTTTAAAATTCCTTCAAAAGGCAAGACGAATAAAGGCCGATGAAGACAGCGCAAATGTACTTGGAATAGCTGAGGCTCGTGCCAAGATACATATCAATATAGCTCTCGTTTGTTTTACTCGAATTATTCTGATAGACTGAGCGTGACGAAAAAATTCTACCTTTTCTTGTCTTCAGGGGAGTCGCTGTAGAAGATGCAAACTCCCCGCATGGCCTCCGCCTGTTGATTGAGGACAACCCCTACGCGGTAGATGGGCTTGAGATCTGGTCCGCGATCAAGATGTGGGTTGAGGACTACTGCTCCTTTTATTACAAGAGCGACCAGACGGTACAGAATGACGAGGAGCTCCAATCCTGGTGGAAGGAACTCGTGGAGGAGGGACACGGCGACAAGAAGGGTGAGCCCTGGTGGCCTAAAATGCAGACTGTGAAGGACCTAACAGAGACATGTACGGTCACCATCTGGATCGCGTCTGCTCTCCATGCGGCTGTGAACTTCGGGCAATACCCTTATGCAGGGTACCTCCCGAACTGGCCCACCCTCAGCCGTCGCTATATGCCTGAGGAAGGTACTCCGGAATTTGAAGAGCTCAAGCAAAATCCTGACAAGGCTTTCCTGAAAACCATAACAGCCCAGCTTCAGACACTTCTAGGAATTTCGCTTATAGAGATCCTGTCAATGCATTCTACCGATGAGGTGTATCTCGGCAAGAGAGACACTCCTGAGTGGACGGCAGATGCTGAGCCACTGAAGGCGTTCGAGAGGTTTGGAAAGAAGCTGGAAGAAGTCGAGGAAAGGATTATGAGGATGAATGGGGACAAGAGGTGGAGGAACCGGGTCGGGCCAGTCGAGGTGCCCTATATGCTGCTTTACCCTACCAGCGAAGGCGGAGTGACTGCCAAGGGAATTCCCAACAGCGTCTCGATCTGAACTTGTGCACGCATGCCTGTTCTTTTCTTGTTTGTTCGTTGTTAATTGTTCCTCTCTTCTGGTATGAAAGCTAGTGTACGTGTGAAATATGAATAACGACAAAACAAATATAGCATGAAGTGTTTGTCGAGTTATGTAGGAGTTTCAAACTTTACATGTACAATCGATTGTTTTATGGATTGGAAAAGTGTCAGGTTGTAAAATTCAGTATGGAACCCCAGGTTCAACCTTCAACATGTTCCTTTTCTACTTCAATTGCAAGATCATCAGCTATAAATGAGTTTTATCTTCTTTCTTCTGATCTATATCGATCACATAACCTAACCATCTGGGCTATCTACTCAATCTGATGGTTTTTGCAGGCACAACAATTTAAGTGATGATCGTTATAGTCATCTCGCTCTCCTAGAACCCTTAAATCGTCGAATTCGGCCTATGTTTCGAATCTTCGAAGCAGACCTTCAAGTTTTGGAACATTATGGTGAATGAAAAGCCTTCTGTGATGTATGTAATATGGGGAAAATTACCAAAAAACTTATAAATTTATTGCACTTTGATTAATTGAGTTATAAACTTTTTAATTGTGCCAATTAAGTGCTAAACCTTTTCATATTTTGCCAATTGAGTCCATCCGATCAATTTTGATTAGAATATGTTGAAGTGGACTCAATTGACATAATTAAAATATTTAAGACTAAATTGGCATCGGTAATTTCCCATGTAATGTGAGTTTTGGCTCAGCGAGGCCAAATAAGTTAAGCAACATCTCAAATCCTTGACAATGTAACTTTTTTTTTTTTTTTTTTGGTCAGTCCTACTCTATTCCTACTCTACACTCACTCGCAGACTTGTGCCCTGCCTCCTGCAGGGCGTGGGAGTCGCAACCCACTCTCGAAACTTACGCGTCCCTATCCCCATCCCCCCCTGAGGAGGTGGGGATTTGAACCTCTCACCTCCCCCTTCCATGTTGGAAGGGTGGCCACTGGGGCGAACCCCCAGTGGTTTGACATTGGTTTTGTGGAAATGATTGACTTGTAAATATTTTTCTAGAAATGATTGCTTTTACTTGTATTGTTTAAATAATTAGTTGATGACATATGTTTTCATCATCAATAACTCTCCGTGTCTAACTGTTTTCGTGAAAGATGAGATTATTTCTCAATATTCCCAAAAATTATGTCGCTTGAAATAATTAGTTAATGACGACAACTATATATATCTAAACATTTTTATAAACAATGAAAATATTTCTCGTTCATTTATTTTTATAAGTGATACGATCATTTTGAGAAAATATTTTTCAAATTATTCGGGAAATAAAAACACCCTAAGTGAAGAAATTAACAAGCAACGATTTGAATTTTAATGCCTTGTGTTAATTCCTGATTAGGGAAAAAACAACTTTTACACTATGGGTAAAAAAGAAAGACATCCCTTCTATTCCCGTTTTTCTTCATTAAAAGCCACCAAAGCTTTTTAGAAAATAGTACATATCCATTTATTTCTAGAAAAATCTAGGGAAAAAGCCACGAAAAACCCTGAACTTTGCCTAAAGTGACACATTTACCCCAAACTTTTTTTTGTGATGTGAAAAACCCCAAACTTTCCAAACCGTGACACATTTACCTCATCAAGGGCATTTTTGTCTTTTTATTCTGTTTTTCCCTTTTTCTTTTTTTTTTTCTTTTTTCTTCTTCTTCCCTCCGCCGGCCATGGCGGAGGGAAGCCGGCGTCCGGCGACCTCGCCGGCGACGGGCGAGGACGGCCCTCGCCAGATCTGGCGAGGGCAGGGACACCCTCGCCTGACGCCGGCGAGGGTCGCCCTCGCCTGCGGGCGAGGGAGGCGAGAGCGGCCCTCGCCGGCGTCGGGCGAGGGAGGCGAGGGCGGCCCTCGCCTGCGTTGGGCGAGGACAGCCCTCGCCAGATCTGGCGAGGGCACCCCTCGCCCGACGCAGGCGAGGGTGGCCCTCGTCGGCGACGGACGAGGACGGCCCTCGCAGATCTGGCGAGGGCAGGGACACCCTTGCCCGACGCCGGCGAGGGTCGCCCTCGCCTGCGGGCGACGCAGGCGAGGGCGACCCTCGCCGGCGTCGGGCGAGGGAGGCAAGGGTGGCCCTCGCCTGCGTCGGGCGAGGACAGCCCTCGCCTGCGTCGGGCGAGGGCAGGGACACCCTTGCCCGACGCCGGCGAGGGTCGCCCTCGCCTGCGGGGAGGCGAGGGCGACCCTCGCCCGACGCAGGCGAGGGCCGCCCTAGCCCGAGGCCGGCGAGGGTGACCCTCGCTCGACGCCGGCGAGGGCAGCCCTCGCCGGACGCCGGCTTCCCTTCGCCGGCCAGCCGGCAGAGGGAAGAGAGAAGAAAAAAAAAATTAAAAAAAAAGTAAAAAATTTTTTTAAAAAGGAAAAGACCAAAATGCCCTCTAATTTTAGGGTAAATGTGTCATATAATGAAAGTTCAGGATTTTTTGTGTCACAAAAAAAAAATTTGGGGTAAATGTGTCACGGTTGGCAAAGTTTGGGGTTTTTTACGTCACAAAAAAAAGTTTGGGGTAAATGTGTCACTTTGGGCAAAGTTCAGGGTTTTTTGTGGCTTTTTCCCAAAAATCTACTAACGAAATTTTTTTTTCTCATTTTTTGACTTTGGATGCCTTAGAAAAAAGTCTAACAGAAAGTCTTTGACTAAATTCTATACTCAAATTCAAAAAAATAATTTTATGTTTTAAAAATTAGAAATTATTTTTCGAGATATAATTAGACCTTGGTGGTTGAGAGCAGGGACCGACGTCTATGCCCACATCCTTAAGGACTTGGCAAAGGTTCATAGAGCCTGAGCATGAGTTCCTTGTGGTCGGACTTGCGACCCTAGTCCATGCCTAGGTTATAGCCGGCTATGCTTAGATACCTAGCTTTCATAGTCAAGTCATTGGCATCTGGGCACAAGCCCATCAAGGCTCGAGTTGTGTCGAGTGTCGATAGAGGCAAGGCCTCGGTTCTTGAGGTCCGGCTCGAGATCCCTATGGTCAAACTCCGATCTTCGGAGGCCATGCTCGAGTACATGGCTTTCCTCCCACGTCGAAGTCACCGGTGACCACCCTCGGGTTTTTAGTTGTTAGGCTTGAGAAACCCCAACTCCGACAATCAGAGAGGATTGAATTACTAAATTCAATTGTTATTGTTATATTATTTTGGTGCTCCATAGAGCGACTTATGGAGAGTTGACAGTTCTATATTTTATGGTTAATCACCTCGCTTCCCTTTGCTTTAATTTTTTTTTTTCCATCTTCCTGCTTATGTCCAAGATATAACTTTTTATCAATAATAGAAACACACTATAAATAATACAAGTATCTTGACATCGCCAAATTGATCACCATGCAATCAAATTCTCAAGACAACAACACATGAATATATATTTTATTTTTAATATTTGATATTTAAATATAAACGAAAAAAAAAGAGACATTCAGAATAATTGTAGCCAGGCACTTGTTGGTCGTTGAGTGAAGGACTTTGTTCTTCTTTGCTTGGCCTGGAGTTCTTGGAATACTCAATAAACGTGGCCTTAAATTAGTTTCATTGACTTGACTTTCGAAATTCAGACGAGCTTCGTCGAGGCAGAATCTCACCGGCCCGCGATTACCAGACTCCCAAATCCATGCGTAGTCTTTAATGTCTGATTTTGATCAATTATGTTTCATTGGCGTAGGATCGATTTTAATGATGCTAGCTCGAGGTGACCTGTTGAACCCGTAAAGATACACAAACCTATAAGCTACTACCAAACTTTGAATACATATATCAATGAATCATTGCGGCGACAAATAAATCAAACTTTTTGGAGAAGTTTGCTAATGTTACTTTGACTAGTATTTCCAAATTAATGCATTTGCGAAAGTAATGGTGTGATCACCTATATGTATATGTAATCTCAAAGTTACAGTCTGTTATTACTTAGGACAAATATATATGTTGATGCAAATTAAAGACGTTAGTACGGAAGGCATTGTAAAAACCAAAAACCTTACTTCGTGGGATGTGGAATTTGTGTCCTTTATCACTATTATTAGTATTATTTTGTCAAGAGGCAATAATACCACGAGCATCTTAACTTTGGCTTGTTTTATAATCGAGTATCCAAATCTTCTTTTTTGTTCGGTCGAGTACCTCAAGTTCTCAAATGTGGATCAATGTGAAACCATAGTTAAAATTGTAGAGAAAAAAAAAATGCAAAAATGGATACTAACACCGATAAAGCCTTTAACTCCCATATTGGCGTCTGATATGATCTCTTTATGTGATGTCACGTTAATAGTCATATTGAACAGGCAAAATCAAAATTGTACAAATCAACATTCTCTCTCTCTCTCTCTCTCATGCATGTGCACACACATCACCTACACCTAAGTGGTGGTCGTTAGCCAAAACTGGCCGGAAGGACTACATTGGCAAATTTTAAAAAAATTTAGAACAAAAGTAGCAAATTGAAATTTTTTGATTGAATTGGCATCTAAATATAAGGTTTGAGACCTTTGTTTAAAAAAAAAAATCTCCTGTACATTGGCGGAGAATCCGAGCGTGATATCATATCTGTTCGTTTGAAGTGTCAACATTTGATGCACATGCCGTATCAAGCTGGGTAACGACATGGAAATCAAAGTCTGTGCATCATATCTCGAAAGATTTCGATCGGCTAACGACAAATTCCCCCGTTACCATCCCACAAGGTAAATGAACCAACCGCGTGGCGGCGGCAAGTCGATGATCTCACCTCAAGGAACGGCCGCCGAGGTGCCCATAGCAGCACCTCACATTTGGCTTCTGTAGGAAGAAGAATCAAAGCACTTATTATTCGGTATACCTATTCTCTCCATTATAATAATAATAATAATCTAATTTTCACGCACTTAGTAATGCACGCATACACGAAGACGTCGACAGGACCCCATGCACATACGTAAGATCTTCATTTATTTATTCATGGGTTCCCCCTTTGTCTTTTCCTTTTTCCTTTTCTTTTTTCCATTTTTGTAGACCTTGGCAATTAGCAGCCCCTTCTGAAGAAGCCCTCTATTCAAGGGGAAGAAAAGGTCGTCTCGACTCCCCCCAATCACTGAGGTTCCCACCAAAATGTCCATGAATTCAGGTTTTAAATTCAAAGAGATGATCTCAGGTTCCAGCTCCTAACAAAAAATTGACTTGGTCCATACCATGGGTTTGATACTTTAAACACGAAAATTGGGAGAATCGACATTTTGACGGGTCGCTTATTAACTCTTTTTTGAACTTATGTCGTGGGATCAGACTGATTTTCATTATAATGGCAACAAGAGCATGTGCGAGTGCATGATGCCCGGGTGTATCTTGGCCATTTATGGGAATGGAAGTCAAAATTAGGTCACTTGCATGAAAAAGCTGGAGTTGCTTCTATAGTTGGCTAGTGAAAGCGCACACAATCGAAAACCATGGAAAAGTCTATCAAGTAATTAACCCTGATTAGTCTGTACAGCACAGCAATTGGAGTTAGACGTATCGTCGGTCTTTAATTTTCCACATGCATCGTAATGGGGGCACGGATAAGGAGCTCACCTAGTGGAGAGGGGTGCGCACGCTAAATTTGGAGCATTAAACTAAACATTCTTCTGTGGGTCATTTATAGTTTGCCGATGCTAGACGCCCTTTTTTTTTTCTTTTTGTGTAAAATGAAAGAAAAAGTAAAACTTATTAGAAACAATGATTATCAAGTTGGAATGTAAAAAACATGTTCAATGTTTTGTAACTGTGATTTAATATTTACTTCTTTTTGTTTCTAATTTACTAATAACTTGGCATCTCTTCTTTCGTTAAAAAGGATTGTGATAGTTGCGGACGGTGAATTTTGCATTACATAGATTTTTTTTGTTTTTCTCACATGCATCCTTTGTGTCTATGTAGTATTAGACTTGTCAAAATGGTTCATTAACTCATTTTTTGTAACTCATATTTGATGGGTTCAGTAGTTGTATTGGGTTAGTTATTTCAATAAATGAGTTAAAAATGGTACAACCCAAAATAATATGGATGTTAAATGGGTTCATAAATTACTTAGACCAACCCACATTTATGGCTCTATCTTCACTTTCTTTGATCTCTACTTAATCTTGCACTCGGTCACTCCATGTTCTCACCTCAATTTAATTATGAGTTCTACTGAATTTTTAACAATATGGATCGGGTCATGTATGGGAACCGATCAGGTTGGATATGTGTTGCTAGATTTGTATTGTATATAAAAAGGGTCAATTTGGGTTGAACTATTTTTGAATTGATCCAAACCTGACCTAATCCACTTGCTTGGTAAAAGTCCATCGCATGATCTTGAGAGATTCATTATTCCTCACCCAGTTGCCTTCGGCATTCATTAGCATGGTAATACGGTTCCTATTTCTCCGTTGTATAGTGGTGGTATGAAAATTTTTTGTATTCCTGTCTCCCCATTTGAGCCACTTAATTCTCGATCTTATACCCAAAAACATTTATTCTTGTCGCCATAGGGATTCGATTTCTTTGTGGATATTTTGAATCCTGTAATGATCATACTGCAAGGTGGGGTTGTTCATCCGAAACTGAAACTCATTTTTCAGCCCTTTGATTTTCTTATATGAGTTGGGGAATCGTTTTTTACTCCACGCCGCTAGTTTAGTAGCCATAGTTTTCAATTTTTCAACCAAATTTTTCAGATAGGAATCCTCCCATGTTTGCTTGACTATTCTCCTACGATCTTCGTCTTCCGCCAAAAATGGCTCATATTTGAACTCTCGGTGTTTATGTGTTGTAGTGGGTATAGTTGACAAGATGAGCGGACTATGATCATAGCTAATAGCTGGTAAGGCTATAACTTCAGCATTTGGATAATCTATTCTCCATTCCATGACTTCGGCGGACTTTGAACGGCAAGAAAAGAAGACCTGCAAATATTTTCTTTTTATACGTGTGCCCTAAAGGTCAAATTTGACCTGTGGCCCACCTCAAATTAGCTTCACGTGGGAGAGAGATGCTGCTTCTTTCTTCGACGTGGAGTCTGTGTGCGCGCGCGCCCAGAGTCAACACTTTGACTCAGGCCCTCAGATTCCTTTTTAAACTCTACGTGCAGACTCCTTATTTCCTTTAATATATATATAAAGTGTGCACAAAGTCTTGTTTGCACATCCGAAATGGAGAACCCAAGAAGGAAATTGTTTCTTCCTTTTTCATCCGATTTATAATCCACTTGGAAAAAACTTTATTGATAAATTCGGTTTAATAAAACGTTATCCGAATCCAAACTCGAGATATTAATTTAACACACCCCAAATCAAGTCGTTGCACGTGTCGATGTAGTCTCGAGTTCGACCCGCTTTGTGTCGAGGTTACGGAATCCACGTTTTGGCGAAACCTCTAAAGAATTTGAAAAAAAAATGCTAGTTAGCTCAAACGTCCCCCAAAAGCTTAGGTCATGCGTGTGATCCGCGAGATTGCTATCTTTTTTTTTTTTTTTTTTACTTTTTTGCGGGGTGAATCGGATGTATTCATATTCAATCTGGTAGTTCGATTTTCTTGCACTGACAAAAGAAGATGCTTTGGTACAATGCCTACTCGTGGGAGACGCCAAGGAAGCGATCGATTCTGGGGCTCAGCATTAGATTATTGCTACCATCAATTTTTCATGGTACCTAAAGTCAAATTGATTGAAAAAATATTTAATTTAACTTAATCTATGTATAGTACATAAATGGCCCCCACCCAAAAAAAAATAAAATCTATTGTACAGTTCTGTAGCTGTCCTAATGAGATACCTTGCACTTGGTATTATCTATTTTGATTACCGACTAAATTGCGCCTTTGTTGGTCAAAGTTGTTATATAAAATATGTTTATTCAAATCATATGGGGCTAATTCGATTGGTTAGAATGTTTTGTTGCCCGAAAATTAAATTAGAATGTTTGCAAGGAATTCCTTTCTTTATTGTTTCGTGTACGCTATATTAATTGATTTGATTGGTGTGCGAACTAAATTAGTAGAGGGTCACGAATCACGTGGTCAACAAATAGCATGCACGTGTGCATCGTTTATTGATCCTTATTTGTGGAGAAATTCGACATGACTTGTCTAACTTATATACGTTACGTTTAATCATAAACTAAACATAATTCATTGTTTTTTTTTGTCATTGTGACTCTAGAAAAAAAAATACCTACCCTTAAATTTTAAAATAGATTTAGCTGTGATGTTTTTATCTTTCTTTTATAGATTTGATTAGATTTTTTTCTCATACATATACATATATACTTGTGTATGTGGATAAAAAAGACAAGACGAGAGATATAACTCTTGCATTGAAACTTGGAAACATTTCAAAAAAAGACCTGAAGTGCCATTATTTTCTCAAATAAGAACCCGAAGTGAATATTATTTCACATAATGACTTGAAGTGACATTAGTTGTTTCAAATAAGGGCATCATCTTGCCGGTTGCCAACCAACTAAGTTTTCCGAACGGTGAAAGGTAATTTCGTCATTTTTCACTTTCTCCTTTTTTTTTTCTTTTTTTTTTCTTCTAGTTCTTCTTCTTCTTTTTCTTCCTCTTCACCAGCAGCTAGCTAGCCATTGGTGATGCCCACAAAGGGTTGGGCGAACGTTGCCCTCGCTGGCAAAGGCCATCCATGCCGGCCACAGGCAAGGGACAGCTTTGCTTGGGTGAGGCGACCCTCGCCCTAGGGCCATCTGCAAGGTCGGCCCTTGGCGGCCCCAAGCGAGACCAACCCTCGCTAGATCTGTGAGGGTGGCCTCACCTGTGGTCGGTGAGGGTTGGGCAACTTCGCTAGCTGGTGGTAAGGGCCAACGAGGACCTGCAAGCTCTCACCTGGGGTAAGTGAGGCTAATCCTTTCTAGACCAGCGGTCGACGAGGACCTACAAGCCCTTGTTGGTGGTAGGTGAAGCCATCCTCACGAGATCTGGTGAGGGTTGACCTCGCCTGCCCTAGGCGAGGGCACGACCACCCTCGCTAGTGGGCGACGAACGATGAGGTTGCCTAGCCCTCGCCTATTGCAGGCGAGGCCACCTTTGCCAGATCTGGAGAGGGTTGGCCTCACTTGGGGCTACCAAGGGCTAACCTCGTAGATGGCCCTAGGGTGAGGGTCACCTTGACCAAGGGAGGCCGTCCCTCACTTGTAGCCGCTGTGGGCTGTCCTTGCCAGCGAGGACGACCCTTGCCCAACCCTCTGTGGGCATCGCCAGTGGGTGGCCGATTGGCTAGTGGCAAAGGGGGTGAAGAAGAACAAAAATTAAAAAGGAAATAAAAAAAGGAAAATAGCAAATAACGAAAATGCTCCTCATTGCCGAAAATTCAAGTGCTTATTTGAAATGGACATAGCTACTTCATGCCCTTATTTAAAATAGACATAATCGTTTTAGGTCCTCATTTGATACAAGATCCACTCCAGGCACTTATTTAAGAAAGTGATGACACTTCATGTCCTTATTTAAAATAAGGTCCATTTCGGGCACTTATTTAAGAAAATGAGAACACTTGGAGTCCATTTTTGAGATTTTCCCTTAAAACTTTGATTTGTTGAAAAGTTCATTATGATATTAGATAATGAAATCTTTCTTTACCTTACAATGATATTTTCTCGCCCTTCAACCCCGGTCAGATCCCAGTCTAACCATTTGATCAAGGCATCGTATAATATCTAAATCTTACCCAAAAAAAAAAAGAAGAAGAGAAAAAGGAATCATAATGGATCCATTAAATACATGAGATTGGCTGTGCATGTGCTAGAGATTGTGTGCATGCATGTATTTAGGAAAAGAAAAAGAAGAAGAAATAATTACATAGATGAGAGGAACACATGGAATAGATGATTTGGCATTCTATCCCTCTTCCTAAAAAAAGTAAGTTAAATGTAAGAATTTTGCGAGAGGTCGCTCGATGTATGATATCACGTTATGTGATCAACGAATTGTCTAATCGGCTATCGTTCAAATGGATACATCTGGACAGAAGAGACAACTCGAGACGGAAGATAAGATGACCTTTTACCAAAGGTGAGCATTGGTATCATTTGTCAAGCTTTCAAGCCTTTTGTCATATCGGATAATCTCGACGTGTCAAGAACGAAAATAATTGAGGCAAGATAGCCCGAGGATTAAGGCAACGCCCCTAGATTCAAAGCAAGCCGCGTGCAAATCACTTCATTAATCCCTTAATCATCACCAAATCTTCGCGGGTCGTCTTCCCTAAATGGGTCTTGGATAACCATCGTTGAATCAGCGCGTAAATGAACGCAACACCTCCACAAGATTTGGTCTATCAATTCAACCAAAACCAACTCAATTTCTCTCCTCATTTAAGAAAAGAAGAAGGTAAAAAATCTATAAAAAAAGTATTATTTAACGAGTGCCTAAGATACTAATCATTCAATTAGATGAGAAAACTTAGGTTTTCAAAATTATAAGGCTACGTTTGGTCGTCTAAAATTTTTATCAAGATAGGACTTGATAGAATACAATATAATTTAGGGATTTTGCTATATTTTATCTACCGTTTAGTGAGTTGCAGTAATAAATCCAGATATTTTTATATCCTATTTTGTCCATTGTTTGATATGAGCAACATATCGATATAAATGAATTTGAAAATGTACAAATGAAAATAGTAAGAATTTCTCATGAGTCACTACTAAAGAAATCACAAGTGCAAAAACGGAGATGACCTTTATCAATCAATTCATAATTACTGTATCATCTACATTATGATCTACATCTTAAACAAAGAAAAGAGCTCATTGCAGCATTCTAGAGCCACATGTTTAACAGTGACAAGAAATGTAAATGGACTACAACAACATTGAGAATGCAAGTTTTTAGGTGCCGAGAATTACTTTTTGTATAGTTCTGTTGGTTAAAAGTCAATATACATCTCATCTTACCCAAAAAAAAAAAAAACTAAACCTGGTATATGATATATCCTATCCCAACTACCAAATGTAGGCTATTTTCTTTTGCTTTATAGATAAAATATTTCCTATTGAGTATACATGAAAATACGTCGTTGAGATCGAGGGAAAGGAAAATAGGAGAAAGGAAAGAAATTCCAGGTCTCCCATAAAGAAGGGAAGCTTCTCGGTGATGCCGTAGCGTCGGACTTTTCCTTATAAATACCTCCATCGCAACGCATACGCTTCTTCATTCTTTTCACATACCCGTCCTTCTTTTCCTTTCATCCGATCAGCTTCGCAACAAAGGTTTCAATCAATTCTCCGGAATGGATAAGCTGTTTCATGGGATGCTGCACGCCTTCGGCCGTGGTGACAAGGCAGGCCACCGGCGCAAGGCGGGCAGGTCCAAGAAGGTCAAGGGGACCGTGGTGCTGATGAAGAAGTACGTCTTGGACTTCAACGACTTCAACGCGTCGGTCCTTGACAACGTCGACGAGCTGTTGGGTAAGAAGGTCTCTCTGCGACTCGTGAGCGTCGTCCACGGTGATCCCGGTGAGTCATGACCCTCCTCCACGCTATCTTCTTGTCGTTCATTTCTGGAACAAGTTCTTTCAATGGCTTTTCTTGGTACTAGACTGTGCTGTACATTTCTGTTGACAAAATCTGATGAATGGCAACAAATTAAACTGGTTGTCATCATGACAAGCGATCTTCTTCCCCAAAAAGAATAGGAAATAATAAGTATTTCACATAACTTGCATGTCTCAACTTTTTGCTTAGATTTCAAGAAAGTGTAACATATGCATCTTCGCTTTACTTGCAGTGTGTTATTGACAAGAGTATGGTAGTGCAATTTGTGTTTTAAGCTTTTTGGTTCTGTTGCACGGTACTCTTGCGTTGGATTCGAGATTCGGAAATTGGCCATGCATGCGATACAGTCAACCTGATCTATCGCAGTCCCTACTGAATTTATCTTCTGAAGTTTGATCTTTTCTGTGCAACTTTAGAGAACATGTGTAATCTTGATGGACTTAGAAAAAAAATGTATATATTTTTTTCTAAATTATGATGGGTCAAACTTAGTTACCGCATGTTTGTTGATCGGACGACTCTATTATGCACACGTTTATAGACATAGATAAACAGTACGTACCGACATATTTTTCGACAATTTTTCAAATTTAAATAGATGGATCATACCACCGACCAAGGTGGCGTGGATGGTAGGGCCTTGGACCTCCCCGGTGGAGGCCAAAGTTCGAATCCCCTGCAAAGCAGGGAGGCAGTCTTAGCTACTACATGGTGACTTAAGCGTGACGTCGGGGTGGTGGTTTCCCCGCTAGCGTCGCCGGGGGGTTTACGGCACACTGCCGGTGCAAGCTGGTTCCTCCTATTCAAAAAAAAAATAAAAAAAATAGATGGATCATAGTAAGCTTAATCATTAAATCTTGCAGTTTCACGTGACAGAAATTTGAGTACATTTCGGTGTTTGCACTATAATTAGGATTCTCTTATAAATGAGAGGCTTTCTAAACCAAACTTATAATTTAAATGAAAAAATTATATTAATTCTGAAAATCTCAAGCGGAAAGCCAATTGAAAAACTTAAACGTTTAAAGTCGGCTAATATTTTGACCTACTTTTAAAGTTGACCATTTGGGCCCAAGTCTATTAGGTCATATTTTAGCACCCGCGTCGGGCGCTTTTACTTTTTCTCTCTTAATATACACTCCACACACATATAATTATATATATAGCAGGGCAAAAGAACGCTTCAAGTGCCATAACTTTGGCCAAAGGGACACTTAAGTGCCATAACTTACGAAAGGTACACTTAAGTGCCAAATTCGAAAAAAAACGGATCACTTGAGTGCCACTCCGGCCAAAGTCCGGCCAAAACGCCAACGTGGCGTTTTTCCGGCGAAGCGTGTCCAAAACGACGCCGTTTTGCACGCTGATGTGGCCAAAACGGCGTCGTTTTGGGCTGACGTGGCAAAAAGAAAATTAAAAAATTAATTAAATTAATTTTAAAATTAAATTTAGTTAAAATATTTAAAAATAATAATTTTAAAATTAAATTTTTTTAAAATATTTTAAAAAATAATAATTTAAAAAAATTTAAAAACATTTAAAAATATTTAAAAAAAATTTAAAAAAAAAGGGAATGGGGGGAGGCGGCTGAGGGATTAGCCCTCAGCCGCCGCCGCCCTGCCGCCGCCGGGAAGGGCCAGCGACGGCGGGGGGAGGGTTGGCTGGGGTCGCCGGGCCTTGGCCAGGGGCCAGCGACCCCGGCCGACCGGCGGCGAGGGCTTGCGAGGGTTGCAGCCCTCGCCTAGATCCGGCGAGGGTTGGCGGCCCTGGCCCGGCCGGGCCAAGGGCCGCCGCCCGCCGGGGGTCGCCCCAGCGGGCGGCGGCCTTGGCTCGGCCAGGCGAGGGCCGCCGACCCTCGCCGGATCTGGGCGAGGGCCGCGCGCCCCCCCAGATCTAGCGGCGAGGGCTCGCGGCCCTCGCCTAGATCCAGCGGCGAGGGCTCGCGAGCCCTCGCCGCCGGTCAGCCGGGGTCGCCGGCCCCTGGCCAGGGCTCGGCGACCCCGGCCGACCCTCCCCCCGCCATCGCCGGCTCTTCCCGGCGGCGGCGGCGGCAGCAGCGGCGGCTGAAGGCCGATCCCTCAGCCGCCTCCCCCTGTTCCCTTTTTTTTTTTTAATTTTTTTAAAGTTTTTTAAAGTTTTTTAAATATTATTTTTTAAAATATTTTAACTAAATTTAATTTTTAATTTAATTTAATTTAATTATTTATTTATTTTGTTCCACGTCAGCCAAAACGACGCCGTTTTGGCCACGTCAACGTGCAAAACGGCGCCGTTTTGGCCGCGCTTCGCCGGAAAAAAGCCACGTTGGCGTTTTGGCCGGATTTTGGCTGGATTGGCACTCAAGTGATCTTTTTTACTCCGATTTTGGCACTTAAGTGTACCTTTCATAAGTTATGGCACTTAAGTGTCCCTTTGGGCAAAGTTAAGGTACTTGAGGGGTCCGCACGTCATATAGCAGCATTTGTAAGCTCGAGTAAATATGTATTTTTTTTTTCATGTTTTGGTAGAAGCAAATGAAATTAAGGTTTCGTTTATTTCGCAAAAATGATTATATTTTTCGGTATTTGGTTGAAACTTAAAAATGTGCTAGAAAATATTTTCTACAGTTTGGTATGGATTACACTCTTTTTAATGATATTTTCTTTCTCTTTGTTTTTTATTTTCTTTTGTGAAAAATAAAATTTTAATTATTTTTATTTTATTCTTTTTCCTTCTTCTTTGGCCAATTGCTGGCCACGACAATTGGCCTTAGTCGAACTCAAGCCTTGCCACATTCTGACGAGTTCAAGTCTTGCTAGATCGACAAGGATTGAGGTTGGTCTTGCTATATTGCTCGTGGCCCTCCAGCGAGCTTGTTACTCGCTTGTGATCGATTGTTGGCCATCGTCATGGCCAGCTGAGGAAGAAGCAATAAGAAAAGGAAAGAAAAGAACAAAGAAATAAAAAGTCAAAATTTTTAAAAATAAAAAAAGTTAGATATTCAAATTTTTAAAAATTAAAATAAATTAAAATTCAATTATAGAAAAAAAAATATTTTTATAAGAACGAACGTTTCATTAATCAAGAACCCAAGCTTGAACGCCAACAACTCATGCACGGCCTTTGTGGAGCCAAGCTTGAGTGGTAGGGACTAGAGCTCAAGCGTCGAGGGCCGAGAATGATCATTATGGATGTAGGGTCAAGTGCCGGGGAACAAGGGGTTTGGGCTCGAGTGCTAGGGGCCTGGGCCTAGAAACGAGGTCTTGAGCCTAGCCTCAATGGACATTGGTTCAGTCTCGTGCTCAAGCATTAGAGACCTGGTCCTTGCCTTGATGGACACAGGCTCGGCATTGATGGACCTAGCTTGGGTATTGGAGACTTGGGAACTAGAAATGCTATATATTTTTTGCGAAACAAATAGGGTATTTTAAACAATCAATCAAAGGTTTCCTCTAGTCAATAGCCCAATCTCAAGTTCTTTCTAAGTTTTTTTTTTGAAAGAAAATTATATTTATTACCCAAAATGATAGAGAAGTACATAGCTTTCATGATAAAGTAAAGCGAAAGATAGCATGAATCTTAAAAACAAAGCCAAATCTAGAAAAATAAGGAGGATCAACGAAGCACCAGCAAAAATCAAGCACAAACTTGTTCCACAAAAACGGATTTGTCAAACAAAATTGGTGTCGCAAATTTCTTTTCCATTAATTACAATGTTGCTAATTGGAGGTGTGTGCCTAGGTTTTGCTTCCTCTACACCATCATCATATGGAAACAACTAGAACAGATTAAACAAACACAGGTATAATACGTGGAGGAGCAAATTTTCGTAATTCAACGAGACACGAAAACTGCTGCATTCGTCATTAAGGTTGGAGACAAAGAACCTATACAAGAATATAGCAAAGAGGCATATGATCCCCGAAGGCATATTTATTAAGCTCCCAGACCTAGATCGGGAGAGGATATCATCCAAAGCTCAAGTTCTCTATCTTCTTTTTTCTTTTTAATTGTTTCTAACTAAACGAATTTCCTATTATTGACCGAACACATTTCTTGAATTTAAAGTTTTTTTTTTCTTGCATGACTATGTTTCTTGACTACATAACGGATTGGGGGTGTGCATGGTCCGGGCAGGTGGTTCCTAACCTAGAACCAAGGACCGCCTGCTAAGAACTGGTTTCGAAAAATTGGAACTGGGAACCGCCCGCTAGTTGCATGGATCCACCCGGGAACTGGATTGTCAATCTGGTTCGGTTTCCGGGTGGATCCATAGAACCGGTCAAACCTTCGCGCCTTCCTCTTTTCGTCCTCCCCACATCTGCTTATTTTGGCTCTCCCGACCATGGTAGCTTTATTTTCCTCAAGTACTAGCGCTGCGGTAGTGTTCACGACGGTGGTGGTCGTGACCTTCGCTCCGCTTCTGTCCCGGCCTCCACCACCATCTTCACCACCGCCTCTGCCATCTTTAACTCCTCCTTCAAGACCGACAATGAGGAGGATAATAGGGACGATGAGCCGTTCTTAGACCTAAAGTTCACCCGTCCCCGAAGATGAGGATGATGGGGAGAAACTTGAGGAGGGGGAGGAGGAAGAGGGGAGGTAGAATCGGGACGAGCCCAACAACGAAGAGGACGATAGTGACAGTGAATGCAGAGGTAGCAATGATGTGGAGAGAGAGTTCAAGTTTAAGGGAGGAAAAGAGAATCAACTCACTATTTCGCTGAGTTCAGACTAGGACTTGAAGGGAGATGAAAAGATCCAGAGGTGAATCGGAGAGAAAGAGGGAGCTTGGGGAGATTTTGAACTAAGAGAGACGATATGAAGTAGGAGAGTGGTAAATTGAGACAAGATGGTGATTAGAGCCCAAAATTTTAAATTTGCTAATTTCGAATTTTTTTAATATTGAAATTTAATATATTATTATAATAATATAACTGGTTTGGTCCGGATGGACAGGTGGACGGATCCGCCCATGGAATCCGGAACCAGACTGGTATCCACTGGTTCCCATAAATTGGAATCGGGAACCGGACCGGTTCCCTTAAGAATCACTTGTTCCAAGTAGTTTCGGTCCGGTTCCAGGCAGTTCGGGTGGGTCCCGGTTATTTTGCACACCCCAAGTAATGGAGCTACAACCTCGCTGTGGGTAAATTTGGCATTCGTTTATGGATGGTTGAATAAGGGTTTTGATCGAGAGGTGAGGTTTGCATTGCCTCAAGCATGAATTGAATATGATGGCCATTGCCATCAAGGACGATGCAAGAGTGCTCAGATACTGTTAATTCGGAAAAGAGAATTAGTTGAAAGAGTTCTCTTTCAGATCGTCTATGCGATCCATAGAATGGCTCTTCGCCTAGCGTGCACTGCAACGAGAAAAGACATCATCGTAAAACACGAAGTGATTTTCCTCACGTCATGTCCTAGGACCACACGACCCAATTAACCAATGGTGCATGGCATTAGCAATTATTGTAGTTAATTTCTGGTTATTGGCCAATAATATAATTATATAAGCTGTCATTTGTCACTTATTATTGGAAATTTGTGCCGCATTCCGCAAGGATGTGCTTTCTAAAATCACTTCATTGAGCACAAGTTCGGGTCCTAGTCCTTTCCTTTTGGTTTTCAGCACAAGATCAGGTTCTTGTTTGTTGAAACGGATCCATTCTTGCGACAGCAAAAAGATTATGGATAACATAATATCAGTGGGAATGAACTAAAAATTGGAAACAAAATGCAAATGACTCTGCGCAGATCATTGATCAGATCGAGACCCTTTGCCATGTTAAAGATGAACGTCAGTCTCATTCGCTGGGACACAAAGTTCGAAAGCTTTGAAACCTTTAATTTCTTTTTCGTGCTTTGCAGAAAACTGTTTGCGGGGGAAATTGGGAAAGCCTGCACATCTGGAAGGATGGATCACTACCATCACTCCCTTAACGACAGGGGACTCGGCGTTCAAGGTCACTTTCAATTGGGACAAGGAGGTGGGAGTTCCAGGGGCGATCATCGTACAAAATAACCATCACAGTCAGTTTTACCTCAAGACGATCACACTCGAAGATGTGCCCGGTGAGGGCCGAGTCCACTTCGTCTGCAACTCGTGGGTCTACCCTGCCAACCAGTACAAGAAGGACCGGGTCTTCTTCTCTAACAAGGTTCGATCACAATAATTTTATTGATGGAGCTAAGCTATAGCCGCCATGTATGATTTGCTTCCAGAGTCTCATTAGGACAAAATAAAAGACATTGCCTCCGATATGAAGACTTAAATCTTGTTCTACATAGAGTTGTCCTAAAGGATTAGCCGATTGGTCAGAAAGGAGTGACTTTTCAAGCGGTCCTAGCTTCCCGAAAACATAATTTGGGTAGCAGAATCTCACTCCTAGGAATTTTCCAGGTTGCACTCTACTTTTAACCAGTTTCAGCATCTGAGCTTTCCGATTTCGCCGAAGTGCGGCATTTCACTTAGGAATTGCACTTAATATTGGCTGAACGCATTTCAGTTTCGGACTCTGTTCTATTCTGTCACATGAAATAGCAATTTGATTGGACGGTGTTCCTTAGGTTGTCTAATAAGATAGCACGTTTTTGCAGACGTATCTTCCAAGCCAAACTCCAGCGCCTCTAGTGAAGTACCGAGAGGAAGAGTTAGTTAACTTGAGAGGAGACGGAACGGGAGAGCTTCAGGAGTGGGACAGGGTGTACGACTATGCTTACTACAATGATTTGGGTGATCCAGACAAGGGCTCGAAGTATGCCCGCCCTGTACTAGGAGGATCTTCTGAATATCCCTATCCTCGCAGAGGAAGGACCGGTCGACCTCCGACTGAGACAGGTTAGATAATGCACTCATATCACGAATCTCCAATTTGATGTGAGATTATTATGGCTTCTTTTTTTTTTTTTGACAGTGACGCTTCATTTGTAAGTATATTTTACTGAATTTTCACGATGTTATCGACAGATCCAAATACTGAGAGCAGGCTGCCTCTGCTCATGAGCCTAAACACATACGTTCCAAGGGACGAACGGTTTGGTCACTTAAAGATGTCTGACTTCCTTGCTTATGCTCTAAAAGCCGTGGGTCAATTTCTGAAGCCCGAGCTAGAGAGTATATTCGACAGCACGCCCAATGAGTTTGACTCCTTCCAGGATGTGCTCAATCTCTATGAGGGCGGTATTAAGCTTCCCAATTGCCCTTTGCTGGAGAGTCTGAAGGAGAACATTCCCCTCGAGATGCTTAAGATACTCTTTCGGACAGATGGGGAAGGGCTTCTCGAGTACCCCATGCCTCAGGTGATCAAAGGTAATGGATACATATATGTATGGGACCTTTTTCATCTGATTAGTTCGAGGCTGTTTTCCTAACGTTTAGCAATCATCCTGTGCAGAGGATAAGATTGCCTGGAGGACCGATGTAGAATTCGGTAGAGAAATGCTCGCTGGAGTCAACCCTGTCGTGATTCGCTGTCTCCAGGTAAATAACAATATCTTTCACGTTACAGCTCGAACAAATTCAGTTAATATTAAAATGAGGTGCGGAATGGAGTTCCACCAATTGTCTAGTTGATTGAACATTTTTTGTTGATTTCAGGAATTCCCTCCGGCAAGCAAGCTAGACCCTAATATATATGGCAACCAGAGCAGTTCAATAAGGGAAGAGCTCATTCAGGAGCAACTGAATGGATTAACTGTCCAACAGGTACCTTTCATTGCATCTCACATCACTAAGAGCGTCCATATACTTGCTTATAAGATGATGGCGATTTCATTTAAGTTATAATATCCAAATTGAAACGATGCATAACAAATGCAGGCTATCAAGATGAACAAATTATTCATACTGGATCACCATGATTCGATCATGCCATATCTGAGGCGGATAAACACAACTACCACTAAAACGTATGCTACTCGAACACTCCTCTTCTTGAAGGATGATGGTACCTTGAAGCCGCTGGCAATAGAGCTTAGCATGCCGCATCCTGAGGGAGACGAGTTTGGTGCGATGAGCAAGGTGTACACGCCGGCCGATCAAGGCGTCGAAGGTTCCATCTGGCAACTGGCTAAAGCTTATGTGGCAGTTAATGACGCAGGCTATCACCAACTCAGCAGCCACTGGTAAAGATCTCAGAGGAGCATTCACCTATATAAAGAAGGGAAATTTTTATTTATTTATTTCCTGCATATTGATAATTTTCTTTATTCTTACCACAGGTTGAATACTCACGCGGCGATTGAACCATTTGTGATTGCAACAAATAGACAATTGAGTGTGCTTCACCCCATCTACAAGCTTTTGCAACCCCATTTCCGCGACACGATGGAGATAAATGCAATGGCCAGGCAGATTGTGATCAATGCGGGTGGAATCCTGGAGACGACTGTATTCCCAGCGAAGTACTCCATGGAGATGTCTTCCGCCATCTACAAGAACTGGATTTTCCCCGAGCAAGCGCTTCCTGCTGACCTCATCAAGCGGTAAATTCACTGTTCTACACATATAAATCATCCATAGGACTTCTATTTAAAATTGCTTCAAAAAGAAAAGAAAAATCAAGGCCGATGAAGATTGCGCAAATGTACTTGGAATAGCCAAGGCTCGTGCTGAGATACATATCAACATAGCTATCGTTTGTTTTACTTGAATTATTCTGATAGACTGAGTGTGATGAAAACATTCTACCTTTTCTTGTCTTCAGGGGAGTCGCTGTAGAAGATGCGAACTCCCCGCATGGCCTCCACCTATTGATTGAGGACTACCCCTACGCGGTAGATGGGCTCGAGATCTGGTCCGCGATCAAGACGTGGGTTGAGGACTACTGCTCCTTTTATTACAAGAGTGACGAGACGGTACAGAAGGATGAGGAACTCCAATCCTGGTGGAGGGAACTCGTGGAGGAGGGACATGGCGACAAGAAGGGTGAGCCCTGGTGGCCTAAAATGCAGACTGTGAAAGACCTAACAGAGACATGTACGATCACCATCTGGATCGCGTCTGCTCTCCATGCAGCTGTGAACTTCGGGCAATACCCTTATGCAGGGTACCTCCCGAACCGGCCCACCCTCAGCCGTCGCTATATGCCCGAGGAAGGTACTCCGGAATTTGAAGAGCTCAAGCAAAATCCTGACAAGGCTTTCCTGAAAACTATAACAGCCCAGCTTCAGACACTTCTAGGAATTTCGCTTATAGAGATCCTTTCGTCGCATTCTACCGATGAGGTGTATCTTGGGCAGAGAGAAACACCGGAGTGGACAGCAGATGCTGAGCCTTTGGAGGCGTTCGAGAGGTTCGGGAAGAAGTTGGGAGAAGTCGAGGAAAGGATTATGAGGATGAATGGGGACAAGAGGTGGAGGAACCGGGTCGGGCCAGTCGAGGTGCCCTATATGCTGCTTTACCCTACCAGCGAAGGCGGAGTGACTGCCAAGGGAATTCCCAACAGCGTCTCGATCTGAACTTGTGCACGCATGCCTGTTCTTTTCTTGTTTGTTAGTTGTTAACTGTTCCTCTGTTCTGGTATGAAAGCTAGTGTAAGTGTGAAATATGAATAACCACAAAACAAATATAGCATGAAGTGTTTGTCGAGTTATGTAGGAGTTTCAAACTTTACATGTACAATCGATTGTTTTAAGGATTGGAAAAATGTCAGGTTGTAAAATTCAGTAAGGAACCTCAGGTTCAACCTCCAACATGTTCCTTTTTTTCTTCCTTAGCAAGTTCGTGAGCTATAAATGAGTTTCATCTTCTTTTTTCTGATCTATATCGATCGCATAAGTTAACCATCTAGGCTACATGCTCAATCGGATGGTTTGATTTTGCAGGCACAACAATTTAGGTGATGATCGTTATAGTCATCTCGCTCTCCTAGAACCCTTAAATTGTCAAATTCGGCCTATGTTTCCAATCTTCGAAGCAGACCTTCATGTTTTGGAACATTATGGTGAATGAAAAGCCTTCCTTGCTGTGTGTAATATGGGGAAAATTACGAGAAAACTCATAAATTTATTGCACTTTAATTAATTGAGTCCTAAATCTTTTAATTGTGTCAATTGAGTGCTAAACCTTTTCATATTTTGCCAATTGAGTTTATCCAATCAATTTTGATTGTAATTTGTTAAAGTGGACTCAATTGATATAATTAAAATTTTTAATACTAAATTGGCATGGGTAATTTTCCCATGTAATTTGAGTTTTGGCTTAGCGAGGCCAAATAAGTTATGCAACATCTCAAATCCTCGACCATGTAACTTTAAGCAAAATAAGGCTTCATTGGTTTTGCGGAAGGTAGTTTTGGAAGAAAAATAAGTTTCAACATTTGGTCAAATGGAAAAGCCCAATGTTAGTCCCCACTAGCATTAGGCTTTTAGCTTTCCCCAAGTTAGTTTTCACTTGAAAGCTCATTCAAAATGGTTGTCAAATAGTTCAGTATTTCCCTAAAGGACTTTGGAGGCTAAAAGCCTTTTGAGATTACCAAACCAAATGCACCTTGACTTGTTTGGTAGAAATTGATGCGTAACTGCTAGTGCCTTGTTTCATGAAAAAGAATAATTTAGAATATATATATTTAAAATAATCACTTATACATACAAAAATAAATGAATGAAAGAAAGATATTTTCATTGTTCACACAAATATAAATATAAAATTTTGTCGATAATAAAAATAATAAAATTTATTTCAAGCAATTAATTTTAGGAACTTGTTTTTAAATCATTCATTTTCTATGAAATAAATGAAACTTGTATAAGTGTCGGTTGGTGCTATTGCTGTTTCTTTCCAGTTTAATCGCCCTAGTCATCATGGGATAGCAGTCTGACTAGACTTCTTCAAAGTCCACGATTCATTTGCCCTTACGCTAGGATTCATATTTCCTTAAAAGATTTTGAAACCTCATAGCTATATCTCTCTCTTCCATACATGCTCTTGGGACCTCTAAGTAATGTCCACAGGGGAAGTTTCTTTGGTTGCCTTTCCGACCCTTTTTACTCTAAAACAAATCGATAAAAGGGATAATGACTCAACCAATATCCGAACTTTTGTCCATCTTACCATCAAGTATCTAAACTTTTTCTTTGTTTAATCAAGTACCTTAATTATTTAAATTTGGCTAAATATAAGGTCTCCAGAAAAAAATAAAATTGTCATGTCATGTGATTTAGCTTACATAACTCGCTTACTTGATCAAAATTATGTCATCTCCATTTAGATATGAGTTGACGAGGAAATAGAGATATAGAATGTTACTTGAATGACTTTAGTAGAATGTTACTTGAACGGCTTTAGTAGAATGTTACTTGAACGACTTTAGCCGTCCAACGTATCTCTATTGATGTGACATCATTTCACAAAATCATATCATGTAGTTAAAACTAGTCTACTGGTATTATATCCAATTTGCTTCTTTTTTCTTCTTGTTACGATTTTAACCGATGTCTCACGCTGACCCAAACTTGAGAAGTTGAGGTACTTGATTGAACCAAAAAATAAATAAATTGATACTCAATTGTAAAACAAGCAAAAATTCAGATGCTTTGGTACCATTACTTCTAAAAAAAATAATTATAATAATTGTACTTAATTATGCGAATTCCACATTCTAGGAAATAAGGTTCTCACTTTCTCTTCTTCCAAAAATTTGGTAAAGATTCATCACCGTCATGGTACATAAAAATGTGTATACTTTGATGATAGCATGTAGGTTGTGTTTTTCATCAGTTTAAAAGGTCACGGAACATAATCGATTAAAATCTAACGGTTGAGACTGCGCTAGGATGGGAGAGAAGAGAAGGGGGTCACGGTAAGATCCTGTCTCAACGAAGCCAGTCGGGTAACCCTTACTTTCACAGGAGCCTTTGTAGTCTGTTGGTTTGATTTACAAGGATGACAGACTTCAAGGATGTATTTCTTATTTTAACGTGTTTGTATCCATATGTCCCGTGTCCCTAATTGGTATAATATGTTTTTCTTACTCTATATTCAGCAATATCCTCTAAATGTATTGCATCTAGGTGTTCTTGAAATCTAGATGAGAAATCAAATGAAACTTTTTAAGGGGTTGTCTAGATTCATAACTTTGAAAGTCAAGTCAACGGAACTAAGGCCCTGTTTGTTTAAATCTGTTTTTGCTCCCCAGATCACAAATTTTTGTTCCAGGGAAGGAAAAAAGAACAAAAACGTGTTTGTTTACACTTTTATTCCCAGGAACAAAAAATCTATCTTTTTGTTCCTGAGAACAAATTTAGAACAAAAACAAGAAATTGAAAAAAATTGTTTCTTATTCCTAGAACAATTCCTAGAAATACAATTTTTTTTTCTCCTTTTTGAACAGAAATATTACCAAACGCATTCTAATTTAACGCCGAGTGTACTGATATTCCAAGAACTCCAGACCAAGCAACGAATAAAAAGTCCTTCATAAAAAGGACCAGCCGGCATCCAGAGGATGTAGCAAAAGCTTGGTCATGTTGAGAAAATCAGAGAGACGCGACAGACGTGGTCTCAATCCATGTCCGGACCCGACGAGCTTGGGGAGATCAATGATAGGACGGTCGCGTGATAAGATAGGGATTTTGAACCAAAAGCCACCCGAAAAAAATAGACTTGATTTCAAAAAATACGTTTTATTCTTATACAATACATTTTATAGACGGTCTCCATCCATCTCCATACATTTTATTTCAAAAAATGATAGATTTTTGTATAAAAGTTAGCGAACCAAAAGCCACCCGAAATACGTTTTATTTCAAAAAATAGACGGTCTCCATCCATCTCCATACATTTTATTCTTATACAATATGTTTTCCAGATTCAAAAAACGTGAGATTTTTGTGGAATTGTCAACTGTTTTAAAAATTTAAACTTGAGAAAATTCCAAATAAGAACTTGAAGTGAATCTATTTTCTCAAATAAGAACTCAAAGTGAACTTTGTATCAAATAAATACTCGAAATGGACCTATTGTTTCAAATAAGGACCCAAAGTGAATTTTGTGTCAAATAAGAACCTGAAGTGATCAGGTTAATCTCTATTGAAGACCTTAGCTCGCTGGTAGACATTTTCCGGTGATTAAAATAGGGGCAATTTTGTCAGAAATTTGTGATTGGAAAAAAGGAAAATTCTAAATTAATTAAGTTTAGGTTATTCATTTAGATGTTTACGTTTTCTTCTTTCTTCTCCTCTGCTGCTCCTCAACCAAATCGCTACCCAGTCATCGTCGTGACTCGATTCTCGTTGCCCCTTGCCTTACTTGACTAGTGGAGAATTTGGGTCTCCACAAACAAATAAAGAAGCATATGGTTTTCTTCTTTTTTTGAATTCGTGCCTCAACCAGCAGAGAATTTGGGTCTTCGACTTTGTGGGGGATGGGTACAAGGAATGGGAAGACCGTAGAAAACCTAGGGTTTTTTGTTTCTATTTTAAGATTTGTTAATTTTCCCTAGATTTTTTTTTGGGGACAAAATTGCCCAAACTCTGGTCGTCGAAAATGCTGCATACTTAATAGCTGGTGAATATTTGGCTGGCCAGCAGGCTTAGGTCCTTATTTTGAATTGATTCAACCACTTCGGGTCCTTATTTAAGACAATGGGTCTATTTTAAGTCTTTATTTGATACAAAGTTCATTTCGGATCACTATTTGAGAAAACTGATCCACTTCGAGTTCTTATTTGGAATTTTCCCTTTAAACTTTTAGATGAAACCATGATTTAATTTTGTAAATAGGAATTTGGAAAGATTAAAATCGGGACTTCCTACTCTGTTACTATGTTAAATTTAGTGAGATCACTACTGATTATTTTAAAAGTTTAAACTTTTAGATGAAACCATAGTTTAATATTTAATTATACTAATAGAAAGTATTAGAATATTTGAATGATAAACAATGCATTTATCTAATAGTTAGTTTTTAGAATAATTGTCAATGATCTCACAAGATAAGAGGTCCTGAGTTCAAATCTTTTTATGTCTCATTCCCCCGGTTAAATCTGTGCACTACATTAACACTAATTTAAAAGACTAGATTAAGCGTGAGGGGAAGCGATAGAATATTTTAAAAATATTTGGCACTGATTTTATTTCTTTTGCCAATGAAATTAGAATTGACACCTCAAACCAAGTTGTTGCACGTGTGGATGCAGTCTCGAGTTCGACCTGCCTCGTGTTGAGGTCACAAAATCCACCATTTGGCAAAACCTCTAAAGAATCTAAAATAAAATGTTAGCTAAAACTGTTGGGATATAATACGTGGAAACGACATGATCTTGCAGTTTATGTCAACGTGAAATCGCTAGAGAAATAAATAAGAAAAATAAGGACACCAGAAATTTACGTGATTCGGTCTGAGTAGTGGTACCTACATTCATGGGGAGAACCAGTAACAAATAATCCACTATAATTGGAGTATCAGAGTTTACAATCGCTCAAACTCCCAAGTATTTCTCACACTTAGATTTAACCAAAAACTCAAAGTATTTATAAATAAACAACTCACGGCACAAAATTACCGTGCTTTCAAGTCGTACGCAGAAAAAAAAAGATCTTCAACTTCCTCGTGCAGCTCCTCTCTCTCGGCAGCGTGCGGCTTCTCACGAATCGTTGTACGTAGGGCTTTTTCTCTCGCGGCTCCCTTCTACGTAAAAGCCGCAACGACGAAAGGGGAAACCCTCCTCGAGATTTCGGCACTTTATACGTGCACCCAAGGAGAAATGTATTTGATTGGGCCCACTTATTGCTTCTTTCTTAGGCATAGACGTCATGTGTGTGTGTGTGCCCAAGGTCAAAAGTTTGACTTTGGGCCCCACCACGTAACAAACCAACGCCTACAAGGAATTTTGCTTCCTTTTTATCTCTTCCAACGAAGTCATCTTTTTCCCTTAAAGATAAATAGAAATATAAAATAAAGTGTGCCCCTTTTGTCTTGTAGTGGTAAATCACTTCCTCCTTTGTGCAGCTTTAAGAAGTCCAGTGAATTGCATTTTGTAAACGCTTAAATTCGAGATATAATTTAACAATTCTCTACCTTGGCTTGATGACCCTCATCCATGCTGCTCTCCCAATATCCCGACGAGTGCTCATTCTCCACAGATGTCAATAGAGCTCAAGCAAAGCTTGAGTTTCGCCAAATGAATATATTTAGTCATCATGTCTGCCGGGTTATTTGCTGTAACAATTTTTTTGACAATAACAATACCTTTAGTTAAGACATCTTGGATGAAGTAGTACCTAATGTTGATATACTTCGTTTACTCGTGATAAACTGAATTATATGCTAAATATATCGCACCTTGGCACTTTTATGTTCTAACCTAAAGTCCGAGAGCAAACTTTATAACTATATCGCCTCATTCGCCACAAAGGTTAGTGCCATGTACTCTACCTCAGTCGAAGACAAGATAATGTGATCCTATAAGGATGTTTTCCAACTAACTACACCACCCGCTAGTGTAAATACGTATCCTACTAAAATCTGCAATCATCCAAATCATCGGTGTCGCGACCTACCCTCGGGGGGAGGGAACAAGTTTAGGGGTATTGCCTAAAGGACGGGCCTAAGGCCCAAGATCAGGCGTGGGCTCTCCCAAGCCCATACCCCGCGTGACATTGGGATATTCTTTAGAATTTTTGCACAAAAGGAGTCGCCACTAGCCTATTGGGGTCGGCTAGAAACCAAGTGAGGTATGGGAGTGTACATCACTTCCTACGCAACCAGAGAATCTAGATTCGGGGACTTGATTACACTAATTAACCAATTAATGCCCTTTCGGTACCTAATCTTGTTCATTTTAACAAAATGATTTTTGACAGGCAGTTTGAATTGATTTTATACTTATCCACTAACATATGAGGTAATCATGTAGGTGCGCAATCATTAAAGTAATAATCATAACTATCAAGATCCTAATTGCCACAAAATTAAACACATGCAATCAAACATAATTAGATATGCAAATTAAACATTTAACATAATCAATATACGAGCACATAAAGGTCTAATAACGCTAAAATGGCAATACATGGCAAGTCCTAATCAAACCCCATCATTTTTGGATTTTCGAAATTTTTTTTTTTTAATTTTTTTAATTTTTTTTTTTTTAAAAAAAAAAGAAAAAAAGAAAAAGAAATATAACTAATTTCTAATTTTTAAAATTTTATTTGGACATTCGAAATTGTTTTAATTTTTTTAATTTTTTTAAGAAAAATAACTAATTTCTAATTTTTAAATATTTTTTGGATTTTCGAAATTGTTTTAATTAATTTTTAAAATTTTAATTTGTTTAAAGAAAATATTTTTAGAATTTTAAATTAATTTTTTTATTATAAAAGGTGAACCGGGTCGGGTTCGACCGACCCGGTCAACGCGGATCGGGTCCGGTCGGAGACCGGACCCGGATTCGGTCCAAATGGGGGGGCCGGCTGAACTGGCCCGCTTGGAAGCAAGGCCCGACTTGGTAGGGCCTTACCTTGGCTTGGATTGGGCCCAACTAGCGGGCCCAATCTGATCTAATACTTTCTATTTAAAAAAAAGAAGCCCACTACCTAAGCTAGCCCAAACCCAAAAGGCGGATGGCCCACTACGACAGGCCCACGTGGATAGAAACCCTACCCGGTTCGCGACCCGTGCCCGACCCGTTTTTGGGCTGAAACCGAGGGTTTGCTGGCGGCGCTGACAACGGCGGCGGCGGGCTTGACGGCAGCGGCGGTGCGGCGGAGCAGATGCGGAGACGCGGCGGCGCGGCGAACCAGAGGCGAAGACGCGGCGGCCGGCCTGGGATCTACTGGCGTCGGGGGCAGCGGCGTCGAGCTACAAGCAGAGCACGGTGGGTTGTTGCGGGCGGAGGAGCGAGGCAGCAGCGGCAAGGACGGCGACGCGAGTTCGCAGGCGAAGCGGTGGCGCGAGCTTGCGGGCGAGGAGGAACTCCAGCGGCTGGCGGGACGGTGGCCGACTCGGGTGGAGTGGCGGTGGCGCGAGGAGGCTCGGGCGACGTCGGAGACAGCGGCGGCGGGTGCTATCGGTTCGCGAGCAGAGCGCAGCAGGTCGTCACGGGCGGAGGCGCGGCGGTGGCTCGAGCTGCTACTGACGGTGCTGGCGGACGTCCGGCGCTTCGGCAGCAACGGCGCGAAGGTGTGGGCGTCGCTCGAGGTGCAGAGAACGGCCGCTCGGCGTCGAGGAGAAAGGGCATACTTGCAGATGGCTTTGGCGGCGAGCTGCTCCCTCGGCTTCTCCAGATCTGGGTTTCGGGGAAGACAATGGCGGTCTCGGTTGGTCGAGCGGCGTCGGGTTGGGGCGGCGAGGAGGACAGCGGCTCGGATGGCGTTGGGCAGCGCCGCCGTTGCCCTCCTCCCCTCCGTTTCCTCAGATTTGGGTTCCGGAGAAGACGGCGGGGGACGGCCTCGATTGGGCAACTCGGCGCCGCTCCTTCCTCTCTTGAACTCTCTCTCTGTTCCCACCTTTTTCTTCTCTAGTTTTTTCTTAGTTTTTCCTCCCCGCCCCCTCTCTCTGTCGAGCTCCCTCCCCCTTCCTCTCCTCTCCTGCTGCTTCCTTCGAACCCCCTCCCCCTCTGCTAGGGTTTCACGCACGAGAGGAAGAGAGAAAGCGGCATGGGCCGGGCCAAGGCGAGATTCGGCCCGGCCCCTTCCATGTCTCTTTTTTTCTATTTTTTTGTTGTTTTTTTGTTTTCTTTTTTATCTTTTGTTTGCTTTGTTGTTCTTTTTTTTTTTTTGTTCTTTTTTTTTTTATCATTTTTCTTAAACAACTAATTCCTAATTCTGTAGACAATTAAATCCTAAATGAAAAATGGGAAAAATTAGGTGTCAACAATCGGCGTGATTCGAATCCACAAAACCAGTGGTATCATTGCCATTACTATCCCTTTGATACACTATACCCATGTCTATTGTCCTCTTCAAATATCTAAGGATCCACTTCACAGCTTCCCAATGAGCTTTACCAAGACGCTTCATATAGCGACTAACCACGCTCATAGCTTGTGAAATATTAGGCCTAGTGCACACCATATCATACATAATACTACCCACGTCACTAGAATAAGGAACACGAGACATATGCTTATCCTCCTCCTTAGTCTATGGTGATAATTTATCTGAAAGTTTAAAGTGATTTGCTAAAGGTGTACTTACAGATTTTGCCGACTGCATATTAAAACGTGTTACGATTTTCTTAATATATTTCTTATGAGATAGACGTAAAACTCCTACAGCCCTGCCACGCAAAATCTCCATACCCAATATTTTCTTTGTAGCACCTAAATCTTTCATCTCAAATTCAACATTTAATTCCCTCTTCAACACATCAATATCAGACACATTCTTAGTTGCTATCAGCATATCATCAATATATAAGAGTAGATAAATAAAAAAAACCATTTTCTAATCTCCTATAATAAACGCAGCTATCCATCTGACTTTTTGTATAGTCTTGACTAGTTATGAAAGCATCAAAATGTTTATATCACTGCCAAGAAGACTGTTTCAGCCTATACAAAGATTTCTTTAACAAGCAAACATAATCTTCCTTACCTGGAATAGCAAATCCTTTTTGTTGTCTCATGTAAATCTACTCTTCCAACTCACCGTGAAGAAACACAGTTTTTACATCTAATTGCTTTAACTCGAGATCCTGCGAAGCAACTAAGGCAAGTAAAACACAAATAGAAGTATATCTTATCACATGAGAGAACACCTTATTGTAGTTAATGCCCTCACGCTGTGTATATCCCTTCGCCACAAGTTTCACCTTATACCTTGCTGCCTCGACACTGGGAATGCCCTATTTTTTTGAAGACCCATTTACTTCTGACAATCTTTTGGCTCTTAGGTACTTTGACCAGCTCCCATGTCTAATTTCGATGAAGCGATTCCATCTCTTCACTCATAGCCCCTAACCACTGCGATGACTTCGAACTAGCCATCGTTTTAGAGTAAGACGAAGGCTCATCTGTCTCCACCTCATCACCTACATTCTATGTATAAGCAATATATGTATAACCATAACGTATCGAAAATTTAGTTTGCCTTCTCTGTCTATCTATGGTTATAGTGTGCTACGGTTTTACTGGTTGTTCACTATCACCAACTTCAGAAACTATGGTCTCTTCTAAAGTCTCAATTTCTATTACCTTTGAGGTCTTTAGAGCCTCCACCTAATGCTCCACCTCACTAATGACACCATGATCTGTCTTCTCTGTTGGTTGTGTCTCAGAACTCCTCTGTTGAAGGATTGCAGTCTCGTCAAAGATCATATCTCTGCTGATTAGAAAACCGGGTGATCTGGGATCAGTGCACCACAGCCGGTAGCCTTTCACCCCATGTGCATAATCAAGAAATATGCTCTTCTTTGCCCTCGGCTCAAGCTTACCATCACTCGCATGAGCATACACGAGACATCCGAATATACATAATCCGAAATAATCAACAGGTTTCCTCGACCATACTTCCTCAAGAGTCTTCCACTCGATAGCAGATGATGGGGATCGATTAACTAGGTAACATGCCATGTTCACTGCTTCGGCCCAAAATTTCTTGCCAAGTCCTGCATGTGAAAGCATGCACCAAGCTCGCTCAAATAAAGTTCTGTTTTTCCGTTCTGCTACGTCATTCTGCTGTGGTGTCCCAAGTAGTGCAGTGTTTTATAATACATTATTTCTCGTAGAACTCGGTAAAATATTTACCACAGAACTCTATGCCATTATCAGTTCTCAGGCACTTGATTTGTTTATCTAACTGTTTTTCAATCAATTGCTTAAATTTCTTGAACCGATCAAAAACATCATATTTGTGCTTTAGAAAATAAACCCACATATTCCTCGAATAGTCGTCGATAAAAGTCGGCACATATCGGGCACCTCCTTTCGAAGGAACCGAATTCGGGCCCCAGACGTCTAAATGAATATATTCAACTAGTTGTTTGGTCGAATGAATAGCTGTAATAAACTTAACTCGGTGCTGCTTCCCATAGATGCAGTGCTCACATAAGTCCAGCTTTCCTATCTTTTGACCCTTCAACAATCCTCTTTCACTCAGTATCATCATACTTACATACCTCACGTGCCCCAAACGCATATGCCATAACTGAGTCAAGTTAGAGTTTGACTCACCTGATGAAACTGCAGCGGTTCCGGTCACAGTCTCTCCCAGTAGATAATAGAGAGTATCCACTTTCTTTCCCTTTATTACTGTCATGGCATCTCGAGAGATATACACCCGATGTCATCGAGTGTCCCCAGAGAAATAATGTTCTTTTTGAGCTCTGGTATATGCCTAACATTTGTCAATGTGCACACCACCCCCATCATACATCCAAATCCGAATTATCCCTATCCCCACAGTTTTACAAATTGCATTATTTTCTAAAAGAACTCTACCACCATCTGCAGCTTGGTAAGTAGTAAACCAGTCCTTATGAGGTGTTATATGATAAGAACACACTGAATTCAGTACCCATTTGTCTCCTGACGAAGTAGCAGTTACACATAAAACAACTTTTGCATGACTATTGCTCCATTTGACAATGTTTGCCACACTGCTTTTGGCATTCTATCTATTAACTTTATTTCTTCGTTTTAGACAATCTCTCCCAATGTGCCCCTCCTCGTGACACTCAAAGCACTTCACGCGTCCCTTGGACTTTCTATGGCGTGATTTCGATATGCTTTTACCTCTACTGCTACTATGCCATCGATGTTGTTTTTTACCCGAATCGTGAGTGCTTACGCTACTCCTTGTGCCAGACCGTCATCTCGCAACTTTCTCTGCCATTCCTTAGAGAGTAAGGCAAACTTACCTCTTCTGAGGTAATTGTAGTACGCTCCTGCAACAGTGAATCAGTAAAGTGCTCCCATGACTGGTATAGAGGCTAACAACATCATGCCATGTTCTTCATCATCAAGTATTTTACCGACGTTCTTCAGATCCAACATAAGTTTATTAAATTCATCTAGATGGGTTCTGATAGACGTACCTTCAGTATATGTAAATTGAAACATCTTCTTCAACATATATGAGCGATTGTTCAAACATTTCTTCACATAAAATGCTTGAAGTTTTGCCCATAATGCTGTGACATCCTTCTCCTTAGAAACCTTTATTAAGAGGTCATTCGACAAATTTAACAAGATTGTACTCTCTGCTTTTTCCATTAGCTCTATCCTCGCAAAGGCTTTCATTATAATAGGCAACTCATCTTCACCATCCAGTGCCTTGGCCAAACCTTGTGCTGTCAATAATGCTCGTATCTTGATGCTCCATAACACAAAGTTGTTACTCTCGTTAAACTTTTCAATTTTAGATTTCTTTTTAGACATAATTGCAGTAACATAATTTCCAGATAATAATCAGAAAATCAAAAGTTCCAAATCACAATCAAGAAATCCAACCTCAAGCTCTGATACCGGAAATTTACGTGATTCGATCCGAGAATCGGTACCTATGTTCACGGGGAGAGCTAATGGGGTAAATAATCCACTATAATCGGAGTATTAGAATTTACAATCGCTCAAACGTTCAAACGCTCAAGTGTTTCCCATACCTAAATTTAACCAAAAACTCAAAGTGTTTATAAATAAACAACTCATGACACAAAATTACCGTGCGTTCATGTCGTATGCAAAAAAGAAAAGATTTTTAGCTTCCTCGTGTAGCTCCTCTCTCTCTCGGCGGCGTGCAGCTTCTCGCGGATCGTTGTATGTAGGGCTTTTTCTCTCGCGGCTCCCTTCTACATAAAAACTGCAAGGATGAAAGGGAAACCCTCCTTGAGATTTCAGCACTTTATACGTGCGCCCAAGGAGAAAAGTATTTGACTGGGCCCACTTATTGCTTCTTTCTTCGGCGTAGACGTCATGTGTGTGTGTCCAAGGTCAAATTTGACCTTGGGCACACCACATAACAAACCAACGCCTATATGGAATTTTGCTTCCTTTTTATCTCTTCCAACGAAGTCATCTTTTTCTCTTAAAGATAAATCGAAATATAAAATAAAGTGTGCCCCTTTTATCTTGTAGTGGTAAATCACATCCTCTTTTGTGCAGTTTGAAGAAGTTCAGCAAATTGCATTTTGTAAACGCTCAAACTCGAGACATAATTTAACAGAATAATAAAATAATTTTAAAATATTTGACAGTGATTTTATTTCTTTTGCTAATAAAATTAGAACCGACACCCTAGACCAAGTCGTTGCACGTGTCGATGCAGTCTCGAGTTCGACCCACTTTGTGTGGAGGTTATGAAATCCACATTTTGGTGAAACCTCTAAAGAATTTGAAATAAAATGCTAGTTAGCTCAAAAGTCCCCCAAAAGCTTAGGTCATGCGTGTGATCTGCGACTATCTTTTATTATTATTATTATTATTATTATTGCGGGGTGAATCGGATGTATTCATAGTCAATCCGGTAGTTCGATTTTCCTGCACTGACAAAAGAAGATGCGTCTGTGCAATGCCTACTCGTGGGAGTCGCCAAGGAAGCAATCGATCCTGGGGCTTAGCATTAGATTATTGCCGCCATCAATTTTTCACGTACCTAAAGTCCAAATGATTAAAAAAATGTTTAATTTAACTTAATTTAGGTATAGTACATAAATGGCCCCACCCAAAAAAATAAAATAAAATCTATTGTACAGTTCTGTAGCTGTTCTAATGAGATAGCTAGTACTTGGTATTACGTATTTCGATTACCGACTAAATTGCGCCTTCGTTGGTCAAAATTGTTATATAAAATATGTTTATTCAAAACGTATGGGGCTAATTCGATTGGTTAAAATGTTTTGTTGCCCGAAAATTAAATTATAATGTTTGCAAGGAATTCCTTTCTTTATTGTTTCGTGTACCATGCTATGTTAATTGATTTGAATGCGGTGCGAACTAAATTGGTAGAGGGTCACGAATCACGTGGTCAACAAAGAGCACGCACGTGTGCATTTGTTTATTGATCCTTCTTTGTGGAGTAATTCGACATGACTTGTCTAACTTATGCACGTTTAATCATAAACTAAACATAATTCATTGTTTTTTTTTTGTTATTGTGACTCTAGGAAAAAAAAAATACCTACCCTTAAATTTTATAATGGATTTAGCTGTGATGTTTTATCTTTCTTTTATAGATTTGATTCGATTTTTTTTCCTCATATATATACATATATACTTGTGTATGTGGATAAGAAAGACAAGACGAGAGATATAACTCTTGCATTGAAACTTTGGAAAAATTTCCAAAAAAAGACCAAAAGTGCCATTATTTTCTCAAATAAAAACTCAAAGTGGACATTCTTTCACATAAGGATTTGAAATGACATTGGTTGTTTCAAATAAGTGACCGGAGTGACTTTAGTTGTTTCAAATAAGGGCCTCATCTTGCTGGTTGTCGACCAACTAAATTTTCCGAACGGTGAAAGGTAATTTTGTCATTTTTCATTTTGTCATTTTTTTTGTTTCTTTTTTTATTTCTTTTGGTTCTTTTTTTTCCTCTTCACCAGTAGTCGGCCAGCCATCAATGATGCCCACAAAGGGTTGGGTGAAGGTTGCCCTCACCGACAAAGGCCACCCACATTGGCCACAGACAAGGGATAGCTTTGCTTGGGCAAGGCGACCCTCGCCCCGGGGCCATCTGCGAGGTCAGCCCTCGGCGCCCCAAGCGAGGCCGACCCTTGCCAGGTCTGTGAGGGTGGCCTCACCTGTGGTCAGCGAGGGTTGGGTGACTTCGTCAACCGCTGGTAAAGGCCGACAAGGATCTGCAAGCCCTTACTTGGGGCGAGCGAGGCCAATCCTTTCTAGACCAGCGGCTGACGAGGACTTGCAAGCCCTTGCTAGTTGCTTTGGTGAGGGTCGACCTCACCTACCCTAGGTGAGGGCTCGACCACCCTCGCCAGTAGGCGATGACTGATGAGGTCATCTAGCCCTCGCTTGGCCTAGGCAAGGGTTTGACCACCCTCGCCTGCCGTGGGCAAGGCCACCTTCGCCAGATCTGGAGAGGGTTGGCCTCGCTTGGGGCCAGCGAGAGCCGACCTCGCGGATGGCCCTAGGGCAAGGGTCGCCTTGCCCAAGGGAGGCCATCCCTCGCCTGTGGCCAGTGTGGGTTGTCCTTGCCAGCGAGGGCGACCCTCGCCCAGCTGTCGCCCTCGCCCAGCCCTCTGTGCGGCAAAGTGGGTGAAGAAGAACAAAAATTTAAAAGGAAAGAAAAGATAAAAAAAACTAAAGAAAAAAAGGAAAATAACAAATGATGAAAATGCTCCTCATCGCCAAAAATTCAAGTCCTTATTTGAAACGGATATAGTTACTTCAGGTCCTTATTTGAAATAGACATAATCACTTTAAGTCCTCATTTAGTACAAGATCCATTTCAGGTCCTTATTTGAAAAAGTGATGATACTTCATGTCTTTATTTGAAACAAGGTCCATTTCAGGCACTTATTTAAGAAAATGAAAGCACTTCGGTCCCTTTTTGAGATTTTCCATTGAAACTTTGATTTGTTGAAAAGCTCATTATGATGTTAGAGCATGAAATCTTTCTTTACCTTACAATTATATTTTCTCGCCCTTCAACCCTGGTCAAATCCCAATCTAACCATTTGATCAAGGCATCGTATAATATCTAAATCTTACAAAAAAAGGAAAAAAGAAAAAGGAATCATAATGGATCCATTACATACATGAGATTGGCTGTGCATGTGCTAGAGATTGTGTGCATGCATGTATTTAGGAAAAGAAAAAAAAATGAAATTATTACATAGACGAGAGGAACACATGGAATAGACGATTTGGCATTCTATCCCTCTTCCTGAAAAAGAAAGTTAAATGTAAGAATTTCGCGAGAGGTCGCTGGATGTATAATATCATGTTATGTGATCAACGAAGTGTCTAATCGGCTCTCGTTCAAATGGATACATCTGGACAGAAGAGCCAACTCGAGACGGAAGATAAGATGACCTTTTACCAAAGGTGAGCATTGGTATCATTTGTCAAGCTTTTTGTCATTTCGGATAATCTCAACGTGTCAAGAACGAATATAATTGACGCAAGATAACCCGAGGATTAAGGCAACGCCACCAAGATTCAAAGCAAGCCGCGTGCTAATCACTTCACTAATCCCTTAATCATCACCAAATCTTCGCGGGTCGTCTTCCCTAAATGGGTCTTGGGTAACCATCGTTGAATCAGCGCGTGGATGAACGCGCCATCTCCACAAGATTTGGTCTATCAATTCAAGCAAAACCAACTCAATTTCTCTCCTCATTTAAGAAAAGAAGAAGGGAAAAAATCTATAAATAAAAAAAAGTATTATTTAACGAGTGCCTAAGATACTAATCATTCAATTAGATGAGAAAACTTAGGTTTTGAAGATTATAAGGCTACGTGTGGTCATCTAAGAATCTTATTAGAATAGGAGTGGATAGAATACGATATAATTTAGAAATTTTGCTAAATTTTATTTACCCTTTAGTGAATTGTAGTAATAAATCCAGATATTTTTATATCCTATTTTATCCATTGTTTGATATGAGCAAGATATCAATATAAATGAATTTGAAAATGTACAAACGAAAATAGTAAGAATTTCTCATGAGTCACTACTAAAGAAATCACAAGTGCAAAAACGGAGATGACCTTTATCAATCAATTCATAATTACTGTATCATCTACATTATGATTTACATATTAAACAAAGAAAAGAGCTCATTGCAGCATTCTAAAGCCACATGTTTGACAATGACAAGAAATGTAAATGGACTACAACAACATCGACTAGGTAGATCAACTAGAAAAGTCAAATCTAATAAAGGAGAGAAAACATGATTATTCATTTTCGTGATTTGGAAAAGTATAGTATTTTGATTCTCTTGCCACTTTTGTGAAATTCCAACATGAATTATAAATATATATAGAATATATATTATAGAATATAAAGAAATTCAAATATACATAAATAGGAATAAATAACAAAATTGTCCATTATTTTCTTTTTTTTTTATTTTTCTTTTTTATATTAGAATCCAAATATTATTCATATTTTAATTTTTTTAATCTAAAGTTTGTTATTCGACAAAAATAACTTTTATGCCATGAATATAAGAAATTCTAACCACATTTATCATATTTCTTCCATAGGTATCTTTGTGAAGGCTGTATCTACTTTATGTATGATTTTATCTTATCTTGGGTAAGAGCTAAATACTGGATATGATATATCCTATCCCAACTACCAAATGTTGGCTAACTTCTTTTGCTCTACAGATCAAATATTTCCTGTTGAGTATACATGACAATACGTCCTTGAGATCGAGAGAAAGGGAAAAGAGGAGAAAGGAAAGAAATTCCAGGTCTCCCATAAAGAAGGGAAGCTTCTCGGTGACGCCGTAGCGTCGGACTTTTCCTTATAAATACCCTCCATCGCAACGCATACGCTTCTTCACTCTTTTCACATACCCATCCTTCTTTTCCTTTCACCCGATCAGCTTCGCAACAAAGGTTTCAATCAATCCTCCCGAATGGATAAGCTGTTTCATGGGATGCTGCATGCCTTCGACTGTGGTGACAAAGCGGGCCGCCGGCGCAAGGCGGGCAGGTCCAAGAAGGTCAAGGGGACCGTGGTGCTGATGAAGAAGTACGTCTTGGACTTCAATGACTTCAACGCGTCGGTCCTCGACGACATCCACGAGCTGTTGGGTAAGAAGGTCTCTCTGCGGCTCGTGAGCGCCGTCCACGGTGATCCTGGTGAGTCATGACCCTCTTCCTCGCTATCTTCTTGTCGTTCATTTGTGGAACAAGTTCTTTTAATGGCTTTTCTTGGTACTAGACTGTGCTGTACATTTCTGTTGACAAAATCTGATGAATGGCAACAAATTAAACTGTTTGTCATCATGACAAGCGATCTTCTTCCCCACAAAGAATAGGAAATAGTAAGTATTTCACATAACTTGCATATCTCAACTTTTTGCTTATATTTCAAGAAAGTGTAACATATGGAATGAGGTCTCGAGCCTAGCCTTGATAGACCTTGGTCCGGTCTCAATGGACTCGTGCTCAAGCATTAGAGACCTGGTCCTAGCCTCGATGGACACAAGTTTGATGGACCTAGCCTAGGTATTGGAGACTTGGGAACTAGCATTGGAGTTTCCATGTTTAAATGTAAAGTTTTGGGTTCAAGCGCCAATACCTAATCATATTTTGGAAAATATTTTCCAACTTTTTTCTAAAAGGAAATTATTTTTTTGAAATTTAAGCCTAGTTTTTCATTGATCAGGAAAACATTTTTCGCTAACTCATTTTCTTAAGCAAATTGTATGTAGCAAAATGAGGAAAGTGTTTTCTTGAAAAAGATTTTCTAGAATCACAAATTGTTTTCCTCAATTCAGTCCAAATTTTAAAATATACAAAAGTAAAGTCTTCCTATTTGTTTTGGAACGTTTTGAATCTTCCACTCACGCTTTATTTTATTCTATTTAAATTTACTTTTTTAATTAAGAAAAAGCTTAAATCAATTTCCGGTTTTCTTCCGCCGATCGATATCCCATCCCATAGCCATATATTTAGCCTTTATCGTTTAGGCTCCTTTTATTTAGCAATTTTTTTTTTCAGGAATATATTTTCCTCATTTTTCAGCTTTTGGTTTACTTAAGAAAATGAGTTAACGAAAATTGTTTTCCTGATTAATGGAAAACTTATGCTAAAATTCAGGAAAATGATTTTATTTTCAAAAATCAAAAATCATTTTCCAAATATATGACTAGGTTTTGGCGTTTGGACCTAAAACTTTGTGTTAGAGCATGAAACCCCAATGCTCATTCTTAGGTCCATGGAATATGGGACTAGGTTTCCAGTGCCCGGGCCTAGTTTTATTGAGGTTGAGCTCCAAGACCTTGGTGCTCGTGCTTGGGTCCATTGAGGCTAGAATTGGTATGCGAGCGCTTGCATCTCAATCCTTCAAGTTTGGGCCCAAGACCAAGGTGCTCCTACCTATGCATCGATCCTTGGTGCTCAGGTCGAGGTCCATTCAAGCTGGACCAGGACTCTGGAGCTCGTACTCGATTCCCTATCTATCCATAGACAAGTTACCAGTGCTCAAATAATATATATTTATTTAGGAAAATTAAATCATAAATTTTATACCAAATGAAGGAAAATATTTTTCAGCTCATTTTCAGATTTTAGTTAAATATTGAAAAATATTGTCATTTTTCAAGAAAATGATTTCCTGGAAAATATTTTTTAGAAATGTTACATTTTTCTCAAAACAAATGGGGTCTTTTAAACAATCAACGGTTTCCTCTAGTCAATAGCCCGATCTCAAGTTCTTTCTCTATTCTTTTTTTATTTTGTTGAAAGAAAATTGTATTTATTACTCAAAATGATACAGAAGTACATAGCTTTCATTATAAAGTAAAGTGAAACATAGTTGAATACTAAAAACAAAGCCAAATCTAGAAAAACAAGGAGGACCAACGAAACACTAGCAAAAGTCAAGCACAAACTTGTTTCACAAAAATGGATTTGTCAAACAAATTGGTGGCCAATCAACTTGTGTTTTTATTAGTAATGAGCACATGCTACAAATTTATTCTCAATTAATTACGACGTTGCTAATTAGAGGTGTGCACCTAGGTTTGGCTTCCTTTACACCATCATCGTACAGAAACAACTAGAATAGGTTAAACAAACACAAGTATAACATGTGAAGGAGCAAATCTTCGTAATTCAATGAGAAAGGAAAACTTATGTGTACATCATTAAGGCTGAAGGCAAAGAACCTGTACACAAACAAAGCAGAGGAACATTTGATCCCCAAATGCATATTTATTAAACTCGTAGATCTAGATTGGGTGAGGATATCATCCAAATCTCAAGTTCTCTATCTTCTTTTTTCTTTTTAATCGTTTTTGACCAAACGGATTTCCCATTATTGACCGGACACATTTCTTGAATTTAAAGTGTTTTTTTTTTCCCTGCCTGGCTATGTTTCTTGACTACGTAACGGAGCTACAACCTCGCCGTGGGTAAAGCTGGCATTCATTTATGGATGGTTGAATGAGGGTTTTGATCGAGAGGTGAGGTTTGCATTGCATCAAGCATGAATTGAATATGATGGGCCATTGCCATCAAGGACGACGCACGAGTGCTCAGATACTGTTAATACAGAAAAGAGAATTAGTTGAAAGAGTTCTCTTTCAGATCGTCCATGTAATCCATAGAATGGCTCTTCGCCTAGCGTGCACCGCAACGGGAAAAGACATCATCTTTAAACACGAGGTGATTTTCCTCACGTCGTGTCCTGGGACCACACCACCCAATTAACCAATGGTGCACGGCATTAGCAATTATTGTAGTTAATTTCTGGTTATTGGCCAATAATATAATTATATAAGCTGTCATTTGTCGCTTTTGATTGGAAATTTGTGCCGCATACCGCAAGGTTGTGCTTTCTAAATCACTTCATTGAGCACAAGTTCGGGTCCTAGTTCTTTCCTTTTGGTTTTCAGAACAAGATCAGGTCTTGTTTGTCCAAACGGATCCATTCTTGCGAAGAGAGAAGATTATGGAGAACATAATATTAGTGGGAATGAACTAAAAATTGGAAACAAAATGCAAATGATTTTGCGCGGATCATTATCAGATTCAGACCCTTTGCCATGTTAATGATGAACGTCATTCTCATTCGCTGGGACAAAAAGTTCGAAAGCTTTGAAACTTCTTATTTCTTTTTCGCGCTTTGCAGAAAAAGGTTTGCGGGGGAAATTGGGAAAGCCTGCATATCTGGAAGAATGGATCACTACCATCACTCCCTTAGCGGCAGGGGACTCGGCGTTCAAGGTCACTTTCGATTGGGATGAGGAGGTGGGAGTTCCTGGGGCGATCATCGTACAAAACAACCATCACAGTCAGTTTTACCTCAAGACGATCACACTCGAAGATGTGCCCGGTGAGGGTCGAGTCCACTTCGTCTGCAACTCGTGGGTCTACCCTGCCAACCAGTACAAGAAGGACCGGGTCTTCTTCTCTAACAAGGTTCGATCACAATAATTTGATTGATGAAGCTAAGCTGTAGCCGTAATTTATGATTTGCTTCCAGAGTCTCAATAGGACAAAACAAAAGACATTGCCTCCGATATGAAGACCTAAATCTTGTTTTACATAGAGTAGGTCTAAAGAATTAGCTGATTGGCCAGAAAGGAGTGGCTTTTCAAGCGGTCCTAGCTTCCTGAAAACATAATTTGGGTAGTAGAATCTCACTCCTAGGAATTTTCCAGGTTAAGCTCTACTTTTAGCCAGTTTCAGCATCTTGTAAGCTTTCCAATTTCGCTGAAGTGCGGCATTTCACTTAGGAATTGCACTTAATATTGGCTGAACGCATTTCAGTTTCGGACTCTGTTCTATTCTGTCATATGAAATAGCAATATGAATGGACCGGGTTCCTTAGGTTGTCTCTAATAAGATAGCACGTTATTGCAGACGTATCTTCCAAGCCAAACTCCAGCGCCTCTAGTGAAGTACCGAGAGGAAGAGTTAGTTAACTTGAGAGGAGACGGTACGGCAGAGCTTCAGGAGTGGGACAGGGTGTACGACTATGCTTACTACAACGATTTGGGCGATCCAGACAAGGACCCGAAGTATGCCCGCCCTGTTCTAGGAGGATCTGCTGAATATCCCTATCCTCGCAGAGGAAGGACCAGTCGACCGCCGACTGAGACAGGTTAAATGCACTCATATCATGAATCTCCAACTCGAAGTGAGATTATCATGGTTTCATTTTTTTTGACAAAGATGCTTATTTGTAAGTATATTTTAATGAATTTTGACGATGTTATTGATAGATCCGACTACCGAGAGCAGGCTGCCTCTGCTCATGAGCCTAAACGTATACGTTCCAAGGGATGAACGGCTCGGCCACTTGAAGATGTCTGACTTCGTCGCTTACACTCTAAAAGCTGTGGGTCAATTTCTGAAGCCCGAGCTAGAGAGTATATGCGACAGCATGCCCAATGAGTTTGACTCCTTCCAGGATGTGCTCAATCTCTACGAGGGTGGTATTAAGCTTCCTGACAGCCCTTTGCTGGAGAGTCTGAAGGAGAACATTCCCCTGGAGATGCTTAAGATACTCGTCCGAACTGATGGGGAAGGGCTTCTCGAGTACCCCATGCCTCAAGTGATCAAAGGTAATGGTACATATATCTATGGGACCTTTTTTATCTGATTAGTTCGAGGCTGTTTTCCTAACGTTTAGCAATCATCCTGTGCAGAGAATAAGACTGCCTGGAGAAGCGATGTAGAATTCGGTAGAGAAATGCTTGCTGGAGTCAACCCTGTCATGATTCGCTGTCTCCAGGTAAATAACAATATCTTTGATGTTACAGCTCAGACAAATTCAGTTAGTATTAAAATGAAGTGCGGAATGGAGTTCCACCGGTTGTCTAGTTGATTAAACATTTTTTGTTGATTTCAGGAATTCCCTCCAGCAAGCAAGCTAGACCCTAAGATATATGGCAACCAGAGCAGTTCAATAAGGGAAGAGCTCATTCAGAAGCAATTGAATGGATTAACTGCCGAACAGGTACCTTCATCGCATCTCACATCACTAAGAGCGTCCATATACTTGCTTAACAGATGATGGCGAGCTCATTTAAGTTATAATATCCAAATTGAAACGATGCATAACAAATGCAGGCTATCAAGATGAACAAATTGTTCATACTGGATCACCATGATGCGATCATGCCATATCTAAGGCGGATAAACACAACTACCACTAAAACGTATGCCACTCGAACACTCCTCTTCTTGAAGAATGACGGTACCCTGAAGCCGCTGGCAATAGAGCTGAGCTTGCCTCATCCCGAGGGAGATGAATTTGGCGCAATAAGCAAGGTGTACACACCAGCCGATCAAGGTGTCGAAGGTTCCATTTGGCAGCTGGCTAAAGCTTATGTGGCAGTTAACGACTCAGGCTATCATCAACTCATCAGCCACTGGTAAAGATTTCTGAGGAGCATTCAACTATATACAAAAGGGGAAGAAAGTCTCTTTATTTCCTGCATATTGATAATTTTCGTGATTCTTACTGCAGGTTGAATACTCACGCGGTGATTGAACCATTTGTGATTGCAACAAATAGACAACTGAGTGTGCTTCACCCGATCCACAAGCTTTTGCATCCCCATTTCCACGACACGATGAACATAAATGCAATTGCCAGGCAGATTGTGATCAATGCGGGTGGAATCCTGGAGACGACTGTATTCCCGGCAAAGTATTCCATGGAGATGTCTTCCGCCATCTACAAGAACTGGATTTTCCCCGAGCAAGCGCTTCCTGCTGACCTCATCAAGCGGTAAATTCACTGTTCTATACATATAAATCATCCATAGGACTTCTATTTAAAATTGCTTCAAAAAGAAAGAAAAATCAAGGCCGAGGAAGATAGCGCAAATGTACTTGGAATAGCCGAGGCTCATGCTGAGATACATATCAACATAGCTATCGTTTGTTTTACTTGAATTATTCTGGTAGAATGAGCGTGACAAAAATGTTCTACCTTTTTCTCTCTTCAGGGGAGTCGCTGTAGAAGATGCAGACTCCCTACATGGCCTCCGCCTATTGATCGAGGACTACCCCTATGCGGTAGATGGGCTCGAGATCTGGTCCGCGATCAAGACGTGGGTTGAGGACTACTGCTCCTTTTATTACAAGAGCGACCAGACGGTACAGAAGGATGAGGAACTCCAATCCTGGTGGAGGGAACTCGTGGAGGAGGGACACGGTGACAAGAAAGGTGAGCCCTGGTGGCCTAAAATGCAGACTGTGAAAGACCTAACAGAGATATGTACGATCACCATCTGGATCGCGTCTGCTCTCCATGCGGCTGTGAACTTCGGGCAATACCCTTATGCAGGGTACCTCCCGAACCGCCCCACCCTCAGCCGTCGTTATATGCCCGAGGAAGGTACTCCTGAATTCGAGGAGCTCAAGCAAAATCCTGACAAGGCCTTCCTGAAAACTATAACAGCCCAGTTTCAGACACTTTTAGTAATTTCGCTTATGGAGATCCTGTCGATGCATTCTACCGATGAGGTGTACCTTGGGCAGAGAGACACTCCGGAGTGGACAGCAGATGCTGAGCCGTTGGAGGCGTTCGAGAGGTTCGGGAAGAAGTTGGGAGAAGTCGAGGAAAGGATTATGAGGATGAATGGGGACAAGAGGTGGAGGAACCGCGTCGGGCCAGTTGAGGTGCCTTATATGCTGCTTTACCCGACCAGCGAAGGCGGAGCGACTGCCAAGGGAATTCCCAACAGCGTCTCGATCTAAACTTGTGCACTCACACGTGTACTTTTCTTGTTTGTTCGTTAACTGTTCTGTTCTAGTACGAAAGCTAGTGTAAGTGTGAAATATGAATAACCACAAAACAAATAGAGCATCAAGTCTCTGTCAAGTTATGTACGAGTTTCAAACTTTACATGTAAAATTGATTGTCTAAGGATTGGAAAAAGGTCAGGCTGTAAAATTCAGAATGAAACCCCAGGTTCAGCCTTCAACATGTTCCCTTTGTTCTTCCATTGCAAGTTCATGAGTTATAAATTGGTTTTATCTTCCTTTTTCTGATGATTTGATTCTACAGGCGTAACAATTTAGGCGATGATTGTGATACTCATCTCACACACATCACTTACACCTAAATGGAGATGACGTAACTTTTGTTTAGTAAGTGAGCCATTTAAACAATTTGGCTTAACATGTTTTTGTTAGACGCTAAAATGTGCAATTCCACGATCTTCATAGCTAGAACAAGAACATGTATAATTGAGTAAAAAGATAATTTAGCTGTTTTTGAATCCATCATTTTTTATGCGAAAGTAGAAAATCAATGTTCCAAGCGCAAGTCCTTCTTCACTATTGCCCTCTGTAGGACTAGCTCAATGAGACGGCCCCTCACCCCGTAGTGTTAGGTAAACGTTCCTTTGTGATGATAATTATGAGAGTTAGGATTAAAGGAAAGACTTGACTATTTATAGAGTTTCTGGCCAAGCTCTCTCATTACAGGCTGGGCTTAACTCGGCCCCATATTAGATTAATTAAGAAATATTCTATATTATTTTAGTAAAACTGTAAATTATAATATCAATTAATGTAGCCCACATTAGTAAAACTCTTATATTCTTTCACTTGGACTAAATTAATTGAAATTATACTGTATGTGCGCACTTTTGTTTAGAGATAATTCTCAATAGTAAATCATATTCCATAAAACTCAAACACCGAATCATGGTAGTAATTGTATTTATACACACAAAACCTTCCATGATTATGAGTGCTTTTAACTTTATTTATATGAATTTAATATGGTGGTATGGCAAATGGATAACATGTCTCATAGAGAGATCCCATTTGTCAGTGATCATTCTCTTACCTTAAATATCATAAAAACATGTGCCATTAGAGAATATCTTTATAGTTCCAATGAACTTACATATGTCTTATTATTATGGTTAACATTTTTTTATATGTAACAAGACATATGCTCAAGGCTAATAACCGAATGCTCATAGCCTTCACTTAAAGTTTATATAATACCTTCTTATCAATGTGTTAGGGTAAGTACATTATCAGTGCTAAAAGTTGTGTATGGCGCTCACTTTGATGCCAAAAGTTAATTTTGGATCACTTAAGTACCAAAAAGTTTGAAAAACGATTATTTTAATGCCAACTCTGGTCTAGTTGGCCGGAAATCTGATGTGGCACTTTTTTATTAATTTTTGAAGCTGATGTAGCTCGTCCTAGAGTACAGTCAGCATTTAAACAACAAAATGACGCCATTTGGTGTCTCTCCCCCAATTCAAAACTCTAAATCCCCACATCCCTCAATTCTACCTCTGTCAGCAATGGGCCAGCTGCTGTCCTCGACGACCCCCGCACTCGGTGGCCGCGACTCCAACCCCAACCCCAACCTCGATGACGGCCACTCGACAGCCAAGTCGAAGGCCGTGATCTGGCCAGTGCTCGGGGAGGCTGCCGACAAGTGCACCGCCCCCAATTTCTCCCTCTCCATCTCCAATCTCCCCGACAAGTGTCTGGCCTGCGTCTTCCAGTACCTAGGCTTCGGTGACCGGGGCTGGTGCTCCCTTGTGTGCCGCCACTGGCTTGTGATTGAAGGCCAGAGCCGCCAGAGGCTCACCCTCCACAACCATTCGGAGCTGCTAGATGCATTGTGGGTTCGACTCGGTCATGAAGCTCATGCTCAAGTGCGACCGCAAGTCGTTGAGCATTGGCGACGACGCACTCGTGTTGATCTCGCTCAAGTGCAGGAACCTCACGCGCCTAAAGCTGCGACCGAGTGATGGTGGTTGAGCGAGCTAGGTTGGCGTTGGGCAAGGATCAGACGAAAAAACTCTAATTTCAATCCCTAAATAAAAAAATAAAAAAAAAATCCCCAAATGAGTTGTGCATCGTCGTTTTTGTGAGGCCATCCACTTAGGACTGCAAAAAACAACGTCATTTTCTTAAGGAGAACAGAAAACGATGTCATTTAAAAGTCTTGTCGATTTTTTTTTTCTAAAATAGAAAAAGCCACGTAATCATTTTGGCCGGAATCTCTTGTAGTGGCACTAAAGTGATCGTTTTTCCTCCGATTTGACACTTAAGTAATCCAACATAAACTTTTGGCACCAAAGTGAGCGTCGTACACAACTTTTGGCACTGATAATGTACTTACCCCATAAGTGTTCAACATAGTAACAATATATTCATAAATATTTTACTGAATTATTAAAACGTTATTAAATATAACAAACATATATGTAAACTTTATTAGAGAAAAAATAAAAATAGCTCCCACCAAATAATAGCATCCCAACATCCTAAGCCCATGTTAATGACATGTCGCTCAAACACACAAATGCGTAGATATTTAATTAGTGGATCTACAACCATATCATCTGTAAAAATATTATCTATTACAATGTCACAATTATGTACTGATTCCTTGGTCAAAAACTTGACTGCCATATGCTTAGACCCCTTGAGACCTCTATTATTATTAATAAACAATATTGCATAGTTATTGTCATAATACAATTATATGGGCATATTGACAAAATAAAAAATGGTTAACTTCTTAATGAGGTTCCGGAACTAAATAGCATAAGTGGTAGTTGAAAAGCATGCTACAAACTCCGCTTGCATGGTAGAAGAACATATAGATTTTTGTTTCTCATTCTTTGATGATACTATAACTCCTGCCAATATAAATATATATCCTGTTGTCGACTTCATATTATCCTAATAGCCAGCAAAGTCTGAATTCGAATACCCTACTAGCTATAAGTCAGGAACATGTCTATAAATCAATATATAGTCTCTTGTCCTCTTTAAGTACCTTAAAATCTTCTCGGCAGCAACCTAGTAATCATGTTATAGATTTGACTAAAATCTGCTTAGAAATCCTGTTGTAAAAGTAATGTCTACTCTAGTGTAAATTTGAGCATACATGATACTTTCAAGCATATTAGCATAAAGTGCATAATTCATTTGGACTTTCTCAAAATCTAAATTAGGATATTATGAGAGACTGAATTTATCACCCTTAATAACAGGGCAATTCATAACTTACAATGATGTATATTAAATCTTTTTAAAATATGAACAATATATACCCTCTGAGATAAACCCAATAAACGGCGAGAACGATCCTTATGGACCTCAATGCCAAAAACAAAAGACACTTCACCAAAGTCTTTCATGTCAAAAAAATTCGATAACATCCGTTTTGTTTCATGCAGTAATCCAACATCATTACTTGCGAGTAAGATATCATCTACATAAAGCATGGGAAAAATATATTTCCTTCTATTGATCATGCAATATACACACCGATCTACTTTATTCTTAATAAATTCGAATGAAATGATAACACTATGAAACTTTAAGTACTACTGCCTAGAAGCTTATTTGAGACCATAAATAGATTTTTTTTTTCAATCTACATACAATCTTACTTGAATCGTCTATAGCAAAACCTTCAGGTTACACCATATAGACATTCTCATTAAGGTCTCTATTTAGAAAAGCAGTTTTAACATCCATCTGGTGTAATTCTATATCAAAATGAGCTACTAATACCAAAATCACTCTAAAATAATCTTTATAAGAAATTAGAGAAACGTTGCTTCATAATCTATTCATTCTCTTTGAGTGAAACCTTTAACTATTAGTTTAGCTTTAAACTTTCCAATCTTTTCTTTGAAATCCGTTTTAGTCTTGTATATCCATTCACAGCCAATAGGCTTATAATTTTTAGGCAATTCAACAAGCTCCCAAATATTATTGTGTTTCATGAATTGCATTTCACCTTTCATTGTGTCTAGCCACAAATCTAATTGAGGAGAATAAACAACATATGTATAAGTTATTGGATCAACAACGTAGCCAATATCATAATTATAATCTCCTAGATACTAGTCTTATGGTATAGCTGAACGTCTTTTCCTAGTCAATCTCCTGAATGGAGCTATCACAACCTCATTCTAAACATGAAGGGTTTGGAAATTTTCATTATGAACTACCTCAACAATAGGATCCTAGGCCACAATAGGCTCAGTTTGTGGCGTAGGAGGCTCTATAATCATCTACATAGAAAGAGACGGGGATTTGGTAATTCCCACCATACTATCATCTTCAATAGTTTATGAGCAATACCCTTTTAAGCTATATCAAATTCTAGAAATTTTGTTTTCTACAATTCCACAATTATTGTATCTCCATTAGAGTTATAAAATTGATACTCCTTTGAATAATCTGGGTACGATATGAAATAACACCAAGTAGTTTTAGAATCTAACTTATTCAATGTTGGATTATATAATTTCACTTCTACAGGACACTCCCAAACTTTAAGATGATTCAAGCTAGGTTTATGTCCAGTCCACAACTCAAAAGAAGTTCATGGAACTGTTTTGGTAGGAATATGATTTAGAATGTAAAGCGACATTTTCAAAGCTTCACCACATAGAAAAGCAAGTAAATTTGTTCTATGAATCATACTCCTCATCATATCCATAAGAATGCGATTGCACCTTTCAACCACACTAATATGTTCAAGACTCCCAAGCATAGTAAATTGAGCTACTATCCCAGAATCCTCCAAATGTTTAGCAAACTACCTTTTAATTGTTTGATATCACCATGTCTGCCAAAATACTCACCATCATGATTAGGTCTAATGATCTTTATGACTTTTCCCAACCGTTTCTTTACTTCATTTAGAAAAACTTGAATTTGTTAAGAGACTCAGATTTTTCTTTAATCAAGTATACATATCCATATCGGGAATAGTCATTAATAAATGTGATGAAGTAAAAATTTCTGCACAAAGTTGCCATATGTGGTCCACTAATATCAATGTAAATAATCTCCAACAGGTTAGAACTTCAAACTGCGGTTTTCTTTTTATTTTACTCATCTTACTTCTACAATAGTTTACACAAGTCTCTAAATCACTTTTAAGAGTAGGCAAGATATCGGCTTTTATCAGCCTTTCTACTCTTTCTCTAGAAATGTGATTAAGACGTTTATGCTATAAAGTATAAGATTGTTCCTTAGGTAGAAGTCTTTTGAAAACAATATTTTCAGTCGAATAAGCGATGTACATATCATTGGGAGATAAATACAATCATTACAATCCATTGGACAAATTGCACCAACCCATCTTGTTTGAGTTAAAAAAAAAAACATAGAGATATTATTACTCTTTATTTCAAAAGAGTATCCACACATGTCCAAACAAGATATAAAAACCGAGTTCTGTTTAAAGGAAGATACGTAAAAAGTGTTTCTTAACACCATCGTAAAATCAAAATCTAAAATCAAAATAACATCCCCCATGAACTCGACGTCAACTTTAATATTGTTTCCCACAGTGAGCTTTGATTCATCCTAACTTGACGTCATTCGGTTTATGAATCCCTTTTGGCTCACTCCTGTTCTCTAGGACAATCAACATTTATATTTATTGCAGTGTTTCTTTACATGTCTTCTTTCCTACAAAAGTAGCAAAGAACACCATCCCTCTTGAAGGGTGCTATCTTAAGACCTAGACCATTAGAAGGACCAGCGGTTTCAGAATTTCCTTTATTGTTAAAAGGATTAGCGGCTTCAGTATTTCCCTTACGAGTATAAGTTTTGAACCTCTTACTATTGTCACTACTAAAACTAGAAGCATAAATGGCAATGCGCCCTTTATCTTTCTTCAATTTCTCTTCTCCTGAAACCACCCTCGCAATCGGGTCATTAAATTGATCAGGTCTCATTTTGAGAATTATAATTGGTCCTGATAATCCCAAAATTAGGAGGAAGAGTATTTAAAACTTGATTCACAATGCAAGTAGTAGGAATAACAAAATTAAGAGCTTGAAGTTTCGTCTGCAAATTTACTATCTTTAGAATATAATCCCAACTCTACAAGAACCATCTACTTCATATTAAAAAGTGTTTGTAGGTATATCCCTATCTTAGCATTAGACGATACACGATTTTTAGCCACTAAAACTTCCATCATCTGTCTAACACTATAGTTTGCAGGCAAACTACTTTTCAAGTGTTCTTGAATGAAATACTTCATGGAGAATAAGCAAATGCAATTGTTTTTTTCCCAAGCAGTAAACTGTGCTTTATGAACTTTTGTACTCTCGATAATAAGATTTATCAGTTTATTGATAGTAAGAGTCATACGAACATTTGCCACCTCCATACCAGAAGAAACCTTCTCTCTTTCTCTTAAAATTTAAATTAGCAAGAACTTCAATAGTGACAGAGTTACCATTTATGGAAAAGATGACTAAAAAACCAGAAATGTATATAATTAACATCATGTAAGTAATGCATATCTTGAAAATGCATAAGTATACATCCAGAGAGCTACATGCATAACCACATAATTACTTTTGGGTGTAATACATTATATGTAGTTATATACTCTCTATATGACAGTGGCCATGAGAATATATTCTAACTTTCGTGAATTCATTATCTTTGGGTGAATGAACCACGATAATCAGTCACTTCTCCACCGTACCTTCATATATCCCTCCATGAGCTAATATACAATCACCTCTTTTAGGAGTATGACCATGCATTAGAGCAAGAGATATCCCATTATCATACGAGATCGATTTTTCTCAAATTCAATCAAGTGTGTCACTTTGGCTATTACAACTCAATTGAATTCTTGAAACTCTATTATATTTGGGATATAAACTTTAGTACTTATATACATCATATACATGTGATTTAAACTTTAGTGACAGAGGCAATGTATCACTAAAATCATATATCATGATAATTACACTACTTTATTCATTGATACAAGTTAAAATTTATATATATCAACTCCACACAATATCTATGTGACGACATACCTGTAAACTAGCATCTATATTTCTAAAATCATAGAAAAACACAAGGAAATACGTGAAAATACACTAAAAAAATACACATATTCAAGGTTCTATATTTATTTTCACATCCATAAATTATCAAATATGCAAAATAAGAACACCACAAGGTAGAGCATCATTGCACGAGCATGTAGCCACCAACCACGAGTTGATTGGAGGCTCTACACGCCCGCATGCGCCACCTAAGTTTGCGGTGCATGGAGCACACACGCAGGCAACCTCAAGCCTGCAATCCGGCTTGATTGGTTCTTAGTTCGACTGTACAGTTTGATTGGTTGACCTATCCGGTCAATGGTATTCGATTCAAGCAAGTAAATAGGTCGGATCTCGGGTTGAGCGTCAGGTCAATGGGTCGAGTCACCGAATTGGGTATGGTCTCGTAGGTCACCAGGCTGCTGACGTCAGATAATGTCAGCCCTAGTGTGTGCAATGCACACGTAAGCCATGCCCGTGCATGAGAACGCGTGAAGGTGTGTGACGGCGTGTGGGGCTCGTGCTCAACACCCCAGTGGTGTGTAGCCGTGCATGGGGGCACATGCGGCCTTCCCCGGTGGTGCACCATCTATGATTTTGCTTGTCTCGTCGAGTTCTTTATGTTTATATATTAAAAAATAATTTTTGCTGCACAAAAAAATCACGAAAAAAAGGGTAATCTTTAAGTATTGTCAAGTCTCTATAATGTTGATTTCTTTGTGATTTTAGGTGTTATAATCTTTGAGGATGTTCCAAGGTATATGCAAGCCTTCTGCTTTCTTCTTTCGTTGTTCTCACGTGTCCCCTATGTTTCTGTAGTACTTTAAGGATTTTTTTACTTGATCAGAATTAAAAGATGCCTCTTCCGGTAAAAAGCATAATCAACATACTTGCCCATGTTTATGTTGTTGCATTATATAAATTGCTTCTCTTAATAGATTGAACGTTTTGGTAAGAGTAATCAAACTTGCTTGATAAATCCAAGCCGAAGATATAAAATTTGCTGCCAAATTGGTACCAAACAGTTACAGTGCTTGTTGTGATTTGCAGATGAGAAAAGGTGCTCTTGTGAAGTCCGTTGGTGTTGTTGATGCCAGTGCAAACACTGAATTGATTTGGTACTCCCATAATGGTCGCTCCGTGATTTCATTTGTTGATATTTATACCTATACATTTTAGGTCCTGTTGTTAAAGTTTTTTATCGCACAAGAACTATGGTTGATGTTTATGGTGTTTTCTATGATTTTTCTTATATCCTGAAGTCCAAGGTATGAAAGTCAAAGACTACAATGCATGTATTACATTCTATTCTCGTGGACACACATTCTCTTATCGTATTTATTTTTAGTTATTATTTCTTGAAAATGTGCTAGACTGTATAACCTGCGTGAGACTTGATCGACTGGAAAGAAACTGCCGATGTTCCCACTTTGTATGTGTTTGTGTAACTTTGTAGTTGGCCTGCCCAGGACATGGCTAGCGACCAAACAGGCGAATCTTCCCAATGCCTTAGAGTTATTAGATCCCCTGTTGTATCTCTAGATACTTGTTACTGAGGAAATTAATCCCCCCTATTTAGCTCTAGGCAAGTAGAACATGAACTTTGGGACTGGCAGTAGGTATATTGTGAGAACATGAAATGTTGCGGAATTTTTCCCTTTCTGCTCTTCCAACGCGAGGCAAAGCTTGCTTGATGATAAGTTATTATCACTTTTGACTGCAATAGTTGTCGATGCTTTCATTTGTAACCCACTTTATCCATCTCCTTGCCTTTCACGTATGATTCTTTAAATATACAAGTCCGAGACATTGCTTATTAGATAAAGTTTGCCTCCTGTAGGTTGACAAGAATGATCCTAATGCTACAAAAACATTAAGTAGAATCAAGACTATACAGAAGGCTTGCAGAGGTTCTGGCATCCTAAACAAAAGGTTCCTCCCTCCCTCTCTCTCTCTCTGGCATAGTTACTGATTTTGTTCCCTTTACTTATAACAATAACTTACTTGTATTTGTGAATTTTGACAGGAAACCCTATGTCCTTGCATGTGAACCGAGATACAACTCTGTCCTAGTGAGTTTACGAACATTTATCTTGCATTATTTGGCCGGTCTAATGGCAATGTGCTGAGCAGTAACCCAAACAAATGAGAAAGTGCAATTGCTCATTATGATCTAATTGCAGGTCGTCGTTTTGCTCATTATTATGGAAATAATTTTCTCTCAACCCTCTACAAGCAGTAACTAATGTGAGTTCTATTAGCATAATACGTTTGACCTATGAGTGATCCAAACTTCTTTTATCATTGTCCAACCACTTTTATTCTTTGTTTTTTTCAGATGGGCTCTATGGGAACACCAGCGAATCATAGAGATTTTTTCGATGCAGATGCATATATTCAGTTATGCATTTATATACGTTTGTAGTTTTTCCTTCTCCCTCAAATAAAGGGAAATAAGTACAATATCTCACTTTTCTAAAAATTCATTTCAGCCCCAACTTACTAATTTCACATTCTGTCGCCCCTTACTCTTGGCAAATCCATCTTTGAGTTGATACTTTTGAATAACTCACAATATAAAATGGATTAGGATCATTAGCAGTTGCACTTGCAGCTCCAGTTTTGCATTAGTTGTCTGTACATCTACTTCCAGACGTTAGTAAACTCCTGAAACTATGTGCATTAATATCATATCATGCCAAATTGCTAAGAGTTTGAGGAAAAAACAATAGGATTGAAAGATAGAGAAAGAAAAGGAAACTAAGTAGTTCTCATATCCAATTAAATGCTGAATTGCTCTATTTGTCATCAAAGGAGCTAATTTCTTCACAGATTGAGCTCCTAACAGATCTGCGCTTGTTTGCACAATGTAGGCCGGATGAGATCTCAAATTCATAAATTTGTCAATGAGTGGATGCTTTTCATTGGGTGCTTTGTTGCTCTTGGTAGAGCTTACATTCCTACCATCAAATTGCATGATGTCTTAAAAGGTTTTGGTTATCTGATTGCCCTAACATTGCTCGTTATCCTTTCTTGTAGCTCTTGAATAGTAAAGGGTATGGATTGCCAGGTTGCTGGTGTGCACTTGTTGGATTTCAATGGGTATGGCTAAATTCTTTGCCGTTGGCTTCTTTTTCCAGCATTAGTTACTTGCTTGGAGACTGAATTTTTTTGTGTGGAATGTGTCCTTATTGGGACTCGGCTTATTCATGTGATGATGTCAAGCTTGGTTTTTCATTGCTCTTCAACGCCTGCTGTCTCTAGATGGCAAGTTTCATGAAAATGATTAAGGTGAAAATGATTAAGGCAAATGCAAGTCAATTGACTTGAGAGCTACATAGCTTCAGATCCGTGTCTAATTCGTCTTGTCAACAAATTAGCAATCATGAAGCTCGAATGAATCATCGAAAATGAGCTAATGATACTTTTGGGGAAGAGAATTATGTACATAGATGAGAATAGTTGTGAATCTGTACATGTCATGCTAGACAAAGTGTTAAAGGCTTGGTCGATTGCTGCTTGATTGTTTTTGAATTCTAATGTTGCAGTGTAGAAGAAAGGGGCAAATAATTGGAATGGCTGTGGCTCTGTGACTTTGTCCTGCATCCTTACAGCCAAAAAGCATGGGTCCACTGAAACTTTAAATGCATTGATTGATTCTTTGTTTCGTCATATCATAATTCTTCTTTTTCGGGTCAAGAAAGATAACCAATCGATGCTAGTATTATCTTTTATCTAGTTGAATTCCTTGTCAAGAATTGTTTTTCCTCTGTTGATAGTTTTCTTCATTTTGTATTCTCTTTGATGAATGACAAGCTTGTTTATTATTATTACGTTCATTTCTGTTTTTTTTAACTAAATAAAAAAATAAAAATAAAAATCGTGGGAACTCGGAACCGACCCTGGAACCTGTGATAAGATAAGTTCTAGGTTCTTGGTTTCGACGGGTGGGTTCCAAGTTCCAAAAAATGAGAAACCTATATCCGATGGTAGGTTCCAGGTTCTAGGCGAAACTTGTAAGGAACCCAGAACCGCTCAAGCCTAGACAAATGTGGGCTTGAATATTAAGCAAATAATCGAAGCAGCATGAAGAAAAATCTGTGTTAGTGTTAGTGTTAGGATTTAAACTATCGGTTTCAAGCAATGATATTGAGGCTAGACAGTTTTTCTTTTTCAAAAGATTTAAGCCGTAGGAAACGAGAGATAAAAACCTAGTACTAGTACCTATTACCATATAGGCACAAACTATGCATGTGAAAAAGGGGACTAAACTATTTAATGTAAAGTCACCATCCGCAACCGTCACGAATCTTTTTCACGATAGAAGAGATATCATGTCATTAGGAAATTAGAAACAAATAAGAGTAAATATTAAATTACATAAAATTAAAAAAAAAAAACATTATACATGTTTCCTGCATCCTAATTTGTTAATCACTCGTTTATAACAAGTTCACTCTCCACACCATAAAAGGGTGACTAGCGTTGGCAAACTATGGATCACCCATAAGATAATGTTTAATTTAAGGTTGTAGACTTTGCCAGCAAACTCTTGTCCAATGGGTGAGCCCGTCATCCCTGTCCCACTACAATGTGAGTGGGAAATTGAAGACCAACAATAAATATAAGTCCAGGTCCCGCCCTGTACAGACTAATCTAGGTTAATTACTTAATGGAATTTTCCATGGTTTTCGTTTTGGTGTGCTTTCAATAGCCAACCGAGAAGCAACGTAACCATGTCAAGATGACCCAAGCTTTTTCATCCAAACGATGCGATTTCGATTTCCATATATTGCAAAAAGAAATGCGTGGGCTACGCACCCGCACACGCTCTTGTTGCCATCATACTCGAAAGCGATCGTGAATAGAAAATCTGTGGCCTAAAATCAGTCGATTGCACAAGATGAGTTCAAAAGATAGTTCGATAAGCGACCCATCAAATGACGAGTTTCCCATAACAGGAGCTGCTTTAAAAATTAAAACATAATAAATAATGGTGGGAAGCATTTAAATTTTTTGTGAGGAGTTGAATATCAAACTCGAATTTATGGCCATTTTGGTTGAACCTCGATGATGAGGAGGAGTCAACACGCCCCTTCTTCTTTAGAAACGCTGTCCATAGCACATTACTAAACTGCCAATTGATTTATATGCAACAGCATGTCCAACGAGTTCAAATCCTTCCAGGAAGTGCTCGAGCTCTACGAAGACGGTATCAAGCTTCCTGACAGCCCTTTGCTCGAGAGTCTGAAGGAGAACACTCCCCTGGAGATGCTCAAGGCAATTGTCCGGACCAATGGGGAAGGGCTTCTCGAGTACCCCATGCCTCAAGTGATCAAAGGTAATGGATATATCTCTATAAAGCCTTCTTTCTATCTGATTAGTTCTCAGGCAAAGCACTTAATAGTTTTCCTAACTTTGAGCAATCATCTTGGGCAGAGGATAAGTCTGCCTGGGGGACAGATGCTGAATTCTGTAGAGAAACGCTTGCCAGAGTCAACCCTTTCTTGATTCACCATCTCAAGGTGAACAAAAATATCATTCATCTTTCACCTCATACTATTTCACTTAATATTAACACGAAGCAGAACGGAAATCCACCAGCAAGCAAGCTAGACCCTAAAATATATGACAACCGGAGCAGTTCAATAAGGGAAGAGCTCATTCAAAAGCAATTAAATCGATTGACTGTCGAACAGGTACTGTCATCGCATCTCTCATTGTGGCATTCCACGTCTCTAAGAGTGTCCATATGCTCATACTTGTTTAAAAAATGGTGAGAAGTTCATTTAAGTTCATATCTCTGAATTAAAATGACAATGACCAAATGCAGGCTATCGAGATGAACAAACTGTACATACACGTGCTCTGGCCTCTTCTGAGGCGCATACCAGCAAAATGTATGGGTTACAAACACTCCTCTTCTTGAAGGATGACAGTACCCTGAAGCCGCTGGCAATAAAACTTAGCTTGCAACCTCCTGAGGGAGATGAGTTCGGCGCAATATGCAAGGTGTACACACTGGCTAATCAAGGTGCCGAAGGTTCCCTCTGGTGGCTGGCTAAAGCTCATGTGGCAGTTAACGACTCAGGCCATCATCAACTCATCAGCCACTGGCAAAGATTCCTATGGTGCACTCAACAATATAAAGACTGGGGAAAATAAGTCAAGATCTATTTCCTGCTGATTGATTATTTCCTCAATTCTTGCTGCAGGTTGAATACTTTTGCAGTGATCGAACCATCTGTGATCGTGACAAATAGACAACTGAGCGTGCTTCACCCAATCTACAAGCTTTTGTATCCTCATTTCCGCAACACGATGAACATAAACGCCTTGGCTAAGCAGATTCTGATCAATGCCAGTGAAATCTTCGACTCAAATGTTTACCCGGCAAAGTATTGCATGGAATTGTCTTCTGCCTTCTACACACACTGGGCTTTCCCCTCGCCAGCACTTCCCGCTGACCTCATCGCACGGTATATAAGTAATACTCTAAAATATAAGACTTCTATTAAAAACTCCTCCAAAAAGCGAGAAAAATCAAGGCTGACCGCAGGCTGCAAAAATGTCCTTGGAATAGCCAAGGCTTGGGCTGGGGCGTGTATCAATATGGCTACAGTTTGTTTTGCTTGAATCAATTTGATAGCTGGCTCTGGAGTGGAAAATACACCTTTTCTTGTCTCCAGGGGAGTCACTGTGGAAGACGCAAATTCCCCGCATGGCCTCCGCCTACTGAGGACTACCCCTAGGCGGTAGACGGGCTCGAGATCTGGTCTGCGATCAGGACGCGCGTTGGAGGACTACCGCTACTTCTATTACGAGAGTGACGAGATGGTTCAGAAGTAATGGATTATGTTCTCATGGGTTGGACCGCCCATGTTGGGCTAGCCCAACCCAGCCGAGCCCAGCCCATGACCCGGACACAGTTACTTGCGAATGAGGTGGTTACTTGTGGATAAAAATTAACTGCTCTTATACCGTTATTTGAAATATAGAGAGATATATAATTGTGTGTTATCTTTAAGAAAAGAGATAGAGAAAAACGGCGTTATTCTCTTTATTAAATATCCAGTGAGGAACAACACTCCTTCTTCCCGAACGTTCCATCTCTAACACACGATTCGAACTCTCGAGCCTGCAATCAGAACATTTAATTTGTGAAAAATTAAAATATGCTCCAAAGTGTGGTACACCCAATTGATTTGTGATTCTAGTTTTTCTTGAACATGTCTCTCATGTATCCGTTTCCTTGATTTCTTGTAGATAGTTCGACATCTGATAACTTAGGAATAAGTTTCCTTCCGGAAGCAAAGGAACTCCAATCCTGGTGGAAGGAACTTGTGAAAGATGGACGCAGTGACGAGAAGGGCGAGCCTTGGTGGCCTAAAATGCAGACTCACAAGGACCTGACATATACATGAACGATCACCATTTGCATCGCGTCCGCTCTCCACACGGTCGCCAACTTTGAGCAAGACCATTACGCAGGAAGGTGCTTCTGAATGTGAAGAGCTCAAGCAAAATCCCCATAAGGCTTTCCTGAAACTATGAATGCCCTGCTTTAGACACTTAGATGAATTTCAATTATGGAGATCCCGTCGAAGCATTCTAGCGGCGAGGTGTACCTCGGGCAGAGAGACACTCCCGAGTGGACGGCTGACGCTGAGCCGCTGGAGGCATTCAAAGAGGTTCGGGAAGAAGCTGGAAGAAGTCGAGGGAAGGATTATTATGAGGATGAATGGGGACAAGAGGTGGAGGAACCCGGTCAGGCAGGTCGAGGCGTCTCGATCTGAACTTTCGCACGCATACCTGTTCTTTCTTTTTCTTGTGAACTATCTTTTGTTCGCAAGGATGAAAGTTAGTGTGAAGTATGAAATACGATTATCCACAAAACAAGTGAAGCATGACAAATGTTTGTCAAATTCTGGTACTCAAGTCTACCAATAGCCAGGCTAACTGCTTGTACAAGAAGAAGACATTATCTACCAGTTTCAACCTTCACATGCACAATTTATTGTTTAGGGACTGGAAAAGTGTGGTTCATACTCCCATAGACAGTGTTGGGACTCTAGTTATGAGATTCAGCTAGAAAGTTAGGTTTATATTAGTAGAAGTCCGATACATTCTTTTGGAGAGATCACTAAAAAGGAGCTTAAATACGAGTCTGTCAATATATCTAGTTGAACCCATCTTCACTTAAAAGTTTAAGCCAATGAATTATGGTCTAACTAAGATATATCAACTACTCTATACCACAATGATTCTCTGATGTGGAATTAATATAATATAACTCACTCATACGTGCATCCTAATAGAGAAGATGGCATTGGGCGCCTAGATGAGCGGGTGGGGTCTAAGGGCCTTTATAATTGAAACTCATATTTTATTAGTAGTTTAAAATTGAGCCTATGAATAACTCCTGAATATATATATTATATTTATCTTATAATTGATGGATGTATAAAATATGTATGAGGTACTAATTGTAATGGAATCATATTGGATATATCCCTAATTTAAAAGTAAACATGGATAAAACATTGCCTTTCAAATTTTTTTTTCGCTTTTATTCTCTGTTTTTTTTTTTCTTTTGGGTAATTGTGCTGCGAATCCTAATAGTTTAATCATCAACATGATTATTTTTTTCCTTCCGCGAGTTTGTGAACTGTAAACCATTTTATATTTAATTTTCTGTTCCGTGTCCATCGCATAACCTACCCATCCAGACATGATCTACTCAATCTGATGGTTTGATTCTGCAGGATCAACGATCAAGGCGGCCATCATTATACTTGTCTTCTAATTTGGCTTATTTTTCTATTCTTCAAAGCAAACCTTTAGGTGGGTAACATAAGATAAGCATTGGCCTTGACGAGGCCGAGTAAGTTTTATGACATCTCAAATCTTCCACGTTAAGCTAACATAAGTGAAGAAATTAACAAGCAAGAGTTCGGATTGCAACGCCTCGTGTTAACCCTGGTGAAGGAAAAAAAAAGAAGAAGAAAAGAAACAACAACTACATTATGGGTGAAAAAGGACTGCCACTGTTCATAAAGCGGGTCTCTTGCTAGCTGTCTTTCATTATCTCAGTTGTCCAATTCCTTCTGTGCTTGTTTCCCATCATTAAAAAAAGCCACCTAAGCTTCCCAAAAAAACATTAAATATCCTATGTTTTGGCCAATGAGAGAAGCGACAGACCCTTGAATGATCGACCCATCTCATCAAGATCCCATCCGAATTTGTAATAAGCTAAAACCAATTGATTAAAAAATTAATATAAAAAAACTTTAAATTAATACATTTATAATAAGTTTAGATTAAATTAATACATTTAATTACAAAAAACTCAAAACGAATACACTTATGATAAATTTATTATGAACAATCATAAACCGGTACTTATGATAAATGACAGGTAAAATTTCAAATTCAATTGTCATATAACATCAAATTCAATAATTTTACGGTAAAATTTAAGAAAACTAAATAAAAGTAAATTTGTTACATATATATTAATTTGGATTTTTTTATCATTAAAAAATTAATTTATGATAAATTTAATGATAAGCGTATTATTAATTTGGATTTTTTGTAACATTAATCTTTATTAAAGAATGGCTATAAACAAGTGCCCTAAGCAGCAAAATCAATCATTTACCGTCAGCACTTCCTGACAAGCGGAAGGTGCATTAAAAAGTTTGGTAAAACTCATGATCCAAGGTTGACTTCCCCTTGGACGAGACAACCGCTAATCAAGAATCCCACATACAAATATATATATATATATATACATTTCAAAAAAAGAAAAAGAAAATAGGAACAATTATTACCTCCTCCTCCTCCTTTTTCTTTTCTTTTTTTTTTTCAAATTTCTGACTGAGTCAATGAATTCGAGTCGAAGCTCGTGACCCTTGACTCAGCGACTTGAAGGGCAAGAGACTTGAATGCTGTAGTGGGAAACATGAAGAATGTCTTTATCATCCTTATCAATGTGAAAAGGAAAAGATGCATTCCCGTGCACTCCGTCTTTTCCCATTCTCGCCTCGTACTTTGACCGCCTTAATTAATGATGCTTTCATATTTTACCTACGCAGAGGAACGATTCTCCCGCATTAATTAATTGTCTGGATACTTTCTGATGTCCCCCGCTTCAGAATTTGTGCTCCACTGCCTTTTTTGCCCTGTAAAAAGTAAAATTCGCGATTCGATGAGCGATGATATCGTGTCATCACACCATGTCCACCTCACCCATAAGCATCGATCCTTGCTCGGCATTCTCGCAAGCTCGAAAGAAATGGGTAATGCACAATGCAACGTAGGTAAGATACTATATTTGCTCTTTATTCCCCCATAAAAAAAAATGTCAAATTCATTGATTAACCCATGACTAAAGAATATAATAAGTCAGGACCAAATCGTACCTGAGGCAGATTTGGTTGTAATTATACTTAAATTATCTAGCGTGCTTATATTATTTCTGCGTACCAACCATCGCTTTCCTCCCACTATAAAAATGTGACGTCCAGTTGCAAAATATATATAATTCGAGGGGGGCCGCGCAGCCACTCAATGATGAACAAAAATAAATAAAGCACAGAAAAGTCAACAGTTAATTCTACAAGTCTTCTTCCATATCTATGCAATAGCAGAGCAGCTTCCTCAGAAGACCCGGTAAGCTTCGCAGTAGAGGAGACCCACATGGCCATGGATTACTGGTAGTTTGATTTGATTCCTCCGCCTATAAAGCCACCTTCTCCCCCCTCGCTATCTCCCTCAGACCCACCACCAGCCATCGACAGGCTTTTCTTGCTTTTTCTTGGGTCCGTCACTCCTCCGTTCTTGATCTTGAGAGAGAGAGAGAGAGAGAGAGAGAACTGCCGGCCATCGACAGGCTTTTCTTGCTTTTCTTGCTTTTCTTGGCTCCTTCACTCCTCGGTTCTTGATCTTGAGAGAGAGAGAGAGAGAGAGAGAATGGCCGATGCGACCACGACCAAGAGCGTGGCGAGCAACGAGAATGGGAACAAGAAGATGAGGTGCGAGGCGGAGGAGCTCGAGGGCGGGCGGATCAGAGGGCAGGTGGTGCTGAGGAAGAAGAAGGCCACGGACTTCACGAGCTTCGCCTCGACGGTCGTGGAGGTGGGCCGCGGCCTGGTGGACAAGGTGACGGGTCATGAGTTGGGGGGGAAGGACGTGTCCGTGCAGTTCATCAGCGCGGTCAACGCAGATCATGGTGGGTTTCTCTTGTTATCCTTTTCTTCTTCTAAGTTTCTGCGAAATCCTGTGAAGTGGGTTTGTGTTCAGAAATTGAGAGAACAGCTGAGAACTGGTTCTTGTTTTTTTTTTTTTTTTCCGGTTTTTTTCTTCGTTAATTAGTATTGTGGGGTTAGCAGATGGTTTTCCAGTTGCAGAGATGGTTTTAGTGAGGGTAGAGGTGGAACCCTGGAAGCCCACAGAATTTTAGTCCGAATAGGGTCTGGGTAAACCGTGAGAGTGAAGTCTCAACTACGAGCCAATGAAAAAAAAATTCCAGGTCAATGACAAAAAATCCAAGTCAACGGTTGGTTGGTGCAATGTTTTTGATTGATTGATCTGAAATTATGATCCCCAAAAGAAAAGATCTCGAGCAGACACGTGAGTGTAGTTTAGATTCAGCGCACGGTGCATGCTCCATTCCACAATTCATGGAGTGTAAATAATTCTATGATTGGGCCACCTATCCATCTGGATTCAAGTTGGCCTATTCATATGAGGGAACGTTATCTCGTTACTTTCATCTCTAAGTGTTTGATAATATGCAGAACATATGCACTTGGAAGTGTTATTTGAAGGACTGCTTCTAAAAGGGTCGTTGGATAAATGGCAAACTCATCAAATTAGAGTCTGGAACATATGCAAGGTTCATTTCTCTTCTGGGCAAAAACCTCTCGAAGGTCTTGGGGATCCACCTAATGTATGGATGTCGATGCTCAGTTGAAAATCAAAGCGTTAATCAGTTTTTGACTTACCTTGTGGCCAGGTTGTCAGGGGCACTTAGATTGATAACATGGGTTATGTTCGATTTCCTTGAACAAATCAAGTTGTCTTCAGGGCTTTTGGAATTCTTCTCCCAGGATTGTAGCGTCCTGCTATCAACTTATAGTGTTAATTCAGACTGAGCCCAGTTCAAGCATGTAGTGAAAGTCGACATCTTCCAGTAAATTCTCAATAGCCAAATCATTCCTGGAATGCTTAAATTACATAGGATGAGGATAAAGAGAGAATATACCCTTTATTAGGATCCTCTGTGTTTGGCTGTTGACAATTGTCGTTTGCCTCTAATATATCCTGCAAAAAGAATGTTGAAAATCATTTCCAGTGAAACAAACAAAGCCTAAAAGTAAGTCTGGTCGATCTGGCTTCGGATAATCTAATGTCTGTGAACCGTATCATCCTTCAACTTGGGCTGCATTCGCAAAAATAGCATCCTCAATTGCTGAATTTCATTGGAAAGTTTCTTCTGTGTAGGGAATGAGTTGCAAGGCAAACTTGGAAATCCAGTGCACCTGGAGGATCCAGTGAAAACCAGCGCCTGTTCAACACCGGGTGAATTGGCATTCAGTTTGACACATCATTTGGACCAGGAGATAGGAGTTCCCGGAGCATTCCTGATAAGAAATAATCATCACAGTGAGTTCTTCCTCAAGACAGTCACTCTTGAAGACGTCCCCGGTCATGGTCAGATCCACTTTGTTTGTAACTCCTGGGTTTATCCTGCTCACTGCTATGCAAAGGACAGGATCTTTTTTGCCAATAAGGTATGCATGCTAAGAGGAAGTAGATAATGATGAGTAAGGCATAATGTAAGGCAATGACTTCTCAAATGTTGTCTCAAAAATGCATGTTTGGTCGGGCAAAGTGGACCTTCTGGACTTTTAACCCTTAAATGTTTTCGTGCACTTCATTATCTCGCTCATTTGCCTGCAGATATAGTACTGCGAGTATATACTGAACAAACATATAAAATAGAGATCTGAAAAGGCGCTATGATTTCCTTTCCTGATGAAGTTATTTCATCATTGCAGACATATCTTCCAAGCGAAACACCAGCACCACTAAGCAAGTACAGAGAAGAAGAATTGGAGAACCTGAGAGGAGATGGAACAGGCGAGCGCAAAGAATGGGAGAGGGTCTATGACTATGCCTACTACAATGATTTGTCTGAACCCCAGAAGGGTCCAAACTATGTCCGTCCAATTCTTGGAGGGTCTACTGACCATCCTTATCCCCGCAGGGGAAGAACAGGCCGACCACCAACTAAGGAAGGTCAGACTTGCATAATTTTTTGTTGTGTTTGATAAAATAAATGCATCTAATTCGCAATGCTTAAATAGTATCAGAGCTGATATTGTTGGGAAACCCTAGATGATCCACTAAGGAACTGTGAAGATAGAGCCTGCACATGTGAATTAAGAGTAGTATAATTTACTAGTAATCTTGGCAGTTGTTGACAGCCTTGTGGTTTTTGTGAATTGTCATCCAGATCCAGATGTTGAAAGCAGGTTACCAATCCTGCAGAGCTTGAGCATCTATGTCCCCAGGGATGAGCGATTCAGCCACATAAAGTTTTCGGACTTGCTGGCTTTTGCTGTGAAATCTGTTGCCCATTTCCTTATACCCGCAGCTGAAGGACAATTTGATAGAACCCCACGTGAATTTGATAACTTCCAAGAAATTCTAAAGGTTTATGAAGGAGGTATCAAGCTGCAGAAGAACCAGTTCATTGAAAGCATCATGGAAGGCGTCCCTTCGGAGATGCTCAGGGAACTTCTTCGTACAGACAGCGACGGTTTCCTCAAATTTCCGACGCCTCAAGTCATTAAGGGTAAATTTATTATCAGCCTTATGATGACAGCAACGGACTGCAAGTTTTCGTTCATCACCATGAAATTTTGCTTTTCTTACTGTACTGTTCATTGGTCAAGTAGAAGATAAATCAGCGTGGAGTACAGATGAGGAATTTGCAAGAGAGATGCTGGCTGGCGTGGACCCCGTTCTCATCTGTTGTCTCCAGGTTTGCCCACACTTCTGTGCCTTGCTTTGTCAAGTACCCCCATAATTGGCTGCCATGCTGCAATGTCCGAACAAAATGTGGCATTTCACGTTTTTTGCATGCAATGTCCGAACAAAATGTGGCATTTCACGTTTTTTGCATTAACATCATTATTCTTAGCTACTGGTGTTAAAATGATTGTGTGATAAATCAGTGCAGGATTTTGGTAGATGCCGGTGTAAAGCAGAAAATAACTTTTCAATTTTGTCCCTCATACCTTCTTGATTCATTGCAGGAATTTCCTTGTAAAAGCAAGCTCAACCCTGAAAATAATCCAGACATGAGAGTATATATAGAGGAAAACTTGAGTGGGCGCACCCTGGATGAGGTAATTCTTCTTTATTCAATTTTTTGACGAAGTCTTCTTCAGTGGAATATCTCTGATCTGTTGGATTTATTGTACTGAACATGATGGTGTGTCATAGACATGAATCCTATTTTCTGCTTCACCAGGCTATCAAGGAGAAGAAATTGTTCATTTTAGATCATTACGATACTCTGATGCCATTCCTTCGGGGAATAAACACAACTTCGACAAAGACCTATGCCACGAGGACACTTCTATGCTTGAAAGAAGACGGCACTTTGAAGCCATTGGCAATTGAACTGATCCTGCCCCATCCTGATGGGGATGAATTTGGTGAAATAAGCGAGGTTTACAAACCAGCCAAGGATGGTATTGAGGGTACACTTTGGGACCTAGCCAAAGCCTATGTTTCTGTCAATGACTCAGGCTATCATCAACTCATCAGCCACTGGTAGAAGTCATGATAGCTTCTCGATTGACCAGTTAGAAAGCCATTTTCCCCCCTTCTTTTTGGATGTGTATTGAATATTTATGCTCACTTGCAGGTTGAAGACTCATGCTATCATCGAGCCATTCATAATTGCCACCAATCGGCAGCTTAGTGTTCTTCATCCGATTCATAAACTTCTGCATCCTCATTTTCGCGACACCATGAGTATCAATGGGTTTGCAAGGCAGATCCTGATCAGTGCAGGTGGAGCACTCGAGATGACGGTTTTCCCCGCGAAGTTTTCATTGGAAATGTCATGTGCTGCTTACAAGGATTGGGTCTTTCCCGAACAAGCACTCCCTGCTGATCTCATCAAGAGGTAAATCTACTTCTTTCAAATACTATTTTTATTGGAGCTAGAGTCGATTCTGCTGGTTTAAGTTGGAAAGAGTGTCTCCATAGGATTGGGGATGTGACACAACGAGCAATCGAGCAGCCTCATTAGATAGATAATTTTGGTGATGCATTTGATGAGTTTGCATATTCTGATTACTGAAAGTGACGAGGGGCCAAATTTTTTGCTTCATTAGAGGCATGGCAGTAGAGGATGCTAATTCAAGACACGGGCTGCGCCTAGTTATAGAGGACTACCCGTTTGCCGTTGATGGGCTCGAGATATGGTCCGCCATTGAAACGTGGGTCCGGGACTACTGCAGCTTCTACTACAAGAATGATGAGATGGTGCAAGAGGACATCGAACTTCAGTCCTGGTGGAAAGAACTCAGAGAAGTAGGTCACGGTGACCTTAAAGACAAACCTTGGTGGCCTAAAATGCAGTCCCTGGACGAACTGATCCAAACTTGCACTATAATCATTTGGGTCGCTTCGGCTCTCCATGCAGCCATCAATTTTGGGCAATACCCCTTCGGAGGGTATCCTCCAAACCGGCCCGCGATGAGCCGGAGATTAATTCCTGAAGAAGGAACTCCCGAGTACGAAGAGCTCAAGACAAACCGCGAGAAGGCTCTCCTGAAAACGATAACTCCCCAGATTCTATCCTTGTTAGGGATTTCCCTGGTGGAGATTCTGTCGAAGCACTCTCCCGATGAGGTTTACCTCGGGCAGAGAGATACGGCCGAGTGGACCAGCGATGAAGCTCCGCTTCAAGCATTCAAGAAATTCGGAAAGAGGTTGGAAGAGATCGAGCAGAGGATCACGGACATGAACAGCGATGAGAGATTGAGGAACAGGGCCGGGCTGGTAAGGATGCCTTACACTCTGCTGTATCCCAGCAGTGAGGTTGGACTTACTGGCAAAGGGATCCCAAATAGCATATCCATATGAAGCTGCTTCCTATATGTAATGTCTTAAGCTACAGCGGAGGAGTTTTCGTTTCATTGGCAGTTCCTTGTTATCTAGCAGAAGGATACTCTAGAGCTCTTGTATTTTGTAATGCAGGGGCATAAATAAATTTCCACGAAGTTTCTCATTCTTTTTCCTTTTCCTTTCTTTGCTTCGCTTTATGTTTTAGTGATCATCTTCGTCTCCAATTTGAATTATAAGCATCTCCCCTGTTGTCTTACATGGTTTTTGAACAAGTCATTACTTTGAATCCTGACTTTGACTCTTGCAGCCGTGATTTTTTTTTGCGACGAATGCAAGTTGTATTTGCAAATGGGTCATAGATCCATTTTTTAACCAATATTTGATGGGCTGTATTGTTATGAGTTAATTATATTTAGTAAATGAGTTATAAATGAGTTTAAACATAATTCTATGAGTCATGAATGGATATGATATGAATGTTAAATGAGTTCACAATTTATTTAGACTTAACTCACATTTATGATCATCTTTTCACTCTCTTATCATCTTTACTCGCGTTGCTCATTTGGTGGTCTCACTAAGTTTAAATATGAGCTTTTTTAAATTGAGTTAAATGTGAAAGTGTTTTAGCAATTTTGGCCAGATTTGGATATGAGTTAAGTCGAATATGAGTTACGAGATTTATATTGCAAGTAAATTGGTCAAAAATAAGTTAAATGGATCGATTTGGACGGATCATTGTCAACCCACTCCCAACTCGACCTAATCCACTCGTTTGATGGATCTAATTACAAGTGATGACTCCAATTTATTGATAAAGAGTTTGAGGCTATATTTTAATAAAAATGAAAAAATTCACTACAAAAGGTTCCGTTGGTCTCACAGGAAATGACTTTTGAGAAAACTTTTTCTAGCATTCCATTCATAGAAAATGAATTAATTAGGAAAAACATTTTCCATCATTGGAAAAAAAATTCTAAAATATTGGAAAATATTTTCAACTTTTCGAGTAGAAAAAAACATATTGCATATCTTCTTTTACCCCCACTTTCTTTCACCAAACACCTTGTCTTTTTTCTTTTAATTTTATTTTTTAATCGAGTTTTTAATTATTTGTTACTTCTTTCTTTTTCTTTTTCCTTGGCCAATCTTCGGTCACAAACAAGCTTGAGCTAGTAAGTTGGGCGAGGCATGGGCCTTGCTTAAGGTTGCTAGAGCCTCGCCGTTCTGGCAAGGCCTAAGCTCACTTGATGACCTCGGGTGAGCTTGGGCCTTGCCTGATCCGACGGGCTCAAGCTTGCCTATGGTCAATTGTCAGTTGTCGCCGTGATTGATGACCGATTAAGAAAAAAGAAGAAGAAAATAAAGAAAATAAAGGAAAAGAATAATAATAATAATAATTAAAATTTGATTTTGAAAAATTAAATAATAAAAAATTATTGAAAAAGTGTGCATGGGAGAAAAGATTTTTCTTACTAAATGGTAAAAAAAAATTAATTTAAAATATTATCATTTTCCCAAAAAATGACTTTTTGAAAAACATTTTCCAAAAAGGTCACATGTTTCACGAAAACAAACAAAATCTTAGTTTTTGAAATTGTTCCTTCAAAAAAGAAAATAAACCTTGAAAATACAAGGTTCATTTTTCTTGTTGATGAATGTGGTATGGTGTACCACAAATTATAGTGTTATTGATAATAAATTAGGGGTCATTGGTTTATAGTCTGGTCTAATGAAACTAATCACTAGGATATCTTTCTATCAAAATATGACCAAAAACAAATTCAAAGCTCGAAACAAACTCTATGCTTCAATCTAGATATCTAATTGTCCAATCATAGGATCCTATTTCCTCGAAAATAATGAACTAAATCCACCAATTTTTAAGAAGAAATACAAATAATAATAAAAAGCATAGATAGTCAATCTGGTCCGATTTCTCATTGGAATCGGAAACCAGATTGTACGGATATTAGTTCTTTTTAGGAATTAAGAACTCAACCGACACTCTTAAGAATCAGACCTAATTGGCTAGTTTGGTCCAATCAGGGTATTTTTGATTTGGACGGTCCATTTACACACCCCTATAATAAATGTCCTTTACCCAAACATATAATAAATTATTCATGCGATAAATCACTGCAGTCAATGCCAAGGCTTCCGAAGAAATTGCAAAAATACAGACCAGCTCCAATAAAAACCAGAGCTTGCAGTTTTTGGCCGGTGGAGACAATAACATTCATCGATGGCCAGCTTCTTCTCCATTGGCTTCTTTTCGACGCCTCTCTATGCTCCGACAGCTTCGACCCAGGTGATGATGGCTTTTCAATTCGCTGTCCCTGACGAGAAAGTATTCTTTTTAACTTCAAAAAGGGCGTCTTTTTTTTTTTTTTTTTTGCTTCAAAAATGGTTCCTTTGGGCTCATAAGCTCGTCGCAGTACGGTGTCTTTAGTCGTTGATGGTGATGATCTAGAGCTCGCATCTGGTTTCGTTTCTTGTCGATGGTGCTTTTCATGTGGTCGCTGAAGAGCGAAATGCTGCGACAGAAAAGGGACGTGTAGAAACAGCTCGGCGTCTTGGAAGTGTCTCTTTGCGCCATTCCATCGAACAGCTTCTCTGCAATTAAGACTGGGGACGTAGAAAATGGTGTTGCGAATCAACTGAGTGATTCAGCGTTGCAAATGACACTTATTTTGATCCGTTCGCGGGATTAGTTGCAATACCCACTTGTGCCCTTTCTCTGTTTGGCTAATGATATTTTTTGTCCATCCCAAAAAGCCTGAAAAGCCATTTTGTTCGAGCTAAGCTTCATTCACTCTTGCTTTATTCTGTTGTTGGTGAATTTGACTGGCATCCACCTCCCCCTTCTGCAAGGAGCTTCTTTCTCATGATATGTTGACGTGTGCTAAAGTGAACCACATTTTTGTCTTGAAGGGATTGTGCATGGTTTTCTGCCTGAGGATTGAATGTTGCTTAGCTGGCTACATTCTTATTTAGTTGCGAAACTTGAGGGAGGTCTTCTGCTAATTTTTTGTTTGATAATTTTCTATAGGAGATGTGCAGCACATCAAATACGGGGAGACTTTCAAGTCATGCTACTTTTCCGAAAGGTTTATCTTTGCAATTCTTATGTGCTGTAGTTGTATTGGTATTACTCCTTGACAAGATTTCGAATCATTGGCTCTTTAAGAAAAGCATATGGAGATTGTCAGTGTCACAGATTGGTCTGTGCTTTGGTGAATCTAGGTATGAATGACCCTTGCAGTTTGATTTGATCATGCTAAGTTGGGTTGAGACTGACATCAGATGACCAAGAATAGAACACCCTCTTACGGATCAACTAGGTTTTCAGAAGTGCAGTTCAATGTTACTGAGGGCACAGAGTCTACAGCTCTTGTTTCATGAGTGTCAACTGGGTTGGACAGCACCAGCGAAATGTTATTCACCAAAACTGGATTAGTTCTCACAAGTTTTCTCTGTGTCTCGAGCTTTGCCCATGAAGTACCCTATTGAAAATTTGGGGCTACTTAGAATACATGGTTAGTTCCCTCAGTTATACGTCAATTACCTGTACCTGAGCAGTTACTAGCCAGACCACCATCTAGCTGGTGTCATGGATGGCACCAAGGTGATCAACCCCATTATTGAAGTTTCAAACTCAGAGCTTCTGCATCGGAAGGATCTTCTCAGACTAACACTAGAGTTATTAGAAGTTGCGTTTGCTAATGAGAAAAAGTGATGGTTCACTTGGATGGACATCATTGAAAGGTCATTTGATGATTAATTGATAGATAAATATGCTTGCTGTGTACCCTATGATCCTTATTTTTATCCTAAATATGGTAGATGGATTTTAGCATGATAGACTTTGGTGCTAAATTGACAAGATAGTCCCTTTACTGTGTTACAAGATTTTCATCTTATGTGGTTACCTGATAATGCTGTGAATAACCTTGCAGTGCCAGAGCTTCTAATGTCTCTCAGCTCATCAAGAGGCGTGCCTTCTGTTAATCACTGGCATAGAGATTATTCAGCTATACCATCAAGAAATCTTGGTGACGCCATTTGCCGTTGCTTTGGTGTTGATTCTTGTACTGATAGGGTGATAGCTGGTTTTTGGGTGGGTCCTGATGTCGATGATGGTTGGGGATATGTGGAAGCTTTTATCACTCAAACATTGTGATAGTGGTTCGATTATGGTTCTCTTGTTTTTCATCGTTCGATCTCACTGCCTTATTCAACAATGATGTTGATAACTCTATCATGTGCATCTATACTAATTCAGCAGCAGGTTAATAAGGTCCTCTGGTGATGAAAGGAACATGTGCAGTATAAAGGTGCTGAAAATAGTTTATTTATTTTTGCGACATGGCTTGAAAAACAATATGCTGGTCCAAACACAAAACATGTAATGTAAATGCTTTGGTCTGAACACAATACATGTAATGTAAATGCTTTGTTTTATGTGAGAGAAAAAAAAAATGTACTAACTATTCGAATTATATTTTGAATGGGGGAACATGTATGTCTAAGGTAAGTCTAAACCCATATCTAAGTGATTTGCAAACTGTTCGCAAGGTTAATTTGTGAACGCTATGTTACAAGATGATGAGACTTTTGCTGTGGGGAAAGCTACTCTTCTTATTTGTATCCCCATCTTGTTCAAAAATGTTACCGCCTGTGCCGGTGAGAATGGCTTAGCCTCACGAGAAAACATTGCGGAAAGGTTGACCTTTGTAATGTGACAGTCAGAATTTCTTGGAGTTCTTTCCTAAGTTCTTCAATTCGAATAGAATGAATTCTTTCGCTTTCAAAAACTGATTCCATATAAGAGCTTTGCAGAAACTATCTGATGTAATTTGGTGAAGGCGGAAAATGACGTGCCCCATTTTTCTTTCAAGGGGAAAAAGCATTTGCTCTGTACTGTCTTCATGCAGCGGTCAACTCTTCAGGAGGCGTGTACCTTACTTATTGTGTTTTAGTGTGCGTGTGCATGTGCACGCGTGTGCGCGCGCGCGCGCGCGCGAGAGAGAGAGAGAGAGAGAGAGAGAGAGAGAGAGAGAGAGCTCATCTTAACATCTTTCTAAGTAGATACAACTAGCTAGCAACAGTATGAAAACTAATTAAAATTCTAATTAAAATTCCAAAGCCTATTGTAGGATTATCTGCATCGAAATAGCATACAAATATAATCTTTTTTATCTGCAAAATACTAATGAGTCTACTTCAAACTTCAGTGAGACGTATATGGTTTTTTTTAAACTTAATTATCACTAATGAAGACTAATGCAAGAGAGAAGAAATTGAGGTACTTCCTTATTAGCCCAGCTAACTTGCTAGATGAAACAGCTAGAGATGCAACCAAAGTAGTTTTTGTTATCTATGACAATTCCAAATGGTTGCCAACTTAATGAGGATTAAAAGCTGGAAATAAATCAAGCTAAATTCCTCCCAGAGACTAGATTATATATGTGGTCAATTGTTCCTTTGCTCCATTAATTATCTACTGCAAAAGCAGTCTATATAACACTATCTGCTGATAAATGACATATAAAGAAAATGATAATTGTATAAACTGTGTGATATTCTTCACAAAATAATTTGCCGAAGCTTATGCCAGTTATTCTATGTGAACTTATTCATAAAAGTTTGATTTGCATTTCCATATCATCTACTGGCATATGACATTACACACCTGCTGATAACAAGAATAGTTATGCAGTCCAGATGCGCATTCATTGTTTACAATTAACCTAAGCTGAGTATGGACTTAGGATGGCTACACAATCTCAGAAAAATGTATTGGTGAAGCTGTGAAGTGTGAAGGTAGCTAGAAGAAGAATCATTTGCATCTGTTGAAATGTGCTTCAAGGTACTGTGGTATTTGCGACTGCCACTAACGTGATGACGATAAGGAGCTTCCCTTTTTCCTAGAAAATAACCAATGCGCCAAAAATCTGGTGCAACTTGTTGTTACTTTAACTGATTTTAGGTTAAATCACTTTCAAAGTGCCGCACATGGCAACCTCGTCAAACAACACTTGATGTTCAATCAGTTACGCAAAGCTCGATGCCGGAATTTTATGGTCGGTGCTCACAGGAACAGTATTATGCGAAATCATTCTATCAAATACAGGAAGATAATCTTACACGACAACCTGGTTTCTGGATCTCAGCTTTGTGAGTTACGGACTCACATGGTACAATGTACATTCAATAATAGGATAATTAATCTGTGCACACTTCAGTTTCTCTTACCCTCAGGTTAATCAAGAATTAATGGAGTACGCTCCTTTGAATTGAGCGCATTTCAGAGCTACTTTTTACTGTTCTTGCTACCCTTCTTTTTGGTAGGAAGAAGTGGTCCCAAACCATAAAGCTTATGGAACCCTGGGTTACATATAGAAACCCTAACTCTGACAGAAGTTCTCCAATACAACTATGTTATCAGAGTGTTTTTAGCCGTCTCTTTATGCAAAGAGGTCCTTCATAATCCAATTTGCTCATAGTAAAATAAGAGCATGCCTCAGACTTGATTGGATCTTCACGGTAATTCATGGTGTATGTAAAGCCACAAAAGATTTGTGGTCCCTTGTCCTAGGTTTGAGGAAAACCCTAAACCTAACACATCAATGTATGCATTCTTGAGCAATTTTTAACTGTTTCTTATTGGGTAATCAGATATAGTTGGGTTGCACAATCTTCCAATAGCATTATTCATTCCAAGTGAAAAAGGGGTATGGACCAGATAAAAGGAGAAAAAAGAAAGAACTGAAGAGGGATTGGATCTTTCACTGCTTTATCCTTTTAATTTTAGATTGCTGATATTGTGTTAGTTCCACAAGGTGATTTTGACTCCCACCCTTCAGGGGTTCTTACCCCTAATTCTTTCTTGAGGTTTTAAGGACTTGCTCAGGTTCACAACTTGATAGAGTTTAAAGCCCAAAGTCCATGTGCTATTTGACAAATCTTGGTGCTTTGTTTCTCTATTGTGAGGATTGATGAACCATATATAATTAGGGATATTAAAATTTTGTAGATATTTCAATTGTATAGGAATATAAATCGACAGGAAAAATTAATAAAACTGATAGGATCATGGGAGTAACATGAGTGATTAACAGAAGATGAAAATTGGTGGATAAATGGTAAAGTAAATGAAAACAGTAGGGCAAATATGTGGAAACCAAACGAACTTTGTCTTTATTAGAAGTAAGAGAAGGCAACTTGTATATGTTGGATTCACTCATTAAGATTCAACAATGCATATGGTGCGAAACTGTCTAATATCCCAGTATTTTTGTAAGTTAAACCAATCCCGGCAATATATCCTTTTAGAATTTTTGCAGAGCCTAACGATGCAAGAAATTAGAGACAATTGTAATTAAGCGAGCTGAATTGTCAATCAGAAGATTTGCCAAGCCAACCAAGCTATTTAGAGCTTGTTAGTGATTTTATAATTTCTCTTCCTATCATTTCACTAGTCCCCATGCTTGTGCTTGCAGAGTTTTAACATGTTGATAACCATCTTGATGTGGAAAAGAAGATACAATATGGATCTCAATGTATAATAAGAGGGGAAAGATCCTTAAAAAAATTGAGGGAGATCAAGATTTTATGGCCTGGTTATTATGTCAGGCTATAATCATGTCCATGATACGATCAAATTTCCCAAGAAAAACTTATTAATCACCATTCCATCTGATAAATCTCAAGTACAAACCAAAGGCTAAGAACAAGCGACAGCCTTTTCTTCACCTCATACGCATTTTCTGGTGGAGATGATGAGTAGGAAATGGAGAGAGAGAGAGAGAGAGAGAGAGAGAGAGAGAGAGAGAGAGAGAGAGATCATCAGTTTAAGAAGCAAGAGATACAAGCTGGTTATTACCCTTGAAGCACACCAAGTTCAGACAGTATGCAACATAAACAGCTGATCATTTCCATGTGATTACACAACGCACTTATCGATTCATTCTCAATCCACTTCATCGCGTCGTCCCCAAAATAAAGAAATGAGATGTGAGATCTTACACACATGATGCTTTTTCCCCTTAGGAAACATTGATTGATTAAGATGGAGAGGTCTCATTCCTGTCAATGATTCTGAACTCTAACGGAGCAGGATGCCTGTGACAAGTTGAAGTAATACCCTTTCCTCTTTGACTATCTGTGTGGCACGATCCTTCATTATCATCGTCGTCGTCCTCGTCACCTTCTACTTTGTCTTCATGATCATGCCGACCAGTAACATTTCTGGCTTTACTAGTTTGCTGCTTGCAGTTGGCTCTCTCACTTTCATGCTCCCTGTACTTGTGCAAGTACCTAACAATTGCCTCAGCATAGTCATCAAACCCTAAAGAGCTCAGAGCCCAACAGATGTCGTCCCCATTCACGGTCTTGCGGTTCTCCTTGTGACACTTGTCGGACGCCTCACCTGTCACAAAGCTTATGAACTCACTGGCACACTCTTGGATGGTTTGTTTGGCTTCCTTGGAGATCTTTGCACTTGGTGGAAGGATTAGCTTCATGATCCGACCCACGTTTGCGATTGGAAGCAACTTCTCTTGCTCATCAACCATCTCTCTCTCTCTCTCTCCGCCCAAAGTAATGGAGAAATGAATGATCGATCTCAGAAAATGCAGATCTCGTCGCTCTTACTTAAATGGGTAAACCCCACTTCTAGTCCGTACATATGTATGTGTGCATATACACACACTAATTCATGTGCACAATATGCATGGCACATGAGAAGCGACCTTATTTGGATGTGCCATAATCATTATGGATGGCACCGATAACATTGTGAGCAGTGTGTAATCCACTATGATTTTGATTAAAAATTTAGGATGTGAAAGAAAACTACTTATACGTATTTACAATTTATTTATCAAACACATGTTACCATAATATTATAATCATTCAAGGACTTTAACAATGTGCTTTACCAAACATGTTGTCATATCAAGCTCATCATCCATAATGTTGAGGATCATTTAGAGGCTGCTATTTGAAAGTTTTTTTTTTTTTTTTTTTATGGGGGGCTCAATATGCATTTAAGTAGCTTTAACTTTCGATTGTAGTTCTCTGACAATAACTTCGCTTGCGTGGACATCATAAGTTTCAAATCTTTCACTTTTACGTGTTATCCATTTATTAATTAACAAAACTATAGGATAGAAATATACTCATTAAAGGTAATATTCACATATTTCTATATTTGGCCCACTCAAAATCCAAAAATTGAGAAAGCTTACTCCTTCCTACTGAATTTTACATATTGACTTTTGAGTGACTCTCATCAATGAATTAAGCCAAAAGCTAGAAAATAAAAGAGAAAAGGCCTTCTTAAAGCATTTTCTTCATACAAAACCCTAATTCATGCCCCAACCCTCTCAATGCTTATGATTTAAGCACATAATTAAGTTCCTGTATGATCGATGATGAGATAATCCACAGGACAAAAATCAGTCATGCCCTTTCGTTTGAACATAAGGTCATGTCCTTCACATGCAACATGGCCCAACTTCTGAAGCAATGTCCTTAGCTCCAAGCCGGATCTCGTGTCGAGATGAAAAGGTAATTAAAGAGGTTCTAGAGTAAACGGTTTTGTATCGTAGCAAACTCAACATGAAATTAATATAATTGCGACTTATTCTCGCGTCAAATCTCTGATACCAGAGAAAATGTCATTTTCCTGATGAAAGTGACGACAAGAAAGATAAAGTTGAGATACTGTCCAAACAGGTGGTCTTCGCAGCCCGCACCCCAAACCCAATCACTTCTTTTGTTTTCTCTTTTTCTATTATGGTTAGCATCCTACACAGATAATGCTCATGATAGCCCTTCATTAAGTCAATAAACTATATGTTATGCCCCTTATCATTTGAGCTAGCTTGTGGCCAACATTTGTGCACGTAATGGAAAGAAACTAAACAAGAATTTCTTCATAGGAACAAGTTGTGGATGTGCTAGGGTTGTGTACTCACAAGCCTGGGTTTTGCAAAAGCTTTTGTCACTTAATAGGGCAACAAAGAATCTCCTTTATGAGTTTTTTTTTAGGTCGGAATCCTTTATGAGTTACTTATAGTAATAGTTTGGTCAAATTCCTGTGGAACATGTGTACTTTTGAAATGGTACTTGCCAATGAATTAAAGCTACATATCAAACCAACTTGAAAGCCATTTAAAACTTGAAGAAGAAAAGCCCTTATCGTGCACAAACCTAATTTGGCAACTAAGAATTCGATGTCGGCTCGACCTATGATTGTTGCATCCATTGAGAAAAGTGGTAACAAGTACAATTCATTGAATGGCCAAACTAGAGAATAAGATACTTATTGATTGTGATTTAACCAAATAAATTAATAAGAGGCCGGTTAAGGAATTGATTATGTTCTTTGAACTGTAGTTTATGTGACAACACTTTCTTAATGCGATTACTTTATACAAATTAATGCACATTCCTGCCTTTTTTCATTAGCTTTTTGAATTATGTTCTTCTGACGTACATAGCCCCGTCCTTGAGATAGAAAGAATGTTTCCACTAAGCTTTATTTGCATTATAAACTAAAGATGTCCCTGCAACTTTTGCAATGCATCTACTCATGTCTCGTTGTAAACGAGGCTAATGAGAGCGGACGCGTCCCTTTCTTTTGTCTTAACACCTGTGCTGCCTTTCCAGGTTTGACTAGTTGGAAGCTTCACGAATTTTATTTTAAGCATCTTCGATTGCTTCATTCTCCCTCTTTTTGAAGAGCATGTGTGAATGGCGAACGCTTGATCCCATCCCCCCCCCCCCCCCCCCCCCCCAAAAAAAAAATTATCACTATATTATCAATAATTAGTAAAATATTACCTAATTCATGGAAATAGCATCAGGTTCTTTCACATTATTGCTAATCATACATCAAACTATTTGTACTATATTGAAGATGGTGAAATAATTCCTGATCATGTGAACCACTTCGAATGGAGAGGGTCTCGCTTATATAACAGACTAATTAGAAACATCATTTAGCAAAGTAAATCTAGTAAAATGTCCTTCAAAACCCTGGCTTCGCTTTCCTGATAAGTGCTTCTTTCCTCTCCAGACAAGTTGGTTCAGCGCTCAATCTTAGCCTCAGTATATATGTCTATTAATCAGATGTAGCATCGAAGAACTCTTTCATCTCTCCAAACTGTGCTTAAAGGAAATTGCTGTAAAGCAACAGTCATGGAGATGTGCGGAAAGTGATAACTGAAAACATGGTCCGAGGTCGCTACAAACGTGGTGGACGGGCATGTGATTGTCACGAGAAGAAAATGAAGATTTGTGCTATCTTGTGTTGTAAAGTGCGATCTTGTGTTAGTTTATTAGAACGCAACGAATCGCCATACGGCTTCGCTAATTAACCTTTATTGTAGGTGAGTCATCTTTTGAGCAATGAGACTGATTTTTCTTCTGCTTGGTCTGGAAATGCCCTTTGAAGAGTCTTGCTAATGCATCGAATGCGTGGCAAAATTACCTCTCAGATCTATTGCGTTTGTGTCCATTTAGTCTTAAATATTTCAATTTGGTTAATTTAGTCCTAAAAATTTTGATAATTTGCTAATTTAGTTATTCCGACTAGTTTTGGCAGGAAATTGCCGATGTGGATGCTAACAGTTTCATGTAAAACGGTTAGTAAAGATATAGACAATTTTTATAATTTTTTAAATCTTTTTGAAGTTTTTGAGTTTGTTAATTAAATCATTGTTTTATTTTTCTTTCTTTACTTTCCTTTTATTTTCTAAGAAGTCCAACAAGAGTCGCTGGCCATAGAGTGAGGGCAGTGAAGCCCTTGTTGGTCACGGGCAAGATTCGCATCCTTTGCCCAGACAGCCATTGGGCTCACTTGTAGGCAACATGGGCAAGGGCCACAAGCCTCAGAGGTTTAGAAAGAAAAAAAAAATAGAAAGGAAAAAATTCATGGGAAGAACTAGATTGACAAATTGTTAAAGGATTAAATTGGTCAAATTGAAAATTTTAAAATTAAACTGGCATGATTATTATTGGAATAAAATACGCAGAAATAACAAGATCTTATAATTTACGTCAATTCGAAATCACTATAAAAATAAATAAGAAATAATAAAGACACTAAAAATTTACGTGGTTTGATCCAAATATCAGTATCAACCTCCACGGAGAGAGTCAGCAACAAATAATCCACTATAATCGGAGAATCATAGTTTACAATCGCTCACAAATTTGAGTGTTTCCCACACCTAGATTGAACCTCAAACCCAAAGTGTTTATCTCACTTAGACATAAATTTATGACACAAAATTATCACGCGTTCAAGCTTTAAACAAAACGCTCTACGTACGCCAAAATCAATAACTCCGGTGTTTGTTTTTTAGTTCGCGTACGTACAGATTCGTGTTCTTCTTTGCTTGATCGTGCGGCGCTCTTTTGGACGCTCAAACTGTGCAGCTCTTTCTTCTACGACACGTAGTGCTTCCGCGGCTCTTTCTTCTTTTTTTAGAGCTTCGGCGGCACTTTCGGAAAGAAGACATTATTATACGTGTGTGCCCAGAGTCAACAATTTTGACTCTAGGCCCCACGGTCTGATTCCCTTTTCCATTTTATTCTTCCTTAAAAATAAATAAATAATAAAATATATAATATGCCCCTCATATGTATTTAAGACATTAATTTAACAATTGTAATAGTGTCAGGATTTTTTTGATAATTTCCCTCATATGTATTGAATCCAAGAGTCATTAATTACTATTTTTGTGAAACGATTAATAATGCCCGAGATCAGGACTTGTTCAAACTTTATTCTGAGCATTACTCGGGCATGAACCCTAGCCTCATTCAATCCATTTGCTTATGTGAAAGAGAAATGATTAGGTGACTATTTTTATATTAACGTGAGAACAACAATCTATTCTTAATCATAAAAAACAAAATAATAAATAATTAAAAATTATTGTAAGGCTTATTCATTTAAAAATTTATGACTCACAATTATTCTTACGGCAACTCAAAAATTGTTATACTTTGTTTATTTTCTTATTTGAGAAGCTGAACTCATCACGGGATAGGGTTTCCCTAATGATGTCTCTATGTATTTCGAACCTTATGGAGAAAGCACATTTCTTTTCATAGATGTAAGACATTTTAGAGTTCCTTTCATCCATCGTACCATACTAAGTAGGTTTCCATCTTAGTGAATTTAAGAACTAAATGTAAAAAAATTAAAAAAGAAAAAAGAAAACGTATGAACACCAAAATATATAAAATATATCACCGGCCTTGGTGGCTTAGCTGGATAAGAAACCCCAACTTTAGGAGAAAGGTTGGGGGGAGGGGGGGTTCAAACCCCAGTGGAAGCATCGGTGTCTTAAGCATGACGTCGCGGTGGTGGGTCATCTGCTAGCGTCATTCCAAATTTTACCTGGCGGCTATGTACGGCTATAAGGTTACGAACGGTTGACGGGGTTCCTGGGTATCCAAAATATATATATAATATCACCAAATTGGAAGAAAATGTTCCGAAGGATTAGCCTGACAACATCGGACCAACTGCAATTTTCTGTTGCTTAACATTGTTTCTAATGATTCAACAAAGGCTCGTAGGAAAGCGAGAAGTAGGACAGCAACGTGGAGGACATCTTTCTGGTTTTCCTACCTAAAAAACCTCGAAAGGGGTAACCCTGGATTTAATTAGAGTAACCATCTCACCATATTGATGAACACCTACCATATTCGTCACCTAGTTCGTCATCCTGGTCCATTAGTGGTCCTTGACTCACGATCAAGCCGGTCACGTGCCTATTGTATTCCAAGACACGCTCCACATCACATGCAACTACATACGTAACAGATGGTAATATCATGTCGAGTAAGTGAAAAATAACTCTATGCATGAAGTTTTAAAACAACATCACTATTTGTCTCGTCACTCTTTCGTAAAGCGCTTGTGGATGCATGAAGTATGCATCTATGTTATGTGTTTGGACTTGAAAGACAATGCATAATTACGCTTTACGCCTTCGAAATTCCAAGATCCTATGCTTTGTATACATGAAGCATATGAACTATACATAACTTCACACAAAATTGCGCATGTTCTATGACTTTTGTAACATCCTTTTCATAAGGTACGTTTATTTTATTGAAAACTTCATGATAAAAAAAAATCATATTAAATCATTTGTACGGAAAATAATTAATTTTCATCTATTTGACGATTTAGGATGCGTTTGGTAATGTTTCTGTTCAAAAACTATTTCTGTTCTGGGGAATAATTTTTTAACAGAAGAACGTGTTTGATAATTGTACAAAATTTATGTTCCTAGAATAAAAAAAAAAAAGAATATAAACACGTTTGGTAAACTTGTATAATTTTTTTTTGTTTCTTTTCATTTTTTAATATTTTATTTTCTTTTTCCTTTTTTCTTTTTCTTATTCTCTTTGGCCGGCAACCGGCTGGGCGACGTCCTGCGAGCTCACTAAGCCTTGCCTTGGCCTGGCGAGGCCTTGCCTCGCGCCAGCTAGGAAGGTCGAGCCTCACCCAGGCGGCGCGAGGTCGGCCTCAACTTGGCTTGGCGAGGCTCGGCTTCACACTGGTTGGGGAGGCCGAGCCTCGCTGTGGCCGCGCGAGGCTCGGCCTCGTTGGGCCACCCCTAGGCGATGCCATCCTAGAGGTGGCCTAGCGACGCTCTGACGAGATCGCCGGCCAAAGAAAAAAGAAGAAGAAAAAGGAAAAAAAAAATAAATAAATTTTGTGTTTTTGTTCTTTTGTTTCTTCAAAAAGTGTTCCCGGGAACAAGAAATAAGTTTTTTTTTATTCCCGGAAATAGAAAAATAGATTTTAAACAAAAGCGTAAACAAATGTGTTTATGTTCTTTTTTTGTTCCTCGGAACAAAAGAACATAAATTGTATTCCGGGGAACAAAAAAAAGAACACAAACAAACGGGCCCTTACGAAAAGTGATGTTCTTGTTGCCAAAAAGGGAAATCGTTTTCATCCAATTTAAATTATTTTTCTGTCATCCAAGTATCCAAAAGAAAAAATAATAATTTTCTAAAAATAGTTTCCTTCAAATAATAATTTTTTTTGTTTGGTGAATTCCGGGGTGGGAAATGGAAATAATGAGTTATTTGGGAGTGTTGAGTACAAAATGTAGGGTTTTGAAATTAGATCGTAAAATTTGTGAATTGGTTCTTGAACTCTTTCCGCCGAAGTGCACGAGATGATTTATACCCAAAGTACATTCCAGCTAATGACCTTTGCTTTCCATGAATAATTTACCAAAGGAAGAGCATAAGTTTTACAAGAAGTCAAAATCAAGGGGCCAGTTCTTATTAAGAGCGAAAAATACTTTACTTTTGAGCCATTTATCAACGTTTTTGCAATAATTTACCAACTTTCGTAAGTAACCGACTCTAATTTCAGTAAACAGACATTAATCGAGTTCCTTAGGCAACCTAAAACTAGGGGTAACTTTGTCGAGAAAAAGTTCATGAGTAATTTAAGTAAAATAGATGATTTGTTGTAAGAGTTCGATGGGTCGTTTTCATAAGAGTTGGTAACTTAGGAAAAAAATTGGCAATTAACTCAAATAGAGTTTTTGATTTGATATAAAAATTGGCAACTTATTATAAAAGTTGGTGTGTCAAAATGGATATCTGTAAATGTTGGTAGGCGGCTTATATAGAAGTGGGTAACCTAATCGAAAAGGAGTTGCTAAGTAGTTCATATTTAAATTGGTAATTTCACATAAGAGATCTTAACTCCAACATGTTGATATATCATACGCATAAGAGTTAGTAATTTACTAGAGCTGTTGGTAACTTCTAAGCAATAAGATGGTAATTTAGTACGAGAGTTCAAGACTTACCCACAATTTACCGGACAAAGCAATTCGTGGGTTGAACTTTTTTCTTTTGTTTTTGTTTTTGTTTTCGTTTTCGTTTTCGTTTTCGTTTGTTTTTTGTTTTTTTTCTTTTTTTGCTGTAAACAACATTTGAAACTTACCATGGTTCTCAAAATGAAACCAAGACCAATAGTCCCCGCTGATCCAATTAAAAAATGGTAGATGCAGACATGAAGAGGTAATGGAATAAATCTCCTTCCATTTCAAGTTCCCCCCGTTTTGCAATTCCACTGGGATCATGCATTTATAGTTAGAAGAAATAGATAAAGATTAGGGTAAAAGTGACAAAAGCGATATCGATACCAAGCAAGGCCCACATATGGAAGATTGGGCTTCTTTACTGCCCAAGATCTCATGATATATCTAAAACAAATGTGCTGATAATATATCTGACTGGGCTTGGCCCATATATGGAAGATTGGGCTTTTTTACGCAAGCCTGAAGCCTATGACCCCTATTACTCTTAAGACAATATGTTCAGTTTTTTTTTTTTTTTGGCCACAAAACAATATTTTGAATTTTTTCTTGGCCACAAAACAATATTTTCCTTAAACATAAGCTGATTACCCATTTGCCAAATACTAACTTTTTTGACTGAATCTCAGTGGTTTGCAGCAAACTTAACAGTAGAAAGGCCCAAAAAAAGAAATTGACAAAAAAAAGCCCAAAGTTAACTCTTTCTAAATTTCTTTTTGTGATTTTCCAACCCATATTTTTTATTTTCTTTGTGAATTTCACCCCAATATGAACAATTTCATCAATATTTTTATAATTATCCTTTTCCTAATCTCAAAAATTCTCATTCTATCATACGTCAATTTCTAATCAGAATTCGATCATTTTCATTCCTCGAAATATGATTATAAACTACAAACAAAAAATGTATATAATAAACACAATTTCAAAAAAGAATTTTTTATCGAGTAGCCGCGGGTACAAAATATGAGCTATTCAGTCCTCTTTGAATCGACCCAAAAAAAAAAAGTCCTCTTTGAAACGTCAACATTGAAAGAGATCGGTTTAAAAATAGTTACAACAGCGAACATGTGGGGACTTTTCTTTCTAACGGACGAGATGATAATTTATTAAAATGGAAATGAAAAAAGAAGAAATGAATAAATAAATAAAAAAGGCCAGGAAATCAAGATGAAAATGAAAAATGGAACTCGAGAAACCCACGTATATAACAATCACTACACAGTCGCCCCTGCGCATTTCTCCTCATTTCCAGCACGCCTCGCCTCCCTCTTCTCGGCCTCGCTCTGCGTCGTCGTCGCCGCGCGGCGGCTCGTCTCCGTTTAATCGCCGGGATTTCCGGTTCCTCGGCAGTATCCGCGCCGTCGCCGGAGGAATCGGCGCCGCCGCCGCCGCCGCCGCGAGCTCGCGGAAGGTACGGTTTTTTTTTTTTTCTTTCCGTCGGGGACGTTCCGGAGCCGGAGCTCCATTTTCGGCCGTTAGGAATTTCGGGCGTCGGGCCTAGGAGCTGTTCCGATGATATCCGCAGCGAATGAGGACGGTTCGGGTGCCAAATCGGACGGGTCGGAGGAGAATCGAGGGGAGGCAGGTAGGGTTTCTGAGGATGTCGGCGAAGCGCCTCGGGAAGAGGAGGGCGCGGGTTCGGGGGTTGTGGCGGACGACGGTGCGGGTGGTTCGGCGGGTGCCGATTCGGTGGCTTTAGGGGGCGAATTTAGGGCTTCGGTTAGCGGCGTAGGTTCGGGGAATGGGAGATCTGAAGAGGATGGAGTTAGGGTTTGCTCCTCAGCCGATGGGGGAAGTCCCGGTGGGGCGGATGAGGAAGTGAAACCTGGAGGTTTCGAGTTTAAAAGCGAGAAGCCCGGTGAGTATTGGCTCGACGATGTGAAAGGTGGGATTCGAGCGGAAGATGACCTGTCCGATGCCTGTGATCGTGAAATTGGTTCACAAGGTCGCCTGGAGGTCGATGGGGATGGCTCGGAGTCAATAAACTCTGGCGGCACGGCTGAGAGGAAATCTTTGGAACGGCAGTATGATTCTTTGTTGTCCGAGTTTGATGAATATGTAGCGAATGAGAAAAATAGCTCCAGTGAAAGCGGCATGTCGAGGGCTTTGAGTTACGGATTTGAAGTGGGGGATATGGTGTGGGGCAAAGTGAAATCGCATCCCTGGTGGCCAGGGCAAATCTTTAATGAAGTTTTTGCGTCTTCTTCAGTGCGACGCTCAAGGAGGGATGGTTATGTGCTGGTGGCTTTCTTCGGTGATAGTAGTTATGGGTGGTTTGACCCAGCAGAGCTTATTCCTTTTGAGGAGAATTTCATTGAAAAATCGAGCCAGACGATTTCAAGGAACTTCGCTAAGGCAGTCGAGGAGGCCATGGATGAAGCAAGTAGGAGAAGTGGTCTTGGTTTGGCTTGCAGGTGTAGAAATGCTTTCAGTTTTCGACCGACACATGTTCAAGGGTACTTCTCAGTTGATGTGCCTGATTATGAACAAGGAGGGCTGTATTCGACTATTCAGATAAGCAAAGCACGAGACAGTTTCCAGCCTCGGGAAACTCTTGCATTTATAGAACAGCTTGCATTAATGCCACGAGGAAGTGATGAGAAGAGCCTCGAGTTTGTCAAGAATAAGGCTATTGTTTTTGCTTATCGCAAGGCAGTATTTGAGGAGTATGATGAGACCTATGCTCAGGCATTCGGGGTGCAGGCAGTGCGCCCTTCTCATGATCCAGTTGATCCAACAGCTCAGCCAGTGAAAGTGCCACCTCGAGGTACTTATTGGATGGTGTATTGCTTTGGACATTTTTTCTGTGGTGGTTCCTTTTTTCCTTTTTCTTTTCTTTTTTTTTTTTGGGGGTGGGGGGGGATTATATTGGCAGGTTGCTGCCTTTGTTTGCATGACTTATGCTTATATTGGGTTCACTTTCCATGAGTTTAAAGTTTTACCTATTCATGTTTTAACTCTCAGATGTTCGGTAGACATGGTTAAGTAGTTTCGACCCCTTTCTTTCTGTAATCATGTATGGAGCTATCAAAGAGAAGTGCAAACACATTCTTTAAAGAAAGGGGTTCTGAAAAAGTCATATCTTTGCACAGTATTTCTTTTCGATGTTGGTCCTGCTTTTTACAGTCATGCAATACATTAATCAAGTGGATACTGAAGTACATCTAACTGCTCTAAGGAAAAGGCGATAGTTCATATTTGAGCAGCTTGGTTTCATAGCATTTTTCTCAGAAAAAGAAACAATCGACATGACATCCCTTGCACTTATTCAACTTGCATGGTAAGGAAACATACTGTCAACTTTTTCCTTCCATGCTAATTGTGAGGATCAAATTTGTCCTGGCTAATAGTCAGGAGAAAATGCAATGGTAAGGGGATAGCAAAGAAAATCCAAGATTTATGTGAAGGAGCTGGTAAAATGAAATTTTTCCAGCTCCTTATCATTGATGTGGAGTGCATGCTCTCATTTTCTCTTTTGATTGTATTACTTTATGGTTCACTCACAAAACACATGAGCTCTGTCTGAAGTTGAAATTTTTTCCTTTTTTCTGCAGTCCATCTTGCTCTTATGGTAGCCTACACTTGCTAATTAGGTCCTTTCTGGTATTGTTACTGGACATGGACGTGCCGTTCGTAGTTTATCAGTAAAGGTGTTCTGGCTATAAGATATATTGGTTAATAGTTGGTACCTTCCTTCTGATCTCATATGCTTGTTATCTTCTTCAGCTCTTTTGAGTGGTCCGCTGGTGATTGCTGAGGCTCTTGGCAGCAAAAGGGCCTCCACTAAACCCATGAAAGTGAAGGATCCCTCCAAAAAGGACAAATATCTTTTTAAGCGACGGGATGAATCTGGTACACAGCAAGCTAGCCCAGTACAGGCCAATTCTTCGGTTCCTGCCGCTTATGTTGATGGTTCACTTGTAGCAGCAGGAGGAGGTTATATCTTGCAGAAGAGAGCTTCATCTATTCCTGTCAACTCTCAGATTCCAGTGAAACTTGAGCAGACCCAAGTAACTGCAGATGCAATTTCAAGTCAGGGTGGTCCTGGGATTTCAGCCCTGCATCAAGTTCCAGAAAGTAGCTCTGCAATCAAAATTCAGAGTCCATCTGGTTTAGGTGGCCCCAATGTGATTGGGAAAGGCGAGGATGCAAAAATTATCAATTCTCAAGATGGTTCACAGCAAAGAGGCCAGGAATCTTATTCAGTACAGGATAGTGGTTATGTTTCTCCTCTATCAACTGATGTTGTTAGTGCTGATGGAGCTATGAGGAAGAAGAAGAAAAAGGTTCTTGGACATCCTGTGGGTGAGCCAAGCTCGCAGAATGTTGTTATGAGAGAGAAGAAAAAGAAGAAAAGGAAAGAAATTGGCCTTGAGACAGGTTCTGATCATCCCCGAAAGCGGCTGCTAACTAGCAAAGTTGGAGTATCAGTGGCAAAAGTTGCTGGTAAACTTACTCAAGTTGATTCAGCCTCAAGAGAGGAATCCTATGCAGACAAACAGAAGAAAGGTGAAGCAAGCAGGACACATCTTGATGACGTTGGGATGGTGCCTACTTGGTCTGGAAACGCTGAGCTTGATTTGCGACAACTCTTGAATGGTTTGCAAGCCCTTGCTCTTGATCCTTTTTATGGCATTGAAAGGAGCAATCCTGCAGTTACAAAGCAGGCTTTTCTTCGATTTCGATCCCTTGTGTATCAGAAGAGCTTGATTCTGGCTCCACCATCTGAGACTGATACTGTTGAAATTCGCCCTGCGAAATCTCCTGCTGGTGTTGGAGCTGCTGATCAATCTACTGGTGAAAGTGTAAGAAAACTATCATCTTCGAAATCAACAAAACCGACTGGAAGATTTGATGACCCAGCAAAGAGTGGCCGCAAACGTCCTCCATCTGACCGTCAGGAAGAAATTGAAGCAAAGAGGTTGAAGAAAATCCACAATATCAAATCGTTGGCCGCTGAAAAGAGGGCAATTCAGAAGACCCAGGATGCACCACGGGGAGAGGGAAGAGAAACTGTTTCTGCAACCCCAAAACAAGCAAAACCATTTCCCGTCAAGAAAGTGGAGTCTCATCCGGCAAGAGCCTCGGACCCCACCATATTAGTCATGAAGTTTCCTCCTGGAACGTCGCTACCATCTGTCACCGAGCTCAAGGCAAGGTTTGCTCGATTTGGGCCATTGGATTACTCAGGCATCCGTGTCTTCTGGAAGTCATCAACATGCCGGGTTGTCTTCCACCGCAAACTTGACGCGGAGGCAGCTTACAAGTATGCTGCTGGGAACAACAACTTATTTGGCAATGCTGGCGTGAGATATTCTCTCCGGGATGCAGAAGTTCCTGCATCCGAGGCTTCGGAGTCTGGAAAAGGCAGGGGCAATGATTCTGTACATGACACTCCACGCCTCAAGGATCCATCGACTGAAAGATCAGGACCTGCATCCACGGTCCAGCTCAAATCATGCTTGAAGAAATCGTCTGGAGATGATCCCGGTGTAGGGCCCACAACAGGTAACGGAGGTCGGGCAGCAGCCCGTGTAAAATTTTTGTTGGGTGGGGAAGAAACTAGTAGGCAAGAGCAAAAGATGGTTGATAATGCAAACAACTTCAACGACAAGAACAACAATGGTAGTTTTGCAGATGGTGGCGCATCATCATCTTCTTCTTCCTCTCTTGCAATGGTTTATAATAGTAAGAACTTTCAAAGGGCTGCTGTCTCTTCCTCTCCCCTTCCGCCCCTTCTTCCACTTCCTCCACTTGCAAAGCCACAACTGCTAAACAACAATGCATCACTGCCCACCGAAATATCACCCCCTCCAAGAAGTGCACCCAATTTTAACGTTACCGTGGACATCTCACACCAGATGATAACCCTCTTGACTCGGTGCAATGATGTAGTGACCAACTTGTCGGGCTTGCTAGGTTATGTCCCCTACCATCCTCTTTGACGACGGGGAATTAAGTGAGAAGCCCGACCCAAACGAGCGATTAATCTCCTATGGACCATGAAGATGGACACAGTTTGATCTCCAGTAGTCGCATGGAGTTGCATGGGAGCACGGCGATGCACCAATTCAAAAAGCCCAAATCGCGGTGGACTTCTGGAAGGGAATGGATTTCTCCTTCGAGCTGAGGAGAGCTACTGGAAAAGGGGCCTCAACTGAAGCGGTTGAGCTAGTGACTTAGACCAAAATCATGTTCGTCATGTGTAGTCAATAGTGCAATCTTATTGCTCCTTTTTCTTTCACAGTTTTTTTTTCTTTTTTTATTTTAAATATTATTATTGTATGAAACATCGTCTTTTTTTTTTTCCCTGCTTTAGCTTTTGTACTATGCTTGATAGACGAGGACACTTTTTCGCAAGGGCGATGTGACTTGGATAGAGTAAGAAGGATTGTCCACGCTGTTTTTAGAGAGGCTGATGAACGGAGAGAGCGTGCAAATACGAGCGAAGTAAAAGAGAACAGGGATTAGGACCGCTTTCACTCATGTTGAACAAATGATGTTAGAGGAGACATGATCATGGATCCATGTTCAAGTTCTTTGACTGTTAGCCTATAGCCTAAATGATATATATAAGTTTAATCTATTTTGTGAAAAATAAATGATTTGTAGAGTATTATCTTTAAAATGATTACCTATATTACTTATAAAAATGACTGAAATATAAATATTTTCATTATCCATGAAAATGTTTAGATATGAATTGTTATTGATAAAGAAAAAAGTTTTCTTTGGCTAATTTACAAGTAACCATTTTTAGAAGAATATTTTCCTAATCATTTATTTTTTGAAAAATAAACTATAATCTATCCTAACTCCATTGATTTTAAAGCTGTTTGCTTTGGGAGCGATTGGCCATAGAACCAAAAAGAGAGGAATGACTACTTTAGGAGTGCAATGTTGGAACTTATATAGACCCGGTTTGATTTAGCATTTATAATGGGCCTTGGAACTCTAAAGTCATTTGGCTGAATGCAAATGTGTTTCATTCATGTTTTTGCTCAATACATTTTCAAAGGGCTCTAAGGCCCTCTTTGGTTCAACTTTCCTAAAGGCCCCAAAATCCCTTAGAGCATTTTGGAAAGTTCATTGGTCAAATGTCAACATTAGGAATGCAAAAAGCCAAATGTAGATCCGGAACCTATTTTAAGCTTTTAGCATTTTGAAAATGTAAGTATACTGTTCATCTTCTTCTCCGTTCATCATGATTGTTTTTCTTCCCCAATTCGCCGCCTAAGAGTCAACTTCTCCAGTGACCGCCATCGTCACCTAGGGGTTGTACATCCCCGACAACCACCACCTGGGGTGGTGTGACCCACAATTCAAGTGATGATGTCACCTGAGGTTTGAGTGACCTCAAGTAGCTAGATTTGGCCATTCGACAACTAGATCTAGTCGTATGGCATCGCCTGGGTTTGTGTGACCTTAGGCCACTAGATCTAGTCATTTGGTGGCTAGATGTGGCCATCTAGTGGCCAACCTACATTAGATTTAATTTTCAGATTGAATAAAAAAAAAAAAGGGAGCAAGCAAAGCCCCTTATAAATGTGGGTTTTACTAAACGGCATTTATATTAAAGTTATTTTCTAATGTTACTCAAAGTTAACAATTTACCAAATATTGTAGTATTTCGAAAAATCCCTTTATCTCAAAGGTATTTATATTTTTTTCAAAACTATTTCCTTAAAACTGAACCAAATGGGCCCTAAGGGCCTCTAGCCCAAACAAATCCAGAGGTCCTTTGGGAAGTTGCATTCTCGAAATGTAAGTTTTGGCCCTCGATTACTATTCATCTTCTCCAAACCACCACGTGGAAAAGTCGATTGGAGGTTGACAACCATCGACCAAGGGGTTGCGCAGGTCGACAATCGCCGCCCCAGGGGTCACCCGATCCCGGCGATCGCTGCCAAACCTCAAGTGATGCTTGGGTCATGCTACCTACGTGATCGTTGGCCTAAATCACACAACTAAGGTGATGGTTGCTTGAGGTCACACGACCTAGGCATTGACGGTTGGGTTGCAACGACACTTGAGGTCGCATGACCTCAGGCGAGGCCGTTTAGCAGCCAGATCCGGCCACCGATGGTTGTACTCCAAAAAAAAAAAGCAAAAATCTTGTTTTTATTTAGTGAAATTTCTTTACAAATGCAATTTTTATCAAACAAAATTTAAGTCAAAGTTGTTTCCCAATACATTTTAAAATTATAATTCACCAAATATTTTTTCTATTTCAAAAAACCCATTTAACCCATAAGTACTTGCACTTTTTCCAAGACATTCTCCCAAAGTTGAACCAAACGGGTCATAGTTCATTAGTCTTCCATCTGAATGGACAATATGGCATGTGGAGATAGGTTAGAATAGGAAGCCCATACCTCATGGCTAGGTGATGCATCGGTTGCATATTAAAGATCTATACCAAACCTGATTTTAAAGCTGTTTGCTTTGGGAGTGGCTGGCCAGAGAACAGAAAAGAGAAGGGTGACTGCTTTAGGAGTGCAATGTTGGAACCCATATGGCATGTGGAGATAGGTTAGAATAAGGAGTGCGAGAGCGCATGCCTCAGAGCTGGGTGATGCATTAGATGCGTTCCAAAGGTCTATACCAAACGCAATTTTAAAGTTGTTTGCTTTGGGAGTGATTGGCTTGGGAACAAAACAGAAGAGTGACTCCTTTAAGAAAGCAATGTTAGAACCCTTATGGTCCATTAGTATTCCGTACAAACGGACATTATGGCAGTGGAGATGGGTTAGAATAATAATTGCATGCCTCGTAGCCGGGTGATGCTCTGTTGCGTTCTAAAGATCTATACCAAACGTGATTTTAAAGTTGTCTACTTTGGGAGTGATTGGCCAAAGAACTAAAAAGAGAAGTGTGACCGCTTTACGATTGCAATGTCGGAACCCGCAGAATCCGTTAGTCTTCCATGCCAACAAACTTCATGGTATGTGGAGATAGGTTCGAATAAGAAGCGCACGCCTCATAGCTGGCGATGCATTAATTGTGTTCCAAAGATCTATACCAAACGCGATGAATTGAAGAAAACGAATAAGGCCCGTTTGGTAACCATCCCAACAGTGCTAGATTATGATTATTTGTTCTTGAAAATAGTTTTGAAACAAAATTGTGTTTAGTAAAATTTTTCGTTCCCAAAAACAAATTTCTAATTTTTTGTTCCCGAAAGTAGAATTGAAATAGAATCAAAAATTAAAAAAAAAAAATTGATTATTGTTCCCAAGAAAAAATTCAAGAATCAAACATTTTCTTCTTCTTCTTCTTCCTTTTTCTTCTTCTTCACCTACCGCTACTACCGCAATTGCCATTCGCCGCCGTCTGCCGCCCACTGCCATCGGTTGCTGACAACCGGTCTAGCGAGCTCACCTGAGGCGAGCCTTGCCACCGACAAGGCCCACCTGGCCACCGGTGAGACTCAACCAACAAGGACCGACCACTTGAAAAAGAAGAATAGTAGAGAGAAAGAAAAAAGAAAAGAAAAAGTAAAAAAAAAAATGATTTGAAATAAAAGTATTGAACACAGTACCAAACGCAATTTTATTTCAGAATAAGAAATTTTGGACGTTTACCAAATGGCTTAAAATACTTAAAAATTATTCCCAAAAAAAAAATCATTTATAATTAGAAATAGTTCCCGAAAACAAAATCATTAAGCCCTAAATCTACATCCATGCGATTTCCATTTGGGAAAGAATCACCCGCTGGATTCTTCCCCCGAGAAAGGCCACATATTCTCAAATGAAAAAAAAAAAAAAAAAAAAGTTAATTCCACTCGCGGGTCAAAGCTACTCAGATGTTTCAATTCGCTAAGTTAGAAAAAACGCAGACTAGCTTAAGTCGCCCCACATTGTATTCCCCCTTCCAGCAAATGGACATTGGCTTTCATACTTCCTATTCCTCCCCCACCCCCCCAACAAAAAAAAAATGAAAAAAGGTGTGGCTCTGGGTCACTCACTCTTTGTCATAGCAAAAGCGTCATTAAAGATGCATTTATAATACTCTCTTTTAGCTCCCTGAATCCTGTCCAGAATAAGACCAAGAGTTTGGCATTGCCCGAATTATCATCCCGAAGCTTGCCTTATAGGACCAAGAAACTCCATAGGAGTTCAAAATGTCAAACTTCAGAGTGGGAACATACTCAAAATTAGGGCTCCAAGACCCACCAACAAGTTTACAAGGAGCAGCCCGATTTCTTCAGACCAATAGAAACTTTAGCCCGCTCTACCCTGGAATCTCAGTTGAAGTTGCTCAGTAACCACAAGATCTAACTTTCTTTGGCCCAGCAACATCTGAAATGCATATTGAACCACAGCAACCTGCCCTTTGCTAGCTGCCATCGACGAGTAGCTTCACTGATTTCTGTTCAAGAAATTACTGGATTGACCAAAAAAGGAATTTGGTTGGTTCTTTAAAGATAAAAGAATGCTGAATTTGTGCAGGACTCTTCCAAGATTTACTTCTATCTGGCGGTCATACTGTTTCTTTTTCTCTTGATGTGTGAGACCATCCGGTCCCTTGTATAACTTCAATATAGAGAAGAATCAAGTAAACCATACATTGTTCAATGCCATATCAATTGAAGTTTCTCCTTTCTTTCAGAAATCTAAGTTGGTCTCCTCCGGAACTACAGTCAAAGTGACACGACTGTCCTTTGCTCTTCTTACAACAACCTTAATTGGGATCCCAATTTTGTCTCCCATGATTTCAATTATCTGCCATAAATACATCAGTCAACAAATCTGGTCATCACAACTCAACAGTCAGCCATAACTTAGTAACAAAATACTAAGGAAGTAAGTTCATGCCTGGCAGCCTACCCAGTGAATTTTTGTGCAATCTCTAATATCTAGCTCAAATATAGCAAAATGTAACTGCATAATACGGAAAAATAATTTATTTAATCTATGTAGTGTAGGCGATGGTGCTGTAGGTAGCTGTCACTATTGTTGTTATCATCACTTTTCTAACTACAAGTTGCAACAAGAGGGACGAATTTCCTTCCATTTTTTCCGAAAAGCAGACACTTCAATGAACCACAAGAGTGATACTACACTGATTTATAAAAAAGGAAAAGAAAACAAAACCAGGGGGGAGAGAAGAAAAGGGGGGGTTAACCTCAGTGATTCTGCCAACAGGCTTCCCATCAAACTCGATGACTACGTCACCTGGTTGGAAGCCAGCACGATCGGCTGGGGATCCTGGAGTTACCTGGTGAAGAAAATTGAAAATGATAACAGAGATGAGGAACATGCAACTCTACAGCTCCTCTGACATTAACTTCTTCTGCTGAAAGCAAATTGTATAGTAGTGTCCACCTTGAGACAGAGAAACTCATACCCATAGTACTAACAAAGCTTTTTATTTTCTTTTCTTAATTTCATATTTATGCAAGATTTGGAGGTCACAGTTTGGAATACCTCTTGGTCTATTACACACACATGCAAAGCACATTTACATAGAACTAAGTGGTAAGGAAGAAGAAAGGTAAGTAGGTAAGTGCTTTGTCCTTTAAAGAAAATTTTATCAGACTCCCAGCATCTCTTGTGCTTAAATGCACTAGAAAGTAATGAAACCAATAGGCAATTCCACTCCTCATGAGTCTGATACCATGGATGGTGAACATGACAGGACATGTATAAGAGGAACATGTGGCAATTACTAAAGAAAATGACACGAGGTGTAAATGAAGCATTGTGAATATTAATCCCATCAAGCTCAAACATATTACAGTCAACAAACAGGAAGTCCTATTGAGATGCATTGTCATCAGTACATCAAAAGAGTTTCAGTTTCCTCCCTAAAGTTTTAAGCACAGAAATATTCAAGGTACAAGCTTGACCAAAACAAGTTCTACAAAGTTTTTCACTCTTCATATGGTGCAAGTATCGTCACGTTTCACCAAATCAGTTGCACCGGCACATTAACAAAGCTAATACAATAAAGTATTAAGAACAAGGTGAAACCCACATCACTTGTATCACACAATAACTAATTGACATTATTTACTTAGAAGAACCCACCGTCGGTACAAGAACACCTCTCTTGACATCGGGGAATGCAGGATCTCTTTCCTTGAGCTGAGCGATGATCATCTCATTGAGGTCGACCATTTTCAATCCCAACCAAGGTCGAATAACTCTCCTGGAGATATAAAATCAATCAAAGGGACTTCCAAAATGAATGCTTCTATCAGCCACAAAAAGGACACTGCCATATCAACCCATCAATTCAAGGGAAACAGAAGTAGGAACAGCTCTATGAAAGTAGAAGAAAGCCACTATATCCTAGTAAAGAATACCAAAAAGGTTAGGATGCCTCTATACACAAAAAACATTTAAAATATGTATTCAATATCATCAAAATAGACAGGTTTTCACTGACCAAGAATATAATCAACAAGAAAATTTACAGGGTTTCTGACACCACTGGGCACTCGGCCCAGTGGCCGTGGGAAGGGGAGGGGTGGGGGCATTGAGTGGGAGGGCAGGAGTCCAATCCTGCAAATTGCAAAACTAGAGGGAAGAGTGCTAATTACTAACAAGACCCAAAAAAAAGTTAAGTCTCTGACAACTCTCTCACAGAGAACTTAAATAAGGAACCTATAAAGTCAATAACTACATCTATTGTAAATTGACATATTTTGATCTAGAATAGTAAGATCAGATTACTATCATGACAGTTAATGTGACACCAAAAAATCAGTTCTACAAATCCCATATGTTATCAACTGATGAAAACAAAGCAAAAATGCAGCCTTGGCTAGGAATCCATATAGCAGGTTCTAAACGTTTGGGGCACTTCAAATATAGATTCCTCATGGGAGAGGTGAAAATATAGGATAAATAATAGAAGCAAATCCAGTACTCATATGCAGCATAGATGGCTTAGAAGAGAGAATACTGCAACCGGAAGAATATTGCATCTCAAAACTTCAGATATTGGTGAAATAACAATATGAGAGATGGGAGAGATCAAGGCATATTTAAGATGTACAAGAACATACCCACTTTTCTTGAAGTGTTCTATTATTTTTGAAACCGAATCGATTGGTACAGCAAAGCTCAATCCATCCGCACCTAATACTTTCATTATATTAACGCCAACAACTTCTCCATCAATATTAACAAGAGGACCTCCAGAATTTCCCTGTACATTAATTGAATTTTTCATTACAAAGCACATCACTGTTTCATGTCATAGAAAATTATTATATTAGTGACTCATGCACATGAAATCAACACAAGCATCAGAACCGTAATAGCAAGCATAAGTCTGAAAAGCCAAAAAGAGGAAGACAGGTCATATAAATAAACAGAATTTTCACATTTTTCAGCCATTTACATTGATGGACTACTAGCTGAAAATTCTAAATGCAGATGCGCTATTTTAGGGTACATTTGATAAAAATCACTTCCCACAATATGGACACTAACAAGCTAACCACAAAACTTTATTAGACTAATTTCACTATTTCTGGTGTCTATTATTTATGAAGAAACACAAAAATAGGCGATGATAGATATTACTGTTATTTACGAAGTCCTCAAACAAAGTGCATAACCAGCACCATTTGCGGGCCCGTGTTTACAAAACGTCCCACAAGCTCTCTCCCACTCATGCATGCTATGCAGGAAAAGTAAATGGACCATCTTACAGCATTGATTGCGCAATCAGTCTGTAAATACTCTCTTCGCATTCCTCCAAGACCCAGATCACTGCTTTTGCGGTCCACGCAACTAGATGCAGGTGAAAAAAATGCAAAAACAAATAGCAGTAAGTATGCTATAAATCATTTACTCACATATACAAAAAGAAGAAAGGAAAATATAAGATTTCATGGTTTCAGGGATTATCAGGTAAACAAGAATTCTATACTTAAATTTCTCAACCTAAAAAAAAAAAAACAAAAAACAAAAAGAGAGAAAACAAACGATAGAAGTACCTGACAATGCCAGCAGTAACAGTATTTTGAAGGGAAAGAGGACAGCCCATTGCTACCACCCAGTCTCCAGGTCGAAGTTTGCCTGAAGAGCCAAGTTTTGCTGTTGGAAGAGGAGCGTTCGAGTTGATTTTTACGATGGCAATGTCAGAATGCATATCCGCATTGACAACAGTACCCTCAAATGTTCGACCATCTTGCAAAGTTACTGCAACCTGTGAATTATCACAAACATCAACCTAAGGGAACAACTATATCACAATTTCTATAAGCTCTCGTATGAAAACATGGTATCTGACATACTCCAAATTATTCAGAGGGTAGATAATTGATCATGAAAATCAATCTCTTATATAGCTAAAGGTTGTGATAACTCACACATTGGTGCTCCAGCATATAGCCTTGGAGAATAATGGGGAAGAACATTAAAAATAGGAGTCAAGACATGCCAGCAGTCATAGTAACGCTACTTTTAAGTGACATGTAAGAAAACCACCTCTTGCAGAGCACTTTTCTCTTCACTCAATATGGTTTAGCAAGTTCCATGAGAGGTTTTACTACTATAATTAAGCATTTGAGATCAACTAGCTGCAGAAATTACAATATCCAAATTCTAACTTCAGAAGCACTGGTAATAAAGTACATTTACACAGTCAGCAAAGCAATGGCGATTCAACAGAGAAATTATGAGTAATGGAAGACATTTGCTAAAACTTCCAATGCAATGTAGTACAAAGACAACATGTAATGAGTATCAACAGAGCCATAAATGAGATGAATAGTATTTTGCTGCTGGAAACTAATATATTATGGAAAGACAGGCTAAATGAAAAGAAACGAACCTTGCCTTTAGATGAAGAGTGAAGACCTTGGAAATCAACCACAACATGAGCACATGTTAAAATCATGCCGTCCTTGTTGATAATAGTTCCAGATCCTATACTCTTTCCAGTGGTAATGCCATGGAAACCTTACAAATAGAGAAAGGCAGAAAGTAATAGAGTACACATTATGATGGTGAAAGACGAGGCAAGTAACGAAAAATTCACAGGAGAGAGCATACCCTGCGGAACAGATAAATTTACAACTGCAGGACCAACCCTAGCAGCTGCATTTGCAATGGTGTCCCTCCCCAAACAATGAGGACACGGTTTCGGACTTTCGCTGGCATCAGCAGGCAATTCTTTCTTTACGTCATCAGGTGAGGCAGGAATGGCTCTAAATGAGAATGTCGGAAGAATACCTACAATTTTTCAAATGAAGACAAAAAGAGCACGAAAGAGTACATTCAATACAAAACATTGTCAAGAAGAAAACCAATAAGTCAAGTCGATTGAACAACAGACCAGGAACCGACCAGATTGAAATTGATCCCAGGATAGAAAAGCCGGTCGAGAGTCTGTTATCTGGCCAATGTGCCATGGTCGCTCCAGTTGTTTACGCAAAGGCGCGGAAATCCCAATCGATAACTCTGGCTCTAGATGTAAATTCCAATCGTAAGCCTTCGACATTCACTAACATGGACCAGACCAGGAAAAGGACGAGATACAGAGATATTGCAGGGACGTAGTACGGGCAAAAGAAAATTGGCATGGCAATACAATAATAAGATGAAGCTAGCGAGCCCGACATTGTGAAGCCGCGCGATCCGACACTTTCCTAAACGACAGTTTTCAGCTGATAACAGAAACTACCACATGCTTCACCTCCAATTCCACACCAATAAAGCACGACAAGAGACTTATATAAAAAAATAAATAATGAAAGACAACAAGCGGATAATGAACGGCAGACTCACTGGTATCGGCATTGGCGTTCGCGAATGCAACCCCAGAACTGGCGACGGCGACGGCAGCGATCCGGAGCAGAGAAATTCTCTTGGAATCGCGCACGATGTTCCTCTGAAAACAGAGGAGAAAATGCAAGAAGCAGGTCAGACGAATTGAAGCGACAAGGGAAGACCATGACACGAAGCCATCGATTGCAGTTCGCATAAATGCAAGCAACGCGCGACGATTAGGCGAAAAGGGTGAATTGGGATCTGCGAAACGAATTACCAGCGCGAGTCTCATGGGCTTACGATCTAGTCCCAGCTCGCGATTCGGAAAATCACGAGCCCCGGGTCACCTGCAGCTGTGCAGCTTGCGAAGGTAGAGTTGCGGAGCTCGCTGGTATTTTGAAAAGCCCTCCTTTAACACCTCTCTCTCCCTCTCTCTCTATATATGCAAAGGGCAACGCAGCAAGCGGGCGTACATATAAAAGGCGGTGCGAATTGATTAACCTTAAAAATTGTAGTTTTTCTTAGTTTTTCCATGTTCTAGATATTTCAGAAGGAAAATACCATCGACCCATAATTTCATCGACCTTAAAACCTCACGTTCGGGAACAGTGTACCGCGAGATGTGGGCATCTAAATTCGACAGAAAACCGAAATTCATTCAAGACAAAAAGCCCATTTCAGCCCGACATCATTTCATTAGCGAGGGAATGCTTAATTTGGCACAAGTATATATACATACCACTAATTTTCTCCAGGTTTGAAAGAGAAAACCCCACAAAAAGGAAAAGAAGAAGAAAGAGAACGGATTCTAGTTGTAGACCCATCAAAATATATGCATTGAATTCATCAGATGATGGGGCATTACATCATCCAAAAAAAGACCAACCAAACACCCAAAAAAAAGGCCTAATCCATATGCACATGAACGATCTGATACCCAAAATGCCCACCCAAAAAAATGGCCATTTACCAAAAAAACCCCCCTCGCCGGAACCCCGTAGCAAAGACTTTCGCCTCAGGCCTTGGCCGGCGACTTGGGCTGGGACGCCTTGGGGGCGTCGGAGGAGGCCTTCTTGGGCAGCAAGACGGGGTTGATGTTGGGCAGCACGCCGCCGCTCGCGATGGTCACCCCCTGCAGCAGCTTCCCCAGCTCCTCGTCGTTCCTCACCGCCAGCAGCACGTGGCGCGGGTTGATCCTGTTCTTCTTGTTGTCCCGCGCCGCATTCCCCGCCAGCTCAAGCACCTGCGGGTAACGAACGCAATTGCGTCACTTCTCGTCGCCGTCGCCACCGAATGCCGAAAGAAAGAACACTAAAAGCAGGAAAACTTACCTCGGCGGCCAAGTACTCGAGGACGGCGGCGAGGTATACCGGAGCTCCGGTGCCGGTGCGACGGGCGTAGCGGCCCTTCTTGAGGAAACGGGCGACGCGGCCGACGGGGAACTGGAGGCCGGCCTTGACCGACTTGGAGACCGACTTCTTCCTCTCTCCCCTCCTCCCTCCGGCGCCTCTGGCTTCCATTTCCGGGTTCCGACGACGGGCGGTACAATCCGACGGCGAAGATTCTTTTCCGGGTTTCGAGTTTGGACACCGTGCGAAAGCGACGGCGACGACGACGGCGACCGGAGTATTTATAGGAGTGGCGGATCGGATGGCGACGTTTCGGTAGATGGTGATCCGCGCAGGTGTTTTGGTTTTTGGAATTGGGGCGTCGATCGAACGGTTAGAAATGCGCCACGCTGGCGATCCGGGAGACTCGATCATCCGAGATTTGACCGGGAATTTAATCGGTTTGCCATTAATTTTAAGCATCGTCTGACGGGAAAGCCGAAAAGGAAAACCATAAAAAGCCATCAATAGCCAATGACAAAAATGGCATAAATAATTCTCGAAGTTTTACTCGATCTATAATATCATCCTGAAAATATTAATTTATTCTATATAATCTTATATTTTAGCTCTATGTATAATATGGTCCATGAACTTTTCATTTGTTTAATGTGGCCCCTAAATTTTTTTTATAAATATTTAATCCAATCCCTAAATTTATATAACATATCAAATTTTAACATTTCATCAATTCAAGTTCACGAACAATATTAAAAAAATTTATATAATTGATAGATTAAATTGAACATATATTCAAATTTCAAGAATCACATTGAATAAATCAAAAGTTTGTGAGTAATATTGCACATTGAATTATAGATTATGGATCATTTATGTCATTTTCCTTTAAATTATAAATGTTCAATCAGATTAGCAAAAAAAATTTTCACTAATCCAACCATAAATTATAGCTTCTTCTTCTTTTTTTTTATTCATATTGATACTCAAGATAAAAATACGCATATAATTTTGATTTGGTCTGCCTCATCAATATTTATTATATTGAGCATATTGCTATAAAAATAAAAATTATCTGAAAAACCGAAAATCATAGGAGAGGGCACAAAGAAAAACACCCCTTTGAGGAGGAACAACCACTTATCTAGTCTTTATTAAGGTAGTAAATGATATCTCACTAACTTAAAATTTTGGAATAAGTGTACTAAAAGTTTTAAAAGTACAATTGTATTATAAAACTTTCAAAAAATTCAATCAAATCCTTAAACTTATTATGAAAGTGCAATCGAGTTCTAAAATTTAAAAAAAAAAATGTAATCAATCATAAAACTCATCAAGAAAATGCAATCAAGTTCTAAAATTTTCAAAAAGTGCAATTAATTAAATAACTTAATTGAACAATTTGACAAGTGCTAGAACTTTATTGTACTTATTGAAAAATTTAAAATTCAATTGTATTTCGTGATTAATTTTAGAATTTAATTATACTTTTTGAAAGTTTTATAACTCAATTGTACTTTAATAACAATTTTTTAGGATTTCCAATGAACTTATCACTTTAATTTTTAGAAGAGCCCTTTTGTACCTTTTGAGAAATGAAAAGGTTCCGTGTAATTCCTAAGTATTTTTATGAAAAATATATGATTTGTTATGCATTACTCCATAGTCACATGTTCTCGGAATCCTTTATAACAATGAGACAAATGGCTTCACTTGATGATCCTCAGTGACATACTAGAAGTCACGCAGGATTCAATCCTGTATGACCAATGCCGCTCTCAATATCATCAACAATTGTGATTATGATTAATTTATGATCAGGCTCTATGTGACGGCCCAAGCGCGGGAGTGCGTCTCCTGTCCCACATCGCTTAGGAAGGAGTCCTGGAGCTAGTTTATAATGCTTAGATCCCTCTAATTTGTGTAACATGTTTTAAAGCCGTCCAAAATGGACAATATTACATAGTGGGCCCGGGTCATTACGCTCTAAATAAGAATTCCGTCCATATCTATGCAATTGCATGTAGTTGCAGACCAATGTCCTGCTTTGAAAGAGATCTATCAGATTCTTTTGGGTATCCCATTCGGCCATCTTCATTGAGCTTAGAGTATCAATGAATACAAGGAAGACCTCAACATTCTCGGGCCAATCACAGAACTCTGAAGCAGAAGACTGGAAACAGAGGGCATAGAATTTTACGGAAAAGAACAAGCATTAAGCGTTGTTATTACAAAACTACGTCACATTCTTATTTTGCCTCTGGATATGATTCCACGGCTTTGAAATCATCATCTCCTAACAATGAGAACCCAGAAATAAGACGAGGCAATTCGGTTTATGCCACAAATGCAGATAAGGTAAATCACATTTTGGATCTCGGAAGATTCGAAATTCTTGGAGCGTGATGATTTTCTGGATCGGGATCTACGCGGGTGGCAGCACCTTCTTGTCCCTTTAGAGTAACGTAGATCATTTGCCCGTACTTGTACTTCAAAACATGCATGATCTGTTACAGGCTCACCAATCAGCACAGAGTTTTCATATTCAATGGAGAACAATTACGTCAAAAGCCGGTAGTTGTCATCTTCCGACCAAAGCAACAAGATTGATATATCTATCTAAAGTTGGTAGTATCCGACCACCTTCTCTACAAGCTTAAACTATTAGAAAATAGTACCGAATAGAGTTATGTCCTTTTTCCGGTGAACAAAATATGAATCGAAATACAAATGACTAAATCGGTCTAATTGTAGCTCAAGTTTTGAGATTCCAGTGTCCCTTCAACAACATGCTATGTTAAATAAATAAATTAAAGTGATGATATGAGTTGATTTGACCTCTCGAATGTCTCCATGGATCGGCATGCCATTGAACTTTAGAATCCAATCACCTTGTTTGATACCAGCACGTTCAGCTGAGGAGCCTCCTCTCACCTGTAAGAGAAAGGGAATAACAATGTGGCTTAATGAATTTCTCTCAAGTCTTACAGCCCTGGCAGGGTCACTAAAAATCTTTCCACATGCCTAGGCTCACGCCAACATTCAAGCTTAATCTGCCACAGCTTCGCTTTAGTAATGGATGATTCCGTCCGGTGGGCAATTTGGATATCCATGGATAATATTACCTAAAAGTTTTGGGGACCAGTCGGGGAAATATGAATCGGGAAAGGGACAAAGCTTCTGCGCTGAAGTCTAAAAAATGAGAGTCTTCTGCTATCATTTTACATCCTCAGTTGATGAGTCGATACTGTAGCCATCTCTTTCTCGAGGGTTGATGTGGCTTCCTCTCATACACGTTAACTAAGGGTGCGTTTGGTAATATTTTTATTTCGAAGAAGAATTTCTTTTCATAAATGGTCTTTTTCTATTTTCTATTCCCAGAAATAATTTTTAAGTAAAAGAACGTTTTTAGTAACTATATAATATTTCTATTTTCGGAATAGAAAAAGAATAAGATTGCTTTTGATACAACCCACAATTTTTTTTTTTTTGTTTTTTATAATTTTTTAATAATTTTTGTAGATTTTTTTTTGCCACAGGCAGGTGGCCAGCGATGGTGGAAGGTGGGGGTGAGGGTTGGCAAGAAATAAGAAGAAAAGAAAAAAGAAAAAAAAACTTATTTCTAGAAATTGTTTTGGGAATAAGAAATTACTTTTTTCTACTTATTATTTCTATTTCAAATCTATTCACCGGCTACTTTTTTGTTCCAAGAATAAAAGAATTAGTTGGCATTATTAAACGAATTTCTGGTTTTTTTATTTTTGTATATATATATTTCGGGAACAAAAGAATAGAAAAACAAAGTAATTAGAACAAAAACAAACAGACCCTAAGACACCTTTCAGGCCCTCAAGCGAAGGGAACATCCTCGGAGAGAATTCCTTGTTTGCTCAGTGTACGTATCCAAACTTTAATACATACCTTGAGTACACGAACTCCTTGTTGATCAGGAAATGAAGGGTCTTTCTGGTTAATCATCATCCCATAGAAGTCATATATAATCCATCCACTTTCAGGTTGAACAGCATTCCTGCCACATAATACTATCACAGATAAACACGCTGAAAAAAAATCCTTAATCTCTACTGAAATAATTAAGCAACTACAGTTATTTGTGTTTATACAATACATAATCCACTGAAATTTACTATCTCAGAATTATTTCCCAATTAGAAGATTGTCCAAATCTTGTTTAGTAGGCCCAACTATGTCATTGTTTTACTGAAACATCAGGCGACATTTGAATAGAAAATCTATTTTCCTTTTCGAAGGGACTAGGAGATTGAATCTAGCTATAAGAAGAATGAAGAATGCTTGGTCCATTACAGAGTTAGAGACAACGAGCACTCTGCTCCTATCTTACTTGGACTTGTGGGTTTCAAATCATAATATTAGTTTATCTTCTTTGAATAACTCTAACTTCCAATTCTCTTTCTTATTACTCCCATCTAGATAAGAAGTTTTATGAACTTGCCAATCTTTATAGAATGTCTCTTGATAGTTGAATTCACTATCAGTGCTTGCTATTGTTACAGGCTACAAGGGGTTCCCTTAACCAAGTCACTACCTATGAATCGTTGGCTCATCCTTTAATAGGCAAGTCAAAGCCTTAGTAGTCTCCTCTCACTACTTGGGAGCTTACAGGTTTGGATGTTCTAGGTTAAGACTGTTTCGGTGCAAACCACGAGAGAAGTACCAAATCAAGACATATTCTAAATATTACATATAACCTCCAAAGAAAGTCAAGGTTGCAAGCGAGACAATGAAGGATAAGCTTCATCAACAAGAGGAAACAGCTTCAGTCACACTCTTAAGACCCCTAAATAAACGCTCAATGATAAAGGAGGTCGGGATATAGAGACAATTTGCTTAGATAGGGCCACCCTTGAAAGAGTGCATTTGAAAGAGTGCATTATAGCTCAATGATCAAGTGCTCTTGCGCCAACAATTTCATGGGTTACAGATACTCTATGGAAAATGTACATTCAGTTAAGCTTTTCTCTTCTCTTTCAGAAAATAAAGCTCTTGCACAGGCAAATGAGCTCAGAAAAAAATGTGTCTAAGCAGTGAAACAGGAGCGGGCCAAGTCTCCATGTTCAAGCTAATACATGATGAACCCAGTATGGACTACGAAAAACTGTTTGCCATGCAACAGTATAAGGGAAAGCTACGTCATATCTTTTGAAGTGAATTTAAGGGCATGATATTTACCGTTCGCGCTTGGGCCTAGGAGTTCCAAGATGTTATCTATTGGTATAGCGAAGCTCATCCCAGGTGCAGTTTTTTAACAGAAAACATTAATTCCAACAAGTTCTTTGTCAATGTTGAAAAGAGGACCCCCTGAATTTCCCTTTACCAGAAAATAGAAACAAGTTATTGTTGGAAATACTTTCGTACTAAAGAAGTGCTATCATCAGGTCAAAGAGCAAACTGATATTGCAGAAAGATGTGCGTATAAATAAAACCAACTAAATCAGAAAATAATCTCTTTCTTTAAATTCACATTGCAGCCTTAATCAAGGAAGGAAACTCTGTTCACAAAGCATGCCAAGTCAATGTTAGCCTTTGCCTCACCGGCGGGTCACCTTTCCCAAGATAGGCCCAAGAAAGATAGGAACCTTCATCCCCCTTTTAGGCGTAGTGGCGCATCCCTAAGTGTTCTCTTGAGCCTGCCTACCTTACTAGGACGAGATCTGAGGTTCACTTTCCAGTCTGTCAGATAAGTTCTTTTCTATCCTTCACCCAAGACATCCTGGCAAGCTCTTCTTCCAGGAAAATCTTTGGTTGCAGCCAATACATATAGACCCAAGGCACATCATCCACTGGATCATGTGGACCCTTAGGAATCACATGCATTGGACCTACTGCTACCGGTGCAGACAATGACGTCTCCTTCTTCAAGGCCTGGTAGTAATTTTTGGAGTGGGTCCTACCTCATTTCCACGATCAGTAGATAGGTCAAATTTAGCTCTATCGAGAGAGCAGGACATATGTTCGTCCCAGTCCTTAATAGTGTTTTGTATCTCAAGTAAGAGAAGAAGCAACTAAGAGACTCAAATTGGGGGGGGGGGGGGGAGGGGGGGGGGGGGGGTCGCCCTAACGCCCAATGGCTGGCTGCTGTGCAGAAAACAATGAATTTGTTCCATGGAGAGTTTCCAAAGTAAGCGAGGCTTGAGCTACATATGGCTGGTTTTCAAACTTAGCTAGAGGCGATATTGCTTATCCTATATGCATATACAACTGCCAACGTAGAACTGAAAGTATAAAAGCAAACGCATGTTTGGGCACTTTTTCCACAGGTGGAGGCTCATCTTACTTGAGCGATTGAACAATCCATCTGCATAAAATCTCTTTCCACTCCTTTTTCGTGCAGCTTGCTGCTTGGGCGGCACTCAGAGCTGGATCAAGCACGAAAAAAGGCATGAGTATCACTCCAATTAGTATTTAGCAAAACAGTGGTAGAGGGGGAAAAGGAAAGGGAAGATATTTCATTCCAATACCAGTACAATAAGTAATCCAGATAAATCTTTTTTTCTCTGGTATTCACTGACAGACATGTGTACGGCCTTAACAGATCCTAAACCTATTCCAGTTCTTAAGTACCTTATGATACCCAAAGTAACAGTATATGTTAGGGAAAGCGGGCAGCCAATGGCAATCACCAAGTGCCCAGGGTGAAGCTTGCTTGCGGAGCCAATTTTTGCCTTCGAAAATTCTTTCTTAGTTGGAGAACTAATCTTCAATAGGGCAATGTCAAGATCTAAATAAGCAACAACCAATCTGCCCTTGTATCGTTCGCCATCCCGTAAATATACAAAAATCTGTGACATTTCACATTATGTAAGCCAAGAGCCACAAATCCAGAAAGTATCCAGTGTTTAGACTCAATCAAGAGCACGATGATTGCTCAACTCAATTCATCTCATCAACATTGAATTCCTGTATTACATATTTTAACTACATGCTTTTTGCGACAACACTGGCAAAGAACTACAACATACAATATAAACACAACATTTTTACATTTTATTTGTTCAATGAAGCGTTGTTTATATTCTGCATGGCAACTCCAAATATAAATAGCTAAAAAAGACAAGACTGATGGAGGGATATTCTAAACATGTCTTATGTAAATGCTTTGAGCAGTAAGAAAATGCGTTTATCAAGATGCAGCATAACTATGATAGAATGGCGATCTCATATATGCCGACATTTGTTTACCATCCACACTGAATAATTGTATATGTGCATACATCCAGCAGCATTTTTAAGTTCATAGAAAGTTAAAGGCCATCGCCCAAATAAATAAACTGGACAAGAAAGCAAATCCCCAAACTTCCCATCAGGTAAACTTACCTGGCCACCTCGAGAGATTTCATGAGCACATGTTAAAATGAGGCCATCCTCCCGAATAATGATACCAGAACACATTCCCTCTGACTCTGTAAGTAGGGAAACGTAGTCAGTGAATAACCAAGCAAAGTCATTTACAGTAAAAAAAGCAGCTACAAAGCATGCTTTACCTTGGTCAAAAACATGTATGGTAACCACTGCAGAGGCAGCCTCTTTAGCAACATCGGCAATGGTGTCTCTGCCAAGACCCTCGTGATAAACTTTTGAGCTTTCTTGAGTTTCATAACATGGATTAGCCGAGAGAGTAGGCAGATGAAGCTTCCCTGCCATTTGTTAACCTCAAAGTGAACACATAATTGTGAAAAATCAAAACCCTTGGAAGCCTTCAACAAAAAATGTCTAATCAGAACAATGAACAAACCGCATTTCTGATTGTCTGAGGAAAGCACTGCTGGAAAGGACAGTGTATGTCGCTTATGCACTCGCAGAAGATTTGAGAATGGTCCTGTAATTTCTGCCATTGGAGTCGCCAAAATGTACAAGGAAAGGAAAAATTTGGTTGATAGACTATTCAACTACACAAGTTATGTGACACTGAAATTCTGCAAGAGACCTGCCTGCCACTTATATAGAACTGGTTGTGTGTAGACAAGGAGCCAAAGTCAATCTTTTTCCCTTGCTGTTATTTTTGTATTTTCCTCATCACCGCACTATAAGGATGATCCAATCTGCAAGGAACATGACAGGGGACTTTTCTGATCTAACAAATAAAGAAGAAAGTCAAATTAAGTGGGACAATCAAGCACTCCGAAACAAAAGGACTTCTCTCAAATGGAAACTGCAATGACACCAATGATCAAGCCAATCCCACATGCCTCCTGTCTCTGAGTGACCCAACATAAAGTAGGGTGATGGTAGAAGATCGTCAGCAAATAACAGAGCAGAGTCAGAGTTCGCACCTAACAAACAAGAACCGTAAAATGGAAACGAATCACAATTCAGTAATCACCAATGCAAACAATCCCGATGGTAAGAACTTTAGCCACTACAACACGAATGAATTTAGCACAGCATAAGTTAGATGGAAAGGAAATCACTCCCCGTGCAGTTGTGTGCGGACGGATCATCCCCGATTGGACTTGTGAATTGGGCTCAATTTACAACATCTTGCCCAAAAGCCATCAGGAAAACAAAAGTTCCTAAAGACAGACTAAACCCACTTGCCAAGAACTTCTAAGCAAGCAAGCATTAATATTTAAGCTACAGATAATCATGCTTTGGAAATATAATTAGGTGGCTTACTCATGTTTACTTTCTTCTAATGTGGTGATTATCACCCATCATTCAACTTCAGTTTCTTTTGAAGATAAGAAATTTCTTACCTATATCAGTTATTCTCAATAAACAAAGACCCAAGTCGTCTCGTAGTTCTTTCCCTTTCTCTACCACGTGCTCAGAAGGTCGCTGGGAACCTAGGACACGATCCATAACGAAAGGGTCAACGACTCGAACCACACTCCAGCATGACTAAAAGCTGTACCATTGAAGCTTTTTCAATGGCCATGCCAGCTTGCCATCTATTGACTTTCGAAGTCGATTAGTAAAAGCTGGGTTAGTATGTCACTCGGCAGGTTCGATCACCCGGACAAATGAAGAAAGCGAGGGAAGAAACAGAAAAGAACTGCAGATGCACTCATCTTCCTCCTTGATCCCTGCCGCGCGAACCGCCGTGGAAGCTTCTTCGTCGCTGAGTAATCTAGTGGCATCGCTTCCTCACGTCCCGTCGTTGCCATTGGTGGGTAAGCTAGCGTTTGCTGCAATGGAGTCGGTGCCTGTGGACTATGCGAGTGTTGGACAGGGCATATAATAAAACTAAAAATAGGTGAAGGATAATGCATGGAAGTAGAAGACATTGGAGTGTAATGAAAATCTTAAAGCTAATCATCATAATGCAAATGAATTCTAAAAATTTTAAAAAGTATAATTAAATTCTAAAATTTGTGCAAAAGTACAATTGAATCTTAAAATTTTGAAAAAAATGCAATTAACGAAATGACTTTAAGATTTAATTGCATTTTTTTGAAAATTTTAAGATTCAATTATTATTTTCTAATAAGTTTTAGGACTTTTGATGCTATGAAACTTTTTCCTCTTATATTTTTCCAAAGAACTGAAATTTTTATTTAAGGTGTATTTGTTTTAGAAAAAAATTTAATGACAGAGGAAACTAGGTTTATGAAGCTTTTTTTTTTCCCTAATTTTAAGAATATATTTCTTTTGATTGTAAGTACATTTCTTGTCAATTGATCATTATTAACAAAGCACACATATGAAATTCAAAAAATTAATTCTCAAAAAATTATTTATGGTAAATGCATCTTCAATATTGAAATTTTACATTAACATTTCAAGAATGCCCAGTGATAGATAAATTACGATAATGATAAAATTATAGGTAAGGAACGAAATCATAACTAAGTCTAGCGAAGAAAATGAATTACTTGTGACACGCTAAAAAATACTAGGAAATGCAAACTCTTCTTCCTTACAAACTTATGATTTTAAGATTTATTGTGTTTGTTTTAGGGATAACATAATGATTAAAGGAAATGCATTTTGGAATATCATTTTTCAGGAAAAGGTTCCCTTTTAAGGTTGAAGAATTCATTTCCCAAATTTTAAGCATGCGATTTTTCATTGACCGATCATCTTCAACAAACTAAACACGTGAAAATCTGTCAAATTGATTAGTGAAAATTCTTTCATTCAAACAAACACCCATATTATGTGGATTTTATGATAGAGTTGAGTTAGGATGGTGCTATCTCGAATGATTTTGCACTCATTTGGCAAGGCCTACGTAAGAAGAGTAAATGAGTTTGCAAATCACCATAAAATTCAAGTTGACAATTATCAGAATGCGCTTAGCTCATTGTGCCGGCTGGAGAAAGAAAATCAATATATATGTTATGTAGCTTACCCTTTAAACCTTGGATTGTCAAAGTTCAACACAATGACACAGTACCAAAAAATTTTGCAGCAATAAAAAGAATCACATTTTATTCCACTCGCAAGATCTATGTTCTTTCATGTCATGATACACGTCACATTACTGTCCGATCATGAAAAATCAAGGATCTGAGGTAACAGATCACTTGCACTTTTATTGTACTGCAAATAACTACCATTCGATCAAAGTCGAGGCCTCGGAGTGGCGACATCTTTCTGCTCGAAAGTTATGGTCAGAGGAACCACACGATCCTTGCCAAACTTGACTCTCCTCACAATTACATTGACGGTTGCCCCCGATTTCTTCCCCATAACCTCCAACATCTGCAACAAATTGGAGAATTGAGCGCTTTAGTTATTATTTTCAATGGCGATAATGAATTGAATAAGTCAGCGAGCTGAAGTTGAGCTGCCATCACAAACTGGAGACACTTGGTTTATGGTGAAATACTCTGTTCGTTCGTTCTGCATCCATCAGTAATCTGTAATGCATCTTCTCTTTCTATCATTTTACATTCCATCCAAGATTCCTCATCTCGAAACTACTGTTGATCACAGTTCATGTAGTTGAAGCCTTTCTTATTTCCCATCAAGGATAGACCAACGTCAAGGGCAATTCATTCCGATAAACGAATTGCATCATACACTTCTTGAGATCTTTGATAATGATTCCAGTGTTCCATTTATTATTTGCTCAATGCGCCAAGGAAACAACTTCTGAATCAAAATTGATGCCTGTTAGATCAAGAAAACTCTTACCTCATTCATGTTTCGGACGTGTTTTTTATTAAAATTCACGACAACATCACCAGCTTGAACGCCAGCATGATCAGCAGGGGATCCTTTTATTACCTGACGAAGATATGAATACATAAGGAGCCGGCAGTGTTGACAAAAAAGAAGAATGCATCATCTAAAAAGGCTAGCTTGAGCACCATTACGAGAATTTAATGACATTAGATTACGGGTTTCCATGAATACACAAGATTTTAAGTTCATTGTCAAAAGAAGTGTGGATCGACACTTTACTAGTCCAATTATACTTAAAAAGCATGCAGCATAAGTTGTCCCCTGAAGAGAGAGCTTTCTTTAGGGTACTTTCACAGAGAAATGGCAAAACCAGCGTGGTTTTAACGTCGCATATACAGTATGATTCTTATCATAGCACAGTCAACAAGTTATGTTGGTTTATCTGATGGAACATTTTCTCCAGACGAGGTTTTTCCATGAATTATTTCAAATAGCATGTTTCACAATAAAATAGAGAGGACAAAAAGAGGGACCTTAGCAATATAGTATCCAACAGTAGCAAATTTTGGCCATGCACGATACATTGCCCCCCTCCCAAAACCACAAATTCATGCATAGAATTGGGGGCAGTTTTCTTGCAAACTGATGACATTTCTGAAAAGGGAAGAGAATGAGAACATTTCCAGATTTGCCGAAGAAGGCGTTAAGAAAGACATACCTTCTGTACAAAGACACCTTCTACAGCATTAGGAAATGTGGGGTAATGTTGTTTCAGTGTTTTGAAGTTCTCCTTACTGGCGTTCCGCATAACCCACCCGAAATATGGTTGTACAGGCATCCTGTGACAAGTTACTATCTGTTATTTAGGTGAAGATGATATGCTTGAAATATCATAATTTGTACTGGAGAAGTTTGGAGAATAAATGCTGGAGAAGACTTGGACAAGGCCATTGTAGTAACTGATCAATGATGAAAGGAATTGTTTAAGTTTAAACTACAGAGGTCATCAAACTTATTTCTTTCCACTCAACACCTGGATTTCTCACAGAGAAATGCAATAGAAACGATCTGACTGCTCAAGAATAACAGGCACATCGGAACATCAATGAAACACTTGCTTTAAGATCAATCACCAATCAAAGGAGGATAGGAGACGATTGATCATTATACCAATAGAAAAGTTCCCAACAATAGTCTACATATCAAGCAGGTATGAGTCACCAAAATAGAACGTACTGACAACTCTGGAAGGGCTTTATGATTGCTGAAATAAAATCAACCGGTACAGCAAAGCTCACGCCAGATGCTTTATCCGACTTCATAGTCTCAACATTGACACCAACTAATTCTCCATCAACATTGCAAAGAGGACCACCAGAATTTCCCTTCAAAACAACAAAAAAGCCGGAAACTTATTGTCAAGGAACATACCACAGTTATGTCAAAAGACCTAGATTAAGTTGGACAGAAAGTGCAGGCATGTGAATATATCACGAATGTCATCACTGACTTCTATTGCCTAGCCCGTGTTATTTACGGTCTACAATTCTGATTTAAAACATCTAGGAGATGAAAGGTGGTGGCCAACATTTCACAAATAGATGGCCCACATAATGACGAGATACAGATTCCCCCTTTTTCATTTCTCACGCTTCTTGAGAGTCTCAAGTAGCATCGCACCTCTCTATTATTTAGACTTACTTTCACCAGAACTGGTATCCTGATGCACCATCGAGACTCGTCTAGTATTTCTAAGGTTGAATATGTGAATCCAACAGCAAAGGGAAACACAAACCAATCACAGGGAGGCAGGCAGGCAAACACAAGCATCATTACATCTTACTGGATTGATTGCACAGTCTGTCTGTAGATACTCCATGGCCATTCCTCCACGTTTCAACTCATTGCTCTTGCGATGAACACAGCTATATTAAGCAGGAGGGAAGGAACTGTCACTTCAACTAATAATTATACATCCACGCTTTTGTGCTGATACAATCAACTAAGGAAAACAAAGACTCAGACAAAAATTAAGTGCTTGGTCAAATTGTAAGTACGAGCTGAATGACCTGATAATCCCGAGCGTAACTGTGTGTTGAAGGGAAAGTGGACAGCCCATGGCTATTGCCCACTCTCCAGGACGAAGCTTACTGCTTGAGCCAACTTTTGCTGTTGAAAGGGCAGAACTTGGGGTATCAATCTTTACAATGGCAATGTCAAGATCAACATAAGCGTCAACAACATGGCCTTTCTCCACGTCTTGTGTATGTACAGTAACCTGCAACTTTCTTTCTGTAAGACAAGAGCCCCGGACAATCCATGCTTAAATCAGTGAGTTTTGTCGAGAAATCAGAAGCATCCACAATCTTTAGTACTGAATCAAGTGTAATACTGCTTTGTCTGAGCCTCTTATACCAGCAGTCACCCTCCATTTATTAACTTAAACTTCTGGGTTCTGGACTTTCTAACACAACTATTTGTTTTTTCTGCTCGGTTATGTTCAAGAACAAAACACAATATGACCCAGGTCCCAGAAAGGGGCCTTGAAAATTAGTGCTGGTAAAAGAAAATGAAAAAAATGGCACTTCAGAGTTACATTCTCATCAATATTGGGTTGAGTGAGCAATATGTGCACAAATCATGCAGATACTGGCAGATCAATGTTTTTTGTGCCCCTCAGTCTCATGCTTATGTGCAGAGAAATGGAATGACAATCTGTTGAGCAGAGTCGAAGGCTAACTAATCCAACAAATTGGTATTCTTTTCCATTCTTTAGTGCATATGCAGTTTACATGTCTACGTATGTTCAAGATATTATAATTAGTTCCAATTTCAAGTGGTAGAGGAGAAAACAAAGTGAGAAACTTGATGTTGAGCCACTAAATTTGGACAGCAAAGTACATCCTCAAACACCAACCTTCCCATCAGCTGCATATGTCACGTCAGTTTTGTCAAAGAAAAGATGAGAACATGTTAAAATGTAGCCATCCTCATGAATGACAGTTCCAGAACCCATCTCCCCTTCTTCTTCTGATCAGCAAGATAAGGAGAGACCTTTTAGATTAACGCAAAAAGAAGAAGAAGAAGAAGTAACAGTAGATTTCTGGTTAGGACGACTCCCCAAGAGATGGATCACATGGCATACCTGTCCCTCCTTTTTGAGCATATAGATTAGCAACTGCGGGAGCAATCCTAGCTGCAGCATCAGCAATTGTATCTCTGGAAAAATATCCCTTATTTGGTTTTGCATTTTCTTCAGATTCAGCAGAAGCTGCCTTACTTGTATCAAAACATCTAATCAAACTAGTTTGAAGAGACTTGGAGGGAAGTACTTCTGCTGGTTGCAAAAATGAAAAAGGAACATAGGATGAGATGACAAAGGAACAGAGTGGTATTAAGCATTGCTTCTGATAAAATTAAAAAGAGACAAACCGTGTCGCTGCTGATTTAAGGAAATAAATGCAGGCAGAGGTGGCGTGAATTCTTTATGGAATTGGGCAGGAATCGAGACTGATAGCCTTGATTCTGGCATTCAAATCAAAGAAGGTAGTTCATTAAAAAGGCTCTTAAATGCAACTACGCAAGAACTTTAAATTGACTTGGGGATCTGCTAACCAATCCATATCCTTAGTACGCATCCAACATATGCGAAACAATACAATTCGACCTTTAAATCTAACGGGTCACTCATGAGATTCACCTCACCCTAGGATCTGGAATTATGAGCCTACATTCACCAGATGCCCGCAATAACTTTAACATCTACTTAAAAAGGAGTGGTTGTCGCACGGGTGTTGCCAGGTATTGCTTAAAACACTCTAAAGTGCACCATATCCGACGAACTCTTGTGCTTATACTTAATGCAAAAATATGCAAAAAGATGACCTTAACCGCAAAATGAGAACTTTATCCTGGAAATGTGCACTACATGCACATTGTGTTTGGGGGCAAACAGACCAAATTGCAACATATTAAACATAGAGGCACCAACATATAACAGAAGCATTTGCATGACGTAGTCCACAGTACTTACTGCTAGCATATGCATGAAATAGACAAGAACCAGCAATAGCAATTCCCGCCATCTGTGATCAACAATAGTTCCAAGATGAGGAATTTTGGATGGTATATAATGTGACACTGAAATTCTTCAAGAGACCTGCCTGCCACTTATGTAGGAATGGTCGAGTGAAGACGAGGAGCTAAGGTCAATCTCTTCGCCTTACTGTTATTTTTATATTTTCCTCATCACCGCACTATAAGGATGATCCGATCTGCACGGAACACGACGGGGGATTTTTCTGATCCAACAAATCAAGAGGAAAGTCAAATTAAGTGGGACAATCAAGCACTCCGAAACAAAAGGACTTCTCTTAAGTGGAAACTGCAATGGCACCAATGATCAAGCCAATGCCACATGCCTCCTGTCTCTCAGTGACCCAACATAATGTAGGGTGATGGTAGAAGATCGTCAGCAAATAACAGAGCAGGGTCAGAGTTCGCACGCAACAAATAAGAACCATAAAATGGAAATGAATCACAATTCAGCAATAACTTTAGCCACTACAACACACTTGCATTTAGCTCCGCATAAGTCAGATGGAAAGGAAATCACTCCCCATGCAGTTGTGCGTGGACGGACCATCCCCAATTGGACTAGTGAATTGGGCTCAATTTATTATGTAAAGGTTAGTTCAACATCTTGCGCGACAGCCATCAGGAAAACAAAAATTCCTGAAGACAGACTAAACCCACTTGCCAAAAACTTCTAAGCAAGCAAGAATTAGTATTTAAGCTACAGATAATCATGCTTTGGAAATATAATTAGATGGTTTAATCATGTTTGGTTTTCTTCTAATGTGGTGATTATCACCCATCATTCAACTTCAGTTTCTTTTGAAGATATGGAAATTTCTTACTTATATCAGTTATTCTCAATAAACAAAGACCCAAGTCGTCTCGTAGTTCTTTCCCTTTCTCTACCACGTGCTCAGAAGGTCGCTGGGAACCTAGGACACGGTCCATAAGGAAAGGGTCAACGACTCGAACCACACTCCAGCATGACTAGAAACCGTACCATTGAAGCTTTTTCAATGGCCATGCCAGCTTGCCATCTATTGACTTTCGAAGTCGATTAGTGAACGCTGGGTTAGTATGTCACTCGGCAGGTTCGATCACCCGGACAGTGGAAATGAAGAAAACGAGGGAACAAACAGGAAAGAGCTACAGGTCCACTCATCTTCTTCCTTGATCCCTGCCGCGCGAACCGCCGTGGAAGCTTCTTCGTCACTGAGTAATCTAGTGGCCTCGCTTCCTCACGTCCCGTCGTTGCCATTGGTGGGTAAGCAGCCGTTTGCTGCAATGGAGTTGGCGCTTGGGGACAATGGGAGTGTAGGACAAGTCATGTAATAAAAACTAAAATTGGGTGAAAGAAAAAAGAAATATATATATATATATATATATATATATATATATATATATATATATATATATATAATGTGTGTGTGTGTGTGAAGAATAAAAAGAAAAAGTGCAAGAAATCATGAAATATATGATGCAAGTGCAATTGAATTTTAAAACTTTTAAAAAATAAACTCAAATTCTCAAATTTGTGCAAAAGTATAATTGAGTTTTAAAACTTATAAAAAATATAATAAGTTCTATAACTTGTCATAAAAGTATAATCAAATATTAAAATTTTGAATAAATGAAATCAATAAAAGGATTTGACTAGATTGATTTGACAAGTTTTAAGACTTGATTACATTTTTTTTAAATTTTTTATGACTCGATTGTATTTTCATGACAAGTTTTAGAATTCAATTATACATTTAAAAGTTTTATGACTCAGTTAGACATTCATAACAAATTTTAAGACTTCTTATGCATTTATTCCAAAAAAAAAAAAAAAAAGGGAGTGGAACTCTTCTCTCTTTCTATGTTTTTTATGAACGTAATTCTTTTAAAAAATATTTCATGAAAAAAGAAAAAAGTTTTTTGAAAATCATTTCCTAACTTTAAGCATGTAGATTTCCTTTGATTGCAAATACATTTTGTGTTGACTTATCATTATTAGCCAAGCAAATGCACGAAAATTCAGAAAATTAATTTGCAAAAAATTCTTTCACTCAAGTAAAAGTATCCTCAATAACAAAATTTTACAGCAGCATCTCAAGATTGCTCATTTTGGTGAGAAATAAATTACGATAATGATAGGATTATACATAAGTAACAAAATCATAAGTAATTCAGACGAGGGAAATGAATTACTAGCGACACACTAAAAAATGGCAGGAAATGCTGTTCTTCCCTACAAGCTTAGGATTTTATGAATTACTAGCGACGCACTAAAAAATGGCAGGAAATGCTGTTCTTCCCTACAAGCTTAGGATTTTAAGATTTAGGTGTGTTTGTCTCGGGAAAAACTTAATGAAAAAGGAAAATATTTAATGGGAAGTCATTTTTCAGGATAAGTTTTCCCCTTTTCAGATTGGGAAATTCCTTTTCCTATTTTTGTCCTGTATTTTTTGTCCATAAATGGTTATTCATCGACCGATCATTTTAAGTAAACCAAACGTGTGAAGATCCACAAAATTAATTCTTGAATTTTTTTTTTCATTCAAATAAACACACATAGAAATGACTCCCGTATGTAGATTTTGCGATTGAGTTGAGTTAGGATTTTCATTTTCAGCACTATCACGAGTGATTTCGTGCTCATTTGGCAAGGCCTATATAAGAAGAGTAAAATGAGTTTGCAAATAACCTCGGTTTCAAGTTTACAGTTATTAGAATGCACTTCGTGCTCATTTGGCAAGGCCTATATAAGAAGATTAAAATGAGTTTGCAAATCATCTTGGGTTTCAAGTAAATAGTTATTAGAATGCGCTTCACTCATTATGTCGGTTGGAGAAGAAAATCAATATATATATATATATATATATATATATATATATATATATATATATATTATGTAGTTTACCCTTTAATTTTTTTTTTTTTGAAGAAGGTTTTATTGCTAATATGTTTACTTCCATAGTTGGTAATGAGTAGCAGTACAAGATTTTCGCACATCAAATATTGATTCCGTTTTCGGTGGAGAGCCTTGGATTGTCAAACTTCCAACACAATGACATGGTACCAAAACATTTGCAACATAAAAAAGAAACACATTTTATTCCACTCGCGAGATCGATGTTCTTTCATGACATGATACATGTCACGTTATCGTATGAAATAAAGGATCCAAGGTAACGGATCGCCTGGACTTTTATCGTACTGCAAATAACTACCTTTCGATCAAAGTTGAGATCAAAGTCGAGACCTCGGAGCGGCAACATCTTTCGGCTCGAAACTTATGGTCAGAGGAACCACACGATCCTTGCCAGGCCTGAATCTCTTCACAATTACATCAACAGCTGCCACGGATTTCTTTCCCATTACCTTCATCATCTGCAACAAATTGGTAAATCAAGCGTTTTAGTTCTTGTTTTCAATGGCGATAACGAACTGAATAAGTCAGAGAGCTGAAGTTGAGCTGCCATCACAAACTGTAGACACTTAAGTTTGTAGCGAACGACTTTGTAGCCAACAACCTTCTACGTTCGTTCTGCATCCATCTATAATCCGTACTTTATCTCCTCTTTCTATCATTTTACATTTTATCCAAGATTCCTCATCTTGAAACTACTGTTGATCCCAGTTCATGTAGAGAGTCACAGGCCTTTGAAGACTTTCTCATTTCCCATCAAGGATAGACCAAATTCGAGAGCAATTCATTCCAATGAATGGATTGCGTTATACACTTCTTGAGACCTTTGATAACGATTCCAGGGTTCCATTTATTATTTGCTCAATTCGCCAAGTAAACAACTTCTGAATCAAAATTGATGCCTGTTAGATCAAGAAAACTCTTACGTCATTCATATGGCGAACTTTTTTTCCATTAAAATCCACGATGACATCACCATCTTGAACGCCAGCACGATATGCAGGGAATCCTATTATTACCTGGCGAAGATAAGAATACGTAAGGAACCGGCAATTTTGGCAAGTAAGAAGAATGCATCGTCTAAAAAGGCTAGCTTGACGCCATTACAGGAATATAATAACATTAGATTCCGGATTTTCATGATTACCCAAAATTCCAACTTCATTGTCAAAAGAAGTGTGGATCGACAATTTACTAGTCCAATTGTACTCAAAAAGCATGCAGCATAAGTTGTCCCCTGGAGAGAGCTTTCTTCAGGGTACTTTCACAGAGAAATGGCAGCACCAGCGGGGCTTCAATGTCACATATACAGTATGATTCTTATCATAGCACAATTGACGACTGATGTTGTTTTATCTGATGGAACATTTTCTCCAGGCGAGGTTTTTCCATGAATAATTTCAAATAGCATGTTTCATGAGAAATAGAGAGGACAAAAGAAAAAGCAAGACGACAAGTTAAACAAACTTAAGAGGGACCTTAGCAATATAGTATCCAACAGTAGCAAATTTTGGCCATGCACCATACAGCGCCCTCCTCCCAAAACCATAAATTCATGCACAGAATTGGGGGCGCTCTTCTTGCACACTGATGACATCATTGAAAAGGGAATAAAATGAGAGCATTTCCAGATTTGCCGAAGAAGACAATAAGAAAGACATACCTTCTGTACAAAGACACCTTCTTCAGCTTTAGGGAATGTGGGGTAACGTTGTTTAAGTGTTTTGTAGTTCTCCTTGCTGACGTTCCACATAACCCATCCAAAATATGGTTGTACAGGCATCCTGCGACAAGTTACCTTCTGTTACCTAGGTGAAGATAATATGCTTGAAATATCATAGTTGTACTGGGGAAGTTCCGAGATTGAATACTGCAGAAGACTTCTACAAGGCCATTATAGTAACTGATCAATAAGGAAAGAAATTGTTTAAGTTTAAACTACAGAGGTCATCGAACTATTTCTTTCCACTTAACACCTGGAGTTCTCGCCGAGAAATGCAATAGAAATGACCACGACTGCTCAATGCACATCAGAATATCAATAAAAAACTTGCTTTAAAATCAGTCACCTCTTTTATTATATAAAGGAGGATAGGAGACGATTGATCATTATACTGATGGAAAAGTTCACGACAAAGTTTACATATCAAGCAGGTATGAGGCACCAAAATAGAACGTACTGACAACTCTGGAAGGGCCTTAAGATTGCTGAAAAAAGATCAACCGGTACAGCAAAGCTCAGTCCAGATGCTCATGGAACCGTCCTCCTCGCCTCTTAAGCTAGTGTCCTCGCTTCCAGGTGTGAGCTGCAATGGCGTTGGTGTTTGGACTTTTGGAGTGTTGGACAAGGTATATGACAAAACTGAAATTGGGTGAAAGAAAACATAAAAAATGAGTGAAATTCTTTTTTTTTTTCGTGGACTGGGACTGAATGTAGTAGATAATGGTTATTAGATGAGTGAAATGTTGAGCAAAACATTCAGTTTCAGGTCAAGTTCGAAGTAATAGTTGACATGCCAGCTCAGGTGATTCACGAACTATAATCTCTGTTCAATATCGAAGTTCCAAGTCAACATTTCATAGATGCCGATTTTAGTTATAATAATCACATGATAATATGTAAGGAACGAAATCATGAACAGGTCATATGAAGGAAAATTAATTATTAGCAACATGCTAAAACCTCCTTAAAACACACAAAGTAGAATTGGCGGGAGATGCAAACATACAGGATCGAAGATTTTGGAAATGACTCGTTTTGTGAATGTTGCGTTTAAGTCAGGATTTCCTTTACCTCGGTGCTACCTCGACTGATTTCAGTCTCATTTGGCAAGACCGATGCATAAAACAAGTTTTCGAATCATCTTGGGTTTCATGTTGATGTGTTTCGAATGCGGTTCGAACATGTTTGAAGTAGCTGCACGAGATTCTTATCGAGTGAATGTCGGTTCCATATTCAGCACACTGTAGCTGAGGCTTGAATTGTAAAGCTACAACACATTGACATAGTGCTGGATCACTTGCAAACAAAATATTCACATTTTACTCTACCAGGAGATCGAGGTTGTTCATGACATGATATATACACATTACGGTCCTCTCATGAAATAAAGGATCCAAGGTAACAGATCACTTGGACTTTTATTGTACTGCAAACAACTGTGCTTTGATCAAAGTGGAGGCGTCGGATTTCCCACACATCTAAGCGACATCTTTCTCCTTGAAAGTTATGGCCAGAGGAACCGGAGCATCCCTGGCTCTCTTCACATTTACTATGACAGGTTCCCCATATCTCTCCCCTCTAGCATCCATCATCTGCAACAAATTGATGAATCAAGCGCTTTAGTTCTCGTTTTCGATAAGGATAACTAACTGCATACGTCAGAGAGCTGAAGTTGAACTGCCATCGCAAACTGTAAAAGCTTGAGTTTATAGTGAACAGCTTTGTTTGTTTGTCCTGCATTTATAGATAATCTGTAATTTATCTTCTTTTCTTTCATTATTTACCATCCAAAATTCCTCATCTTGGAACTATTGTTGACCCCAGTTCATGCAGAGAGTGACAGGCCTTCAAAGCAATTCATTCCAACGAATGCGCTATGCACTTCTTAAGATCTTTGATAAAAATTCCAGAGTTCCGTTTATTATTTGCTGATTTTCTCTTAGTAAACAACTTCGAAATCAAAATTGATGCTTGTTAGATCAAGAAAACTTTTACCTCTTTGATGTTCCGAACTTGTTTTCCGTTAAATCCCACAATAACATCACCGGTTCGAATGCCCGCATGATCAGCAGGGGATCCTTTAAATACCTGACGAAAATAAGAATATGTAAGGAACCGGCAATTTTGACAAATAAGGAGAATGCATGGTCTAAAAAGGCTAGCTTGAACAGCATTACGAAAATACAGTGACATTAGACTACGGATTTCCATGTGTACACAAAATAAAAGTTCATTGTCACAAAAGGTGCGGATCAATTATTTTGGATCGACACTTTACTAGTGCAATGATACTTGAAAGCATGCAACATAAGTACAGAAAGCTTTCTTTGGGGTACTTTCACAAGGAACTGGTGGCACCGGCATGGCATTAATGTCGCATATACAGTATGATACTCATCATGGCACAGTCGACAAGTGATGTTGGTTTATTGTATGGAACTTTATCTCCACACAAGGTTTTTCCGTGTATAAGTTCAAATAGCACGTTTCATGAGAAATAGAGAGGACAAAAGAGTAAGGATGACGAGCTAAACAAACAAAAGAGTGACCTTAGCTGTGTATAAAAGGGAAGAGAAGGAAAACATTTCCAGATTTGCCGGAGGAATAAACCAAATGCACCTTTTGTACAAAGACGCCATCTTTAGCATTAGGAAATGTGGGGTAACTTTGTTTAAGTGCTTCGAAGTTCTCCCCACTGATGTTCCGCACAATCCATCCGAAATCCGGCCGTACAAGCCTCCTGCCACAAGTTACTATCTGTTACCCGGGACGAGATTATATGCTTGAAATATCACAAATTCTTTGCACACATACTCAAATAATTCATATAAGGAAATAAGTTTGGAGAAACAATAATGTAGAAGACTTTGACATGACCATTTTAGTTACTGATCAATGATAAGAAAGTAACTGTGTAAGCTTAAACTAGGTCAGACTATTTCTTTTCCGCCCAACACCAGGAGTAATCGCAAAGAAAGCAATAGAATAATCTGATTGCTCAAGAACATAAGGCACATTAGAATATAATGAAACACTTGCTTTAAAATGAATCACCCGTTTTATTAAAAAAGGAGGATAGGAGACAATTGATTCTTATACCAATAGAAAAGTTAATCACAATAGTTTACATATCAAGCAGGTTTGAGGCAGCAAAAATAGAACTTACTGAAAATTCTGGAAGGGCTTTATGATAGCTGAAATAAGATCAACCGGTACAGCAAAGCTCACTCCAGATGCTATGTCCGGTTTCACATTCTCAACATTGACACCAATTACTTCTCCATCAACATTGCAAAGAGGACCCCCAGAGTTTCCCTTCACGAATGAAGAAACAGTGGCAACTAGTGTCAAGTTAAGGAGCATACCATAGTTATGCCAAAAGAGTAAGTTGGACAGAGAAATGCATGCACGTTAGTTTACCATCAATGCCGTCACAGACCTCTATTTGATTAGACTGTGCTATGTACGGTCTACAATTCTGTATCATAAATATAGGTGGCCCACTAATGACGAGATATCCAATCCCCCTTTTTCATTTCTCAAGCTTCTAGAAAGTCTCCTGTAGCATCACACCTCTCGGTTAGCTAGACTTTACCCATATAACTAATTACCTTTATAGTTCCTGCTCTTCCCACATTGATGTAACACAGCTCTATCTCAGTCTAGCAGTTAATGCACAGAGTCTGGTCTAGTATTATTAACGCTGCATATGTGAATGCAACAGCAAAAGGAAACAAAAACCAATCTCAGACAGGCAGAAAAACACAGGCATTGTTCCATCTTACTGGATTGATTGCACAATCTGTTTGTAGATACTCCATCATTCCTTCAAGTCCCAACTCATTGCCCGCGCGATGAACACAGCTATATCAAGCAAAAGAAGAGAAAAGGAACTGTCACTTTGTACTTATACATCCACGCTGTTGTGCAAATACAATCAACTAAGGAAAACAAAGATTTCGACAAAAATTAATTGCTTGGTCACATCATAAGTACAAATTGAATGACCTGATAATCCCAAGCGTTACAGTGTGTTGAAGGGAAAGTGGACAGCCCATGGCTATTGCCCAGTCTCCAGGACGAAGCTTACTAGATGAGCCAACTTTTGCTGTTGAAAGGGGAGAAGTTGGTTTTTCAGTCTTTACAATGGCAATATCAAGATCCACGTAAGCATCAACAACTTGGCCTACAACATCTTTCTTGGCTTCTTGCAAACGTACGAGAACCTGCGACATTCTTTCTGTAAGCCGAGAGCCCATGACTATTCATGTTTAAATCCACGAGTTTTGTCTAGAAAACAGAAGCGTTCACAATCTTTGTCGGAGCCTTATATAAAAATAGTCACCGTCCATTTAATAGTTTAAGCCTCTGGTTTTGGACTTTCTAGCACAACTAATTTTTTTATTTTTCAGCATAGTTATATTCGAGAAAAAAACAGAATATAACCCAAGTCACAGAAAGGGGTCTGAGAAATAATACTGGTAAAAGAAAATGAAAATTATGGCACTTCAGAGTTACATTCGAGGAAGCAATATGGGCATGCAAATCTCCACCGATCATGCAGATACTGGCAGAGCAATATGTTCCGTGCCTTCAGTTACATGCTTGTGTGCAGAGAAATAGAATGAGAATATAGTGAGCACAGTCGAAGGCTAACTAATCTGACAAAATTCTTTCCGATCCTTAACCATATGTGCAGGTTAGACGTCATCAAGTTCAAGATGATATCATTATAATAAGATCATGTGGTAGAGATAAAAACAAAGTGAAAAGCTTGAACTTGGGCCACTGAGTTTGGACAGCAAAGTACACCCTCAAACACCAACCTGCCCATCGGCTGAATATACCATGTTCGTTTTGTCGAAGACAACATGAGCACATGTTAAAATGTAGCCATCCTTATGAATTGCAGTTCCAGAACCTATCTCCCCGTCAACATCTGACCAGCAAGATAACAAAAGACTTCTCAGACTAGTGCCAAAAAAGAAGAAGAAGAAAAAGTAACAAAAGATTTTCAGCCAGGACAACTCAATAAGAGAAGGATCACATGGCGTACTTTGCCCTCGATTTCGAGCACATAGACTAGCGACAGCAGGAGCGGTCTTAGCAGCAGCATGGGCAATTGTATCTCTGCCAAAATACGCCAGTTTTGCATTTTCTTCAGATTTAGCTGAAGCTGCCTTACTTGTATCGTAACACCTAATCCAACTAGTTTGAAGAGACTGGGACGGAAGTACTTCTGCAGGTTGCAAAAATAATAAACGAACATATGACGACAGAGGAAAATAGTGGTGTTACACATTGGTTTTGATAAAATTAGAAAGGAGACAAACCGTGTCGCCGCTGATTCAAGGAAATAAATGCCGGGGGAGGTGGCGTGAATTCCTTACGCAATTGGGCAGTATTTGCGGCTAATGGGTTTGATTCTGTTGTTCAAATCAAACAAGGTAGTTCAATTAGAAAGGGTCTCAACTACAACTATATGAAAACTTTAAATTTACCGGGGCTTGATTCCTTAACCCAACTTTAGGTCAAACTCCAATTTTCTCCCAAAAAATTTTTTGTCTGAAAAAAATTACAAAATTTCACTCTAGTCTCAAATCTGCCCCATGTCCAAAAATTCCACAAATTTCTTTAAAATTATCGGCATCAAGGCTAGTTTGAGGCTCATTATCATAATAAATGTTTTCACCAACAACCTTATTTTCATATGGAACAATAGTGGTCTCTTGATACTAATAATTTCGAATATATCCATGGCAATATTTTGACGTGGAGCAGATTTTGAATTAAGTGAAAGTTTGTGATATTATTTAGATAAAGAAAAAAGTTGAGGATAGAATTGGAACAAGAACTAAAGTTTGAATTTATTTTAGGAAATTAGCTCAATTGATTAGCAATCTGCTACCTACCCCAAAATCCTTACTACGAATCCAATGTAGGCAAGAAAATACGTTTCGGCCATTAGATATAACGGGTGTCTCGTGAGATTCACCTAGCCTTAGGAAATGGAACTATTCAGCCTATGTTCACCGGATGCATGTAGTAACACTAACATTTCTAGAGCAGTCACCTCAGGGTTCGTCGGCTATGGCCTGCAAGCACTCTCAAGGGCACACCATATCCGACGAACTCTTGAGCTTGTCCTTAATGCAACTATACGCAAAAGACGCTCTAAACTGCAAACATTAGAACTTCAACCCTAAAAGGTGCACTACATGTACTTCCTGTTTCTAGGCAAACAGGCCGAATTGCATCATATTAAGCATAGATTCACCAACATATAACAGAAGCACTGGCATGAAATAGACCAAGGTACTTACTGCTAGCATTTGCATGAAACAGACCAGAGCGAGCAACAGCGATTCCCGCCATCTGTAGCATCAAAATTTACGCTGTCAAAAAGAAGAAAGAACGGAAAATTGTCTCCGCTATTGATACTTGAAATCCAAAATAGCTCTAAGCTTCCCCTCAGCAGTAAAAGTTTTTGCTGACAGGAGAAGCAGAAGCAAAATTACCTGTAGGAAGCTCCAGAGCAGAGATCAAGTGATACCCAGATTCTGTTGGCGTCTCCATCGAATGAATTCACACCTAAATACAGCATCTGATCCTACAAAAAAAAAAAAAAACTTAATTGACTACTAAGTCAAAGTCCTTGATTAAATGCTAGTTATTTGTGGGGGTTTTCGTACGTAAATAAAGAAAATGACTCCCGGGTTTCGTTTGCAAATGAATTTCGCGTTCCCGAATCAAATTGCCCGGCTGCCACCCACTTGTCCTAAAAAAATTGACGCTTGGTGGTTAATTAGGGCGTGTTTGATAACATTTTTATTTAAAAATTATTCCAGAAAATAAAAATAGAAAAAAGTGTTTCTGTTTTGGGGAACAATTTTTGAATAAAAAAACGCGTTTGGTAAACTTATTCTAGAAATAAAAAATGAATAGAAACGTGTTTAGTAAATTAGTGTTCTTTTTTTTGTTTCTTTTAATTTTTAAATATTTTTATTTTATTTTCATTTTTTCTTCTTTTGGCCGGTCGCCGGCCTCGGCCATGGTCGGCGACCAGTCGACGAGGGCTGGTGGCCTTGCCTAGCCACTGCAAGGCTCACCGGCCCCCGACCAAGCCGAGCCTCGCTGTGGTTGGGCGAGGCTCAGCCTCGCCTTGGCTGGGTGAGCTCGGGCTCACCCAAATCCGGTGAGCCCGAGCTCGCCCAGCCTTGCCCCGCACCGGCGAAGCTTGGCCTCGCCAGGGGCCGGCGACGCTCGACCTTGTCAGGGGCTGGCGATGCTCCGGCGAGGTCACCAGCCCTCGACGGCCAGTCGCTAGCCATAGCCGAGGTCGGTGATCGGCCAAAGAAAAAAGAAAAAGAAAAGAATAAACAAAAAAGAGAAGAAAAAGAGAAGAAAAAGAGAGGAAAGAGAAAATTTGTTCTTAAAAATTGTTCCAAAAATAAGAAACACATTTTTCTTGTTTCTTGTTTCTATTCTAAATATGTTTTTGGGAACAAAAAAATAGATTTGGAATAAAAACGCAAACAAACGCGTTTCTATTATTTTTTTTTGTTTCCTGGAACAAAAAAATAGAAATTTCGTTTATAAACAAAAACAAAAAACATTAACAAACATGCCCTTAGTGACAGAGCACGTACAAGGTCTTGCAACGTTTGGGAGTCTTGGATTTTCATGCATAAACTACAAAAAAAGAGATAGTTTCCACGAAGTGTGTGATTCACCATTGCTTAGAAAGAAGTTGCATTTATGTAGCAATGAGACGATGCGCACTGGTTAAATAGTGACAGAGCAAGCACGTGCACGTTATATTATTTCCCTACAAATGATAAGAAGCACAAGTGACCGTCACGAAGCAGATAACCATTTCTGAGCAATAGCAGGACAGCAGATCAATTCCCTTGTCGGAATTTAAGGAATTTAAGAAGACTAGGTCAATAGGTCCGTTTGAGAGTATGTTTCACTTTTTGGTGTTTCCTACAAGATACTAATCTTTTAAAAATATATTTAAATGTACGGATTTTAGTGATATAGTAATCTTTAAGCTATTACAAGGATAACATTTTATTACGAATTACAAATTCTTATAAAAGTGAGTCCTATAATAATTCATAATTATTTGTTATTTAATTTTTTGTGATGCAAAATAAATTGTTTTTCTCACAATAAATTAAAGATTGTCATTCATTACACTTCATGAAGACTAGAGAGGGAGGGAGGGAGGCAGCAAGAGGGTACTATGGTGCCATTGCACCACACCAGATGCAATTTCATGTTGTTTAGCAACTTTTGTTTTTTGGAATTTCACAGCTACTCTAATACCATGTGTAGAGAAGCGAATGATTGCCCAAGAGAAATGGACACTTCTTTATTAATAATATTATAGAAGCAAGTAAACTCTCCACACCTACTTCGCAATATTTTATTTGTAACTCTTCTCACCACTCACACGCTAACACTCACTGACACTTACTACGCTCGCAAGCCACCCACTACAACACTGGCTTGTTCCATGGGTTTTGAGGAAAATCCCTAGGATAAATTTTCATATCCGGTGGTTAACCCCGCACGGGCTTTGGGGGAGCAGTTTAAGGACCTACTTAGGTCCTCTATGCTTTTGTTTTTTGGGCATATACACAAGTGGAGGAGGCTAGGCTATTTCTAACCTTTATACACCGATTATCTAACATATGATCTCTGGCACAAGTGGGATTTTTGCTTCTATTTTTCATGTTCGGACAAATCTATAGCCACAAAGTTCTAGCTATCACAAACTGCCTAAAGTCTTGCAGCAATTGCTAGAAAAATCTAGAAAATGTGTGGGAAAGAGGAGAGAAAGGCGGTGCTCTTCAACAGTTCTTGTATATTTTTCATTTTTTTTTTGGTTTAAACCAGAAAATCACATATCACAAGCCTCTATGATAATCACATTGGATTAGCCACCACTAAACAACAACAAAAAAAGGGATGATTAGCTGGCTTTAAAATATATTAGTTGTTACCGAGTCGTCATCTATTCCTCAAAATAGTATAGTTCTTTCTTTGTCACGTGCTTGAAGAAAGATTCAAGATCCGACAAGATCCATTAGCAAAGGGCGAAAGACTCAAACCTCTCTCCAAAAGGCTAAAACTGTGCCGTTGAAGCTTCAATCGCAATGCCAGCTTGCCTTCTATGTGACTTTCAAAGTCGATTAATGAACATGAATGAAATTCCTTCTTTTTTTCATGGACTGGATAATGGTTATAAAGTGAGTGAAATGTTGAACAGAAGAGTCAAGTTGGAAGCAAGAGTTGATATGCCAGCTCATGCTTTTCACAAATTACAATCTTTATAATCCTATGTCAGCATTTCAAAGATGTTGATTTTAAATATGATAATCACATGATAATATGTAAGGAGCATAATCATAACCAAGTCATATGAAGGAGCAAGCAGTCGATGCGACTGGCTTGCAAAATAGTAATTGAATGACATGACCTCTATGGCCGGCGTTGAAGTATCGAGCGGCCTATATAGCATGCTTGGGAAATAGTTACTAAATGATGTAGCTTGTGCAACCGGCGTCGAAAGAAAGCTATCTTTGTGAAAAGAAATGATGCAAAAGATAATGATACCAAGTTGAAAACGATAATGATGCGGAAGATAAGAATTAAAGAATTTTTGTATATATCAATATACATTGACAAATAGTATATGAAACTATTTATAGGCTTATTTAATAACTATTTAGGGAAATAATGTAAACAAAATATCATGCACCATCGAATGAGATATATGCATAAGAGAAATGATTAGATGCCACTCTTTAATATACTACGAAAATAACAGTTTATTTTGGATCATAAAAAATTAAATCACAAATAATTATAAATTAGTGCGGGACTTATTTCTTCAAAAATTTGTAACTCACAATAGATTATTATTCTCATAGTATCTAAAAAACTGTTATGTTAGCAAAGCCTATATGCATAATCAAGTAAATATACTAATATTGCTAACAGTGACATGCTAAAACCTCCTTAAAACACTCAAGATATAAATGGCTGGAAATGCAAACTCGCCTTCTCTACAAACTGAGAATGAAAGATTTAGGAAATAACTCGGTAAGCCAATCTTGCGGTTGAGTTGGGATTTTCATTTCCTCAGTGCTGTCTCGAGTGATTTCAGGCTCATTTGGCAAGGCCAATGTGTAAAACGAGTATTTGAATCACCTCGGGTTTTGATCTAATGTTATCAGAATGCGCTTCGCGCATACACCAGCCAAACATGTTCGAAGTAGCTGTACGAGGTTCTCGTCCAGCGAATTTTGGTTCTATTTTCGGTACATGGGAGCCAGATTGAATTTTCGATTTCCGACGCATTGACATGGTACTGAATCACTTGCAACCAAAATAGTCACCCATTTTATTCTCCTCACCAGGTCAATGTTCTTTCATGACATGATACATGCCACGTTATTGCCCTCTCATGAAATCAAGGATCCAAGGCAACAGATCGCTTGGACTTTTATTGTACTGCAAATAACAATTCATCTAGCAAAGTCGACATTAAAGTCGAGGCCTCCGAATTCCTACAATCTTGAGACAGGTTTCTCCTGGAAAGTAATGGTCAGACGAACTGAAGCATCCCTGCCATCCCTGGCTCTCTTCACAAGTACCTCAACAGGTTTTCCAGATCTTTCCCCCATAGCAGTCATCATCTGCAACAAGTTGGTGAATCAAGCACTTTAGTTCTCGTTTTCAATAATCATAAGTCAGAGAGCTGAAGTTGAGCTGCCATCGCAAACTGTAAGAGAACAACTTTGTTTGTTTGTTCTGCATCCATCCCTAATCTGTAATTTATCTTATTTTCTTCCATTTTATATACCATCCAATACTCCTCATCTTGAAACTATTGTTGAGCAAAGTTCATGTAGAGAGTGACAAGCCTTAAAAGCCTTTCTCATTTCCCGTCAAGAATAGGCCGAAGTCAAGTAAAGCAAGTGCAATTCATTCCAAGAAATGCGTCATGTACTTCCATGATAACTTTGATAATGATTCCTGGGTTTCATTTATTGTTTGCTCAATGCACCAAAGTAAACAACTTCTGAACCAACACTGATGCTTTGCTAGATCAAGAAAGCTTTTACCTCTGTTATGTCTCGAACTCTTTTGCCATTAAATTCCACGATGACATCACGGTCTTGAATGCCAGCACGATTAGCAGGGGATCCTTTTATTACCTGATGAAGATGAGAATACCGGCAATATTAACAAACAAGAAGCATGCGATTGTCTCAAAGACAAGCTTGAACAGCATTGTGAGAATAAAATGACATTACATTGCAAATTTCCTTTGGTACACATGATGCAAGTTCATTGTCATGGAAGCGTGAATCGAGACTTTCACTAGTAAAATGATTACTTCAAAGCATGCAACATAAGTTGTCTCCTAAAGAGAGCTTTCTTTAGGGTGCTTCGACAAAGAAATGGCAGCACCAGAATGGCGTTAATGTTGTTTATGCGGTATGATTCTTATCGTAGCATGGTCAACAAGTGATGTTGGCTTATTAGGTGGAACAATTTCTCCAAACAATTTCATGAATGAGTTAACGGGATAAGTATACTGGGAGTTCTAAAACTGATCATAAAAGTACAGTTTTTTTTTTTTTTTTGTGACTCAGGAACCGCCATACAGCTGGCAACCGGCAGCGTAAACCCAGGTCGACCCAAGGGGGCCCATCTCCTCTGGGCCGTGGGTGAATCGCACAAGCGACCGCAGAGATTCAAACTCACTCCATTCCAGTAGAGGGATTGAACGCAAACCATGCGACCACCAATGGGGTAGGTATCACAAAAGTGCAATTGAATCCTAAAATTTTCAAAAAATGCAATCAAATCCTAAAACTTTTACAAAAGTGCAATTGAGTCCTAAAATTTTCAAAAAATGCAATCAAATCCTAAAAATTTCACAAAAGTGCAATTGAGTCCTAAAACTTTCAAAAAATGCAATCAAATCCTAAAACTTTCACAAAAGTGCAATTGAATCCTAAAAATTTTCAAAAAATACAATCAAATCCTAAAATTTATTAAATTAATGTAATTAAGTCCTAACATTTGTCAAGTTAGGGTAATCAAGTACTAAAACTAATTAATTTTCTATTTGTCAAGTTGGACAAAGTTAATAGGAGAACTTGATTGCATCAGCTTTACAAGTTTGATAATTTGATTACACTTTTTAAAAGTTTTAAAACTCAATTTCACTTTCATAACAAGTTTTAGAATTTTCAGTACACTTATCCTTAATTTAAAATAATATGTTTCATGAGGAAATAGAGAGGATGGAAGAGAAGCAAGATGAAAAAAAGACGCACCCTTTGTACAAAGACACCTTCATTTGCATAGCGAAATTTGCTGTAATATTTTGCAAGTGCTTCAGAGTTCTTACTGAAGTTCCGCACAACCCATCCGAAATCGGGTCGTAAAGGACTCCTGCCACAAGTTACTATCCGTTACATAGGTAAAGATCATATGCTCCAAAAATCCTAAACTCTCACAGAAAGACGTTACTCAAATGATTCATATTAGGACACCAGTTCGGAAAATCAATATTTGAAAAGACTTTGACAAGACCATTTTAGTTAGTGATCAATGACGAGAAATTGTTACAAGTTTAAACTACAAACGTCATCGAACTATTTCTTTCCTACCCAACATCTGGAGTTATAGCAGAGAAATGCAACAGAAAAGAACCGATTGCTCAAGAACAACATGCACATCAGAATATCAATGAAACAACTGCTTTAAAATGAATCACCCGTTATATTACATAAAACAGGATAGGAAACAATTGATTGGCATACCGACATAACAATAGTTTGCATCTCAAGCAGGTTTGAGGCACCAAAATAGAACTTACTGAAAATTCTGGAAGGGCTTTATGATTGCTGAAATAAAATCAACCGGTACAGCAAAGCTCACTCCAGATGCTTTTTGAAGTTCCTCTATATTGACACCAACTACTTCTCCATCAACATTGCAAAGAGGACCCCCAGAATTTCCCTTCACAAACAAAGAAAAGAATGCAACTAATTGTCAAGTTAAGGAGAATACCACAGTTATGCCAAAAGAGCTAGCTTAAGTTGGACAGAGAAGTGCATGCACTTGAATCTACCCCAATGCAGTCCGTGACGTCTATACACTTAGACTGCATTAGGTACAATCTACAATTCTTCATCATAAACATTTATGGGATAATAGGTCGCGGCCAACATTTCACAGATAGGCGGCACACTAGTGATGAGATACACAATCCCTCTATTTCCTTTTCTCACGCTTCTAGAGAGTCTCAAGCAGCATCGCACCTCTCTGTTAGCTAGACTTACTTTCCCCATAAAACTAATTGGCATTATAATTCCTATTCTTCCCACATTAATGTAACACATATCTAGGAGTTTGAGCAGAACTTGTATCCTGATATAGCATCTAATGCACAGAGACTCGTCCAATATTACTATCATCGAATATGTGAATGCAACAGCAAAAGGAATCACAAACCAATCACAGGCAGGCAGGCAAATGCAGGAATTGTTGCATCTTACTGGATTGATTGCACAATCTGTCTGTAGATACTCTACGTGCATTCCTCCATCACTGATGTCTTTGCTCGTCCGACAAACATGGCTTATTATGCAAAAGAAGAGGGAAGGAAGTGTCACTTTATGTAATAATTATACATCCACACTTTGTGCTAATACATTTAACTAAGGAAAGCAATGACTAGGACAAAAGTTAATGGCTTGATCAGTTGGTAGTACAAGATGAATGACCTGAAAATCCCGAGTGTAATAGTGTTTGGAAGGCAAAGTGGACTGCCCATGGCTATTGCCCAGTCTCCAGGATGAAGCTTACTAGATGAACCAACTTTTGCTGTTGAAAGAGAAGAACTTGGGGGATCGATCTTTATGATGGCAATGTCAAGATCAACGTAAGCATCAACAACTTGGCCTACAACATCTTTCTTGGATTCTTGGCCTACAACATCTTCCTTGGGTTTTTGCAAGCGTACGAGAACCTGCGACATTCTTTCTGTAAGCCAAGAGCCCAGGACCATCCATGATTAAACCTGTGAGTTTTGTCTAGAAAACAGGAGCATCCACAATCTTTATCTGACCCTTAAATACAAGGAGTCACCATCCATGTAATGGTTTAAGCTTATGGTCTTGGACTTTCCAACAAAAATAGGTTTCTTTCTTTTTCTTGCAGATACTGGTAAAAGAAAATGAAAATTATGGCACTTCAGAGTGGCATTCTCATCAACATCGGGTCAAAAAAACAATTTGGGCATGCAAAACTCCACCAATCATGCAGATACTGGCAGAGAATGTTTCTTATGCTTTTAGTTACATGCTTATATGCAGAGAATAGAATGACAATATATCGAGCAAAGTCGAAGGCTAAGTATCTGACAAAGTGGTGCTCTTTCCGATTCTTAGCTACATGTGAGGTTTACATGTCTACGTCAAGTTCAAGATAAAGTCGTTAGTTCCAAGATATTGTGGTCGAGAAGAAAAAGAAGTGAGAAACTTGAACTTAAGCCACTAAATTTGGACAGCAAGGGACATCTTCAAGCACCAACCTCCCCATTAGATGAACGTATCATGTTGGTTTTGTCAAAGAAAATATGAGAGCATGTCAAAATGTAGCCATCCTCATGAATTACAGCTCCAGAACCAAAATTCTCATCTGGAGGTAAAGAGAGACTGTTCAGATTAGCGCAAAAAAACAAGGAACAGAAGATTTTCAGCCAAAAAGTCTCGATAAGAGAACGGTCACATGGCATACCTTGCCCTTGTCGAGCATATAAATGAACAACTGCAGGAGTGATCCCAGCAGCGGCTTCAGCAATTATACTGCGAAAATATCCCTTATTTGGTGTTGCATTTTCTTCAGATTTAGCAGAAGCTGCCTTGTTTGTATCATAACACCTAATCAAACTAGTTTGAAGAGACTTGGGGGGAAGTACTTCTGCAAGTTGCAAAATGAAAAATGGACAGAGGATGACAAAGGAAGAGTGGTGTTGAACTTTGCTTCTGATGAAATTCAAAAGGAGACAAACCAATCTTTACCAAAAAAAAAAAAAAGGAGACAAACCGAGTCGCTGCCGATTCAAGGAAAAAAATGCCGGGAGAGCTGGCATGAATTCTTTATGCAATTGGGCAGGAGTCGAGACTGATGGCTTTGGTTCTGGACTCAAATCAAACATGGTAGCTTATCAAGTCACTGTCAACTACAAATACAAAAGAACTACAATTTGACTTGGGGATGTGCTAGCCACTCCAAAATCCTTAATACAAATCCAATTCATGCAAGACAATACATTTTGACCTTTAGATCTAATGGGTTGCTTGTGAGATTCACCTACCCCTAGGATCTGGAATTATCGAACCTACATCGATCAGTTGGATGCAATCACATTAACATCTCTATTTAAAAGGAGTGTCAGTCACACGGGCTCTGCCAGGTACGGCCTAGAACTACTTAATACAAAGATACGCAAAAAGATGTCCTTAACTGCAAAAATGAGAGATTTAACCTGGAAAAGTGCTCTGCTTATACATCGTGTTTCTAGGCAAACAGACCGAATCGCAACATATTAAACATAGGTGCACCAACAGAAGCATCTGCATGAAGTAGACCAAGGTACTTACTGCTAGCATATCCATGAAATAGCCAGGTACCAGCAACAGCAATTCTCGCCATCTGCAGCATCGAGATTCAAGGGGCCAAAAAGAGAAAAAAGAGGTTGAAAATTTTCTCTGCTGACGATACTCAAAAGCCAAAAGTTGCTCTAGACATCCCTCCAGAAGTAAAAATTTTCGCGGGCACGCATTGGAACAGAGCAACGTGCTGAGAGGAGAAGCAGAAGGAAACTCACCTGTAGGAAGCTCCTGAGCAGAGATCAAGTGATAACCCAGATTCAGTGGATGTCTCCAGCGAATGATCGGATCCCGCAAAGAAACGATCTTAAGCTGTTGCCTCCAAAGTCAGAGTCCTTGACTTAATGCAGCTTCTAGTTTGGTGAGGTTATCGTTTAGATATAAAAGGAAATGATCGCAGGTTTCATCTGCGGGTTTCATCTGCGAATAAAATATGCACCGCCGCGGTTCCATTGTCCTAAAAAAAAAATTGACACTTGCTGTATAGAATGGGATTCATCCATTTTCTTAGAAAAGAAGCAGCATTGATGGAGCAATGGCACACGGTTCATACTGGTCAAATGGCGACAGGAAGAGAACGTGCATGTTATATTACTTCCCTAACAACTACAAGAAGCAACATGTGACTGTTAGGAAGCAGACAACTATTTGTGAATTAGACAGCGCATTAATTTTCTTCTCAGAATTTAGGTCTCTTTGAGAGTATATTTCACTTTATAGTGTTTCCTACAATGTGCCTAAATTTTTAAAATATTTAGGGACAAGTGCAAAGTCTTAAAACTTGTGACAACGATGCAATTGAGTTGTACAACTTTTGAGAATTACAATCAAGTCTTAAAATTTATCAAATTAGTGCAATTAAGTTCTTCTATTGATTCCATCTAACTTGACTAACGAAAAATGTTGATATTGCCTTTTATTAGTTTCTCTCTCCTAAGTGACATAACCAATTATTTTTTTTTGTAAAATACCTTTCAAATCTTAAGTTTTCCATTAGACAAATGCACCTATATATTTAAAAGCAGGACCTCACTCTCAATTTCTTCATCTCTTTAGAATAGGTTAAGGTATTTGAGCCTAAAAAATAACTTTTAGCCCCCTTGAAATTTCTCAAAAGCGGAAAATCACAAGTCAGTAGTAAATACATAAACTCAGCTTGCCCCCCATAAATAGATAAAGCTGAATAAACAGTTCTGGAACCTTGAACATGCAGCTGCTATAGGCAAACGAAGCCTACAAATTGCTATCCTATAAATGTGATTACACTATACGAATTGCCAAGGTACTCATGTTTGACCAAATCTTGCCCCCATTAAAAAAAAGAAAGAAAATTCTAGATCCATCCCCGTTTGAAAAATCTTCCGTTTTGCCCTCAGACATTGGGGACGACCTCTCTCCATATAGCAGACTGAATATTTTACTTCGAAATCATTTGGAAGAAGCTACACCTTCAACCAAAAGGACAAACAGGGGAGAGAGAGAGAGAGAGTCCTAAAAGACAAAAATAAGAAAAATGCTGATCGAGGAACAGTGCGCATCCGGGGAATCGAACCCCGGTCAGTACCGTGGGAGGGTACTATGATACCACTACACTAGATGCGCCTTGATGTTGTGGAATACATTATATATCTTGTTCAACTAACTTGCATCCTATAACAATCGTATCAGATCAGTAGCCAGCGAACGAAAATAATGATCATATTAGATTAGTTGCTTTCAACTATATACACGGATCGTGGGTCTTCCAATAGGAAGCAAAAATCTGCAGTGTTTATATGGTAGTATCTCTTACTATTAGTACCACCGATTGAAATCATGATAATCGAAAATTCCATCCGGTCGTAATGCAAAATAGGTAAAGTGATTAAATGAGAAGGTCAAGGACCACAATTGTCTTTCTTTTTTTCCCCCTTTTTATTGACTGCAAACCTCTACGCTCACAAGATACTGACGGCTAACGACGAGCTTTGAGCGAGGGAGGAAACCTACCGCTTTATTGGGGAGTCGAAGGTGAAGCGGAATCGAATCCTACGGCTTACTTTTCGAAGATTTCTTAAAGGCGACGAGTTACTTTAACAAAATACGGAATCCGTTATTTGCTCCTGGACGACGAGATTCCATATTTGGCAACGCGTTAAGACTCAAGAAGGTGATCGATGCATCGACACGAAATGCATTTCACTGCAACAAACCAGCTCAAAAAATGACCTAATGAGGCACGACTCCCGGCATCCAGCACAACATTTACGTTCCATCGTGTAATTATCTGCGATGAAAGGAATTTCTAATCTAAAAAAGATCTATCTGAAGCTGAAGCATATGCATTCAAAAGCTGTTTCGCAAAAAAAAATACATTTCAATGAATTTATGTATGTCAGTGCCTAATTCTGTAATTACAGGTAAAACTAAACACTTGGGCAAGTTCCTGCCCAAAACAATCGCCTCACTTTGATTTTAGTTTTAATAATTTAGCTAGCCTTCCTCGAACAGTTTTCTGACTTGCCTTAAAACCTTTTGATTTCCTTTCTCTTGGCTTCCTGTTTGATCGCCTCCCCTCCAACCGCTGGCGACGTATCTCAGGATCAGCCCAGCCCTTACCCCATTCAGAAAAAGTGGAAAATGATCTCCGTTTTCTCCCCGCGAGAAGCATATCAGCTTCAGGAAATATGTACAAGCTTTCCTCTCTTTGTGATTGCACAAAATCCCATCCTCTTTCTGTTAGCTCGGGATATTTTATCTGAACATGAGCCTGCAAAAAGGAAGTCCTGAATTACTAAGGAGCCCATGATGATGCAGATATGTACCTTCAATTGAATGTGCATTCTGAACGTGTGCAAAAGCAATGGAACTACACGACCATGCAAGTGTTTCCTTAGATAAACTGAAAGCATTGAACTGACAATAAGTGTACTGAGAGATTATGCAGGGCCATCCCTAAAAATAATGTCCTTGATGTCCGTGTTATCCACTTATCAGATGATGGCAAGACAAGATCTACTCATGTCTATATTTTCCAACAAAATGTCTAGTTTAATTCATTATAAGAGTGCATACCTTCTCATCACCCTCTTTGATGTATCCTTTACTTTCCATAACTCGAGCAAGACCTTGCCACCATAACATGTCAATTGCCATGTACTTAGGAGACTGCAGAGGGGAATATCAGCACATCAGGTAACAGCTGACATAAAGGAAATACATGGATCTATGCGACACACATCAGATAAAAGCGACTCATCATTGAACATATTTGTACACCGTTCTTTTTCACCTTTTTTTTTTGGTTCGAACCTTTTTACCATTTCAAGTCACATTTTAGCACTGGCAGCAGCAAGCTAACAAAGAGAACCTGACAAGCAGTGAAGCATTTGTCCACCATATCTGAGAATATGCTCTCCCTTTCGATACCAGGAGGAGAAAGGAGAATGAACAGATGAATTGCCAGGAAGAAGACGCTATATTTGAACTGCCCCTCCCTCAAGGAGGCAGCTACTTGTAGTGGGGTGTGTGTGTGGATGGGTGTGGGAGTGTGTGTGTGTGTGTGTGTGTGTGTGTGTGTGTGTGAGAGAGAGAGAGAGAGAGAGAGAGAAAGAGTACCTGCTCCCTGATTTTACTGACCAAGAGCTTGAGATATAGCTTCTCAACATACTGTCTTTGTTTGACGTCACGATGTGTTATATCATCATCATATGAGTCGGCAATGTATCCACTGTTTCCCCGAGACAAAGCATATTGTTTCTGCATCACAGGGACTTAGAGATTACCTATCACCATATGTCACTGTACGATACATCCCTTGCTAATTTGCATGTAAAGCCATCAAAAAACAATGAAGATTCTTAGCAGCAACTGCATTTACTAATGCCAATTCCATCTATAATGGACAACTTCACTCAATCAAAATAAGAAGGGTCCTGCTGCCTAAAAAAACTCTTGCTCTTCCTTTATCATTATGTAATGGTCTGAGAATGCCAAATAAAACTATCTTTCGCCCTTTCATCTTTCCTCCAAACGAATTAAAAATGCCCATCTCTCTAAACAATCTAAAGCATATCTTTCAAGTTCTAAATGACAGAAAGGACCTTCTATCCTCCACTATGATGTTTGTGGAACATCTCATACAGTGAGAAGAAATAATATGGTGCCATTACATTTCATTTACAATGAGAACTGATATTGTCATATCTCCCACAAAGTATAGGACTGGAGCCCTTGAACACAAAACATTGTGAAGATTAACCAGATATGAACTCCTGATATCTCATGGTTCTATGAACTAACCTTGTGAGCAGCGAGAACCTGCATGAAAATATCAGCCTCTTCCCTCACATCCAGCATCTCAGGAGGTCCTTTAATGCACACATCGCACCTACAATTATAGATACTCCATAATCTTGAAAAGTAATCATTTGATATCATAGAAGGGAGCTCAAAGAATTAATTATCTTCTCTGAATCCTATTTTTTGTCGACTTCTCTGAATCCTATGTGACGTACCAAGAGCAAAGGCAGGATTTCATGAAATGGAATGATAAGTCATATTTTATCACGTCGATCTGGCTAAGGAGATAAATCTACCATCAACCTAATTTTCAGCATGATGTAGCTGCTCAATAGACCATAATTCATGAGAGCATATTCTACAAATAAAGCAGAAAAGGATAAGCAATGTACAAGTAGCACTTCTCGTGACTGAAGTGCTCCCCAAAGTACTCAACGAGTGATCTAGCTCGACAGTTTGCAGTGTTCATTCCATATCTGCAGCAGAAAGAAAAAGGCTGGCCATAAAATATTAAGACATGTCCAACTAATAGAATGAAGGAGAATAAGTAAACATACCTGTGACAATCAGACAGCATTGTGTACGCTAGTTTCAACTGATTTTCACTCCTTTTACTAGGCAACAGAGTTGGTGTTCTTGCTAAATTAGCAAAGAGTACTGATTGAGGAGGAGAGAAGACATATATAAGGATACACACAATACATGTTGTAGCTTACAAAATACCGAATAAATGGAGAAAGACACTGCATAGTGCATCATTACTGCCAGGATCACTCACCAAAAAAAGTACGAAGTTATCCTAAGTCTAATAAATAATGTGAAACAGAACTAAAACAATTCAGCCAGATGAAAAAAATTTCTCCAACCAGAGCCGATAAACAAGAAACAAAGGATCAATAACACTATAAAGTGGAAATCTATATGTTGCGAATATATTTCCATGCTCTTCTGAGGTTTAAAATAGCATAGAACTCTCCCTCCCTGCCCACCTGGGCTTCCCTTATTAAGTAGAGAATTCGATAGTTCTTTCTATGGAAATACAAAACTAACGGTCTCAAACCACAATGTACAGTTTAAAGAACTTACTGCAATCTGCTAATTTTCCATCTCTTCCAGCACGCCCTGCTTCTTGATAGTATGCTTCTAAACTCTGCAAGTGAATTCAACTCGGAATCTCAAACTCATATGTAAGAAGTGCCACTTAAGCATTCTTAGCAAGGAAAAGAAGGATGACCGAGGAAAAAAAAAACAAAGAAAGGAATGGGGTAAAAGGAAAATCAGCGCAGTATAAAAGACATCGAGATGCTGACCTGTGGCAAACCATAGTGGATGATTCTTCTGACATTTAACTTGTCGATCCCCATTCCAAAAGCCATAGTCGCAACAACAACCTGGATGTCAGGTAATAAAGCAGGTCTCAAATAGCAGTATTATGAAGGAGATGCTCAATGAACTATTCCTATTGCATGCTGTGATATGGAGGAGATACTTCACAAAGGATCAAATGCAGATCATGCCACTTAACACATTTTATCTTATGCACTATATTTGCAGAGGACAATAATCCAATATACAATTATGGTTACCTCTACATTGTCCTCATGAAATTCCTTGTGGACTTGCCTAAGATATGATTTTGACAACTGTAAAGAAATAAACAATTTATCAGCTACAGTGGAATAAATATTTTGTAAGTAAAATGTCAAGATAAACAGAGTTAAAGGATATCTTATATCTGTCTAACTTGTAATTTCTACCATTTATGATGTACATGACATCACATTCATACCAGGTAAATGGTCATTGAGCGCTTGAACTGCTCATGTATTATCTCTACTTCTACAGATACAAGTCATATATCTCTGGCAGCATTGCAGAAATCTAGACATGAAATCTCTGGAGATATTTATCCACATGATTCAAATCTTTTGGTGAAAATTCTAGTGAAAAACCCAGTGATTAATATAAAAGAAATGTGGAGTAGTTTGAAGCAAGAATGATACCAAAATCAAACCATCAAATTGAGAATACATCAATTAAAAAGGGGGGTCTATATTATGCAGAATGAAACCTTGGCATTATAAGCTGCTGCTTTGATGCCGAAGTCACACAAGAATTTGGCAATTGTCACAGTTTCTTTCCTCGTAGGGACATAAATAATAGTAGGGCCATGATCTAATGGCTCTTGCTGAAGCTTCAGCCTTTCCTCCAGTTCCATTGGTGAATCAGACATCTCAAGAGAACTACATACCTCCTGGCTTAAATCAGGAGATTCTCCATGGAATTCTCCACAGGGAACTGCAAGGGCCAATTGAATAGCACATCAAATTACAGGATGAAAAAGTTCTAGCACAGTTTTCGGACAATTTCCATTTTATGAGTAAGTTTTCATAAAGTCCCTTGCTCCACATCCTACAAGCATATATAAACAGCAATGGTGGAAACATCATGCCATAATCAGAATTCCGAAGATATGCCTCTTTAATAAGAAGTTATACCATCCCAATCATCCACACCCTGGAAGGTGTCCGTTTCATCTTCTAAGTATTCAACTGACAATCCTGTCTCCCTCGAAGAGGTGTTATCATTTTTCACCAAATTCGCTTCATCATCTTCATATCTGTCACAGTAATCATCCTCTGAACATACTGATGTATTATCGGAATCTTCAGCACAGTCAAGATGCTGGTTGTCACCAATCTTTCTTCTCAAACCATATGTTTTTATCAAAACATGGAAATCCTTTTTGTAAGTCCGTGAAGAAGTTCTGCTATGCTTAACCTGTTAACAGCAGGTCCATATTAGGAGCAAATCTACCAAATTTCATGCTGGTGCATATTTCTGTTTTCAAGCACTTAAATATCCCTATGAACACAAGAAAACCTAATCCAATCCTTAGAACAAAAGAAAACAACAAACTCACGGAAAAACGTAGATTGGAGCGGTAGAATGATGTAAGCACAATCTTTGTCTCCTTTGACATGCAAAGGCACCGAATAACATCTTCTCGAACACGGTTAGTAGCAGTAGCAGTCAAAGCCATCAGTGGGATGTCAAATTTCAAGAACTTCATCTTGGAAGTGCTGAAGTTCTCTCTTAACACAGATAGTTTCCTGAATGTGAAAAAACTTCAGTCAGGAAAGAATCCTTACCATAATCTTTAATCATCATAATTGTCCCCTCTATAAACCAGGATCATTAACATGCAAAGCTGAACCAATGGTCAAAGTCATGGTAAATAACCGAGCAACAGGTAAGAAAAAGAGAGAAGAAATGAATGATCAGAGGAAATGACTGTAACGAAAATCAAATTGTATTACAGAAATGAAAGATCGAAATATATGAGGTAAAATGACAGGTTTACCAGCATGTCTATGATTAACGTATGTGACACTTTTAGCAAGTCAGGTCTAAGATGGTTAATCACCTGCCAGACAAATTAGGTAGTGCACAGAGAAAGATCGGATCAGAAGAAAAGGGTTAACCTGTAGTCAGGCCGAAAATCATGGCCCCATTTCGAAACACAGTGGACTTCATCAATTGCAAATAATGCGATTCCTCGGCCTGCTGCAAGACTTTGTAGTGGCTTTATCAGCCTGTAGGAAGATCCATATCACTCAGTAAAAAAATGACAAAAGAGATAACACCACTGCACATGACATGTCAAACTCTTACCTTAAAACCGTCTCTGGGCAAACATATATCAAACCATATTTTCCCTCCATCGCTTTCTTTTCCACACTATTGTCAGGTTGCCCAGATCCAAGAAAGCAGGCAGAGACACCATGTTTTGCGAGCTTTAGACACTGGTCATGCATTAAACTTATCAATGGTGAGATCACAACAACCACCTTCCCAGTCAGTAGGGCTGGAATCTGGAAACACAGTGATTTACCTGCAAAACAGAGATCATTCCTGAATATGGAACCAGCTCTAGGTCTGAAAGTATTTTGGTCAATCACAAGCAAATAAAAATCACCAGATCCTGTTGCAGCGAGAACAAGGCAATCTTGGTTAGATAGCCAAGCAGCCAAAGCTTCTCTCTGGAAACTCTTCAAGGATGCATGACCAAAGTGCTTCCGTAAGAGACTACTAACTTGCTGCTCCCAGTCTGCTCCCAGACGCAGCTCTACTGGGCAATCAACAGCAATAATTTCTGATTTGATCTTGGTGTCTTGATGCATATCAGGATGGACGTTCCCGTTTCCTTCCATGACAGGTGAGACTTTTGACCCCGCATTCAAAGCATCTTTTGCCACATTAAATTTACTTCTTTTGGTTTGCATTTTTGTACCAAAATGATCCAGAATGTTAGATTGCTGCATTTTCCCTGAGGGTTGTGACAGGGACGAAGCTCTTTTGCCTGAAGCTTTTACACAAACTTTGGAACAGTTAGAACTTGTTGATGCACCCAAATTGGTTCTCAAAGGGCCATTGAGGATATAGTCAACCGCATCATTTATTGAAGCACCAACCACTTTCACAGTCTCTACTGCTGAAGAATATTCAAATCCCATTTCAACAAGTTTTGCAACGACGGCATCACCATTGACAGCTTCACCATTCATGATATAGATTCTGAATTTTTAGGATGGACTGGAGACTACAATAAAAGAAAGGAATAAAGAATGTCACATGATGGTGTAAGAATAAATGGAATCTCTTTGTATGTCATCGGTATAACAAGATATCAGTCCCACGTGCACATGTTGCAAAAGAATTGTACATTCAAGAAAGCCTGCAAGTCCTCCAAGTCATAAACCGGCAATCATGTAAGTAAGCTGGACTCACAGAAATAATGGGTGTACACGGGATAGAAGAATCGTGCCTTATCAGCAACAACAGGAGAATTAATTTCTATTTGCCTGCCGAACAGTGACGGGACCCAAAAGAAAGGAAAAGACAGTCATTCGATTCTTAAAATTAGGAATTATATCATGGTGAGGGACTCGGTCATCTCAGCTTTCGCATCAAAAACCCTCGAAATCCGCAACCAGGCAAGTCCCAATTCCAACAAAAGTGAAACGAACAAGAAAAGAAATAACAAATGGCAGCCCTATCCTTTTGGCATTTGGGCTGTGATCCTCTCTCGCATGAAAATTTACACTAAAAACACATTAAACAGAACTGACTCAACCAAACAGCAATGCCCTGATTAAATTAAGCCCATCCGACCAGCAAAATTCTTATCTTCCTTCCTCCTAAAGAACAAAATCACTCTCCAAAACATCAACACAACGCGCATACTGCCTCCTCATAATTGGGCGCTCTTCGCTAATTCTTCCACGAGAAGGAAAAACGCAAGAGAGGACGCTACGTCCGATCGAGCCACACGCGCCCCGACGGAATCGTTCGTTTCCTTCTACTACGACAGTCAAACCAGGAACGCACGTCTCAACTACGAACCGGCCAACAAAAAGACCGGCGTCTTCATCGAGCGACAAAGTAAGCTCGGACGATCCGTTCGGTTCGCTCCGCGAGCGCATTTACCTCGTTCCTGCGGAGCCGACCGGCGGAAACCCGAACTGCGATCGGCGGACGGAGGGAGAGAGAGAAGGCGTTCGTGGAAATGCTCGCGAGATTTGATTCGACCTTCCTCTTCGCAGGCGCGCGTAGGTGGAGCTCGAGCGCCCGCCCTGTTCGAGTTTCTTTCTTTATTTTTTCGGAGGGAGGGAGGGATTTGCAGAGACTGAATTGCGGTGTGATGTTGCTGCGGCGTCGTATTTGCTGCTCCGCCCAAAGCGGTGCGTTTTTGGGCGCTTTCTGCAACGGCGATGGATACGAATTCCGAAACGACGATGCGGAATGGGCTCGTGAGAAGAGAGACGGATCGAATGCGACTTTAGCGCCCGAACTCAATGCAGCTCGTGCAATTGGATCCTCGACCTTCTTTTTATGCAATCAGAATGCCTACTTGTTCGATGAAATCGTTTCATTTGACGCATTACCGTATGCTCTGTTGATTTAATCGTTGAAGCGGGTATGATATGGCTTGCTAACGTGGCGTAGGCACGAAATGATCTTTTGGTGATGTAGACTGTTGACTCGGCAACAAGGAACCGATACCACGTCACCGCCGTGAGAAATTAAACTCCATGGACGATAGAGGAACCATTATTTAACAGTGCTCATGTATCCAACTAGATCATCTTATCCTGCTCAGGAAGTGAATCGAAAAACATTGCAAGATCTCTCTAGAGGCCCAATGCAGAGAGTTTCAGTCCATAGTTCAATAGATGCATAAGTTACAGGCAACACCGGTTTTTCGAAATTCCCACGAAAGCAAAACTACTCGTTTTCATAAATATCTAAGCGCACGATCTCATGTTGGAAGATCCTTCAAAATGAATGAATGAATGCTCTAAAAGAATACTTTCACCAATAAGAAGATACTTGGATTTAGCCAAAAGAAACAAGAGATCGAAGTGCATATTCCTTGGCAAATATGCAGAACTCTCCAAAGTATAATATCCACAGTAAGCATTATCCAAAATGATGAGCATGATTATAACTCCGCACCATGAAGAGTTGGGGACCTGGACATCCTCACAGCAAAATGAGAAAAATACTAGGATCTCGCACCCTGAGCAGGCCTACCTTCCATAATTTCAAATTGAAACATTGATTGTACAAATACAGGACTTCGATCTAAAACATCACTTTCCAAGGCTAAACACGACTCACTCAGAGAGCAGTAAGGATTGGGGAGATGAGCACACCATGCTCCATCTTACTACCTTGCAGCAGCTCGTGCACTCATTGATGAATGGTAGTTCGTGCTTCTTTGCTTCCTGTAAGAAGTATAAACATCATCGTATTGACTCACTTCATTGGGATTGGCCGTTGCCCCTAGTCCCAATCTACCTGAGCCACTTTTCCGATCAACACTTCCATCAGCATAAGCACCTGTCTCTGGGTCAACCTGCAGATTGGGAGGTGGGGGTATGCATGCTCCTCCCTTGCGAACAGGAAGCTCTCTTGCATAATCCTCATCATCTTCTCTAGAATCTGATTCCATGGGTCCTTCAGAAGGGTTGACCTCTCCAATTTCTTTGAAGAATTTCGACACCCTCTCAAGAATTTCTGATGGAGGCACAGTAGATGGGGGTATTACGTTTGGAATGTCCAAAGGGCTCATCGGAGAGTAAGGCACACCACTGCCAATCTGCATCTTTCTAACCATTCCTGGTATAAGACCAGGTGGGAATAAAGGATATGGGGGCAATTTTTCGCCAACATGAGCATTTGATGCTGGTAAAGGCTGAACAGCTGAGGGCATGGGAATGGACCCTGGGAAAGCACCGCCAGGTACCGCATTAGGAAGAAATTGCTGAGGTGCTAAAGAGGATTGCAAGGCTGGGTCTTTATCCGGTAGACCTGAAACAGAACTTTGCCTTTCTTGCTGCCAGCGAGGGAGATTTGGTGTTTGTTGTGGCAACCCTGCACAAGATAACAAGCTAGGCAATTTTCAAACACGAAACTACTAATCTCATATGAACAACTACAACAATAACAATGCCGGTGCCATTTTCATCAGAGCTTTACACATCTAGCTCTTTCCCAGGAAGTAAGAAGCCAGAATATTTGAAAATTGATCACTTTGATCTAATTCTTCACAACTGTAAGCTGGAACAAATAAGAAAATTGCAAGGAAAGGGAGCAACAAGAACTAGACCTTGTTCTAGGATGATTGAACAATTTGATCTAGTCTAAGTAATGTTTCTTTTTTCCTATGTAGCCAATGCATTTCAAGTAAATTGCATAGTTTAATTAGCCATTCAAAGAAATCTAATTTAGGTGATAGAATACCTGAGGCAGAGTCTTTGGAAGACATGGATAGTTCTTTTGAAGGCCCAGGAAAAGAACCACTAGGTACCCCACCAATCATATCACCCTCTAGACCATAAACTGTATCCTGATCAAAAACTTCCTTAGAAGCCCAAAATTGTAATATTTTCTGTAGACGTGATTGATTTTCTTCCTTGTTTTGAGGATTGTGGTAAATCCTTGCAAGCATTGAACCTAAAACAGGTTTAAACGCAAGGGCCTCATTATCAAGCTCATGAGGATTAACCCTTCGTTGCAAGCTGCAACAAATAAGAGATAATGTTACAGCGCCCCTGACAGAATGCAAACTAGAAAATCACAGCAGAACTGTCTAACATTCCGTGACAGACACATTACAAATTGAAAGGATCTGTAGGGAAAAAGAAACGAGACTTGCATCTGCTGATTATGGAGAACATAAGCTACAATGTAAGGCCACAACAAGGAAAAATCACCAATTCTATTGAACAGGCGCAGTCATATAGATAGAAGGTTCAGTGGGATAGGAAATTATACTTATGAGTCAATCCCAATCTCCATACTAATAATGGAAAGCCTTTTTATTTTATGGTGTAACATATCATACAGAAAGCCTACCATGCTGCTACTGATGGCAGACCTATCAATCCATACATTATCCACAATGAGAAAAAAGAGGGGAAAGAAGGAAAGGAAAGGCAGGTCAACAGAGAGAAGACTCGTAACACATGCCACATGTAAGCCCTACAAGAACAAGGATCAACATGTTCCCAATATGCATCGGGGTGCAGGACCAACAAATAGGATTTGTAGAATAAAGCAATTAAGTAAGGCAAAACCCATAGAACACATGACCATCTCATCCTAACCATGTTTGTCAAAATACCCAACACCGCCAACAAGGGACACACAAGTCCCCAACCATGTGAACAAACCAGCAAGACCCAAGATTAAAGATGCAAGCCCATGTGTTGAGCCGAGTTATATAAAAGAAAAAAAAAGTTGTTCAAATTCGGTTCTCAATTTTACAGTGCAAAATTTTATATTTCCATTTTAACTTTTCCATCTAAAGCTCTAATAATTGATCGTTCCACTAAATCATGTCACACTTGTGTGTATAGTTCCCTATCCACAATTCCTGCCATTTACTTTACTGAAATCATTTTACTGGAATACAAGAGAAGGAGAAATCCCCACAGGGTAGAAAGACTAAGCCACCTCGGGCAAAATGTAATTGAGGGGGCTAATTACAAAGGAGTATTCCATAGCTCCCCTCTTGGACAGTATTCACTAGCTGAGCCACAAAAGATGCTTTTTAACCAATAGCTACATAAACACATCTTACAATTTGACCTTGTTGATGTGAACAGTGTCACGTTAAGCATATGAAACTCCTAGTTGAACCAACTGGGAAATAAACTCACGAGACTTCTTCCACATTCTAAGCACATAAAAATTTACCACAGTGCTGTCCCTCTCTTCAAGATACCTATAAATATACTTACTAGTAACATTCATTAATTCTAACTAACTTGGAGAAATGCTCCTGTGTAAAACCAATATTTCTGATCCAATTGCCTGAGTTATCACTTATTTGGGTTTGGTTTGACTTAGTCATACATAAAAAAATAAAATAAAATAAAATAAAATAAAATAAAGGAGAGAAGGAGCAGGAGGAGGGGTGTTTAACAATGTAACAATACTCCAGAAGGACCAGTGAACATCCATTAATTTAGAAAAAGACTGAAAGTAGAACTAGCATAAGCAATCACTATGAGGGGAATAGTATGAAGCAGTAAAAGAATCTACAAATCAACCTTAGACTGCAAGCATAATAAGATTTTCCTGAACAGATAGAAGTCAGATTCCTCAATAGGACAAGAAATGGCACATGATAAGAATCTCACCTGTCAAAAAGAATGTCATTAGCCAGGTAAATGATGTGCAGCTGTCTCTCAGAGTCATCCATTGCATAGACCCTGTCCCTAAGAGCCTCTGCAAGAGCTGGAGCAAATGGAGATCTCTGCATGAACCAAATTTTGGCCCCTTTAATTGAATCCTTTGTACCAGTGAGATTACTTAGTACGTCACTAAGCTCTGCAGCAACATCAGCAGGAAGTGGGCCAGATAGTCCTTTGAAGGACTCAGATGACTTATCATACTCTGGCCGACCATGAGCCATAAAGGGTGGGAGATGTTGATGGGGCTGCTGCTCATAGAATGGAGGAAAAGGCTGTTGATGCATTTGAGCAGCACCTAACATAGAGGCTGAAGACCCTGGAGCAGCACCGGCAGCATTCAGTGGTGTGTTCAGCGAAGATGCATTCAACATTGGATTGGGAGGTTGGTGCATAATAGGCATTGAAGACGGTGAAAAAGGAGGAAAGTGACTGCCTGGAAAACGCGTGGACATCCAAAGCTTGTGACGATAGTAACCATGCCCCTCACCCCCAAATAAAAAGCTATATGCAGGATTATCTTGCTGTTTTTCGCGAATCATGGCTTCAAATTCAGGTCCGTTTTTAGCAGCGTACTCCACAAGTTTGTCAATGCGTTTATGAAGCTCAGGATCAGCGGGAGGAGGAACTGGAGGAGGAGCAGAGTCATATGGACCAAGGAAAGGTGAAGGAACAAGTGGTGGAGCCATGTGTGGAGGGAAAGCAGATGGTGGCTGCTGTTGCTGCTGAAGATGAAGAAGGTGAGGAAGTGGAGGAGCATGGGAAGAAAGCTGAGGCTGTTGCTGCATAGGGTGATGATAAGGGAATTGCTGGAGAGAAGGATGCGGAGGTAGGAACGGAGGACCCTGCACAGGAGGGAACTGCTGATGCTGCGGGTGAAATCCATACTGTTGCTGCTGCTGCTGCATATTTGCTGCTTGCCGCTGTTGTTGAGCATATGCCATAGCAGGATCCATCAGCAGAGTTACTGATGGAATGGACTATCAACCCAACCACAAAATCTTCCTGCAACATTATATATGACGTTTAAGAAGAATTGCAGTAGATAAATCAACTCAGCATATTCAAAGCAGAATCACATAAAGAAAGTTGATTTTCTGTTGGTAGCTGTATAGAAAATTGAAAGATCTGCGCTAGTCTTAAAAAAAAAGAAAAAAAAAGGCATAAAGAATCACAGTCCATCTCTGAACAGGTACAAAAATTGCCAATGTACTTTAGCATTACCAAATGCTCCCAAAAGTATTTGATAGAAAAGTATGGAGAAACATCATTTCGGAAATAAATCGGTCAACTGTCTCACCACCACATAAGAAAAAAATTCCCTTCCATCAACCTTACTTTGCTTAACATTAAAGCAGTCTGTCTCAAACAGGGATGGAGAAAATTTTACCAATACTGAGAAAACTATAGATTTTATACTTGCCAGATTTCAACAACAGCATTGGTATGCCGGGTGTACAATTAAACACTTCTGTTCTGCTATTGCCTCGCCATTCGAACCTACAGCTACTACCATGCAACAACAAATTCAAACATCGGAAGGATCTTAATGCAAGACAAGTTAAGCTTGGCCAAAGTGTAGCAGCAGTCGAGACAACACCAGATATAAAACTAGAGTCAACACAATGAGATGCGCCAAAAATTATCGCTACCTCTTTAAACAGAGGTCAGTCAGGTAATTGCAAACAGCAAATGATGCCATACATGATTGGATAAGAAGATAAATTTCTAATGCAGTTGAACCGAAGCTCAAACCAGTTCTCTTTCCAACAAAGAAATCAACTTTACCAAAACTTTCAGCAAAAAGTTCACAATTTCAGGGCATTTAGCTAGACGAGCAACAGCCACAAATTAGCAGAGCGGTCTTAAAGGGCCGCACAAATCAGAAATTATAGGATTTCAGGTGAAATGGGTAAAACCTACTTTCGCTCAGTATCATCACGAATTATAGGACGTAAGGCATTCAGCCAAGCAGAAGAGCTCGCCAAAATGGAAAAACAGGAAAGGGACAAAGCGACCTAAAAACTGCCATGCCATTCACCTACGAGTTTCCTAACTATCCGACACATCCGGAAAAGTAGAGCAGAACCATTCGAACCTACAAGTAACGAAAATCCAATTCAGCTCTGCAATGGAGGATCTCTCTAATGGCCACGGGCGATGGTAATCGAGGGTTTCCGGTGATCTTCCATAGTCAGAGAGAAAGAGGGAGGGGAAAAAAGCCCTAACTCGAATGGTCAAGCATCCATGAGCAAGCGAACGAAATAGAGAGAGAGAGAGAGAGAGAGAGAGATGACCTATCTATATCTGTAAAAAGCAGAACGAGAAGTGGAGCTGCCGGCGACGAGAGCTACGGCGGCGAGCGGCGGCGCCCCGGTGACGCTGGTGGCGGAGGAGTCTGGTGGAGGACCGGAGGGAAGGGGAGGGCCTTGAGATTCTGTAACATACCAGGTCTCCGAATTGTAATTAGATGACCAGCCCGAGGGCATTTGTGGATATTACAGGGAATGTGAAGTCACCCGGAGGATCCAACACCCCGAGCAAATTTCATTAATTTATTTTTTTGGGGGTCAGAAAATTTCTTTAATTTAGTTGCCAAAATAAAATACTCAAATTTGTTCAGCGAAAATAAAAATAAAAAAACCGTTCACTTCACCAATTATGACAAACATTACCACATCCTAATTGGTTTTTTTAAGAATCATGGATCAGCGTCAAAAAATTATGATAGTTGTGAATTCTATATAATCAACATGACCAAATAGACTATAGAATCTGTAGAGCATATCCCATATTTGAAATTTTTGAAATTGAAAAATACATGATAAGTTTCGAGAAATAGGGTCGTATCTCATTGTGCCTTGTGTCGTGATGGGAATATAACCATCCACGTGAGCTCATTATGAAGAAAGTTAACTTAAGTGCATAAAAATATTTTTTTTAACACGACTGCTTTTGATATGTTCAAGTTTGCTAAAATTACGCTGAGATCGAGTTTGTTACATGGTACAAGGACTTGGCATGACCTAGAGGATTTCTATACAAAGAACCATGATTGATTTGTGAATGAGCAACCTCAATTTCTTCCGACGTTTTAGGATTTTCTCGAGTATTCCAAAACACTCAAAGCGTGATCGATACAATAATTATACACTTATATAATAAATGCAAGTAATTGGGAAGATGGGGGAGATAATATCCATTGTCAAATTTAGAGTAAATTTACGGCTACAATTAGCCTTCTCACAAGCAAAATAGAAATCGAAAGTTTGTTCAGTTCTAAGATCCTTATCATGCACTCGCTATGAGATTTTCATTGGCCTACACGAAAATCACAGTGTAACTCATCTATTAAATTGTCAATTTTAAAAGCCTAAATTGAAGCGATTCAGTCCAAACAAACCGCAGAGAGCACAGAATATGCACAATCAAATTGCAACGAAGAAGAAGAGGGGAGAGGACGCTTGAGAGAAAAAAAAAATGGAGCGGCAGACGAACCGGTGCTAAGGGTAAAAGAGTTGGCCAAATTTGTATATTAGTGAATTAGGGCTTACTTTGTCTTTCCTACTGATTTTTTGGAATTATCATCTAAGGTAATTGGCCAACATGAAAACAAAAGGTAAAAGTCAATCCAGACAAATCCATGATATTGCATATTTACCCAATCACAATAAGAGATCAAATAATAAATAAGTTGGAGACTTATTTGCGAACTCAAAGACTCGGCAAATCCAAACGGGGCAAAAAGTGCGACAAGCATGGAAGAAGACAATGCTAAGCTAAGGCATGTAACTTTCATTCTCACATCTAAATCGAACGATATAATGAGGACAAGAGGTGGAGAAACGGGGTTGGACCAGTCGAGGTGCTTAGCATAATGAGAGTTAGTGAAAGTCTGAAATATGAATAACCACAAAACAAATAAAGCATGATGAAGTGTTTGCAAAGTTTTGGGAGTCAGTCTGCTAATTGCTAGGCTAAGTTATTGTTCTGGGGCTTCGCTTAGACAAGAATGAGACAACTTTCTACGAGTTTCAAACTTTACGTACACAATCGACCGTTCAAGGATTTGGAAAAATGCCACGCGGTGAAATTCAGCAAGGAAACCTAGGTTTAACCATCAGCATCCTCTTTTTCTTCTTCCATTGCATGCTCATGAGTTATAAATAAGATTATCTGCTTTTATAATTTGTGTCGATCGCACAACTTAACCATCTCGCCTGCTTGTTCCATTTGATGATTTGATTCTATAGGCTCGACAAGACCTAACGAGTTTCATGACACTTCAAATCTTCGATGATGTAACTTTAAAAAAACCAAAAAGTGAAGACATTTTATTTCCTGAAACAAAAACAAAAAAAAAATTTGGTTGGTAAAATTTGTGTTATTAAGAATAAATTTATTCCTGCAAATAAATTTGGATTAGAATTGTTAGAATAATTAACTATTAAACTACGCTTATGTCTAAGTTTAGTTTTTAGAGTAGTCGGTTGTGATTCCATAAAATCTCATAATAAAAATTACTTCTTCTTCTTCTCTCTCTCTACACACACACACACACTTTTCCCTTCTCCTTTTTATTTTCTTTCTTTTTATCTTTTTCGTCATTGACCATGACAATTGCTGGTGACTTTGCCGTGGTTCAGCCATCGATTGAGGCAGCCTCGCTAGATTTGGCCTAGGCAAGGCCAGCCCCAAGAGGCCAACCCTTATCGGGCTTGCCTTGCCTTGGCTTAGGCAAGGCTAGCCCACCTAACTTGTGGCTACCTAAAGGAAGAAGAATGGAAGGAGAAAAAAAAATTAAAATATTATTAAAAATTATCAATGTCAGCAATAGATGTATCATGTAAGTCGCTCGACGTCCACACCTTAGCAAAGTTTGGCCAAAATTAACAAGAAAGATTGAATTGATACCAATCAAGATAATGATGGCTAAATTGACATTAATTTAATAAGTTTAGAACTAAATTGACACTATTAAAAATTTAGAATTGAATTGATATTAAATAAAAAAATTATAACTAAATTAATACTATCACAAATACAATAAATTGATGACTTTTCTAACACTTTCCCGATACTTTAAAATACTTAGAACTGGTCGATGGTTGATGCACCCAAAATGACTCTCCGAGGGCCATAAAAGGTACGCTCAGCCGCATCAATTATTAAAGCGCCCACGACTTTTAATATTAATTTTATTTCTTTTCTTCTTTTCTCCTTCTTTTCCTGATGTTCTGAGTGAGGCCAGGCTCGCCGGACGGCCGGGCAACGCAGCCTCAACCGCCATTGGCAAGGTTGGCCTCGCCTCCTTCCGCGACTGCCTCGCCCAGTGGCTAGTGAGCAGTTCGTCTGTGACGACTCTCCGATCGTTCAGAGTCAATTCCCAGCTCCGCTTCGGTTTCAATTGGAATACAAGTAAAGCCATTAGCGACAATTCGCAAAAAGAACCTGTAAACTGTCGTATTTCCAGCAAACATTGACAACCCAAGAAGCGCAACTTTGAAAGATATCGAATGATCAAATCTTCATTAACAATAACAACGATCCAAAAATGATAATTGCTATAGCTACTGTCATCTCCATCGAATTGATTTTAGAAAAAAGAGAGAACCGAACAAAATGTCGAAAGAATTCTTGGTTCTTCACAACTCATCATAAGCTTCATCATCTTCTGAGCTTGCCGATGATGAAGCACCGCTCTTCTCGTAGACCTGCTTGATGACCGGCGTACACACCGCCTCGACCTCCTTCAACTTCTCGTCGAAGTCCTCCTTCTCCGCCGTGTCCTGGTTCTCGTCCAGCCACTCGAGCGCCTCCCTGAGGGCGCTGTCTATCTTCTCCTTGTCGTCCGCGTCGATCTTGTCCGCGAGCTTGTCCTTGTCACCGATGGTGGCCCTCATGCTGTATACGTAGCTCTCCAGCTTGTTCCGCGCATCCACCTTCTCTTTGACCTTCTGGTCCTCTTCTCTGAACCGCTCGGCCTCTTCCACCATCCTCTCGATCTCTTCCTGGCTGAGCCGCCCCTTGTCGTTCGTGATGGTGATGGACTCCGCCTTCTTTGCGGCCTTGTCCTCGGCTTTCACGTTTACGATGCCATTCGCGTCAACTTCGAATGTGACCTCAATCTGGGGCACTCCCCTGCAACAGACAGCTTAGTACTCAGTCGAATGCCGCTGCCATGTCATGAACTTGATATGAATGAATTAGATCAGGTTCAAGCTCATATTCTTCGAAAATTTAGAATCTTCATGGAGATGAGATGGCCCGACTATTGGACTGCATTGATCAGTAGGTAATGACAGATTACCTGGGAGCAGGTGGAATGCCGGAGAGGTCGAACCTTCCAAGCTCGCGACAATCTTTAGTCAAGCTTCTTTCGCCTTCAAAGACCTGTTGGTTTTACACGGAAATTAGATAATGAGTCACTGCTCAAGAAAAGCCAAGTATGATTTTATGAGCACCGCGCGAATATGCAGGCGATACCTTGATCGTCACTGTGGTTTGTTGATCTTGATATGTAGTGAAGACCTGAGACTTCTTGGTTGGGATGACGGTGTTTCTTGGGATCAACTTGGTCATGACGCCGCCGGCCGTCTCGATGCCCAGACTAAGTGGAATCACATCAAGCAAGAGGATATCTGCACAAATTAGACAGTATCAATCTCTCCGTCATGCCATCCCACATCACTGACCAGCAACAAAGCAAACTCTCTAGTGCAGTAGATCATATCTTTACCTTTGGTTTCCTCGCCGCCTTCGCCGCTAAGGATTCCACCCTGGACAGCCGCACCATAGGCGACAGCCTCATCAGGATTCACACCCTTATTCGGCTCTTTTCCATCAAAGAAGTCCTTCAAAAGTTGCTGCACCTTTGGGATTCTGGTGCTTCCTCCGACGAGAACGATTTCGTGGATATCGGTTTTCTGAAGACCCGCGTCTTCCATGGCCTTCTTGACCGGACCCATCGTCTTCTTGAACAGGTCCATGTTCAACTCTTCAAACCTCGCCCTCGTCAACGGCTCCGAAAAATCAACTCCATCGAAGAGAGACTCGATCTCGACCCGGACTTGGTGCTGGCTACTCAGCGCCCTCTTAGCCCTCTCGCATTCCTTTCGGAGCTTCCCAAGGGCCTTGTTGTCCTTGCTGATGTCCTTGTTGTACTTCTTCTTGATCAACTTGATGAAGTAGTCCATGACTCTGTGGTCGAAGTCCTCTCCTCCGAGGTGGGTGTTGCCGCTGGTCGCCAAGACCTCAAACACACCGTTGTCGATGGTCAGGATACTCACGTCGAATGTACCGCCGCCGAGATCAAAAACCAAGATGTTCTTCTCTCCTCCTTTCTTGTCCAGGCCATAGGCTATAGCCGCTGCGGTAGGCTCGTTTATGATCCTTGCCACATTCAAGCCGGCAATGACGCCGGCGTCCTTTGTGGCCTGCCTCTGAGCGTCATTGAAATAAGCTACACAGACAAGCACATGGTCAAGACTCAATCGCCGAGTACTTGGCGACGGTGCTGAGTACTAAGATAATAAAATTGCAGTAGATGAATGATACCTGGGACGGTGATGACGGCATCCTTGATTTTCTTTCCCAGGAAAGCTTCGGCCGTCTCTTTCATCTTCCCCAATATCATCGCGCTGATCTCCTCCGGGCTAAACACCTTCGTTTCGCCTTTCACCTTCACCTGGATGTAAGGCTTTCCATCCTTGTTCACGACCTTATAAGGCAAGTACTTGATATCTCGCTGAACCTCCGCATCATCGAACCTTCAAGCAAACAGGTCGAAACACGAATGAGTAAACCCAGTCACAGGGCACGAACAATGGCCGAAAAGCGAAACATCCGAAAGGCATGTGTAGATCCACTTACTTTCTCCCTATAAGGCGCTTCACATCGAAGATAGTGCGTTCCGCGTTCATGGCCGCTTGATTCTTCGCGGCTTCTCCAATGAGTCGTTCGCTGTCCGTGAACGCTACCCACGAAGGGGTGATTCTGTTTCCTTGATCGTTGGCTATAATTTCCACGTGACCATTCTTGTACACGCCGACGCATGAGTACGTAGTCCCGAGATCGATCCCAATGACCGTCCCGACCTTCGGCGAATCATCAGCAGCAGCAGCCGCCGCCAACCCCAGACAGAATTCTACAGAGGACAGCAATCAACACAAGCAGAGCATACAGATCAGGAAACTCCATTCACTTAAAAAAACTCCAATTTCTCCACGAAAACTCTCACTACAAACTGCTCATATAATCCACAAACTTCTATTCTATCTTCTTGCTCAGAAGTAAATAAAATTTCAAACGGAGAACACACCCTCTGGCTTTTGCCACTACTTCTCCATCAAGCAAACAGAGCCACCACGCCGACGTTCTCCGACGACTCGACTTTCTATACTAGGATTAATCGGTGCGCATACATAGACATTGCATCGTATTCTAACGTTTAAACTTCCTAACTGATCGGCTCAAATTCGAACCATGCAGCGAAACTTCACTAGAACATAAATCGATCAAGTCCCGCCATCGCCGACGGCCGAGTCCATAAAAAGCAAAACAGAGCAATCACTCGCATCGCCAAGATCACGACTTAAACCGAAGAAAACCCGTTCGTACTTCCTCTTCAAAGCCATGAATTTCGCTAGAAAGAGCAAACCGACATCGTAAAACAAAACACAACGAAACTCAACGTAAGGACTCACCTAAAGCAAACAGAAGCAGGAACGCCAGAGCCCTGCTCTCGATCCTCCTCGCCGCCATCGTTCTCTCTCTCTCTGTCTCGCTTGTGACTCGGAAAATCGCCGGCGATTCAGACGGAACTACTCTCGCTGAGAAATTGAGTTAGATGATGTTGCCTAAAGCGCGCCAGAGATTTATAGTATTCGGGTGTGGCGCGATCGGCGGGGCGCTAGAGTGTTCCATCGTCATGGCGGCCCGAAAGATTCGGCCGGGACACGACACGTTGAAGGGCCAATGGGAGACGGACACGTCGGATGCCTCCAAGTGTCCGAGTCTTGTCGGGAACGTTCTTGTAGTTCCTGGAGAGAGCCCAGGTAGTCGAGAGCAGGACAGGTGTACACCTGTCATTGGTTGGATGATAGCATCGGGATCGTGACGAGTTTTTGCCGAGTGAATTTCGGAGCTCTTTGCTCAAAAAAAAAAAAATTCGGAGCTCATCGGAAGTTGCTTGTCTCATGCTTTGAAAACGTTTGGAGACGAACAAAATGTTTTTTAAATTGTAAAATGTAAATCTTAACATATTTGAGGTATTTCCCTTCTAACGAAAGTCTAACTGCATATGCCACAAAATTTGCATAAAAAAACTGAAATTCTTACTAAATAGACATTACAGAGACATGACTGCATTCATTAAAATTAATTGAGTTAAAAATATCCATATTTTGCCTTACAAATGTATAAAATACGTAAGTTAGATTAGTCAACCGATCTTTTCACATTCATGTATGATTTAGTTCTTATTGTAAAACTAGAACACTTTTCCAAAGATTCATATTGCTTGGGTGATAAATTTGTTCGCCAAGCATAACAAGAAACATAACTTATCTTCGAAGCAACTTTTAATCTCTCTACTAAGCTAAAAATGGTATGTAAAATAAGGAAAATTACCAAAAATGTCTTCAACTTATTGTAATTAATTTCTTATTTTTTCAATTAATTTGGTTAATTTAATTCTAAATATTTTGACAATATGTCAATTTAATCATATTGTCAATTTTTGGTAGAAATCGCTACGGTATTAACGTGAATAATTTTATAATTTATAAAAATAATTTGGTTGAGATTGATCGATAAGTTGATATGATTACATGACTCCTTATAACATAACATCAATGCAACGATATGAACATGACTCGAAATTTCTTTAAATGTTCTAAAATCTATTTAAAAATTGGAGTAACCATCTGTACAAGAATTCTTTTAGCTCACGTAGTTCTGCAGAACGGGTGTACACCTGCCATTGATCTGATGATAGCACCGTGACGTGTTTTTGCCGAGTGAGAATCGGAGCTCATCGGAAGTTGCTGTCTCATGCTTTCTTTTTTTCTTTTTTATTTTTTTTTAGGAAAAATCTCAAATAAAGATCAAAGTACTTTCCTTTTTATGAAAAAAAACCTGAACTGAAATCTGTTTTAAATAAGAATTCAAAGTGATCATTTAATCTCAAAAAATGACCTCACTTGCCTGCTGGTGAACAAATGCATTTCTAATTCATATTTCGGTGGCCTAATCAAGGGTATTTTTATTCATTTTTTTTAAATTAAGTTGTCTTGTTCTTTTTTTTTTTTTTTTGTATTTTATTTTGGGTCAATGGTTGCACTATATCTTTTTCATCCCTTGTTTGTCTTCTTCTCAAGACCATCGAACTTGGGAATGGCCAACGACCCTTGTTTGTCTTCTTCTCAAGATCATCGAACTTGGGAATGGCCAATGAGTGCCAGCCATTGGTGAGGGCCGGCGAGTAAGGGTGTCAATGGGTCGGGTTGGGTCAGGTCGTGTTGTTACCCGACCCGACCCGAAACACAATGGTCACACACTGTGACCCGACCCGACCTGACCCGAAACACATTAGATGATCTAATGTGTTTCGGGTCGGGTTGCTAGGTTTTCCACTTTTTTTTTTTTCTGGGGTTGGTTAATTCCTTTTAAAAGTAAGGCATCACTGTACCATATCTGATTCCTACATGTAAAATGTAAGAGTACACAGAGAACAATCTATGATTCTTCGTATTCACTAGATCACTGGAACGAATGGGAAAAGAATGGTAGCAAAAGGAATGCATCATCTATCTAGATTTCTTGTCAGATATGATGGAGACTCAGTACACCCAGATGAGGATGCCAATAAACGGCATAGGTACTCACAAAAAGAGCGAAGCAATTTATGTTGCTCAGACCAATCTAACCATGGAGTGTGGACAATCCACCATAATATTTTGAGACACAGAAATGTGAAAACTGAAATGATTTTCTTTCACCAAAATGCTTATTTCTCCTCATAATCACCGGAGCTTTGCTTGCTAGATTGCATCTCAATTAGCTGCTGCTGTTCCTCAATCTCTTCGGCTGCTACTTGTTTCTCAGGCTTAGGTTTGCTTGTAGACAGAATCAGAGTAAACATCGCTGAGGAAGTTCCCACTGGCGTAGCTTATGCTGTCACCTGAACTGAAATTTATGAAGGGTTTGGTTTTAGATTGTGTAAGCTGAAGGGAAAGAAGAAAACAGAAGTGGATACTGCAGGAATGTGAAGACCAAGGGCTAGCACACCATTAATGCGAAGCTCTGCCTGGGGAACCAGGAGATAGAAGTGAAATTTTTGCCAGAAGGATTGCTCTTTCTGTTGTTTTTTTTGCTGATGATTTGTAGATATAAAAAGAGTGCGAGACGGGTCTTATTTTTACCTACTGATTTAAAGACTGAATGACTGATGTTAGAATTTCATATGGAAAAGATTCTTAGCAGAAGATGACATATATGTTTAAAGTTGAAGGGCACTCTTTTGATCATCAACAATGAGTGCAGAATTTAGGAGGCAAGATATACTTTTCCCTTCAAGAAAAACTAATTGCCATCGCGAAATGGAGCAGAGGAGCAAGAAAAGCCAAGTAACATATCTATTTACTAATCCCATGATCAATATCAGCCATTTAGAAACATAATTCGCTGTCGACTTGCACCTGACAAAAGAGAATCAATAAATCTAAAGACAAGCAACATCCGGTAATGTATAAATCTGAGGCAAACATGTATGACACATCATGAGGGACTCGTACACCCAACAAGAGACAGCAAAACGATCATCGAAATACTAACACACCGGGCTACTACGGTTCAGGAATTTAATCGAGCAGCCGGTAGGCATCAAAGTCGTGAGCCCATATCCGACAACGATGCAGCGATTTGCAACCAAACATATCACAACATCATTAAAAAAAAGGCTCAACTCACTCACCCACCCACCAAATTTCTAATGGGAAACACTAACCCAGGTTTATCCTTCGAAACACGCACAAAAATTCTAATGAACCGGAATTGTGTACAGCAGCGTAAGCTGAAATCCACAATTTCCTTCGTTTCTTTCTCTTCTGAACTTCAGCAAACACATAAAAAGCACAAATCCACACATTCCATCTCAATGACCAACAGCGGCACAAACGAAACCCCCAAAAACCCCTACATCCCCGACCCCCAGATGCGCGCGCCCGGAGCTCGCAACGAGCACAAACCCGAATCTCACTCGCAACGAGCACGAACCCGAATTTCACTGGCAACTACAGCTCACCTCGACAACGACGATGGCTAATCGGAGACCGACGATCGGGCGCAGGGCTCGGGAGGATTTCCAGGTCAGCCCCAAGAGCGAATCCAGATAGGCGGGAGAGAGATTGAGCTCCTTCCAGTTCCTCGCAAGTCCCAACAGCTGTGCCTACGCCCAGACAAACGGAGGGCAGAGGCGCGTCGATCGGAGGGCAGCAGCAGTCGTCGGAGAAGAAGCCGAAGGGGAGGGGTTTTCACTTTTCTGCGACATGTTTGACTCTGTGTTTGGTTGGCTTGTTTGGATGTTAATGTGTTTCGGGTCGAACAATGTTCCAACCCTGACCCGACCCGAAACACATTTCGTTGCTTGTTTTATATTTGTTACTCGAACACTATCAAGACCCGAAACATGTATTATACTTATTTCGTGTTCGGGTCGTGTTTGGTTCGGGTCGGGTCGGGTCGGGCTTCTTTGACACCCCTACCGGCGAGGGCGTGGCCTTGGCAGCGGCCGACGCTCGCAAAGATTGGCAGGATTTCCCCGCCACCATAGCTGACGACAAGGAAGTCTCTCTTCATCTGATCACAAGGTCCAGCATCAAGACCCTGCTAAGAGCTGTTGCTGTCTTTTCTACAGCTTCCTGAGACTCAAATGCAGCTGAACTTTCCATTAACGGAGAACCATGTACATAACTGTTCAAAACAAACATCTACATCAATTTAAGGGGAAAAATATTTAATGCTGGAGGCATTCCGGAGAAATTTCATGTTATCTCATGCTCTCTCTTATGGCCATGGAAGGATCAAAGAAGCACATTGTGCAACTGCTGTGGTATGATGGAGACCATAATCTGGTGTGATAAGATAATCAAGAACCAAAAAAACTGACACTCATATGATAAAACAAAAACTCAATCTACCAAAATATCCAATATTGCGAGGTAAGCCAATCAAAGAATATTCCATGGAACAGCATGGAGGAACCTGATTAAAGATTCAAATTCAGTGTAAGGCACACCTCATCAGAAGAAGGCATCGACCGAGCTCAAGAGCTTCCAAGAGTTCTGCACATGTCACTTCACCAATATCATCTCCCTCTGAAATTGCTGTCATTTTTGCTTGCTCTGCAGCTTCCTTTATTTGAAGCCATCCGGGGCTAGAATTATGAATGACTCTGGCCTGCAATACTACAACATGTTAAAATTCTAGCAAGAACAAAGATTGTAACAGATAAAGCTGCCTAGATTGGAAGATATATCATTGCCTAGGGAGTATGTTTTATCCTACAAAACAACCTGAGGAGTTTGGATGCCCAACCACTTCGCAAATTCATAGCCTAGGCGTTCGGATTGCGTGGCCATCCTAGATGATGATATCTTTATAACAGCAACAGCTTCCTTTGGAAATGCATCCCCAATACTAGGCAGATTAAATAGCCCAAAGAAGACAACTCCCCCCCGAATTGACAGTCACCTGCCGCAACAAGTGTAAACTTTTGAGAATAACATACAATAGAGCAAGGTAGCAGGTCAATTTTTACAAAGAGAAAAAGAAGGAAGCGTTCATTGTGAAAAGGCTCAAACAACTTCTCCTTAACACAAATAAATTTCCCAGTTCAGCCTTGCTTATCATCGACTGGATTGACTAGAGGGTTTATTTAAAACAAAGCTAGGAAGAAGGCATGGATGCATGCATAATTCATCATATAAGAAACAAACAGAGGAACTCTGTAGTTCCACTAATGTATCCCATGGATGCAATTCACATATCCCTTAAAAGGGCACTCCAATGTGAAAGGTCTATGAAGAAAGACATGACTGTGTCTTGGAAATTGGTAGAAGAGCGCTGAAGACAGTAAGTTGAAATTCTACCATTGGAAAACACTGCTCATAGAGAGCAACACGGCTTGTACTTATCATGTGCTTTAGACAGTAACCAATCAAAGTGAGAAGTGCAGATGATCCTTAATCTAATCACCAACCTTCTGTCCATTGGAAATTGATAATGGATCCTTACTGTGAAATTAACCACAGACCATGTGAAAACTGTCCAACTTTATTTATTCCAACCATCTAACCCTGAAGACATTGCACAATTCCATGATCACCAAAAGTTGCATTCTTCATAAGTGATTATTACAACGAAGCAACTTTCATAGCATGGTAGAACCATTCTCAACAACTCATCTCTTTCAAACCCAAAAATCAAGTAACTCATGCATTTAGTTTAAATGTGGGCAAGTCTTCGTAATCATCCTGTCATGAGTACGATACTGATATTGCAACTAAAATAACATCCACTGTACTGTAACAGAACATCCCTCGCCAGCCCTGGGCGAGGGCTCGCCCATCAAGTCTGTCCAATGGCAGCGAGCTGTTGCTGGAGATCCTGGGGCCCGGCATCATCGGCGGCCTCTTCCTCCCCATGCTCGGTGCCCTCCTCGACGCCATGCTCATCTTTAGTCCGTTTTCTCTCTCCTGATTAAAATCTCATGTTCGTATGCTCTCACATTTCTCTCGAAAAATTTCATCTCTTCTTCGTTAGCCTAATTCCGAGGATGTTAGAAGAATGTCCACGGCAGAACACGACTCAAATATTTTGCGTATGTTAGCTGTAATTCCTTCCTCTCGACGCCACTCGATGGAGACAATATCGATCAAGCTTAGCTAGTCATAGTCCAGGTGACAGTAGAAGATGATGAAAGGGGGATGAAGAAGATGATGAACATTACAATCATTGACCCAAAAAAAAAAAAGACAATTGAAATTTTTTTAAGAAAAGGACAAAAATGCCCCTAATCAAGCTACCGGAATATAAATCGAAAATGTATTTGTTCACCGGCCGGCGAGTGAGGTCCTTATTTGAGACTAAATGACCATTTTAGGTCCTTATTTGAGACAGACTTCACTTCAAATCCTCTTTTGAGAAAAAGAAGGCACTTTGGTCCTTATTTGAGATTTTCCCTTTTTTTTTTTATAAACGTTTGGAGACGAACAATATGTTTTTTTTAACCACCGGCCGCGGTGGCTCTGCTGGATAAGGCCCTGCTGATCCTCAGCCCAGAGGTGAAGGGTTCAAAAACCCAGGGAATGCACTAGGTGTATTAAGTGTGACTCAGGGGTGGTGGGTCCTCCTACTTAAGTGTCACTTGGGGGTTTACAGCGTAGCTGTCGGCTGCAAGCCGGTTCCTCCAGCACCAAAAAAAAAAAAACAATATGTTTTTTAAATTGTAAGAAGTACTATCTTAAGATATTTGAGGTATTTCCCTTCTAATGAAAGTCTAATTGCATAAGCCACAAAATTTGCATAATAATAAATAGATTTTAGAGATCAACATGACTACATTCATTGAGACTCATCGGGTCGAAAAGATCCATATTTCGTGTTATAAAAGTATTGAATAGATAAGTTAGGAGAGAATGATACTAAAAATGTCAAAATTCATGTACGATACTCATCTTAGTACAAAATTTTTTGCCGATTCACTTAAGTGTCAAATCTTAGAAAAAAAATATCACCTAAGCGCCTCCAACAAGAAATTCTGACCAAAGATATTACATAGCTTTTATAATTAAAATTCTTATCTAAGGTGGCACTTTTTTGATAATGAATTGATCATTTTCTAACCTGTTACACAACATCATTTATGAATTATATGTTAACTAAACACACTGGCAAACCATGTGGGATTGAAAAATCAAATAAATATGGTCACGTTAGATTTCTTGCAACCCGATTGAAATTGGCACTTACGTGATCATTTTTTTAAAGTGACACTTAAGTGATTTGAAAAAAAAAAAAAAAGGCACTAAACTGAGCGTCACGCTTCGAGTGTCCTTCTCCTCATTAGTTAGGTTAGTCAAGTGATTTTTTAACCTAGACAAAAAAAAAAAAAAAAAGTAATTTTTTTCGCATTTGTGCATGACTCAGTTAACAAATTAAAATTAGGACACTTTTCAAAATATTCATATTGCTTGGGTGACAGATTACTTGTGTAGCGTAACAATAAATATAACTTATCTTCGAAACATTTTTAATCTTTGTATTAAGCTAAAAATAGTAAGTAAAAAGAAGGAAAATTATCACAAATATCTTAAACCTATCTACACATGTTGACTTAATCATAAACCTCTCAATTTGGTTAATTTAATCATAAACTTTGGACAATGTGTCAATTTAGTTATTCTAGTCATTTTTTTTATTTATCAAAAATCACTAATCTAGACGTAGGACAATTGATGTTGACTGGACAATTTTATAATTTGTAAAAAATAAATATTTGTTGAGGCTAATTAGTAAGTTGATAATAACTCGCCATGACATAAAATCAACCTGTTAACATAAACCTGATGTGAAATATCCTTAAATGTTATAAAATCTATTTGCAAAATGCAATAACCGTCAATAAAAGAAAGTTCTTGTAATTGGTTTGTCTAATTGGATCACATATAGGATATGTCCATATAAACCCATTAAATTAAATGGCTTTTACGGGCTATCCGTATCCGGCGATTAGACACGAACACAATACGATTATTAATTGTGTCTTGCAGTTGACATGAAATTGACCTAAACACGATTTGACTTCGATTGGAACCTGTCAATTTCGTATTGTGTTATTAGGTCGTACCAGCAACTGTCGTCCCTATCTGCCGCTTCGATTTGAACCTGTCAATTTCGTATTGTGTTATTAGGTCGTACCAGCAATTGTCAACCCTATCCGCCGTTCCACCATGTGCTAGTGGAAGTAAAGCCGGGGCGATCCCAAGCCATAGCCCGATCAAATTTACGCGGGAGACGAGCATGGCTTCCTTGAGCAAATGGGTTTTCGTTCTTATCACTTATCAGAGGGGGATTCAAACCACTTGAGAAGCCACCGCACCGGTAATTGAATTGTTCGTTTGGTATATTTTATTATTTGCTTTACATCCTACCTTAGATTTTGAGGTGCACTTCGTTTTGAGCAATGCTAGTCCTACTAAAGAGACAATCCATAACTCATTCATCTGCACGAAAGAGTAATTGCTCGGTAACTATCGTGGAGAATTTCTTGATTCATCGAGTTTTGGACGAGAAACAGTCGCTCTTAACTTCTAGCCTATTCCGAAAGGACTTCAAATTAGATATCGAATCCTTAGAGCACTCGAGCTCGCGACGAGCTCGAATAGTGCTAAATCACGCCGACTTGGCTCTGCTCGATTGCATGTAATGAGACTTCAGCCTCTCGAGGTTGCGAAATAGCCAGTCGCTCTAAGAAGAACTAGAGGTAACTAGGACGTGTTAGCTTAAGTCCAAAGAGGGCCAGCCCGACAGAGTTTCCAACTCGGAGGCTAACATACATGCTCGAAATGGAACCCACATCAACGGCTTCCTACCATTTAGTTTTTGCCCATCATTTGTTGAATCAATAGCGTCGCACGTCCACGGCAATTGGAACAAGGCCAAAGTCGAGGTGAGTCTTCTATTGCTTTTCTTCACATGTGCAGCACGACATGACAAGTCGGGGTGATTACATGTCGTGCAATTGGGCTTATTTAACCGAGTGGAACGTAGCATATATAATTGTCGACATCATTCAAGCGTCTATAGTTTGGAGAACAATATAAAAAAAAAGTCTTAAATGTATTATATTGGTATTAATTCAATCTTAAACACCTTTAATTGAACTCATTTAATCCTAAAACTTTTCATATTAGTACCCCCTCACTAGATCTGGCAAGGCCAATCCTCACCCGGGCTAGGGTGGCCTCGTCGGGCCTTGCTTGGGTGAGGGCGAGTCCCACCATCGTCGGCACTTTTCTTATGTTTACATTAGTAATTTTCAGCTTAAATTAGCTAAATGCACTGAATTGATATAAATATGAAAATATTTAAAACTAAATTAGCTAAATTAAAAGGTTAATGGCCGAATTGGTGCCAATGCAACATATTTAAAAAATTTGTGATACTTTTCTCATGATTGAAATAGTAACTAATAGTACATACACGAGAGAGAAAAATAATTATCACCAAGCGACAAGTTATTCCTCCTTTGGATTGCTCGTGATAATCGTTAAGCAACAAGTTGTTCCTCGTCAAAAAGTCTTTTGAAATCATTCGATTCCACCTAAGATGTTAATGATTATTTCAAGTGGTGTTGACTTGAGCATCCGCTATTGTGCTTGTGCGGTCGTCTGTCGGGATTCGACCAGGGCTGGATAAGTTTCGGGGTAAGCAGGCCATCGACGTTAACGTACCCAATTGATCCCTAAAAGTCTACATCGTCACCTTCTTTGCAAATGATTATTCTTATTCTTCGGCCTTTTTCTTTCTTTCCGGTTTGCTAGATGAAGTTTTTCGAGCACCGGCTCGAGTCGCGAGACACGAGCACACATGCGCAGAATGAAAGGAGTAATTTATAAGTATACTCGTCTCGAGATCGATCGCTTCAAGTTCCAAGTGAGGGGGTGTCCAATCGATGGTTCTACTGGACTCGAATTACAAACATCGTATGTAGGAACTGTCAAACCGGGTGATTACGTATCTAGATATGCTCACTAACTATTCTTATTAGCATGCTAATTGATACATTTTCATTATAATCGATGATTATAATATTAGAACCTACCCATGAAAAATCGGAGCCGAGCAATTCACGAGTCACGACTTACGACTATTTTACCGCTGCTTCTTCTTTTTTGTTTTGGGCAACGCCTTTGTCCTTTTAATAAAGTCATCGGACGCGTAAATGCGCAAGCGGTCAGACAAGACAAGCACATTGTCGTGGAAATTCCTAATCTAATTACGAAAAGAGGGTATAAATTTATAATATATTACAAGTCAGTCCTCGCAAAACGGGATCACGAAAGGTTGTCTGAAACCGTGCGAAGACTATAGTTACAAGTATGTTAAAATAAGAAACGGCGATTCGTGCATGCAACTCGGAGGAATGGATATGGGGTGGCTTGACAATAGATTATAAGAATTTTAACTTAAACAAATGACATGGCTTTGCTTTGCTTTGCTTCGCGGCCCATGCACCGTCACAGACTTTAGGCGAGGCTAACCGACACCAGACTAGCTTGCTGGTAGCCAGCTTTGACCTCACCGGCCCCTTGTCAGCGGCCTACACTCTTACATGAGATATGGACATTTTTGGAATTATGAAAGTTTAATTAGGGCAAAATTGGGAAACGATGTATTTACATTCCAAAAATTCTCAAAGTATCTCCGCATTTGCATTGAGCTGAAGGCATTTAGAGGTTTTAGAAATGCCACCATATTTGCATTTAGCGGCCTTTCGAAAAGTGGTTCTCAAACCGGCGTATGTCATCCAAGTTCTCCCCCTTTTGATGTGTTCTTTGTTCCGCTTTTCAGGTGACAGCATGAGAAAAGGTAAAGATTAATGAATTGATTTCTAATGACAAATTCGTGAGGGTCTATATGTATTTTGATGGGCCGTGTTCGAGCACTCATGTTGATGCCCTTAATTTGTATTTTTTACATTACTATTGATTGCGATCATTGAAGAGAATAGTCCCGATCTCCTAAATCCATTCATCCTTCTCATTAGGGCCATTCAATTATAATTTAGAATGTATATTGGTTAAAAATTGTTAATGTGACAATTTTTATAATTTTCAGTTTTTTCTAATCTATTATGTGGAAGCCTTGCCCTCATTTGTTCTGGTGAGGATGAACCTTACCCAAGGCCAATGAGGTTGAGCCTCATCCTATGGGCGGTTGTCGGCCATCATCGAGACCTAGCAACTTGCAAGAAAGAAGGAAGGAAAAAGAAAATATTAAAAAATTATACAAAACTATCTATGTAAATAACGATCGTGCTATATAAGACAATCGACGTCCACGTCAACAATTTTCGACCAAAATTAATTAGAAATATTCCATTGATAAATCGTCAAAATATTTAGAATCAAATTGATCAAATTTAAAAATTTAGGATAATAGGTTTAAGATTTAATTTATTAATTGTCACTTTGGATATAGTTTATTATATATTGAAAACATGCCATAAAGTATTGATTGACGAAGAATCATTTCTTCTCCAAATTATGTGCGGCGCTCACTTTAGTATAAAAGTTTTTGCTAGCTTATTTAAGTACCAAATCCCAGAAAAAAAAAAATATCACTTAAGTGTCTTCAGTAGAAAATTCTGACTAGAGAAATTACGTGGCTATTATAACTAAAATTTCCATCTGAAGCAACATTTTTTTGATATTGAAGTGATCATTTTTTGACTTGCTACACGACATTGTTTAGGGGTTATATGCTTACTGAGCACACTAGCAAGTTATGTAGGATCGAAAAGTTAATAAAATATGGCAAGGTTGGATTTCTCGCAATCCAAATCAAAGTTAGACTTACGTGATGTTTTTTTTTTTTTTTAAGTGACACTTAAGTGATCAAAAAAGAAAATGGCATTAAAGTGATCAGCATACATAACTTTTGACACTTCAAGTGTCCTTTACCCGATAAGTTAGATTACTCAAGTGATTTTTAACGTAGACCTGAAAAAAAGTGATTTTTTCACATTTGTGCATGAGTCATTTAACAAATTAAAATTAGGACACTTTTCCAAAAATTCATATTGCTTGGGTGATAGATTGCTTGTGGAGCGTAACTAGAAATATAAATTATCGTCGAAGCATCTTTTGATCTTTGTATCAAGCCAAGAATAGTAAGTAAAAAGAACGAAAATTACCAAAAATGTCTTAAACCTATTATATGCATGTAGACTCAATCGTAAACCTTTAATTTTAGCAATTTAGTCCTAAACAGTTGGACAATGTGCCAATTTAGTTATTTTGGTCAATTTTTATCGGAAATTACTAATGTGGATATCAATTGTGCCACGTAGAACAATTGGCATTGACGTGGATAATTTTATAATTTATAAAAATAAATATTTTATAAAATCTATTTGCAAAATGCAATAACCGTCAATGAAAGAAAGTTCTTGTAATTGGTTGTGTCTAATTGGGTCACAGGTCATGTCCATATTAACCCATTAAATTAAATGGCTTTTACGGCCTAATTCCGTATCTGGCGATTAGACACGAACACAATACGATTATTAATCGTGTCTTGCAGTTGACATGAAATTGACCTAAACACGATTTAACTTCAATCAGAACCTGTTAACTTTGCATCGTGTTATTAGGTCGTACCAGCAATTGTCATCCCTATCCGCCGTTCCACCACGTGCTAGTGGAAGGAAAGCCGGGGCTGATCCCAAGCCATAGCCCGATCAAATTTACGCGGCAGACGAGCATGGCTTCCTGGACCAAATGGGTTTTCGTACTTATCACTTATCAGAGGGGAATTCAAAACCACTTGAGAAACCATGGCAATGGTAATTGAATTGTTCATTTGGTATATTCTATTATTTGCTTTACATCCTACCTTAGATTTTGAGGTGCACTTCGTTTTGAGCAATGCTAGTCCTGCTAGGGTGACACTCCACAACTCATTCATCTGCACGAAAGAGTAATTTTCTGGGTAACTATCGAGGAGAATTTCTTGATTCTTCGAGTTTTGGATGAGGAACGGTTGCCCTTAACTTCTAGTCCATTCCAAATCAACCTCGAATTGGGTATCAAATCTTTAGAGCACTCAAGCTTGAGACGAGATACAATAGTGCTAAATCATGCCAACTCGGGTCCGCTCGATTACATTTAACGAGACTTCAGCCTCTCGTGCTCACAAAATAGCCGATCGCTATAAGTAGAACTAGAGGTAAAAGTCCAAAGAGGGCCAACCCTGGCAACCCACCAGAGTTTCAACTCGGAGGCTAACATACATGCTTGAAATCGACCCCGGCTTCCTACCATTTACTTTTTAGCATTTTGCCCATCATTCGTTTAATCAATTGCGTCGCACGTTCACGGCAATTAGAACACGGCCAAAGCCGAGGTCAGTCTTCTTTCGCTTTTCTTCACATATGCAACACGACATGACGAATCGGGTGATTAAATGTCCTGCAATCGGGCCCATCTAGCCGAATCAGATACAGCACATATATAATTGTCAACGTCATTCAATAGTCTAGAGTTTGGGAAAAATACAAAAAAAAAAAAAAAGAGTCATAAATCTATTATATTTTTTTTTGGTAAAGATAAATCTATTATATTAGTACTGCTTCATTCATAAACTTTTTAATTTGGTCAATTTAGTCATAAAAAACATCGATATCTCGCTAGATTGGACAAAGTTGCTTACCCAAGCTAGGACGGCCTCATTGAGTCTCGCTTGTGTGGCCCACTATTGCTTGTACTTTTCTGACATTTACATTAGTAATTTTTGACATAAATTGGTTGGATAAACTCAATTGGTATAAATGTAGAAAAATTTAAGATTAAATTACCATAATTGAAAATTTTAGAACTAAATTGGTACCAATGTAATATATTTAAGAATTTTTGGTACTTTTCCCGTGATTGAAATAGTAAATTATTAGTGCATGCACGAGAGTGAAAAAAATAAACAATCGCTAAGTAGCAAGTTGTTCTTCCTTTGGAATACTCGTGATAATCGTTAAGCAACAAGTTGGTCCTCGTTTAAAGGTATTTTGAAGCCATCCGATTCCACCTAAGATGATGATGATGATTATTTCAAGTGGTGTTGACTTGAGCATCCGCTATTAGCCCCCATCGTACTAATCGCGGATAAGTTTTGGGGGCTAAGCAAGCAAGCAACTAATCAATGTTAACCTACCCAATTGATCCCTAAAAGTCCTCATCGTCACCTTCTTCGCAAATGATTAGTCTTCTTACCTGCAAGCTCTTTTGCCTTTTTCTTTCTTTCCAGTTTGCTAGATGATTTTATCGAGTATGGCGCAACTCCTGAGATATGAGCACACATGCGTAGAACCAAAGGAGTAATTTATAAATATAGCCGTCTCTAAATCAACCGCTTGAAGTTTCTAGTGGTGGTGTGTCCAATCGATGGTTCTAATAGACTCGAATTACAATTCTTGGACATCGGAACTGCCGGACCGGGCGATTAGGTATGTAGATGTGCTCAGTCACAATTCTTATTAGCACGCTACGTGATACATCATCATTATAACCGATGATTATAATATTAGAACCTACCCATGATTAATCGGAGCCGAGCAATTCACAAGTTACGACTTACGACTATTCTGCCGCTGCTGCTTCTTCTTCTTCTTTTGTTTTGGGCAACGCCTTTATCCTTTTAATAAGGTCATCGGACGCGGGAATGCGCAAGCGGTCAGACAAGACAAGCACATTGTCGTGGAAATTCCTAGTCTAGGTAAGAAACGACGGTATAAATTTATTACATATATGACAAGGTCAGATGTCGCAAAACGTGGTTCCGTGAGGTTTTCTTAAAACCATGGGAAGAGTATAGTTACCAGAATCTTGGGATAAGATACGGCGACTCGTGCATGCAACTCGGTGGAACGGATGTGGGGTGGCCTGACTAGATTAGGAGAACTTCAAGTTAAACAAATGACATGACCTTGATTCGCAGCCCATGCGCCACTATGGACCTTAGGCAAGGCTGGCCGGCACCAGACTAGCTTATCGATAGCCAGCTTTGGCCTCACTAGTCCCTTGCCTGTGGCTTACACTCTCATGTGAGGTGAGGACATTTTCAAAATTATGAAAGTTTAACGAGGGAAAAATTGAAAAAAAAAAATGTATTCCCATTTTAAAAAACACACTAAGTATCTCTAAATATGCACTAAGTTGAAGGCTTTTAGAGGCTTTAAAATTAGGGCTGAGCATATCATACCGCTCAGATAGGACTGGTTAGTTTGGTTCGATTACTAGGGGCATCAATCCAGTTCCCGGTTCTATGAAAATGAAACTGGTAATTTTCTGTATGGTTCTTGGTTTCAAGGGGGAATTGGACCAAATCAAATCGGTTGGTCCAATCTGTTCTCAATCCCAAAAAATGGAAACTGGTCCTCCCAATTTGATTTCCGGTTCCCAAGTGAAATCGGATTAGACCGAGAACCGATCACCGACAACTGTATCTTCCAAGATCTCCAAAAAAAAAAAAATTATCAAACAGTACTTGCTTTTACTCAAAGGCCTTTTGAAAAATGGTTCTCAAACGGGCATATGTCATCCACGTTCTTCTCTCTTTTGATGTGTTCTTTGTTCCGCTTTTCAGATGATGGCATGAGAAAAGGTAACGACTAATGAATTGATTTATGATGTCGAATTCGTGAGGGTCTCTATGTATATAGATGGGAGATGTTCGAGCACTCATGTTGATGCACTTAATTTGTATTTTCAACAGTGTTATCGATCGCAATTATTGAAGAGAACAATCTCGATCTCCTCCGTCCATCTCATTCTCCTCGATAGGGTCATTCAATTACAATTTAGAATATATGTTGGTTAAAAATCACTAACATGACAATTTTTGTAATTTTTAATTTAAAAAAAATTATTGTATGGAAGTCTCGCCCTCCTTTGATCTAGTAATGACGAACCTTACCCGAGGCCAATGAGGTTGACCCTCATCGGGCAGTGGTTGTCGGCCATCATTGAGACCTAGCAACTTGCGAAGGAAGAAGGAAGGAAAAAGAAAGAATTAAAAATGATAAAAGATTATCTACATCAATAACAATCGTGCTACATAAGATAACTAACATCAATGTCACTAATTTCCAATCAAAATTAACCAAAAGTATTTCATTGATAAATTGTCAAAATATTTAGGTTTAAATTGATCAAATTAAAAAATTTAGAACTGAATTTACATTCATATAATAGATTTAAGATTTAATTTGTTAAATGTTGCTCTGGATATAGTTTATTATATATTGAAAACATGCCATAAAGTACCGATGGCGAAGAATCAGTTCTTCTCGAAATCTGAATAAAGCTGGCAGATTAAGGTCGATGTTGACCTTTTTGACAAGTGGAGGTTGGACAAGTTTTTTGAGTTGGTTGGTGCTGAGTTTGAACGTTGAAGAAGTGCCTCCAAACATAAATAGACTGTCTCCAACCAAAGCTCAAAAACCAACGGACTCTAGCCCCTGGTTTCTTCATTTTTTTATCCTTTTTCTTTCATCTGCACTACCTAAACCCCCTAGCCACCTCTGCTTACATATATTACAAACCCTTCTCTCTACTTCCCTAGGATAACGCAAACCTCCATCACGCACTCAAAACATTCTCTTCAACTTCTCCATTTTTGGTCCCGAAGCCAAGTGCACATTATCTCCCAACTCATTCTTGTTCTCCTCCGAAGGAAAAACCTTTCCTGGTAAGGTTTCAACCAGCGCTTTTGGTCTTCGATTTCGCATCTTGCATCGAGATTTTTACTAGTTGGCTTCTTCTCCATTACATTATCATTCGTTTCCGGTATGTTGTTTGAGAAATTAATGAGCTGGCACATGGGAAGTTGTCAAAGTTAAAATGTACCATCTCATGCAATTGGATTACTATTGCATTTTACGTGGGCTCAATATGTAATGTCACGGGTAGATCGATCTAGCTTTTCCTAACCCATGTGGCCTTAAGAATTTCTTTTAGGACTTTCTTTTCAAGTCAGCCTTACTAAGTCAACCTGTCTTAAAGAGAAAAACTCTTGAAAGAAGCTCCAAAATGTATTTTACTTATAAATGAGATATAAATGAAGGAAACAAATCTCTATATATCTAGGTATAAGACTAATTATAGCCATAGATATCATCTTGATCTAACGGTGGAAATTAAATCTCTCCACTTACCAACTATTTGCATTTATTACAATCCTATACAATTATCGCATTGTCGGCCCCATGAGTATTTTAGAACACTTGAGAAAACTTTATAACTTTGGAAGAAAGACTGAGGCTTGCTCGTTCATGAATTGCTCATGAGCTTCATTTAGAAAACCACTAGATCACGTCGATTCATCAGGCCAAGACACAAGGCTCACTAGACGATAGTGTTTACATTTACGAAGTCCAGATTTCTTTTTGCCTCTAGCCTTGCCTTCCGTTGGAATTCAGTGCTCAATTGGTTAATTTTTCTCTAGCTCTAGCAAGAGACAAAAGGACATGTGATATTCCGAGAATAGACAGAGGAAGGCATCGGAAAGCAAAAACAGACTTATCAAACCTGGTTGTCATGCATTTGCTACAAAATTTTCCCTGGCCTTCCAGAAAAAAATCACAGTGTGACTCCAAGAAACAGACCAACTTGTATATTCTTGCTATATTAACCCCACTACATCTCTTCTAGATCCATAATTTTTGCCCATTAATTGCAGTGGTCTTTATCAAGTGCTCGCACGAGCTGTGTGCAAAAGAGGAGAGACGCACAGACGATCGGTTTTGAATTTGGAACGATGGAGATCCAAGATCATCACCAGCATGCTCAGTGGTCTGACACAGACAGCAATTGTAGCTCCAGACTTGGTTATAGTGGCCCTCTGAGTAGCATGAGCACCAAGATCAGAAGCAATGCAAGATTCAGGGACGACCAAGATGAGGAATGCTACGTCGAGATCACGCTAGATGTTGGTGAAGATAGCGTCTCGGTTCATGACATTAAGGGAGGAGGAGATCCTGAGACAGCATTGTTCACGAGTCGCTTGGGGCTGCGGCCCTCGTCGCTCGGTGCACAGCTGTCGTTCAGGCTCAGACAAGTCTCACAAGAGCTCAGGCGAATCACCTCGACGAAAGGGCGTAATAATCAGATCGATAGGACTAGATCCGGTGCTGCACGGGCATTGCGTGGGCTCCAGTTTATGACCAAGAATGTCGAGATCGATCAAGGTTGGTCTGAGGTCGAAGCAAGGTTCGATGAATTGGCTTTTAATGGAGTTCTTCCGAAATCACTCTTCGGCCAGTGTATAGGTATGTCAACTGATTTTGCTAAAAAGAAATGCTAGAATCGAATACTTAATTCATATAAACAATGTTAGTTGTTTCAAACGGAAAGATCTGCATTTATTACATTGTTTCATCTCAAGAATATTCTGTCAACTCATTTAGTCCTTCGATACATTTCTTAGATATTAGTGAACTTGCATTAAATTAGAGTAGCGGACTGACAAGGATCGTTGCATCTGTTCAGGGATGAATGAATCCAGTGAGTTTGCCAGCGAGCTATTTGACGCGCTGGCACGACGGAGAGGCATAACATCGTCTGCAGTAAGCAAGCCTGAGCTACGGGAATTCTGGGAACAGATTGCAGATCAAAGCTTCGATGCGAGGTTGCAAACCTTCTTCGATATGTAAGTTCACATGCCCATTTCACTATAATAGCTTTCACATTGAATCAACTAAAAAATCGGGCTTACTTGGGACTTATTCAGACAGATCCATTGAGAAGTTATTTAATGATGCAGGGTAGACAAAAATGCAGATGGTCGGATCACCGAGGAAGAGGTGAAAGAGGTAAGAGATGGTCAAGAAAAGAATATGATGATGATGATGATGAGAAATGATTCAATGCGAGAGAATAATTAATAAGTTACTAATTGTGATCATATCATTGTCAACATCAGATAATTGCACTAAGCGCTTCAGCGAATAAGCTGTCAAAGATCCAAGAACAAGCTGAGGAATATGCAGCCTTGATCATGGAAGAGTTGGATCCTAGTAATCTGGGATACATTGAGGTACATGTTCAGATCCAAACCTTCGAATTTTTAAATGATTGTTGACCACATGACCCACGTACCGTGCTTACTAATATTCAATTACTTGTCTAAGATATTGCTTTGATTTAAAAGTCTAAATTGAGTCAAGTACCTGAGAAGAGCATCTGCTGAACTCCTGTTTTAGCTACACAACCTGGAGACACTCCTCTTGCAAGCTCCGATCCAATCAAGGTCGGCCCACGCCGGGTCCGAGAGCCGGGTCCTGAGCCAGATGCTGAGCCAGAAGCTGGTCCCAACCAGAGAGCACAATCCCATCAAGAGATACTACAAGGCACTGGCCTACTTCATTGAGGACAATTGGAAGAGGATTTGGGTCATGGGCCTATGGATCTCAATCTGTGCGGGCCTGTTCACTTGGAAGTTCATCCAGTACAAGCACAGAGCTGTGTTTGATGTGATGGGCTACTGTGTGACCACAGCTAAAGGTGGAGCTGAGACTACCAAGTTCAACATGGCCCTGATTTTGCTTCCAGTTTGCAGAAACACAGTCACTTGGCTGAGGAGTAGAACCAGGTTGGGTGTGATTGTTCCCTTCAATGACAACATCAATTTCCACAAGGTATGAACATATTATGCTGTGACAAATTTAGTTGAAAAGGGTATTTGGATATGCGTTGAAGGAAAAATTGAAAGAGAACATAATTTACTTCACTAAGCACTTAATCTAATTATAAGCGTTAAATGCATGTGGCCTAAATAGGTGATAGCTTGGGGCATTGCGGTTGGGGTTGGTCTGCATGCCGGAGCCCATCTGACCTGCGACTTCCCTAGGCTGCTCCATGCCACCGATGCTGAATACGAGCCAATGAAGCAGTTCTTCGGCGAGAAGCGCCCCAATAACTACTGGTGGTTCGTGAAAGGGACTGAGGGCTGGACCGGTGTGTCCATGCTGGTGCTGATGATCATAGCGTACACCTTAGCCCAGCCCTGGTTCCGCCGTAACCGGCTGGACCTCCCCAAGGCCCTCAAAAAGCTCACCGGGTTCAATGCTTTTTGGTACTCGCACCACCTCTTTGTGATCGTCTACGTGCTCTTCGTGATACACGGCTACTTCTTGTATTTAGCCAAGAAGTGGTACAAGAGAACAGTGAGTGATAATCTACATCATATTGCTTGGTAATTAATGAGATTTTTACAGTTTGTCCAATGTCACATTTCTAACTATGTCTACGAACTCGTTTGCGCAGACCTGGATGTATCTTGCAGCACCAGTCACATTATATGCGTCCGAGCGCTTGCTCCGTGCGCTCAGGTCCGGGTACAAGACTGTGCGGATCTTCAAGGTGAGGCAGATTCGATTAAGAGTTGTTCTGTTTTGAAACACTGCAGAATAGTTGTCCAGACTGATGTTTTAAACACGAGGCATTTACAATCACAATAACTGAGTTGGGGTCATATTCTGGTGCGTTTCAGGTTGCAGTTTATCCAGGAAATGTCATGGCTCTGCACATGTCTAAGCCTCAAGGCTTCAGATACACAAGCGGTCAATACATTTTTGTGAACTGTGCAGCTGTTTCTCCATTCCAATGGTAACTTTCATTTTTTAACAAAAAAGACAGGAAAATGATTACTTCTGTACATTACTTGTATTAGCCATTGAAAAGGAACTTGGCTAACTGGTCAATTGAACATTATCAGGCATCCATTTTCGATCACCTCAGCACCCGGCGATGATTACTTAAGCCTTCATATACGCACCGTGGGCGACTGGACATCTCAGCTTAAAGCTGTATTCTCGAAGGTGATTGTTCGAGTTTATTTATAAGTAACTTTGCGACATACTTGGTCCTGCCTATTGGCAACCCATTGTGAGAAATCTTCTGAACTTAAGTAAGGTCCGCATCAGTCTAATTACGACATGCTGTCGTATGGATGCATATGCTCTTTAAAAACATGACGAAAAGTCACATTGTGAATGTGTGTAGGCATGTCAACCTCCATCAATTGATCAAAGTGGACTTCTAAGAGCAGATATCGCAACAGGAGAAAATGTGCCCAGGTAATTAGACTTGTTCGCGCAGCTCATGGTCTGCTCGGCTTGCGAGGCTTGAAGTCTAGATGAGTAGATTTAGGCAACACGAACATAGCGTACACAGTTTTTCGTAGAATGGGCAAGCTAATTGGATATCATTTTCAACTAGGATTCCGAGGCTCTTGATCGACGGTCCATATGGTGCTCCAGCACAAGACTACAAGAATTACGACGTGCTTCTCCTAGTCGGGCTCGGCATCGGTGCGACGCCATTGATCAGCATCGTCAAGGACGTCCTCAACAACATCAAGCAGCAGAAAGAGATGGAAAAGGGCATCGTAGAGAGCGGCGCGAAGAGCAACAAGCGAAAGCCGTTCCTGACCCGGCGGGCCTACTTCTACTGGGTCACCCGTGAGCAGGGCTCGTTCGAGTGGTTCAGAGGCGTGATGAACGAGGTGGCCGAGAACGACAGGGACGGCGTGATCGAGCTCCACAACTACTGCACCAGCGTGTACGAGGAGGGCGACGCCCGGTCGGCCCTGATCGCGATGCTCCAGTCCCTGAACCACGCCAAGAACGGGGTCGACATCGTGTCGGGCACCCGGGTACGGACGCACTTCGCGAGGCCCAACTGGCGCAACGTCTTCAAGCACGTCGCGGTCAACCACCCCGACGAAAGAGTTGGTGAGCATCCTAAAGCACGTCTAGCACATATTTTCCAGGAAGCATAGACATAATTCACTCCAATAATGATTAATTATCACATTTTCAGCATCTAGTCGTGAGTCGACTAATGTCAAGATGTTTCCTTTCTTCTACAGGAGTGTTTTATTGTGGTGTACAAGGGGCGGTTGGGGAGATGAGGAGGTTGGCTCAGGACTTCTCCCACAAGACAACCACCAAGTTCTATTTCCACAAAGAGAACTTTTAGCTTTTTAGGTTTATATACTTTATGAATATGTCATATATGAGATATTAATACAGATTCTTATCTATGCCAAATGTATCAATTACAATCTCACACCGTCCAAAAGGGTCGGTCCAGCACCTGCCTTTTTTGTTACCTTAGATCTTATTAGTGCATGTATAAATGAATATGTGAAAAAGAAAAGGTTTATTTTATGTATAAATGCTAGTATACTTATGTGCAGCAAGTGCAACCACCGATTTTATCGGAACTGTGAGGAAGCATTAGACCAGAGCTTAAACAAGGAGGCCCGAATATTCAATAGCTATAAGAGTCGTCCTTCAATGCAAAATTGCAAACTATATGTAGATGCAGCAATTTAATGCTGGAGAATTCAATCAACAACATAACGCTTGTAACTCTTAGAAAGGGGAAATAACACAAATAATCCATAAACCTTAACTCAACGTGTCATATCATTCTTAAACTTTTGATTCATTTAATTGGTCCTTAAACTATTCGCAAATGTTCAATATAATTTCTAAGCTTCCAATTTAGTCAAACTAGTCCATCAACTTTCCAACAAAGTCAAAAAATCATTTCTTCAAAACTATTTGCAATTTTTCGTAATTACAATATTGTTCAGATTTTACATCATAATTTCATTCTAATCATTTTCCTAAATCAACAAAAAAAAATTCTATCTTATTATTACTTTTTTATATATTTTATTCACAAATATTACAATAATTTCATTTTAGTGTCTACAATAAATAAAAGTAGAACCTCATTAAAATTTGTATTGAGTTGATCCTGCTAATTTATGTTGGGAAAATTGTCTAAAAAGTGCTAAGCCTATTGGCTATCCTAAAATTTCAAAAACTTGCAAATTTAGTCATAAACCTTTTGATTTTGTCAATTTGGTCTTAAACATTTTCACAAATTGCCAATTAGTCATTCTAGTCAATTTTGGTTGGAAATTGCTCACATAATGGTTTAGTCAGCACCAGCCATCTTATGTGACATAAACATTTTTTCATATCTTTTTAATTTTATGAATCTTGTTCCTCTTCTTTTATTTTCTTTTTCTGTTTTTCTCCTCTGCCAATCAATGGCAAGCCTTGTTAATGGCGACCCTTTCTTGATCTAGTGAGGGCGATCCTCACCTAAGGTCGGCGTAGCCATTAACGAGGCTTAGCAATGGCTGGCGGAGGGAAAAAGGGAGAAAAGAAAATATAAAAGAAATTAAAAAAAAAAGGAAAGTAAAGGAAAAAAAAAGAAAAAAAATTATAAAATTGAATGTAAAAATTATCCATATTAGTCATGACCGTGCCACGTAAGATGGCTCACATTTTCTAGACTGTCCTATGTTAGTGATTTTGAACCAAAATTGATTGGAAGAAATAAATCGGCAAATCACCAAAAGATGTATAACTAAATTGACACGATTAAAATGTTTAAAACTAAATCGACAAGTTATCAAAATATTTTTGACTAAATTGACACAATTGGAAGGTTTATAACTAAATTGACAGTTGTACAATAGGTTTAAGACTTTTTGGAAAGTGTTTTCAAAAGGAATTTAGCTAGACATATTCGTTTTCATATTAATTTATAGAATTAATATCACGAAAAATCTCAAGCTGATACACTTATGACAAATTTACTACAAAGTAATTTTTAAATGATCAAAAACCATAAACAGGTGCGCTCTTGATATATTAACTGTCCATTAGCTTCCATTAAACTTTACTATGAAATTGTTAAGTTGGATGACACATGACAATAAATTAATTTATTTAACAAGTTTACGATTAGTTTGGAGTAATTTTATCATAAGTATACCAGTTTGAAGGTTCAAAAATTAATTTGAGGTAAATTGGTTACAAGTGACCACTTTGAGGCTTTTGATGACTCAAAAAGTTGTTTGGGGGTATTGTTACATGTATACTAATTTTGAGTTTTTTTATGGTATTAACTTTAATCTAAATCTTATTATTTATTTCTTGAAAAAACATGTAACTTAAAAGATTGAAGATTTTATCAATCTAAAAAATTCAAGAACAAGTTTTAGATTATTGAAAGTTTTATCAATCTTAAAAAATAAGGAATGAGATTTAGAATAATGTAAGTACAAGTATCTATAGATAAAATAATAACGTTTTCTAGATATCCTTATGAAAACACTTAAACTTAAATTAGCAGAACTATAAACCTGGTGCAACTCTAAATGAATTTCTACTTTTACCATTATAAAGATCATAAGCCAAAATTTACTTAAATTGAACTGTCATGCTATTATAGACCAAACAAAGAAAAAGGTTAATAAAAAGCCAACGCATGTGTTTATTGATATTGGAAAAGGATCGAAATAAAAAGATGTTAATATGTGTAGTAGTTGTAATTATGAAAACTCGAGAATAATACAAAAAGGATTTATTTGTCTTTGTTATGGAAAGCTAAGGAACTAGATTAAACAAATTAAAAGCTTATAGACTATATTAAACATTTAAGAATGATTTGACCACATAGAATGAATAAATAGTTTACGATAACATTACATATTAAATTAAAGTTTATGGATTGTAACAATCAATTTTCCCTTTAAAAGACGACCATCTTTATTTCTAGTACCTACTCAGATATAACAACCTTTTTTTGCATGTGCTAGGAGTTCGAGTTGAACTACTGAATATGCTATGGACTTGTAAATCTCCTGATGTTAGTTCATGATGGCTCTTAAGGGCTTAATAAAGAGTCCAGTCATGATATGAACAATGAGTAGAGTCGATACTTTAACTTTTTTCATGTTATGTGTATCGAAAATTGTAAGAACCTTAATTGGATTGTTAAGAAGAGCCTTTGAGATAGTTTTCGATAAAGTCACATCGGATATACTTATTAAATCTCTCGAGGAACTCATTAATATAGCACCAGTTCCGAATGTTTTGGTCATCTTGATTCTCGTTTAGCATTCTATTTTATCAGGTTCGTGCTGGTTAGGGGTGATGTCTTCGGGCATATCAAACGTCAGATAAAAAGAAAAAGAAAAACTTATTAAAGCACTTTTGTCCACTGATTGAAGGTTGAAATAAGCAAAGGGGACCGAGTCGATGCCCGCTGCCAAGTCCACTTCAATTAAGGACTATTACTATATCTAAATTTATGAATCTGACTTGCAATTCGGCAGGGTTCAAATGAAGCATATAATTACACTTGAAAAAGCGACTCACTTGTTGAGTCAACATTCGCGCTTATTATTTTGAACGGAATGGCCAACTTGAATGAAAGTATATAGTCAAGCAATTCAATTGGATTGCACAAATGTAAAAAGTTCATAAACCCTTGATCCCATAAAGTAAAAGAGAATAAGAGGAATGTCAACTTAGATGTCGATAATTCAAGTTGCCCTCTGTCGAGATTGACGAATCCAATCCATTGCCCCCCCCCCCCTCCCCAATCTGGTCAACGAGAATATGAAAATATCTCGAGACCATCAAAACCACATTTTCGAATTGATTTCATGGAAAAGAAAAAAAAAAAAGAACAATTTCATTAAAAATTCAAAAGTAAAAAATAGAGTGGTTTTCTATTTCATTTATTATCTAACGGACAAACAATCTCTTCATGACTCGGTCGACGTGATCATAAAGGTTCTGACTCCCATATTTTTATGTGTATTTGTTGAGTTTGATTTTTTTTTGTTATCTAAGAAAGCCACCAATGAGGGTTTCTCAACCCACTAGAAAATGAACGTGCATGGAGATGAGATAGTACTACTAGAAAAAGTATGTAAATACCATTTTGAATATTACAAATAATATCTTATCGTGTCATTAATTTGGAAGCACGAGCATACAATACTTTGAGCTAAGAAAGCTTATGGAGAAAAATTAAGTGATAAGTATACTAGCTAATTTTATGGTGCAGTAATTTGCCATAAAATAAGCATTTACATAAGTGATAAATAAGTGTTTTCCTCTTCCAAGCCCCTCTTTCTCCTACTTCCCCTTCCTCTTTCTCCTCTCCACCAAACCCGTCTTCGTCTCTTCTACTTTGGGAAAAGGGAGGGGAATCCCCTCCCAATTGCTTTTCCTTTATTTCCTTTTGTTTCTTTTCTTACCCTTCTAATATAGTATTTCATTTGGGAGCATTGCTCTCCCAATCTTATATTTGGAAACTTTTCTTCCCAATATAATTCTAGACTTTGGATTTTAAACAAGTATTCCGCCTACAATTTCAATGATGTTCATATCAATTTTAGTATCAAATTTATACTGCGTTCAAAGTGTTTTAGTTCAAACTTTTGGCACTTCACATTGACTACAAGGCTTACTCACACAAGTGTCAGATTTAAGCTCCCTTAACATGTTTATGTTGATTATGTACGGTGATGGTGTAGAGATGCTAAACCTCTACACATCGCAGAAAAGTAAAGCCATAACTACAAATGAAGATTATACGTTTGTGCTTATCATTCATGATATTGTGTGAATCGGTGGGGAATGTAATCACAAATTTGTTCTTGAAGGACGAGCATATGATTATTTCTACCAATCATACTCTACCAATATGCCTTGATTTCTAGTTTTGGTTTGTTTTGGAGTTTTATGGGCTTATTTTGTCATTGTGACTTTTGAGATTTCCTTTCTTATATTATTTTACCAATGAATGGAAATTTCTTTCAACAAAAAAAAAGTGATAAATATGGAATTCTGAAAAAGAGTATGTCACATTACTCTATATGTGCTCTATAGTCGAGCTTTTGTACTATTATCATGACAAGACGCAATTTATAACTTCAACTTATAACTTTTCCTTTGAACTTTTTAAAGTTAGTGAAACAATTTCCTAAATTAGTTATGGCAACAGATCATTTATAGTTTTATGTGTAAACGTTTCTATGTTTAATAAATTTGCAAATATTTATATATATAGCAAAGAAGTAAAAAAAATAAAAAGTAGAAGTCAAATTTTAAGATAACATGGAGAGAATTTTACCTGAAGACAGTCAATATTGGGGAGATTCTATGGTTAGGTGACATCACCGCTTGGTAAGGTTATTCACTTCAATTATCAGGTCAAAGCTTTTGTGCAGTAACTAGTATGTCGCAACGGTCAAAAGTAAAGCAGCATCAATATTTTATTAAAACTTCATTTTTCAAAAGGAAAACGAAAGTTCTTGTGTAGTAAGTATAGTCATTACTCATTAGGTCAAATACCACAAAAAAAAAAATCTAAATTATGATCATGATATAAATACCTCAATTTTTTGTACCTCAAAAAACCTTTAATTTATCCATTGTGACACAAATACTCCCAACTCTTTTATTGTGTTTGTCATGAAAAACCCCAAATATATGTCCTTTATTATAGTTTCATTCAAGATATTTAATTACAATTGGCAAATTTAGGGTATTTGTGATAAGAAAATTTTGGAATAATTATGTCACAGTAGGTATGATTTAAGGATTTTTTTGATATAAATCCTAGTTATTGTAAGTAGTTTGATCTAATTCACGGTATTTCACCTTTGTCAAGGTAAATTTTCTCATTTTTAGAAAGTAATTTCACATGAGAAAATGCCATCGGCAATCAATTTTTTCCCCATATCAAAACTTTTTTGTTATCAATAAACTTTTTCTTTCTAATTAATATTGCTCTAATGATCTTTATAAAATTAATATGATATTATTTTTATGTAGAGAGAAAAATGGAGGTGGCTAGTGATAGATAGCCATTGCTCATCACCATTAGCCAGACCCCTTGTTGATGAATAGAAAAGGCCATGACTCCCTTCCCAACATGATAGGAGTCGCTTGACCATGTCACTGGTAGGACTAGATTGATCACCTAGAGGAGGTGAATAGGTGATAAAATGGAATTTAAACAAGTTAAAATGATATTGCAATAGAATAACGTCTAATGAGAAGCCGTGCTATGTTCAGATATTACCGAAATGCAATAATCTATCACAAAAATAAAAATAGAAGTTTAGGGATAGAGAAAATTGCACAAAACAAAATTATATTGGTTTGATTTTGATAAGTCTATGTCTACTCTCCCACAGCCTATCGACTAAATTCCATTAATATGAATCAATCAGAGGTTACAAATATTAAGTAAGTGCTACTCAAGTTCATGTGAAAAATCTAGCATTCTCACACTCACCATCTCTAACAGATTATACTATTTAGCTTAGTAAGACGCAAATATTTGGGATAAGACTTTGTGAACTTTGGAAACTAGAAATACTCTCTTGTGTCCTTTAGCGACACAATGCCTTTTTATACTTCTTAGCCGTCCAAGTTGATTGTTGGATCTTCTCTAAGGATCATTCATTCGATCAATTTGTTGGACTTGAATCTTTAGGAAGATCTAATTACTTTTGGATCTGAGAAAGAACCACCCATACTGTAGATTGGGTTTCCATAAGTTGGGTGTTTCCTATGGAGAACTTTCCATCTTCAATATGATTGTTCCATTGATAGATTGAACATTCCATATGCACTAAGATTGATTTAGATAAGTTCCTTTCGAACAATCAAGATATATTTAGTAGGAAATTTACGCCAATTTTCTAGCCGTTAGCACAAGGTCCGAACACTATTCTTATTCTATCAAGATTGAATGTAAGGGATAGGATCTTCATTACATTCTCGAGTCTGATGAGTAACATCTGATGATACTTATCATAATTTTTACTTGGAAAATCTTACCATCATAATCAAAGAACGATTATAGGAAGTTTTGTGAATCATCAAAACTAATGAGGAAATTTTTCTTGATGAGCACTACTCCAATCACCTTTTCTTTTCCAATTTTAAAAGCTATTCTTTTCTCGCTTCCTTTTAAAGATGTACTATTTTTGATTTTATTTATCTTATTTCTTTTGGCTTTTGTAGTGTGCTCATTAACCCTTATTTAGTTTGACTACTAATTAAAAGATTTTGTCAATAACATGAAAAAGCAGACGTTAGTAGAAACATGATGTTTTTACAATGACCTAGTGTTTTTACTACACACGAAATAATTTACCACACATGAGAATCACTTATCTTTGCTGACAATATATAATATAAGCAACAGGTTAAAAATGAATGGGTAATATCGACTGCAATCTTATTTTACATGGCGACAAGATCATTTTATCATCTGACCACTAAACTATGGAGAACCGAGAACCCCCGGTTGGAAGCTGCTTTTAAAGAGAGATACGATGTGTTCCTCATTTTCGATAAAGCGGGTGTACCCCTAATCGATTTTTACCCAAAAAGAGAGAGGGCAGCATAAATGCTTGACAGGTGGACAGGCGTTCCCTTCTCTCTAAATTCCTGCCACACTCCATCAGCAATTTGCAGTTGCCATTTGCCACCCCCAATCTCGACACCCTTCTTAATTAGACCCCGTTTCACACGCTCTCGCTCTCGCTCTTTATGGCTCCTTAAAGTTCTCGCACGCACGCTCCTCTCCTCCGTGCGGCCTTTCTCTCGGAGCAAACCGTCCGCTCTTCCCTTCTCTGCGTCCTTCTTTTTCATGGCAAACCCGGAGTGCGGGCACGAAATAAGAGACGTGGAAGGGCTTGCAGAGCCCCTTCTGCAGTACAAGGTTTGTTCTCGCGTCTCCGTGTCTGTTCCTGGTTCTGTTCTGTTGTGCAGTTTTTCTTGTTTCTGTTTCTGGCGAGTTTTCGTGAAATGCTGTTCTCTTGTTTTGTTCAGACATTGTTCTTGAGAGTTTCCGTCCACTGCGAAGGCTGCAAGAGAAAAGTCAAGAAAGTCCTTCAGTGCATTGAAGGTGACCGCTCTTCTAGAAACCCTCAAGGGTTCTTTAGATGAGTTCGTAACTTTCCGTTCACCCTTCGAAGTTGCGGTTTTTTGGTTCTCGTGTTTTCAAATTTTGGGCTTGTGCTAGTTTCGGCAAAAGGGTAATGGTGGAGTTGCGCTTATTTTTCTGATTTGGGGCTTGCTGCTTTCTTTTGAGATCGTTACTCCAGTTCTCACTTCTCTTGGCTTTTCAATTTTCAGTTCTCTCACCTGAAAAATCCATCCTTTTCCTAGTTCTCTGACTCTTGGTATCTTCACTTTCCTCCTTTCTCTCTTCTACTTTGTTCTCTCTTTTTCTCTTAATTTGCATCACTTCCTCATCCTCGCGCAGTTTCGTTTCTTTTTCTGTTACAAAATCCTTCCTTTAATGCTGTCTTTCCCATCTTCCCACTGGTTTCTTCAGGCGTTTACCATACAGAGGTCGACCTGAAGCAACACAAAGTGACCGTGATCGGCAACGTCGATGCAAACACCTTGATCAAGAAACTAGAAAGGGCGGGCAAGCATGCAGAGTTGTGGTTTTCAAAAGGCAAAAGGCACGGCAAGTCAAAAAACAAAGAGAAACCGAGCGATCCGGAAATCATCGAAGAAGCTGAACACGATGGTTATGGTTCCGGCGGTGGAGTTGAAGTAAGAGAAGGCCACTTGACAAAGGGCCAAGAAAATGATGGTGGAATCTACAAGATCAGTGAAGGCGGTGGTGCTGGCCACGGTGGGGGGACACCGTTTAAGAATAGCGTCGCCGTCCAAGTGCAGGAGATGATGCCTGAGGGGAGGCATGCGGTGGTGAACTTTCCGACCACTAACCAGTCACAGACAGCGGCGGCCGAGAATCCAGCTCTTGCACACGAGGGTGTTGCGGCGGCGGCAACCGGCGGCGGCGGGGGCGGCGGCGGTAGCGGTAAGAAGAAGAAGAAAAAGAAAGGGAATAAAGGCCACAGTAATAACCCCATTGCCAATGGGGGTGGCCAACATCCTGGCGGTGCGGCCGCAGGCACCGGATCGCCCAAGCAAGGCCAAGTTCAAGTTCAGGTTCAAGGTCACATGGTTCAAGGTCAAATGGGTCATGGGCAACCGGGTCATGGGCAACCGGGTCATGTTCAACCGGGTCATGGGCAACCGGGTCATGTTCAACCGTGTCATGGGCAACCGGGTCATGGTCAAATGGGTCCAGGTCCCATGTTCCATCCGGGAAATCACAGCCCTCCACACCATCACGGCTACCAATACCCGCAGCACTACTACACCCCTACCGTGCACGCCGTGAGTTACCACACGGCGTATCCGACGACCGCCAGCTGCGAGGCGGCGTACTATGCCCAGCAGCAGCCATCGTACGCCTACGAGTATGTGCACGATCCAGGGCTGGAGGTCGAGCGGGCGCCGGCCGAACTCAACCCGTGCTCCTCTCGGCGTCGGTGCGATACCTTCGAGCTGTTCAGCGACGAGAATCCCAATGCCTGCTCCGTCATGTGATCACCATAATCTAGTGAAAGGTGGAATCATTTGAAAGGTATCTATATATATATATTTATATATTTATATATATATATGATGTGGTGATGGGTAATCTGGACAAGCAAGAACTTATGCTGCTATGTATAAGTTTATGGAGTGTTGCTTTTGCAATGCATGTAGCCTTGTAGGCACGGGAGGAAGGACCATGTATGTAAGTGGGTTGTAAGTAGAAGTGGACTCAAAACTTTTGGGGTTGAATTGAGTAAATCTTTCTTATGGTGAGGGGCCCGCAGTTTAGAGTTCAGACTCGTTTTAGTTCTTTCGGATCTTTCAAGGTTTGGTTGGTTGGATGGATTTATTAGCCCTCTTCAATGTTTAGTTCTTTTTAGGCCATCCTCGTCACTCCCCCATTTCTGCTTTGTAAATAGATTGATAGATTTGGCAATTTTCTTTCTCTTTTTTTCTTTGAAATTGATGTTTGGGCATTGCATGGAGTGCTAGGAGGGTCCTAGTCATGAGATTTTTGGATGGCTGCAAATTAATGACTAAAGAGCCCTAGTCTAATAATATACCCTTTTGACCAATGTCGCGGTCGAGAAAGAACCATCTTTGATGAGATTTAGGGACCCTTTCTCTCTCGCTTTTGAAGGCAAACCCAATTTCTAGTTTTCTGATGTGTAAAGAACCCATTTGACTGATCTCCAAATAGGGAAGTCCATGAGACATTTGGAGCACGAAAACCTGTAAAGTCCTGACTTGTCCTTGCCTCAATTCTAATGTATGAAACCGTCTTTTTGTTGATGATTCTTGGAGGCTATGATTACTCAGCCGATCATTTTAGAACTAAAGCTAAAAAGATGGTGGTCATGCTTAGCAAGAAGGAAGAAAACGTGGGGCTAATGATGAATTCATGCTTGAGCAAAGTGAAAAACTTGGGGTGATTTCTTTAATCGTGCGGAACGGGGTTCTCTACTTTTAAGGATTTTTGCTTTTGTCCCCCCTCTTTTGTTTCTCGTCCTTCGATGTCACTTACTTGTGGAGATGCGACACTGCATGAGATAATGCACAAAGCAGATAATTTCAGAGAATTCATTGCATTGCATTGCCTGCACGTCATCATTATTGTTACAGAATATGTTCGTATCGTTCAGTCGCGCTTGGATTCGGGGTCCACCCACTTTCCACTTTAGATTTTCCCAAATTTCTCTTTTTCATTGGAATCGCAAGCTGTTGTTAAAATCTATTAATGTCGATCACAAGCTTCATTTGACCTGATGCAAACGATCTTTGAGCGGTACGGACTTGTCATTATATTGAAGATATTTCAGATGCCATCACCAAATTTCAAAGGGTGCAGTGTGATTATGAGGTTCGTCCTTGACGAATAACTTGATCATGAATTAGATCAGGAACTTGGATAAATGCTCATTGGTCATGGATGGCTTTGCCTTTAGCCACCCGTCTTTTTCAAATTGTTTAGAAAAGCTCTTTTTTTGTGGAGGCTTATTCTGAAATCCACTAGAAGAAAGGCTTGTCAATTGACATTTCGGGTGCTACTGTTTCATATCTTAAAGGCATCTGCCTAGATTCTTGTTCTAGCATGATCTGGCCATATAAATATGTACAAACATAATCTTTTGCGAGCAATCACACATGCTGAATTTATGGCCGTAAAATTTTTCTTTTGGTCCACTCTCGTCATTGCCACTATCAAAAGCTGATGCATAATATGTGAACACACATCGTGACATCGGCAAAATTTTATGCATTTGCAAGATTTCTAAAGTTTTATTTGTGTTCACAAAAAATGATTAATTTAATATTATCTTTCTAAATATAATCACCAATGCCGCTTCAAATAATTAGCTAATTAAAAAAAAAATTGTTATCGACAATAATTTATATCTAAAAACTTTTTATGGACAATGAAAACGATTTTGTTCTTTCATTTTTATAAGTGATACAATCATTCATTTTTTAGAAAAATATTTAATAAATCATTCAATTTTTCTGAAATATATAAATCATAAATGTAAAAAACTGAGATCTAGATGATAATTTGTGATAAGACAGCCAGTAGTTTTGAGGAGGAGCGAATATCAGGGATTGGAAACACTTCTTTACCGGAGGATGTGAAGAAGAAGATATGAGCCTAAGTTTTCTTTTCAGTGAAAGGCAATCCAAAACAATGATTTTGTGATACGAAGTGCTTATTCCCTCTTTTTATGAATGATGGGCATCTTTCTAGAGAAAATAAGAATGATAAGCATCTGATTCCTTCCATCTTCATGGACAAGCATCGTGGGTGACACTTTGAGACCTTTTCAGCAGCCGTAGAAGAACAACAGAGGATGGAGGATGATATTAAGTATTGCTCAAGTCCATGCAAATTCGTGCTTTTATGTAAATTTTCACAGTAACAAATGGTTTTTTTGACAGCCATTTAAAGTCTACTCAAGCGAAGGTCTAAAATCAAGAGGGGAACATAAATTGGCACGGTTCGATTCGAACCCTTTACCATACTCTGTAAGTCCTAAACTAATCTTTGAACATTTGCCGTGGTTCAAGAAAAGGTCCTCATTTACATTTGAAGTCCTAAGACACAATTAACGCTTTCACATCATCATGAGGACAGAAGATTCGATCCATGGAGATGTATGTATGTATGTATGCAGAGCATCAACTTCAATGCGAATAATGCTAAGCAAGAAGGAATAAAAAAAACGATAGAAGCAACTTCTGTGGTCAACAGAAAAGGCAAAATAATGTAATCGCCTTCATGGAGATGCCAAATGAGCATGATGAATATTGATTGTACCATCTCTTTGTGGCAAGTCTGCTAGGCCGATGATCATTAAAATAGCTCCAATCAGCAACTACTTACAAGCAAGATAGATACCGACTGCAAGGAAGAAGGTTACCGTGATGCAAAAAGGCCAAACACTTGAGTTCAAGTACCTCGAGTCATGGTTCTTCCTTAAAAGAAATCATTAGCAATCCAAATTGCAAAACACTTCCACAAAACTACTAACGAAGTTCATCCAACTGTAAATACGCAAAAGAAAACAGCTTAATAAGAGCAAATGTAAATTCACCTAAATTAAAGCCACTACAAAACAAATGTACTTTCAACCGCAATATTTCAATGGCAAAAAGAGCCAGCCAATTCAACAACCAACTACATAATGGTTTATTGTCGAATTTCAGCCCTCTTCTTTTGCCAGAGCCTATCAATGGCACCATCAGCATCACCCTGCAAAATAGATGGTGTGCACATGAGAATGAGGACAAGACCAATTAACAAGCCTAGATTTCAAAAAATGGAGAAATTCATTACAAGAACAAAGTGCAGTGTGGTGCGCATAAAAGCCGGTCATAGAGATCGAGCAAGAATTGATCAAGAGTTAATATTTTTATTAGGTACTATAGGCTCAGCTGGGATATCCACTTGGATATAAGAAACTGAAGCTCCAATTACTAAAGTGCAACAAATTTGGATTTCTACTTGTTATATCCTCTTCAAGACCAAGAAAGAGGGGAAATTATAAAACATTTTATAAAGACAAGAACCAAACAATCTCAACATTTTGATTGCAAAACCAATACGCAAGAACAATGTCAAGAAGATACAAATCAACAGCAGCATAAAAACTGTCAGTGCCTTGCTTACTGCTGGCACGAAGAAGAATTGAAAACAAAGTACAGTTAACAATAACAAACAGAGAGTAGCTCTAACAGCAGAGTGGCAAGACATACCTGTGCTCGGGTGAAACCACAGAGGGCGAATGTGGTGAATTGGTTGGTGTAGACTCCATCAGGGCCCAAGTGCCCCACGTTGATCTGCACGGAGGCATGATCCTTAGATGTAATGAGCCTATTTGTGGCAGAGCTGCGATGGAGGTGTTAAAAGGAAAGGCGTCAATGAAAAATTCAACAAAAAAAGTAGATGGCCGTTGCAAATTTAGAAAGGGACTGATGGTATACCACTTCCTGGGGATGTAAAGATCCATATTTTGACCCTCCTCGTTCTGCATCTTGAATGACTGTTTCGATACCCTTAAATCCTTTGCTCAATCACCTAATTAGACAAGTCAAAAAACTAACATCGATTGCAAACTCCATCTTGCGAAACATCGAAGTTTCCAAGGCTAATGCTTCGAATGCCAAAATGAAAGGCTAACACATACCCCATATGGAGAATTTCTAAACAAGGGTCACCCGGAGACTCAAATTACAACATTTCCCAGCGAAAACACGAATCAAAGCAAAAATTCCTAAAGAAACAAAAAACGGGTTCAAGCTAAATCTTAATCACTGTCACCAGCAATTCGGCAAGAACCAGCCCAATCAACTGAAGTCTTGAGCCCTGCAATTTGGCCTCCATTTTTCCAAAATTTTCTCAAAGCAACGATCAATTCAGAGTTCAAGGCACAGGGGATACGAATCAAAAGCAGCAATCTTTCTACAAAATCGATCGTCGAATCGGTCGCGAGCAAAAGGAAAAGCCACACAAAAGCATCGCCGATCTCGAGGTAAACTACGTACGCGGAGGTATGCAGAATTACCGGAATTCAGGCGGAGGAGGATCGAAAGCAGCGGCGGCAGCGGCGGGCGGTGAGAGAAGCGACAAGGTGGAACGCGAGTTGGGGATTTTATACGGGTCAGAGCTTAAACCCTAGTCCTCCAAGCTCGCATTGTGACCCGACGCGAAACGGATCCGATCCGCAACATTGCTGGCCGGGCCGGGCCGGTCCAGGCCCGAAATCGCTGCTGGACGGGAACACTGAGAATTATTCAACCTATGTTAAAATAAATATGTCAGTGGCCCAAGCTATGAAACGAATTTAATTGATTTTGCATGGATTGGGTGCCACTGAATCTCTACCGTACAGAAAATAAATCCAATGAGGATTTCAAACTTCTATAGAACACTTCTTGTAAAGCTTATATCTTTTTTCTTTTTCGAATATATCATAGTGACATAGTATGACAAAATGGTCAAATTTGGAACGCAAAAATATTTAAGATATAATGCGTTAAGTATCTTACTAACATTGAATTTGATTCTTACCATCATTTAATTTTTTTTTTGCTATATTAATTTTTTTTTTCTATTTAACTCTATCTATACACTAAAAAAATTCTACATTCATGTGTGTACTCCTTTTATGGTAACAATTTTTTTTTTGTATGGATTTAAAAATCTAAGTCTTGATCAGTTTGATTCTTTGATATCATCATTTGATGTAGTAAAATGCATATCATGCACACATGGCTGTCGTTGTACAATCATGCACTAGGCATGGGTAACTTGTGACAATATCAAGTTATGTATGAATGAAGTAACCGAGTAATTTTGGTATATTAGTCTCAAAAGCACAACAATAGTGATTAAATTGGACCTTTGTTACTCCGGTCGGTAATCTTATCGAATAGGTGAGCATGGTGAATCAAGCTTGTACTTGTCTTGCTCAATATATGTTTGTAGTTCGGTTGAACAAGTTACTCAAAACTCGTGAGTTGTTCAATTAGCTATTTCGGTTTGAATTTTGTTGCATAGAGATTGTTGAGTTTGCTATAAATCATATCAATCTTGATTGCTACACATATAAGCATAATGATAGGTGGACTGGCAATATTGACTAGACCTGAATAGCCACGCCTTTCCCTAATGAGTTGAAGAAGGCCTCCACTAGGCTATTGATTATATTTTGCAGAAATTTGAGCCACGTGCTCTGCTCCATTTCTTGGAATTAAAATCAACAAAGTACTTGTTAGACAACCAACCAATCATAAAGGCTCAAACAATGAGGATCAAGAATAAACACATGGATCAATTAACAAAGTAAACAAAACGCGGGACGGTGATTTTTGAATGCAACATTGGGAAGGACGAGTTCACCTGATCTATGTAGAGTACTGATTGTTTCAAACAAAATAGCGTTTGGTAATGGAACACACCCAGGGGAAATGATCAGAGATAGGAAGTTTTTCTCAAGAAAGGAAATCAACACTAAGTGATTTTAATCGCTGTTCTCCAACTCACTGAAGGAGACTGGACTACTGAAGTGAAGAGACGTTCCGTCTGTACTTACCTCTGGATTGTTGCCATCGACCTACTGATTACTCTTTTCCTTCCTTGTCTGAAGTAAAACTTGTTGCGGCTGGAGTTAGGCAAAACGTATTGGTAGACCAACGACAATTAGTCAAATAGCCCAAAGACTATCAAAAGATTCAACTTGGAAATAATCTGTCCCGACTCAGCCCACAAATCGTCAGTGGGGACAATACTTGGACCCTCGAAACATATTCTGTTATTGTTTTTTGTACGTTAGGAAGCATCCTGACCCCTCTGAACACGATGTCTATCAAAAGAATCTACTTGGAAATAAGCTATCCTAGTCATTGTTTTTACTTTTTTAATTTTTTCTTTCTTCCCTTTATGGTTTTTGGGTAGGCAAGTCTCCGTGATGAACGTGGATGCAGGGGAATGAAAGCGACTCCTTAAATGAACCAAGAAGAGTCAAGACATCGAGGGAACGTGTCCCTACCATACTGTATTTCTTCCGGGTTAATGGGATCACTGATTTTCCGAACTTTCACTCGTTATTCAATTCAGTCTCGATAATTTTTGTTGTTCAATTTGATTCTTGATAAGAATAAAGCGGAAAATAGAATTGTTAAAATTCAAAATATTATGATGAATAGTACCTAAGCCTATCTATAGGCTTTACCAAATAATTATTTATATATTAATATAATATTACAATATTAATAACAATCAATCGGGATTTTAATCTCGAGAAATATATAGAATCAAAAGAATATATTGCTCACTATTCATGACTTTCTTTTCGCTTGCCGCATTTAACTACTGGATTAGCATCGAAATTGCAAGTTCTAAGCTGATGTTTAACCCTTGGCTATTGTGCTGCTCTGAAACATGATGGGAAGTAATATCGGACGGTGTAGATGAATATCGACCCCCTGCTTTCCTTTCACCGATTTAATTTATCAAGATCTACTTATCAACCAATTACCTTTAAGCCAGACCTATTTTATGCGTTTAGATACCTGGTGCATAGGTTCAATGCAGAACCCTTTGAAGGTCTAGTGTCATTGCTCATCTTTTTGGTATATTTGTCAGTTTATAGTATGTCAAAACGGATATTATAGTCCTCTAAGCTCGCATTAGCCTATGGCCCGAAAGAGATCCGATACTTGATGTGGCGGCCCAGTTCAGCCACGAATTCCCTGTTGCATTGGAACATAAGCCCATCTCAGGGAAAATATATTTATGGCCCATGCTAGAAAAAAGGAATTTAATCGAGTTTTTCATTGAGTGAGTGCCAATTAATCTCTATTGTATAGAAAATAAGTCCAATTACATATTCATATAACGCACGTTAAAGATATTAAAGTCTAAATTTCTTGAAAGTTAACATTGAATTTAAATCTTACAATCATTTAAATATATTTTGTATTTAACACTCTCCGCACATTTTTTTTCCCACAAGCATGCATGTATTGTATTTATGGTCGGGAAAAGGGCTGACTTCGGCATGGATTAAGAACCTAAATAGCAATCGGCTTGGTTCTTTTGATGTAGTTATGCACACACGGTTGTCAATTTTCCGCCATGCACTAGGGATGAGTACCTTGTGATGTCATCAACTAATATATGAATGAAATTACCAAGTAATTTTGGTAAACGAGTATAAAAAACATAACATAGGGATCAAATTGGAGCTTCAATATTGGGATAATTATCTTATTGGTGGTGATGAATCAATCTTGTTGATGAATCAAGCTTGTACTTTTCCGTCTTGCTCTAATCAGAACTTGTGAGTTACCAATTAGCTAATTTAGCTTAAATTTTGTTGGATAGTGATTGCTAATTAAAAACGTAAGAATAGTGAATGAGGATAATGTGATGATTCTTTCTGATATACTCTAAATTATTTCCTCTCTAGCCCCAAAATAAAGGTTGCCTTATTTCTCCAATTTCATAATTTCTCAATTTCAAATTACACCAAGAAAGATTGTAATCATCATCATAATTTATTCTATTTGGTGATGTAAAAGGTGTTCAAGATAACAATACACCGAAGTTCATGTTCAAGCCAACATTAGAAGGTTACAAAACAAACCAAATACATATAAAATACACATCATCATATCAAATAATCCGAAACTATCACCGTTTTTAAGTTAAAAATACACCATGAAGTTCATGTCTAAGCCAGCGTTGGAAGGTTACAAAGCAAAACCAAATTCATATAAAATACACATTACCGTATCATATAATTAGAGACTATTACCGTTCACTAATTATTCCTTTCATTCATGATGAATGCGAATATAATTAGTAACAGTATGACCCAAGGAAGGTCAATCAGCCAAGGTATATCATCAAGCAGAATGTATATCAACAGACTGCATGCAACACATCCAAGAGCTAGAGCAATTAGAGCGTACACAAGTTGGAACCTTGAGAGTATGTCTTGCCTTCCCATCTCAGAGAGTAATTTTTGCCGGGCAATCTTGATCGCTGCACAGATAAGTATAATGGCAGGTGCACTGATAACATTGGCTGAACCTAAAGAGCCATGCCAGTCCCTGATAAGTTGAAGCAAGGCCTCCGCTAGGGAATTAAGCTGTTGATTATATTCTGCAACAATTTGAGCCACGTGCTCTGCTCCATTTCTTGGCATCAAAATGAGCTAATTACTTGTTAGACCAACCGGTCTAGCACAAAAGCTCAAACAATGAGGATCAAGGATAAACACATTAATAAGCTAATGAAGTAAACAAAAATGGGGCGATGGTTTCCAAATGCAACATTGAAAGGACGAGTTCACCTAATCTATGTAGGGTAGACAAAACAACATTTGAGTAATGGAACACATATAGGGGAAATGATCAAAGATAAGAAGTTCCTTTTCAGGAAAGGAAATCAAGACCACATGATTTTTACTCTTCCTTCCTTGTCCGAAGTAAAACTTGTTGTGAGGCTGCAAGTTGAACAAAAATATTTGTAGATCAATGGGAGGTCCTCTCTTAGGGAGAGAGTCCTCCCTCTCCTAAGTTAGGGGAGTGAAGTACTCGTCCCATCCGTAAGACCTCTTGTGCAAAAGACAATTATTTGTTTACTCGTCTTAAACTATTTGTTTAATTCTCTCGTCATCATCAAATTTGGAGGACCATGCAATCATTTGTTTTATCCTCTTGAACAAATGACTATTCTGTGTTTAATCCTTTTTAACTATATGTTTAATTCTCTTGTCATCACCAAGTGCAAATTCTTTGAAAACTCATCTAAAAAAAATACCAACCATATTGTACGAAGATCGATTCAGTCATAATTTTTTAAATTTGGCCAATTTAATCCTAAATCTTTTAACAATTGTCTAATATAGTCAATTTGATTAATTTTGACTAGAATCACTAATGTGGTGGTCTAGTCAATACTTGATCTCCTATTGGAGCATATCTCTTTAACACCTAGAAACGTTTCGTAATCCACTCTAACAACATTTGTTCATAAAACAAAACATGCAGAAAACTACTAGGTAAACCCCATGCTTACCTTTGACCAGAAAAAGAAACCCATGCTTACTAGGTAGAACAGAGGAAAGCTAATTGCAGGTCTTCTCTTTTCTTTGGAGGAAAAGCAAATAAGACTTTCAATTAATATTTTGTTCTTAAAATGAGTCTCTTGACAAAAGCAAGAAATAGAGTGTATATACAGTCGTATCCCTTAATTGATGTGACAAAATTTTCACACTCACTAACTTTAGGAGAAGTTTCAAATTCTTTCCGACTTCGTGATCTTCAAAAAGAAATGACAGTTTATTATGGCATTTCACTAGTTTTTATAATGGTGTTCACACTTGAGAGGGATTATTCCCTATTACCAATCCAACTATATTCAATTACGAAATGAAAATCGTGAAAATTTACCTATTCACACAAAAAAGGTCAATGTCTACAAGAAATAATCTCACTTTTCACCGGATTTACATCCATTGAATATACTCTGTTTTGAGTACAGCCCAATATGTTGTCTAAGAAATGCGAGTAAACATGCAGGTAAGTTAAAGACGCCCCTCTCAACTGGGCTCTTAAGTGTCCAACACCATAACTTCAGAATACGTCCTCAACTTCGCCTCGTTTATATAGAGTGCAGGTTTTTTTTTTTTTTCCTCCCCAATAAAACAACATTCACGTGATGGAATGTACACGGTGGACATGATCAGAGATAGAAACAAGAAAGGATATCAAGATTGTGGCATGATTTTAGTCACAATCCTCTAACTCACTGACGAGTGGGCTATAGTGGTTAAGATATGTTTAAGGTTGCCGAGACCTACCTCCGACCACCGTGATCAGCTGGATTGTCGTTCGCCATTAACCTTCTGACTCTGCCTCGCCAAGTCTCTTGCCTGAAAAGGGAAACAGGATGGGGCTGTCAGAGAACATGGGATCTTCTGGTCATGGTGTGGTTTTTCATACTTATATATGAAAAACTCAGTCCAGATGAACATTTTTCTCGCACTTGGGTCCCAAAAGAACTGGTCTGTCCCAAAAGAAATTTTCCTCGGCATAATGACAAAAGAACTCACTCTCACTGCACGCAGTGAGTTCCATTTTCCTCGAACAAAAGACAAAAGGACACTCTAGGGACATCAGTTTTCCTCGGCCAAAAGCCGAAAGGACACTTTAGTGACATCTTGTCTTTTGGCCGAGGAAAATTTCTCCTGGAGACCCAAATGGAGTGAGCTCTTTTTGCCATCATTGTCTCAACTCGTGGCAAAAACATAAAATCGTATGTAGTGAGTTTTTCTTATATAAGACCAGAGTGAAAAAGCTGAACGTCATATGACCATATGGAGTGATGACCATACGGACCTCAAACTTATATGACCGTATGAAATTTCGCTCCACTTACATGGGCCTCGGATTTCAAACTAGACCTTGGAGGTCCATTCCAACCCCATTAGGAATGGTGTATTTCGTTTTTTTTTCTTTATTCATTTTTGCTTAGTAATTGTGTATCTTTGTAAGAAATTTTCGTTTTTACTTTTTTGTCGATTAACCTTGGACCCTACCCAAAATTTATTCTTATAATCCTCAACCCACGATAACTCATATTATGATTTGCATTGCATTTGGATCATGCTTATAATTTGACACAGTTTTTATTTATAACTGAAAATAATAAAATAGAATAAACTAAATCTTGGTAAATTAACACCATTGTATTAGTGCACCCATTCTGAAAACAGGGCAGCCCCGTCCCCACATGCAATGCACGAACAAGTTATACTCCTGCAATTATGCATAGACTCATTAGCTATAATTTACACAAGAAGCATAGTTTTTATACCACACATTAAATTTCATTTTGTATTTAAACTTGCAGTTCTGGATGTGTTCATGTGAGTACATGTAATTAGTATAATTAAGAAATACACATATGATGTTAATTGTAGACTCGTATCTTGATAATCTTAACCATTAGAAAACTATTTTCCATGATCCTTAGAAAGTTTGAATCCTTACACCTCATATTTGGGAAAAGTACCAAAAGAGCCATAAACCTATTGCATTGATATCAATTCAGTTATAAACTTTTCAATTAGACAAATTCAGTCATAAGCCTTTTACTATTGGTATCAATTCAGTTCATCCGGCCAATTTTGGCCGGCCAACGCTGACGTGGCAATTTTTATGATTTTTGAATTTTTTTTCTTTTTCCTTTTTTTTTTGCCTTCTTCCTAGTGGTGGCTGGCGAGGGTCACGGCCCTTGCCTGGCCTCTCCCAAGGTTGTCGGCGAGGCGGCTTCGCCCGGATCTGGGCGAGGCTAGCCTCGGCTGCGGCCCTGGGCGAGGCTGAGCGGCCCTTGCTTGGCCTCGCCTAGGGTTGCGGGCGAGGTAGCTTAGCCCAGATCTGGGCAAGGCCAGCCTCACCTTGGCCTTGCCGCGGGCGAAGGTGGGCTCGCCCACAGCTAGGGAGGGTTGCTCAGCCTCACCCTAGGTTGCGGCCGAGGCTAGCCTCGCCGGCGGCCAATTTGGGCGAGGCTAGCCTCGCCCACGGCCTTGGGAGAGGCCGGGCGAGCCTCACTGGAGGCTCGTGAGGCTCGCCGGCCACCACTAGGAAGAAGGCAAAAAAAAGAGGAAAAAGAAAAGAAAAAAATTAATAAAAAATTCGAAAAAATAATTAAAAAATCATAAAAATTGTCACGTCAGCGCCGGCCATTGGCCAATGTCCACGTTAGCGTTAGCCGGCCAAAATTGACCGGATGGACTAAATTGGTACCAATAGTAAAATGTTTAGGGTTGAATTGGTCCAATTGAAAAGTTTAGGACTGAATTGGTATCAATGCAATATGTTTAAGACTTTTTTGGTACTTTTCCCCCTCATATTTCACGTGCATGGCCCGTCTTACACACAAGGGAAGTACTAAGACATACTTTGATTTTGGAAATACTTAAGAAATGTGCTTAATACACGAGCCATAAACAACTTTCCTAATAAATTGAGCTTTTGTGAATGTTATCGTACAACAGTTAGCTTATTGATTTTAATTCCTACGTATCGAGTAAAGCAGGGGGTTTCAAATTGTGAAATGTATGACGGCATCTTTATGTCATGGAGAGTCTTGCTTCAAACCATTAGGGACATGTAAACAGGTAACGGTTCAACCAATGCCACTGGAGTACCCGTCATCCTTATGTATTTCGTGGTCAAAATCGTTTGGCAAAAATTAACTTTTGAGATGGGAAGACAAAAATTGGGCGTCGGGTTTTGACTTTTTCGTAAAGGAAGGGAGGACTGAATGATTTTACTGCAGTCCTCCAACATATCGAGGGAGGCCGGACTACAATAGTGAAGAGATGTCGCAGTTCACCATCAATGCTTATCTCCGACTACTGTGATTGGCAGGATTGTTGTTTGCCATTAACTCTGAGTGATTACTCTCTACCTTCCTTGTCTGAAGTAAAAAAAACATGTAGACTAATGGGAGATCCTGTCTTCGGGAGCGAGTCCCCACTTTATTTAAAAATCTAATCTTAAAAGAAGGGAAGAGATATGGGCGGCGAAGACAAGGACGTCGAATCTAAGTCCAATACCGAGTAAAAAAGGAAAACTGTAGCGAGTCAAGTCAACGAACACGCCCGACCGCTCGTCCTGAGCTGTGTTTTTTTTTTTTTTTTCAAATTTCGTGTACCAGTTAACCTCCACTACGTATTTTCTCCCACTCGGACAGTGCTCCCTGTTTTTGGTCACGCAGCAGCTACTGTTCAGCCCCAGGGACTTCCTCTACCTTAATATATTAACAAAAGCTGCTTTGAGAGTCTTGATTACGCCACTTATATGCAAGGTACGGGTCAATTAAACTTCCTTATTAACTGCTACCGCCATCATGCAAAGAAAACGCTTAAGGCATGTTTGGCTTAATGAGAGCATTTGAGACTCTCTAGCCATCACCAAGAACGTTAAAAAAAAAGTTTTTGAAAACATGTCAAGTTAGTTCCAAACATTTTTTTTTTGTCAATTGAGTTATAAATCTTTTATATTTATGCCAATTTAGTTAATCTGACTAAGTTTGATCGGAAATTATTAACTTAAAATTGGTTGTTTTATGTGACGCGGTTAGCATTAAAAGTCTATTATAGATTACTTTTGGGTTATGTATATATATAGAGAGAGATTATCATTGAAAATTTGGTTGATAAAACATAGTGCACCTTCGAATTAAGTCATGATAATCATAGCTTAAGGAGGTTTAAGTTCGGATGATGAATTGTTTATTTAACAAGTTTATGCAAGATGCTATTAAAGTATGCCAGCGAAAAATATCAGTGCAAAACTGGATGACGAATATGTCTCTTGACTTTTCTTTTTGGTACTAATTTCTTGGTTTCAAGTGCAACACCTCTGCCGTCACAGAGGGGTGTGTAAGTGCCAACGCAAAATAGAAAAAATGGAGTTCACCCTCAGGGCCCTTGAGAGAACCATGTCGAGGGAACCGTGTGGGGCTGGGCGTCCATGTCACAGAACCTTTCTCTAGCCAAGAATCCCATTATTGGCGGGACCTTTGCTCGCCCGATCACTTGCATCTCACGCGTCAGAAATGAACTCACTATTCCAGCTTCTTCTTCCCAGGTGAATCAATTTCTTCCACATTTCTTCTTCTCTTCCGTCTTTCTCACCCACAACTCCTGTCAAAAAGCTCGCGGTCGCCACTGAAATCCAAATCCATCATTCCTCAGCTTCATCCATCAAGTTAAAAGCTAAGTAGTTGCTTATTCGTGCCTTGATGAGTGATGCTTAGTTTAGATGCTATGCTGTGTTAGATATTGGCTCCTTTCGCTGGATATAGTGTCCGATTGATAAATTTGAGTCTCCTCCAACCAATTGCCGAGTCATGAAGCTTTTGGTGGTGGATTGGAGGCAAAAATTTGTTAACCAAGCTTGTCATTAGCCCTTTTGACAATGACTACAACTTGATGTGCATAAATCTGAAGTCGCTAAAAGCATTTAATACTATTGATAGGGTAATTCAAAGTCATTACATCCTAAGACTAAGGTAATTCACAGATTTAGCGAGCAAACCTATTAGTGCTAATTTTGTAAGATGCTGAATGGTTAAACCGTAGAGAAAAACCTATGGATATCCTTCTATGGGTGCTGTCACTCAGTCTCGATAATGCTTTCCTGGTTTGTCTAGTTACTTTGATGGTGTCACTCAGTCTTGACCATACTTTTTCATGAATTACTTTTGCTTCATTGCATTTAATTTCCAAACAACAACATAAAGTTCCAAGTTCTAAGGTCATGTTTGGCACTTGGCACTGTTTGTGCTGATTTGAAATTGGATTGGATATAATATTGACTAGTACACAAATATCAACTTCTTACTTATAGATATCATATTAAGATTATAATATTCTCATAAAACCTCCGGCTTTCCTTTCATTCACTCAATTCGTCAAACTATGCCTATAAATTGATTACTTCAAGCCATACCTCTTTAATATATTTACTGTATCTATGCACAGATTCAATGCAACATTCTCTTGAAGCTATGATATCATTGCTTATCTTATAGGAATAATTTGACAGTTTATAGTTGTAAGCAACTGACAAAATATTATACACATGCAGTCAGTTATGTCCTTAGAACACCCATTACAAATATTGATTATTTGAGCATGCAATTACCAAAAAACGTTCAATCGACTCTACTGTGCTTCAATGGTGAAGGCCTTTCAGTTGTGTATAGTACTTTGATTTTTTTTTTTTTTTGGTCAAATAGTACTTTGAATTTATTATGTTGGAAATGATGCATTTGATGGTTAAGATTGCGAACTTGTGGGCATAGATGGAAAGGTTAGAGGATTCATTTTTCCCTCTAAAGATAGTCTCGCTCCAATTCTAAGAAAAAAAAAACCCAGCAGAAATGTAAGTCTTGAAATTGATGTGTTCATTGAGAGAAAAATGACTGCAAAATGCTGTGATAAGCATCGTCACGTAGCATGTGCCCGTGGAGACGAGCTTCTCCATATTCTCATCATGGAAAAGCAGCGTGAAATCTATCAAACGGAAATTGCAGTCCTCTAAGCTAACATTAGCCTATGACCTGAAAGAGATCCGCTCTTCGATGAGGCGGCCCGGTCCAGCCCCAGATTCCCTTCTGCATGGGAACATTGAGAACATTGAGGCCCATACTAGAAGAAAAAAATTTACGTATGGCCCATGCTAAAAAAAAAGGAGTTTAATCGGTTTTTTTTTTTTTTAGAGAGAGTGCCGGTTAATCTCGACGTTATAGAAAACAAGTCCAATGAGGATTTCAATTTCCAACTTTTACAAAAAAAAAAACTTCATGTAATGCATGTCTTTCTTTCAGATCAATCATAGTGACATAATAAAACTATATGGAGAAAATAGTTATTGGAAATAGTTTAAGATGTAAACGTCTAAATTTCTCACTTACCAACATTAAATTTAAAAACTTAGAATCATTTAAATACTTAACTTTCTCCACACATTTAAATATTTTTTCCACATGCATGCACTTATTCTCTTTATAGTTGAGAAAAAAACAACATTCCACATGGATTTAAGGACTTAAATATCAATTGGCTTGATTCATAATGTAGTAAAATACATGCGCCCATGCCTTCGACTTTTAGCCGTGCACTTGGCATGAGTACCTTGTGACATCATCTAGTAATGTACAAATGAAAAGATGCTTACTTTTTTTGAAACATTTCCAATTGTTTTGGTAGACGGAGACGAAATTGTTTGAAAACCAAGTAATTTTGGTAAACAGGTATAAAAAACATAACGGTGGTGCACAAATTGGAGCTTCAATAATCGACATCGATTGCAATCTCCATCTTGCGAAACTTCAAAATTTCTAAGGCTAATGCTTCGAATACCAAAATGCAAGGCTAACACATACCCCATATGGAGAATTTCTAAACAAGGGTCACGCCAAGCAAGTTATCCAGAAGATGCTTCAGTCTTCATCTCCAAAATGGCGTAGGTGTGGCCTATTTACATCTTTGCCTTATCCCCCGTTTTGAAGAAGCTTGTTACTGGTTGTGTAGTTGTTATTAGATTACCTGCAATGGAGACAGAATTAGTAAGAGAAAAGAGGATGGCAGCACTCTGTAAGAGAATGGGCAAAATGTGGACAGAAAAATCTGTAGTTAAAGTGCTCGATGGAATTCCCGAAGGGAAAATGAACGAATGTCAGCTAACTTTACTTGGCAAACTTCATTCAAAACCAAGTGTTAACCTTCAAGCCTTCCAATCCACTATGTTTAAGGCGTGGAAAACAGAGAATGTTGTTTGCGACCAGCCACAACAGGGCTTATTCACCTTCACTTTCCAAATTGAGGAAGAGAAACAGCGAGTTCTAGATGCTAGTCCTTGGTCATATTCTGGAAGTTTACTAATCCTGAAACAATTGAACCCCAAAATACCTCTCCATCGCCATACTTTTACTCATTGCTTCTTTTGGATACAGCTTCATGGACTGCCCCTGGGGTGTATTACAGAATCCATAGTAAGAAACATAGCATCGAATATTGGGGAAGTGATGGAAGTGAAGCTTGTCACTAAGGAGGGCAGCCTTTGCAAGGTCGGAAAAGCAAGAGTGTTAATAGATATATCAAAACCACTCATATCAGGGGTTATGCTGCAACTCGATGAGGTGGATTCTTGGATAGACTTTAGATATGAGCGCTTACCTCATTTCTGCTACTCGTGTGGGAAAATTGGTCATTATACTACTAATTGCGGGGAAGTGCCTTATAAAGAAATGGAACAAAAACCAATTGAAGAAGGTTTATTTGCCTGCTGGCTAAAAGTGGAGGCTAAAGTGCACAGCCCTTTCTGGAAGTTACTAAATAAATTGGAGAGTGAAGAAGGGGATGTGGAAGAAGTTATACCCGAGACGCCCATGAATACTAACTCTCTAGAAAATAGGCCAAATGCGGGGGATATGGAAGCGCAACAAACAGAAATTATTCCCTATAGTCAAGAGAATCAAGGAGGTATGATTTTAAAAGCTTTGGGCAAAAGACCACAAGGCTCTACCTTGCTGATTTCTGACACTCCATGGATGGAAACCCCTATGTTGTCGACCTCCAGCAAGGCCAAAAGTCAGCGAAAGGAACTGAAGGCCCCGATTACGAAAAAGATTAAAAGGCACAGCCCCTATGCATCTCAGGGGGTAATGATGAAGCAGACAGATGAAGAAGCACTACATGAAACTCCAATTATGGTGGAAGAAGATCCCAAAATATGGGCTCTGGTGGCTAGCCCTAATAAGCCACCGGTGAAACCATGAAGATTCTAAGCTGAAACTATCAGGGGTTGGGTAATCCCTTGACGTTCCAAGAATTAAGAGCTCTTGTGGCTCTAGAGAGGCCCAGTTTGGTGTTCCTTATGGAAACCAAAAATAAAGAGGAGATGGTGGAACGTGCAAGAAAGCGCCTTAATTACCCAAACCTATTCTTAGTACCACCAGAAGGTATTGCGGGAGGATTAACCATTATGTGGAGTGAAGATGTCAATTTAAAGGTGACTAACAGCACAAAGCATTTTATAGAAGTGGACTGCATAGACCCTTTCAGTACACATCATATGCGAATCACTTTTATCCATGCATCAACAAATTTAGGCGAAATGCTACAACTATGGCAGCAACTCAGAGCCTCTCAGAACAACCCACAACCCTTATTGGTATGCATGGGTGATTTTAATGAAATCTTGTACACTTGGGAGAAAGTTGGAAGAAGAGAAGCCGACCAAAGTAGAATGTTTGCCTTCCGGGAATTCTTAAATGATTGCTCGCTCATGGATCTAGAAGGTAAAGGATGTGCGTATACATGGTCTAATAAAAGAGAAGGAGAAAACCTTGTGAAGAAGTGGTTAGACCGAGTACTTACCACTATGGAATGGAGGGTAACTTTCCTAAACGCAGAAGCATTAGCCTTACTAGCTGTTGGGTCAGATCATTGCCCTATTATGTTCACTCTTCACCCTGAATACAGAAAAAGGAAGAAAGACTTTAAGTTTGAGTCCTATTGACTAGAAGATCCAGAATGTAGCGAGATAATTAGGCGCATATGGCGGCGACAAACAATAGAAAATCAGGGCTTTTCAAGGAAAATCCATGAACTATCTCAAGATCTAGTCGAATGGAGCACCAGGAAATTCTCTAATGCATCAAACAAGATTAGAGAACTGAAAAAACAGTTTACGGAACACATGAATAGACCGGGACCCTCATCAAAGCAGGACATCCAATAGTTGGAGGAACAAATAGAAAAACTATGGAGGCAAGAGGAGATGTATTGGGGATTACGGTCTCGGATCAATTGGCTTCAATGGGAGGATAGAAACACTAAGTACTTTCACGCAACAATGGTGCAAAGGAGACAGAGGAACCGAATTATTATGCTGAAAATAGATGAACAAACCTGGTGTCGGGAACCCACAGCCCTTAATCAGCACATCAAAAACTTGTACCGCACATTATATGAATTGGAAGGCCCCAGAAACTTTGAATTAATCCTGAATCAATGTCCCAAAGTGGTTAGCGAGGAAATGAATGCTGATCTGCTTAAACCAACAACTCTAGAAGAAGTGAAAGAAGCTGTCTTCTAGCTAGGAGCACTCAAAGCACCAAGTCCTGATGGACTAAATGGCCAATTTTATCAGCATGCTTGGGAAGATATTAAAGCCGACCTCTTCCAACTAGTTCAAGAGTTCTTCCTAACAGGTATACTCGATCCCCTCTTAAACAAAACATACATCACACTCATCCTAAAGATAAAGAATCCAGAAAGTGTTAGCCAGTACCGACTAATTAGCCTTTGTAACTTTAGTTATAAGATCATATCGAAGGTCATGGCCAATCGGCTAAAGAAGTGGCTGCCTATGCTCATTGAAAATGAACAAAGTGCTTTCGTGGAAAACCGACAAATACAAGACAATATTCTGATTGCTTAAGAAGTATTGCACCAACTGAAAATCAGAAACAAGAAAAAGAAATTCCAAGCTATCCTAAAATTGGATATGCAGAAAGCTTATGATCGAGTTGAGTGAGATTTTTTGAGGGCTAGTATGTTGAAAATGGGCTTCTGTGAAAGATGGGTAGGACTTATTATGCAATGTGTATCATCTGTCTCCTTCAGTGTGAAAGTTAATGGAGAACCAACGCCATATTTCTCACCATCACGTGGGATACGACAAGGAGATCCCCTATCGCCATATTTATTCATTCTTATGGTCAATGTCTTGTCTTGGATGATGCATAGAGCGCTGGAAAAACGAGATATAAAGGGGATAACTCTCAACAGGTATTGTCCAACCCTAACACACCTATTGTTTGCTGATGATGCTATATTTTTTTCTAGAAGGGACTGTCAAAGAATGCCAACAAGCTACCTCAATCTTAAATCAATATTGCTATGCCACAGGCTAGACAATTAACCTCAACAAATCAGGTGTGTACTTTAGTAGGGGCTGCCCTATGAATCGTCAGCAAGATATGGCACATGAATTATGAGTTCCAATAATTGAAAAGACAGGGAAATACCTCGGTATACCTTCTGATTGGGGAAGTTCAAAGAAAGAAATTCTTGCCTGGATATTGGCAAGGGTGAATATGAAGCTCGAAGGTTGGAAGGAAAAGATTCTAACAAAAGCTGGGAAACAAATTCTAATCAAGAGCGTGGTGCAAGCAATCCCTCAATATGCAATGTCAGTATTTAAAGTTCCAAATTCTGTCTGTAATGCTATTGAAAGAAAAACTGCTTCTTTTTGGTGGCGGCAAACTGAAGCAAAGAAGGGACTACACTGGAAAAAATGGGAAATTCTCAAAACCAGAAAAGACGAAGGGGGTCTCGGTTTCAAAGACTTGAAAACGTTAAACGTTGCCATGCTAGGTAAACAAGCGTGGAGATTATCATAAAGTCCATCAACCTTGTGGGGAAAAATTCTAAAAGGCATCTATTTTCTGAATCGGAATTCTGGCAAGAAGGGGAATTGTCCTTCATGGGGATGGCAAAGCATCTTTATGGGTAGAGAAGCCATAGAACCAGATATGAAATGGGTAATCGGAGATGGTAAATCTGTTAAGATTCGAGAAGATAGATGGCTTTCTGTCGGGATAGTTGGGGGACCAGCAAATCGAGATGATCCAGTCATGGTTGCTGAGTTGTTTAATGAACAGAAGACAGAGTGGGGTGAAAACAGAATAAGAACTTTCTTTGATGAGAGAACGGCCAACGAAATTTTAACCATCCCTATTGCTCCCAACTCAAAGGAGGATAAACTAATCTGGTCTGGAAATAAATCAGGTACCTACTCAGTGAAAAGCGGCTACAACAAGGTGCAAGCAAAGACTACAAATCCATACACAAATATAGCATAAGCATCTTTTCAGCTACCCCTCCTTATGGACTAAGATTTGGAACTTGCAGATCTCCCCCAAAATAAAGATCTTCCTTTGGAGTTTGTGCCAAAATGCCTTGCCAACACGGGAGAATTTGTTTAAGAGAAAAGCTTTACCTGATCCGCTTTGTCCTTTTCGCGCTCGAGAACCGGAAACAACAGAGCATTTGTTTTTGCTCTGTGAAGAAACAACTAAAGTGTGGTTAGATCCAAGAGTAGAATTGAACATAAATGCCATGAACATCACCAGACTAGACAAATGGCTGCTGGAAATTTTTGGAACAAAAGCAAAAGCTCCAAGAGATGAACTACTTGCAACAACACTATGGCAGATATGGAAAAGTAGAAACAACTTCATCTTTCGGGCTAAAAAATTTGACCCACTTGGTCTGGTTTTTGCAGCAACAACGCAAGTCAAGAACTTTAGCCGTTGGATTCAGAGGAAGAAATCGAAGGAACCCAGAGACGAAAACTCACTGATTCGCTGGCACCCATCGGCTGAAGGCTTCCAAACCTTGACCGTTGACTGCTCATGGATAAATCCAGACAAACCGAGCTCAATCGCAGGAGTTTTACGCGATTCGAGAGGCCTCTTGGTTGATGGCTTCACGGCAGAAATATGGGCAAGTTCTCCCCTTCAAGCTGAAACCCTAGCACTTGTGAGAGGAGTTCAGTTTCTGAACCAAAGACACGTACAACACGTGAAGCAAAAAGGGCATCAGAAAGGCAAGTACAAATGTGAAAGTGATAGTTCCTCAGCTGTTGAGATGTTTATGGGCCGAGAAGAAATCCCATGGGCTTTGTGCAATATAATGGAAGAAGGCAAACTTTTGCTGGCCCAATTATCTTTAATGAGTATTACGCATATCCCGCGGGAGTCCAACCAAGCAGCCGATTGGATTGCAAGAGCACACCGCACAAAGACTCTTCCTCAAGGGTGGAAATCTTCGCCCCCCAACCTCTGTGGGACATTTTATGTTCTGAATCTTCTCTTAGTGTTGCTTGTAGCACTTCTACTGATGAATGAATGAATGAAAATGCTTTTACAATCAAAAAAAAAAAAAGGGGTCACGCGGAGACTCAAATTACAACATTTCCAAGCCAAAACACGAATTATTACTCTAAAGACCAACACAAATTCATCATCACCAAAAATCAAAGCAAAAATTCCTAAAGAAACAAAAAACGGGTTCAAGCTAAATCTTAATCACTGTCACCAGCAATTCGGCAAGAACCAGGCCAATCGACTGAAGTCTTGAGCCCTGCATTTCGCCTCGATTTTTCCAAATTTTCTCAAAGCAACGATCAATTCAGAGTTCAAGACACAGGGGATACCAATCAAAAGCAGCAATATTTCTACAAAATCGATCATCGAATCGATCGTGCGCAAAAGGAGAAACCACACAAAAGCATCGCCGATCTCGAGTTAAACTATGTACGCGGAGGGATGCAGAATTACCGTAATTCAGGCGGACGAGGATCGAAATCAGCAGCGGCAGCGGCAGCGGCAGGCGGTGAGAGAAGCGAGAAGATGGAACGCGAATTGGGGATTTTATACGGGTCAGAGCTTAAACCTTAGTCCTCGAGGGTCGCATTATGACCCGACCCGAAAGGGATCCGATCCGCAACATCACGGGCCGGTCCAGGCCTGAAATCGCTGCTGACGGGAACATTGAGAATTATTCGGCCCATACTGAAATAGATATATATGGCCCAAGCTGCAAAAACGAATTTGATCGATTCTCCGTGGAATGAGTGCCAGTTATTCATTGAGGATTTCAAACTTTTATAAAACATCTGATGTAATGCATTTGTCTTTTATCCTTTTTCAAATATATTATAGTGATATAGTATACCAGAATGGACAATTTTGGAACATAAACATATTTAAGTTATAATACTTTAAGTATGTTACTCACTAACATTGAATTTGATTCTTACAATCATTTGAATTTTTTTTTCTAAATTACTTTCCATTTTTCTATTTAACTCTCTCTATACATTCAAAAAAAAAAAAAATCCATACTCATGTGTTTACTCCTTTTATAGTAGCGAAAGAAAAAGTAGCTTTCTGCATGGATTTAAAAATCTAAGTTTTATTAATTTGATTCTCTGTTATCATCATGTGATGTAGAAAAGTACATATCACGCACACATAGCTGCCGTTGTTCGACCAAGCATTAGGCATGAGTAACTTGTGCCATTACCAAGTAATGAGTGAATGAAGTAACCAAGTAATTTTGGTAAATTAGTCCCAAAAGCACAACGATAGTGATTAAAATGGAGCTTTGTTAATTCGTCGGTTATCACACGCAACGATACTCTCTCACCCACATTTCCAGTCAAAAAGTTTGCCGTCGCCACTTACGTGCTTGTTATCCATCCTCAATTGCATTCATCGAGAGAAAGCCAAGTAATTGCTTTACTGATGCCCTGATGAATGATGCTTAGTTCAGATGCTATGCTGACTCATTAGGTATTGACTCGTTTCCTTCGATACAGTGTCCGATTGAGAGCCCTTGCTCTGATCGCCGAGTGCATGAAGCATTTCAGTGGTGGATTTGCAGCAGAAATTTGTTGGTACAGGTCTGTGATTGCCTTGTTAAACATGAGTAGACTTGACGTGCCTAATTGTGAAGCTGGAAGAATAATAAGTACTGCTTGTGAAAAATGTCTCATAGGACAAGTTTGATTTTCCTGTCTATGATTGCTCCTATTATGTCCTGATACTCCTTTCCTGGTTTTGTTAGAGATAGTTAACTTAATCTGATATGGATTTGGATTTCCAATTTGAATCGAACTGGGTTACTAAGTTGATGTTATGCACTGGTGATTTTATTGCATTTATGTCGTGACCAAAGGTAATCACTCAGCCATAAAAAAAAAAAAAAATGTCCTTCTTCATCAAGGAAAATATAGAACAGTTTCTTCCCTAACTTAGCTTACATATTTTTTGGATTTAATGAGTCGAAGCAGAATGCATTCACTAGCATAACTCTTATCTTACCATATTATTTGATAGAAAAAAGAAGAAGTGAAAAATAGAATAGTGGAATTTCAGTATATTATCATGAATAGTATATGAGCCTATTTATAAGCTCTATAGGATGACTATCTATGTAACATATTATTACAACATCAATTACAATCAATCAAGTGTACGATCTTGAGAGAATACAAAATCAAGAGAATATATCTCTAACACTATTCGTGACTTCCTTTCCTTTGCCACAATTAACTACTGAATGACCATAAGAATTCCAAGTTCTAAGCTCATGTTTAGCACTTGACACCATTGTGCTGTTTTGAAATATGATTAGAAGTAATATCCATCGGTATAGATGAATATTGACCTCCAGCTTTCTTTTCCAGGACTTAATTCGTCAAGATCTGTCTATGAACTTGTTACCTTCAAGCCAGACCTATTTGATGTTTTTAGAGCACTTGGTGCACAGGTTCAATGCAGATTCTGTTGAATGAATAGGGTCATTGCTTATCTTTGTTCTAATTGTCAGTCTATAGTTTATGTCAAACGGATATTGGAGTCCTTTTAGCCTATGACCTGAAAGAGATGCGATCCTAAATGAGGCAGGCCGGTCCAGCCACAGATTGCAGAATAATTAGGCCCATGCTAGAGAAAATATAATTATGGTCCATGCTAGAAAAAGAAACTTAATCGATTTTCCATAGACAGAGTGCCCGTTAATCTCTACCATACAGAAAACAAGTCAATGACATAATCATGTAATGCACGTTAACGTTATTAACGTCTAAATTTCTTTTTAATTAACATTAATTTAATCTTACAATCATTTAATTTTTTTTTTAATATTTAACACTCTCCGCACATGTAATTTTTTTTCCACAAGCATTCATGTATTCTATTCATAAAGGGGAAAAAAAACCACTTTCTGTGTGAATTTAAGAACTGAAATATTAATACGCCTGATCCGTCTGATGAAGTTATGCATGCATGGCCGTTGAATTTCAGCCATGCACTAGGCATGAGTACCTTGTATCATCACTAAGGAATTTGTGAATGAAATTATCAAGTAACTTGCGTAAATCGGTGTCAAAAACATAATGATAGTGATCAAATTTGAGCTTCAATAATTGGGTTAGTTATCTTATTGGGCGGGCAAGCAAGCGGGTGATGAATCAAGCTCGTACTTGTCCATTTGCTCTACTTAGAACTTGTGAGCTATCCAATTAGCTACCTTAGCTTAAATTATGTTGCGTAGAGATTGCCAAGTTCGTGAATGAGGAACAAGTTATAAACTGCGTATACCAAAAACGTCTGACATACTCTGATTATTTCTTCTCTACACCTCAAAAAAAATGATTTTGTCCTGTTTCTCCAATTTCATCATTTCTAAATTTTGAATACTAAGAAGGATTGCAACCATCATCGTCATAATATATTCTACTTTATGATGTAAAAGGTGTTTAAGGTAATAATACCCCCATGAACTTCATATCCAAGCTAGCGTTGGAAGGTTACAAACCAAAACCAAATCCATATAAAATACACATTATCACATCTAGCAAATTAGAAACTCTTGCCCTTTGCTAATTAATTCTTTGATTAATGATGAATGCAATTACTAATAATAGGACCCAAGCAAAGTCAATCAGTCAGGGTATTTCATCAAGCAAAGCATACATCAATAGATTGCATGCAACACATCCGAGAACTAGAGCAATTAGAGCATACGCAAGTTGGAACCTTGCGTCCATATCTTGCCTTCTCATCCCTAAGAGTAATTTCTGCCGAACGATCTTGATCGCTACACAAATAAGCATAATGATAGGTATGCTAGTATTGTTGGCTGGACTTAAATAGCCATGCCCGTGTCACAGTCACGAGGTTCCCATGACTAAGGGATTGTGCATTTTTGAGGAAGACTTCCCGAGATCGCCAAGGTTTCCCACAAGAGCTTTCGGAACATTCCAAGGGTGGGTGATATGGTAATTGCATCAATATTAGAACTTTCTCGGCATAAATGTCGGTAGTTGGTGGGTTAGGGGATGTGATGCCATCCGATGAATTGAAGTACGATCAATGGTTGAAATCTGAGAGTCTCAAGTATAAGAAGAGGTGCCCCCCCCCCCTCATTTGTATCCATCCAATCATTCAGTAATCTAGAGCTTCTTTCTCTCTTCCAGAGTCTCTCTCTAGAAATTTTCTCCCTCTACCATCCGGTGAGCAAGCGAGTGAGCGATCGATCCGAGCAAAGCTTGGCTTAGGCACCCCGATGATCCAAGCGATCCAAAAGAGAGCCTAAGTTGCCGCACGATCACACTCCCAAACAATCAGCCCGTGACAAGTGGTATCAGAGTAAGAAGGGAAATCTGTTTCAAGAGATCGAGAAGCACTAGTTGTTCGAGATAATGTTGAGCCAAGAAGCTATCATGAATGGAGAGGCCGTCCAAGTCAAGGAGACTCGCGGCTGAACCGAGAGAAGAGAAACCTCAATGGAAGCTATAGTTGCACTTGATGAGAAGCTTGTGAAGGTAAGAAGTGTCATGGCCGAGTTCATGGAAGGACTCGACGATGTAAGAGACCGCATCATGGATGTTGAGGTCTCACTCTATGAAGACTTCACAAACGGTGTTAACCAAGCTACGGCCTTGTTGCACGACAAGGATGAAGCCCTTGAAGCATCAATTGATGTGCTAAGGGAACGAGTCTAAGTGATCGAGGAAGAGAACCCTCATAGAGACAAGGTCGAAGCTATGAAGGCGGAGATCCAAGAGCTCAAAATCGAGCTCGCCCTATGCAAGATGAGCATTGCCAATGGGATGATGCCCACGCAAGCAGTGCACAAGCAAGAGGTGCCAAAGCCGAAAGAATTCAAATGCAACCAATTTGCCAAGGAAGTGGACAACTTCGTGTGGAGCATAAAGCAATACTCTGGTACCGTCAACATCTAAGATGAAGCAATCAAGATAAAAACTGCTTTAATGTTCCTCACTGATACCACAATGCTTTGGTAGCGCAATAGGTACGATGAGACCAAGCATGGCGCCGATCCCATGGATACATGGGATGATTTCGTGAAGGAATTCTAAGACTACTTTCCCCGAGTTTGCTCAACAAGAAGCCCGTAGCAAGCTCCATCATCTCGAACAAAGAGGGACGATCCGAGAGTATGTGAAGGAATTCACCGAGCTCAAACTATAAATCTGCAATCTAGGAGAGAGGAGGCTCTCGGAGCGCTCATGGATGGACTCAAGCCGTGGGCGCAACTCAAGCTTAAACGTCGAAACGTGAAGAGTCTCGTGAAGGCGCTAAGTGTAGCCGAATCCCTCGTTGACCTCACCAAAGCCGACTCATCGAAGAACCAAGCAAGGGATTGGAGGTCGGATCAGCATTCTAACGACGAAGGTGGAGACACTCCCTAGGCGTCGAAAGATCAGGCGGCCGAGTCAAGTCATGGGGAGAAGGAACATTCAAGCTGTCCTCCTTCCAAAAAGGTCGATCCTAGGTGGACTACACAACGAGTAAGTTTGACCAACCGCCACCATTTGCTTGCTTCATTTACAAAGGTCCGCGTTGGACCTAAAAGTGCCCGAAGAAGGGCAAGATCAACGCCCTCCTTGCCATAGAAGAGGAGGAGGAGGAGCCCAAAAAAGAGAAGCGGCAAATCTAGCTTGGAATCTTGAAGTATGTCAACATCGTTCAAGCCCGGTCTTCGTTCAAAGAGAAGGAAACTACCCCAAACACGAACATGTTCTTTGTGGATATTGGGGTACGTGGGTGAGGCCTATACGCCTTAGTTGACACAGGCGCTTCAAACATGTTCATGTCCACCGAGGTAGCCAAAGCCTTCGAACTTTGCGTGGACCCGAACGGGAAATCATTCAAGGCTGTCAACTCAGACGAACTCGTAGGTGTAGGAACAACTCCCGTTGTGGGCGTCTGAATTGGAGGATAGAAGGGCAAGCTCTCCTTCGAGGTAATCCCCCTTGATGACTATGATCTCATTTTAGGCATACAGTTCTTCCATAGTATGAGGTCCATGATTGATATGAGGACTAAGACCATTATGATCCTCGATCCACAATGCCCGGTGATAATCCCCATGATGAAAGGAGCAATCAACACCAAGACTATCGCCATGATTTGACGCCTCGACAAAAGTTTGAAGGCTAAGAAATGCACGACCGAATTATAACTGAAGTTGCCATCCCTTGTGAAGTCGAAGGTAGGGTTGAAACCCCCTACTCCAACTCGCGACATGCCGATCCAAGCACTCTTACCCAAGGTCGAATGTCGCGTGCCATGCCCAAGCCAAAGTTGGAGCCACATTGTCCATTGTTCGAGAGGCTCAGAACCAAGCGAAATCGAAACAAGAGGGCTCCCTTGTGCCAAGAAAACCACTCTCCAAGCCAAGAGCGACGAGGGCGTCGCTTGAATGAGTGGGGGAGAATGTCACAGTCACGAGGTTCCCGTGATTAAAAGACCGTGCATTTTCAAGGAAGACCTCCCAAAATCGCCAGGGTTTCCCGCAGGAGCTTCGAGAACATTCCAAGGGTGAGCGATACGATAATTGCGCCAAGATCTAGAGCTCTCCTGATATAAATGTCAGTAGTTGGTAGGTTAGGAGATGCAGTCCCATCCGTCGGATCGTAGTACGACCAATTGTTGTAATATGAGGGTCTCGAGTATAAGAAGGGGTGCCCTCCCCCTCATTTGTACCCATCTAACTATTCCGTAATCTAGAGCCTCTTTCTCTATTCCAGAGTTTCTCTCTCTAGAACTTTCTCCCTCTACGATCTGGGTGAGCGAGTGAGTGAGCGGTCGATCCGAGCAAGCCTTGGCTTAGGCATGCCAACATTTTGTGGGATCAAGTCCAAGCAAGGTGTGAGCGGAAAGGCAAAGGGAAGTACATGGGACAAGATGCGATCGAGGTTTCGGGAGAAATTTCTACCCGCCGATTAGACCTAAAGTTTGTTCCAAAGGTTCCACTTCGCTTTAAATTAAAGGATAGTGGGAAGAGAAGCGTACAAGAAAGCCCCTACTCCTAACATGTGTAGTTCTACCAATTGTTTATTTCGCAATTGATTGACGTAGTTCACGAGTATTTGGGGATCGAGGTCATGCTCTGTCTTGACGATCCAAGTGATCCAAAAGAGAGCCTAAGTCGCCACACGGTCATGATCCCAAACGATCGGCCCATGACACCTGTCCCTAATCAGTTGAAGAAAGGCCTCCACTAGGAAATCAAGTTGTTGGTTATATTCTGCAATAATTTGAGCCACATGCTCTGCTCCATTTCTTGGAATTAAAATAAGCAAACTATTGGTTAGACAATTAGTCTTTCATAAAGCTCAAATGATGAGGATCAAGAATAAACATATGGATCAATAAACAAAGTAAACAAGAATGGACTGTGGTTTCCGAATGCAATATTGGGAAGGAAGAGTTCATCTGATCAACGCAGAGCACCTATTGTTTCTAAACAAGACATCATCCAAGTAATGGAACTCACATGGGAAATGATCAAAAATAGGAAGATTTTTCCGGAAAGGAAATCAAGGCTGCATGATTTTACTCGCAGTCCTCCATATTATTGAAGGAGGCTGGACTATGTTGCGATGCTTACCTCTGACTACCATGATTGGCTAGATTGTTGTTTGCCATGAGCCTCCAAGTCTTGAGTGATTACTCTCTTCCTTCCGTGTCTGAAGTAAAACTTCCTGCGAGGATGCAGGTAGAGTAAACAAATTTGTAGACCAATGGGAGGTCATTTCTCTAGGGAGAGTCCCGCCCCTCCTTAGGTATCGTTTAAGAGGATTAAACAAATAATTGCCGCGCAGTTATTTGTTTAACCTCTCAACGATCCTCATTGCTAGACAATGACCTTTTAAAATATTCATTTAATTCTCTTCTCAAAATACTAAACCTATTATATGATAGTCAATTTAATAATAAATTATTCAATTTAGCCAGTCTAATCTTAAACTCGTTCAACAATTTTTCAATATAGTCCATCTAGACAATTTTGACTAGAATTCACTGATATGATGGTTTAATCAGCACCGGATATCCTATGTGGCATGATCGGCTATCTGACGTGTTTAATCAAAATTGATTGGATGAACTATATTGAAAAATTGTCAAAAGGGTGAGGATAATATTAACAAAATTAAAAGATTTATGACTAAATTAACTATCATATAATAAATTTAGGATTTTTTTTAATGATTGTCTTGTCAGTATTTATTTTATCCTCTTTAACTATTTGTTTAATTCTCTTCCTCTCCTGAGGGAGGACTCTTCCCTGAGTTGTTGTGAAACAGTGGAATCGAATAGTAATTAAAAAATGCCAAGAAGTTACGGGGTGGAAAAATTCTATCACATGCGTGAGAGAGGCACGACTACACATTCACTCTCTTGCTTTTCTGTTATGAGGAACTACATTGGTTTTTTGGCTAAGTTTTTTCGTTTCTTTCTTTTGTTTAGAGAAACTCTTACATTAATAGACTCATTATTTGAAAGTCTCAGTACCTTATAGTCCTCTAAAATGATACAACTTGCAATGTTCAATCTTATGATACATTTGTCCAAAAGACGAGTCTTCGTTGACCTAATTGATCAGGGATTAGTAGGTGATTACACTCTTGCAAGTGCCTCGCAATCGTCAATGTGGACAAAGACCTTCTTTATTTCACGAAAAATGCCTTCCTCATTTTTCAATATTTGAATTTCTTAAGAAAATGAGTCAAAGAAAAATATTTTTAAATCAACGAAAGACCTTCATTTCAATTTAGGAAGATGATGTTCTATTTACAAAATTAGATACCGTTTTGTAAAACATGACTGAATACTGACGTTTGGACCAAAAAATATGCGCTTGAGCATGGAAATCCTAACACTAGTTCCCGAGTCCCTAGCGCCTATGCCCAAGCCCATTGAGCCTAGGCCCAAGACTCCAATGCCTGTACTTGAGTCCCCACAGCTAGTGCCTAGATCCATTGAGGCCGGACTTGAGGCCCCAGTTGCCATGCTTGGGCCCCCAACACCCAAGCCCAAGTCCGTAAAGGCCATGCTCGAGTCCCTAGTGCTCAGGCTCAAGTCCCTGGATCCCTCATGCCTGAGCCCAAGTTCATCAAGGTTGAGGCCCAAGACTTGGGCACCCATACCCAGGTCAATTGAGGTTGGGCTCATGTCCATTAACGCAGAGCTTGGGACCCCAGTGCTCATGTTTGGATTACCCACACATGAGCTCGGGACCATTGAGGCCGAGGCTCGAGATCCAAGTGCTCGTGCTTGGGTTTGCGACACTCAAGCCCGAATTATTGAGGTGGGTCGGTACCCTAGTGCTTGTGTTTGAATCCCTCATGACGAAGCTTGGTCCATTGGGACCTCAACGTAGGACCGTGGTGCCCACGTTTGGGTCCATCAAGGCCCAGGGCCGAGTGTTGGGGATTTCGGCAAAGGTATTGGGGTCTCAATCTCAGACATAGGGGACCTGAGCACTAGCATCGAAGTCCTAGGCCCAGATCCCTTGTGCTTGAGCCCAGGTCCATTGAGGCCTCAACTTAGGATCACAATGCCCAGCTTTGTGGATTTGGGCATAGGCATTGTGATCTCGAGTCCGAGCACGTGGGACTTGAGCATCGGCACTTGTATGTTTACTTCAATGGACGCTGATGATCTCGAGTCCGAGCATTGTGATCTCTATCCAACTATTCATTTACACACGTTTGAAATTAGAATTCATAACATGGTCATTGCTTTAGAATAGAGCAACTTGGTTCTTACTCATAACAGAGCATATTCAGCGAAATTGGTAAAATTTCATGATACTCAGTTGGTATTTTAATACAATAGGATTCATAGGAGGTATGATCCTTCTCACGTTTGAATACCATTAAAACCGCTCAATTTGTCTAAGGAGAGTGAAACGCCATAAAACTGTCAATTTCTTTTTGGAGAAAGAATGTGAACTCTCTCCTTAAGTTACTGGGTGGGAAAATTCCGTCATGTTGATGAAGAGACGCGACTGTACATACACTGTTTTTCTGTCAGTCAGGAATCATGTATCATATGGAAGTCTTATTAACTTTTCCTCCCAACAAAAGAAAAGAGTTGCAATCAGCTTTACTTTGTTTCTACCCAGTTAGCATGGGGAATGGACTTACCTGGTAGTTTTCTGCGTCTGGGTGATATTGTTTTGTGAATAAGCGTTGTTAGAGTGGGTTGGGAAAGGTTTGTAGGTGTTAAGGGATTATCCCCTCGTACTCTGATGTCACAATTTATCCAAAAGAAGAGTTTCAAATACATAACATGCCCAAGGCATAAATACCTTATGACATTACCCAGTAATATATGAATGAAATTGACAAGTAATTTTGTTAAGCCACTCTTAAAAGTACAATGATAGCGATTAAATCAGAGCTTTGTTAATCTAGTTAGCTATCTCAGTAGACCGGCGTGCAGCAGTTGATAAATCAAGCTTGTACTGGTTCGGTTTGCTCTACGTGTGTAGTCGGGTTGAAAGAGTTACGTAGAACTTTTGAGCTGTCCAATTGGCTACTTCAGTTTTAATTTTGTTGTATATAGATTGCTAAATTTTGAATATGAGGAACAAGCTATAAACTATATCAAACTCGCAATGCATGTATCTGAAAGGAAAGAATAGTGAATGAAAATTATGTAATTCTTCTTCTATGCTCTGAATTTTTTCCCATGTTTCTCTCTAGCCCAATCTAAAAAATAAAAATAAAAATTGCCCTGTTTATCCGGTTTTATCATTTCTCAATTTCAAATTGCAATAAAAAGGATCCAATTCATCATCATCACCGCCTATTCTACTACTTGATGTAATCATGCAACAAGAGGTTCATGTCCAAGCCAGCATTGGAAGGATACAAGGCAAACAACATTTATACAAAATACACGTAATACTATCAAGAAAGCTAGAAATTACCACGATTCGCTAATTAATCCTCTAATTTTCAATGAATGCAAAATGGATTACTAGCATTAGGACATCGGGAATGAAAATCAACCAAACATTTCACCAGGCAAAACGTACATAAGTAATATGCACATGACACATTTGAGAGCAAGAGCAATCAGAGTGCACACAAATCAGAACCTTGGATCCATATCTTACTCAGGATCACATTTTTTATGTTCACGTTGAGACATTTCTACATGACCAGAGAAATAAATTGGAAAATGGAGAAGAATGGAAGATAAACGATTATGCATGGCATATTACTTCAACAATCGTCATTACATATTCTGCTTTGTGATGTCAAGGGTGTTCTAGCTAATAATACAACATGAGGTCCACTGACCCAGCAACACTCAAACCAAATTTATATAAAGTACACATCACGACATCGAAAATTGAAACTATGGCCATTTGCTAATTGAGCCTTTAATTTGCGATGAACACGAATAGGATTACCAACACTAGGACGCATGGAATGAAAATCACCCAAGGCTTGTCCCCTAGCAGATTGTACAACAACAAAGTACACTTGACCCATCCAAGAATAACAGAGATAAGAGCGTACGCTTGTAAAAATCCTGGGTCGATATTTTCCCTTCCCATCTCAAAGATTAATTTCTGCTGAATAATCTCGATCACTTCGCACATAAGCTTAATTTTGGCTGCATATCTAATGTTGGCTAGACCTATAGAGTTATGCCTGACCTTGATGAGTTGACGCAAGGCCTCCGCCAAGGAATCAAGTCGTGGGTTGTAATATGCAGCAATTTGATGCACATGCTCTGCTCCATTTCTTGGAATTAAGATTAGCAAACTCCTTGTTAGACAATCGTCTTTCAAAAGCTCAAACGATAAGGATCAAGAATAAGCACATAGATCAATTAACTGGAATAATTAACTTGGCAATTTAGAACTACCAATTGAAGTTCAAAAGAAAATTTAATGCACCGTATGATGCTGGCTGCTAGTGCAAGTCACAGCTAATGAGTCTATGGATTGCAAGAGTCTAGCCTTTGTATACAATTCAAGAGGCTAACTCATCTATTGATCCACGGCTAATTAAGCTGATGAAAACCCTTCGTTTGGACCAAATGTAACAATAGAGGACTCGGGCATGTTTCCTTTAACACCTAGAAATGTTTCCCAATCCACTCTACCAACGCTTATTCACAAAACAAAACACGCAGAAACCACTAGGTAAACCCCATGCTTAGTTATGACCCCAAAAAAAAAAAAAAATATCATGCTTAGCTTTGAAAAAGAAAAAAAAAAAACCTTGGTTACCTTCGACCAAAAAAACAAAAAAGCCCCATGTTTACTGGGTAGAAATAGGGAAAGCTAAACGCAGCTCTTATCTTTTCTTTGGTGGAAAAGCAAATTAGACTTTCAATTAATATTCAGTTCGTAATATGAGTTTCTCTTGACAAAAGAAATAAATAGACTTTACGTACTATCATGTCTCTTCATCGAGGTGACAGAATTTTCACACCCACTAAACTTCAAGAGAAGTTTCACGTCCTTTCCAATTTTTTGATCTCCAAAAAGAAACGACAGTTTATTATGGCATTTCTCTTGTTTTTATAATGGTATGCCCACTTGACAGGGATTATTCCCTATTACTAATCCAACTCTATTCAATTACGAAATTAAAATCAGAAAAATTGACCAATTCGCACGAAAAAGGTCAACTACTATAAGAAACAATCTCACTTTTCACCAGATTGACACGCACTGAATATACTCTGTTGTGAGTACAACCCAACATGCTCTCCAGGAAATGAGAGGAAAACATACAGGCAAGTGAAAGACGCCTCTCTCAACTGTGCTCAACTGTCGAACAATATAACTTTAGAATACATCCACAACTGCAGGTTTTTTTTCCCTGATAAAAGAACACTCACATAATGGCACGTATGACATGAACATGATCAAAGACAGGAACATCAAAGGACATCAAGATTGTGGCATGATTTTACTCTCAATCCTCCCACTCATTGACAACTGGGCTATAGTGGTTATGTTAAGGTTGCCGAAACTTACCTCTGACCACCGTGATCGGCTGAATTGTTGTTCGCCATTAGCCTTCCGACTCTGCCTCACTAAGTCTCTTGCCTGAAAATGGAAACTGGATGGGACTGTCAGAAACCTTGGCGAAGTTCTGGCCATGTTGAGGTTTCTAGTACTTATATATGAAACACTCCATATGGTGATATGACCTTTCAACCCATGACCTTCTACTTTTGCCACCGGTTTAGACAACCTCGGCAAATGAGGATAGCGGGATCTTTGTGCTGTAGCAAAATGGATATTGACTAATGGCACAAGATGTGACATTGCTATGACGTGGCATGAGATGTGACATTGCCATATTGCCCTTTAACTTATATGATGTGGCACGAGATGTGACATTGCCATATTGCCCTTTAACATTGTCATATTGCCCTTTAACTTATATGATGTAGCACGAGATGTGACATTGCCATATTGCCCTTTAACTTATATGATGTGGCAGATGTGACATTGCCATTTAGCTTATATGTGATATTGACTAATGGCAAAGCTGATATTGACTAATGGCACAAGATGTGACATTGCCATTTAGCTTATATGATATTGACTAATGGCAAAGCTGATATTGACTAATGGCAGAAGATGTGACATTGTCATTTAGCTTATATGTGATATTGTTTGAACTGGTGGCAAAAGTAGAAGGCCGCGGCAAAACTGTATTATATAAAGACCAGAGTAAAAAAGTTGAAGGTCATATCTCCATATTGAGCGATGACCATACAGACCTCATACTTATACACTATCATGTGAAAACTCACTCCAGCTATATGGACCTCCCTTTTCAAACCACACCTTAGAGGTCCTTGGAGTGAGTTTTTAAGATTAAATATGAAAAACAATTCCAACCCCATTAGTTATGGTGAATTTTTGTTTTTTTCTTTATCCTTTTTTGCTTAGTTATTGTGTATTTTGTAAGAATTTTTCATTTTACTTTTTCAGTAGGGATATGTTCACGACGAATCCTAAAACTTATCGCAAAAGTATAATTAAGTCCTAAAACTTATAAAAAGTACAATCAAGTCTTAAAATTTGTCAAATTTGTGCAATTAAGTCCTTCCGTTAATACCGCCTGACTAATAAAAAAATGCTAACGTGGCATTTTTATATTTTTTTTTGTTAGGATATACGTATAAGTTGTGTTAGAAAAATTTCACATCGAATAATTGATGTGGTGCAGAGTAGTTAATATATTCTAGTCGGCCCATAATTCATTGGTTTAAGCCTTTGAGTGAAGGTGAGTATAACTAGATATATTTACGGATTCGGACTTGAGCTCCCTCTTGGCAATCTCCCAAAGTGAAAGTATCAGACTTCTATTATGCACTCTCAACAAATGGTATCAGAGTCGATGGTTGATTGATAGCCCACTCCCAATATGTATGGGTGTTTAATGAATATCTCAAGGAAGGAATCTGGTGATCAATGCGATTTTAGGGCAAGTTGTGGGCTAGTGGCCATCGTGGTATAGCAACGTGGGCCCGATGATAGACTTCATGATTTGTTTCGGAGAAAGAGACCATGGATGAAGTTGAGCGTTGGAAATTTAAGTTGAGATAAGTTGAGCAAACATAATACTAGAGCTCACACGTGAAAAAGAGATTGCTAGGATGTATGTATGAGTTATGTTAGAGAAATCTCACATTGGTGAATTGATATGGTGCAGAGCAGTTAATATATCATAATAGGTCCATAACTTATTGGTTTAAGCTTTTGAATAAATGTGAGTTCAATTGGATATACTTAGACTTCCTCTTGGTGATCTCCTCAAGGGAAGGAATCGGACTTCTGCTATGCACTCCCAACATTTTTATTTCCTACATGGCATTTCTTATTATTTTTATTCAATTCTTTTTTATTGACACCTAAATTCTGTCTTTTTAATTAGGGATTAATTTCTAAACCCTAGAAAAAAAATTTCACTAAATTGCATCACGTGCATTAGGAATATTCGCATTACTAATGGTAATAATTAAAATTTTTCAAAAAAAAGAAAAAAAAATATTATTGTTAATAAAAAGTATAATCATAAAGAAATCGCATAACGCCAGGCAGAGGCTGGGCTTGCCCGACCCTCCTTTTCCCCCTTCCTTCCTTTCTCTCCCTGCAAACCCAGCCCACCTCTTCTTCTTTCTTCTTTTCTTCTTTCTTTTCATGCAGGCCGACCCACCTCCTTTTCTCTCTTCTTCCTTCTTTTCTTCTTTTCGCACGGGCTCCCCCATCTCCCTTCATTTCGGCCCAGCCCGTGCACGGGTCTTCTTCCTCCTCATTCCGGTCATGCCTTTGCAAAAGAAGAAGAGTACAAGTCAATCCACGAGTCGAGATCACCCAAGTCGGTAGGCTGGCAATGGCAGAAGCCATGCACGCCTACCGATCACCCTTAAAAGCGAGAGGGCTCGCTCATTCCTCACTGCAGCTCTTTTTGAACCAGGTAGGCCTTACCCAAGCCTTCGTGCTCTGTTTTTTTTTTTTTTTTTTGGGGGGGGGGGGGGGGGGGGGGGAAGTAGTGAGCCGAAGCTCGTAGCCGATCCGTTCGCGCGAGCTTCAGTCCCGCCGGTCTTCCCTCAAAGCTTCTCCATGCTCTAACATGGGTCATTAGGGGTTTTGATCTGTGATTGAGTCCCTAGCGAGTCTAGAATCCCCTGTTCAGTAGTGTACGCCAAGTGTTCATTAAAATGTCTAAGTGAGATCTAGGTTCGTATGCTTTGTCATGGCCGAGATCTACTGTTGTCGTTCATACTCACGTCAAATGTAAATGATGTGTCTCTGAGTTGGTCCAGAATACCGCTTGTATGTCGTGAGTTGATTGTAGTCTGAACTCAAGTTCTAAAACCAACCTAGCTTTCTCTGTTAGTTGGTGCATCCTATATGTTTGATGAAATGCCACAGAGAAGACTGGGAGTTAGTTCGTGTTAAACTCAGAGTGACGTGCCCTCGTTTCTGTGCTCATTGAGTCATGTCTGCTTTGTTTTTTCTGATGGTGTTTTGTGTGATTTTTGCAAAATAATCGATGTGACATATTTAGCCCAAAAATTTAGTGTGGTAGAAAAAATTTGGGGTTTTTGATGTTACAAAAAAAATTTAGGGTAAATATATCGTACAAATACAAATTTAGAATTTTTTTTATCACAAAAAAAAAGTTTGAGATAGATATCTTACAAAATTAGGATTTTTTGTGTCACAAAAAAATTTAGCGTAAATGTGTCACAATTAGCAAAGTTTAGAGTCTTTGATTACTTTTTTCCTTTTTTCTTATTATCCTCAACCCACACTTTGCATTGCATTTTAATCATGCTTAGAATTTGACACAATTTTTCACATTCCGCTCGCTTTGTATAACTAAAAATAATACAATAGAATAAATTAAATCGTGATAAATTAACACCATTATATTAATGCACCCATCTTGGAAACGGGCCAGCTCCGTCCCTACATGTAATGCACGAATAAGTTATACTCCTGCAATTATGCGTAGACTCGTTAGCTATGATTTACACAAGAAGAAGCTTAGTTTTATACCATGCAACTAATTTCATTTTGTATTAAAATTGCAGTTTGGATGTGTATTTCTCTAATAATTAAGGTTCTCTAAAATGACCGTCATGTGTATTTCTTAATTCTAACTTCATATGTATTATTCGATGTGATACATTAGTCTATGAAAAATTGTTTAACGATGTGTATTTCAAAATTTATTAGAGAAAGTAGTCTCAATATCTCGAGTATTGAGATAACCTTAATTATTAGAGAAACTATTTTTCGTAATACTTAAAAATTTGTTAACCAAGCTTGTCATTAGCCCTGTTGATAATGACTACAACTTGACGTGCATAAATCTGAAGTCGATAAAAGCATCTAATACTGTTGATAGGGTAATTCAAAGTCATTACATCCTAAAACTAAGGTAATTCGCAGATTTAGCGAGCAAACCTATTAGTGCTAATCATGTAAGATGCCGAATGGTTAAATCGTAGAGAAAAACCTATGGATATCCTTCTATGGGTGCTATCATTCGGTCTTGATAATGCTTTCCTGGTTTGTCTAGTTACTTTGATGGTGTTATATGGTGTTTTGCAATACTCAAATGGGTGAAAGCACAATTACATTCGCTTGCATAACTCTTACATGACCATACTTTTTCATGACTTACTTTTGCTTCGTTGCATTTAATTTCCAAACAACAACATAAAGTTCCAAGTTCTAAGGTCATGTTTGGCACTTGGCACTGTTTGTGCTGATTTGAAATTGGATTGGATATAATATTGATTAGTACACAAGTATCAACTTCTTAATTATATATATATCATATTAAGATTATAATATTCTTATAAAACCTTCGCCTTTCCTTTCATACACTCTATTTGTCAAAATATGCCTATTAATTTATTACCTTCAAGCTAGACCTCTTTAATATATTTACAATAACTAATGCATAGATTCAACGCAAGGTACTGTATCTAATGCACATATTCAATGCAACATTCTTTTGAAGGTACAATGTCATTGCTTATCTTATAGGAAAAATTTGACAGTTTATAGTTGTAAGCAACTAACAAAATGATATGCGCATGTGGTCTGTTATGTCCTTAGAACACCTATAATAAATATTTATTATTTGAGTGTGCAATTACCAAAAAAAGTTTGATTGACTCTACTGTGCTTCATGGTGAAGGCCTTTCAGTTGCGTGTATAGTACTTTGAATTTATTATGTTGGAAATGATGCATTTGATGGTTAAGATTGCGAACTTGTGGGCATAGACGGTAGGGTTAGAGGATTCCTTTTTCCCTCTAAAGATAATCTCACTCCAATTCTAAGAAAAAAACCCAGCAGAAATGTAAGTCTTGAAATTGACGTGTTCATTGAGAGAAAAATGACTGCAAAATGCTGTGATAAGCATCGTCACGTAGCATGTGCCTGTGGAGACGAGCTTCTCCATATTCTCATCATGGAAAAGCAGCTTGAAATCTATCGAACGGAAATTGCAGTCCTCTAAGCTAACGTTAGCCTATGACCTGAAAGAGATCCGCTCCTCGATGAGGCGGCCCGGTCCTGCCCCAGATTCCCTTCTGCAAGGGAACATTGAGAACATTGAGAACATTGAGGCCCATACTAGAAGAAATACATTTATGTATGGCCCATGCTAAAAAAAAAGGAGTTTAATCGGTTCTTTTTTTCTTTTTCTTTTTTTATAGAGTGAGTGCCGGTTAATCTCGACGTTATAGAAAACAAGTCCAATGAGGATTTCAATTTCCAACTTTACGAAAAAAAAACTTCATGTAATGCATGTCTTTCTTTCAGATCAATCATAGTGACATAATAAAACTATATGGAGAAAATAGTTATTGGAAATAGTTTAAGATGTAAACGTCTACATTTCTTACTTACCAACATTAAATTTAAAGTACTTAGAATCATTTAAATATTTAACTTTCTCCACACATTTAAATATTTTTTCCACATGCATGCACCTATTCTCTTTATAGTTGGGAAAAAAACAACTTTCTGTGTGGATTTAAGGACTTAAATATCAATTGGCTTAATTCATAATGTAGTAAAATACATAAAATGCATGCATGCCATCGACTTTTAGCCATGCACTTGGCATGAGTACCTTGTGACATCATCTAGTAATGTACAAATGAAAAGATGCCTACTTTTTTTTGAAACATTTCCAATTGTTTTGGTAGATGGAGACGGAATTGTTTGAAAAGCAAGTAATGTTGGTAAACAGGTATAAAAAACATAACGGTGGTGCACAAATTGGAGCTTCGATAATTGAATTAGTTATCTTATCGAGCGGACGGATGGGCAATGAATCAAGCTTGTGGTTGACCCTCTTGCTGTACTTAGAACTTGTGAGCTATACAACTAGCTACTTTAGTTTAAATTTTGTTGCATAGACATTGCTAAGTTCGTAAATGAGGAGCGGGCTATAAACTATATCAAACTTGTAGTATGCATATCCAAAGCAAAAGAATAGTGAATGAGGAATATGTGATTCTTTCTTGTATGCTCCGAATGTTTTTCCTACCCTGCCCCAAAGAAAAGATTGCCCCGTTCATCTTCTCTTAATATCGAAGGGCACCAGGAAGGATTGTAATCATCATCATCATAAAATTTAAAAGGTGTCCAAGGTAATAATACACATGTTTGAGCCAACATTGAAAAGTTACAAAGCAAACCAAACTCATATAAAATACACATCACCACATCCAAAAGTCGGAAATTGTCACCGTTCACTAATTAATCCTTTAATTTGCGAGGAATGCAAATAGGATTACCAACACTAGGACCCAGGGAACATCAACTAGCCAAGGTATTTCATCAACAAAATGTACATCAACAAATTGCATGCAATACATCCAAGAGTTAGAGCAATTGGAGCGTACGCAAGTTGAAACCTTGCATCCATATCTTGCCTTCCCATCTTGGAGAGTAATTTCTACCGGACAATCTTGATCGTTGCATAGATAAACATAATGACAGGAGCACTGATAACATTGGCTGGACCTAAAGAGCCATACTGGTCCTTGATGAGTGGAAGCAAGACCTCTACTAAGGAATCAAGTTGTTGATTATATTCTGTCACAATTTGAGCCACGTGCTATGTTCCATTGCTTGGAATTAAAATCGGCAAACTACTTGTTAAACAATCAGCCTTTTACAAAAGCTCAAATAATGAGGACCAAGAATAAACACACATATCAATTCACAGGGCAAACAAAAATAGGGTAACGTTTTCCTATGTGGCACAACCAGTAATATGATGTTTTTGGCCAAAATTAGACCGATGAATTATATTGAAAAATTGTTAAAAGGTTTAGGACTAAATTGACCAAATTGAAAAGTATATAACTAGATTGGCCACCATATAATAAATTTACAGTTTTTTTTTAGACAATTCTCCCTTTGAGAGTATGCATCTCTTGAAGTATTTGATTAATTCTCTTGCTAGGGCGACGGACCCTCTCCCTTCCGGTGTTGTGAAACGGTGGAAGCAAACAGTCATTAAAAAATGCCTAGAACTAACAGGGTGGAAATATTCTATCACATGCATGGGAGTAGGCACGGCTGCATATTCATTGTCTTGTTTTCTTTTGTTCTGAGAAACTACATTTTTTTTTTTTTTTTGGCCTAAGTTTTTTTATTTCTTTATTTTGTTGAGAGAAACTCTTATATTAATTGCCACTTTTATTTGAAAGTCGCAGTAGCTTTTCCTCCTAAAAAATGATGAGACTTGCAATAAAATTTATTAGTAGAATACCTTTTATCGGAAGACGAACTTCAGTTTACCTAATTAATCGTGGATCAGTAGGTGATTATACTCCTACAAGTGCCTCGGAATCGCTAGTTTGGACAAAACTTCGTCCCCACTGACTTCCTTTTCTTGCTTAGTTGTGTTTTCTAGCAAGCAATTTTAGTCTATTCTTCTTGTTGTTTGACTTTTGACCTCACCATTGATCTATTGATGCTCTCGTTGAACCCCGATAACTCATATTATGTTTTGTTTATATGGATCTTGCATTTGATTTATGCTTAGAATTTGACAAAATTTGGTCACAATTTCATTCACTTATCTTAGCTGAAAATAATAAAATATAATTATTTAAATCCCGATCAATTAACATCATTACATTTATCCACCCATTCTGAAAATAGGATGGCTCCATCCCTGCGACGATGCATATAGGGGGTATACTCAAGCAACAATGCCATATTACACAAGAAGTATAATATCAAACAACACATTAAAATTCTTTTTGAATTTAAATGTTACAGTTGTTGACTTGTTTATGTGAGTATAATAGTTACTATTATCATGAAATGCGTGTGATGTTCATTTTAGACTTGCATCTTGATGACCTTAGATATTAGAAAAAACATTTTCTTCTGATGTACTCAAAGAATTCAAATTCTTACATCCCATGCATTACGTGCAAGGTCTGGTTTACATACAAGGGAAGTATTAAAATATATTTCATTTTTGGAATACTTTATCAAATGTGCTCAATATATGAGCCTTGGACACTTCTCATAATTTCGGCTTTTGCCAAAGACTGCCATATAACAAGTAGTTTGTTGATTCTAATTCCTAGATACAGAGCACAGTATAGAGCTCAAATTCTTGCACATGTCATGCTTATATATTCCATGGTCAAAATCGTTTGGAAAAATTAACCTTTGAGATGAGACAAAATTTGGACCTAGGGTAACGACCTTTTTTGGTGGCTGCAATTCTTATATATTCACAATTATCACATCATTGTAACTCATATTTTACAAAGTAGTCTCAATATCCTGAATTGAAAAGGGAATTCGTGGGTTATTATTTATTGCCACTTCGATCAAATGTATGCTAAAGTAAAAAATGGCTTGGGCTGAAAGCTTAACTTCAAGAAAGGAAAGTTTACTACCTTCAATTTGGATTAATTTTTTGAATCATAATTTTGGAAGGTCTGGGGTCGACCATTTTGAAATGCAAAAAGAGGTTCAATGAGAATTAATGTTTCCTTCTATCTATCTAGCAAACTATTTCGCAATATTTTATAAATTGGTTTAAAGTAGAATTTGAGGAAAAAGTGTAAAAAAAGTCCTAAATATGTTCAATTGGTGTTAATTTAGTCATGAGCCTTTCATTGGTATTAATTTAGTCATAAACCTTTGATTTGGTGCCAATTTAATCTCAAACCTTTTAATCTAGTACCAATTCAATCATTCCGGCTAATTTTGACAAGATTTTGCTGATGTGGACATCAGTCGATTTACATGGTATAATCATCGCTGATGTGGACAACTTTTAATAATATTTTGATATTTTTTTTATCTATTTTTATTTCCCTTATTTCCTTTATTCCCATTTTTTCTTTTTTTCTTTTTTTAATTTTCCCCTTCCCTTCCTTCTTCCTTTAGCTGGTCACTGGTCGGCAATCAGCCAAAGATGAGGGTCGGCAAGGTTGACCATGACCTCGCTGGCCTTTGGCGAGCATTGTCAACCATCGGTGAGCTCGCCAAGGGCCGTGAGGGCGACCTCGTGCTGGGGTGGGGAGGCTCGCCCTCGTTAGAGGCTACTAGGTTGAAGGTCGCAACCTCGCGGCCTCTGGTGAGGGCGAGCCTCGCTAGTGGTGCTTGACGCCCTCGCCAGAGGCCGGTGACACTCACCAAGGGCTAACGAAGAAGGAAAGGGACAAACAAAGGAAAGAGGAAAGAAAAGAGGAATAAAAAGAGGAAATAAAGAATAAAGGAAATTAAAAATAAATAAAAATGGCAAAAAATGAAAATATTATTAAAAGTCGTATATGTCAATGCTGGCATATCACGCAAGTCAACCGGCATCCATGTCAATAAAATTCAACCAAAATTAGTCAAAATGACTGATTTGTATCAAATTAAAAGATTTAGGACTAAATCGGTACTATTACCAGAGAAAGAACTTCACATATTACAAAAGTGCCTTGTTTTATCAAGGGGTGAGATATGATGAGACACTCATGACCCGTGAGAATGTCTTATGGGATGAAAAATCCATGTAAAAAAAGGGGTCATTGACTATCAACAACATATTTCACTTTTTTATAAATTTACACAATCACTTAATATGTCCCTATTATTATGTTTGGTCCAAGAGTTTGAGTCACTAAGAACATCGAGAATGAAAACATGGAGTTATTAACAACAAGAGAAAAAGAATAGGATACAAATTTTGGGGGTACAAATTGGTGTTCTAGCACTCTCGTGTATGAGTTTCCAGGGAGACAAGGTGCAAATAAAGTGAATTTCTTATGATTTGCTTTAGGCTTTTGATGGTCCTTGTTCGATTCTTCATCCCAAATACATATAAAGTTGAATAAAGAAAATGGGATAGTTGGCTTCACCTAAGCTCAAAACCCCTTACTCGGCTAGACAAAAATAATCATTGTTGTAGACTAGGAGTGACTTCCTTCCCCCGTATCTCAATGGCCCATCTCCTAGGATATATATAAAAAGAAAATTCTTAGTCATCGTCATCAACTTTGTATATCGATTCTTACATTAAACCAAATAATATTTTTGTAAGTACTCTCAATTTTCTATTTCTTCCAAATATGCCCCCAACATATAACAAGTCGTGCATCTAACTTTTCTAATGTGATTCCACTTTATTCTTAAATGGTTGTCTTCCATTTAGAATTTTGTGGCCAGTTACTTCCCTCTCTCACATGTTGCATCCATCCTTTATGTCGGGCTTGGTGCTTTTCATTTGTGACTCAAAGCACATGCCAAGATAGGGTGTAGAATATCGCTAAATTTTGATGAGCCGAGCCTTGGTGGCCTTTGGCCAGGCCTCCTCCAACTTATTGAAGGAGGCTCTGAAGGAGGCCGGACTACACTAATGAAGAGATGTCGCAGTTCACCGTGGATGCTTACCTCCGACTACTGTGATTGGCAGGATTGTTGTTTGCCATTAACATCTGAGCAATTACTCGCTTCCTTCTTTGTCTGAAGTAAAACTTGCTGCGAGGCTGCGAGTTCAGCAAAACATATTTGTTTCCCATTGGGAGGTCCTGTCTTCGGGAGAGAGCCCCCACTCTACTTGAAAATCTAATTTTAAAAGAAGGGAAGAGATACGGGAAGTGAAGACAACGACGTCGAATCTAAATCCAAGATCGATTAAAAAAGGAAAACTGTAGCGAGTCAAGTCAACGAGCGCGCCTGCTCGCTCTTTTGTCCTCGAGCGGTGTTTTTTTTTTTTTTTTTCGTGCACTAGTTAACCTCCGCTCGAAAGTACCGACCATATATATATATTAACAAAAGCTGCTTTGAGAGTATTAATTGCGCCACTTATATGCAACATTAGGGTTAATTAAACTTCCTTATTAGCCATGGTCCTGGGAAGAACTGCACTTCAAATACTACTATATGCGATAGAAGTGAGGTTGTGGAATATGAATTACATGGTTTTGATTTTCCTAGTAAAATAAAAGAAGATAGGACTTTTAATTATTCAAAACTTAATGGAATCGCATCTATTGACCTGCTCCACAAAAGAGTTTAACCTTGGAGGTCAATGGTGTGAGTATTCTAACCCGTAGGCCATGGTGTATGTTTGTTCTTTTTTCCTTTTTTTGCTTAGTTATTGTGTATTCTTGTTAGAAATTATAGTTTGTTTTTCTTGTTATTTGACCTGTGACCCCAATAAAAAAAATTAATTTTTACTATCCTTGACCCATGAAAACTCATTTTATGTTTTGACTAAATTCGTTGCAATTTTATTCATTTTTTACGACTCAAAATAATAAAATGGAACTGATTAAATCCTAATCAATTAACATGATCATATCAATGCACCCATAGTTAAAACAGATCGTCCCTACCTACAATGCACATGTAGGTTATACTTTTGTAACGATGCACGGACTCATTGGCCATAATTTACACAAGAAGCATGGATTTATACCGCTTGTCAACTATCCTTTTGAAACTAAACTAATAGTTCTGGACGTGTTCATGTGAGTATATGGAGATATAAGACAAATGCATGATGTTCAATTTAGACTCATATCTCAATAACTTTAGCTATTGGGAAAATTGTTGTCTTTTATGATGCCTAAAGAATTCGAATCTTTACATTTCATATTTCACGTGTGAGGTTCGATTTACATATGAGGAAAGTATATAGACATATTTCTTGTGGAAGCCCCTTAGAAAAGTGCTTCATACACAAGGAAGTAGCTTATTGATTTTAATTCCTAGATATGAAGCAAGTTTGAAGCTCAAACTGCTAAAATGTATATAGTTAACATCTTGATTCCGTGGAGGAGTCGTTGCTTTGAGCCATTAGGGACATGTACTCATACCAGTATGGCAAACATTGCCAGAGCATCCATCAAGCTTATGTACACCGTAGGCCAAAACATGCGGCAAAAATTAATCTTCAAGATAGGAAGAAAAGATTTGGACTTGGGGTTTTTGACTTTTTGGTGGGCGGTTTTATTTTTTTTTAATCAAATTTCCATGGAATGAGTGCTGTTCAATTTCTACTTCATAGAAAACGAATCCAATGAGGATTTCAACCTCAATCTTTAAGAGGACTTCATGAAATGCTTATCATGTCCTTTTTCAGATACATCGTAGTGACATGGTATAGCAAAATGGACAAAACTTTAGTTTGAAAATACTTAAGATATAATCCTCTAATTATTACGTTGAATTTAAATCTTACCGTCATTTAGTTCTCTGCTATATTAATTTTAATTTTATAGTTACCTCTCTCCACATATTAAAATTCACGTGCTCTTTTTATAGTAGGAAAAGAAGTGACTTCCTGCGTTGATTTAAAGGCCTAAATCTGAATTGGCTTGGTTTGTGTAATTACTATGTGATGATGTAAAACACAACTTGTTACATTAGCAAGTAGTGTATGAATGAAATTACCGAGTAATTTTGGTTAACCAGCCTTCAAAAAACACCAATAATGATATAAAATCATAGATTTGTTAAAATCATATTGCGTGGGCGGGTGGGCGGGCGATGAATCAAGCTCATACGAGTCCAGTCTGCTCTAAGGGTGTAGCTTGGTGTCCAATTAGCTAGTTTAGTTTAAATTTTGTTATATGGTGATTGGAGTTTGTAATATGAGGAACAAGCCATGAACTATATGAAAAAAAACTCGCAATGCGTGCATCCAAAAACAAAATAATAGTGAATGAGGATTACGTGATTTTATTCCAACATACTTTGAATCAATTCCCCTGTTTCTCTTTGGCTCAAAAAAATTAGAAATTGCCCAGTTTCTCCAATTTCATCATTTCTCAATTTTAAATTGCCCCACCATCTTAAGTAAAACTACCGTCATCATTGTATTTCCCGTGTTGAATGTAATTATGAATGTTCGAGCTAGTAAGGGTGCGAATGGTAACATTTCTGTTCTTTTTTTGTTCCTGGGAACAGAAACAAAAAAAAGTGTTTCTGTTCCGGGGAACAATTTTTGAACAAAAGAACGCGTTTGGTAACGTTTGGTCCGGGAATAAAAAATGAACAGAAACACGTTTGGTAAATTTTATTCTTTTTTTGTTTCTTTTAATTTTTTAAACATTTTTATTTTATTTTTCATTTTTTCCTTTCTTTTTTATTTTTTCTTTTTTCGGCCGGTCACCGGCCTCCGGCGACCGGCCGACGGGGCCGGCAGCCTCGCCCAGCCACGGCAAGGCTCGCCGGCCCTCGGCGAGGCCGAGCCTCGCCGTGGTTGGGCGAGGCTCGGGCTCGCCTTGGCTGGGCGAGCTCGGGCTCGCCCAGATCCGGCGAGCCCGAGCCTCGCCATGGCTGGGCGAGCTCGAGCTCGCCCAGATCCGGCGAGCCCGAGCTCGCCCAGCCAAGGCGAGGCTCGGCCTCGCCGATCTGAGCGAGGCCGAGCCTCGACGGCCGGTCGCCGGCCATGGTCGAGGCCGGCGACCGGCGAAAGAGAAAAGAAGAAAAAAAAGAAGAAAAGAAGAAGAGAAGAAGAAGAGAGAGAAGAAGATCGCCGGAAATGTTTCTTCATTTTTGTTTCTGGAACAAAGAAACAACAAATTGTTGTTTCTTTTTTCTGTTCTTATTTCGTTCCAGAAACAAAAAAACAAAAAAAGAACAAAAACGCAACCAAACGCGTTTCTGTTCTTTTTTTGTTCCCGGGAACACTTTCCGTACAGAAGTGTGCCAGAAACACTTTTTTGGAGTGTTTCCATGCACACCCTAAGTAACCAACTCTTAACCGTTGATTCATGTAAAAGAGGCATGTATTGAGAATCTAGATATGTCGAAACACTGGGATTATCTTGCGGGACAAAGTACCATGTCCAAAAAAAAAAGGAAGATCAATAGCTATTGGCAATAAATCTTACTTTTGATAGATTTAGAACTATTGAATATGTCCTTAATTACATTGTTTGCTTGAAGAGTTCGATTTAGGGAAAAATGTCAGAAAAATCCTAAATTTTTTATAGGGTTAATACCCTAAAAAACCCCAAACTGGTACACTTGTGACAAATTTACCCTAAACTATTTTTTTGACCACCAAAAACCCCAAACTAGTATACCTTTGACAAATTTACCCTAAACTGGTACACTTGTGACAAATTTACCCTATGCTGGTTTTCATTAAATTTTATTATCAAATTATTAAGTTAAATGACACGTGACAGTTAACCGGTATACCAATTTAGGATTTTACGCTCCGTTTATCACAGTTTACAATTTTTATGATTTTTTTGTGGTATTAATCCAATTTAGCATAGGGTATATTTAACAAAAAATTACCAGTTTAGGGTTTTTTACAGTCGAATAAATTAGTTTGGGGTAAATTTGTCATAAATGTACCAGTTTAGGGTTTTTTATAGTCAGTCAGGGTAAATTTGTCACAAGTTTACCAGTTTGGGGTTTTTTATGGTCAAAAAAATAGTTTGGAGTAAATTTGTCACAAGTGTACTAGTTTGGGGTTTTTCAGGGTATTAACCCTTTTTTATATTTGTACCAATTTTGTCATAAATTATTTGACTTGATGTTAATTCAGTCCTAAATCTTTTAGTAGTATAAATTTAGTTCTAAATTTTTTGAATTAATGTCAATTTAGTTATCAACTTCTTAGTTTGGTGCAAATTTAGCCTTTTCGATTTATTGTAGCTAGATTTTACTAACATAGACACCGACTGTTGATGTAAATAATTTTTTATTATGATTTTTAATTACTTTCTTTCTTTCTTTATTCTTTTTCTTTTTTTCTTTTTTCTCTCCCCTCACTTTCTTCTTCCTCTTGGCGGACGCCGGCCGGTAGGCGACGGCCGCCCACCGGTCACCGGCCATGGCCAGACGGGCTGGCCTCGCCTGGAAGGCGAGGCCGACCCCCGGCGAGGGCCGGCCTCGCCGGATCTGGCCTGGGCGAGGCCGACCCGCGCCTGGGCGAGGCCGACCCGCGCCTGGGCGCGGGCATCTCCGGCGAGGCTCCCCACGCCGGGCGCCGCCAGGGCGAAGGCGATGCCCGACGAGGCCGCCCTGGCCTGGGCGATGTCCAGCCTCGCCGGATTCAGCGAGGGGAGCCTCGCCGGAGCTGCCTGCGCCCAGGCGCGGGTTGGCCTCGCCTAGGCCAGATCCGGCGAGGCCGGCCCTCGCCCAGGCCAGGGCATCCTCACCGGGCGTCGCCTTTGCTCTGGCGGCTCCCGGCGAGGCCAAACCGCCTGGCCATGGCCGGTGGGCGGCTGTCGCCTGCCGGCCGGCCTCCACCAAGAGGAAGAAGAAAGGGCAGAGAGAAAAAAGAAGAAGAAAAAAATCAGAAAAATAATTTAAAATAATCATAAAATAATAAAATTATTAAAAATTATTAAAATATTATTAAAAATTATCCATATAAATACCAACGATATCATGTCAGTGGATCAATGCCCACGTCAACAAAATCTAATTAAAATTAATCAGAATAACTAAATTGATACTTATGCTACAAGATTTAAAACTAAATTAATACTAATTCAAAATATTTTATAACTAAATTGGCACCATTCAAAGGTTTATGATTAAATTGATATAAATAAAAAAAATTAAGACTTTTTTTTGACACTTTTTCTGTTTGATTTACTAGGAGCACCGAGAAAAGAACTTAAATATATTAACAAAAAGAGAAAAAGAATTGAGAATAAAACTCCAAGGATACAAATTAATATCATGAAACTTTTCCAATAGGCATAGAAATAGAGGATGGAGATCCTCCATCTCGAACAATATTTGCATTGGTGTCTCAATCAATTCTTAATAATGATACATGTAAATAAAGCATGTATCGACGATTGAGATACATCGACATACTTATAATACATGGGAGGACTAAATAACATAGATAGTCCATAAACTATAGCTTCATGTGAAATAGGTTCTTCAACTTTAAATTTTATATTTTGTTTTTATAGATAATTGGCTTCTCTTAAGCTTAAAACTATTTCCCAGCTAAACAAAAACAATCATTGCTAAGGGTTTAAAGCAACTTCCTTCCCTTGAATCTCGATGGATCAGGCTCATCTCCTAGGAAATATCTGACTCCCTACCCTTTTTACATATAAAAACAAAAATTAAAAAGTTCTTAGTCCTCGACATTTATCTATAATTATATTGAAGTAAAATTACTGCATCTCACTTTTCCATTTCTTCCAAATATGCCTCAACATACAAAAGGCTGCGCATCTCACTTTCCTAATATGATTCTGCTTTGTTCTCAAATGGATAAATCTTTCATTGAAGAATTTGTGGTCGATTATCTCCCTCTCACATATTGCATGCTTCTTCCTCAATGTCAAGGATCATGTCGGGATTAATAGTTTTCATTTGTGACTTGAAGTACATGTCAAGATAATGTGTAGAATATTGCTCAGGTTGGAAGATGTTATGAACTTCGTCAAAATCGCAATTCATGTATTGAAAAATCATTAAATAAGGATAACGTCACTCTTTCTCAAATTCTCTGAATCAATTATCTATTTCCCCAATTTCAAGATATGGCAACAGGATCTTAATTAAGTAATATCATCATCTTTATTGTCATTATATATCCTGCTTTGTAATGTAAAAGGTGTTCAAAGTAATAATAGTACAACACGATGCTCATATCCGAGCTAGAATTGGCAGGATGCATTATCAAAAGCTACTTCATAAAAGAGCAAGCCATGACATCAAATTAGAAACTGCCACCATTCTCTAATTAATCCTCACGTGCAAATGCTGATGATATTATCAACATCATGCAAGGAATGAAAATCAGCCAAGGCATGTCACTGAGCAAAATGTACATTAGAAGACTGCACGAAACACATCCAAGAGCGACAGTGATGAGAGCATACGCAAATTGAAGCCTCTGGTGGATATCTTGCCTTCCCATCTCGAAGATTAATTCCCGTCGAACGATTTTGATTGCTATGTAGATTAACATGATGGTTGCTCCAGTAATGTTGGCTGGACCTGTATATCTATTCACGTCCCTGATGGCTTGAAGCAAGGACTCCTCCAGGGAATCAAGATGTTGGATATACATTGCAACAATTCGAGTCCCATGCTCTACTCCATAGCTTGGAATCAAAATCAGCAACTACTTGTGAGATGATAGTCTTTCGCAAAAACTAAAACAATAAGGGTAAAGAATTAACACGTGGATCCATTAACAAAAGGGAAATCTGGTCCGGTTCAAATTGGTGTTCGGCTCTATTATCTAAGAAATGTAAGAAACGACCTACTTTCTCCGTCCGGCAAGTGAAAGACCTTCCCTTCAAAATGGCTATTGAAGTTCTGAACCATGCATATTTTAGAAAGCAACTATGGAAAGGAAAAGTTCACCTGATCTATGCAAAATACATATTGTTTCTGAATAAAACAACATCCACGGAATGGAACTCACGCAGTAGACATGATCAGAGATAGGAAGTTCTTTCTTCAGGAAAGGAATTCAAGATTGCATTAACTTTTCTCGCAATCTTGTAACTTAATGAAGGAGGCTGGACTACACTAGTAAAAAGATGTTGCAGTTCGCTGTCATGCTTACCTCCAAGCACCGTGATCGGCTTGATTGTTGTTTGCCATAGCCTACGAGTTCTCGAGTGATGACTGATTAGTCTTTTCCTTTCTTGACTGACAAAAAACTTGCTGCGGGGCGGGAGGTAAGAGCGACGATTTTTGTTGACCGTGGGAAGAAAGAGCGCACTACCGCGACGGCGCTGTCATTCCAAGGCAATTTTAAAATAAAAAAACTTGGCTCCCAAATCCCCGTCATTCTTTGTTTTATGACAGCCACCATTACGTTAGCGGCCCCTCAAACTGAAAATGCTGTAGGGCTCTTCTCTTCCTGTCCGTCTTTTTCTGTGTTTCGCAGAAAGTGCAGAAAGTGCGACACATAATCAGCACTTTTTCCTTTCAGAAAAGCCGACGAGGCGGGTCCCTAAAATTATTTTTTCCATCTAACGTAGAAAAAGTCTTAAAACTAATAGTTAAAATACTATCAAATATTAAAAATTTCAAGATATTATTAAGTCCTGAAATTTATTTAATAAACACAAATAAACACATTCGTTAGTTTTGTCCAATATGCGTTACGAAAAATACTGGTATGTTGCTTTTTATCATATTTTAAGGATACATGTGTGTGGTTGCCATATGAGGACATAGCCGGAAATAGAAAAAGAAAAAAAAAATTCAAATATTAAAGATAAAGAATTAAAAAAAAAAAGGAATATAAAAGGGAAAGAACATATTGAGTGTTACTCTCTTCCTTTGTCTTTGTTGGCATAAGTTGCGATCTTGAACTAGCATGATTTCTTTTCCAGCATTTCAACATAAAACTATAATAGGTTTTTTTTTTTTTTGGTAAAGAAACTATAATAGGTTGGTCCCTTATTTTATCAAAAAAAGAAAAAAGAATCGCAGAATGAAAAATAGAATATAAAGTGAATTTCGCGCTTAAAATTTCCAAATGATTTCATATTGTAATATTAACAATATGAAGTGAAGTTCGATTTTCTGTGTTTTTTAATATAAGCTCACTCATTCCCTGAGATGTCCTAATGGTTGAGTTCAAATGAGCCCACCTCAACCTGGTTTAAGCATGGACTGAGACTTTTATTTTTATGGGCCGTTAGGTGATCTGGGCCATGTGAGATGGGTTGGTTTAAAAGGTCTAGGTAGTAGGTACCCCTTCTACCAAAGAATCCGAATTGCTCTCTTTATTTTTTTTTCTCCCTTTGTTCATTAAATTGCCTATTATTTATCTATTTATTTTTCGTTGTCCTTTTTGTTATTATCTTGCTACACTTGAATTGACGCCTGAAATTCAAGTGTCAACAACCATTCCTCTTGAAAAAAGTAGCTCAATAATTAAAATGATACCTAAATTTTATCGACGGGTGGTTAAATGAGAATGCAAATACAATAAACGTGAGAAAAATGATCTACAGACATTAACTGTGAATACTCACCTTGGAGCTTGATATCACTTGATGCACTTCTGAGCTGCTCACCATGATGATTAGTATTCTTTATTTGATTTTTTTTTGTTTATTATTGGGGAGTGAGTTTTTTTAGTATGACAAGCTCACTCCATAAACCTCCGGTGGAGATGGAGTAAGTTTTTCATATAAATTCGAAAAGCTCACTCCTTGGACCTCCAACATGTAGTTTTTCATATTTATGCCATGGACCTAGGAATAATTGCACTTCGAATGCTATTATATGCTATAGAAGTGAGGTTGCAGAATATGCATTACGTGGTTTTGATTTTCCTGGTAAAATAAAAGAAGATTGGACTCTTAATTATTCAAAATGTAATTGAATTATATTTATCGACCTTCTCCACAGTAGAATTTAACCTTGTAGTTCAATGGTGTGAGTATTCTAACCCGTTGGCCATGCTTATTTTATTTATTTATTTATTTTTTTGCTGTTTTCCAATTTTTTGCTTAGTTATTGTGTTTTCTTGTTATAAATTTTAGTTTTTTTCCTTGTTATTTGACCCTTGACCCCTCCATTTTTTTTTTGCTATTTATGACCCATGAGAACTCATATTATGTTTTGACTAAATTCATCATGATTTTATTCATTCGTTAAAACTCAAAATAATAAATCAGAATTGATTAAATCCTCATCAATTGACGTCATTATATTAGTGCACCCACAGTTAAAACAGGTCGTCCCTACCTATGATGCACATGTAGTTTATACTTCTGCAACGATGCGCAGACTCATTAGCCATGATTTACAGAAGAGGCATGGATTTATACCATGCGTCAAATATCTTTTTGAAATTGAGCTTGCACTTCTGAATGTGTTCATGTGAGTATATGAAGATATAAGAAAAATGCATGATGTTCAATTTAGACTCATATTTCGATAACTTTAGCTATAAGGAAAACTGTTGTCTTTTATGATACCTAGAGAGTTCGAATCCTTATATTTCATATTTCATGTGCGAGGTCTGAATTAAATAAATACAATGAAAGTATCAAGACATATTTCGTGTTGGAAGCACCTTAGAAATGTGCTTGATACACAAGGAAGTAGCTTATTGATTTTAATTCCTAGATAGGAAGTAGGTTCAAAGTTCAAATTGCTAAAATGTGTAATTACCATATTCCATGGAGGAGTCCTTGCTCTGAGCCATCAGGGACATGTACCCATACTGGTCCGGCAAACATTGCTGGAGCACCCGTCATGCTTATGTACACTGCAGTCAAAATTGCATGGCAAAACTTAATCTTCAAGATGAGAAGAAAAGATTTGGACTTGTGGTTCTAACTTTTTGGTGGGGGCAGTTTTATTTTTATTTTTTAAAGATGTTTAGTGAGATTTATTTGAATATTTACTTATAGTTTATCACATTGCCATAATTCAAATTTAACAAAGTAGTCTTAATATCCCTAATATTATCTTTTCTTCCTTTAGCTTTCTTTTAATTGAAATAGAAAACTAGTCAGGTGACTTGAAAGTTTACTATTAATTAGACGATTAATGTTTTATATCAGACAAAAATGAATACTGATCTTTGAGAAAAGAGAACAATAATGTATTGAAAATATACCAGGGAAAAATTACAAAATGATTACTATTGCCGCTTTTTCAACTTTGGTCATCATATTATCTTGTGACAAATTGGGTCCATAAACAAATTGGTTTCGAGTGCAAACATCTCTGCCGTCGCAGAGGGGTGTAAGGGCCAATGCATAATTGAAAAAATGGAGTTCACCCTCTGCGGAGACCTGTGGTCGCTTGATCACTTGCCTCTCGCACGTGAGTAACGACCTTGCTATTCCAGCTTCTCCTTCCCAGGTGAATCAATTTCTTCTTCTCTCCGTCTCTCTCGCCCACAACTCCAGTGAAAAAGTTCACGTTTGCCACTGAAATCCATGTCAATCAGTCCTCAGCTTCATTTATCGACTGAAAAGCTAAGGAGTTGCTTATTCGTGCCCTGATGAGTGATGCTCAGTTTAGAGGCTATGCCATGTTAGTTATTGGCTCGTTTTGCTCGATATGGTGTCGGATCGAGAAATTTGAGTCTCCTTCATCCAATTGCCAAGTCATGAAGCTTTTGGTGGTGGATTGGAGACAGAAATTTGTTAACCAATTTTGTGATTAGCCCTGTCAATAATGATTACAACTTGACGTGCATAAATTTGAAGTCAATGAAAGAATCTAATACTATTGATAGGGTGATTCAAAGTCATTACATCCTAAGACTAAGGTAATTCATGGATTTAGCGAGTAGATCTATCAGTGCTAATCACTAAAGATGCCGAATGGTTAAACCATAGAGAAAAACCTATGGATATCCTTCTATGGGTGCTATCATCCAGTCTTGGTAATGCTTTCCTCGTTTGTCTAGTTACTTTGATGGTGTTGTATGGCGCTTTGCAATACTCAATGAGTGAAAGCACGACTACATTCGCTTGCATAAATCTTACATGACCATACTTTTTCATAACTTTTGCTTCGTCACATTTAATTTCCAAATAACAATAGAAAGTTCCAAGTTCTAAGGGCATGTTTGGCACTTGGCACCATTTGTGCCGATTTGAAGCTAGATTAGATATAATATTGATTTGTACACAAATAACCACCTTCTTACTTATAGATATCATATTAAGATTATAGTACTCTTATAAAACCTCAGACTTTCCTTCGATGCACTTAATTCGTCAAAATTTGCCTATCAATGGATTACCTTCAAGCTAGACCTCTTTGATATATTTACCATATCTAACGCATGGATTCTATACAACCTTCATTTGAAGGTACAATGTCATTACTAATCTTACAAGAATAATTTGACAACTCGTAGTTGTAAGCAACTGACAAAATAATATGTGCATGCAGTTTGTTATGTCCTTAAAACACTTATTACAAATATCGATTATTTGAGCGTGCAATTACTAGAAAATGGTTCGATTAACTCTATTGTGCTTCAATGGTGAAGGCCTTTCAGTTGTGTGTATAGTGCTTTGAATTCATTATGTTGGAAACGATTTATTTGATGTTTAAGATTGCGAACTTGTGGGCATAAATGGAAGGGTTGGAGGATTCATTTTTCCCTCTAAAGTTAATCTCGCTTCAACTCTATGAAAAAGCTCCAGCAGAAATGAAGTCTTGAAACTGACGTGTTCATTGAGAGAAAAATGATTGCATAATGCCGTGATAAGCATTGTGACGTAGTATGTGCCCGTGGAGACGAGCTTCTCCATATTCGCATCATGGAAAAGCTGCGCGAAATCTGTCAAACGGATATGGCAGTGCCCCAATATGAACCTCGAAGCCCATAGGTTTATAATAAAGAGATGGGAAGCTTTCATGTCAAACAGAAGTTGCAGTCCTTTAAGCTCGCATTGGCCTATGACCCGAAAGAGATGCGATCCTCAATGAGGCGGGCCGGTCCGGCCACAGATTCCAGTACAATGATGCCTATACAAGAGAAAATATATTTACGGCCCATGCTAGAAAAAAAAGGAATTTAATCGATTTTTTCATGGGGCGAGTCCCGGTCAATCTCTACGGTATAGAAAACAAGTCCAACGAGGTCCCCTCTCCTCAGAAAAAGAACTAAACAAATAGTTTTTGGTGCCCGTCTCCTTGGGAAGAGAATTAAACTGATACATTTTGTGGCCGCAATTGCGGTGGAAAAAACTATTTGTTTAAGAGGGGGAGACATCCTCCCTTGGTCCTCTTGGAAAAAGGACAATTATTTGTTTACTCCTCTTTGAACGAATGACAATTCTATGTTTAATCCTCTTGAACTATATGTTCAATTCTCGTGTTACCAAAGACAAATTTTGTATAAACTCATTCAAAAAATACTAGGTTAATTCAGTTATAAACTTTCAATTTGATTGATTTAATTCTAAATCTTTTCACAAATTTTCAATATAATTTTTTTTTGTGACCTAAGGGAACTCCGCACAGCCGACAGCTGGAAGTAAACCCCTGGGGAGGCACGTAGGAAACCACCACCCATGCACCCCGGGTAAGTCGCCAAGTGTCTCCACCTGCCTTCCTGCAACTTGCATCACAGGGGCTTCGAACTCCAGCCTCCAGCATGGAAGTCCTGGAGCCTACCAGCGGAGCCACCCTCGCGGGTGGTAATTTTCAATATAGTTCATCAAGTCAATTTTGCTTAAAATCATCGACACAATAGTTTAGTTAGCCCTTGATTTCCCATGTGGCACGTCTAGCAATATAACATGTCTAGCAAAAATTGGACAGATGGATTATATTGAAAAATTGTCAAAAGATTTAGAATGAATTAGTTGTCATACAATAAGCTGATGACTTTTTGGATAATTTGTTTAAATCTCTTCCTAAGGAGAGGTCGACTCTCTCCCTGGAGGTGTTGTGAAACGGTGGAATTGATTAGTCATTAAAATTGCCAAGAAGTTATGGGGTGAAAAAATTCTATCATATGCATGAAAAAGGCACGAGTACACATTCACTCTCTTGCTTTCTTTTGATTAGAGAAACTACGTTTTTTCCCCCTAAGTTTTGCCGCTCTTTCTTTTGTTAAGAGAAATTCCTATATTAATCGTGACTTTTATTTGAAAGTCTCTGTGACTTTTCCTCCTCAGAAATGGTAAGACTTGCAATAAACCTTTTTATCGAAAGATGAATCTTCGTTTTACCTAATTAATCGCGGATCAGTAGGTGACTACACTCCTGCAAGTGCCTCGGAATCGCCAGTGCGGACAAAACTTTGTCCCCACTGACTTCCTTTTCTTGCTTAGTTGTCGTGTTTTCTAGCAAGCAATTTTAGTCTATTTTTCTTGTTATTTGACCTTTGACCCCATCGTTGATCTATTTATGCTATCCTTGAACCACGATAACTCATATTATTTTTTGCATATTTGGATCTTGCATTTAAATTACGATTAGAATTTGCCACAATTTGTCACAATTTGTCACAATTTCATTCACTTATCCTAGCTGAAAATAATAAAATATAATTAATAAAATCCCAAACAATTAACATCATTACATTAATCTACTTATTCTGAAAACAGACTAGCTCCGTCCCTGCTACTATGCAGACACAGGATATATTCCGGCAGCAATGCCATATTACACAGGAAGTATGGTCATCATACCGCGCATTAAAATTCTTTTGGAATTTAAATGTTACAGTTCTTGACATGTTCATGTGAGTATATGTGATTAGTAGTATAATCAAATGTGTGTGATGTTCATTTTAGACTCATATCTTGATGACGTTAGATATTAGAAAAAACAATGTCTCCTGACGTACTTAAAGAATTCAAATTCTGACATCCCATGCATCACGTGCAACGTCGGGTTTACATACAAGGGAAGTACATGTATTTCATTTTTGGAATACTTGATAAAATGTGCTTGATACATGAGCCTTGGACACTTCTAATAATTTCGGCTTTTGCGAAAGATTGCCATATAACAAGCAGTTTGTTGATTTTACGTTCTAGATATGGAGCGTAGCATAGAGCTCAAATTGCTTGCACATGCCATGCTTTTATATACAGTGGTCAAAATCGGAAAAATTAATCTTTGAGATGGGACAAAATTTGGACCTAGGTTTACAACTTTTTTGGGTGGCTTCAATTTTTTTTTTAATAAGAGAGATTTATTTATATATTACTTACAAGTTGTCACATCGGTGTAACTCATATTTTACGACGTAGTCTTAGTATCCTGAATTGAAAAGGAGTTTCGTGAGTAATAATTTACTGCAATTTCGATCAAATATATGCTAAAGTAAAAAATGGCTTGGGCTGAAAGCTTATATTCAAGAAAGGAAATGCGTTTACTGCTATCAATTTGGATTAATTTTTTGAATCTTAATTTTGGAAGGTCTGGTGTCGACCCCATTGAAATGCAAAAACTGGTTTGATGAAAAGTGCTGTTTACTTCCATCTATCTAGCAAACTATTCCAATATTTTATAAATTTGTTTAAAGCAGAGTTTGATAATACTTAATAAAGAAAGAACTTCACCTATCACAAAAGTACCTTCTTTTATGTAGGGGCGGGATATGTTGAGATGCTCATGGTTTGTGAGTGTCTTATGAGACGAAAAATCCATGTAAAAAAATAGGTCGATGACTATGAGCAATATATCTTACTTTTCTACAGATTTACAGTTACTTAATACGTCCTTATTACATTGCCTGTTCCGTGAATTTGAGTCACTAGGAATATCGAGAATGAAAACATGCATATATTAACGACAAGAGAAAAATAATAGAGAACAGATCTTGGGAGTACAAATTGGTGTTCTAGCACTCCAGTGTATGAGTTTCTAGGGAGACGGTACAAATAAAGTGAATTTCTTAAGATTTGCTTTAGGCTTTTCACGGTCCCCATCCGGCTCTTCATCTCAAATACACACAAAGTTGAACAAAGAAAATGGGATATTTGGCTTGGCCTAAGCTCAAAAGCCCTTCTAGGCTAGACAAAAATAATCATTACTAAGGATTTGGAGCGACTTCCTTCTCCTGTATCTCGATGGATCAGGCCCATCTCCCAAGATTATATGAAAAGAAAATTCTGTCATCATTGTCAATCTTTGTATATCTATTCTTCCATTATACCAAATAACATATTTTTATAATTACTCTCATTTTTCTTATTCTTCCAAATATACCCCATCATACTTTTTAATGTGATTCCGCTTTGATCTCAAATGGTTGTCTTTCGTTTAAGAATTTGCGACCGGTTCCTTTTCTCTCACATATTGCATGCATCCTTTACATGTCAACAGTTTGGTTCGATTCGGTTTTTTTTTTATAAAAACCGAACCGACCGAACCGTTAAAAAAATCTTCCGAGCTAAACCGAATGAGACCCGAACCGAATACAAATCGAACCGAAATTTGGGTTCGATTTTTTGATTTTTGATTTTTAGCTTTTGGTTTTTTGGTTTTTGTGTTTTTGGGTATCCAGATGCGTTCACGCGCCGGAGCTTCAGGTGTGGAACAACGCTGCCTTCGACAACGGTGAGTCCGAAGACTCCGCCGCCGCCGCAGTCAAGGCGTCTTGATCTTCCGTCAAACCCGTCTTCGTGAAGCTCTCCGACTCGCAAAAATCAAAGCTTTCGACACAGAGAGCAGCGAATCTCGCCATGAAACAGCGGATCAACAAATACCCAGAAAAGATCAGGACAAATCATTACCTGGGTTTGCTTCAGAGAGCACGAAGCGAGCTTCATGCAAAGGGAGGTTCCAGTAGCGGACGCCATTGATTTGAATCAAGAAACGAGAAACACGAGCGATACAGAGCAAAAACAAGAACTGGAACCAAAATACGATGTACGCAGAGAGCGAGTGGAAGAGATCTGAGACTCCTGAAGAATGAACCCCGTCCGTCACTAGAGGAGATCGACGAATTGAAAGTCACGAAGGAGAGGAGGACAGATTTTATCGGTTTGTGGTTCGGTTCGGTTCGTTTAACCGATAAAAACCGAACCAATAAAGAAATATTGGTTTTTAATGAGAACCGAACCGAAAATCGAACCGAACCGAACCGAGGTTGGGTTCGATTTTCGGTTCAGTTTCTGACACCCCTATCCTTTACATCAGGCTTAGTGCTTTTCATTTGTGACTCGAAGTACATATCAAGAAGACGGTATGTAGAATATTGCTGAGGTTGGGATATAAGGATTGAGTTATGAATTGCATCAAAATCACGATTCACGTGTCGAAAGATTAATGAATGAGGATAAATTGATTCTTTCTCAAATTCTCTAAATCTAATCCCCCGTTTCTCCCCGATGAGAGGACAATTGATATCCCTTGTTTCTCCAATTTCATTGTATTGCACCAGGATCTTAACTAAGCAGTATCATCAGCTTCATTATCATATATTGTGCTTTGTTAAGTAAAAGGTGTTCAAGGTAATACTAATACAACATAAGAGTCACGTTTAAGCCGGCATTGGCAATACACACATCAAAACAAACTTTGCAAGAGCAAAGCTGATAGACACAAGGTTTGGACGAGCTCCAATTACTCTTCGAGTCTATTGTGGCTGGTTCGGACAAGTGATTTGATGAAATATGATTTCCGCGCGGTTTCATGATTCCATTGAACACCATCCTTGCCAACTTGATTTCAAGACTGAAGCTTAAAGCAATGTACTGATGATTGGAACCAGGGAAGAAGGATTGAGCAAGAGCCGAGCTCTTTGTCCATTTCGATTAGTAAACAGGGCAGAACAGAGGACGTTTCGCGTAGCTCGTACATGAGAGGACGGTGGTGGCGGGCAATCGGAACGGAGTGGAGTTGGTGGAGAAAGGAAAATCGGGCAAAATAATCGCTCCGAGAGATTACTTTAAGCTTCAGTCTTGAGATAGCCTCTTGAACAACTTCCTTGCCAGCACGATTGCTCTTGGGCTTGGGTAATCTCAAGACTGAACCTTAAAGTAATGTACTGATGATTGGAGCCAGTGAAGAAGGATCGAGCAAGGGCCGAGCTCTTTGTGCATTTTGAACAGTAAACGGGGCAGAGGATATTTCGCGTAGCTCGAACATGATGAAGATGGTGGTGGCGGGCAATCGGAACGGACTGGAGTTGGCCGAAAAAAAGGAAAATTTGCCAAAAGAATGGCTCTGAGAGAGAGTAATCTCACTGAGCTTGGTCTGTAGAAATCGTGATCTGCTTCACCTGTAGCTGAACTTGATATGGCTGGTCGACGGACAATTGGAGGTGATGTTACGGCGGGTGGGTGGTGGTGATTGATAATCGTCGACGGTAGAGAGGAACCCTGTTACTCTATGTGAATTCGAACGCTCCATCGGAGGTGCGTTTTGGTTCTCCTCTCTATTCCGTGACCGACCCAATGTGTATCTATTATGATTCCAAATTCTTTTAGAGCTCATTCAACCTCAGCGTTCTAGAGGGTTGGGCGGATTGACGCACATGACAGTGGAAAAAAAGTGTGCCCATAATTTAACGTGATTTTAAATGTAAAGGGTGTTCGAGGCAAAAATCCACCATGAAGGTCATGCCCAAGCCAGTATTGGAAGGTTACAAAGCAAACCAAACTCATATAAAATACACATCACCACATTAGAAGGTCGGAAACTTCCACCATTTGCTGATTAATCCTTTAATTTGTGATGAATGTGAAAAGGATTACCAATAGTAGGATCGAGGGAAAATCAATCAGCCAAGGTATCCCATCAAACAGAATGTACTTCAACAAACTGCAAGCAACACATCCGAGAGCTAGAGCGATTAGAGCGTACGCAAGTTGGAACCTTGCGTCCATATCTTGCCTTCTCATCTCGCAGAGTAATTTTTGCCGGACAATCTTGATCGCTGTGCAAATAAGCATGATGATAGGTGCATTGTGAATGTTGATTGGACCTATAGAGCTATGCATGTCCCCAATGAGTTGAAGCAAGGCCTCCACCAGGGAATTAAGTTGATTATATTCTGCAACAATATGAGCTGAATGCTCTACTCCATATCTTGGAATGAATATCATCAAATTTCTTGTTAGATAACCAGTCTTTCACAAAAGCTTAGATAATGAGGATCAAAAATGAAGAAAAACTAGGCGATGGTTTCCCAATGCATCATTAGAAAGGATGAGCTCATCTGATCTATGCAGAACACAGACTATTTCTAAACAAAACAACATTCAAGTAATGGAACACATGCGGAAATGATGGGAGATAGGAGGTTCTTGTTCAGGAAAGGAAATCAACACTGCATGCTTCTACTTGCGGTAGTCCAACTTATTGAAGGAGACTGGACTGCAGTAGTCAAGAAATGTTGCGGTTCACGGTTGATACTTACCTCCGACAACCGTGATTGGTTAGGTTGTTTGCCATTCGCCTCCTAAGTTTTGAGTGATTACTCGCTTCCTTCCTTGTTGGAATTAAAACTTGCTACAAGGCTGCGAGTTGAGGATGACATATTTGTAGACCTATGGGAGGTCCTCTCTTTGGGAGAGAGCCCCCTCTCCTTCGGAGAAGAATTAAACAAATGGCCCAGGATTAAACAATTAATTGTCTCTTTGTACCCGACGCACGAGTTTTGTGTCAAACTCTCTGTACCATGGCGCAAGTGTTTTGCGGAGTAAACAATTAATTGTGTTTTTTTGTGAAACTTGATGATGCAAAGATTAATTTGTTTACTTTACCAAAAAGAAAAAAAGAAAAAAAAGATTAATTTGTTTAATCCTTGCGTCATCAAGTTTCACCTGATTTATGTAGAGTGCAGGTTTTTTTCTCGATGAACAGCATTCGCATAAAGGAATATACACAATGGGCATGATGATAGGAACGAGAAAGTAAATCAAGAGTTTCGCATGATTCACTCGCAATCCTCCCACTTACTGACGGAGACGGGACTAACGGTTATTAAGATAAGATAGAGGATGCCGAAGCTTACCTCCGACCACCACCGTCGTCACCTCGGGCGTCGCCTCGTTTCTTCCCTTCTGAAAATGAAAAGAGGTGTAGAGGTCGAGGTCGAGGTTGAGGTCGAGGCCTCGAGCAAGATTTTTGAAGGAAACAGATTTTGGCCGACTTAGTGACGCCTTTAAATATTAGAAAGGTAATAGTTGCGAGCAGTTCACCTTTGGATGGTCGTCGTTTTCTTCGATAAAAGAATTTCCACGATGATGGTTGATCATCTTTGACCTGTTCATGTTTCTCCTCCCATACTATTCATCACATGTGTAATCCCTTCTGATAAATATGTAAGAGTTTTTCTAATTGTGGACTACATTAATTGATATTGTAATTTACCGTTTAACGTTTACCGTTTTACGGGGTTTGGTCTAAGGTGAGATAGAAGGTTTCTTAATTAGTCTCATATGGGCTGGCTAGTGTGGGCCGAATTGAGCCTGGCCCGTAATGAGAGGGACTGGCTAGAAACTCTATAAATAGTGCTCAAGTCTCTCCTCTAACCCTAATTCTCACATGTATCCTCACCTAAGGGGCGTTTACCTAACGCTACACATGAGAGGGCCGCCTCATTGAGCCAGTGATACGGAGGGCAATAGAGAAGAAGGACTTGCGCGTGGAACATTGTGTTTCCGCTTCCGTTTCAAGAACAATGGATTCCAAACATGTGCGTTAATCTTTCTACTCAATTATGCATATTCTTGTTCTAGTTATGGAGATCTTGGGTTACGCAATTTGCGTCTAACATGTGGTATCAGAGCTTCCATAACCCTAGAACACGAACGTAAAGGATTTTTCCCTAATTTGAGATTTTTGAGATTTTTCGTTCAATAAAAATTAAATTAAATTATATATTCGGATTGGGCTTAACGAGACGAAGAAATCCATAGGCGGTGCGTCGCCGGAGGAGGCTGCACGCGCCCCCATGCACGGCCACGTGCCTCCTGGGCGTGCTCCACGCGCCGCGCACTCAGGCGGCGCGTGCGGGCGCGTGGAGGCTCCGATTCGCGCGTGGTCGGTGGCGTTGGACTCGTATGATTATTCCCTACGTCATGGTGTATTTATTTTGCATGTTTGATGATTTATGGATGTGAAAATACATGCAAAGCCCTAAATAAGTGAATTTTTAGTGTTTTTTTGCGTATTTTTCTTGTATTCTCTATGTTTTTGGAAATACATGTGTTGGGTTACTGATATGTTATCACATAAACATTATAAAAGTGTGATTCATTAATAAAAATTAAAATTTATTGTATTTTATTAATGAATAAAGCAGTGTAATTAGCATAGCATGTGATTTGAGTGATATGATGTCCCTATCACTAAAGTTAAATCACATGTATATGGTGTATGGAGATGTAAAGATTATATCCCTGATATGAGAGAATTTCAAGGATTCAATTGAGTTGTGATCGCCAAAGTGGCACACTTGATTGGGTTTGAGAAATTTCGATCTCGTATATTGATTGTGATGTCTCCTGATTTAATGTATAGTTATACTCCCAAAGGAGGTGATTGTGTATTAGTTTATGAAGGGATATATGATAGTGTGGTGGAGGAGTGACCGATTCTAATGGTTCATATGCCCAAAGGTGATGAATTCATGAAGATTGGAATATATTCTCATAACCCTTATCATGTGGGGAGTGTACAATTGCATGTCATGTATTCTGCCCAAAGGTGATTATGTGATTTTGCATGTAACTCTCTAGATGTGTACTTGTACGTCAAGTTACACAATGCTCACATGATGCTAATTATATATATATTGCTTGTTTTTCAGTCACATTTTCTGTAAATGGTAACTCCGTCACCATTGAGATTATTGCTGGTTTGAATTTTAAGAGATGGAGAGAGGATTTTCTGTTTGCTATGGAGATAATAGATGTTCATATAACTCTTACTACTGATCGGCTGACAGATTTGACTACCGAGAGTACAGAGACTCAAAAAGCAAATTTTGCTGCATGGGAAAAGAGCAATAGAATTTGCTTGCTGTCTATGAAGCGTTCCATTCATGAACACTTGAAAAGTGGTTTGCCTGCAGACTGCAATGCTAGGCAGATGATGGAAGCTTTGATGGCTAGAAACTGTGTCTCACCTAATGCTGAGATAGGAACACACATACAAACACTTTTTACTATGACGTATGATGGTTCTGGTGGAGTTAGAGATTATGTTACGAGGATGGTTGATTTACAAACAAAGCTTTAGGCTCTCAATGTTGAAATTCCTACTGCTTGCATTGTCCATCAAGCTCTAAATACTCTTTCTCCTGATTTTGGGATTATCAAAACCAATTATAGTTCCCAAGATGAAACCTGGTCTGTTTATGACCTGCTTGCAAGGTTGGTGGTAGAGGAAGAGAAATTGAAGAAAGATAAAGGACATATTGCTCTTTATGATTCTAGTTCTGCTAGTGACAAGGGTAAGAAGTTGGAGAACTATACCCACAAAGACAATTCAGAAGTTGCTGGTTTTTCCAACTACAAAGGAAATTCTGAAGGTGCAGGTCCTTATAATACTCTAGGTCCTAAGAAAGCATTCACCAAGAAGGATGGTGTTCTTTGCTACTTTTGTAGGGAGAGAGGACACGTGAAGAAACGTTGCAGCAAGTTTAGTGCTTGGTTGTCTAAGAGAAATAAGAGAGAGCCTAAATGTAATGAACTTTAGCATTTGTTTATGAATCCAATCTATCTGAAGTTCCGATCAATTCCTAGTGGCTAGATAGTGATGTAACTAATCATGTTGCATTTACCATCCAGGGGTTCATAAACCGAAGGACGCCAAATCAAGATGAATCAAAACTCACCGTTGGAAACAGCGTTGGAGTTGACGTTGAGTTCGTGGGAGATGTTATTTTGATTTTAGATTTTGGTTTTCGGATGGTGTTAAGAAACACTTTTTACGGGACAAGGACCCCTAGAGTGCCAAAAGTTGGCACAAAGGGACACTTAAGTGCCAAAAGTTACGAAAGGTATACTTAAGTGCCAAAATCAGAGCAAAATGGATCACTTGAGTGCCAATCCGGCCAAAATGCCGACGTGGCATTTTTCCGGCGAACCGAGCCAAAAACGACGCCGTTTTGCATGCTGACATGGCCAAATAATGCAAAAACGGCGTCGTTTTGGACTCATGGGATAAAAAAATAATAAATAAATTAAATAAATTAAATTTAAAATTAGATTTAGTTAAAATATTAAAAAATGATAATTTTAAAATTAGATTTAGTCAAAAATATTTATAAAATAATAATTTTAAAATTAAATTTAGTTAAAATACTTAAAAATTAAAAATTTTAAAATTAAAAATTTTAAAAATAATTCAAAAATAATTAATTTAAAATTAAATTTAGTTAAAATATTGAAAAAATAATAATTTTAAAATTAAATTTAGTTAAAATATTAAAAAATAATAATTTTAAAATTAAAAATTAAAAAAATTAAAAAAAATTAAAATTAGATTTAGTTAAAAATTTTAAAAAATAATTTAAAATTTAATTTAGTTAAAATATTAAAAATTAAAAATTTTAAAATAAATTATTTTAAAAATAAAAAATAATAATTTTAAATTAGATTTAGTTAAAATATTAAAAAATATTAATTTTAAATTAAATTTAGCAAAATATTAAAAAATATTAATTTTAAAATTAAAAAATTTAAAAAAAATTAATAAAATTAATAAAATTAATAAAAAGGGGGGCCGGTGGTTGAGGGAGCCTTAGCCATCGCCCCCCCTTTTTTTAATTTTTTTTTAATTTTAAAATTATTATTTTTTAATATTTTAGCTAAATTTAATTTTAAAATTATTTTTTAAAAATATTTTAACTAAAAATAATTTTAAAATTATTTTTTTATTTTTATAAATTTTATTTTTTAAAAATTTTATTTTTTAAAAATTTTAATTTTTTTTAATTTTTAACTAAATCTCATTCGAAAATTATTTTTTTAATTATTTAAATTTTTTAATTTTAAAATTATTATTTTTTAATATTTAACTAAATTTAATTTTAAAATTATTATTTTTTCAATATTTTAACTAAATGTAATTTTAAATTAATTATTATTTTTTAATATTTAACTAAATTTAATTTTAAAATTATTATTTTTTCAATATTTTAACTAAATGTAATTTTAAATTAATTATTATTTGAATTATTTTTATATTTTTAAAATTTTAAAATTATTATTTTTTAATATTATAAATAAATTTAATTTTAAATTTATTATTTTTTAAATATTTTAACTAAATCTAATTTTAAAATTTTTATTTTTTAATATTTTAACTAAATCTAATTTTAAATCTAATTTATTTAATTTTTTTATTATTTTTTTACCACGTCAGCCCAAAACGACGCCGTTTTTGCATTATTTGCCACGTCAGCGTGCAAAACGGCGTCGTTTTGGGTTCATTTCGCCGGAAATTCGTCGGAAAAATGCCACGTCAGCCTTTTGGTCGGATTTTGGTCGGAGTGGCACTTAAGTGATCCGTTTTTTTTCGAATGTGGCACTTAAGTGTACCTTTCGTAACTTTTGGCACTTAAGTGTCCATTTGTTCCAACTTTTGGCACTTGAAGCGTTCTTATCCCCACTTTTTACATACCTTATTTTAGGCGGAATTTAGTTTATGTGTCTTGTTTGGACATGTGTGGATACTCTTTTGAAATAAAGAGTAATACTATTTCCATATTTTATGATTCAAATAAGATTGGGTGTTACAATTTATCCGATGGATTATATCGATTGAGCTTATCTCCCAACGACATATACGTTGCTTATTCTGCTGAAAATGTTGTTTCCAAAAGGCCTCTACTTAAGGAACAATCTTATACATTGTGGCATAAACGTCTTGGTCACATCTCTAAAGATAGAGTAGAAAGGCTTATAAAGGCTGATATCTTGCCTAATCTTAAAGATGATCAAGAGACTTGCGTAGACTAAGATAAAGAAGAAATCTGTTGTACGAAGTTTAGACTTGTTGGAGGTTATTCATACTGATATTAGTGGACCATACACGGCTACTTTGTGCAGAAATTTTTATTTCATCACATTTATTGACGACTATTCTCGATATGGATACTTATACTTGATTAAAGAAAAGTCCGAGTCTCTTGATAAATTCAAGAATTTTCGGACTGAAGTGGAGAAACAGTTGGGAAAAGTTATTAAGATTGTTAGATCTGATCGTGGTGATGAGTATTTTGGTAGGTACGGTGATGCTGGCCAACTTAAAGGGCGGTTTGCTAAATACTTAGAGGATTCTGGGATAATAGGTCAGTTTACTATGCCCGGAAGTCCTAAACAAAATGGTGTAGCTGAAAGGAGAAATCGTACTCTTATGGACATGATTAGAAGTATGATTAGTAGGACCAATTTACCTAATTTTCTGTGGGGAGAAGCTTTGAAAACAGCTCTTTATATTCTAAATCGCGTTCCTACTAAAGCGGTTCCATTGACTCCTTTTGAGTTGTGGACTGGACGTAAACCTAGCTTGAATCATCTTAAAGTTTGAGGATGTCCAGTAGAAGTGAAGTTATATAATCCAACATTGAGTAAGCTGGATTCCAAAATTACTCGATGTTACTTCGTGTCTTACCCAGATCATTCAAAGGGGTATCAGTTTTATAACCCTAATGGAGGTATAAGAATTGTGGAATCTCAGACTACAAAATTTCTGGAATTTGATGTAGCTGAAAAAGGGTAACTGCTCACAAGCTATCGAAGATGATAGTATGGTGGGGATTACTGGATCCCTGTCTCATCCTGTGCAGACAATTATGGAGCCTCTTGCGCCACAAACTGAGCCTGTTGTGGCACATGATCCTATTGTTGAGACAATCCCTGATGAAATTCCTCAAGCCCCTCAAATTCAGAATGAGGTTGAAGTATCTCCACTCAGAAGATCAACTAGAGAAAGACGTTCAACTATACCACCAGACTATTTAGTCTACCTGGGAGAACATGATTATGATATAGGCTGTGTTGTTGATCCCGTGACTTATACTGATGCCATCTCATGTCCTCAATCAGATTTGTGGTTAGATGCGATGAAAGATGAGATGCAATCTATGAAACATAATGGTGTTTAAGAGCTTGTTGAATTGCCTGAAAGTTGTAAACCTATTGGTTGCAAATGGGTATTCAAGACTAAAAGGGATTCCAAAGGAAAGATTGAAAAGTTTAAAGCCAGACTGGTAGCTAAGGGTTTCACTCAAAGAGAAGGAATAGATTATGAAGCAACATTTTCTCTAGTTTCTTCTAAAGATTCCTTTAGAGTGATCTTGGCATTGGTAGCTTATTACGATGTGGAGTTACACCAGATGGATGTTAAGACTGCTTTTCTAAATGGAGACCTTGATGAGGAGGTTTATATGGTGCAGCCTGAAGGTTTTGTAGCAGATGACTCAGATAAGCTTGTTTGTAGATTGAAAAAGTCTATTTGTGGCCTTAAGCAAACTTCTAGACAGTGGTATTTCAAGTTTCATAGTGTTGTTATTTCATTCGGATTTATTAAGAACAAAGTAGATCGGTGTATATACACCAAGGTCAGTGGGAGGAAATATATTTTTCTCATACTTTATGTAGATGATATCTTGCTTGCTAGTAGTGATATTGGTTTACTACATGAGACAAAGCAGATGTTATCGAAAATTTTTGATATGAAAGACCTTGGTGAGGCATCTTTTGTTCTTGGCATTGAGATCCATAGGGATCGTTCACGCCGTTCATTGGGTTTATCTCAGAGGGCATATATTGATCGCGTTTTAGAAAGATTCAATATGCAGGATTGCAAACCAGGAATTGCTCCTGTTGTTAAGGGTGATAAATTGAGTCTTTCACAATACCCTAATTCAGATTTTGAGAAAGCTCAAATGAATGATGTACCTTATGCTAGTGTGCTTGGAAGCATCATGTATGCTCAAGTTTGCACTATGCCAGATATTGCTTTTGCAATAGGGCTTCTAGGGAGATATCAGTCAAATCCAGGACATGATCACTAGGTTGCTGCTAAGAAGGTTTTAAGGTACTTAAAGAGAATAAAAGATTATATACTAATGTATAGACATGTTCCAGACTTGCAACTAGCAGGCTATTTAGATGCAGATTTTGCTGGTAAGTCAACGACATGATACATATTTATGTTGGCAGGATGTGCAATATCATGGAAGAGCGAAAAATAGAAATTCATTACTTCTTCTATCATGCAAGCAGAGTTTGTAGCATGTTTTTCAACTGCTACTCAAACTATTTGGCTCCGAAACCTCATTATGGAGTTATTAGTTTTTGATTTTGTGGATAGACCCATACAGCTATATTGTGACAATAACTCTACAGTATTGTTTATTAATAACAATAGAAGTCTCAAGGGGTCTAAACACATGGAGGTCAAGTTTTTGACTATAAAGGAATCAGTGCAGAATGGTGACGTTGCAATAGATTATATTCCTACAGATGATATGATTGCAGATCCACTAACTAAAGGCCTACGCCCGTGTGTTTTTTATCGACATGTCATTAGTATGGGCCTAGCAGCATCTTGGGATGCTGTTATTTAGTGGGAGCTGTGTTTTATTTTTTCTTGAATAAAGTTTACATTTGTTTTGTTACAATTTAGTAACACTTTGATATATATATATGTCAACTTTTGCATTCAATAAAATATTTTTGAATAGATTGTTATTATGTTGAATATATATATTGTTGAAAGTCTCAAAGGTATTGCTTAAACCTTGAGTGAAGGCTAGGGGCATTCGGTTATTAGCTTTGTGCATATGTCTTGTGATACATAAAGAAATGTTAATCGTAAGGACAAGACATATGTCGGTTCATTGGAACCATAAAGCATTCTCTAGTGGCACAAGTTTTTGTGACGCCTAAAGTTAAGAGAATGGTGATTGACAAATGAGATCTCTCTATAAGAGATGTTATCCATTTGCCACACTACCATATTGAATCCATATCAATAAAGTTGAGAACATTCGTGACCATGGAAGGCTCTGTGTGTATACATGCAGTTACCGCCATGATTCGGTGTTTAAGACTTTATGGGATATGATTGACTATTAAGAATTATCTCTTGACCAATGTGCGCACATACAGTACAATTTCAATTAATATGGTCAAAGTGGGAGAATGTAAGAGTTTTTCTAATTGTGGACTACATTAATTTATATTGTAATTTACCGTTTAACGTTTACCGTTTTACGGGGTTTGGTCTAAGGTGAGATAGAATGTTTCTTAATTAGTCTAATATGGGCTGACTAGTGTGGGCCGAGTTGAGCCTAGCCCGTAATGAGAGGGACTGGCTGGAAACTCTATAAATAGTGTTCAAGTATCTCCTCTAACCCTATTTCTCACCTGTATCCTCACCTAAGGGGCGTTTACCTAACGCTACACGTGAGGGGGCCGCCTCATTAAGCCAGTGATACGGAGAGCAATAGAGGAGAAGGACTTGCGCATGGAACATTGTGTTTCCGCTTCCGCTTCAAGAATAATGGATTCCAAATCAGGTGCGTTAATCTTTATACTCAATTATGCATGTTCTTGTTCTAGTTATGGAGATCTTGGAGTTACACAATTTGCGTCTAACAAAATATGCTCTCCCCCACAAACGCCCTCTCCTGATACGTGACGTGGTTAGGGCACTAATGATAGCCATTCTGGCCAGAATTTGATTTTTGAAAGAGAAATAGATTTTTCTATTTCTATTTCTGGACGAGTTTCTAAGCAAAAAAATCTGTTTGATAATGATACAAAATTTCTGTTTCAGAAATAGAAATTTGTTTGATAACAGTATAAAATTTCTATTTCTTAAAACACAATTTTCTTTTTGGAGCAAGTGAGATGTCCATTCTTACAAATTTCATATGCTTATGAACCCATTAACCCAAATACAAAGTAAGAGTTTTTTTTTTTTTTTGGTAAAGTCTCTCTTTAAAAAAAAAAAAAAACAAAGAAAGAGTTGTTATATCAAATTTTCTAAATTTTCACACAAAATTCTTTACCATCCACCTAGATAGGCAATTACGGTCAAACAATATACTTATCAATAGTCTCCATACAATAGACAAAAGAGATCCATATGCATTACTCTTGAGCATGATAGAAGGTTCCCGAAACTCTAGTAGAATGAAGGTGGGCAACCATTTTTTTTTTTTTGTCAGTCCTACGACATTCCTACTCTACACTCACTCGCAGACTTGTGCATTGCCTCTTACAAGGCGTGGGAGTCGCAACCCACTCTCGAAACTTACGCGTCCCTACCCCCATCCCCCTGAGAATGTGGGGATTTGAACCCCTCACCTCCCCCTTCCATGTTGGAAGGGTGGCCATTGGGGCGAACCCCCAGTGGTTTGGGCAACCATGTTAGGTGCCTGAATTTTGGCTTTGAATTTTTAAAAAATAAGCACATTGGTAGACCTAAAATCACTATGTATTATAGAGGGTTGAACCTTCTCATGCAAATATTCCAATCCCCTTAATGCTAGTGTGTCACGTTGATCGCCACCACTGTTTACGATATCGAGTAATCATTTTAGAAAGAAACACAAAGAAGTGTATTGGGCAATTTGCGGCAAATTTTACAAATTAGTGAATTTTACAAAGTGTAATAGAGCTTGTCACAAAGGACCACTACAAATAAAGGAAATCCTCAAGTACAACATCATATTACAAGAATTGAGATATGAATCATCAAATACAATATCAAATTACAAAGCAAAGATTGGAAATTCTCAAATACAAAATAATATAAATACATTACAAAAGTTGAAAACACGATTTCACGGAACAGGGACGGAGCAAAGCAGGAGTGGCTTAGGCATCGGTGCTCAGGATCTGCTGCAGAGGACTTCTGGCATAAGCACAGTGGAGCAGGGATCGAGCTTCAGATGCTGGGTGGTCTGGCGTCGCAAGGGAACGCGCGGCCGGGGGTGCAGGCACGAGATTTGCTGCCGAGGGGTGCTCGGACGACAAGCGGGGACAGTGCGTCGCAGCAAGGGGGTAAATTTGCGAGCAGCTAAGTGTCGGGTCGTCGCGGATTTGCAAGCTATCTAGTGGAGGAGACGACGTCGAGGAGATGAGGAGAGGCAGAGGAGGAGGAGGCAGAGACGTCGTAAAGGAGATGAGGGAGTCACCGAAATTAGGGTTTAGAGAGTTTTGTGGGAGAAATTATTTCTAATTTCTATTCCAGAAACAGAGAAATAAATTTATTTTTTTTTTTACTTCTGATTTCTATTCAAAACCCATTTCTGAAAGATAAATCTATTTCAAAAATAGAAAAACGGAATAAGTTTATCAAATAGATTTCTATTCCAGAAATAAGTCTGGAATAGAAAAATTATTTCTGGAACAGAAATAGGTGATTATCATGCACCCCCTTAGTGACATGTCCTCCAAAGAACCGGTTTCGTGTGTTTTGCAAAAAAAAAAAAAAGTAATAAATATTTTCCTAAAAATAATCGATTATATTTATTAAAATAATTAGCTAATAAAAAGCATTTTTATTATTGATAACAATTTGAATTTGGATATTCTTGTGGATAGTGAAAATACTTATCATTCATTCATTTTTTTTTGGTAAGGTAAGAATATATTGATTTAAACCAAACAATACAACTCGGAAACTGGCATAAAAAACTTACACTCAACGAGGTAACAAGCTAGGTCGAGTGGAAGGATGCCTGGAAAAAGAAGCCAAAAGCTACCAAGGTAGCAACAGGAGGCCAAACGGCATCCACGAAAGAGCCAAATCGGTCATTTATTCATTTTTATAAGTCAATAAATGATTATTTTTAGGAAAATACTTTCTAAATCGGTCATTCATTGCGAAAGAAACGGAGTCTTAAAATAGAGGAATACCTATAGGGCACAAATTATTGTTATTTATTTTATATAACGTGAAAAAATTTGAATTTGTATTATGATAAAATTCCAAAATGAAGCTATCATGAATCAATAATATTATAAATGATTAAAGCTTGTGTATAAAAATATAACTATGTGGATTACACATTTCATAAATATATTGGAAGTAATACTTAAAATGTGCTGCTATTTCATGCTATCCAGTGATAAGTTAGAAAGCTAATATATTCACTTTGGTAAACATTAGATAATATAATCTTATCTTTGGGACAAAAACTGGTAGTTTATGTGTTATATTAATTACTGAAAATTTACGCAACATACTAGTTTAGTGTGAGTTTACTTCTTTCATTTTGGGGTCATTGGTTCAAGGATAGGTAGGTTCTAGAGCTGGAACCTGAAACTTATCCTATTATAACTGATTTTTAGTTTTTGGATCATGAATCAACCCTATTTGTTTGGAACTAGTTATGGAACCTACTCTATTTTTACGATCCAGTTCCAAGGTTTACTCAAGAACCATTTTTTTTTTTGCTCCTTTTTTTTTGTTCTTTTTTTACAGCAAAATCATATGAGGTTAGGGGCAACAAAATGGTTCAAAGTAAAGCTAAACAACAGGAATCTCTATCCGCCAAGAACAATAATTCATAAGATGAACACGTAGTCACTTGCATTCAAACACATAACATAAAATATAAATAATAAAACTACATTTTCCTTCATCCATAAATAGGGGAAGAGGAAAGTCTGCAAGGAGTTTCAAGGAAGGACAAAGGATGAAGACGTAATGAGATTAGACTTTAGGGGAAAAAGAAATTAGGGTTTTAGTTTTCAAACTTATAAAACCAATTCCAAAAAGGGCGGTCTAGTCCAGTTCTACAACGGGCATTCACTTAAGACCTATTCCTATACTAGTTTAAATTGATTTAAAAAATTTGGAACTTGTTCCCAGACCAGTTTCAACGATAACTACTTCCTAGACTTGTTTTTTGGGCAGCTGGTTTTTGGGTAGAATCAGTCCTACTCCTAGGTAGAATTGGTTATGTTGCACATCCCTACTTTCAATTACCCAAAAATGAGTCGAACATTTGGCAGTTGGCTTAAGAAAGAATATACTACTATTGTGCTCAAAAGGGTTAGATTCAACTAACTCAAAAGTGTGTGATCAAATACTATAAATAAGTCAACAAGCTTTGACATAAAGAAATTATAGAATCTTCCATTCCACTCCGTTTGATTTCACGTTGGCTACATATTCCTCCATGCATTTCATTTTACCATAGCAAAACCTGAGCATGTGCATCACTGTGAAATGCACGTTAAAAGTAAACCGTAACTTCTCATTTTCTAATTTGGTCGTTGAAAAATATATAGTTACTTCCACACCAAGTGGAGTATTTTAAGGCATTACTTGCTCTTTTTTGATACCACAACTATTTCTTCATTGGGCGGTTGTCCTCTTAAGTTAGGTTAATTCTAGCAGGGTCATAACCCATAGGCCCTTTTGCAGGCGAGGCAAATATTGAATTCACAAATACGTTAGGCAACATAAGGAATTGATTTCATTAGTTTGATGGTTATAGTGAGTAGTATATTAATAAATAAGGGGAGTTATCCAAGTTTTTGAATTTCTTAATGAAGCGACTTTTTTTTTTCCTTCCACTTTTCAAGAAAAAAGAATCAGGATGTCATTTTCATGATTTTGAGGGTATTCTTCTGTACTCATTCCGCCTTTGCCTTCCTTCTTTAGCGAGAAAAATCAATGAGGAGGGAACCCGTAACTTTTAATTTTTTAATTTGGTCGGCATCACATATACTTTTCAGCCACCAAATTGTTGGCTGGCCTAGCTATCATTAAATAAAAGAATAAAAAAACAAAAAGAAAAGAAAAGAACAAAAAGAAGTGGAAGTGGTGATCGTGTAGGTGTGTGCGTCCAAAGAGTGAAGAGAAGAAAAGAAAAGAACAAAAAGAAGTGGAAGTGGTGGTCGTGTAGGTGTGTGCGTCCAAAAAGTGAAGAGAAGAGAAAGAAAACAAAAATTGCAGAAGCAAGGAAGAAGAGAAGAAAAGAAGAGGGCTGCAACTTCGCGGCTCCAATTCGAAGGCCAAATATTGACGAAATTAGCTCAAATTTCGGTATGTTGTTCGTGAGACCAAGGGCTACAAGTTGATGGTTTTCATTCATTGAGAACCGCCTCTAAATTCTCCAGTTGCGGTTAAGGTTTTCTTGTTCTAAACTTATTTATCTACCTATGTGGTGAGAAAAAGATAATTGTAATGTTGATGTTGAGCCTCTAGTATGTAACTAGAGAAGAATACTTTGTGTATCATACTATTCTTGGTGATTAGTGGATATTTTTGGGTGGTCCATGATTTTTCCTATATCGGGTTTTCCACGTTAAATCATTGATGTCGTAATTTGCTTTGTCTACTTATTATTTTGGTATTATATTTACAAATTTGTGAGACTATACATTACTGGTTGTTGCTGGGGTTAAGAGAATTTCAATTGATTTAGTTTTGAGAGAGAAATGATCCTGGATTACATTTGGCTCATAGTGAATTATTGTACTCGGGTTCTCCCCAACACAAATAGAGAGAGAGAGGGAAGAGAAGTGTCCTAAAAAATGGAGTTCACCCTTAGTGGCAGCGCCTTGAAGACCTTGGCTCGCTTCGTCGCTTGCCTCTCCCTCGTCGGCAACGACCTCGCCATCGAAGCTTCTCCTTCCCAGGTGATTCAACTAAAATCCATGTCAAGTGAAATAGTTACTGTCACGCCCCGAACCCCGAGACACGTGAACAACCCGCCATGGTCATGGAAATGCGACATTCCCAGGTAGTGTCGCCGACCCTGATTTTAATTTTTTAATGCGCAAGCGGAACGTACTAAGAAACCCCTTACAAAAGCATTACGGGATAGGATAGCAGGAACATCAACTCTAAATCAAACATCATACTTTCAAACATCATCATCATTACAAGGTTTACGAACATCAACAGGATCCAGAGACTATGCACCAAAAATGGGTCAGGGTTTATGTGCATCAAAAAGGGTCAAGAGCACTCTCTAGCGTCTGGTCCACCTCCGTCAGCATGCCATCCATCTCCGGGATACCGCCATCTACGGTCCTGTAATGTTTTTCCCCAAACCGGGATGAGACTTTGTCTCAGCAAGTTCACCCCTCCTAAACCCCTATTAGAAAGTAAATACGCCCCGAAGTAGCTTAGCCACAACACATAGAAGACTTACCTCGGCTTAGCCCTCATCTGCAGGTTAGCACAATTTATATAATTCAACCACGTACAATTATGATAACCAACCAACCATGGTACAATCGCATCATCAAAACAATTCAACCACTTGGATCGTCTCAGCGATCAATCGACTCGGCCGATTTCATGTCATTCTAGCAAATCAATCATTCCTCTCAACTACGGCCTTACTCGGCAAATTTTGAATCAGTGGCATCACGGCCCCACTCGGCGCGACCTTTAACAGGTGGCAATTCACGGCCCCATTGGGCGCGACCTCTAATAGGTGGCATATCACGGCCTCATCGGGCACGACCTCTAATAGGTGGTTTATCACGGCCTCTCTGGGCACGACCTTTCATAGGTGGTTTATCACGGCCTCTCTGGGCACGACCTTTCATAGGTGGTTTATCACGGCCTCTCTGGGCACGACCTCTAATAGGTGGTATTTCACGGCCTCATCAGGCACGACCTCTTGTAGGTGGTTTTTCACGGCCTCATCGGGCACGACCTCTCCAAGGTGGTTTATCACGGCCTCTCTGGGCACGACCTCTAATAGGTGGTATTTCACAGTCAATCTCTCATCAATTTCTACACTTAGGATTCCATAAAGAATCCCTATAAATCACAATCACACTCAATTCATCACAACCAATCATCAATTTCAAATTCTACTAGCACAGCAACGATCGGCACGAAATTCTGAGCAACTAGGGTCAAAATAAATTTTTCGAGTTTTTTTTTTTTTTATAAAATAATATTTTAATGAATTTCGGAATAAGATATATTATTAAATAATCCAACAATTTCGAGGCATTTATTTAAATCATAAATAAACTCCTTTAAGTCACATCAAGGTTTATTTTAAAAATAAACATACTTAACCATTAAACTAAACATCATTTACCTTAAACAATCACCTTAATATAATCCACAACTAATTAAGCCAACCCATCTACCTAATCTCAATCAACTTAAACTAAACATACTTAGGGCATCATTATCTCGCTAATCGCGGATTAGTGAGGTAAACTCACCGGAATCGCTTTCCGACGGGTTTCCGGCGAAGAGCACGACGACGCCGACGACAAACCTACACGGATCAAGACCAAATGAGCACTAAAAGGGGACCAAACCGAGCTTAAAAGGAGCTGGTTCTTGCTGGTTTTTCCAGCAACTAACCGAGCTTAGAAGGGGACGGAACGGTGGCTGAACGGGCGGAGGAAGACCGGCGGAGGCGGCTAGGACTCGGGACGGAAGCTCACGGCGACGGACGGCGGCGACGGGCGGGCGACGAACGGCGACCAGCTGCTCGGGCGAGGAGACGACGGCGACGGAGACGCGACGAACTCGCACCCGGGGCCTCACACGCGGACGAGCGGCGAACGGCGACGGCGTGCGACGGCGGCGGCGTGCGACGGCGGCGGCGGAGACGCGACGAAGGGCGGACGGAGCTCGGCGGTTCCGCTGGTTTTTCTCACGCACACTTCTCTCCCTCTCCTCCAAATTCGAATTCCCCTTCCCAAGGTGCTAGAGGTTGAAGATGAAGTGGATGGGACACCCCCACTTTTGGTGGGCCAATCGGCTGGCGACACTTGTCAAGCTCTCCTTAATTTTGGCCTCCACCATGACATCACCTGCTGATGTCACTCTCCACTAACTCAAATCTTCACAACATCTTCCAATAGGTCCAATTCATTTTCCGCCGGGGTCCAAGTTCTTGCACATTTAATTATCTCAATTTCCATCAATTCTCTTCTAATTGAGTCTAAATTAAAGTCCATAAATTAATCCAATGATCCTAATAAGGTATGTGACATGACCGGCTTCCAACTTCTAAGTTCAATCCCAATTTTTACGGTTGAATTCAATCCGGTGCGATTTCAGCTCGCCTAATCCATTGAGTAGCTTTTGGGGAAATTTTCTTGCATCCAACCCGAGGGTGATCAGTCCCCAAGTCTGACGCGGTAAAATTCCTTAATTACTTCACTCAATAAACTAGTTCCCTCGTGAGTGGCCAACTCTAAGAGACGAACTACATGCACGGATGAATTGCCCGACTCAATTGACTGAAAATAAAATTGAGAAAAATTGGGATGTCACAGTTACAGCAGTTGCTTCTTTGTGTGCCCTGCTGAGCGATGCTGAGTAGTTTAGATGCTATGATGTTGTATTAGGTATTGGCTCGTTTTGCTCAATATAGTGTTCGGTTGGGAAATTCTGAGAGTCCTTCCACCAATTGCCAAGTGCGTGGAGCTTTCGGTGGTGGATTTGAGGCAAAAGTTTGTTAACTTAGGGTGTGATTGGCCTTGTGGCCGATGGTTAGAACTTGGCGTGCGCAAATCTGAAGTCCACTGAAAGAAAATAATATTGCCGATGAACTAGAAAAGCAACTTTATGTGGCCTATCTTATTGTTTTCATTCACCCTCAGCATATTTAAACACTTTTAGCTGTGATGTGGATGTTTTCTCTTTGATTTTGAATTGTTTATGCTTTTCCCCAATATATGACGAACCTTTGTATTGTGGCTCCGACGTTCATTGTCTAGTCCTACAGTCTTGAGTCACTAGGAGGGGAATAAAAACCCAGATGAATTAACAAAAGGAAAACCAAAGGATAGAGAGCAGACGTTTACATCAAACCAGACAAAGGTGCAAGTAAATGAAATTTCTTGTAATATGCTTTTGGCGTAGGAGGGTGCCTAGTTGACTCTTCATTTCTACTAAACACAAAGTTGACAAATAAAGAAAATAATGGCTGCGGGCTTAGAGCAACTTTCTTTGCCTGAATATGAATGGATTAGGCCCATCTCCCAGGATATCTCTGATTCCTAACCTTTTTTCTTATGAAAAAAGACAATTATTCTTTGAAGTTGACTTCTATCTCTACCTAAGTTTACTTATATCAAACCAAATTACTCTGTCTTACTTTTCTTTTTCTTCCAAACAGGCCCTGACATATAAGAGGGCGTGGACACCTGGACTTCTAGAGTGCCCAAAGTTGGCATGAAGAAATACTTAAGTGTCAAAATTTACGAAAATGACACTTAAGTGTCAAAATCAGAGCAAAATGAATGACTGAAATGCCAATACGGCCAAAATGCTAACGTGGCGATTTTCCGGCGAAGTAAGTCCAAAACGGTGTCGTTACACACTAAAGTGGCTAGACAACGCAAAAACGACGTCATTTTAGTGCCGAAATGATAAAAATTAATATAAAATTAATTAAATTAAATTTAAAACTAAATTTATTTAAAACATTTAAAAATAAAATTAAAAAATTAAAAAAAATTATTTATTTTTTTTAAAAGTGAGAGAGTCGGTTGAGGGCTGAGCCCTCACCCCCACTGCCTCCTCACCGCCACCAGGAAGGGCCGGCGACCCCTGCCAAATCTGGGCGAGGGCATGCAGGCCCTCGCTGCCGGTCGGTTGGGGTTGCCGACCCTTGGCCAAGGCTCGGTGGCCCCAACCGACCCTCCCCCACCTTCCGGCGATGGCAAGGAGGTAGAGGCGGTGGTGAGGGTTGAGCCCTCAGCCGTTGGCTACCTTTCTCTTCCTCCTCCTCCACTTTTTTTTTTTTAAATTATTATTATTATTATTCTATTTTAAATTTAATTTAATTAATTTTTATATTAAAATTCAAATTATACCAACATGACGTCGTTTTTGTGTGTGTTTTGCTTAGTTAGCCTTCCAACGAGTCACATAAGCGAGAAAATTAATAAAAAAAAATGCCACGTAGAATTTACAGCTAGCTTTGCCAGATGTGGCACTCAAGTGCCTCATTTTTCATAAAAAAAAATGACACCTAAGTGTTACTTTCATAAGGTTTGGCACTTAACGCTACGCATGACAACGTTTCTTAGCTGGGAAATAGTTTTTTTTTTTTTCAAAAATAGTTCTTTTCTATTTCTATTCTAGAGAACAATTTCTAAGTAAAATAAGGTGTTTGGTAACTACACAAAATTTCTACTTTAGAAATAGAAAAAGAATATAAATGCATTTGGTACGAAACAGTTTCTTTATTGTATTTATTTGTTTTTTATTCTTGCTCACGGATCGCCGACCGTTGATCGCCGGCCGCCACTGCCCGTCGCCGCCCACCTCTACTGCTGCACAACCGCTGGCCGCCGACTGTCACCGCCAACCACCGCCGCATAACCCATCAGCCGCCGCCAAACGCCGCCACACAGCCCATCAATTGATTTTTCCCTTTTCGGTGAAGTCCATAAAAAAAAAAAAAAATCGATTGATGGGCTTTTGTACATTATTCAAGTAATTTGCATATACAAAAAAGAAATCAAAATGCAAGATTCACCTTTGTTTATTATTACTATCCCTTTTCCATTCGTTTTTAATATGGAGAAAGGAAAGAAATATTGACCTTTATTACTTTGCATAAATGTGATATTTTTTGACAAAAAAAAACCCAGTTTGGTATTTTTTTATTTATAAAAAAATAGTTTGATATTAAAAAAAAGGAAAATTGGTCAATTTTCAAATAGTTAAGGACTAAATTGAACATTAGATGAAAGTTCATGGACCAAATTGAGCAAATCAAAAGTTTAGGGATGAACTTGAACATTAGATGAAAGTTCAGGAACCAAATTGAGCAAATCGAAAGCTCATGAATGAAATTGAACATTAAATGAAAGTTCATTGACCATTTGTGACAATTTCCCTTGTTTAATCCCCTTAAAAGATCCTCATTGCTAGACAAGGACCTTTTGAACAAATGACCTTTTAAACAATTCGTTTAATTCTCTTCTCATCACCAAATGCAAATTCTAAAAACTCATCCAAAAAATACTAAACCTATTATACCATTGTCAATTTAAAAATAAAATTTTTAATTTGACAAATTTAATCCGAAATGTTTTGACAATTTTCCAATATAATCCGTTCGGCCAATTTTTGATGAAATTCACTAATATGGTGGTCCAATTAGCGCTGGTTGTTTTACGTGGCATGGCTGACGATATGATATATTTAACCAAAATTGGCCAAATGGACTATATTAGAAAATTATCAAAAGATTGAGGATTGAATTGACAAAATTAAAAGTTTTATGACTAAATTGACCGCCATACTATAAGTTTAGGACTCTTTGGATAATTGTCCTATTAGTATTTATTTAATTCTCTTCCTAAAGAGAGGTAGGACTCTCCCCTAAGGTGTTGTGAAGCGGTGAAATCGAACCATCATTAAAAAATGCCAAGAAGTTACCGGGTGGAAACATTCTATGAAAGAGGCACTACTGCACTTTCACTCTCTTGCTTTTTTCTAATTACATTTTTTATTTTTTGGCTAAGTTTTTTCGTTTCTTTATTTTGTTTAGAGAGAAATTCTTACATTACTAGACTTATTATTTGAAAGCCTCAGTACCTTATACTCCTCAGAAATGATAAGACTTACAATGTTTAATCTTATGATACATTTTTTTTTTCCAGCAGACGAGTCTTCGTTGACCTAATTGATCGGGGATCATAGGTGATTACACTCCTGCAAGTGCCTCGTAATTGTCAGTGTGGACAAAACTTTCACATCGACAGACTTCCTTCTTTCTGCTTAGAGCTTCTTTATTTTGCGAAAAACACTTTCCTCCTTTTCCGACATTTGAATTGCTTAAAAAAATTTTTAAGTCAACAAGAAAACCGTCATAGCATTTTATAAAATATGACTAGATATTGATGTTTGGACCAAAAATGATGCGCTTGGGCATGGAAGTCATAATGTTCATTCTTGAATCCCTAGTGCCTAGGCCCAAGCCCATTGAACCCAAGCCCAAGCCCCCAATGCCAGTACCTGGGTTCCTGCCACCAGTGCCTAGACCCATCAAGGCCGGGCTCGAGGCCCCGGTTGCTATGCTTGGGTCCCCAACACCCAAGCCCAAGTTCACAAAGGCCGTGCTTGGATCCCCAGTGCTAAGGCTCGAGCCCCTGGATCCCCCACACGTGAGCCCAAGTTCATCAAGGTTGAGGCCCAAGACCCAAGCGCCCGCACCCAGGTCCATCGAGGTCCAGCTTGAGTCCATTAACGTCGAGCTTAGGACCTTGGCACCCATGCTTAGATCCACCGTGCATGAGCCCGGGCCTGAGATCCCTATGCCTGTGCTTGGGTTCCCAACGCCTGAGCTCGGATCCATCGAGGCAAGTCGGTACCCTAGTGCTTGTGTCTGAATCCCTCACACAAATCCCTCATGCCCAAGTTCGGGTGCTCAAGTCCACTGAGACCTCCGCTTAGGACCCAGGTGTCCATGTTCGGGTCCATCGAGGCCTGGGGCCGGGTGTTGGGGATTCGAGCACGGGCATTGGGGTCTCAATCTCGGGCATGGATCCCTTGTGCCCGAGCCTAGGTCATTGAGGTCCTGACTTCAGATCTTGAGCCCGAGCACTGGCACCAATGTGTTTAGTTCAATGGACGCGGATGATTTTAGAGAAGTAACTCAACGTCTTTTCTGAGGGTGAGTTAGTTCCTGTACAATCATGGGTGTGGTGTAGTCGAGAGGAACAGTGTCTATCCAACTATTTAATTACACACAACATATTCATATATTGTTTGAAATAAGAATTCATAACATGGTCATTGTTTTAGAACAGAGCAACTTGGGTCTTACTCAAAACAGAGCATATTCAGTGCGATTGGTAAAATTTTATGATACTCATTTGGTAATTGAATATAATAGGATTCATAGCAGGAGTGATCCCTCTCACGTTTGAATAAAATTAAAGCCACTCAATTTGTCTAAGGAGAGTGAAACGCCATAAAAATGTCAATTTCGTTTTGGAGAAAGAATGTGAACTTGCTCCTCAAATTACTGGGTGGGAAAATTCTGTCACGTTGATGAAGAGACGCGACCATATATACAATGTTCTTTTGTCAATCTGGAACCATGTATTATATGGAAGTCCTGTTAACTTTTCCTCCTAACAAAAGAAAAGACCTGCAATTAGCTTTACTTTGTTTCTACCCGGGTAGAAGGGGTCCGGACTTACCTGGTAGTTTTGTGCGTCTGGGTGGTTTTGTTTTGTGAATAAGCGTTGTTAGAGTGGGTTGGGAGAGGTTTGTTGGTGTTAAAGAATTATCCCCTCGTACTCTGATGTCACAATTTATTCAAAAGAAGAGTTTTAAGTACATAACAAACCCCAGGCACGAGTACCTTATGACATTACCCAGTCATATATGAACGAACTTGCCAAGTAATTTTGGCAAGCCAGTCGCAAAAGTACAATGATAGCGATTAAATCAGAGCTTTGTTAATCTAGTTAGCTATCTCAACAGACCGGCTTGCAGCAGTTGATGAATCAAGCTTGTACTTGTTCAGTTTGCTCTTCGTGTGTAGTTGGATCGAACGAGTTACGTAGAACCTATGAGCTGTCCAATTGGCTACTTTAGTTTGAATTTTGTTGTATATAGATTGCTAAGTTTTGAATATGAGGAACAAACTATAAACTATATCAAACTCACAATGCATGAATCCGAAAGGAAAGAATAGTGAATGAAAATTATGTAATTCTTTCTGCTATGCTCTGAATTATTTCCCATGTTTCTCTCTAGCCCAACCAAAAAAAAAATAAAAAAATTGCCCTATTTATCCAGTTTCATCATTTCTCAATTTCAAATTGCAATAAGAAGGATCCTAATCATCATCATCACCACCTATTCTGCTATCCGATGCAATCATACAACATGAGGTTCATGTCCAAGCTAGGGGCGAGCGGTTCCAGGTTCCGGTTCGGTTCCGTCCGGAACCTGGAACCTACTCTCGGGTACAGGTTCTTCAATTTTTGGAACCTGGAACCTACCCTGTCACAGGTTCCGGGGTCGGTTCCAGGTTCCAACAGGTTTTTTTTTTTTTTTTTTTATTTTCGTAGTGGGTGCAAATATCCGGAAGCCGAAATAATTCAATAGTTGGCTCTCCATTTTCAATACCTGCTAATACACAACAATGTGAATCTTTTATATCCAAATAGACAACTAAATTCATAATTTTCTAGATAAAACATTGTCTAATGTATAATTTGGTGATTCCTTATGGTTAATATGTTTCATAATAATAACTACGGGCATGTTGTATGAGCATATGCTCTTGGTATTTCGCTCTTGATTTGAGTGGGTAAGAAGTAGGTGCCACGTCGTTGCTATGCGCTCCTTGTAAAAAGTTACGGCAACATGCTCAGATACACAAAGTACAAGCTCAATATAGATGCCATGGCGTGCGGTCGGCAAATGCAAAGACAAAACTATGAGGATTGCATCAAAGATCGGCAGGATATATCAAGTCCATATGATGTTATGAAACCACCTTTCCTGCACAAAGAGCGGTTTATTGTTACCGCCCTAAACCTGCATGAAGAGAGACTGACTTTTCAGTTGTCATTCTGAAAATAATAAGTAGCATCACTGAAAGAACAACTTGAAAGCTTAAAACCCAACAAGAGCATGCGTATGGTGCTTTAGTAAATGTATCTATCCCGAGACAAGCAAACAGTTGCAAATCCGTTCATTGTGCCGTAAACTAGCAGAAGAAGTGCAAAATCATCATTTTCTTAGTTTGATGCATGAGATTTACCAATTACAACAAAATGACGGCCTGGACTGCATGTACTGCAAACTGCCTCAATAGAAGGATTCAGCTTGTCTATTGGGTTTAGCATTTAACTAGAGAATCAATCGGCTGATAATTTCTTTCCCATTTCAGGCCGGCAAAAGAAGATGGTCACATCAATATCAGCTGAAGATTCTTCACCCCAAATGGGCAGTGTTGAGTAGAGTGGCAAATAATATAGATATAGTGCCAAGTATTTCAGGCACATTGGCTGTTCCTTCAGTAGACAATAACATATACAATCCTATGAAAATATAGCACATAAATAACAATTTGTTCCAACAAGATCTAGAATATGGCTAAGCTGCACCCTACAATACGATTGCTATCGTATTTTGTCATTGAACAGAAGAAAAAGAATTCTCTTCCCTACAAAGACAACACCAAACTAACCGGTTAAGCAGCAGTATGCCCAGTCTAGCAACATAGTGCTGTTGCTCTGCAGCAGTTAGACCTACTCCACATAAATAATGTCTCCATCAGGATCCCCGCCTTCCCAATCGCTTTCATCTTGAAGATGATCCGATGCCTCAACCACGTCGGCGGTGGCGGTTCGGAGCAATGACGGCCTGAACAGCCAAGCGAGCAGCAGCAAGAGGTGGTGACGGTGGCTTGGGGACGGCGGCGGTGGCTCACGGCGGCGAGGGGCGGCGCGACAGCTCGTCGGGCTCAACGGCGAGACAGCTCGTCGGACGAGCGGTGGGTGGTGGTGGTTCGGTGGCCAAGAGGTGGTGGTGAGTAGGGTGTGGGGCGGCGGTGTGGTGGTGAGTGAAGCAGCAACCAGCAAGAGGAAGGAAGGAAGGAATGAAGAAGAAGGAGAAGAAGAAGGGGTGGGGTTTCGGCCGAGAGAGGGGAAAAGAGAAGAGAGAGAGAGAAGAAAAGAAAAAAGCTGGGGGACAGGAAGTGACGTGAGCGGGAAAAAGGGGGAAAAAGAAAGAGAGAGGGAAAAAGAGGGGGGAAAAGAAAGAGAGGGAAAAAGGAAGGGGAAGGGGGGAAATGACGTGGGTGCTTTGGGGTTTTTTTTTTTAAATATCTGACCGGTTCCTGTTCCCATTGGAACCGGAACCGGAACCGGGAACGCCAATTCCTAGAAAAATGGAACCGGGAACCGGAACCGATCTCTTTAGAACCGGGAACCGAATCGGACCCTCTAGTGCGGTTCTCCGGTTCGCGGTTCTACCCGGGAACCGTGCTCACCCCTAGTCCAAGCTAGCATTGGAAGGTTACAGAGCAAACAACATTCATATAAAATACATATAACCATATCAAGAAAGCTACAAATTATTGTGATTCACTAATTAATCCTCTAAATTTCAATGAATGCAAAATGGATTACTAGCATTAGGACATAGGGAATAAAAATCAGCCAAAGCATTTAACAAGGCACAACGTACATAAGTAATATGCACATGACACATTTGAGAGCAAGAGCAATCAAAGTGCACGAAAATCAGAACCTTGGATCCATATCATACTCAAGATTGCAGTTTTTTATGTTCATGTTGAGACATTTCTACATGACCAGAGAAATAAATTGGAAAATGGAGAAGAATGGAAGATAAAACGATTATGCATGACATATTACTTCAACAATCGTCATTATATATTATGCTTTGTGATGTCAAGGGTGTTCTAGCTAATAATACAACATGAGGTCCACTGACCCAGCAACACTCAAACCAAATTTATATAAAGTACACATCACGACATCGAAAATTGAAACTATGGCCATTTGCTAATTGAGCCTTTAATTTGCGATGAACACGAATAGGATTACCAACACTAGGACGCATGGAATGAAAATCACCCAAGGCTTGTCCCCTAGCAGATTGTACAACAGCAAAGTACACTTGACCCATCCAAGAATAACAGAGATAAGAGCGTACGCTTGTAAAAATCCCGGGTCGATATTTTCCCTTCCCATCTCAAAGATTGATTTCTGCTGAATAATCTCGATCACTTCGCACATAAGCTTAATTTTGGCTGCATATCTAATGTTGGCTGGACCTATAGAGTTATGCCTGACCCTGATGAGTTGACGCAAGGCCTCCGCCAAGGAATCAAGTCGTGGGTTGTAATATGCAGCAATTTGATGCACATGCTCCGCTCCATTTCTTGGAATTAAGATTAGCAAACTCCTTGTTAGACAATCGTCTTTCAAAAGCTCAAACGATAAGGATCAAGAATAAGCACATAAATTAATTAACTGGAATAATTAACTTGGCAATTTAGAACTACCAATTGAAGTTCAAAAGAAAATTTAATGCACCGTATGATGCTGGCTGCTAGTGCAAATCACAGCTAACGAGTCTATGCATTGCAAGAGTCTAGCCTTTGTATGCACTTCAAGAGGCTAACTCATCTATTGATCCACGGCTAATTAAGCTGATGAAAACCCTTCGTTTGGACCAAATGTAACAATAGAGGACTCGGGCATGTTTCCTTTAACACCTAGAAATGTTTCCCAATCCACTCTACCAACGCTTATTCACAAAACAAAACACGCAGAAAACCACTAGGTAAACCCCATGCTTAGTTATGACCCCAAAAAAAAAAAAAAAAACCATGCTTAGCTTTGAAAAAGAAAAAAAAAACCTTGGTTACCTTCGACCAAAAAAACAAAAAAGCCCCATGTTTACTGGGTAGAAACAAGGAAAGCTAAACGCAGCTCTTATCTTTTCTTTGGTGGAAAAGCAAATTAGACTTTCAATTAATATTCAGTTCGTAATATGAGTTTTTCTTGACAAAAGAAAGAAATAGAGTTTATGTACTATCGAGTCTCTTCATCGATGTGACAGAATTTTTGCACCCACTAAACTTCAAGAAAAGTTTCACGTCCTTTCCAATTTTTTGATCTAAAAAAAGAAACGACAGTTTATTATGGCATTTCTCTTGTTTTTATAATGGTATGCCCACTTGAGAGGGATTATTCCCTATTACTAATCCAACTCTATTCGATTGTGAAATTAAAATCAGAAAAATTGACAAATTCGCACAAACAAGGTCAACAACTATAAGAAACAATCTCACTTTTCACCAGATTTACACCCACTGAATATACTCTGTTATGAGTACAACCCAACATGCTCTCCAAGAAATGAGAGGAAAACATACAGGCAAGTGAAAGACGCCCCTCTTAACTGTGCTCAACTGTCGAACAATATAACTTTAGAATACGTCCACAACTTCGCCTCATTTATGTAGAATGCAGTTTTTTTTTTCTCTGATAAAAGAACACTCACGTAATGGCATGTATGAGATGAACATGATCAAAGACAGGAACAAGAAAGGACATCAAGATTGTGGCATGATTTTACTCGCAATCCTCCCGCTCACTGACAACTGGGCTATAGTTGTTATGTTAAGGTTGCCGAAACTTACCTCTGACCACGGTGATCGGCTGAATTGTTGTACGCCATTAACCTTCCGACTCTGCCTCGCTAAGTCTCTTTCCTGAAAATGAAAACAGGATGGGACTGTCAGAGACCTTGGTGAAGTTCTGGCCATGTTAAGGATTCTAATACTCATATATGAAACACTTTATGGTGATATGACCTTTCAACCCATGACCTTCCATTCTTGCCACCAGTTCAGACAACCTTGGCAAATGAGACTCCAAGAGGATAGCAAGGTCTTTTCGCTGCAGCACTGTAGCGAAAAAGCACAATGACATACACAATGTCCGCCAAGGTTGTCTGAACTGGTGGCAAGAGTAGTAGGCCACGACAAAACTATATCATCAGGAGTGAGTTAAATAATCATTCAAATGATATTACAAAATGGTCCCTATATTATTGTCAAAATTTAATTTTGGTCCTCGTCCTTGTATTTTACAATGGACTTAGTCCTTAACCCAGCTTCAATATCTCGATTTCAGATATTTTCTTCCAAACGTAAATAGAAATTGCTGAGTAAGTGACAAATCAATATGGCAGTTCACATAATTTTAAGAATTTATCATGGATGATCCCCGTGTAGAGAAATTTACACATGTTATTCTAGTCAGGCTTTCCTTAGAAATCTAATAATATGCTTTGCTCGGGCACTACCGCATTTATCATAACTATTGCCCATTAATTGTGGAATAATCATTTTACGAGGACCAATTTAGCCTAGAGTTGTAACCCTTTCCCAAGTTCAAGTGGACCAAATTCTTGAAATTAGTACTTTAAGGGATGATCTTTCCGCGATAATTACTCTAGGCGATCGATTATAAAGACCTTAAAACAACGTCAGCCAGTCAACTTTTCCCAAGAGCAAGCCACGTGTCCAACTGTGGTTGTCTGCAACTTTAAAAAAAAAAAAAAACATTAAAAGATTACCAACCGGTAAACATAGAACAACGAAATTGTGGGGCCATATACTTTTGATATGTGTATAGACTATTGCATTTTGCACGTGTAACTAGTATATGCAATAAATCCTTACTAAGTTTGAAGTTCGTTATATTTATTTTGCGTTGCCCGTGTTGATACTCCATCGAACCTTCGAGACATGTAAAATAGTTGCAAAAAATCATCAAATTCCTTATTTGGCCATAATCGTGGCACTGGAAAAAGTACCAAAACAGTCCTAAACTTTTTGTATTTGTAGCAATTCAATCATAAACTTTTAAATTAGACAAATTTAGTTTTAAACATTTTCATATTGATACCAATTTAGTTCATCTAGCTAATTTAAGCCGGAAATTACTAATGTGGCCACCGGCGGTCTTATGTGGCGCCACATGGACAAATTTATAATTATATATATATTCAGATTTTTAAATTATTTTTTTTTCTTTTTCTTTTCTCCTTAGCCCTTGGCCGGCGAGGTCGCCAGCCGGCCGACCATCATCAACCACAGGTTGGTCGGAGCGAGGGGCCTCGCGCCCTTGCTGGCCACAAGTGAGGGCATCGGCCCCTGCCTAGATCCAGGCAAGGGTCGAAACCCTCGCCCGTTGGCCGGTGAGGGCCTCTGCGCCCTTGTCCAGGTGAGGGCGCGGCAGCCCTCACTTGTGGTGGGTGAGGGCACGGCGACCCTCGCTTGGATCTGGGTGAGGGCCGCTGCGCCCTCACCAGCCACAAGCGAGGGCGTCGGCCCCTGCCCAGATCCAGGCAAGGGCCTTTACGCCCTCGCCTCCAGGCAAGGGCCTCTACGCCCTCGCTTGTGGTCGACGGGGGTGCGGCGGCCCTCGCTAATGGCCGGTGAGGGCGCAGGGCCCCTTGCCTCGACCAACCTCCGACGACCTCACTAGCCAAGGGCTAAGGAGAAAAGAAAAAGGAAAAAAAAAAGAAAAATGTAGTTTAAAAAATCTAAAAAAATATATAAAAATTATAAAATTTGTCCACGTGGCGCCACATAAGACCGCTGGCAGCCACATCAACAATTTCCGGCTTAAATTAGCCGGATAAAATGAATTGGTACCAATATGAAAATGTTTAGGATTAAATTAGTTCAATTGAAAAGTTTATGACTAACTTGGTACCAATACAAAAGGTTTAGGACTGTTTTGGTACTTTTCCCCATGGCACCTCATGCTATATGATTTTTATTTCTCTTTATTTTAATTTTTTTCTATCCATGTTTCTTTTCATTTATCAGAAATAACAAAAACATGTAACTTCTTGCTTTTCTTTGCTGATTAATCCTTTGAAGAGGAGGAAAAATCAACAAAGATAAAGAAGGATCCGTAGGTTTGCTTTTTCATTGGTAGAGTTCGTCTTATTTTTTTATGAAGTTCTAGAGTTCCTGTACCTTAAATTGGATATTCTTTCATAAAAAAAAGAAAAAAATATATTAATGAAGTTATTAAAATATTAGAATTTTAAGCATGATTAATTGTAATAATTGGACGTTTAATTATCTGGACGAACCCACATAATTTATAGCATATAGACAACACAAAAGAACTTTTCTATCACATCAGAAAAATCAATATATTAAATTAAGCGGCATTAGTGCATTTTCATAATCACCATTTTTTCTATTACATAAAATTCGTATAAATGTACAAACTGATAATGAATGCAGCTGTCGAGCCATGCTTAAAACTAACTTATTATTATTATTATTATTATTTAAAGTGTCAAACTACATAACAAGTTAATTTTCCGCAACATCATGCGGATGACCCACTGGTTTTGCACTATTAATCATGTATCTCACAAAAATATGAACCGTCAGCGCAGAGAGGCAAGCGAAGGACTCAAAAATGGAGTTCAACCTCCGCGGCAACGCCTTGAAGACCTTTGCTTGCTCCATCACTTGCCTCTCCTGCGTCAGCAACGTCCTCGCTATTCAAGCTTCTCCTTTCCAGGTTAATCGATTTTGCCCACATTTCTTCTTCTGCTTCTCCGTCTTTCTCACCCTTGGCTCCGGTCAAAAAGTTCGCGGGTCGCCACTGAAGTCCATTTTGATCATTCCTCAGCTTCATCTATCAATCGAAAAAGCTATGTTGTTGCTAATTCTTGCCCCGATGAGTGATGCTTAGCTTAGATGCCGTGCTGTGTTAGGTATTGGCGTTGTATGGAGTTTTGCAACACTCAATGAGTGAAAGCACAATTGCGTTCGCTAGCATAACTCTTGCATGACCATAGGTTTTCATGACTTACTTTTGCTTCGTTGCATGTAATTACTGGATAACAATGGAGTTCCAATTTCTGAGCTCATGTTTGGCACTTGGCACCATTTGCGCTGATTTGTTGTGTACAAATATCATCTTTGTACTTGTGGATATCGTTCATAAGATTATGAGATTCTCATAAAACCTCCAGCTTTTCTTTAACGTACTCAATTCGTCAAGATTTGCCTACCAATTGATTATCTTCAAGTCAAACCTCTTTGATATATTTACCGTATCTAGTGCATAGATTCAATGCAACCTTCTTTTGAAGACACAATCTCATTGCTCATCTTATTGGAAGAATTTGACAGTTTGTAGTTGTAAGCAACTAACAAAATAATTTGTGAATGTAGTCTGTTATGTCCTTAGAACATCTATTACAAGCATTGATTATTTTAAGTATTGAATTACCAGACATCAATGTGTCCAAACTTCAATGGACTCTACAGTGCTTCAATGGTGAAGGCCTTTTAGTTGTTCGCATGGTGCTCTAAATTCATTATGTTGGAAATGTTATATTTTATGATTAAGTTGCGAACTTGTGGGCATAGATGGGAGGGTTAAAGGATTCCTTTTATCCTCTAAAGATAATCTCGTTCCAGTTCCATGAAAAAACTCCAGCAGAAATGAACTTTTTTTTTTTACGTGTTCTTTGAGAGAAAAATAACTGCAAAATGCTATGATAAGCATCGTCACTTCATACGTGCCCCTAGAGACGAGCTTCTTCATATTCTCATCATGGAAAAGCAGCGTGAAATCTGTCAAACGGATATTGCAGCGCCCCAATATGACCCTTGAAACCCGTAGGTCTATAATAAAGAGATAGGAAGCTTTTACGTCAAACGGATGTTGCAGACCGCTAAGCTCGCATTAGCCTATGACCTGAAGAAATGGGAAAAATTATCCAAAAAGTCTTAAACCTATTACATTTTTATCAATTCAGTCCTAAAATTTTTAATTTTACCAATTCAACATTAAACATTTTCACTTCTTGCCAATTGAGTTCATTTAACCAATTTTGACCGGAAATTGTTGATATGGAGGGCCGACGCGGATGTGACATGTGACATCCTGAACCGATAAAACGAAATGGGCTTTTCATCGGCGTGCCTATAGTCCTTTTTCTCTAAACTGATCACTCACGAGTTAACCAATCTGTTGGGTAAGCCGTTAAGGGATATAACAATGGTATAATCCCTAAAAGCTACATGGTAGATTAGATTGGAGTAAAATCGCGTCCGGTTCATTTTAACCACGAAATTGAATTCGGTTTCGGGAATTAGACGTTCGAGCGCGTCACAATTCATTTTTAGGATGTCATCTCATCTTTCGGAGAAATTTCGTCAAGTCCGGAATTTTGCGGAAAAATCGGTTTTCAGACAAATTGAAAAATAAATGGAAATTCGGAGGGGCACCTTTGGTTGGAATTTTGGTCACCATTTTGCATGGTTATGTGAAGACTTGAAGGGGAATTTATATGGGTTGTTGCCATGGCATTTTTTGCCATCAAATTGAAGTATTTAGTAAGGAATTGGAAGGAAATTAGGTAGAAATTCGTAAGGGCTGGATTATTGGGATTTTTGGCTATCAAAGGAAGTTATTTGGTGAAGAGAGTGGTGGAAATTCGTATGGTCGCTGGACAGGGATTGCTTGGTCACCAAAATGGCTTGAATTAGTGTGAAATTGAAAGAAAATAGCTGGAAATTCGTATGGACAGCAAGGAGAGCATTTTTGACTGCCCACTTGAGTTTGTTTGTGAGAGCATTTTTGACTGCTCACTTGAGTTTGTTTGTGAGGGAAAGGTGAAGAAAATGGCCATTGGCTGCCGCCACCTTGACTTTGGGGTGGCTGAAGACTTTGTTGCACAAGTAATAAGTGAAAGATATTTGGCTTGGAGGCTCATTGGTTCCTTAGTTGACATTTTGGCTCCTCGGTCCCCCTTCTCTCTCCCATCCTCTTTCTTCATTCACGCATGAAGCCCCTCCACCAGCCGACTTCCCTCTCTCCTCCCCCATGTGCGTAGACTTCCCCTTCCTTCTGCCGATTTCATTTTCCCCTGCCCACACTCCTTTCTTCCCCATTTTGTTGCTTCTCCTCATTCTGTTCTTGCTGCACGCCCATCATCCCCTCTCCTTCGTGGCTGCATCCTCCACTGCCAAGACAACCCACGCCAGCTGCCACCCTCCCATTCCACCAGCGACCACCCACTTCACTTCACCTTCACGCCCTCACACACCAACGTTTCCTCAGCCACCGAGCAACTTCACATTCCAGCGCCGAACAGCCAGCCCCACTCGACCAGCTTTGCCTCAATCAGCTCGCCGTCCCGAGCAGCCACTGAACGGCCGAGCAGTAGCTGCATTTCCATCCGCAGCTCAGCTCATGCCCAGCAGCAGACCAGCTCAGCTCCACAGAACCGGTCTCCCCTGTTCAGCTGTGAGCTTGTGGCTGTTTCCAGCCAAATCCGGGCCTTCTTTGGAGCCGCCTAAGACACGGGTCTTGGTTGCCTTCACGTTGCCATCGCCGTGAACTTATCGGATCGCAAAACCGGTGAATTTACTCACTAAACATTGCTTAGGAGGTTAATTATGCTTAAGTGTTGATTAGATTAGCTTAAGAATGAGTTAGTGATAATCTAGAATGGTTATATTAGCCTTCAAATGAATTAGTGTTAATCTAATTAGTGATATTAGCACCATTGAAGTCGGATTAGTCCAATTCAGTGGACATTCTGCAGTTCGGATTTCTGGACTCTTGCCGTTTGCCATTTTTGTAGACCGAAATGTGTTGCGATTTTGAGGTTGTTTCCTTCTTGAGAAATGTTTTAGACATCTTCAGCTATAACATATATTTTTCTCAAGATTTTTAGAGATTTAAAAGAAGGAGATATCAGCTCTGTGATTTGCAAATAAAATCTCGGACTGTGCTATAATTTGTGACATTTTGGGATTCTAGAGGTTTTTTTTTATCAACTCTTAGCATTCGAATTTCAAAATGATTTCTTCACAAAAATTGTTTGTCATATCTTCTAATTTAACATATTCAAATTTCAAATTAAATGAACAAGTTTTGGATATCAAATCAAACTGATTTCGGAAAATAGACTTTCTAGAAACGGACCCAGTTTTTAGTACTGGATTGAGCGATTTACTGGGCCGAATGTAGAAGGATATGGGTTAAGATGTCTTCATGAAAAATGTTCATTTATGTGTCCTTTCAAATTTGGGAATTTTCCGAACTCGGTTGATTATATTTCTAGATTTAAACTCGGAGACGCGCGAGTGGCCCGGTTTCTACCGTTTAGGACTGGTTGTGATTTTGTTGTTGTTTTTGGTGTGGTGCTTGCTGAATCATGTGTATTTGGTGATGTGGTTGACTTTTGACTTGCTTAGGACTTACGCATGAGGTTATACGAATGGTTGTTCTATGTTGGTGATTTATTACTATTGCAAAAAGTGACCCTTGGACTATTAAATAGAAAATAAATGAGGTGTCGGGTTCGGACACCAAGACTTATACGCTCAATAAAACGAGGAGGTTTTGTATGAGGTGCGTGCAAATTTTGGTGGGTTAATTTTAAATACGGGATCCCGTACAAATTTATTTCGGAGAGTTTGAACAAAAAAAAAAAATGGGTGCCAAGTTTATTTTAAAAAGTGGGTTTTGGAGTTTTGGCTATATGAAGGAGGCTAAGGTTGACCTGATTGATCAGGTGCATGTATGGTTAAGTTAATTAAGTAGTTCAGTTTAATTAATCGCAATTTATTTATTTACTCAATTGCATTTATTTAATTATTTATTATTTTTAGGAAATTATATCGAAATAGCCGGCTGTTAGAATTTCGTGTTGATTGTTGTGGTGCAATTAGTTTATGCATTTGATGGTTAATTTGTGCATATTTGGTGATATGGTTAGTTTGTGATATGCATGGAAGTTATGCGTGATGAGGCGCGAGCGATTGAGCCTGTGTGGCTGTATTGCTAGTGTTGGGTATATTGAGCCCGTGTGGCCGTATTTCTGTGTGTTGGGTATATTGAGCCCATGTGGCCATATTTCTATGTGTTGGATAAATCGTGCCTGTGTGGCCGTAATCAATTGGAATGCATAATTGATCGAGTGTTATTACTATACTTATGGGATATATGGATTGTACTAACGTGCAGAAGGGAACTGAAGCGAAGTAAGTCCTCTATACTATGTGTATAGGCCGCCCCTATGCGTATTCCCTTCTAATAGGGGTTTAGAGGGTGAACTTACTGAGATATTGTCTCACCTTGTTGTGGGCTTGACTTTTTAGGTCCATAGTGTGAAGAACTCGGAGCTTGAGGCGAAAGGGTCAGGAGCATGGGTGGCTTAGAAGTTCTCTTTGGAGATATACCTCATGTACTTAGATCCTAGAGTTGGCATCTGCTTGTAAACCAAATTGTTTATAAAAGCTATGTTGATTGATTTGAAATTTGTTGTCCTACTTTTTTATCCCACGTTTGTTGTGGTCAAGGGATTAGTAATTCACTTCCGCATGTGCATTAAAATGAATAAGTTGGGGATACGTCCTAAATAGTTGCAAATTTATCAACTACCGAGGGATGGGTACGCACTTGATGATTAGGGCGTGACATGACAATTTTTAATAATATTTTGAATTTTTTTTTTATGATTTTTCTCCTTTTTATTTTTGCTTTTTTTTCCTGGTTTTTGAGTAAGGGCCCACCAGGGTTGCCGGCCGACCCTTGCTAGCCACAGGGAAGGACCGGCAACCCTTGCTGGTCATAGGCAAGGGCTGACTGACCCTTGTTGGCCCTAAGCGAGGGCGTTGAGCCCCTCACTAGCTTTGGGCGCGGGCCGTGACGCCCCTATTAGATCTGGCCAAGCGAGGGCTCGCTAGCCCTCGGTGACCCCAAGCAAGGGCTCCGAGCGAGGTTGCCACCCTTGCCTGGGCCATTGAGCACCAGATCTGGTGAGGGCGTTGCAGGTTCGCCCTCACTTTAGCTAGCGGGGGTAGGCCGGCCCTTGCCTTGGCTGGCGAGGGTGGCCGACCCTCGCCTATGGCTGGTGATGGTCGGCCGGCTACCCTCACTGGCCAAATCCCAAACCCCTAAAAAATATCAAAGAAAAGTAAAAAAAAAAAAAAATTATGAAAATATCATTAAAATATTATTAAAATGTACGACGTTAGCACCAGTTGTCCACATTAGCAAATTTTGGCTAAAATTGGCCGAATGGACTCAATTGGCAAAAAGTGAAAATGTTTATGATTGAATTGGTAAAATTGAAAGGTTTATGACTAAATTGACAAAAATATAATAGATTTAAGACTTTTTAGACAATTTTTCCAAAAGAGATGCGATCTTCGATGAGGCAGGCTAGTCCTGCCACAGATTCCTAAACAATTAGGCTCATACTTGTTATGACCTACCCTTCAATACGGAGGGAAATATGTTTAGAGGTATTGCCTAAAGGACAAACTTATGACTCATGATTTAGACTGGGCCTCTCCCAAATGCATACCTCACACGACATTGTCGTGTTCAACGTTAACTCAATTTGACGCTATGAGAATTTCTTGATGATGAGTCGCTACTAATCTATTAGGGTCAGTTAGAAACTAAGTGAAACATGAAAGCGTACTTCACTTCTTATGTAACTAGAGAATCTAGGGTCCTTACATTAATTAATCAATTAGTGCCCGTTTAATAAGTAATCTTGTTTATTCAAACAGTTTGGGTTGATTTTAAATTTATCTACTAACATATGAAGTAATCATGCAAGTACGCAATCATTAGAATAGCAATTGGCAAGCAAGAAAAGCGTTAAATAAATTGCATGGAAGAGCAATGATCTAACATTAACAAATTGGGGGTATGCCATATCTAACTAAGCTCAAAGAAAACCATGATCAACGTATGGAAGGTGCACAATAAAAAACGTTCATCGCTAAGAACAAATGAAACCTTATGATAGAACCCTAAGGGCTTGTTCAATTTTAAACACAATTTTAAATTGATCATTTCCAACACTTTAAAAGGAAACTACCCAAAAACTATTTTTTTACGCTTTCTCTATTTTAAAAAAAAAAATTGGAATTTTTTTATTTTTTAATTAATAATCCGAATAGAGGGACCCGGCCAGAACATGGGCTGCACTTATACTCACGGTCCTGGGCCATGGATATGAATGGGCTTATAATAAAAAAACCATTCGAATAGGAAAGCACCAAGCCCATCTCTTTGCGACTAAATGCACTAAGCCCATCTTACTAAAAAATCTCAGCCAAAGCACATCTAAGTATAAAGCCAGCCCGAACTTACTTAAATCACTTAGGCCCAAAACCCATCGAGTCTAATTAAGCCCAAAGTGCATTAAACCAAACCAAGCCCTCTAACTCCAATCCCATTTCCCTCTGTTGTTTAGAAAAAAGTCCATTTTTACTGACTAAATTTCTCCTCGTTCGTCCGCCCTTCCTCCTGCGCTCCTCTCCTATTCCACAACTTCAAATTTTGTTCTGCACTTCACGACCAACCGGGAACAACTTCAACCAACGATTCATACGCCAAGCCCCAAAACATGAACGCATACGGTTCAGTCGTTCATCATTAAGCCTCCAATTAACGAACTTCTCTGGCCATCAGATTGCCGTTGTAGGCCACAAAGCACGAAATGCAAAACAAAGTAAATGACGGCGTAAGAGAGCACTTGATCGTGAAAATAACTCGAGAATTGATTAACGTGATGTAATCCGCTTTCTAATGACAGTAGGAAATAAAATCAATTTGCATAGAGTTTTTGATGAGCATCTTGTCAAATAAGTTATGTGCGACCAACTGGAACAAGCGAAAGCCATCTAAAAATGAGACTCATTGCCCGAATCAAACTAGGGCATCAAACGAAGTGCAAATCAGTGAAAAGCATCTCATTAGCCAAAACGAAAAGAGCTACTTCGACTTCATCTAGAACCGGACGGAGCAAAAGTGGTTCGACATCATCCGTATCAGGACCTGGGTACGATGTCACCGAAAACCGGCTTCAATCTTTTCTCTCGCGAGTCGCTGTGGGCATCCACCGCCTCCTCGAGAACCTCCTCTCCTTCATTGACCTTCGAGTCATCCCCCCGCCGAACCGACCCTCTCCTCTATTCTCTCCCGGTTGCTCACCCTCGAGCTCTCTCTTTCCCTCGTTTTTCAGCTGAAAGACCCCATATTTCTCCCTCTCTCCCTCCAGCCACGCCAGCTGTTGCTGGCCAGCCCGACCTCACAGCGTTGCGCCCGACATTCCTCGTCCTCCGTCCTTCGTACCGTCCTCTGTCCTTCCCCCGTCATTGTCCAGCCAACGTACTGCGTTTTGTCGTTGAGCTATCGTCCAACGGCAGGGAGAGAAGGGAGAGAGAAGAAGGGGCCGGGCCGAGAAAAAGAAAAGAAGAAGTGGGCTGAGCCGGCCCAGGCAGGGACAAAGAAAAGGGCAATGGAAAAGGGGCCGGGCCAAGGCTGGCCCTTGCCCCGCCCGGCTGCCTTTTATGCTTTTTTAAATTAAATTAATTTTTTTTAAAAAAAATTAATGTTTAATTCTAGTAATGCAAACGTTCCTAATGCCTATATGTGGTGTAATTTAAAAGGAATTAGGAATTAATCGCTAATTTTCCATGCAATTAATCTCTCAATAAATAAGCGAAATTTATGTGTTAACAATATTAGAGAAAATATATTCATGGCCCATGCTAGAAAAGAGGAATTTAATCTTTTATTTTTATTTTTATGGAGTGAGTGCCGGCTAATCTCTACTGCATAGAAAACAAGTCCAATGACATATTCATGTAATGCACTTTAAAGATGTCAACGTCTGAGTTTCTTAAAAGTTGACATTGAATTTAAATCTTACTATCATTTAAATATATTTGTATTCAACACCTTCTGCACAGTTTTTTTTCTCCCACGATCATGCATGTATTGTATTTATAGTAGGGAAAAAGGCTACTTTTCGCGTAGATTTAAAAACCTAACTAGCAAGCCGCTTGGTTCGTTTGATATAATTTTACACACATGGTTATTGATTTTTGGTCATGCACTAGGGATGAGTACCTTGTGACATCACCAAGTAATGTATAAATGAAATTACCAAGTAATTTTGGTAACGAGTATAAAAAACATAACGTAGTGATCAAATTGGAGCTTTGATAATCAGGATAATTATCATATTAGAGGTGATGAATCAAGCTTGTACTTGTCCATCTTACTCTACTTAGAACTTGTGAATTACCAATTAGCTGATTAGCTTAGATTTTGTTACATAGAGATTGCTAAGTAAAAACGTGAGAATAGTGAATGAGGATAATGTAATTCTTTCTGATGTACTCTAATTATTTACTCTCTAGCCCCCCAAAAAAAATTGCCTCATTTCTCCAATTTCATCATTTCTCAATTTTGAATTGCACCAAGAAGGATTGTAATCATCATCATACTTTATTCTACTTTGTGATGTAAAAGATGTTCAAGATAACAATACAACATGAAGTCCATGTCCGAGCTAGCGTTGGAAGGTTACATAGCAAAAACAAATTCATATAAAATACAAATCACCATATCTTATTTGAAACTATTGCCATTTTTAAGATAAGAATACACCATGAAGTTCATGTCTGAGCTAGTGTTGGAAGGTTACAAAGCAAAACCAGATTCATATAAGATACACATCACCATATCAGAAAACAGAAACTATCGTCGTTCACTAATTAATCCTTTATTCCGTGATGAATGTGAATAAGATCAATAACGGTATGACCCAAGGAAAGTCAATCAACTAAGGTATTTCATCAAGCAAAATGTGTTTCAATAGACTGCATGCAACACATCCGAAAGCTAGAGCAATTAGAGCGTACACAAATTGGAATCTTGCATCCATATCTTGCCTTCCCAACTCGGAGAGTAATTTATTGTCAGATGATCATGATCGCTGCACAAATAAGCATAATGACAGGTGCACCAGTAATGTTGGTAGGACTTGAATAGCCATGTCGATCCCTAATGAGTCGAAGCAAGGCATTTGCCAAGGAATCAAGTTGTCAATTATATTCTGCAGCAATTTGAGCCACGTGCTCTACTCCATTTCTTGGAATTAAAATGAGAAGATTACTTGTTAGAATGCTAGTCTAGCACAAAGCTCAAACAATGAGGATCAAGAATAAACACATCAATCAATTAATGAAGTAAACAAAAATGGGGCGATGGTTTCCAAATGCAACATTGAAAAGGATGAGTTCACCCGATCTATGTAGAGTAGACAAAGTAGTGTTTGAGTAAGGTGACACATAGGGGAAATGATCAAAGATAAGAAGTTCCTTAAGGAAACCGAGACCACATGATCTTACTTGCAATCCTCCAACTTATTGGAGGCTGGACTTCAGTAGTGAAGAGATGTTGTGGTTCGCCGCCAATGCTTACCTCCTCAGACCACACTGATTGATAGGATTGTTGTTTGACATTAACCTACGAGTTTTGAGCAATTTCTCTTTTCCTTCCTTGTCTGAAGTAAAACTTGCTGTGAGGCTGCGTGTTGAGCAAAACATACTTGCAAACCATGGGAGGTCCTCTCTTTGGGAGAGAGTCCTCCCTCTCCTTAGGTATTGGTGTGAAGTACTCGTCCCATCCCTCATACCTCTTAGGCAAAAGACAATTATATGTTTACTCGTCTTGAACTACTTGTTTAATTCTCTTGTCATCGTCAAATGTGAAGAACCAAATGCAATCATTTGTTTTATCCTCTTGAACAAATGACTATTCTATGCTTAATCCTCTTTAACTGTATGTTTAATTCTCTTGTCATCACCAAATGCAAACTCTGTGAAAAATCATCTAAAAAAAATACTAACCATATTGTATGAAGGTCGATTTAGTTATAAACTTTTCAATTTGGCTAGTCAATCCTAAATCCTTGGGCAATTTTTTAGTGTAGTTCATTTGATTAATTTTGACTGAAATTACTAATGTGGTGGTCTAGTCAATACTTGATCTCCTATTGGGGCATATCTCCATAACACCTAGAAACTTTTCCTAACCCACTCTAACAACACTTCTTCATAAAATAAAATACACAGAAAACTACTAGGTAAACCCCGTGCTTACCTTCAACCGAAAAAAGAAACCCATGCTTACTAGGTAGAACCTATGAAGCATGGACACAATGCCGGAGCTTCTGTATCGTGTTCGACATGTGTTGATGTGTCGGACACGTTCGGACATGCGATCAACACGTGTCGGATATTTGGACACGTGGTCAACTCTTCTCAACATATTCTGACACACGTGTTTGAGAGAGAGGATAGTTGAAGAAGACCATGGAGGGTAGAAGCAAGGGTGAGGGAGCAGAGGCAAGGGTGCGAGCGACGGTGAGGCTGCGACGGTGAGGGAGTGGCATAGGAAGAGTAGAGATCAAGCCATGATTGCGATGGAAGGCCAGCGGCGAGGTTGCGGCTGCGAAGGATGAAGGGCTAGAGGGCTAGAGGCTAGGCGATGAACTATTGTGATTAGGCGACCGAGAGAGAACAAAGATCAAGAGGGAGAGGGTCGCGCGAGGAGAAGGAGGCAGTAGCTAGGGTTTGTGAGGGAGGAAACTCAAAAAATTAAAAATGGGATTTGATGGGACTTTGGTGCGATCCTTTCTTTTTGGAGGGAGGGGAGTTGGGGTGGATAGGAGGGTGTTCAATTTTCAAGAAAGAAGTGACAGGTTGGGGAGGGGGGAGAAGAAACGAGGGAAAGATTGAGAAACAAGGGAAGTGAAATAAATTTGGGTGGGCGTTGGGGGTGCACCCGGGGACTTTTTTATCAGAAAAATAAATAAGGGATGCTATAAAATTATTTGGAAAAATAAAATTACTAATGTTGAATAATTGTACAAAATTATAGATTTATTTAAATAAGTTAATTCTAATTTCTTATTAGTCATTAGTTACATCAATAGTTTTTGTCAGAATTAGAAACATGTCCCAAAACATAGATACACATTAATTATGAATGTCTTTCGAATTTCCCATAAATAGATTTATTAATATTATTAGTGTAAATATTCACCAAAAAAAATATTATTAGTGTAAATTCATTGTAGGCTCTTTTTTATTATTTATTTAATTGTGAATTTGAATCAAATTAATTAAAGATAAAAATATTAATTTAATGTACAACGTATCCCAATGTGTCAGAATTCTCTATTTTTGAGAAATGACATGTCAGCGTGTCGTGTTGTGTCGCGTATCGGTATTGCGTGTCAGTGCTACTTAGGGTAGAAAAGAGGAAAGCTAATTGCAGGTCTTATCTTTTCTTTGGAGCAAATAAGGCTTTCAATTAATATTTTGTTCTCAATGTGAGTTTCACTTGACAAAAGAAAGAAATAGTGTATGTACAGTTGTGTCCCTTAATCGATGCGGCAGAATTTTCACACCCACTAACTTTACGATGAGTTTCAAACTCTTTCTGACTTCGTGATCTTTAAAAAGAAATGATAATTTAATTTATTATGGTGTTTCATTTATTTTTAAAATGGTATTCACACTTGAGAGGGATAAGTGATGCAGAAGTCCTAAAACTTGTCACGAAAATGCAATTGAGTTCTAAAACTTGTAAAAAGTACAATCAAGTCCTAAAACTTGTTAAATTGTTTCAATCAAGTCCTAAAATTAACACCGTTAACCTTTTTCCGTTAAAAATGCTAACGTGGAATTTTAATTTTTTTTTTATTTTTCACGTGGATTTTTAATTATTTTTTATTCAATTTAAAAAAAAAATTAGATATAAAAACTAAAAAGAAAAGTTAAAATTTATTTTAAAAATTGTTTTAAAATTTATATTTTAAAAAATAAATTTTAACTTTTCTTTTTAGTTTTTAAATCTATTTAAAAAAATTGAATAAAAAATAATTTAAAAAAATCCACGTGGAAAATAAAAAATTATTTAAAATTCCACGTCAGCATTTTTAACGGAAAAGACTAACGGTGTTAACTTTAGAACTCGATTGAAACAATTTGACAAGTTTTAGGACTTTATTGTACTTTTTGCAAGTTTTATGGCTCAATTGCATTTTCGTGACAAGTTTTAAGACTTCTGCAGCACTTATCCCAAGAAAGAAATAGTGTATGTACAGTTGTGTCCCTTAATCGATGCGACAAAATTTTCACACCCGCTAACTTTAGGGTGAGTTTCAAACTCTTTCCGATTTCGTGATCTTTAAAAAGAAATGATAATTTATTATGGTGTTTCATTTATTTTTAAAATGGTGTTCACACTTGAGGGGATTATTCCCTGTTACCAATCCAACTCTATTCAATCACGAAATGAAAATCATGAAAATTTACCAACTCGTACAAAAAAAAGGTCAATGTCTACAAGAAACAATCTCAATTTTCACCTGATTTACACCCATTGAGTATACTCTGTTTTGATTACCAGCCAATACGTTGTCTAAGAAATGCGAGGAAACATGCAGGCAAGTGAAAGACCCCCCTTTCGACCGGCCTCTTGAGTGTCCAACGATATAACTTCAGAATACGTTCACAACTTTGCCTCATTTATATAGAGTGCAGGTTTTTGCCCCCCAATAAGACAACATTCACATGATGGAATGTACACAGTGGACATGATCAGAGATAGGAATAGGAAAGGATATCAAGATTGTGTGGCATGATTTTATTTGCAATGATCCAACTCACTAACGACTGAGTTACAGTGGTTAAGAAATGTTTAAGGTTGTCGAAACTTACCTCCCACCACCATGATCAGCTGGATTGTTGTTCGCCATTAACCTTCCGACTCTGCCTCGTTAAGTCTCTTGCCTGAAAATGAAAACAGGATAAGGCTGTCACAGACCTCAGCGCTGTTCTGGCCGTGGTGTGGTTTTATATACTTACATATGAAAACTCATTCCAAAAGAACAATTTTCTCTCATTTGGGTCCCAAAAGAACGCTTCTTTTGGTACAGTGTTAAGCGCAATGAGTGACGTCAACACTGCCAAAAGAAAATGACACCAAAAAATTCTTTTGGTTTCTTTTGGCAATGACACTGATGTCATTGCCCTTAACAACGTGCCAAAAGAAATTCTCTTTTGGGACTAAAATGGGAGAAAATGGTCCTTTTGGATGGAGTTCTTTTTGCCATGGTTGTCTCAACTCGGGGCAAAAGTATATCATCAGATGGCAAAACTATATCATCACCATATGGAGTGAGTTTTTCATACATAAGACCAGAGTGAAAAGGTTGAAGGCCATATGACCACATGGAGTGATGACCACACAGACCTCAGACTTACATGACCGCACGAAAACTCGCTCCACCTATATGGACCTCCAATTTCAAACTACACCTCGGAGGTCCATTCTAACCCCGTTAGCCATGGTGCATTTTTTTTTTCTTATATTTTTGCTTAGTTATTGTGTATTTCTGCAAGAAATTTTCGCTTTACTTTTGTTAATTGACCTTGGACCCTACCCAAAATTTATTATTATTATCCTCAAGCCACTATAACTCATATTATGATTTGCATTGATCATGATTAGAATCTGACACAATTTTTCACATTCCGTTCACTTTTTATAACTGAAGACAATAAAATAGAATAAATTAAATCCTGATAAATTAACACCATTATATTAATGCACCCATTCTAAAAACAGGCCAACTCCGTCCCTGTATGCAATGCACAAACAATTTATGCTCCAGCAATTATGCATAGACTCATTAGCTATAATTTACACGAGAAGCATAGTTTTTATACCAGGAATTAAATTTCACTTTGTATCTAAACTTGCAGCTCTAGATGTATTCATGTAAGTATATGCACTTAGTATAATTAAGAAATACACATGATGTTCATTGTAGGCTCGTTTCTTGATAATCTTTATTATTAAAAAAAAGAGAGTAAGTGTATTGAATGTCCTAAAATTTGTTATAAAAATGCTATTAAGTTTTAAAACTTTTAAAAAGTATAATTAAGTCCTAAAATCGTCACAAAGTGAATTAAGTCCTAAAACTTTAAAAAAGTGCAATCAAATCTTGAAACTCGTCAAATTGGTCCAATCTAAGTGTTTCCATTGATTGTATTTTTTGAAAATTTTAGGACTTGATGGCATTTTTAAGACAATTTTTAGGATTTGATTGAACTTTTTGAAATTTTTAGGACATGATTGAACTTTCATAACAAGTTTTAGAATTTAATTGCACTTTTTTAAAGTTTTAGAACTCAATTGTATTTTCATGACAAGTTTTAGAACTTCTAATACACTTATCCCGTTAGAAAAAATATTTTCTATAATTCTTAAAAATTTTGAATTCCTTTCATCTCATTTTTCACGTGCAAGACCCATTTTACACATGGGCGAAGTATTATGACATACTTCGTTTTTGGAAATACTCGAGAAATGTGCTTAATACATGAGCCATAAACAACTTTCTTAATAAATTGAGCTTTTGTGAAGGCTGTTGTACAACAATTAGCTTATTATTTTAATTCCTCCATACTGAGTAGAGCATGGAGCTCAAATCGCTAACATACCTGTCGATTGTTTTATGTGACGCGGCGGGCGTTGAAAGCTCATTGCAAGTTACTTTTGGGCTAAATATAAAATGAAACAAATGAGAAATTATCATTGAAAATTTGGTTGATAAAACATAGTGCACCTTCAAATTAAGTGTTAAAATATGTCTCGAGTTTGAGTCCGCAAACAAATCTTGACCCGAGATATATTGTCATTTGTGGACATCCGAATTTGTGCCATGAAGTTACATATTTCCTATTTCGGTGGTAAAGCTCAAGTTGGATATTCCCTTATATCAAAGAGCAAAAATATAATCAACAACTTATATTCGAATTGTTGAAGCCTTTGAACTAATATTGGAAATCCAACGTGTACTAGAATTGCAATTACTCAGTCAACTGGTTTCCTTGTTGACCAAGACGTGAAAAAATTGAACCACTGTGGCGGTGACTCTAAAATTCGAGGGGTTATTTTTTGTGGGTCTTGCTTATATATATAAAGCAAGTCTTGCCGTGGCCATCGGGGTCTTCTATTAGCGCCGTTTGTGTACCAGTGCTTGGTGGACAAAGATTGCCAGCCTCGCCAAAGGCTGACGACGCTCGTCAAGAGCCAGCAAGGTTAAGGTCAACCTCACTAGCCTTTGCCTCTGGCTGGTTGGAGGAAGAAGGAAAGGGAAAAACAAAGGAAAGAGGGAAAAAAAAAGGAACAAAAGAGTAAAGGAAATAAAAAATGAAAAAAATGAAAAAAATCCAAAAAATATAAATATTATTAAAAGTCGTATATGTGAGCGCTATGCTGACAAGCATCCACATCAGCGAAATCCAACAAAAATGTTAGAAGAATTGATTAGCATCGAATCAAAATATTTATGACTAAATTGGCACTATTAAAAGGTTTAGAATTAAATTGACATAAATACAATAAATTTAGAACCTTTTTGATACTTTTTCCCATAATTTGATAATACTTATCAAAGAAAGAACTTCACATCTTATTAAAGTAACTTGTCTTATCAAGGGGTGAGATATGATGAGACACCCATGGCCCGTGAGAATGTCTTATGGGACGAAAAATCCATGTAAAAAAGCGGTCAATGACTATCAGCAATATATTTCACTTTTTTATAAATTTACACAGTCACTTAATATGTCCCTATCATACTGTTTGCTCTGAGAGATTAAGCCACCGGGAACATCGATAATGAAAACATGGACATAATAACAACAAGAGAAAAAGAATAGAGGACAAATCTTGGGAGTACATATTGGTGTTCTAGCACTCCCGTGCATGAGTTTCTAGAGAGAGATGGTGCAAATAAATTGAATTTCTTATGATTTACTTTAGGCTTTTGACGGTCCCCGTTCGATTCTTCATCTCAAATACATATAAAGTGAAACAAAGAAAATGGGATAGTTGGCTTTGCCTAAGCTCAAAACCCCTTCTCAGCTAGACAAAAATAATTATTGCTGTAGACTTGGAGCTTGGAGCGACTTCCCTCCCCCATATCTCGATGGATTAGAGCCATCTCCCAAGATATATATAAAAAGAAAATTCTTAGTCATCGTCATCAACCTTTGTATATCGATTCTTACATTAAACCAAATAATATTTTTATAAGTACTCTCACTTTTCTTTTTCTTCCAAATATGCCCCAACATATAAAAAGTCGTGCATCTAACTTTTCTAATGTGATTCTGCTTTATTCTCAAATGGTTGACTTTCATTTAAAATTCTGTGGTCAGTTACTTCCCTCTCTCACATGTTGCATGCATCCATTATGTCGGGCTTAGTGCTTTTCATTTGTGACTCAAAGTACATGCCAAGATAGGGTGTAGAATATCACTGAGGTTGGGGTATAAGGATCGAGTTATGAACTACATAAAAATCAAAATTCGTGTATCAAAAGATTAATGAATGAGGATAACTTGATTTCAAATTCTCTAAATCAAATCCCCTGTTTCTCTCTGACAAAAGAACAAAAAGATCCCTTGTTTCTCCAATTTTGTTGTATTGCACTAGGATCTTAACTAAGTAGTACCGTTGGCTTCATCACCGTATATTTTGCTTTGTGAAGTAAAAGGTGTTCAAAGTAATAATATTACAACATGAGGATCATGTCTATGCCAACATTGGCAGTACACATATCAAATCCAACTTCGCAAAAGTGAACCACAATGTTAGGAAAATTGAGAACTATCATCATTCTCTAATTAATCTTCAGGTTTGAATGCGGATGAGATTATCAACACTAGGATGCAGGGAACAAAAATCTGCCAAGGCATGTCATCAAGTAAAATGTAAATCAGCAGACTACACCAGACACATCCAAGAACAATGGCTATGAGAGCATACGCAAGTTGGAACCTTTTGACCATATCTTGCCTTCCCATCGCGAAGATTAATTTTCGCTGGATGATCTTGACCACTGTGTAGATAAGCATGATGGGTGCACCAGCAGTGCTGACTGGACCTGTAGAGCTATGCGTGTCCCTGATAGCTTGAAGCAAGGACTTCTCCATGGAATCAAGAAATTGGTTAATTCCAGCGATTTGAGCTCCATATCTTGGAATTAAAATTGGCAGACTACTTGTTAGAAGAAAGTCTTTCACAAAAGCTCAAGTTCATGATAGTTTCTCTAAAAGTTACCAAGCTATGAGTGTACGATAAATATCAAGCGGTCCGCAATGCTAATAAGTAATATAATTGCATAAACACATCAAGAACTACCGATTAAAGTTAAAGGAAATTTAATGCACGGTATGATGCCAAGCTTCTAGTGGAAATCATAGCTACCGAGTCTATGCAATACAGGAGTTTAACCCATCTTAATGGTAGTCATACTTGGGAGGGATTACTCTTGCTGTGACTCCAACTGTATTCAGTTACCAAAAGAAAATCCTGAGAAGGGTCAACGACTCCAAGAAACAATCTTTCTTTTCAATTATGCTCTGTAATTAGTACAAAAACCTGGATCATTTAGCAAAAGAGCAGAAGAAAAAATCTGGTTGGTACAATATAACTACCCCAATCTAGAAAATGTGAGAAAAATGCCATTTCACATTGACTAGATATCATTTAGCAAAAGAGCAGAAGAAAAAATCTGGTTGGTACATGCTTTATTCTGAGTAAGGCCCACGCTCTGTTCTGAGAATGAGTCATTATGAACGTCGAAAACAAGAACGTGGATCAACAAACAATAAGAAAAAGAAAAACAAAGGAAAATCTGGTTGAAAGACTGGAGACTCTCAGATTCTAATTGGGCTCTTACATGCTGAACACTGCAAAGTTCAGAATGCGTCAGTAAGTTCACCTGGTTTACGTAGAAGTGCAGGTTTTTTCTCGATAAACAGCATTCACGTAAAGGACCATCCACACTGGGCATGATGATAGGAACATGGGCTACAAAAATTAAGACATGATTGAGGACGCCGAAGCTTACCTCTGACCACCACCGTCGTCAGCTGGATTGTTGTTTGCCATTAACCTCAGACTTTGCCTTTTCTCTTCCCTTGTGAGAATTAGAAGACGTGTAGTGGGGGACGTCGAGGTCTGTAGCAAGAGTTTTGAAGGAACAGATTTTGGGCGACTTCGTGGCGTCATCAAGATAACAAAAAGAAAAAGAAAAATGCAAGACGTTCACCTTTAGAGGCACGTCGTTTTCAGTTGTTTCGACATTTTCTATAGGTGGGTGTTTTCCTTAGTTCAATCCCCCACTGATGATGCTCCATCATCTTTGACCTGTTGATTTTGCTCCTCCCGTATATTCATCCATCACATGTGTAAATTCCTCCGAGAAATATGCTCTGCCCCCACAATCGCTCTCCTGATACGCGACGCACTGGGTGAAAATGAAATGGCTCTACATTGATTTTCCTTGGGCCAATTGCCCTCAAAAGAACCGGCTCCATTTATTTTGTAAAAATTAATAATTTGAAAAATATGTTCCTAAAAATGATCAATTATATTTATTAAAATTATTAGTTATAAAAAAGTATTTTCATAATTGATAATGATTTAAGTCTAGATATTCTCATGGATAGTGAAAATATTAATCATTTATTCATTTTTGTAAGCCAATAAGTGATTATTTTTAAGAAAATATTTTCTAAATCGGTCATTTTGCACGACACAAACGGAGCCTTAAAATAGAAGAATACCTATAGGGTACAAATTATTGTTATTCATTTTATATAAAGTGAAAAGGTTTGAATTTATATTATGATAAAATTCCAAAATGATGCTATCATGAATCAATTATATCATAAATGACTAAAGCTTGTGTATAAAAATATAACTATGTAGATTACACATTTTATGAATATATTGTAATCAATACTTAAAAAAAATGTGTTGCTATTTCGTGCTATCAAGTAATAAATCGGAAAGCTAATATACTTACTTCCGAAATCATCGGATGATATAATAATCTTATCTTTGAGGCTGAAAATAGTAGTTAACGGGTTATATCAATTAATGAGCATATCAATTGAAATACTTTTACGCGACATACTGTTTTAGTGCAAGTCTGCCTCTTTCATTTCCCAAAAAAATGAGTCAAACATTCTGCGGTTGACTTAGATTAAAAAGAATGGACGATTACTACGCTCAAAAAGGTTAGATTCAACTAACTCAAAAGCGTGTGATTTAAAATCATATATAAGTCCACAAGCTTCAACATAAATAAATTACAGAATCTTGCATTCCACTCCGTTTGATTTCCCAGTGGTTGCATACTCTTCCATACATTTCATTTTATCATAGAAAAACCTGAGCATGTGCACTGATGTGAAATGCATGTTAAAATAAACCATAACTTTTCATTTTCTAGTTTGGTCGCCGAAAAATAGACAGGTACTTCCACACCAAGTGGAGTATTTTAAGACATCGCCTGCTCTTTTTTGATATCATGACTATTACTTCACTGGGCAGTTGCCATCCTAAGTTAGGTTGATTCTCAGCAGGGTTATAACCCATAGGCCTTCTTGCCGGCGAGGCAGATATTGAATTCATAGAGAAACAAGGCGATGGAAGGAGCTGTTTTCATTAGTCTAAGAGATATAGTGAGTAATATATTAATAATGAGGGGAGCTATTCGAATTTTTGAATTTCTTAATGAAGTGGCTTTTTTTTTTTCCTTCCATTTTCCAAGAAAGATGAGTATTGATTTTGTCCCCTTTCCCTTCACAAAGAATCCATTTAACTTATGAAATAAACTTCTCATTGATGTATTGTTTTATTGAGATCTACCCAAATCAGAATGTCATTTTCATGATGTTGAGGGTACTCTTCTATACTCATTCCGCTCTTGCCTTCGTCCTTTAGTGAGAAAAATCAATAAGGAAGGAAACCATAACTCTTCATTTTCTAATTTGGTCACCATTGCATACATTTTCCAGCGACCAAATTGGAAGAGAGCGAAGCGGAGTGTCCTCGAAAATGGAGTTCGCCCTCAGCAGCAACGCCTCGAAGACCTTCGCTTGTCTCTCCTGCGTCAGCAATGACCTCGCCATCCAAGCTTCTCCTTCCCAGGTGATTCAACTAATTTCCATGTCGACCATTCGTCAGCTTCATCCATCGAGTGAAATAGCTAAGCAGTTGCTTATTCGTGCCTTGTCGAGCGATGCTTAGTTTCAATGCTATGCTGTGTTAGTTATTGGCTCATTTCACTTAATATAGCATCCAATTGACAATTTTGAGATTCCTTCGACCTATCGCCAGTTGGCAGTGGATTGAGGCAGAAATTCGTTAACAATTAGGGCGGATTGGCCCTGTGGATGATGATTAGAACTTGACGTGCACAAACCTGTAGTCACTGAAAGAATATAATACTGTTGTAGGGTGTTTCAAAGTCATCATGATGTAGGACCAAGGCAATTCACTGCTATAGCCAGGAGCACCATCAGTGGTACTCGTGGACATTGTCAAATGGTGAAACCATAGGAAAAAACACCAATAAATAACGTTCTATGAGTGCTGCTATTCTGGCTTGGTGGTGATGCTTTCCTAGTCTGTCTAGTTACTTTGATGGGGTTGTATGGAGTTTTGCAACACTCAATAAGTGAAAGCATGATTGCACTCCCTATCATAACTCTAATGTGACCATACTTTTCCATCACTTCCTTTTGCTTCATCTCATATAACTACCAAATAACCATAGAAGTGTCAAGTTCTAAACTCATGTTTGGCAAGCTTACCTCCGACCACCGTGACCAGCTGGACTGTCGTTCTCCATTAACCTTCCCCACGTCTCTCCCTTTCTTCCTGAAAATGAGGTTTCTTCAAGTGTTTGCCGATTGCTGTATCATGAACGAAGAGGTTCACGGGAATAAAAGACACAGCGTGGGCGTTTGGGGTGGTGCGTTATTCCTTTTCCATCACGTTTTCGACTGTAAATGAGATGAAGATTCAAATGGGGGCCCTCAAAAAGCCAAAATCCGATCCCTTGAAAGTCTGCTCGCTTGCCCTTTTGCTTGGAAAATTGCGTGTCCAAGCACCTACGTGCTTCCCCATGATTTGTTCTCTATATATCTTTTTCCTTTTCGTTAATGTATTCGTATTTTTATATACGCGGTTTCGTTATTGTATCCGGATTTTCATACGCGCAATTTCGGTAGACGGGGACTCTTTTGAGGAGACATGCACTTAGGGGCATATTCGGTCATTGTATCCATTAAAAAAGTAAAATTTATTGTTGGGAGAAATTAAGGCTCCGTTCATTATACGGTCAGGATAATGTTTTCCAAGTTTTCCAGTATTTGGTTAATGGAAAATAAACTAATCAATTAAAACTTTTTCCATCAACAAAAAATAATCTCCTAAAATAGGGGAAGATCTTTTCCTCGACGTCACTCTCTCTTATCTCATTTTCTTGCAGTGCTCGTAGCCCTCTTTTCATTGTTTTTTTTTTCCTTTTTAAAAAAAAATAAAATTGATTGTTTAATTTTTTTTTTCCTTCTTACTCGATCAGTCACCAAACACGACAATGGTCAGCAACCATCCGTAGACGAGATGGAGCCTTGCCAAATTTTGATGAGCCGAGCCTTGTCGTTCACCATTAACCTTCTGACTCTGCCTCGCTAAGTCGCTTGCCTGAAAATGAACAGAGGACGGGCTGTCACAGACCTTGGCGATGTTCTGGCCATAGTGTGGTTTTATATACTTATATATATATATGAAAAACTCACTCCAAAAGAAGCATTTTTCTCCCATTTGGGTCCCAGAAGAGAATTTCTTTTGGCACGGTGTTAAGCGCAATGACACTGAGCTTGGCCCGTAGAAATCGTGCTCTGCTTCATCTGTGGCTGAGCTTGATATGGCTGGTCAACGGACGATTGGAGGTGATGTTACGGCGGGTGGGTTGTGGTGATTGATAATCGTCGACGGTAGAGAGGAACCCTGTTACTCTCTATCCTCTCTGAATTCGAACGCTCCATCCGAGGTGCGTATTGTTCTCCTCTCTATTCCGTGACCGACCCAATGTGTATCTATTATGATTCCAAATTCTGTTAGAGCTCATTCCACCTCAGTGTTCTAGAAGGTTGGGCGGATTTAGGCACATAAGGGGTGGAAAAAAATGTCTGCCCATAATTTGACGTGATTTTTAATGTAAAAGGTGTTCAAGGTAATAATACACCATGAAGTTCAAGCCCAAGCCAATATTGGAAGGTTACAAAGAAAACCAAACTCATATAAAATACACATCACCATATCAGAAGGTTGGAAACTTTCACCATTCGCTAATTAATACTTTAATTGGTGACGAACATGAAAAGGATTACCAATAGTAGGACCCAGGGAAAATCAATCAGCCAAGGAATCTCATCAAACAGAATGTACATCAACAAACTGCACATAACACATCCGAGAGCTAGAGCGATCAGAGCGTACGCAAGTTGGAACCTTGTGTCCATATCTTGCCTTCCTATCTCGCTGAGTAATTTTTGCCGGATGATCTTGATCGCTACAGAAATAAGCAAAATGATAGGTGCATCATGAATGTTGGTTGGACCTGTAGAGCTATGCATGTCCCCAATGAGTTGAAGCAAGGCCTCCACTAGGGAATTAAGTTGTTGATTATATTCTGCAACAATTTGAGCTGCATGCTCTCCTCCATATCTTGGAATGAATATCATCAAATTTCTTGTTAGATAACCAGTCTTTCACGAAAACCCAAATAATTAGTATCAAAAATGAAGAAAAATTGGGCGATGGTTTCCCAATGCATCATTAGAAAGGATGAGCTCATCTGATCTATGCAGAGCATAGATTATTTCTAGACAAAACAACATTCAAGTAATGGAACACACCCGGAAATGATGGGAGATAGGAGGTTCTTGTTCAGGAAAGGAAATCAACACTGCATGCTTCTACTTGCGGTACTCCAACATATTGAAGGAGGCTGGACAATAGTAGTCAAGAAATGTTGCGGTTCACGGTCGATACTTACCTCCGACTACCGTGATTGGTTGGGTTATTGTTTGCCATTTGCCTCCTGAGTTTTGAGTGATTACTCTCTTCCTTCCTTGTTTGAATTAAAACTTGCTACGAGGCTGCGAGTTGAGCAAGACATATTTATAGACCTATGGGAGGTCCTCTCTTTGGGAGAGAGCCCCCTCTCCTTCGGAGAAGAATTAAACAAATAGCCCAGGAGTAAACAATTAATTGTCTCTTTGTCCCTGACGCACGAGTTTTGTGTCATACTCTCTATACCATGATGTAAGTGTTTTGCGGAGTAAACAATTAATTGTCTTTTTGTGAAACTTGACGACGCAAAGATTAAACAAATAGTCATCCAGTTTCACCTGATTTATGTAGAGTGCAGGTTTTTTTTTTTCTCGATGAACAGCATTCGCATAAAGGAGTATACACAATGGGCATGATGATAGGAACGAGAAAGTTAATCAAGATTTTCGTATGATTTACTCGCAATCCTCCCACTTACTGACGGAGACGGGGCTAACGGTAATTAAGATAAGATCGAGGATGCCGAAGCTTACCTCCGACCGCCACCGTCGTCACCTCGGGCTTCGCCTCGTCTCTTCCCTTCTGAAAATGAAGAGAGGTGTGGAGGTCGAGGTCGAGGCCTGGAGCAAGAGTTTTGAAGGAAACAGATTTTGGCCGACTTGGTGGCGTCATTAAATATTAAAAAGGTAAAAATTGCGAGCAGTTCACCTTTGGATGGACGTCGTTCTCTTCGATAAAAGAATTTCCACGATGATGGTTTATCATCTTTGACCTGTTCATGTTTCTCCTCCCGTACTATTCATCACATGTGTAATCCCTTCTGATGGATATGCTCTCCCCCAACAAACGCCCTCTCCTAATACGCGACGCACCGGGTGACGTATGCTCCAAAGAACCCGCTACGTGTGTTTTGCAAAAAAATAAATAATTTGAAAAATATTTCCTAAAAATGATCAATTGTATTTATTAAAATAATTAACTAATAAAAAGTATTTTCATTAGCGATAACAATTTAAGTCTAGATATTCTCATGGATAGTGAAAATATTTATCATTTATTCATTTTTATAAGTCAATAAATGATTATTTTTAGGAAAATACTTTCTAAATCGGTCATTCATCGCAAAAGAAACGGAGCCTTAAAATAAAGGAATACCTAAAGGGCACAAATTATTGTTATCTATTTTATATAACGCGAAAAACTTTGAATTTGTATTATGATAAAATTCCAAAATGAAGCTATCATGAATCAATAATATTATAAATGATTAAAGCTTGTGTATAAAAATATAACTATGTAGATTACACATTTCATAAACATATTGTAAGTAATACCTAAAATGTGCTACTATTTCATGCTATCCAGCGATAAGTCGGAAAGCTAATATATTCACTTTGGTAAACATCGGATAATATAATCTTATCTTTGGGACAAAAAATGGTAGTTAACGTGTTATATTAATTAATGAAAATTTATGTGACATTTTGGTTTAGTGTGAGTTCACTTCTTTCATTTAGGGGTCATCGATTCAAGGATAGGTAGGTTCTAGAGTTAGAACTTGAAACTTACCTTGTTATAATCAATTTTTAGTTTTTGGACCATGAATCTCACCTATTTGTTTGGAACCAATTATGGAACCTACTATGTTTTTAACGATCCGGATCCAGGGTTTACTCAAGAACCTTTTTTTTTTTTGCTCCTTTTTTTTGGTTCTTATTTACAGCAAAATCAAATGAGGTTAGGAGCAACAAAACGGTTCAAAATAAACGCTAAACAACAAGAATCTCTATCCGCCAAAAACAATAATTCATAAGATGAATACATAGTCACTTACATTTAAACACGTAACATAAAATATAATTTATAAAACTCCATTTTCCTTCATCCATAAAAAGGGGAAGAGGAAAGACTACAAGGAGTTTCAAGGAAGGAGAAAGGACAAAGAAGTATTGAGGTTACACTTTAGGGGACAAAGAAATTAGGGTTTTGGTTTTTTAACTTATAAAACCAATTCCAAAATAGGGCGGTCTACTCCAGTTCTACGGTGGGTATTCACTTAAAACCTATTCCTGTACTAGTTTAAATCAATTCCAAAAATTTGGAACTTGTTCCCAGACCAGTTTCACTGCTTCCTAGAGTTTTGTTTTTTGGGCGGCTTTGTCCTGTTTCAAGGTAGAATCAATCCTATTCCTAGGTAGAATTGGTCATGTTGCATGCCCCTACTTTAAATTACCCAAAAATGAGTCGAACATTTAACGGTTGACTTAAGATAAGAAAGAATATACTACTATTCATAAGGGTTAGATTCAACTAATTCAAAAGCGTGTGATCAAGTACTATAAATAAGTCAACAAGCTTCGACATAAAGAAATTATAGAATCTTGCAATCCGTTCCATTTGATTTCATGTTGGCTGCATATTCCTCCATGCGTTTCATTTTACCATAGCAAAATCTGAGCATGTGCACCAATGTGAAATGCACGTTAAAAGTAAACCGTAACTTCTCATTTTCTAATTTGGTCGTTGAAAAATATACAGATACTTCCACACCAAGTGGAGTATTTTAAGGCACCGCCTGCTCTTTTTTATTACCACGATTATTTCTTCACTAGGTAGATGTCCTCTTAAGTTAGGTTAATTCTAAGCAGGGTCATAACCCATAAGCCCTTTTACAGGCGAGGCAGATATTGAATTCACATAGACGTCAGGCAACGTAAGGAACTGATTTCATTAGTATGAAGGATATAGTTAGTAGTAATATTAATAAATAAGGGGAGTTATTTGAATTTTTGAATTTCTTAATGAAGCGACTTTTTTTCTCCTTCCATTTTTCAAAAAAAAAAAAAAAGAATCAGGATGTCATTTTCATGATCTTGAGGGTATTCTTCTGTACTCATTCCGCTCTTGCCTTCCTTCTTTAGTGAGAAAAATCAACGAGGAGGGAAGCCGTAACTTTTCATTTTTTAATTTGGTCACCATTACATATATTTTTCAGCGACCAAATTGAGAGAGAAAGAGAGAGAGGGAGGGAAGTGAAGTGTCCTCGAAAATGGAGTTCGCCCTCAGCGGTAGCGCCTTGAAGACTTTGGCTCGCTCCGTCGCCTGCCTCTTCCGCGTCGGCAACGACCTCGCCATCCAAGCTTCTCCTTCCCAGGTGATTCAACTAAAATCCACGTCGAGTGAACAGCAGTTGCTTATTCGTGCGCCCTGCTAAGCGATGCTTAGTAGTTTAGATGCTATGATGCCATGTTAGGTATTGGCTCGTTTCTCTCAATACGCTGTCCGATTGACAAATTCTGAGAGTCCTTCCACCGATTGCTGAGCGCGTGGAGCTTTCGGCGGTGGATTTGAGGCAGAATTTTGTTAACTTAAGGCGCAATTGGCCCTGTGGACGATGGTTAGAACTTGGCGTGCGCAAATCTGAAGTCCACTGAAAGAAAATAATAGTACTGATAGGGTGATTCAAAGTCGTTATGTTGTAAGACTAAGGCAATTCACTGCTATAGACAGGAGAAGTATTGGGGGTACTTGCGACAATGTTGAATGGTGAAACAATAGGAAAAAACCCCAATGGATAACCTTCTATGGGTGCTGCCATTCTGTCTTGGTATTCCTGGTCTGTCTAGTTACTTTTATGGTGTTGTATGGAGTTCTGCAACACTCAATAACTAAAAGCATGAAGTTTTGAAACTGACATTTTCACTGAAAGAAAATGACTGCAGAATGCTGTCATGAGCATTACTAAGTCATGTCGTATGAGTCAACCGGGATTAGCTTCTCTAATTTCTCATCATGCAAAAGCAATGTGAACTCTGTCTTACGGATTTTGCGATGGATCAAGACCTATAAAGCCAACGGATTTGGAATAAAGAGATAGGGGAAACTTATTGAATATTAGATTCCGTGTGTACGACTTTTACTTCTTTTTGTTGGCCACTCACCATTTTAAGTCTTTTGACTCAATAATGCTAACTACATATTATTCAGTATGTTTTCTAACTGCAATGGAATTGGAGGCTGGCACCTGTCAAACCTGCATTGATTTGATAAGAACCTGCACCATGCAGAAATACTTGTTTATCTCACATTGCCAACTGTTTTTGTTCAGATGCAACAAGTATATTTCTCGCAATCAGTGGATAACTGGTTTTATCAGATGACAGATGGTTAGTTATCTGCTCAGAGACCTAAAACATCCCCATGCATAGCTTCTCAATCACAATAGTAAAGGCCCATGGCAATGTCAGTTTTGTTAGCTGGGTTCACTGTGGAGGAGGCCCAATGAGTTGCAAGCTCAAAAAAGGCTTGAGCCCATATGATAAGTTATATGAGGAAATAGAGTTTCTCACTATCTATATAAAGAGATAGCCGCAGAAAAGGAAACAGTAACATGAGAAAAAGAAAAAGCAGAAAATCTGGGGTTTAAGGCAATATCTGGACGTGCGGACCCCTCAAGTGCCTTAACTTTGCCCAAAGGGACACTTAAGTGCCATAACTTACGAAAGGTACACTTAAGTGCCAAAATCGGAGTAAAAGAGATCACTTGAGTGCCAATCCGGCCAAAATCCAGCCAAAACGCCAACGTGGCGTTTTTCCGGCGAAGCGCGGCCAAAACGGCGCCGTTTTGCACGTTGACGTGGCCAAAACGGCGTCGTTTCGACTGACGTGGAACAAAATAAATAAATAAATAATTTAATTTAATTTAAAATTAAATTTAGTTAAAATATTTTAAAAAATAATATTTAAAAATTAAAAAAAACTTTTAAAAAAATTAAAAAAATTAAAAAAAAAAAGGAACAGGGCCGGGAAGAGCCGGCGACGGCGGGGGGAGGGTCGGCTGGGGTCGCCGGGCCCTGGCCAGGGGCCGGCGACCCCGGCCGACCGGCGGCGAGGGCTCGCGAGCCCTCGCTGCTGGATCTGGGCGAGGGCTCGCGGCCCTCGCCGGTCGACCGGCGGCGAGGGCTCGCGAGCCCTCGCCGCTGGATCTGGGCGAGGGCCGCGAGCCCTCGCCGCTGGATCTGGGCGAGGGCTCGCGGCCCTCGCCGGTCGACCGGCGGCGAGGGCTCGCGAGCCCTCGCCGCTAGATCTGGGGGGGCGCGCGGCCCTCGCCCGGCCGGGCCAAGGCCGCCGCCCGCTGGGGCGACCCCCGGCGGGCGGAGGCCCTTGGCCCGGCCGGGCGAGGGCCGCCGACCCTCGCCGGATCTGGGCGAGGGCTGCGACCCTCGCCCTCGCCGCCGGTCGGCCGGGGTCGCCGGCCCCTGGCCAGGGCCCGGCGACCCCGGCCGACCCTCCCCCCCGCCGTCGCCGGCCCTTCCCGGCGGCGGCGAGGCGGCGGCGGCGGCGGCTGAGGGCTGATCCCTCAGCCGCCTCCCCCCATTCCCTTTTTTTTTTTAATTTTTTTAATTTTTTAAAAATATTTTTAAAGGTTTTTAAAGTTTTTTAAAATATTTTAAATAAATTTAATTTTAAAATTATTATTTTTAAATATTTTAACTAAATTTAATTTTAAAATTAATTTAATTAATTTTCTTTTTGCCACGTCGGCCCAAAACGACGCCGTTTTGGCCACGTCAGCGTGCAAAACGGCGTCGTTTTGGGCGCGCTTCACCGGAAATACGCCACGTTGGCGTTTTGGCCGGACTTTGGCCGGAGTGGCACTCAAGTGATCCATTTTTTTTCGAATTTGGCACTTAAGTGTACCTTTCGTAAGTTATGGCACTTAAGTGTCCCTTTGGCCAAAGTTATGGCACTTGAAGCGTTCTTTTGCCCAATATCTGATTTATATCAAGCTAGCGTCAGAGATCAATTCGTGGTCCGATTGAGATGAAATTTTGTCAGCATGTTCGTGACACAATTTTATCGAATCTGAACGGTTTGATTCTCATTTGAAGCTCCATACATCAGGTTTTTCGTGGATTGATCAAAACCTGCGTTTTTGGTCAGATTTATCCTTGATCTCTTGTGAAGTTCATGTGTATTGCCAAGAATTATGTTCTTGAGGTGTTTGCTGCTATGTACCTCTAGTATTTGCTAGAGAAGAACAATTTTGTTGATAGTAAAGATTTTTGGGTGGACTTCGGTCCCGTGGTTTTTGATCTCCTCATATCGATGAGGTTTTCCACGTAAAAAATCGTCTTGTGTTCACGTGCTTAGTATTTATTTTACTTTACTATATCAATTCCTATTAGGTTTACACAAGATGTGAGATTATTTTATTTCGCTGCGTTGATTCGATATTGTTCGAATTGTTACCGTTCTCCCATCTGAGTGGTATCAGAGCATCTGGTTATTTCTTGATTTTTCTGCCTTGTGTTAAACAATGGAAACGAATACGAGTAGAATTGTTACACTGAATGGTTCGAATTATCATATTTGGAAAGGGAAGATGGAAGATATTTTATATGTGAAAGATTTTTATTTGCCTGTATTTGCTGAGGAGAAACCAGAGAATAAAACTTATGCTGAATGGTCTATATTTCATCGTCAAGTGTGTGGTTATATCAGGCAGTGGATAGATGATAATGTTTTGAACCATATTATTGAGGAAACACATGCACACAGTTTATGGGATAAGCTCGAACAGTTATATGCTCGAAAAACTGGGAATAATAAGTTATTTTTGATAAAACAAATGATGGCTCTGAGATATCATGATGGTACTCGTTTGATTGATCATTTAAATTCTTTTCAAGGAATTATAAATCAGTTGGCTGCGATGGGAATCAAGTTTGATGATGAGATACAAGCACTATGGTTGCTTGGTACTTTGTCGGACTCCTGGGAGACGTTCCGAACATCTTTGTCTAATTCTGCCTTGGATGGTACGATTACCATGGATTTGGCCAAGAGTAGTATTTTGAATGAAGAGATGAGAAGGAAGACACAAGGATTGTCCTCTTCACATTCTGATGCCTTGGTTGTCGAGAAAATGGGGAGAAGTGAGTCTCGAGGTCCGAGAAATAGAGATAAAAGTCGAGACAAAAGCAGATGTAAGTATAATAAATTTGTTAATGTTGAGTGCCATTATTGTCATCAGAAGGGACATATTTAGAGGTTTTGTCGCCAGTTAAAAAGGGAGAAACAAAAGGAGAAAGGTAAAGAGAAGAAAAGTGATAATGACAGTGATGACAATCGTGTCGCTGCACTTAAAGAAGACTTTCTCACTATTTTTTATGGTGATGTGGTGAATTTTGTATCTCATGAGACCAGTTGGGTAATTGATAGTGGTGCATCCGTTCATGCTACGTCTCGTAGGGATTTCTTTACATTATACAGGTTAGGTGACTTCGGATTTGTGAAGATGGGAAACAATGGACTAGCTCAAGCTGTAGGCATCGGTGATGTGTGCCTAGAAACCAGCAATGGCACAAGATTAGTATTGAATAATGTTAAACATATACTTGAAATCCGCTTGAATTTGATTTCTACAGGCAAGTTGGATGATGAGGGGTATTGCAGCACCTTCAGTAATGGTCAATGGAAGCTCACCAAAGGTTCTCTTGTTGTGGCTAGAGGTGAAAAATATTCTTCGTTGTACATTATGCAGGCAAAGTTGTCCACAGACAAAATTAATGCAATAGATAGTGAAGATGCAGCTGAACTATGGCATAAGAGGCTCAGTCACATCAGTGAGAAGGGTTTGTCAATATTGGCTAAGAAGAAGCTCCTTTCAGGATTGAAAAGTTCAGCGCTAAAGAAGTGTGCTTACTGTTTAGCAGGAAAACATAATAGAGTTGCATTTAAAAGCTCCCCTCCTTCAAAAAAGTCAGGTATACTGGAATTAGTGCATTCTGATATTTGCGGTCCTATGAAAACAAAATCACTTGGTGGCTCTCTTTATTTTGTTACCTTCATAGATGATTTTTCAAGGAAAAATTTGGATTTATACCTTGAAAACTAAAGATCAAATGTTAGATGCTTTTAAGCAATTTTAGGCTTCAGTTGAGAGACAGACTGGAAAGAAACTGAAATGCATCAAAACTGATAACGGTGGAGAGTATATTGAACCTTTTGATGAATATTGCAGACAACAAGGTATTTGACATCAAAAGACACCTCCCAAGACGCCTCAGTTAAATGGCTTAGCTGAGAGAATGAACAGAACATTGGTTGAAAAGGTAACATGCTTACTTTCACAGTCAAAGTTACCTGGATCCGTTTGGGGTGATGCTTTTAGTACAGTTGTGCATGTATTAAATCTTACTCCATGCGTTCCTTTAGAGTCTGATGTTCCTAATAGAGTTTAGACAGGCAAAGATGTTTCTTATGATTATTTGTGTGTCTTTGGGTGCAAAGCATTTGTGCATATTCCCAAAGATGAGAGGTCTAAACTTGATGTGAAAACACAACAGTGCATATTTATTGGTTATAGATAAGATATGCTTGGCTACAAATTTTATGATCCGCTTGAAAAGAAAATTGTAAAAAGCAGAGATGTTGTGTTTATGGAAGATCAAACAATAGAGGATATTGAGAAAGCAGAGATGATTTCAGCACCACAGGTTAGTGATAATCTAGTTGATTTAGATCCAGTTCCTCTTACAAATATTCCTACACAGGTTGATGAAGAGCAGCGGGAAGTCAATGTTCCAAATAACGCACATGTTCCTGAACATGTTGAAATAGATAATACTATTCCTGAACCAGAGGCTCAATTAGATGTTCCACTGGATGTTCCAGTCCGGAGATCCGTTAGAGACTGACGACCTTCCACCAGGTATTCTGAGGATGAGTATGTATTATTAACTGATGCAGGTGAACCAAAGTGCTATGCAGAAGCAATAGAAGATGAGTACAAAAGCTATTGGTTTGATGTTATGCGAGATGAGATGTAGTCACTTTATGATAATCATACTTTTGAGTTGGTGAAGTTACCTAAAGGTAAAAGCGCTTTGAAGAACAAGTGGGTATATAGGTTGAAGCAAGATGAACATACTTTACAACCACGGTACAAAGCTAGATTGGTTGTTAAGGGATTCGGTTAGAGAAAGGATATTGATTTTGATGATATATTTTCTCCGGTAGTGAAAATGTCTTCTATCCGTGTGGTACTAGACTTGAAAGCTAGCTTAGATTTGGAAATTGAGCAAATGGATATTAAAACAACCTTCCTACATTGTGACTTGGAGGAAGAGATATATATGGAACAACCTGAGGGTTTCAAAGTGAAAGGGAAAGAGGATTATGTGTGCAAATTAAAGAAAAGTCTTTATGGCCTAAAACAAGCACCGAGGCAGTGGTATAAGAAATTTGTGTCAGTTATGACCGAATTAGGCTATAAGAAGATTTTCTCGGAAAACTGTGTGTTTGTCCAAAAATTTTCTGATGATGACTTTATTATTTTCTTGCTTTATGTTGATGATATGCTAATTGTTGGCATGAATGCTTCAAGAATTGAGTTATTGAAGAAACAGTTGAGCAAGTCTTTTGCCATGAAAGACTTGGGCTCGGCGAAGTAAATTCTTGGCATTAAAATTACCCGAGACAGAGATGCTAAGAAGTTATTTTTGTCGCAAGAGAAATATATCGAGAAGATCATTTAGAAATTTTACATGGACAAGGCTAAAGTGGTTAGTACTCCTCTTGTTGCCCACTTTAAGTTAAATATGAAGCAAAGTCTTACGACTGATAAAGAGAAGAAAGATATGGAAAGTGTTCCATATGCCTCAGCTGTAGGAAGCTTAATGCATGCGATGGTATGTACACGCCCAGACCTGGCGCACACAGTTGGCGTTGTTAGTTACTATTTGTCAAATCCAGACAGAGAGCACTGGAATGCAGTGAAGTGGATTATGAGGTATCTTTAGGGAACTTCAAATTTGAAACTCAGTTTCGGGACCGGGAAACTTGAGTTAGTTGGATACACAGATTCCGACTTGGCAGGAGATATTGATACTCGTAAATCTACTTCTGGTTATTTAGTTTCTTTTGCGGGTGGAGCTGTGTCATGGAAGTCAAGATTGCAGAAGTGTGTTGCACTTTCTACAATCAAAGTTGAATTTATTGCAGCGATTGAAGCTAGTAAAGAGATGCTATGGATGAAGAAGTTCTTAGAAGAACTTGGGTTCAAGCAAAAGAGGTATGTGCTATTTTGTGATAATCAAAGCGCAATTCATCTTAGTAAGAATTCATCTTTTCATTCTAGATCGAAACATATTGATGTTAGATATCATTGGATAAGAGATGTTCTAGATGAAAAGTTGTTAGAACTTGAGAAAATTCATACGGATCATAATGGCTCCGATATGATGACGAAAACTCTACCAAGAGAGAAGCTTGAACATTGCCGATTGATAGCAGGGATAATGAATCCCTCCACATTGTCGTGAGGGGGAGATTTGTTAGCTGGGTTCACTCCTATGTGGAGGAGGCCCAATGAGTTGCAAGCCGAAAAAGGGCTTAAGCCCATATGATAAGTTATATGAGAAAATATAGTTTCTCACTATCTATATAAAGAGGTAGCCGCAGAAAAGGAAACAGTAACATGAGAAAAAGAGAAAGCAGAAAATCTGGGGTTTGGGGCAATATCTGATTTACATTAAGCTGGCGTCGGAGATCGATTCGTGGTCCGATTGAGCTGAAATTTTGTCAGCATGTTCGTGGCGCAATTTTATCGAATCTGAACGGTTTGATTTTCGTTTGAAGCTCCATACATCAGGTTTTTTGTGGATTGATCAAAACCTGCGTTTTTGGTCAAATTTATCCTTGATCTCTTGTGAAGTTCATGTGTATTGCCAAGAATTATGTTCTTGAGGTGTTTGCTGCTATGTACCTCTAGTATTTGCTAGAGAAGAACAATTTTGTTGATAGTGAAGATTTTTGGGTGGACTCCGGTCCCGTGGTTTTTGATCTCCTCACATCGAGGAGGTTTTCCACGTAAAAAATCGTCGTGTTCGCGTGCTTGGTATTTATTTTACTCTACTATATCGATTCCTATTAGGTTTACACAAGAGGGGAGATTATTTTATTCCGTTGTGTTGATTCGATATTGTTCGAATTGTTACTGTTCTCCCATCAAGTTTTGGGCTAAATATGAAAAATCGAGAGACTATCATTGAAATTTTGGTTGATAAACATAGTGCACCTTCAAATAGTCTGGATAATAATAGCTCGAGGAGATTTAAGTTCGGATGATAAATTATGTTTTTCATTTTTTCTTTCCTTTTAACAAAGAAAAATGCAGGTTCATGTATAAAGTGCACTTTCTTGCTGACCCATCGAGCTTACCTTTACTCACTCAGTCATGACATAAGCAACCAAATATTCGAAGAAACAAAATAATCACTAACGATACCTGACTAGAGTTCCTTAGGTCTGGCATCTAATCGTGGTCAATGGAGATCTATTCACTAGGTAACTTGTCGTGCTAAGCACATATGTTAGGAACTTTGTACTTAAACTGGCATTAGACATCATTTATAGGTCATCTCTACTAATATTCCACCAATCAACTCTACAATATATTATAGTTCATTAATACTAGTGTGGTGTCTCACTATGCCCTTTCCCTTGTTGGTATTTAACAGTTTTGAGCAAAATTTCTTACCATTGTTAATCTGGACATACTTGATCATCTTACCAGGATTAAAGCTCTCAAACACATGATCTCAACAACCTCAAACTTTTATAAAAAGATTCATGTAATGCTTATGTTTTTGAGTTTCTTTTTTTTTTTTTGGGCAAATATATTATTGTGACGTAATACACAAAATGGACAAAATTATAATAAAAAAAATAGCTAAGATGTAATCCTCTAAATATCTTACTAACATTGAATTTAAATCTTACAAATATTTAAACATTTTTCCCAAATTAATTTTAATTATATTTAACTCTCTCCATACCTTCAAAATTCTTTTTTTTCCACATGCATGTGTGTAACTCTTTTTATGGTAGGAAAAAGAGAAGCAACTTTATGCGGCATATCTTATCGTTTTCATTCACCCTCTAACATATGTAAACACTTTTAGCTGTGATGTGGATGTTTTCTCTTTGATTTTGAATTGTTAAGGCTTTTCCCCAGTAAGATATATGACGAACCTTTGTATTATGTCTCTTAAGTACATTGTCTGGTCCTACAGTCTGAGTCACTAGGAGGGGAATAAAAACCCGGATGAATTGACAAAAGGAAAACCAAAGGATAGAGAACAGATGTTTACATTAAACAAGACAAAGGTGCAAGTAAATGGAATTTCTTGTGACATGCTTTTGGCTTTGGAGGGTGCCCAGTTGACTCTTCATCTCCTTTAAACACAAAGTTCACAAAGAAAGAAAATAATGGCTGAGGACTTAGAGCAACTTCCTTTCCCTGAATCTCAATGGATTAGGCCCATCTCCACGATATCTCTGACTCCCACCCTTTTTCTTATGAAAAGATACTAATTCTTAGAAATTGACTTCTATCTCTACCTAAGTTCACTCATATCAAACCAAAATTACTCTGGCTCACTTTTCTATTTCTTCCAAACAGGCCCCAACATGTAAGACGTCGTGCATCTCACTTTTCTAATGTGAATTTGCTTTGTTCTCCAATCTTTTCATTACAAACTTGTGACCAGTTAGTTCCCTCTCTCTCACTTATTGCATGCTTCCTCTGTGACCTGAAGTACATGTCAAGATAATAGTATATAGAGTGTTGCCGAGGTTGGGATATCAGGATTGAGTCTTGAACTACATCGAAATTGTCAATTTGTGTACAAAAAGACTAGTGAATGAGGATAATGTGATTCTTTCTCATATTCACTTAATCAATTCCCTAGTTTCTCCTTGACCAAAGAAAAAAAATCCCTTATTTCTCCAATTTCATAGTATTGCTACAGGTAATTAACTAAGTAGTACAATCATCTTCGTCATCATTACACATGCTACTTTGTGACGTAAAAGGTGTCTGAGATGATAATAATACAACATGAGGCTCGTGTCTCAGACAACATTGGCTAGGCGGACATCAAAACCAAGAGGAAACCACAACATTAGGAAAACCGAAAACTGTCAACCGTTCGTTCTCTAATTAATCCTGTTCGAACAGGGATGGGATTATCAACATCAGGACGCAAAGAACGAAAATCCAAGGCATGTCGCCAAGCAGAACATGTAGCAGCAAACTGCAACCGACACAACCTAGAGCAACAGCAATGAGAGCATACGCAAGTCGAAACCGTGGGTTCATATCTTGCCTTCCTATCTTGAAGATTAATTTTCGCCGGACGTTTTTTACCACTGTATAGATAAGCATGACTGGTGCACTAGTATTATTGGCTGGACCTATATATATATACGTGTCCCTGATGGCTTGAAGCAAGGACTCTTCCATGTAATCAAGATTTTGGCTATATGTTGCAGCAATTTGTGCTATTTGCTCTGCTCCATATCTTCGAATTAAAATCAGCAAGCTACTTGTTAGGTGACAGTATGTTGCAAAAGCTCAAGTTGAGCTCTTTCTACATCATATACAATGATAATATATCCAAAAGTTATCAAGATATGAGTCTACAGCGAATATCAAGCAAATCTCAATGCTACCAACAAATATACTCACACAAGCAAATCAAGAACTACCAATATAAGTTCAAAAGGAAATTTAGTGCGCAGTGTGATGCCAAGCTTCTAGCGCAAATCATAGCTGATGAGCCAATGCATTGCATGAGTCTAATCCACATATCGATCCATGGCTAATTTAAATTCTTCTTTTGAACAAAATGTAACATCAGAGTGCAAGGGAGAACCTCCTCAACACCTACAATCTTTCCGAGTCCACTGTAAAAACAATTATTCGCATAACAAAACTACTTAGATGCACAAAACTACCGGGTTAGCCCACATGCTTATTAGGTAGAAACACAGGAGTGACGCTAATAGCAGGTCTCATCTTTTCTTAGGAGGAAAAGCTAATAATACTTTCAATTAATACATTGTTCTTCATAAGATATGAGTTTCTTTTGATACAATATATATAGTCGTGTCTCTTCATCATGTGACAGAATTTCCCACCCAGTAACTTCATGAGACGATTTACATTCTTTCCAACTTTGTGGATTTCGACAAAGAAATGCAGTTATTATGGATTTCACTTTCCTCAGACAAATTCAGCTATTTTAAATGTATGCATACGTGAGAAAGATTCTTCTTGGTATGAGTCCTAATGCATTCAATTACCAAATGGATATCATGAAAATATGCTAATTCTCACAGAAAAGGGGTCGATGACCACAAGAAGCATTCTTACAGAAGACAAAATCTGGGTGGTACAACATAACTACCCCAATCCAAGAAATGCCGGAGACAAGCCATTTTGCATCCACCGGATGTGCCGATAAGTACATGCTTTGTTCTAAGTAGAGCCCATTTCTACTCTTTGATAGTCGAGTCATTATGAACATTTCAATCGACAGAAGGAAAAAAAACAAACAGATGAAAAAATATGGATGGTTAAAATTGGTGTTCCGATGTGACTCTCAGCGTGCATTTGGTAATTATATAGTTTTTGATAATAATTTCTATTCAGAAATAATATTTTTCTGATTTTGTTTCCTTGATGCGTTTCTGCATTTACTAATTGTACAAAATTTATATTTTTGAAATAAAATAAAAAAATATATAAATGTGTTTATTACAACTCTAATTTTTTTTTTGAAATGTAAAATTTCTTTTAATTTTTAAATATTTTTTGGGGATTTTTCTCTCTTTTTTCCCCCCTCTCTTCTTACTCCTCTAGTCGGCGACCTTACTAGCCCTTAGGGAGGTCAGTCTCACCTAGCCACCGTGAGGTCAACCTTGCCCAATCATGGCGAGGCCGACCTTGCGGTGGCTGGGTGAGGTCAAGCCTTGCTTGGTCGATAGCCAAAGACAACAGTCGGCAACCTCACCGGCTCTTGAGGAGGTTAGCCTTGCCCAACCACCACGAGGTTAGCCTAGCCAAGGGCTAAAGAGGCTCTGACAAGGTCGTTGAGTGCAACAACTGGCTAGAGGAGGAAGAAAAAGAAGAAAAAGAAAATGACTTAGTTTCAAAAATGGTTCCCAAGAACAAAAATTTAACTTTTTTCTACTTCTTGTTTTTGTTCCAAATTTATTCTTTGACTACTTATTTGTTATTGAAAATAGAAATATTAGTTGATATTATCAAATAGATTTTTATTCTTTTATTGTTTCAGGGATCAAAAGAACAAAAATAGTTAAGAATTGGCCAATTACCAAACAGGGTCTCACAGTCTAATGCGAGAAACAAGCCATTTTCTACGAGCAAGTGAAAGACTTGGTGGGCCTCTTAAACTAATAATAGTACAGGTTCAGAGTTCCACAACCACTTCTATGTAGAGTGCAGGTTTTTCGCTCTAAAATGGCATTCACGTAATGGTTATATAGTGCGCGCTGATAAGAGGTAGGAACAGGAAACAATATCAATATTTTGGCATGAGTTCCCCCGCAATCCTCCTACTGAGTGACAGAGCTGGGCCACAGTTCTTAAGATTTATATAAGGCCGCCAAAGCTTACCTCCAACCACCGTGACCAGCTGGATTGTTGTTCTCCATTAACCTTCCCCAAGTATCTCCCTTTCTTCGTGAAAATGAGGTTTCTTCAAGTGTTTGCCGATCGCTGTATCATGAACGACGAGGTTCATGGGAATAAAAGACCCAGCGTGGGCGTTTGGGGTGGTGCATTATTAATTTGTCCACAATGCTTTCGTCTGTTAATGAGATGAAGATAAAAAGCGGGAGCCCTCAAAAGGCAAAAATCCGATCCTTAGAATGTCTGCCTGCTTGCCCCTTTTACTTGGAACATTGCGGGTCCTAGCACCTACGTGCTTCCCCATGATTTGTTCTCTATTTTTTTTTTCCCTTTTCGTTAATATGTCCGTATTTTCATACACGCGGTTTCGTTATAGTATCCGGACTTTTATAACGCCGTTTCCGTACACGGAGACTTTTTCGAGGAGACGTGCACTTAGAGGGGGACTTTTTCGAGGAGACGTGTGCACTTAGAGGCAAATTCAGTCATTGTATCCATTAAAAAAGTAAAATTTATTGTTAATAGTCATTAAGGCTTTCGTTCTACACGGAGCACAACTTTCAAGATAACGTTTTCTGAATTTTCCAATATTCGATTTATAGAAAATAAACTAGTTAAGAAAATATTTTCGATCAATGTTTTTCCCTTCTTTACTCACTCTTTTTTATCTCATACTCTCGCAGCCCTCCTAGCCTTCTTTTCTTTCTGTTTTTTTTTTTCCTTTAAAAAAAAATCGATTTCTAATTTTTTTTCTTTTCTTTATTTTTCTTTTTCCTTATTTCTTGGCTGATCGCCAGACACGATAATAGTTGGTGACCGGCCATAGATGATGTGGAGCCTCACCAAATTTTGATAGCCAAGTCTTGCTTGCCTCAAGCGAGGCTCCACCTCCTTAGAGGCCTCGTCTAGCGAGGCTTGAGCTCGCCAATTGAGCAAGGCTGAGGCCTGACCAGTGGCTAGTCACTAGCCGTCATTATGGTTGGTCATTGGCCAAAGAAGAAGGAAAAGGAAAATGAAAGAAAACAAAAAGAGAAAGAAATAAAAGAAAAATAAATAAATAAATTTAATTTTTTAGTCATTTTTCCATGGAAAATTTAATTTCCTTACCAAACGGCGAAAAATATTTTCTAGTTCATTATTAAGTTTTAGTTGAATACCGGACAATATTATCATTTTCTTGAAAAATGACTTTTTGGAAAATATTTTCCAAAAACGTTACAATTTTTAAGAAACGATCAAAGCCTACTCGAAATATTATTATTATTATTTTTACGTTAGTTCTTTATCCAACAAAATACTTTCATAGCAATAAGTGTCTCAACAAAATCTGAACCGTCGGCGCAGAAAGTGAAGCAAAGAACTCAAAAAATGGAGTTAACCCTGAGCGGCAACGCCTTGAAGACCTTCGCTCGCTCCATCACTTGCCTCTCCGGCATCAGCAACGACCTAGCTATCCGAGTCAATCGATTTTGCCCACATTTCTTCTTCTCCTTCTCCGTCTCTCTCGTCCTTAGGGCCGGTCAAAAAGTTCACGGTTCGACACTGAAATCCATGTCGATCATTCCTCAGCTTCACCTATTAAGTGAAAAGCTATGTCGCTGCTTATTCGTGCCTTGACGAGTGATGCTTAGCTTAGATGCTATGCTGTGTTAGGTATTTGCATTGTATGGACTTTTGCAACACTAATTGAGTGAAAGAAAAATTGCTTTTCATTGCGTAACTTGTGTGGGATCATACTTTTTCATGACTTGTTTTTGCTTCGTTGCATTTAATTACCAAATAACCATAGAAGTTCCAATTTCTAAGCTCACGCTTGGCACATGACACCACTTGTGCTGATTCGTTCTGTATAAATATCACCTTCTTATTTGTAGATATCATAGACCTTCGACTTTCCTTTCACACGATCAATTTGTCAAGATCTGCCTAACAATTGATTACCTTCAAGCTAGATCTCTTTGATATATTTACCGTATCTGGCGCACAGATTCAATGCAACCTTCTTTTGAAGGTACGGTGTCATTGCTCATCTTGTTGGAATAACTTGACAGTTTGTAGCTGTAAGAAACTGACAAAATAATGTGTGCATGCATGCAGTCTGTTATGTCCTCAGAACACCTATTACAAACATTGATTATTTTAAGTGTCAAATTACCAAATATCAATGCATCAGAACTTTAGGGGACTTTGCAGTGCTTCAATGGTGAAGGCCTTTCTAGTTGTGTGTATAGTGCTTCGAATTCATTATGTTGAAAATGATGTATTTGATTGATGGTTAAGATTGTGAACTTGTGGGCAAAAATGGAAGGGTTAGAGGATGCCTTTTTCCCCCTAAAAATAACCTCTCTCCGATTCTATGAAAAAACACTCCTACAGGAATGAAGTCTTGAAACTGAAGTGTTCATAGAGAGAAAAATGACTGCAAAATGCCATGATAAGCATCGTCACGTTGTATGCGCCCGTGGAGATGAGCTTCTCCACAGTCGCATCATGGAAAAAGCAGCGCGAAATCTGTCAAGCGGATATTGCAGTGCCCCAATATGACCCTCGAAGCCCACAGGTTAATAATAAAGAGATGGGAAGCTTTTATGTTAAATGGAAGTTGCAGTCCTCTAAGCTCGCATTGGCCAATGACCCGAAAGAAATGCGATCCTCGATGAGGCGGGCCGGTCCAGCCACAGATTCCAGTACAATGAGGCCCATGCTAAAGAAAATATATTTGTGGCCCATGCTGAAATAAAAAGGAATTTAATCGATTTTTTCATGGAGCGAGTCCCGGTCAATCTCTATGGTATAGAAAACAAGGCCAACGAGGATTTCCAACCTCCTACTTTCACCAAAAAAACTTCATGTAATGCATGTCTTTCTTTCAGATATATCATACATAACAAAACAAAATGAAGAAAATAATTATTAAAAATAGTTAAAGCAATAAACGTCGAAATTTCTATATTACCAACATTGAATTTAAATCTTAAAATCATTTAAATATCTGTAAATTTAACTTTCTCTACACATTTAATTTTTTCTTTCAGTGGGCATTCATGTATTCTCTTTATAGTAGGGGAAAAAAACAACTTTCCGCATTAATCTAATAACTTAAATATCAATCGGCTTGATTCGTTAAATGTAGTAAAATGCATAATATGCACACATGGCCATCAATTTTCAGCCGTGCACTTGGCATGAGTACCTTGTGACATTACGAAGTAATGTATGAATGGAAGTGCCAAGTAATTTTGGTTAACCAGTATAGAGAACATATTGACTGTGCTCAAAATGGAGTTTCGATAGTGGGGCTAGTCATTTTTCACGTGCAAGACCCATTTTACACATGGGGGAAGTATTAAGACATACTTCGTTTTTGGAATACTCGAGAAATGTACTTAATACATGAGCCATAAACAACTTTCTTAATAAATTGAGCTTTTGTGAAGGCTGTTGTACAACAATTAGCTTATTATTTTAATTCCTACATACTGAGTAGAGCATGGAGCTCAAATCGCTAACATACCTATCGATTGTTTTATGTGACGCGGCGGGCATTGAAAGCTCATTGCAAGTTACTTTTGGGCTAAATATAAAAAGAAACAAATGAGAGATTATTATTGAAAATTTGGTTGATAAAACATAGTGCACCTTCAAATTAAGTGTTAAAATATGTCTCGAATTTGAGTCCACAAACGAATCCTAGCCCGAGAGATATTGTTATCTGTGGACATCCAAATTTATGCCATGAAGTTACATATTTCCTATTTCGGTGGTAAAGCTCAAGTTGGATATTCCCTTATATCAAAGAGCAAAAATATAATCAACAACTTATATTCGAATTGTTGAAGCCTTTGAACTAATATTGGAAATCCAACGTGTACTAGAATTGCAATTACTCAGTTAACTGGTTTCCTTGTTGACCAAGACGTGAGAAAATTGAACTTCTCTGTGGCGGTGGACTCTAAAATTCGAGGGGTTATTTTTTTGTGGGTCTTGCTTATATATATTTATATATAAAGCAAGTCTTGCCGTGGCCATCGGGGTCTTCTATTAGCGCCGTTTGTGTACCAAGTGCTTGGTGGACGAAGATTGCCAGGTCAAAGGTGCAACCTCGCGGCATTTTCAGCCTCGCCAAAGGCCGACGACGCTCGCCAAGAGCCAGCAAGGTTAAGGTCAACCTCACTAGCCTTTGCCTCTGGCTAGCTGAAGGAAGAAGGAAAGGGAAAAACAAAGAAAAGAGGAGAAAAAAAAAAGGAACGAAAAAGTAAAGAAATAAAATATAAAAAATGAAAAAAAAATCCAAAAAATATAAATATTATTAAAAGTCGTATATGTGAGCGCTATGCTGACAAGCATCCACATCAGCGAAATCCGACAAAAATGTTAGAAGGACTGATTAGCATCAAATCAAAAAGTTTATGACTAAATTTGCAATATTAAAAGATTTAAAACTAAATTGACACAACTACAATAGATTTAAGACTTTTTTGATACTTTTTTTCTAGAATTTGATAGTACTTATCAAAGAAAGAACTTCACATCTTACAAAAGCAACTTGTTTTTATCAAGGGGTGAGATATGATGAGACACCCATGGCCCGTGAGAATGTCTTATGGGGCGAAAAATCCATGTAAAAAAGCGGTCAATGATTATCAGCAATATATTTCATTTTTTATTTATTTATAAATTTACAGAGTCACTTATTATGTCCCTATTATACTGTTTGCTCTGAGAGATTGAGCCGCCAGGAACATCGAGAATGAAAACATGGACATATTAACAACAAGAGAAAAAGAATAGAGAACAAATCTTGGGAGTACATATTGGTGTTCTAGCACTCCCGTGCATGAGTTTCTAGGGAGAGATGGTGCAAATAAATTGAATTTCTTATGATTTACTTTAGGCTTTTGACGGTCCCCGTTCGATTCTTCATCTCAAATACATATAAAGTGAAACAAAGAAAATGGGATAGTTGGCTTCGCCTAACCTCAAAACCCCTTCTCAGCTAGACAAAAATAATTATTGCTATAGACTTGGAGCTTGGAGCGACTTCCCTCCCCCATATCTCGATGGATCAGACCCATCTCCCAAGATATATATAAAAAGAAAATTCTTAGTCATCGTCATCAACCTTTGTATATCGATTCTTACATTAAACCAAATAATATTTTTATAAGTACTCTCACTTTTCTAAAGTGAAACAAAGAAAATGGGATAGTTGGCTTCGCCTAAGCTCAAAACCCCTTCTCAGCTAGACAAAAATAATTATTTCTATAGACTTGGAGCTTGGAGCGACTTCCCTCCCCCATATCTCGATGGATCAGACCCATCTTCCAAGATATATATAAAAAGAAAATTCTTAGTCATCGTCATCAACCTTTGTATATCGATTCTTACATTAAATCAAAAAATATTTTTATAAGTACTCTCACTTTTCTTTTTCTTCCAAATATGCCCCAACATACAAAAAGTCGTGCAACTGACTTTTCTAATGTGATTCCACTTTATTCTCAAATGGTTGACTTTCATTTAAAATTTTGTGGTCAGTTACTTCCCACTCTCACATGTTGCATGCATCCTTTATGTTGGGCTTAGTGCTTTTCATTTGTGACTTCAAGCACATGCCAAGATAGGGTGTAGAATATCGCTGAGGTTGGGGTATAAGGATCGAGTTATGAACTACATAAAAATCAAGATTCGTGTGTCAAAAGATGAATGAATGAGGATAAATTGATCTCAAATTCTCTAAATCAAATCCCCTGTTTCTCTTTGGCAAAAGAAAAAATAGATCCCTTGTTTCTTCCATTTTATTGTATTGCATTAGGATCTTAACTAAGTAGTACCATTGGCTTCATTACCATATATTATGCTTTGTGAAGTAAAAGGTGTTCAAAGTAATAATATTACAACATGAGGATCATGTCTGAGCCATCATTGGCAGTACACATATCAAATCCAACTTTGCAAAAGTGAACCACAACATTAGGATAATCGAGAACTATCATCATTCTCTAATTAATCCTTAGGTTCGCATGTGGATGAGATTATCAACACTAGGATGCAGAGAACAAGAATCTACCGAGGCATGTCACCAAGTAAAATGTAAATCAACAGACTACACCCGACACATCCGAGAACAATGGCTATGAGAGCATACACAAGTTGGAACCTTGCAACCATATCTTGCCTTCCCATCGCGAAGATTAATTTTTGCTGGATGATCTTGACCACTGTGTAGATAAGCATGATGGGTGCACCAGCAGTGCTGACTGGACCCGTAAAGCTATGCATGTCCCTGATAGCTTGAAACAAGGACTCCTCCATGGAATCAAGAAGTTGGTTAATTGCAGCGATTTGAGCTCCATATCTTGGAATTAAAATTGGCAGACTACTTGTTAGAAGAAAGTCTTTCACAAAAGCTCAAGTTAATGATAATTTCTCTAAAAATTACAAAGCTATGAGTGTACGATAAATATCAAGCGGTCCGCAATGCTAATAACTAATATACTTGCATAAACACATCAAGAACTACCGATTAAAGTTAAAGGAAATTTAATGCTCGGTATGATGCCAAGCTTCTAGTGCAAATCATAGCCACCCAGTGTATGCAATACAGGAGTTTACCCTATGTGTGCAGTGCAAGAGTTTAACCCATCTATTCATCCACCCCAATTAAGCTACTGAAAACTTTCTTTTGGACAAAACATAATATCAGAGTACTAGGGGGTACCTCCCTAACACCCACTCTGACCACACTAATACACAAAACAAAATCACCGAGACACACAAACATGCTTACCGGTAGAAATAGAGTAAAGTTAATTGCAGTTCTCATCTTTTCTTAGGAGGAAAAGCTAATAAGACTTTGTATTAACACGTTCTTCATTTGAGTTTCTCTTGGCAAAAGAAAGAAACAAAGCGGGCATACAGTCGAGTCTCTTCATTAATGTGACAGAATTTTCCCACCTAGTAACTTCAGGGGAAGGTTCACATTCTTTCCAACTTTGTGATTTTCAAAAAGAAATGACAGTTATCATGTTATTTCACTCTCCTCTGAATAACTCAACCGTTTTAACGGTAGTCATACTTGAGAGGGATTACTCCTGCTCTGACTCCAACTGTATTCAGTTACCAAAAGAAAATCCTGAGAAGGGTCAACGACTCCAAGAAACAATCTTTCTTTTCAATTATGCTCTGTAATTAGTACAAAAACCTGGATCATTTAGCAAAAGAGCAGAAGAAAAAATCTGGTTGGTACAATATAACTACCCCAATCTAGAAAATGTGAGAAAAATGCCATTTCGCATTGACTAGATATGCCCCTAAGTATATGCTTTATTCTGAGTAAGGCCCATGCTCTGTTCTGAGAATGAGTCATTATGAACATCGAAAACAAGAACCTGGATCAACAAACAATAAGAAAAAGAAAAACAGAGGGAAAATCTGGTTGGTACAAACTGGTCTTCCAATCTAACTCTCAAAGTCTAAAATATTATAAGAAACAGCCCATTTTCTACAGGCAAGTGAAAGACTGGAGACTCTTATATTGGATGCAAATTGCGCAATCTCAAGATCTCCATAACTAGAATAAGAACATGCATAATTGAGTAAAAAGATTAACGCACATATTTTGGGATCCATCGTTCTTGAAGTGGAAGCGGAAACTAATATTCCTCGTGCAAATCCTTCTACTCTATTGCCCTCTGGCTCAATAAGACGTCCCTTACCTTTAGCGCTAGGTAAACACTCATTATGTGAGGATATTTGTGAGAATTAGGGTTAGAAGAGAGACTTGAGCACTATTTATAAATTTTCCAACCAAACTTTCATTACATGCCAGGCTCAACTTGGTCCACATTAGCCAGTCCCATATTAAACTAATTAAGAAACCTCCTATCTCACCTTAAACCAAATCCCGTTTTATGGTAATCGAAAAACAATAAATTACAATATTAATTAATATAGTCCACGTTAGAAAAATTCTTACATCTCATATTCTAATTGGGCTCTTACACGCTTGAACACTGCTAAGTTCAGAATGCATCAGTAAGTTCACCTGGTTTACGTAGAAGTGCAGGTTTTTTCTCGATAAACAGCATTCACGTAAAGGACCGTCCACACTGGGCATGATGATAGGAACATGGGCTACAAAAATTAAGACATGATTGAGGACGCCGAAGCTTACCTCTGACCACCACCGTCGTCAGCTGGATTGTTGTTCGCCATTAACCTCAGACTTTGCCTTTTCTTTTCCCTTCTGAAAATGAGAAGACGTGTAGTGGTGGACGTCGAGGTATGTAGCAAGAGTTTTTTTTTTTTTTTTTTGGTCGTTAACAGGAAACTTCATTCACGAAATAGAAAAGTTACAGCAGTTCAACATATCAGTACATAACAGGTCAAACAAAGCAGGAGGGGGGGAGGTGACCCAATTCGCTGGGAGAAGATTTTGGGCTTGGGCTTTTGCAGCCCAGTCAGCAACTGTGTTGGTTTCTCTTCTGCAATGTTGGATGCGCAGGGTTGGGAAGAGGCGGAGCAGAGCCCTAGCTTCAGCGAAAAGAGCGCCGAGCTCCCATGGTGTGCGATCTTGGTCGTGAATTGCTTCAACCACAGCAAGAGAGTCTGATTCCAGAAGGAGGTTGTGTTGATTTCTTCTTGTGGTGATGAGGAATCGAAGGCCAAAGATGAGAGCTTGGGTTTCGGCGTGCAAGGGCGAAACAGAGGGTGTTCGGTGAGCATTGCCATCAAACAGCTTCCCAGAGGAGTCTCGACAAATACAAGAGACAGCAACACCATCCATGACCGTGGGGAAGGATGCATCAATATTGATTTTAAGCACACCAGGAGGCGGAGGACACCAAGATAGATCCAAAGGGGGACGCCGAGGAACAGTCTTTCTAGCCGATCGAAACCCAGAATGAGAACAAGCTGCATCAAATCCACTGGTGAGTGATCTGTTTCTCTGGACTGGGAGGTCTTACTGGTGCGGCTTCTGATGATTGGGTTGCTACAAGGCCTGATGACAGCGATAATATGAGCGGGCATGGGCCAGAGCAGAAGCTACAAGGTAATCGGGGTGCGGGGGTCTTTGGCGAAAGAGAAAGTCGTTCCTGGCTTTCCAGATGTGCCACAGAACATATGTAATTTGCGCATAAAACTGTAAGTTTCTCTCATGATCAAAGATATGTAATAGCCAGGCGTCAAATCTGTGATGTTGAGCATGCTGAATAGTACATGGTAGATGGGCATGAGTCCAAACTTTCTTTGTCCATGGGCAATGTAGAAACAAATGTTCAGTGGTTTCGGGGGTGGGGCTACTATCACTACAGAGTTTACAAATAGGATCTTCAATAATATGACGATAGTAGAGATTTGCAGCAGTGGCTATAGCATTGTGGCATAGTGACCATAAAAGATACGCAGTTTTGGAGGAGCTGGTACCTGCCATATCGTAGCCCAAAGGTGCTTAGGGGGTTGAAAGGATGAGGAGGGCTGATTTTGAAGAACTGTTGTTGCTGCTGTTTTGATCCGGTGATATCCATTTTTGACAATGTACACACCATTTAATCGTCCTTTCCACATCAATTTGTCTTCAGTATAGTGCGGACTGATCTGTATTTTTAGAATTTCAACAACTTGATGCGCATCAAAACTTCTAGAAAGCAGAGGGATATTCCATGTCTGAAGGTCTGGACAGATGAAATCCGCGACCTTAGTAGGCTCATTCCTAGGTGCTGGTCCCCCAATAATGCCTGTAGACAGCCATTTATCCTCCCTAATGTTAATGTTCTGCCCATTGCCCACTGACCATTGTAGATTAGATGCTATAGAATCTCTGCCTAGCAAAAGGCTTTGCCATCCCCAAGAGGGCCGAGCACCTCTGTCCGCATGTGCAAAGTCAGTGGAGGGGAAATACAACCCTTTAAGAATGCGACTCCATAGAGAGGTAGGTTGTTGAAATAGCCGCCAAGCTTGTTTAGCCAACAATGCTTTATTAAAAGAGATAAGATCCCTAAAACCAAGACCACCCGAGTCTTTTCGAACTTTGAGAGAGTCCCAATTCCGCCAATGAATACCTGACTTATTGCCCTGAGATTGCCACCAAAAGCTAGCCACCTTTTGTTCAATAGACTTACACAGTGATATAGGTATTTTAAAAATCGACATAGCATACTGTGGAATAGCTTGTACTACAGCTTTAATCAAGATTTCTTTCCCACCCTTCGAAAATAACTTTTCCTTCCAGCCATGAAGTTTAGAGTGAACTTTTGACAAGATCCAGGAAAACATTTCTTTTTTAGATTTCCCCCAGTCTGATGGGATGCCGAGGTATTTGCCAGTCTTTTTCATCACGGGAACTCGAAGTTCTCTAGCAAGAGACTCCTGTAGAGCAGTAGGACAAGTAGGACTAAAGAAAACACCAGATTTATTACGGTTAATCTCTTGTCCGGATGCCCAGCAGTATTGAGATAATATATTGGATAGATTTTGACATTCTAGCAGTTTCCCTTCTATAAAAAAGATGGCGTCATCAACAAAAAATAAGTGTGAGAGGGTAGGGCACCTGGGATTGAGTCTAATGCCTGAAATGTTACCCATCTCCATAGCTTGGTGTATTAGAGTTGAGAGTGCGTTCGCCACCAAGATGAACAAATATGGCGATAATGGGTCGCCCTGTCGGAGCCCCCTCTTCATTGGAAACGGAGGGAGGGGTTCACCATTTAGCTTGACAATCATAGAAGCAGTGGTGACACACTGCAAAACCAGATGAACCCAGGTTGCATGAAACCCGATCTTCAAGAGATAATCTCGCAGAAAGTCCCACTCGACCCGATCATAGGCTTTTTTCATGTCAATTTTGAGTACACCCTGAAATGTACGCTTGCGTTTCCGTATGCGAAGTTGGTGCAAGACTTCCTGGACTAAGAGAATGTTATCCTGGATTTGGCGACCACTGATAAATGCACTCTGTTTTGTTGAGATGAGGGTCGAGAGTAACGGCTTCAAACGATTAGCTAAGATCTTCGAAATGATTTTGTAGGAAAAGTTGCAGAGGCTGATTGGCCAATATTGGTCCAAAGTTTCAGGGTGAGAGATTTTTGGGACCAAAGTAAGATAAGTCTTATTAAGGGCTGGGTTAAGCACACCTGAACGGAAGAAGTTTTGAACGCAGCTAACAATGTCTGCCTGTAGAATATCCAGTGCGCATGATAGAACTGACCATTTAACACGTCCGGGCCAGGTGCTTTGGTAGCTCCTAATTGAAAGGTAGCGTGGCGAACTTCCTCAGGGGTTACTGCAGCGGTTAGACAGGCATTCATAGAATCAGTGACCACTATTGGACATTGATCAAGTATTGGGCCATAGTCTCGGTGACCCACAGTTGAATATAAATTCTGAAAAAAGTGCTGTGTCATATCCTGTAATGTCTGACGATCTCTGACCCATTGCTGATCTGCATTGAGTAACATGCTGATTCGGTTACGCTGTCTTCGCTGAATAGTAGTAGCATAAAAAAAATTGGTATTTTTGTCACCCCACTTGAGCCACTGAACTCGGGAGCGCATGGCCCAGTATTGTTCTTCTTGCTGCCACAAGTGCTGAATTTGAGTTTTTAAGGCATTCATCCGGAATTGGTCTTGATGAGAGGTGGTTTTGTTTGTCAGGATCTGAAGTTGGTGCTGCAGTGCTTTGAGTTGGCGGTAGCTGTTCTTAAATTTGGACCGACTCCAACTGGTAAGGGCTGCTGAAACCTTTGTTATCTTAGGAACAGATTTTGGCCGACTTGGTGGCGACATTAAGATAACAAAAAGAAAGAGAAAAATGCAAGACGTTCACCTTTAGACGGACGTCGTTTTCAGTTGTTTCGACATTTTCTATAGGTGGGTGTTTTCCTTCGTTCAATCCCCCACTGATGATGCTCCATCATCTTTGACCTGTTGATTTTGCTCCTCCCGTATATTCATCCATCACATGTGTAAATCCTTCCGATAAATATGCTCTGCCCCCATAATCGCTCTCCTGATACGCGACGCACTGGGTGAAAATGAAATGGCTCTACATTGATTTTCCTTGGGCCAATTGCCCTCAAAAGAACCGGCTCCATTTATTTTGTAAAAAATAATAATTTGAAAAAGATGTTCCTAAAAATGACCAATTATATTTATCAAAATAATTAGTTATAAAAAAACATTTTCATTATCGATAACAATTTAAGTCTAGATATTCTCATGGGTAGTGAAAATATTAATCATTTGCTCATTTTTGTAAGCCAATAAGTGAGTATTTTTAAGAAAATATTTTCTAAATTGGTCATTTTGCACGACACAAATGGAGCCTTAAAATAGAAGAATACCTATAGGGTACAAATTATTGTTATTCATTGTATATAAAGTGAAAAGGTTTCAATTTGTGTTATGATAAAATTCCAAAATGATGCTATCATGAATTAATTATATCATAAATGATTAAAGCTTGCGTATAAAAGCATAACTATGTAGATTACATATTTTTATGAATATATTGTAATCAATACTTAAATAAAAATGTGTTGCTATTTCGTGCTATCAAGTAATAAATTGGAAAGCTAATATACTCACTTTCGAAATCATCAGATGATATAATAATCTTATCTTTGAGGTAGAAAATGGTAGTTAACGAGTTATATCAATTAATGAGAATATCAATTGAAATACTTTTACGCGACATACTGTTTTGGTGCGAGTCTGCCTCTTTGATTATCCAAAAAAATGAGTCAAACATTCTGCGGTTGACTTAGATTATAAAGAATGGACTATAAATAAATTACGGAATCTTGCATTCCGCTTTATTTGATTTCACAGTCGTTGCATACTCCTCCATACATTTCATTTTACTATAGAAAAACCTGAGCATGTGCACCGATGTGAAATGCACTTAAAATAAACCATAACTTTTCACTTTCTAGTTTGGTCGCTGAAAAATATATAGGTACTTCCACACAAAGTGGAGTATTTTAAGACACCGCCTACTCTTTTTTGATATCATGACTATTACTTTATTGGGCAGTTGCCCTCCTAAGTTAGGTTGATTCTAAGCAAGGTTATAACCCATAAGGCCCTCTTGCCGGCGAGGCAAATATTGAATTCACAAAGGCACAAGGCAACAGAAGGAGCTGTTTTTGTTAGTCCGAGGAATATAGTGAGTAATATATTAATAATGACGGGAGCTATTCGGATTTTTAAATTTCTTAATGAAGTGGCTTTTTTTTTTCCTTCGATTTTTCAAGAAAGATGAGTATTGGTTTCATCCCCTTTCCCTCTACAAAGAATTCATTAAATTTATGAAATAAACTTCTCATTGATGTATTGTTTCATCCAGATCTACCCAAATCAGAATGTCATTTTCATTATGAGAGGGTACTCTTCTGTACTCATTCCACTCTTGCCTTCGTCCTTTAGTGAGAAAAATCAACAAGGAAGGAAACCATAACTCTTCATTTTCTAATTTGGTCATCGTCGCATATATTTTCCAGCGACCAAATTGGAAGAGAGTGAAGCGGAGTGTCCTCGAAAATGGAGTTCGCCCTCAGCAGCAACGCCTCGAAGACCTTCGCCTGCCTATCCTGCGTCGGCAATGACCTAGCCATCCAAGCTTCTCCTTCCCAGGTGATTCAACTAATATCCATGTCGACCATTCCTCAGCTTCATCCATCGAGTGAAATAGCTAAGCAGTTGCTTATTCGTGCCTTGTCGAGCGATGCTTAGTTTCAATGCCATGCTGTGTTAGTTATTGGCTTATTTCACTTAATATAGTGTCCACTGGCAATAGGTCGAAGGAATCTCGAAATTGTCAATTGGACACTATATTATGCAATCATTGAGATGAGACACTGGACGCTTACAATTTGTAACAGGCTTATGACCTTGCTCATGGAACGCGGAGAAGGGGAGACCAACTACTGCAACTGCTGTACAAGTGAAATAGATTGAAAATGTCAACATCTGGTGCTGTCTTGTACCCACGCCCCTACACCCGATTTGAGACGATTGCCGCGCACATATGGCGGTGTGCGTGCAAGGCGCGCAAACACAAACCCGAGCAGGCGACCTCGCTGTACTTCTACATAGATGCCCGCAGCCGCCTGCGGCCACCCCTAAAGCCCGGATTCTTCGGCAATGTGGTCTTCAACATGGTCGCAGGTGGCACATCCGGCGAGCTGGTGTCCAGCCCGCTCAGGTGCACCTCGAGCGTGATTCGAGAGGCCATCGAGGCAGTGACCCACGACCATGTGAAGTCGGCCATTGAGCACATCCGGAGACAACCGGACCTGACCACGTTTCAGGATCTGCATGCCCAAGGGAGCACACAAGGGGTTTTCTACGTGCTTACCCGTGATTTGTTCTCTATATTTCTTTTTCCTTTTGGTTAATGTATTCGTATTTTTATACACGCGGTTTCGTTATTGTATCCGGATTTTCATACGCGCAGATTCAGTAGACGGGGACTCTTTTGAGGAGACATGCACTTAGGGGCATATTAAGTCATTGTGTCCATTGAAAAAGTAAAATTTATTGTCGGTAGAAATTAAGGCTCCGTTCATAGTCCGGATAATGTTTTCCAAGTTTTCCAACAATTTTTTTTTTTTTTTGAGCAAGTTCCAGCATTTGGTTAGTGGAAAATAAACTACTCAATCAAAACTTTTTCCACCAACAAAAAATAATCTCCTAAAACAGGGGAAGATCTTTTCCTCTACGTCACTCACTCTCTCTTATCTCATTTTCTCGCAGCGCTCATAGCCCTCTTTTCGTTTCATTTTTTTTTTCTTTTAAAAAAAATGATTGTTTAATTTTTTTTTCTTCTTCTTTGATCAGACACCAAACACGGCAATGGTCAGCAACCAGCCACAGATGAGATGGAGTCTTGCCAAATTTTGATGAGCCGAACCTTGTTCACCATTAACCTTCTGACTCTGCCTCGCTAAGTCTCTTGCCTGAAAATGAAAAGAGGACGGGTTGTCACAGACCTTGGCGATGTTCTGGCCATGGTATGGTTTTATATACTTGTATATATGAAAAACTCACTCCAAAAGAAGCATTTTTCTCCCATTTGGGTCCCAAAAGAGAATTTCTTTTGGCACGGTGTTAAGCGCAATGACACTGAGCTTGGCCCGTAGAAATCGTGCTCTGCTTCATCTGTGGCTGAGCTTGATATGGCTGGTCGACGGACGATTGGAGGTGATGTTACGGCGGGTGGCTTGTGGTGATTGATAATCGTCGACGGTAGAGAGGAATCCTGTTACTCTCTATCCTCTGTGAATTCGTACGCTCCATCCGAGGTGCGTATTGGTTCTCCTCCCTATTCCGTGACCGACCCAATGTGTATATATTATGATTCCAAATTCTGTTAGAGCTCATTCCACCTCAGCGTTCTAGAAGGTTTGGGCGGATTTAGGCACATAAGGGGTGGGAAAAGAAGTCTGCCCATAATTTAACGTGATTTTTAAGGGAAAAGGTGTTCGAGGTAATAAAACACCATGAAGTTATGTCCGAGCCAGCATTGGAAGGTTACAAAGCAAACCAAATTCATATAAAATACACGTTACTACATATAAGGTCGGAAACTTTCACCATTCACTAAATAATCGTTTAATTTGTGATGAACGTGAATAGGATTACCAATGGTAGGACCCATGGAAAATCAATCAGCCAAGGTATCTCATCAAACAAAATGTACATCAACAAACTGCACGCAACACATTCGAGAGCTAGAGCAATCAGCGCATAGAGTGCAGGTTTTTTTCTCGATGAACAGCATTCCCATAAAGTAATGTACACAATGGGCATGATGATAGGAACGAGAAAGTAAATCAAGAGTTTCGCATGATTCACTCGCAAATCCTCCCACTTACTGACAAAGACTGGACTAACGGTAATTAAGATAAGATCGAGGATGCCAAAGCTTACCTCCGACCACCACCGTCGTCACCTCCGCCTTCGCCTCGTCTCTTCCCTTCTGAAAATGACAAGAGGTGCGGAGGTCGAGGTCGAGGTCGAGGTCGACGCCTGGAGCAAGAGTTTTGAAGGAAACAGATTTTGGCCGACTTGGTGGCGTCATTAAATATTAAAAAGGTAAAAATTGCGAGCGGTTCCCCTTTGGATGGACGTCGTTTTCTTCGATAAAAGAATTTCCACGATGATGGTTTATCATCTTCGACCTGTTCATGTTTCTCCTCCCGTACTATTCATCACACGTGTTATCCCTTCTGATAAATATGCTCTCCCCCACAAACGCCCTCTCCTAATACGTGACGAGCTCAATGACGCGTCCTCCAAAGAACCGGCTTCGTGTGTTTTGCAAAAAAGATAAATATTTTTAAAAACATTTTCCTAAAAATAATTGATTGTATTTATTAAAATAATTAACTAATAAAATATATTTTCATTATCGATAACAATTTAAGTCTAGATATTTTTGTGAATAGTGAAAATATTCATCATTTATTCATTTTTATAAGTCAATAAGTGATTATTTTTAGGAAAATACTTTATAAATCGATCATTCATCGCAAAAGAAATGGAGCCTTAAAATAGAGGAATACCTATAGGGCACAAATTATTGTTATTTATTTTATATAATGTGAAAAAAAATTGAATTTGTATTATGATAAAATTCCAAAACGAAGCTATCATGAATCAATAATATTATAAATGATTAAAGCTTGTGTATAAAAATATAACTATGTAGATTACACATTTCATAATTATATTGTAAGTAATACTTAAAATGTGCCACTATTTCATGTTATCCAGTGATTAGTCGGAAAGCTAATGTATTCACTTTGGTAAACATAAGGTAATATAATCTTATCTTTGGAGCAAAAAATGGTAGTTAACGTGTTATATTAATTAATGAAAATTTACGCAACATACTAATTAAGTGTGAGTTTACTTCCTTCATTTAGGGGTCATTGGTTTAAAGATAGGTAAGTTCTAGAGCTAGAACCTAAAACGTACCCTGTTATAATTTATTTTTAGTTTTTGGACCATGAATTTACCCTATTCGTTTGGAACCAGCTATGTAACCTACTCTGTTTTTATGATCCGGTTCTAGGGTTTACTCGAGAACCTTTTTTGTTGCTCCTTTTTTTAGTTCTTTTTTTTATAGCAAAATCATATGGGGTTAGGAGCAACAAAATGGTTCAAAGTAAAAGCTAAACAACAGGAATCTCTATCCGCCAAAAACAAATAATCCCTAAGATTAACACATAGTCACTTACATTCAAACACATAACATAAAATATAAGTTATAAAACTCCATTCTCCTTCATCCATAAATAGGGGAAGAGGAAAGATTGCAAGGAGTTTCAAGGAAGGACAAAGGATGAAGAAGTACTGAGGTTAGACTTTAGGGAAAAAGAAATTAGGGTTTTGGTTTTTTAACTTATAAAACCTATTCCAAAATAGGGTGGTCTACTCCAGTTCTAGGGTGGGTATTCACTTAAAACCTATTTTCGTACCGATTTAAATCAATTCCAAAAATTTGGAACCTATTCTCAAACAAGTTTCAATGGTAACTACTTCCAAGACTTGTTTTTTGGGCGGCTTTGTCTTGTTTCTAGGTAGAATTAATCCTATTCCTCGGTAGAATTGGTCATGTTGCACACCCCTACTTTCAATTACCCAAAAATGAGTCAAACATTCGGTAGTTGACTTAAGATTAGAAAGAATATACTAGTATTGTGCTCAAAAGGGTTAGACTCAACTAACTCAAAAGCGTGTGATCAAATACTATAAGTAAGTCAACAAGCTTCAACATAAAGAAATTACAAAATCTTCAATTCCGCTCCGTTTGATTTCACATTGGTTGTATATTCCTCCATGCGTTTCATTTTACCATAGCAAAACTTGAGCATGTGCATCAATGCGAAATGCACGTTAAAAGTAAACCCTAACTTCTCATTTTCAAATTTGGTCGTTGAAAAATATACAGGTACTTCTACACTAAGTGGAGTATTTTAAGACATCATTTGCTCTTATTTTATACCACGACTATTTCTTCATTGGGCACAATTGTCCTATTAAGTTAGGTTAATTCTAAGTATGGTCATAACCCATAGGCCCTTTTGCAGGCGAGGCAGTTATTGAATTCACAGAGACGTCAAACAACGTAAGAAATTGATTTCATTAGTCTGAGGAATATAGTTAGTAGTATATTAATAGATAAGAGGAGTTATTCGAATTTTTGAATTTTTTAATGAAGCGACTTTGTTTCTCCTTCCATTTTTCGAGAAAAAAGGATCAGGATGTCATTTTCCTGATCTCAAGGGGATTCTTCTGTACTCATTCCGCTCTTGCCTTCCTTCCTTAGCGAGGAAATCAACGAGGAAGGAAACCGTAACTTTTCATTTTCTAATTTGGTCCCCATCACATATTTTTCGGCGACCAAATCGAGACAGAGAGAGGGGGGGAAAGAGGGAAAGAGGGAAGCGAAGTGTCCGCGAAAGTGGAGTTCGCCCCCCAGCAGCAGTGCCTTGAAGACCTTGGCTCGCTCCGTCACCTGCCTCTTCCGCGTCGGCAACGACCTCGCCATCCAAGCTTCTCCTTCCCAGGTGATTCAATTGAAATCCACGTCGAGTGAAATAGCTACAGCAGTTGCTTCTTCGTGTGCCCTGCTGAGCGATGCTGAGTAGTTTAGATGCTATGATGCTGTGTTAGGTATTGGCTCGTTTCGGTCGATACGTTGTCCGATTGAAAAATTCTGAGTCCTTTCACCAATTGCCGAGTGCGTGGAGCTTTCGGCGGTGGATTTGAGGCAGGAGTTTGTTAACTTAGGGCGCGATTGGCCTTGTGGCCGATGGTTAGAACTTGGCGTGCGCAAATCTGAAGTCCACTGAAAGAAAATAATACTGCCGATGGGGTGATTCAAAGTCGTTATATTGTAAGAGGCAATTCACTGCTATAGACAGGAGCACTATCAGTATTAGGGGTACTCACGGACAATGTTTAATGGGGAAACCATAGGAAAAAACCCCAATGGATAACCTTCTATGGGTGCTGCTATTCTGTCTTGGTATTCCTGGTCTGTCTAGTTACTTTTATGGTGTTGTATGGAGTTCTGCAACACTCAATAACTGAAAGCATGAAGTTTTGGAACTGACATTTTCACTGAGAGAAAATGACTGCAGAATGCTGTCGTGAGCATTACTAAGTCATGTCGTATGAGTCCACCGGGATTAGCTTCTCTAATTTCTCATCATGCAAAAGTTATGTGAACTCTGTCTTACGAATTTTGCAGTGCACTTATGTCACCTATAAAGCCAATGGATTCGGAATAAAGACATTGGGGGAACTTATCGGATATTAGATTCCGTGTGTACGACTTTTACTTCTTTTTGTTGGCCACTCATTATTTTAAGTCTTTCGACTCAATCATGCTAACTACATATCATTCAGTATGTTTTCTAACTGCAATGGAATCGGAGGCTGGCACCTGTCAAACCTGCATTGATTTCATAAGAAGCTGCACCATGCAGAAATACTTGTTTATCTCACCTTGCCAACTGTGAGTTTTTGTTCATGCATACGTGATGAGGTTTAAACCAAGTTCTTGTCATATGTATGCAGGCATTAAGAAAACATACTGGATAGCTTGCAATGTCGACCCCAATGTATAACAATGATCTCTAGATAGGAGATGATGCCCCAAAAAATATTGTGGGGGAGGCCTCATCATCTGAACTTGCTTGCAATTTTTCATTCATCCTTCAGGAAATTACTCTTGTTGCAACTGAATGCAGCTCCATACCTTCTGATGCTGCAAGTGAATTTGGTGGGAAAGCCGTTGAGGCTCGAAGCTAGATTGATCCTACCAAAGGTAGACGCTAATTTTGCTTTTTTTGACTGAATATGGAGAAGAGTATCCGGTTCAGACACTGGTTGCAGAGAATGTCTCTTTGCTGCACTCAACTGTGGATAGATCCTGTGGAAGAGTTCGGCAGTATGCTCATAGCGGCCACCCAGTAGACGTTACTTTTGCTGTCAAAGAGTTGAAGGTATTTGACCTTATTTGTTATTGATTATATCAAGACATTTGGGTAATAAATGCAGCTGAAATTTCTTGAATATAAGACTTCACTTTCAAACTTATCTCCATTTCCATAAAGTGAGTCCGACTAATTGCAGTGATGCCATTGGAGTCACATTCAGGACCATCTATTATGTTGAAGTTTTTCCTTGTGCATTGCAGGAGTTGAACTGATGTTTGCACTGCAGGAGTGTAACCATCTATTGACCCACGGCTAAGTAAGCTAACGGAAACTCTTCTTTAGGACAAAATGCAACATCGGAGCACTAGAGAATAACTCCTTTAACACCTACAAACCGTTCCCAAACCACTCTAACATCATGTGTTCACAAAACAAAATCACCCAGACGGACAAAACCACAGTGGACATGATCAGAGATGGGAACAGGAAAGGAAATCAAGATTTCAACACGATTTTACTCCAATGCTGCAGCTTACTGACAGGCCGGGATACTATGGTCAAGATATGTTTGAGGTCGCTGAAGCTTACCTCTGACCACCACCGTGATCAGCTGGATTGTTGTTCGCCATTAACCTTCCGACTTGGCCTCGTTTAAGTCTTCCTTTCTTCACTGAAAATGAGAGCGAGGATGAGGCTCTAGAGGTCATCGTTTTCAGTTTTTACCGGTCGCTGCATTCTTAAAGATAAAAAATAAACCACGTGGCAAATCGCCATCGACTAAAAAGTCTCGACCTCAACATCCGATGCTTGGCCAGTCGCGAAGATAAAAGACTTTTTATGTCTTCCAAAAAGGATTAAATATTTTACGGTATGAGAACAGGCGCCATATATCGGCAATTTTCAGAAAATAATGTATAAAAAAATTTTATATGATAATCGAATTTCCAAATAATGTTTATTTTGAGTTCACTTTAATTATATTATAAATGAGAAAATTTTCTATAGAAACATTATATAAAAGAAAAATATGTTCGCATGCGTAAATATTACATAACATGATTCTCTCTTTTGACAAGAAAATGATAATTGATATTACATCATTAATTGATTAACGAAAATATATCAAATAAGTTGAAACTCAAAGTTTTATTATGAGTATAATGACTTCTGTTTTATCTTATGCTGAGTTTGGCAAGCTTGCAAACATTAATTTAACGTCGTGTATTTTGATATATTATGAAAACATTGCCAGCAAATGCAAGTCGAACCTGAGGCAACGCCCCGTAACATTCTTCCAATCCCGCCAATTTCTTAGCGACCATCTCATAAAGATCTCACTACAGTGCAGAGAGGGAAGCGAAGAACTCAAAGATGGAGTTCACCCTCCGCGGCAACGCGTTGAAGACCTTCACTCTCTCGATGAAGTGCCTCTCCTGCGGCAGCAACGACCTCGCCATTGAAGCTCCTCCTTTCCAGGTGAGTCGATTTTGTCCATAATTCTTCGCTGACTCTCTCACCCACATTTCCAGTCAAAAAGTTCGCTGTCGCCGCTTTCTATCCTCAGGTGCATTCATCGAGTGAAAAGCTTAGCGATGCCCTGACGAGTGATGCTTAGTTCAGATGCTATGCTGCCTCGTCAGGTATTGGCTCGTTTCCTTAGATAAAGTGTCCGATTGAGAGTCCTTGCTAGCATTTCAGTGGAGGATTTGCTGCAGAAATTTGTTTGTCTAGGTTCGTGATTGGCCCTGTTGAATATGAGTAGATCTTGACGTGCTCAAATCTGAAGCTGGAAGAATCATCAGTACTAGTCGCCGAAAATGTCTCGTAGGAAAGGTTTGACATTCCTGTCTACGGTTGCTCCTATCCTGTTTTGATAAGGCTTTTTTGGTTTTGTTAGAGTTAATTAACTTAATCTGATATGGAGTTTACAACAGTAATTTGGATTTCCAGTTTGAATCGAACTGGATTACTTGGTAGATGTTATTTATTGGTGATTATATTGCACATATCCCGCGATCAAAGGTAATCACTCAAATATAAAAAGAAAAAATGTTTTCCTTCATCAAGTAAATGAGAGAACAGTTTCTGACCTAACTTAGCTTACATATCTTTTGTATTCAACAAGTCAAAGCACGAATGCATTCACTAGCATCAGTCTTATATCACCAAACTATTTGATAAAAACAAAGTCGAAAATAGAATTGTGGAATTTCAATATATTACGATGAATAATATATGAGCCTATTTATAGGTTTTACGATATGATTATCTATAACAATATAATTACAATATCAATTATAATCAATTCAGATTATGATCTTGGGAGATATACAGAATTAAAAGAAAATATATCTCTATTAATATTCATGACTTCCTTTCCTCTGCCGCATTTAACTACCGAATGACTGTAAGAATTCCAAGTTCTAAGCTCATGTTTAGCACTTGACACTATTGTGCTGTTTTGAACCATGATCAGAAGAAATATCAATCGGTATAGGTGAATATCGACCTCCAGCTTTCCTTTCAAGGACTTAATTCATCAAGATCTGTTTATCGACTAATTATTTTCAAGCTAGACCTATTCGATGTGTTTAGAGTACCTGGTGCACAGGTTCACTGCAGATTCCTTTGAAGGTATAGTGTCATTGCTTAACTTTTTGGTATATTTGTCTGTTAATAGTTTATGTCAAACGGATATTGCAGTCCTCCTTAAAGAGATCTGATCCTAGATGCGGCGGGCCGGTTCAGCCCCATATGCCCTGTTGCATTGGAACATTGAGAACAATGAGGCCCATTTTTTAAAAGTTAACATTGAATTTAAATTTTACAATCATTTAAATATAATTTATATTTAATACTCACCTTACATTTTTTTTCTCCACAAGTATGCATGTATTGTATTTATAGTAGGGAAAAAGGCTACTTTCCACGTGGATTTAAGAACCTAAATAGCAATCGGCTTGGTTCTGATGTAGTTTTGCACACATGGTTATCGATTTTCAGCCATGCACTAGGCATGAGCACCTTGTGACGTCATCAAGTAATGTACGAATGAAATTACCAAGTAATTTTTGTAAACAAGTATAAAAAACATAATGTAGTGATCAAATTGGAGCTTCGATAATCAGGTTAATTATCTTATCGGAGGTGATGAATCAAGTGTCCATCTTGCTCTATTTAGAACTTGTGAGCTATCGATTAGCTGATTTAGCTTAAATTTTGTTACATAGAAATTGCTAAGTAAAAATGTAAGAACAGTGAATGACGATAATGTGATTCTTGCCAATATACTCTAAATTATTTCCTCTCTAGCCCGAAAAAATAATTGCCTTATTTCTCCAATTTCATCATTTCTCAATTTTGAATTGTACCTAGAAAGATTGTAATCATTATCATAATATATTCTACTTTGTGATGTAAAAAGTGTTCAAGATAACAATACACCATGAAGTTCATGTTCTAGCTAGTGTTGGAAGGTTACAAAGCAAAACCAAATTCATATAAAATACACATCACCATATCAAATAATCGGAAACTATCATTGTTTTCAAGATAAAAATACACCATGAAATTCATGTTCGAGCCAGTGTTGGAAGGTTACAAAAGAAAACCCAATTCATATAAAATACACATCACCATATTAGAAAATCGGAAACTATCACCATTCACTAATTAATCCTTTGATTCATGATGAATGCAAATAGGATTAGTAACAATAGGACCCAAGGAAAGTCAATCAACCAAGGTATTTCATCAAGCAGAATGTACATCAACAGACTGCAAGCAACACATCCGAGAGCTAGAGCAATTAGATCGTACATAATTTGGAACCTTGCATCCATATCCTGCCTTCCCATCTTGGAGAGTAATTTCTGCCGAACAATCTTGATTGCTACACAGAAAAGCATAATGATAGGTGCACCGGTAATGTTGGCTAGACTTGAATAGCCATGCCAATCCTTGATGAGTTGAAGCAAGCTTTCCACCAAGGAATCAAGTTGTTGATTGTATTCTGCAGCAATTTGAGCCACGCGCTCTATTCCATTGCTTGAAATTAAAATCAGCAGATTACTTATTAGACAACCGGTACAAAAGCTCAAACAATGAGAATTAAGAATAAACCCATTAATCAACTAACGAAGTAAACAAAAATGGGGCAATGGTCTCCAAATGCAACATTGAAAAGGACGAGTTCACTTGATCTATGCAGAGGAGACAAAACAGTGTTCGAGTAATGGAACACACACAGGGGAAATAATCGAAGATAGGAAGTTCCTTTTTAGGAAAGGAAATTGAGACTGCATGATTTTACTTGCGGTCCTCCAATATATTGGAGGTTGGACTACAACAATGAAGAGATGTTGTGGCTCGACGCTGGTGCTTACCTCAGACTACAATGATTGGCTAGAATGTTGTTTGCCATTAACCTACGAGTTTTGAGTGATTACTCTCTTCCTTCCTTGTCCATAGTAAAACTTGCTACGAGGCTGCAAGTTGAGCAAACATATTTGTAGACCAATGGGAGGTCTTCTCTTCAGGAGAGAGTCCTCCCTCTCCTTAGGTAGAGGAGTGAAGTACTTGTCCCTTCCGTTGGACCTCTTGGGCAAAAGATACTCATTTGTTTACTTGTCTTGAGCTATTTGTTTAATTCTCGTCATCATCAAATGCGAAGAATCGGATGCAATCATTTGTTTTATCCTATTGAACAAATGACTATTCTATGTCAGTCCTCTCGAATCATATGTTTAATTCTCTTGTCATCACAAAATGCAAATTCTCTAAAAACTCATATAAAAAAATTACTAAACCTATTATACGATGGCCGATTTAATTATAGACATTTCAATTTAACCGATTTAATCCTAAATCTTTTGACGGTTTTTTAATGTAATCCATCTGATCAATTTTGTTCGGAATTATTGATGTGGTGATCTAGTCAGCATCGAATCTCCTACTGGAAAGTATCTCCTTAACACCTGGAAACGTTTCCCAATCCACACTACCAACACTTGTTCACAAAACAAAACACGCACAAAGCTACAAGGTAAATCCCATGCTTACCTTTGACCAGAAGAAGAAACCCATGCTTACTAGCTAGAAACAAGGGAAAGCTAATTGTAGGTCTTATCTTGTTGTTGTTGTTGTTGTTTTTTTTTTTTTTTTTGGAGGAAAAGCATAAATGACTTTCAATTAATTTTTTTGTTCTTACTAAGAGTTTCTCTTAACAAAAGAAAGAAATAGAATGTGTGTTCGGTCGTGTCTCTTCATTGATGTGACAGAATTTTTGCACCCGCTAACTTTAGGAGAAGTTTCAAATTCTTTCCGACTTTGTGATCTTAAAAAGAAACGATAGTTTATTATGGCATTTCACTTGTTTTTATAATGGTGATCACACTTGAGAGGGATTATTCCCCACTGCTAATCATACTCTATTCAATTACAAAATGAAAATCAGGAAAACTTACCAATTCGCACAAAAAAGGTCAATGACGGCAAGAAACGATCTCACTTTTCGCCAGATTTACACCCACTGAATATACTCTATTGTGAGTACAACCCAGTATGCTCTCAGAGAAATGCGAGGAAACACACTGGCAAGTGAAAGACGCCCCTCTCAATTGGGCTCTTAAGTGTCGAACAATATAATTTTAGAATAAGTCCACAACTTCTACTAGTGCAGAGTTTTTTTTTTTTACCCCCCAACATAATGGCATGTACACGGTGGACATGATCAAAGATAGGAACAAGAAAGGACATCAAGATTGTGGCATGATTTTACTTGCAATTCTCCCAACTCACTGACGGCTGGGATACAGTGGTTTTTAAATATATTTAAGGTCGCTGAAACTTACCTTGGACCACCGTGATGAGCTGGATTGTTGTTGTCCGCCATTTACCTTCCGACTCTGCCTCGCTTAATCTCTTGCCTGAAAATGAAAACAGGATGAGGCTGTAACAGACCTTGGCGATATTCTGGCCATGGTGTGGTTTTGTTTACTTAAATATGAAAAACTATGGTCATGATATAGTTTCGCCGTCACCTGCTTTTCCACCATCGCAAAAGTTGAGACGACACGTCTCTGCTTTTCCAACTTTCTGCTTTTCCAGCAGCGAAACATACTGCTTCTCCATTTCCATTTCGCTGAGATCCTTTCTGCTTTTCCTACTTCGCTGAGATCAGCGAAATCATATTGCTTTTCCATTTCGCTGAGATCAGCGAAACGGAAAAGCAGAAAGTTGGAAAAGCAGAGTTTTGTCTCTACTTTTGCCATGGTGGAAAATCAGGTCACCGCGAAACTATATCATGACACGTATGGAGTGAGTTTTTCATATGTAAGAACAGAGCGAAAAAGTTGAATGGAGTGATGATCATACGGACCTCGGACCTGTATGACTATTTGAAAAATCACTCCACCTATATGGACCTCCGATTTCAAACTACATCTTGGAGGTCCATGTAGTAAGTTTTTAAGGTTTAAATATGAAAAATCATTCCAACCCCGTTAGCCATGGTGTATTTTTGTTTTGTTTTGTTTTTTTTTTTTTTTTTGCTTAGTTATTGTGTATTTTTGTAAGAAATTTTCGTTTAATTTTTTTGTTATTTGACCTTGGACCGTACACAAAATTTATTCTTATTATCCTTAACCCATGATAATTCATATTATGTTTGGCATTGTTGGGTCTTGCATTTGAATCATGCTTAGCATTTGACGCAGTTTGTCACATTTCGTTCACTTTTGATAAATGAAAATAATAAAATAGAATAAATTAAATCCCGATCAATTAACATTATTATAGCAAAGCACCCATTCTGAAAACACGCCAGCTCTGTCTCCACATGCAATTCTCGTATAACTTATACTCCTGCAATTATGCATCGACTCTTTCGCTACGATTTACTCAAGATGCGTAGTTTTATACCACGCATTGAATATCATCTTTTATTTAAACTTGCAGTTGTGGATGTTTTCATGTGAGTATGTGCAGTTAGTATAATTAAGAAATACACAAGATGTTCACTTTAGACTCGTATCTTGATAACTTTAACTATTAAAAAAATTATTTTCCATACTACTTAAAAAATTGTAATCCTTACATCTCATATATTCACGTGCAAGGCCCATTTCGCATACGAGGGAAGTAAGTAATAAGACATACTTCGTTTTTCAAAGTACTCGAGAAAGTGCTTAATACACAAGGCGTGAACACCTTTTCTAATAACTTGAGCTTTGCGAAAGACTGCCGTAGAACAATTAGCTTATTGATTTTAATTCCTACATATGGAGCAAAGTATGGAGCTCAAATTGCTAGAACGTATGACCGGCATCTTTATTTCATGGAGGAGTCCTTGCTTAGATACATAAGGGACATGTTAACCCATAGCGGTTCAACCAATGTTGCCGAAGCACCCGTCATGCTTATGTACACCATGGTCAATATCGTTTTGCAAAAATCAATTTTTGAGATGGGAAGACAAGATTTGGAAGTGGGGTTTCAACTTCTTTTTCTTGCATGGGATGTTTTTTTTTTTTTTTTGGTAGTAATAATTAGCAAGATTTATTTAAATATTCACTTAAAGTTCAGTGATGTAACTCAAATTTTACAAAGTAGTCTTAGTATCCCGAGTATTACCGTTTCTTCCTTTAGTTTTTCGTTTCAATTGAAATAAACAACTAGTTGCATGACTTGATAGATTGCAATTAATTAATAGACTAACGTATTATATCGAATAAAAAATGAATAATTGTCTTTGACAAAAGAAAACATAAAATTATTGGCAAACATAACAGGAAGAATCACAAAAATGATCTCTACACTATTGCCACTATTCAATTTTTGTTGTAATACTTTATCATGCAATAGATTGGGTTCATAAAGTAATCTCTGATTATCATTTTCCAAATTTCAACGGCATATGCTAACTAAGCGCCAGAGGTACACAAGTTGCACTAACGTGGAATGAAAAATAATTATTCAAATGATATTACAAAATGGTTCTTATATTATTGTCAATATTTAAGTTTGGTCCTCGAACTTTACAATAGACTTAGTCCTTAACTCGGCTCCAAAATCCTGATTTCAGATATTTCTTCCAAATGCAAATAGAAATTACTGAGTTAGTATGATCGCACCCATACTAACTCAGTAATTTCTATTTGCATTTGGAAGAAATATCTGAAATCAGGATTTTCTTTACCAAAAAAAAAAAAATTACTGAGTTAGTGCCAAAATATATATGGTGGTTCTCATAATAGAAGAATTTATCAAGGATGATCCACATGCAGAGAAACTTGCGCGCGTAGTTCTAGTAAAGCCTTCTTTAGGTATCTAATAATATCGCTTTGCCCGTGCACTAGTGCATTTGTCAGAACTATTGCCCATTAATTGTGGAATAATCATTTTACGAGGGCCAAATTCTTGAAATTAGTGCTTAAATGATGATCATTATGAGAGAACTACTCTAGGTGATTAATTACAAAGACATCAAAATGACATTACCAGGTCAACGTTTCCCATTAGCAAGCCACGTGTCCGATGGTCATTGGTTGTCTGCGGCTATTTTTTAGTATAAAAGATTAGCAACATAGAAACTAGTGTTAGGGGTGAGCATGTCAAACCGCCCAAACTGGGAACCGCTCAGACTAGATCAGACTGACCGGTTTGGTCCAGTTCCCAGAGGGATCGGTCCAGTTCCGGGTTCCATAAAAATGGAACCGGTGATTGTCGGTCCGATTCTCGGTTCTGGGGGAGAACTAGACTAGACCCACTCTTTTTTTTTATTAAAAATATATTTTTTAATTTCTTAAAAATAGTAATAAAAATTAAAAATAGTAACAACTTTTGTATTTTTCTTAATTTTTTAATTTTTGTTGCTAAGTAATCGTTTCTATGGGACGGGACGGGATGAGACCAGACCGGACCGTTCTATCCAGTTCTCGGTCCCAAAAATTGGGAACCGGGCCGAAAATCGATCACCCCTGGCCAGCGTTTGCAAACACAGCAGACTTTTGCATTTTGCATAAAAGAATTAGTATATGCAATAAATCCTTACTGAGTTTAAAATTTCGTTATGTTTATTTTGTGTTGCCTGTGTTGATACTGTATTGAGCCTTCGAGATACGTAAAGTAGATGCAGAAAATCATCAAATTCCTCATTTGGCCAGAATCCTAGCGCCTCGTGCTAAATGATATTTATTTTTCTTTATTATAATTTTTTCTATCAATGTTTTTTTTTTTCATTTATCAATAATAACAAAAACATGTAATTTGCTGATTAATCCTTTGAAGAGGAGGAAAATCAACAAAAATAGAGAATGATCCGTAGGTTTGCTTTCATCTGTAGAGTTCGTATTATTTTATTTTATTTTATTTTTTTGAATTCTAGAGTTCCTATACCTCAAATTAGATATTCTTTCATAAAAAAGAAAAAAAAATAATGATGTTGCTCAAAATATTAGAATTTTTAAGCTTAATTTACTATAATAGTTGGACATTTAATCATCTGGATGGACAAACTTAAATTATGGCATACAACACAAAAGCACTTTTCTATCACTTTAGACAAATCAATGTTAAATTAAGTAGCATTAGTGCATTTTCATAATCACAATTTTTTCTAATACATATAATTCTTATAAATGTACTAAATGATAATTAATATAGCTGTCGAGCCATGCTTAAAACAAACTACATAACAAGTTAATTTTTCCGCAACAACACGCGGGTGACCACTAGTTTTGCACTATTAATCACGTGCACGTGTAACATATCGGAGCCAAAGACCGCGTGTCTTCTTCCTCCAACCCCACCAATATTTTTAGTGACCACCTCACAAAGTCTGAACCGTCAGCGCAGAAAGTGAAGCAAAGAACTCAAAAAAAAAATGGAGTTCACCCTGAGCGGCAACGCCTTGAAGACCTTCGCTCGCTCCATCACTTGCCTCTCCGGCATCAGCAACGACCTAGCTATCCGAGTCAATCGATTTTGCCCACATTTCTTCTTCTCCTTCTCCGTCTCTCTCGTCCTTAGCGCCGGTCAAAAAGTTCACGGTTCGCCACTGAAATCCATGTCGATCATTCCTCAGCTTCACCTATTAAGTGAAAATCTATGTCGCTGCTTATTCGTGCCTTGACGGGTGATGCTTAGCTTAGATGCTATGCTGTGTTAGGTATTTGCATTGTATGGACTTTTGCAACACTAATCGAGTGAAAGCAAAATTGCTTTTGATTGCGTAACTTGTGTGGGATCATACTTTTTCATGACTTGCTTTTGCGTCATTGCATTTAATTACTAAATAACAATAGAAGTTCCAATTTCTAAGCTCACGTTTGGCACATGGCACCATTTGTGTTGAGTTGTGTATAAATATCACCTTCTTATTTGTAGATATCATAGACCTCCAGCTTTCCATTCACGCGCTCAATTTGTCAAGATTTGCCTATCCGGCTTTCCTTTCATGCACTCAATTTATCAAAATCTGCCTATCAATTGATTACCTTCAAGCTAGATCTCTTTGATATATTTACCGTTTCTAGCGCACATATTCAATGCAACCTTCTTTTGAAGGTACGGTGTCATTGCTCATCTTGTTGGAATAACTTGACAGTTTGTAGCTGTAAGAAACCCACAAAATAATATGTGTATGCAATCTGTTATGTCCTCAGAACACCTATTACAAACATTGATTATTTTAAGTGTCAAATTACCCGACATTAATGCATTAGAACTTTAGTGGACTTTGCAGTGCTTCAGTGGTGAAGCCCTTTCTAGTTGTGTGTATAGTGCTCTGAATTTATTATGTTGGAAATGGTGTATTTGATTGATGGTTAAGATTGCGAACTTGTGGGCATAAATGGAAGGGTTAGAGGATGCCTTTTTCCCCCTAAAAATAACCTCGCTCCAATTCTATGAAAAACCACTCCCACAGGAATGAAGTCTTGAAACTGAAGTGTTCATAGAGAGAAAATTGACCGCAAAATGCCATGACAAGCATCGTCACGTTGTATGCGCCCGTGGAGATGAGCTTCTCCATAGTCGCATCACGGAAAAAGCAGCGTGAAATCTGTCAAACGGATATGGCAGTGCCCCAATATGACCCTCGAAGCCCATAGGTTAATAATAAAGAGATGGGAAGCTTTTATGTTAAACGGAAGTTGCAGTCCTCTAAGCTCGCATTGGCCTATGATCCAAAAGAGATGCGATCCCCGATGAGGTGGGCCGGTCCAGCCACAGATTTCAGTACAATGAGGCCCATACAAGAAAAAATATATTTGTGGCCCGTGCTAGAATAAAAAGGAATTTAATCGATTTTTTCATGGAGCGAGTCCCGGTCAATCTCTACGGTATAGAAAACAAGTCCAACGAGGATTTCCAACCTCCTACTTCCACCAAAAAAACTTCATGTAATGCATGTCTTTCTTTCAGATATATCATAGTGACATAACAAAACAAAATGGAGAGAATAATTATTAAAAGTAGTTAAAGATATAAACGTCGAAATTTCTATACTACCACATTGAATTTAAATCTTAAAATAATTTAAATATCTATAAATTTAACTTTCTCCGCACATTTAATTTT